>CM057452.1:1629196250-1631960000 GCA_016271365.2 Neoceratodus forsteri | reverse complement strand
AGCGCAAAAGCAAATGATAACAGCAATGGAAATGCAAACACAAATGGTAACGCAAACGGTAATGAAAATGCAAACGGTAACAGTAATGCAAACGGAAATGCAAACGGTAACAGTAACAGCAACAGTGATGCCAAAGGAAACAGTAACGCAAACGCAAACAGTAACACACATGGTGACACAAACGGAAATGCTAACAAAAACGTTAGCAGAAATGCAAACAGTAACGCAAATGAAAATGGTAAAAGTAACAGTAACGAGAACAGTAATGGTAACGGAAACACACATGCAAATGGTAATGCAAGTGGTAACAAAAATGCAAACAGTAACGGTAACGCAAACGCAAGTGGAAATGGTAATGCCAATGGTGATGCGAAAGGAAACTGTAATGCAAATGGTAATGCAAACGCAAGTGCAAAAGCAAATGGAAACAGTAAAGCAAACGGTAACACAAATACAAGTGGAAAAGCAAATGGAAATGGTAATGCAAATGGAAACACAAGCGCAAACGTGAAACTAAACACAGATGGTAACACAAACGGCAACGAAAATGAAAACAGCAATGGTAACACAAATAGAAATGCAAACGCAAGAGCAAATACAAATGCAAATGGTAACGCAGACGGTGACGCAAACGGAAATGATAACGCAAATGGTAATGGAGATGCAAGCACAAATGTAAACGCAAACACAAATGTTAATGCAAAAGATAACAGAAACACAAACAGTAACGGTAATGCAAACACAAATGCAAACAATAACGGCAACAGCAACGGCGACACACAAGGAAACAGTAACACAAGCGACAACGGAAATGCAAGAGCCAATGCAAATGCTAACTGTAACAGAAACGCAAATGGAAATAGTAACACAAACGGTAACAAAAACGCAAACGGTAACTGTAACACAAATGCAAACGCAAACAGTAACGCACACGGTGACGCAAATGGAAATGCTAACGAAAATGGTACTGCAAACGGTAACACAAACACAACTGGTAACACCAACGGTGATGCAAAAAGAAACAGTAACACAAACAGTAATGCTAACACAAGCGCAAACAGTAATGCACACGGTGATGCAAATGGAAACACTAACGCAAATGGTAACGGAAACACAAGCGGAAACATAAACGCAAACGCTATCTGTAACAGTATCGCAAACACACACACTTTGTGTTTGAAAGAGGTGCATCCAGAAGCACAGTGAATACAAAAAATGTGGGCATAATAGTGGCCCTCAGACAGGTAAATGAGCACTTGGAACACTAAATTGCTTATATCTCAGGAACCGTATGACGTAGGAAAAAATTTTAATCTCATATTATTTACAACTTTCCAGGCTAGTTTTGTACTTAGCCCCCAGTGGAGGACTAAGAACTTTTGTGATGAAAAGTCTGTATCTCGAACTGTTATCAAGATACGGGACCCGAAAGGTGCGGCGGACGCCGTAATGTTATACTATGGGAAAAATCGTCAACCTTGGAGTGCCGTAACTTTGCAGCCCTGTTATATTTTGGCACCAAACCACCAAAAGGCACATCTGTGTGATGTTGGCTTTCTTCCCTGCAAATTTCAGCCCAAAAGACCAAACTGTTGTTTTGCAGCAGGGTGGCAAAGATTTCCTGTCGTTTTGGCCATAGTGTCTCAAAGTACTGTCGCAAATCACGACACTTTCACAAAAAAAATTACGAAAGTGTCACATTTGCGAAAGTACTTTGTGACACTACTATTTACAAAAATTTTAAAGACATATTTCTGGGGTGTTTTACCCTCCCCCCCCAAAAAAAAAGACATGGCTAGCATCCTTAGGACTCATCTAGGTGAACACAACAAGAATTGTGTCCCTAGAGGATCCCAAATTTAAATGCCAAGCATTTTTCTGACCACCAACTGAAAATAAATGGCTGAATCACGAAAGTAAAAGGGTCATTCGCGACAGCAAAAACTGTATTTGCAACAGTGTCACAGTTTAACTTTTCCCATAGAGTATAATGGGATTCAGAGTTTTTTTGAATAACTTTTGAACCATTTAATATTGTTTCACAAAATCGTCAAAAGGCACATCGGGGACCCTGGCTGCATGTTCCCTGACATTTAGTGACCGGTCACACAAACCATGCGGGCTGTAGGTGCGAGCAAAGAAACGCGCAAAAATATGTAATTTATGCATTTTTTGGTGCCCTATAGCTCTGCAACCATACATCTGACTGTAACACAACTTGCCATATCCAGAGATCTATGGTACCAGACTGCGCTTTCCAAATTGCTGGCAAATCCATCATACGGTTACAAAGTTATTAAGGTACAAAATTTGGGATTTAACCTTAAATGGGGTACTCAACCCTAACTATAGTGGCACTACCATGCCACTATTATATATATATATATATATATTATAGAGGCATGGTCACGCCACTATAGTTGGGGTTCAGCTGTCACTTACATACTAAACTCAAAAGTCTGCACAATAATAACTTTGGACCCATTCAACAGATTTGCCTGAAATTTGGTATGCATGGTGGGGCATGGTAGATCTCTTGATTTGCTAAATTGCTTTTCAGTCAGACTTACAGTCTTTCCATACAAAAGTGCTGAAAAATGCAAAATTATCCGTTTTTGGAGGCAGTTTTGGGATTTTGGACGTGGCCCTGCGCAGCCGTCGTGTGGCATGCCAGTCTGTGAGATGGTTTGTTTGAAAGAGTTTTGGTGGCTGAACATACTGCTTTTTGTTTTTTGAACAAATCTTAAGGCATTCAAAAGTTATACCACTTTTAAGTTCCCATTATAAGTCAATGGGAAAATTTATATGTATGTTTTGCGAACAAAGAATGGGGTTCTGGCCATCTGGTCCCACCTGGCGATCAAAGAATTTGCAGCCTCACAGTTCAAGAATCTTTGTCCCTGAGGATTTTCAAAATTCTTTGATCGCAAGGTCCCCAATTTTGTTTTTAAATTTCCAATCAGAAAAACACAAATATCTCGGCTCAGGGGCCACTTCTAAAGTAAAACTTGGATGAGTTTTACTTAGGGGGCTCCGATCTATCAAGCCATGCCTTTTGTTTCATCCAAATCGGTCAAAAAATAGAGTTATAAGCTTTTAAAATCTTAATCCGCGGCTCACTAATGATCTTTGATTGCGAGCCTGAAAATTCTTTGATCGTGAGATTCTTTGATCGCAATCTTACATCGCGACCTAAAAATACAAATATCTCATCTCAGGGGTGGGCTAGGGACACAAATGAGGGTGGGTTTTGCTCAGGAGGGTCCGTTCTATCGAGGCATTGCATTGGTTCACTTCAAATTGGTGAAAAATTCATGTTTCACCATTTTTTATTCTTTAATCGTGAGCGTGCAATTTCTTTGATTGTGAGCCTGCAAAATTCTTTGATCGTGAGATTCTTTGATTGCGATCGTGCATTGCGAGCGAGGGACAAGATGGCTCAATTTAAAAATAAATTTTCACAGCACAGGTGTGTCCTAGGAAGTCAAATGAGGGTGGGTTTTACTCAGAGGGCTCCGTTCTGTCGATCACGTGCCTGCAAATTCTTTGATTGTGAGATTCTTTGATCGCGATCTTTGATCGCAAAATAGGGACAAGATGGCCAGATTTTTTATAATGGAATAGATAAGGAAATGTTACTAATCTTTGACATTAAATATCTCAGAACCGGTTTGGTGTTTTTACTTGAAATTTGGAGGGAGGAAAGGCAACATCCCACAGATGTGCCTTGGTGTAGTTTGGTCAAAAAATATTACAGGGCTTCAAAGTTACGGCACTATGAAGTTGATGATTTTTCCCATAGGATAACATTACTGCATCTGCTGCATTACAGGAATTCTTTGCCGCCCTGCTGCAAAATAACGGTTTGGTCTTTTGGGTTGACGTTTGGAGGGAAGAAAGCCAACATCCCACAGATGTGCCTTTTGGTGGTTTGGTGAAAATATATTACAGGGCAGAAAAGTGACGGTACTCCAAAGTTGACACTTTTTCCCGTAGGATAACATTATGGTGTCCGTCGCGTCTTTCAGGGCCCATATCTCGGAAACGGTGCCAGATACCGACTTTTTGTCACAAAAATGCTTAGTCCCTCAGATGGGGGCTATGTAAAAAAACTAGCCAGGAAAGTCATAATTCATACGAAATTTTTATTTTTTTTCTATGTCGTACGGTTCCTGAGATATAAGCAATTTAGTATTCCAAGTCCTAATTTTCTGCTCTGAGGTCAATTATTATGCAAACATTCTTTGTTTTCACTGTTATTCAATGCAGTTTTTGGGGAAAAGAAGGGTGTGCCCTTTTGTTACTGTGCCAGTTAGTGTTTCCAGTTGCGCTTCAGTTACTGTTCGCATCACTGTTCCCGTCTATGCCACCGTGTGTTTTACGGTTTGCGTTTTCACCCCATTCTCCAACACCACACCACCTCGGATTTTTTACAGAGTGATGAGAGTGTAACGACACCTCGATGCCTGTTGGTGGGGCAGGGTAGGGTTGGGGTGCAAGGGGAACCCTATCGTCGATTTCCTCACTTTTGTCACTGTAGAAAAACCTAACTGATGCATTAATGAAGTTTTTGCATAGAATATATATATATATATATATATATATATATATATATATATATATGTTGCAAAAAACTATGTTAATGCAGAGATTAGGGTTGTAAAAATACAAAGAGCACAAAGACGGGAAATGAAAAGACATTAGGGATTTGGGTCTCCGGAGTATTGGCGAATCAGTGGTAGGGTTTTATTTAGGGTTGTCAACCCTAATGCCCAACACTACCCTGGATCAGATGAGGTCAAATGTGATGTCTTCATGCAGGGCCCGTAGAGGCCTGCGAGAAGAAAGCTTTGATAGAATATGTTGGAAATACTGTATCACTATGAGGCACTAGGTTGGAGCTGTATCTTGTACTTTGGACAGGAGGCTACAGGCTGGGGGTCTGGGCATTAGGGTTGACAACTCCAAATAAGACCCCACCACTGATTTACCAATACTCTAGAGACCCAAAACAATAATGTCTTTTCATTTCACGTCTTTGCACGCTTTGCGTTTTTACAACTCTACTCTCTGCATTAATGTAGTTTTTTGCAACTAATTTACCTTCTTTTTGTGATAGCAGAACTGTATATTCATTTGCGCAGATCCCTTCAAGACCTGTGCAAAATGAGCTAAATACAATATTGGAGACAGTCATGATGCAATGCATGGTGCCAGTAGACCCCAGCACACATCTTGATACGCTGTTGGTGAGGTTCCCTGACCCACCAAAGGGTGTGGTGTCTGTGCCAAAACAGTGTTCCATCCCTACCTAGGCCATGACTGGTACTACATGCTGCATCACCTTCCCCAACAGCCTTGTACCAGTAAAATGGCTCACTGAATTCACACGTGAACTCAGCTCACTGGCACTGGCATGGTAAGGCAGCATGTTTCCCAGAAATGCAACAGACATCACTGCAATCAGTGTTACTTAATAAATTATTTGGTTTTTTTTTATATTTTGACCCCAAACATTCAACATATTCTTCTTATGACCCCACCTCATAAAAACCATAGGGGAAAATGTTCAAATCCATGCTGAAATGCCATTTCACGTCACAGGTGCAAAAACATGTTCTGGAACGGATGTGAAAAATGACAGCTGTGGTGTGAATAAATGGGTATGTTGAAAATCTGGAGCCAAAATAATGTAAATTACCAAAGTTATGTACCTATGTAGAAACTGCACAATGCACACTCATAACTCAACCATTTTTAGGATTTGTTTTGCCAGATTTTCGGCATGACCATTTTGGGAACTCACCTCATGAACACTGGCACTGTCATTTTGTTAATCAGTCCCGAAAGAGGATTCCACACAGCGACTGCACCATTCCATAGTGTCAGTGGTTCAGTAGGTAGCACACTTGCCTCTGAGGCCGGGAGATCAGAGGGCTGTGGGTTCAGTTCCCACATCTGGCACTTGAGTTAATATCCCAGTACTGACACTGTAGTGCAGCATGAGAGGGGTGCTGCACTTCTGAGGTGCCGTCTTTCGGATGAGATGTTAAACCGAGGTCCCATCTGCCTGGATTGGTGGTAGTTCAGGTGGATGTTAAAGATCCCATGGCACTTATCGAAAAGAATAGGGGAACTTCCCCGGTGTCCTGGCCAAATTTCCCTTATTCACTAAAAATACCACCAACAGCTTAATCTGGTTCAAGGTCAGTTGGCATTCATCTGTATTCCCCTCTCCCGGGTCGTGCCTGAAAATAGGCAGGATTTGTCTAGTGCACTTACCCAGTCAACAAAAACTAAACTAAATAAATAAATTCCACGCCACAGGTACAAAAACATGTTTCAGGCTGGATATGAGAAATGACAGCTGTACTGTTCATGAGGTGGTATGAAAAAATGGTCATGTTAAAAATATGGAGTCAAAATACTGTAAATTACCAAAGTTATGCACCTGCATAGAAACTGGGCAATGCACGCTCGTAACATGGTCATTTTTTGGAATTTTTCCACCAAATTTTCAACATGGGCATTTTGGGACCCCTCCTTGTATGTGCTGGCACTGTCATTTCATTATTCAGTCCCAAAAGGTGATTTCACAGTCACTGCATGAAATCACCATTTGGGACAGAGTAACAAAATGACAGTGCCGGTGTTCATGAGGTGGGTTCCCCAAAAGTCCATGTTGAAATTTTGGTGAAAAATTATCAAAAAATGGCAAAGATATCAACATAGGTTGAAAATGTCTTTGAAATACATTATACAACACTTACCTTGAATCCTCAGTTTGCGGTTTGGCTTTGAAGAGTGCAGATGCATCCTGGTCCACAGAAGATGACATTAGCTGACCTCCGGAGATAAGTATAGGATAAACAGGGTTGTGGGGTGGTGGGTGCTCAGTGGGAGGGTAGGGTTGGGGGGTGGGAGTTGGCAGCAATGATGAGGGACCATTTTCTTTTTACAGGTACCAAAAAAAAGACATTGAGGGATGCTTTTTCTTTTCAGGTACATTTTTCACTAAAGTAAAACTATTTATGTACACTGGGGGTGGGCTCTCCAGTGTACCCCGACATGGGGTTTGGGCCCCCTGATGTTGACTGTAATAATAATACAAGGAGCTGCACGGGGGGGGGAGATACATCTGACCCCAGGAGTGGGCATCCTGGTGTTGGATAAGTGTAATACAAAAAATAAAAAAATTAAAATTATATACATACACTACCACTGGGGATTGGGGCCCCCACTGTGCAGATTACCATTGCAGTATGGGACAGTCAGGCTGGCAGGAGTTCAATGGTAGTAGCCCCTTCCCTGACTGACGAGACACAACAGCAGTGGCCAGCACTACACAGCTGTCTTTCATAAATGACAGCTGTGTGTATAGTGCAAGTACTATATGACACAGCATCTTTAATAAGTGACAGCTGTGTCATATAGTACTTGCACTATACGACACAGCTGTCATTTATTAAAGACAGCAGTGTTGTATGTGTCTCAAACTTGGGAGGTAAGTATAGGTTAAGGGGGTTGGGGTCATGGGTGCTCGGTGTGAAGGTAGGGTTGGGGATAGGGAAACAGTGGCGACGACGAGGGACCATTTTCTTTTTTCTAGTTTAAAAAACATTGACATCCTGGGACTTTTTTTCTTTTCAGGGAACTTCTTATCTGACACTGGGGTGGGCTCCCCAGTGTCTCACACCGCTGAGGGTTGTAAATGCCGACACGGGGATTGGGCCCCCCAATGTCATCAGTGGAAATAATCAAGCAATTGCAAAGGGGGAGGCATCTGACACCGGCGTCGGCATCCCCATGTCAGATAACAATAGCAGTAATAAATAAAATATATAAAGAAATGCACTGCTACCAGGGATTGGGGCCCCCGGTGTGCAGAGAACTGTTCAACTAAGGCACAGTCAGGATGGTGGGGCTACAATGACAGCAGCCCCATTCCTGACCTATGAGTGGTGACAGCAGCAGGGGTTGCACTATACGACACAGCTGTCATATGTCAAATACAGCTGTGTCATATAGTGCAAACTGCTGCTTTTGCAAAAATTCAGTTATGAATAGAACGTTAATTTTTTGAACTGCGCATGCTCAACAATGGAACATTTTTATTAAATATTTCAAAAACTACTTAACTGAGTAACCTAAAAAACACAAAAGTGCACACATTGGACCAACCTCTATCAAACCTGAAAGTTTCAGGTTTCAAAGACTCCTAGATTTTAAGTTATCGGGTAGCAAAAAAGAGTCTTAACATTTTCAAAATACAAGACTTTTGTGTTTTTTTTTTTGCACCTCCATAACTTTGCCTCCCCTAAACCGATCTACATGAAATTTACAGGACCAAGACATACTGGCACAGAGGCTGCGCTTTCCAAATTTCATGTAAATTGATTGAATGGGGAAAAGTTATTAAGGTGCAAGAATTTGGGTTTAACATAGAAGTGCTTACGCAACCCTAATATGCAGGTGCAATAACTGACATACAGTACAGATAGATAGATAGATACATACATACATGCATACATACATATGTAATAGATAACTCACTACAGGGTGTGCAGTCGTACTCTGATACACGCATGCCTTGGTGTGTGTTGTAACACTCGAGGTCATAGGCTGAGTGTGTTCAACCACCCAAGGCATGCATATATCAGAGCTCAACCGCACGCCCTGTAGTGGGTTATCTAGCTTATAAAATGGCCAGAAATATTGTGGGAAGGGGAATAAAAGTTGTCCCTGTCTGCACAAATAAATATTGAATATACTGTACAGTAGGTGACGTGGTTGCAGCTTGCAGGAATAAATATTTAATTTGCAGTATGTGATCTGGTTGATCCTGCCATAACTATGGTAGATTTTAAGTTACAGATGATAATTATCTGGTTGATCCTGCCTTGCTTTATACAGAAAATATTGATTTATAATGTATCTGGTTGATCCTGCCATTTTCACCATCTATTCCATTTTAAGTACTTTCACTTTGCTACCAGTCCTGTAGCGTGACCAAGCAGTGTTGATTCTAGCAATGGACATGGTGGCAGAAGTGACACTGACAAGCCCCTTGTAGACCACGCTGCATTGGACTGATAGTGTCATACCCCTCAAAAGCCACTCTCTTAACAAAATGTTTGCTGTGCATGCAGGGTGAAAATAAAAAGGCTCCCTCTTTCTCTGTCCTCCTGGTTTCAAGGGCTCCCTCCATCTCTTCTTAGAGCTCTGCTTCCAACTGCTTTGGGAGGCAGTATAGCACAGTGGTTTAAGGCTCTGAGCTGCAAATCTGGTGACATCCAGCAGACCAGACCTGGGTTTGAATCCCACAGCTTCCACTTGCATACTGTGTGACCCTGAGCAAGTCACTTAACTTCCCCATGCTTCCAGGTCGCTCCTGTAAAAAAAGCTTTCAGCTTAGTGTGCTACTCCTGGTTAAACAACTAAATAAAAAAAAAAAAAATGATCTTCACATCTGTATCCAGGTTAACCTGAGACCCCTGCTGCAGGGGCTGTACTCAGAAGGAGAGTGACAGACACAGCCAGCAAGGGGCAGAGCCCTGGATGTCAGGCTAAACTGTTGAAGGGGGGCTGTTGCAGTCAATCGTTAAAAGGATAAACACACTTTTACAACAGGGGGTGCTGAGAGCAGACCGAAGTTCTTGTTAAAACCAAGACAGAAGGGCACAGAGGGGATGGCCATGTGGAGTGGCAATTGTCAATCACAGTCATAGGGACAGACCCCTATACTTGTGTCACATGAGAGAGAAGATGATGTGATCAAATGGACTGATTTTTGCGGTTGGATAGGTGGCCTCCCCTACATGGCAGAGAAAGGGCAGCAGTGAGGAGACAGATCTCATCTTTCAAGTCTTAACTACTCTGTAGAGCTGGAGGGATGTGAATTCTGAGGAGACCAAGAAGGCAAACAATCCAGATGGAAAACAGGGCAGAGGAGATGGACCCATTCTTAATATCAGTGATTGACAACAAGGGATTGCTCTTACAGTTCTTGAGAAGTGTGGGACAGAACACTACATTCCCTCAGGGAAATTGGGGCTGGTTTCTGTATTTCTAGATGGGCATGTGTAGAAAACACTTTAAAGGGGACAATAAGGAGGAGGAACTATTAGTCTGGTACCAAGTCATTATGGGTGATTCCGGACTTCAGTAACGCAGTGGATTCAAACATAGCTTTGTTCGAAATGATGACTTTAATGTATCCTGCTACATTTAAAGTGCTGTGTATCAGGTCTTGTTTTCTCAGTTTACCTTTCTGAGTATGGCATGTTATGCAGGCTTTGTGATGAAACATGAATGAATTAAATTAATTGAGTTGTTCTTTAAAGTAATTGTTTTTGTGGGATTGCATATTATTATTATCAGTTACTTTGTGGTTTATAAGGCTGTCACTGTGCGAGCACATTAACTTTTGACAAAGTGTGCTTGCACAAAAAGTTGAAGCAGCTTTCTGGATGGGTCAGTTTGCTCTTATTCTGTCTGCAACATTAACAAATTCTGGTCAGAGCCAAAACAGCTGCTATTGCATTAATCAGACATCAGATTCATTTGAAATTTATTTATTTATTTATTCAATTTTGGTAACTGGGTAAGCCCACTGGGCCCCGAAGGTCCCTTCTTCAGGGGTGACCCGGAGTTAGTTACACAGAAGTGTATTACACATACAGAGAGAATACAGTATATAACAGGTGGGTGCTTGCGGCCATTTCAGGTTACAATCTGGCCAGCACAATGCAGAGTTCGAGTCTTAGTATGCAGTACTGATTGGTCATTCATAAATTTAGAATACAGTGGAGTTAGTTAACTTGGCATACAAATAGAACAGTAGACAATATTTTGAGTCTCTCCGAATAGGGTGGTCTGCGCTTGCCTGGAGCGGAAAAGTAGGGAGCTAGTCTCTTTTAGGTCAGAGTTTCAGTGCAAGAACAAATGCTGATTCCCAGATGGTGTGCCCATAGCCCAGATTGGAAGCTTCCCAAAGAGGTTGCATCCTGAAATTGCTGTGGTAGCTTATTCCACAGGACCGGAGCTGCATGGGCAAAGGATTTTGCACCAGCAGCAGTGCGTATCCTGGGCTCTTCCAGGAGATTTCTCCCAGAGGTATGGAGCTGCCTGCCTGCTCTCTTTGGGACCAGCAATCCAGTCATGCTGTCTGGGGGGGCAGTTGAGGAACTTAAACGTGTTACATAATAATGGTTACTGCAGCCGGGTTGTGAGAGACAGCCAGTTAAGGGGGACCAGTGCTTCACAGTGGGGTGACCTTTTGTGGGATGCTGTGGTGAATTGGTCAACCTTATTATATAGTACCTGCATTCTATTGTATTCCTGTTTTCCCATACCCTGCATGACAGAGGCAGCATACGTCAGGATTGGGAGCAGAATGCTATTAGCTATTGCTGTCCTGGACTCAGGCACTAGCTGGTCATTCAGGCGGTATAGCAGACCAAGTTTCTGGTGCAGTGTTTTGGTTACCTGATCAACATGTGATTTCAGGGTGAGGCCTTTGTCCAAACTGAGACCCAGGTATTTAATGGATTTCACCACCTCAATAGTGGTACCCAGTGAGGTGGCTATGGAGAGCAGAGAGTTTTGGTCCTGACCAAAAGTTCTGGGACCAAAAATCATGGCCTTAGTTTTTGTGGCACTTAGGACTAGTCTGTTTTCTATCAGCCAAGATTCTAGCAATGCAAAGTCTGATTGCAGGTGGACCCCTGTGTCCACTGGACTACTTGAGGATCGATAGATCACTGCGTCATCTGCATACTGGACCAGAGAGGATCCTCCATAATGGTTGTTTACATCATTGACAAATAGGATGAATAGGAGGGGGCCCAGTATGGATCTCTGGGGTACCCCTTCCTTGAGATTGAGTAGTTCAGATATAGCTCCTCTTCACTTGACCTGTTGTGAGTGTCCCTAGCTACTGAACCATGTTAGTGAGTGCTGGTCTAGACCAAGGTTACACAGTTTGCCTAGCAGGAGTTCATGATCTACTAAGTCAAAGGCCTTGGTCAGGTCAATAAATACAGCCCCGGTGGGGGAGTCCTTGTCCATGGCAGTTATTACATCAGATGAGAGTCTGATAAGGGCTGTATCTGTCCCATGGTTTCTTCTAAATCCATGCTGTGTGTACACTAGCAATTTGTTAGTTTCCAGGTAGTCTCTGAGTTTGCAGTAGACTAGCCTTTCCTGGATCTTGGCTAGCGTACATAGAAGCGAGATAGGCCTGTAGTTGCCCATGGACTCTCTAGATCCCCCTTTATGTATGAGAACCACATTTGCCTGTTTCCATTTGTTAGGTACAGCCCCTTCTGTTAGTGAAATATTAATAAGCCATGTGACCGGAAACGTTATGGCAGGAGCAGCTGCCTTAAGCAGTCTTGGATCTAAACCATTGGGTCTTGCTGAGCCTTTCTGTTTGATGACCTTGAGCAGTGGGAGTATTTCCTCTGTTCTTACCAAGCTTAAATGAAAGAGTGGTCTGTCTGGGCTCCATGACTCTGGGAGTTGGTGCCTCAAGGGTTTTGGGGGAGACTCTTTTTAGTCCTCCAGATTCATGAAAAGCTTATTAAAGGCTGAGGCAACTTCTTCCATTGGTCAGTGTGCGGCCATTATATTGTATTGGGCCTTGGGGTGGGGTACCACTGCCTTTTATCAGGGCATTGCTGTGCGACCAGAAGGATTTGGGATCAGTGAGGTTGGACTGTTGGAGATGCTTGATATACCCTCATTTTGCAGCCTTGGTTGCTAGTTTGCACTTGTTCCTTAGGGTTCTCTAGGTCACCAGATCCTCTTGAAGGATTGATGTTTTGTCTTTTTTCCAGGCCTTGTCCCAGCTTGTCATCATGGATTTTGGCTCAGGGGTGATCCATATGTAACACTGGCCTTTGGTTCTTAGCCTCCTCAAGGGAGCGAACTAGTTGGCTCCTGAGATGAAGATGCTTTGGAAGTAGTCCAGGGCTTCATCTACACTAGGTAGTCGCCAAATGGGGCTCCAGTCTATGTTATGGAGGTACCCCTGGAAGTCATCCTCTGTGAACTTGTAAAAGTCCCTGGCTGAGAGAAACCTTGGAGGGACCTTGGGGGCTGGTTGCCATGAGATCTAGGTTGCTTGCTCGCTGTGTGACCTTGAACCAGTCACTTAACTTTCTAGGGTTTCAGTCCACCCAGTGGAAAAACAGGTTCAAGACCAACCCCTCTGGAAATTACTGTGTATCTTTGATTAAAAGCCACCCTCAGTTAGAGAATGCCATAGTTAACAAGCCACAGGCCACAGTGAAATATTTTTTATAAAAGTCACTCTTAAGTATAAGTCTCAGCATTTAATCATATCAGATACAAAACTGTAGATGGGACGAATGCACTGTCTTAAACAATTTTCTTATCAGCAGCTGTTTAGTTGTAATATCTCTGAGATTTTTAGCTTTGTAAATACCATCTTTATTGAATTTCATGTTAAACCTGCAGTATAATCTTAGCTCATATTAACGTTTATTTTGTTACAAAATAAATCATCAGCAATACACCTGAACAAATCCAAGATATGTGAAAAGTTTGATTTTTCAGTAGAAGCCACCCTTAAATGCAAGCTGTCCTCAAATACAAGACCCAAGCTAAACTACGACATTGTAATAGAAGCTAGGGCTTCTACTGGAAGATATTCAGTAGATAGTGCTTTTCACTGGAATAGTCCTTGTTAAACATAAATTGCAATTCAGGTGCATGCTTGCACTGAGAGTGGTTGAATTGTTAGGCGCTTCTGTTGCTTGAGAAAGGCAAGTTTTGAGATTGACTGACCTGAGTGGGTCAACCTGCAAGGGGCTCCATTATAGTGAACTACTCTTACTAGAGAGAGAGAGGCAGGCTGTAAGAAAGCCTGAATTGAATATTTCTTCCTGAGAGTATCTCTTGCTAGGAACTGAAACTAATCTTAAAAAAGTCACTGACAATATGAATGTTTGTGTGTTGGCATGTTTTATTTTCATTAAAATGTCTACTGACATGAACAAGTAACTCTGCTACACATACTTGGGATTAGGGTTTAGACTTTGTGTTTAATAATATTCTACCATGTATGCTCACAATACATCATTTAGTGCAATGTATACTGTATATTTATATATATATATATATATATATATATATATATATATTCTATGAAACTTCATTTATGCATCATTTGAGTTAAAAACACAAAAGTCAGGAAATGAGACCTTTAGGGTTGCCCCTTTCCCTCTGTACCCCATCTTCTCGAGATTGACAGGCGACAGGGTGTGTCATTGGTTAAAGGCCTAAATGTCACCCCATTCCATATGTAATCATATTCACAAGCCACAGTAAAGAAGAATGGGGTGACATTTAGGCCTCATAACCCCAATGACACACCCTGTTGTCTGTCAATCTCAGGAGGATGGGTGGGTAAATGGGGGGAAGGGCAACCCTAAAGGTCTCATTTTCTAACTTTTTGTGTTTTAATCCTAAATGATGCATTAACAAAGATTTTTTGCATAGAATTTCCTTACTTTTTGAGAAAGAATAGAAAAGTAGAAAGTTATGCAAGGTGGTGGACCAACTTGCAAATTTCTGCCTAACGTAACAGTACAAGTACTGAATATCATATGTATTGGTGGGTGCTCCCACCACCTTGAAACAAAGCAAAGTTTCATTCATCAGAGTGGCATAATTCCACACCTGTTTACATGTCAGACACCTAACCACTGAAAATTACCTCCATGGCAGCAAGGCTAGGTACCCTATAAATGTGAAGCCAGTACAACAACGCAAAACACTGTACACAAAATGTTAAGTGTGTCATGCAATATCTCTGCAGAAAATTAATTTTTCAACACCTAGATACCATAATTTACGTGTACAGGACATCCCCTCAAAATCCTCCAAATTTCAATTTAAAAGACCAAACCATGTCCGAGAAATAACATTTTAAAGTTTGAGATTTTCATTCATTGGAGTGGCAGAATTCTGCACCTCTTTACATTTTACACACCTAACAACTGAAAAGTATGCCCATGGCAGTAAGGCTAGCTACCCTATAAATCTGAAGCCACTACCACAATGTAAAACACTCTCCGCAAAATGTAAACTGCACCATGTAATATCTCCACAACAAATTAATTTTCCAACACCTTAATACCATAATTCATATCTACAGGACATCCCATCAACACCCTCCAAATTTCAAGTTAAAAGACCAAACCGTTTCAGAGATATTTAATTTTAAAAGCTTTTAAAATTGGGCTATCTGGTCCTTCCAAATCTGGCCATCTAGTCCCTCCCTTTCAAACAAAGATCATGATCAAAGAATATCATGATCAAAGAATTTGCAGGTTCACAACCAAAGAATTTGCAGTCTCACAATCAAAGAATAAAAAATGTTAAAACTCAATTTTTACACATAACTACATGAAACCACAGCCATTACGCGATAGAACAAAGCCCCCTCAGCAAAACCCATCCTAGTTTGTCTTTATAAGTCACCTCTGGGCTGAGAAATTAGATTTTTTAATCTGGCCATCTAGTCGTGTCTTCGGAATCAATTATTGCGGTCAAAGAATCTCGCGATAAAAGAATTTGCAGGCTCGCGATCAGAGATCGTTAGCCAGCCATGATCAAAGAATTTAAAGCTTTGAAACTCTATTTTTGGACAGAATTAGAAGAAACCACAGGCATGCCTCAATAGAGGGAAAAGCCCCAAGTAAAGCCCATCAGAGTTTTACTTCAGAAGTCACCCCTGAGCCAAGATATTTGTTTTTTCCGACTACAAAATCAAAACAAGATGGCAGCCGTCATGATCAAAGAATTTCTCATGATCAAAGATTCTTTGATCGTGAGCCTGCAAATTCTTCGATAGTGAGGAGGGACAAGATGGCCAAAACCCCATTCTTCATTCGCAAAATAACCATATAAATTTTCCCGTAGACTTATAATGGGAACTTAAAAGTTTAATAACTTTTGAATGGATTAATATTTTTTCACCAAACAAAAAGTGGCATGTTCCTTGATCCAAGCTCATTCAATGTGCTAAGTTTCAGAGTGGCACACCACACAAGAGCCACACAGCACCACGGACAAAATCCAAAAACTGCCCCCGTAACTTGCGAAAAGTATATTTTTCAGCGTTTTGGTGTGCAAGAAACGTAAATCCAACTGAAACAAAATTTGGCAAGTCAAGAGATCTACCATGACCCACTGTGTGTGCCAAGTTTCATGCAAATCCATTGAAAAGGTCCAAAGTTATTAATGCACAAAAGTTTGGGTTTAACATAGAAGTGGCTTCATAACCCTAACTATAGGGGTGCGCCCGCACCCCTATAAAAAAAATATATATATATATACTGTAAAATGGGTAAAGAAAATGTCTAAATCTAATTGGCTGAAAGGACCTTTGAGCCATGTCCTTATCAGCCCATATATATGCCAACTGGCACTATTCTTCCCTGGGTGACCTCACAACAAGGAAATATCAAAAAGCTATTGCAGCTTCAAACTAGTTTCACAAGCAAGCACTGTGTGCAACCGTTCTCCCACTGTAATGCCTCAGCCACCATCCGAGGGAATCAGGACAGCGGTGGCTCAAACTTCATAAACACTTCCATTATTTGCCAATAAACATTGTGGTGCCACAACATAAAGCCAATCTCCCGCATCATAAAGAAGCCATCTACTGGCTTGATTTTTTACTCACTCACTGATCATTTTCCTAGTAGGTCCACCTGGCCAGCCATTTTTTTTTTTTTTTTTTTGTATCTCCAGACTGCATCTATCTCTCGGGCCCCCCTTCATCCCAGCAGCAAGAATCTCTACAAACTGCACAAACAAAGTTAAAGCAGTTTGTTTCTGTAACCTGACCATCCACTGCGGTTTGAAAACCGTGAAGTGATAAACCTGTCTATGGTGGCCACTGAGGGACACGCTTGCTCCCAGTAAAGCCAGCCATTTAGCAAATATTTCTTCTTTTTTGCACCAAAATAATTTATTTGCCTTTCGTGGAAAGGGAGAGGGGAAATTAACATCAGATTACCATGGCAGCTCCTGCTACCTGCAGAGCCCAACTGCAAATGCAAACTACTACAGTACTCCACCTCACCGTGATTTTATGACCTAAAACGGCTCCGATAAAATAAATGGAAGTCGCTTCCTCACCAGTCAACTTTTGTCCAAAATGAACATTAAGCTGCATCCAAAAGGTAACTTATTCGCCAACGCATACTGTAACATGTAAGTAATTATCCTGCCCCCCCGACAGCGCTACATAAAGAGATCTATAGCATGTAAGGGTTGGGGGGGCTATACAACTTCATGTGTCATGGTGCTGTGGGGGATGACAGGGAGGGGGCAAAGAGGCAGACACCATATAGAAACATAGATAACAGTGACCTCTAGTGACTGATCTACAAAGAAAACCACACCAAATTGAAGGATTATTTTTCTATTTTTTGTATTAAAAAAAATTCTGATTTTTTTTCAACACTTTTTATTTTAGTTTTTTTTATTTAATTTTTTTTACAATGGGACCTATTTTATAGCAAGACATTCTGAGGGGTTATACCTAATCAGCACTGCTCTTATCAGGCCACAACCCACACCTCGGAGTGTCTTATTGCTGGCATAATTTCCTTTACTCTGTTTGGGAGAGACACTGGTCCATTTGCTTGCCTTACAATACTTTGGTACCTAGTATTGTGGTTGCCACTTAAGATCTGTTTTATTGAGCAAAGTGCACAATTCCTCTGGGTTCCTATGTAATTGCTTTTAAATGTAACTCGTACTTTTTCACTAATGCTTTTTATTTCCATGCCTCATCACTAGAAATGCTAATGTTCTGCGTGACAACCCTGATTTTCATGGAACTCCCTACTGCTATGTGTCTGAGTTATCACCTCAGAGAACCACTTTAAGGTGAAAGTTAAGAAATAACTCTTCTGTGAGGCCTACCCTGGCCAGATTACTTTTCTTTCTTTCTTTCTTTCTTTCTTTCTTTCTTTCTTTCTTTCTTTCTTTCTTCTTTCATTTTTTTTCCTTTCCTGTTACTTGTTATTTTGCTGTTTTGTTTTGGGTATGTATGGCAGTTTGAGCTTTTGAAAGGTTCTATATATAAAAACCCATCCATCCATCTGATGTTTTCCTTCACCCATGAAGATGCATCAAAGTTCTGAATGTTACCCTTTGTGAATATGTTATTTAATGACACCACTTAACCACACTTGTGGCGTTGTGCACGTCATGAAACAACAAGGGGTGATACACTAGCGAACTAAGTGCTGCTTTGAGAATGCTGGGCAGATCTCATGTTCTACAAAAGGCCCATCACATGGTTACATTTCTGCAAGAGGTACAGGGATGTAACCATGTGATCCCCTTGCCATATGGTCTAAATCAATTGTGCCCCCAAGACCTGGCCTGAGATCAGTTTCTCTCTTTTCCAGCAGAACTGATCTGGGGTCATTTTGTGACACGTGTCTGGTCACAAGCTTGTTAGACAGCAGCCAGCATAGCCAAGTGGGTAGGGCACAAGGCTGTGTACCAAGAGATCTGGGTTTGAATCCACATTTCTCTGAAAATGTTTTAACCTCAAATTTTACAGGAGTGGGGATCCATGGTAGTGTTGTGTTGGAATAATAAATCTACACAAAAGGGAGTTATGAGCAAGAAGAAAGAAGCAGATCTTAAAGCAGACCTTCTTGGTATGATCTATCTGGAACTTACAATGTGCAGTCCTACACTGTTACACAAAGGAGTATGATGTGTCTCCATTGTGTTGGTTGTGAAGAAAATCAGACACAAACAGAAACATTTTTTGATTTAGTGCAGCTACTGTTTTCGTAATTTGTGTTAAGAGTGCTCTTAGGTGTGTTGGAAGTGAGATGGGTTTAAGAAAAGTTTTTACCATAGATATTTCTGCATTTACTTAGTGTTTACTCTTAAGGTGCTCTGTTCATTATGTCTATGCTCTGCAAGTACATGGCACGTAGGTATAGCTATGTGCAAAAGCCATGCAGTGGGTGTCCATCCGGACTCAAGCAGCATGCGCTAGGGGGGTATGTTCCCCTTCTGCACCTGATCCCCAGTCTGTCCACAAATCTGCATGCATGGAAGGACTGAGAGAGTGACTGAGGGGGTGATCCTACACTCCGCGTCATTGCACCAAGGTGTAGAGTTCTGGGAGAGGAAGCTACTGACTTTATAGGCAGGGACCCTGCCTTAGCAGCTGTGTGCCCTGAGCCCCACCATAAGGAAACCACCAACCATGGCAAGACAAGTGACCCCCTGTCAAGCTGCCCCAGCCCTTCTGTTATGCAGATAGGGCTGGAGAAGCCTCTGTGGCACTTAACTGGACTTTACTGAATACTGGGACCCACCGTGTACCACAATCCCCTGCTCTGCATGGAGCAGGGAATCTACTCTGCTGCCAGGACAGGCATCTGATTGGATGCCTGTCTGTGTCCACTTGTGCACCACCTGTGCACCAAATGTCAATGGGGCAGGGCCATGGACAGGTGTCCAGCATTAGTGAATGGCATACCCTGTATGCCTATCTGCAGGTGCAGATGAGCACAAACCAGGTATGTGCCTGTCACACATACCCGGCCCACATTCATGCATAGAGCTCAATGTTCTGAGTCTGATCTGTAACTGGAGGTAAAGTGAGCTGTGGTAGAGAGACTTCTGATGTTGCTGTTAGGTACATGCCATAGCCCACAGGAGCAGGCTGCCACTGCTCCCAAATGCTTATCTGACATGTCAATTCAAAGCACTAAGTACTGTAGCGTACTGTTCCACCCTGTACAGACTGACAGGCATCAGGAGTGTGCCTTTGGATTGCCAATTGTAGTGCTCATGCCATTCCACCCCCACCCCACCACCCTGCAGCCAGTGACAGGCATCGAGGTGTGCCTTGAACTCTTTGGCCCCAGATCTCACTCCGTTCTCCTATAGTGCACCCATTTCAACATATGTCCTTATGGAATGGGGTGACTGTACAGTCGAACACCCCAAGGCACACCTCAACATGTGTCAGTGTCTGCAGGAGAGGGTGAAGTGAAATGGTATGAACGTTATGGGTGACGACCCAAATACATACCCCAATGCCTATCCATCTCTGCAGGGTGGAGGCGGGGTTGGAGTGAAGTTCAATACTTCACTGCCATTCCTATTCTGCATCTCTCTAACTCTTGCATTTCCAATGCTAATACCAGCAAGCAAACATTCGGCATTGACAAATGCTTGTTTAATTTATGTATGTGTGTGTAAGAAGAAGATTATGAGAGCAAATAACATTGAAATATTATTTTTTTTGTTTACGGCAGTTTTATTTTAAGAGCCTTGTTGAAGGTTTGTAGTGAGTAATGGTGGTGACCATGTTTGTGATGGCAGTCAGGGATATGTGGTTAGTATTGATTTTATTGAGAGGAGGCTGCTGGATTCTTATCCAATGCTGTTGTGCTATAAGAAAAAGCACAGGTAAAAGATGACTCCCAGCCAATCAAGTTTCACAATTTGTAAATCCCATTTTAGAATGCAGGTTGCACAATGCCTGCCTCAACATACACAGAAGTGTTTTTATTCTATGCATCAAAAAACATAGCAGAAAAGAACCCACTGCTCAACATATTAATGTCAAGTGCATTTCCTGTGTCAAATGGAGCAGCCAGAAGGGATTTGACCAGTTTCACACCATCCAGATAGCAAATCGATCTGCACCCCTGGAGGAGGCTCAGGTACCTCACTCCATCAGGGAGAACCCTGAGTCAGTCAGGGGAAATGGGCAAGACAACTTGGTGGCACCGGGGGCAGGACAAAGTCAGGAAGGAGAGTCTTAGTGATTGAGGATTCATGATTAGGGGAGTAGAGAGGGTGGTGTGGGGGAGGGAATGGGAGTGAAATGTTCAGATGCCTTCCTGGTGCATCAGCCATCCAGAATTTAGATAGGATAGGGAGGATGGCGGAGAAAGGGGAGAAGGAGTTGGAGGTGCTGGTACACTTGGGTACCAATGATCTGATAAGCCAGCTTGTGGAGACAATGAAGCAAAACTTTAAGAGGCTGGGGGAAAGACCAAAGGTGCACTTGGCTTCCCTGGGATTTTCTGAGGTCCTTCCTGTGTGGAAAAGGGGGAATGGGAATGATAGAGTAAGGAAGGAAATGATTGAGTAGCTTAGTAGGTGGTTGAAGGGATGGTGAGAGATACCACTATATGGAGGACTGGGATGGCTTCTCAGACAGGAGGCTCTTCAAGGGTGATGACCTTCACCTGATGGGGGGGGCAGTGCTTGGGGCAGAAGTTTGATGTCTACATTGGACAGTTAAACTGACTGCTGGGGAGACGGAGGCTAGGGGAACCAGTGAAAAGGGAGAGAAGGTAGGGAACCTAGCTAGGGCTCCCCCTGAACAGGGGACTAGAAGCAGTAAGGTGGGTAACAGTAAAGTTGAAGTTCAAATTAGGTTAGGAAAAGAGCCAAAGAGGGACAGCTGACAAAGCCTGCACTCAACATGAAAAATAAAAAAATAAGGATACTAGAGAAGAATAAGGGAGAAGGAATAGGAAAAAAAAGGGGGATCAGGAGAAAGATAGAAAGGGGTCTGCCTTAATGCCAGGAGTCTGGAAAATAAAATTAGTGAGCTCCAGACAATGATGGCAGACACTGCAATGGATCTAGTAATTATGTAACTATAGACTTGGCAGTCAATTCTTTTGTGTGTAAACTGATAGAGACACTAATCAAAGAGGACCTCATAGACTACCTGAATAGCAATGGACTCCAGGATAGTAAACAGCATGGGTTCATGGCAGGGAGGTCTTGTCAGACTAACCTGATAGTATTCTTTGACTGGGTAAAGAGGGTAGTGGATAAGGACCATGCTGTGGATTTACTTTACTTTGATTTCAGCAAGGCTTTTGACTCTACCTCATAGAAGGTTGCAGAAAAAGCTAGTGTATCTGACTGCAGTGAAGGACACAGATGGGTGAGAATCTGGTTGGAAGGGAGACAGCAGAGGACTGGTGTTAACAGAGTCAAATCAGAAGAGAGGGAAGTCATCAGTGGGGTGTCACAGGGATCAGTCTTGGGTCCAGTCCTTTTCAACATGTTCATCAGTGACATGGGAGAAGGAATCCAGGGCAAGATGTGTCTCTTCACAGATGACACTAAGAACTGTGGCAGGGTAGACAGCAAGTAGGAGGTTAGGGAGATGCAAAGAGATTTGCAAAGACTACAGAGGCGGTCAAAGGTTTGGCAGTTGAAATTCAATGACCAAAAGTGCAAGGTGATGCACATACAGTAGGTTACAAGAATCCTAGGATACAGTACTGGATGGGGAAGTAAAGCTGGGCATGACCTCTGAGGAAAGAGACCCAGAGGTCAGTGACTCACTAAACCAATCAAGCCAGTGTAATAAGGCCAACAGTAAGGTAAACAGGATGCTGGGGTATATAGGGAGGGGTATTGACAACAAAATGAAGGTGGTATTATTACCTCTCTACTCGCTATAGATCATTGGTGAGGCCCTGCCTGGAGTACTGTGCCCAGTTCTGGAGTCCTCACTTAAGGAAAGATAAGAAAAGGCTGGAGACAGTGCAACATAGGGTGACCAAAATGATGCAGGACCAGCAGGGCAGATCTTACAAGGATTGTGTCAAGGCACTGAACATGTACTTGCTGGAAGCCAAATGAAAGAAGGGGAGATATGATAGAGACCTTCAAGTTCTTGAAAGGAATGAACAGGGTAAACTGTGAGGAACTATTAGACATAAACGTAAAGATGACATGCGGAATCTCAGAAACTTTACTAGCTACTATCATGAAACTTGTTACATACTAAGACCTTGCCTCCTAGACAGTGCTTGTCAAATTTTGAGCAATTTTGTTAAAGGCTTCCAAAACTATTAAGATGCAAAGTTAGGGGCTTAACATAGCAACATTCGGGCAACCTTAACTATACTGGTGCTACTGTGCCAGTATAATCTCTCTATTTATCTGTCAACACAGAGAAAGTGCGCATAAGGACTGGTTGCACTCTCTGACAAAAAGTCATATAAGTACACATTCAAATTCAAGCACTCATCACCCATCCAAATAATTACCACATAACACTTCATATAAAAAAGTGTTTTATTTACACCAAAACAATAAAACGACAGACATCCTTGCAACACTGGCCTCACTTGATGCGTTTTGGACTAAGGTCCTTTATCAAAGGTTGAGGCAATTAAGCAGCACAGACCTTAAATACACCCCATTATTATGTTATCTTAACCATAACTTACAACCATGGTTGCACATAAAACTTATGAAATTCATCTTTTTTGAATTACGCCTCTATTTAGAGGGGAGAGGAATTTCATAAGTTTTGTGTGCAGTCATAGTTGTAAGTTATGGTCAAGATGAAATAATAATGGGGTTATTCTGAGGATTTAAAAAAAAAATTACTGTTTATTTATTGATGTGTAAATAGGTGTGTTTTTATATTAGTGAACAACAATGCAATTATTTTAAAACTTACATCAATCATTTTAAATTGCAAATGATGACATTATTACATCATCAGGTGGGTGTATTTAAGGTCTGTACTGCTTAATTGCCTTGGTCTTTGATAAAGGACCTCAGTCTGAAGTGTATCAGGCGAGGCCAGCTTTGCAAGGATGTCTTGTCATTTATTATTTTGGTGTAAATAAAACACTTTTTTTTTATGTGAAGAGAGCTACATGGTAATTATTTAGATGGGTGATGAGAGCCTGAATTTGAATGTGTACCTATTCTATCTATCTATCTATCTATCTATCTATCTATCTATCTATCTATCTGTCTATCTAACACATACAAACAGAGGTGAGAAGAAAGTAAGTGCCTTAGCTGGGACTTGAATGCAGGCCACCTGGAATACCATTCCGATTGCGCTAACCAGCTGCGCCACTGAGACAACTGGAACCTGTGCTCTCCCCAAGCACATTACTCTTTCTCAAATGCACAACCCAATGGCAACACAAATATTTAGTTGTAACAATCACACAGGAGTGTGGTGTGCATATTTATGGAACACATACAAACAGAGGTGAGAAGGAAGTAAGTGCCTCAGCTGGGACTTGAACCTAGGCCACCCAGAATACTGTTCCGATTACACTAACTAGCAGCACCACTGAGACAACTGGAACCAGGGCTGGGCCACCCCATACAGAAAAGAAGGGTACATTTTCAGTTGTTTATTCTCAAAGTCCCTTCATTTCTTAGTATTTATACCATTCAACCATTCATTTTTCATTTTTTCACTTTACTCTTCATTTTTTGCTCCCAATATCCCTTCAAATACCCTTTGAAAATTACACCTTCTTGAGCAGTTTATTCTGAACTATTCACTTTCCATTTTTTATCCTTCATTACCAAGATTGCTCCAAATATCCCTTACTCTGGCAGAGCAACAGGTGGGGGAAGGGACCACTGGACACCAGGGACACTTTGTCTGTCAGATGGGTGATCGGGTGGGAGAGAGACCACTGGACACCAGGGAATATTACAATTGTACATTTGGTAGACAGGTGGAAGGGACCACTGGACACCAGGGACACTTTGTCTGTCTGGTGGTTGATTGGATGGGGGAGGGACAACGGGACAGCAGGGACACTTAGTCCATGGGGCAGGTGATCAAGTGGGAGGAGGCACCACTGTGCACATAAAATTTACACATAGGGCATTAGTGCTGGTGGGGAGAGGGAGTACTGGACACCATGGAATACTTATTTCAACATTGGGCATGGGTGCAGATGGAGATGAGAGACCACTGGACACAAGGGAATAATTATTTCAACACTGGGCATGGGTGTAGGTGGGGAGAGAGACCACTGGACACCAGGGAATAATTATTTCATCATAGGGCATGGGTGCAGGATAGGGAGGGATCACTGGACACCAAGGATAATTACTTTAGCAACAGGCATGATTGCAGGTGGGGGGAGAGACCACTGGACACTAGGGAAAAATTTATGTTTAGGATCGGGCTGGCTATCAGTGGGGGAAGGGGTCCCTAGCACCAGGGACAGATTTATTTTTAACATCAGGCAAGCAATCAGCAGTGGAGTGAACACTAGCACCAGGAAGCACTCCGGGACCAGGCAATTGGGTTCGGCTCCATGCAATCCAGCCTTGCTCACCATATAAATCATCCCTTAATGGGCATGCAAATGCCCCGTAGTGCCTTACATGTCCAATGGGCTCATTTGCATGGGTCTGTTTGAATATCAGAAGTTTAGCACAGGTGCAAGCCACTGTGGCACCCTATTTTGGGAGCGATGTCTGCCTAGCACTAAGTGGCTTAGCGCTGCGCCAACATAGCCCTATATTCAGTGGAACAGCACTGGTGCACTATACCACTAAATATATCATGTTTGGGCACCTGAGCAAGTGAAAAGTGCAACACAAATCTTTGCACTGTGCTTTACGCCCCATGGAATATCGGGACCCATGTGTCTGGATGGTGTATGTGTTCGGATAACTACAACTCCTGTTCCCTGTCTCTTTTCTTTTTTGGAGCCTCAGACACTACCCTACTTTCCCCCACCCTGCCTTCTGCCTCCTCTTCTGGAGATGTGTTACTGCTCGTAGGGGGATCAGCTGTGTGTGTGTGCCACGGACTGGAAGGCTTTTTTCATGGGAGACTACTGGCACCATGGAAGTGTTTTGGAGCCTCAGGCACTACCCTACTGTCCCCCACCCTGACTGGTGTCTCATCCTCTGGAGATGTGTTACAGCTCATGTGGGATCTAAGGCTCTGTGTGTGCCATGGACTGCAAGACTTGTTTCATGGGAGGCTACTGGCACCATGAAAGTGCTTTTATGTCTTTTGAGATAAACATCTTTTTTTCAGTATGGTCCTGCTTCTGCCCATTTCCACAAAGTGAATACGTATATATATATATATATTTTTTTATTTTTTTTTTCTCTCCTCTTGGAATTTTCTGCTGTTTGGCCTACTGTATTAGGTAGGCCTGACTTCTATATAGCGTATGTCTTGCACTACTGAATATTTCTACTACTTAAACATTTTACCTTTAAACTATTGCACTGTATATGTAGGAATTGCCTAGCAGAGTATAGCAGAGTTGTAGCGAACTTTGACTGCCTGACATTTATATTGCTTACTGCTTGCACTACTGAATTTTTTCTGCTAATTGCCCAACATTGTAGAATAGCTAGAACTGACTACTGCCTGCTGTTTGTTCTGCCACACTGCTTTCCCATCACAGTTCCTCTCATTCATCCTCAGACTGCCTCCTTTGCTTCCCTCTTTCTCTTGCTTTTTTCCCTCTTGTATTTCTTTCTCTCTATTACCCACAATGTTTCTCTGCCATCTACTGGACCCCTGATTCCCTCTCCTGACACCCCCCTAAACCAGCACATTCTGTAAATATTGCCTGCCATTTTGGGCCATCTTCTCTACCCATTCCAGACTACCCTGAGTCCTCTCCACCACACACCTCCTTCCCAGTTCTCCCTGGTCTCATTCAAGGGGCCTCCCCCCCCAACCTCCTGAATCAACCTTTTGTTTTGCTAAATTCCCACCTGGCACCTTTTCTCTCCTACTATTTGTACCTACTTCTGCCCTGAGCACTAACTTGCCCAGGGCCCTCCCACCAATTTACTTGACCTTTGTCTTTGACTTTTTAACTAACGGTCCGCCTTTTTTTCTGATCTATTTTAGCCACAAGCCCAAACCAGGCTCTCCACTTCAGCCGAATGGCCCTGGCACTGCTACCTGCTGGAGGCTGGACCTCTGCATCCATCCTGCCATCTCCCTGACCAAGGAAAGCAGGTACGTTTGGTCAGCTCCTAGCTCAGAGCTGTGAGGCTTCAATCCCCGTAATTGGACTGGATCCTGGGGACTGTGGCTGCTTCCCGACTGGATGACGCAGATCCCCCTTGAGAAAGAAAGCATACAAGGCACCTTTATCAAGACACAGCTCAGCCACTGCCTTGCTGTACTGCTCTCTGGACAATTTCTTTTCGCCCACCCCTACCGCCTCCTCCCTCATTTATTAAGTACACGTCCCCAGTGATCCTCACCCTCGAGGCCTTACACTAGTCAATTACAGCAACTCCTTAAAGGGGCTCTCCTTTCTGTAACTTCTTAAAGGGGTGCTCCTCTCTCGTGCTCAAACAACTTATCGTCCTCAATGCCTCTGGGATCAAGTGCATTGACACTGACTATGGTCCTCCTCCTACTTCCTACACCAGCCCCACTTTATTTAGGACCATCACCCTCTACGCATAGTAAACCCCATCTTATCTGCAACACCTCTACCAGACCCCCCCGATGCTCGATCACCTCCACCCCTCGGTACCCTCCCACACTTCCACCCCTGCTACCTCTTACTTCCCACTCATACCTTGGTCTCTTCTCCTCAACGCCTTTCCCACCCTTCATACTCTACCCACCCCTTGCACCCCAGCACCTGGCCCCATGTCCAGTTGCAAGGGTAGATGCCACAATCACTACCATGCTTTGGTGTGCCTAATCACCCTCCTGTTGCTTCTATCAGGTAACATTCATCCAAACCCTGGCCCCCGTGCCCAACCTTATGAACAAGCCTGCTCAGGCTCAAGGACTCCACATAGCTTCTATGAATATTTTCAGCCTCCTTAAGAAGACTGCTGCATTCCAATGCTGGGTTACTCAGCGCCAACTGGACATTGTCGCACTTGTCGAAACCTGGTTATCCAAATCCACCCGACTCCTTCGTCTCCCTCCCTGGTTACACCCTTTTCAGGGAAGATCGGGTGGGTAAGCATGGAGGTGGTTGTGCTGTCTATATGCGTGACTCCCTTCTTGGACATGCACATCCACCACCCAAGCTTGATAACGGTGCACAAGCCCTCAACTAAAAATCTCCCCCAACCTTGGTAAGGGCCCACTCTTTCTCACTATTGCCTATATTCCCCCCAGAAAGCAAGACCTCACCATTCAGGCACTTGCTGACTACCTCTCTGGCCTACTGCCCAAAATGGCCCAGATAATTGTTGGTGACCTGAATATCAACTGGATCTCTGCCACGGCCTCCCAAACCAGAGATATCTTTGCCGCCCTTGACATGTTCCAGCTTGTCATCACCCCAACTAGATTCAACCCCTCTACTGTCTCCAGCACCCTCCTGGATATCACCATTACCAACTGCCCCCAGAGAGTGCTCGATATCAGTGTACTTCCCAACTCACTTAGTGACCACTCCCCGGTCATATTCTCTTGGTCCACTGCCAACAGCAAACCTGCACCACAAACCACCTAGTGACGTCGCCTTAAACTGTACATCTCACAACTGGATTGGTCCCCAATCAGGCTTGTACTGTCCATAAACGAGGTATTGGATTTTTTCACTTGCACTTTTAACACTGCCTGTGACCTCTATGCCTCCTTCATTAGAAATCGCGCCAAAAAGCAAAACATACCCTGGGTTACCCCCTTCCTCCTTCACAAACTTAAAATGAGAGACAGCTTATGGCACATTGCCATGGAATCTGGCAAGCCAGCTGATAGGCAAGCGTACAACACTGAGCGCAATAAGTGTACTTGGGCCATTCAACAGGCCAAAGCCCAGTACTATCAATCCACTCTTGTCTCCTCCTGGGGGTTGGCTAGAAACTTTTGGGATTATGTAAAGGAGCTGAATGGGAAATCCCGCTCCCCACCTACCTCTCAACTCTCCTTTAATGGAACTGTCTGCTCTGACCCCCTTGGCATTGCAGACTGCCTAAACCACACTTTCTCTGACCTGAGTTTAGTCTTGCCCAGTAACTTCTTTGACCCCATCCCAGTAGCACCACTGCCCATTCTCCAAAGACCTCCTTTCTACCTACATACCATCTCCCCATTGGAGGCTAGAACTCTTCTGCAAAAAGCTGTTAGTAGTAACAACCCCAGCACCAACCTACTGGACACTAGGCTACTTCGTCTGACATTGGATGCTATCCTTGTCCCACTTACTGAGCTGCTCAACCACTCTATGCCTAGGGCAGTTCCCCAGCGTATGGAACACTGCCATCATCACTCCCATCCTAAAGAGCATCGATCGAGCGACCTTGGGTAACTATCGACCTATCTCCATCCTCCCCCCACTCTCTAAGGCCCTTGAAAAAGTAGTTGCCAACCAGCTTGCCGAATACCTGGCCATGCACAATTTACTGTGCCCTGAACAGCATGGCTTTCATGCAGATCACAGTACCACAACCGCACTACTTGAATTCTCCAGCTTCCTGCACTCTGCTCTTGATGCCAGAAGTCCTGCCGGTGCCATGTTCATTGACCTCTCCAAGGCCTTTAACATGGTTTGACATCCTCTCCTGCTTGACTCCCTCAGATGCCTTGGTTTCTCCCCCAGCCCCCTTGCATGGTTCACCAGCTACCTCTCTGCCAGAACTCAGTGTGCAAAAATCAATAGCACCCTATCTGACACACGACCTGTCTGCTCTGGGGTTCCCCAGGGCTCCATTTTGGGCCCCTCTCCTCTTCAGTTTCTACCTCAACTCCCTCCCCTTGGCCTGCCCAAGTAAGATCCTCCTCTACGCGGATGACGCTGTGCTCTTCGCCACTGACCTCAACCCCAACACACTCCAGGCCACCCTCCAACAAGCTTTTGATAGAGCTGAGCATTGGTTCACATCACGAAGGCTAATCCTGAACCTAAAAAAGACCAAAGCTATGCTCTTCTCGCATCGCCAAAACAAAGCCAATGGTGCCCCTCTAGTGATACTGCCTAGCTCACTAAACCCCATTGAGCAGGTTTCCTCCTAGACGTATCTGGGCATTACCTTTGATTCAGCCCTCTCCTTCCATTCCCATATCAATGCCCTTTCTGCTGTCACCAATGTCAGGATTGGACTGTTATACCGCCATAGGGACTGCCTACCATGAGAAGCCCTTAGATTGGCAATCACCTCCTCTGTCCGGTCGCTAATCGACTATGGGCTGCCCATCTATGCTGCAGCCAACAACACTGCATTTGCAAGAATCCAGCTCTCTATAAACAAGACCTGCAGGCTAGTGCTGGGAGCTCCTAGGCGCACCCATACATGCCTGCTGTACTCCACCACCAACTTGCTCAACCTTGAAGAAAGACTCCGCTTCCAAACCTGCCTTCTTGTAAAAAAGACCCTGCTAGGGCTCTCCCCCCTGGGGTCGCCACCTCCTTGCAGGTGTGTCTCCCCCTCCGTCCCCACCCACAGCACTGTCAAAACCTCCCTTATTGTCCCCAGGGTAAGGACCTCTATGGCCCAGGGATCCTTTTGCTATCGGGCTCCCTCCTGGTTCAGTTCCCTCCTAGCCAATATAGCTGACTCCACTAAGCTTGGTCCTTTCAAGGTCTCCCTCAGAAGTCATCTGACAGGCACTCGCTGCTGCAACTGCACATAATCCCCCACCTGCCCCTTACCTTCACCCCTAGGCTGGGCTTGCCCTGTCTACATTTGCTGTACATACCTGGGGTCTCATGCAAAATCTGCTGACTAATGTAATAAAATATCTCTGGTTGCTACCTGACGTGGTACTCGTGTACCTGTATTATGACTACTGTGATCTACCTATTACCAAGCATGTACCACCAGTGAATGCCTGTAACACTGGTTGCTTTTTTAATCTAAGCGTTATGTACTGTACTGTTTGTTTGCTGTGAAGTATTGCTGTCTTGACAAGGCACCTTTGTAAATGAGTCTGTGACTCAAAGGTCTGTAAACTGATGATCTAATAAATAAATTAATAAAATAAATAAATAAATAAGTAAAGTTCATAATCTGCACAAATCATGGACAGACAGTAGGGGGATGGGCAGGTGCGTGTAGTACTGACAGTACTGGAGGGATTTTTTTAATCAATTAATTTTTATTGAAGATAAATCTCAAAATACAGAAATCACAAAATACATATAAAAAATCATATAAGAAACATTCTGGCATTACAATAATTTAAAAACTAAATAAATACTGTTGGGATGTGGGATGGGCGACTATCTGGCTACAGTACTGGGGAAGTGGGGACTGGCAAGTCCTGTGCTGTAGTACCGGGGGTTGGGGGTGCAAAACAGGTAAGTATCTGGCTTTTAGCACCGACAACACAATGCTAGCCAACCAACATCCTCTCGGTACCGACAGCCTGACACTTCCTCATCCACACCGCCACAATACTGACATCCTTACAGTAGCCTGTCTAACACCCCATCTTGGTACAGACAGCCTAATACTCAACTGCCCCACAACACCTCTCCTGATACCAACTGTCTGTTTCCAGCCATCCCAACATCCCTAGTACCGACAGTCCAATACTGGCTTATACCATACCCCACATTCCCAGTGTTGAAAGTCCCATACTTGGCTTTCCCAAACACCCCTCCCAGTATTGACAGCCCAACACTTGGCCATCCCACTCTCCTTTCCAGTACCAAAATCCCAATACTTGGCCATCCTGCACATCCCCCAGAACTCACAACCCAAGATTCACCCATCCAGTACCCCCTCTCTCTGGTACTGACAGCTCAGTACTTATTTGTCCCTCCTTCCTGGCATTGACAGGCTTATCATCTTTCCCTGATAACAAGTCTGTATTTTCAGAAAATGCTTTTTACACTAAGCCTTGCATTAGACCAGCGTACTGAATAACATCATTCTCCCCATCCTTGGTCTGTTGTTCCCAAGCCCTCTTCCCTCATCCCTGGCATCAAGCTCCTGAATCCCCCACCCATGGCAGCATGCTCCCTAGCCCACCCCTGCATATCAGCCCTGGCCACTAGCTGCTTGGCCCCCTTTCACCCAGCGACGGTGGCAGGCTTCTGAATTCTGCCCCCGACTTCAGACTTCTCAGGCTCCATAGCCTTGTCTTTAGACTCCTTTGTACCCCCATCACTGGCCTCTAGCTCATAAACCCCGTCCCCCAGCCATGGCAGTAGACTCCTGAGTTCACACGCAGCTATGGCAGAATGCTCCCTAAGTCCTCTTCTAGCCATGTCCCCAGGTTACTGAAAGTCTGTTACTATGTACCTGCTCATGACAGAACGTATGTTGCAGGTTTGATCAGATGATCATGAACACCTGACCCAAGTCTGACCCCACGCACCCAGCAAGTAGTACACACCAGGGAGGTCTGTGCACAGAGCTGCTGAGTGCAAAACTCTACAATCAGGAGCTGTGGATTATTTCAATTATTGACATCCCTGAGGAGCTGAAGAAACACTATTGCACTGCAGTCATGATATGGTAACCTTTTCACAGCAGAATTCCTGCTTTATATGGAAAACAAGAATATCAAAATATTCTTGTTTTCCATATAAAGAAGGGATCCTGTTGTGAAAGGGTTAGCACACCATGCCTGCATTGCAACCTTGTTCAGTTTCCATTCAGATTTTGTGCAGTGCATGAAATGAAACCACAAAGATAAGTATGCCTTCAAAAGTGTACTGGCACTAGCAGGGTTGTTTCCAAGTAAAGTGTTGTCAGCATGTATAATCTAGGTTCCAAAAATGACTGAAGTAACTACAAACACAAAATGTACTGTCCTTTCATACACCTCATGCATATAATTAGCTTAATAAAAAAAAAGAAAAGTACTATATTCCATCGATTAGAAGCCTCCTTCAATTAGAAGCTGCCCTTGAATAACAGCTACAGCTAAAATTAAATTGCTAAATAGAAGTCATCCCCAATTCTAAGCCATGGCTTCCAATCGAGGACAGCTACTAATCAATGAAACCATATCTTGCTAATGGTGCAACTCTATGTATGCCTTTCTAGATCGAGTAAGTAACAGCTGAGTTGGCATGCTCGAATTTCAAATTATTGTTACCAGCTAGTGTTTGATCCTGGTCCTGACTCCTTACCTTTCCCTGACCATGTGGTGCTTGGATATGCTAGTGTGCCTAGCAGTATGTTGCTACTTCTTTGCTTGCTCTCCAGTCTCTGGGTATTGGGTAAGGACTGGAGACTGATGGGGGGGGTGATAGATAGGGGGATTGTACTTCTGTAATGTATACTGTTCTTTATCTGTTTTATTTATCCATATCAGAAGCAAGAAGAAACAGGAGCACTCAGCTCCAGATAAGATTCTTTTGGGATGAGTACTGTACTTCTCATTTTGAAAGCGAGGGGAGTAAAGCCAAATTCAGATGCTTATCAATGTCTGGACAGAGTGGAGCAAGAAGTACATTTTTAAAAACAAGGTAGTTGTTTCTAGGTAAGAATTTTTCAAGTGCCAACAATGCTCCAGATAATGTTGGCAGGTAGGAGTAATTTACTCACCAGTTTTAAAATATAGTGAGTAAAACAAAATTGGGATGCACACGAGTGCTGTAAATCTGTAACAAAACTGCTCCTTTTGAATCACCAGTTACGTTATGAAGCACTGTTCTTTAGTGTGGAGTATTTACAAATGTTGGGAGAATATTGGTACTCAAACAATTTTCAGAAGTGTATTTCCTAAAATGAGGTGAGTAAAACAGGTCAGTACTCCCCTTGCCCTGAGAGCACTAGCTTGTTTTGGAGGCTTTGAAATACAAGCCACCCTTGAATACAAGTCACCATCAATTAGAAGCTGCAGTAAAAAAACTAGAATTTGTAACACAAACCATGACTTCTAATAGATGAACTATGGTATGTCATAGCATTTGTAGCAATATCGAGAACAACAGGTTTTACATGCATAAAGTTTTTCTTATGTTTCACTGCAAATGGAGTTATACAGCAGGGGGTGACCCATTTCTTCATATTTGTTTAATCTTCAGAATTTGGTGCTGTCAGCTGTAGGAGGTAGGACTGGTTGGGGTGGCACAGTGTATCGCAGGGCTGCACCACTGCAGACAAGCAGTGTGCTTACATGCCAGCAAAAAATGCCAGTGCAGCTTCCAGCCAAAACATGAATTGTCCTGCACTGCAATGGAGTGGATTGTGATGCTCCCAATGCAGTTTACAGTTTTTGACCCACACTAGTGCAACTCATCTGCACCTGTCCATACTGGTGCAAATCAGGTCATGTAAATGGGCCAACAGAGAGTGAGAGTCTGGATTTTAAGTTATAAAAACTGGCAACAACCAAGCAGTTCTTTATTGCTGTTGTGCTCCCCATAACACTAGACTCTCTTTCATACTCATCAAGCTTACCATGATTTCTTATTGTTGAAAAGTGCTTCCCACTGGACACAATTGCATATACTGATCCCACTGCAAAACCTTTACAGTGACCACATCAATGCTGACAACATCGACAGTTTGATGTAAAGTCCACCTGGAACCCCAGCACTCTTCCCCCGGTCCTGCACCCCCTCCACGAATCAACTATGACTCGAAGTTGATAATCCCTAAGTCCAGGGGGTGCGGGGGGCCGAGCCCTCTGCATCGGGAATTCAGGGGCAAAGTATCCCCTCCAATAAACACAAAGAGGTTCTCTGATTGATTTATGTCAACTACAAAGTGTGGTCAACATAAATCCATCACTGTAGGGTCACATCAGGAAGATGTCGATGCTGCAGCATCGTACATCCACACAACTGTACTCCCCTCCAAGACACACTGACGTGCACTTGCCTCAGGCAAGCATGATTATTATTATGATTTTCTTAAAGCAACAGTGCAATGAAAAATGTTTTTCCAAAAAATCTAGATTCAGCTACAGTTAGGAAAATATTAGCATACCTGTCAAATGTACTTGTCTAGGTATCCCCTATCCTGCCTACCAGCAGTCATTTTTTTTTTCAATCCTAACCTTTGCCAGGTCTACAATCCTATGTCTATGCAAAATGTGGCAGCCTTCTTTTTTTCTTGGGGAAAAAAATGATACTAAAACAGTTATAAAATCCTCAAATTCTGGCAGAATGAGAAAACTGTACTACTGAATAAAATTGGAAGACTTCTGGGATCTTTTAAAGTGAAAAAAAGGAAGGGTCAAAATGTTTTGCCCAATTTCGTTGAACTGCTGCTTTGAAAGAAAAGTCTACATGTATGACTGAATACCTCTCCTTCCAGGATGTGAAGAATGTGGTTGTGTGGTGGTGGGGGGGAGGGTGATAGGGAATGAGAAAACCAAGTGACTGTCTGCTTCATTACAGCCTGAGCTGCACAAGCACAGGCTGCTATTTAAAATAAAAATCAGAAGTTATTGCGCTGCAGTGATGATCCCTTGTCTCTTATCATTGTTTACACCTGAAACAAAAAAGAAACAAGTCATTACATTTTTTTACCTGTAATGATACCATCATTTGCTACCAAAATATTATGTGTGCTTGCAGACTGATAAGAGCTTACAATGGGACAGTGATGATATACTGTAGTGCCTATGTAGGATCTGCAATGAAAACCAATATTGTGCTTATTTGCAAACTGTAATGACAAGTGATGCTGGACCAGCCACTTGGAAACTTACTCTGACAAATTTTGTACTGCAGGTGTAATGTGACACCTTTTGTAACACAGTTCTATAAGGTGACAAGTTTGGTAATGCATATGTGACTACCTGACTCCTGGAAAGGGGAAGTAGTTAGTTACTTGCTAAAACCACATTAGCAGAATTGCTATCTGAGCTACAGTTAGATTTTTTTTTTGCAAATGTACTAAGCCACTCAGTTATGATAAAATATGGAGATAATTGCCTCAACCACTGTGTAAGAATAGCTACAAGACTGTATAAATACCCACTCACACCATGATCAGTGAGCTAGCTAGCTACTCCAGAAGAAATGAACCAGGAACGTCTATGGGACACCTGAAGTCTGCCGTCTTCCATGATCAACAATGCAGGATCTTAGTTGTCTGTTGTAAGTTACCTGAACTTTATTATGTCATAATACTAAAGACTAAATAAAGTGTAAAATAAACACTAGACTAGAGCCTGTGTGGCTGGCTGTGTGTGTTTGTCTCTGTCAGTAGTTTAGTTTTTGTGGATTTTCCTGTGTTTCTGCTTGGAGGAACTGGACCTTTCTTGGATATAACATCTATGAACATTTGCTGGACTAAGAAACTGCAAAACATCACCACCAAGTATTGGCATTCTCATCCAAAATCAACTTTTTTGGAAGCCATCAAAGCCAAAAGTAAGGTCAGTAAATCTGTTATACAAGCACTGAGTTGTGGAGTGCTGCATTGAATCCACATTTCCGTATGACTTGTTCTTAAAGGATGTGTACTTGTCTTTGAGGTCTATTCACAACCATTTTGGAGAACAAAGGCTAGATACTAACAAAGGATTTTTACATCCTGCATATGCCCCAGGCCAATGTTCATCACCTTCAGGAATTTAGCCCCTTCAGGAATTTATGACATTCTGGGTCTTTGAGCTAGAATAACAGTTTTCTGGTCCCTGGTAGTTCACCATTTCCTGTGGATTTGATTACTTTTCATCAATCATGTGGCACCTCTGAGAACATGACTTTATATATTGTGCTCTGCAATATCACAGGGCAAACGCAGACCAGCAAGGTCAAGAGGACTAGATGACCTACAACAAAACTAGTCTGCAAAATGATTAAAGCGTACCTTCTTAGGATATTACTTATGCTACTTCTGATATCTGGAAATGTTCATCCTAACCCGGGGCCTACCAGCCGAGCACCCCATGCCACAAAAAGGTGGGAGGGGTCCCTCACATTAGCCTCAATCAATCTATGCAGCACCTGGGTCCAGCAACATAGCCCTGATGTACTCTCTGTTGTCGAAACATGGCTTAACCCCAAGATACCAGATGTTGCAGTCACCATCCCTGGATACTCTATATTCAGGCAGGACAGGGTTTCCAAATGAGGTGGAGGCTGTGCCATCTACCTGAGGAATTCATATCTGGGTCAAGTCTTCCCGTTCTCAAACCCTAAACCACCCTCGCAGGTTCTCGCTATTAAAGTTCTACTCGGGGTGCACAACAAGGAGCTCACCATTGCCTCTGTGTACCTACCCCCTAAAGATCAGCCCAATGGATTTATGAGCATATTGGAAAGCCTACAGGGATTACACCATAACTCTGAACTCATAGTACTAGGCAACTTCAATGTAAACTGGTTATCGCTGGAGGCCAGAAACTACAAGGATGCTGTCACGTCACAGAACCTCACCCAGCTTGTTACCACCCCCACCAGATGCAACTATAGGACAGGGTCACACACACTTCTGGACTGGATCCTTACTAATCACCCTGAATGAATCTCAAAAGTCTCAGTGCTCCCTGATGGGATCAGTGACCACTCACCGGTCACATGTACCTGGACAAACAAATTCATTAAGCCCCCTCCTAAAATAGCAGGATGGCTTCCTCTCATCAGCTGGATACAGTATCAAACCTGCCTCTTAGCCAAAAAAGTTCTGCTCGGGGTCATGCCCCCGGGCATTGAAAAGCTCTTTATTGACCACCACAGCACCCAGTGAACTAGAAGTTCACAACAACTAACCTTCCTTGTCCCCAGATGCTGGACTACCATGGGCCAGAGGGCCTTTGCCCACAGAGCACCACAGTGGTACAATACTCTCAACAAAGAAACTCTTACTGCTGCTGCTCTTGGCCCTTTTAAGAGACAACTCTGACTTCATCTCATTTCAACTAGTCATTATGACTGCCTCACCTAATCAGGGGCCCACTGCTCACTGCCTTCCACTTCAGTCTTGACAGCTACCTCTCCCCGCCTTGCCCCCTCCTACCTGCCTACCTCCTTGCCCCCTCTCCTTTTCCTCCCCCCAGGCATTTCCTGACTTTTATCCCTCCCTTTTAGAGTTCTTACCCTCACCCTCTACCCTCTGACAATGGCCTTCCTGCCTGCATACCCCCTTCCCTCTCACCTGCAGTGCTTATTTCCAAGATTGCCCTTGGCTGGTATGTCATGCTACCTAACATTTGGCACATTTTGAATTACTGGAATTTCCTACGCCTCAGTCTCTTACTTCTTTTTATTGTGTAACTATGTATTATTATGTTGACCTTTGTATGTATGTATACCCCCATTCCTTCAATGTGGAACCTTTGTAAATGAGCAGTTCCTGCTCAAAGGTATTTGTAATCCTAGATTTCAATAAAATAAAATAAAAAATAAAATAATAAAGCTTTGGACTTTTATGCTTAATGCTGGTGTTTGTTGGTCCATCACAACTTGAGTAATTCAAATAATTCCCTACAAATTAGTACCCCAGATGATGGGACATGATTGTTGATAGGTAAAGAAATAACCAGCTTATAGATTGTTGCATTAGGATGTAAGTGATAACTTAGGAAAACTATTTGTTAGTCTCCAGATAACTCCAGGTGAAAAACCAGCAACCTAGCAGAAGGGAGATGCTATGGCCACCTCTAATGATAAGGTGGACTGATTAGGTGATTTTCTTATTGTCAATGTGACAAAGTGAGCAGAACATGAGCAGATGTTAGCATGGGCTGAGTCAGGAAACTATGACTAAAGTATGACAGAAATCCTTGTTACGAGGAGTCCCACAAGGTTCCATCCTGGGCCCTATCCTCTTTGCAATATACAACAATAATCTGGACTCGCAGCTGGGCACAGCAAATGTGCACCTATTCGCAGATGATACTGTACTCTATACCACAAATTCATCCTTGGATCTGGCCCATGAGTACTTACAGAAAGACTTTGTCACCCTCCAATACAACCTTCTCACTCATAAGCTCCTCCTCAACACCAAAAAGACTAAAGCAATGATTCTCTCACCAAAGTCTATTTCTGGATGTCCACATATCACACAGATCCGAACACTCTTAGATGAACCCCTTGAAGTAGTTGATACCTTTAAATACCTAGGGTTCTGGCTGAATAACAAGCTCAACTTTCTGTGCCACTTAAATGAAACCTTGAAGAAACTAAGACAGCGATTAGGTTCATTCTATCGCATTAAACACCTACTCACGTTAGAAGCCAGAATGAGATTAGTACAAACTACATTCCTACCTATACTGGACTATGCTGACTTCCTTTACAGTCATTGCCCATCAACGATGCTAAACAAACTGAACACCCTTTACCACCGGGCTTTAAGATTTATCTTAAATCTACCCCGTAGTACACATCACTGTCGTCTATACCAGGTTTTGGGATGGACCTCACTCTCAACTAGAAGAAAAAGGAATACTCTCCTCTGGTTTTTTAGAGCATTATCTGATAACCTCCCTGCTTACATCTCAAACATCTTCAAATGGGCTAAAGGTTCCTATGGCTTGAGACGCTTCTTCTTAATCTGCTTCCAGATTCCTAGAGTGAAAACTACCCTTGGGCTCAGCAGCAATCAACTTCTCACTTCCATCACTTTGGAACACTATGCAAGACTCTTTAAAATTATCCTCACTTCCAAGCATTTTCACATTCAAAGCTCTATTCATGGATTATCTGAAGGAATCATGCAACTGTTTCAGATGCCGATGACCCCTAAGCCTTGGGTGCCACTCTCAAATCCTACACCTAAGTATCTCATCCACTCCACATTCCTAACAACAGAAACCTAGAACCTACAAGCCTAGTTCCCTTAATCCAAGATGACCCTGCCTATTCTCTACCTTTTACCTATTCTGGCCTCCCTTTTGGCTGCCTACTCTTTCACCCCAATTTCTACCATATTCCTTAATACCTCCTTATTTTTTATCATTTAGGTATGAGCTCTTACTCAGCAGAGACTATATGGGATTGTTGTCTCTACTCATTTCAGTAAAGCTTAACATTATGTACCTTTGCATGTTAATTATGTTGACCGGTATGTATAGGCCCACATTGACCGGCACCTTCACAATGTTTTTTCTTTTTTTTTTTTTTGCACCATTGTCCACCATAATTGTAATCTTATGAAGTGTACTGTATTGTATTTATGCCCAGGACCACCTTTAAAATGAGCTTGCTCAATGGTGTTTATGCCTGGTTAAATAAAGTGATTGATTGATTGATGACTTAGGAGAATTACAGGTTGTAGAAAATAGATCAAAGTGGGCCACTAAGAAGAAAAACTACAACTTTATCAAATGAATAGTCATGGCAGGACTCTATGCTACCTGTGTGGCATATGATGACCAATTTAAGGTATCAGAATGATACAATCTTGACTTAAAGATAGAGGTAGACACACTAACTGGACAACCTGAGGCAGTACAGGGTCAGTATCAGCAGGCATGAGACCTCATGATAGAGGCCACAGACTTTGCAGATAAAGTCCAGAGAGAAAACCAAGATCTATCTATTAAGCTGGTCCTGCAACAGACTGAGGTGACTCATTGAACAAGGCTCTAGCTGACATCAAATGGGAGCTAGAAGCTGAGAAGCTGATCCTGCTAACCTTAGTGTTAATGGAGAGTACGGTTCCAACAATCTTAGCAAGGCAGGGAACTTGGATCAGTACAAGTTGAAAAACAGAAGTGGGTATTCCCCACCCAAATCCATGGGGGCAACCTCTACACTCTCTCATTCTGCCCTGCTGATTGGCACTGCTCCCTATACCCCTATTTATCCATCCTGTAAGGGAACACCAAGCTCTCCTCAGATTCTAGATGGTAATAAACCAGCAGAAGAAATGACAGACAAGTGGCAAAAGCAGTAATAGCTTGTTTATTACTACAAGAATCAGACTTGTGCCTAAACAGTATCTCACCTAAGTAGACACTGGGTGCCTCAGTTTTCCCCACAAAGACACTCTCAGTAAGAATACATAATACAGTAGTTCTTGTAGTAAGATAGTAGCTATAACAATGGCTAGCCCATGCGTATATTATAATTACTGTTAGAGTTACAGATGAGCCCTATTGACCAAAGGTTAGGTGGCTCCACATTGTAGATAACATTATACAAAAAATGTTAAGTCAGCTAAAAACTCAAAACAAAGGATTCATGCAAGGTACAGGATGTAGTGCAGTAATACATAAATCCAAAGGGTGGCAGTGCAGACTATATAACAACTTCTCAGAAGATACAAAAACACTAGTTTATCTTGGCACACTACATGCTGTTACTAAGCAAAGTAAAGTAAAGTAAAGTAAAATAAAATCATAATGTTTCCCTGGCTACTTACACTTGTACGGTAAGTGCCAATGCCCTACAAGTTAGTAGTGATTTGTCATAATATGTATAACATAAGGTTTGTCTAAGGTGCACAGTGGGAGACCAGTTAGAGTGTGGTGACCGAGTGTAACATTCCCCTGCCTTGTTGCCTTATTGAAAAGGCAACACACTATTGGGTGCATTGTGTGGGCAGCAGTATCATTTACAGACCCGACGCACAAGCCTTGTAAAGGAAGTTGAGTCTTTAACGGTGTTGTTTTAGAGTTTGCCATAGACAATAAAGTGTTAGTATAAAAAAAATTTAAAACAGTTGTACAATAACAAAACCTTTAAAAGTTAATTGTAACCAGGTATTGGAGAATGTGGTTATAAAACTGCCATACTTAGGTGTTGGAATAAGAACAGCATGATGAGTAACGATGCTTTCTTATGTGACAAAGCAAAAGTTAGGTTTTACCATAGAAAAACAGTTTGTAATTGATTACAACACAGCATTATCGATTGTATGAAAAACCTTGTTAAAACTGGTTTATAGTATACAGATAGTCATGGTAACCATGAAAGGAATCCTGAATGGTTTGTTTGTAAATCACAAAACAGAAACTAGGTATGTCAACACCACAACTGATATGTGTATAAGAAAGGGTATTGATGTTCATAACCATAGAACATGATTGTTAAAAACAGTATTGAATGCATTGTTTAACATAAAAGGATACACCATTGTCCACTGTGGATGAAGATTCCACTTTGAGAGTGGGTAAGGCATGTGATGGCAGCATATGTTTTGCTTGATTGAAGAACTGTTGATAATGTCTCTTGACAGAGAGGTCATTATGAAATGTATTTGACCAGTCCATAAAGTTCATATGAGTAACCACAAATTGGCATAGTTACAGGCAAAATGTCATCTGCAGAAAGGTTGTAACCCCACAAGGCACATGGGGCTATGCAGACGTTGAGTGAAAGATGAAACACCAGCATGGTAAGAAAGTCAATGTTCATATTGCTGACTGCTGGATGACTGGATTTGCAGAGGCCTTGGCAGGGGGTGCATTAGATTGTGCATGGCATCCTTCAATGGAACACCCACACACACACACACTGGTGTAGTGTTTGTGTTGTGGAAGTTGATCACACCCCCACACAAAGATTAACAGTCCATAAGAGAACAAGTGGCAGTCCATAACAGAACAATCAGTTTGCATGAGGTGCCAGCCAGGCTTGGAAACACCAGCAGTTAAAAAAAGTTGAATGAGTTGCTTGAAGACCTTACACATGCCATTCTGTTGAAACCTCTAAACTTGTAAAATGCTGTTAGAGACACAGTTTATAAAACACACATAGCTATTTTGCATTGAAAAATGACAAGATTATTAGCAATGTCTTAAATGTTGCGTGACATAACCTAATTTTCTGGCAATTGTAAAAGAAAAAATGACGGCATCAGCCATGCACTTGGAGGCACAGGCTGAGGTCCAATAAGGAAGGAATACCATTTGGTCATCTGTGAATACAGCCTACTTCCAGGTCTCAGAAGAGGTTGTGACAGTAATTAAAACATAGTTTCCCTGCCTATGTGTTGCTGACTGGAACTTTAAAGTTTGGCTCTTGATTGCAATCAAATCTACTTCATTGTGGAATGAACATACCATTTTAGAATAAACCTTTTGACAGTGCCTGTTGTGCTTGTGAAGTCTGAAAAAGAAAAAAGGGGCCCTCTGGGGGTCTTTCATGTGTGTTCTGGACAAAATACTCCTAGGCATTCAGTAGTGTGGGGCCCTGCTACTGGGTCTTGAGTACATGTCTGGTATGCTTCAAGGAGGTCTAGTAACATGGCACTATGAAACCTAGAAATGTTGGTACAGAAGCAGAATATGAATTCTGCCATATTGTATTTAGGTAGATGTAAAGGGTACATGGGAGTGATGATACAAGCAGACCACTAGTTGGTCTGAGTTGCTGCATTCCACTGTTGTGGGAACAATGGTTGAAAACATGGCAGTGATACCAATGGATTGGCTGCCACTTAATGTTCATTGGTAAGGTGACACCACCATGGTATGTAGGTGTGCATGATTTTACCTTGTAATTAATGTGGATGGGACAGCCATGCTGACCCTTGTGTCTGAGTTTGGGGATGGCACATAACCAGCAGATGAAAGAAGCGGTAGATTTGAATTGTTGTTGGGAGGGTTTAGAACAGTTTGAGCCTGTGAAAACAACTAATTTGTTTTCCTAGTTGTTATATAGCTCCTCCCCCATGCTAGGTTGACAGAGTTGTCCTCAACTAGGGGTAGCACACTCCCCACCAGGCGTGTTACACCCAAATCCTGCTGAGGGCATATTAAGGTAGATCATCCCTGAATGTGAAGCAGATTTCTGAGCTTATATTTGATAAGCTGCTGCTACATGTAAAAACACAATAGCATAAAAACTAAACATATTTGTAATGACACAATGACAGCACAAAGGTATTGAACATTTCTAAAACAAAATTCTAGGAATAGAGATTGTAGTCAGGCCACTGAATGTGCTTGGCATTGATGTAGGCCTTGTCAGGGCTGTGGTTGAAGGGTCTGTGCATGCAGTTAGTCGTGCACCTGGTGAGATGAGTTGCAGAGGGTAGGTATACCATTAAATGTTTGTGTAACCACATGGTGTTGCATGTTTACTTGTATTGAAGGAGAATTAATTTGGTGTCCCACCTCTCTGTGTTTGTGGGTTTGAAAAAGACAAAAAGGAGGTCTGGCTTAGCTGGATTGGACTTCCAGGCAGTATGATTGGGATTGGCATGGCCTTTTCAGGATACACCATCTGGAACCATGAATAAATTAGGTAAGGTTCTTCTATGTCTGGACAGGCGGATATGTCTTTTGCATTGTCCTGTAAAGACAAGAAGGAACATATGAATGTACAAGCCCCCCCACCTCAACTCAGCTGATTACTTATAAAGGGCTTAGGGCCCTTGCACCAGGCAGTCCTGGTTGGCATAAACCTACCTGTTAACAGATTTTGTGTGGTTTGGTCACCGTGCTTGAGAAACAGAAGGGCTGAGCTGGTTTACAATGTTAGAGTGCACTGGGCCTTTCCAAGATTTGAGCAACACACATTTTTATTTCTATGATTTGGGGAGATATTTCTGGATCTGCTGGCTATGGCTCAGTCAGGTCCAGAGGGACTTTTGTTTCTGTTGTATGCAGTCACCAGGTGTTTCACTGGAATGAGCAAGGGGCATGGTCCATACCCCCCTCAAGCTCTTTCTTTGGTGAAAGAGGCAGCTCGGTTATGGTTGTAGTGGAAGGGTTGTGCTTTGGGTTGACCAATGCTGGCAAAAAGGCCAGGCAACAAATTGGTAAATTCCCACTAAAGTTTAGCTGTAACAATTTTTCTTAGATGTCAGCTGGCACTTTATTGACAGTAGGGGTGTGGACATTCAACCACAAATGTGTTGGCAATTTCATTTGCCAATTGGTTGGCACCTTAAAAAGGTGTACAATAGAGTATCCCAGTGTTTTTCAAACAGTAACAACATTACATTGCAATCAGCCTACTAATTTTGAGTTTATACTTTACCAGAAGATGGAGGCTGGTAAGTAGGCTCTTCAAGGTCATTACCCCTCGGTCTTATTACAAGGGACTCTCTTCTTCCTAAGAGAAAGAAGGAAAGAAACAAAACACACAACACAAAGGAACATCTTTTCAGATGGTTCTGTTTGTGAGATGTAACATTGATTTTAAAAATGCTTCTGTATTAGGGTTATACTGATGCCTTCAGCCACCCCAGGTAGGGTAGCTGTTTCTGTGGCTGCTAGCCACACTCCAATGGACTCCTGAAAATTGAATAGAATTAGACACAAAGCTGGAGAAGTAGGCATCCCTAAGTTCTTTGTCTTTGACATTAGAAAACAATGTCGAGGTCACGTGATGAACCGGCTCGGGTAGGACGCATCTCTCATTCCTCCGGGTCCCAGCGCTTAATTTTGGTCAGTTTTCCCAACTTTTGGTTGCGCTTTGAATTCTTTTGGGTCCTAGAGGTTAGCTAACAACACCAAGCGACCCGAGGAGTGCTGTTATTGTCGGGTGGGGATTCGGCGAGGAAACTTCTGATTAGCAAGCAATAGCGGCTGGAGGTAGGCGATCGATCTCGATGTTTGTATGGAGGCAGACGCAGCAGCTCCTCTCACGGGGCATGCCCCAGCATCGAAAGGCTAAAGCCCCACTCACCTACCGATTTAGAGCAAGCTGAAGTGCTTCCAATAGAAGGAGGGTTGGGGGCTTCTACCGGGGAGCGTTAGGAGATTAAGTCCCTGTTGCAAGGACTGGTAGCGATTTTGCTGAAGTTAAACCGGGCGCTGCAATCTCTGGCTAAAAAGGATGAATGATCGCGGAGCCAGGATAGCCTCTCAGAGAGAAAAGTGACCACCTTGGACCAAGAATTGGTTTCAATCAGGAAGAAAGTGAAAAATTAGAAGAAAGGCTCGAGGATCAAGAGGCGAGAAACCACAGAAACAACTTATAATGGAGGGCTCCCTGAGAGAACGGAAGGCCCAGACTGTGTCTCTTTCATACAAGAGCTGCTTCAAAGCTGTTTGGCCCTTCACCATTCGGGAAGGTATAATTCAGAAGGCACATCGGGCATTGAGAGGCCCCTCCACCGGGGGCCAGGCCGAGAGTGATAATCATGAGGTTTCTAAACTATAAGGAGAAGCTGTATGTTCTTCAGAGGTCCAAGCAAAAGAAGCCCCTGCAGTGGAACGGGGCTTCAATCTGGTTCTTTCAAGATCTGGTTCCTGGGGTCAGAGAGAAACAAAAAGAGTATAGTGACATCAAGAAGAAGCTTTATCTGGCTGGTATAAAATTTTGGCTTATTTATCCGGCAACACTCATGGTGAGGCTGTCCTCGGGGAAAAGAAATATCTAACCGCAAAGGAGGCTTGGGATGGACTATGTGTCGATCTTCCGGACCTCTTCAAAGGACCAACTTGAAGATACCCTCTATGAGAGGGCATGGCCTGTCGGGGGCCATGCAGCAGCAGCTCTGGAACATTAATATCAATTGGACATACTAAGTTGGACTGTGTCAGAAAAGGGGGCAATTATATAAAGTCGGGGGTGTGATGGTTAAGACCCCCTATGGCGGGGGGGAGGTGGAGGGGTGGGGGAAGGAAGTTGACATGAGGATTCAGGGTTGTCTCAGGGGTAGCAGGAGGAATTTAAGGGGGGGTCATGGAATGCAAAGGGCCTAGTAAATATAAAGGTGGGAACAGCTGGATTTATTGGGGGGTTAGCGATGTAAAAGTAAGTGGGGGTTGGGAAAATACCAGGAAGGGGAACCTCAAGGGCAAACTATTGACTTTAGTTGGAAGCGGTTTATGAGAGGGTCTGCTTAATTAACCTGGATTGATTTTGGACTTGTTGTTCATGGGAGGTTAGTTTTAAAAGGGTTAGTTTTCTTCCCTTAAGACTAAGGGATGAGGTTGGTCTTTTATCTCTCAATTGTTGCTGTTTTACCTTTTGGGGTTACTTAGGGAGCTCGGGGGATATACTTCGGGCTTAGTAAATTAATTGGGATTCGGGGGGGATGGGGAAAGTGGTTCATTCACGACTCACTGAATTATGGTTGGACGGTCTTGGGAGGGGGGTGGGGGGGAGAGAGAGAGTCCTAACTCGGGAGGGTATGGGAGTGCAATGTGGATAGACTGCGCTCAGGCTCTGATCTCTAGGAGAGTAATAATTTGATGGCAGTATATAATCTTATTTCTTGGAATGTCAAAGGTTTGAGGGGTCGTCATAAAAGATTGACAATCCTGAGGTACTTAGAGCAGCAACGAGTTCAGATTGCAGCTCTACAAGAAACACATCTATTATCGGAGGAGGTGGAGTCTCTAAGAAAGTGCTGGGTTGACCAGGCCTATGGGGTGAGCTTAGAGAGAGAGCATCGGGAGGGGTGGCAATCTTAATAAGTAGGTCGTGTCCCCTTGAGGTCAATCAAGTGGTAACCAGGCAGGATGGTAGAGGAGTTTTTGTGAAGGGTAATTTACATGGTCAAGCGGTTGTGGTGGCGTGTATCTATGGGCCAACTCCTCCGGACCCTGAATTCTTTGCCTTGCTAGAGGTAGATATAGTAAGTTTCCCATCACTCTCTTTGATTTTAGCGGGTGATTGGAATTTGTACTATGATAATAAAAGATAGGATGCCTCCTGGTAGGGGTTCCAGAACTAGAGCCCAATCTGCGTTGGCTAGGTTCATGGAGGTGGCAGGATTGAGTGACCCTGCGACTCTGTTTGGTGATGGGGCCCCTAAGATGACATTTTATTCAGCACCACATAAGGTTCATACAAGGATAGATTTTTTCTTGGTGAATAGGGAGACATTAGGGGGGATTAGAGCCTTCCTGACTGAGGGTAGAATCCTATCTGATCACTCTTTGATTCAGATCCAGTGGGAACCAAGAGCACTGCCCACAAGGCCTTTTAGATGGAGGCTTCAGGACTGGCTTCTAAAGTCAGAGGAGAAGGAAGAACTCAAGGGTCTTGCAGGAAATTATATGGGTGCAAATACCCACGTTGTCAAACAAAAAATTAGCCTGGCCTACGTGCAAATTTCTTTATTCTATGGGTGCTAAGAGGCTAGCCGACAAAGTGAGAGTGATTAGAAGGGCAAAAGAGGAATTTCTGGAGGCAGCTATTTGTTCTCTATCACAACAAGAAGGGACTTCTGAGGAAATAGATAGGGAGCTTAAAAGTTTGAGAAGAGACCTTTCAGAGATAATATATGGTAAGACTGAATTTTGGTTAAACAAGATTAAGGAGAAATATCTCCTTCAGGGGGATGTCCCGGGGCGACTTCTAGCTGCGAGGATTAAAGAATGGGAAGCGACCAGGACCATTAGCCTGATTACACATGAAGGGAGGATAAAGACAGACCTTCAGGAAATAGCTGAGGCATTTGCCTCTTTTTATGAGGAAATATATCAGGGAACTTCCTCGGGGGGGAGGAGGAGATAAGGGAGTATCTGGATCGTATTCAGCTTCTGACTTTGGATCCCATTTTGGCCAAGAAATTGGAGGCCCCAATAACCTCCTCTGAGATTATAGAAGTGGTCCGGTCTCTCCCAATGGGGAAATCTCCGGGGCCCGATGGGCTAACGGTGAAATTTTATCAAACCCATATTTAATCTATTCTCCCAATGTTGAAGGAGTTTTTTCACACTATTATGCAGGATGGAATTGACCATCTTCCCATATACCAGGCATATGTCACACTAATTCCCAAACCTGAGAAACCGAGAGAGGATATGGGAAGCTATAGACCTATATCCTTGATAAATCAGGATATCAAAATACTTACAAAGATACTGGCTAATAGGATATTAAGTGTAGCTCCAAAGTTAATTAGTCTGGATCAGGTTGGCTTTATGCCAGGACGGGGAGCACTAGATGCATTGAGGAAGCTACACCATATTATAAATTTCGCCTCGGATTCTGGGATTCCCTTGGCCCTGATCTCTCTAGACGCTGAGAAAGTGTTTGACTGAGTTTCCCATTCTTTTTTGTTCAGTATTATGGAGAGAATGGGGTTCCCGGAAGGTTTGATTAGGGGCATTAAGAACCTGTATGCTGAGCCTACGGCTAGGATACTGTGCAATGGCTATCTTTCCAGGGAATTTCGGCTCAAAAATGGTACCCAGCAAGGGTGCCTGCTGTCACCAATCTTGTTTAATATTTATTTGGAGCACCTATTGAGGTCGATCAATGGGGAGGCCAGGGTCCAGAGAATCGGGATTGGCAATATAGAATTAAAGTTATCGGTTTTTGCAGATGATATTCTGCTCCATCTTCAAGACCCAGTATCATCTTTTGGGGTTGTAAGGGAGCTTATAGATCAATATTCTAGAGTGTCTAATTACAAATTAAATCTTGCCAAAACACAAATCTTGCCCTGACCCGTTTGTATTTAGGGCAGATTTTGCTCACATGGGGTTCAATGGAATAAGGATAAATTAAAGTATTTAGGTATTTGGATTACTGCGGATCGGACAGAGGGAGCAGAGGTTAATTTGGGGGGAATTATTTCTGAGATAGCAGGGGATGTCTTAAGATGGAGTAGGCTACCTCTGAATTTTACAGCAAGATTGGGCATTATCAAGATGGATATTCTACTGAGGTTGCTCTACCTGATTTACTAGGCTCCCTATACTGTTCCAGTAAAATGGTTTAAGGTGATCAGGAAAATGGTCTTGGGTTTCTTATGGGGTAATAAACCCACTAGGATTAAGTATAGAGTGCTATGTAGGCCCTTTGATGAAGGTGGGATTAAATTGCCTGACCTCCAGGCTTATTATGTAGCTGGCCAGCTGGGATTGATGGTACAATGGGCAAGGGATAGGGAGGAGGGAGAATACTGTCCTGCCTGGTTACAGTGGGAAAGGAAGGGGCTAAAGGATATAAATTATTCACCTGAATCACTAATTTATGCCAGGCTTAAGGCGATGCAAGGTAAAGTCAAGGAAGGGAATCCCATTAGGAAGTCTCTGGATGCTTGGTGGAGGTTCCTTACTCCGAAGCAAAGAGAATTTCAGATAAGTTCGTGGGATCAACCCATACTGAGGAATCCTAATTTGACTATCGGAGGCCAGGTGTTGGGCCAGAGGTGGGTTAGTTACTTGGAGGGGTTGGCCTTGAGGGATATGCAGCAGGATGGGAGAGTTCTTTTGCCACCTCAATGTGAGGGTCTGCCTTTTTTCCAAAGGTTACAACTTAAACAATTGATTGTGAGAGTTCGAGGGGGAAAGGGGGAATTTACAGATAGCTTTCTCAATTGGGACCACTTACAAGGGGTGGTTAATGGATCTGGTTTACTTTCAAAGGTATACAAGATACTCTTGAACTCCCATAGGGATAATGCTTTAATCTCTATTTCTTATTGGGATAAAGCATTGAATTTTGAGTTTAATTGGAGCTCTATCTGGAAAGCGACCAAGTACCTGGTGATCCCTAAATATAGGGTTACACAGATCTGGGTTACCCACAATATTTTCTATACACCTGTTAAACTAGCGTTGAGGGGTCTGAAGTCGACTGATCTCTGTTTTAGGTGTGAAAGAGCACAGGGGGACCTGTTACATATCTTATGGAACTGTGAAAAAATTCAGCAGTTGTGGGATGAGATCAGACAGGGGATTGACCCCTGCCTGGGATACAAGGAATATATTACACCGGAGATCTGTGTGCTAGGGGATTTTTCCCCAGTTGAGGGAGTTTCCCCAAGATATCACCTGGCGTTAATGGGGTCGGTAGTTAAAGCGTTTATTCTAAGTCACTGGAAGGATGGCCAGACATATATATGTGAGCAATGGGTGAAAGACCTTTTGAGGTCGTTGGATAGGATCAAAAATCATCTTTTGTCCGAGGGTAGACGGGAGGTCTATTTAACGAGGTGGGCCAGTTTGGAGGCAGCTTACTTATAGTCTGATTGAAACCTCCGAATAATGACCTATACGTTTAAGGGGGGCTGTCGGTTGCTATGGGCTGAGTAGGATAGGTACCAAAGGATTTGTATATCATAGAGAGGATCATAAGCCTCGTTATGTGATACCCTTTAGCTTTGGAAGAACTTTCAAGGGGGATAAATTAGGAGCTTGTATTTAATCTAACTGGGGCACAGATCTAATAGGGAATGAATGTTAGGGGACGGGTAGTTCCCCTCGGCTTGGGACTCTCTCTCTCTCTCAGGGGTTACTCTGGATACCCGATGGAGTTGTTTGGGGTACAATATGTCTTGAGGAGTTTTGAGTTTAGCATTCTCTTATCATAAGACAATGTGGGGCATGGGTAAAGAGAGACTATGAGGGTTAGTAGGGTGCTAAGTATGAGTAATTACACCTTTGTTATTTTATCTGTATTAATATATATACGTGATAGCTGAAGCTTTTGGAGGGGTATCCAGGGGTTTGTAAAAAAGGGGTGTATATAGTTTGCACATTCAGTTTGGGAGTGTGCACCCGGGTTTCCGGGTTATGTGTATGTCTGTCTCATTATTCTGGGAAAAGAAATAAAGTTTTCCTATAAAAAAAAAAGAAAACAATGTCAACTGAGCTTATAAAAGATCTGGATTTATGCCAGTAGTTGTATATCATGATATAATGTACATACATGCTACTTTACATTGCAATGTTGACAATGGTCAGGCCTGAAACAAAAGGTTAGAACAACTAAAAGTGATTGGGAAAATCTCCCTGCCCCCTGGTGGGGCACAGTCAGTGTTACAGAAATGAATTTCTGACAGACACAGTTTAATATTTGTTTTTCTTCAGCAGTTTAAACTGCATAGCAAGTGACTTTGCTTTTCTTTCTTGTGAGCTGACAAAGCATGTGGCTTGTTATGGATTGTTGGGGTGTTGGAGTATTCACGTGTCCCCCCCACAAACACACACACACACTGACTGCCCTGGTTGGCAGGGGAATCATGTGGTATTTTACTAAACAGAAAGGAGCTGTGTTGAAAATGAAGCCTTGTGAAGGAAGGCATACAGAAGAATGTGCAGATGGTATTAAAAATAAGTCAGAAGGTTCTGGCTGCAAACCCAGAAGAAAATGTCTGTTCTTTGTCTCAGACAGAGTGCAAGTACTATAAAAATTAAAAGAAAAAGTAAAACTGTAGGGTTCACACTGTGTTTGTTTCTGTGAAAACATGCATTTTAGGTGGAAAACTGGTGCTTAAGTAGGGAAACACATCAAGTTTGAACTGATAATGAAATAAAACTTTGAAATGGAAGATGGTCAAGTGACTTGCCAAAGGTCACACAGTGTACAAGTAGGGGCTTCTGGGATTCAAACCCAGCTGTTTCTGCAGTGTCCTTATTAATAAAAGAATAACAATGAGAGCTGCTGGCTAAGGCAGTAAAAAAATTTAACACAAAGGGCCAGATATTCAAAATTGTGCCCCGGGGCTAAATTAGCACTGCCCAGTGGGCAAACTGTGCCCAGAGCAAAAACATAACTTTATTCAAAACGAATAGCCCGGTGCAAAACCAGCTGAATATAGCAAGCGAAGGAAGCTGGGCAAACAGGCCCAGGAGTGCAGGGCAAACATTGCCCAGGATTAAGACAGCACTGAATATAGCAGAGAAGACAGCACTGAATATAGCAATCAGACAGAGGCAGTGCAAACACCCACAGAAACAAAGTGTCAGAGGTGTAAGCAGCTGTCCAGGAACACAGGAAAGCAAAATAGCCCAGCCAGACACAACTGCAGTACTAGTGAAAGGCATGGAATAATCAAATCAAATCAAATCAAATCAAATTTATTTAAAAAGACGCCCAATCCCGAAGGCTCTGGGCACCACACAAAATCTGTACAGTGTGTCATACTGTATATATTTCAATTACAATATCATACAAATATAAAATATATAAAACTCAGTCACCAAATGCCTGCATAAATAAAAAAGTCTTCAGATGACTCTTAAAGGCCTCTATAGTGGGAGCCTCTCTCACTACAACTGGCAATGAGTTCCAGAAAGCCGGAGTAGCAACTTCAAACGAACGATCCCCTGCAGATTTTAACCTAGCTCTCGGAACTTTGAGGAGGCCCCACAAGAGGTGGAGATCTCGGACAGAGGTGTATGGTACCAGGAGATCAGAAAGGTAACCAAGGCCCTAACCATGTAGGGTCTTATAGGTGAAAAACCCACCTTGAACAAAACTCTCCACCTGACAGGCAGCCAGTGCAATTCACGCAATACTGGAGTAATATGAAAAACTTACTCTGCCGGTCAAAAGCCGGGCAGCAGCGTTGCACTAGCTGCAGTCTGCGAAGAAAGTTCAGAGACCCTGAGATAGAGTGCGTTACAGTAGTCAAGTCTAGAGGTAACTAAGGCATGTACCAAGGTAGGAGGTCCAGAGCGGAACAAGGGGCTTAATCTGGCGATATTTCTAAGATGGAAAAAACAGGAGCGAACCATGGAGGATATATGAACCTCCATGGACAAGTTCCTGTCAAAGATCACACCAATTTCGCACCCATGGGAGGCCATCAATGACACACGCTCCTAGCACAATGCCAGTCACAGAATCAGAGGCCATCCCATCATGAGCTCTGTTCGACTCCACTACCAGTACCTCAGTCTTATTGGGGTTCAGTCACAGCCAGCTGGAAGACATCCAGTCATTTATCTCAGCCAGACAGGTGTTCAGCACTCGACTGCATTTGGTGTTCCTGGGGCAAAGGATAGGTATAGCTGAGTATCATCTGCATAGCAATGAAAACTCAAGCCATACCTCTAATGATCCCAGGGGCAGCATGTATACTACGAACAACATTGGGGCCAATACCCGAACCTGAGGGACTCCACCGCGAGAAAGGAGGCAGGGTGCCCGTGAAGTACCCATCACAACCCGCTGCCTCCTGTTAATAGAAATGACTCAAACCATTTGATAACAATACCGGTGAGTCCGCATAACTCCTCAGATGGAAAAGCAGCACACACTGGTCCACAGTATCAAATGCTGAAGAGAATCAAGGAGAACAGAATTGTCTTGTCACCCGATCTCTAGCCCTAGAAGGTCATTTGCACCGAACTAATGCAGTTTCTGTGCTATGTCTGGCCCGAAAAGCTGACTGGAAAGGATCATATAACTCGTGAGTCATGAGATGTTCTCCCAACTGAAGTGATACCACCTTCTCTACAACCTTTCCCAGAAATGGAAGATTGGAGAATGGGGCCCAGTAATTGCCTAATCTCGGGTCAGAGAAGCTTTAAAAGGGTCTCACCAGAGCCTCCTTCAAGGCATCTGGAAAGACACCCTGACTCAAGGAACACCGGACAATCAGGGCAAACACCGGGCCAACAGTGTCAATGCACCTCATCAAGAAGCGCGTTGGCACGGGATCCAGTTCACAGAAGGTATACTTCAGATTAGCCACTATCTCAATGACCTCACGATCCTCCACTGGCCTAAACTCTCCCCAACCAGAGAGAGTGCTCTCAGAAAACAACTGACGACCACTGACAGCAATGATATTACTGGCTGAGGAAACCTCCCGCCGGATCGCAGACACCCTGTCCGAGAAAAAACGAGCAAATTCCTCACAATCCTCATTTGAGAAGCTCTTCGAACTGGAGACAAGATGGATGAAGAATCTATCAACAGTCCGGAAGAGTGAGGCTGGTCGGCTTCTCCCGGCAGCAATCTCCGAGACAAAATATTGCCTTCTTTTGTTTGATTGCCTCCTGATATGCAGAATAATGTGCACACAGGACCAGTTTGTCAGCCCCAGGCAGGATTTCCTCCAGCGACGCTCTAATCTCCGACCCAGTTTCTTCATCTCCCTGAGATACGCCATCATACCAAAGCGATCTCAGGTATGATTCTGGGTGAGTACCTGACAGGTGCTAGGGAGCCAATGGCGCCAGATAACACCGTGACATAGGCGCCAACCCCGGCATCAACGGCTCCAACGCATGCATCACCCACCCTTGATAAATCAGCTGCCGCCAGAAACCATCAGGGGTAAGATTTTTAGCGGGCGACAGTGAAATATCTCAGAAGGGGAAAAATTTATGACGGGAGCACTAAACTTAAACTTCACCGTGCAATGATCAGACCAGGCTACTCGGTCAATAGCAAGATCAACGATCTTAAGTCCCAGTGAGAACACCAGGTCCAATGTGTGGCCGTCCTGATGAGTAGGCACCCCGACAGTCTGCTCCAGTCCCAGAAGGGACATACTGTGCAGTAACTCATCGAGCGTACCTTTGACTTCTATCTTCGGCCCAAACATTGAAGTCCCCAAGAAAGATACATCTTGGGGAATCCAATGTTTCGCTGGCAACAAACTCGTGAATTCAGCAGGAACCCCCATCGAACCGGAAGGACGGTAGATGAGGAGGATCCTGCAGCTCCACACCAAGTCCTCCACGAACAGCCACACACTCAAGTGAACCCGGGGTTCCCACTGGGTGCACGGTGAAGTCAAGACTAGATTTAAAACAGATAGCTACACCGCCTCCCCTACGATTTCCTCTGGGGCAGTGCACCACAGTATATCCTGGGGACTGCAGCCTCAAAACAGGGCCAGCATCATCTCCCACCCAGGTCTCTGTGATGCACGCCAGGTACGATCCATGAAACAAGAGCGGCAATAATAGCCCGTCTTGTTTCTGATCGAACCTGGCATTGCCTCACTACCGTCCAGAGGTATAGAAGGTGATGCAGCCCTAGTGGTCACCTGGCCACTAGGACTGGTGGCCCCCTGAAATAGCACCAGCCACGCCTGACTTCTCCTAGATGCTCTATTTATTCAGGCGTCTCCTGGACTTAACCACCTCAATCCTTTGATCAACCCGCTCCTGGTCATCCCACAGTGAATACGAGAACCATCCCCAATCCCCACTTCCTACAACGTCTGATAGTGATATCAGATACAGGAGGGGAAAAAGACGTAATGCATACAACTCGAGCTCCATAAACAATCCTAGGCCCCAAGACTCGTCCAATAGGATTCCTACACATAACTAATTAAAAAGCCAAAATGGCATATACAGACTCATACAACAATACACATAGGTACTCTACTTTATAGTAAAACTAATTGACATATATAAACAGCAATACCATATCTAATTCCCACCTCTCATCCAGAACAAACAGTAATTTCAACTCCGAGTGGCGCTCGCGCCACTCACAATGCTCGCGCCACGCTCGCGCTTGCGAGCAGCGCTTCTGCTTTGTTAACTGCCTCCCCACACCCACGCACCAATCACTGGCAGCCCCCTCCGTAAAACTCCAGATCCAGCTGGCGACGATCTAAATCAGTTGCATACACAGCCTCTCACACTGTGTTTAGCCGGATAAGGGCAATTGGGCAGGCAGTCAATACAGACAGGCTCCAGATGGATAGCAGTGATAACCTGGACCCATAAGTGAAAACAGAATACCACAGAACACTGTCAAATCCCGAGTCCACCCCAAAAAGACACAGGACACAGGAATGTCAAGCATAATAAAGTATAATGCAAAAAGGGAACAGGTAAGGCACAAAGGCAACAGGAACAAATATACAGAAAAACAAAGCAAAACACAGCAGAACACTGTTTGTAAAAATGGGGTACAAGAAAAACATAATGAAAGGGAAAAGGTCAGGCGTAACAAAGAGACTGAAAACAATGAGGAAAACAACAGTAACAGTGCAAACAGGCAAATGTGAAATATATCTACAGTACAATGAGAAAAGAATGTGGAAGGGAGAGGGATGTGGACATAGGAAGCAATGGAGGGAAACAGGATGGCAGACATAGGGTTAGGGACAGTGGGCCAGGGACAGGAAGCAGGCTAATGAAAATGGTAGGCAGGAGTTAGGTGCAGGCAGGCGCTGGCAGACGTTCATCCAGGATGGCTGCAACCCACCTTGTCTCAGCAATCAACACAGCCAGCTGTTCGATCAGAGTATGCTGTTGCTGCACCACCCTCCTCAACAGCTCCTCCATACCTTCACCCTCTTCTGGACGGGTGACCCACAGTGACGCCTGACATGGACCTACAGGAGAAAGGGGACCATATCAGGACATGATGATGACACAAAGGCACCACGTACCACCACATGGTGGACAGCATGCCCCAACAACCATGCCCATGTGCCAGTATAGAACAAACCACAACGCACACTAATATGTGCCTGCAGGACAAGGCAGTATGTAACAGGCAGCATGCAACACCCCAATGTACATGGATATGCATAGATGTATGCTGAGAACCCTAACACAGTGGAATCCAGCCAGCACAGCGGTGTGCAGACTGTAACAGTGCAAACAGACAGCCACCCCCAGAGATGTGAACGAAAAGTGGACACTGAATGACATGCACATGGGATGATACATGGTGGGACATGCTGCCCATGGTCACACAGCTATGATACACAATACAGATGACACCAACTGGAGAAGGTTCCACAGCCCCAACCAGGTGTGTAACCAGACATGCCTGTCCCTTACTCCCCCAACAGTGACCCACTCTCACTGCTGCCCTCCACAAGAACTGTAGAGACCCAGCCAAACTGCCACCCACGATGCTATAACACAGCAGCTGTACAAATGATGACAGGAAGCCCTGAACAGGTGGGTGACTGACATAAGTGTGGAACAGTGGCAAGTGACACAGCTAGAGACTCGACATGGACCACAGAGACCTAATGACCACAGAGGACAATGACACTGGCAACAGAACAGTAGGGACTGCAGGATGGGTAACCAAGCAGTACACAACCAGGGAAAGTGCCAATGCCCACCCACACCACTTGCCACAACAGAAGGATGAGGGGCCCACACTGGTGAAGAGCATGGCACAGGGCTGTGCCACCACCCAAAGTGGCAGCACCGTGAAGGCGCACATGCAAGAAGACACACACATGTGAAACAGAGACACAGGCCATGGTCCACCAGTGGCAGTGCAGCGGTAGGCCAATGGCATGTACAGGACAGTGTCACCCTGGTGGTCAAGACATGGCGAGGCACACACCCACACCTGTGGGAGCAGCATCTGCCATAGGGCCTGACACCCAGCACACCATGCTACCACAGAACAACCCCTGCAGCACACCTGCATAACCTGTGCACAAACAACATGCACTGCAGGGACTGAGGGACAGCACCCTCTAGGGGACAATGGCCCCCACAACAGAGCTGGAGCCCACAGGCAGGGGTGTAGCCAGGGAGGTCACAACTGCACACCATGTGGACACACTGCCACCTCTCTCACCATTGTTAGGGTAAGCTACCCCACCCCGGAGTGTAGCCAGACAATATACAAACGTACACCAGGACTGTGTCTGTTGCCACCAGTGGCATACTAAATTTTATATTTTATTTTATTTTATTGAAATCTAGGATTACAAATACCTTTGAGCAAGAACTGCTCATTTACAAAGGTGCCACATCGAAGGAATGGGGGGTATACATACATACAAAGGTCAACATAATAATACATAGTTACACAATAACAAGAAGTAAGAGACTGAAGCTTAGGAAATTCCAATAATTCAAAATGTGCCAAATGTTAGGTAGCATGACACAACCAGCCAAAGGCAATCTTGAAATAAGCACTGCAGGTGAGAGGGAAGGGGTAAGCAGGCAGGAAGGCCATTGTCGTAGGGTAGAGGGTGAGGGTAAGAGCTCTAAAGGGGAAGGAGAGGAGGGATAGAAGTCAGGAAATGCCACAGGGAAGGAAAGGGAGAGGGGGCAAGGGGGTAGGCAGGTAGAAGGAGGCAAGGTGGGGAGAGATAGCTTTCAAGACTGAAGTGGAGGGCAGTGAACGGTGGGCCCCTGATTAGGCAAGGCAGTCACAACAACTAGTTGAAATTAGATGAAGTCGGAGTTGTCTCTTAAAAGGGCCAAGAGCAGCAGCAGCAAGAGTTTCTTTGTTGAGAGTATTGTACCACTGTGGTGCTCTGTGGGCAAAGGTCCTCTGGCCCATGGTAGTCCTGCATCTGGGGACAAGGAAGGTTAGTTGTTGTGAACTTCTAGTTCTCTGGGTGCTGTAGTGGTTAATAAGTAGCTTTTCAATGCCCGGGGGCATGACCCTGAGGAGGACTTTTCTGGCTAACAGGCAGGTTTGATACTGTATCCGGCTGATGAGAGGTAGCCATCCTGCCCGAGTGTACAGGTCACAAGTGTGTATAAGTCGATCAGCCCCAGTTAGCAGCCTGCATGCTTTGTTGAGTGCAACTGTAATTCTGCAGAGGGCAGAGGCGGAGGCAGAGCCATAAATTGCTAGCCCGTAGTCGATGATGGAGGTGACAGAGAAATACAACTTATGAAACCCATGACAATGGGCGCTGCCCTGCATGCGTAAATACAAAGCCATGCATTGCTCCCCAAGACACCCACATACCATCCCACAACCTGTACAGTAGTATTGTCCATGGGATACACAGACAGTCATAGTGACCAGTCCTCCTAGTGTAGACCACAATGAATTAAATCACAGAAAGGTACAACATTGTCTTTGTTAGGCTTCATAGATAAAGTAAGCAGTTCATTGCCTATTTGCCAACTCCCCACCAGGAATCAAAAAGCTCACCATTGAGTGCTTGGAGGATGCCTGCCAACACACATGCCGCAACAGAAACACATGCAATGTACAGCCACACAGACCCGTGTGACACCATAGTCCCAAAGGCTCCCTCCCCAACATCCCCAAGCATGTCTGCCACAGAGGTCGGACAAGGGCACACAATAACATACCCGTGTCCTCACCACCATGACAGTACACTGGCAGGGAGATACATGCACCACATGAGACAGTGTCCCCCCGTACGCCATAGTGTGCATAGCCCTGGAATGCACTTACAACATGTCCTGCACAGATAGTGACACGTTATACATGGTACTGTGAATGAGACATGCCATGAGAAGTGGAGAACACTGTTGCCATGGCAGACAGGACAACAGCAGCAGCAGTAACAGGTGGCATGAGAGGCTGACCCCAGTAATCCCCCACCCCCAGGCATGACGTCTGGCCTACAGCCATGCAGAGATATGCAGCATCCTTCCACAATGGTGGCCATAACAGCAACATGATGCACATAGCAGTACAAGGCAGATATCAGTGCACATGGTGGCAATGGCAACAATAGATAAGACACACAGCAAGCCATGTCTCAGGCCTCACAGCAGAAGGCAAGGCACTGGAGGCAAGGAAGACAACAGAAATGCACGCAGCCATATCACATCTGGCCTGGATTACCTAGCCAACTGGGCCACGACACCAGACACAGCACTCTAGTGCAGGGGTGTAGCCAGACATTCACATGCTGTACACACAATCCCTAACAGCCACACTCCCCTTAAAAATTATGCACTCATCAACTCCAAATGGTACACCCCTTCCCAAAAGGGTATGATGGATGTCAGATGATTCCCCTACTCTCTAATGAGGTCATATATGTATCTGTCTCCTACACAACAGCATTTCAAACAGAGCCACACCCCAGTGGCCTACAGTGACCCAAACAGTACGGAGTAGTTAGTAACTGTTGACAGAAAGGCATATAGTTTGGGACATGCACTCCACAAAACTGTACACAAATGTGCAGTGCGTATGCCTGGCTACACCCCTGCTCTACTGCCTGCCCTGGAAAGTCAGACACATAGTAGAAAAGCACAATATCACACAGTACTCACGTAACACACCCCTGTCACCATCACTGCTCTCTGCCGCGCACTGCACCATTGGAGGCACCCTACGCCTGTCCGTGGATGGCCCCTGTTCGACCTGCATCTCACCCCTCCTGTCACGGGTGTGTCCTCGGCGCTCTGCAGTAAGAAGAGGGTACAGCAGCATTACTACACTATCAGCTACCACGGTACACTAAAGACCACACTGTACCCCAGTGGTGTAGCACAACACATGCATCACTGGCACACAGGTGCAGTGCACCACCAAAGCCATGCCAAGCATGACATGGGTCAGTGCACACCATCTACCCCTGGCCCACACAGTACACACAGAATGGATAGGAGGACCCCATGGCACAAGAGCAACATGTCCAGCACAGCAACTCACATGCACACAAGCACACCATGGAACACACAGCCCCACCACCCATGCCAGCAGCGCCGTGAGAGTCATCACTTACCTGGCACAGGCACAGTCCCCTCCCGAACCATCGCCCTGCAGCGTTCAAGCAGTGGGCGCTGCCTGCGCCTGATATCAACGTATCGATGACGGCACTTCTCACCATCACGGGGTATACCCGTGATAGCAGTTAGGCGATGGGCAATTGAAGCCCAGACCTGGCTACGGGGACAGTCACCCTCCTGGACCGGTCCAAATAGGCGCCGATGGCACCTCTCAGTTAACTTCACCAGGTTGGCTGTCTCCACCTCATCCCAATGCCTGTCATGGCCCACCACTGCCCTTTGCCTACGTCTCCCAGACATTGCTGTTGTGGAAGGGGGCAAATTAACCACTGCAACAGTGTAAAACTGACTGGCCACACACCCTGACACTCCATAGCACTGCAGTCTAGCGCCGCGCAGACGTATGCCGTACTGCCGCGCTAACAGGAAGTGTTCACAATGCACATGCATGACCTCTACCATGACCCTGAGCTCATGTACCACGTATGCGTGTAGCACCGCACTATGCTGTGTAACGCTGCGCTACATTGCACTACAACAGGGTGATAGCATGGACAAGGGGCCTCATGAGCATGCGTAATGCACATAGCACAGCGCTAGTTGGGATAGCGCGGTGTTGACCCTCCATTATCCCTGCGCTGGCCTTTGCACAGTGCTGCTGTGCCAGCGCGGGGCTATTCAGAGCCATATTCAACGGGTGTATGCAAATGAGGGTACTTGTGTATGCATGGGGCAAACCATGTGATTACCATATCATTATGCACTCATTTACATGACTAACAGGCCTGATTGCCTGGGTGGGCTATAAAAGGGCAAGCAGTGCACCACCAGTGTTGTGTTGTGGTACTGCGGCATAATTACAGCAGTGGGAATCTACAACATGGATAGAGATATGCAACAGGGAGATGAGCAGCGAGAGGCAGGTATGTATGACCACCATGGGACACACTTGCATGCGCTGTGCTGATGGCTGCATGGGACTACTACCGTCCACTGCATTGTGCATGTTCCCCTGCTGGTAACTGTTCCATGTGCCACTGCCTGCACAATGTGTCTGCCAGTCAGGTGCACTAGTGCACTACCGTGCTGTGACCTGCGACACTGGCCCACTGACTTGTCTCCCTGGATGTGTGGCATGATGGCCTGTGGCCCCCCTGCAGGACGTACACAGTGTACCAGCGATGTGCCGTCCCATGCAGCATGGTGTCCTGACATTGCTAGTGCACTTGTCCACACAAACACTGTGGTGCTCAAATGGGGCACATCACAGTGCAAGGTGGTTAGTGTAGGGGTGGGCCCAGTCATGGGGGTACATGGCAGACACAGGCCACAGCAGTGCACATGTGTGTACACCGCTCGCTGTCCGTACACAGGACAGACAGTGGCTATGTGGCCGTGTGCACCGTACATGCACATGCAGCAATCCAATATGTCCATGTGGCCTGTGGCACTGTAGGGGGTGACATTGTGATGTCTAATGTGTGATGCACTGCAGCACTGACACAGCCAATGACACCTGTCCCCTTTCGATTATCCCATAGGTGTGGTGACATGACAGGAGCGCATCCGTGCCCACAAATTCTTGCAGGATGAGTTGAACACCCTTGCACATGTGGTTAAAGAGAGGGAGCACGTGTTACGCACACACAGGGCCACTGATGCTGTTGTGCGGCAAGCTTAGGAGGAGGTAACTGCAGCTGTGAATGTGGTCAGAGGCTGTGGAAGAATGACAGAAGCAATGCGGAAAAGATGGAATGACCTCCTGCGACGTGCGAAGGAGGAGGGTACACCGACTGAGGGACAGGACCAGGACTGGGTGGTGGTCCACCTGAACACCAGCAGTGTGTGGAGGAGCCACACATGGTGGTGGTGGCGTCAACACTGCGGATGGTGGCAGTGACAGGTGTGCCAGGTGGTGGTTGTGAGACAACCCTCGCACTTCCAAGGCCAGGTCTGTATTCACATGTGTAACCCCTGTATGTAGTGCAGGCAAGGGTGCATGGTCATGCTGTTGGTGTCCTGCACAGGGTGCACTGTATCCTGCCAAACTGATGCCTGGCATGGCCATGGTCACTGTGGGGTGGGTGGGTGCATGTTGTCACAGGCTTGTGTGAAGGGAGTACCTGTCCTAAGAACTACATGGTGTGGTGGTGGTAGCGGTGGTGGTGTTTGGCCACAGTGTCCATGGACGGGTGACTGACCCTGTCCCTATTGTCTCCACAGCGCTGTCTGACAGGCCTGCACCACTACAGGATGTGCCACGGATGTTCAGCCAGGTTCCTGATGTCATGGAGGAGGTGGATGAGGAACGTCCATCAACATCCGGACTCTGTCAAGCTCAGGGCCACACGGACACCATGCATGTGTGGCATTCCCGTGGACAGGGCATGCAACTGCCTGAGGAGGGGGGTCACACCTCACTAGGGGTATTAGGATACAGTGGCCACCTGGATGCTGCACACACAGAGGATGATGGTGTAGGGGAGGTACTGCTGATCACTGTCACCAGTGTGGATGACACTGATGTATCTGACTGTTCTCAGCATACCTGGCCATTCCTGTGCCAGGGGATGCAGGGGTGGGGCTGCTTGCAGGCCATGGAACAGGTCCAAGTGGTTTCATAGGTGTCACCAGTGTGGCTGTACCTGAACACACGGTGGTGGGCGGTGTGGGGGATATTACAGAACAGCAGGGTGTGCAATGTCAAACACGTGCTGGGGTTAATGTCCATATGGTGCCATGGATCACCACCAGTAGTAGCCAGCAGCAGGATATACCAGTTGCTCCATTGCCATAGGCACCTCTGCCAGCTGCAGCTGAGGGTTCTGTGCCTCTGAGGCACGATGACCATGGTGCCCGGCCACTCCTTCAGGCTGCTGTCACCTCCCAGCAGGAGGCCCATCTGGACCTGCATGCCATGCGACGGAAGCTGCAACATGAGCTGGGACAGATAAGGGAGGCCATTTCAGTGGGCTTTGCCCATGCTGAGCAGCAAGCGGAGGACAGGTTGGGCTGCCTGGTGGGTGCCATCGACCGTGGCTTCTCTGGCTTGACTGCTGCAGTGGTGGACATCGGGAATGTCATGCGTAGTGTGCCTGTTGGTCGCCAGCATGGGATGGTTGGCCATGGTGCAGATGGCAGAGGGGCACACAGGCAGGCACACCATGGCCGCAGGGCTGCCACTGGTTCCAGCTCGGCTGTATCACACACTCCACCTGCAACCCAGCACCGCCATGGCCGTCCATCAACCCTGTCGGTCTCCACCATCCCCCGGAGGCACAGGAGATCGACACTGCCTGCCTCCCCTTCCACTTTGGCTTTGTCCTCTGCCCAGAGCACCCCAGGGTCTATGTCCCATGGTACGGGTGCACGGTGCATGCGTGGGTGTTGGCGACGGTGATGCCCACAATCGGTCTGCAGTACTGTGCATGCATCTCCCACATGCATGTGCAGATGTGCACACACACACACACACACACACACACACACACACACACACTCCCACCACCACAGTTGCCCCCCTTACCCTCACAGCACACATCACACTTCCCCACCGACACTACACCATTTGTGTGTGTCCCCCCACGTGTGTCCTGCACAATCCCGACTTCACACCACATGCACACATTATTTGTCTGTTACACTGAGTTTGTTTACTGGTGTGATTGTTGGTGTCAGTGTTATGTTAGTCTGTGCACATTAAAATGATAATCACTTGTACTCTTTCAGGTTGTTGTGCAGTCTGTACTTACCCTCTGGTCTGTTGCAGTGTCTTGATGGTGTTGTCCCAGAGCTGTATGGCCCTGCGTGCCATGCGAGGGTCCCTCCTCTCGAGTTGCTCCACTATCCCCCTAACCGCTGGCTCTGGCTCACTGTCAGACTGTCCCTCAGGTTCAGATGCCTGTATCCCACAGATCATTGCCATGTTATGCAGCATACAACAGGCTAGGAAGATACGGTGTACCTTCTGAGGTGTATACTGTAGGGCACCCCCTGATGTGTCTAGGCATCTGAATCGCATCTTCAGGATGCCAAACACCCTCTCTATGATGTTCCTTGTTCTGGCATGTGCCTCGTTGTACAGCTCCTCGGCCACTGTGGCCGGTCGGAGTACTGGTGTCAGCAGCCAGGGTCGCAGGGGATAAGAACTGTCCCCTGTCGAGAAATGTATACCTGTTAGTGCCGTACTGCGGTCTGTCAGCTGCTGTCCTGCACCTCTATGTGGACCTCCCACACCCCTTTCCTGGCCTGCAATGCCTGCCCCATCCATGCTGTTGTGTGTATGCCTTGTATGCTACAACTCACCGACTAGTTGCTCACTGGGTATCCTGCCCTCCTCAAAGGCCTGGCACAGCTGGGACTGGTGCCAGATGAAGGCGTCGTGGGCACTGCCGGGGTACTGTGCATAGACATTGCTGATGCGCCCAGCCACATCTCACACCACCTGGCAGTTGATGGAGTGGTACCCCTTCCTGTTGATGTACACATCACTGCCATCACCAGGTGGTGCACGGATGGGGACATGGGTGCAGTCAATAGCACCAATACGGATGGTTGGTCTTGCTCATTGGAAATGCTGCATTGTTTCTCTGCGCTCTGCTGCCGTGCTGGGGAATACTATGAACTCCCAGCATGTGGCAGGAAACCCCTCTAGGGAACTGGGTCAGGAGGCATGAGGTGGCAGACTACGTTACCCCAATGGTGTCCCCATTGGTCGTTGGAACGTCCTTGTGGCAAGGAAGCACATCGCTGCTGTCACCTTCTCCTCCACTGTCATGGCATGACTGCATCTGGTATTTGGGTGCAGCTGCTCATGCAGGAGTTTACAGAGCTGCCTCAACATTCCCCTGTTCATGCAGTACCGGCCAATGATGTGGTCATCAGGCAGGGTCTCGAAGGAGACCCTGGGCCGATACAGCCTGTTTGCAGCATACCGTCTCCTTGGCCTGCGTTGTGACCCATGTTGTGCCTGCTCCCTCTCCTCCTCCTCCACTACAGCTGCCATCAATGGCAGCATCACTACTACTGGCACTGCACACATTCCCACTTCCTGTGCTGGTCCCTCCTCCTCTGTGTTTTTCCCTGTGTTTAGACCAGCCTTTTATGGGCGGTAACTAGCGCTGGCCTTCGTGCCACGCTATGTATCCTAAGCGGCGCTGGACCTGAATATCCTTAGTGTCTCTTGGCCCCTTCCTTTTGCCCCTTGCATTAGTGGTTTGCCCCAGCGCTAATGCTGTTAGCGCGCGCTAACTGGTCCTTTGAATATGGCGGCTTTGCGCTATTCCGGCGCTATTGCCGTGCTATTGGTTTGCACGCTGCGCTATGCTTTGAATATCTGGGCCAAAATCTATGATTAGATTGGCACGTCATTTGACACGAAGTGCTGATGTAATGCCCATATTTTCCTTAGAAAACTGTAAAAGCATTTTTAGATATGTGCTGCCTGATGTCTATCTTGCAACAACCTGCAATTAACTCAAACTAATAAATTCATAAATCCATTCCAAATCTTTCTAAAATATGACTTTTGAAACACTTTCCAACCACTTTGTAAAAATGATAAACAAAAAAACATTATCATATCTGTTCATTTGAAACCAACAGCCCTTGTGCAGGGTGCCAAAATATGACACTCTGCCATATTGAAACCTCTGTGATGAACATTATCATTCCTCTTTAGCATGCAGTTTTTGGTTTTAACTAGAAGTATGATAAAGGCATTTGTAGCTGTTAACACAAAATATTTTTGCCTAGCAGTTGCTTGACACATTGTCTGAAAACTACAAATCTTTCCACACATTACAATCTATGACATCATATTTCTTCACCTTCAAAACTACACACTCCAACCAGCAGTCTACATACAAAACTCCTTCACTAACCCTATCCCAGGCAGTACAAATCTTTTATTTAAAGACTATTTAAAACAGTCAGATAAGAAGAGGCAAAGAAACTTTTGCTTTTATACAGTAACTCATAGACATGCTCTGTTGTTTTGAAGGCAGCTAAGGTTGTTATTTCAGAACAACCTTGAGAACAGTACATGGATCCACAGAACACAGATATATGCCAAAAACTGAGAGAGAGAGAGAGAGAGAGAGAGAGCATTACTTTGTTTAGTGTGTGTGTTATTACAGAAATAAAGTATAGGCAGATAAAAAAAAAACTGTAGGACAAGATACACAATATCTCATCCCCATGACAATGACTATTAGGATAAGATACACACACTTACCTCATCCCGTGTCAAGGTATTCTTTCTCTGTCCTGACAACTCCCATCTGGAGTATGACCACAAAACATTGAAGATTACCTCTGAGTGCTGCAGATATTAACCCTTTCAAATCAGGTTTCTTCATGGTCATTTCAGTAGCCTGCCAAACCAACTATTTTGCAGTTCAACAGTGTGCAATCGGAATTGGGATGCTTTTAAAGCAGGGAAGGATGCTGTTAAAGCAGGATACAGTGCTGTGTCCATCAGACGCTGCAGAGAGCGGGTCTGTGCAGTCTGTAAAAACTGCAGCAGCTCTGGGTACGGGGTTGAAATCCTACTGGCTGAGGTCCCCAGTATTGGGGTTTGGGATAAAGGAGTACAGCCCCCCACAGGAGACATGAAAACTTGAGACATGAAGCCTCAAATCTGTGCAGATATTAGACACTGGTAGGGAAACTCAAATTAACCCATCAGTGGTCACCTGCTGTGTATGCATCCACAGTGGTTGAACAGACAGACGGTTGGGCATCTGCACTCAGTGCAGTACTGCAACTCAAACCTGGCATTGAACAAGGTGAGACAGTATCCACCTTGCCCAGGAAGCAGCCAGACCTTACAGGAAACTACGGAGTGAAAAACATGGGCAAGATGGTACAGGAGTGTACACCTACTTACTACCCACAGGGAAAAGGGTAAGGTAGCAGTCAGTGAATCTTCACTAGTTTAAACTATCCAAGTCATGGCACCAGTTGTAAGGGAACACCAAGCCCTCCTCAGATTCTAGATGGTAATAACCAGCAGAAGAAATGACAAACACGTGGTAAAATCAGTAATAACTTGTTAATTACTACAAGAATCAGACTTACTGCCTAAACAGTATTTCACCTAAGTAGACACTGGGAGCCTCAGTTTTCCCCATAAAGATGGTCTCAGTAATAATACATAATGCAACAGTTCTTACAGTAAGATAGTAGCTATAGCAATAGCTAGCCTGTGTGTATATTATAATTACTGTTAGAGTTACAGATAAGCCCTATTGGCCAAAAGTTAGGTGGCTCCACAGTGTAGATAGCATTATACAAAAAATGTAGAGTCAGCTAAAAACACAAAACAAAGGATTCATACAAGATACAGGATGTGGTGCAGTAATACATAAATCCAAAGTGTGGCAGTGCAGACTGTATAACAACTTCTCCGAAGATATAAAAACACTAATGTGTCTTGGCACACTACATGCTGTTACTAAGCAAAGTAAAGTAAAATAAAATCATAATCATAACGTTTCCCTTGCTACTTACACTTGAACGGTTAGTGCCAATGCTTTACAAGTTAGTAGTGATTTGTCATAATATGTATATTTATTTATTTATTATTTATTTATTTAATTCTAGGATTACAAAAACCTTTGAACCAAAGGTTCATTTACAAAGGTTCCACGTCAGAATACAATAATGGAACAGAACATAGCAATGTAGAAGAAAGAAACAAATGTGGGTTACAGTTGAAGCTGGCTCAAGCAGGGGACGAGAACTAAGGTTCGTTACAAAGGATCAACATCAGTATAAAATGCACTCACAAATACCGCAGTGAAGCAGTAGCAAACAATAAGGGTTACAAAAAGGATTGACACAAACAAGGGAAGAGATGGGGCTAATGCCAAAATTTGTGGGAGAGGGGTGGAGAGGGAAGGTCAAAGGTGGTGAAGGCAGTCATGAATGTGACTTTGTCATGAAGTGCTAGTGGTAGTAAGAAGTGCTAAGGAGGGCTACCGGCAGGGGGAGGATAAGAGTGGGAAATAGGGTAAGGGAAGATAAGGAAAGGTATGAGGGGAAGGGACCAGAAGAGGGGATAGGAGGCTAACAGTGGTGGCAGGGGTAGAAGAAAGGTGGGGTTGAGGTGGGGGAGAAGGGGGAGAATATAGGGGTGAAAGGTGGGGAAGGAAGTGGTGGACAGGGAGGAGGAAACAGGGAGAAGAAGGAAGGGGAGTGCTAGGAGGTGGTGAGAGGTGGGAGGGGAAACAGAGAAGGGAAGGAAGGAGGAGAGGCATGGGTAGGTGGTGACATGAAGGGGCAGAAGGGGGAGCCATAGAGACAGGGGGGAGAGGAGTGAAGGAGGAGAAAAGGTTGTAAAGTGGAAGGAGAGGTGGGGGGGTAAGACAGGGAGGAAAAGCCACAATAACTTATTTGGTACAGTCACAACTAGTGAGTTTAGCAAGGCATTGTCATAGATTGGGTTTGTAATGACCTAACTTGACCTCACTAGAGATCTCAGGAAGAAGCCCATTCAACAAGGTTGGGGTCCGGACATAGAAGGAGCACTGGGCTTGGGAAGTACAGTGGAAAGGAACCAGGAAAGAAGATTTACTAGCATTACGTGTGCACCATGTGTAGGTGGTGGGTAACACAAGAGCATGTGTTGATGGAGGGGTCATGCAGGAGAAAATTTTCTTAGCAAGGAGGCAGGTTTGATAGGCTACCCTCCCTTGTAGATGGAGTCAGTTTGATTGTTTATATAGTTCTCAAGTGTGCATTCTTTTCACGACACCAGTCACAAGACAGCAGCACCTATTTAGGGAAGTTTTTATGCCTTTTAAAGTGGTTTCAGTGGCAGACCCATAGAAAATTAGCCCATAGTTGATCATGGACAAAACTGAACTGGTTATAGCCAGACACATTGCCTCATCGCTAAGACAGTGGTGATGGCGTTAGAGTATACCTATCCTTGAATTTATGGCTGTGGAAATGAGTCAAATGTGTATTGTAGGTGAGTGGATTGTCGAGCATAATCCCGAGGCATTTGAATTCATGTACTTGATTAAGGGGTAGGTGTTGCTTGTTTCAGATAGTTAATTTTGCTGTTCTATGTTTACTGTGGGCGCTACAGAACAACATCGCTTTGGTGTTTTAATAGTTCATAAGCAGCTTTTGCTTGTCAAACCATAATTCAGCAGAGGTAAAAATGTGTCTGAAGGTCATAGGATAGGAGGACTGGGTCAGTGTCAGCTGAAAAGAGGATGGTGTCATTTGCATATAGGATCATGTTATTACTGCAGGCTGCTGGGAGAGTGTTGATGAAGAGGCTAAAAAGTAGTGCCATGAGATCTTCAACATCCGCTTGAACTATCACCAATCCAGGCAGATGGGACCTCAGTTTAACATCTCATCTGAAAGATGGCTCCTCAGAAGTACAGCACCCCCCTCATGCTGCACTACAGTGCCAGTATTGGGATATTGACCCAAGTGTCAGATGTGGGGACTGAGCCCACAGCCCTCTGATCTCCTGGCCTCAGAGGCGAGTGTGCTACCTACTGAGCCACTGACACTGATACTTTAAATAGTGACATTTGACTAAGATGAGATAGATTGCCAGTCTTGTCCATTAAAAAAAAATAAGAACATGGGGTGGAAGGGGATTGGCCTCTAGTGTGGAATGAAACATCATTGGGGGCTCCAATGCTGGTAAAAAGAAACACCAAAGCAAGCTTCAACTCTGTCAGCTAATTCACATATCTAGAATGTGTGGTATGGTAGGGGCTGCATGCTCATTGGCTCACGCTGTGAACCAATGGGCATGCAGCCCTACTGAGCTGTCAGTCAGCGGGCGGTGGGGTGGCAGGCGGTGGGGTGCTGCCGGCTGACCGGGGAGCGGGCAGTGGGGCTCAGTGGGTGGGTGGGGTGGGGGTACCCTAGACCACCAGGGTAATAGGACATTTTCTGTTAAACAGATGCCCGTGATCGGGCAGCATTTGGTCCACTGAACCACCAGGGATATTGGACAGGGTGTTTATTTAAACAGATGCCCATGATCAGGCAGCATTCGATCCACTGGACCACCAGGGATATTGGACAGGGACTTTATTTTTAAACATATGCCCATGATCGGGCATTGGGGGGGGTGCTGCCAGGTGCAGCCAGAACTTGGGTGGCCACCCACGGGTGGCCACCCACAGGAGGCAGCTGCCGTGTTGCGCCCTGAGTGCGGCAGCTCACCTGTGGGTGTGCATCAGTTGTTCTTTTTTAGCTTAACTGTGCTGGGCGCAAGTAGGGGTTGACATGCATGGCTCTGACATCCCGGGCTGAATATCGGGCTGTGCAGGTTGTATGTCGGGGCATACCCCTACCTGTGCCTACATACATTACTGATGCACTCCGGCGCATAGGGATTTGTACGGCGCACTTTTCCCTTTTGAATATCTTGCCTGGGTGCATCAGTGGGTTGCGCATTATGCAACACTGTTGCGCCATGCGCAACCCTTTTGAATATCTGGGCCAATTATACCTAATTTGATATGATTGCAGGCAAAACATATGCATATTTTTTTAATGAACCCCATGTAAGTTTAGTTATAAATAACTCACAAGATGATGCATTAGAGACATTACTAGTGATGACAAATAGGGTAAGATGTGCTCTTTAGTAAATGAGGGCCCCACTACCTTTTTTCAGTGCACCCTGTCCTTACATAGGAACAGATAGCCTTTGAGGTAATATGCAGAGTTAGGCATTGAGGGTTTCAGCCATGTTAAACATACAACTATGTTTGGATTATAGAGGGCAGCCAAGGCTTTAAATTCAGGTAATTTAGCTATGAGGGGAGGAATACGTAAGTGAGCAATTTTCAGACTATGACTGATACCCCATGATAGATTAATGTGGTATAGATGGCAAGTACAGGGACCTGAATTTCTCTCCTCATCACATGTGATAAGTAGAAGTAATGAAGAAGGCATAACTTTATTAGATGAGTCTGCTTTGCTGTAATACCATAACATGCATTTTCCTGTATACATTGTGGTGCGTTGGCCACTACAATCATATTGCAGAAATATTTTTGTTATATTTTCTGTGATTTTGTTTATATTTAAATTCCCAAACAGGCCAGGAGATCATGTACCAGAAAGGTGCCTATGTTTTTGTTTTGTTTTGCTTTGTTTTTAAAGGTTACATTATATATATATATATATATATATATATATATATATTCAGGGTTTTGGAAAGGCTTACTTAACAGGAAACTGAACTTACATTTCAAAAGGGTGGAAGTTCCTTGTAAGTTGATCAAAAGGGAAAGAGGTGTTATAACTTGTCAGGAGATAGAGCACATCTCCTATAGTCATAAACCTTTCCACTTCAAAGCAAAGGTATTTTGAGAACAGAATTTAGGGAAACACCAATTCTGGAAGTCTATTTACATTTTATTAAGTGGCAGGAAGTTGAGCTGTGGAAGGAATATAAAAGTTATTAATACTGATTACCTTAAAGCTTGGAAAGAGCAAGAGATACCCCTGCTGGTCTAAAAAGATAAGGCCATCAGCTAACCACAGACTGAAGAATCAGGCATATAAGGCTCTCAGAACAGGGCATTTTGGCACAGCATTTTACAGAAGACACTCTTCCTAACACACAAAGCAAGACTGCCACAAATATACACTGAAGCCCAGTGGCTACAAAAAGGACAGGGACTTTACAGACTTCAAGTATTTTCTGGATGTTTATTTACTACAGACCAGGTAGAAATAAACCAATGAAATTTAACAGTGTATTTGGTATGTTTTTTTCCACTCTTTCTTTTTTTTTGTTATTCTGTAACCAAATTTCTGAATCTTTTGTTTGTAAGTCTTGTATGATAATTACTGTATTTAGCCATTAGTAAAAGCATTTGCTTTTAAAACTTTGCCTGGAAGAGACTTTATTGTGTGTGTGAATTGTGGGAGTGTTTATTCAATTTGTGACAAGTCTGTTTATGCTAAAGGTGCCGTCACTGCTACCAAAGACTAGGATCCTTGGAAGGGCATCTAGGTGCCAAAGTAGGGGAAATACATAGGTCTTGGGAGGGGTCTGTAAGGGGGAACTAGATTGCTGCACCACCCATGGGAGAAGACACAATCAGGGTTATGAGAGACAGTGCCAAAGAGTTCATAATGCCTTGATCTTCCTCCCAGTATAGCAACCAAGGAGTGTTCTCACCTGGCTACAGACTTGAGACTATATTTTACCCTTACCTAGATTAGAGAGGAAGCCCTGGGATCTCATGGCAAGTGTTCAGTTGTGAACTCAGCAAACACTCTAGAAGGACACATGGAGGGTATTCCTGTCCTCCCCCATCATGGATTGCACTTAGGGGTGGGTGCTGTGAGCTTAGTGGACCCAGCCCCCCGAGTGGTTTCATGACAGATCTGGTGTCATAGTGGTGGGATCTGAGAGATATTGGTGACACAGGTATAGAGGGCAGATTCAAGGCCAGTGTATCAGATTGATAAACTGTAAACAATCCATACACAAACAGGGCAGAGATTTGGGGAAAAAAAATTATTTGGTTACAGTATAAAGTTCCCTACCTGGATTTTTTTTTATGTCAGTGTAGCTGTAGTTAGGGAAGAATAAGGTTTTCAACTACAGTGAATGCACTGCAGACCACCTACGGCAGTTGTGTTAGAAAAGAGGGGACCCTTACAAGGGGTGAACCAAAAAGAACCTTGTGGAGGCTCTCATGGCAGCCCATTAGCATGCAGTTGCCCAGAACCTTGAATCATGGTCAGTGACTGAAAGGGACAAGATCTTGGGCATGGGGGTGCCAAGGGCCATCACAGTGTCTAATCCCAGTGAGAAGGATAGTGAAACTAGAGGGAACCCAGAGCCACAGCACCAGGGAAAGACCACCATAGAGCTGGAGCTGGAAGGGATCAGAGAAAAGCACCACAAAGAACATCAGTTTTTAAAACATTGGTGGGAGTGGATGGAAGCAAATTCTGTGGGGAAAATTGAGGAGGTTGTACTTTTAGAGCAGTTCTTTTAGGCTTTCCCAGCAGAGTTGAAAACCTGGCTAGAGGACTGAGATCCAAAAACAGCACAGCAGGCTGCTGAGCTCTTGGATCACTATGACAGGAGCAGGCCTGCTCTGAAAGGAAGTGGGGGGGCAGGTGCAGCAGGGCCAAAAGGGAAAAGTGCACCTTCAGGGCAGCTGAAACCCTCACCACCTCTGCCAAAAGGGGGAAGCCACAAGTTACAAAAAAGGCATTTCTTGGATAAAAGAAATGATGAATGTTGGTTTTGTAGACAGCTAGGGCATCTTGCTAGATAGTGTCCTAAAAAGGTACAGAGTGGGCAAAGTGTCCCTCGAACGGAGGTGGGTATACTGTGTATCCTTGAAAGCATGCCTGTAACCATGAGGGAGCATGTACACCCAGTTACTGTAAATAGGGTGCAGACCCATGGGTTAAGGGACACTGGGGCATCTCTTACCCTGGTAAAAGGGGATTTGGTTGAGCCTGAACAGCTTATACCTAATCAGTTTGTAACTGTGAGGGAATTCACTGGGGAAGAGAAAACCCTGCCACTAGCCAGTGTTCTCCTGGATTGGGGTGAGACAGGAGAGACTGTGCAAAAAGTGGCAGTGGCAGACAACCTCACCCTGGATGTGATTATAGGAAATAATCTACAGCACAGGGTGGTGTGTGTGGTTACCCACAGTCAGATGGCTAAGGCCCCTTGTAATTCCCTGAACCCCACAGAAGCCCCTGTGGAAAAGAGTAGCAGGCTGGTTCACCAGCCTGTGTCTCCTGACATGAAAGAGTAGTGAAAGGGAGGTAGGACTTCCCCAAGTAGCTTTTCACCAAACAGCTACAGAAGGTTTATTCTGAGGAGGGAGGGTCAACAAATGGTCAGATAGTTAGAGGTGGCAGTGACTCTGAATGCCCTGATGCTAGAGCTGTGAACCCCAGTTTAGGAAATGAGGGGGACATGTGCCATGCTTTAGGAAAATGTGAAGATTTTGCCACCACTTAGAGGACTGATCCTAGTTTGGAGAGGCTGAAGGCTTATGTAGAATCTAATGGGACACAGGGAGGTGACATGAGGCATAGGGTATTTTGGGACCAAGGATAGTTGTATACACAGGACATGAGGACAGAGGAAGGGGTGATGGGCAGGCAGCTTGTTGTTCCCCAGGGGTATCATGAGAGGTTTCTCAAGATCGCTCATGATATCCCCATGTCCAGACATCTGGGTATCGCTTGCACCATGCAGTGACTGGTCCAAAATTTCTATTGACACAACTTCACCCAGCAGGTGAAGGAATATTGCTGGTCTTGTCACCAGTGCCAACAAATAGAGAAGGTGAGTAGTAAAACCAAAGCTACCCTAATTCCCTTGCCCATTGTGGAGGAACCATTCCAGAGGGTAGGAATGGATATTGTGGTACCCTTGAATACCCTGAACTCCTCCATGAAAAAGTTTATCCTGACAGTGGTCGATTATGCCACCCGATACCCAGAGGTGGTCGCCATTTCCTCACTCAAGGCAGACAAAGTGGCAGATGCCTTGCTAGGGATTTTCTCCCATGTCGTGTTTCTTCAGGAGGTTATCTCTGATCAAATGGGTAGCTTCATTTCAGACCTGATGAGTTGTTTGTGGGAGACATTTTGGGTGATGCAGAGATGCATGACACCTTATCACCCACACATCAATGAGCTCATGGAAAGGTTTAATGTTACCCTAAAAATTATGCTCCAAGCATTTGCTGAACAGCATGGGAGGGACTGGGAGAAATAACTTCCCCACCTGCTGTTCACATACAGGGAGATGCTTCAAGAGTCAACAGAGTTCTCCCCCTTTAAACTCTTATACGGTTGTAGGGTACATGGGCCCCTAGACTTGATTCAAGAAGACTGGGATGACAAGCATGCCACCCAGGGAACTCCTGTAGTGGAGTATGTCCTTAAGTTTAAGGAGAAGCTGAAGGAGCTTATGGGGGTGGCCCAAAGCAACCTGTCAGCTGCTCAACAGAAGCCAAAAGTCTGGTATGACCATGGAGCCAGTGCTCACTCATACAGCGCACATCAGGAAGGAATGGTTCTAATTCCAGTCCAGAAGAACAAGCTGCAGGCCAAGTGGGTGGGACCATACAAGGTAGTCCGACAGGTCAATGACATAAACTATATTGTGGAACTGCCTGATAGGAGACATACCCAAATGTTGTACCATGTCAACATGATGAAGCCATATGCAAATAGGGCCAGCATGGTATTTGCAGTGTGTAGTCCTGGGGAGGGGTTGGATGAGGAAGTCCCCCTCCTGGACTTGCTAGAGGAAAGCAAGCAGGAGTCGTCTGTTTAGGCAATCGAGCTGTCACCCCAGTTGGCCTTGGAACAGTCCCAGGAAGTGAGGGAGGTTTTAGATGACTTTACCCCTTTGTTTACAGACAAGCCTGGATGAACTCCCTTAGTGACACATGATATAGACATGGGGATTCAAGCGCCCATATGGCAGACAGCCTACCAGGTGCCTGAGGCCATCCTAAAAGACATTAGGAGGGAGGAGGAAAAAATGTTGGATTTAGGGGTAATCCATAAATCCCACAGTCCCTAGGCCTTGCCTGTAGTCCTTGTTCCCAAGCTGGATGGGTTAACTCACTTTTGTGTGGACTATCATGGATTCAACACAGTCATGAAGTCGAATGCCCACCCAAAGCCATGGACTGATGACCTATTAGACAAACTGGGAGAGGCGACATACCTTACCAAAACTGACTTCATAAAAGGATACTGGCAGGTGGAGTTAACTGCTAGAGCTAGAGAATGGTCAGCCTTCATCACTCCAATAAGATTATTCAAATTCTGGGTAATGCCTTTTGGAATGAGGAACACCCCTGCCACCTTCCAAAAGTTGGTCAACTAGGTGTTACATGGTACTGAAGAGTAAGCAGTGGCTTATCTGGATAATATTGCCATCCTCAATACCAGCTGGAAAGACTACCCGTCCCATCTGAAGGAAGTTCTGGGCAGCATACAAGTGGTAGGGTTTACTGTAAAGGCTGAAAAGTGCCAGGTGGCTATGGTGGAGGTGGCATACCTAGGCCATGTAGTGATGCAGGGGCAGCTTCATCCTAATCAAGCAATGATTAAGGCAATAGAGGCATGGTCCATGCCTGAAACCTACAAATGGACTAGGAGCTTCCTAGGGACTGCAGGGTACTACCAAATGTTTGTGACCAATTACAGTGCCCTGGTGGCTCCTGTATCTGGCTTGCTAAAGAAAAGACAGCCCAAAAAGGTAAACTTGGAGCTAGTCTATAAACAAACCTTCACATGGCTAAAAGCAGCACTGTGCAGTGCCCCTGTGTTGGCCAGTCCAGATTACACTAGACAGTTTGTAGTGCAGACAGATGCCTCAGATGTGGGGATTGGAGCAGTCCTCAGCAAGACATCTAATCATGGAAGAAGCCACCCGATAGTGTACCTCAGCAAGAAGTTACTTCCCTGGAAGCAGGCATACTCCACGGTTGAAAAGGAATGTCTTGCACTGGTATGGGCCCTGAAGAAATTAGAGCTGTACAACTATGGGAGGCACTTCAAGGTGCAGACTGATCACAATCCTCTGGTGTGGTTAAATCAGATGGACAAAACAAATAGATGGCTCCTCAGATGGAGTATTGCCCTGCAGGCCTATGACATGACAATTATGCACAGGGCTGGGTTGGCCAATGCAAATGCAGATGGCCTATATCACTAATTAGAGCAGTAACAGAATTATGGAAACACTATCATACAATAGGGGCATTTTCCCACAAATTCAGTCTAAGAAGAAGGGATGTTGCAAGCTGGGCACTTCCGTCATATTTCAGACATATTTTTGTTATATTTTACTGTGATTTTGTTTATGTTTAAATTCCCAAACAGGCCTGGAGGTGAGGTACCAGAAGGGTGTCCATGTTTTTTTTAAGGGTCACATGAAGATATATATTCCATGGTCTGGGAAAGGCTTACTTAACAGGAAACTGAAATTACATTTCAAAAGGATGGAAGTTCCTTGTGAACAGATCAAAAGGGAAAGAGGTGTTATAACTTGTCAGGAGACAGATCACATCTCCTATAGCCATACACATTTCCACTTCAAAGCAAAGGTATTTTGAGAACGGGATCTGGGGAAACACCAATTCTAGAAGTCTATTTACATTTTATTAAGTGGCAGGAAGTTGGGCTGTGGAAGGAATATAAAAGTTACTGATACCGATTACCTTAAAACGTGGAAAGAGCTAGAGAGCCCCTTGCTGGCCTAAAATGATAAGGCCATCAGCTAACTACAGACTGAAGGACCAGGTACAGTATATAAGGCCCTCAGAAAAGGGCATTTTGGCACAGCATTTTTCAGAAGACACTCTTCCTAACACACAAAGCAAGACTTCCACAAACATACATTGAAGACCAATGGCTTCAAAAATGGCAGGGACTTTGCAGACTTCAAGTATTTTCTGAACTTTGATTCACTACAGACCAGGCAGAAATAAGCCAGTTAAATTTAACAGTGCATTTGGTATGTTTTTTTCCACTTTTTTTGTTATTCTGTAACCAAATTTCTGAATCCTTCGTTTGTAAGTCTTGTATGATAATTATTTAGTCATTAGTAAAAGCACTTGCTTTTAAAACACTGCCTGGAAGAGATTTTATTGTGTGTGTGAATTGTGGGAATGTTTATTCAATTTATGACAAGCCTGTTTATTGCTAAAGATGCCACTATCGCTACCAAATACTAGGATCCTTGGAAGGGAATTTGGGTGCCAAAGCAGGGGAAATACATAAATCTCAGGAGGAGTCTGTAAGGGGGAATTAAGTTGCTGCACCACCTGTGGGAGAAGACACAATCAGGGTTACGAGAGACATCCCCGAGGAGCTTGTAACACTTGGGTCTTTCCCCCAGTATAGCAACTAAGGAGTGTTCTCACCTGGCTACAGACTTATGACTATATTTTACCCTTACCCAGATTAGAGAGGAAGCCCTGGGGCTTCATGGTGAGTGTTCAGTTGTGAACTCAGTGAGCACTCTAGAAGGACATGTGGAGGGTATTCCTGTTCCCCCCTGTTATGGATTGCACTTAAGGGTGGGCTCTGTGATCTCAGTGGACCCAGCCCCCTTGAGTGGGTTTGTGACATTCATTACCAGTTACAACTAAATACCTATCAACACAGCTGTACACCTCCTTATTACAGATGCATATCTCCCAATTACAGCTTTGTACTTCCAAAATAAAGTTGTACAGTATACCTTTGCAATAAAGTTATATACGTGTGAAAGGAAAGTTGAATACCTGTGAAAGGAAACTTGTACAGTGTGGGAAAAAATGTAAATAACTAATTAGCCAATGATGAACCAATTAACTCAAATTAAACTATCTAAATTAGATATCAGTTAAAGGGACACTGTCAGCCTTTCTTGCATCATATTACTTTTACATAAAAACCCGTATTTTATGATTGTTTACCTTCTCTAAAATTCATCAGTGTTGTTTGTTGGTTATTTTAGCTGCCTCCTTGCTTATTAGAACCAAAATGCATGGTAATGTATAGTTTTGCCCAGTTTTGTTTTGCTTCAAGTCATTGATCTACTCTTAGTACACACTTCCTGAACATTAGAAACACCTTCAAAGAGAGCAGCCACTCATGACACAATAGTCTCCTCTACTCCCGCTGCATAATGAGTGACTAGATTGTGTTGGGGTATTCCTGAGTCCAGGAAAGATGCAGTGGACGCTGGTCAAGAAATTTAAACAAACATGTTTTGGTGTGATAACACCAATATGGTGGGCAGTCAGTTTTTAATTTTTTTAAAGAACAAATGGATCTGAATCAAACTACCAGCACTTGATGCACAACAGTCTCTATAGAATGTGAACAATAAAAACATGTATTTTGTAAAGTAGAGTCACTTTGAGGCCTAAGGGGGTTGATAAAGTCCCTTTAACAAACCTACCAAATCACCTCCAATATTCTCATGCTCAACATACCCTGCAAAACAAAACGCAATTTTAACCAGACAAACAAAAAAAACAACCCACCTATTTTTCTCACTAAACAGTTACAGTATGTCCCTTGGTGCTCTGATTGTTTTCTCTTCAGCTGCCGAGTACTGCATGCTACTGCCACCTTCTCCCTCAGTGTCCCAGCTGCCTCCTTGGACACTATGCCCTCCATGCTGCCATCTCCATACACTGCACTTGACTGGAAAGCCATTGACTGCAACAACAAAGGACACTCCTTGATTGCAAAATCCTCACTACAATGGTGCCACAAGCTGCTCTCGACCATAGACTGTGCTCCTGATTGATGAAGCCACTGCAGCATCACACCAAGATCAGCATCTCCCAAGAAGAAAGGGGCGTGGGAGTCATTATATGCATCACCCTAATGGAATCAAGCCACTGCAATGAAGCATATAGCAAGGCAAGTAAAATGTTGGGGTAAATTGGAGGGGGAATAGACAGTAGGAACAAAGAGGTGATCCTCCCCTTGTAGAGGTCCCTGGTGAGGCCTCATCTGGAGTATGGTGTCCAGTTCTGGAGCCCTCACCTAAAGAAGGATAGGGACAGGCTTGAGGCAGTGCACAGGAGGGTAACAAAGATTACCCAGGGCCTCCATGAACTCTCTTATGAGGAGCACCTGGGGTTACTGAACATGTACTCACTGGAGACAAGGGGAGAGAGACAGAGAGAGGATATGACCGAGACCTTCAAGTTCCTAAGAGATATGAATAAAGTGCCCTACACAGAGCTAGTCAACAGAGTCACCAGCTTAGCTACTAGAGGGCACGAATGGAAGTTGTGGGGAGAGAACTTTAGGAGGGAAGTAAGGAAACACTACTTTACTGAAAGAGTGGTGGAACCATGAAACAGCCTGCTGTCTGATGTGGTGGGAGCAAAAACCTAAGCAGCATTCGAGAAGGGGTGGAACAGAGCACAGGCTCAAATAAAAAAAGTATTGAACAGAGAAGGTCAAATACCAGAAGGTGGGTAGGACCCAGGATCAACAATAGATCCTGGGTGACTGAATCGGAAGACTTGATGGACCCTTGGTCTCCTTCTGTCATCACTTTCTATGTTTTATGTTTCCAAACCACTGATAGTAGCAATCCATAATGCTACCCCTGAACAGTAGCCTGTGAACAAGGTGACTGCAACTGAGCACTTACAAAAATGATGACTCAATTACGGTGCCTGTGTTCAGGGCTATCTGGCAAGGGGGTGACTGAATACCTAGGTGGGCGAGGTAGGGTGACAGGAAGTACACACGTATATGCATGCGCACCTGCACGGGGGAGAGGCAGGGGAAGGAAGGTGTGTGGGAGGGGGTGTGGTGGGCAGCTGCTGAGCTGGTCCACTAGCATGGTGGGGAGGGTGGTCGGTAGGGAGGTGCAGGAAGCATGATTCGGGTCATGCGCATCGCTGTTCATTTTTTTGTTGGCAGGCAGTTTTTTTTTTAAGTATTTCACCCCCCAGACATGCACCCCCCTGGAGATGGCAGCTGACACACACCCTTATATAGGGAAATCCTACACTATGGAAACAAAGAAGGGCCAAAATAGTGTCCAGAATCAAAATGCCTCTTTACTATGAAAACTCTGGAGAACCAAAATAGTAAAAGCAAACCACAAAATTACTCTAACCAAAGAAAAGGAAGAAGAAGTACAAGCATTTATATTGAGCTGAAACAAATTGCACCAAACTTTAAACATCCCCCAAAACGGGACAAGTAAAGGCACACAAATCTTTTTTTAGTAACTTAATAACTATTTTATTAATCATGCAAATCTGCAATTGTGTAAAACCTTATTCATGTGCAAAAATTAAGCAATTACTCAGTCGCTTTTCAGAGATAGTTCATTTCAGCAGTCTATAAACCTTTAAGCGGCAATTTTATAGTCATTTTTAATTTCGGTGTATTTGCAAGTCCATAACTTAATGTTTGCTATGTTTGACTGGCCTGATTTTCAGATGGTTATTAGTTTCCAAAGTGCTGGTGCCTGCAAGTGGCAAGCTCCTTTTTCACAGACAAACTCCCACATCGACTGACTGTGCAGACTTCTTGCTCTGGGGTTTCTTTATTTAAAAGCTCCCTCCTGCCATCCTTCTACCTCCTGTGATGTTGCCCACCTTCTTACTGGTCACATGGCTGTGTGCTTATGTATTGGTGCTGAGAGCACCTTCTTCTGAAACAACAATAGTTTTCATTTATGTAGAAACATAGAAATTGGCAACAGATAATGATCACTTGGCCCACCTAGTCTGTCCATTTTCCCTGCCTATAGTATCACTGCAGATCCTACTGGATCTCTGGCCCATTCACCCCCAGAGTCCCTTATGCCTATCCCATGCATTCTTGAACCCCACCACTGTCTTTGCCCCCACCAACTCTGCTGGAAGACTGTTCCAGGAATCCATCACACTTTCTGTGAAGAAGTACTTCCTCACATCTCTCCTGAATCAAACCCCTCCAGCTTTTTATCATGCTGTCTTGTCCTTGAGCATCTTTTTTTCTGAAAAATGCTTCCCTCCTGTATCTTGTTTACTCCTGTGAGGCATTTAAAGGACTCTATCATATCCCCCATCCCTCCTCTCTTCTAGGGTGTACATATTTAAGTCCTTAAGTCTCTCCCTTCAGATGCAGACCCTGCACCATTTTAGTAGCCCTCTTCAGTGACACCTCCATTCTGCCTATATCTTTCTGGAGATGTGGTTTCCAGACCTGGACACAGTACTCTAGGTGGAGTCTTACTAGTGAGCTATTCAGAGACAATATCACCTGCCTGTTTCTACTGGTGATACTATTACCTACGTACCCCAGTATCCAACTAGCCCCTCCAAACTGTCTTGTTGCACTGCCTGGCCACCTTTAGGTCATCCAATATGATCGCCTCTGGGTCTCTTTCCAGCCTGGTGGTCATCAGTACCATACCTCCCATTTTATACTCTGCTCCTGAGTTTCTGTGCATTACTTTGCAGTTTTTCACATTGAAACCCACCTGACATACCCTTGACCACTCCTCCAGTTTTCTCAGGTCTCTACTAATTCTTTCTGCCCCCCCCCAAGTGTTAACCCTCATGAAGATTTTGCTGTCATCTGTAAAAAAGGCAGACCTTTCCTTCCAGCTCCTCTGCAGTGTCACTTATAATGATATTAAAGAGGACTGGTCCCAGCATTAATCCTTGAGGCACCTCTCTGGTTACCCTCCCTTCCTCTGAGTGAACTCCATTTACCACCATCCTTTGTCACCTATCCCCTAACCAATTTCTTACCCAGTTTACCACCGTTAGACCCAATATAGGAAAAAACAGTAGCCTAAAGTGCTTTACAAGCAATGAGAGACTGGTAGTGAAGTGAGTGCAAACATAAATAGCAGACATTTCACACATCAATACCCACATACAGCATTGGACAGTTGCATGAACTGGTTTTATGGGAAGGAGAATGCTTGCCTGGACTATTGAGAAAATGCATTGCTCTTGCAACAAGTTCTAGTCAGAGCCGTTATGGCTATGGTGAGCTTGAAGAAGCTCTGAGGAACAAATGCTGCCAATGTAACTGTGCATGCATGGCACTCGCGCATGCCCAGTTGCGCTGAATGGCATACTGCCATTCCCAAGATGGTGTTGATGGCAGAACTGCATATGCGCACATGGCATGCATGCATAGTTCTGGTAGAGAATGTGAATGCAGCGGCAAAAATAGTACCGCTGTAGCTCTGCAGTGAGCAACCGTGGCAGACTGTTTCAAGCTCTGTTAGACTGTTGGAAAGAATACTTCTGAAAGTCTAACGGAAGCGTGCCATGGTTGCTCATTTTCAGAGAGACACCAAAATGGCTGCAGACTCTGCCCACAGCCGTAAAAAGTGCCTTGGGTTATTTTACTTACATGTGGACACCTACAAGGACAGCACCAGAGATGAGCACACTCATTGAACATTATTGGCAACATTCCAGACTCAATAAAAAGGTTACTTATGCGTGCCTGACCCATGGAATATCTCCTATTTATGCATCACCAGTGAAGATAAAAATAGCAAGATAAGCAATATCATTGTAGATGAACTCAAGATATTATATATATGTTGCTAGTTTTGATGTAACTGGTATTTTAAAAGTTAGTTTCTTTACACTGGAGTACTCAACTGATCAGAGAGCAGTGATCACAGTACAGATGACATCACAATTACATAGAGCAGCACTAAAGCCAGCAGAGAAACAGTTCAATCTTCAAACAAACAGCAGGTTTCAAAGCTGTAACTAGTAAACATAAAATACAAATGTTCTGACTCAAAATATGTAGTTTATCATCACTTGTGAGGGGCAGGACTTTCATAACTCACTTGTGACTCTGCCACTTGCCAGTTATGGTCCTGCCCCTTAACACGCAAATATAAAATGTATATTTTGAGTCAGACTATTGCATATCCCTTGCTGTCTGTCTGTCTGTCTGTCCATCCATCTGTCTCTCTCTCTCTCTCTCTATCCATCTAATGTACCTCTTTTCTAACTTTACTTATTTTTTTCTTTATAGATAAACCCTAAGGAAGATACATGGCCAAAACCTCAATTCTAACTTTTAATTTAACCTTTTTGAGTTATTTGTGGACCACATGCTGACTCAGCACTGTGTTTTTTGTTTTTACGTTAAAAAGATTTACCAGTTTCCAGCAATAAATTCATAGTTGTCTTAAGCAGAGATTAGTTACATGAATTAGAACCTTCCATTCTTAATTACTGAAGACGTTTTCCTTAAAACAGGCTTGTTTGCCTGTATACTCAGTTGGTTCACTTTTCTTGTATCTGGTGTGAAGTCAGTCAGTCGATCAGTCAAAAAGCTTTATTGTTCAGCAATATGCCATAACAGCTTGAAACATACATAATACATATACAATAATGGATGGGGAGCTGTGCTAAAAGAGAAATTAATGGTTGCCCGAGGTGTGGGATGCTACATAAACCCAGAGGGCGAAGCCTGAGAGGTTTATTAAAGCATCCCACACTGAGGGCAAACATTAATTTCTAATTTAAGCACACTTCCCCATCTTTCATTATTTATAATTGCTGGGCAACAATTTGTTTCCAGCCCTGAGTCCTGAGTACTGAGTCTGACACACACACACACACACACACACACACACACCCTATCTGTCTCCCCATCCCTCTTTTTTTTTCTTTTTTTTACAGTTGCCTTTTTTTGTTTATTTAGTTTGGGCAGATTTGTGTATTGAGATCGTGATCGCGATCTTCTTACCTCAACAAGCGAGGTAGAAGCCGTTCTTGGTGAAGCGTGTGTGAGGCATTCCTGGCAGTTTTTCTCCAGTGGGGCTGTAAAATGCCAGTGCAGGTTGTGAATGGCAGAATCAACCAGATACAAATAGGGGGAAAATAACTGTTTAAAAGTAAAAAACATTATACGTGTTCTTGGTGTGATGGCTCCTTGCTAAGCGGGACAGAGGAATCGTCATGTTTGTCGCGGTGTTTAGCCCACCCATTAGAAGTGCAGAGCCAATCTGGATGCGGCTCTTGTTTTACTGATGTGGCCGTTATAACCCGTGGGTTATAACAACAAATTATAACTCAGTCAGACAATGGAAAAAATTGCTGACCAATTATTATAAAGATATAATAAATACAATAATTCAGCACAGAGCTGGAATAAAAGATCTAAGATCCCTACAAATAGTACGATGCAATAAACAGATGACAGAGCCTCATAAATTCATTGTGTTAGAATACCTTCAAATCAAATGGGGAGGATGTATTTATAATAAATGCAAATAAATAAGAGTAAAGTAATAGTAACTGATCTTAAAAAAACAATAGCCAACTGGGACATAACATGCAAACAACTTAGTGGGGAATGAATAAATCTTAATATGATGATCGGTAACCCACTAAGGTGGCAAATTAGCTAATGTAGACTCTTCCTGAAACCCAATATATGTAATTCTCATCCATAACAAAAAGTCCCAATAAAAATGTGCACACTGATCATCAATCATGTATGTCAAAAGTAAATATAAATAACTCACAGCTAACTTGAAATGTATGTCCAAAGAGGGGTTCCCCCAATACAAGAAAGGCTTATTCTTCCTAATACACTTTATAATATAAACATAGTTTGCCATTTGATTAATAATAAATACATTATTCACCAAAACAAGAAAACCAAGGATCATCAGAGATACAACTAAGACCCAAAAATATACTGTTTATCCATGTAGCCCTTAACTTGTTGTACTATGTACAGTACATTGAAAAAGCACATGATGTAGATGTTCTATACCTCCAGCTGTACACAGGCAGGGGGTATCACCAGCATTTGAAATATGGGCAAATCTGGCATACGGTACATTGCTGGAAATGTCTCAGACTTACAGCACATATAAGCACTTCTCTTTTTAGGATCAGGAATGCGATCTAGATAGAATCCATAACCAAACCAAACATCACTTCTTGAATACCATTGTGAAAATCTAGATTGTGACATATCAACCAAATCCAACTGTTAATTAGCTATTTGAATCTTGTTCTTTGCATAAGTTTTATACTTGAAGCTAATAGTAATATCACTTTCAAAATATTCAGAAGGATACAGAAGATCCTATTCCTTCAAAAGGAACTGCACAAGTGCTAACCAAGGAGATATACCACATCCTAGTTGTCCCCAGCGATATTTTTCATCAGGTGTGAAGTCATAATCTCCCTACTGGGACATCACAGCCTGTTGCTGTGGACATGATTCTGAAGCCACAAATAGAGAGTTCTGATTTCAGGGTAGGAAAACAATATGGACAGATGATGTCTAAGGAGCAAAGAGCCTGATTTTATGCAAATGCCTTCAGTAATAAGGAATGAGATGTCCAAAAAAATTCAACTGGTGGGGAGGGTGCATAAGATTTTTGTCCTTCTGATGCCAATAGTAATGCTTTTGCAGAAACCTGGAAAATCACTTTGGGTAGAACATGTAAGCAATAAGACATGACAGAGTGTGGGCAGTAGTGTAATCACCGCAAGCCCAGAGGTGTAATAAGGCACAAGGCTGCTGGAAGTGCAGGGATCACATTACTACCCACACCCCGGAAGTGTCTGATTGCATTTATAAAAAGGGTAACTGGGTAAGGGGGAAAAAATGTACAATGTTTATTGTAATTACAAAAAAATATGATTAATTTTAAAATAATATAGTTCCTCTGGCATTGGGAGGCACTAATGGGATCTGGCAAGTAATGCTAATATGTGTAAATTAGTATTACATTTTTAATATTAAGAGAGTTGCTCAGTTTTGCAAAACAGCCTTCTGGCAAGCAGTTGTCTACTATTGTGCAGAGGGTGTTACCATTCCTGCTCCTACCTACATTTATAAGGGAAGCTGTAAGCAACTGAGTTGCAATGTAGGAAGCTGTCTTTGGTTTAGTTTCCAAGCCAGGTAAGAGCGATCTGGAATGGATTGAATTAATTATAATTTACAGGGGCAGAGCCCCAGTTCTGTGTGCTTTGCAAACCTTGTTTTAGGAGATAAATTCCTTACTGGTAAAGAAACTGAAGATAATATTTCTCTATAAAGAAGCAAGCCAGAGTCTGAGTTTGTTCCTAGCATAGTGGAGATGTGCCGGCAGCAACTTCCATCAGCGGGAGAGGTACTGAAGAAAATGCTGGTGTTGTGCCAGAAAGAGATCAAGGGAGTGAGTATGCTGTTTAGTAAGTGAGTAGGGAGGTGGTAGGGAGAACATTTGGTCAAGTGCAAATAAGTGGTTACCAAATAAATAAATGAAGTGTCAGTACCATCCACATGGCCACTATGGTCTGCAAAACAAGATAAGGGTTCAGCAGATCGTGGACACAGCAATGGGCCCCACCACCATCCTAGTAGCTCATGTAGACAAGCAGTGTGGGATTAGATGCAGACAGCCTGTGCTACACATGCTGTGGGTGCAGAGGGATTCTTGGCACATGCAGAGGGAGCACACCATGGCTTTTGCCTATCCTCCACACCTTTTTTATGGGTCTTGTGGATCAGGCCTTCAGTTCTTAACTTGGGATTTATGGAGCATGGAAACTCTAGCAGTCCTGATCCCTCCACCATTGTCATGAGCTGGAAAAATTAAAACAATTACAACATTTTATATGAATAAGTACACATAGCCCTTTTCAAAAGCAGTGAATCAGATTGTAGCATTGTATTCAGCATACTCTGTGATTTGCTTTATTGTTCTGTGTCTTTTAAAGAGCGGAAATTTAATGAAGCAAGACCATTTCATCCATCATCATGAATCACAAAAACAACACAAATCAGATTATGGCATGCTATTTATAGGACATACATTTATCTTTCTCTGCCATCCAGTGTGGTCTGCAGAACACACTTGACTGATCTTTTACTGCCAGATTTTTCTCCCCCACCAGCCCAGTCATCCATCCTACCAGGCTTGATCATCTTCTGTACTGTACTGTACCTCTCTGACAGTCCTATGTTTTGGAGGTTCCCAGAAGGGTTAGTCATAGGGAGACCCCATACCCATTCTGACTTTGTGCCTCTGATTGGTTCTGCTGTACTTCTGTCAGGTGACTTCATGGCATTATGTAAGCTTTGCCCAGATCAGTGATGTGCCATATGTTTCAACAGGGTACAGTAAGATATGAATAATTTAAAATAATTTAGATATTAAAAATGAATAACTCACACTAGGTCAGGCCATAGTCTCATGGGGTACAATATAGTTAATGTTAAACTGTTACAGCAATGAACTGCTTTTACATTTCTCAGTAAGTTACATAAGAGTTGCTAGATCCAGCACTAAGTCTTACCACATCTGTTGCACAGCAGTTGCAACTCTGTTTTGCACTGCACTGTGACAGAACTACAGATGCATTACAACTGTGCTGCAAAAATATTTCATGGAAGATGCTCTTCAGGCGGTTAAGTGTTGGAAAACAGTTATGCCCAGCCTGCACAGCATTGCAGCTGGCAAGAATTTGTGAGTGGCCCCTCCCCCAGATACCTGAACTTGGTTGGAGTAGCTCAGTAGTTTTCCAGGGGAAGATCCAGGTCGGGCCATGCAACATGGTGGGGGTTACCAGCTGGAGGGGGTGGAGCAGAGGGATTAAGAAACTATTTGAGGTGTTGGCCTGGTGGCGCTGAGGGCTGAGGCATTGCCTTACCTCGCGCCACATCAGCGATCTGGGTTCAGAAGCGATCCTGGGGAGCCAGGGGTTGGTAGATGAGGAGAGGATTGAGTGTCCAGAGGACTGCTCTCCTCTTCTGGGGAGTGCAGGCTGGGAATCCCCACCATGTAGCTGCTCCCAGTGGAGACTGAGATCGCTACACTCCATGAGGATATGTGCTGGGTTGAAGGTGATGGCGGATGTCTGTGGGCAGGAGCGTGCCCATCATGCACTGACATCACTGCACATCCAGGCCTTTGGGGAGGGACCACAGAACAAAAGAAAAACCCCGGCCACTGGGATGATGATGATGGTCCCTACAGCCAGTCCCCCACACCCATCCGCAGACCCTGCCTGCACCAGAGCCACCAATTACTCCTCCACTCTCTGATCACCAACTAGATTGTGAGAAAGGGCACCAAAGAGGAGCAGCAGCCCCACCCTGGGGGGAGGTATGCAAGCCGGGGGTTCGGTTGGCCAGAGATGGATTGGAGCTCTGGGGGGGCCTGGTGTATAGAGCCTCTTGGTCTGGTGAAAGAAATGACCGACTCTCTGAGGGTCACATCAGAGGGAGACCCCAGTATGGCAGGTGACCGGAGGGGAAAAAGAATTGAAAAAAAAAAGAAGCTATTTGAGTCCCAGTTTTCACCTTCAGCTGAACTAGAGTCTTAGCAATGAAGTTACTGTCTCTGTCATTATAAATGCATTGCAGCATGGGAGTCTCACAAGGGGGTAATGGGGAAACTCCACTTATGTTACAGACTGGTTCCCCAAAGTCAGCATGAGGTGAGGCCCATAATACAGGGACCTCTTGGGAAGGTCAATGGGTAACCTCATAGGGCTTGTTCTGCTGGAGAAGCACCATCCAGTGGAGGATGGGCACACATCAAATGGCCAGAAGCCCCCCCCCCCACCTAGGAGGCTGGTATCCCTACAGAGGCTATATATTTGTACCTCAGTCAACCTGGAGATCCCTCTGTGGGGTAAGGTATAAACCAGTGCAAGGTGTTGACTGTCAGGAACCTTGGTAAGACTCCAAAGCTGTGCACATCGTGTTGAATGCTATAGAGTGTACAGGTTCTCAGTAAACACATGACTGTGGCCGTTTCCTCCAACACAGTTGGGTATGGACATTTTTTCAGAAGGGGATTAAAGGGTCTATAAGACAATATGGGAGTTGACAATGAATTGCAAATGTTAAAACAATGCTAAACAAACACATTGGTGAGATTTATTTATTGGATTCTGGTAACCAGGTAAGTCCACTGAGACAAAGTCTCTTTTTCAGGTGCAACACAGGATTAATTACAGGATATCAAATGAAATGTAAAACACAACAATAAAGTACAATAAACTCAGGTACAAGTTGACAATACAGTTGTCAGCAATAGAGAGGCATAAAGCATTACAGTCTGTAACAAGTTTGCAACCAACAGTTGCCTACAGATCAACAGAGGAAGGTGCATAAAAAGTGCATAAAGGGTTCAGCAACTACAATTGCATTGACTGTTGCCAATCAGGTGAGCCTTTAAGCTAGCCTTAAAAGTGTCAGAGTTACCACTGCTCTGGATGTCATTGGGCAGTTTGTTCCATAGGTAAGGGGCAATGTAGGCAAAGGCTTGATGAAAGCTTTATTGATGTGTAGGGCGTTTGTGTTTTAGTCCAGTGCCATTGTAATCTTCTGATTTGTTTCCACCTTTTTTGGTTTAGACTTCAAGAGTTCTGATCTATCTACCTTCTGTACTTCTCTTTAAAGCTTAACTGACCATCTCTGTTGAGTATCCATGTTCCTTGAGCCTGGTCAACAGCATCCCTGCCTCCTTTTTATAACTTGAAAAAATGTATTTTAAGTCAATTTTTCTCAGACTCAAATTTGATTCGTAACAATAGACCATAAGAGATGCTGTTGACCAGTGTTCTTGGCTGTGAGCTCTCAGCTCTCAGCAGAGTGTTCCCTGTTATTGATTTCCTGTATGATGAACAGATTACAGTCTCATCATTTCCAGTTCTCAATTTAATATCCCAATATTCAATATCCCTTAGATGGGTGTTATAAGTACATTGTATGTTCAGTTCATTGTTGTTTAGCCAGTCTATAAATGCAGGTATTGTGTCTGAACCCCCAACCCAGATACAGATAAAGTCATCAATGAAATAATATTATGTTATTATCTGTGGGGTTTAATTCATTGGTCACCATCTTGTTCTCCCACCACACTAAAACAATTTGGCGTAAGATGGTACCAATGATGCACCCATGCCTGTCCCCTGTATTTTTAAAAAAATGTATAGTCAAACTGAAAACAATTATAATGTAACACAAATTATAACAGTTGTAAAATAAAATTGTGGGAGCATCACTTTAAGTCCAGATGTTGTACCAGGAATTCTGTCATTTTCATAGTCTGCACATGTTCAATGTCAGTTGTCAACCAACAGTATTCTGGTACCCATTTCAAACCTTCAGTGTTAGAAATAAGGTCTGCAGTGTCAATTATGTAAACCAGTGCTTTTGGGACAATACATTTAAAAAACATGATCTACAAATCAGAAGGGACCCTTACTGAGTGAGCCAATCCCAAACACAACTGGCTAGCAAGGAGGGTCCCTCACAGATCTGTGGATCTCTGGAAGTGTGTAAAATGTTGGATGAATCAGGAATTTAGTTTTAAGGAACCCTGCTTCATCTTGTTTAATCCAATCCATTTCTAGGGCATTATCAATAATATCATACAGAATGTTTTTAAAAGCTCTAGTCAGGTTGTAAGGCAGTCTTTTGTAACAGGTACTGTCTGCCAGCTGTTTGTTAATCTCATTCACGTATTGAACAAGGTCTTGAACCAACATCATGCCCCCTTGCCCCACTGATCTGCGGGTTTGATGATAATATCTTCAAGGGCTTTAGGCTCCCGGATAGCTTGTTTTTCCCATAGAAAAGTTGCAAATGTGTGGCTTATCATAATCACTGATTATCTCCATGATAACATTTTTGCAAATGTTCAAACACTTTTATAGTGGGGTGGGGTGTCTTGGCTGATCAGGACAAAAAGTACTCTTAGCTTTGAATCCAGTTTGATAGTCACTGGAAATGAGAATTTCATTTGCATTTTCAATAGAATATAATCACCCATCTTCTACCCCCTACCCATTTGCATCCTGCTCAGTAACTTCAACATTCAAAGACTGAAGCATAGCCACATCATTAGCACATACTTCAAGTTCAAGTTCAAGTTTATTGCAGGAAAACTCCATTGAGCAAGCTCATTCACAAGGAGGTCCTGTGAGATGTACACTGATAACGAACATACATAAATAAAAAAATAAAAATAATTGATAGACAATAATATAACATGTATGCATGTGATTATATACTACAAGCAAGATATTACATACGAGGACACCACATCAGATGACGAGCAAACAAGTGGTACAAATTGATGAACATTTCCAGGTAGTATACTAACAATGCAAGACATGGTAACTGGTATTTGCAATACATACATTTTAGTAAATTGAATAAATTGAGCAGCAGCAGAAAATATAGGGTAAGGGAGGTATTCAAGGCTTGGTAAGGTGAGCGGAGTAGTATATACGTAGACAGAGCCAAAAGTAGGATGGGGAAGGGGAGCAGGAGTGGGATTGCTGCAGTAAAGGTAGCAGTTATAAAGTCAGGAGCTGGAGAATGAAATAGTGTCTTGGATTAAATTATAGTGTGAACAATAAGCAGTTAACATGCACAAGGCAATTAAGGTCTTACACAGAATGTGCATAGCACTCAAAGGGATAAGAAGGGGCTTAATGACGGTTGCAGATATCTTTTATCTTAGCTTCAGTCATTATAAAGTGATTATTATTTATTTCTTTTACTGGCTCTGCTTCCTCCAAATTTTCTTCATACAGACTTTGCAGTGCAATGCCCAGATTACTATCTGGGCCAGTAAGGAAGCTCGATGACTCCACAGGAATCAGGAAACCCATATTCACAGTGTTTCCCTAAGTGATTTATCTTTGTAAAAGTATTTGAACTAATTTTTTCTCAGGAGTTTGAACAGGTCATCTTCCAGCTGGAAGCTGTCTAAATTCTTGGTAGGTACATAGGACAAATCTTTTGAGAGGACATTAATTTGGTTTTCAGTCAGGATATGACTTGAGATATTGATTACTTGTTGTCCTTTTATCTCCTCCAGGTTGATTGCCAAGGTACAACTTAACCTCCACCATGTCCTCTCTCCCCTACTTTTCCTCTTCCCTTCCCCTTGCCCTGTGTTAGTTCTTGTATTACTAGGTTCTCTTGTTGGTGGTCTAAAAATGCATCTGTCGTCTAATTTCAAAATCACTTAGAACACTTTACTTGTTGTTTTGTCTATTTACATTCTTCAAAATGAACAAAATGTTTTGAGTATACCTAAATTTCATTTTCAAGCATTATCCCCTAATGATGTCTACCAATATGTTATTAAGATGGATCCTGGACCTTGTATAGGCCTTGATGGCATTGATTATAGGATACTTATAAGAGTTAATAATGCAAGTGTTATTCCATCAACCAAACTGTTTAACTATTCGTTATGTCACTGTGCTTTTCCAGCTAAATAGAAATGCTCTATCTGACTGGCAGTATCTGACTGGAACTCTTTACCTCCTTCCCTCCTGTCCTGAACTTCTCTCACCATGTTTCAATCCTTTTTGCTAACCCACCTCTCAGCTTCCTCTCCTTGCTCCTGTTTCTGATGACTTTGGGTTCTGCTTCGCTGAGTGACCTCCGAAGCTACTTCTGGGTCACGGATCAGTAGAAGTATTAGACCTGCGGTGAGCACGACTATTAAAACTATCCCTGAGCTGCTAGAGTCTTGTATTATATCTCTGGGGAGTGTTTATGACAGTGGATTTGTATTCTGTGAATGTAACATTGTTTTTACTGTAACTTGGAGTCCTGTTCTGTAGCAGGAACAGGAAGAGGGCTGGTAGTATATATCATCTTCAGAGAGCTCCACAAAGGGATTTTTGTGTGTTACACTCTTGGATAGATACACACAAATTGATTCTAAATTCCCTGAAAACAAAACTTGTAGTTTTTTCAAGCCCCAGAAATGCTCCCATAACAGAATTTCAACTATTTAATAATGATGGAAATATTATTGAAAAGGTAGAAGATATAAAAGATCTTGGTTTGATTTTGGATTATTAATTTACATTTGAACAACACATCACTAATCTAATTGGTAAATTACATCAGAGAATTGGGATGTTATAGCAACTCAATAACTATTTGACACCAGACACTAAGCTACTACTTACACATCATTTTTTAATTTCCCTGATAAACTATGGTTCTATAATTTACTCATTCTCATCAGAAAGAATACTCAGTAAGTTGAAGTTTACCTATTATAGCATCATTCATTTTGCAACAGGACTCCCAAGAATGACACATCATTGTCTCCTATATAGGTCATTAGGTTGTTTATCTTTTACAGATACATTTAAATTTAGAACATTTATTTTTTTGCATAAGATTCATCTGGATCTGCTACCGGACTGTATTATTAGTTTATTTCCCAAAATGTCCAATGAGGTTTTTATTAGGTCACTGACTAGAAACACTTTTCATGTATCTTTTTTCATACAGCATTTGCACAAAATTCTATTGAATCTGATGGTATAAAATTGTACAATAAATTGCCAAACTATATTGTTGATTGTAGTGTTGCTCAGATAGTGCTCCTGTGGATCCGACTGTGCTACCCCAGATGGCGGCACCATCCAGGTGGGATCTGACCTGGGATCCAGCCAAATTCGGAGGCTGGATCCTGGGTTGGATCCTACATTATCCAACACTGGATCCAGGGATCTGGCACCAGATCCCTGAATTCAGTGTCAGTTAATGCAGGATCTGACTTGGATCTGGAGGGGTTGTATCCATGGTTGGATAGCTGTTGCTATCTGATGGATCCACTCTCCTGCCAAAATGGCAGGTATTTGGTGGCTCCAGATTGCTCAGGATACTATCCGAGCAACACTACTGTAGTTGATTGTAGCATGATTTCTTCCTTTAAGAGGTCCCTTAAAAATTATTAGCTCATTGACTCTGTCTGTGTTTTAGTTAATTAGTATATAAATTCTTTGTTTATGTTTGTATTTGTTATATTATCGTTGTATAATGTTGTAATATGTGTTTTTGTATTTTACATTTTTTGTCACTGCACACTTGTAAAATGAGGCAATCTTGCTCACAGGCTTTTTCAGTATAAAATAAAAATGAAACAAAACATTCCTATTCCTTCTTATTTGTAATCTCCATCTGCTGTGTGATCTGAAATTCTTCTCCCAAGAGAACACTCACCCATCTTCATAATTTCTGGGTTGATATTTTTCTGCCCACTGTCTCCCTTTCATATTTTTGTATTTTAACCTTAAGTGCTTGGTCAACCCCCTGAAATTCAGGGGTGCTGTGGTATTGCTATAACTCAATAAAATTTATCCAAACTAAGTCAATAGTTGACATCCCATTAGATCCCAAGAAAGTGTATTCTCCTGCTCTGTCCCCCAGTGTTCTTCCATTTAATAAAATATTATCTGTGTTTAGAATAATTCTACCCAAAGTTTTCCATGACTGTTTATTCTCTTATCCTTCAATACCCTAATAGAATGCAATGTGGGATTAGCCATTATTAACATAGAAGCACTCTGTTATTCAATTTTATTTCCATATTCTAGTTTCAGTGAGCTACCAAGTTTAACATTAAAGTCCCCAACTATCAACACATCATAATGATGAGGTGAGTGTAATGACATCCAAGATATAACTTAGAGAATTCCAAATACTGGCCGAGTAACAGTTACTATTTACTATTTTTTGGAGGCACACATACATTCAGAAAGGTTATTCTTTCTGTCTTGCTTTCCTTCTTAATTCCAAGAAAGAAATACATATTAATATCTGTGCTAGTAATACAGTATCTGACAATCAGTCTAACAGTCATAATTAACCCTTCTGACATCTATCATGTTTGGTAAGATTTTTTCCAGTAGCCTCAAAAAGATCATAACCAAGGACTCTTGGAGAATCACTACACCACCATGTCATTTGAAGCAGCAACAGGTCAATTTTATATTCAGTTATACTATATTCCATGCTAAGACATTCAAAGCTGTTTTCTTAATGTCTTTCAAGTTATCTTCAAGATAAAGTTGAGATTTTCTGATTGTCATTTTGAGTTCAAATTTTGCAAAAGAGTAAACCTGTTACTACAAGGGATTCTAAGATAGGAAGGTAAAAGCATGTCATTTTCAATGCCTATAATCCTATCTTGGTTGCCTGAAACAATCTTCTCGCTATAAAAACAAGATTCCATGCCCAGCTGTCCAATGTATAACTGGCATCAAGAGGTTTCTGGCAAGACTGTGGCTTTTAACCATGGTGTCTATTTGTGGGTACTTACTAAAACTAGTATTGATATGTAGCCATACAATTCCATCCTAACCCGGGTGTCCACCGAGACAATGCAATAAAAAAGAGCAAATATTTATTTTAGTTGTTCCAATATATTTCCATGCAGGGATTCACTGATGCCTTAACTCATTTTGACTTTCAGGCGTACAGGCATGGCATACAGGATGCCAACCCTCCATGACAGCAGTACCTTTTTTTTAAGAACTCATAATGAAATACAGTTTTATGTATTAAAGGCCCACAACATCATTTGGCAGTCTATGGCTCAGTCTAATTATTCTGCATACTGAATTGCCTTGTCCAAATGTAGATATGTTTACACAAATCAAGGCTTAAAGCCCCTCGATGCTGCAACAGATTTATTGTCAGCTTTTGCATCCTTCTCTAAGGTCTTCAAGAACACTGTACATTCAACTATTAATGCGTATCAGGAGCACAATTTCTTGTTCTTCTCTATATGCTTTTTGCCCATCATTCCTTTCACAGTTACCAATAACAACATGTTATTTACATGGATTGAAAATATCATCCCGCAAATCAATCTCAATAGGCACTCTAGCAATTCCACATTATTCCAAGTATTAATTAATCTCGGATGAACTGTAGTCTTCTTATATGAAACACAGCTGTTTCTCCAAGTAGCTATATCCCTGGCTTACTTTGGGTTTTGGACTGAGATAATTTCTCTCCTCTTCTCTAGCATTCAGCCCCAAGAAGCATTTATATCTAAAACATTTGTTCAAGACATCAAAATAATCTTTAGTCCTACATCTCAATAAATAAAACATGGACTGGCTACAATATGGATTTCAAATTCAGTTATTTTCCAAAAGAAATTACTGGCATCTAATTACCACTTTTTATCTTTACTTATCTCAGCAACACTCCTCATCCTACCCTTTACCTCTTTTCTGTACAGTGGAAAGAAATGTCATGACTACATCCTAGTTCATAAGTTACATATTGGAAGGCTCCTATTATCAAACTAGGACTGGATTTGTTTAATTATTTTGGGCAATCCTTTCTCAGAAGAGCAGCTACTACTGCATCAGAAAACTAATTCCAACACACGCCATCAAATTTCTAGGAAGATAGCTGTTAATATACTTTGAATTCTATATCCATAACCCCACTAAAGAATTGCAGCAAGCACATATACGGCACACCACCGAGAACATTCTAAGCCTGGAAGTAACATTACCTGTGACCTTGGATCCACAGAGGTTTCTTCCACAAGGGGACTTTTTCTCTCCTTCATGCCAGGGTAAGGGGTCTAAAATTCTGTTAGTAGGAGGAGAAGGCAGAGCTCCTTTGTTTTTCTCTCCAGACATGATGGTGGTCCAAATCTAGTTTCCTTAAGTAATCAAGATAATGTTCCTCAGGCACCCGTTAGAAAGTGAAAATCTATGAAAAGTATCAGCCAAACATATGTTACATAAGCTTACACTTACATTTACTATCCCAGTGAATTTAAAGGCTATTTGCCTGTAGTTTGGAGGGACAGATGACAAAGCTCCTCCCATTAATCATCTATTTTAGATTAAGCCTCACTTACCTTGGGGCTCTAGCCACATTGCTCCTCCATCCTCCCTTCATCTTCCTAATTCGCTCTCCTGGGCACTTGAGGTGGTGGTACAAATCTGGTTTCCTTTTAGCAAGTTTCTCCAGCACCTCTTTGAGGGCAGAAATCTTGTCAGGTGAGTATTGGTCAAAAGTATATTGCACAAATACTACACACAAATATTACACTTACAGTACATCATACCCCAGTGAACATGACTTGTTTCTGCTCAATTGGCTATAGAACTAAGAACACAAACAAGACTGCCCTCCCCTTGCTCTGCTTCATCTTCTCATGGAAATAAACCCTGAGGAACCATGGATGTACCTGCTGCTTAAGTTGTTGCCAAAAAAAGTGTGTGTTTGTTTTGCAGATAGCTTGCCCCTGGAGCCAGAGATACACAGACATGTGATGGTAAGGAAGATGGTGAGGGCAAACACCAAGTGATTGATGAACATGAAGGGGAGACCTTACACATGAATGGGGAGCCATGGTGAAGAAGGCAAATGGTTCTCCCAGAAGGGGCACAGGTAGTGTGGCCAAGGCAAGGGCTGTAGGGCATACAGGGACTTTTATAGAGTATCTCAGTGGCTACACAGCAAGGGGTGTGGGGGAGACAGAGCCAAGCCTGGGCCCAAACAATACACAGGGGGAAGCTCCCAGCTAGACATTCCATTCTAATGCCCCTAGATAAAAGAGTCACCCCTGAGGTTACTGCCTTCCCCCTCCTCACCAAGGGAGAGTTTGGTTGGGATGGTCTGAAGTATGCATGTGGGGGGGGGGTACACTTACTGCCATCACTTTCCTTATCAGCTGCTACAGCTGACAGCTGAATCATCCACCATCCACCATAGGTAGCAGAGTGTGTAGGAATCCTTATAACTTGGCACATGTTTGCACAACATACTTATTTCATCTCTGCTTATAAAGCAGAAGGTAGGCAAGTTGAACTGAGAGTTCCTTCTGACCTTAAATTACTATGTTACTGCATTACCCCATTGCTTGTGAAACCATTTTCTGGGAACTTTGACAGCTAACTATGGAGTTTTGTAATGAACATTGTAATAGTTGTTTTTAATTTACTATATTCCAGAGCTGATTGATTGAGTTAGTTTGATAGGTAGTTGTTTATTACATTGTTGTTGTCTGGAAAAGGACTGTTAGACAATACTGCCTATGTTCAGTCTCATCCCTGTGGGCAGAATACAAATGCAAACCAAAAGAAATTATTTATTTATTTATTGAAATGTTTTTCCAGGAAAGGTCACACTGAACAAGTTGCTCGTCTCATGGTGCATCCAGGGGTGGGGGATGGGAGAAGAGCAACAAGTACAATACCATATAACATAAGATACAGGGTACAATACACGGTAGCAAAACACTCAAAATTACAGAAAAATGAGATATGTAAATTTAACACATAAACAGGTCAAATCCAATTAAAGAGATGAAGTCCTCGATGATACAAGGTAACTCTAGTTTAACAGTGCCAGAAACAGTTATGGAAGTGAATTGAGCAGTACATAGAGCTAGCAGGAGCCAAGGAAGGTAGTAATATTTGAGGTAGAGGTGTATACTGTAGTTAGAGAAGAGGTAGTTAAAGGCAGGTGGCAGTTGGGCACTAGGACGGTGTGTAGAACAGAGGAGAGGGAGGCAGGGGTCGATGAGTGACAAATTTGGTGTGAGAGGGAGTTCCAGAGCTTGGGAAACTGATGAGAGAATGTGTTTTGTCCTGCATTAGTGAAGCATTGTGGGACCACCAGAGTCCATGCGTCAATGGATCTAAGGGAGGGAGAGGGGGGAGGAGGGATAGAGAGGTGCATAGGTAGGGTGGGAGAGCCCCAAACCAGAATTTAGAGATAAATGTCACACAGTGAGAGATGTGCCTGTTTGCAAGTGAAGGAAATGACAATGAGTGACAAATTAAAACCAGATCAAGCTGCTGGTGGTATTTTAGTGGATGGAGGAGACTTGACCAGGACACTGGGGAAATTCCTATACTGTTTTTTTCAAGAGGGAAGTTTAATGTCTCATCCAAAGGACAACCCATTAGGCTGTACAACATCCACTTGTACTGCATCCAGGTGCCAGTGTTTATAGTTTGAGCTAATCCCAGTGTGGGGCTAGAACCCATGCTCTTTTTAGCCCAGACATGGGTGTGCTACTAACTGTGCCACACATACACATGGATACTACTTGAATATTTACATGACTATAATGCTAAAACCAACAATAGTCGTCAGTATCTCCAGAATCTCACAGATTTTACTACAGCTGATATTTCATACCGTTCTATGAAAATCATAGAATTCCTTGAGCATTGCACAGAAATGAACTCTTCAGATTTCATCCAATACTAATTAGGGTGGAGCAACATGATCAAACATTTAGCAGTGATGGTTACAGGTTGGTTCTAAGAAGAGCTCAAGAGTCATTCATTTTACTGGACCTCTCTTACATTTAACACTACTTACTGCAGTGGTGTTGTCAGCATGTAGAATGTGTTGAATCTTTCCACTGCTGGTGGTCTGCACTTTCATTTTCATTGTTTAAAATGCTATAACTTTAATGTATATACACTAGTGTAGCTCCCCTCTCCCACTGACAAGCTATAACTAAGCTGAAGAAAACTGGAAGTTTACTCACCTTGTAAAGATGATTAGACAACTTCATTTGACTGGAAATATGGATGCCCTCCAGGGGCTTTAGAAATATCCCGTTGTGACTGAATGAGTGCTTTTGGATCCTGTTGTGGAGCATTCTGATTGCTCTGGTTTGACCCCTCTGTCTGATTGCTGATGCCTATTTCCTCACCAGCTGCTCTGCTCTGGCCCCCCAGCCCATGAAGGGTGCAGACTGGGCCCAATTGCATCGGTAAGAGAGGTGGATGGAGCAATCTCTGCACTTCTTTGCCTTGATCATTGTATACCTGGGGAGATACAACTTGATGTAACCAAGATTAGGCCTGCTAGGAAAGACTACCCAGTTCCCCTAGAGCTGTGTCTGTAATCTGACTCAAGCCATTCTCAAATTAGCTGTTTGGTGTCCAAGTCAGGACTTGTGCTAGAGAAGGGTGCTTCTTCCCTGCAAGGGCTTCTGTTTGCCTTCCCCTGTATGCACACCTCTGTAAGTGACAGAGCAGGTTGCATCCCAGTGAAGTGTTAGCTGTCGATAGACTATGGCACCTAGTATTGCTCCGGGAAGTTGTGCATGGCCTACTCAAAATGACCAGTGAGGTTTTCTAAGATGGCCACCTTTCCTGGCAAGGCTGACCTGCTCAATATGGCTGCCATGGGCTGATGCAGCCAGACATAATACAAGACAAGACAGTGGTACAAATAAGGGTAACCATGTGAAAAATGACATTCCAGTTCAAGTAAAACAGTTAACTGTGTGAAAATATGGACAATTTGAAATAAGCACATTTGCAAAGGTCAAGAATGTAACCATGGCAAAAAGCAATAGTTACTTCATAGTGGGCTTCCCATTAGGACACAGCCCAGCAAGTCACAGGGTGACCGTAATTTCTCTGGACACACTCCAGGAAGCCCAGCAAGTTATGGGGGGAACAAAACATTTCTCTGGACACATTCCAGGTGAGCTTCCTACTCACTTCATGCAGAACTACCCTAGCCATATTATTAATGAGACACTGGACTACTCTTGCCTCACTGTTCTTAACACGTACCATCTGTGTGCTGACTCTGCTAGCAGCTCAATATGGATCTTTTCTTCTTTATGTAAGATCATGTCACTCACCCCCTTTAGCAAGCTTGAATGCCCAGCACGTCACTTGTACAGTTCCTTTGATCAAGTAACCCCACATACAGTAACCAGCTGTGCACTCCTTGATGGCCTTTCATTTTTCACTTCAGACTCAGCTTCAAGTCCCACCCCACCCCGCTTTTTGAGCAGCCTCTTTCACTTTTCCAATCGCTTACTGGGATACTTTTTCATTCCTAAAGAACACTGTCCTATCTCCATCCCTTGCACAGACCAAAAAAAAATCTCCACTGAACCCAGACTTCCTGTCTCTGGAGGCCCCACACATCCTCTCTTGGACTCTACTACTTGCTTTGCATTCCCTGACAGGGGGATACAGAACAATACTAATAACTTCTAAATGGGGGGCAGGCTACCCTAGCTTAGAGTGAAAAAGTGATACCATTCTTGCAAATTCCCTTCTCCAAACTCTGATGGTAAACAAACATACCATGAGTGTGGCATTCAGAACTGAATTTTACTTACTAATGCTTCTTCAGGAAACAGTGCAACCCAAGCATTTGTTTACTCAGTGCACATAGATAATGTATTTTTTTTTGTGCCTCTTTCTTGCTTACAAAACTTCAAATAACTCCCACACTCCTTGACTTCTACTGAAACAATATGATCCCTTGAACTCTTTTTGGATCTTGAATAGCTCTTGTTTGCTACAAATTCATTTAATAACTATTTCACAGGTGATGATAACCTTTGCATACAAAACTTGTAAGTCCCTTCGGTTTTTCGGCAGGCATCAATCATCAAGCTAGGATTTTTGATAAAGTAATACATTAACTATTTTTGACCATTAGGGATGGCCATTTGGCCTAATACTTTGACCGCTGGGAACCTTGAGACACGGATTTGAATCCCACAGCCATCAATTAAAGTATTAAGTTAACTGCAGGCTTGGACTGGCCTGAAAAAGAAATGGGGATGTCCCTGGCAAACCTCAGGCAAAGTGAGCCCCTTGAGTAGCTAGGCCCTTTGGGGGGGGGCATGGAGAAGGAAAGATAAAATAACAACAGAACCATAAAATAACAGCCACAGAAGCAGGTAAGAGGAAGAAAAATGATAATTACAGGTACAGTAAATACAGGTAAAACTAAGACTTATCTACCTGGACAAATAAAAATTTGAAAAAAAACTGTTTACTCTGTAAGTGGGATGGACAGATACTGAGTAGCCATGTTAGATGTGGAGGCAGGCATTTTACCTATACTGCTGCAGATTTCAAGCAGGCCCTTTGCTACCCCAATCTGACATTGGTTAACGATGTGACCCTGAGTTACTCCCTTAACCTACCTGTGTTTCTAATCTCTCTTTTGCCAGTCTATGTCTATGCTGTTTCATTCTCTCTGTACACCTAATGATAACAATACTCCCTCACCTCCCTTCCTCTTTTGTATTATGCACTTTGGGATACAGTTTGTATGAATGGCATTCTATAAAATCACAAGTGCCTTCCATTAACTCTCATAGATTATTAATTTAGGTCACCTAAAATTTTCCTATTTAATATATTGTAAGTGGTAACAGGGGCAGGAGACATATAGAATAGTGGATGGTTGACTATCCACAACAAGGCTGTGTTTCCATCGAGGGAGTTGATGATGTCATAGAGACCTCGAGAGTGAAGCTCGAGAGGTCTCCATGGCATCATCATCCCCAAATAGCTACAGACTGAGTGAATAGTCAACTATCACCCTATTATAGTATATGGTTCCACCAAAATGGACACAAGGTTCATACCTTGCATTGACACTCCTGCACTGGTCCTCGCTTGAGTCCCCCAAGATACCGGTCCTCCTTACTGTGGTTATGCTGTTCCGATCACGTCCCCAAATATAGCAGTACTAATCGCTGCGGTCCCGCTCTGCTTTCACCATAACTGTGCCAGAGATTAAAAAAGCAAACAAAAAAAGAAACAAACTGCAATTGAGAGTTTGGATACACTGAGCCAATTATGGCAGTCCGTGTCCAAACTGTCTGCTTGCCTGACCGCTCTCTAAGTGAATGCGCCATTTTAGAACATATTTTTTTAATCATTGCCTGTTTCCACCAATCAGGTAGCAGCTCAAGGGGTAAAAGTTGTTGTACTATTGATGTGACGTCAGAACGATAGTACAACAACTTTTTTGACCTTTGAACTGTCCTACAACAGGATTTTGAAAACCATTGTTTTCCATCCACAATAAACCCTAACCATTTACTATAAAGCTACACTTGCTAACTTGATCCAGAATGAGAAGCAATGCATCTCATGCCCAGTATTCTTCCAACCATTTCCAAATGTGTCTGTAGTTTTAGGAGTGCTGAAAATACTGTGGCTCTCACTTTTTTTTTATATGTATGACCGCATATAGTGTATCTTCTAGCCATAATATTTTATACGTGGTTCACACCTCTGTTTTTCTTCATTGTATCATAAGCTGGCCATTCTGCCCTGTTTCAGGCAGTACTATCCATTCAGGAAATGCTGTTTGTCATTGCACTTGGAAAAAACACCTGAGGGTATCCCCAGCTTGTCAGAAGCTCCATCTGTACTGTAACTAATCAACGTTTCATTCAGCCCAAACCCAACAAGACAACCCCAGGTGACTCATTTGTTTTATATAAGAGTTTGCAGCTACATTCCTCATTTCACCAGGAAAAGGAAGAGGGAGCATTTTCCATTTTAGTCCAATCATGACATTTCAAACAAACTGTGCTAAGAGCCAATACGGTTGCTAATGCGTTAGACTGATAAGGGATTTAGAATAATGAATGGCTTATTTTTTGTTTTTGTTTTTTTAGGAAAAAACCTTTGAGCACAAATACCCTTTTTCAATGGCTCCACATCAATCACATGTTAACATCAAAACAATATATCAAAGATTACACCAAGGAATGATAAAAGCAGAATAAATACAGGGACATACAATTAACAAGTCCAATTTTCTACAGTTACAACAAGCTTGCTCAAGAAGTAGTGGATATAATACTTTTTATGTTTGCTTGTGTGCAGAGTGCACAAGAAACATATTGAAGTAGTAGAGCATTGCAGAGGTGTGGCAGTGTTGTGGCCAATCCAGCGAATGCTTTAATGGGCGAGTCCATCGGCCAGCAATTAATGTTAAAGCTGCCGATGACGGCAGTTTCAGAGCAAGCGCCGCACTAAAAAGAAATCTGCTGCTGCAATCAGGGACAGTTTTGTCACTGCAGCAGCAGTCCCCTCTCCCTCCCAACCAGTCACACAGCAGAGCAACAAATTAGCTCCCTCCCACTGCTCCTGCCCACCCCACACCCTCCATTCTCTGTCCCCTGCCAACATCAGGGTGCTCAATCCCCGTGTCAGCATGTATCCCCCTCCCCCATTAATGTGGCACACTGGGAGCCCACCCCAGTGTGCCATAAAATACTTATTTGATGTTTTTGACACCAGGATGCCCAGTTCTGGTGTCAGATGCACAGCCCCCCCACACCCCTATGTCTCAGCCGACCTTGGGGTGCCCAATCCCTGGGTCGACATTGATTCCCCCCCAGTACTCTGGCACACTGGGAGTCCATCCCAGAGTGCTGAAATCCATTTTGTAATAATTCTTCTGTAAAAAAGAAAACAGTCCCATGACATATTTTTTTTTTTAAACCTGAAAAATCTTTCCCACCGGCACCCATCTCCCAACCCGCACTCTCCCTCTGTGTACCCCACCTTCCCGCACCCCCCTCACCCATACTTATCTCCAGAGGTTGGGAGCAATGATATTCTGTGGACTGGGAACACATCTGCACTCTTCAAAGACCAACTGGGAACTGAAAAAATGACGGTAAGCCCTATAATGGCAGTCAACAGGTGGGGTTTCAATTTAGGTTGATATCTCAGCCAATTGTTGGGGTTCTTGGGTCCCCACTTCATGAACGCTGTCACTGTCATTTCATTTCTCTGTCCCGAAAGGTGATTTTGTGGTCACTGCACAGAATGACCTTTTGGGACCAATTAATGAAATGACAGTGCCACTGTTCATGAGGCGGGGTCAATAAGTAGAAAAAAATGCAACTTACAGTTTGGAGCTCGCGATGAGTTTCCAATCAGTGTGCTGTCATTTTTTATTAAATTCGCTGTTGCACCCAGTCACAGTTATCCAAGCACGTATTGCAATATCAACAATGTTTTTCTGTACTGCCACAATCATCCCTGGGAACTCATTCAGGCAAGCACGGTGTCGGAGTGCAATCTGGACACTCTGACAACCATGCTTAAGTTCGAAAAATTAAACTTTAAAAAAAAATTATTAAAAAAACTCTAGCCAGTGTGGTCAGGGTTTTAGTAGTCTAGCTTCAGGGGTGAAAGTATTTTTGTTTCTGTACAGTGCCTCCAATCTGCCATTAACAGTTTTAACCATTTTTTTCACATGGTGAGTGAAAGATAATGTGTCATCTAAGTGGAGCCCAAGATAATTAAAGACCTCTATTTGCTCCAACTTGATGCCCATGGCATTGTAGATGTCAAATGAGGGAGTTTTTTCTACAGAACAGTATGTTTTTTGTCTTCTTAAAATTAAGTACCAGACTATTGTTGGAGTACCATTTTTCTACTGATGCAAAGATGCACTGTAGGACTTGTGCCAAAATATCATTGCAGGAGTGCCTTGCAAAAACAACAGCATTGTCTGTATGCAAGAATACTTTTGCAGACAGGAATGCTTCTGGTAATTGGTTAATAAACAGACTGTATAATAATGGGCCCAGGACTGAACCTTGAGGCACTCCAACACAGACAGTCCTGTACAGGAGGTCAGACCATCTAAATTGCAGGTGGGGAAGATAGGATGAGAGTGGATCTCAGGAAGTTGGAATTATGGTCAAAAACATGGCAGCTACAATTCAGCACAAACAAGTGTAAGGTCAAGCACATAGGAGAGGTCAACCCTGGAGAAGAATACCACATGGGGGGATGTGAAACTAGAGGCCACAAAGCAAGAAAGGGATCTGAGGGTGATTATAACAGATGACCTCAAAAAGACCAGGCAGTGCAGGAAGGTGGCATTAAAGGCAAATGGTATGCTGGAATGCATAGGAAGGGGAATCACCATTAGAAAAAAGGAAGTCATGGTGCCACTCTATGGATCACTGGTAAGATGGCACCTTTAATACTGTGTACAGTTCTGGTGCCCACATCTTAGAAAGGATGTGGATAGACTGAAGGTGGTGCAAAGGAAAGCTACAAAGATGGTAAAGGGACTGCATCTGAAACCATATGAGGAACAGTTAAAGGATCGCAACATGCATTCCTTGGAACAATGCAGAGAGAGATGGGAGACATAATTGAAACCTTCAATTACATGAAGGGAATAAATAGGGTACAGGTTCAAAACCTGTTTCAGGTCAAGAGTTATACAAGAACAAGAGGCCATGATATAAAAGTAGGAGGGGACAAGTTCAGGAGCAACACACGTAAGTTCTTTTTCACAGAGAGGGTGATCAACACATGGAACAGCCTTCCACTGGGAGTGGTGGATGTGAAAACAGTTGGGGCTTTTAAGAATGCTTGGGATAATTGCTTGGCACTAAAAGGGGAGGTGGCCTTGCCCTCTACTTCAAAACTCACCTAAACATTACCCTTCTGCAGGACCCCCTGCTACCAAATTGTGAAATCTTGCACTCCCTACTGCTTCTTGGGGGTGTAAAGAAACTCCATATTTTTTGTACTTATATCCCCCCAACAAATGCTACACAAGGCATCACTGAACTCCTAGGGTTTCTGCCTACAGTTACAGGCAAGAATGACATTATCTGCCTTGGTGATTTTAACCTTGACTGGTCTGAGAAAACTCAGCTAACCTATCCTCCTTAGCTAGCAAGGCAAATCTATCCCAGCTCATACATGAACCCACAAGGGTCTCACATGGGGGCAACTGTGCCACCCTCCTTGACTGGATACTTACTAACAGGACGGAATATGTTGCCTCAGCCGGTGTGCTACCTGACACAATTAGTGGCCACTATCCCATCTACTGTGTCTGGAACACTGTCATTCCTCCCCTCCCTGCTAAAACTGTAACCTTTCCTAATCTCTCCCGCCTAAGTCATGAGGACTTCTTAACTGACCTTAACCAGGTTGACTGGTCCCCTCTCTACCAAACAGAGGACATTAACATAGCCAGAATATTTCAACTCCGTCCTCCTCTCTCTTCAAAACCTTCACATACCGGTCACCACACGTAGGATGGCAGGGAAAGTAACCAAGTGGCTAACACACCCCCTGCTTCAACTTCTCAAATCTAGGGACAAACTTTGGTCCAGTTGGAAGATCCCCCACCTCCATGCAGACTTTGAAGACTATCGTGCATTACATAACAACTGCAAAAGACAAATTCGTATTGCCAAAAGCACCTACTATAGGAACCTACTAATAACATCCTCTACAAATCCGCGCAGGTACTGGTCCAAAATTAAGGACATTCTTGGCAACGACAAGCAACAGAATCCAGCTGACATGAACATTCAAGGTGTTCACTGCACCAACCATGACACCATTACCAGCACCTTCAATGCCCTTTTTCTTCTCCACCAGTCGCTACTCTAACTAGCCCACAACCTGACTGTCCCTCTTCTCCTCCCTCACCCTCCCACCCTCTCTTTCGTTCTGGCTCCAACCACATACCCTGAAGTTCAGCAACTACTTAACCCCTTCCGGCACGCGGGGTCAAGGGCCTGAGGGCATCCATCCTTGCATACTTAAGCAGTATGCACCTTGGCTGACCAGACCTATCACCTGGCTTTTTAACCTCTCGATTCGTACGTCTACTGTCCCATCCACCTGGAAAACTGACAGAACCATCCCTATACACAAAAAGGGTGATGTTAAACTCATGTTCAACTACTGCCCTATATCTCTTCTGCCCACTCTCAGTAAGCTGCTTGAAAAAATAGTCCACCACCAGCTTGCTGCTCACCTTGACATGTTTAATCTTCAAACTCCGTGCCAACATGGTTTCCGGCCCGGTCACAGTACCACCTCTGCACTTACACAACTTACAAATGACATCAGAAATAATATGGACCGTGGCCTACTCACTAGGGCCGTCTTTATCGACCTGTCTAAAGCCTTCGACATGGTACACCATCCTCTCATGCTAAAGAAACTCCAATCCATTGGAGCATCTGACCAAGCCCTCTCCTGGTTCCATAGCTATCTTGACAATCGGACTCAAGCAGTAGCATTTCACAAGGCCCTTTCCTCCCCCCTAAACATCTCCCATGGAGTTCCCCAAGGATCCACTCTTGGACCTCTACTCTTCTCCCTCTTCCTGAATGATATTCCCACCATGTCCCGGCATAGCTGCACTCTTATGTACGCAGATGACCTTGTTCTCTACTCTGGGTCAAAATCGGTTGCTGCCATCAACTCAACTCTCACTAATGACTTCCAATTCCTGCAGACCTGGTTCTCTAGCAACCACCAAGTCCTGAACCTAGAAAAAACCTGTGCTATGCTATTTGGATCCTCTAAGAAACTGTCTGCCCCTGTGAACAGGCTCCGGGTTCAATGCCTTGATGGCTCCCTCATCTTAAACACTGAGTCCTTCAAGTACCTTGGGGTCACTTTGGATCCCACACTTGACCTGTCTCAACATGTCAATATGGTGTGCCGTGCCGTCAATGCTAAAATTAGGCGGAGTTTATCGCGTCTTGCTCCCTCACTCTTCCCGCTAGACTTTCTGTTGCGAGAGGTATTCTCTTACCCCAGCTCCAATATGCTCTTCCCTCCTCTTTGCTGCAAACTCTGCTACACTCCACAAATGGGACACTGTCTACAACATCTGTAGATTACGCTTTGCTTCCGTCTTACCCATCATTGTCTCCTTTCACGCTGGCTTAAATTGGCTGTCACCTAAGGATATTCGAGCCTACTCCTGGGCTGCTTTATCGACTCCCTGTCTAGACCTCCCTGCCCTGTCTATCTTGCCAACCTCCTGACTCCTGCCTCACACACCCGTACCCTCAGGTCTTCCTCTGTCCTCATGCTCTCCACTAGACCTTGCATTACAAAAATGGGTGAACAGGCATTTGCCCATTTTGCTCCCAAATTCTGGAACTCACTCCCCCTTATGGTGAAAACTTCAGCCTCCCATCAAGAATTCAAAAACTCGCTGTTCACCCACCTTCTAGCCTCTGGCCAATGCAAATGCTCTTAATTTGCTTTGTCCCACTGCAGGCTGTCGGGTCTGACCCTGAGTACTACACTAATGTTCTCCCATGCAATATGCTTGTCTAGGTGGCTATGAACCTTGATGTCTTTACTGTCCTCAGCTGTCTTATGGTTACCCTAATTGCTTTATTTTGCATCCTTATTATGATGTATGCCTAAAATGTACCCTAATGTAACTATTACTGTGCTACCCAATGTATATCTTGTTTTGCTCCTGTACACCTATATTATGTCTGTGCATTTCTGCATATTGTAACCAATGTCCTGTGCTCTCCCGGGTCATGCCTGAAAATAGGCAGATCTGTTGCCTAGCGCACTTACCCGGTTACCAAAAGCTAATAAATAAATAAATAAATTATAGAGGCACCATAATAATTAGTAGCAGTTAAGGGAGGGGGTAGGGACATGGGCAGACTAGATGGATCTTATGGTCTCCATCTGCCATCACTTTCTATGTATCTATGTATCTTAACCTTTCACTTTCATTTGGTTAAAGGGGGAACAGTCAGCACTAAGAGCTCCACATCCTAGTGTGGGTGTGTCACCAGTTTACACTTTGGCCCGGATATTCAAACTGCACCAGGCTGTGGAGCAAGCCTGGGCACAGCTCAACTTTGTTGTGCAGGGGTGTGGCCTGGGCGATAGTTAACGGAGCTGCGCTATGGCACAGCAGCTTTAAATATCGCACCCTGGCCACCCCACCTGTGCATCAGCGCCAGTGGCACTTGTGCCAGCGCGATACAGCCAGGAGACATGGAGATCGCTGGGCGCAAGTGCCATTCCGCCATACACAGCACCTCGATATTCAAAGGGGACATGCAAATGGGGCCATAATTTATGCAAGGCACACAGGGGGCCATTTGCATCTCATTACGGCCCCATTTGCATGCCATTAGCATGCAGGTGCACCAATCCTCGATGACTTGTGCCTGACACCCTGCCAGGCAGCAGCTGTCGGGGACCAATGCCCCCTGCAGCCCAATCACGGGCATTCCTGTAATATAACAAAAAAAACATCCAATATCCCTGGTGGTCCAGTGGACCTCTATACCTGGACTGAGTAGTATGGTATGGGCTGCACACCCATTGACTCATGCTATGAATCAATGGGCGTGCAGCCCTACTGAGCTGTCAGTCAGTGGGCAGCGGGGTGGCAGGCGGGTGGGGTGCTGCCGCCTGCCAGCTAATGGGGGGATTGGGGCAGTGGGACTCAGTGGACGGGTGGGGTGGGGGTACACTAGACCACCAGGGTAGTAGGGGTAGTTGATGTGGTACTGATGCCCGCGATCGGGCTCAGTGCGGTCCACTGGACCACCAGGGGATATTGGACTTGGGGGGTTCTATTACAGATGCCCGCAATTAGGCTCAGTGTGGTCCACTGGACCACCAGGGATATTGGACTTGGGGGGAGTTCATGACAGGGATGCCCGCTATGGGGCATGGTGGGCACCGCCAGGTGCGGCAGGAACTCGGGTGGCCACTTGCAGGTGGCAGCTGCTGTGTTGCACCCTGCAATGCAGCAGCTCACCTGTGGGTGGCTATCACTTGTTCCTTTTTTTCCTGGCGTAACTTTGTGCGGTGCAGGTAGGGGTTGTGCATGCATGACTCTGCACATCATGGGCTGAATATCGGGCTGTGCAGGTTATGCATGGGCACGCCCCCCCCACCTGTGCCTGCATACATTACTGATGCGCTCCGGTGCATTGGGATTTCTGCGGCGCACTTTTCCCTTTTGAATATCGGCTGGGGCGCATCAGTGGAGTTGTGCATGGTGCAACACTGTTGCGCCATGCGCAACCCTTTTGAATATTTGGACCTTGGTGTACAAAAACATTTTTTTTCACTTACTGCTCTGTAGTATAGTAGATTGTATTAGATTAACTTTACTTACCTCCAGGCTGACATTTTCTCTAACTACAAATCACAGAATTCCCTGCAGTTTACGTCAAAGCAGGGATACAGCAGTGGGAGATAAAGCCTGCAGTGCATTTTAGATCTTACATAATCTCTGATCATTTGTATGCTGGTTCTACTGTCCTTATGGGACTAAGTATAGTCAAAGCAGACTGTACTTAGCCCCCAGAGAAAAGTGGAAGTGCAAAACAACTGATCACAGCTTATAAAACTTCCAGCATGCAGGCTATTGAATTTCCCACTGCTGCAATCCTACTCTGATGTCAGATGCGGGGGATTATGTAGTTATAGAAGATGTCACTCTAAAAGTAAACAAAACGAACCTGATATAAGCTATTATACTACGGTAAACAATAAATAAAACAAAATGTTTTTGCAAACAAAGTGGCAGGTACATAAGTGAGAAGAGGAAAGCATGGGGAGTGATAGTGAGGCTAAGGAGGGTGGCAGGGGGACACTGTGCTGCCCTACTGATGGCCTTATTCAGCAGCTCACTGAAAACAGGCATGGTTGCGGAGGACTGGAGGACAGCAGATGTAGTCCTCTCCTTAGCAGTGGCAGTAGGGAGGAGGCTAACAACTACAGGCCGGTCAGTCTCACATCAGTGGTGGGGAAATGAATGGGAACCCTGTTAAAGGAAAGGTTAATAGAGTGTCTTGAATCCAGCGGGCTATAAGACCAAAGGCAGCATGGATCCATTGAGGGATCATGCAAGATGAATCTGATTGATTTCTTCTACTGGGTGATCAGGTAAATAGATCAGGAGAGGGCAGTGGTTGTGCCCTAACTGGACTTTAGCAGGGTCTTTGACACTGTGCCACACAGAAGACTGGTAAGGAAATTGAGCATCCCAGGGGTGAGATCCAAAGTGGTGAATTGGGTAAGGAACTGGGTAATGGATAGGCGACAGATGGTGGTGGTTATTGGCATCCTCTCTAATGAGAGAAGAGTGACCAATGGGATGCCACAGTGCTCATTACTGATATTGGTCCTTTTTAATGTCTTCATAAGTGACACTGCAGAAGAACTGGAAGGGAAGGTATGCCTTTTTGCAGATGACACCAAAATCTGTAATGTGGTGGACACTCAAGAAGGCATGGAGAGAATGTGTTGTGACCTTGGGAAACTCAAGGAGTGGTCAAGAGCATGGCAGTTGGGGTTCAATGCCAAAAAGTGTAAAATCATGCACCTAGGGCATAGGAACTCAGGCACTTAACATAGTGTGGGGGGAGTACTGGCAGTCACTGAGCAGGAAAGGGACCTTGGGTTTCTCATATCTGATGACACTAAAGTGGCAGGGCAGTATGGCAAAGCAGTGGGTAGAGTTAGTGGAATGCTGAGATGCATAGGGAGAGGTCCCACTAGCAGGAGGAAGGAGGTGGTGTTGCCACTGTATTGCTAGCTTGTGAGACCCTACCTGGAGTATTGTGTCCAGTTCTGGAGGCTACACCTCAGAAAGGACATAGAATAGGTGGAGGCAGTCCAGAGGAGGACAACTAAAATGGTGCAGGGTTTGCATCAAAAGCCCTACAAAGACTGACTGAGGGATCACAACATGTACACCCTGGAAGAGAAGAGAGCAAGAGGGACATGACAGGAACTTACAAGTACCTCACGGGGGTAAACAGGGTGCAAGAAGGGAGTCACTTTCAAATGAGATAGAGCACCAGGATCAGGCAGCATTCAATGAAGCTGGAGAGTGGCAATTTTAAGAGGGATATGAGGAATTACTACTTCACTAAGAGTGGTGTGGATGCCTGGAACAGATTGCAAACAGAAGAGGAGGAGGCAAAAACAGTAGGGTGCTTCAAGCCAGTTAAAGCAGAAGGAAGCGGGGAAGGCAGTCAGAATAGCAAAGGCCCAAACCAAGGAAAGGATAGCCAACTCGGTTAAGAAGGGGGATAAAACCTTTTATAGGTACATTAGGGAGCAAAGAAAGACTAAGGCAGGGACACTGAGGCTGAATAAAGAGGAGGGTGGTTGGGCAGAGAGCGACAGTGAAAAAGCAGGGATACTGAATGAATACTTCTGCTCAGTATTCACAATGGAAGAGCAGGGGGATATACTAATTCAGTCAAAAGAAGCACTCTGGATAGGGGGGTTGATATTAGTCCTTTCATGAAGAAGAGTTCTGAAAGAACTCCTAAAACTGAAGGTGGATAAAGCAATGGGGCCTGATGGGATTCACCCCAGAATTCTAAAAGGACTAAGGGAAGAACTAGTAACACCACTGACTACCCTTTTTAATAAATAATGGGAGGATGGTGTGGTACCTGAGGACTGGAGGAGAGCAGATCTGGTTCCCCTTCACAAAAGTGGGAGCAAGACAGAGGCAGGAAACTACAGACCTGTCAGTTTGACCTCAGTGGTAGGGAAAATGATGGAATCACTTCTGAAGGAAAGAACTGTTGAGTAACTAGAGGCCAGTGGGCAGGGACCCAAGGCAGCATGGATTCTGCGCGGAAGGTCATTTCAGACAAATCTAATTGATTTCTTTGACTGGGTGACCAAAGTAGTAGACCAGGGAGGGTCTGTGGACATGGCCTACCTAGACTTTAGCAAGGCATTTGACACAGTCCCGCACAAAAGATTAATAAACAAATTAGCCAGCCTGGGAGTGGGTCCCAGGGTGGTAGCCTGGGTAAAACACTGGCTGGACAACAGGACACAGAGAGTAATAGTAAATGGAATCCACAGTGAAGAAAGGGGGGTTACTAATGGGGAACCACAGGGGTCAGTAATGGGGCTGGTCCTGTTTAATATCTTTATAAGTGACATTGCAGAGGAACTGGAAGGAAAAGTATGTCTCTTTGCAGATGACACACAGATCTGCAACAGGGTTAATACGCAAGGTGGGGTGGAAAGGATGAAAAAGGACTTGGCAAGGTTGGAGGAATGGTCAAATGTATGGCAGCTTAGATTCAATGCAAAGAAGTGGAAAGTAATGCACCTGGGAAACAAAAACCCATGGGAAGAGTATGCAATGGGGGGGTGAGATACTGACAACAACAAAAATGGAAAGGGACCTGGGGGTAGTCATATCAGATGATCTAAAGGTGGGCAAACAATGTGAGAAGGCAATAAGGAGAGCTGGGGGGATCCTGGGTTGCATAGGGAGAAGCATCACAAGTAGAAAACAGAAAGTTGTTGTCCCTCTGTACAGACAGTTGGTAAGACCACATCTGGAGTACTGTGTACAGTTCTGGAGACCCCATATTTGCAAAGACATAGACAGGGTGGAGGCTGTCCAGAGGACGGCAACCAAAATGGTGCAGGATCTGCACTAGAAGACATATGAAGAAAGACTAAAGGAGCTTAATATGTATAGCCTCGAGGAAAGGAGGGAGGGGGGGACATGATAGAAACTTTCAAATACCTCAAGGGAATCAACAAAGTCCAAGAGGGTAGCATCTTTCAGAAAAAGAGATGTGCAAGAACAAGGGGGTACAATTTGAAGACAGAAGGGGGACGGCTCAGGGGCAATGTGAGGAAGTTTTTTTTCACAAAGAGGGTGGCGGACGCATGCAACCAACTTCCTGAGGAGGTAGTGGGGTCAAAAACAGTGGAGAAATTCAAGAATGCGTGGGACAGACATAAGGCAATTCTAGTGGGGAGGTAGGAGGAAGTAGGCTGCTGGTTAACTAGGATCTGCAGCTTATCCGTTAGGTAGGAAAATGGGCAGACTACATGGGCCAAGCGGTCCTTACCTGCCATCAAATTCTATGTTTCTATGTTTCTATGGGATAGACATAGGGGAATATTAGTAAATTTGCAGAGGGGAAGGAGGGTTGCCGGGGACCAGTTATGGTGATAGACTAGGCAGAGAATGTCTTGGCAGACGGGGAGGGGGTCCTTTTCTGTCAACAACTTCTGTTTCTATCTGTTTCTAAGTTCACCTTGAGACCAGTCCCATACCTGGCTGTGGGGTTCTTGGTGCTGACTGTTCTCCTCTAAGTAATTTTCAAACCAGAACACAGTATTCATTGGTAGGCCCTGATGCAAACTTTTTTTAAACAGAATGTTATGACTTACAAGATCAAACACATTTGTCTGGTCAATGTAAATGGCTCCAACAATATCTCCACAGTCAAGTGCTTCATGGAGAAAGTTAGTGTACTCCACCAAAGCAGTACTGGTACTGTGAAGTTTCCTGAACCCATCTTGTTGAGCACACTGACTGTCATAATCATTCAAGTATGAGATAAGCTGGTCAATTACCACCTTTCTGAGAGCCTTGGACAGTGGTGAGGGGATAGGGATCAGCCTATAGTTTGCAATGTTTGTGCAGTTCCCACTTGTGAAGACAGGTGTTACCAATGCTGACCTCCAAATCTCAGGGAACTGTGAGTATCACAGACTAAGTTGTGTTTACTTTTTTTTTTGTATTATTTTAATGTAAAAATCCCACATTTACTGGATAACTGGGAAAACGTTTATGGGGAAGATTTTGCTACCCTCCAGGAACTACTTCAAATGGGGAGGGTCAAGAAGCTCAGAGGGGATAAAACAGCAAAGTTAATCTTTTATGGAGTTGGCTCTGCCCAAGGAAGTTCAGGAAGACTTTAGGAAATTGGGGAGGGGTCTCAAGCAAGTAGCTACTTCTGTCACCTTCTCAGAAGTACTACCTGTGAGAGGAATGGGAGAGTGTAAAGGCACATGCACCAGGAACTTTAACTCATGGTTGAAGAACTGGTGCTATGAGGAAGGGTTTGGATTCATTGGTGACTGGGGACCCACCTGGAGGGATGGATGCTTGTTCAAGCCTGACGGCCTGCATCCATCCTGGAGGGGAATCCAAGCACTCAATGATAAGTTTAAATGCTACATATACAAGCATTTAAACTAGCCAAGGGGGGTGGGGGTGGCAGGCCAGCAAGAAGGATACTTAATTTCCTACCCCCCATAGCTAGCAGTGGAACCAGTGAACAGGAGGAGTGGATATCTCTACAAAGCAGTGTGAAAAAGATGGATATAAGCCTCCAACAGGTGGATAGGCAGAAAGATGGCAAAATTCAACAGAAGGACAGACAGCAGGGAGAACCAGGTATGAAGGATAACCAGGGAGGGGGCTGGCTAAACAGTCCAAGGAGTTCAAATCATGGAAAGCCATGTGTGCCAATGCCAGGAGCCTTAGCAACAAGATGGAGGATCTGAAGGCTGTCATGGTGCAGTCGAACCTGGACATTGTGGCCATCACAGAGACCTGGTGTAATGATAACCATGAATGGGAGATGGCCATATCTGGCTACAGCATATTCAGAAGGGACAGGGCAGGTAGGAAGGGAGGAGGAGTGGTACTTTATGTGAAAGATGACATAAAGGCCACAGAGATCTAGGGGGAACAAAATGGGGGAGAGATACTGTGGGTTAAGCTGGAAAGGAAAATGGGGCCAGCCATCCACACAGGGGTGGTCTATAGGCCACCAGCCCAGGAGGAAGCAACAGATAGGGAGCTGATGCTAGCCATCCAAAGGATGGCAGACAAGGGCGAGGTGGTGCTGGTTGGAGATCTCAATATTCCAGACATGGACTGGAGCCTCCCAGCAGCAGCATCAACCAGGAGCAGATTTATCTTGGATTCCCTTCGAGGTGCCTTCCTCAAGCCACTGGTCATGGAACTAACTCAGCAGAAGGCAATACTGGACCTTGTGCTCATAAACAGGGATGGTACGATAGAGGTAACAGTGGGGGAGCACTGGGGGAACAGTGACCACCAGTCATTGTGGTTTGACATCACAGAAGGAGCAGAACCAAACTACACAAAAACACGTATCCTGGATTTTAGAGGGGCAGACTTTGGGAAAATGGGGAGATGCTAGAAAGAGGCATTAATGGGAATGGGGCAGGAATCAGGGGTTGAGGAACAGTGGGTAATATTTAAAACAGGGATTACAAGAGCAACAGAATTATGCACTAAGAAGGTTAGCAAGGGGAAAAGGAAGAGGAGGCCATTATGGTTTTCCAAGGTGGTAGTGGAGAAATTGAAAGCCAAAAAGCCTGCATTCAGGCAATACAAAAGCTGCAGGCAGAAGAGGATAGGGAGAAATACCAGGAGAAGCAAAGGGAGGTAGGGAGGTCAGTAAGGGAAGTCAAAGCTCAGACAGAAGAGCACATTGCAAAATCAGTGGGTAGAGGGGACAAAACCTTTTACAGGTACATAAGTGAAAAAAGAAAGGCAAAGGGAGGGATAGTGAGACTGAAGGGAGAGAATGGGGGCTGCGTGGAGGATAACAGCAGTACATCTGACATACTGAACAGGTATTTCTGCTAAGTCTTTACTGAGGAAGATGAGGGTATGGGCCTGAAGGGAGTACAAGGGGTGGAAATGGTGCAGAAATGGACACAAGTCCCTTTACACGAGAAAGGGTCCTGAAGGAACTGGAAGGAATAAGAGTTGATAAAAGCAATGGGGCCAGATGGGGTGCACCCCAGGGTCCTAAAAGAACTAAGACAGGTGGTGGCTGAGCCTCTGGCAATCCTGTTTAGCCAATCACTGGAAACAGGTGAGGTACCCAAAGACTGGAGAACAGCAGATGTAGTTCCCTTATTCAAAAGTGGGAACAAAGAGGAAGTGAGGAACTACAGACCAGTCAGTCTCACTTCAGTAGTGGGGAAGATCATGGAAGCACTACTGAAGGAGAGATTGGTGGAACAGCTGGTTGTCAACGGACTACAGGACCAAGGTTGCATGATTTCACCAGGGGAAGGTCATGTCAGACCAACCTCATTGAATCTTTTGACTGGGTGACAAGGGAGGTGAATCAGGGGAGTGGCCTATCTGGACTTCAGCAAGGCCTTTGACACTGTGCCACACAGAAGGCTATTAAACAAACTAGGGAATATGGGAGTGAGCAGGACAGTAGTGCAGTGGGTAGGTAACTGTCTGGGAGGCAGGACACAGAGGGTGGTGGTAAATGGCTGTCACTCCACAGAGGTAAGAGTGACCAGTAGGGTACCACAGGGATCAGTGCTGGGACCAGCCCTATTTAACGTCTTCATCAGTGACATTGCATAGGACCTAGAAGGCAGAATTTCCCTGTTCGCTGTTGACACAAAGCTCTGTACAGAGTGGACATGCCAGAGGGTGTAGACAGAATGAGAGGGACCTGTAGAAACTTGAAGAATGGTCAGGGGTTTGGCAGTTGAAATTCAACGCAAAGAAGTGCAAGATAATGCATATGGGGTACAAAAACCCTGGAATAGCATATCAGTTGGGAGGGGTGAGGATATAGCATGCACCAAGCAGGAAAGGGATCTTGGGGTTATCATCTCTGATGACCTCAAGGTAGGGAAACAGTGTGACAAGGCAGTAAGTAAAGCAAATAGGATGCTGGGATGCATAGGCAGGGCATCACCAGCAGGAAAAGAGGTCATAATTCCACTATACAAGACACTAGTGAGGCCCCACCTGGGTACAGTGTACAGTTCTGGAGACCTTACCTATGTAAGGACATAGACAGGGTGAGAAGGTTCAGAGGAGGGCAACAAAAATGGTACATGGATTGCATCACAAATCCTATGAAGACAGGTTGAAGGACTTAAATATGTACTCCCTGGAGGAGAGGAGGGAGCGAGGGGATATGATAGAGATATACAAGTATCTTACAGGGAAGAACAGAGTGCAGGAATACACTATTTTTCAGTGAAAAAGATGTTCCAGGACTAGAGGGCATGGGATGAAGTTGGAGGGAAGGCGAGTCAGAGGAAACGTGAGGAAGGATTTCTTCACAGAATGGGTGGTGGACAAGTAGAACACCCTGCCAGAGGAAGTAGTGGTGGCTCAAACAATCATGGGATTTAAGAATGCATGAGATAGACATAAGGGAATTCTGGAGGTCAGGGGTAAGAGGCAACAGACTTCTAGGAAAACATAAAGTGAACTTACAAGCTCAAATAGGCAGACTTGGTGGGCCATAGGCCCTTATCTGCCGACATTGTCCATGTATCTATGTATGCTTTCTGTGTTGGAAATGGAAAGGATTCAGTGAGGGAATCCATTGCCTGTGACCCAGTAGTGAGCATATCTGACAGAGTTCTGGAGATATGTTTCTTCATTATATGTTGTATTTTTTCACTTTATTTAGTCAGTTTTATGCCTTTAGGGGTGTACATTTTACAGAAAAGCAGTTCTTACTCATTTTACTCCTGAAACTGAATCAGTCATTTAATTTTAGTCTTGGAACTGAGTCTTGCTGGGTTCTCTCCCATTTCTACTACGGTCTGCTTCAAGCGTCACTAAGCAATCTTAACAATGTGACAGAGGGATGGTATTGGGGTCTACTGATTAGACCACAGGCTTGAGAACCAGCAAGTTCAGGTTCAAATCCCACTAGAACGTCTTACTCACTATTATCCTGAGCAAGCTGCAGTAACTAAATGTAAGAGCAAGGTCTGAGTTATCAGGAATTAGTAAGGTGTTTTGCAATAGGTTAAACTAGGGTTTGTTCTGCTTCTATTAAGAAGCAGGTGCTGAAGTGCACTTATCCAGCAAAACTGTTGCACTCACTCTTTATCATTCCCCCACCACCACCACCACCACTACCACCACTGATTTCTGCAGAAGACATTCTGCATAACAATGTGGATCTACTTTGGACTATTCTGATAGGGAAATGTGGCAGACATGCTTGTCCAATACATGGTGTAGAAAGAATATGTTGCAGGTTGTACCTCTTATTGAACTAGCAAAATTCATTTTGAGACTAGCTTTCAAGAGTTAAAGGTCCATTAAAAGGTATCACCCACCTGTAACATACAGTACTGTGTGTTGTTTTTTATCTACTGTACTCTGATACAAGGCAATGTAATTACATGTGTTATGGGCTTGGGTTGGTACAGTTCCTTGGTGATCAGAGCAGCTGAGGAAAACATACTATGAAGGTAGAAGAACTTACTGCTATGTCAGGGCTACATTAGTTGACAGTAGAACTGTCCTTTAGTCACTGCCACATGCCCCTGCTATATTAAGTATCGTGTGTACTCAGCAACATTCTTTCAGCTGCAGAGGTGGCACAGAAAACAAAAAAGAAAGTGCCAAGACCATAGATGCATGAATAAAATAGATCTGGATGGAGGAAGGGGGTACAGACAAACACAGAAGAGCAGGAGTTTCATGCATACCAATGAGGTGATAAAACTCCACTGTGGAAGTGGGAGGTAATATACGTCAGTTTCTGTTCCTGTTCCTATCTATCCTGCTTTCTCTCCTCTTGTTAGCAATGCATTGCATAGTTATTGCTATGCAGCCATAAAAAGGTTTATGTACTTTCCGTTGTTTGCATTTATTCATACATTCATTTGTTGCAACCAGATCATTGCCGTTAGTCTGTACATAAGGAAAGTAAAAAGAGGGTTACTATACCAGGAAGCTGAAGTTTATTTATATTTAATATGACTGTGTACCAGGACTGTCCTGTATTTAGGCATATGAATTTTCAACAAAATAGAGTAATAACATGCACAATAAAGTGACAAATTATAAAAAATATTCCAGTACAACCACAGACAAACACATACCATTTAACAAGTGCCATTCTGAAACTATTGTAAATTGGGGAGGTTACGAATCTTTGGAAGTAATGAATTCCATGTTGTGGTTGCAATAAAGTTATATAACATTGTACCGTATCTTGACGTGATATTGTTTTGGGGATTGCAAGTCCCCTTCCAGTTACTTCCCAAAGGGAATATTTTGAAGAAATTGGGGTTAACTTGTCCAATAAACAAGACAGAGCCTGGCCTGCCATACATAGCAGATGATTAACAGATGCCTTTCTATTCTAATTTTCAAAAATGTTCAATTTACATCTAAAAGCAATGTACAGTGATGCATCGTTCGAACCCATACAACCTAAGATAAATCTTGTTATACAGTAGTGCAGCCTATCCAGTTTTTGCATGCTCCCCTTTCCAGCCATTCCATAGACTGCACTACCATAATCCAACATGGGTAGTGTAACCGCTAAGGCTAATTGTTCTTTTGTCTTGTTTGTTAGACAGAACTTACGTCTTCGAAAAGCAATCAATTTTGGTGACAATTTGGTACACAATTTATCAATATGATCATTGAACTGTAGTTCAGGATCGAACCAAAGTACAAAGGTACTTGGAAGAATTTACTTAATCAATTTGAATCTCATCCAAAGAAAAAAAAATTAAATTGCTTGATGCAGTCACTCCTTTCTCAGCCCCCAACTTAAACAACATTGTAAGTTGTTTTTTTTTGTTGTTTTTTGTTTGATTTTACTATTTGGAATCAACTTGTTTTAAATTAACCAGTCTTATAATTTATTAAACTCCATGGCTCAGATATTCAGACTGCGCTGGGCAGTGGCGCAAGCCTGGGCGCAGAGCAACTGGGCTGCGCCGGGGCCAGGACCAGGACCAGGCGATATTCGACAGTGATGCACCATTGAATATAGCAAGGTCAGTGCACGTACTCCATGTGGCACAGTGGCACTGTGCCAGCGCAAGCCACAGATAGGGAACACGGGGATGCACCAGCACAAACGTAGTTGTGCTGAGTGCATCACCCACAATATTCAGCAGAGGGCATGCAAATGAGGCCATAATATATGCAAGGCACAACTGGGGCCATTTTTATGTCATTATGGCTCCATTTGCATGCCTTGCACCGGACAGCCTGACAAGGTGCGCCTGGCACCCTGCACAGAATGACCTGTGCACAGTGGGGGTCCCGGGGCTTCCCCCGCCCCCATAGCCATGATCACGGTAAAACTGCAGTACAACAATGCCCTGATAGTTTAGTGGACCCCCTTCCTCCTGTGTCCCTGATTGGCATTAAAAGAAGATTTCAATAAGCCCTGGTAGTCTAGCGGTACCCCCCTGCCTCCCGTGTCCCCAAGCAATGGTAAAGGAAGATTTAAATAAGCCCTGGTAGTTTAGTGGTACCCTCCTCCTTCCTGTTGCCATGATCACAGTACGGCTCCATAAGACACTTCCTGGTGATCCAGTAGCATCCCCACCCTCCCACCACAGAACCCCATGCCCACCTCGCTCCCCCACCATCGTCGGGCAGCTGTAACCCACCGCATACTGCCCAGCCACCCGCTGAATGACAGATACAGTATGGACTGTAAGCCCATTGGTCCACAGTGTGGACCAATGGGCTTGCAGGGCACACTGTACTAGACAGCCCCAAATAGGTGAATGACTTCAGTCACATATATGGGACTGTCTAGTAGAGTATGCCCTGCAAGTCCATGTACCTAGCCTGTCGACCGGAGTGGCTGGGTAGTGTCTGGTGGTTGCAGCTGCCCGCCATGATGGGGAGGGAGGTGGGCATGGGGTCCTGGAATGGTGGGGAGTGCCACTGGATCACCAGGGAAGTGTTTTACGGAGCCGTACCGTGACTGTGGCAACAGGATGGAGGGGGTACCACTAGACTACCAGGGCTTCAATAACTCTTCTTTTACCACCGATCGGGGACACGGGAGGGAGGAGGGTACCACTAGACTACCAGGGCTTAATTAAATCTTCTTTTATCACCAATTGGGGACACGGGAGGGAGGAAGGTACCACTAGACTACCAGGGTTATGTGGGTGCTTCATGACGGTGTTCTGGGTTGGCGGGCGGCCACCCTTGGCTGGCGGCTGCTGTGTTGCACCCTGCAATACAGCAGTCAGCCTGTGGGTGGCCAGGAGATGTTCCACTGTTTCACGGGCTCAACTCTGAGCCCGCTTATGTGGCACAATGCAGGGGTGCACTAACATATGTGCCGCACATCCAGGGCTGAATATCAGGATGTGCCGCATATGCATGGGCACGCCCCCTGCATCTGTGTCACATACAATTACATTGCACCCAGGCGCATCAGGATTTGTGCTGCACCAGGCAGCCTTCTCAATGTCCTGCCAGGGTGCAATGCAGGGTTGCACCAGCCAACTCTGTTGCACCAGGCGCAACCCCTTTGAATATGAATATCCCGACCTATTTGTAAAACGTTTTGTACATCCTTGTGTTCACTGGCTGAGAAAAGAAGGACTGTGACATTGCTGTCCATTTTGATAGTTACATTTGAAAATACCATTGACAAATCATCTATGAAAATAACAAACAATAAAGGGCCCAGTAATGATCCCTGCAGGACCCCCTCCTCCATTGCTCTAACACTAGACATTTTACTATATTTAGATATAAAAGTCAAACATACAAACTCTGCAAACAAAACAATCAGTTGACAAAAGAAGTGCCCAAAATCACACAGATTATCACCAGTAACAACATACAGATATATGTTTGCTTTGTCATGCTTTTTTCACAGTTATCTGTTTCTTAATGGTCTGCTCAAAATGTGAACTGCAGGAACAGTTGATTACAGAGGCAAATCCACAGCAGTGCCTGCATGCATGCCAGCATGCATTACTTCACACCCCCAGTGGAGTGCACACATCACGGAATGCACAGCCACCAGTTACAGTACCTCAATCTGCAAGTGCAGAGGTGTGTCTAGGGGCCAGAGTATTCTGAGGGTGAAGCAGGGCAAGGCTCTGGGCATCCAATCAGACACCCTTATATGCTTCTGAGTGGACAGGGTTTTAAATAATTGGTTAGCAGTTTTTTCCCTGGGACAATACTAACTATACAGAAAGTATCTATATATGTTTTCTAGAAGTGTTATGCTTGTTAAACACAATGAGACAAGTGCTATGCATTTTTACAATGTTTTAGCACTTTTGTGAGCAAAATGCTAATCAATTTTTAGCGTTAAATAAAACCCTGGTAGATCATCAGCTCTGTGACAGTGTGGGATATGGGGGTCTTCTATCCCCATATGGGGAGAACAATTTTTAAATAACAAAATAAAACCCCAAGGGATTAGGCATTTAGTACACTTGCAGTTAGCATAGTGAGAGATGCACAAATACCAAACAATTTGAATACTTCTTCTCTCCTAGCATCATTTCACAGATCTTATGCACTTTCTGCAAACTGTCTCTTTGGTATGCTAAATCCAAATGTATTACGTGCTTTGTTCTGATGATTTTGACTTGGTACTTGGTTGAAACTAAAGAATTTGTGAAGTTTTAAGTTCCCAAGGGCAGCACCAACTTAGCAAAATATATTTTTTTAATAACCCTTTTGAAACAGTTTTACAACCCCTACCCATTGTGCTATAGCCCAACCTCCCCATCCCACCCCACAGACCATTTTACTCCACCATCCTCTGTTGAAAACCTTCTCTCCAACAGTGAAGTTTGCCACTACCCAGTAATATAACATCAGCTGTTCCATTATTGTAGCATAGTAGTAACCCTTCCTCCCACTCATATCTTAAAACTCAACTCCCCACCACTTTCCCCACCTGAACCAACCCCCATCATTCCGTGAACACCCCCTCCACTCTCTTCCTCCCCTCAATACAACAAACAAAAATATCTCCTTCTCCATGCCACCACCACTCTCTTCCTCCCCCCAGTACCCCAAAAAATCCTTTATGTACCTGAGAAAAAGAAAAACATCCCTCATTGCAGATAGTTATTATCTCTGCTCAGTAAGTATTGGATGATTGAATGAATGAATGAATGAATAACATCTTTGCCTATAGTAAATCCTGACTGGCTAACTGCACTATACCAAGGAGTCCCAACAGGACAATATGATTGTCTGTAGTTTGTAATTATGTGCCTGTCCTGAATCAGATGTACAAGCCTGTTTCAGAGGCAATGTCTAAAATAACCATAATATTCAGTTGATTAATAACTCTGATTTTGTCCAAAGAAAAACTGAATCAAATTTCCAGTATTTTCTTTGCAAACAGTATTGACATTTTGACAGTTGCATAAAGTGATGTCTCACAGCAGCAAACTTCTCTTGTTCAAATGCTGCAGATGGTCATATGATAACAGCTGGAGTGATGAATCCTCTGTCTGACTTGGTCAATTTTTAGGGCTGTGGGCACAGCCTACAGCCCTTTTGCAATCATAGCTCTGAAAACATCCGATCAAGGAACCTTCCATTGGACATTTGAAAGTACCATTCCGAATGCCCAAAGGAGCTTCAAACCCTTCACCATGATTGGCCACTACGGAATAACAGCCACACTATTTTGGTTGTTACTTACACATTTCGTGGCATGAATTGTGCAGGCATGACTCACATGTATGCACAGTTCTGCTGGCGGCATCATGTATGGCAAGATGCCATTCATTGCAACTGTGCATGCACGAGTGTTGTGCATGATCAGTTGCATTGCCTCCGCCAGCTCTGTGGCATTCTGTGGCTCCCTGCCCCAAACTCATGTGGCACACTGGGAGCCCACCCCAGTGTGCCCAAAGTGTTTTGTTCTGCCCACTGACATCAGGGGTCCCAATCCCCATGTCAGCTGCCACCAGTTCCGTGGCATTCCGTGCCCCCCAAACTCATGGGGGACACTGGGAGCCCACCCCAGTGTGCCTAATTGTTTTTCCTCCCCCCCAACCACCACTGCCAACATCGGAGTGCCCAATCCCCATGTGTACACCCCCCCAGTCATGTGGCACACTGGGAGCCCACCCCAGTGTGCCCAAATGTTTCTTTTTTCTGTAAAACAAAAAACAGTCCCTCGATGTCGCTGCAGTCTTGTTTTTTATTTTTCTCCCTGTAAACAAGAAGATACTCCCTCGTTGTCACTGCAGTCCCCTCCCCATCCCACCCGCCCATTGAGCACCCACCTCCTCCACCCCCCTTACCCATACTTATCTCCAGAGGTCTGCGCTGTCATCTTCTCTGGACTGGGACACATCTGCACTCTTAAAAGCTGAACCGCGAACTGAAGAATCAAAGGTAAGCCTGCTATAATGCCATTCAATAGGGTTTTCAACCAATGCTGATATCTCAGCCATTTTTTAGAATGTTTTTCCCAAAATTTTCAACATGGGGTTCTTGGGACCCCAGCTCGTGAAACTGTCACTGTCATTTTGTCACTCGGTCCCAAAAGGTGATTTAGCAGTCATTGCGTGGAATTGCCTTTTGGGACCGATTCATGAAATGACAGTGCCACTGTTCATGAAGTAAGGTCCCAAAAAGCCCATGTTGCAAATTTGGTGAAAATAATTCCAAAAAATAACTGCATTATGAGCGTGCATTGCACGGTTTCTACGCACGCTCCTAACTTTGCCAATTTTTAATATTTTCACTCCACATTTTCAACATTGCCATTTTTGCACACCTTCTTAAAAACAGTACAGCTGTCATTTTCCACAAGCTGCCCAAAATGTGTTTTCACACCTGTGGCACAGAAGAGCATGTTTGCTCTGCGAAATCACCTTTCAGGACAAGTGAACAAAATGACACTGGCACTGTTCATGAGGAAGGGACTAAAACAGGCCATGTTGAAAATTTGGTGCAACACCTCCCAAAAAGGGCGCGGTTACACCTGGGCATTGAATAGTTTCTATGCACATGTGTAACTTTGGTCATTTGGTAGCTCTTCACAGCCCTATTGGCTCTGGCTAGAATTTGTTAGTTATTTGACACCAGTTGCATTTTACAAAAATATATCTCCATCAGAATCTACAATCAATCTCCAGCAAAGAAGGTAACCATGGGATATAGTGTGGGACACACACACACACACGCATGCACGCACATGCATGCACACGCATGCACACACACACACACACACAGCTTTCACAGGTTAATGGGCACTGTAAAACATAGTCAGTTAATAACTGTTTGATTTTATACAAAGAAAAATAGCATCAAAACTCCTGCACTTTCTTTATAAACAGTGCTGACATTTCTTCAGTTACATAAAGTGTTGTCTCACATCAGCAGGCTCCTCTTGTTCAAATGCCACAGAAGTTACATGATGATAGCTGCAATGAGAAATCCTATTTTTCATCTTTGTCAGCTTTCAGTTATTTGGTGCAAGTTCTATTTTCCTGAGGCATGTCAGCCTTAGATTCTACAATCAAGCTCCCATGAAGAAGTTAGGAAGAGCCATCACTGAAGATCCGATTTCAGACAGATCAGTGAGGAACATTTTTTTGTCCAGTTAATGTTCATTTTGTATGTCTAAATGCATGCTGTTTTGTCTGTCTTTCTATGTTCAGTCTCACAGTTATCTCCATGTAAAGTAAGTACTGTTTTTACAGCCATCAAAAAGTTTAGATTTCCATGAAAAGACTCTAATCCAGTTTATAAAGACTGGTAAAAAGATGACTGTTTCAAAGAAACTTTGTACTATTAATGCTAAAATGCGTACTTTTGCTGAAAATGGCTCTCGGTATCTCTAAAAATGTTCACTTGTATTACAGTTAAGTTCAAACTGAAGCACTTTTTTGTGATTAATAAATGTCCTTCTGCTGTTATCAAGACTAATTGCCATGCACTCTAAATAAAACAGGAATGTGGGTGCAGCAGTTTCTTTTGTGTTTTTCTGATTTTAAAAAGTCCTTCTTCTGAAAATTATTTTTTTTTGTCATTTAACTGAAAAGGTGACCTTGGTTGAGTCCACTGTGTTGCTTTGTTTGCAATTCACAAAATGCATTCTTTACAAACTGGATCATTTATAGGGACTGCACATTGAAATAAATTAAACAGCTACAATTTCTTGTTATAATTTTTTTTTGTCTGTTTATCAGCTCCAACCCCTGGAACCAGAGGTTTAGGTCTCCCCGCTCCACTCACCACTACCCCTTCAACCCAAGGCTTACCCCCATGGGTGGGGCTACCAGGTGGGCACCCTCCTCCAGGGAACATGGTCTAGTAGCCCTGGATTATCCCCCAGGGTGGGGCCACAGGAACAGATTCCCCGGTGGACCTTGGTCTGCAACGGGAGTGGCGGTGGAGGCGGGGCCATCATCAGAGGACTGGTATTTTTTTTTTTTTGAAAATTTTTCCCCTGGGGTGGGGACATGCAATGATGCATGCATCCACCTTGCCCCTAACATGTGGCGTTGGCTGCAATGGTACCTCCAGCCTCCATCAGCGGTCTGCATTGTACCAGGCACTCTTCTCCCCTTCCCCTAGAGAAGGGGAGTAGTCCCTAGAATGCTCAGTCCTTCTCCCCCTAGCCATCCCTCTGACTCCTGAGTCCAGCACTGAACCTGGGATGTCAGTGCTGCAAGCAGATGCTTTGCCACTGTGCCAGTGGGCCGGCTGTTGCCATAATTTATATTTGTGTGTGATGATTAGATGTTGCAGGGCATAATAGATTTGGAATATGGTTTTGTTGTGTGGGAGACCTTTTTTTATATAAAATAACAGATATGAATCTACATGCTTAACAAATGTGTTCCCATCTCAGGTTTCTGATGTGTAGCCACATGTATTGAGAAAATATGATTCATAATACAGAGAGGATGAGATCATGGAGAGGATATGTTGTCTTCTGAAGCCAGTCATTCTACGTTTTTGTTTTAACATAATTGTTATGATAATTATTATTAAATTTGGCTCATTTACTATTTCTGTGTTGTCCAAGCTGTCTTTAGTTGAATTCCTAAAAGATGTGGAATAATCTGGCCTCAGGTTCACCACATCTTGAGCACAAAGAGGATGCATCCCCCTAATACCTTATTAGACTATATGGCACAACATAAGATTAATGTAAAATCCTATACTGAATGCTGCACATTCTGGCATCCAGTATTAAAAGTTTAATAAGATCAAATACATTTTACCAGTTTTTTTCTTGAAGTTTTATCTATTTGATTCTCCCATCTATTTTCTGCCCCTCCCTATTATTAATTTGGGATAGGAAGCACACACAAATAAGTCTCAAAACACTGCAGAGTACCTATTTTTTTTTTCAAACTCTATTTTTCACCCCTACCTCTGAACTCTCTCCAGCAACCTCCTGGACTGCAGTCTCTACCTCACAATGTGGCTCGGCTTACCCCACAGGCTCCTCTCTGGCTCTGGGCATCAACTGGGACTACCCTCCAGGGAAGGACCTCCCCTGCCCAGGGTGCTCTTTCTTTATAGTGTTGAGACACCAGGCCAGAGAGGGGGTGACAGCCTAGGAATCAGAGTCCATTTCTGGGATTGTGGTCTGCGGAGGGAGATGCCTTTGCCTATTGGTGGTGAGGGAGGTTTTTCTTATGTGCTGTTGTGCCCCTGTGGAGCCTGGCTGCCAAGGCAATGCACTGCAATGGCTCCATCCCCTGGCATATGCCATGACGCTGCTTTTGGCTACTCCCCAGCCTCCACCAGCGGTCACTCATTGAGCAGACATTTCCCTAGCCCTCCCCAGGGTAGAGAGAGCAGTCCATCAGACACTGAATCTCTTCCCCCCCCCACCGACCCCTGGCTGCCCGGGTCCATTCCCGAACCCGGGTCACAGGCATGACGCGAGGTGTGGCGTCCAGTGCCTCAACCCTCAGCACCACCGGGCCTGTAGAGTAGCTATAAAAGAGAAGGAGGAATGAACTTGCCAATACTGTAATTATACTAAATTTTATAATGAAACCAATCCTTGTGTACTTCACCAAGTATGAGAGTACTACAACATGGATGGAATTCAAACTATCGACAGAAGATGGCTTAAACCCAAAAAAGTCTTTATCTATGTGGAGCTAAAAAAAACAAACATTAAAACTCAATCCTATATTATTGATGTCAGCATGGCTCACGTGATAGCACATCCACCTCTAGGCCAGAAGGTTCTGGGTTCTTGTCCCACATACTAGGATTGGGCTCATACCATAAAGGCTGGCACCCAAATGCAGTACTAAGGAGATTCTGTATTGTCAAGGTGTGCTATCCTTTAGATGAGACATTAAATCAAGGTCCTGTCTACCTTTTCTGGTGTTTTTGTCAGGTGGTTGTTAAAGATTCTAGGGTACTTCCCAAAAAGAGTAAAATATTTTCCCCTGTGTCCTTGCCGAATTTTCCCCGTTCACTAAAAATATCACCAACATCTTAATCTGGTTCAATTTTAGTTAATTTGCACCTGTATTCCCCTCCCCCCCACCACAATGTGGATAAAAGTAGACAGTATTGTCTTGCCCTCCTTTCCCAATCAACAACAAATTCTGTTCAGAGCCGATACGGCTGTGCCGAGCTTTTACGTGAGCTGCCAGAGTATATCGTGCACAGATGGTGGTGATGGCTGAACTGCACATTCATGATACTCTCGCATGTGCAGTCTGACTTGGTGGCCATCTGTTGCATGGCGGCCATCACTTCTGCAGTTGTGGAAGACAAAGAAGTGCCTCGTAAACTGGGTGTGTTTATGCATTTTAGGGAGGAAGCTGCGAACTACAAGCACTGGAAACTGTGCCAGAGCACTATGGAAGCACACTGGACAGCAGTCCAATCATGTGCTTCTACAGTGCTCTTGTAAGATGATGGCATAATGTCTGCAGAACTCCATCCACGTAGCCATAAAAATATTCAGAAAGGGAGACAGCGTTAACAAGGGGTCCTAAATAAAGACAAAATATTACTATTTCAAAAAAACACATGAAAAACATTAAACAGACTTCACATGTCGGCAAATGTTCAAGGGTTTATATCCCCTTTATGAAGAGATTAAAATTACAGAGCAGAAGAGGGAAATCAGAAGAGAGAGAGAATGAGGAAAAAAGACAAAAGTAAAAAGATACTTAAGGTTTTAGGTCAGATTTAAAAAGCAGTGGCAAGGTATGAATCTGAATACAATTACAGGATATTAAAGAAAGACTACCATAAAAAAGGATGACATCTATACATCAGCCCCACACCCCATTTTATACCAAAGTTCTCTACTTTGTAAGCTAGTTTCTTGTGTGGAAGTGCTGAAACCTGAAAAACAAACAAGAGATCAAATGAGAGTTAGGAACCATTTGATCTTGGCTCGATAAGTATATATCAAACATGGATTCAGGACAGATAGTGTTTTTGTGTAGTGTACTATTGAATGTGTATTAGAGTTTCTGTCCTATTTGGAGGAGATCAGGAGAAGAATATACTCATTTGTTGATCTTTTCTGGAGGTCAGTACATTTGAGATGTTTTTTAGGGTTGAATGAGGAGGTTGCTGATGAAAATTCCCCAGATCTTAGGAAATCAAAAAAAGTGAGAAGTATGACTATCTGAACAAGATCAATTTTTGGAGTGAATAATTCTTCACAGAGGAGTTTGATGAGTTTCTTGAAGACTGAACATGTAGAGTTTTCTTGCAAGTTTAATAACAGATGTAGATCTTTCAAGAAGGCATATCTGGAAACTGGGTATGCAGCATAAATTGAACCCCAGAAAGTTATTGTTTTATGGTAGTATAACCTAACCATTATGAGCAATGACAGTAGGCTGTGAATATAGTACTAAGGTCATAGAGGGCGAGATAGGAGGTGTACATTGCAGAGCATAGAATGTAACGTACATACAGTATGCCAAGTGGTCTTATATGCAGATTGAGTAGAAGAAGCAAGAGCTGTCCAGATGATATCTTTCACCTTTTGTGTAAAAGATCAGGTCATGAGCAAGTGTGCTTTAAATCATTCGGGTGGGTGGGGGTTGCATGGGCTGTCCCCACCGAACCGCAGGTTAAATGGTAACATAATCTGATATGATTATTGTAGCGTGGTCGCGCCACTATAGTTAGGGTTGAATAGCCTGTTCAGTGTTAAACCCCAAACTTTGTACATTAATATCTTTGACACCGCTCAATGAAATTAGTTGAAATGTTGGATGTGTAGTGCAGTAGGCAAGGTTTTGATCTGTGGAAAGTTTGTAATGGCAGTTTGTGCGGTTTCTGAGATCCACATATGTCAGTTTGTAATCAATTCTAACTTTTATCCTATACTAATATGGGTTTTTTTTGCTCTCATCTACAGCCTACATGGAATGGAAATTTTTCCCCAGACTTGCAGGGCACATGTGGGATGTCCTAAGGTCATGCCTTTGAAAGGTCTAGTGAAAAAAATAATAAATGGTTACAGAGTTATAAGGCTTTAAAAAATGTTTTTCCATTCTGCACATACGCAGTAGGGTTTTTGAGATAACCTATTGGTGCGAAAGGAAAAATGTGATGTTGCAGGACCCTTTTATGGTTTTGTACCACTTGCTTGGCATGGCACTAAACATTTTTTTGTGCTGTGACAACTGCCATCTTCTTGATTTTTTCCACGAATTAGCAAGTATGAAAAATACATAAAAAATGCTGGCATTTTAAAAAACAGACACCAGAACCTAGGTAAACGGGCCCCATTAAGCTAGATTCTGATGTTTGTTTTTTTAAAATAAGGGCCAGAAATATTTTTCTGGGCACCTAAAAACCTGGGTGCCCAGCTGAGTGAGAGGAGCCCTTGATCTGTGTTCTTTGTATGAGAACAGTGGCACTTTCTTCTGCAGCGCAGCTGGAACTCAATGCTGCGGGCTGCAGTGAGAGTAGCAAGCTACTGTTTCCCTGGTGTCTAGTGCCACCACCACCACTGATATAGTGTACTTTCTCATGTTTCTAGTATCAAGCAACACTCACACATTATATACAATAATCAGAGGTTCCACAAGAAAATACCAAAGTACCAAATACTCTTTTCATCCTCAATTCATCTAATGCATGCAAATGCAATGTTTATCCTGTATTGTACACATGAAAATATTTGATATATTTCAAGAATTCAATCTCTGCTCTTACATAATCTTTATATTGCAAAATAAGGTCTCTTCACAGTCTTGTTACCTTGTTAAATGTCATCAGATTTGTACAATATATATATATATATATATATATATATACATATATATATATATATATATATATATATATATATATATATATGGTCACACCCATCTGTAGGACTACTCTTGGTCAATGTTCCTTCTGTATTAGGGCAATTAAATGATTTATCCTTTGATATCTCCACTTGACTAGATTGGCTCTATTTAAGAGCATATTTCATGAGTTTAGCAAATTTAATTGTACATCGTATTTCTATAGTATGTTTTGTATGTTGTCTTTTTATATTGTATGTTGTTTGTTTAATGATGTGGAACTTTAGAAAACAGGCTTTTTATTTATTTATTTATTGAGGTCTAGGAATTACAACCCTTTATGTCAGGGACTCTTTTTCAAAGGCTCCACATCAGTATAAAGTGTGGCAGGCAAGTGTTACAGACATCATGACATCATGAACAATGACAGTAATTATACACAAAGAGAAAATTATACAATAGGGAGTTATCTAATAATGATGCATTACAATAAGCATTGTCAATTGACATGGGAGTAACCAAATTTGTAGAAACAAGTCTGAGGAGAAAAAAATAAATATCGGAGACAGGAGCAACGGAGCTATGAAGGAGAAAATGAGAAACAGGTCCAGCTTTTAGCGCAAAGGTGTTTCATAATAAATAAAAACAGATACAAATAATCTTAATTGCCCTGCATTGTACTGCCTCACCTTCTTACAGCCTTTCCTCAAGTGTGAGCTCCAGTACCTTGTGCATTATTCCAGCGGCAGCCATACCAATGACCTGTACAGTGGGAGGATCACTTCCTGACTTCTACTGCTTATACCCCCTCTATCCATCAAAGCATTCTGTTTGCTTTGCTCACTGCTCTTTTGGAATGTGCAGACATTTTTTAGGGTTTTTGATATCATCACCCCTAAATCCTTTTCTTCTGTAGTGCTATCCAGTACAACCCCACCCATTTCGTATTGCACCCTTGGTTTCCTTTTCCCAATGTACCTTACTTTACATTTTTTAGTTTTGATGTTCAGTTGCCAGTCTTTGACCAGCTCTCCAATCTGCTCAGATCCTTCCTTAGTTCACTTATTCCATCCTCTGTGTCTGCTCTTGTGTAGATCTTTGTGGCATCTGTGAAGAGGCAGATCTCATCCTTGATACCTTCACCTATGTCACAGATTTAATATATTGAAGAGGACCAGTCCTAGTACTGACCCCTGAGGTACCCCACTTGTCACCTCCCTCATGTATGAAAACTCTCCATGGACTACCGCCCTCTGTGTTCTACCCTCAGACAGCTCTCTACTCAATTTGTCATTTTTTCCTCTGCCCCAAGGTCCTTAATCATTTTTACCAGCCTCCAGTGGAGGACTGAGTCAAAGGCCTTGCCGAAGTCTAGATATACTATATCAACTGCCTGTTCCTTGTCTACTGCTGTGGTTACACAGTTGAAGAACTCAACCAGATTCATCTGGCAAGACCTTCCCCTTCTGAACCCATTCTGTCTGGGGTCCTGTGGCTCATTCTCTTCTAAGAAGGCCACCAGATCCTACATGAGTAGAGGCTCCATAATCTTCCCTACTAAGGACATCAAGCTGACCGCCCTATAGTTCCCTGACTCATCCCTCTTCCCACTCTTGTGTAGCAGAACCACATTCACTGTCCCCCAGTTCCTAGGGAACATCTCCATGACTAGCAAGCAAATGAAAATGTCTGCTAGTGGCCCTGCTGTAACCCCTGCTATAACCCCTGCTACCTTTTGTAGCATCATCATGTGAAAGCCATCAGGTCTCATAGATTTATCTACTTTGACCCCTGTTAGCTTTTCCAGCACCCTTTTATCCATTATCTGGTCTGTTCCCCAGAGCCTTTGTTCCCTCATTTTGTAAGCCCATATTCTTCATGAAACCATACTGGTGGCCTGAAAGCTTTCTCTATATAGCCAAACCAGAAGGATTGGTGTAGCGAACTGCAGTGCCAAGTTGGTGCAGAATCCTAGGGCAGAAGTGGGTGGTGGACTGAAGCACTGGCACCTCACCTGCCACCACACTGGTGACCCAGCTTTGAAAACTGACTCATGTTGGTGGGGGTCAGCCAGAGGAGAGAAGATAAATCATCCCAAGGACTGCTCTACATTCTCAGAGGGGACGACGAGCCATCTCAGCCTTTTGCTGCCACTGGATGTAGGCCCGGTGGTAGTACAGGCATGAGAGACTTTGTTAGAGGGGCTGCAATTCCATAGTGTGTGCATGCCTCCATGCACACGTGCTTACACCTCTGTGGTAAGAAGAAGAAAGAAAACAGATAAAGGAACCTGTGTGCAACATGAAACCCTGTGCATCTCCCTCGAGCCACACCACCACCAACTGGACACCTAAGAGCCTCTAGATATGTACTCTAGGAGGAAGGATGGCCCTTCCTACTCTGGCCCTGCCATGGTGGGGAAGGTGTGGGAGAACAGCTCAAGGTAGATCTGGGGGAGGTGGCTGCCAGCTGGGGGGAAGTGGGGAGAGGACCGTTGAGCTGCCCAAGGGGCAAAAAGCTGCATTAAAAAAAAGAATCGTAGGGCGATTAGCACCAAACACAAACTGCAAAGCACCTGGGATGGACTTACACTCTAGGAAAAAATGCAATCTGGACACAAAAATTGCTGTTGAAAGTCCTGTTGTTTAATTCTTACAGCACAGCAATGACTCTGAAACATAGGACTGCAGAACTACAGCAAAAATATCAAACATTACTGTGCAAAAACAAATTTTAGTATGCCCAGTCCACTTAGATGCAGGTGGAGACAGCCCAAACTGCCCAGGAGCTTTGCTAGTGAGAACTTCATCTGGGGAAGGGCTAGCGAGGCTGAACTCCACTATAAGTATCATACGGTTGCTTATATAATAGCAACATCATTACATACTTTTTAGAAAGAAATACCACTTAAGCTAACATACACTTCAAAAGTAAAGTAACAGGATACCTACACTAAGAACTAGCAAAACTACTAACATGATTAATCTGCTATGCAAACCAAATAATTAGAACATTAATTCTAGCAAAAATGCTAAAAGTTGTTGTGCAGTAAATCAATTCATATAGCTGAAACACAAAAAAAAAACAAGAGACTAGAGATAGAAACCCACCAAAAACAGGTACCCCTCTGTGATCACCCTGGAACAGGATTCTGACATTTAAATTCTCTGGAGTTGAGCTGCGGATCATAGTAACATGGAAACATAGACAATGATGGCAGAAAAAGATCAACAGTCCATCCAGTTTGCCCAAGTTTCCTATTTAGCCTTGGAACATGCTGCCCTCCAGGGTCTTAGCCTCCCAATACTCCCCCCCACCCCAACTTCTGCTGCCCCAAGTGACCACTATACCCTTCCTTCTATCCCAACTGTGCTTGAACCCACCAATAGTCTTCACACCCACCTCTTCAGCAGGCAGACTGTTCCAAGGCTTCACCACCCTTTCTGTCAAATAATACTTCCTCATCTCCCTTTAGAGCCTGCTTCCTGTCAGTTTCCAGGTAACCGTGAACTAGTATTCAAGCTAAATATTTCTCCACAGATCACCTTATTAATTCCTTTTTAGAACTTGAAGGTCTCTATCATATCTCCCCTCTCCCTTCTGGTCTTCAGAGAGTACAAGTTCAGTGTCTTGAGGCACTCCTCATAGGATCTTCCCTGTTGGACCGGAATCATTTTTGTTACCCTGCGTTGTACCATCTCCAGCCTATCTCTGTCCTTCTTGAGGTGAAGACTCCAGAATTGGGTACAGTACTCCAGGTGTGGCCTCACTGAGGATCTATATAAAGGACGTATTACCTCTTCCCTTCTGCTATCAATACCCCTCCTGCTATATCCCAGCATGATACTCACTTTGCTATATGCCTTGTTGCACTGACTTGATTCTTTGAGGGAGTCACTGATGCTAACTGCACGATCCCATTCCTCAGCTATAGTGCTGTCTCACCATACCCATCCAGTACTCTATCTTGAGGTTCTTGTTCCCTAGGAGCATTCCCTTGCACTTTTTGGTGCTGAATTTCAACTGTCAAAACTTAAACCACCCCTCCAGCTTTCATACATCACTCTGCATTTCCTTGATTCCCTCATCGGTATCAGCCCTTCCCTAGAGCTTAGTGCCATCTATGAAGAGAAAGCCTGCCCCAGATACCCTCACCACTGTCAGTAATGAACATATTGAAGATACCAAATCATAGCACAGATTCCTGTGATACCCTGCTCATGACCTTCTCTCTGCTGACTTGACCCTGTTGACTACAACCCTCTGCTGTCTCCCTTTTAGTCATTTACCTACCCAGTTTACTATGACCTTAGCCGCACCCAAATTCTCCATCTTCTTCAGCAAGTGTCTGTGAGGCACTGAGTTAAAAGCCTTGCTGAAGTCAAAGTATAGCAAATCCAGTTCTTGTTACTCCGTGCCCACTCATTTATGTATTATGTTCTACCACTTCTGTTTTGTAGTAATGTTTGTGATATGTGCTAATTACTTCTACCCCTCACTTATTGTTATTATTTATGCTGATGTCTACTCAGTCTTTATCATTTGTTACTCGGTGCTCTGTGCCTGATACAATTGTGACTTCTCCTCTGTGCTACTTTATTGAACAGTATCTGGTTATTGTTATTTCTGCACTTATACACTGCTGGTTTGTATAATGATTGTTTGCCTAATCTTGTTGTATAATTGTTATTTTCATTGTTTCACTGTTGTATGATGTAATTCTCCTGGAGTGTGCCTGAAAATAGGCATTACATTGTCTAGTGCACCTACCTGGTTAACAAAAACTAAATAAATAAATAAATCCACAGCGTGGCCCCTATCCAATTCCCTCACCACCCAGTCAAAGAAAACTAGTTGGTTAGTCTGACAAGACCGCCCTGCTACTAATCCATGCTGTACTATTCTGGAGCTCATTGCTCTTCAAGTAGTACACAAGGTCCTCTTTGACCATTAACTCCATCAGCTTCCCTACAATAGAGGTAAGACTGACAGGTCTGTAGTTCCCCACATGTTCCTTGTTGCCCTCCATGGAGCAGAACTACATCTGCGCGTTCCAGTCCTTCTGCACCACCCCTGTCATTAGAAAGCTGTTGAATAGAATTACCAGGGGTTCAGGCAGTTCTGCTGCCAGCTACCTGAGTAACCTCAGATGCAACCCATCTGGTCCCAGGGCTGGATCTATTTTTAGTGCTGCCAGCCCTTTCTGGATCCTTTTGCTTGTAAATATTGGCTACCTCATCTCTGAAACCCCCTTACTGGCTACTTTGATGCCACTCTCTGGCAAGGGTCCACTGTTCTCCTTTTTGAAAACTGAGCTAAAGTAATCATTAAGCATGGAGGCCTTTTTCCCATTCTCCTCTATCTCCCTACTCTCTTCTGCTAACCTTACAATTCCCCCTTCTTCCTTCCCCCCCACCTTTGATCCCCTCTACAATATGCAGCTGTTTCTGTTTTTGCCTCCCAATGCCTTCTTATTTTTCATATGTATTCTCCTCATTCTTTCTCCCCCTTCTTTTATTTATACTTGTAAAAAGTATTTTTCTTTGCCCTCACCATGTGCCAGACTATTGCTGAGAACCAAAATTTGCTCTTTTTGGTTACCATTCTCATGCATAACTTAGATGCCTTAACTCATTCACACCAGAAGAGCTCTTTGAGACTTCCTCCACATGTGTCCTGTATACTCTTAGCACTGCATCCTGGGTCTTTCTAAGCAAAATCAAACCATAATCAGCATGTCACAAACAAATGTGAATACCTCTTGAACTGTAAATGCTACACACAAAGTACAAGTGGCAAAGTTGTTCAGCACAAAATTACCTTTCCAATGGTGCTATCAATTGTAATCAATTTGGTTTTTATTTTATACTAGCTGAAATATCAAAAAACTTCGGGTTTTTTTTTCAGATTTCTCCAAGGTGCTTAGGTAAGGCTTGAGAGACAAATGTCTGCCATGCACACCATACCTTAAACAAATGTGAATAACTCCTAAAGTATACATGATAGACACAAAGTATCAGCAACAAAGTTGTTCAGCACAAAATTACCTTTCTTACGGTGCTATGCAATCAATTCTAAGCAATTCGGAACATTTTTCTCAGACATTAGCGATCATTGTATAATCACCACCATTAGATCCGTGCACAACTCACAGTTTGTGGCAAAGTTCTCTATCAAGAGGTGCAAACGCAACTTCGATTTGCTTGCATACGTCCACAACTTGAAACATTCACCACGATGGCAGGAATTCTTCCTAGCCAAAACAGTTAACAGGGCATATACTATTTTGTAGGATATTTTAAGTGAGGCTTTAAATAAGCATGCACCCTTGGTTAAGGTGCAGGTCAGGAGCAGCACCTGCCGTTGGTTCTCACCTGAGCTCAAAGCTTCCCTGTTAGAAAGGGATACTTTATGGAAAAAAGGCCGAAGAAGCAAGAACAACTCGGATTGGTGTCTTTTAAAGAGAGCACGTAACAAGTGCACCAAGTTGGTCAGAGCAGACAAGGCCGCCTACTATCGTTCGGAGCTAGCATCTGCCTCAAGAAATCCTTCAAAGCTCTGGAAAACATTAAAAGACATGTCTGGACACACACATGGTAATTCCATTCCAGCAAAAATTAAGTCTGGTGGCAGTGTTATGTCTAACCAATTGTAGATATTGGAAGCCCTCAATAACCATTTTGCAATGGCAGGGCTAGCATTTGATACTTCCCTGCCAATGACCTCCACACAGCTCAGAGCCCACCAACCCATGAGTCCCCCTCTACTGAGGAGGCCTTCTCCCTCCTGTCTGTCTCTCTAAAAGAGGTGGAAGACCTACTGCTACAATTGGACACAAGAAAGGGAGCAGGCTCCGACTTCATAGAGCCATACTATCTGAAATGTGCCTACCATGTGCTTGCGGTGCCAATCACCCACCTATTTAACATGTCACTCTTCCAGGGTAGCCTTCCCCCTCAATGGAAAATAGCCCATGTCATCCCTCTATTAAAAGCAGGTGACCCCTGCGATCTAAATAATTACAGACCAATCTCCCTCCTCCCCATCCTGTCTAAATTATTAGAAAAAATAGTGTGTGGCCAGCTAGGGGTATAATTAGAATCCAGAAGCCTATTAAACCCAGTTCAGTCTAGATTCAGAGCAAAGCACAGCACCATAACAGCCCTAGCTAAGGTGACCAATGATTGGCTCCTAGACCTTGACAACAAGAAGCATGTCTGTGCCATTTTCTTGGATCTTAGTAAGGCATTTGACACAGTCGATCACAGCCTGCTTCTTTCCTCCCTAAGCACCTTAGGTCTGGACCATAAATCTATGTGCTGGTTTGCAGACTACCTCAGAGAACGGAAACAGCAGGTCAAAGCTGAAGGTGATCTTTCTTCATTAAAACCTATGCTGAGGGGCATGCCCAGGGGCTCTATCCTTGGTCCCCTCCTCTTTTCAGTCTACATTAACAACATCAATGATCCCATCAAAAAAGCTAACATCCACTTATTCGCGGACGACACTGTACTGTACTTGGGTCGTCCCATGCCGGAAGCTGCCTGTGAAGACCTCCAAATTGAATTTAACCTTCTATAATACCAGCTCATAAACAAAAAGCTTTTGCTCAATGCCGAAAAGACAAAAGCCATGCTCTTCTCCCCTTCCTTGCATGCAGTAATTCCTGCTGGGGGGGGCTATCCCACAAATTACCACTGCTCTTGGAGAAACACTACAGCATGTAGCTAAATTCAAATATCTAGGAGTTTGGCTCGATCATAAACTTTCCTTCGCCGACCATCTCAAAGAACTACAGAAGAAACTAAGGCAAAGATTAGGACTATTCTACAGAATTAACCACCTGCTCACAAAGGAGGCCAAGATTCAACTGGTTCAAGCTACCTTCCTATCTTTAATAGATTACGCGGACCTGCTCTACAACCACTGCACTGCCTCTGCACTGGCTAAGTTGGACACCCTCTACCACAGAACTATCAGGTTCATTACTGGCCTTCCACTTTCCATACACCACTGCTCCCTGCACTCATCATTAGACTGGACTTCCCTTCACTATAGAAGAAATAGAAACGCCGCCCTATGGGCCTTCAGAGCGGTGACCAACAAGCTCCCCTCATATGTCTCATATTGTATTCCCCGGAGTGTGTTAGGCACCTACGCTCTAAGAAGCTATTCCCTAATTGCCCTACAAGTTCCAAGGGTCAAAACCCATTTTGGCAAAGCTGCTCTAAGCTTCTCTCTACCCACATTGTGGAAAGGTTTACAAAGGAACTTGAAGCTGAGCTGCCCTGTAAGCCTGAATATCTTCAAGGCGCTCTACGATCGCTACATGAAAGCACCTTGCAAATGTTTTCCTCACCGCTAGCCCACTAAATCCACAACTCCCTCTTTCCATCCTGACGTTCGCCATGTTTCTACCCTTGCTCTCACTCTTTCCATATTAACTCTTCCTGCTGCACCCACCCTTCCCTGTCTGCCTCAGCCTGGCTAAAGTCCCAACCCATCCATAGTAGTGTCCCAATTATCTACCCCTCCTCCGTCATTATCATAATAAACAAATACATGACAGCCATCATCACTTTCTGTGGTTTTAGCCCAATTTTTCCCCCAGTCGTCGGTAATATATCCCTCGTCTTCTTTACCTCTCTAACCTGCCACCCCATACATGGCCTCTTTCCTCTATATGTGTAGTTGCCGGCTGCCTCACCCAAAAGATCTCTGCTTATAACCCCTGTATGCCTATGGTTGGTTGTACATCTGCTGAGTTCTTCAATTGTAAAATAATGCTGTTTCTTTTTTATTTATTTCAACCTTGTGCTGTACTGTATACAATGTATATACTTTTTCTTCCTTGTATACTATTGCTTTTTGTATACCTGCTTCTGTACTGTACTTTGATGTATTCATGACCAGGCCCACCTTGCAAATGAGCCTTGTCAATGGTGCCCGCCTGGATAAATAAAGATTTTGATTGATTGCTTGATTGAATTCAGTTTGTTTAATATTTAGGTAAAAACTGCTGACTTCCTCAGACATTTCCAGGCCTAAGTGAAAGTCAGCAGAGTACGACTACAGTTGTTATTGGCCTGAGTGGCTATGCTTTCAGATGCCACTTACAGGCATATCTAGGCCTGAATGAGTTATGAATGGCTCCTTTAATTGCCCCTCATCTCTCTTCCACCCCTCCATGTTGTCCACCCTGACTAACTTTTCCCATACCAGCTCCCTCAGTTTGTTGAAGTCTGCCCTTCTGAAATCCAGGACTTCAACTCTCAGTAGGGGTTTTCTGGACCCAAGGGCAAGTTTAAACTGAATGGAGTTATGGTTGCAGTTCCCCACTGACTCCCCTATTGTCACAGCTTCAATCACCTCTGAGTTGGTGAGCACTACATCCAGAATTGCAGTATGCTTCATGGGTTCCTTAACTAGCTATACCAGCAGACAGTCCAGGAAGATGGCCACACAAGGCTTGACATCTGGTGCTCCTGGCCACTGGAATATCCCAGTTGATGTCTGGCAGGTTCAGATCACCCACAACCACTACTTCCTCCTTTGCCACCCTCTTCAAGTTCTTTCCTGAGATATCTCTCTCTCTCCCCCCTTGCCCCAGAGGTTTATAAATCATTCCCAAGTGCAGTTTCTCTTGCCAGAGACTGCCATGAGTTGCACCCACAGTGACTCATTCTCTCAAATTACTACCCCTGACACACCCATCTACTGCCACCTCGATGCCCTCCTTGACAAAAAGGGCTATTCCCCCCTCCCCCACACAAGTTCCTCTATCCCTCCTAAACAAGGAGTACCCAGGGACTGTTGGGTCCCAGTCATTATTTTGTGAAGCCTGTGTTTCTGTGATAGCCACTAGGTCCACCTCAGTGTCTGTCATCAACACCTGGTGCTCACTGATTTTGTTACCCAGACTCCAGGCATCAAGGCTTAGTACTTTCCCTATAACCCCTGATCCTCTATTGCTACAACCCTTTTACTTTCCTTGTCTTCTGTTCCTTTTGTATATTTTTTTGGTGTCTGCACACTTTGCATTACCCCTGTCTAGTGTCTCCTTGCCTAGTCCAGTTGGAGCCACAGTCTCCTTTGCACCTGCTATGTTGCTACAAGCCCCCAGCTGCGCGGGGAGTACTAGCTTGGATCCTCTTCCTCTCATCTGCCACCATGGTTCCCCTAGTTCCAGTCTTCCCCACAAGCAGTTTAAATGTCTGATATAGATGTCAAACTTCTGCCCCAGCACACAGGCCCCCCCCTGTCATCAGGTGAAGTCCATCACCCTTAAAGAGTCTCCTATCCCAGAAGTCCCCCAATCCCCCACAAAGTGGTACCCATTCTCCTGACACCATTCCTTAAGCCACCCATTGAACTCCTCAATTACATCACTCCTTGGCTTATCCTGCTTCCCCTTCCTGCCACACACAGGGAGGACTTTGGAAAAGACCAGGAAGGCTGAGTGTGCAACCAATCTGTCCCCAGTCTACAGAAGTTTTGCTTTACCATCTCTAGCGACTGGTTCACCAGATTATTTGTACCTAGGCGTGCCACTATCCCCAGCTCCCCTCTGCTCCCTCTTGACCATCCCCCCATCCTGTTTAAATCCCTAATGGCTGATACACCAGAATGGCACTAAACTACTCCCCCTCCCATCCACCCCTCCTCCACCACCCTCTTTATATCTCTAATCATTGAATCCCCAGCCACCAAGACTCTCCTGAAAGACTCGCCCCCTCTAGGTGCCATCACATTGTCTTTCCCTTTCCCACTGATTGACTTGGAGTCCCTCCCAGTGGAGTCAGGTGTCTAAGTCTCCTCTAAGGGTGCAAAGCAGTTCACTGTCTGGATGATGCTGGGTCAGTCAAAATATCATATCTCATAAAAAGGATAAATAGAAACAATCCAATTAAACCTGAATGAAACACAAAGAGAGAAACAATATCAGAAACCAGAGCAAGGGAAAGCAATCATTTATGCAAAGATATAAGCGCAAAGTTAGGAACTCTCAATTCACAAAAAAGATCTCCACTCAACATTTTCATTCACTCCCCCTGGACTGACAGTTTGTAACCTAAAGATCCAGTAACTTTCCCTTTTCAAAAGGGCTTGCAGCCTGTCACATTTTCCATGTGAGTTTCTAACCTATTCAATTCCCATGAAATATAAATCACTTATCATGCAATCAGTTCTAAGTGGCCTCCACCAGGTTGTGCACATACCCCAAGAAGGGAATCCACTTACATTGCCACAAACGTCCAGTGATCTATACCACTGGTGGGGGTCAGCACCAATATGCCTTTGATAATATAAAATAATAATAAACTGCGATATACTGTATTCACACAAATGTTTTTTCTTCTTTTTTAACACATGTTAACTTAAATAATTTCTTAATGTTTCTTAATGGTATAATATCAGCAAACCAGTTCCATCATTTACAGGCTTTGGACTCCAACATTTATTTCCAACCACCTTAAAAAAATATATTCTGCTGTTTTTTCTTATGATTTTGCCATTATTATAGTTTTACCCTAAACATCAAAACTGCATTTCTTAGTAGAAACAGTCTGTAGCCTGAAATTCATTGTTAAAATAATGTTTTTATTTTTCAAAAGTGCTCAAAAATTATTTATAGCAGTTTTCTATAATGGCCATAGCAATGTCTATTTAAAGAGGACAGGAAATCATTTTTAACTGGCAGCTGTTTGTAAAGTTCTTATTCTCAGAAATGATATGCGTTCCCTAAATTATCCATATTTAACTGTACCTGAATAAAAAGTGGTATGAAAAACTGTATTTTGCATTGTTTTGTTTTTTATGGGCAGCATTCTTTTACAGTTCTCTTCATGGAACCTATGATCTGGAGTTTTAACTATCTCACGGTTTGTGCACAGAACTCTGAGCAAGGTTCTGATAGGACAATAGCTCATGTTTAGCATTCTGTACACAAACCATGACATAGTAAAAACTCCAAAGTACTAGTTCCATGAAAAGAACTGTAAAAGAATGCTGTCCAAAACAACAAAACAATGTAAAATACACTTTTTCTTATCACTTTTTATTCATGTATAGTTAAATATTAATAATTTAGGGGAATGCATATAATACCTGAGAATAAGTAATTTATAAACAGCTGCCAGTTAGAAATGATGTCCTGTCCCCTTTAAATTTTTATAGGAGCATTACTAGCAGCATTCCTGAATTGGAGAAGTTACTAAAGTGCTTTACTGAAGTGCTTAACTGTTCTTTGCAAAACAAACACCTCATCAGGTGTTCCAAAAGTGCTCTGTGCTGTGCAACTATAGTTCAGTTTCATAAAGTGCTCTGTGCTGTGCAATCCAGGCTATTCTTCTGTCACTATTCTCCATTGATCAAATCTAATGAATGCCCACGTTTTCTAGCATCTATCATTTGCTTTCTCCATATAACACTTGTTACACCACAAAACTCATTCTGGCTGCAGTACTCAACTTAGTTTTAAACTGGCCAAGGGGGCGGAGCCAGGAGGGTCAGGAAGCTCAGTAACATCCCCCCCCCCCAGGGTACATGCAGGAAAATAAATTGATGGCAAGTACAATTGAAATTGTCGGGGGGACAAAGAGGTGGAATCGGAACCACTCAAGAAAGGTGACTGGGATTGGGGAAGGAAGCAGGAGAGCAGTAACAGGGGCAGAGGGAGTAATCTAAAAGGACCAACATAGAAGGCCATGGTAACTAATGCCTACAGCCAGGGAAATAAACTTCAAAACTTGGAGGCCTTGATAGTGGAGGCAGACCTAAACATAGTAGCAATACCTGAAACCTGGTACGCTGCAAACGATGGGTGGGAAATCAATGTACTGGGTTATGCTCTGTTCAGGAGGGATAGGTGGGTTAAAAAAGGGTGGACTCACCCTGTATGTCAGGGATGGTATAAAGGCAACACAGATACATGGTAGGCAGGGGGAGGCCAAGGCACTGTGGGTCACCCCTGCACCTGGAAATGGCATAGCAATACACACAGTGGTGATAAACAGGCTTCCAGGACAGGGGGAGGAAGTCGACAGGGAACTAGTGGATGAAATACATGAGATGGCAATGAAAGGTGAAATTCTGCTGATGGGGATTTCAATATGCCAGATGTGGATTGGGCCACCCAGGTAGCTGCTTCAGCCAGAAGCAGAGGCATCCTAGATTCCCTACAGGAGGCAGGACTCAGGCAGCTTGTGCGTGATCCCACCAGGGACAGGGTGATTCTGGATCTAGTGATGACTGATGGGGATACAATCATAGATGTCCAGGTAGAAGGGCAACTGGGATCCAGTGATCACCACATAGTGTGGTTCAGTATAGGGACAGGGACTCAGTCAAGTCACACTGGGGTGAAAGTTTTGGATTTCACAAAAGCAGACTTCGCTGATATAGGGAGAGGTATTAAAATAACCCTGGAGAAAAGAGGGCTAGGAGGGGGGTGGAAGAGCAGTGGGAGCACTTAAAAGGTGCCATAGTGAAAGTGACAAATCAATGCATCAGACTGGTATCCAAAGGCAAGAGAAGGCAAAAGCCACTATGGTTCACAAATGAGGTGGCAGACAAAGTAAAGGCTAAAAGGGCAGGGTTCAGGAAATGCCTGAAGGGAGGAGGACAGGGAGGTGTACCTAGAGTGTCTAAGGGAAGTGGGGAGGGTGTTAAGGACAGCAAAGACATGGATTGAGGAAGGATTAGCGCAGACAGTAAGTAAAGGGAACAAGATATTCTACAGGTACAACAGCGAAAGAAAGAAAACCGGGGGATTGTAAGGCTCAAAGGGGAGGAAGGGAGTGTAAGGAGGAGACATGGATAAGGTAGAAAACATTGAATAAATATTTCTGTTCAGTATTCACGGAAGAGGGGGAGGGACAGGAACCACAGCTGAGCAACAGATGCCGGGGGGGGAGGTGGACAACTGTCCATTCACAGGGGGGAGAGAGTCCTGCAGGAGCTCAATAAATTAAAGGCAGACAAAGCAATAGGGCCAGATGGCATACACCCAAGGATATTAAGGAAGCTGCTAAGAGAGCTAGCAGAACCTCTGGCAGCCATGTTCACCGAGCCACTCAACACCAGAGTGGTGCCAGAGGATTGAAGGAGGGCACACATAGTCCTCCTATACAAATCCATTGGTAGGGAGGAGGTGAGGAACTATAGGCCAGTCAGCCTCACCTCAGTAGTGGGGAAGATCATGGAGGCACTGCTTAAAGAAAGGCTAGTGGGACATCTAGAAGCAACCAGTGCCCAGTACCCCAGGCAGCATGGATTCACAGCAGGTAGGTTATGTCAGACAAATCTGATAGATTTCTTTGACTGGGTGATGAAGGAAGTAAATCGGGGGGGGCAGTGGACATCACCTACCTCAATTTCAGTAAAGCCTTCAACACCATCCCACATAAGAGGCTGGTTAACAAGGTGGGTAGTCTGGGCATGGGAGACAAGGTGGTGGATTAGGGACTGGCAAATGGACAGAAGGCAGAGGGTGGTGGTAAATGGGGTACAATCTGGGGAGAGGGAGGTGACCAGCAGAGTATCTCAGGGATCAGTCCTTAGGCCAGTCCTGTTCAATGTCTTCATTAGTGACACTGCTGATGGGCTTGAAGGAAAGGTCTGCCTGTTTGCAGATGACACCAAGATCTGTAACAGGGTGGATACTCCAGAATGAGTGGGGGAAATGAGGAAGGACCTGGGAAAGCTTGAGAAATGGTCTGAGGACTGCAACTGAGATTTAATTCAAAGAAGTGCAAAATGATGCACCTGGGGCATAGAAACCCTGGTGAGAGCTACAGGATGGGGGGGGGGAGTTGTTGACAGTCACCAAGGAAGAAAGGGACCTGGGGGTTATTATTTCAGATGACCTGAAAATGTCTAAGCAGTGTACAAAGGCAGCAGGGAGGGCCAGTGGCATGCTGGGATGCATAGGCAGGGGTATCACCAGCAGAAGGTGGGAGGTAGTCATGCTGTTATATAAAACCCTGATCAGGCCTCACATAGAGTACTATGTGCAGTTCTGGAGGCTGCACCTTCATAAGAATATTAACAGGCTGGAAACAGTCTAGAGAAGGGTGATTACGATGGTACAGGGCTTGCACTACAAAACATACAAGGAGAGATTAAGGGATCTCAATATGTACTCACAGGAGAAGAGGAGGGAAAGAGGGGACATGATAGAAACATTCAAGTACCTCAAGGGCATAAAAAGGTGCAGGGGGGCAACATCTTCCAATACAGGAGGAGTGCAAGAACAAGGGGGCATGACATGAAATTGGAAGGTGGCAGATTAAGAGTGAATGTGAAGAAGTTTTTCTTCACAGAGAGGGTGGTGGATGCATGGAATAGTCATACACAGGGGAACCATAGAGGTGAAGCAGACGGAGGGTCGGAAGCCATAATCAAGTACAGGGCTTGCGGGCAGATTGGATGAGTCTAGCGGTCCTTATCTGCCAGCAATTTCTCTGTTTCTAAGAGCAGTCTTTTTTTAGTTCTTTTGAGGTAAAACAAAAACTGGCATATGACAGTGTTTTTAATGCCTAAGTGACTATGAATGCAAATGTTGATGTAGACTAATGTTTCAATGTGAAGTCATACCTTCTTCAGTCTGCTCTTAAAACTAAGCCGAATACTGTAGCCAGAACAAGTTTTGTGGCAGTAACAAGTTTTATATGGAGAAAACTGGTAATGGATGCTGGAATGCAAGGGCATTCATTTGGTTTGACTGTTAGAGAGCAGCGGTGGCAAAATAGCCTGGATTGCACAGCACAGAGCACTTTATGAAACCGAACTACAATTGCACAGCACAGAGCACTTTTGTGATGCCTAGTGAGATATTTGTTTTGCAAAGAGTGGTTAAGAACTTTAGTAAAGTACTTTAGTAACTTCACCAATTCAGGAACGCTGCTAGTAGTCCTGCTATAAAATAAATTAATAGACTATGGATATTGTAGAAAGCTGCTATAAATAATATTTGAGCACTTTAAAAAAACTTTATTTTAACAAAGGATTTCAGGCTACAGACTGTTTCTACTAAGAAATGCAGTGTTGATGTTAAGGGTAAAACTATAATAATGGTAAAATCAAAAGAAAAAAACAGCAGAATCAAACACATTTTTAAGATGGCTGGAAACAAGTGTTGAAGCCTATAAATGATGGACTTGATTTGTTGCTGTTAAGCCATATGGAGGAATTAAGAAATGATTTAAGTTAATGCACGGTAAAAAAGAAGATACATAGTGAAAAAAAAGTATGTGAATACAGAATCACCACAGTTTATTATTATTTTATATGAAAAAAGCCATGTGGATGCTGCTCCCCACCAGTGATGTAGATTACTGGACTTCTGTGGCAATATAAATCATTTAAATTTGATCCATGAGCTTTAGAAAAATGTCCCCTACTGTTCTCTCATATCTGTCATTAACAATGGACCTAATATACTCTTGTATCCCTGATTTTGAGGTACCTTTGTAAATGAGCCTCTGGCTCTAAGGTTGTAAATCCGATATATCAAATAAATAAATAAATAAATTTTAAACATTGCATGGTCCTACAGTACCAATATACTGTACCAGAGACCACAGGTGTACCAAAGTAAAGGCCTGCAGTTTGTTATGGAAGATTGTTTTCTTAGATTTTTCCCAAATGTATAGCATGGCTATGGGCCTATAGTTTTCAGCTACTGATTTCAGACCAGTTTGAGGATGGGGAGGACTCCAGTTTCCAGAGGTCTGATACATAGTCAGAAACAACAAATTTTTTTTTTTTATTTAACCACATGTGCTGCAGTAAGGAGTGCAGACCATTTAGTTACTTCAGGCTCAGTGTCATTCAGCTCTGCAGAGGAGTCTAACTTAATTTTATGCAACAAATCCATTACTTTCCTGACCAATACAGTCTTTATATGGAAGTTGAGGATGTTGCTGTAGGGGGAGGTTAGCTTCACCATTTGGTTGTATGGTTGCAGCCAGGAAGGAGCTTCTATCTCAGCAGGAGTCAGTGCCTGTTTGGATTAAGCAAACAGATACTTTATTAGAAGCAGGAGGTCTCATTTAAGTAAAAAAAAAGAAGAAGAAAATCAGAGGGTGAGGCTAATTGGTGGTGTGGCTTAGGAGCTTAGAAGTACAAAAGCAGGTGTCTCCAATTACAGCTTCCTGCTGTAGTTTTTGACAGAGGAGAATTTGCTTTCAGAGCAAGTAGCAGTCTAGAACTACAGTTTTCTTACTGATAAATCACTTCTATCTCAGCAGGAGTCAGTGCCTGTTTGGATTAAGCAAACATATACTTTATTAGAAGCAGGGGGTCTCATTTAAAAAAAAAAAGAAGAAAATCACTGTGTGTTTCTCTGTTTGAGGAAGAGGCTGTATCAGCTTAATTTACTAAGTCAGAGGGTGAAGCTAATTGGGGTGTGGCTTAGGAGTACAAAAGCAGGTGTCTCCAATTACAGCTTCCTGCTGTAGTTTTTGACAGAGGAGAATTTGCTTTCAGAGCAAGTAGCAGTCTAGAACTACAGTTTTCTTGCTGATAAATCACCTCTTGTTCAGCAGGACTCAGTGCCTGTTTGGATTATGCAAACAGATACTTTATTAGAAGCAGGGGGTCTCATTTAAGTAAAAAAAAAGAAGAAAATCACTGTGTGTTTCTCTGTTTGAGGAAGGGGCCTGTATCAGCTTAATTTACTGAGTCAGAGGGTGAAGCTAATTGGGGGTGTGGCTTAGGAGCTTAGGAGTTCAAAAGCAGGAGTCTCCAATTACAGCTTCCTGCTGTAGTTTTTGACAGAGGAGAATTTGCTTTCAGAGCAAGTAGCAGTCTAGAACTACAGTTTTCTTACTAATTGCCCTCCTTCCCACCCCTCCACCTTCCCACCCTAAGCCAGTTCTACTTTTATAGCCACTGGATTTGACTGACAACAGGAACTTCCTTTTTGGAAGTAGGAAGGGAAGGATCACTGAGACACATTAGTTTCATCAACCTTGAAGGAAGGAAGGAAAAAATAGCTGCCCCCCTGACTGCTGGAGGTCTGAATCCAAGCACAGAAGAAGGAGACTACTGAAGACTACAGGAAGTTCCTGTCCCAGAACAGGAAGGGTGAGAGTTGTAAGGGCACATAGGCAGTAGGAAAGTAGGTGAAAAAATACATAGATGGAGGAGACATTAAGCATACAAAGCAACAGGAGAAGAGACACAAAATAAGTCAAGATGGGAGTGGTGCAGTTCAATGGCTATCAGGCAGCAGTGTTCCGGAAGACATTCTGGAGGCTGCGATGCTGCCCTGTTTGCAGACACCTCTCTGGTCTGAGGGAAGAGGTTGCCTGTCTCCAGGTTGACCTGGATAGGATTTGTGAAACCTCTTCCCCCACCCAGGGACCACCAGGGCCACCACTGCTACCTCAGAGGTTGCCAAGAAAGAGGGGCAGTTTGACCAAGGTGGGTTCAGGGAGGGAGAGGGTGGTGTAACAGAAGTGTATCCCTTCAGTTGTACCTCTCCACACTTCATATGCTGTTCTGGTGAAGAGTGGTTCCTCTATGGAGGCATCTGCTGTGGAGAGCAAGGAGGATGCCGAGAACCTCCACCAAGGAGACCCACAGGAGGGTGGCATGAGACCCCACAGGGGAAAGAAACAACTCCTGGTGGGGGACTCAATCATTAGGGGGGTAGAAGTGGGGGAGGAAGGGGATAGGGAGGTAAGGTGCCTGCCAGGTGCCACAGCTTGGAGGGACAGGAAACGAATCCTCAGGATTGCAGGAGCAGCTGCATGAGGGAGGGAGCTGGATGTCATTGTCCACCTAGGGACACATGACCTGGCTGTGAATGGGATCAGAGCAGTGCAAGAGGAGTTTGTAGAGTTGAGGAGGGTCATTAGACAAGTAGCATGTACAGAAACCTTCTCGGAGGTGCTGCCTGTCTATGGCAAGGATGATGCTAGGGTATTCCACATCATGGGATTCAATGAATGGTTGAAAAATTGGTGTGGAGCTCAGGGTTTTGGCTTCATTGGGGACTGGGGAGCCACCTGGAGGGATGCAGGCCTATACTGGTGCGATGGTCTGCATCTGTCCGGGGGGGACCAGGATCCTAGGTGATAGCTTTAAATACTTCATTGGCAAGCATTTAAACTAGCCAAGGGGGGAGGCACTGAAAAGGAGCAGGGAAATCCCAGCCTCCCCCCACAAAACACAGTAGTTAGAGAGGTAAACACCAAGGTAGAGAAGTCAGTATGGAGCAGGACAGGGGTAAATGTAGAAAAAGTCAGTAAGGACAGGGATGGGGCTAAAAGAGTTAAGGCCATCAAAAAATGGAAGGCGATGCCCACAGTCTGTGTAACAAGCTCCCTGAACTAGTGGTCTTGATGGAACAGGGATGCCTGGATATTGTGGCAGTCGCTGAAACATGGTACACAGAGAACCATGACTGGGATGTCAACATACCAGGATACACAATCTACAGGAGGGATAGGGTGGGTAAAAGAGGTGGAGGAGTAGCTCTCTATATAAGGGAAGGGATTAAAGCAACAGAACTAAAGAGTAAACAGGAAGTTGATGAGTCACTATGGGTCACCCTGGAGACAGGAAATGGCACCACAGTCCACATGTGGGTTGTGTACAGACCCCCATCTCAGGGGAAAGAAATGGACAAGGAAATGATAGAAGGCATCCTTAAAATGGCAGAAAAAGGGGAGATATTGTTGACGTGGGACCTGAATATGCCAGATGTTAACTGGAGTATCTTTTCTGCAGGCACATCCAAGAGCAAGGTCATTCTTGATGCCCTACAGAGGGCATGCCTCAGACAACTAGTGTTGGAACCCACTTGGGAGGCAGCAATCTTAGACCCGGTACTCTCAAAAAGGGAAGGAGAAAGGATCTCAGATTTAGAAGTGGGTAGCCATCTGGGAACAAGTGACCACCAAACAGTGTGATTCACAATAAACACAGCCATAGAGTCACGCCATACAAAAAAAAAAGAGTATTGGACTTTAGGAGGGCTGACTTTGAGAAAATGAGAGAGTGCCTCAGAAAAGCACTAGCAAACGGGCAAGAAGGAGGGGTGGAGAAACAATGGGGAATAATCAAAACAGCCATCACAGAGGCAACAAGAATTTGTGTGAAGCAAATCAACAAAACAAAATGAAGGAAAACAACACTATGGTTCTCAAAAGAGGTGGAAGAGAAGGTTAAGGAGAAAAGGATAGCATTCAGGAAATATAAGGAAACACAGAAGGAGCAGGACAGAGAACTTTATCTGTTAACTCATTGTCTCCTAGAATATGCCTGTAGGCGGCAGCAAATGTACTGCAGTGTGTACCAGAACGACTACAGAAGTCACCTACAGACTTCCTGTGTGCCCTAGAAATGTCTGGAGACATCACTCACATGTTTTAATATTACTTGCCAGCCAGAATTGATTATTATTGACTGCATAGCATCATTAGAAAGCTAATGTTGTGTTGAACAACTTTGCCACTGACACTTTCTGTGTATCATGTTCACTTTAGGAGTTATTCACATTTGTTTATGACATGGTGTGTATGGCAGACATTTTGTCCATCAAGAACCACCTAAGCACTTTGAAGAAAACACACATTCTGGGTATCTCAGCCATTATAAAACAAAAACTGAATTGAGCACAAGTGATTGCATAGCACCGTTGGAAAGGCAATTTTGTGCGGAACAACTTTGCCACTGATACGTGTGTATCATGTATACTTTAGGAGTTATATGCATTTGTTTATGGTAAGGAGTGTATGGTTCAGATTCATCCTTCAAACCTCACCAAGGCACCTTGATTAAAATGGGGAAAAATTATGTTTAATACTACAGAAATAGCTGTTTATTTTATAAACAAATTATTAAAACTATATCTAATGTCTGGATGCTTAATTTGGTGTTGATATGGTACATATTTCCCAACAAAAAAAGGCTTATGGTGCATTTTGTAGTGGAAATATTTGTTTTTTTTTTTGCTGTTTCAACCAGCATAGAAAAAAAAATTACCTATTATTGCTTGCATACCACTATTGGAAAGATAATTTTATGCTGTACAAGTTTGTCACTCATACTTTGTGTCTAGCACTTACATTTTTTGTGCTATTAACATTTGTTTGCGGCTTGCTGATTATGGCTTGATTTTGCTTAGAGAGGCCCAGGACTCACTGTTAACAGTATGCAGGAGACAAATGCTGCAACTTCCGAGAGCTCCTGTGGAGGCAATGAGTTAAAGCAGAAGGAGGCAGGGAAGGCAGTCAGAATAGCAAAGGCACAAACTGAGGAAAAGATAGCCAAGTCTGCTAAGAAGGGGGATAAAACCTTTTATAGGTACATTAGGGAGTGAAGGAAGACCAAGGGAGGGATACAGAGACTTAATAAAGGGGAGGGAGTGTGGGCAGAGGGTGACAGTGAAAAAGCAGGGATACTGAACAAATATTTCTGCTCAGTATTCAGAACGGAAGAGGAGGGGGAGGTACCTAAACTAAACAAGAGAAACACTCTGAATAGGATGGCCAATACCAGTCCATTCACAAAAGAAAGGGTTTTGAAAGAACTCTTGAAAATGAGGGTGGACAAAGCAATGGGGCCTGATGGGATTCACCCCAGAATTCTAAAAGAACTAACGGTAGTACTAGTAACGCCACTGACCACTCTCTTTAACAAATCATGGGAGGATGGGGTGGTACCGGAGGACTGGAGGAGGGCAGATGTGATTCCACTTCACAAAAGTGTGAGCAAGGCAGAGACAGGAAACTACAGACCAGTTAGTTTGACCTCAGTGATAGGAAAAATGATGGAATCACTTCTGAAGGAAATAATTGTTGAGTAACTAGAGGCCAGTGGGGTACAGGACCCAAGGAAGCATGGTTTCACAGCAGGAAGGTCATGTCAGATGAACCTAATAGATTTGTTTGACTGGGTGACCAAAGTAGTAGACCAGGGAGGGGCTGTGGATATGGCCTACCTAGATTTTAGCAAGGCATTTGACCCAGTCTCACACAAAAGATTAATATACAAGTTAACCAGCCTTGGAGTGGGTCCCAAGGTGGTAGCCTGGATAAAAAACTGGCTGGACAACAGGACACAATGGGAAATAGTAAATGGAGTCCACAGTGAAGAAAGGAGGGTAATTAGCAGGGTACCACAGAGTTTGGTACTGGGACAGGTCCTCTTGAATGTCCTTTTAAGTGACATTGCAGAGGGACTAGAAGGAAAAGTATGTCTCTTTGCAGACGACTCAAATATCTGCAACGAGGTTGATACACAAGGGAGGGTGGAAAGGATGAGAAGGGACTTGGCAAGGTTGGAGGACTGGTCAAATGTATGTCAGCTTAGATTCAATGCAAAGAAGTGCAAAGTAATGCATCTGGGAAACAAAAACCCAGGGGAAGAGTACACAATGGGAGGTGAGATACCGACAACAACAGAAATGGAAAGGGACATAGGGTAGTTATATCAGATGACCTGAAGGTGGGTAAGCAATGTGAGAAGGCAGTAAGGAGGGCTGGGGTGATACTGGGATGCATAGTGAGAGGCATCACCAGTAGAAAACAGGAAGTTGTTATCCATCTGTACAGACAGTTGGTGAAACCCCATCTGGAGTACTGCATGCAGTTCTGGAGACCCCATCTCCACAAAGACATAGACAGGGTGGAGGCAGTCCAGAGGAGGGTAACTAAAATGTTGCAGGGTCTGCACCAGAAGACATATAAAGAGAGACTAATGGAGCTTAATATTTATACCCTCGAGGAAAGGAGGGGGGGCATGATAGAAATGTTCAAGTACCTCAAGGTAATCAACAAAGTCCAAGAGGGTAGCATCTTTCAGAAAAAGAGGTGTGTAAGAACAAAGGGGCCAATTTGAAGATGGGGGGTGGCTCAGAGGTAATGTGAGAAAGTATTATTTCACAGAGAGGGTTATGGATGCATGGAACAGCCTTCCTGAGGAGGCCATGGAGTCAAAAACAGTGGGGGAATTCAAGAATGCATGGGACAGACATAAGGCAATTCTAGTGGGGGATAGGAGGAAGTAGGCTGTTGGTTAACTAGGATCTGTAGCTTATCCATTAGGTAGGGAAATGGGCAGACTAGGTGAGCCAAGCGGTCCTTATCTGCCTTCAAAGTCTATGTTTCTATGTTGAATGCCTTAGATAGATCAGAGAATGAAGAGATAATGTTTGTTTACAACTGCAAGTAAACGCTGATGTGAAGCATGCAGCAACAGAGTTGATACCTAGGAGGGAGTCAAGTGAGGACCAGTTAGCCTTTGCATGGCTCCTGCAGAATTCTGATAGATTATAGATGAAATCCTGCTAAAAGTGCTACATTGCAGAATTAGAATAAGCATACCCGCAATAAATTTCATATCAAAAATTAGGTTACCACATAACTTCGTGTTAAAGTTATGAGCTATTTTGTAACCCTGATTTCACTACCTATTCAAAAAAGCCAGTTTCAGTGAAGAGCCACTAATGATGTCATCTTCTGAACTCACAGTCTAGTCCTCCCTGTTAGCAACTTTATAGGACCTGCTTCTCCAAAGTTTAAGAAACTGTAGCTATAGAAATCCTTTTAAAAAAATGACATAGGGTTGGCTGCAGTGCTTGCATTCCCAGAATGTTCAGATGCATGGCACTACTTTAGAACATGTCAGGATGTGATTTTGGAATGCAGCACTGAACCAAGGCATAGAATGTCAAGGTGGTGCACAATTTTAAAATGTTGCCCCCCCCAGTACACACAATCTTGGAATGTGACAGGCATGTGCCATCTCAAAATGTAGTGGGACAATCAGTCTCAGAATGCAACAGGGACACACATTGAGGAATCTGGTGTGGACTGGTAATTTCAGAATATAGTGGGGATGCACACTGTCAGAATGTGACAGGACACACCATTTGTTCTGAAACTGCTTGTTCCTGTCACATTCCAGAACTGTATGCACCCACCATATTTAATAATGTTGTGCATCACATTCCTACCACATTCCAACATTATGCATCCCAGACACATTCAAAAATTATGCATCCCTGCTACATTCTGAAATTGCACATCCTTTCCCCATTCCCAAATTGCACATCCCTGCCACATTCTGAAATGGTGCATCCCTGCCAAATTCCATAAATGCACATCTCCGCCAAGTTGTGTTTCCATGCCACATTCCAAAATTATCACTGTCATGTTCCCAAATTGTGCATCATGCCACATTCCAAAATGATTTGCTACTGCCACATTCTGAAATTTCTTTACAATTTAATCAACTTTATTATGTTTTTAGTTACACAGCAAAGTCTCCAAAACTGTATAAGAAATAAAACAGACAGGATAAACAAACAACTACCCCCACCCCTACATAACCCCTCCCATACTTCCTCCCTCCCACCCCTTCCGTGGCATCAGGTAAAATTCAGTGAAACAAGAAGAAATCAAAGTATTTAACTTATGTTCTGGGATGGGACTGCAACATATATAGAATGTGAATGGACTTCCATTTCCACTTGTTACTGGGCATCTGACCCCGTAGGCTGGCAATCATGTGCTCTATATGGAAATTAAGTAACAATTCTTGCAACCATTCCATATATGGGATAGCCCCTGAATCTAGCCAGTGATGTAGCACCAATTTTTTTAGAGATAGAGCAATTATAGCCATATAATATCTTCTTTGCCGCACCACCACTCCTGAATAATCACCTAGCAAGCAAATTTCTGGTATGAAGAGATCATTAATACCTAGATAGGGTCAGCTTCTCTCTAATATTAGCCCAGAGATTCTGGATTGGGGGGCATTCCCAGAATATGTGAGAGAGTACCTGCTGCCTGATGGCAACATATACATTGTGGGGACAGACCTTTCCCAGTTCTGTGGATTTTAACCGGTGTGACATACATGTTATTGCGGAGCTGAAATTGCATTAATCTTAATCTGTCTTGTGTGATGTATGAGTGCCTTTCCAGATCCGCTCCCAGTCTATACTCAGCTGAGGGAATTGTGACACCCAATAACTGAAGGACCCTTCCAGAGAGGAAAATGCTCTGTCAAATAGCCCCAAATATAGCTTGGATACTGCATGGGGTTGCTTAGCCAGGCAACTGACAGAAAGAAAAAATTCCCCAGAGCCGTCTTCCTTAAGGAATGGAATCAGATTAGAAACCAGAAGATGCCAGATTTGATACACTTTAAATATCTGAGAACTCTCTATCTTGCATTTCATTAGAATATCCCCGGACGTGAGACACTTGCCATCAATAAAAAAATCTCTGACTCGGGACTCTCCTAGTTCCAGGACCCAGTGAGGTTGAACAATTTGCCCCCTATTTTAAAATTGGGGTTCCCTATGATTGGATCTCTTTTATTGCTATATCCCAGGAAGGAGCTGAGTAGGGAGTGGACCCTGACCAATACTGCAATAGGGTTTTTTTGAAGAGCGGGGGGGGAGGGTTTTAGGCTGAACATGTAATAGAGCCAATGGGGTTATGCCTTCCAATCTGATAAGTTTCATTTCTAGCTTGAGCCATGTGGGTACATATGTGGGTGACCTCAGTTTTCCCGGTGGGGTTAACCACCACAAATATTTACTTGCCTGACTAGCCCAGTAATACATCCCAAAATGCAGCAACCTTAGTCCCCCTCTTTCCTTGGGGATGGCCATTTTATGATAAACCTTTCCTGGAGTCTTGCCCTTCCAGATATAATTGTTAATGATGGAGTGTACCTTTCCAAACCACTTAAGTGGGAGCCATAGATTGAGCAGGTTTAATGGACAGAAAACTCTCGGCAAAACATTCATTTTCACAAGGCTGATTGGCCCCCAAAGGGATAATGGAAGGGTTTTCTATCGGTTTAGATCTTGTTGGACTGTTTGTAAGATTGCCTCTAAATTGAGTTGCCACATCTTGGAACTACTCCTGGCCAGATTGATGCTGAGATATTTGATGCTATGAGGGTTGCATTGCAGGCCATCTTCACCTATGTCACTTTTTAGGGTTCTAGAATTTAAAGGAAATGATAGGATTTTCCCCAGATTAATTTTATAGTTGGAAAGTAAGCTGTACACTTTGATCATTTCTAGTGTAGCCTGTATCGAAGTCCTGGGGTAGGTAAGATGCAAAAGTATATCATCTGCGTATGCTGATAATTTAAGCTCATGTAATCTATTTGTATGCCACATTCCAAAACTGTGCATCATCACCACCACATTCCAAAACTATATGTCACTGCCACATTCCAAAATTATACATCACCACCACATTCTGAAATTGTGCATCACTGTCACATTCTGAATCTGTGCATCACCACCGCATTCCAAAATTATGTGTTACACTGCATTCCAAAATTTTGCACCACCCCCACATTCTGAAACTGAGCATCACCACCACATTCCAAAGCTATGAGTCACCATCACATTCCAAAACTATGTGTTACTGCCACATTCCAAAACTGTACATCACTGCTACATTCTGAAATTGTACGTCACCACCACATTCCGAAATTATGCGTCACTGCAATATTCCAAAAATGTGCGTCACTGCCACATTTTAAAATTGTGTGTCACCGCCACATTCCGAAACTGTGCATCACCTCCACATTTCAAACCTCTGTGTCACCACCACTTTCTAAAATTGTGCATCACCGCTCCATTCCAAAATTGTACGCCACTGCTACATTCCAAACCTGTACGTCACCACCACATTCTAAACCTGTACATTACCGCTACATTCTGAACCTGTGCATCACCGCTGCATTCCAAAATTGTGTGTCACTGCTACATTCGGAAATTGCACATCACTACCACATTCCAAAATTGTGCATTACTACCACATTCTGAAATTGTGCATCACTACCACATTCTGAAATAATACATCACTGCCACATTTCAAAATTGTGCATCACCGCCACATTCCAAAATTGTGTGTCACCACCACATTCTGAAACTGTGTGTCACCGCCACATTCCAAACCGGTGCATCACCACCACATTCCAAACCTGTGTGGCACCACCGCTTTCAAAAATTGTGCATCACCGCTGCATTCCAAAATTGTATGCCACCGCTGCATTCCAAACCAGTACATCACCACCACATTCCAAACCTGTACATTACTGCTACATTCCAAGCCTATGCATCATTGCTGCATTCCAAAATTGTGCATCACTGCTGCATTCCAAAATTGCATGTCACTACCACATTCAGAAATTGTGCATTACTACCACATTCTGAAATAATACATCACTGCCACATTCCAAAATTGTGCATCACCACCACATTCCAAAACTGGGTGTCACTGCCACATTCTGAAACTGTGCATCACCACCACATTCCAAACCTGTGCATCACCACTGCATTCCAAAATTGTGCATCACTGCTGCATTCTAAAATTGTGCACCACCGCTGCATTCCAAACCTGTACATCAGCACATTCCAAACCTGTGCAGTACTGCTACATTCCGAACCTGTGCATCACCGCCACATTCTGAAATTGTGCATCACTGCTGCATTCCAAAACTGCACGTCACTACCACATTCCGAAATTGTGCATTACTACCACATTCCAAAATTTTGCATCACTACCATATTCTGAAATAGTGCATCACTGCCACATTCCAAAATTGCGCATCACTGCCACATTCTGAAATTATGTGTTCCAGCTACTTTCTGAGACTGTGTCATTGCTGCATCCCACAGTTGCAACCTGGTGACATTTTGAAATCTCATACCTGCAGTATTTTAAAAATTGCATACAACTTTGTCATTCTAAAGCCATGTTTGCCACTGCATTCCACCCCCCCATCACATTTCTGAAGTATTGTACCTTGTATTCTGCTCATTATGGAAGTACATGTGCTGACTCCTACCCAGTGTCTATTTTCTTTTTTCAGATATTTACTACAACTCCGCAGCTTTAAGTAACATAGGAAAAATAAGTCATATAAGGCAGCTTGCAGAGAAGACTAGGTCATGAGTTCAGGAGATGACATCATTAACAGCTCTTCGCCAAAACTGGCCTTTTTGAACAGGCAGTGAATTAAGGGTTACAAAATGACTTGTTACTTTTAAATAAAGTAATTTACAAATCTGATTTTTGGTATGAGGCTGATTGAGGGCATGCTGATCCAAATTCTAAATTTATTGATGCCAAAAATGTTGGCCTCAGTCCCTCTGTAAGTATAGTGCATTCCCAAAACCTTTAAATGTTACGTTGTGACCTAAGAGCCCTGTTTCTCCATATAACAGTAAAGAAACAGAAGAAAAAAAATTTGAAGATCAAAAATTAAAACTATTATTACTCACGGGTGATATCCTTTTATACTTGAAGCATCCAAGTAAATCATTAGATACGGTAATGAATCTTGTTAACATTTTTGGAAAGGAAGCCTGTTTTGAAGGTGATAAGAAGTTAAAGCTAATTGGCAGCAGTGGATAATGTTCCTGTTGGCAGCAATGAAAGTCATACCTTCAAATGATCCATATTTAACGGTACCTGAATAAACACTGACATGAAAAACTGTGTTTTCAATTGTTTTCTTTTTATGGACAACATGGTGCACAGTTCTTTCCATGGAACCAGAAGTTTGGAGTTTTTACTGCATCATGATTTGTGTGCAGAATGCTAATTTTGAGCTGCTGACCCTTTAGAACCTTGCTTAGAGTTCTGTGAACAAACCGTGATGTAGACAAAACTGTAGATCACAGATTCCATGAACAGAACTGTAACAGAATATTGTCCATAAAAACAATACAAAATACAATTTTCATGTCAGTGGCTCAGTAGGTAGCACACTCGCCCCTGAGGCCGGGAGATCAGAGGGCTGTGGGTTCAGTTCCCACATCTGGCACTTGGGTTAATATCCCAGTACTGACACTGTAGTGCAGCATGAGAGGAGTGTTGCACTTCTAAGGTGCTGTCTTTCGGATGAGACATTAAACCGAGGTCCCATCTGCCTGGACTGGTGGTAGTTCAGGTGGATGTTAAAGATCCCATGGCACTTATCGAAAAGACTAGGGAAATTTCCCCCGGTGTCCTGGCCAAATTTCCCTCATTCACTAAAAATACCACCAACAGCTTAATCTGGTTTAAGGTCAGTTGGCATTCATCTGTAACCCTCTCCCCCGTGTCGTGCCTGAAAATAGGCAGGATTTGTCTAGTGCACTTACCCAGTCAACAAAAACTAAATAAATAAATAAATAAATAAAATAAAATGTCACTTTGTTTTCAGGTACAGTTTAATATGGATTCTTTAGGGAAACGAATATCATTTCTGAAAATAAAAACTTCATAAACATCTCCCAGTTAGAAATTATGTCTTCTCCTCTTTAAAGTAAAGTGGAGTATATCAGAAGCATTCTTTACAGTATATGTGAAAACTACATAGATGGATGGACATGAACCAGGACTTTGCTGGAGTGGGCCAACCCAGACCAGGGCTTTACTGGCCTGGACAGATCCAGACCAGGCATTTTCTGACAGGGACAGACCTGGACCAGGCCTTTTCTTGCCTGGATGGATCCAGACCAGGCTTTTGCTTGCCTGGATGGACCTGGATCAGGAGTTTCTGATATGGATGGACATGGAGCAGGGCTTTCTTGCTCGGACACTTAGGACAGGCTTGTTCTTGTCCGGATGGACCTGGATTAAGCCTTTTTTTCCAGGACTGATCTGTACCAATACTTTTCTTGCCCAGATGGACCTGGACCAGGCCTTTTCTTGCCCAGATGAACCCAGCTAGGTCTTCTAATTGTTTTACATTTTGTATTAAATGAAGTAGGACAGCCTTGAAATCATGATTTGTCCTAATGGCTTCATCCTAGATAGGAATAAAGAATGTTATCACTTCTACTACTGTTTTTGTTGTGAAGACAGAACCTAGACCAGACCTTTTTCTACTGGGACAGACCTGAACCATGACTTTTCTTACCTGAACAGATTCAGACCAGGCCTTTTCCTGGAAAGGATGGACGCAAACTTTTTTTCAGTTGTGGGCAAGATAAGAGCATTCTTTTAGGTTTGTTGTAGTTGAGAACTAAGTTGTTGTTATAGAATCCGTCTTCAACAGATTTGAAATTTTGATGAAGATCAGAAGTTAATCTGCCAATGCTAGAACCTTTAGTATAGATTACTGCATCACCAGCACACAGTAGTACCTTGGTGGACTGGAAGTCATCCAGCAGTCGGTTGATAAAAAGGCCAAATAGAAGGAGGCCTAGAATGGAGTCTTGGAGCACTCCAATGGAAGATTTGTGTCATCAGAGGATGAGCACTCTATCTTCACTTGCTGTGAGCAGTTAGACAGGTAACTCTGGAACCAGGCTACAGTGTCCAGTGACAGACTCAAGCTATGAAACTTGGTAAGCATAGCTTGTAGTTTAGAAGGTCAAGGGCCTTTGTTGGGTCAATATAAATGGCCCTGACCTTGTCAATGCTGTCAAGTGCCTCATGGATATAGTTGTTATACTCAGTCAGAACAGTATTGGTGCTGCTGCTAGGTACACTGGATATCGTAAGCTTCCAGGTAGGTAATAAGTTAGTCAGACACAATTCTCTCAAGGGCCTTAGACAGTGGGGAGAGGACTGAGATCAGTCTGTAGTTTGGCAGTCAGGAACGATCCCCTCTCTTGAATACTGGTGTTACCAGAGCAGGCTTCCATTCCACAGGGAACTGAGAGTACTGCAGGGAAAAGTTAAATATTTCAGTCATGGGGTAGGAAAGTTCATCCAGGGCAACAACTAACAGCTTCACATTGAGTGTATCACCCCTTCCCACCATGGTTTTGTCTAGAACCTTTATGTATTTTAGGTTATTGCTTACTGAGATGGGCCCAAAATAAAATGTAGGGTGAGCTGGTTCATGTCAACACTGAGCCATGATGGGACTGTTGAGTGGGGTCAGTTGGAATGTAGGAACTTTAGTCTGTGAAGGCTACATTAAAATAGTTGGCAATCTCAACTATGTCTAACATCTCCTTCCCATCTGTTTTGAACATTTTAGGTGACTTTATTTCTTCCTTACCCAGAAGCTCAGAAACATGTTCCCAAAACCTTTTGCCATTACTCCAGTTTTGGGTGTGTTGGTCCTTGCAGTATTCAGAATTTTCCAATCTGATCCTCTTGGTTTATTTGTTAAGGGTTTCCCTGTATTTTTGGAGGTGCACTGGGGACCCTGGTTCTCAGGTCAGGGCCCACAGATTGTCCCTTTCTTTCATTAGGCCAGGAGTTCTGTGGAGATCCATCCTGTGTGACCACCCCTTGCCTTTCTTTTTTTAAGAAGGGCACATTTGTCACAGGCTTTGTTAAATTGTCTAATAAAGAATTTAAGGGCTGAGTCAATGTCAGGAAGGAGTGGATGAATGTCTTCAATGTCATGGCCAACATTCTGTCTGTCAGTGAAACAGAGCCATGCATCCCACTGTGAAGGTGAACCCAAAATAAGCTATCATGGCTCAGTGTGCCTCTCCTGCTCAAAAAATTTTATTTTTAATATAATGTATTTTAGATACTATTTACTTGAGAATCAGATATGAGGGGGTACCACTGTGCTAACAGGGAACTTTAATTATTTACTTAAGGATTGGGGAGGGGGACCACTAGACTGTCAATGTACTTTAATTATTTACTCAGAACTGGGTAGGGAGGAGGGACCACTAGACTGCCAAGGGTTGTTTGTTATTGGTCAAGAGAGGGTGGGAGCACTAGCCAAGGCTCTGCACAATGCCATTGTGTGCATGTGAATTGAGGCATTGTACAGAGCTCCTACTGACCACTTAATGGCATGTAAATAGCCCCTTAGTGCTTTGCATGCTATATGCGGTCATTAGCATGCTGGTCACTGAATATAGCTCACAGAAGTAAAGATTTGATCCTGCTGGGAACACACTATCCCCCTTTGCTCCTGGATGTATAATGCCAGCAGGTGGCTATGGTAGCGCCATGCATACGTACATTACGGGACACTAACACAGCCCAATATTCATTCAGACAGTGCACACCAGGCCAGGGTGTGTTTCTTGCATAACTGATGGCCATGTGCTATTTTGTGAGCAGTGTTATGTTTTGCATGGTGCAAGCAGCCACTTTTGAATATCAGGGTCTTCCTCTCGAAGAGCATTTTTAAAGAGTATTCCCAAGTGACTGCAAAGTGATTAGAAGTTCATAGGGATTGTTTCTCATTATTATATCTCATCATTATCTCTTTGTTGCTCTGAGTGCCACTATCACACTAAATTTGGGAAAACGCTGGTCATTTGTATTGTAGTAGAATCTCTTACTCTTAAAAGGAGTAGCTGGATGATCATTGGATACTGAGTTTCAGATGAGATTTGCACATCGATAATTGCCTTCTGTTTGAAATTCAGTTACAGAAGACCTAGACTATGGTTTTTAATGCTGCTGAAATAACTTGTCAAAAGCTAATATTAATTTGGATCATAAAGGATACAGGTGTTCTATTTCAAAGTCAGTACTAGCACTGGCAATTGGATGATTAATCACTTTTGTTCAAGCAAAAAGAACATCTCTTTCTCGGGGTTGTTTGACATATGAATTTTGATCAAAGAATTTCTATGCCTGGATGTGTCTCATTGAAATTCACACATAGCCCGAGGCCTGAAAACTATCTTGGAGAGAGAGGCATTCTGCAAATTATAAAGAGCACACACTCACACACTTATTTTTTAAATGGGTTCTGGAAGGAAGTTTCAGTATGTTTTGGAACTAACATACCTTTTTAAAAAATGTTCTTAGTTTTTTTTTATATATTTTATTGAAATTTTATCACAGACATCTTTGCCTGTAGCAACACTCAAGAAAGGCAGTAACAACTGATTTTGAAACTGCATTTACGTATATTGTAGCAGACAGTATCCACAATTTTATACAAGTACTCTAGAGTGCAACAAGAATTATACAATAAAGTCAAGCCACACAATGACACTGGGGAGTATGTATTAGTGTACAACAGGTGGTGCGCTCTGACTCAGCCCTCCTTTTTGGATTCTGCTACGGGTGTTTGGGCCATTTTTGCCCTCCGTTCCTGACAGATTGTTTTTCCAGCTAAGCTTTCTGCTACATGGACCATGGAATCTCCATGCTTCCCAATGGAGCTTTAAGACTTTTTATTTATTGTTCCTGTACTGTGTTGGGCACCATATTGTGGGCTCACTGTTGCACTTTCTAGCTACCTATCTTCTAGAATGCCTGGTAGTGTTTGTACTGTTTCTACTGTTAGTTAGGCATTTAATGATAGTCTGCATTGCAGGGCATCTGCTGTTGTTTTAGCCGTATTATGCTGCTAGACTCTTTTAATTAAGAAGTGCTATTTCTACCTGTGTGCACTGTAGATCTTACCCCTCCAGCGGCCTACCACGTGGTATGGCATTCCCTGGTGTTTTCATCCAGGGCACCATCTTTGATTCCTGTGTTCCCTCTTACCCTGTGTTCCCCTAGGCAGGCTACCGCGCTTGCGCAGTTCAGCTCCTGCCTGGACTCTGTAAGATTACTCTCTGCCCCTCCCTCCAGCTGCATACTAATGTCCTCTTTGTTTTCTCTCCATACTTAGGCTGCCCTGGAACCCCTTCCCTATCACACTACACGCTGCTAGCAAACACTGCAGGGACTGCTTGGACAGTGGAGCCCTAAAGGTAACTCAGCCCTCCTTGCTGGATTCTGCTACAAGTGTTTGCCCATCGACGCTTTGCATCAACTGCCCCACCTACCCAAGGCTGTCCCTTAATTTATTGACCTCATCAGGACATGTGACCTGCATTGAATTATTCTAAGTGCTTATTTTTCCATTAGTAGGTTATCACATCTGGCCACTTGGAGTCAGTGTTGTACCTCCACCCGCCTCATTTTTCCTCCCTCCCTTCCTAGGTCACTCTAGTCCTGCTCCACACCTCTTCTCCCCCTCTCTCTAGCCCTACTCCTCTCTGCCCTGACTCCTCCCATAGCCGCCTACCAAATCTCCCCTCTCAAGACTTGAACCCTGTACCTTTGGTACTGTAACCCTACCACTGTGCCAGGTGGACTGCCCTGTTGTTAGGGTACCTTTTGATATACTTATTCTTTTATGCCCTCCATAGCTTTGCACTAATCTGTTTTAGGGTACTTTTGACATACTAATTCTTTATGCCCTCTGTAGCTTTGGGCTAATCTTCATATTGCTTGTAGATCGCTTCCCCCCCCAAATCGCACACTATGGCTCTCTCTTCCATGGGTTCTCCCCCACCCTTCCTTACCCCAATATGTCTATCCTCCTTGCATTAATTATCCCCCAGCCCTAAACCCCATAACCTACATGAACACACACCCCAGTCCCACCCTTACCATCCCCCTGTCTATCCACTTGGTTTCCACAGACATCACCCCACTGCCTCCTCACCCCCTGGCTCGGCCACGCCCTCACCAGCTCTGCTCCCCTCACCTCCTTCTTTTCCTCACTCTACCTCACATATGTGCCCTCCCCACCCCAGTCTCCTGCACCAAGCCAATCTGCTTCCCAGGCCCAGGCTCTAGCCTGCACAAGCAACTTAAACTTGCCCTTATTAGCATCTCCTTACTCCCGCTGCTCCTATCAGGGAATTTCCATCCTAACCCCGGACCTCCTGCTGTTCCCACTCTGCACTGCAGTACTGTTAATGGGCTCTGTATTGCCTCCATCAATATCTGCAGTTTGCAAAAAAAGTTTACATCCTCCAGGGATGGTTGGCCCAGCACCAACCCGATGTTCTATCTGTAGTAGAAACCTTGCTTCCAAAACATAGCTCAGACTCGGCAGTGACAATTGTTGATTACTCCATCTTCTGAGAAGACAGAATTGGTAAGCAAGGTGTTGGCTGCACCATTTATATCCGTGACTCCATACAGGGTCAAAAGCTGTTGCCTGCCAGTTGGATTATGGTGCCCAGGCCCTTACCCTGAAAATTGCTACTGGCACTGCCAGGACTCCTCTCTTTATTAACTTCATCTATATCCCCCCCCAGAACCAAACACTTGCTTTTAATTCCGTCCTGAACTGCCTCTCCCTTCTGCCCCCCAATTCAGAGATCATTGCCCTAGGTGACTACAACATAAACTGGCTAGACAAAACTGCTGCCCCTTTCAAGGACACAATAGTTGCTATGGATCTCTCCCAAGCTGTAACCTCCCCAACTCATTTAAATCCCAAAGATGGGTCCTCCACTCTAATTGACCTCATACTGACCAATTGCCCCAATATAATCTCTGGTGTCTCAGTGCTCCCAGATGCCCTGTGTGACCATTTGCCAGTGCTCGGCACATGGTCCACTAAGATGAAAAAACCTTCACCAAAAACTGTTTTTCTTTGCCAGCTCAAACCTGGTAAACTGGGGCAATTCAAAAGCTTCCTCACTTATTGTGATTGCTCTCCCCTTGGCCGCACTCCTGAGAGTGACCCGGCCCTTGATTACTTTATTAGCATATTCATCTCTGCCTGTGATAAGTTTGCCCTCTTCACTAAGCACATTGTCAAGGGGCCCAAACACTCCTTGGATCTCACAGGCACTCCTCAACCAAATGCAGCATAGAGACGCCTTCTGGCACATAGCCCTTGTATCTGGCATGTTGGCAGACAAACAGCACTATAGGGCAGCAAGAAATAAATGTACATGGGACATACATACTGTAAGGCCAAGGCTGACCACTACAGGGCCTCCCTCATATCTTCCTGGGGCTCAGGCTGTAAGTTTTGGGATAATCTGAAGGAGCTCAATGGGAAAACCGTGTCCCTCCCACCTACCCAGCTCAATATCAATGGCAGTATTACCTCTGACCCTCAACTCAACTCAGATACCCTCAACTCCTCCTTCTCTGATCTCAGCTATGTACTCCCTTCCAACTTCTTTGACCCCCACACATACCCCTGCCCCCCCACTGCCACCACCCTTTTTGTCTCAAAACCCTCACCCTGTGAGAGGCCAAACTGTACCTTTTAAAAGCCATAGGTAAATCCCTGCATAGTAGTGATTCCCTGGACCTAAGACTCCTCCATATGGTTCTGGAAGAAGTCCTCTCCCCCTTAACTAATATCCTTAATCATTCCTTCTGTCTCTGTCAGTTCCCAACCAAATGGAAAGTCTCTGTCATTACCCCCATCCAATAAAAGTGGTGACTGTACCATCCCAGGGAATTACAACTCCATCTCTCTCCACCCCTCAAAGTTTCTGGAAAAAAATCATCTCGGACCAACTTACTGGCTACCTCATTAAATATGACCCACTCTGCGGGGAACAGCGTTGTTTTTATAAAGGGCCTAGCACCACCACCATGCTCCTGGAATACACCAAAGCTAGCCACATGGCCCTCGATGGAGGGCATCTGGTTGGGTCTATCTATGTGGTCCTGTCAAAAGCCTTTGACACTGTCAATCACTCCCTCCTCTTATCAGCCCTCACCCACACAAGTCTCTCACCCGGATGCCACCAGGTAGTTCGCTGACTATTTAAGTGGTAGGTACCAGCAAGTCAAAATGAATAACACACTCTCCTCCTGCCTCCCAGTCAAGTCAGGGGTACCCCAAGGTTCCAGTCTAGGGCCCCTCCTCTTTAGCTTATTTCTGAACACCCTACCCAAGGCCTGCTCTGGTCAGCTGCTCTTATACGCTGACAACGTGGTACTCTTCTCCACCCACTCTGATCCTCTCTCTCTCTTTAGCTGTCCCTCCGGAAATGTTTCAATGAGGCTGAATTCCAGTTCGCTGACCATCTGTTTGTGCTAAACTACAAAAAACCCAAAGTTATGGTGTTTGCTTACAACCAGAACAAACATAAAGCCTCCCCACTGCAAATCCGTAAATCCCAACTCTTACCACTTGTACAGGTTAACATTTTCAAATACCTCAGGGTTACCCTCAACTCTGCACTCACCTATCATGAGCATATCCACCTACTGTCAACAACAGAATTGGTTTACTGCACCGGCACAAACTATGCCTCCCCCAGAGGCCCTCCGCCTATTGGTCACTTCTTCCATTCTGTCCCTAATTGACCATGAGATCACTCTCTATGGGGTGGCTGACAACTCAGCCCTTTATAGAATCAAAGTCTCCCTCAATAAAGCCTGTCATCTTGTCATGGGATGTGTTAGGAGGACCCACACCTGCTCACTGTATAGTCTCTCCAACTGGCTCAATTTTGACAGTAGGCTCAGGTACCAGACATGCCTTCTCACCAAAATATTACCAATGGGCTAACTCTTCCTGGACTTAGTAGCCTTCTGCAACCCACCCCATCTGTGAAGGCTACCTGCAGTGCCTCGAAACTCTCCCTCTTGATCCCCCACTGCAGAACAACCCTGGGTCAGCGATCCTTCTCCTACAGGTCTCCCCTCTGGATGAATGCATTGCCTAGTGCCATCTCCTCTGAGAACAAACTGGGCTCCTTCAAAACCAATCTCAGGGAACACCACTGTTCCTTCTGTGCATGTCACTGCTACTAGCCCCTTCCCTATACATCCTCATTTCCTCATATAGCCACCACTGGCTTCACTTGAATTGTGGACATCCATGTCCAACAACCCCTACCTTCTCCTCCATCTCCTCTGAGATTAGCTAACCTGCTATCTTGACACTGAGTTTCTATCCTGCTTAAACTAATAGTTTTGCTAACCTGCTATCATGACAATGGATTTCTATCCTGCCTAAACTAATAGTTTTGCTCTCTCTCTCTCTCTCTCTCTCTCTGTGTAAATGTACCAATTTGATTTCATTTTGTATGCATATTATTTGATAATCCTTCACTGTGATTTGTAGTTTTCTTTAATATTGTTTTGACTGTACTCTGACATGAAGCCTTTGTAAAGGAGTCTCTCTGACTCAAAGGTTAGTAATTCCGATATATCTCTAAATAAATAAACTGTATCCATTAGACATTAAAGTGCAAACAATTGATTAGTTTAACAACAATCTGATGGAAATCCAGCACTAGAATCAACAGAGCAAACTAGTGCAGAAAACAATGAAGCAACAAGGGTGAACAATTGACTCAAATATTTAATCATAGAAAAATCACTAGTCCACTAGGAAGAAATACAGGTTTGGATGGCCACTAAGGGGCTAAGTTTACCTTACAGTTTAGTTCAATATGACATATGAGCCCAAGCAGTTAGATAGAGACAGACAGACAGACAAAGACGGATACATCTGTCTCAAAACCAAGGCACAGTACATAGGTAGAAATATAATGATAAAACAGATCACATTTTTGAACAGAAATGAAACATTTTACAGACAATAAACACAATAAATGCAAAACATAAATAGTCAATAAAAACACAAGACATACAGTCAATTCCACTTGTGTGCACAACCTCGGGACCTCCCGGAGTTGTGCACACAATCGAAAATGCACTAAACCGAAAACGGATCTTTCAAACATAGACTGAAGCGTGTTTTTTATAAAATGACATAGGTTTAATAGTTTAAGAAACAAACGTGAACTAATGCGAAGTAGTGCAAAAAACATGTTAAAACAAATTAAAACCATGATTCTTTACTGCTTAAAACTGAATTTCTGTTCTGGTTTTAATAATTTAATAAGTTAATGTTAATAAGTTCAGCTTTATAAGATAGATGTACAGTACATTACCGCTTAGAGTCCTGGCATGCCATTGAAATCTGTAATGTGCGCTTGCCATCCTGTCCTCTTACTAAGAGATTCTAGCTTTTTTTTTCAAAATCGTAAAACCAGTTGAAATCTGAGGTTTCTCTAGTGTCCACGTAATGTTGGATGTGTTCCATCATTATCCAGACTTCTGCAGTTGAAGGGGGTACTACGTCAGGCTCATCATTCTTGTATTCGTCCACCTCTGCACCGGGTTCCATCACAGTGGCACAAATCTCATCTTCGGTGAGCTCTTCACTTGCTGGTTCCTCGTTGTCCACTGTAACAAACTCAGCAAAAGCAGTGACTGTCATTCCAGGTGGGGGTTGAACATTTTCTATAGGCAGATCAGTGTCCTGGTCTTCTACCTGATCGGTGATTCCAGCCTTGCAAAAACAATTATTTATTGTGTCTTCGGACACCTCTCCCCATGTGGCATGCAACAAGTAGATAGCTTCTAATATCGAGATGGATTTTGCAACTGCATTAAAGTTAAAATTCCCCTGGGTTTCACCTTGTGAGTCCATGCCAAGCAGGATCTTATTCACTACCTTTTTGCGGTAGTGCTGTTTTAAATTGTTTATGATGCCCTGGTCCATCGGCTGTATTAATGCAGTGCAATTAGGGGGTAGAAAAAGAACTTTAACACTGAGCAGAGTAAAAGGCTTGTGGGCAGGGCAGTTGTCCACCAGAATGGCAATCTTGCAGCATTGCTGTCTCATTTTTTATCTATGCCCTGGAGCCACTCGTGGAACAACACAGATGTCATCCAAGCATTCGCTTTGGCTGAGTACTGGACAGGTAACGCCTCCACAGTTACACCTTTAAAACATCTAGGTTTCTTAGACCTCCCCACAGTCAACAGTGGCATTTTCTATGCCCCGATGTTGTTAGTGCAAACAAGCACTGAAACTCGCTCTTTTGTCTTGTTGTGACCTGAAATATAGTCCTTCTTAAAAGATAGTGTGCCATCAGGCTTGGCTCTGAAGAACAGTGCCGTCTCATTGGCATTAAAGATGTCTTTTGGTGCAAAAGAGTTTGTGATTGTGGGCAGCACCTCTGTTACGCACCACTCTGAGGTCTCAAAATCACTCTCTGCTTGCTCCCCATGAACACGCTTGTAACCGATTGAGTTACAGGCTTTCCAGCGTGACAACCAGCCAGCAGTCAGCTCGAATGCAATGCCCATGCTAATGGAGAGACTCTTAGCCTTCTGTAGTGAAATCTGGCCAGACAGCAGCACTCCATGATCTCTGGCAGCTGTGAACCAGCGCAAAAGAGTATCTTCAACACGGCTATCTTTTCCATTTCTTTTTTGCTTTCGGTCTTTGCTGACGCCAGTGCTCCACTCTTGAAGAATGTCCTCTTTGTTTTTTAAAATTCGGCCAACACAAGACACATCTATGCCAAAATCAAAAGCCAACTCCACTCGTGTTATGCCAGGTACCTGTACTCTATCCAGCAGCTGGACCTTTTGCTCAAGTTTTAAAATATTTCTCTTGAGCTTCTCCATGCTGGCATTCAAGGGGTAGACAACAGAGCAGTGTGAAATCAAGCTAGGATAGTTAAACTAGCCAATTTCAAACTCCTCAACACGCAGTAGCCCACAGCTGAAATTGATTAGATGTTAATCACCGCTTAGCGAGCTCTGGGAACCTAGCGCTAAACAAAGACAGCTACTAAGCTAGGTAATTAACACCTCTCAGAAGTACCTTGAGACAGCTAAATGCTGACAAAAACAGTGCACACAACAGAAATTCAGTGTGCACATAACTAAAAGATTTAACACTGCGTTACCGGCAATTGAAATGGGACCAGACAAATGTGTGCACACAAATGGAATGTGCACACATCCGAATGGCACACAAGTGGAATCGGTTGTAATACATAAAACTGGGTAGTGCAACAAGGCAAAAGCTATTTCAATCACACTTAAATACCTGCCTAAAAAGCCAAGTTTTTAGCTTGCATTTGAAAGTGGGGACCAAGGGAGAAGACCAGATATCTGTGGGGAGGTTCTTCCATAGAATGGGACAGCAATAGAACATGCTCTCTCTCCCTAGTTCCCTAAGGTAAGGGGGATCCAGTCCATTGAGGACCATGTATGTCAGAAGTAAAGTTTTATTCGACTATCCATCATTTGACTGGCAGCCACTGCAAAAAACACAGCACATGCATAGTACACTTACTCCTCTTGGTAGAGGTATTGAGTCCCTAGTTGCAGATGGCAGATCTGATCTGCAGGAAGCCCTGGTAGACTGTAGTCAAGGGGCTCAATCCTCAAAACTCCAGTTGTGATGCAAGGTGCCTGCATCAAACAGAAATTATGCAAAGGGCACCTTGCATCACAACTTGTGGAGTCTGCAATCCTGGAAGGCTACCTGTGGCACAATGGAGACCCACTGCATCAGTACAGCCATGGGCCAGGCTTTCGGCAAGGTTGGGGGTGCACCAGGGCACTAGGGGGCTTGCAGAGGGCTCTGGCTGCAACATCCCCTCAAATGAGATTTCGACAACCAGCAGAACCCACCAGGACTTATACCATCTAACAGGTGGTCTAATGGCCCTGGCTCCATACCTGGAGCCTTCATGGAAGGGGGAGGGAATCTGTGCTGTTGCCCACCTGTGGTATCCTGTGCTCCCACAGCACCTGGTGTACTCACACTCAATCCTGTGATGCCAGCAGGTTCTCCCCCGGGGTGGCAGACATGCAGTAGCTACCCCCCCCATGGACAGCACAGGCATGGCAGTACCCTGCAATGTTTCCTTCAGGAACCTGTTGCCACCCCACAGCATCCATCCGTGCCCTACTTTCCCTCCCTGACCCTTGTCCTGTCCAGCCTGATATTGCCAGTCTCGAAGCTGGTCCCTATTACAGGGCACCAATGCTTCCTGAATGCTCCGCTGCTTGTGGCTAACCTCTCCTGTGCACCTTGCCTTTGGCACATGGAAAGATTTGCCGCATGCTGTGGGACTCTGAGGCTGGAACCCACCCATTCATGAATTGGGTACAGGGTCCCTGGTACACCAGTGATAGGCACAAGCTGCCACTGGTTCAGCTTGTGTCGATCTTTGAGAATCAAGCCCAAGATGAGAAATGGCAAAAGCATGCACCAGCATTACAAGGTCATCTGGGCTGAGTTTAGTCACCATGCAGTAAGTGTGATCTTGGGTATATGGGAAAAAAAACACAATACTGCAGAAACAGTAGTACAAATTATGTAAACCCTACTCACAAGATTATTCTAATACTGAACTGCAAAACAGGAGAAAGCTTAGTTTGTTCCACCTTCTAGAAGATGACCAGGGTCTTCAGTGTTCTTTGTTTTTTTTTTTTTTGTTTGTTTGTTTAGTAGCATGGTGCTGCCCCAGTGAAATAAACCTACCTTAAGCAACAATAACATGCAATGCACAGGATTCTGAAGATTGTAAACAGGCAATAATATGTTTATGGGTCCATTCTGAGGGCCTCTTATGGATATAATAGTGTCACCTAACGAGTTCTTAGGACCAGAGAACTGTGAACTTAAGATGAGTAGTTCTGTCATTCTAAGGACGCAAGAGGCAACACTCTTAGATCCATAAGAGGTCTTTCAAATGAACCCAAAAATTATTATAGATTGTGAACTGCATTTAATTAAAAAACAAAATCCTTTTTTTTCAAATGCTGACCACACAAGCGGTCAGCAAGAAGTCTGTTACCGTACCTGATCAGAACAGCATTTCAATAATAGTGCTGTCAAAACAGCACTTCAAAAACCATGTCTGCCTTGATAGTGACAGGGTAGGATAGCACAAGTCAATTACTACTACCCCTGGAGCTGTTAAGGCAGATGGGAAGGAGTGAAGGAGCTACAATTAAGGTGCTTGGTTGAGTTCTCCTGTGGTGGAGCGGCTAAGGCACTGGCATCTAGAGCAGATAAAATCCAGAGATCAGGATTCTGTTCCTGGTTTCCCAATTAGTGTGTTTGTTTTTCTGCCCCCCCCCAAGTTTTATTTTTTATCCCTGACTGATGTTGCCTGAGTTCCCCCCCAGGTTCTCCCCGTTCCCGAGTTCCACTCCCCCAGAGTTGGTTTTATATACATATATTGGGGGTGTGGGGAGTGGAGCCCCTGCAAAAACACAAGTTCTGTTTCTCTCCTTTGCCATGGTAGCAGTTCTCCCTGTGGTTCTGTACTGCTATAAGTGGTGCTATTGTTGCAGGTGGCATTTTCCTTGGGTGCTGTTGTTGTCAGCACTGTATTTCCTGTGTGGTTCTTGACCGCACTGTAATTGAATTCGGCATTTTGACCTAGTGCTGCCCATTAAAATGGCTCAGTGCATGAGGTACACCTACTGTAATAAGAGTACCTCATGCGCAACTGAACAGAGGGCTGTGATTGGTCAGAGACATTCCCATGATTTATAATTACAGAAACAAACAACAACAGAGGAGCAAACCCCATGATTTTAGGTTTATTGGTGTGGTGCTGGTGGGGGAATAAACAACAACAATATGGACTGACAATAGTCAGGCTAACCAAGACCATACCTCAGCCTTGCACCAGCTAACCTTTGCCCCTGTCTGTGGTATCAACTGCTGTTGCCACTGTCACTGGGGCCCAGAAGGAAGATTTCTTTTAATACTTTATTTTTCCCACTACTGGGATTGCCCACCTCAGTAATAGCTACCTCCCAGCCCTATCCACACTTTTTTCTAGCTCTTATTCCAACCTTGCAGGAGGGTCCATGGGGTATCCCTGCCCCATAGTGCATTTCAACAGAGCATCAGAGACAACTCTCCCCTTTGGTTTATCTACTTTGTAAGAAGAAGGGATGCCATCTAGGTCTGTGGGGCATGAAAGTGACAACTTCATTCTGCATGCTCCAGGACTTTTCCTTCCATTTCTTCCCAGTCCTATGGGATGCTGGTAGCAAGTCCCCCCTCTGTGCATGTGCCAGTGCATGCCACTAAGCAGCATTACTCCCCCCCCAAGTCTCTAACTGCACTGTTGGTCACCCAGGTGGGAGTGTTGCAGTGGTGTCTACTGCCCTCCCTCCCCTAAAGAGGAGAGCATCCATTGGGATACTTGATCTTCTTCCCAGAGCCATCCCCAGCATTGTGAGTGGTATCACACTGAAGGGCCAGCTTCACAAGGAAGATATTCTGTTGGGTATTACTTCAATTCCAGGCAAATTGGGATCTAATGGAAAGGAAAACTGATGCATACTAATCATGAACCAAAATAAATGTGATGGTCTTCATCTGGACATATCTTTAAGGCACACTCCAGTCCAGGATTTTAATGTCCCTAATCTAGCTAAACTACCTAAACTATATAGTACAGAGGCAAGCCCTGTTAAGTACTCACAGTTCTAGTGTCCTTGAGTGCAACAGGCATTCTGGCTAAAGCCCTGATCCTAGGCTCAAACAGCAGAGGGTTTCACAAAAAGTACTGCACTTACCAAAACTGGGTGCACCCACAGACCAAAGTATTGTACTCCCCACAGGATGGATGCTGCTTGAAATTTCATTTACTGAAGCAAAGTCCACAGCAAAATGTGTAGGTTACAGGTGCACAGGACAAACTATGAGGAAAAAGCAGTGCTGACCAACAGCTCTGGTGCTTCTCTCATAAGCTTTGTCAGGGGGTTGGCTATTGGTCAGGAAATCCCTTCCTTTACACCTGTACTTGGATGGTCCCACCAGTGTACAACAACACCATCGATACAGAAGAGTGCCGGCATTGATGTGCACAATGCTGACAGTCAGCATCATGCCCAACTGAGAAAAGTGTTTCTCTGCAAGGGGCTTAGCTCCCTGCACCACCCATCATTAAATAACTAACTCTGAGTTGAAGTGGTTTAGGGTGGGGCTCAACACCGGGAGTTGCAATGTCAGATCACAGTGGACCACCACAGCAAAATATCTCAACCTGGCTAGATTTGTCACTGTGGGAGTATTTTGTTGTGTGGGTGTAGTTGTTCTGATGCGATACCTACTTGGGTACTATAGACAAATAAGTGCTAAGTCCCTTTACAAAATATGTGACCCAAGTACCTAAGCTCAGGGGGGGAATCGAACATGATACCAAGTGAAAGGTGCTCAAGATCACATCATGTCCAGTATAGACACACGTTTTCCAATTTCATCTAAAAACAAAGAGCTACATTAGAAAAAGAAATGGAAGAAGAGAACACATATTAAAAAATGAATAATTAAGTAAAAAAAAAAATAAATCCATTAAAAATTTCAGGGTAGCGCAGTACTGAGCAGCTATTTGCTACAATAAACTGACTTGCATGATAGTGTTTTAAGGAACAGATAGAAAACCAGGTAAGTTGTTGGCCTCTAGCAGATGAGAGGTTTATGAGAAACTGCCAGGGCTGTAGGTCAGCACTGCTTTTTTAACTGTGGTTTATCCTGTGCACCTGTAACCTGCAAATGTTGCTGTGGACTTTGCTTTAGTAAATGAAATTTCAAGCAGCATCTACCCTGTGGGGAGTACAATACTTTGGTCTGTGGGTGCACCCAGTTTTAAAAAGTGCTGTACTTTTTGTGGAACAGTCTTGACTGTCCTGGGTCTAGCAGCGAAAGCTGTACTGGCTCCCCTCACCCATCACCACAGAGCATATATCTCCCTTGACTTCCTTCATACAGCACAGGTGCAGGTTATCAGCCATAGATCTCCACCCCATGGTGGGGACTTTGCCTCCAGCACCAGATGCAGCCTGATTGGCCCTTCTGGAAGAACTCCCTCTGGATCAAGAATGCTTTTAACACTTAGGGAAGTTAGAATTTAAGGAAGTTAGAACTGAGATTGGTGGGGGTACCTCTAAAAGGATGTGAAGAAGTTTTCATTTACTAAATGGGTGTGGATAGATGGAACAGGCACTACCAGAGGAAGTGGAAAATGCTGACTCCATCCTATGCTGATTTTCATTTTTGTTTTCATTTTTATGTTGCTTGCACACATGTGCAAGAAACATAGTGCCATCATCCGAGTTTTCAGAGGTGTGTCAGCCCATCTTCCAGTGCAGTCAGTGTGTGTTTGCAGGCATGGACCCAGTTCCCCAATCACTGCTGCAGCTGTCTATGACAAGCTGAAAATGCAGTGGCATACAGTTGAAAGGGAGAGCTCTGCTTGAGTGAGCAGAGCTCTCCCCCCCCCACACGCACGCTTGCACACTGCGTGCTCATGCGCCTTCCCCTCATTGTACGTGCCCCCAAAGAGCCCAGGTGCCACGCTGGGAGCCCACCCCAGCATGGCAAAATCATGTTATGGCCGACGGGGCTGACCAATCCCTGTTGGCTCCACTGTCTTCCCCTCCCAGTACAGGGTGCCACGCTGAGAGCCCACCCAGTGTGGCAACAGATGCCATGGCGAAGGTGCCCAATCCCGTCCTCCACGCCCCACCAGCCATCATACTGCCATGCTGAGAGCCCACTCCATAGCATAGCGTCCGCACCATTTAAAAAAAACCCTGAAAAACAAAGGGTCCCTCGAGTGTCTGCACCCACCGCGCCCACCCACTGCACACCCTGCCTCCCCACCCCCTCACCCCTTACCTCTGGAGCTCAGCGATGATCTTCGTGGACCGGGAACATGTCTGCACTCTTCAAAGCCGACCGCGAACTGAGGAAATGCCGGTAAGCTGTATAATAGGATAGATAGGGTGTTTTCAACTTTGTTGCATATCTCAGGCATTTTTTGGAATTTTTGCACCAAATTTTCAACATGGGGTTTTTGGGACCCCTCCTCATGAATTCTTGCACTGTCATGGCGTTATTTCAGTCTGGCGACATTTCGTAGCCACCGCGCAAAAATCACCTTCCGAATGAGTAACTAAACAACACTGCCAGTGTTCATAAGGTGGGCTCTCAAAATGCCTATTTTGAAAATTTGGTGGAAAAATTCTTAAAATGACTGTTTTATGAGCGTATGCTACAAGTAGTTCCTACGCACTGTAAGTTTGCTAAATTTCAATATTTTCACTCCATATTAACATTGCCATTTTACTAATTCTCCTTATGAGCAGTACAGCTGTCATTTTTCACATCTCACCCAAAACATGTTTCCACCCATGTAGCGCACAATGGCGCAGTCGGTGAGCGAAATCAATGTATGGGACACATTAAGAAAATCACAGTGACACTGTTCATGAGCAGACATCATAAAATGGCTATGCTGAAAATTTGGTGAAAAAATTCCTAAAAATGACTATTTTACAAGCGTGCATTGCGCAGTTCCTACGCACGCTCATAAGTTCGCGAATTTTCAATATTTGCACTCCAATGACTTCCAAATTCCTAAACAGCACATAGAAGCAAGCAACATTCGGCATTGACAAATGCTTGTTTAATTTCATCTATTTTATACTGAAAAAATCTGTGAGCAAAAAATGCCCGTTTTCACAGATGTCCAGTGACAAACAACATAACAAGAATCACAAACAAAACATTATAACATAAACACATCAACAGACATATAATTACTCAAACATTAAAAACAATTACAAACAACCTCAGACAAAAGTTTTTGTTCAAGTGAACATTTAAAACCAGACACAGTACAACAAGCAGTTACATAAGATAATTGATTATACTGAATCATCAATTCAAAATGAATCAAATTCTTCATAAAATTTGTTCTAATCAAAGGTAGCTTAAACACCTTTCTTGTACTGTTTCTAGTCATAAGGGTAGGCACAGAGATGGGGGAACAAACTAGTAACACTATCAGGTACAAGACCTAATTGAATCTTGTGCAAAAAAGTTAAAGACCTATGTTGGAAAAAGGCACTAAAAGATAAACAACCAGATTTCTCATAAAGAATACAGTGATGAGTCATCCTAGGTAAATAAGTAATAAAATGTAAAATACTGTGATCTGTACATATAAGTTTGTTTAACATTTTTACAGTAGAACATGAATAAACAATAGTACCATACCTGAGTAGGGAAAACAAAAATCTATTTGCCAGTAGGGTCCTTGTCTCAAAATTAAGGAACTTTGTAACATGAAACAACACTCCTAATCACTGATGTAAATGAGCAATCAATGAAACAATGTGCTGGTCAAAAGTTAGATGTTGATCCTACATAAGACCTAAGTACTTGAAGTTGAAAACCCTTTCAATTGTATTACCCAAATTATCTTCAAGCGCAAAATTATAATTAATCTGGTTCCTACAACCAGAAAAAATCAAGAATTTAGTTTTGGTACAATTAAGTGTTAATCTATGTTGAATAAACCAGGAATGTAAATATTAAAGTCCCTCTGAAGACTATCCTGTAATAATTTCAGTGTCATTGCAAATTTCTGGCAACGTATTAATAAACAATGAAAACTACAGGGGTCCTAAAATGGACCCCTGAGGAACCCCATATCTCATTAAATTCTCCTGAGACAGGGAATCACCAACACAAGTTCTCCGAGTTCTATCTCTCAGGTAATGGCCAAACCACAAAATCACATCATCAGAAAAGTGAACCTTTAACAACATTCATAACAAAATATCATGATCAACAAGATCGAATGCCTTGGTGAGGTCCACAAAGGCCACAGTCACCAAACCGCCACTATCAATGGCAAAATGGGCGTGGCCTGTGAACCTCACCAAGGCAGTCTCAGTGTCATGATCCACTCTAAATCCATGCTGAGCAGGTGTCCAAAGATTATATTTCCCCATATACTCATTTATTTGATCACTAATAATTCTTTCTAAAACTTTAGACAAGGGGGCAAGAAGTGATATAGGAATATAGTTATTCAAGTCAGTCTTTACACCAGCTTTAAAAATAGGCTTAATTAAAGCACACTTCCAAACATGTGGGAAAACACCATAGCAAAGGGAATGATTAAAAAATTGTGTAATAAGGGGAGAAATAGCATAAGCAACTCTCTTGAGAATCTGAAAGTCAACATTATCAGAACCAAGATAAGGATGAAGACTTATTTTGGTCAGATAATATACATCTTCAGGCAATAAGGACTGAAAATAAAACTTAGGAACACAACAACCTTCACCTTGCACATGTCCCAATTCATTAATATTACCAGGGTTGTGATGATCATGTAATCTATATTTATCCAAGCTAGACAGATGTAAATTAAACAACTGATCCACCTGTGAAGGATTGTTAATTAAACGACCCTCTGACTCAATGATAATAGGATCTGTACTTTTTTCCCTGCCCAACAATGAATTCAAAGTATTCCAAGTAGCCCTTGAGTTCCCTGTTCAGATCTTGGTTTAGTTTTAAAGTAATTAATGTTTGTCCTATGAACTTCATACTTACATCGATTGAGCAAATATTTATAAGCCAGGAGGTTCTCATTTGTTTTATTTTTACAATATTTGGTCCATAACTTATTCCTAGTTTTAAACATTTTTAAAAGACTAGGAGAAATCCATTCTTTAGTTTCTCCCCTACATCTAACCTTCTTACAGGGCAAAAGCTCATCACAAATGGCTATAAACTGTTTACAGAAGGACTCAAAAGCAAAATCAATATATTTTATATCATCCAGAAAAGACCAATCCACCCCCTCAATAGCTGCAGTGAAAACTTGATCGTCCATATCACTAACCTTACGAAAATTAAATGTACTGGTAAATTGCTTATTAATTTTAACTGACCAATGACAAAAAATGGGACTGTGGTGACTAGGACTATCAGGTAGCACACGTGAAACACTGATATGAGTTGGATAATTAGTTAAGCACAAATCCAATATTGACTTATAATTAGAATAGTAATTAACACGAGTAGTTTCAACAATCATTTGAAAAAGTCCTAGCTCAGTTAATAAATTATTGGCATCAATTGCTTGATCAGATTCCCAATTAAGGTTAAAAGCCCCTAATATCAACCTTTCTCTACTTACTGGCAAATGACCCCAATTGGAAAGAAAATACTCCAGTTCAGTTTTTTTTATTTCCTGGTGGTAAATATATACCAATTGGAAAGAAAATACTCCAGTTCAGTTTTTTTTATTTCCTGGTGGTAAATATATATCACTAATAGTAATCAATTTATTTCCACCCAATTCAACATCAATAGACAGTGACTCAAATGAAGAATCATTGAATTCTAAAGGATGTTGTACAAATTTTAAATGATCAATTACATAAAACAGACAACCTCCCCCCACCTTACCTACTCTATCTTTCCTTATTACAGAGTATCCTGGCAAAATATTTCATCATTACTTATTCTATCATTTAACCAAGTCTCTGTCAAAGCTATACTGTCAGACTTGTTTTCCACTACCCAACTTTCAAATAAGCTCATTTTTGGAAGTAGACTTTGGATATTCAAATGAACAATATGCAAAGAAGAATGACACTTACCACCACCCCAATTTCCTATACCATTACTATTACTTTGTGGACCTGGATTTGGATAGACAGAAGAAGAAAATAAAAAAAACATGATAACCATTCATCTCAAACCTTTTCCATTAGCAAAACATTTATCCCCCAAATATCTTGTCCTTTGAATAGAATTAGATATAATACATTGCCTCAAATACTTTTTGCAATAATAAAACATGCTATACTGAAAATTTGTCTTGTTTATAGAACATGTATCCTGGAGTAGATAACACTCAAACAAATAAACTAGTGCAAAACAATGAAAGGGTTGTTCCCCACCTCCGGTCTCCATTAAATGCACATTTTTAAGAAATAATAAACAATTAAACTGTTTAAAATCACAAATATCACTTGAACTTTGTGACTTACCCCCCCATCCACCCAATAAAATCAAACTCACAAGCAGTAAACTTATTTTCTTACTAACCCAAACCCAACCACTTTAAATTTTCTGCTCGGAGCAGCGCTCTCACCACTCACAATACTCACGTCTGCGAGCGGTGTGGGGAATTTAACTGTGCAAAACCCCGCCTCTCCTATGACATCAGCAAACATTTCACCTGAGCCCCCCACAATCAGTCACTGTGCAAATAGTGAAAATGAGCAGTTCTCTCCCAAATGTAGAGCTACACAGTTTCTTACTCTGTATGATCCTGTTGCAGCACTGTGGATAAAACTAGTCCCTCCTCCCCTCTCAGCATGACAGTCTCTCAAACAATCGGCTAGTTGGACTCAGGTAGAGCACGGAAAACACAGCACAGATGATCCAGTCACATAGAACACTGCGGCTTGCGAGCGGTGTGGGGAATTTAACTGTGCAAAACCCCGCCTCTCCTATGACATCAGCAAACATTTCACCTGAGCCCCCCACAATCAGTCACTGTGCAAACAGTAAAAATGAGCAGTTCTCTCCCAAATGTAGAGCCACACAGTTTCTTACTCTGTATGATCCTGTTGCAGCACTGTGGAAAAAACTAGTCCCTCCTCCCCTCTCAGCATGACAGTCTCTCAAACAATCGGCTAGTTGGACTCAGGTAGAGCACGGAAAACACAGCACAGATGATCCAGTCACATAGAACACTGCGGCTTGCGAGCGGTGTGGGGAATTTAACTGTGCAAAACCCCGCCTCTCCTATGACATCAGCAAACATTTCACCTGAGCCCCCCACAATCAGTCACTGTGCAAACAGTAAAAATGAGCAGTTCTCTCCCAAATGTAGAGCCACACAGTTTCTTACTCTGTATGATCCTGTTGCAGCACTGTGGAAAAAACAAGTCCCTCCTCCCCTCTCAGCATGACAGTCTCTCAAACAATCGGCTAGTTGGACTCAGGTAGAGCACAGAAAACACAGCACAGATGATCCAGTCACATAGAACACTGCGGCTTGTGAGCGGTGTGGGGAATTTAACTGTGCAAAGCCCCGCCTCTCCTATGACATCAGCAAACATTTCACCTGAGCCCCCCACAATCAGTCACTGTGCAAATAGTGAAAATGAGAAGTTCTCTCCCAAATGTAGAGCCACACAGTTTCTTACTCTGTATGATCCTGTTGCAGCGCTGTGGAAAAAACTAGTCCCTCCTCCCCTCTCAGCATGACAGTCTCTCAAACAATCGGCTAGTTGGGCTCAGGTAGAGCACGGAAAACACAGCACAGATGATCCAGTCACATAGAACACTGCAGCTTGCGAGCGGTGTGGGGAATTTAACTGTGCAAAACCCCGCCTCTCCTATGACATCAGCAAGCATTTCACCTGAGCCCCCCACAATCAGTCACTGTGCAAATAGTAAAAATGAGCAGTTCTCTCCCAAATGTAGAGCCACATAGTTTCTTACTCTGTACACTCCTGTTGCAGCGCTGTGGAAAGAACTAGTCCCTCCTCCCCTCTCAGCACGACAGTCTCTCACACAATTGGTTAGTTGGACTCAGGTAGAGCTGGGAAAACACAGTACAGATGATCCAGTCACACAGAACAAATGGGGCAGACATATAGGGGCCACCAGGAACAATGGCAACTCCCAGTGCATTGTAGTTCAGGATGGGAGCTTGTTAACCTAGTAGGAAATTTCTTAACTGCCCATATATTTATGTATCTATGTATATGTGGCTTTTACAAGGAGCTGCCCCTACAGCAACTCAAAGTTCATTCAAATGCTGAAGCTCCAACAGCACTCATCATCCTTCGGAACAGTCAGGCTCATATTCCTTTGCTTTACTGTTTGCAAAGCTGTGCAGTATAACCTTCTTTCCAGTGGTGTCCTGGGTGGGATCTCTGTCTCAGTCTCTTCATCTGGCAAACAAAAACACAAATTACAAGCCGCAACTTCTTATAGCCCTCCCCTTTTTCTTCCTATTGACTGTCCTCATCATGTGATGGGCTCTGAGGCTCAGGAAGCCTCCTCATTGGTCCTTTTTCAGTTGCTTTTTTCTGGGTTTTTCTGCTGCTGGGGCCACACACTTTATAAAGAGATTGTTAGAAGCGTTATTTGGTGGACTGTTTTGGTTGCTGCAATGACAGGAACTTTTCATTATTTAAATTTTTATGTACAGAAACATAGAAACATAGACAATGATGGCAGAAAAAGACCAGAGGTCCATCCAGTCTGCCCAAGTTCCCTATAATCCCTGGAACCTACCTTTCCTCCAGGGTACTAACCCTCCCTGTCCTTTCTCTAGTCTCCTCCTTGGTTCTGTCACCCACAGTAACCACTGTTCCCTTCATTATGTCCCAGCCATGCCTGAATCCCCTGACACCCATCACTTCAGCCAACAGACTGTTCCAAGGTTCCACCCCACTTCCTGTAAAATAGTACTTCCTCACATCTCTCCTGAACCTACCTCCTGTTAATTTCAATTCATGTCCACATGATCGCAAATTGGTATTCAGGATAATAGTTCCCCACAGTTCACTTTGTTAATTCCTTTAAGGAACTTGAAGGTCTCTACCATACCTCCCCTCTCCCTTCTGGTCTCCAGTGAGTACATATTTAGTGCCTTGAGGCGTTCCTCATAGGATCTGCCCTGCTGACCCTGAATCATTTTTGTTACTCTGCACTGCACTGTCTCCAGCCTATCCTTATCCTTTCTGAGGTGGGGACTCCAGAACTGGGTGCAATATTCTAGGTGAGGCCTCACCAGGGATATGTAGAGGGGAAGTATTACCTCCTTTCTTCTGCTGTCATTACCCCTTCCGATGCAGCCCAGCATTCTGATAGCCTTGCTAAAGGCCATGTTATACTGACTTGATTGCCTAAGTGAGTTGCTAATGATAAGTCCCAGATCCCGTTCCTCAGCTGTAGTGATAAGTGTAAGTGATAAGTATGTAGAAGCAGGATGGGGACAATAAAAGGAGTTGGAATATCTGCTGGCATCTTTCTTCATAGACATAACATGGTGTCAGAGTAAAAGAGAAAACAAAAAGAAAGTAAACCAATAAAAAAGCAATGTCTCACAGTGGACCAGATAAGAGCAATAGCATCATTATCCTTAGATGGGGACATATCTGAAAATTGGAGGAAGTGGATACTGAAATTTGAGCTGTATATGAAAGCCTCTGAAAAGGATGATAAACCCGAGGATCTTCCATATGCAACATTTTTCCATCTGATTGGTGATGATACCCTGGAAATGTATAGCACTTTCACACTGTCAGCCAATGAGGGCATAGTGTATACTGTACTTGCTCATTCACAGTTCAATTGGCAGCCGGCCATGTGGTGGGAGGAGGGCTGTGCCAGTCAATGGCTGGGTTTTGGGACTGGGGGGGAGTGGGGTGGTAAGGCACTGTCTGCCAGGGTGGGAGGGTGCGGAACCACTAGTCTACCAGGGAAATGGGACACATCTGTATTTGTCCAAGGGAGCAAGATGTGGGAGGCAGGTACACTGGATACCAATGAATATTATATACAGTATATATTCATTGTGGGGGTGTTCGGTTGAGGGAAGGACCATTGGACTACCAGGGAAGGACTGCTGTCTTGTGCTTGGTATGGTGATTGGTGACTGGGGGAAGAGAGAGGGACCACTAGACTACCAGGGAATAATGTTCTGAATATCGGGATGGTGATCAGAGAATGGGGAGGGGAAGGGACCATTATACTATCAGGGAGTAATTTTTGTTAACATCGGGACAGCGATCAGAGAACAGGGAGAGAAGAGGGACCTCTACACCACCAAGGGACATTATTTTTATTATACGGGGATGGCAATCAAAGATCGGGGAGGGACCACTAGACTACCAGGGAAACTTTATTTACACATGACAGAATGGCACTCAGAGCCCAGGGAGGGGGGACCACTGGACTACCAGGCAATTTTGTTCACTCACAAGGGGTTAGCAATCAGTGATCAGGGATGGGGAGGGACTACTAGATTACCAAGGAGGGTTTTGTCTTGATATGTGAATGGTAGTCCATGTTGGGGGGGCAAAACTCCCTCGCAACCCATATAAATTGGCCCAGAATGGGCATGCAAATTGCTATCTAGTGCCTTGCATGCCCAATAGACTCATTTGCATGGCTGCTTTTGTGAATCACAAATAGTGCACTGGCACTATTCATTGTGGGGCCATTTACAGGTATGAGGTCATGGCAGTGCCAGTGGGGTTAGAGATAGCAGTAATGGAGTTAATGCTGCTTCTACCTAGCCCTATTCACAGTCAGACAGCGCTCTATGCTATCCATATGTGAATAGCATCTTTTACCACCAGGGCACTCACAAAGGGCAATCCAAACTTTTGCACTGCACTGCTCTTTATACCTTTGTGAGTTTTTGTGACTCTTGCCCCAGGTGTCATAGATCAGACCAATGAACCTATAGACTGGGTAAACTCTTCTGTAGTATTTGAAATAGCTAATGGAGACCTAAGAGTATGTTTAGCCCCTAGGGACATAAAGTCAAAAAAAGAACATTGCAAACTACCTACAGGTAAAGACATTACAGAGAAATTGAAAGGAGCTAAATATTTCTTCACATTGCAACCTAAATTATTCCCAAGATGCCCTGGTGTTCATAAGGTTAAAGGTCTAAAAATAGCCTCACTGAACATCAGCAGTTTAACTGCAAAATTTGACCAACTACAGGCAATGGATGGCCCTCCATACCCCTGACATCCTATGCCTAATGGAGACCTGGTTGACCAGTAGGAATACAGATAACAAATTTGCCCTCTAAGGCTCCCAAGCATACAGGATTGATAGAATAGGCAAGAGAGGTGGGGATGCCTCATCTATGCCAGGGACTCTCTGCAGTGCACCGTCCTTCCTGGAACCAGGGTGGCTGAGGATCATGAGATAATTGTGATAAAGGCACAGGTCGGTCAGAATGGCAAAACTCTTATCCTTGCCATAATCTACCTACCTCCCCAAGAAGCCACAGCAGGCTTTTCCACAATTATGGATGTTATCAGCACTCTTCCAAAGGGGATGGAGCTTGTCATTGCCAGGGACTTTAACACAACCTGGGATGGAAATGAGGCTGCCCCTTTCTGGGATCTGATAGCTACCTCCAACCTGGCACAACTTGTCGCCTGCCCCACCAAGCAGAACTATAAGAGAGGAAACAGTGCCCTCCTTGACTGGGTCCTAGCAAGCTCACCATCCTGGATCTCTGAGATCGAGGTTCTCCCAGACACACTAAGTGACCACTCCCAATCACCTTCCTGGGGTCTAATAAATTTACCAAAAGACCACCCATCCTCACTGAAAGCAGGGTCTTGAGGAAGGGTAAACTTGGAGCCCTCAAATCAGTCCTTGATGTTCTGCATGACTGGACTCCTATTGACCTGGCACCTACCCTTGATCCAGCCCTCAGTTACTTCATTAAGGGCTTTAGCTCCATCTGTGACATCTATTCCCCGATCGCGAAAAGAAAAATTCGGGGGCAGGCAAATGGCTGGATTGATGGGGAGCACCTCTCCCACCAGAAAGAAAGGGACATACTCTCGGAGAATGCCAGAAACACAGGTAGCGTGCATGACTACCTGTGCTACAGAACAGCCAGGAACCACTGCACCAAGCTAATCCGGCTCACCAAAGCCAACTATCATAAGGCCCAGCTTTGCAATTCTTGGGGTAATGGGAAAAGATTCTTAGATAACATCAAAAGCATCCTTGGAGAGGAGGACAAGAAGCACCTTCAGCTGCTCAGTATCAGTAACACCCCCACTACAGACCCTTTAGCTGTTGCAGAAGCCTTCAATAAGGCCTTCACCAATCTTACCCCAGTGCTACCACCTGCCTATTTTCAACCTGGTTTGAACCACTCCAACAACATATCTACCGAGTGTTCTCACCCGACCTTCTACTTTAAAGGGTGACAGTGAAGGAGGCCCTTACTATGGTCAATAAAATACTAGGTAAGACCAGACTGGGCAGTGACGAAATAGACATGAAACTTCTATCCCTTACCTTGGACGTTCTTATAGTGCCCATTACCACGCTGTACAATAAGTCCCCGGCCCTGGCCCAATTCCAGGCAGTTTGGAAGCAGGTCCTAGTTGCCCCAGTGCATAAAGGAGGTGACAAGTCTCTGGTAGCCAACTACAGACCCATCTCGATCCTATCCCCCCTGTCCAAGGCACTGGAAAAGACTGTGGTGGGTCAGCTCATTGCCTACCTCAATAAGTATAATCTACTTTGCCCCAACCAGCATGGCTTTAGACAAAATCACAGTACCACCACTGCCCTGCTGGACTACACAAACTATGCACATAAGGCCCTGGATGAAGGCAAACTGGTGGGCTCTGTCTTTGTTGACCTCACCAAAGCCTTCAATACAGTCAACCACCCCCTGTTACTGACCCAACTGCAAAACATGGGTGTGGCACCCAATGCCCTTTGCTGGTTCCAAGACTACCTGATACAAAGAAATCAAAGTGTCACAATTGGTCAAACAGTATCCAGCACAAGAGAGGCATCATTAGGGGTACCCCAGGGATCAATACTGGGGCCCCTACTCTTCAGCCTCTTCTTAAATGGCCTTCCCACAGCCTGCGACACCAAACCGATACTATATGCAGATGATGCTGTGCTCCTGAGCAGCAGCATGTCTCAGGCTGCCCTACAATCTGAGCTGCAGAACTCCTCCAAACTTGAGGACTAGTTCTGTAGTCATAAGTTGCTACTAAACTACAAGAAGAACAAGGCCATGCTTATGTCCAGGCCCCACAACAACAAAAAAGCACCACCCCCTTATCATCGCCAACTCATGAGCCACTGGAACAAGTTCACTTGTTCAAGTATCTGAGGGTCATAATAGATGATACCCTCATGTCTGCGCACCATATTGACTCTCTGGTCAAGACAGTCAACACCAAGATTGGTATCCTGTACAGGCACAGGAAATACCTCTATCTAGGGGCCCACCACCTCTCAGTCCACAGTTCAATTATATCTACTATTGACTATGGACTAGTGGTCTACGGGGTGGCAATGGATACAGTGCTCAAGAGGGTTCAGACTGCACTCAACAAAGCCTGCAGACTCACCGTGGATGCTGAGGGTGACACTCACACCTGTACTCTGTACAAATGTGCACATTGGCTGTCATTAAGAAACCGGGTCAAATTCCAAACTTGCATCCTAGGGAAGAAGGCTCTATTGGGTAAAACACCACCTTGTGTAGGCAATTTGATCAAGGCGGCCAACTCATTACAGGTCACCAGAGGGAGGACTAGAGGGGTCTTGGCTATCCCCTTCTGTCGCACCTCACTTGGGCAATGTGCATTTGCCTACCAGGTCTCTCTATAAATGAATGAACTCCCTGGGCACCTCTTGGCCACCAATTGTCTGGCATAATTCAAAACTGATCTCAAACAACACTTAATAACACTCTCTAAGTGCAACTGCCCTTGAGTCCAGCCACATCTGCTCTCTCTGCCCCCCAGCAAGCACTAGGCAGGCCTCAGGTACCCCCTCCCTCTGTCCCTTCTCATGACTTGCTCCAGCAATCAGTTTGCGTCATGCTCCTTTGGCACCCGCCACCCTACCTCCCCCTCCCCCAACTCACAGTCCCATGAATTTCCCTAACAGTCACTACTAATGCAGGCTGCCTGACCATGCCCCTTCACACCCCACCATTTTACTTAAGCATGTCCTTTCTGCTCAGCCTCCCTGCACCCCACCATTTCTCCCTATACCTTATTGCCCTCCTTCCTCCACCCTTCACCTCCACCGCAGTACTTACCTCTCTCTCTCGTACCTTCTTTTTTTTTCATTGGTTTATTGGTAAATATTCAGAAAGACCTTAGAGTCAGAGACTCATTTATAAAGGTTCCACGTTATACATTAAGGTACAGAGCAAATATTTGCTAACAGAGATGACAGTACAGTATAGTACATAATGAAGAATTACATTACATTGCATTACATGGCAGTCAAGGGTAGATCAGGAGGAGGCCTAGGTCAGTGTAGTAATTGAGTCACGTTTAAGCACAGCCACATGGTTGCAGAAAAGACTGTAACCGGTTGATAGTCAGATAGTGAGATAGGAGAGATTTTGCACCAGAAACAGAGAAAGTTATGGGCGCTAATAGGACAGCATTCTGCCGGACTACATCGGGGCAGTCACATATGTTAGAGCCTTGGAGGAGTTCCCTTGGTCTAGCTTTAAAAGGGCCTAGCCTTGTTTCATTGGTTATTTGGATGGGGAGAGAGTTAGTCCAATTAAGGGCTTGGTAGCTGAAAGTCCTTTGAAGTTGGACAGTATGAGGGCAGGGTACCCATAGAAGCGGATTATTTAAGTTTCATGTGGGTCTGGCTGGGGCTGCTGGGCATATAATAGAGGAAAGAGAGGGAAGGGTGAGACCTAAGAGTATCTTCTTTGTCATTAGGCATGTGTGATACCAGATTCTGCTATCTAGGTTTAGCCATTTTGAAGAGCTGTAGAGTGTACAGGTGTGGGTGAGGCGATCACAGCCTAGGATGAGATGACAGGCTGTTTAGCGCACAGGTGGGGGAAGCACTGTATATGGTAATACCATAGTCAATGAGGATGAGGACGGAGGAATTGATGGTGAGCCATAGGGCCTCCGGGGTGAGGCAATGTTTGTACCTTTATAGCACTCCTAATCTGGAGTTTAGGGCTGAGGCAAGGAGGAGAATGTGTTGTTTATAGTTGAGGGCCAGGTCTAGAGTGATCCCAAGGTATTTAAAGTTGCTAACTTGCTCGAGGGGGTTGTGCTTGGCAGTGAGAAATGGGGGACAGAGGTTCTTGCAGGGGTTCTGTGGGTGGGAGAAGATCATGACTTTTGTTTTCTTGTAGTTAATTGTTAGACGCTGGGTGGAGAACCAATGTTCTGCTTCATGGAAGCTATGTTGGAGTGTTTGGTGGAGTTTAAGTGGGTCAGAGTCGGAGGCGAACAGTACGGCATCATCCGCATACAGGAGCAGGTTTCCGGAGACAGCCGATGGGAGGGACTTTAGGTATAGGCTGAAAAGTAGGGGGCCAAGAATCAATCCCCATGGAACACCAGCGCGGACCGGGAGGCAAGGGGACATGACAGTGCCTACCTTGACCTGTTGTGTTCTACCCGACAGGTAGCTGGCGAACCAGTTTAAAGTATTGTTGGAGAAGCCACTGGAGGCGAGAGTGGTTAGCAGTAGGGCATGTTTGACAGTGTCAAAAGCTTTAGAGAGGTCCATGAAGATAGCACCTGTGAGGTGGCCATGATCCAAAGCGGAGTGGGCATGCAAGGTGAAAGCGAGGAGGGTGGTGGTGGTACTATGCCCCTTACAGAAGCCATGTTGTTGTTTGCATTTTCACCCCACTGCCAACTATCCCCGTCCCTCTGAACTACTGACAAGGCACTTTGTGGCTGCTTATTCCCCCCGGCCCCCACACACCCTCATAAAGTGTTTTTCTTGTTACTTAACTTGTACCTATGTTTTGGATTATTCTGCAAGTTATGAATCCAAGCTGTATCATTCATTCTGATGTACCTTTGCTTTCTCCTATTGTACTTTGTTTTGCAATCTATGACGTGGAACCATTGTAAAAGAGCTTGCACTCAAAGGTCTTTTCTGAATCACTAAATAAATAAATAAATAAAAATAATAAACAGTACAATGAAAATATTATGAGTGGGTTTATTTACTGTAAAGGAAGGGAGGGTGAGGTGAGATTTGTTCCAACTGCTCAAAATATCAAGGGATGATGAGTTAATGAGAGAGTTGGGACTGAGCTATATAGACATGGATGTTGTACTGAGATCACACAACAAACAAATTAATCTGGAACAGGTAAAGAAAAATTGCAGAAAGGGTTTTTCACTCAAAGAGCAGATAAGGGGTGGATCAGGTTACCGTCAGCAGTGGTGGAAGCGTAAACACTCTAATAAAGAAAGGTTGGATATACATTTACAGGAAAAGGGTGTACACATTTAGTCCCACATGGAGTGGGAAGAAAGAGTTGATGGGTTCAAAGCCATTTTCTGTCTATACAACCTAGGATTGAACTTAGTATGTCTCAATTGATTAGGTTACCAGAATGTTTTTTTTTTTTCACGTGTCTTTCAATAGGAAGGGTAGTCTACCATATATTATCATTTTTTAAAGTATCCAGTTGTTTCTATTTGTAGTTTTTTTCCTTTTACTTATTTGAATGATTTCTGACTGATAGCCTTAGGTGTGAAACAAAGAGCATCACATTACCTGGAAGCTGACATACTGTGCATATCTAATGCTGTTCCTCTTCATACCTCACTCACTCACATTGACATCACCAGTAATCAGTTCAACAGAAGCTGATTGACTCTTCTTTGAGAGTTGTGATATTCCAGTCAGTGAGGTCACAGTGCTGGTGAGGTATGAAGGGAAACGGAATGAGACAGATCAGCCTCTAGGTAGGTTACTCTTCCACACATCAAACCTAGTACTGCCAGGTAGGGATTCTTCTTATTTGCAAAAGGGAAAAGGAAAAGCTGCAAAAAGTAGCAGATGACTATTTTTAATTAATATTAATCCCAGGCAGCATACAATCTCTTTAGAGGGGAAAATATGTGTGCAGTATTAAAGCCTTTGAAAAGCTTGTTAAAATTAAGTATTGGGTTTATATGTTGGTTTCAGCAGTCCAGCGATATCCTAGTCCATGTCAGTAATATATTATATATACTATATTATATATATATATATTATATATTATATTATATAAATGAAAGTAGCAGACCTTTCATGGAGTCTTGAGACAGAAAATGATGTCACAGTTGGGCAAGTTGTGTTTTAGGTGCAGCTTCATGCAATGGCTGCTGCCTCAATGAAACGCAGGGCTAATTCAGATATAGATATCTCCAGGCTGCTGACACCTACAGGAGAACCAGATACATTATTTGAAAGAGCTCTCCATGGATTTTCAGACTTGGCAGGCTCTCGCACACCTGCATTCTCCTTTAAAGTCATGGAACAGGTTGAAAGACAAAGAACCTCTGTGCACAAGCACTGAGGCAATGGTTACCCCAAGGACATTTGGCAGGGAAGCCAAGTTTCAGAGAAATACAAAATCACACCTGCCCCCACAATGCAAAGCATCATGGGCTGCATATGCAAATCACCACAGAATATTATGCTGGTTCAACTTTAAGCAGAAATGCATGGTGCCGAAAGGCCTCTCACACTGTTTGCTAAGGGTGCCAACAGAAGACATAGACACATGTTTCGTCCTACCAGGACTCATCAGTATGCCTCATCTGTTTGACACCCCAGTCGAATGAACCAGCTACCCTAAGGTGGTCTAACTGGGTTATGTTGTGATGAACCCAATTAAAACAAAAAACAATTTAAAAGACAAAGAACCTCTGAGCGCAAGCACTGAGGCAATGGTTACCCCAAAGGGCATTTGGCAGGGAAGCCAAGTTTCAAAGAAATACAAAATCACACATGCCCCCACAATGCAAAGCATCATGGGCTGCATATGCAAATCACCACAGAATATTATGCTGGTTCAACTTTAAGCAGAAATGCATGGTGGAACAGGTTGGTTGTATTAATTGTGCAGTGCTATATATTATAAATCAGTTGAACATTTCTAGCCAGTCAAGAGTACAGAAAAGGAGTACTTATTCTACAAACAGATGCCACCTTGTGTGGGAATTATCTGATTCCCACTCTGATACACTCCTGTTGTCATTGTTCTCACTCAGACCTGTAAGAGCATCCCACTGTGCCGGTCTCTTCACTGTGACACACAAGTGTCTCCTCAGCAGTCCATGTTAAGCATAAACTGGAAAAAAATGCAAAAATATGTTTTTAAAATCTAAAAGAAAAATACCACATGTACAACCTTCAGTTATAATGGTTGCAACTGTACTACCAAATGCATGATGTATTTATAGTCCAGGACTGTACAGTCTAGCACTGTAACTGCAGAGGACAAAACATGATTAAAAAATTTAAAAAAAACTTTGTTTTTACATTATTTAAACATATAAATATGTTTGTCCAGTATTGGCAAATGTTCATCTGATCATACTATGTTAACAATATGTTTATAATTTGATTCACCATCTTCTCACCCAAAAAGCAGAAGAAAATGATAGTTTACTCACCTGGTACAGGTGATTGTGGGGGTACATATCTCTCAGGCACTCCACAATCATTACATCATGGGTTGTGTTCACCTGCTAGGTTGCTTGATGCACATGTGACTTCTAAAGAAGTCTGTCCCCTTTCATTTAGGGTTGTTACCATCTGAGATCAGTGTGATGTCTTCCAAAGCTGTACCTAGAAAGAGTTATCGGGACACTTCTTGGCTTGTGGTTAAACAATCTAGACTGACTGCAGTTGGAGTTACAAAGAAAATAACTACTTTATTTCCTATTGATACATTCTAAATAATGACCAGCCCCTACGGCATGCTGGTTACTGCTTTTACTTTATGCTTGTTACTGTCTGCTGGGTTGGGTGTGGAGTGCCTCAGAAATATATACCCCCACAATCACCTTTACCAGGTGAGTAAACTACCATTGTGGGGGATAATCTCTGAGGCACTCCACAGTCATTACACAATGGGGTCTAAAAAGCAGTACCCTGATTCAAGAGTGGCTTATACACATCACTTTCCAGAGTATTAGTCTTTGCAGTTAGGAGTACTGACTGACCAAAGTTGGCCTTTGAGTCCAGTGATACCTCAGTTCTGTAACGTCTCGTAAAAGACTACGATGCTAGTTCGACAAAGATTTTGCCGACCGACATTACAGTGATGGATGTATGTCAACTGCAAATTGCAATTGGCATAAATCCATCTAGAAACCTGCCTGTGTTTTTCCGGGGGCTTTGCACCCCGAACCACCCATGCGAGGGGCTCTTGCATCCCTGGACGTAGAGATTATCAACTCTGAGTCAGAGTTTATTCAGGGAGGGGTTGCAAGGCCAGGGGAAAAGAGTGCCGGGGTCCCGGGTGAACTTAACAGTGATCTGTCGATGTTTTGCTTCAGAATTGGCATACGCTTATAAAAGTGTGTAATGATGACCATGTGGTGGCTGCACAAATTTCTTCTATGGTGGGCACGTTTTTCTCTGCCCATGAAGTGGTTGTCAGTCTGGTGGAGTGTCCTCAAAACAGTAGCAAGGGGACCGACATCTGCCTCAGGCTCACGGCAATACTTAATACAGTCCATGTAGCAGTTCCAAATGTTAGCTTAATAGCTAAAATAAGAAGACTCACCAAAGTTCATATTTCATGGATTATGTTTCTTTATTCTCTGTGAAGAATTTAATCAAATAATTAGATAGATACAAGCAATGGTGGTCAACTCAAAATCCCCGCTCCCTCATCCATCAGGTACTTCCTCCTACGTCACACCTAACGCGTTTCGCACATGTGTGATATCCATTGGTGGAGTAGAATTACTTCTCCTATATGCTTCTGATATTGCCATCTTAAGCCAAGATGCAATTCCTGAGCATGATGTGGGGTGTCCCAGTTTGTATCCTTGTACATTGATGAATAAATGATTTGTCTTACGGATGTCGTTAGTTCTGTTGTTGTAAATGGATAGCACTCGCTTTATGCCTAGTATCTGTAGCTGCGATTCTTGTTCCATTTCTTGTGTTGACATTTGTGTAGGTAGCTCTTTCATTTCACTGGTGAAAAGATGTGGCGACCTTCGGGATGAATGATGGAATAGTCCTTAGGAACATCGATCATTGTAAAAGATTAAGATTAAGTAAGGGGCCTTGCATGACAGTGCCTGTAGCTCTCCTATGCATCTGGCTGAACATATTGCCACCATGAGCCATTAGTGGCAAACTCCCCCAATACTGTACATAGCTGACTGCCTGACTCCAAATGTGGCCAGAATCTATACCCTCAGAAGCTGTTCCCTGATCTTGCTATACATATCTAGGTCTCACATATGCTTCGGGAGAGCCGCCATAGGCTTCTCACTCCCCTCACTCTGGAACAAAATCCAGAAATCCCTAAAGCTGAGGTCCTCAGTTAGTATTTGCTTGTTCAAAACTCTTTACCATGATGGCATAGTGGAAACCTGCAACTGCTTTGCTCGGTGCTAGCTAACCATCTTCCCCCTACCTGGTAGCACCTTCGCTATACTTTACTCTCTCTTGTGCTTCTGCCTCAAGTTATTTGTATGTTCACCAATCCTCCCGCAGTTCCCACCACCAGCCAGCACTACCCCAACTGGTCGCATACAGCACACAAAAACCCTGCAGCTCGTACCCCCCCTCTGATGCTGCAATGGGTATCAGTCAGCTGGCATTCTCTCCCCCCTGACAGTTCTTTGTTTGCCCCCTCTTTCTTTCTATCTCAACCGTCAGCCTGCCATACTCAATTTACCTTGACTACCTGCCCCTCTGATATTATACAGTACTTGCCTCTTTTTATCCCGAGTGCCTGCCAAGTCCTTAACAAATACTCTCAAAATTGCACAGTTTTGGACATGGATTCAGCACAAGCACTATACTGATGTCTGTTTTCTGACTTATGTATGATGTCTATTATCTGTATATGCGTATTATTACTGTAAAAGCTAGTGTCTTTACTGCTCCATATGACTGTAACTTGTCCAACTGTATTATTGTTTGTACGCCACAGGTCCACCTTGTAAATGAGCTTGCTCAATGGTGTCCACCTGGATAAATAAAGATATTGATTGATATTGATTGATTGAAAGCTGTTTCTAGGTTTAGATACATGAGGTCTACTGAGTCTAGTGGTTCCAATGGTGCATTCATCATTGTTCTGAGCATGAGATTAAGGTCCCATGGAGCTGTCATTCATTTTATTTTTGGACGACTGTTGCTTGCTGCTTTTAGGAAGTGTATGATGTCCTGATGCATACCTGGAGTAGCACCATCTATTGGGCCTCTTGCTGCCCCTGTAGATGCCACTTAGACCCTGAGGGGTGAGGCTGTTAAGCCTTTGATTAGGCCCCTCTGCAGAAATAGTAGTATGTCAGCTATAGATGAATTTTTGTGATTCACATCTTTGTTTGAGCACCAGGTTGTAAAAATGTTCCAGTGTCATTGGTACACTGTGGTGGTGGAGTCACTACATGACTTTGCCATTATATCTGTTACCATTAGTTGGTTGGTATCCCACCTTTAGCAGTCTCTCCCTTTCAGGAGCCAGGCTGTTAGCTTGAGGTTGTGGGGGCTTGGGTGACATACTGGACCCTGTGTGAGCATGTCATGCCTGAAGGAGAGTCTCCAAGGGTGGTCCACTGTCATTGACACTACTGTGGCAAACCATGCCCTCCTTGGCCAGTAGGGGGTGATCAATATCGCTTTTGCTCTGGATATTCTGATTTTCTTCAGTACTTGAGGAATCAGGGGTATTGGGGGAAGATGTACACTATGTGGAAAACCCATTTGTATGATACTGCATCTATCCCTGTGGACCTGCTGGCCCGTGAAGCGGGTGTAGAATTTCAGACATTGAGCATTTTTGCTAGATGCCATTAGGTCTAACTCCACTGGGCCCCATCATCTGTTGATGTTGTAAAATATTTGTGGTGGCATCTCCACTCCCCTGGGTGGATCTATTGACGGCTTAACCAGCCTGCCATTGTATTGAGTTTCCCGGTTGAATGTACTTCCGAAATGCTGGCAAGGTGCTTTTGTGCCCAAGCAATAAGCTTTGATGCCTCCTTCTGCATCACAACACTCTTGGTTCCTTCTTGTTTGTTGATATAGGCTACTGTAACTTGATTGTTCAATTTGATCAGGACATATTTGTCTTTGATCTTTTATCTGAAGTGGAGTTGGGACAGAAAGACTGCCGTCATCTCCAGTACCTTGATTGGGAGTTTTGACTCTTTTGACGACAACTTTCCTTGAGCCGCCCTTTGTTCCATGGTAGCTTCCCAGCCTGATGGACTTGTGTCTGTGTTTATCACCACCTCTGGCTGTATGTCTAAGGTCATCCCTTTGCTGAGGTTCTGTTTTCTTGTCTACCATGTTAGTGACTTTAACACCTGTGGTGGCAGCGTAGTTGACTGTGAGAAGTCTAGCTCATGTGTTGGACCCTGTTTGATTAGGAATAACATGAGGAGTCTCATATGCCACCTGAACCATGGGATTATATCTATACATGAGGACATTAACCCTAGGGTTTGTGAGACTAGTCCCAGTGATGGCCATTTCTGTTGTTGTAGTGGTGACACTGAGGATATTAGATTGATGATGCATTTCTACAATGGGCTTATTAGCCCCGCCGCTGTGTCAGTTACAGTCCCCAAGTGTTCTATAGACTAACTGGGCATTGGGCATCTCTTGGCTTGATTGATCACTCAGCCATGGTTCTCTAGGCACTGGATCACTATTTGTGTCTCTCAAATGCATTGTCGGATTGATCCTACTCATATGAGCCAATCGTCCAGGTACGGTATGACCTGTGTGCCCTGCTCTTGGAGTTTGGCTTCTAGTACCACTGATATCTTGGTGAAGACCCAAGGGGCTGATGCTAGGCTGAATAGTAGAACCTGCTATTGAAAATGTCTCCCCAGGATCTGAAAGTGGAGATATCTGCAGTGTGAGGGCCTGATTGGGACGTGCAGGTAGGCATCCTTGAGCTCAATGGACATCAAGATGTCTCCAGGGTGTATGGTCTTTACAGTGGATCTGATCATCTCCATTTTGAAGGGTTTGTATATTACTGACTGATTTAGTGCCTTTAGATCCAGAACCAGTCATATCTCCCCCCCCCCATTTTCTTGGGTACAGTGAAGAAAACTGGATATAGTCCCTGACCCCTCTCAGTTAGTGTTACCGCCACTATGACCCTGTTGCTCAGAAGTTCCACTAGGACTTGGTGGACCTGTGAAATTTTTGCTTTGTGTTTGGAGAATGGTGATATGATTACTCTGTGCTGTTTGGATGTTTGGCCCAGTTCTATGGCATAACCTTTCTTTACGCTGTTTAGTACCCACTTGTCTTCCATGGACCTTTTCCATGTGTCCACAGATAGCCTTAACCTTGCCCATACTGGTATGTCTTGGGAGTTTTTGTAGTAAGCATAGTCACTGTTTATGGTTTGCTCTTCTTAAGTAGGTGTTGTTCGCCCTGCCTCTATTTGCTCCTCCTCTGCCTCTGTATTCTGTTGTAGCTGTGTGGGAGGGAAGGATGGGCAAAATTGTTTCCCATGTACCCATAGTGGCCTCTCCTTTTGTTGCGAAAGGAATGGGGGCAAGACTTGAGTCTTGCAGGTAGGTAGGGGGATCTGTTAGGCTGTTCCTTGCCTAGGGCCTTGCCATCCTCCTTACCTTTTAAATACTTTTTAACGCCTTCCCAGAGAAAAAGTGATCCTTTGAATGGTAGCTTGTGCAGCATGGCTTTGAATTCATTGTCTGCATCCCAAAGCTTCATCCATAGAGCTCTTTTAACCCAGTTGATTAGTACCGCTGCTCTAGCATTTATTTTTAGAGAGTTCACAGCCATGTCGGCTAGATACTTTGTGGCAAGTATTGAATTCTCTAATAACTGGCTCTCTGTAGATTTTGGAGTTAGCGCTTTTGCTGCCTCTTGTAGTGAGGCTACCTGAGCTCTTGTGGCATATATGGACATAGTTGCTGCTCTTGCTCCCAGCCTTGCCAGTTCATAGTTTGTCTTCAGGATATTTTTAACTTTCCTATCTAATGGGTCTTTTAGACTGGGGGCAGTTTCTGTAGGTAGTACCATTTTCTTGTTGAGTGAGGCTATTTGAGGATCCACTGTGGATGATGTGCACCAGAGTGTCAGTTTATTGGCCTGCAAGAGATGCATTTTGTCCCATGAGCTGTGATCAGGAATGCGAGCTGGTTCAGTGGAGTCCCATTTCTTGGTGACCACCTCATCGATAGATTGACAAACTGGGAATGTGTCTGCTTTCTTTGCCGATGGTTGCAGGGATGGTAGCCTTTTCGGATTGGGGTGGGGGCATTGAGATATTGAAACCTACTGTGGCCATGATATTGCATACCAGCACAGGGATTTGATCTGGGAAGTACCACTTCACTGTTAATGACTGAGGGTTAACTTCCATCTCGCCCTCACCCTCAGAGTTGTTATCTGAGTCTGGTTGTGGTGATCGTGGTCTTGGCCCATCTGGGGGTGTAGCTGGCACTGGTGTATTTGGATCTGGTATGGGTGCCATGTGTATGTTTGTAGGTGTTGGAGGGCTGGGTAGGTGATGGCCTGTCAGCTCCAATAGTTTGTCTAGCATTGCTGCCAGTACTTGTTGTTGTGTCTGCATGACTTGTTGATTTTGAATTAGCAGTGTAGCTGTGTCAAAATTTGGGGCTGGTGTTGGTGTGTTGATTGGTTTGGGTGGCTGGAGTAGCTTGCTTTGAGTGCCACTAGTGCCCTCCCCTGGATCTTCACCATCATTTAAATGAGGGGGTTCTTCCATACAGGAAGTGCATAGCATGCCTAATTGGCCTGGAGGGGTAGGCACATTACAGTGCTCGCAGTTCTTTGTCTTTGCCATGCTGTTCTGTGTCCGTCTCTGTATCTGTTGAAAGAGGGGACAACAAGTGAAGCTGCTAAGGTGCAGTATTGTATGTATTGAGACTATCTAAAAGTATATATGTGTGTGTGTGTGTATATATCGATATATATATATATATATATATATATATATATATATATAAAATGTGCTTTATGCAGTACTTATATGTAAGGCACTTGTGTTAATGACAGAGCACTGCCCCTTTAAGGAAGTGTAATCTTCATGTCCACTTTAATATGCTTTATGCAGTACTTATATGTAAGGCACTTGTGTTAATGACAGAGCACTGCCCCTTTAAGGAAGTGTAATCTTCATGTCCACTTTAATATAGTGACATTACATAGCATTGCCCCTTTAAGAAATTACAGTGAGCATGGTCCCTTTTAAGACAGCGTCCTGGGATTTTGTTAGTGTGCATATCCCCTTTAAGGAAGTGACATGACCTGGCATTGCCCCTTTAAGAAAGTTTCATGTGCATGGCCCCTTTAAGAAAGTGACTCAGCATAGAGGGGGGCCTCTTTGTGTTGGGAGCCGTTTGGTGCTATCGCTATGGGGGTTGTTGTACTGTAATCCCCCACTTCTTCCAGTCAACTTGTGCAATCAAATTCTTACTTTTTTTATACGTTAATGGTTGTTTGGGCTGAATGGGAGATAAAACAGTTCCCGTTCGTACTACCATGCCGTGACCAAAATGGCTGACTTAGTCTCTGCATTCACAGATAGAAGGACTCTGGCACATGCATGGACATGGGGATACATCTGTGCATGCGCGTAGGCCGAGGGAGCGCTCTACAGCCAGGGATTCGTCTGCAACGGGAAACTAATTCATAAAGGAAGGGCATCTCCAGTTACATAGATACATAGATACATAGACAGTGTCAGCAGATAAGGGCCTATGGCCCACCCAGTCTGCCCATTTAAGTTTGTAAGTTCAGTTTATGTTTTCCAGGAAGTCTGTTGCCCCTTACCCCTGACCTCCAGAATTCCTTTATGTCTATCCCATGCATTCTTAAATCCCGTGATTGTTTCAGCCCCCACCACTTCCTCTGGCAGGGTGTTCCACTTGTCCAGTTGTCCAGTTGGGATACACATAGCTGTCCAGGCCATACCTCTCAACTGTCACACATTATGGGGTACATCACTCATTTTACCCCTCAGAAACCCTCTGTCCCACATTGAGAGGTGACATTCCACACTGACCACTGAGACTTTTAAGCAGAAATGAATAATAATATAAGATATTAGGTTATCAGCAAACATTATAAATATTAGTGCACTTATTTCCACAGTATTTTGAGCTTGCAATGTCATGTTTGATGATGTGTCACACATTTTGTCCAGTTGTCACACATCTTGTCACACATTTGGGTGATAAAAGGTTGAGAGGTATGGCCCTGGCTGCCCCTGAACTCTGTACAATTTTATGGGGATTGCTGGGCTAAAAAGGACAGTGATATATCTCAGGGAGCAGACTGCCATCTTGCAAATACAGGTAGCCCATAATTCAGCAATATATTTTCTGTTTGGATTTTGTGTGTGTGGTTAGTATGAGGTTAGCTCTGGGACTGCTAGCAGGGATCCCAACATGCCTCTAAGCTAGTAGCAGTGTCCAATTAAAATATCTGCTACTACAGCCCAAAATACTGTAGCATTTTTTGCTTTTTCTTTGGCTGGATTAACCTGTGACCGCTGGCAGGGGTCACAGTATCCTTAATGCTGATGTTAATCTCTGCAAGACATTGCTTGTTTATTCAGGCTGCTCCTGGAGTCACTAGCAGGGGCTCCAGGATGCCAGAAAGTTTACTATTGCTGAGCTGCTAATACCCAGGCACATTGTCTAATGCATTGTAAACATGTTAAACTGTAAAAGGCAAACTTAAACATTCCTGATAATAGGAGGTTGAGTGCTGACCGTATACCGTCAATTTCAGTGCGTTGCTAACGACCAAGTATAGAAATAGTTATAAAAAGGCATTAAAAAGATTTTTTTTTTCTTTCTCCTTAGTTTCAATTTCTAGTACAAGCTGTCCAGTTCCTTTTTTTGGATCCTTTTGTGCATCTGTAGTAAATTAGCACTGTATATTCAGGAGCTGATTAGCTGTGCTGCGTTCTCTTCAGATGCACACTGAAAACTGATCCAGGTGGGAAGGATCCTAGAGGAAAGGGGTCGGACTTCTTTAGAAGTCACATGTGCATCAGACAACCTAGCAGGCGAACACAACCCATGATGTAATGATTGTGGAGTGTCTCAGAGATTATCCCTCACAATGTTATTATTCAGTAATAGACACACTTGGCTATGCCTATAAACATATAATCCAAAATGTGTGTAGGCATAGAAAATTGCACAGTGGTGCATGGAAGTATACAAGCAATGATACCTTCCAGGGTGGGTGGTATTGGGCAATACCGGACCACCCAGGGGCATAATGAGGCCCTCCGCCTGCAGCATTGGGCCTCATTACACCCCTGGAAGGTCCGGTATTGCCCATACCGCTCACCCTGGAAGGTATTATTGCACTTAGAAAATGGGCACAGTATTTTATATGCTTAAAAAATAGATTCCATGTTAAAGTGTTCAATATATTAAGTATTTTATAAAAAAAAGTTTTCCTCCGCCTGTTCTGTACTTGTGGCTACTGTCTGAAGGTGGCTGCCATAGTCACCCTCCAGAGTGCACCCCCCTCCTCCCCTCCACACACACAGGGTTTCCATTTGGTAAAAATGTTTTCTTTCTGTATTACTATTAGTGTATTACATTTGCAGCCTTTTTTTTTTTTTATTAACATGCTTCATTTGAAGAGATGAGCCTTTACCTTGCATGTGCCTACACCAGGAAGTTCAGTAAGGAGGGACAGGAAAGGACACAGGACCACTATTTTTTTTTAGTTAAGGTTTTTGTATAGGGGTGCTGTGTTGATTGCCCAGTTCAAACAGTGATTTTTAGTAGCACTCAGCAGAACATCAGCAGCGCGCCGAGCGGGAGATAAGCAGCTCGTCAAGTGGGATCAGCAACTGTGGCAGCAATGCACTGCAGAAACGGCTTAGGTAGAATCTGTTTCGAGTAGTACATTAAGGGGGAACCGGAGTGGACAACAAAGAACTGGGTTAGGGAGTGGTTTAGCAGTGTGAAAAAAAAAGAAAAGGGCACATGTAGGTGTGTAGCTGTGTTGTTTCTTCTGTGTCTTGGGATGAGTGTGGGCAGAGGCAGGGTGAGCCTTGTAACTGTTGCCAGTAATATGGAGCATGCAACATGGTACTGCTGATAACTGAAAAAAGAAAACAAAACCATAAAAATGTATAACACTGGCAGATGAATTTCTGCCACCTTAAAATGGAGACTGGTGTTGTATTTTAACTGCATGTTGGGGGTGGGGTGGCCACCACTCGCTAAGCGAGGGGGGAAAATGGCAGCAAGTTTGAAAATTTGGGGTGCCCAATGATAACCTAAGTAATGGAGCCCCCGAACTGGCTCTTTTTTTTGCGGGCTCTATTGTAAGTTAATGTACCCCCCTGCTATAGCTCTCAGTCAATCAGAGAGCTGATAGTTTCCAGGCCATTTTCTAAAGCCTAGTAATCAGAGCGCGGAGCTGTGAATATGGAGATCCAGTTTGAATCACATCACTCGTACAATGTTGGCCTCAGTAAAAGAATGCAGCTCACCAAATGTATATTGTTCCAATACTTTATTTCTGGCTCATGATCCCATTTTTATCCTTTACATATTGTAATACCACTTGGAGTCCTTACTAAATAATCACTGAATTCTTATATCGCCATCCCAAATTTCTATGGAATACCTTTTTTGATTTATAAATTTGTTTATTTATTGATTTATATATTGATGGATTTATATTTGGGTTAATAGCCTGGTTGTAGGTCGACAAGAGGCTGAAGGCCCATAAACAATCACCCCCACTTCTCAGAGGTCTTGGCTGGGCAGGCAGTCATTCACTATAAACTTGTCTAGTTTATTCTTAAAACTTACAAGACAGTTGGTAGTTACAGACTCTATGGTATTGTTCCGTAATCTAACTGTCCTGGGAATAAAAGCATACTTTTTGCTAGCCCTATTAGTTTTTTTTCCATAATTTGTAACTGATGCCCACGTAAAGTATATGATGGTTTCTTGAACTTTAATCCCATCTGATTTATTTGTATCTCTCCATAATATCATTTACAAAACATTGCTGCAATAATATCGCAGTCAAGAATGTCAGGAGTTTTTACAGCGACAGGGGGATTACAGCGTTACAGAGTTACGTCTACCCCTGTCGCTGTATGTGTAGGCGAGGAAGGGACAGAAGTAGTGGGGAAGGGATAACAGAGAAGAAGGTGTGGTACTTGGCCAAGCTGCTCCTGTGGTGGGGTGGTTAAAGCACTTGCACCTGCTGTGGAGGAGACATGGGGATCAGTGTTTGGTTTTCTTTCTCCCAAAACTGAACTTTTTTTTTTTCAAAGACGTTTCCCCCCTTCAAAGTTTCTCCCCATCCCTGAGGTCCACACCCCCTCAGAGTTGGTTACATAAATTCCGGGGGGTGTGGGGGCAAAGAACTCCTTATGGTTTTTTATTAGTTTCTGTGTAGGTTTTTTTTGTTTTTTCTGTAAGTAGTTTACTTTTTGTAGGTTTTCTCCCCTCTCCCACTCATCCCCAATGTGATGCATGCATGTGTAGGCACATGTACACATGCCTACTGGACATCCCCAACCTACTGGTCGCTCTGTTGCCCCCTGTGCTTATCACCGGACCTCCATCCTGTGATGGTGCGACTACAGGTGGGTGATCCCCCACTTTCTGGGAGAGGAGAGCCACTGCTTAATCCTTCTCCCACCCTTCCCCTCATGCTGGCACCTTGGCAACTAGAGGTCATTCCCGAACCCAGGTCACTGGCATAGCGCAAGGTAAGGCATCCAGTGCCTCAGCCCTCAGCGCCACTAGGCCGGCTAGGTTGTGTGTTTTGTTGGTATTTGTGTCGGTCAGTGTTTTCACTAACATTGTTATTTGTTTTAGGTATTTTGGTTGTGGCATTGTGTCATTGTAGGTGATGTTATTACCTGGAATCCATTTATTTATTTAAATATGTTCACTGAGTAGAAGTGCTGGACCGTGGTCCTTCTTCAGGCTTGACCTGAGCCGTAAGGCAAAATAGATACAACAGTGTAAAAACACTTGAACTATAATACAAAATAAGGAGCTGACCTGATGAACAGCATCAGGTAAATGTTTCCAAAAACCTTTAAATGCTTCAGTTTCAGACAAGACCCCTCTATTCTTTTGATAATCTAAAACAATACATTATCAAAATATTCTATTTAAACATTGTCCATTGGCTTCATTTTCCCAATTGTTTATTATCTTGGTATTTCAAATGTCGCCAAACAAAACAATTTGCTTTATTTTAATAAAGACAGATAAAGCAAGTTATTTTTATAGGTTTCCAGAAGAAAGAAGAGGACCATAGCTATTCAGCAGCCTGAGATAGGAGGTGTAGCTAAAAGGTATTGAAGGAAGTATGTTCAAGATCTCCAGATTATAACCGAAATAAAAAATTAAAACAAAAGAACCCTGGAAAGACCAGGTATATCAGACCCTTGTGAGGTCAAAACAACCACTTCAGGTGTTTAACAAAAGCTCTGGTGATTGTATACTGTAAACCATTAAGGAAAGTAATTCGGGCAGAATGGCCAAAGAGAATTCACACAAAGGAGGGAGAAACCAAAAACATGGATATCAAACTGAGCAAGATTTGCCTCCTCTAAATCAAGATTTGAGGGGCACACTATGAGCAAAACCAAATAAAAAAGAATAAACTACATGTTGGAGCCTCCTCAAAATCAAAAGGCATGTACCACCCATTGTTTAAATACTAAGAATAATACATAAAAATACTTAAAAAAACTATTCATAAATATGTTATATAAAATAAAGCAAACCTCCTACCATCAGCTCCTGCAGGTTACTCCCACCACACCTACAGGAACCACTTACAGAGTGGTGTCAGCCGCAGAGTGTCACTTGCTTAGCACCTCCTTAAAGCAGGGCGAAGGTATACCCCCAAACTACACATCCCTGACTTGTGACACCAAAGTCAGTTGCTACCACCAAACCAATCTGGTGAACTGTTAATGAAAGGACCAAGCAGAAGGGATAAGCTTGTGGTGCTGCTTAGGAGGAAGGGCCAAAAGTGTGTTTTACCTAGAGAGGGAAATTGATGGAGTTGGCATCTTCAGTGCACGGACATGCACCATAGTCTCTCAATCAAATGTCTTGCTGCTTCACTGCACCTCCTGTATGCAGGTGAAGCCCTGCCCCCAGACCACATATCACTGGCCCCCGACACTGGAATCAATTGCTGCCACCAAACCGGTCCAGTAAGCTGGTAATGAAAGGGCAAAGCCAAATAGTCTTTGCTCTCAGGAATACTCAAAATATCCATGCCTGGAGCCAAAGTTATATTGGAGGTGCTTACTTGCTTACTTTATTTCAAGTTCCAGTATGTCACTGCAACATTCCTTACATGACTCGCTTCGTACAACAGAACACAACCTTTAGATACAAAGGAAAATCCACTTGATAAATCCACAGTACTAAAAAATGCAGTGAGGAACTACCTCCTGTATGCCCAGTGTCAATTAAACCCTTCTGTCATGCAATATTTTGTGACGTGTAATTTACTGCAATTTACATTTTGGCCAGTTCCACTGTATGTCTTGCAATCACAATGAAGTATGAATTTATAGACCTTATTAATCAAGGTATCTATTTTTTCCAAGGATCAATGTGATAGCTGTCTGGTAATCTAGGTACCCGTAGATAAGTACTGAGAGATTAAAGTATTAAGTAAGTAAAAATCTTTATTTTTAGACAAGATAAAGCTGCTAGGACCATCATGGCAAATTTACAAAGTTGCCCTATGATAAGTTAGGTCATAAGTACATTGAATTTGTTTACAGGCATTTACGAGTACAAAAATTTATGAACAAATAAACACTGACGTCAATTGACATCACACACAATACAATACATCTAAATAACAGACATACAATATTTAAAGTAGTCATTCATTAAGTTTTCGGTTGAAAACATACACAGGTCTCAGTAAATTCTGAATGTAATAGTTTGACTCTCTTCTGGGAACAGGAAATTCCAAGTTTTAGGGATAAAATAGTTTAAGCTCATCTTTGCATAGCTTGATCAAACCCTGGGTAGAGCAAGGCCTTGACAGTGCAAAGTGCAACTGTACCTACTAGGTCAGCATTACGTCCCTTCAATCATCCAACCTTTTCATGCATCCCATTCCCTGTGACCTTCCTCCCACCTCCCCCCACCTTGGCCCCTATCCCTTTCACCTCCATCTCCCCACCTCTCCCTGTCACCTCCCCTGCTACCCTAGATGATCCTCCTCTCCCTCCCTCTCTCCTCCCTTTTTTCCTATTTCCCCTGCCATATCTCAACTGCTCCCTTCCCCTTCCTTTGTCCCTTGCCCCCTTCCACTTTCACTCCCCACCACCTCCCTATTACTCCTACCTGACTCCCTCCCCCCATCCTTAGGCCTCTCCCTTCTCCTCCCCTCTCTCTACCATTCTCTTCACCTCCCCTTAGTACCCCTCGGCACTTCTTGTGACTGCACTTTATGACAATGTCTTAGTTCTGACAGCTTCTCTCCATTCTCACCTCTTTCTACAATGATCATCGCCCGTGTGGCACCCATGCCCACCAACATCACCTGCAACTCTGCTTAACAAACTTTTCCTTGCTGTGCATCAAATAAACTGCCCCAGTATATCTCTGTCTGTTTGCCTTTTTGCACTCTGAGGAAGCATGCCCCGAGAAGCACCTCATATATCTATCCTTATGTTTACAAAGCAAAATCTTGCATTGGCAGAGCAGCCATCAGCTTTGTGCTCCCTCAACTGTGGAACAAGCTGCAAAAAACTTTGAAATTAACTCACCCCATCAGCCTAGCAGCTTTTAAATCTCTATATTTACATCATAATACGGAGTCCTGTGCCTGTCTACCCTAAATAGTGACTCCTATAAATCCAAGTACACTCTAATTACTACTGTTAAAAGACTGATCACATCTATAATCGACTCTTCCCTCTCCCCTTTTTTTGCCCCCATATCTGTCCCTTTCACATTCCATTAACCCTGGTTCCAGCTCTATATTCTCCATACCATATCACTATATATCTTTTTATATTAGGTTTATTTGTGTTCAGTGCACCTGACATGTATATTTCTTTACTTATATGAAAAATTGCATCCTACCCAAAACTAGCTGTATCTTCTGTTTCCAAACATATACTACTGTCAATGCTACCTGCTGATACTTTGTATATACTGTATTATAGTATCTCACTTTATTTTTATTATTACTGTTTTCTTGTGTGTTGCATCCCATGTATATTGTCCCTTGTTCCTTGTTGACAAACCCAGGTCCACCTCAAAAATGAGCTTGCTCAACGGTGATCACCTGGTTAAATAAAGACTTTGATTGATTGATTGACTGATCTTTGAGATTCTGACTCCCTGTAATCTGGTGTTAGCGCCACCTGTACTAAGGTGCACTGACTGTTATTACCTTATGTTTATACTTTACCACATGATGTTATACTTTTGTCTATTTATTAATTACATCTCTGTGTTATGTAACCTGAATTGTTTATCCTACTTTATTACTGTATGAGTCTATGATGTACTGTTTTCTCCTTTTTTGTTTAAATCATGTCAATGAGGAACTTTTGTAAAAGAACCTAAGGTTCAAAGGTATTTGTAATCCTAGTATTCAATAAATAAAATAAAATAGAATAAAAATGTATCATAAAGGCATCTAAGCATGAAATGGGTCAGCATATTATAAGTAATATCCCAATCTGTCTAGGAACTCTTTGCAGAACACATACAAACAGTGGAGAGAAAGACCCAGTTGGTGCACAGATAATTATATTTCTACAATCACATGGGGTGTGGTGTGCATATATTGTGGAACACATACAGACAGCAGAGAAAAAGAAATGCCTCAGCTGGGACTTGAACCCAGGCTGCCTGGAATACCTTTCCAATTGCCCTACCAGCTGCACCACCAAGGCAACTGGAAACTGGGCTGCACCCGAGCACATTATTCTTTCCCCCAAATGTTTCATAAGGATGTCTAAGCATGAAATGGGCCAACTTATTATAAGTAATGTCCAATCTGTCTAGGACTTGCTTGCAGACATATTGGTAAACTATAATACCAAACTCTAAAATATGTAGGAGAAGTTGTGTGGTTAAAGTTACCCTGGTATTTTCGGAATAGCAATCTGTGATGAAGTGCTCCTAGTCTAGCATTTACTTTTTATAGTATTATTATGGGGAAGGTCAAAACTTCACAGCATTCAGACACAGGGATCAGATCCTAAGAGGGTCCTCTGAGATTTCGAGGGCCACGGGAAGCAAGGTGCCCTCCCCCACCCCTGAGCTAGCCAGCATTCGGACACAGGGATCAGATCCTAAGAGGGTCCTCTGAGGTCACAAGGGCCATGGGAACCAGGGTGCCCTCCCACACCCCTGAACTCACCAGGTAAGTGCACAGCCCATGTCGAGGAACTCCTTTCTTACTGCACACAAGGACTTGACTTGTTTGGCATTTTGGTGCCATTTCTACTTTAAATTTTACTGTCGGTGTATGTCTGGAGATAGTTTTTATGCTGTAGCAGTTTTATTCCCTAACACAACTATGCTTTAAGGTTTTTCTCTGCTGTTGCTTCCTCTTAAATACAAATTAATGCTGCTAATTAGTGCTGCTATGTTTAGAGCCCTGAATTAGACTGTGTCCCTGTTGTTACAACTGTGCTTTAAGGCTTTTTTATTGTTGCATCCCCTTAAATATAAATTAATTGCAGCTTTGTTAGAGCTCTGAATTTTTTCTACTGTTGCATCCCCTTAGATACTGATTAATTGTGCTGCGTGGTAGAGCCCTGACTAGATTCTGCAGCTCAAACTGCAGCTCAAACTTCCCCTAAGGTGCTCTTCAGGTTTCTGCTGTAGTTGCAGCCCCTGGCTACTAAAAAGCCACCCACAGAATAGCAATTTTGATCCTGATGTAAAAAATTAAAAAAAAAATAAAATAAAATAACCAGGAACCAACTAGTCTTGTTTCTGTCCGGTTAGAGCTGGGGCTCAAATCCTGTTCAGATGTGCACTGCTTAATTCAAATTTAGGTGAAGCCCTCCCCACCCCTGAACTCACCAGCATTAGGACACAGGATCGGATCCTAAAGAGGGTCCTCTGAGGCGCAAGGGCCGGGAATCATAGCGCCTCCCCACCCCGAACTGCGCCCAGGTATGTGCGTGGCCATGTCGAGGGCTCCTTTCTCACTGTGCACAAGGACTTGACTTGTTTGGCCCCACTGATGCAAAGCATGGCTCCCAGCCCGCCAACACCTTGGTCAACATGCCCTTATAGGGTCTGTGAACCAATCAGCTCACATTACCATTAGCAGCTTATACACTTTCGCCACTAGAGGCTGCTGTGCTGCCCTGCTCTCGGCTTGCTGTTATTCCTTAGCACTCCACATTAGTGCCAGGATGTTTCCTCTCATTATCCAGCTGTGCTCTCTGCTATCCACTGTTCTGACCCCACTGCTGTTTCACTCCAGGAATACTCACCCCGTTTTTGACACAGACTATAGCCTGACTGCCTGGCAGCCTTTCAACACATGAGAAGCCCCTCTCACCCCCATGCCTTTGCTAATGGGTCTGTGCATGTGGCCTTCACTCCACTTATCACTTCTTATGAGCACCGCTCCAGGTGCATCACAACGTATTCGTCCTGCTATGCGTGGCAACCACACCACCTGCAACCCTTGGTGCAGTCCACCCTTTCCTCGTTCCAACTCCTACTCCTGGCTACCCCCCATGTACCTCATTCCTACCTTTCTACCCCAGTGCATTCAGCCCGCCACGCCACTCATAGCAAAATGTTCTGGAACCCTGCACTCAGGTTCCTACTCCTCCTCCTTCTCATGTCGGGCAATATCCACCCAAATCCTGGGCCTCCAGTACCCCTGGCACCTACCCACTCCCCTGCCTGTGGACTGCGCATTGCCTCCCTCAATGTGTGCAGTCTATTAAAAGAGTGGGACTCCTTCCAGTGTTGGGTCCTGCAACATCAGCCTGATGTCACAGCCATGGGTGAAACCTGGCTCACCCCTCAAATTCCCGACTCATCTATAACCCTCTCTGATTATAACCTCTACCGCGTCAACTGGCAGGGTAAGCGGTAAGCGTGGGGGTGGTTGCACTATTTACGCCAAGGTCATACTATACGGGCAGCTGCTACCCACCCCCCAGCTGGCTCAAAGACCCCAGGTACTCACTCTTAAACTTACCTTGGGTCGCTCCCAAACCCTGCTCGTCATCACTGCTGTATACATTTCCCCCAGGGAACAAAAGGTAGCCTTCCTCTCGGTACTGTCCTACCTGACCATCCTCCCATCTCAAACTGAAAAGATCATACTTGGGGACTTCAAAATCAATTGGTTAGGTAAGGACGCCGCACCGCTCATGGATTCTACCACAGCCCAAGACCTATCCCAAGTTGTCACATCCCCCACCCGCCTTGACCTGCGTACTGGGTCTTCCTCTCTGCTAGACCTTGTTTTCACCAATCATCCCCACAAAATCACTAGTGTCACTGTTCTCCCAAATGCCCTTATTGACCACTCCCCAGTTCTCTGTTCCTGGACAAGCAAAGCTCCTAGATCTCCTCCCAAATTAATAGCGCAACTCAAACTGGGCCCAGGTAAACTTGCGCTTCTTAAAGTACACCTCAGCACCATGGACTGGTCCTTCATAACTAACACCTCTGACCCCGATAGAGCCCTTGATCTCTTCGTCCTGTCCTTCAACAATATATGCGACAAATTTGCCCCACTTACTAAAAGAATGGTCAAAGGCGATCTGGTGCCTTGGATCACTGATTGCCTCCTGGCCTTGATGAGGGCCAGAGATTCATTATGGCAACTTTCCAATGAGACTGGCTTGCCGTTCAATAGGCAAAAGTACAGAGAGGCTTGGAACAAGTGCACTTGGGCCTTGTGCAAAGCAAAAGCAGAGTATTATAAATCCTCCTTAACCTCCTCCTGGGGCTCAGGGCGCAAGTTCTGGAATAATATTAAGGAAATCTGTGGTAAAGACCCTAACCCGGTTCCTAATCAGGTCATGGTCGATGGGTTCTTAACCTCTGACCCCACCCGAATTGCCACAGCCTTCAATAATGCCTTCACAAACATCAACCATGTTCTCTCTCCTAATTTCTTTGACCCACCTACTTCCAGCACCCCCATTTCCCCCCCAGAAGCCCCCCTTTTACCTGCACCGGATTTCTCCCAAGTCTGTGGACCCATACCTTAAAAAAGCCCTAAGCCACTACTCCTACAGTAGTGACTCCCTAGATTTGAAGCTCCTTCGGCTCACCCTTCAGGGGGTACTCTACCCCCTTACCCACATTTTAAACCGCTCCCTATGTCTAGGTAAATCCCCCTCTTGGTGGAAATCTGCCTCCATCATGCCCATATTTAAAAATGGGGACCGCTCCATTACCGATAATTACTGCCCCATCTCCATACTCCCACCCCTTTCCAAGGCTTTAGAGAGGATTGTATCTGATCAGCTCACTGATCACCTCAACAAATACAACCCACTCTGCAAACAGCAACATGGTTTCCACAAAGGGCACAGTACTGCCACTGCCCTGCTCAAGTTTACCACACACATACACTCTGCTCTGGATAAGGGTCATATCACTGGTGCTGTCTTCATAGACCTCACGAAGGCGTTTGACACTGTCAACCACTCCCTCCTACCAACCACCTTGGCCAACTTGGGCTTCTCTTGGGATGCTTTGGGGTGGTTCTCTGACTACCTCTTGAACCAGTTCCAGCAGGTCAAAATTGGTAACACCTTATCCAATAGACTGCCTGTCCTCTCTGGTGTACCTCAGCGGTCCATTCTTGAACCTCTACTTTTCAGCCTCTTCCTCAACTCCTTCCCCAAGTCCTGCACCAGAACCTATTACTATACGCGGATGATTCTGTCCTCTTTTCCTCTAACTCTGACCCCTTTCAACTCCACCACTCCCTCCAGTCCTCCTTTAGCTGTGCTGAAAGCTGGTTCTCTGCACAGCGCCTTATTCTCAACTATAAAAAAAAATAAAGTTATGCTATTCTCACACCCTCTGAACACCTGGAAGGAGTATTGCCCTCCAGTACTAACTTCTAATCAGAACCCTCTGGAGCAAGTGGACTCCTTTAAATACCTGGGCATCACTCTGGACCCGGCACTTAACTTCCACCATGATATCTACCACTTATCTAAGGCCCTCAATGTTAGGTTGGGACTGTTGTGCCACTTCAAACACTGTCTTACCCCAGACACCCTCAGGCTTGCTGTCTCCTCCTCGGTCCTCTCTCTGCTTGATTATGGCTTATTTATCTATGGCACAGCAAACACCTCAGCTCTAGTTAGACTCTGTCACTCCCTAAATAAAGCATGCCACCTCATCCTGGGATGTGACCATCTCACCCATACCTGCTCACTTTATAACGCTACCAACTAGCTTAATCTTGACAACAGAATCAGGTTCCACACCTGCCTCAAGGCTAAAAAGATTGCCCTTGGCTTCTCCCCTCATGGGCTCACCCCTTTAGTCCACCCAGCTCTTAAGGTCAAGAACACCCATTGCTCAGACAAGCATCTCCACTCGGTTCTCTCCTGCCGTACCTCCCAATTCCAAAGGTCTTTCGGATACAGGGCCCCCACGTGGTTGAACAGCCTACCCACCTCTCTTGTAAATGAACCAAGACTTGGCCCATTCAAAACCCAACTTAGGATCCACCTCCTGACATCAAGTGTCTGTGACTGCAACTGAACTCATACATCTACCCTCCTCCTTTCTACACTGACAATGGCCACTGGCCTGACTCCCCCCCCCCACCACCACCACTTTTGAGCCTAACCTGAGTCTGTCAGGCTCTGACTCATATCCGAGTTCAACCCGTATTGTGTAAGACCTGTACTAAGTAACCCTAGCATTTAAATGTTAGCCAATGCTGTTTCTTGTAACAATGCTGAACTGTATCACTGTTCAATCGTTAGTAATGTCTGTCTGTTTCTAATCTCTGTGACGTAGAACCTTTGTAAATGAATCTGTGACTCAAAGGTATTTCTGAATCCAAATAAATAAAAAATAAAAAAAAAATAAAACTTAATGGGCTATCTATTATTACTGCTAAGTATTTACAGTCCTTAGTATTTTTATTAATAGAGTCATCCAATAATCATACGTTTAATTCCCAGATCCCAGAGGCTTTTTTACTTTTTTGTAAAAGACATTTGACTGTGTCTTTTTCACACTAAAGACTATTCAGCAGAAGCAAACTATTTTTGTAGTAAGTTGAAGTTTAGTTGAAATCTAGTTGGAGTTTTTGTTCCATCTGGTTCAAATCATGTGCGCTTGCTGTACAGTAATCAGTACAATATCATCTCTGTATAGTTCTATTTTAAAGTGCTGAATGCATCCAGAAAGATCATTCACATAAACCAAAAATAATAAGGGACCTAATACAGATCTCTGAGGGAACCCCCTGAATAGATACCCCACCTGACATATTATTATTTAAGACAATAGATTGCCTCCTATTCATCAAATATGATGCAACATATTGGAGCCTGTGCACAAACAGGCAGGAATTACATGCTGGAGGTGCGTATGCTGCCTGCGAGCTCCACACCCATGGACTGGTGTGCACCAGCCAGTATTCACAAATGGCCACCACCTGTCCATAGCTCCCCCCCCCATTGTGCAGGCCCACAAAGGGTGGCCAGGGGCAGAGTAGGGGACCCATGCAGACATCCAATTGGATGCCCGTATAGGGTCCAGGAGTAGATCCCTTGCGCGGGGCAGTGCAGGTTCAGGTGCATGAATAGCACCTGCAGGCACCCAGACCTGTGTGGCCATGCCACTCTGTCCAACGGCCCCCCTGCACAATACCCACCCCACAGCCTGGTGTCCCCCTCCACCAGCAACCCACCCCCCCCAGTCAGACAGGGACCCCACCACACACACACAGCTGTGCCCCGACCCATCGGATGCCAGATGCAACCCCCAACACACGCACACCAACAGGACCCCATCCCCGCAGTGACTCTCCCCCAACACCCATCACCACCCCAACTACAGATCCCATGCCAGAGTCCCTCCCTCTGATCCTGACCTGCAACCCCAGCACTAACATTGGTGGTCAGTGGTACCCCCCCACAACAACCAGTGGTGCCCACCCACACATACCCTGCCCCAGTACCCAGCACAGTCATTTGGTGGACAGGACTCTCCCCAGCAGCACCAAAAACACCCCACCCCACCCCGTACCTGCATGCCAGTGCCACAGCAGTGCCAGCCAGTGGCACAGCCCTCCACACACCTTCATGGGCTGCCCACTGTATATCCTGATGCAGGGGTGCACAGCCTAATTATAGGCTGTGCTTCCAGCATGGTTGTACAGTGGCGGCTGAGGAGGTGTGTGGAGGCTGTGCGGCTCACCGACAATCGCAGTGGCACTGGCATACAGGTATGGGGGTGGGAGTGGAGGTGTTGTCAATCGGCAGGGGGTTCTATCTCAACACCAAGGAGGGATGATGTGTGGGGTGGGTGCTTGGCATACCCCGGGGACAGGGCAGATATGCTGAGGGGGTGCAGTAGCACATTTGGCCAGTGTCACTCTGGCATGCCACTGGGCCAGGGGGGGACTCTGTGGGTGCATGAGCCAGGCTGCATATCAAGCTTATAGCAGGGTTCCCCATGGCATATCCCACTCAGCCCTATGCCCCCCCCGTGGAATGCACTATGCACATTTGTGAATGGCACATAGTACTTGCATGGCCCCCACCCGCCCCCGGCACTTTACTGTCCTCGCAGCCGGGGGATCTGGTGTGTAGGGGCTGCACATCCCCATTTCATGCATTCTGTATGGGGGGTGCAATCGGTGCGGCTACATGCTGTGGATCCACAGCGTGTAAGCACATCATACCTTTGTGCATAGGCCCCATTGTTTGTTTCTGCTGCTACTCCCATCTCCCATGCCGGTGAATTTATTTAGTAAAATTACATGACCCACCAAGTCAAATGCCTTTGAGGGAGCCATGTACACTGCTCCAATGGAGCACCCAGCATCCAGTGCCCCATGACTTTGCCCACAAAATCTGTGAGAGTGATGGATGTGGACCGTTCCTTTCTGAACTCTGACTGGTAGACAGTTAGAAAGTCATATGTTTCTAGATACATGTCCATAAGTGTCTACACACTACTCTTTCAAACAACTTTGAAATAATGAATAGGAGTGCCCAGGACTATATTATAAGAGGTTATTTACCTCCCATGTAAATGGCAACAATTATTGCATGTTTCCAGACATGTGGAAATTATCCTTCCATCAGGCTTCTGTTAATGAGGCTGGTCGAAACCAGATAGACATAATCTGACATTCAAAATGTAAAAACAAAACAAGGTGCTGCGTCAGCATGTGGTCTGAAAGCAAAACAAAATAGTTATATTAAATGCACGCTGAAAATAGAAAATAGAGCTAAAATCAACGCTTTGACCAAAGGTCTTCTTCAGGAAATATCTAAAAGAGAAAAGCAAAGTTAGTGTAGAGGAGAGGTAAAATAAGGAATATATATGTGGGGAAAGAAAAAAGAGGGAGGCACTGGAAGAAGAAGTGATAAATGGCAAGATAAAGACGGTACCGGGTGAAAACATCACGGACACAGTATCGCCGCACAAAACAAAGTAGGCTACATATCACCAACTACAATGTCGGCATGGAACCGTATTGCCCACCCAAACCTCATGGGCAGTGCACAGCATGAATTGGCAAGGTGCCAACCGAGACCCCAGCCCACCGAATCGTGCCCCAGGCACAGTAAATGCAGCCAGCCACAATGTGTTGGCCGGTCCCCCCCCAACTCACCACGATGTGGTAGACTATTTCCCTAGTGTCAATGGAGCCCCCTCCCCCAACACCACCCTAGTAAGTAGCTGCCCACCCCTTGCACCCTGCAACATACCCCGGCACATGGCGTGTGGCCAGCATGAAAGCCTCCACACCGCCATGTCTGGCCGCCTCCACTGAAATCCAACTGCTACACGCCATCCAGTTCGGCCCAGTGGAGCCGCCAGCCATGGTGGTGTGTGGAGGGCTGTGCTGGCCGCCTGCCCATTGCTGGGGTATGTTGGGGGTGCAGCAGTGGGCAGCTACCTGCTGGAGTGGTGTACGGGAGGGGGGTCCACTAGACACCAGGGAAATAGTCCATGCCGACATTGTAGTCGGCGATATGTAGCCTACTTTGTTTTGTGCAGCGATATTGTGTCCACGATGTTTTCACCCGGTACCAATAAAGACAGAATCTGGAAAACAAAAAGGAGGTGATGGGAGCAACAAGGCATAATAGCAGTGAATGAGCTAGAGAAGTCTCCAGGTGGAGATTAATTAACAGGACCTAGTAAGAAGACTGAAAGGTGAAAATTGTGAGGGAAGGAGACATAGATGGAGACATCTGTGGAAAATGAAAACAGTTATGTACAGATACAAATACAATCTGACATTTTCAAGAATGTTGCTTCTGCTTAATCCAGACATGGAGATTTATTTGAGTTTAAGTTGCTTAAATCTTTGCACACTTCTTTGCTTTTAAATTAATCAAAAATGTATTTGAGGTCTGTTCTCTTGAGCTATTTCGTTTATCCAGGTCTGGCCAGTCTTTACACAATCAGCTTTTCCCAAACTCTGCTGGAAGCTTTATGTCTGGGAACATGCAAAAATATTGATTTAGTATGTTAGCTGTTTTGGGGATTTTGTACAATACCATTTTCTTTCATAAATCTTACACTAGTCCTAGAGTCAGTGGGACCCTTATAACTTTTTATCATTTGCCAGTACATGGATGGATTAGTTGTAGTTTTAATCTTATTCTTAAAGCATTTAGATTTTGTTCTTCTTATTTCCTTTTCACAGTCATTTCTTAGTTTTTTTACCTTTCCCAATCCTCTACATTGATTGTTTTGTTTGTCTTACATCATGCTCTGTCCTTTATTCCTTTTTCTGTTACCCAGGCCAAGGCATATGTTTTTTCTGATCTTTCTGTTTTTAATGGGGCATTTTGTTAAATGTTGTTACAAAATATTGTGTAAAGTCAGTTATAGCCAAGTTCAAATCTGAATCTAGATCCATTCACATATCTGGAATGTGTGTAATGCAGTCAGGGCTGCACTCCCATTAGCTCACGCTGTGAGACCAATGGGCGTCACCTCCAACAGTGTCAGTCAAGCGACGGCAGGGCGGCAGGTGGGTGGGATGCTGCCGCGCCGCTGACCGGGAGGGGAGCCGGGTGGTGGGGATCAGTGGGCAGGTGGGGAGGGGTCCACTGGACCACCAGGGATATTGGATTCTTTGTTATTATACTTAAGCCCGCGATCAGGCTGACAGCGGTCCACTGGACCACCAGGGATATTGGAATCTTTATTACTTTACAAATGCCCACGATCGGGCTGACAGCGGTCCACTGGACCACCAGGGATATTGGATCCTTATTTATTTTACTTACTCCCATGATTGGGCTGGCAGTGGTCCACTGGACCACCAGGGAGTTAGGACGTGAGGTTTTTGAACAGATGCCCACGATCGGGCATGGGGGGGCGCCACCACAGAGGTGCAGCCGGAGCTCGGGTGGCCACCCAGAGGTGGCAGCTGCCATGTTGCACCCTGCAACACGACAGCTCACCTGTGGGTGGCCAGCCATTGCTCCTTTTTTTTTTGGGATCAACTTTGTGCGGCGCAAGTAGTGGTTGTGCATGCATGGCTCAGCACATCCCGGGCTGAATATCGGGATGTGCAGAGTATGCATGGGCACGCCCCTCCCTACCTGTGCCGTATACATTACTGATGTGCTCTGGAGCATCAGTATTTGTGCAGCGCCAATTCCATTTGAATATCACAAGTAGGGTTTCATCAGTGGACATGATATAACACTGTTAAGCCCATGCGCAACCCTTTTGAATATCTGGACCAGGGTGTGTTTTGTTAACCACATTTCTGCTAATCCAATCATATGACAATTTCCATTTTGAAGCTACACTTTGAATAAGTCCATTTTCTTTACTAAACTTCTAACACTTTCCATGGACTATTTTAATATAATGTTTTGCTGGACTTGGACCTGGATTTATCTCAATACCTCCACAAAGAATTAAACAGATTACATATGGTTCTAATTTCAGTTTGATTCTTGTAGTTCTTATTAAGTGCAGATCTATAACACTAATTTGTTTATGTTTGTTTTTGGCTGCATGTACTGGAACCATGTGTTGGAGAATGTAGTTCACTGAATCGGCTTATAAATTAAGCTCCGTGGGAATGTGATTGCCAAAGGTTTCCCTGTACATCCTCCATTATGTTATGCAGCTAAGTTATGTATAAAAACATTAACCAAAAGGATTAAGTTCAAGAGTTACTAAGTTACTGGAGGGGGTGCAGCGCAAGGCGACAAAGATGATACAGGAGCTGGGTGACTTACCATACGAGAGAAGGCTGAGGGAGTTGAACATGTACTCACTGGAGGAGAGGAGGGACAGGGGGATATAATTGAAACCTTCAAATACATGAAAGGAATAAACAAGACAGGTATGGAGGGGCTGTTCAAAGTAAGGAAGGGCAGGGACACTATCCTTATGTTTACAAAGCAAAATCTTGCATTGGCAGAGCAGCCATCAGCTTTGTGCTCCCTCAACTGTGGAACAAGCTGCAAAAACTTTGAAATTAACTCACCCCATCAGCCTAGCAGCTTTTAAATCTCTATATTTACATCATAATAAGGAGTCCTGTGCCTGTCTACCCTAAATAGTGACTCCTATAAATCCAAGTACACTCTAATTACTACTGTTAAAAGACTGATCACATCTATAATCGACTCTTCCCTCTCCCCTTTTTTTGCCCCCATATCTGTCCCTTTCACATTCCATTAACCCTGGTTCCAGCTCTATATTCTCCATACCATATCACTATATATCTTTTTATATTAGGTTTATTTGTGTTCAGTGCACCTGACATGTATATTTCTTTACTTATATGAAAAATTGCATCCTACCCAAAACTAGCTGTATCTTCTGTTCCAAACATATACTACTGTCAATGCTACCTGCTGATACTTTGTATATACTGTATTATCGTATCTCACTTTATTTTTATTATTACTGTTTTCTTGTGTGTTGCATCCCATGTATATTGTCCCTTGTTCCTTGTTGACAAACCCAGGTCCACCTCAAAAATGAGCTTGCTCAACGGTGATCACCTGGTTAAATAAAGACTTTGATTGATTGATTGACTGATCTTTGAGATTCTGACTCCCTGTAATCTGGTGTTAGCGCCACCTGTACTAAGGTGCACTGACTGTTTTACCTTATGTTTATACTTTACCACATGATGTTATACTTTTTGTCTATTTATTAATTACATCTCTGTGTTATGTAACCTGAATTGTTTATCCTACTTTATTACTGTATGAGTCTATGATGTACTGTTTCTCCTTTTTGTTTAAATCATGTCAATGAGGAACTTTTGTAAAAGAACCTAAGGTTCAAAGGTATTTGTAATCCTAGTATTCAATAAATAAAATAAAATAGAATAAAAATGTATCATAAAGGCATCTAAGCATGAAATGGGTCAGCATATTATAAGTAATATCCAATCTGTCTAGGAACTCTTTGCAGAACACATACAAACAGTGGAGAGAAAGACCCAGTTGGTGCACAGATAATTATATTTCTACAATCACATGGGGTGTGGTGTGCATATATTGTGGAACACATACAGACAGCAGAGAAAAAGAAATGCCTCAGCTGGGACTTGAACCCAGGCTGCCTGGAATACCTTTCCAATTGCCCTACCAGCTGCACCACCAAGGCAACTGGAAACTGGGCTGCACCCGAGCACATTATTCTTTCCCCAAATGTTTCATAAGGATGTCTAAGCATGAAATGGGCCAACTTATTATAAGTAATGTCCAATCTGTCTAGGACTTGCTTGCAGACATATTGGTAAACTATAATACCAAACTCTAAAATATGTAGGAGAAGTTGTGTGGTTAAAGTTACCCTGGTATTTTCGGAATAGCAATCTGTGATGAAGTGCTCCTAGTCTAGCATTTACTTTTTATAGTATTATTATGGGGAAGGTCAAAACTTCACAGCATTCAGACACAGGGATCAGATCCTAAGAGGGTCCTCTGAGATTTCGAGGGCCACGGGAAGCAAGGTGCCCTCCCCCACCCCTGAGCTAGCCAGCATTCGGACACAGGGATCAGATCCTAAGAGGGTCCTCTGAGGTCACAAGGGCCATGGGAACCAGGGTGCCCTCCCACACCCCTGAACTCACCAGGTAAGTGCACAGCCCATGTCGAGGAACTCCTTTCTTACTGCACACAAGGACTTGACTTGTTTGGCATTTTGGTGCCATTTCTACTTTAAATTTTACTGTCGGTGTATGTCTGGAGATAGTTTTTATGCTGTAGCAGTTTTATTCCCTAACACAACTATGCTTTAAGGTTTTTCTCTGCTGTTGCTTCCTCTTAAATACAAATTAATGCTGCTAATTAGTGCTGCTATGTTTAGAGCCCTGAATTAGACTGTGTCCCTATTGTTACAACTGTGCTTTAAGGCTTTTATTGTTGCATCCCTAAATATAAATTAATTGCAGCTTTGTTAGAGCTCTGAATTTTTTCTATTTGCATCCCTTAGATACTGATTAATTGTGCTGCGTGGTAGAGCCCTGACTAGATTCTGCAGCTCAAACTGCAGCTCAAACTTCCCTAAGGTGCTCTTCAGGTTTCTGCTGTGAGTTGCAGCCCTGGCTACTAAAAGCCACCCACAGAATAGCAATTTTGATCCTGATGTAAAAAATTAAAAAAAAAATAAAATAAAATAACCAGGAACCAACTAGTCTTGTTTCTGTCCGGTTAGAGCTGGGGCTCCAAATCCTGTTCAGATGTGCACTGCTTAATTCAAATTTAGGTGAAGCCCTCCCCCAACCCCTGAACTCACCAGCATTAGGACACAGGGATCGGATCCTAAGAGGGTCCTCTGAGGGCGCAAGGGCCGAGGGAATCATAGCGCCTCCCCACCCCGAACTGCGCCCAGGTATGTGCATAGCCATGTCGAGGCTCCTTTCTCACTGTGCACAAGGACTTGACTTGTTTGGCCCCACTGATGCAAAGCATCGGCTCCCCAGCCCCCGCCAACACCCTTGGTCAACATGCCCTTATATAGGGTCTGTGAACCAATCAGCTCACATTACCATTAGCAGCTTATACACTTTCGCCACTAGAGGCTGCTGTGCTGCCCTGCTCTCGGCTTGCTGTTATTCCTTAGCACTCCACATTAGTGCCAGGATGTTTCCTCTCATTATCCAGCTGTGCTCTCTGCTATCCACTGTTCTGACCCCTGCTGTTTCCTCCAGGAATACTCACCCCGCTTTTGGACACAGACTATAGCCTGACTGCCTGGCAGCCTTTCAACACATGAGAAGCCCTCTCACCCCCATGCCTTTGCTAATGGGTCTGTGCATGTGGCCTTCACTCCACTTATCACTTCTTATGAGCACCGCTCCAGGTGCATCATAACGTACTCGTCCTGCTATGCGTGGCAACCACACCACCTGCAACCCTTGGTGCAGTCCACCCTTTCCTCGTTCCAACTCCTACTCCTGGCTACCCCCCATGTACCTCATTCCTACCTTCTCTACCCCTGTAGTGCATTCAGCCCGCCACGCTCACTACAGCAAAAAAATGTTCTGGAACCCTGCACTCAGGTTCCTACTCCTCCTCCTTCTCATGTCGGGCAATATCCACCCAAATCCTGGGCCTCCAGTACCCCTGGCACCTACCCACTCCCCTGCCTGTGGACTGCGCATTGCCTCCCTCAATGTGTGCAGTCTATTAAAAGAGTGGGACTCCTTCCAGTGTTGGGTCCTGCAACATCAGCCTGATGTCACAGCCATGGGTGAAACCTGGCTCACCCCTCAAATTCCCGACTCATCTATAACCCTCTCTGATTATAACCTCTACGCGTCAACTGGCAGGGGTGGCGGTGAGCGTGAGGGGTGGTTACTATTTACGCCAAGGTCATACTCACGAGGCAGCTGACCCCACCCCCAGCTGGCTCAAAGACCCCAGGTACTCACTCTTAAACTTACCTGGCCGCCTCCCAAAACCCTGCCTGCCATCACTGCTGTATACATTCCCCAGGGAACAAAGGTAGCCTTCCTCTCGGTACTGTCCTACCTGACCATCCTCCCATCTCAAACTGAAAGATCATACTTGGGGACTTCAAAATCAATTGGTTAGGTAAGGCGCGCACAGCTCATGGATGCTACCACAGCCCAAGACCTATCCCAAGTTGTCACATCCCCACCTGCCTTGACCTGCGTGCTGGGTCTTCCTCTCTGCTAGACCTTGTTTTCACCAATCATCCCCACAAAATCACTAGTGTCACTGTTCTCCCAAATGCCCTTAGTGACCACTCCCCAGTTCTCTGTTCCTGGACAAGCAAAGCTCCTAGATCTCCTCCCAAATTAATAGCAGCAACTCAAACTGGGCCCAGGTAAACTTGCGCTTCTTAAACACGCCTCAGTGTCAGGACTGGTCCTTCATAACTAACACCTCTGACCCGATAGAGCTCTTGCTGTCTTCATCCTGTCCGTCAACAATATATGCAACAAATTTGCCCCTTACTACAAAAGAATGGTCAAAGGCAATCTGGTGCCTTGGATCACTGATTGCCTCCTGGCCTTGATGAGGGCCAGAGATTCATTATGCAACTTTCCAATGAGACTGCTGCTTGCCGTTCAATAGGCAAAAGTACAGAGAGGCTTGGAACAAGTGCATGTGGGCCTTGTGCAAAGCAAAAGCAGAGTATAAATCCTCCTAACCTCCTCCTGGAGCTCAGGGAGCAAGTTCTGGAACAATATTAAGGAAATCTGTGGTAAAGACCCTAACCCGTTTCCTAATCAGGTCATGTAGATGGGTCTTAACCTCTGGCCCTGCCGTGCGCTGCAGTCTTCAATAATGCCTTCACAAACCTCAACCATGTTCTCTCTCTCCTAATTTCTTTGACCCACCTACTCCAGCTCCCCCATTTCCCCAGTAGCCCCCTTTACCTGCACTGAATTACTCCTAAGTCTGCAGGCCACCCTCCTACAGTAGTGACTCCCTAGATATGAAGCTCCTTTGGCTCACCCTTCATGGGTACTCTACCCCTTACCCACATTTAAACCGCTCCCTATGTCTAGGTAAATCCCCTCTAGGTGGAAATCTGCCTCCATCATCCCCATATTTAATAATGGGGACCGCTCATTACCAATAATTACCTCCCCATCTCCATACTCCCACCCCTTTCCAAAGTTTTAGAGCGGATTGTATCTGATCATCTCACCGATCACCTCAACAAGTACAACCTACTCTGCAAACAGCAACACTATTTCCGCAAAGGGCACAGTACTACCACTGCCTTGCTCAAGTTTACCACACACATTTACTCTGCTCTGGATTAGGGTCATATCACTGGAGCTGTCTTTATAGACCTCACGAGGCATTTGACACTGTCAACCACTCCTCATGCTAACCACCTTGGCCAAATTGAGTTTCTCTTGGGATGCTTTGGGGTGGTTCTCTGACTACCTCTCGCACCGGTTCCAGCAGGTCAAAATTGATAACACCTTATCCGATAGACTGCCTGTCCTCTCTGGTGTCCCTCAGGGGTCAATTCTTGGACCTCTACTTTTCAGCCTCTACCTCAACTCCCTCCCAAGTACTGCCTCGGCAACCTATCCACCACATATCTAAGGCTCCAAATGTTAGGTTGGGGCTGTTGCACCTCTTCAAACACTGTCTTACCCTAGACGCTCTCAGGCTTTTTGTCTCCTCCTCGGTCCTATCTCCGCTTGATTTTGGCTTACTCATCTATGGTACAGCAAACACCTCAGCTCTAGTAGACTCCGTCTCTCCCTAAATAAAGCATGCCACCTCATCCTGGGATGTGACCATCTCACCCACACCTGCTCACTTTATAACACTACCAACTGGCTTAATCTAGACAACAGAATCAGGTTCCACACCCTGCCTAATGGCTAAAAGGTTGCTCTTGGCCTCTCTCCCTCATGGACTCACCCCTTTAGTCCACCCAGCTCTTAAGGTCAAGAACACCCATTGCTCAGACAAAGCATCTCCCTTGCTTCTCTCCTGCCGTACCTCCCAATTCCAAAGGTCTTTCGGATACAGGGCCCCCAACGTGGTTGAACAGCCTACCCACCTCTCTTGTAAATGAACCAAGACTTGGCCCATTCAAAACCCAACTTAGGATCCACCTCCTGACATCAAGTGTCTGTGACTGCAACTGAACTCCACATCTACCTCCTCCTTTCTACACTGACAATGGCCACTGGCCTGACTCCCCCCCACCACCACTTTTGAGGCCTAACCTGAGTCTGTCAGGCTCTGACTCATATCAGAGTTCAACCTGTATTGTGTAAGACCTGTACTAAGTAACCCTAGCATTTAAATGTTAGCCAATGCTGTTTCTTGTAACAATGCTGAACTGTATCACTGTTCAATCGTTAGTAATGTCTGTCTGTTTCTAATCTCTGTGACGTAGAACCTTTGTAAATGAATCTGTGACTCAAAGGTATTTCTGAATCCAAATAAATAAAAAATTAAAAAAAAATAAAACTTAATGGGCTATCTATTATTACTGCTAAGTATTTACAGTCCTTAGTATTTTTATTAATAGAGTCATCCAATAATCATACGTTTAATTCCCAGATCCCAGAGGCTTTTTTACTTTTTTGTAAAAGACATTTGACTGTGTTTTTCACACTAAAGACTATTCAGCAGAAGCAAACTATTTTTGTAGTAAGTTGAAGTTTAGTTGAAATCTAGTTGGAGTTTTTGTTCCATCTGGTTCAAATCATATGCGCTTGCTGTACAGTAATCAGTACAATATCATCTCTGTATAGTTCTATTTTAAAGTGCTGAATGCATCCAGAAAGATCATTCACATAAACCAAAAATAATAAGGGACCTAATACAGATCTCTGAGGGAACCCCCTGAATAGATACCCCACCTGACATATTATTATTTAAGACAATAGATTGCCTCCTATTCATCAAATATGATGCAAACATATTGGAGCCTGTGCACAAACAGGCAGGAATTACATGCTGGAGGTGCGTATGCTGCCTGCGCAGCTCCACACCCATGGACTGGTGTGCACCAGCCAGTATTCACAAATGGCCACCACCTGTCCATAGCTCCCCCCCCCATTGTGCAGGCCCACAAAGGGTGGCCAGGGGCAGAGTAGGGGACCCATGCAGACATCCAATTGGATGCCCAGATAGGGTCCAGGAGTAGATCCATGCTGGGCAGTGCAGGTTCAGGTGCATGAATAGCACCTGCAGGCACTCAGACCTGTGGCCATGCCACTCTGTCCAACGCCCCCTGCACAATACCCACCCCACAGCCTGGTGTCCCTCCACCAGCAACCCACCCCCCAGTCAGACAGGGACCCCACCACACACAGCTGTGCCCCGACCCATCGGATGCCAGATGCAACCCCCAACACACGCACACCAACAGGACCCCATCCCCGCAGTGACCTCCCCCAACACCCATCACCACCCCAACTACAGATCCCATGCCAGAGTCCCTCCCTCTGATCCTGACCTGCAACCCCAGCACTAACATTGGTGGTCAGTGGTACCCCACCCACAACAACCAGTGGTGCCCACCACATACCCTGCCCCAGTACCCGGCACAGTCATTTGGTGGACAGGACTCTCCCCAGCAGCACCAAAAACACCCCACCCCACCCCGTACCTGCATGCCAGTGCCACGGCAGTGCCAGCGAGTGGCACAGCCCTCCACACACCTTCCATGGCTGCCCACTGTATACCTGATGCAGGGGTGCACAGCCTAATTATAGGCTGTGCTTCCAGCATCGGTTGTACAGTGGCGGCTGAGGAGGTGTGTGGAGGCTGTGCGGCTCACCGACAACCATCGCAGTGGCACTGGCATACAGGTATGGGGGTGGGGTGGAGGTGTTGTCAATGCGGCAGGGGGGGTTCTATCTCAACACCAAGGAGGGATGATGTGTGGGGTGGGTGCTTGGCATACCCGGGGACAGGGCAGATATGCTGAGGGGGCAGTAGCACATTCTGGCCAGTGTCACTCTGGCATGCCACTGGGCCAGGGGACTCTGTGGGTGCATGAGCCAGGCTGCATATCAAGCTTATAGCAGGGTTCCCCATGGCATATCCCACTCCAGCCCTATATGCCCCGTGGAATGCACCATGCACATTTGTGAATGGCACATAGTACTTGCATGGCCCCCACCCGCCCCCGGCACTTTACTGTCCTCGCAGCCGGGGGATCTGGTGTGTAGGGGCTGCACATCCCCATTTCATGCATTCTGTATGGGGGGTGCAATCGGTGCGGCTACATGCTGTGGATCCACAGCGTGTAAGCACATCATACCTTTGTGCATAGGCCCCATTGTTTGTTTCTGCTGCTACTCCCATCTCCCATGCCGGTGAATTTATTTAGTAAAATTACATGACCCACCAAGTCAAATGCCTTTGAGGGAGCCATGTACACTGCTCCAATGGAGCACCCAGCATCCAGTGCCCCATGACTTTGCCCACAAAATCTGTGAGAGTGATGGATGTGGACGTTCCTTTCTGAACTCTGACTGGTAGACAGTTAGAAAGTCATATGTTTCTAGATACATGTCCATAAGTGTCTACACACTACTCTTTCAAACAACTTTGAAATAATGAATAGGAGTGCCCAGGACTATATTATAAGAGGTTATTTACCTCCCATGTAAATGGCAACAATTATTGCATGTTTCCAGACATGTGGAAATTATCCTTCCATCAGGCTTCTGTTAATGAGGCTGGTCGAAACCAGATAGACATAATCTGACATTCAAAATGTAAAAAACAAAAACAAGGTGCTGCGTCAGCATGTGGTCTGAAAGCAAAACAAAATAGTTATATTAAATGCACGCTGAAAATAGAAAATAGAGCTAAAAATCAACGTTTTGACCAAAGGTCTTCTTCAGGAAATATCTAAAAGAGAAAAAGCAAAGTTAGTGTAGAGGAGAGGTAAAATAAGGAATATATATGTGGGGAAAGAAAAAAGAGGGAGGCACTGGAAGAAGAAGTGATAAATGGCAAGATAAAGACGGTACCGGGTGAAAACATCACGGACACAGTATCGCCGCACAAAACAAAGTAGGCTACATATCACCAACTACAATGTCGGCATGGAACGTGTGCCCACCCAAACCTCATGGGCGGTGCACAGCATGAATTGGCAAGTGCCAACCGAGCCCAGCCCACGAATCGTGCCCCAGGCACAGTAAATGCAGCCAACCACAATGTGTTGGCGGTCCCCAACTCCACCACGATGTGGTAGACTATTTCCCTGGTGTCTAGTGGACCCCTCCCCAACACCACCTAAGTAAGTGGCTGCCCACCCCTTGCTGCCTACAGCATACCCGGCAGTGGGCGGGTGGCCAGCACAACCCTCCACACACTGCCATGTCTGGCGCTCCACTGAACGAACTGCTGCGCTCATCCAGTTAAGTCCAGTGGAGTGACCAGCTATCAGTGGTGTCGGAGAACTTCAATAACACGCCTGCCGTGCTGAAACATGTTGAGGAAATTACAGCTGATGAGCAGCTACCTGCTGAGGTAGTGTGCAGGAAGGAGTCCCACTAGACCAAGAAAATAATCCATACCCATTTATTAGCAATAAAGCGATATGTAACCTACTTTGTTTTGTGCAGCGATATAGTGTCCACGATGTTTCACCGGTACCAATAAAGACAGAATCTGGAAAACAAAAAGGAGGTGATGGGAGCAACAAGGCATAATAGCAGTGAATGAGCTAGAGAAGTCTCCAGGTGGAGATTAATTAACAGGACCTAGTAAGAAGACTGAAAGGTGAAAATTGTGAGGGAAGGAGACATAGTGGAGACATCTGTGGAAAATGAAAACAGTTATGTACAGATACAAATACAATCTGACATTTTCAAGAATGTTGCTTCTGCTTAATCCAGACATGGAGATTTATTTGAGTTTAAGTTGCTTAAATCTTTGCACATTCTTTGCTTTTAAATTAATCAAAAATGTATTTGAGGTCTGTTCTCTTGAGCTATTTCGTTTATCCAGGTCTGGCCAGTCTTTACAATCAGCTTTTCCCAAACTCTGCTGGAAGCTTTATGTCTGGGAACATGCAAAAATATTGATTTAGTATGTTAGCTGTTTGGGATTTTGTACAATACCATTTCTTTCATAAATCTTACACTAGTCCTAGAGTCAGTGGGACCCTTATAACTTTTTATCATTTGCCAGTACATGGATGGATTAGTTGTAGTTTTAATCTTATTCTTAAAGCATTTAGATTTTGTTCTTCTTATTTCCTTTTCACAGTCATTTCTTAGTTTTTTTTTACCTTTCCCAATCCTCTACATTGATTGTTTTGTTTGTCTTACATCATGCTCTGTCCTTTATTCCTTTTTTCTGTTACCCAGGCCAAGGCATATGTTTTTTTTCTGATCTTTCTGTTTTTTAATGGGGCATTTTGGTTAAATGTTGTTACAAAATATTGTGTAAAGTCAGTTATAGCCAAGTTCAAATCTGAATCTAGATCCATTCACATATCTGGAATGTGTAGTACGGTACGGGCTGCACTCCCATTGGCTCACGCTGTGGACCAATGGGCGTACGGCCCTACCAACAGTGTCAGTCAGCGAGCGGCAGGGCGGCAGGTGGGTGGGATGCTGCAGCCCGCCGCTGACCGGAGGGGAGCCGGGTGGTGGGGGATCAGTGGGCGGGTGGGAGGGGGTCCACTGGACCACCAGGATATTGGATTCTTTGTTATTTACTTAAGCCCGCGATCAGGCTGACAGCGGTCCACTGGACCACCAGGGATATTGGAATCTTTATTACTTTACAAATGCCACGATCGGGCTGACAGCGGTCACTGGACCACCAGGGATATTGGATCCTTATTTATTTTACCTCTCCATGATTGGGCTGGCAGTGGTCCACTGGACCACCAGGGAAATTAGGGCGTGAGGTTTTGAACAGATGCCCACGATCGGGCATGGGCGCCACCACAGAGGTGCAGCCGGGCTCGGGTGGCCACCCAGAGGTGGCAGCTGCCATGTTGCACCCTGCAACACGACACAGCTCACCTGTGGGTGGCCAGCCATTGCTCCTTTTTTAGGATCAACTTTGTGCGGCGAAGTAGTGGTTGTGCATGCATGGCTCAGCACATCCGGGCTGAATATCGGGATGTGCAGGTATGCATGACGCGCCCCTCCCTACCTGTCCCGTATACATTACTGATGTGCTCTGGAGCATCAGTATTTGTGCAGACGCAATTCCCATTTGAATATCACATAGGGCTTCATCAGTGGGCATGATGTAACACTGTTAAGCCTCATGCGCAACCCTTTTGAATATCTGGACCAGGGTGTGTTTTGTTAACCACATTTCTGCTAATCCAATCATATGACAATTTCCATTTTGAAGCTACACTTTGAATAAGTCCATTTTCTTTACTAAACTTCTAACACTTTCCATGGACTATTTTAATATAATGTTTTGCTGGACTTGGACCTGGATTTATCTCAATACCTCCACAAAGAATTAAACAGATTACATATGGTTCTAATTTCAGTTTGATTCTTGTAGTTCTTATTAAGTGCAGATCTATAACACTAATTTGTTTATGTTTGTTTTTGGCTGCATGTACTGGAACCATGTGTTGGAGAATGTAGTTCACTGAATCAGCTTATAAATTAAGCTCCGTGGGAATGTGATTGCCAAAGGTTTCCCTGTACATCCTCCATTATGTTATGCAGCTAAGTTATGTATAAAAACATTAACCAAAAGGATTAAGTTCAAGAGTTACTAAGTTACTGGAGGGGGTGCAGCGCAGGGCGACAAAGATGATACAGGAGCTGGGTGACTTACCAGACGAGAGAAGGCTGAGGGAGTTGAACATGTACTCACTGGAGGAGAGGAGGGACAGGGGGATATAATTGAAACCTTCAAATACATGAAAGGAATAAACAAGACAGGTATGGAGGGGCTGTTCAAAGTAAGGAAGGGCAGGGACACCAGGGGGCATGATATGAGACTGGAGGGAGGAAGATTCAGGAGGGAGATGAGGAGACACTTTTTTACAGAGAGGGTGGTAGCTGGGTGGAATGCGTTACCGGTGGAAGTTGTATCCAGTAGAACAGTAGACTGCTTCAAAGGGGTTGGGACAGGGCAAGGGAAGGGTCAAGGGAGAGGATGGGAGGGAGGGGCAGCTGCAGATAAGAGGTGCTAGCTGCACATTCAAGCAGACTTGATGAACCACGAGGCCTTTATCTGCCATCAAATTTCATATGTACGTAAGAGGCCTATAATGTTTCTCTGACAAAGTCAAGAAGTAGTAGGAACTGATAAAAGACCTTCTGCAGGTACAAGGAACAAACAGGGGAAGAATGGGAGAAATATTTACAAAAAAGTAAGAGAGGCAAAGAGAGGCGGTTTGAGGCGAAAGCGAACACAGACTATGTATTATTGCTAAAGGGTTAAGGCGGAAAAACATTTCTTCAGATACATTAGAAAAAATAAGAAAGGACAGGGAATCATTAAGCTATTATAGGGTTAGGGTGATAAGAGGACAGGAAAATGGCTGCCATCCTTAATGATTACTTCTGCTCAGTTTTCATCAGGGAGGAATGCAGGCCCTTGCCCGAGAGTGGCATTAAAGCGGCTGATAAGAGGGTCTCTGAGATGAGACAGCCAATATTTACAAGTGACAGGGTCCATAAAGGGTTGGTAGCCCTAAAAATAGATAAGGCCCTGGAACTAGACGAGCTGCATCCAAGGATTCTCAAGGAACTGGCAGTAGAACTGGATGAACCCCTGGTAGGACTATTCAACTGATCACTATGGACAGGGTAGTTCAGAAGGACTAGAAAGTGGGAGATGTTGTTCTTCTCCAAAAGGGGGGGTGCACAAGGAACAAGTGGTGAACTATAGACCTGACAGTCAGATCTCTATTGTAATGAAACTAATGGAGTCAGTGATTAAGGAATACCTCATGGATTAACTGGAGAACAACGGTCTCCAGGATAGTAAACTGCACAGGTTTGTGGCAGGGAGGTCCTGTCAGATGAACCTGATACTTTTCCTTGATGGGGTTAAGAGAGGAAATTGGAAAGGGGACGTGCAGTGGATTTGCTCTGTTTCAGCTTCAACAAGGTTTTTGATTTGGTGCCCCACAGATGCATGCTGAAGAAAATAGATGATCTAGGTGTGGTAAAGGACATAGTGAACTGGGTAGGCAACTGGGTAGGAAACTCTCTAAAGGGTAGGCAGCAGAGGATTGTGGTCAGCAGTGTCAAATCAGAAGAGAGGGAGTCAGGAGCAGGGTGCAACAGGGGTCTGTCCTGGGCTCGGTCCTCTACAACAAGTTCATCAGCAATATTATGGAGGGTATCTGAGGCAGGCTGTGTCTCTTCGTGGATGACACTAAGCTCTGTGGGAGGGTTGATAGTGATTAGGGAATCAGGAAATTGCAGAGTGACTTACAAAAGCTAAAGGGATGGTCTTAGGTTGGGCAACTGCAATTCAACACCAAAAAGTGCAAAGTAATACCCCTAGGAAATAAGAACCCCAGGACAGAATACTGGATGGGTGGAGTGAGACATAACACTCTGGCTGAAGAATGTGACCTAGGAGTTATCACCAGTGAAACCCTCAAGCAATCATGTCAGTGCAACAAAGCCTACAGTAAGGCAAGTAGGATGCTGTGGTGTATGGAGAGAGGTACTGATAGCAGGAGAAAAAAGGTCATACTACCACTTCATAGATCTTTAGTGAGGCCACACCTGGAGTACTGGACCCAGTTTCTTAGCCCTTACCTCAGGAAGGAGGAACAGGCTGAAGATAGTACAGCACAGAGTGACTAAAATAATTCAGTGATAACAGGGCAGGTCCTACAAGGTATGAGATGGGGCAATACCAGACCTGGTGCTCACTAACAGGGACAGTGTTGCAGACATCAAGGTGGGAAGCCACCTGGGGACTGACCATCGTGCAGTGTGGTTCCACATAAGAACAGCTGCAGAATCAACAAAGCAAGGGCAAGAGTCCTGGACTTCAGAAGGGCAAATTTTATAAAGACAGGTGAATGCCTCAAGAATGACCTGGCAGGGGGAGATGACCTGGAGGGTGGAGGAGGAGTGGATCAAACTAAAAGAGAGCATAATGAAGGCAACAAACCTCTGCATCAAGCAAGTAGCAAAAGCAAAAGGAAAGGGAGACCACTATGGTTCTCGAAAGAGGTGGCAGAAAAGGTGAAGGCTAAAAGAGCAGCATTCAGAAGGTATAAAGAGACAGAAAGAGGAGGATAGGGAAGTGTATCAGGGAAAACAGAGAAAGGCAGGGAAAGCAGTAAGGAGAACAAAGGTGCAAACGGGAGAAAGAATAGCTCAGGCAGTATCAAAAGGGAACAAGACATTTTTAGGTATGTTTGCAAAAAAGAAAGACTAAGTTAGAAATTGTAAAGTTAAGGTGGGAGACTGTATGGAGTAGGACCAAGAAAAGGCAGACATCTTAAACAAATATTTCTGCTCAGTGTTCACAGTGGAAGGGGAGGGACCATGAAAAAGCATCAAGAGCTTTGATGAGAGGGAAGTGGACACTAAACCTTTTTCTGAGGAAAATGTCCGGAAAGCAGTCACTAACTTGAAAGTGGACAAAGCTATGGGGCCAGACGGTGTGCATCCAATGGTGCTGAGGGAGCTCAGAAAGGTACTAGCTGCACCTCTGACAGATCTATTCAACAGATCATTGGAGACCGGAGTGGTTCTGGTGGACTGCAGGACTGGAGAAGGGCAGATGTCCCATTTCAAAAAGTGGTAGCAGTGAAGAGGCAGACAATTATAGGCCTGTCAGCTTGGCATTGGTGGTGGGTAAGTTAATGGAAACACTACTAAAGGAAAGGATTGTGGGATATCTTGAATCCAACAGTTACAGGATCTAAGGTAGCATGGATTCAAAGGGGGGAGGTCATGCCAAACAAATCTGATAGAGTTCTTTGACTGGGTGACCAAGGAGTTATACTAGGGTGGAGCAGTGAACATGGCCCACCTGGATTTCAGCAAGGCTTTCAACACTGTTCCACATAGAAGACTGGTAAGGAAGCTGGGAAGCTAGGGGGTAGGCAATGAGGAGGTAACCTGGGTATAAAACTGGTTAAGAAATAGTAGTCAGAGGGTATTAGTAAACAGAGTAAGCTCTGAGGAAGGGAGGGTGACCAGCAGAGTACCTCAGGGTTCAGTGCTGGGATTGGTCCTCTTTAATGTCTTTATCAGTGACATACTGTAGCAGAGGAGCTGGAAGGAAAGGTCTGCCTCTTTGCAGATGATACCAAAATCAGAAACAGGTGGACATTCCAAGCGGTAGGGGTGGAAAGGATGGGCAGAGTTCTGAACAAAACTGGAAGAATGGTCAAGTGTACGGCAGCTGGGTTTTAATGCAAACAAGTGCAAAATAATGCACTTAAACCATAGAAACTGGGGGTGGGAGGGGCAAGTACAAATTGGGTGGAGAGATACTGACAATGACCAAGCAAGAAAGAGACCTAGGGTAATCATATAGGATAACCTAAAGGTGGCCAGGCAGTGTGACAAGGCAGTTGGGAGGGCTAGTGGGCTGTTGATATCCATAGGAAGAGGTATCATCCGCAGAAAGAGGGAGGTGGTATTGCCCCTGTGTAGACTGCTAGCAAGACCCTGCCTTGAGTACTGTGTTCAGTTCTGGAGACCACATCTCAGAAAGATCCTTGACAGAGTAGAGGCAGTCCGGAAGAGAGCAATTAAAATGGTGCAGGGTCTGCATCAAAAACCCTATGAGGAGATGCTAAAGGAGCTTGATATGTACACCCTGGTGGAGAGGAGGAAGAGGGGGATATGATAGAGACCTTTAAATACCTCACAGGGGTAAATAAGGTACAGGAAGGGAATATTTTTCAGAAAAAAGGTGCTCTTGAACACGAGGACATGCTATAAAGCTGGAGAGGAGTAGATTCAGGAGAGATCTGAGGCAGTATTTCTTCACAAAAAGAGTGGTGGACTCCTGGGACAGTCTTCCCGCTGAGGTAGTGGGGGCAAAAACAGTGGCGGGGTTCAAAAATGCCTGGGATAGGCACAAGGGAATTGTAGGAATAAGGAAGGAGAGGGAGAGACAGCATCTTAGATCAAGTCAGTCTGCAGCAAAAATGAATGCAGAAAAAAATTGGGCAGATTGGGTGGGCCAAGCGGCCCTTATCTACCATTAGTTCTAAGTTTCTGTGTTTCTATGAGCACCTCAAGGCACTGAACACGAATTGGCTGGAGGTCAGAAGAGAGAGGAGAGATGTGACAAAGACCTTCACGTTCCCAAAAGGAATAAACAAGGTGAACTGCAAGGAACTTTTTAGACTGAATGCTAGCTTGAGGTCATGGGGCCATGAATGGAAACTGACAGGAGGGAGGTTCAAGAGGAACCTGAGGAAGTATTATTTTACAAAAAGGGTGGTGGAGCCATGGAACGGTCTATCAGCCGAGGTGGTGGGCACTAAAACAGTTGTTGGTTTCAAGTATGGTTGGGACAGAGTGAAGGGCACAGTGGTCACTCAGGACAGTAAAATCAAGAAAGATAATGGGGAGGGCAGAGAACTAGGACCCTGAATGGACAATAGGTCCCAGGGTTGGATAGGGAATTTAGGCAGACTAGATGGACTATTGGTCTTTTTCTGCTTTTATTTCCTATATTTCTCCTTATGGAGCTCCAATTTAAAGAGATAGTGTACTACATAAAGCAAATATTAGCTTTTAAAAGCAGTTAGCCATTTCTTTTTATATCCGAGATACTTTTTCTTTTCCCTTTGGTTAATTAGAAGATTGTTTACCTGACATTAGTAGGTGTGGTGTGTGGGACAGTCCTCTGCCTCTCTGCCTGTTAGCTGAGATAGCTATCTCTATTCCCTTCCCCTAACTACATCATTAGCATTGTGACCTCACTTTCTGTGAGATCACTGATGCTTAGGAACAATCACTCAGTAGTTATCAGGTCAAGTCACCTGTGATGTCACTGTCAGTGAGATCACAATGCTGATGGTGTAGTAAGGGAGGTAAAAATAAATACGTCAGCTGCCAGATTACGAGCTGTTTCACACATTCAGTGCAATATTATCACATGGAAAACATTCTAATGAGCAAAAGGAAAAAAAAATACTTCAGAATAAAACATTACAACTGACTACTTTGTAAAATTTGCATAGTTTTCCTGCCTGCCTGTCTTGGCTCCACTAGCTTTGTATGTGTTTCAGAGCTCAGTCTAAGATTGAGGGCAAGTACTATGCAAACCAAAAACGTATTTAAATAATACAGTATTCTCAGTTAAAGAATAGTTCAATCCTTTGCATGGTCTACTCAGAAATGAATTAAGTAAAAACTTGCTATCTTTTTAAAATTGCTTTGTGTTGGAGAGTTTTTTTTTCTTTTTTAAGACCACAAAAATGGCTTGAAACCAAGTAGTTCACATTTGTAACCATGTCTGTTCCCTCAGTTACAAACTTGATAAAGTGCGATTTTAATTAAATCCTCCAAGGAAACACATCTGACTAGTGGAAATGAAAGAACTGACTCTTGGTGACCTATTGCCTTGTTGGCATCCTGCCACCACTGCCAAAACTCATGCTGCAGCTGACTTCCACTCCTGAGTAGCTGGATCTGTCCCTCACACTATGTAAGCAATAAGACTCAATAGGATGTGGGTAGTTGTGAGATAAACACATACCCAGGTGTATTGTGAGGCACGAAGCATTGACTCTGAGTACCTTCAGCACCTGAAAGTGCGTTTATAACATAACTACCCATAGCCTGACGTGTTTTGTTGCACTTATAAAATGGGGAAACGGAGAAATCTTTAAAAAATGAAAAAAAGTCAACTTTTAAAATTTAGAAACAGGTATTTTCTTCTATAAAAAGTAACTAGTAAAAAGTAGTCCATCCCCACCTGTCTATCATCTGTCTTTCCATGCATTCTGTAGACGGGATGTTTATCATGGAATGCAGGAATTCAAACTTCTGCAGACGTCTACTGGTAGGGCACTGGGTCACAATGTCGCATGCAAACACAGCTAATGGCAAAACAGTGCATACAAAGAAGGTTGCGCAGGGAAACAGTGCAAGCAGGCCCACATGTTGCGGGCAGAAAGCAAGAGGCAGGACAACAGACACGTGTGCAAAATGTGTTTACTGGTGCATGAAAGACAAATCAACACAGTGCTATAGTGATAGTGAACATAAGCAACCCCCAAAGCACCCCCCCACCCGGCTCCCAAAACCAGTCACATTAGACCTGAAGGGACAAGTTAACGCTATTCACTAGGTACTCCACTGTGGACCGCTGACTGTAGGCCCCAACAATGGCAGCAATCCTCCTGCCGCATCCTTATAACACCTCTTAGTGATTTGGCATGGTGTTCCCAGCAGACAGCTGGGCAAGCTGAACACTAGTCAGCTACTCTCTCTACCCCCAACACCATATGAAAGCATACAGATTAAGATGAAACACCCAGAAGCGTGCAGCAAAACCCCTGTGCCAAGCCTCCACGGCATTCATAGTCCGGAGTGTACCATCCTGCGCGGCCCCATACACATTCCAGGTGGAGATGCCATACAGAGGCTTCCTCTGTGCTGAATGGCACTCAAGCCTACCCTCCCAAGTATCCTCAAAGTAGTCCATCAGCTGGAACAACAGGTCGCCGTTGGCCTTCATGTACTCCAATTCACGCAGTGCAGTGCAGACATCAGCAACATCATCTGGTGGGACAAAGACCAGTGCCACAACCATATGGTCATGCAGAGTGAACTCCAGGTCCTCTGTGTAGTGGGCCATGAACCCTTCAATCCACTGGCAACATTTCCACACCTCCTAGTCCAGGTGGAAAAAGCAGCCCTGCTGTTGGCTGCTGGGGAAGACATTAGCAAAGGCCTGCATGGCCGCAAGTTCAAAGTCAGTAAGGACTGCCGCAGGTGTGAGGCCAGGGCAATGTGACTTTACCTGCTGGAATGCAGCCATATATGCAACAGTGGTCTGGGAACTCATCAGTAGATAGGTGAGTGGGAAGGTTGTGCCCTCCAGCAGTCCATGGATTGTTTATAATTCCTGGAACAGTGGTGGGGTGATGCTGAAGGTCCCATCTGTGAGTATCATACTGCACCCCTCCAATTGTGCCAGCGTGGACCGTGTTGCATACACCAGCAGCCTGTGGTCCCCTGGGCTGCTGTCATATAGGAGGAAGGGGACCTCTGTCTCCGTTGATGTGTATTTAGGAGGTATCACCAGCTGCTGCAGAGTCAACGGCTGTGGTGGTGGCCTGTGTGCCACAGTCCTGGCCCTGGCACAGGTCCGCTTTATGAGGGACAATGCAGACAGTCTACCTGTGACAGATGTGGGTACACCTGATGTGCAGGCTGCCACCAGTGCACTGCATGGCTCATTGGTGCATCGGGCATGGTCCTTCACCGACGCCAGCACCTCCCTAACGGCAATGTCTGAGGTGTCTGGGATGTGGTTATGTCCACCCATTTTATGCTCTACCTTCTCACACAGTGTATGCACCTGAGCCGCACACTTTGCCTTCTCATACTCATAGATACATAGATACATAGATACATAGACAGTGTCGGCAGATAAGGGCCTATGGCCCACCTAGTCTGCCCATTTGAGCTTGTAAGTTCAGTTTGTTTTCCTAGAAGTCTATTTCCCCTTACCCCTGACCTCTAGAATTCCTTTACGTCTATCCCATGCATTCTTAAATCCCGTGATTGTTTCAGCCCCCACCACTTCCTCTGGCAGGGTGTTCCACTTGTCCACCACCCGTTCTGTGAAGAAATTCTTTCTCATGTTTCCTCTGAATCGTCCTCCCTCCAACTTCATCCCATGCCCTCTAGTCCTGAAACATCTTTTTCGCTTAAAAATAGTGTTTTCCTGCACCTGTTCCTCCCTGTAAGATACTTGTATGTCTCTATCATATCCCTCTCTGCCTCCTCTCCTCCAGGAGTACATGTTCAGTTCCTTCAACCTGTCTTCATAGGACTTGTGATGCAACCCATGCACCATCTTTGTTGCCCTCCTCTGAACCTTCTCTACCCTGTCTATGTTCTTATGTAGGTATGATCTCCAGAACTGTACACTGTACTCAGGTGGGCCTCACTAGTGTCTTGTATAGTGGAATTATGACCTCCTTTCCTGCTGGTGATGCCCTGCCTATACATCCCAGCATCCTATTTGCTTTACCTGATGCCTTGTCACACTGTTTTCCTACCTTGAGGTCATCAGAGATGACAACCCCAAGATCCCTTTCCTGCTTGGTGCATGCTATATCCTCACCCCCCAACTGATATATTGTGCCAGGGTTTTTGTGCCCCCATATGCATTATCTTGCACTTCTTTGCATTGAATTTCAACTGCCAAACCCTTGACCATTCTTCAAGTTTCTGCAGGTCCCTTCTCATTCTGTCTACACCCTCTGGTGTGTCTACTCTGTTACAGAGTTTTGTGTCATCAGCGAACAGTGAAATTCTGCCTTCTAGATCCTGTGCAATGTCACTGATGAAGATGTTGAATAGGACCGGTCCCAGCACTGATCCCTGTGGTACCCCACTGGTCTCTCTTCCCTCTGTGGAGTGACAGCCATTTACCACCACCCTCTGTGTCCTGCCACCCAGCCAGTTACCTACCCACCACACTACTGTCCTGCCCACACCCATATTCCCCAGTTTGTGTAATAGTCTTCTATGTGGCACAGTGTCAAGGCCTTGCTGAAGTCCAGATAGGCCATGTCACTGCCCTCCTGATCCACCTCCCTAGTCACCCAGTCAAAAATTCAATGAGGTTGGTCTGCATGACCTCCCCTGGTGAAACCATGCTGCCTTGGGTCCTGTGGTCCATTGACAACCAGATGTTCCACCAATCTCTCCTTCAGTAGTGCTTCCATGATCTTTCCCACTACCGAGGTGAGGCTGACTGGTCTGTAGTTCCCTGCTTCCTCTTTGTTCCCACTTTTGTATAGGGACTACATCTGCTGTCCTCCAGTCTTTGGGTACCTCCCTGTTTCCAGTGATTGGCTGAACAGGATAGCCAGAGGTTCAGCCACCACCACCTCTTAGTTCTTTAAGGACCTGGGGTTGCACCATCTGGCCCCATTGCTTTATCAGCTCTTATTACTTCCTGTTCCTTCAGGACCCTTTCTCGTGTAAAGGGACTTGTGTCCATTTCTGCACCATCCTCACCCTTGTACTCCTTCAGACCCATTACCCCCTCTTCCTTAGTAAAGACTGAGCAGAAATACCTGTTCAATATGTCAGCTTTACTGTTGTCATCCTCCACGGCTCCCATCCTCCCCTTCAGTCTCACTATCCCTCCTTTGTCTTTCTTTTTCACTTATGTACCTGTAAAGGTTTGTCCCTTTACCCACTGATTTTGCAATGTGTTCTTCTGTCTGAGCTTTGGCTTCCTTACTGACTTCCCTGCCTCCCTTTGTTTCTCCTGGTACTTCTCCCTATCCCCTTCTGCCTGTGTCTTTTGTATTGCCTGAATGCAATCTTTTGGCTTTCACTTTCTTTGCTACCTCTTTGGAAAACCATAATGGTCTCCTCTTCCTTTTCCTCTTGCTAACCTGCTTAATGCATAATTCTGTTGTTCTTATAATCCCCATTTTAAATACTGCCCACTGTTCTTCAACCCCTGATTCCTGTCCCATTCCCCTTAATGCCTCTTTCAAGTATCTCCCCATTTTCCCAAAGTCTGCCCCCCTAAAATCCAGGATACGTGTTTTTGTGTGGTTTGGTTCTGCTCTTTCTGTGATTTCAAACCACAATGACTGGTGGTCACTGTTACCCAGGTGCTCCCCCACTGTTACCCCCATCACACTGTCCCTGTTTGTGAGCACAAGGTCCAGTATTGCCTTCTGCCGAGTTGGTTCCATGACCAGTTGCTTGAGGAAGGCACCCTGAAGGAGTCAGGATAAATCTGCTCCTAGTTGATGCTGCTGCTGGGATGCTCCAGTCCACGTCTGGTATATTGAAGTCTCCAACCAGTACTACCTCACCCTTGTCTGCCATCCTTTGGATGGCTAGCATCAACTCTATCTGTTTCTTCTTCCTGGGCTGGTGGTCTATAGACCACACCTGTTGGATAGCTGGCCCATTTTCCTTTCCAGCTTAACCCACAGTATCTCTCCCCATTTTGTTCCTCCTGGATCTGTGTGGCCCTTATGTCATTTTTCACATACAGTGCCACTCCTCCTCCTTCCTGCCTGCTCTGTCTCTTCTGAATATGTTGTAGCCAGGTATGGCCATCTCCCAGTCATGGTTATCATTACACCAGGTTTCAGTGATGGCCACAATGTCAGGTCTGACTGTACCATGACAGCCTCCAGATCTTCCATCTTGTTGCTAAGGCTCCTGGCATTTGCACACATGGCTTTCCATGATTTGACCTCCCTAGACTGCTTCACTGTTCTACTCAGCCCCTTCCTTGGTTGTCATTTATCCCTGGTTCTCCTTGCTGTCTGCCCTTCTGCTGAATTTTGCCCCTTTTCTTATCCACCTTTTGGACACTAATCTCCATCTTTTGCACACTGCTTTGCAGAGATAGCCACTCCTCTGGTTCACTGGTTCCACTACTAGCTGTGGGGGTGAGCAAGTAGGTACCGTCCTTGCTGGCCTGCCACCCCCTTTGCTAGTTTAAATGCATTCAATGTAGCATTTAAACTTATCATTAGTCTTGGATTCCTCCAGGATGGATGCAGGCCGTCAGGCTTGAACAAACCTCCATCCCTCCAGGTGGGTCCCCAGTCACCAATGAATCCAAACCCTTCCTCACAGCACCAGTTCTTCAACCATGAGTTAAAGTTCCTGGTGCATGCACTCCTATGCTCTCCCTTGCCTCTCACAGGTAGTACTTCTGAGAAAGTGACAGAAGTAGCTACTTGCTAGAGACCCCTCCCCAGTTTCCTAAACAGTTCTCCCTACTTTCCTGGATTTACTCAAGCAGTTCTAGTGGAATGCAGTCATTTGTGCACCCATGTCACAGCAGTACATTGCGCGTCGTAGGGACTTGCCCTTTAGCTGAGTATGAAGGACAGAGGCATCCTCATGCAGGGGCAACCTCCACAGTGTCAGTACCCAGCTACTCTGTGAGCTCCCTTTATGGAGCCCTGATGTGGGCCTGAGTGGCTGCACCTGTGCCAGGTGTACACCCACCACCCTGCAGCACCTGTCGCTCATTATCTCTGGTTGAGTGCACTGAGGCACTGGGGCTGGGCATTGGTCCACAACAAGGTGCAGGTGCAAGCCATTGTGTGTGCTGAGGGGCATGGCCTGTCCCACCTGGCCAATGGTACATGAGGGCTGCAGCGGCCACCCCATCCCAGGCGTGCAATGTGGGCAGACCATGTGGCAGGTGGGGAGGGCACTGCATGCTCAGCTCCAAAGACTCCAAAGAATGCAATAAGGTTCTGGGTTTAGCTTGCAGAATACAATAACAAATGCCCTCACTCAGGACAGCACACTATTCCAAGCTGCAACATAAGTTTTTATACCATAATCAACAATAGGTTAAAAAAACCTCTGAGCAAACAAAATACTAATTTGTAGGTACAGAACACCTGATATCCTAAACAAAAGGCCTAGTTGTTGCTGTATGATTCTTCCTATGTAATCTACATACATATCAAATGAGTATGTTATCCAGAGTGAGGCCTAGTATTTAAATTCTAAGAAAAGTTTAATAGGGAGATGTTCAATAATACAAATTCTAAAATAAACATCAAGTTCTCCCTGCTTTCCTGGATTTACAAATAATATTGGCTTAGATGTATCAGCATTTAACAGAAGTTCATTTTGGGTGAACCATTGCTACATATTTTCAAAATCACTCTTCATTGTACAATACACTGCCGTACGTGTCGGAGGTGCACCCACCATCTGTGGAGCTGGTGGTCCTCACTGTTGTGCCACACAGGGTCATGGTCATGAGGTACTGGCCCGGCAGATGGGTGCACAAGCCATGGCCTTGATGGGGCAGCTCTAGACATCAGGATATTGGTCTAAACTAAAACATAACTAAAACACATTGTGTGGGTGGCGTGTAAGCAGCATGTGCTGTGGTCTGGAATGCTGTGCTGCACTTACCTCATGGGCCGGCCTCAGGCCAGCGGCGGTTCGCCTCTGGGCACATTGTTGGGTGCTCCTCGGTAGTACAGCAGTATCTGTGTCTGCTGTGTCCTGTGGGTGGCAGTAATCCATTCTGGTGGTATGGGTGCTACAGGTGACCAGTAGGCAGGTGGCGTACAGTGCTGTCTGCAACTGCGGTGGTTGAAGGCCACGGGTTTTAAACATCTGTCAGTGGTGTGCTGCTGTGGCTGTCTGGCATGCACACACCTCCTGCACTATGGGTGCTGCTCAGCGGGGTCCACTTTTCCTGCACAACATGGGTGATTCTTGTTTCGAAAGAAGACACATCTGCTGGGGCTGTATATCAACAGGGTTGGATTCCCTGTCTTTCCCAGCTCCATGATGCCTTTCACTGTTTTGCTACACGGGGCTTTGTTACTACACTGTGTAGCCCTGCACTGTTGCAGCATGCGATACAGTACCATGCATTGTTCTGGAATGTGCTGTATTGCTGCCATGTGTGCTTCTAACTCACACACATGCACTATTCTGACATGTGCTGATATGTTCCATGCACTGTTGCTGAATATTGCATGTGCTGTTTTTAATGCACTGTTGTGGATGCACTATCTTGACCCAGTAGGGACTGGTAGAATGTTCACCTCTCCCAACACAAACACACACATCAGAAGGCCTCAAGTAAAGCTAGGGATTTCATTTTATCTGGTTAGGGTTAAGCAGCAAAGATTTGCCTTGTAGGTAGGTAAGAATAGGAAGGGTTTTTTTGATGGTCAGGAAAGAAGCTCAGAAAAGTAAAGTTTGGAGTACTACTTCATTTTTAGGGCTGCAGTCAGAGCCTACAGCACTATTGGAATTAGATTGTAGCTCTAAAAATGGCTGATCGTGGAACTCCCTTTCTGGACATTTGAAAGTATTCCTCCACAGCTGCAAAATAGTGCACCCCCCCCTCTGATTTTTGCTATTTGCTGCTCTATGTTAAAGGCATCTGAAGGGAGGGGGAATGCTACTGTATTGTACCTCAGAACTTCTCAGGATATTAATAAAAAAATCCTTTTTAAACTGCTGTTTTTATCATCTGTCCAGCTCAGTCTAATATATTTTTTCTATTTCTTTCAGCAACATAGGGGTTAACTCATTATATGTTGTCTGGAATTTACTGAAACTAAAAGTCAGACTACAGTGTCAGATTACAGACAGTGCAGCTGCAGCCTGTGTTAGCTATCTCATTCCTATAGGCACATACACACACAGTCACACACACACACACATAGAGCAGCATGTACTCTGACTAAATAAATTCAAGAGGACTGAATTAGCAGCATGCCAGTTTTTGATGATTGTGACTTAACAGCACTATATGGCACCAACAAGAAAATAACTTTGGTAATTTGCTAGCTTTTCACAGCCCTATCGGCTCTGGCTAGAGTTTGTTCTTAATTAGTGATGTGTGTAAAAAGGGGACTATGAAGGGAAAGAACATTGCATTAATTTTTTTAACTTTTCTCTTTATGCCCCCTTTTCATCACCACAGCCAGCCTATCCTTCAGAGCCCCCCAACATGTCCCAAAGCTCTGCCCATCTCCTTTGTCCACAAGGAGGTCCATCCTCCATTTTGCCTCAGTTTACCCCAGGGCAGAGAAGGAGAGAGTACCGCCCTCTCTCCCCTACCTGCTAGTCTTCATCAGGCTGGCAGCCGCAGGTCTCTGGGTTGGGTCTTTGCTGGGCACTGGGGAGGTTATCATCAGGCTCCACTGTGGGGCCATTTTCCTTGTTCTGTACTCCCCTGAGGGCTTCAACATGCAAGAAGGTCCAAGGAAGAGTATACACACAATGGTGTGCTCAGCCACTTCCTGGTCTTGGCTGAAGTCCTCCCCTCCCTTTGGCATCCCCAGCTGCACTGCCACCTGTGGTCACTCAGGTGGCAGTATAGCAGTAGGGATGCAGCCCTCCCTCCCTGCAGGAAGAGAAAGTCCCCTGGGATGCTCAGTCCTCCTCTTCCCAGCCAGCCCTTGGTGATCTGAGTTTGTCTCCAAACTCCGTTCATCAGCATCACAAGTGGCAGTGCTACCACTGCACTGATGGGTCGACTACATATTAGCATTTATTTTTAGTATTTTGAGAAGTTTCATTTTTAGGGCCTGGCTGACTATTTTAATGAGAGCAATGGTGGTAGCCATGTTTGTGATGGCAATCAGGAATTGTTTACATAAAGCATTGATACATTAGTGTGCGGTGCTCTGAATGCTAGCATTTTTTTAACCAGTGGTAGTACTGACATTGCACAGCTGCTGACCATTCATGACATTTCCCCAGCCATTTTATAAACATATGTATCCACGTTATTAAGCCAGCTTATTGATGCGTGGTATGTGTCAACCTTATTGGCTGCTGTTCAGCCAATTGAAAGGCCCTTCACTTGCCTTTTAATCCTGTCACCTGGGAAAGTAGTGCTCAACTGAGTGCCTAACAGTAGCTGAAGTGTGCTCTGCCTTGTCAGTTACAAATGAAGGTAACAGTTATAGTGAGTGTAAATGATAAAAAAAATGATTGGATCGAGTTTAAATAAGTACTCCTTACAAGCAGTAGTATACTTCTGGTGCTTACCACTGAAAGTTTGAATTTCTTAATTGATTGGTGCCAAGTAAATTATTTAAAAAATGCTGTGGAAAGACTAGGGGTCAACCTTATTTGTAACAGGGGACAGACTGAGTTGATCTGTACTATTACAATAGAATGATTATTATTCTCCATTATTTAGTAAATCATGTCAGGCTAAACAAAGTTATACTTTATGGTTGATGATGAAACAGATCTGAAAAAGAAAAAAATTATTGTCCTATAATAGCTATTTGAATGTTTATAAGGAATCTAGCAGATTTTTCTCAGCTTCATCCCTTTCTTATTCAGTTTAAATCTTATTTAAATTGAATGCTTGGGATAGATATTAAGGAGACTAAGGCTCCAGTGATTTTTTAAGCATTCACTTTATGTGAACAACTTTTAAGCAGTTCTAGAATTTGTAAGTGTCCATAGAGTTCACTCTTGTTTGTAACAGGGACAGATATATAAGACTTTCATTTGTAACAGGGGATGTCTTCAATACATTTGTCCCTGTTACAATGAGATTTGTCTTATTTCCCTGTTTTTATGTCAATATTAAACCCTAAAACAGTTTATTTTATGTAGGTATCAGTATGCCATGTATTAATTTGTTATAAAATAGCAAGCAACTATTCTGAAACCTGACTGACTAACAATCATCACCTCATCATGTATTAAATATATAATAATGCATGGGTAAGTGTGGTTTATGGGGATTTTATGCACACCTGAGGTGTGTGATGACCCATAAGCCCTGAGGATTTTTTTTTGGTATTTTTGTTTTCTTGCTTTTCTAAAAATTGGTGCCTGTCAGTGTCATTCGGGGGGAGAGGGGTTAAATCGCAACACTGTTGCCATATTTACTTTAAAGAATGTACCATTGTTTAATTTAATTAAGTTTAAAAAATTGCTTCCTGAAGTACTGTGGAGCTGTTGAGAAGCTTGTGCCTCACATTGACTATGTGTAAAAACTAGCGCTACTGGACATGTGGTGCGAGGACAGCTTGTCCAGCGGCTTTCTAAGGTGCTGTTTTGGTTTTTGTGTGCCTGTGGTTTATGGAGATCTTTTTTTAAAATTAAAATAACTTTATTAATTTTTTTCATATTACAAAAACAACAGGCAATAGCACATGAAGATCACTGGTCAAAACTATTCCTACCCCAGTTCTCCCTCCCCCAAAGATCCCTCCCCTCCCTCCCACGTAGTGTGCCCTCAATTAGGTATCAGGCTGGCAGCAGAACAATAAATCAGAGAAACATAAGTGAGTGGGGGAGCATGAGATGGCTTAGGTGAGGTTTACGGAGCTCTGTAAACTACCTATGTGGTTTACAGAGTTGTTGGGCACTCTCTGGCAATGGTGTATAACCACTAACCAGTAACTATAAAGCCAGATATACACAGTCAAGTGCCAGATCTCACTAGCATGGCAGGAAAGTCTTATTGCCTACAAAATCAGGGACTACTTCATAATTATAATTTTACCACTTAAAAAATATTTTAAACAAATTAATTTGTGTAAAAAAACAATCATGTTACGAATGCTTCACTTTACATGTAATTCATAAAAGCAGTGAACAATTTTATGAGTACAGTAAGCCACCCCGGGTGTGTTTTAAATGAGATATGGCCTGCAGCCTTGTACCTCACTTCTCTGAGGTGTGTATTAAAATCCTTTAATGCACACCCTGTCATGATTTTTTGCTTATGCATTCATCAGTAAGCCTTGGTCAGACTCCGTGCACTTCTGCTGCAGTACTGTTATGACTCCCATTCTACTACAAGGTGTTTCTTCAGTGCTATTTAATAACTCCACAGAAAAAAGTGGGAGAAGTGTGTGTGTGTGTGTGTGTGTGTGTGTGTGTCTGTGTGGGGGGGGGATGGCAAGAAATAATCAAGAAATAGAAAAAAAATAATGCATTAAATAGGCAATACCGTAACAATGTTGTCTTGCATTTTAAAGGAAAGCATTTGAAATTTCAGAGTGTCCTTTCATCTTATTCTTATTCTAAAGATGTGTCTCCCTAATTTAAATCTTGGTCTTAGGACTATCAGTCAAAAGGTAGCTCAAATACACCAGAACTGTTCCCTGTGGTATAACAAGGAGCATTCATCAATAAAGAACTTTAACACCAAAGAAAATCAATAGTGTACTTCTGGGACTCTGCAGAAAAGCCATTGATATTTTATGTCAACTATACCCACAGGATAACTAGGGAATTGGTATGAATATTTTATGTTGCACACATCTTTAAAGTAAACAAGCAAATCTTTGATCAACTCAGCAGGAAATCAGAATCCCTGACTTTTGTAAACAAGTGAAGCCATGTAAAGTACAAATTACTGTATAACCAAAATAAAAAAGCTTTAAAAAGTTTGTGTTTGAAAAGTCATACAGAACAGCCCACCATTAAGATAATTAGGGTGGGTGCAGGGGACCAAATAGAGGAACCATAGTCAGGCAGGAAGTGCCACCCACTGGAGGTCTAACAGGAAGGATAAAAGGGACCACTCTTAATGTATCCCACATACTGTTGTGTCCCGGTAAGTGGGGGAACAGCAAAGAAGTGAAACAGGTGTAAGACTGGAGTCTTGGGTGGCAGCAGATTTCAGCAGAAGGAAATGGAGCAGTGGGGGACTCTACCGGTCAACTAAGTTAAGGCACCTGTTCACTCCTGTTTTTGTATTCACTACTGGGATGAGTGGAGGATATAGGGTAGACCAAAACAGAGAATAGGAGCAACACTCTGAATAGGGTAAGTGTACAAAGGGGAATAACAAACAATAACAGGCAAAACTAAAAACATCCTACTGGGGTAAGAGTACACAAGGTACAGGTAAAGGCAAAAACATAGGCCAAAACTGGGAAGAAAAACAACATCCTATCTAGGATAGGTCCATAAAGCGGTATAAAACAATGACATAACAGGGAAAACTAGAAGCACCCTATGAAAGCTAAGGGTACAAAAGTACTTCTAAGTAACACAGGGAGAGTAGGAATTGGGAATGCTGGGAGGGGTGCAGTGCAGTGGCTGTGGGGTGGAAGTTTTCAGACAGATCTTCTGGAGACTGCAGTGCTGCCTCATCTGCACGCAACTCTCTGGGTTGAGAGAGGAGGATCCTAGACTGCAGGCCAAGTTGGCTAGGATTGGCAGGACCTTCTCCCCCACCCAGGGACCACCAATTCTGACACTGTTACTTCACAGGATGCCAGGGAAGAGGAGCAACTGGATTATGGTGGGGTCTAGAAGGGTAGGGGTCATGAGCTCTAGAAGGGTGGAGGTGAAGGGTCAGAGGCACTTTCCTCAACCAGTACCACTACATAATTCCTACACCACTCTGGCATGGTGTGACTGCCAGGAGAAGGCACCTGTGGTGGTGGCCAGGGAGGATGTGGGGGTCCTCCAAGTGGAGACACCAAGGAGGGTGGGACAAGACCCTGGGAGGAGGAAGCAACTTCTGGTGGGGGACTCAACTGTCAGGCAGACAGATCTGGGAATAGAAAGGGGGGTGGAGAGGGAGGGCAGGAGCTTACATGGCACCATGGCCCAGAGGTATGGAAGCGGATCCTGGGGATTGCTAGGGCAGCAGGATGAAAGGGGAAGCTGGATGTCATTGTCCACCTGGGGACCAGCAACTTGGCTAGGGATGGGGCTGAGATAGTGCAAGGGGAATTTAGGGAGCTGGGTAGTGGTATTAAACAGGAAGAATGCTCAGTGACTTTCTCTGAGGTGCTCCATCTCTTCAACGAGGGGAGGAGCGGAATCACTGCACCAGGAGTTTTAACTCATGGTTAAAGAAATGGTGCAGAAAGGAGGGGTTTGGCTACATTGGGGACTGGGAATCTATCTGGAAGGATACGGGCCTATACAGGGGTGATGGCCTTCATCCATCCGGAAGAGGAACCTCAGTCCTCAGTGGACAGCCTAAATCCTACTTTGAACATTTAAACCAACTGAGGGGGTGGCAGTACAAATTGAGGAGGCAGAAATTGCCATCCCCAAAGGCTGAGGTCAAGAGTAGGGAGAACCTGAGGGTAGAGGAACCCTCCAAGGGTGCAAACTAATAAAGGAAGCAGAGGGATACAGAGAAAGGGCGATGGGAATAGTTGGCAAGGATAAAACGGGCTATAGTGAGAGCAACAAACCTCTGCATCAAGCAAGTAAGCAAAAGCAAGAGGAAGAAGAGGCTGCTATGGTTCTCGAAAGAGGTGGCAAAACAGGTAACAGCTAAGAGGATAGCATTCAGAAGGTATAAGGAGATGCAGAGGGAGGAGGATAGGGAGGTGTATCAGGGGAAACAGAGGGAAGCAGGGAGAGCAGTAAGGAGCTTAAAGGTGCAAATGGAAGACAGAATAGCCCAGGCAGTAAAAAAAGGGGACAAGACATTTTTTAGGTATGTAAACGAAAAGAGGAAGACCAGGGGTGGGATTGTAAGGTTAAAAAGGAAAGGGGAGGACTGTGCAAAGGGGGACCAGGAAAAGGCAGATATTCTGAACAAATACTTTTGTTCAGTGTTCACAGAGGAAGGAGAAGGGGAGATGCCACAAAAAAGTAACAAGAGCATTGGAGGGAGGGGAGTGGACACTAGTCCATTCTCGGAGGAGAGTGTCCTGAAGGGACTGGCTAATCTGAAAGTGGACAAAGCAATGGGGCCAGACGGGGTGCATCCAAGGGTATTGTGGGAGTTCAAGGAGGTACTGGCTGCACCTCTGATGCTCCTGTTTAACAGTTTATTGGAAACGGGAATGGTTCTGGAGGACTGGAGGAGATTGGATATAGTCCCACTACACAAAAGTGGTAAGAGGGCAAAGGCTGGCACTTATGGGCCTGTCAGCCTGACATCGGTGGTGGGAAAGTTAATGGAATTGCTGCTGAAGGAAAGGATTGTGGAATATCTTGAATCCAGTGGAGTACAAGACCCAAAGCAGCATGAATTCATGGGGGGGGGAGAGGTCACGACAAATAAATCTGATAGATTTCTTTGATTGGGTGACCAGGAAACTAAATCAGGGTGGGAGCGATGGAGGTAGTCTACTTAGATTTCAGTAAGGCTTTCAGCTCTGTTCCACATAGGAGACTCGTAAGCAAGCTGGGTAGCTTAGGGTTGTTCCAAAGGTGGTTAGCTGGGTAAGAAACTGGTTAGGGTATAGGCGGTAGACGGTCATGGTAAACAGAGTTTACTCCAAGGAAGGGAGGATGACCAGTGGGGTGCCTTAGGGATCAGTGCTGGGACTGGTCCTCATTAAAGTCTTTATAAGTGACATTGCAGAGGAGCTGGAAGGGAAGGTCTGCCTTTTTGTGGATGATACCAAAATCTGCAATAGAGTGGAAACTCCAGAGGGGTGTACAGCATGAGTAGTGACCTCAGAAAACTAGAGAATTTGTCAAAGGTATGGGAGCTGGGTTTCAGTGCAAAAAAGTGCAAAATAACACATGTGGGGCACAGAAACCTGGGGGCAGACTACAAAATGAGTGGGGTCACACTGATGACCACCAAACAGGAAAGAGAACTGGGGGTAATCATATTGGATGGCCTAAAGATGGCCAGATAGTGCAACGAGGCAGCTGGAAGGGCTAGTGGGATGCTGAAGTACATAGGGAGGGGTACCACCTGCAGAAAGATGGAAGTGGTGATGCCTCTGTATAGATCACTGGACCACACCTAGAGTAATGTGTCCAGTTCAACAGAGTGGAGGCAGTCCAGAGGAGGGCAACTAAAATGGTGCAGGTTCTGCACCGGAAGGCCTACAAAGAGAGACGTAAGGACCTGAATATGTATACACTGTAAGAGAGGAGGGAGAGGAGGGCTATGATAGAGATCTTGAAATGCCTGACAGGTATATATAAGGGACAGGAAGGCAGTATTTTTCAGAAACAATGATGTTCAAGAACAAGGGAACATGATATAAAGCTGGATAATGGTAAATTCAGGAGGGGTGTGAGGAAGTACTTTTTCACAGAGAGAATGGTGGCTTCCTGGACACCCTTCCAGTGGAGGTGGTGGGAGAGAATATAATGGTGGGGTTCAGGAGTGTATTGCATAGGCAGAAGGGAATCTTAGGGTTAAGGAAGAGGAGAGAAAACAGACAGGCGATCAAGTAGGATCTGTGGTGATACTGTATGCAGGGAAAAGTGCACAAACTAAGTGGGCCAAACAGTGCTTATCTGCCATCAAGTTCTGTGTTTTTGTGTTTCCTGTGTAATGTCCTTCTCCTCCCACTAGGTGGGGTCAGATGATACTAACACTGAGAAGTATATAAATAGATTAGTCCCTGTGGGGTTAATAGATAGTACTTCTCAGTAGGAGGAGCCTAAAGGTATAACTAGAGAGGAACAATCCATTTTCAATGGTTGGTACCTGGGGTTCTGTGAGAGAAGATTTCTCTGGAACCCAGCAGAGACCATACTAGGGCTCATGCCATGTGCGAGGCCTGAGAGGCAACATACAATTTAGCCTTAGAGTGACTTACTACTCAGAGAGTGAGAAGAAAAAGATGGAGCCAAACACCAAAATAAAGAGTGGCTGTTCAGGAACCACGAAGGTCTTGTGTTGAGAGGGCACATCTATGGATACATTGGAGCAGATAAGTGACCCAAGTCACTCCCTTGGGATTCTGGCCATCCCTCAGTGAAGGTGCTAGTGTTCACTTCCAGTGGTTTGGAATAAGTGTTTTCCTCATGGGAAAATAGAAACGTTTGATGGAGCAAGGGCCTGAGGGCCCATACTGATCATGAGTCAGGTGCTGTTGAACCACAGAGGCATTTGTTCTGAGTACTAAGACAGGTACTGTCACAACACAGTGTCATGTTTGCTGCCCAAGAAACAGTAAAGGATCAAGTTATATACCCAGCTATATGTGCCTGACCTTCTCTTGAGAGACAAAACTAACTGTTGCCCAAGGGTAACATTTAATTTCACAGCGAGGTCTGCATCCTGGGACCAGGGTCTAATTCAGAGGTTGTCTGCAGTGGATGGCAGAGTCACTTGAGAGGGAAAGGATGACAAGAAGAAACTACTGGAGTGGAGACATGGCTGGGATGCAGTCCCCCATTATCAGATCTGTGGTGTTCGGAAACATTAAATATTCATGGTGTGCACCTCTCCTTGAGAACCATGTACCATTGCCAGAAATCCCCAGACTAGGGAGGTGGGCTTGTATCAGTTTTTAGCATTATTGAATAAAAGGCACTGTATTTGGGGTGGTTATTAATTTTCTTACCCTGAAATGGACTGCCTTGTTTTCTGCGCCAGTGCCTGGTTACACACTGACATCACCATGCTGCTCCATTATATTTCTGTTGCCACTACGTCATGTCCCTTGGTCTTTCTCTTTCCCTTGAAAGCCCTTCTATCCATCCTCCCTCTAAGATCAGATATATGGGTGGAGGTAGTAAACACCACATGGTGAATCATTGGCACATAACCAGTCCAGTGGCCTTTCTCCTGCCATACCTACCCGCCGTTATCTCCACTTGTAAGGCCAACCCTCCTCTCTTGATGTTTTCCACTCCTCCCCATAGTAACATAGACTTTGATGGCAGATAAGGACTGCTTGCCCCACCTAGTCTGCCCATTTCCCTACCTACAGGATAAGCTGCAGATCCTAGTTAACCAACAGCCTATTTCTTCCTACCCCCCTCCACAAAAATTTCCTTTTGTCTGTCCTATGCATTCTTGAATTCTCCCACAGTTTTAGACCCTGCAACCTCATCAGGAAGGCTGTTCCATGTGTCCACTATGCTCTCTGTGAAAAAATACTTCCTCACATTGCTCCTGAACCATCCCTTCCCATCTTCAAATTGTGTCCCCTTGTTCTTCTCCATGCCAGGCCTATGCTGGTGAGGGCAGGGTGACATTTGATGACCCATATCATTCAATCATCAAATGAAAAGCCGGCAGCACCAAATGGCATCAGTGCCAACAATAGTAACAACAGTACTCACAAGCAAGAGTCGGCAGCATGACCCTCCAACCAAAATAGAAAATGCTTGTGTAGATGGCAGATAAAATCCATAAATCCATTTGCTGGTAATATTCCAAACAGATAATCCAAAAATGAGCGTTAAGTTAAACAAGCTAAGTTAGGCCGCCATCCGACAAATACCCAACCCCTCCCCACAAAGAGAGAAGTGTTCAGTCAAATGTTTTCATGCTCCAAGCACTTTCTCAAGACTGGAGAGAGTAGGTAATGCAGTTATTTAAATAGGTGAAAAGTGCAGGTGCAAAGAATGTGCATATACAGCTATACTACCACCACATGGATAGATGTGCAAATTACAGTTCTAAATGACTCAAAACAGGCAAAGTGAAAAATCTGATGTATTTAGAGATGAATAAATGTATAGACATACAAATATGTTCTATATTATGCAGCCGACATTCTATAGGTATAGATGCTGCAGTGGCTTTTTTGCCCATTGGCAGTAGGGTTGGACAGTCCCGAAAAGGTCCTGACCCTTATTATCAGGATCAAGATCCAGGCCAAAGTCCTGATAAGTTCTGATTAGTTTTGATTCAAATCAGAACCTTTTGTAAAATGTGATGAAAACTGCAAATCTGCTATATAATTGCATAAAACGACACTGACAACTGAGACACATAGAATTGTAGTCAGCATTTCAGGAATTGAAAACTGTGAGTTTATAGCACTGATGTGCTGGTCAATTGAATATGGCAGTCATGCAGTTGGCCTCTGTCTGTTCCCTGTCTCCGAGTCAGTAGTACTAATGCTGCAACTGTAAACTGACCTGTCTGACCTCAGAGGAGGAATACAATTCCCATTTAGTAGCACACACTGTACAATGGACATATCATAGAATTGCAGAAACACTGAGTGTGATGGCAGATAAGGACTGCTTGGCCCACGCAGTCTGCCCATTTCCCTACTATTGGATAAGCTGCAGGTTTTAGCTAACCAACAGCCTACTTCCTCGTAACAGATATCAGTTTGTTATTGTTGCACCAGTTCCTTCTCTGCTCCACTGAGAGTCATGCAGTTATTTTCTATGGCATGTTGCCCCCTCCACCCACGAACCCAAATTGATGACACATTTAGGGGACCCCTACCAAAAAAATAACTGCATGTCCTTAGGAATCCAGAGACCTAGCTACTGTGTTGGAAGGGGGAGTGTGGCTGTGAGGTCGAGCCTGTACTGAGTGGGCAGAGACCTACATTCAGGTAATCCAAAAATGCAAAAAATGAGACAAGTCCATGAGTACATGCTGAAAAATGTGTGCCTTCATGTTCTGGCAATCCAGAGATTAGGACATACTGAAAACAATGTGCCATCAGTCTCAACTACAGGCAGTCCAGAAATTACACAAGTCCGTGAGGACATGCTGCGAAAAGTGTGCCATCATCAGGTTCAGACAGTCCAAAAATTAGACACGTCCATTAGTACATACTGAAAAATGTGTGCCATCATGTTCTGGCAATCCAGAAATTAAGACATGCTGAAAACATTCTGCAATCAGTCTCAACTACAGGCAGTCCATAAATTATGCAAGTCCATGAGGACATGCTGTGAAAAGTGTGCCATCAGGTTCAGGCAGTCCAAAAATTATACAAGTCCATTAGGACATGCTGCGAAAAGTGTGCCATCAGGTTCAGGTAGTCCAAAAATTATACAAGTCCAATAGGACATGCTGTGAAAAGCGTGCCAACAGGTTCAGGCAGTCGAAAAATTACACAAGTCCATGAGGACATGCTGCGAAAAGTGTGCCATCAGATTCAGGCAGTCCAAAAATTAGCAAAGTCTGTTAGGACATACTGAAAACAGTGTGCCATCAGGTACAAAAATTGTGCAGGCCACATATGGGCTTACTTGAGTACCAATTTGTTTTTCTGAAAAACTGTGATCTTTCTACTCTTCCAAGTAGTCATCTTTGAGGTCACCGCGAAATGTATTTGCTGTCTCCAGGTCATAGGTGTAACCCGTCAATGGAAGTTTTTTTAAGAATGTTAACTTCTTAACATTTTCTAGTAGTAGCCTAGATCGTTTATCTGTCACCACATTTCCTGCACAGCTAAAGAGTCTCTCTGAAAATACACTGGTCGAGGGACAGACCATATACTTCAAGGCTACCTGCACAAGTGCAATCCATACAGGCTCCTTACTTTGCCAGTACTTAATGGGATCTTCGTTCCATTCAATACCTTTTTCTGCTAAATAACAGTCAGCCATGGCCTGGACAGAAGCAGTGACATTTGGAGAAGGAAGGGCTGATTTTTCAAGGATGACAGCAACCAAGTGACCCCAAAGATGACTGCTGGGTGTAGAACGAATAGCAGCAGCTATTTCGTAGCCTGACTGAGAAGAGAGAGTTGTGAAGGTGCAAGAGGAATGGATGAGGGGGCTGCATCTGTTATTTTTTTTTCAAAAGCAAATCTACATCTTGAGTGATTTTCTTGCTGCAGTTTGGAACACATTTGGATCATACTGTGAGAAGTGTTTCATCTTTTCCATGGGTCTAGTACTGTTGCAATAATGTAATGTTCTGCCGCGAGCATTTCACCAAGTTTCTCATTATTTCTGACTTTTTTAATCATTCTATGTACTATGTCTTTTTTTATTCTGGGTGGCAAGTCCCTTTCAGTTGCACTAGACTCTCCCATCTGGAACTGGTTTCTTGTACCTTCCAAATCATCCCTGATTGCATTCAGCTGAACTCTAAGAATCTTGATCAATGGGATTATTTGACTGAGTGTGGCACTGTTGGAACTCACTTCCCTAGTAATTTCCTCAAAGGATTGCAGGTCTTGATGAGAGGTTGTGAAACAGCCCACTGCTGAGGAGTAATGTACACATCAGCATCTCCTGTGCTGTTCTCCAGTGTATACTGTCTTGCAGCCTTTTTTTGCTCCAGTAGTTGTTGAAACATGTAAAAGATAGAGTTCCACCTCGTTGCAACATCCTGGATGAGTATATTGGGTGGCAGTCTGTGCTCTTCTTGTATGGCCCAAAAGCGTTGGCGTGCTTTGCAAGAGTGGCTGAAATGTGTGCTTATTCTTTTTGCCACATGTGTGAGAGCCTTTATATCTCTGTCCTCTTCCATAAAGACATGCACAATCAAATTTAGGCAGTGTGCAAAACATGGAAAGTGGACAAAGCCCCCATCAGACAATGCTTTCTTTATGTTTGAACCATTGTCAGCCACAATAAAACCTACAGAAAGCCCTTGTGACATAAGCCAGTACTGTATCTCTCTATTGAGCTCATCCAGGATGTTTGAAGCTGTGTGATTCAACAGGATATTCTAGATGCAAGGGAAGCCAGTTTCAGAGGGGAATTGTCAGTGTCACTACAGGGAGTAAATGATACCCAATGTGCAGTCAGTGACATAAATGGTTCTGGTTGACAGCTTGTCCATATGTCAGTAGTCAGATGGACAACCCCAGCAACTGCATCTTTTAAAGCATTTTTAGTTTAGCACTTACTAAATCATACATCGGCAGTATTGCAACAGTCAAGAAATATTTCCTGGATGGAATACTGTATCATGGTGACAGGTGATTCAAAAGCCTTTTGAATCCTACATGCTCCACAATTCTGTAAGGCTGTAAGTCTAGTGCTATCATCTCTGAAATTAGTTTTGTTACAGCAATTGCCTCAGGATGAGTACGCTGGTACTTATCTTTACATTCAGTTGTTTCTGAAATCGTGAGCTCTCTTCTAGCTGTTGGAGTTTTCAGATGGCCAACATTAGGAGTGCTGGATGATGATAAGGGCAAAAGGGGACTGTCTATAGCACTTATTCGAGAAGAAAACAGAGAAAGAGTTGACAGTACAACTGAAGCAGCAGGGCTGCTGCTATCACTTGATATAACAGGTGCAGGTATAGTCAGACTTAACTCTGCCTGCATGTTGTCTTCTTTCTCTCTGACCAAAAAATCACACCTGAGACGTAATGGGTGACATCTCTTTAAATGTCTTTTTAGTGCTGAGGTACCCAAAGCACCTTTTTTGCTCCTTCTGCTGATGGTCTTTTTACATATACAGCACACTGCTCGTAACTCATTATTGGCAGCCAGAGAAAAGTAAGACCACACATAAGATGTCACCTTTTTTGTTTTAGTAGCAGGCATACTATACTGTTCTCCTTTGTCACTTCCACTATGTTGTTCTTTCTCAGCACTGGGAAGCTGCTCATCATGATCTTTCTCTGTTTCACCATTATCATCATCCAACAGCTCCTCCAGGCCAGTAACAGAACCTAAATCTGAATGCACCGCCCCCTCATCTTGTTTCTCCTGCACCTGCACCACACTGTTCGTGCTCAGACTGCCCATGTCATCCAAGTACATGTCATCACACTCATCCTGCGTCTGTGCAACTACCACCTCTTCCTCATTCTGGCTTTCCATTTGTTTCTGCTTTTCTCCCTCCTTGTCTACAGCCTCCATTTCATAATCATTACTCTCATCAGAGCTAAATTTCTCCTCCTCTGTTTCATTTAAATCTGTACTGGTACTACGGTACACATAGGTACCATATCTTGGCTTGCCACTCCTTGTGGTGCCAACTACTCCTTTAGTTTTAATTAAGGTCGTTTTGGCCTTTTCTGTCTGTGCGGACAGCACTGTGGAACAACCACTACTGCTACTGGATGAAGTCCCAGCAACTGGTCTTTTACCAGTTAGACTGTGCAGTGTTGTTTGTGCCATACGTTTCCCCATACTTTTCCCATTTTGGCTTCCGCCTCGCCCTGTCTGTCAAACATTTCCAGTTTCTTTTAATTATACATAAAAATGCTTTTTCCAGTATGTGTTTTCTTTTTATTTCGTCCTGTCAGTTGTTCCCAAGTTCCTCAGCCCACTAGTACAGGCTCAGCCTCACAGCCACTGTCCCCCTTCTACCACAATAGCCAAGGTTTATTTTTTTTAAATGGCACACACGACTGTTTTGCCTGTAGATATTATCTTTTTATTTAGTCCTCTCAGTTGTTTCCAAGCTCCTCTGCCCACTCGGTACAGGTTCGGCCTCACAGCCACATGCCCCCTTCCAGCACAATAACTAGTTGTTTTTTTTTAATAACACAAGGAAATATTTCTCGACTGTTGCAATACCGCAGGTGTATGTAGTCCTCTCAGTTGTTCCCAAGTACCTCTACCCACACAGAACAGGCTCGGCCTCACAGCCACATGCGCCCTTCCACAACTGTAGCTAGATTTTTTTTTAATGAGACAAAAATGCTTTTTTCTCTATGTAGTTTTTTTTTTTTTATTTTACAATGAGCCAACAGCAATGGTATGAGCAGTAAACCGTGTAATATATTCACAACAGCAGCTGGTAGTGGTCTCACACAGGCAAACTGGCAAGTGTGAGATGCAACTACTGTACGGTATACAGAAAAGCTTTTTTTTTTTTTTTTATAAATGCCTCCCAGGCAAGACAAAGTACAACACTCCAGTCACTTCGGACACATAGGAGAATGGGGGGGAGGGACTAAAACTAATTGATTCTGAGTCTTTCTGACTGTTCTTTTTTTAAAATTAAGGTACATGTTGCAGTTTTCGTGCTTTAAATGAAGCAAAAAGAAATGCTAACTTGAAAAGAAACACAAGAAAGATAGACTCAGGCACAGAGTGAGCAACAGTGAGCACTCAAAGCTTCCAAGTTCCAACCTGCCAGGTTGATGGTGAATGTCTGTCTTATCTGCTTTTTTTCTCTCTCTCTCTCCTATTCCCCGTTTGTTCTTTTCTAGTTAGCCATTTTTTAATACAATTCTGGCACTTGCACTACTTTGTAGGCTTTAAGTTGACAATCACAGAAAAAGCAGAGCAGACAAGGCTTGATAACCTAACCACGAGGAGATAAGCGTCTGGCTAGTCACTGTAAGTGACACGCACTCAAAGATTCCCTGGCCCCAACGGGCAGGCTGATAGTTTTTTTTTGTGTGTCGTAATAGTACAACTTAATTTATTCATTAATGTATTTTTTTTTCTTTTTAGCTTTTGTTTTTATCTTTCTTTTCAGCTTTTGTAATTTACTTAATTTTACTTTGTACTGTATAAGAGTGAAACATCTGGCCCCCACCAAGTGCCTTACAGAGATGTCCCCCGCCCTAACCATGATCTTCTCTCCCTTTCCCCACCTCTCTTCTTTCACTCTTTCAGTTAGCCCCAAAAAGCCAAATGCTCGTTTGTTTGTTTGTTTTTAAAAGTAAACACAAGCAGCACACACAAGCTATTATTAAAATTGATTATTTTGTGAACTGACTCAAGAAGATGAGAGACAGACACACGTATGCTGTCTCCGCTATTTCACTGGCAAATGGCCTTTCTTCTAATCGACGACCAGCAGTGTAGAAAGCCAATGAGCTCTGCCCACCCACCGTATCTGCCAATAGCCAGGATTGACACAGGCAGCATCCATTCAGCTATAGGAGGCCTCCATGTCAGTCTGGCTAGATGTCACCAATAGGGTTCTCTGCCCTCTGGTGATCCTGGCGCGCTCGTTCATGAGCCGGTGATTGGCTCGCTTAATCATGCTGCACCTGCCAGTTCGTTCTGTCCCCTGCCTCGGGAGTCAGGCGCCCGCTACTATTCTGCATCATGCCAGAAATGGGAATAGCCAAGGGCCAGGCGCATGACATCAGGATGTGGGAATTCATGTGATGTGCCGGCTGGCCGGCCAGGCTCCCGAGTCCTGAAACAAGGCTCCATCTCCACTTGTCCATGAGCAAAAGAGAAGCACTAAAGCCTGCTGCAGTGCAAGTAATAAGGCATGCTACAAAAAAGGGCATTTAAGTTTTACAGAGGGCTTGTGGCCAACAGACTCAGACTCGTTACAAATAACCATGTAACTCGTATTTGTCTGGGTCAGTCAGACTGCACTGGATCTGGGAGGGGGGGTTCTGATTTAGTGCAGGTTGGTCCACCCACCCCAATTGGCAGCATCTTTGTTAGTTTGTATCTTTACTAGAATATATATATCAACTTTTTGCTTATAGTTGTCATTATTAATTTAGAAGCTGGTTCACATAGTTCTTTTATAAACTGAACCTCTTTTTGTTACATTTAACTATGTCTTTAAAAAGCTATTTTTGAGTAATTGCATTACTGCAGTTTTTTGCCTTGTCTTTTGACATCATGTGTCTTCCTTCGCCTGATTATGTATTGAGCTTTGTATGATTTAGCACTGTATTAACTCTTTCTGTCACTTTATCTGCTTTCCTATGATATTATTTTAGTATCTTTTAACCACATTTTTTCGTTGTCAGCACCTTAACTATATCTATTTAGAACACTATTTAAATTATTATCATTACCTTCATGGTGCTTTTTTAACTTTGGTTTTAACTTTAATATTTGTGTGTCTATACATTTATTCATCTCTGTATATATCAGATTTTTCACTTTGCCTGTTTTGAGTCATTTATAACTGTAATTTGCACATCTATTCACATGGTGGCAGTATAGCTGTACTGTATATGCACATTCTTTTGCACCTGCACTTTTTACCTATTTAAATAGCTGCACTACCTATTCTCGCCAGTCTTGAGACAGCGCTTGGCACATGAAAAAGTTTGACTGGACACTTCACTCTTTGTGGGGGAGGGGTTGGCCATCGGTCAAATGGCGGCCTAACTTAGCTTGTTTAACTTAACACTCGATTTGGAGTATCTGCTTGGACTACTACCAATAAATGGATTTATGGATTATATCTGCCATTTTTCAACAAGCATTTTCTATTTTGGTTGGAGGGTCATGCTGCTGACTCTTGCTTGTGAGTACCATATCATTCAGTGCCACTCTACACCCAGAGAATGGAGGTAATCAATGAGCAGGGCTGCTGCAACCCTTGACTCAGAGTCAAAGCATGCTTCCTCCACAGTGCTCTACAGACTCCTCTGGCCTGATGGTGGAAGTCAGGCTTGTAGTTTGAACCATGGTCTCCCACAATAACCTACCCCAGCACCCCAGGCTAGGCATTATATTGTTTTAAAGAGTAGCTGTCACCTCTGAAAACGTAGGACTGGATTTTTGTACATTGCAGCACGCTTTTGCTGCATTTGTACTACTTGCAAAAAGACCGATAAACCACAAAATGGTGATATAACTTCTTGTCACAAGTGCCACAAGTTGCACATCAGAAATTATGTATATGTGTCCAAATTATTATGCATGTGTCATTTTGTATTACCCTAAAGTGAGTACCCAGGCGAACTGGTGTATCATCAATCATGATTTTTGAATGTCAGTCCTGGCTGCTCATTGTTAATAATCAAATGTCACCATATGGTCACCCACAGTGAGAGATCATGATCTAAGATCATCATCTAGATCATGATTTACTCGTCAAGCATGCCACTTTCAAATTACCAACTGATGATTATTGATTATGTGTGTAAGTTTAACTCCGCATGATGTTTGTTGATGATATGCAAATGATCAAGTGATGATCACTGATAATTATATCAGTTCCATGATATAAGACTGAAAGTTATATAGGTAATAATAAATAGTTTTATTTGTTACTAATATGAAATATAAATGTGTCAAATGCCTATGAAAATAATTATAATATAAATCATGTGAAGTAAATTGTTTATCCATTTAGGAAGAACACATGTTAAGTTTGGTACAGTATGTACTTTTGTTACATATATATGTGTGAGTGTGTGTGTGTATATATATATATATATATATATATATATATATATATACATATCATATTCATGACAAAAAAAACTACATTTTAGTGCATCAGTTAAGTTAAGCGACAAAAGACAGCCTGGGCTCCAAGGGTCCCCCCACAGGATTTAATGAAGCTACAGGATATGTAAACTGACCAGGAATCATTTAATTAACTGACTTACTTCAGAATGGAATTTTATTACCTTTTTATGACATGTCTATGCTCTTTGAAGTGGAAATGAAATGTGACTTTATGAGTCTGCCAGAGAATGAGTCTAATAAACTTTTAGGATGTCTTAAGAGGAAGCACATTTTATACCAACATGGTGTTAAAAGTTGAAAACCCTTTGGTGTTCCTTGGGAAAACAGGAACCAGCCACCAGTTCAAAGGAAGGCTTGATTAAAGACTGTCATAATTTAGGAAATGTCTTTTTTTTCCTTCTGAAGTCACATTATTTAAAATACCTCCTGAGAGGAAATCATTTTTTTGTAATTTTATATTGCAAAAGGAGGAGCTAGATGACACAGAAGGGGTATGGAGAGACAGAGTTAAACTAATACTTGTGTCTGAACTGTTTGGAGAGATATTATTTTGGGACTCTGAGAGACAGAGGCACAGTTCTCTAATTTAAAGGCACTTACAGAGGTAATACATTAGATAGAAAAGTTCTAAATGTATGGTGGTAGGAGTTTTGTTTTGTAATCTTCTCTTGTTCTTTTATGTGATTGTGAGCTCTTTGATATATTGTTCTGTGTTTACATTTTTCATATTTTTATCATCTTTTAGTAAAGAATCTTTTATTTGAAAGACTGCCTGAGTGTCTGCCAGTTCTTTTTGCATGTGACGTATAAGAGGTTAAGTCTGGCAAAACTGTTCAAAAGCTTGTTGGTGTTACTAAGCTTGAGTAAAAAGGTGAGAATATACCTAAGGTTTCTTATAGAGTTAAAAGGGTTCATTTTGGAAGCCTGGCTGGGTGCCCCAGGTGAAAGATTGTACCGCAATCCCCGAAGAGGGTACGCATCTGAGCTTGTTAACTGGGTATACTGGCATAAGGTTCACAGTTTGAATCATCTCAGAACTTGAGACTAAAGGTGATTCGGACCCAAAAGCAGACAGGAGGGCTACCCTGTCTGTTACCTGTTCGCAGTATTGCGCTCTGAGGTTGGCACTGTGGCAGCAGAGGGCCTGACATGCTGAGTGCATTTGTGACAGAGAAAACTCTGTATCTCATTTCATTTTCGAGATAACGGACACTGAAAGGCGTGACAGACACTGCAATGTAATCCTATGGGGAAAACATCAAGTTTGTCATGGCTTATCTATGCAACTACTTAATTCCCCAACACCCAAGTAGCATAATTCACACCTGTAGGGCATCCCCTCAACACCCTGTAAACTTCATGTAAAAAGACCAAACCATTAATGAGCTATGCAATTCTAAAGTTTTTACACCTTTAAAAATGTTTCAGTCGTGAGATAGCAAAATCCTCGGCCGCAAGATAAATCCTAGTCTGTGACGTAACAAAATCCTATTCTGCGAGTGAACATCTGGTCACACCAATCCGGGCCATCTGGTCATCCCCAGGGCCATCTGGTCATCCCAAGGCACATCTAGTTGTGAAATTCCAGCTATCTGGTCATCCCCTCATGAATAAAGCTCATGGACTAGGATTGTCTCGCGGACCAGGATTTTGCAGGCTCGAGAAAGATCATTAGCGAGTCACAAAAGAGGAATTTTTAATCTTTAAAAACCGATTTTTTTACAGAAATGAAGCAAACCAAAGGCATGGCTTTGTAGAGGGGGTCACCCTGAACAAAACCCATGCCTTATTTGGCCCAAAAGTCACCTGTGGAGAAAGCTACGACATTTTGTTTGACTACAAAACTAAAATCAAGATGGTGGCTCACAAACAAAGAATTTTTCTGATGGACTAGGATTATTCTTTCACGAGCTGATAAAATCTTTGACCCTGAGACCATTTATCTCTTGCAAAATATACATATCAATTTTTGAGTGAACTGAGCATGCTCAGAACTTAAAAATAAAAAATTTAATAACTTTGGAACAGATTAATATTGTTTTACCAAACCAATGCTGGATTGTTCCTTGACCCAACCTCTTTCTACATTCCAAGTTTCAGACTAAAACATCACATGGTGTAGTCGCAGTGCCATGGGCAAAAAATGTGTCAAAACTGGCGAAAAGTGCATTTTTTGGCATTTCACTGCACAGGAACCATACATCTGAGCAAAGCACAACTTGGCAAATCAAGAGAGCTTCAATACCAGACTGTGCATTCTAAATTTTGTGCAAATCTGTTGAATGGTTGCAAAGTTATTAACGCTCAACATTTGAGGTCTAACATTAAAGTGCCTACTCAACCCTAACTATGGGGCGTGACTGCGCCCATATAATATATATATATATATATATATATATATATATATATATATAGATATACATCTATTTGCAAAAAAGTTATTAATGCATCAATTAGGGTTGACGTGACAAAAGTAGGGAAATGTGGCATTAGGGTTTCCAACCCATCCCACTCCTACCCTGCAGGTAGCAACAAGCTTGGGGTGTGTCTTGGGATTGTTAACCCTAACACTCACCCCATTCCATCAGTAAATAAGCTGAGATGGGTACAGTATATGAAAATGGGGTGAGCGTTTGGGCTGACAGCCCAAGGCACACTCCACACCTGTTGCTGCCTGCAGGATAGGGGTGGGATGTTAGGGCTGGAAACCCTAATGCCACATGTCTCTGCTTTTGTCATTTCAACCCTAACTGGTGCATTAATAAAGTTTTTTGCAGTGAATTTCCTTACTTTTTGAGAAAGTATAATTGCATCCTCATTGCCTGTGGGAGCACAGGGCTCTCTGGGCCTTGCGCTCACATGCATCCATAATTTTTGAGATAGTGTAACTGTATCCTTGTTTGCCTATGTGACTGCAGGGCCTGAATTGAACCAAATTGTCACCATAGCCTTCTTATTACCCCACATCTTGAACCTGGAACTGAAAATTCCCAAATCCCCACCAAAATGTTAGCACCACAGCACCATTGCACACCACAGGTGCAAAAACACACTTTTGCCAGGATCTGAGCTGTGGGAGCACAGCGTATAATAAGCTTGAGAACACTGCATGTAGCTTGTGTCATTTTTGCTTCATGCACCTCGTTGACTCAACTTGCTTCATTTTTTTAGTCAACTTGTGCCATTTTTTGACTCAATTTGTATTATTTTTGACTCAGCTTGCTTCCTTTTTTTACTAACTTGCTTCATATACTGTATATACTGTGTATATATATATATATATTTTTTTACTGTATAAAGGGATGGCCATCAGAGGGTGGGGGGGGTGCCACTAAATGCCAGGGAAAAGATGTCAGGAAATGAAAAATGGATTTCTCCTCATGAAAAAGGATCTTTTTCATTTGTCATTATACAAAAAAAGAATATTATTTTATATCACGCAATACAAAAAAAAATTTTAATCTTAAAAAACAGACATTTTAAGAGCATTGTTCATACCATAAAGTGCAGACTCTAGCTAAGGGGTCCCTATAAGCAAGGTGCATGTCTTGGCCATGCCCCAGAATGGGATTTTTCTGAGTTTTCTAATTTGAGTAGTTAGAGAAAAATGGAAAACCAGATGGCAGCCAAACAAAAAAAATATTTTCCTCAAATGAAAAAGGATGATGTCAATATGACAAAATAATTCCTTTTTTATTTCATACAGCTATCTTTAAGTGGTTACTGAGCATACTCAGAATCAGTTTATGAACATTTTAAATAGGAATAACTTTGGAATGGGTTAATTTTTTTTCACCAAACCAGCATGAGGCACATCGGTAAGTCAGCCCATTTCCCACCCTGAAAATTTCAGATCTGTCTGGGCTCTACAGGTAACAAATGAAAACCCATTATAACCAACGGGAAAACACTTACAAAATCTACTTTTTCCACTATCCACAACTTGGAAACCACATATCTGACTAGAACAAACACTGACACATTTTGTGATCTACCCCCATGAGACCATGCATGCATAATTTCATGCAGATTTGTTAAAAAGTTGCAAAGTTATTAAAGTGCTAAACTTGGGGTTTAACATAGGGTTCAGATTGAAATGCCAAAAGTAGGGAAATGTGGTTTTCAACCCTAACTCCCCATCTCCCCCCCAAAAAGCAGCAAAAGGAAAAACATTACAGTTTTGGCTGTCCTGAGTCTTGGCAAATCAGGAGTGGGGTCTTCCTCTGGGTTTTCATTCCTAGTGCTTACTCTATTCCCTGAGCAAATAAGTTCAGATATGATCTGTTTTCTTCAGGCAGGACCTACAAGTTGTTGTCAACATATGGGGAGATATAGTTCTGTATGTTTGAAGACTATATCAGAATGGGGTGATCATTAGGGTTATAAACCCTAACACCACATTTTCCTACTCTTGTCACTTTCATTTGAAACACTAACTGGTGCATTAATGCAGTTTTTTCTGCAAAGAATTTCCTTTATATTTGAGACAGTAAATTAATATGCTCATTCATGCAGGTCCCTTTGGGATCTTCATGAACACATCCATCTGGCTTTGGAAGTGCAGGGCCCTCTGTGCAGTGCGCTTCCATGCCTCCATAGATGCACACATCCATCTACTGTAGCTGCAGAAGTGCAGGGCCCTATGGGCCCTAATTTATCTGCTTCACTATAATAGCTTTTTGTGGTGCTCACTTCAAAGAAATATATATTAATGAGGACAGGAAATCATCTCTGTCAGTTGTTTATAAAGTTCTTAGTGTAAGAAATCATATTCAGTCTCCTAAATTATCCATATGTACTGTAACTGTACTGGAATAAAAAGTGACTTGAAAAACTGTATTTTACATTGTTTTGTTTATATGAGCAGCATTCTATTACAGTTCTCTTCATGGAACCTGTGATTTGGACTTTTAGCTATGTCACAGTTTGTGCACAGAATTCTGAGCAAGGTTCTGATAAGTAAACAGCTCAGAATTAGCATTCTGTACACAAACCGTGTCATAGTAAAAACTCAAAACTACTAGTTCCATGAAAAGAACTGTGTAGAGTGTCGTTCATAAAAATGTCATTGCTGTAAACAGGAACATTATTAACTGCTGCTGATTAACAATAATTTCCTGCTCCCTTTAAGTGTGCCTATTAATTCTCAGTTGTTGACTTTATATAGGCAAAAATTAGTTTTTCAGGTTTCTAGCCATAACTCAATACATTTTTGTCAGTTTGGTGTGAAAGTTGCTATTCTTATAGTGCAATACAAGATACACCGTTGGTGCATTTTTGATGATGATTGATCTAATTGTGGATTTGCCACCATGGTGAAGTTTGGAGATAATTTTGAGGTGTAGTGCATACCCCATGAATTTGTGGAGGGGTTATGTGTTAGTCTTGTAGTACTCATTGAGACCTTTCTTCTGATATATAAGCCTATGCACAAAAGAAAAAGTAGCTACGCACTGCATAGCTGAGGCATGTAGGCAACCCTAAGTTGGAATGCCACACAGCGGGGATACCACAGACCTCCAGAGGCATTCACCATCCATGTACAAGGTGGATATGCACCCTATCCACCAGCTGCATGGTCAGCAAAGTGCTGGTGGTGAGTGGGGGTGTGCTGGACCATGCCTGCACTACACCCCATTCACTATGGTGCATAGTGCCAGGTACAGGGGCACAGGTTATAGCAGCCAGGACCCTGCCATAATCCACTGCACGCCCCCATGGACTGCACCCACTGGTCATGTCGGGACCGGGAAATGACTCTATGTGTTGCCCCAGCCCACAAGGCTAATGGGGAGGGCTGGGGCAGCTGATCAAGTGAGGGCTCATACATAGTTGTGCAACTGACCTTCAGTCGTGGCAACACATCACCGATGTGTGTCCAACTGCCCAGGTCCCATTAGTACCAAACAACCCCCCCAAACATGTCTGCCTTGTTATGTCCATTCATATCCACCCCCCCACACCATGCCAGCCCATCCCCGTATGTTACATTTCAGCCCCACAAACACACATCTGCCCCTTCCCCATTACGTCCATTCACATACAGTACACCCACAACATGTGAGCCCCATCCCCGCATGTTGCAGTGTAGTCCCCCAAACACATGTTTTCATATTCACCCCGCCACACCATGCCAGCCCCATCCCCACGATGTGCAGTCATAATCCCCCTCCTCAACATGTCATCCCCGATCCCAGTGTAGTACCAGTCCCCCTCCCACACACACACAGTGTTGCCCCAGTCAGCAGTACCCTGACCCCCAAATCCGAAACCCCAACAGAAATATTGGTAATAGTGGCCCCCCACCCATGGTAATGACAACCCCCGGTTCCCATACCATCCAGTTTGAGCAAGTAACAAACAACACATGGCATTGTACAATGTATGCTATGGGCATGCAAGTTATAGGTTGGAAAGCTGAGGACAGAGGTAGATGCAAGAGGGGGAGAGGTGCAGACCATAGGGCTATGTCTAGGAGGGCCTTAGAAGAAGGTAGAGAGAAAAATAAGGGGCAGAGAATGCAACATTAAAGTATATGGGTGGGGGATATGATGACAGGGAAAAGCAGGGGGGCAGAGACAGAGAAGCAGCCCAGAAGGCCCAGTCAAGTGAGGTGGGGAGAAGTTGGAAGGTGAAGTCAGGGAGGGTGAATGGGGAGGGAGTGGTAGGGCGGTGGGTAGGTGAAGAACAGGAGGACATAGAGTTGACTGGGTTAGATCAGGGAGGACATGAACAGAGAAGCAGCCCAGAATGCCCAATCTAAGTGAGGTGGGGAGATGAAGGGTACAAGGCAGAAAGAAGGAGGGGGTTGGGGGTAAGGCAGGTGAACAGAAGGAGGACATAGAGTTGACTTGGGGGTACCAGAGACCAGAGGAAGTGCTGGGGAACTGGTGGGGTTGATTTTAGTGGAAGCAGTCACAGCAGGCAGTAGCAACAAGATGCTATCTGAGCATTTGTTTAAAGGAGCCCAGAGAAGGTGCAGTGGATATGTCGATGTTGAGAGAGTTAAACCATTGTGAAGCCCAGTAGGCAAAGGATCTTTGACCTTGGGACGTGCGACAGCAGAATATTTTGAAAACCTGGCTATCAGCACTTCTGGTGTGCTGAGGGTTGTTATATGGGTGTGAGGAGTTTCTGAACTCCAGGAGGTATCAGCCCAAGGCTTACTTTTTTTGCAAGCAAGCAAGTTTGGTATAGTAGTCTGTCTTTGAGGTGGAGCCAGTTAGCCTGGGTGTATCGGTCACAGGTATGGATCAATGGGGTGGAGCCAGTCAGAAGCCTGCAGGTTTTGTTAATTATAGTAGTGATGCGGCGGAGGGCAGTTTCAGTTGCTGACCCATAGATAACAAGCTCAAAGTCAACTAGTGAGACCACAGAGCTATGGATAGTAAGTCTAAGGACTTCAGTGGCCAAACAATATTTGTGCCTGTAAAGGAGCCCTATGCGTGAGCTGACGGCACTGGTAATATTGTCAATGTGAGATACATACAACAGTGAGCTGTTGACCATGATCCCCAGATATTTAAAGAGCTGCACAAGCTCCAGGGAATAGCCCACTTCATTGGTGATTGAAAGAGAATAGGATCTATGTCTGTTTCGGGAGCTGGAGAACAGCACAGTTTTTGTCTTCTTATAGTTCAGAATTAATTTGTGTTTGCTGAACCACCTTTCAATGTCAGCAAAGTTAGACTGGAGCCGCTTTTCCAGAACTCTGGGATCAGGGTCACTGGTGAACAGGACAGTGTTGTCTGCATACAACAAAATATGGTCCTGGCAGGTGTGAGGGAGTTTGTTCAGAAAAACACTGAACAGTAGATGTCCCAAAATGGAACCTTGTAGAACTCCTGAGTGCACTGGTCTACTGTCAGAAAGGATGTTGTCAATCTGCGCAGGTAACTACTGAACTACTTTACAGCATCATTAGAAGGCCAAAAGGAAGCTGAATAACCAGGAGGTCATGGTTCACTGTGTCAAAGGCCTTGGTTAAGTCAATGAAGGCTGTACCGACAAGATGACATTGATCAAAGGAGTAATGTATAAAACCCGTGAATTCAAGCAAGGCTGTGGCGGTGCTGTGTCCACTCCTAAAGCCGTGTTGTTCTGGGCATTGTAAATGGTATTTTTCCATGTAGTCGAGCAGCTGGTCTGTCACGATTCTTTCCAATGCTTTTGAGAGGGGGGGACAGTATAGAGATTGGCCAATAGTTCCCATGCAGTGTCCAGTCACCACTTTTATGCACTGGTGTCACGGTAGCGGACTTCCACTTTTCTGAGAATTGAGAGTACCTGAGCGATAGATTTATTATGTGAGTTAGAGGCGACAAGATTTTGTTGAGCGCAAGGGCACCACTAAATCTTGTCTTCCCCTGTACCCCGAGGAAGTATTTCCTGGCTTCCAGGGCTGAGATGGCTCTAAAATAGAAAGGTAGGTGAGAGGGGGGCTGGACAGCATCCCTGATGGGGTCAACTTCACTAGATGGGCAAAAGACGTCTGAAGGGAGGATGCTACTCAGATCAGTAAACACATTGTTGAAAGCTGCCTAGGTCCGCTACTCTGCCCCGGCTGCCATGCTCAGTCCTGCATGTCAGGGGGGTGGGGCCATGGACAGGTGCCCTGTGGGTGCATGAGGTACTGCATACCATGCACCCTACACCTGTCCGGGCCGCAGAGCTACACAGGCAGGGCACATGCCTCTGGCGCATGGTTTTCACCCATTCATGCATAGTGCCCACAGATTGTCCCTTAACTCCAAATATTGATGGAGTTATAGGTTGTTAAAATTGCAATATTATCCTATGGGAATTTTCACGTTTGAATTTTTCACCATGGTGAAGTTGGAGGTAATTTTAGGATGTATTGCATACCCCTGATTTTTTGAAGGATATTATGTATACTCTTGCAGTACTCAGATCATTCTTCTGATATATAGATTGACCCTTAACTCTAAATATTGACAGAGTTATGGCTTGTTAAAGGTGAAATGTGTAAAAAAAAAGAAAAAAAAAACAAGGTTCTACTAATTCTTTCACATGAACGAATCCTCTTTTGAGAGATTTTCATGGACTCACAAAAGAGGATTGGTTCAAACGAAAGAAGAAAGTGAAAAAAAAGTAAATCCAACATTTTCTTTCATACAAACCAATCCTCTTTTGTGAAATGTTTGTGTGCTTATGGAAGAGGATTGGTTCGTATGAAAGAAGAATGTGAACAAAATAAGTCCAACTCCTTCTTTCATAGGAACCTAGTCTTCTTTCATATGGTCTTATTCCTCTTTCACGAGCCATATGAAAGAAAAAAATCATGTCATAAAACAGAATTTTTAAAATGTTTTAAAATCCCATTTCTGGGTCCTTTTTACAGCTGCAGTTGGGTGGAGCCTGCAGCCGTCTTGCGGTGGCTCTAAAAATCAGCTACTGGATTGACACCGAGGAACACTTCCATTTTGGAGTTTCCAAATGATCCTTTCGCAGCTCCAAATCAGTGAGCTCACCCCCCCCCCCGCAGGAGCACTATTTCGCACACTTGGAATGCCTTAATGGCCAGACTGAATTGTGCAAATGTGAAAATGCAAAACCGCCAGAATCGATGGCAAAGAACACACAGCTTTTTGTGTGTTCTGAATTTTCCATTCCAACTCTGGCTATTAGCAGAGCGTAAAAAAACACTATTTTTTAGTGTCGTTTATAAAAGATAACATAAATAAATAAATAAGTAAACTTCCACAGCTGGATAAAAAAGGATAATTTTTTGCAAGGCTAGAAAAAAGATGCAGGCTTTTCGCGTGTTCTGAATTTTTTCATTCTAACTCTGGCTATTAGCATAACACAAGAAAACACGGCCAGTATATTCAGACAATGGCAAATGCTTTGCGCATCTACTTGCTCCACCCAAATATTTGCACCATTGCAAAAAACTGGTATATTCAAAGAACATGTGCAATCCCAGCAGATCACGTAGCCCATTTGAATATGCCAACATATGTGGGCAGTGCAAAGGGGAGGTGGTAGCCAATGCATCTGGTGCATCCTGGGAATGGTCTGACTATTGCCAATGGGAGATGCACCAGCGCATCCCAGATGCGCTGCACCCAAATGGCGATATTCAGCCAAAATATGCAAATGGATCCATTTGGCATGCAAGTCACAAACGGTCCATTTGCATGCCCATTACGGGACCATTTGCATTGCTGCACCCAGAAGGATGCACTGGGCCGGACTCCACCCTGCCCTGATCAGCCGTAACAGGCCAGTGCCCCTGTAGGCCCTGGCAGGCCTGTGTAACCCCCTCCCTTCCCTGCGTGGACAGCCCCCAGCTCCCCCATAACCAATGTGTCTGTCACCCCCCACCCAGCCCCAAACACCCCCAGCAGCCAAATACCCCGATCCCGATTGTGGTCTGCAACCTACCCACCAATACTGGAGCCCCATGCCCCTATTTCCAATGTGCAGTGCCCCCCAACCCGTTCCATCCTCCAGGTGCATTGTGAACACCCTCAGACCTATAGTTCCATAGTTTTGCACCTCCCACCCCTGTACCCCAATCCCAGTGTAACAAAACCCCCACCCTGTACCGTGCAGTAAAATATCATGCCAAACCCTTCACTGATCTGTGATCCTGATACATCTGTAGTAATATGCAGTTTTACATATGTTTCCATAGTGTAGTGGCCCCCCACCCCAGTAGGCAGGAACCCTCCCTGCACCCCCCCACACCACCCATGCTGGTGACTGGCTCAGCCCTCCACTCACACAGCCAGCTCCTGACTGAACAGTCCATTTATGGAACTAAACAGAATACACGCTCAATGAGCACACATTCTGTTCCGTTTCATAACTGGACTGTTCAGCCAGTGGTTGGCTGTAGTGGTGAGTGAAGGGCTGAGCCAGTCACTGGCAAGGGTGGTGCAGGAGGGCGTGAGAGAGGTTCCAGCTCACTAAGGTGGGGCCACTAAGAAGCGGAAACATATGCTAAACTGCCCATTACCACAGACGGATGGGATCGTGGATCAGCGAGGGCTTGGCATGATATTTTACCACACAGTATGGGGTGAGGGTTTTGTCACACTGGGATCAGGGTACAGGGCTGGGGGTGCATCACTATAGAACTATAGGGCTGAGGCTGTTCACAATGCACTTGGAGAATGCGATGGGGTGGGGGCTGCACTACACTGTGGGGACGAGGATGTGGCTGGCCTTGTGCACTGGGATATGGGTTGGGCAGGGAGGGTGGTGCCATACACTATGGGATGGGGGATTCCCTTGTCATTTTTGTGCTGGGCACAGGATAGGGGGGTACCCTGCACTATGGAATGGGGGACTCTTACTTCTTTATTGAGACGAGCACTGGGCAGGGAAGGAGTACCCCGCACTATGAGATGGGGGTTCTTTTCACTCATACATGGGCATTGGAGAATGGGGCCTGGGGAGGTGCCACCGGGCTGCAGGGCACGGCAGGATGCTGTGCTACTGTGTGCATTTCTGCAGCCTACCTGTGGGTGGCCAGAAGTTAGGCATGTTTAGTCCATGCCTAACTTTGCACTGCTCATCTCCTGCACTTGGGCAGCTCTTCTCTTCTGAATATCCCATTGTGTGGGATATTCACGGGCAAGCCCCCTCAACTTGGGCCACATACATTAACTGTGGGCCATGGCCCATCTCCATTTGGGTAGCTCATCTCCCTCCTTTGAATATGGGAGTTCACAGTAACTTTGGGGATGTGCCTCTCATCTCTTTTGAAATGTGGGCCTCACTCTTTTTCTAGTGTGGTATATAAAAAACATAATTAAATAAATAAGCAAACAAACAAACTTCCACAGCGGGGTAAAAAGGGTCATTTTGCAAGGCTAGAGAACAGGCACTAGCTAAACTTGAACAATGAAGGCACAAGTCAAATGTTCACTGATTTATGCTTTGCAGCATTAAACAGCTGCCCTGCCAAATACTCCATTCCCCCTCCAGGATCCAAAAGAACATGTGTGTTTTTTTGTTTGTTTGTTTGTTTTTCAGATTTGCAGTCAGCAATGGACATTGGGGTGGCTGGTAGCAACCTGTGGTATTAGAGAAAGTAAGAGCACCACAATTCTGAGGTGCAACAGAAACTGCACTGAAGGTACAACATTCCACAAATCCTGCCAATCCAACCTGGGGATGGCAAGCATGAAAAGGGTTGTTGGCTCTATCATGTGAGTCCTTGGGGAAAACTGAAAATGGATTGGTTGCCCTAATAACTCGCCCCTCACAAGCACGGCCACCGGCCTACCTCCTTCTCTAACCTGAGTTCCACCCCGCAGAATTGAGCAACAATGTCGAGTAGCAGGGCTAGTTGTAATTGACTAACTGTATCAAGCGGCAGTGGACATGGAGCGTGCGATGTAAGGAAAGAATAAGTGAGAGACAGGCATGGCTGGTCAGAACCTATTCTGAACTACTGGTAACATCCTCCTTCTCATTGTCACCTCTGTGAGCCCGATCTGAAACCTCTCCAACTTCCCACTGCTTCTGTGACTATGTAAGACCTGAAGGGACTACAAAACATTATGGCATGGGAGGTAAGGCAGTGGGAGGGGGCTATATTTTTTTGTAATGGTTGATATTTCTGCTGATGGATTCTTGCTCTACCCTCAGTTCAATGCTTCAACCCTTTCTGATGGAGAAATTTGGGGGCTTACAATGAGCAACCCCCTCCCACAACTCGGTGCAACAAGGAGAAACGATTGCATCGTTAATTTATTCTTAAGAAATGTTTTTTAATGCTAGCTCTTGTACAAGAAGTTGCTCTCAAGACACCAGGTTTCATAAGCATTTTCATTAAGTCTGATGGTATTTATAGACAGCCTGAGGCTGCAACATAGTGGAGTGTGAGGGGGTTGAGCTTTTTTCCCCCTCTCCTTTTTTAAACATTAGTTGCCATAGTGCTATGTGGAAAGAAGATAGATACACGTTTTTTCTTGGGGGGGGTGTTAATGAAAGTCAAAAACTCTTGGGGTTAAAACAGATCGGGTCACCTTATATCGTTAGTTACGATTTTGTTTTTTGGTTTTTTTTTTATGAGGGTTTTGGATGGGGCTTTCTCATGCTGGTGAAAGTAAAACTCCATGGAAAGTTCTGTTTTTCAAAATCCAGACATTTTTTGGGGGAGGGGGGAGTTAAAATGTGTGGTGATCTGTAACATTTATGAATCCACACATTGACAGTCCTCCAAATTATGACAGTTTATTCGAGAAGGGAGAACAGGAATCAAAATAAGAATAAATCTAACTGTACTCTCACATCTAAAAACATCCTGGGTTGACTGGCTGTATTTGTATTTAGAGAGGGGGTAAATGCTTTCACAAGTAGGCTTAGTTGATTCTTTCTGAAAGCAATGAATGATAGTGTTATTAAATCTTACTTATTTATTCAATTGTGATTTTGACTAGGAAAGGCTCATGGAGTTGTGATAGCTCGTTTACAGGCGTACTTGGGGCGGGGGGGGGGTTACATGAACCTGTTTTATTGTAGGGGAATGTTAGCCATGACACCAAGGAAACTGCCCTATTCTTTTCAGATTGTGCCTTGGGATCTGTAACTTTCACCTGGATAAGATGTAACATCTATGAACCCACACATTGACAGTCCTCTAAATTACAGTATGACAATTTATACGAGAAGGGAGAACAAGAATTAAAATGCTTGGTCATGACATAGGCTGGAAGGAGGTAGACTAAGGGGTAATGTGAGGAAGTATTTCTTCACAGAAAGGGTGGCTGGTGTGTGGAACAGCCTCCCAGTGGAAGTGGTGGGGGCAAATTCAGCAGGGGAATTCGAAAATGTGTGAGATTTGCATGGGATATCCTAGTGATAGGTACTGTAGGAGAACAAAGCCAGAGATCAAGTAGGGTCTGGTTTTTGCAGCAGGTAGGGAAAATGGGCAAACTGGGCAGGTCTGGTGGTCCTTATCTGCCATCAAATTCTGTGTATCTATGTATTATATCTCAAATTCAAATCTTTCTTTTTTTTTACTAAAAGCATGTGATTAAAATATGGTGATTATTGGAGGTTTTGTGGTACATATTTACTAGGGATAGTGTAGCTGTGATGCAGAAATATGTTTTTTAGTGGAGTTATACTTTTATTCATTTTTACAGCCTGGTGGACTGAAGCATAGGGAGGTTAAATGATTTGCACAGGGTCACACAGCATGCAAATGGTTCTGTGGGATTTATTTTATTTTATTTAAACATTTGGTAACCGGGAAAGGCACACTGAGCCAAGGCTAGTTTCCAGGTATGACCCAGAGACAGAGGAATACAAGGAATTATACAAGCACAAAAATGTATAAAAAATGAAATAAGTACATTAAAATAGCACATTAAATAAATACATACATAGAAATAAACAGTCTGGCCTCATATATATACTGATTCTATTAGAGGATAAATTGTACAGATTGGAAAGTGCAGTAATAGTGAGGCAAGAGAAACATTACAAATTGGATGCATAAACTTCAGAAAATAAGAAGTACAGAAGGTAGGTTGCAGCCCATTATGAGTGTAGAAGTCAGAATGGTCCTATAACAGGGGAAGGTTGGGGGCAAGTGCAGATAGGGGGTGGGAGTTGGTGAATTTGGAGTTTGACAGAGTTGTGAGAGGGTAAGTTTCTAAGAAGGGGCGGTAGTTTGTTCCATATTAAGGGGAGCCTGCAGGAGAAAGTGGATTTACCAGCGGATGAGAAAGGTATGGGTAGAGAGAAGCAACAGGAATCCCTTGAGTGCAGCATGTAGGGTGAAGCAGCTGCTGGGGCAAATCTCTTTGACTGATAAGAGGGGAGCAGGTTGAACCAGAATTTTGATATAAAGGAAATGGAGTGGGTGAAACGGCGGTGGGAGAGTGGAGGATATCGAAGGTAGAGAGGAGAGTGAAGTGATGGGTTCTGAGGGGGGAGTTTGTGGCAAAATGACAGAAAGAGCAGAGAAGAGAGTCAAGCCTGGTTAGTAAGGTAGAAGGGGCAGTGCAGCACACTATGTTTGCATAGTCAAATATGGGAGTGATCATTTTGGTTAAAGGTGAACATCTTACTGTAGGGGGAAGGAGTCTCTAAGTCTACATAGAATACCATGTTTTGTCCAGCGTTTCAAAATGATGTCATCAATATGTACTGAGAAGTGTAATTGAGGATCGAGTCACACCCCCTAATATTTGTAAGAAGAGACTGAGTTTAGTGGTTGTAGGGACAACTGATCCCACTGTCAAGAGATGAGATGGCAGAGATGCAAGGATTTCTAGTGAGTTTTTGGGCCAAACTGAAGGTCATGGAGACCATTTTGGAGGCATTTTTTCTTGAGATGGTTTTTCCTGAACCAAGATTGCATATTATGTTAGTCATGTTGTAGAACTGGTTTATTGTCGCTAAGAGTAGGGCCAGATGCAAAGATGATGGTGTCATCCGCATACATGTGGATAAGGGACCTAGAGCAGATAGCGAGGAGGTTGTTCATGAATATGGAGAAAAGAATGGGCCCAGAATCTAATCTTGGGGGACTCCTGTGAAAATGGAAAGCAGGGAGGAAGTGGAGTTAGCAATCTTTATAGATTGGACCCTGTTCTTGAGGTAGGATCCAAACCACTGGATGGCAGGGGGGTGAGTTTGTCAAGGAGCAGGGCATTGGAGACCAAGTCAAAGGCCTTAGCTAAGTCTACAAAGATTGCAGCTGTTAGGTGGCCTTGGTCTGTGGTGGACTGAATGTGACCAGTGACTCAGAGGAGGGAAGATACGGTGAAATAGTGCTTTCTGAAGCCTGGCTAGTACAGGGAGAGGAAGTTGGTGGCAGTAAGAAAGTCATTCAGTCTGGTTTGAGCTAGTGATTCTTGCATTTTGGCAAGGGCTGGTAATAGTGAGATGGGTCGGTAGTTGTCAGGTGCTGTGGGATCTCCACCCTTGTGAAGAGGGATAATGCATGCCAGTTTCCATGCCTGAGGGACTCTGCCTGAAGAGAAGGACAGGTTTAGTATGTAAGTGAGGGGAAGAACAATAGCAGGAGCGGATAATTGCAGAAGTCTAGGATGGATGCTGTCTGGGCTTGATTTTGAGATGTTTAAGGAGTAGATGGCATGAAGGACTTCAGCCAGTGAGGTAGTAGCTAAAAGGAATGTATTTTCATTGGAGTTATGGGGCTCTGCTATTGGCCCTTGGTGAGGGTGGTGTGGTTTGGTATGGCGGATTTGAACCTGGGAATCCTAGTTCCCACAACTGTTAGAGGATGCAGCCTCTTTTATTTATTCATTGTTTTTAATTAGTTTAGAAGGAAGGAAAGTGTGGCATGCATTTGGTTTGTACGAATACACATTACTTTTCTTGCATACACTTTGTTCTCTGCTTGGGCTGTGTGTGTTAGTTGGGAAATCCAGTTGGTTTCTTGATTTGCTTGGTGAACTAGAAATATTGTGAGGCCAAAACCTGAAGGACCCTGGTTGTGTGTGTGTAGTGTTTTTCAGCACAGCATTTTCCCATTTGGAATACAGTATCATAGCACTGTGGTGCCAGAAAGGATTCAGCCAGTGTTGTCTACATCTCCTGCTGCATGGTTGTGAGTGCGCCCCATTTGCGTATAGACAATACATCACTCCTGATGGAAGGCCTCCTCAACAGTGCTTCCTCCCACAGTATTCTGCTTTGCATTGACTTCCTTGGGTCACAAGGGGCAGTGAAGCAGTAGGATCAGTTGCCCCCACAACCCCTTACTGGTCCATGCTAAGCAGCCCCTTGCTGCCTAGCGCCACAGAATTGGCATGCAGAAATATTTTTTGTAATTCAATTTCTGGTCCCATTTTGGATTACCTTCTAGTTCCTGCCTCTCACCTGCTGCTCTTTGGACTCTGCTGATTATATTATGGCTCTCTCCAGTTCAGTCACCACCTTCTATGCAGCACAACCTTAGCTTGTCTCCACGGGTGGGGTACCCTTTTCCAGCCTGGCAGGGTTATGGTTGCTAATTATGGTGATAGGTGAAGCCAGTTCAGTAGCAGCAACTTTTTTTTCTGCTAATCCTTTTTTCCCCTACCTGGCTCCCAGTCTGCCTGGGTCTTCTGTGCATCCTGATCCTCTGGCCACCGTCTAGTACCTCCCAGCTCCTTAGAGACCCTCGTCTATTACCCCCGCATCTTGCCCCCACAGCGGAGTGGTGGAGAGACCCCTCTAATCTCCGCCAAGTCTGGATCCAGTGTTCAGCGATGCCTCCCAAGCTGGGTGCCCCATAAGACGGCTATCAAGCCGCCACGGCCAGTCACCATTTTTCCTTATTCTGCCTCTGCAAGTTATGCATGCAGTGGTGCCAAGGGAAGAAGCGTGCATGCATCCACAAGTGCTCCCTCCTGGCGCCATGCCCCAACTCAGCCCCCACTGATTATTGCCAGTGCACCACCTTCCAATGTCCACTAGGGGCCGAAGTGTACCAACAACTGGGATTCCCCCTACCCAGAGAGGGAGAGCAGTCACTCGGACACTCAATCCCTCTCCTCCCCTGCTGACCCCCGGTGGCCCGAGTCTGTTTGATCACCGGTGTGATGAGAGGTGTGGTGCCCAACACCTCAACCCTCAGCACCACCGGAGCGGCCAGTAGCAGCAAACTTTAGTAGCTGTGGGTCAATTTCATCAGTCAAAGTCTGCTGATTTGGCTGTAGGGATGCTATGTAGTAGTTTGAGTACTTCTGACACATTACTCACACAGAAATAAAAATGGAGAGTAATTCAGAGTGTCAGTGCATCAATTCTTGTTAGGGAGTGTTGTCAGTGGCAAAGGTGGAAAGACCCCCTGTGTAAGACGAGAGGTCTGAGAAGAAGCTATTGAAAGCATCAGCAATGGTTTTGGGATCATTATAGTTGACATTGTTTATACACATGTCAAAAACAGGAGGGTGAGTAGATAGACCCTTAGCCAGTTTAACACACTTGCAAAACTATTTTGGGTTGCCTGCAGAGTTGTAAAAGCGTGAACTATAGTAAGTACTCTTATTATGGCAAATGGCTTTTTTACATTCATTTCTAAGGGTATGGTATTTTGTCCAGTCAGACACAAGCCTGGTGGCCTTGTATACAGATTAAGATTTATCCCTAGCCTTGATCAAGGTAAGGAGTGGACAATCAAGCATTAGGTTGCAGCACCCTGAACCCTACTAGTAGTAAACGGGACATGTTTGTCCTGTAAACGAGAGAAAATTTCATTGAAGTGGGACAAAGCCAAATTAATATCATTTGTGTTCTAGTGGTACTCTGGGTAAAGATTAGGGTGTTGCTCTTTTCTGATCTTAAAGGAGATAAGAAATTATTTTTACATAATTAACTGCCCTTCTATCTTCTTTTCCATGCCAGTTATGTGTTTTGATATGCTTTGGCCAATTTATGATCAGTAAATAATCTAGCATTGGCGTGTCTCAGATCTACAGAGTTCCAATCTCCTCACCAGCTACTGCTATTTTTTTTTATATTGCTAAGGCATTCTATGACATCAATAACACCATTCCATGCTGTTCATCTGAATGACCTGTAATGATGTTACTGATGATATAGAATGGTCAGACAGTATGAAAAGAGAGAGCAGCAAGTGCTGTGGAGAGAGATCAGGGTAGTTACAAAGACAACAAAATTAGATGATTAATTTAACAAAAAAAGGCCAAAAATATATCAGTATATTGGTTAGACACTAACAGAACAAAAGGAGGACATCTAAAGGTGTAAAAACTAGGGATGGGTGGATACCTAATTTTGACCGGATATCGGATCTAGATACCCTGTGACTACTATCCAATTGGATCCAGTTCAGATTGGGTTGGATAGTAGTGTGTTCTGAAAAATAGGATTGCTCCCACTGATTTCATGGTCACATGTAGCCCACAGCATACACATAAAAACAAGACTCAGGGCTAACAGAGCTTCTAGGTAAAGCTCACTCTCCAGTTGTTTATTTTAGAAGTGGTCTCAAGCAGAAGAACAAGCGTCCTGGCCAGCCGCATGTTGTGGTGAAACTTTGCAGTCTCCACCTTTGTTTTTTAAGCCACAAGAAGTGGCAACCAAATGAAGGGGCTGGGGGGGGGGAGTTCTTGACCAGCTGCAGGCAGCAGCAAAACCCACGGTGAGTTTCCTTTTTTATTCTTACTGCAAGAAGCGGTCTTTACTTTCTAAGCAGACATGCATATTAGACATGGAGTGGCTAAAAATAACAATAAACAGAAGGTGTTGCCACTCCATGTCTTAATCCTGGTTCGATTCAGGATTCTTTGCTTTTTATAGCAACCTGGACAAGTTGCACATTTCTCTAGGCTCCTCTGTGGTTTAACTTATTAATTCGTATGCCCCCAACAGGAGCGGACAGGGCATAATGATGTGTAGTAGCTACAGGTGTGCTTATATACATTTCAACTCTGCACACCCCATAGTGTTTATAGTGATGGCTCCCCTTTTGTTCCTTAACAGCACAAAGGGCACCAGGACCGACAAAGCACTACCAGTGCTATTTCAGACATGCAGTCTGGTGCAGGAGGAGGAGTGACTGCCTACAAGAAGCACTGTGGCGCGGGCATGAGTGGTTCAAGTACCTCTCTTCTAAATTAAGGTAAACTGTGAAAGAAAGTTATAGCGAAGGTAAAGTGATTGTAGTTAAATTGTGCCTGCTGCTACTGCTACTAAGTTAATAAGAATACAAGAACTAATGGTCCGACATAATTCTAAAGCAGTATCCAATCAGGTCAGATCGGATGAGAAAAGTAGAAAATCCCAATCGGTCTGATTTATCTGCTCAGTTATCCACCCATCCCTAGTAAAAACAGTTTCCCCACCACCTTTAAGGACTGATTCTGTTCTTAGAAGGCATCAAGTAGCTATCTGTACTCTTAACTTGTAAAGTGGCACGTGAAACCCCGTGGCTTTTTTGTGGGGTCTGTAGAATTCACTGTGAGACAAAGAGATCACATGGTCGTCAAATGGCAACTCTGGGCCTGATGGAGTACATTCCCAAGTAAAATGTGCTTCAGCAGTGACACATAACTGGCAACGTAGTCTGGATGGAAATCCTACTGAGGTACCTGGTTTACTTGTTTGTTATTTATTACAGGAGCAATCTGTTGTCATTTAGTACCTTGATATTCTGCCCATGCCGTATACTTCTGTACCCCTTGTCTCATAAATCGGGGACAAGACTTATAATTATCAGGAGCAAATGACCAAAATCAGGGACACCGTCATTAAAAAGTGGTTAATTATATCAGCCCAAGAAGCTGTTACAGTATGTGGCTTAGTGTGAAGGACAATTATATACACTAATGGCTGACATTATTTTGTGTTTCAGATGCTTCAAATCCATGCTCTTTTCTGACAGAAATGCCAGTTTTAAAAGGAGCTGTGGGTATTTTGGAGGGAAAAATCAGGGAAAACCCAGAAAATGAAGGACACTTGGGAGGTTGTTCAAATGTGTTTTTTTTTTTGGGGGGGGGGTCCTCTCTTGGATTTGAAGCATCCCACTCCTTCAGGGCTTGTTTTGAAGCAGGGGCAAATTAGACCCAGTGGTGTAAAAAACTAAAACAAACAAAAAAAAAAGTGGGTCAGATTTCACCAGTGCAGAAGCTAAAACTTGTCAAGAAAAAAATGCTTTCCCACTATTCACTTTTACATCGTTCAGCCATTATTTCAAACCAGGTGCACCACTGTGGACCCACTGTCAAGCGGAAAGTGGGTAATTTCTGAACAAGTTGCAACTTTCTCCTTTTTTGCTCTATCTAGAACTGTCCTTGGGGCTTCCTTACACCCCACTGCCTGCCAGATGCATTCACACCTACACATGCTCACCCACTGCAACTCAGGCTCTGTTCCTTCCTAGGGAGGTCCCTTTTTGCCACAGAGGGGGAGGCTAACATTTGTAAATGTGCCTACAGCAGTGGCTAGGGGAGTAATTGAGAGTGGGACACTGTAGGGTTTGGGTGGTATGAGGAGGGGTGTGGCACGGAGGCCTTCATCTGACATGGTTGGCCTCATTTTTCCTGTCTGCCCTCCTCCCAATAGTGGAGCATGCATGCTCACGGTGACCTGAGGGAAGTGTCTGTGCATAGTTACCTGCACCATCAGTTGCACCACCACCTTTCCACTTTCAGATGCTTCGGTAGGAGTGGTGCAACATAGCTCAACCACCCATGATGAGAGCATGTATGTGTATGCTCAGTAACCATCCCCTCTGACCTCTGCTCCTGCATCCTGGGCTTGGTCACTTGGCACCATGACTCCAGCTGTGGACAGTTGAGACCTTTGACAGAGTCATTCTTAATTCTTGGATTTGCTACTGCAGAAGCGTTTGAGCATTACAGTATACAACAGAACCAATAGCTGCTAGCTGTACAGTTAAATCTTATAAAATGGCTCTGAAAGGTGCAGCATTCTAATTGGCTCAGCATTTTCCAAGACTCCTGTTAATTCCAGGAAGATGCACAGGTATTCGAATTTGGAATTTGTTCACCAACTTGTATTTTTTTTCTTTTGTAATAATAAAAAGTGTTCATGAACTAGAGCTTTTTGATTGGCTGTAAATATTGTATCAGGCTTAAATTAATCATAGGTAAACATACACAAAGGTTGTCAAAATGTCTTACAGTGTTACACATATAGAGAAAAGAGGAAGTTATTTTATAACAGTAGAGACACTAAGATGTTATCCCAGGCAATGATACAGTAATATAATTTACTGTAATTGATTAGCTTGATAACAGTATCATCCTGTGCCTGATGATAAACAACAAGGCAACCATTTTTTTGACTGTTCTAAGTGCCATTTTTTGATATAGCAAACTAATAAACTTGTCTGTTGTCTGAGGTGGATTGGGATGGAATTCCAGAGTTTAGGGCCTCTGCACAAAAATTGTTATCTGGGAATGCTCTGTGTGTGTAGACAGTGCATTGTTATATTATAGTGGAATCTACTATATAGTATATGTGTATATATATATATATATATATATATATATATATAGTCAGTGTTTGTGTATATCACAACAATTAAAAAGTGCAGTTAGATGGCTCAGTGGGCTGTCCTATACCTCTTTCATATCTTTCCACTCTCGCTACTGTATTCACTCCATATTAAGCTTTTTTTCTCTTTACTTTAACAGGTCTGACAGGATGCTGCCTCCTTCCCCATCAAATAAGTATTGCTCTACGTCTAAACTGTCTTATCCTTCCTATTTACCCCCTAAGAACTTCCAATCCTTTGTGACCCCTTTCTTTAAGCAATAAGACATGAGGGGGTGTGGGTTATCGGGGGATTTACCATGGCTGGAGTGGTTTGCCCACGAGGCGCAGCCGAGTGAGTAAATCCTCGCCAGCCATGGTAAATCCCCCGATAACCCACATCCCTGAGTGGCTTATTGCAATTATACCATGTCCTTGTTTTTAAAGAATTTAAGATTAAAGTGATTTTACTTGAAAATATTTTTTTTAATTGATTTTTCCTGTAATATCCTTCCCCCATGTGTTAAATAGTTTCCTGTTGCTAGGTAGAATATTTTAAGTAGATGGCAGTCCCCCAACCCCAGACCACTTTCCCCAGCTCTGGGCAAAAGTGAAAAAGAGAAAGTCTTTACCATGTATGTTATCACACTATTGTGTATAGCTGTGTGTCTGTCTCTCTCAGAGGTGCTTGATCTTGGTTTGATTCGGGCAGCAGCATGGTGACAAAAAGTAGGAACATCTTTGCTGGTCTGTCTCGTGCAGGGGACTACGGTATTCCATGGTTTTATTTGAGCAGTCCACAGGGTTATTATTTTCATTTTTAATTATAAAAAGACAATGGTCTCCATTCTGTTTTAGTGTTGGCAGAGTCTGGTCTAGTGTTTACAGGCTGTGTGGTGCATCTGTGCGTTTACTTCCTGGTGTGTAGTTTGTAGATGCTTGAGGACAGTAGTTTGAATTGCGGCATTTTTTTTTAATTAAATTTTGGCAATACATTTATGTTTGTGAGGTTTTCTGCTCTTTTCTTCAGTCCCGGAACACTGGGGAGGATCGGAGGACAGAAGACCCAGAAGGTCCAGTCCTTTTTAATGTCTTCATCAGTGACATTGCAGAGGGACTGGAAGGAAAAGTATGCCTTTTTGCAGATGACACAAAGATCTGCAACAGGGTTGATACACAAGGAGGCGTGAAAAGGATGAAAAGGGACTTGGCAAGGTTGGAGGAATGGTCAGACGTATGGCAGCTAGGATTCAATGCAAAAAAGTGCAAAATAATGCACCTGAGAAACAAGAACCAGGGAAGAATACACAATGGGTGGGGAGGTAGTAACAACAACAAAACAGGAAAGGGACCTGGGGGTAATCATATCAGATGACCTTAAGGTTAGCAAGCAATGGAGAAGGCAGTAGGAGGGCCAGGGGTATACTGGGATGTATAGGGAGAGGCATCAGCAGCAGAAAACAGGAAGTTGTTATCCCTCTGTACAGACAGTTGGTGAGACCCCATCTGGAATACTGTGTCCAGTTCTTGAGACCCCATCTCCGCAAGGACATAGACAGGATAGAGGCAGTCCAGAGGAGGGCAACTAAAATGGTGCAGGGTCTGCAAGAGAAGCCATATGAGGAAAGACTAAAGGAGCTTAATATGTATACCCTTGAGGAAAGAAGGGAGAGGGGGGACATGATAGAAACTTTCAAGTACCTCAAGGGAATCAACAAAGTCCAAGAGGGTAGCACCTTTCAGAAAAGAGACTTGCAAGAACAAGAGGACACAATTTAAGGATAGAGGAGGCGGTTCAGGGCAATGTGAGAGTATTATTTCACAGAGGGGTAGTGGATGCATGGAACAGCCTTCCTGAGGAAGTTGTGGGGTCTAAAACTGTGGGAGAATTCAAGAATGCATGGGACAGACATAAGGCAATTCTTGTGGGGGCAGGAAGATATAGGCTGTTTGTTAACTAGGATCTACGGCCTATCCTGTAGGTAGGAAATGGGCAGACTAGATGGGCCTAGCGGTCCTTATCTGCCGTCAAAGTCTATGTTTCTATGTTTCTAAGACAATAAACGGCAATGGCGGGAAATTCAATATAAGGACTCTGATGTTTGTACCTCCTGGTGTCCCATCTTGGCAGTGTTAGGGGTAGGTGGGTACAGATTTTGGAGGAGGATGAGAAATGAAGTAGAGAAGTTGCAATTTCACGAGGAGAGGGCACACAATTTTGTTCGGGCTGCACTGTTTTAAAAAAAATGCTGTCTGCACTCGTTAGCGGGGTTTCAAGATGGTCATTTGCCACTGCCAACTTTGGGGTTCGGATGGATTTTAGAGCTGTGGCTGACTGGCACCTTTGCCATGGTATAGCGTAGGATTTACCATGGGAGAAAGGTGCCAGCCACCAATTAAAACACAGGATTGTGTCTTTTGTTTTGAGTCCATGGTATAATATATTTTATTTTACAGGTCCCATATATGTCATCACTTTAAGAGTCCTATCACTGGCTTCCTTGTACCCAGGTAAGAGACACTCTACATATTATCTATTCTTGGTGGGTTTACTGTAACAGTGTGGCACTGTGACCATTGGGGGTAGGGGTCAGGCTGTGACTGTTGGGGGATAGTGATCAGTGCTGTGACTGTCAGGGTTGGGTGGCCAGTGTTGTGACTGACAGTGAAGGGTGTCAATCTTGTGACTATCAGAGTGGTGGTGCAGTCCTGTGACTGTTGGTGGTGAGGAGCAGTGCTATGACTGTTGTGGGAGGGTGGTCAGTGCTGTGACTGCTGGGAGTAGGGGACTGGTGCTGTTACTGTCGAGAGGATGGGGATCAGTGTTGCATTTTATTTAAATGTATGCAAATTCTGTTCGCTTGCCAATCGTGTACCATTCGTGAGCCAACCAAGGTTTGTCTGTGGGGGAAGTCATGTGAACTATGATATCAGAGCACTGCTATTATAGTCCTTGTAATTCTGTCCCCTGTCCTACATGTGTCTTGCACCCCCTTTCCCTCAACAAGTATCTGAAAGCATAGGGGCTCTATACTAGTTGAAGGCAGTGTATTCCAGTAGACTGGAGCTGTTACTTAGTCTGCTTCTGTCAGTGTAGATCTTGGGACCACCGGTAACCCTCCCTCAGCTGAATGTAGCAGTAAATATGAGACATAGGCAGGGAAATGATGCTACAGAAATAGTAGGTTCTATTTAGGATTTGTATCTCAAAATCAAGACCTCAGCCAGTCCTTGACAATTCAGGCAGCCAGTCAGTTCACTGGGCAAAGGTGTTGTGTGCTTTGACATCTCAGTGGACGTCTGGAGCCTAGCTGTTGCATTGTGTACCATCTTCACGTGGTGGAAGTGATGTGCTCATGAGCTCACATTGAGTGTGTTACTGTAATCACGGTGCAGTGTGACGATGCATGAAATACCAGACAAGGTGGTGGGTGCTGGAACCATTAATGGTTTCAAGCATGGCTGGGAGAGACTGAAGGGTACAGTGGTTGCTCAGGGTAACAGAAACTTGGAAGGAATGGAGGGGCGGTTGGGGAGGACTAGGACCCTGGATGGACAGTAGGTCCTGGGGTTAGATAGGGTACCATGGGCAGACTGGGTGGACCATTGGTCTTTTTCTGCCATTATTGTCTATGTTTCTATGTCTAGTGTGGTCCGATCCAGCAATGTTACTAGGCCAAAAACTAGGGGCATGTGCCTTGTGACAAGGCTAGCTGAGGGGGACAGACTGTATTCACTGCTGCCTAGCCAATTGTGCATCAGAGGCTAGATAGATTTTATTTACTATTTATTTGAAAATTGGTGACTCGGAGAGACACCCTGAGCCAAAACTCGCTTCCAGGCGTGACCCATGGGAAAGGCGAGGGGAGAGTAATGTTACAAACAAATACAAACCAGGCTGATAATGAAATTACAAAAGCAATAACATAAAAGTGCATGAGCGCAGTACAGACAATAATGCCAAACATTGCAACTGGGTGCCAAAGAAATAGCATGCAAAATCAAAGGCAAGAGTGCAAATATGGTAAATTTGAAACGTGCAGGGAAAACCCAACCCTGGATAATGAGATACTGAAGCCAGTGTTGAGCAGTGGGACCATGAGAGGTAAGGAAGGTTTCAGAAAGAGGACTGGCAGGAACAAGGGGGAGGAGATTTAAAGTGCAATTCTGCACTTCAGCATGAGGCTTCGCAAATCAGATGTTTCAGCTGTTACAATTTACTAGAGAATACATTTGTTTCATTTTCAGTGTTCCCTTCCACAGTTTACAGCACGTCTTTATAGTCCATCTAAAAAGTCTGTATGCAAAACATGTGAAAAATTTGCCTCTCCCCTTTGTTTATGACATCATATTGCTCACCATGGCAACAGACTGTAATGCCACAAAAAGCAACTGTGTGGTTAGCATGAGAGGGCTAGATATATTTTGAAAGACTCAGTGAAGTAATTGTTGCATTATCTACAATATTGAGTTTACCAACAGCAGAGGAAAGTAGCAAAAATAACAAAGAACTAGAAAACAATGAAGTTAAAACATAAATTTGTGTAAATCTAGTATTTATAAGCTTTTTGCTATAATAGAGTTGCTCTTTAAAGTAAGATCTATGCTTGTTGGATTCTGTAAAGTTGTAGCAAGCAGGAGCTGCGTGAAGAATCCGTTCAACAGGATGGAGTTCTGGAAACTGGTCTATGGCACTTTGCAGACAGCATATTGTTCATTACCCTGTGGTAGGCAGGTTAAAGGGGGGTGTTTCCACTGACCTGTCAGTGCAGCAGTAACGCTACTGCCTGCAATATGAGTTGGATCATCAGAAGCCAGCCGGGGGGGGGGGGAAGTAGTGTCCCAGTGGATGATCCTTTCCTTCAGGAGGGAAGGTGCCAGATTCCCACTGCTACATTGCCCCATGGGTGACAACAGGGGGCAGTACTATGGGGACTACAAAGGAGCAGAGAACATCACTGACATCATCAGTTTTGTCTGTGCGCAACCAGATGCCCCAGCGTTGCAAGTTCTCAGGTAAGTATGAAAAAAAAACTGGACAGAAACACCACATAGAATGACAGCCATGCCTCACTCACAGACCCTGCATTTGCTGACCTGGGCACTTCCTAAAGACCAGACAATTGTTCTGAAGGACCTAGCCCAACCTGAGGGCCTCATAGTGTTTATGTGTGGGGGAACCACAGGAGCACTGTGGAGAATGGTAAATACTGAGAGAAGACAAAATGACGGGGCTGGTATGTGACAAAGGCTTGAAGGGGGCTAATGGGCTAGTTAGACGCAGGAGCACAAAACAATAGTAAAAAGGTATTGCTTCCTTGAACAGTTGAGGTGGTGAGGCTGGGGTATGGTCTGTGAATGGCAGCAGTCTGGTTTGCTGTGAAACAAAGCAGTCAAGATCAAATGGGAATTATTTAGAAATGGACAGAAAGGGAGAGATGAGATGAAAAATAATGGAGTGGAAGATGGAAGCAGAAGGAAAGAGAGAGAAAAATAAAAGGAGAGAGGTTTAACCAGGGAGATGGAGACAGATGGAACTGAAGGTTTTCATAATCTTGGAAGCTGGTTAGTCCCCATCTTTGGAATAACATCCACTTCACACTCTGCTTTTCTTCCTCAGAACTTTCATTCAAACTCCACTTTGGGTACTCTCCTGCTTCTCAAACTAGCCCCCACTCCACTCCACTCCCTTCAACTCCTCCTCTCTCAACCCCCCGCTCTCCCTAGTTCATATGATTCCATGGTTGTTTCCTTCTCAGCAACACAATTTTGTACCTCCCCCCTGATTTTATTCTTCCATTCTTACTCTATTATTTGGAGATTTCCACTCCCCTAGAAAATTTCAGTCTACCCTACTTGAGCTCAGACCCTCTTTGTCATTTGCACTGTTTTTCCTGAAATTCTAAGTACTTTTACTCCCCATCAATATGTATCTGTGTACTTTAACCTGTATTGCATTATTCTGTGTACTGTTTTTCACACTGTTAATGTCATATAGGTAGTACACTCGCCTCTGAGGCCGGGAGATCAGAGGGCTGTGGGTTCAGTTCCCACATCTGGCACTTGGGTTAATATCTCAGTACTGACACTGTAGTGCAGCATGAGAGGGGTGCAGCACTCCTGAGGTGCCGTCTTTCGGATGAGACGTTAAACCAAGGTCCCATCTGCCTGGATTGGTGGTAGTTCAGGTGGATGTTAAAGATCCCATGGCACTTATCGAAAAGAGTAGGGGAATTTCCACAGTGTCCTGGCCAAAGTTCCCTCATTCACTAAAAATATCACCAACAGCTTAATCCGGTTCAAAGTCAATTGGCATTCATCTGTATCCCCCTCCCCCGGGTTATGCCTGAAAATAGGCAGGAATTGTCTAGTGCACTTACCCGGTCAACTAAAAATGAAATAAAAAAAAAATTAAAAATATTTATTGTATTTTTGTATGTACTTTTACTTTTTATTGGCTTTACCTCTTAAGGTGATATATTTCTACCACATAGAGGAGGGGAGGAACAGTCAGGGTGCTTCGAAGGAAGGCGGAGGGGGCCACTAGAGGGCATGGGTGGAAGCTGGAGGGGGGAAGATTCAGGGGAGAAAGGAGGAGGTGCTACTTCAGTGAGAGGGTGGTGGAGCCATGGAATGCACTGCCTAGGGGGCCGGTAGAGGCAGAGACGGTGGAGGGGTTCAAGATGGGCTGAGACAGGTGCAGGGGAAGGGTTCTGGAAGCAAAATCCAATGCAGCAAGAATATCCGGAACTGGGAAGGGAGAAGCCAGAGAAGGCGAGGGGGGCAGCAAGGTCAGCACCCAGGGTGGGGGCTGACCAATCGAGCAGACTCGAAAGACCATTAGGCCTATCCTAGTATGTTAGTATGTTAGTATATAGTAGTATATAGTAGTTGCATCAACAGCAATGTACTACATTTGTATCATCTTCCCTAAATCTCCCACCCCCATCAATCCTGGAAATAAAGCATAGCTCTGTGTGACTTTCTTAATCAACACATTTCAGATAGATACAATAAAGAAAGGGATGTAACTTTAAAGGACAGAAGAAAGCAAGAAAGAGGAAATAAAACAGTAAATGTTACTATGAAGGCATAACCCATTAAATTAAAATTGTCCTTGCTTGTCTGCTTTACAGTTTGGTGTGTTCCACTTCCAAAATGCACCAAAATAGACAGAGTTTCAATTTTTTCCAAAAGAGTCATTTGGTGCTCTGGACTTGCTCACCCCACCTACTCTATTCCATGTTTAGTGGGGTCTCTCTGCCTAGTGGGCCTGTCCACCCAAGTTCACAGTCCGAGTGACACATTCAGACCATAACCCTTGGTCAAAATGGGTGTAGCCCTGCGGTATATCATAGGGTAAAAGCAGCTCCTAGTGGCCTGCCACTAAGGAATTCAGGAAGGAATAATAACGGCACCATCTAGTGATGAGAGGCTGATGGGAATTAAAGGAGAAAAGCTCAGCTAACCTCCCAGCTAATGGGAATGTCCTTCTAACCGAGTGCTAGCAGTTGCTGTCTTTGGGAGGCAGAATCCCAGGTTTGATTTCTGGCAAGGGCTGTTAGTACATCTGCCCAAAGAAAGTGACAGATATAGCACAAATGTAATGAGCTGGTAAAATCCTTTGTCCCAGTTGAGAAGTATGATCACTGACTCTGGCCACTGCAAGTACTGTAGGAGAGTAAAACCATGGGATTGCTGGCACTGCCAACTGGGAAACCAGAGTTTGCATGCAGTCTCCAGAATCCCATGTGGAAGCCAGCTAGTGGCTGAGTGGGTCACCAAGGTGAGGACCTTGGCACCAGGGGAAGCTGGGCATGGGCTGGCCAGTGTAGCCTAGCGGCTACAACACCAAGCTGTGAATCCAGAAAAACAGCAGTCTTGGGACTGAATCCCACAACCACCACTTGTATACTGTGTGACCCTGAACAACTCAGTGTGCTCCTGAGTCAGACCTGGGAATGAGCTTTTGCTCAGTATGCCTTTCCTGGAGAAAAATTGTAAAAATAAAATAAAAACTCATGCACTCCCAGTCGACTGGCCAAGGAGTGGCGTTGTCTTTGGGTTATGAAGAACACTGCTCACCCTGCTTCCCAGATGGAGAAAGGGAGTAGTTAGATGTTCTAATATGAAATCAAGAAACAAAAGAAACCGACAGAACATTCAAAATACTGAACATCATGAATAGCTTCCATCACTATGCTTGCATCCTGGTGGGACTCTCTCCTCTTGGGATCTCCCTACTATCTATCTCAGCTTATGGTGGCTGACTTTCTGCCTCCCCTATTTCTTCCATCACCCCTCTTGGCTACTTTAAATGTCCATTGAAGTAACATTTGAATCATCCACTGAAGACTGTGGTTGCCTTCTGGATGAAAGCAGCCCATCATCTCAGTATAGGCTCTTATCCTTCCAGGTTGGTCCACAGTCCCCAATGTAGCCATACCTCTCCTCTCTGTACCATTCCTTGTACCATTACTTGAAGGCCTTGGTGCAGAGCTTCCTCTCTTTCCACATATAGTACAACACGCACTCACCACTTGCATTTTAAGCTCATGGGAAACACAGGATCAACCACATAAATGATCTACCTTTACCAAAACTGAAATTTACACACAGAGCTGACTACGGCAATTCAGCTTCATGTTTAAGACCATGAAACATCCTTATCAAGGTAATGTATTAGCAGCTGTAGTGGCTCTAAAGAAGAATTTTCTCTCACAAAAGAGGATTACTCCCTCGTGAAAGAGAAATCTTCTTTCGTGTGGTCAGATTCTTACATCAAGCAGCTATCCAAAAGACCCTACTGAGCATGCTCAGAACTGAAATTTAAAATCCTGATATCTCTGGAAGAATTAATATTTTTTTGCCAGACTAATGAAAAGCATCATTCTGGGGCAAACCCTTTCAATCCTGAACATTTTAGACCAAGCTTCCAAACCATCTGGGCTGTAGGCAACGGCAAAAAAACATCATGATACATGATTTTTGCACTTTTTGCACGATCTAGATCTCAGAATCCAGACATCTGACTGGGACAAAACTTGCCAAATTAGGAGATCTTGCCTATCCCTCCTCTCCCCGAGACTGCACATGCAAAATGTCGTGCAATTCTGTTGAACAGGAGTGAAGCTGTTAAGGTGCAAATTTAGAGGTTTCACATTAAACAGCCTACTCAGCTGTAACTACAGTGGTACTACTGTCCTACTATAATATATATTCTTTGCAGACTATGGTGTGCTGTGTTCACTTGGATTTTATCTAATGTGGACATTTTATATCTATGAGAATAAATGAAAATATATGCGAGTATTTGAAGTCCACTGGTGACATTCATTTATAAAGTGAAGCAAAGACCCTTGGAAGAGTGTGGAGTGGTTAATTGGGAGGTGGGTGCACTGACCCTTTGCTTGGTTTTCTGTACCAATAGTGCACCACTCCAAATATTTAAGATATAGTGAAGAGCCAGTTTTGTTCTTCTTTGCAAAAAATTTCATTAATGCACTAGTTAGCTTTGGTTACAGTGACAAAACTAGGGAAATGTGGCTTTAGGGTTGCCAACCCTAACACCCCACCCCCACCCTGCAGGTAGCAACAGTGGTGGGGTGTGCCTTGGGGTTCTCAGTCCTAACGCTCACCCCATTCCATGAGTAAATAAGCTGAGATGGATACAGTACATGAGCATTAGGATTAGGAACTCCAAAACACACACCTACCCCTGTTGCTACATCTGAAATGAGAGGTGAAAATGACAAGGTTGAAACAACACCACATTCCCTACTATTGTCCTGCAATCAACCCTAACTAGTGCATTAACAACATTTTTTGCAAAGAATTTCCTTACTTTTTGAGATAGTATAATCGTATCCTCATTTGGCTGTGGGAGCACAGTTGCCTCTGGGCCCTGTGCTCCCATCCCTCCATAGATGTGTACATGTATGTTGCAGTGGAAGCATTTCAGCCAAAACAGCAACCAAACTGTCAGCATAGCCTTGTTATTACCCCACCTCATGAACACTGGGCTAAGAATTTTCAAATCCCTGCTGAAACGTCATTCCACACCACCACAAAGTCATTCCATGCCACAGGTGAGAAAACATATTTTAGCCAGAATTTGAAAACTAACAGCTGTCACATTCATGAGGTTATATAAAGAAATGGCTATGCTAAAAATTTGGGGTGAAAATATTGGAAATTACAAAAGTTATGAGTGAACATAGTGAAATGCGAACAGGTGCACATAACTTTGCCATTTTAACATATTTTGACCCCAAATTTAAATTTTTAAATCCAACCCCAAAGGCGATTTCGCCAACCAGCTGTGAAATCACCTTTTGGGCAGGATTTCCGAAACGACACCAACATTGTTCATGAGGAGGGTCTCAGAAAGGGTATGTTGAAAATCTGGTGTTAAAAAAAATGACAAAGTTATGTATTAAAGTTGAAAACCCAATTGAAATGCATTGAACTGCATATACCTTAGTTCCTCATATTGCAGTTGCAAGACGTTTCTTCAATCGGAGAGTGGATATTCACCCTGTGACCCATTCAGGTAAGTGAGGATGTCTGGGGGTGTACTGAAAAGTGTGGGGTGGTGGGTACTGAGTGGGAGGTGGGGTTAGGGGATCAGATCATTGAGAGACTATTTTCTTTTTTTGGAAGTAAAAAAAAACCATCAAGGACTGTTTTCTTTATTTTTAGGTTGGGACAGCATTCGTCAGGTGGGGGGGTGCCACTAGACACCAGGGATAATAAAACAAAAATAATGGGGATGGTGATTGCAGGGTGGGGGGGTGCCACTAGACAACATGAATAATAAAAACAAAAACAGGACCAGAGATCAGAGGGTGGGGGGTGCCACTACACACCAGGAAAACTACAGGAATTGTGATCAGAGGGTGGGGGGTGCCACTAGACACCAGAGAAAGGATTTCACATCAAGAAAAAGGATCCTTCTTCACGACTCCTGATACGAAAAATTATATTTTTCCATATCACAAGTCCTGAAAAAAGATTTATAATCTGAAAAAAATTCAAGGGTATTTCTTCAATAGATAAGTGCAGAATCCAGCTGAGGGAGTGCTGGTAAGCAAGCTTCATGTGTTGGTTTCTACTCAACACATAATTGTTTTCAGTTATTTGATTTTGTTTCCCTTGCTAACTGTAAAACAAAATGGAGGCCTCAGAAAAACAAGGTTTCCCAATTTTGACACAGGATGACCCATTTTTGCAAAAAAGGATTACCCATTGGTGACAGTGGATCCTTTTTCAAGGCTCACATCTAACTGGAAAGTGAAATTCCCATTGAAAATATTGGGAAACTCTAAAATGTAATAACTTTGAAACAGATAAATATTTTTTTCACCAAACCTTCAAAAGGCACATATGTGTCCCAAGACCTTTCTACCCTAAAAGTTTCAGACCAAAATCCCAAGTTGTTTTTGTGCTGTGGCAGGACAAAGAAATGAAAAAATGGTAATCTTCACATTTGTTCACACTTCATATCTCCTCATCCATTCATCTGACCAGAAGGAAACTTGGCATGTAATATTTCATGCAAATCAGTCAAACAGTCGTGAAGTTACTAAAGTCAAAAATTTTACATTTAACATAGAAGTGACCATTCAACCCTAACTATAGGGGTGCAACCACACCACTATAGTATATGTTTTTTGCCAAAAAAAACTTTGTTAATGCACCAGTAAGGCTAACTTAATGTTACAAAGTGTGGAAATGTGGCATTAGGGTTTCCAACCTTAACCCCTACCCCAGCAGCAACAGGAAAAAAGCATTAGGGTTTTGGGTCTCCAGATTCTTGATGAATCAGTGGTGGGGCCTTCCTCAAGGTTGTGCATCCTAATGCTCACCATCCCTCCCCAGACCATAGCCTCCAGTCCAAAGCACAAGGTACAGGTCCAAGCCAGTGCCTGATAGTGATACATTCTTCAAAGATAGAGAAGTATGTCTTCTCACAGTGTTGCCAGCACAGTTTGTTGTATTGTTCTTCATGCAGGAGATCATGTGTGATGTTGTTTGGTCAGGGTAAGGGATAGGCATTAGGGTTGACAACTCCACAGAAGACCCCACCACTGATTTGCCAAGACTCCAGAGCCTCAAAACCCTAATTTTTTTTTAATTTTGATGTTATTGGAATACATTGAACTGCACTTACCTTAGTTTATTACATCACAGTCGGCAGTTCCAGCAGCAAAGTGTATCTTCGATTAGAGAGAAAATCTTCACCATGAGATATGTTCAGGTGAGTGAGGGTGTGTGGGAGGTGTATGGGCTATAGAGTGGTGGGTGCTGCATGGGCAGTCAGAGTGGGAAGGTCAGATCAGCAAGAGACCATTTTCTTTTTTGCAAATGAAAAAATGAGGGATGGTTTTCTTCTTTCAGGGTACACTGACACGCTGACACTGGGAACTGGGCATGCCAGTGTCAAGTGACTGTTTGGTGGCAGTGGGGATGGGCACCCTGGTGCCACCACCTTGAAAATGGGAATAGGGCTGGTGACCTGGAGGGGATGGGTGGTCAAGAAATGTGGTGCCAGGAGTGGGCACCCCAGTCTGTTTATAAAATACATATGAATTAAAAAAAAACATTGGGAAGGGCAGGCAACCCCGGAGAAGAGGGAAGAGAAAGAAGTGGTACCGGGGTAAGCAGACAGCTAGACAGACAGAGAGACAGGCAGATAGAGAGGCTGAGATAGGCAGACACAACAGGGGATCGGCAACTCACTACTCTCACTGCAGACTGAAGCACAACTAGCAGCTGCAGCTGCAGAACTCAAGAAAGCCCCACTGTTCTTATACAGAGAATGCAGGTGAAGGGCTCCTCTCAGTATGCTGGGCACCCTGGATTTTGCAGTGCCCAGAAAATGTATTTCTGGCAAGTTTAAAAACAAACAAACCACAGAATCCAGCTAAATGGGTGTTTGTTAGTTTTTAACAAGAGCTTACTTTTATGCATGCTCAATACTTGTGAGCTTAAAATGAGAAAAAAATGGTGGCCAACATGATTGGTCTTTTTGTCAGCACAATATACAAATCATGAAAATAAGCATTCACAATCAAGTTATTTTTTTTACCATTCAAATCAGGATGTTAACTCTAAAATCGTTATAACTCTGGAACCATATAATATTTGTTCATGATATCTTCCAAAGGCACACACTTGACAAGGGCCCCTTCAGCCCTGAAAATATCATGCAAAAATTCCACACTGTCTAGGCTGTAGGTGACAGCAAAAAAATACCCAATGTTAAGTATAGGGAAAACAAATGCTTTTTTTTTTTCTTGTTTTGGTGCTCCGCATCTCAAAAATTGAATAAGATGCCAAAAACATCACAAAACTTTTCATGTCTTCAGAGTCTGGCAGCCCGACTGTGCATGACAAATTTTAGGCTATTACAGTATGTCAAATGACGCAAAAGTTATTGAGGTGCAAAAATTGAGGTTTAACATTAAACAGCCTTCTGAACCCTAACTATAGAGGCATAACTATGCCCCTATAATATGGTAAGGAGCTGCAAATATGCCACATTTGGATAAGTGTTTTTAAAATTAGATGGAAATAACTGAAAATTATGTTTCGATGAAATGTTCCACAGAATTTTACAGAAGTGAAATCATAATTTTGTCTACATTATGCCTTTCACACAGGCATAGTTCACACTTTTAAGCCCTCATTAAGTCAATGACAGCTGTCTGACTAATTACAGCAGCAAAATGTATTGTGATTTACAGGCATGACACCTTCACAAAGAAGAGGGCTAGAAACTTAATCTGTTTTTCCTTTAAAGCTTGACTTCTGGGCCCCCAGACATTGCCCCATTTGTCCTTCCCTTAATCCAGACCTGGTCAGGCACCTTGTCTACTAACCCCTGATGGGTAAGCAGTTACACCATGGTACAGGTCACACTAACCACCATGTTGGTGTGCTTCCATGTCAGTAATATGACCTGGCAACAGCTATGGTGTATGTAAGCAAAGCTCTGAGAGAGGTAGGACTATACAGAGTACAAAATACCATGGGGTCTTGCAACACTATGTTCATGTTATCAAACAAAAAGATTCCTTTATGCTTTATCCTATATGGCATTGTTAGTAATGGGCTGAGTAAGGTTTCACCTGCACAAATGCAATTTATCTGAATATACTTCAGATATCACATGCCTAGAAGGGACTGCCAGAGTATGCTAGTGAAGAATATTAAAGATAGTTCAATGTCCTGCACAGCCAGTATAGTGTTATGCTTGTGCAACTGTGTTAGTTTGGTTTTGGCCATTTGCACTCTCTATTCCAGAGGAATTACCACCCTGTAGGGGTACAAAAGACAAGGAACCCTTGGAGAGGGTTCTACCTCTAGAGGTGCCACGGGACAATTCCGGTGGCTAAAGGTACTTTAGGAATCCCCCTAAGGAGAGAAGTGCTGTGCAGCCAGCATAGTTTTATGCTTGTGCAACTGTGTTAATTTGGTTTTGGCCATTCGCACTCTCTATTCCAGAGGAATTACCACCCTGTAGGGGCACAAAAGGCAAGGAACCCTCAGAGAGGGTTTACCCCTAGAGGTGCCATGGGATGATTCCCATGGCTTAAGGTACCTTAGGAATCCCCAAAAGAAATGTAGTACAATCATAGCCCAAAGAATGAGGTAACACAAAGCTTATGAGCAAGCAGTAACTGTGGCATTGGAGCAGTAACTGTAATGTAGTAGTAGTAGAGAAGCATAGGCAGTTTGATAATGTAATGAGATGCTCAGTTTGATAACGTAATGAAATGCCCAGGTTTGCATAGCATGATATTGATGGTTTACATTGGGAATGAGGGGATCCTGTAAGGAGAGAGGGAATGGCAGGATATCCTCCACCTCCATCCAACAGTGGAACCTACCTAAAGAAACTAGGGAACACTACTATGCTAACTAACAGTTATGACCTGAGGCAACGGAGGAGAGAAAAAAAAACATATGAGAAGGAAATCTCTGGGGATCCAAGGCCTAGGTCCCCTTCCCTCCAAGCTTGGGATGGTTTATTTAGTGACAGCTCAGCAGTTGCAATTTGGAAAACCCAACTAAAGGAAGGTGGAAAATTTTACAATTTGGAGGAAGGCTCTCACTTAAACCCTGTAGCTGGAATGCTGTGGAAGGTTGCGAGAAAACTCTGCAACAATATGTGCAACCAAGACAGATGAGAAGAGCAATGACTGCTGAGGCACTCACCTGGCCTACCCACCCCCCAAACTCAAACCAGGTGAACCTGAGGCAGTCATAGGGAGAATACGGTGAAGGTGCCTTACTAGGAAAACCACTAAAGTCAATGGACAACTATTATTGTGGAACAGTAGAGCCAAAGGAGATTGTCATAACCACCCTTCACCACTAGTCTTAAATTCTATACCAGGAGCTGCTGTCATGTAGCAGGCAGCTAAAGCCAAGCCAGGGGAGAGGACATTCCTAACTATGGGCCAGGTGAGTAGGATCCTGCCCCAAGCTGGACACGCTCAAGATGCAGGCTAAATGTAGAGCAAGACCATCAGCTGTAGGAACCCTGTGCCACAATAGAATGACTGGTATGCCCAAGAATTAGATTGAGAGGCTGAGAAACTGTCAAGCTGATTGAGCACTGGTGTGCTGATCATAATGAGCAGTGAGTGCTGAGACCTTGCAAGGTCGAAATCAGATTGAGTGCAACAGACATCCCAGAGGTTGAAGTCGAGAGGATGCAGGAGGCATGAGCAATCGATTGCGTAAGCAAGCGTGGACCTGTACATAGGTCAGTAAACAAAGTAGTAATAAGTGGACCTGCATGTAGGTCTGCACAACGTAGTAGCAATGAAACAGCACTGAATAGTGGGGCAAGCCAGTCAGACATTTAAAAGCCAAGTCAAGGTGACAAATATGCTGAGGATTTTCAGTTGCGAAGGCAGGATTTAGAACAGAAATAATTAGCCACATGGGGCCATGACTCCCCAGACACTTCCCAGTCCCCGCCATAGGACAAACAAGAAAGTGATGATAGGGCCAAGAACCACACGCAGATATTAAAGCTAGCTTAACAGCCTCAGCAGGAGCTTTTTGGATGACCTCAGAGTGAATAAATATAAAAGCAACATCTCTATGGAGTACACTGAGTTATAGCTGCAATAAACATAAATAAGGAGAAACAGTGCTCTGAAAGCAGGTGTAGCCAGGCAGTGCAATGAAGCTGCTATAATGAGGCAAGTAGAATGACAGAGCATGATTGAGCTGCATAGCTAGGTTCAGTGTAAGCCAGAGTCAGGTGAAATCAATTGAGTATGCAACATGGAGCAGCTATGGTTGAGCTGAAACACAAATAATGATTGCAGTTGCATTGCAGTAGTTTGAGAGTTGTGTGTAACTGAAAGCAAGCAGTAGGAGCTCTGGAACAATATGCTAGCAGTTTAGAAACAAAGCCCCACAAAAAAAACAAAACCAAAGACACACAAACACAGAAAACAGGAAACAAAGAAAAAAGAAGCACACATGCAACCAAAGGCAAAATACAAACCAGATGCAGGAAAATAAACACAGAAATCCAGCAAAGACAAGCAGAAGCAGCAAGGAGGGGCTCAGCCATCCCTGCAGGCCCCAACCAGCTCAGAGGACAGAGCCTTTGGCTGCAAAGAAAAAAGGGCTTCACAATGAGGCTTAGAGGAACTGTTTATATAGCTCAGGAAGTGGGAGTGGCTGGCTGCTTTGCCATTGAACTCCAGGCATAGCCTTTCCAATTTCTGTAAAATGTAATTGACCTTACATGTTGCATTGTGTATGTTGCAATTTTTATATTGTCTGATAACTTATCATCACTGTATGTGGTTAAGCTGAATTGTTTTGATGGAAAATAACAATGCCATGTGCCAATGCTCATTTCCACTAGGATCCTTTAAAACAGCTTTTGCCCACCAAAGAGCAAGGACAGTCACATAGTGGACAGTCACATAGTGGTGGTGACCACACTTCAACTGCCCCCCCAAGTGTTCTTGCTACCAGAAGTGGCGATCTGGTGGCATACTCACCACATGGTTTGAGAGAGCAGTAGAGACCTCCCCCTATACAACAAACTCAAAGGACTTCAGTACATACTTTTGAACATGAGCACTTTCCCCTAAGTAGCCAACCTGGTCATGGGGGAGATGCTCTTCTGGACTTTAAAGTCCCTGCCAACTCTCCCCCTCTCCAAACAGCCTTCACACACTGAGGAACAAGGACAACCACACAGTGGCAGTGACCACACTTCCACAGACCCCCCCCACTAATGATTTGGCCACCACCGGAGGTAACCTGGCAGTATTCTTTCCATGGGTTTCAAGAGCACAGAGGAGCCAACCCCTTTCTCCAGCAAACTCAAAGAACTTTGGCATGCAATTTTGAACTTGAGCACCTCCCTGTGAAGCAGCCAATCCAGCCATGGAGAAAGTGCTCTTCTGGACTTTAAATTTCCTGCCAACTCTACACCTCTACAAACAGCTTATACACACTGAGGAGTGAGGACAGCCATTTGGTGGTGGCTGCACTTCCACTGACCCCCCCCCCACAGCACCCTGGCAGTCAGCAGTGGAGACCTTGCAGCATTCTCTCTACAGGGTTCAAGAGGGCAAGGGAGCCCTCCTCCCTCTCCAGCAAACTCAAAGGACTTCTGCATGGACTTTTGAACTTGAGGACCTCCCCACTAAGCTGCCAGTCCAGCCATGTGGAAGACATGCTTCTGGACTTTAAATTCCCTGCCAACTCTTCCCCTCTCCAAACAGCATTCACCCACTGAGGGGTGAGGACAGCCATGTGGCAGTGATGATTGCACTATCACTGCCCTTCCCCCCGGTGCTCTGGCCACCAGCAGCAGTGACTTGGCAGCATTCTCTCCATGGGGTTCAAGAGGGCAGGAGAGCCCTCACCCCTCTCCAATGAACTAAAAAGACTTCAGCACAGACTTTTGAACTTGGACACCTCCCCTCTAAGCAGCCAGTCCAACTGTGGGGAATATGCTCCTCCTTTGCTCTCAGGGTTAAATTGCGCCCTTAAGCAACCCACCATGAGCATCCTAGTGCTGATTGGCACAAGCTGAGTGGGGACTCTACTGAGTTAGTCGAGAAAGATAGGGCTAGGGCAGGTCTCCCTGCCGATCAGACCAACAGTGTATGGTATGGTTTGGTAAGTTCAGTGCAAACCAGATCCTCATGCTGATACCTCTTCTGTTAGCACCAATTGAACCTGTTCTCACTGCTCCCATTACGCAAGCTCACTCCTCCTAGCTACTGCCTGTGGTGACTCTCACAGTGCATGCTCAGTAACACAGCACACAAGGTCTGTGCCTCATAACTGCTGCTCAGGATAGTTTATCTACCAGTGATCAAGGCTATGCATAAACCAAGGCTAAGTTATGTATTTACACCTCTCATTGCTCCGACAGTCACTTCTCCAGCTGCTGTTCTGTCAAGGTCATATTTATACTGCTAAATGATTAGTGCTTAAGGACTGCTTTATTTAACTAATACAAAAAAATAAACTATGGTACACAAAAAAGAAAGAAAAATTGCTGTACTAGAGTAATTCCTGTATAGTGCTAGCTTACTGGAGCCAAAAAAAGGGTGCATAAGCTACCCCACCATTTCAAATTGCACTGATTCTTCCTCGGGAGGCTGGGTGACAGACTACTTGCCTACATTTTGAAGTTATGATTTAAAGAGATATATACAATAAATGAGAGGCAATAACCAAATACCCCACCAAAACCTAACAGACACAGAAATAAATAACAACAAATTTACCCACTGTCATAAAAATGTTAAATTAATAACCCTCAGCGAAATAAATTGTTATAAAGTGCTATAAAAAATGAAAAATGATGACCAAAATCAGCGGGAGCATAAAGACGCCTGACTAGCCCTTATCCTTTCTGTAGAATATATATATATATATATATATATATATATATACAATCCACTTAATAATCCAGATTAACCTAACATTAATAATTATTTATTGTTCTACAACTATATGATATGGAACATATTCACAAGGGCCACAATCCTGGAGACATAGACTCGGGAAGAAAAAATGAAAACATGAGACAGCGTTATAGAGAAATATCAAGATTATGTAAAAAATATAGAAAGCTCAGACATTACTTTCTGGTATTAACCTAATGGAACCCAAGGCAGAGTTCACAAAAAGGGCACAATGTCCCAGTCCTCATTGAGACCCCGTGGGACACAGGCTCCCAACTTGAAAATAGACTTACTTTCAAGTTGAAGCAAACTTCTAGTTTTGCCACAACCCCTTGGTGATAAAGGAATGTGATCAATACTCATGAAATTGAGTGTGTGGAGGTCAGATCCAGGAAGCTCCTGCCAATGCTTGCCTACAGGGGTATTACTCTGTTTGTTAACACTGGAGTGAACGTGCTCCTGAATGTGCTCTTTAAAGGTACATATCATTTGACCTACATAGAGCTTAAGAGCATGGGCACAAAAGAGCATAAATCACATGTGAAGTATGATATGTGATGAAATGTCTGACCAGATGGTATACCTGATTAGTGGGTTTGGTGAACTTGGTTCCCTGTGACGTAAACCTACAAACGCTGCAGTTATCACAGTGATGAAAGCCACTGGATTGACTGTTCTGCATTGTTCCCCTATTCCTATCCTCAAAGTGGCTAGGTACCACTCTGTCTTCAATATTGGTGCCCCTGCTATACACTACTCACAAACCACCTTCAACTACAGGACCCAAGTCTTCGTCTGCTGCTGAAATAAGCCAGAAGCACTTTAATGCCCTACCACCCTGGGAACCACTGAGTTGTACACAATGATAAAATTAACCTGTGTCCCCATTCTACTTGTGATGCAACGTGGAGTCAAGAAGTCCCTCCTATCCCTTTCTCTAGCTCATACTCTAGCCTGGTACAGTAGGGAAGCATTGTACATTTTCTACAGGAATATATCCTCAATTCCATGGCCTGTTGGTCAAAGGTTTCCAACTCTGAACAATTACTTTGTATATGGAGGAATTGACCATGCAGAATACCTTTGATTAAATGGTCAGAGGGGCAACTATCTGCTCTCAGCAGAGTGTTGCCTGATGAGGGCTTCCGATATCCCCCAGTGGATATTTATGCCACCTTCATGAAGGGAATATTAGTCCTACTCATGGCACAGGTGAACCTAGGGTTGACATTGTTATTAATCAACTGAACAAATTCTTCTGCCTTCTGAACTGTGCCCTTCCAGATACACATAATGTCATCAACAAAACTCCCCCAATACTTGCTCTTATCCACAAATGGGTTAGTCCTTGGGTCGTAGATGGCCATCTCCTCCCACCAAGTCATAAAAATGTTGACATAGGAGGGGGCCATCAATGACCCCATGGCAGTGTCACATGGCTGAAGGTAATACTTGGAATCAAAACAAAAATAATTGGATGTAAGAATCAAATTCAGGGCATGAATGATGAATTCTGAGTCACTGACATTGTGTGCTCCAAATTTGTCCATGAAGTGGCTCATCACATTCAGTCCCAAATAACGGTGGATACTGGTATACAGAGATGTCATATCGATTGTGAACCATAAACAACCAGGATCCCATCTTATTTATTTATTTATTTAAAAGTTTAATCAGGAAGGGCATACTGAGCAGACAGGCTGCTCGATTACAAAGCATCATGGGGGAATGAGGTACAAGGAGATAAGGCAGATATAGTACAATTAACAACTAGACAGTAAGAACATTACAAGTGCCCAATAAGGGGAAATGAGTAGTTACAAAGAGAAGCAGAAACATTAGCAATTGGATATTACAAAGTGCACAAGTTGTACTAGGTAGACTCTCCCAGTATATCATAAACAATAGATTAACTAGGAGCCATGCCTGGTATGCTAGAGGAATGCTCGGGCCCAAGTTTTGGGAGGCGGGGTGGGGGGGCTAGTTGCATGAGCAAGTGGGAGTGAAGTGAGTTTGGAGGAGGTGGTTGAGGTCCCATGCTGAGGTGGCATGCTGTGTATCTACGGGTAGTGAGTTCCATAGTCTAGGCAAATGATAAGAGAATGCTGCTTGGCCTGCTGTAGTGGCCATATGCAGGATAGGGAAGGAATGGGTATCAGAGTTCCTGAGAGCATGCGGGGGGGGGGGAGTCAAGCGCAGGGCCATGGAGAGATACAGGGGCAAGGACTATGTCCAGAACTTAGCCATAAAATGAGCGCAGTGGGACATCCTTCTGTCATGGAGGGAGGGGAGGCACAGGGATTGGTAGAGTACACAGTGGTGGGTGCCTGGGAGGCAGTCTAAAGCAAAACAGCAAAAGGAGTGGAAAAGGGGGTCCAGTCTGGATAGGGCAGTTTTGAGACCGGCACTGTAGACTACCTTGCTATAGTCAAAGATAGGGAGGATCATTTTCTACACAATTTCATGGCGGGCTTGCAGTGGATACATCCACAGTTGGATTATAGCACACCCAGCTTGGGGTGCAGCTTCCTGCGGATGTGCTCGATGTGAACAGAAAAGTCAAGGTGTTGGTCAAGCCAGACCCCAAGGTATCTAAAGAAGGATCTGCTCTCCTGCACTGTCCCATCTAGGGTATGGAAGGAGTGGAGGGAGGGGAGCCGAGAGAGTCTCTGCCTTGTGCCGAAGGTCATGGAGACAGTCTTCTTGGCGTTCAAAAAAAGCTGATTAGAGTGAGACCAGAGCTGAACATTATTGAAGTCACGCTGAAGCCTGGCTGCCATATCAGAGGAAGGAGGGCCAGTAGCAAGCAGGACCGTGTCATCCACATACATGTGAATGGATGTGTGGGGGCAAGCAGAGGGCAGGTCATTTAGGAAGATGGAGAAAAGTAGTGGGCCAAGGACGGAGCCATGGGGGACACCAGTCAAGATAGGTAGTGGAGAGGAGATGGAACTACCTATCCTGACAGACTGCATTCTACCTATAAGGTAGGAGCAGAACCAGCTGGTGGCCTCCATAGAGAGCCCAACAAATGAGAGCTTGGAGATGAGGAGGGGGTGTGAGACAGTGTTGAATGCCTTTGCTAGGTAGACAAAGATGGCTGAGGTGATGTGGCCACGATCCATACCAGTGAGTATGGAGTCAGTGAGCCTCATTAGGGAGGTGGTGGTGGAGTGAGACTTCCTAAACCCAGACTGGAAAGGTGTGAAGAAGGAGGTGGAGTCAAGGAAGGTGGAGAGCTGGGAGAGGACTAAATGTTCTTGGATTTTTGCTAAGATAGGGAGAAGGGAAGTGGAGCGGTAATTTCCAGGAGTAGATGGGTCACTTCCTTTTGGCAGTGGGATAACCATGGCATGTTTCCACTTGTCTGGGATAGTAGCATGGGTGAAGGAGAGTGGCAATGGCAGGGGCAGCCAAGAAAAGTAACTTGGCATCTAATCCAGTTGGGCATTTGCCCTTGGAAGGGTTCAGGGCAAGCAGGGCCTTATAAACATTGGCAGGAGTCACGTGACAGAAGGAGAAAGCATGGGAAGAGACTGTGGTTGTCTTGGTGAGGGGGGAGAGATTGAGGGGTCGGTTGGGGTTGTTGGGTCAGTATGGAGAGAGGACATGAGAGAGGAGTTGGAAGCTGAGAAGTAGGAGTTGAATTCAGTGGTGACAGCAAGATGTTCTGTAAGTGTTGCGCTGCCCTTTTGCAGTGCCAGGGTGGAGGCTGGGAGAGAGGGGTAAAGAGTGAGTGAACCACTTTCCAGAATTTAGAGGGGTGATTTAAATTGGTGAGAAAGTTTGATTTGAAGTAGAACACTTTTGCTTGGTGAATACGTGTTATGCATGCATTACGCAGGGAGCGATACTTTTGGTAAGCCCAAAGAGTGCCCATAGATTTAAAATATTTCTAGGCCAGATCCCTTTTCCTTAGGATTGCCACATGGTCAGAGGTGGCTTGAGATGTGTATGACAAGTCAGTGTTTGAAAGATCATTTAGGAGTGATGGAAGGACCAAGGATTTGAAGGAGCAAACCGTTAAGGTTTTTGCAGGAGGTGCCTTGGGCCTGTGAATTTTCTGCACAGAGTAGATGATGTGGTGGTCACTCAGGGAGTCAGGCAGTAAGCCTGCAGCTATGAGCCAATGCAGGTGAGAGATGAGACACCAATCAAGTAGGGTGTGGTTATTGGTGTTAGAGTTTAGGCAGGTGGGTTCCGTGATCATTTGAACCAAGTTTAGCGTAGCTATGTCATGGCGGACGTACGAACTGGATGAGGAGAGACAGTTTATGTTGAAATCTCCTAAGATGTTTAGTTCACCAGTCGATGCCAGTGAATTTAGGGTTGATAAGAGTGCAAATACAGTGGATGCAGGGGCTTCTGGGGGCAGTAGGAGCAAGCAACAAAGATAGGTATGGACTGTGGGAGTGAGAATTTTACCATCAGTGATTGTATGCCATGCTCATGGGATGGTACAGGGGTAATGGGGGAGAGTTGGAGGGTGGAGCAGATGTACATGGCTATGCCACCACCCCTTTTTTTGCCAAGCTGATCATTGCAGATGATGATGTAGCCTGGTATAAAGATGGTGGCATCCTGGACATGGAGCTTCAACCATGTCTCAATTATAATCAGGACATCTGGTTTTAGGGCTATTGCAACAGGCTGGAGCATTGTAATTTTAGGGACTAGGCTACATATATTTAAGTGGGCTAGCTTTAGACCACATGGGAGCTGGAGTGTGGGAGGGGCAGGGCCAGGGTTGGGTTCTATATTGCCAGCCAACAGAAGCAGGAGAGTAGTAGGCAGCTGACTTACGGAGGGGAGGGAGGCCATTGGGACAAACCCAGTTGTGCCTGAAGGAAGGATTTTAGAGCAAGTTGCCCTGTGTGAAAACTAGGGGGAAATATGGCAGACCCAGTGATCCATCTGAGGTGCTCAAGGGCCTCCAGCACTACCATGATGTCTCTAAGGTAAGACAGGACATGATTTATAATAGTTTGTAGGAGAGCAGGCACGAACATAGACACATTTTCTGTAAGGGAGACAATAGACAATACTTTCAGTCTACTCAGTGGGTGCTGGGGGTCTTTGTGGACCTTAGAAAATATATAGAATGTAAGGACCGTCAGTGATTGTTGTAGCAAAAACTCAAATTCTGATTTGGTACTGACTCCTGAACTCGAGTTATTCAGAAAATCTTCAATGCAGCTTTTAAGAATGGAAGTCTGGTCAATGGGCAAGAGCCAGTAAAAATCTTGATTACCAAGTTGTCTCATGATTTCATTCTTGTATTCATCCTTGTCTATGACCATGGTCATGCCCCCCTTATCCGCTGGTTTAATGACAATATCAGGCATACCTCTCAGCTCCTCTAGGGCAACCAGTTCCTTTGCCAAGAGGTTAGAATTCATATTATGATGTGTCTTCAGGATGTTCTCAACCTCTGCCAACACTCATTTTTCAATTATTACAAAAGCTGGCGACTGGGCTCTATTTGGGCAGAATGTTGATCACTGCTGAAAGGTCTTCCTCTTCAAAATAAAGTCCCCGACAGTTGATTCATTTTGTTGTTCCTACTCTTTGACTTCCAAACCCAGTTCAGTGTTCCAGTTCTCTGGTAAATTAAGGTGGTTATCTAAATTTCTGAAGATTGGTGACTCTGTATCTTCTCATAACTGGGTCTGTATTGCCATATATTGTTCCTGTGTATCACAGTCAATTGATGGGGACCCATCTGTCCCTCCCTTTGAATATTGTTAATCTCTAGTTTTTCAGGTGAAGCTTGCAGAATGTCTTTTTCAGATCTACTTGAAGCTGAAATTGATCACTATGGGGTTCAGGAGCAAAAGAAACCCTTTAACTGTTAATTGTGTAGAACTTAAGCTGATTTTTAAGACACTAATTACCTTGTTTCCTTCAGCAGGTAATGTTGTCCCTGTTATTGGTATTGTGTTGTTCCTGAACTCCCTCCCTTGTGCCCCTCTTTGTTTTGTATTTGCTTTCATTTGTTTGTTTTCTTTGGAATTGCTCCTAACCATGTTCCTTCCTCCTGTGATAAATATGGACCTTTGTCAGAAAAAGACACAGCTGTTCCCCGTTCCTTATTGGCAGCAGCAGGATTTACCCTTTGTGTGTGATAAGCGGAATGTTTTGCTGATCTGTTGTTGGAATGTCTTCCTCAGCTGCAAGATCTACCCTTGCTAGGAGTACAAGGTGGATGGTGTCACTGGTAGTCTATATTTTCCTGGTACTGTAGTCTGTATTGTCTCTTGTGAATTTGTTCTGCTTCCTCGCTATGACCACTTTTTCATCTGCATTTGTCTTACTGATTAATTTCATGTTGAGTTTCTGAAATTCAACAGTATTCTACAAGATGATTAATTACTCCTCTACCTCCCATATGTGTTTCAGAGGTGGTTCATGTCTCTTGGTGTCTTGATCAATGAGAATCAGTACAAGCGTAAAATAGCAAGTATCCAGTGCTTCCTGCCAATGCTGCTTATAAATACCTTTAAAGAAACCATCTGCTGGCCCCTTATCTCTTCAGAGACCACATGGTATGTGCTTACAGTCCTATCTTTAGTTAGACTGATTCTATCATAGTATACATTGATTTCTGATAACTTAAGCCTTTCCAACATAACAAACTTTATCTTTTAAATTATCCTCACATTTTGGATACTGCTTGTAGTCCTCAGAGAAAATGTTTCCCACTTCCTCTTTGTATCTGACAGACACTGCAGTCCACATGAATGAAGTGTTGGGTTCATCCTGATTCTGCTGCTCAGCCGCTTTTGCCAAGATTTCAGTAGTAATTTCCAGTTCTGCATCAGAGTCTATGATCATACTGTGTCCATAGCAAGAAGTCTGGTTGTTGTAGCTGTGTTGCTATGTGAACGGTGAGTCTCAGCAAGCCCTGGATGTTGGAACTACTGCAGATGGTGAACCAACCTCAACAAATAGCTCCAAAAAAACAACAAAACCTTAACATGTACAAGCAAATAAAATAACAACTACTGTATGTAAACAGTACTGACTCTCTGCCCAATAGACAGAGAAAAAACACAAATGGGGGGAGAAAAAGAAGTCCACCCATAGCTTCCAACCATGCTAGATTAGTGCATTCAAGCTGCCTGCAGAAGAAATAAAGCTGAAGGCAAACCAAGAAAAACTGGGGTGCTAAGAACAGACAAATAATGCAGCAACCACAAAAACCAAACTGAACTACAAACAAACTGTGGTGCACAAAAAACATAAAGAATAAAAAGAAAAAAGTAGTCTGTAAAAAGTAGTAGTAGGCAAATAGCCTGTTACTCCATCCCCCTGAGGAAGAATCGGTGCGATCTGAAGCACTGGGGTAGCTTAAGTATCCTTTTTCTGACTCCAGTAAGCTAGCACTATGCAGGAATTACTGTAGCACAGCATATTTTCTTTGTTTTTTTGTGCACCACAGTTTGTTTGTAGTTCCGTTTGTTTTTTGTGGTTGCTGCATTATTTGCCTGTTTTTAGTACCAGGGTTTTTTTTTTTGGTTTGCCATCAGCTTTATTTAACTGACACCAGGCCAGGTCATGAATTGTGCTGCTTAACATTAATGTAATGCTTAAACCAAGACTAGGTTATGTATTTCTCCTCTCAATGCTCTAACAATGCTCCTCTATTACTGCTTCATTAAGTCATGCATACAGTATGTTGTTAAATGCTTAATACTCAAGGACTGCTTTCTTTAGCTGATGCCAAGATAGGTCCTATACTGAGCTGCTTAACATTTAATGCTCTAGCATCAAGCTCCTAAATTGCAGCTCAGGCTGGTTCATGCTTTGTACTGCTTTATGCTTAATGCTCTAGTCTATGCCATGCCACTGGTTCATGTTTAATGCACTAGCACTGTCTTCCTCTAATGCTGCTCAGGATGGTTATGTCTTGTGCTGCAGAATGCTTAATGCTCTAGTCTGTGCCACGCTTAATGGTAATGCTTGATAATTTAGTTAATGCTTGATAATCTAGTGCTGTGCCCATAACTGCTGCCTAGGCTAGTTCATGTCATGTGCTGCTTAATGCTGCAGTAGGCCCACCACCTGTGATCACTGACTTCAGGATTCACTCTGCCCCCCAGGCCATGAAACAAGACGGTCCAGAATCTCTGCCCAGCATAGCAGTCCTGCTACTTCCCCATAGAACATAGTCCTAATTACACAATGTGGGCAACGCTCTGCCCACCCACTAGAAGGGATCCCTGCAGCCAACATGCTAGTACTTATATTCTGTGTTATCACCTCTAACACCCCCTCCCATCTCCCCACCCCAAACTCTGAACCAGGCTCACACTACGCAGACATCCACCCAGGCCTACTACACCTCAACTGGCTCTGCCCAGAGACACTGAGGAGGCTCAATTATCTCCACCCCACCTTCTCTCTTATCCCCAACGAACTCCTGAGAAAGACCCTCCACAGAGCAGCCAGCTCTTCCTTATATTGCTGCTCCTTCTGAGCAGAGATGGGGAGGCTGACATGGGCCCACCTCCCAGTCTCAATGGAGGACACCTCCTCTTACTCACGGATCTCAGAGTCTACCACATCAACATCAGGATCCTCCTCCCCACGATTGGTTTAGTCAAAACCTGGGCAAGCCTGAACCAACCTGACTTCCTGATATTAACCAAAACCTGGTTCTGATGGCATCTTGCCTAACTTCCTAAAAATCAGAACTCTGGCAATAGCTGGCCTATTGCCCATATTTTCAATTGGTCCCTATGCACCAGTTCCATCCCACATAGCTGGAAGCATGCATTGGTAGTAGTGATCCACAAAGATGGTCCAACCAACTCACCCTCCTATTACCACCCAATATTACTGCTACCCTTCCTCTCCAAAACTCTTGAGAGGTTTGTCATTAGGCAGCTACATAACCGCTGTGCCCAAACCAGCTTCTTAACTCCATACCAGTCTGGTTTCTGTTCCAACCATTCAATTTCAACCTCTCTATTCAGAGTCACCTACTACATACACACTAATATGGACAAGAGTCTGAGCACAGGGTCCATACTTACTGACCTAGCAAAGGCCTGCAACACCATAGACCACCAGCAGCTGCTACACAAACTAACAGACTCTGGTGTCTCCCCAACAGCCCTTGCATGGTTCAAATTCTACCTAACTGACTGCTCCTAATCTGCCAAGCTTGGCCCAAACTCCTCCCTCATCCTACCAGTCTATCTTGGCGTCCCACAAGGCTTGGTCTTGGGACCCTGGTTCTTCAAAAGCTTTATCCATGACCTTCCATTGTCCCTCACAGTCAGCAGCATACACATGTATGCAGATGATACCATAATTTGAGCCTACACGGAGTAACATTGGACTTGATAGTTCTGCCATTAAATGGTTCACCAGCTACCTAACCAATAAGTTACAACAAGTCAAATCCATAGGAGATCTGTCTCCACAAAAATCCTTGCTACAAGGAGTCCCACAAGGCTCCACCCTGGGCCCTATCCTCTTTGCAATATACATCAATAATCTGGACTCGCAGCTGGGCACAGCCAATGTGCACTTATTCCCAGATGATACTGTACTCTATACCACAAATTCATCCCTGGATTTGGCCCATGAGTACTTACAGAAAGACTTTGTCACCGTCCAATACAACCTTATCACTCGTAAGCTCCTCCTCAACACCAAAAAGACTAAAGCAATGATCCTCTCACCAAAGTCTACTTCCGGATGTCCACATATCACACAGATCCAGACACTCTTAGATGAACCCCTTGAAGTAGTTGATACCTTTAAATACCTAGGGTTCTGGTGGAATAACAAGCTCAACTTTCTGTGCCACTTAAATGAAACCTCAAAGAAACTAAGACAGCAATTAGGTTTATTCTGTCGCATTAAACACTTACTTATGTTAGAAGCCAGAATGAGACTAGTACAAACTACATTTCTACCTGTACTGGACTACGCTGACTTCCTTTACAGTCATTGCCCATCAACGATGCTAAACAAACTGGACACCCTTTACCACCGGACTTTGAGATTTATCCTAAATCTACCCCGTGGTACACATCACTGTTGTCTATACCAGGTTTCGGGATGGACCTCACTCTCAACTAGGAGCAAAAGGAATGCTCTCCTCTGTTTTTTTTTAGAGCATTATCTGATAACGTCCCTGCATACATCTCAAACCTCTTCAAATGGGCTAAAGGTTCCTATGGCCTGAGACGCTTCTCCATAATCTGCTTCCAGATTCCTAGAGTGAAAACTACCCTTGGCTTGGCAGCAATCAACTTCTCACTTCCATCACTTTGGAACACTATGCAAGACTCATTAAAATTATCCTCACTTCCAAGCATTTTCACATTCAAAGCTCTATTAATGGATTATCTGAAGGAATCATGCAACTGTTTCAGACGCCTATGACCCCTAAGCCCTGGGTGCCACTCTCAAATCCTATGCCTAAGTATCTCATCCACCCCATATTCCTAACAACAGAAACCTAGGACCTACAAGCCTAGTTCCCTTAATCTGAGATGGCCCTGCCTATTCTGTACCTTTTACCTATTCTGGCCTCCCTCTTGGCTGCCTACTCTTACACCTCAATTTCTACTCTATTCCTTAATACCTCCTTATTTTTTATCATTTATGTATGAGCTCTTACATAGTGGAGACTATATGGGATTGTTGTCTCTTCTCATTCCAGTAAAGCTTATCATTAGGTACCTTTGCATGTTAATTATGTTGACTGGTATGTATAGGCCCATATTGACGGCTCCTTCACAATGTTTTTTTTTTTGTTTTTTTTTTTATTTGCACCACCGTCCACTGTAATTGTAATCTTATGAAGTATACTGTATTGTATTAATGCCCAGGACCACATTGAAAATGAGCTTGCTCAATGGTGTTTATGCCTGGTTAAATAAAGTGATTGATTGATTGATTGATTGATTGATTAATTGATTGAATTTGCTTACTAGGTACTTCTTCTCCCTCCACTGAGGGAACCCTCCAACAGAACTTCACCACAACCCAGAAATGGTTCCTGGACAACCAGCTTGTCATGAACCAGAAGAAAATGGTGACCATGCTGTTCGGATCCAGGAAATGGCACAGCTCTCCCCACTCTGACTCTACTTTCTTTGGAGGGAGCCTTTCTAGACTCTCTCTGCACCTACAAATACCTCATTCTCCACTGTGATCAACACCTTGATTACTCCAGGCACATCGCCCGGGTAGTAGCCAAGTCTTTTGTCAAGCTTGGCACCCTTTACAGAGTAAAGAGCTGCCGCCTATTAAAGATCAGGAAACTGATTGTAGAACAATTAATCATTCCTGAAGATGAACTGTAATTTACTCAGGAGTCAACTCCTGAGGACATAGTGTACTCAGGAGCCAACTCCACCTCCCTAGATAAAATCACTGTGCTGTTCAATGCATTGTGAAGATTTGTACTTGGCTGCCACCACCACCCCCCTTCCCCATGTCCACACCACTGTATTATGTACAGCGAGCTAAGCTTGGCTCCCCCCAAGAGACAATCAATGCACACTGCCCTCGTGGGTGCCAAGTATTGGACAGTCAAACTGCCAAAATACTTATTTGACCTTTTTTCCCCCTCAAGTGAACTCCACCTACACACTTAGATCTGAAGTAGACCACCATCTTCATGTTCCATGATGTGGGTGCAACCTAGGGCAAGCCTCCATTAGCTACAGACTCTCTTAACATCTGGATCAATCTACTCCCCCAAAGTCACTGCCCCTCCCTCCCTAAAATGAAGCAAGGTTCTGATCAAGTCCCGCTATAAATACCCGAAGTCCTGCTGTCACTGTAATGTAGGTCCTACTCTAAGCCTAGGGCACTCCCCAAGGCTTAATACAGGCACACTCCTGGAGCAGTCCCCCCCCCTCTCCTGGCTGGGGGGGCCTGCACCCTCCTGGAGTAGCCCCCGCCAGCCAGGAGCCTTGAAAGGAGTGTTGTACTGCAAACTGCTATAAGAGTTAGCACAGGAAGCTAGTAAGTCAACTCTACTTACCTAATTCATTATCTGAACCCAGACTATATGCACTGCCCAGTTGCCATGCCATCTCTGTCTGCAGAGCTTAATATGTATACCCTCAAGGAAAGGAGGGAGAGGTTATACCCTCAAGGAAAGGAGGGAGAGGGGGAACATGATAGAAACTTTCAAGTACCTCAAGGAAATCAATAAAGTCCAAGAGGGGAACATATTTCAGAAAAGGAGATGCACAAGAACAAGGGGGCACAAATTGAAGATAGAGGGGGGGATGGCTCAGGGGCAATGTGAGGAAGTCTGTTTTCATGGATAGGGTGGTGAAAAGGGTGGTGGATACATGGAACGGCCTTCCTAAGGAGGTCATGGGGTCAAAAACAGTGGGGGAATTCAAGAATGCAAGGGACAGACATAAGGCAATTCTAGTGGAGGGTAGGAGGAAGTAGGCTATTGGTTAGCTAGGATCTGCAGCTTATCTAATAGATAGGGAAATGGGCAGACTGGGTGAGCCAAGTGGTCCTTATCTGCCATCAAAGTCTATGTTTTCTATGTTTCTGAAGGACTGCAATGGCTCTCTGTCTGTTGTTTACCATATACTTGACTCACTTGTATCTTGCGATTTGTAATGTACAGTATGTACTTTGGAATTATACCCTTGTTCTCCTAGTCCACCCCCCGGTCACAACTGGAAATGAGATCTGGGTTCTGTGTGCTTACCTGGTAAAATATGTTTCAATAAATAAATAAATAGGCTGGTTCACTAGAAAATTGCAGAAAAAAAATGTTCATATATGCTGAGATTTTTTTGCAAAAATTTCGGGGAAATTGTGGCTGTTCATTATACATCCTCAGTGCTCTTCTATAATTTTTTTATTGTTTTCTACAGCATTCATTGATCAGAAAATCAATTGTTAGATAAATATCTTGCCACTTGTATTGCCCTCATATGAAAAAATGTTTGTGTTCTTGAAATGAACAGTACATTTATCAATATGTAACATATTCTCTGAAATCTAAAACATCTACTTCATGCTTTGTTAACTAAATTTTATTAAATAATTTACAGCCAGTCAACCTGAAGCAACATAGTTTGTCAATTGCTAGATGTAAAATAATGAAGTCTGTTCAACAACTGCATACAATGCTTCTTTTGGTGCAAGAAAAACTAAGCAGATAACCTGGGTGTCTACATGTTCTAATAAAAAACAAACTGTTTATTTTGTTAAAATGAATGTTGTTCTTAAAGAGCTGCTGCCGCCTCAAAGAAAAATTTGAAAAACATGATATTTAAGTACAATTCAGCTTACATTCCATATATATTCAATATATTTCTCCTCCCCATTATTTATTATTTAGGAATTGTGCATGAATACATGATCTTTATCCCACAGAGTTCCCTTAGAGTTCATCTGCCTCGTAAGTTTACTCCCTACTGCAAGTCATAATCTTGTGTTGTGACATCACAGTATGTTGCCATGGGGGTAACTGTGATGTCACAAGGAGTGAATTATGACCTCGGGCAGGGAGAAAGCAACAGGAATAGATGAACTCTACAGGAACATAGATCCTGTTTTCATGCAAATTACACCAGTAATAGTTAATAGGGAGGAAGAATACAGAACTAATGTGAAATACAAGCTGATCTGTGTCTAAATATTATGTTTTGCTAAAGTCTTCCTGAAGGCATCAGCTGCTCTTTAAATTGCTTTGTAGTTACAAACATTTCCAAAATCACATATTAATAGCATCAAATCATACCCATATCTTTTCATTGCATCATACAACTGTCTATAATGCATGGTACCCATGTTTGACGCTGGCTGTAATTATATTTGTTTATTTGAAGGTGATGTACAGTAGCTGATCAAATATATTTCACCTGTTTCTCACCTTGTTTTCAGGAATGTTACCCAAGTTTTTAATTTTCAGTCTTGGCATGTGAACATGAGGATGGTAGATTATCAAGTGAGAGATCATTGTCATAAGCCCCTCAGCATGTTAGTACATCTTTCCTTGAAAATGTTTTTATTTGCAAGCAATTAGAGTCAAAATTCAAAATAATGCAAGAAATTGTGGATATTTGTGCAGAGAATGGTGAAAATTGTAGATTTTGCAATGAAACTGCAAGTACAATCTTTCAGTGGCCTTGCTTATAGGCAAATAATAGTAATATATAATATAATAGTAATATAGTATATATACATATAGTATATAATAGTAATATAGCATAATAATATAGGCCATGTACTTTACCAGCATCACTAAAGGACATAAAGATAAAGTTTTCGAGGAGTCAGTCAAAAAAGAGTGTGGTCAGTACAAGAAATCTCTGCATCCTAACCAAGATGAAAGTTTTCAGCCATTCTCCAGGGAAGAAATACAAAAGGCATTAATGTTGATGGAAACTGGGAAAGCTTGCGGCTTGAACAATGTGTCAGTAGAATGCCTACTACACCTTGAAAAGAGAAGTCAGTACTGGTTGTCCATCTTCATGTCCCGTATTATACAGGAGAACAAGCTGCCTAAAATATGGTGAAAAGCCAAGGGGATAGCTGTACCAAAGTCAGGAAAATACCCATCTTTAGTGGCCAGCTATCACCCTATATCACTTCTGAGCTATAGCTATAAGCTGCTGAAGAGGATGATCCTACAAAGAATAACACCCTCATCGGCCTGTCAGCATGGTGGTAGACCTACTGCTTCTGACGCTGGTGACCAGGGTTCAAGAATGAGCCTGGGTCATTGGGGACTGGCCAGGGGGAGGAGGTCTGAGCATCTCCTCAGATGCTCTTCTCCTCCACGGGGGAGTGGGTTGATGCACTAGGAGGCATGAGACCCCCAGTGTGGGGAGGGAAAGATGCCATTAAGCACTTGGTTGGGATGTGCATTCGCACATCCTCAGTCTGGACCTCTGTCCTTGTGCTGGCATCCTAAGAGGCAGGATTTCTAGGGATGAGGCAGGCAGCACAAAGTAATGAAAAATAGATCCCCTGCTCTCACACAGCATGATCACCCTTGGGGGGGTGAGTGGTGTCCTGGATGGTTGGCATAGCCACCACTGAGCCTCTGGCCGGGAGTGGGCAAAAAAATGTGATACAAAAAAAAGAATAATGCCCTCAGTTGAACAACTTTTGAGCGATGATCAGGCAGGTTTTCATCCAAATTAAAGCACTTGTGACCAAGTGTTAGCACTCACTAGGTATATAAAGAATGGCTTTCAAGAGAAGAAGAAAACTGGAGTTGTCTTTCTAGACCTAGCAGCAACTTATGACACCATCTGGCATACTGGGCTGCTGTTCAAAATGTCAAGAATTCTTCCTAGAGGGGTTGTCATGGCTACTGAGCTCATGATAAAAGGCACTTTCAAGTAGTCCTGGGCCACAAAACTAGCACCTGGACATCTCAGAAGAACAGACTCCCTCAAGGCTTGGTGCTGGCACCAACTTTATTTAACAAATTCATCAATGACCTACCAAACACAGTCTCCAGGAGGTTCATGCATGCTGATGATATCTGCCTTGCATCACGAGATCGAGACTTCCAAAGAAGTTGGATGAAGATGAATTCAAGAAGAATGTCCAAAAATACTTTTTTACAGAAAGAATGGTGGACAGGTTGAACACACTTCTGAAAGAGGTGGTGGGTGCAAAAACTGTGTGAGGATTTAAACTAGAGTGGAACAGGTACAGGGGCATGACACGATCAGTGAACAATAAGGATTATGTATGAAAAAAGGGGGTAGATGGCCAGGAGAGCCATCACTTAAGTACTAGGTAGGGCTGAGCAGACTTGAACAGTGACATAACTGTTATAGGCAACTACTGCAAGAAATGGAGAATGAATCCAAGCACATCAAAGACTGTGTCATCTTGCTTCCACTTACATGATGCTCAGAACAAATATGACTTTAATATCTTTCTGAACGGTCAGAGGTTAACACATAACCCAAAGCCAACATACCTTGGAGTTACTCTATATCACACACTTAGTTACAAAAACCATCTTGTTAAAGTAGCCCAGAAGATCAAGAGCAGAAACTGTGCCCTAAATAAATTGGTGTGGTCATCCTGGGGAGCAAACGCAGAAACTCGGTGTAGTTCGGGGCTTGCCCTCTACTACTCAGCTAGTAAATACTGTGCCCCAGTTTGGTTGAATTCTGTCCACACAAGACTAGTGGATATGCAGTTGCATCAGACCATGAGGATTATTACGGACACCCTGGGACCAACAAAATGAACTTGGTTACTGGTGTTAGCCAACATCACTCCACCGCGTAGCCAGCATCAAAATGCAGCTAACAAACTTATCACCAAGACAAGGCAGATGCCACATCTGCCAATTTTCAGGGACACATGGGATGCACCATGACATTGACTGCAAAGCAGAAAACCTGTCTGGACTATGCTACACATTTTCCATCCGGCTCAGAACATCACCAGTTCACTGTGGCAGACTGAATGGGAAAAAGCATCTACCCCTATTAGAAACTCTCATATTGTAAACAAATCAGACAAGTGACTACCTGACTTTGGGCTCCTTTGCTTCCTCTGGTGGAAGCATAACAGGTTTCGATGTGGAGTAGTTCACTGTGCCAAGACTGACCATGTCTAGGGCATCAGAGAAAGTCCTTTGTGCAAATGTGGTGCTGTGGAGGATGCTGCACGCATGCTGCATGGCTACTCTTTCTGTGCTGGACTCCCAGGAGGTCTCTTCAAACTGAATATATCAGATATGAAGGCTACTGACTGACTCAAGACTGTTCAGCTATTTTATCTTGTATCTGTAAAGTTTACCTTCTTTAATTTAAATCAATAAGCTGTGCAGATGTGGCTGAGGACTGGAGCTGTTGGTACTAAACCCCAGGAAAGTGAGTGGCTTGGATGGAGTACCAACCAGACTCCTGAATTGTGCAGTACAAACAATTTGTGAGTCCTTAGCCAAACCAATAATTTGTGAGCCATTAGCCAAACATTTTAATTTCTCAGCTGAGAATTTATCATTAAGTACTAGGGTTTTCTCAAAAAGCATTTACCACTACTCAAAACTCTTATAGCATAACCACAGACAAGTGAATGCCTGGATCTGGGCTCCCTCACTGCCTCTGGTGCAGGCATAACAGGTTTAGATGTGGAGTGATCTGCTGTGCCATGACCGACCATGCCTGGGGCATCAGGGAAAGTCCTTTGTGCAAATGTAGTGCTGTGGAGGATGCTACACACATGCTGGATGACTGCTCCTTCCATGCTGGACTCCCTGGAGGTCTCACCAAACTGAATATAGCAGATCCAAAGGCTATTGACTGGCTCAACACACCCACAGAGACACAGTGTGTCTCTCTCTCTCTCTCTCGCTCTCTCTCTTGCTATATATATATATATATATATATATATATATATATATATACAGAGAGAGAGAGATACAGTATAAATAGATAGATAGATTCAAAAATTCAGTTAATGAACCATTTAGGGTTAAGACTACAGTGAAAAAAGTAGGGAAATGTGATTTTAGGGTTTCCAACCCTTAAACCTCACCCCTACCCCTGAAGTGACTCGGGGTGGTCTTCCTTGGCATTGCCAACCCTAAAGCTCATTCCAATGTGATAGCAAGAAAGTTCAGATGTAATCGACACAGGTGTATATTTTTCAGGAGTGTATAGGATGGGGTGAGCTTTAGGGCTGACAACATCAAGGAAGACTCCGCCCTTTATTCGCTTCGGGGGGATGAGGGGTTTTAGGGTTGAAAACCCTAAAATCACATTTACCTACTTTTGTCACTACAGTCCTAACCCTAAATGGTGCATGAATGGATTTGTTTGCAAATAATTTCCTTACTTTTTGAGATAGTATAATTGTATCCTCATTTGCCTGTGGGAGCGCAGGGCCCCTGAGCCCTGCACTCCCATCCCTCCATAGATGTGGACATGTATGTTGATGTGGAAGCCTTCACAAGTGCATTCTGTTATATCGGTGATTCAGTAGAATCGACACAAACATATAGGCAACAATATATCTAACAATGGAGCAGACAGTTACAGACTTGGAAAATGTGAGAATTGTCCCAAGATGGTTTATTAAACATAAACAGTATTTTAGATGATGGAAGGAGGGAACTGAATCACTGTGCAACTCATGTCTATGGCCTGAGAACCAATCTGACTAGCTAAATAGACCAAAGTAGTGGGCATCCCTTGGAGAACTGAAGATGAAGTGGGCTGTTCTGTTGAGCAAAATGTCAAGTTTACTAAACAAACCAGACCTAGCTCTGACATAGACCAGGTCCTGATGCACAAAACTTGGCATTATCTTTGACTCAATAATTATTACCCTTGTTTCCATTGATAGTGTTATGTGATGCCTGTACAGAAAACCCAACCTTGGTTAAACTTTTTAACTATTGCTATCCATGTGACAATCCCAGTTCAGGCAAATGTCCAACCAGACACCTAAATATTTGTAAGATGGGACCAGGCTTAGTAGCACATTATAACAGAGCAGTGGGCAAGGCTAACAGGATGCTGTGTTGTATTTGAAAATAAATAAGCAGTAGAAGCAAAGATGTTACTCTTCCCATTGCATAAATCCCTGGTTCTAGCAACAAGGGTTCGCAATTGATGTCAATCAGACTGGAGCAATCTCAGTCCTGAGTTTGTATGAATCAATAGTAAACCCTCTAGAAAAACATCATTAAGAAAAATAATTTTTTTCTTCACCCTCACCATCAGTACTGTGCAAGGTCTGAAGCCCACACCTTTGGAAGGACTATGACGGGGTGGAGGTGGAGGCAGTGTAAAAGACGATGACCAAAATGATCCAGGGGTTAAGGAAGGAATTATACAACGTAAGGCTTAAGAGATCTCAACATGTACACTCTAGAAACAAGGTGAGAGAGGGGACATGATAGGCACATGTAAGTATTTTCTTGGGATTAATAGTCAAATGAAATGAATTGCTCACTCTAAATACAAAAACGAACACAAGGTAGGAATTCACGGAAGCTGGATGAAGAGAAATTCAAGAAGAATGTCCAAAAATACTTTTTTTACAGAAAGAATGGTGGATAGGTTGAACAGACTACTGAATGAGGTGGTAGGCACAAAAACAGTGGGAGGACTCAGACTAGAGTGGAACAGGTACAGGGGCATAATGAGTAGTGAATGATAAGGATTATGTGTTAATAGAGGGGGTAGATGGCCAAGAAAGTCATCGCACAGGTACTAGGTAGGGTTGGGCACACTAGATGGCCTATTGGGCCTTTTTTCTGCCATCACATTCTATGTTTCTTTTATCTTATGTGCTAATAATGTGCTAATTGCTAATGAGTCCCCAGTAAAATTACTTTTTTCCAAAGTTAGACAGCATCACCTGAGATTTTCCAACTTTCAAGACAAGTTCATTTTGAATTAGAAATCTGGCAGGCCATTAAATCTAAGTTGTAGATTAATCTATATTTCTGAAAAAGTGCTGCCTGCAGAGTACAACACTGTGTCATCCACATACAGATAAACATCCACTTCCCGCAACCAATAGTCAGTGTCATTCATATAGAGAAAAGGATAACAGGGTTCCTAAATTGGACCCTGGGTTACTCCTTTCAAAACCTGGCCCCAGCTTAACCTAGGTTCATGCATACCAACCAGCTGCATGCCTTATGTCAAAAAGCTAGAGACCCTTTTTGAAGAAATAAGGTCTAGCCACAGGTTTCTTGGATTATTCTTCACACTACCATGACTGATGGTGTCAAAGGCCCTGGAAAGAGCAATATATACAGTACCAGTTGACAGCCCTTTATCCATTGCTGTCTGGATGGTGCTGCAACCTTAATTATTGTTGTTACTGTGCTGTGATGTTCCCTAAAGCTAGATTGACTGCATCTTAAAATATTGTTGCTGCGCACATATTCATTCAGTTGCCTAGCAACCAATTTCTCAAGACCCTTTGACACCACCAGAAGCAGAGAAATAGACCTATGATTATTTAAGTAATTTCTTTGTCCAGCCTTTAACACAGGAACCACCAGGGCCTCCTTTCATTCATCTAAGAAAACCCTTGTACCTGATGATAAATTAAAAGGTTTGGCTAATGGCTCATAAATTGTTAGTACTGCATAATTCAGGAGTCTGGTTGGTACTCCATCCAAGCCACTCACTTTCCTGGGGTTTAGTACCAACAGCTCCAGTTCTCAACCACATCTGCATGGCTTATTGATTTAAATTCAAAAGATGGCTGGGTAAATCCTTTAATCTTTGCAGTTCCAGGTAACAGCCAGGGATCCCCCCCCCCCATGACAAGTGAAGGATGATTAGGCAGCGAGTCAGTGAAAAACTGATTATTAAACTCATTTGCAACCCTCTCTGCATCACTTATATGCTCACTATTAATAAAATGTTGCTAAGATGGTAGCACATCCTCTTTTGGGCCAGAAAGTTGTGGGTTCTAGTCCCATATTAGGATTGGGCTCATACCATAAAAGCTGGCACCTTAGTGCAATACCAAGGAGATCTGTACTATTTGGGTGTGCCATCTTTTAGCTGAGATGTTCAGTCGAGGTCCTGTCTGCCTTTTCTGGTGGTTATTCAGGTGAACATTAAAGATCCCATGGCACTTCTCGAAAAGAATAGGGGGGTTTTATTAAAAGAAGAAATTCTAAAATCATAGATACATAGATACATAGATACATAGATACATAGACAGTGTTGGCAGATAAGGGCCTATGGCCCACCTAGTCTGCCCATTTGAGCTTGTAAGTTCAGTTTGTTTTCCTAGAAGTCTATTTCCCCTTACCCCTGACCTCTAGAATTCCTTTATGTCTATCCCATGCATTCTTAAATCCCGTGATTGTTTCCAGCCCCCACCACTTCCTCTGGCAGGGTGTTCCACTTGTCCACCACCTCGCTCTGTGAAGAAATTCTTTCTCATGTTTCCTCTGAATCGTCCTCCTCCAACTTCATCCCATGCCCTCTAGTCCTGAAACATCTTTTGCTTAAAAATAGTGTTTTCCTGCACCCTGTTCCTCCCTGTAAGATACTTGTATGTCTCTATCATATCCCTCTCTCCCTCCTCTCCTCCAGGGAGTACATATTCAGTTCCTTCAACCTGTCTTCATAGGACTTGTGATGCAACCCATGCACCATCTTTGCTGCCCTCCTCTGAACCTTCTCTACCCTGTCTATGTCCTTCACGTGAGGTATGGTCTCCAGAACTGTACACTGTACTCCAGGTGGGGCCTCACTAGTGTCTTGTATAGCGGAATTATGACCTCCCTTTTCCTGCTGGTGATGCCCCTGCCTATACATCCCAGCATCCTATTTGCTTTACCTGATGCCTTGTCACACTGTTTCCTACTTGAGGTCATCAGAGATGACAACCCCAAGATCCCTTTCCTGCTTGGTGCATGCTATATCCTCACCCCCAACTGATATATTGTGCCAGGGTTTTTGTGCCCCATATGCATTATCTTGCACTTCTTTGCATTGAATTTCAACTGCCAAACCCTTTGACCATTCTTCAAGTTTCTGCAGGTCCCTTCTCATTCTGTCTACACCCTCTGGTGTGTCTACTCTGTTACAGAGCTTTGTGTCATCAGCTAACAGTGAAATTCTGCCTTCTATATCCTGTGCAATGTCACTGATGAAGATGTTGAATAGGACCGGTCCCAGCACTGATCCCTGTGGTACCCCACTGGTCACTCTTCCCTCTGTGGAGTGACAGCCATTTACCACCACCCTCTGTGTCCTGCCACCCAGCCAGTTACCTACCCACCACACTACTGTCCTGCCCACACCCATAGTCCCCAGTTTATGTAATAGTCTTCTATGTGGCATCCAGACATTACAAACAGAAACATCTGTTATAGTCAAATGTATTCAATGCATTATCAATACATAAAGTGTACAAAGGAAAAGGATTGTGGACTCAAAGGAAAATAGATATGCAGCAAAATGAAATCATATTACATATCCATAACAATGTTCTCGTGAGAAAGAAAAGGAAAAACATATACTACTATAAGTAAACAGTCCTATAGAGCCCATGTCCCTATGGCTACTGAGTGTTATTGCCAACCATGCTGGGCAACCAATGAAAATTCTGCCAGGGGGTCATAAAACATATGGTTCTCAGTTTCCCAAATTCAGTTTGATGCAGTCCGAGCAAAGCAGTTGAAACTGTATGTATCATTACTGTCTATGTATTCAGTTTCTGTTGAAATTTCAAACCACATCTACTTTGCCACAGAAGTACTTAATCAGTGCAAAGCATACCCTCAAAGTGCTCCTATGGTACCTATCCTAACCCTTAGAACAAGTGCATAATAAAAACTTCTGAATATATGTGGTCATAGCCCAGATAGGGTGTGCCACTCATGTGCTAGTATCTGCCAAAAGTCAGTGGAGTAGGGACATTAAAAAAAAAAAAAAAAAAAAGAGTCATTGTATTTCTAATGCCCCTGGGAAGGTAGCCCTTGAACACTATCTCTCATCCAAAGGATTGTGTGAAATGTGTTTTGGACCTCTAACCTGCCATGGCAACACAGCCAATGTAGGTTCCACATATGTTTAGATATTTGATTGTCTTTTTTTTTTTTTTGTAACTTCAGTTTTGATTCAAGCAAAGTGTTTGCATTCAGAAATATAATGAAGTCTGAAAATCCAGGACCAAACATGGTCCTCATACACTGACAACAGCAAGATGAACTCTGAAACTTTGCCTGCCCATGGGCACAGAGGCAATGTGTCTGCCTGCGATGCCGATGACCCAGGTTCAGAAACGGACTTGGGACATTGGTGAACCAGCTGGAGGGAGATGGATGGAGCATTCTATAGGGACTGTTCTCCTTCTCCGGTGGGGGAAGGGATCCATTGTGCCAGCGTCATTACCTGAGGGGGGCAGGGCGGACACGGGTCATCTTTGCACATCCCCACCCCCAGGTATAGCTGCACACAAAATCCCAGCCCTGAGCATGAAGCCCTACTCCACTGCCACCCCCACTGCCAACAGTGTCCGCTGGGTTGGGACCCGCTCCCATGGCCCCACCCTGGGGGGTAAGCCAGGGCATGTTACCATGGACCGTGGGGAGGAGCACCAGCCCCACAGCCCTGCCAAAGGAGGTAAGCCTGGGCATAGGGGTGGGGTGGGGGGTGTGGGCATGGGCTGAGCTCCTTAGGGAGTGGGGTATCTGGATAAAAAAAAAAGATGAACTTTAAAACAGTGAATTTAAAAAAAATCATAACACAAATAATAGTTTATGCCTGTACCTTTTATGATAAAATATCTATTTTTAAATAACTGAAAGGAGTGACTATGTTTCCGTCATGTATGAAGTTAATGTCCAAAAATACTGGCCATGTCTGCTATAACTCTGGCACATCACCAATTTCATATATACCTCTTGAGTACCATAACCCAGAAGAAAAAATTACTCACTGCAGTAATCTTCTTTCTTCCAAGGGGTCCTTTAGCATCAGTAACATTTTTGCACTGAGCTGGCTAGGTGCAACTGCCCCGGAGGTGTGCCTTTAAGAGATATTTAAATGAGCATAGGGCCAAGCCAATTAAAAGACAGGAGGAGTAGTGAGCTGAGTGAGAGCTGTTGAATGCTTCAAAATTTTTTCAAGGAAAAATGAGGGCAAATGCCCCGAAAAAGAATCAACAGGATTCAAAAAATATGCAAATGTCCACAAAAGTGGAAATAGAAACAACAGCAACACAAGCTAAAAACTCATCAATAAGAAACTCAATATTTTGTAAAAGGTGACGTAAAAAAGCCCTTCTCCGACAGGTGAACCGGGGAAAAAGGGTGGGAGCTTACTGATGCTAAAGGACCCCTTGGAAGAAAGAAGATTACCGCGGAGAGTAATTTTTTCTTCTTACCCCAGGAGTCCTTTAGCATCAGTAACTTTTTTGCAGACTACCCAGCAGTATGAAGTAGGAGGTGGGCAGAGAACCTACTTAGGAAAGAGGATCTGAAGAACAGCCCTGCCAAATTTGGCATCAGATCTGGTCTGCACATCCAAACTGTAGTGTTTCACAAAGGTGTGCACAGATTTCCAGGTAGCTGCTTTGCAGACATCCAGTACGGGAATGTCCCTTGCTGCTGCAAGCGAGGCTGCAGTGCCCCTGGTGGAATGGGCCCTGAGCCCCACTGGAGGTTGTTGATCAACTTTCTCATAGCAGAATCTAATACAAGAGACAAACCAATGAGAAATAGTTATCTTGGTAGCTGGTCTTCCTCTGCCTACATCCCCATAGGTGAGGAAAAACTGAGTGTAAGAGCCTCTGGACTGTCTAGTATGCTCTAGGTAGTGAAAGATGGCTCTTTTGACATCCAGGCTGTGGAGCTTTTGCTCACCAAGAGTGGATGGCTCAGTAAAGAAGACAGGCAGAGTAATGGACTGGTTCAAGTGAAACTCTAAAACCATGTTTGGCAGAAATTTCCTATTTGTCCAGAGCTCAACTTTATCATTGTGAGGGATGATGTAATTCGGCTCAGTGCACATGGCCTGTACCTCTGAAATCCTCCTGGCAGATGTAATGGCTACCAGGAAGACAGTCTTCCAAATTACAAACTTAATGTGGGCCATGGACATAGGCTTGAAAGGTGGATTCATAAGCCCATCTATGCAAAGGTTCAGGCTGCAAGGAGGAACAGGCTCCCTGGTTGGAGGCTGGAGGTGCAAGAGGCCTTTGAAAAACTGTTTAAAAATGTTGTGGGAAAAAACTGATTTCTTCTTTCCTACCGAAAGGAAGGCTGAAATTGCTGCCAGGTGTAGCTTGAGTGAAGATGGTTTCAAGCCTGACGCCTATAGGTGTACCAAGTAATCTAGCATCTGAGGGTCTGAAGCTGATAGGGGTTCGACCTTTTCGCTCTTGCACCAGAGGGAAAACCTTTTCCATTTGGCTGCATAAGTCTTCTTAGTGTTTGGTTTTTCAGCCATCCTCAGTATCTTAAGGACCTGTTCAGAGTACTGTGAGTATGGAAACTCTAACTCCTCAAGAACCAGGCCTTGAGGTGAAGAGAGTGTATGTCTGGGTACTGCACTCCCGTCTGAGGAAGGGTCAGCAGGGAGCAAGTCGGAGGCAGGCGAATAGGCTGTTGCAGGACATTGAGAGAAGGAGAGGGTACCAGGCTTGCCTGGGCCAGTCCGGAGCCACTAGGGTCATCGATGCAGGCTGCTGTCTGAATTTCAGCAAAACCCTGAATATCAGGGGAAAGGGAGAAAATGCATATAGGAACCTCCCTTACCATCCCAGGATCAGGGCATCCAGAGGAAGTGTTCCCGGAACTGGGGGCCTGCAACAGTACTGAGGAAGCTGAAAATTGAGAGGAGAGGCAAACAGATCCACGTCTGGTGTGCCCCACCGCCTGAACATTGTGGCTAGTACTTGCTTGTTCAGTGTCCATTTGCTCTGACCTTGACTGATGCGGCTTAGAGCATCCGCCAGAGTATTGAGTTTGCCTGGGAGGTGAATAGCTGAGAGGCTGATTCCCAGGGAGAATGCAAGAGATCAGAGCTTCCAAACAGAGTATTCCTGATCTGGTACCACCCTGCTTGTTTATGTAGAACATTGCAGTGGTGTTGTCTGTTCAAATTTGAACTGCCAGTCCTTCTATGCTGGGAGCAAAAGCTTTGAGAGCTAGTGAGACTGCTCTGAGTTCCAAAAGATTTCTGTGCAACTGTGACTCTTCGGGAGTCCAGTTGCCACTTACTGAGGCACAGTCTAAATGAGCTCCCCAGCCCAAAAGGGAGGCATCTGTGGTGATCACCTTTGTGGGAAGAGGAGATTAAAAGAGAAACCCTGCCTGCAAATTTGCAGGGTTCTTCCACCACAGCAAGTTTTGAAGGAACTGCTCCAACACAGGTATCAACTTTGAAAATTTGTTGCTTCTCTGAGACCAGCGAGCTCTGAGGTAGGCTTGCAGGAGTCTCATCCTGTACCTGACCCCTGGGACTACTGCAGTCATAGAGGCCATATGTCCTAGAAGTTTTAGGAAATGTCTGGCTGATCTTGGCTGGCCCTGGGCAAAAGAATCTGCCACTGAAAGGAAACTCTGAATTCTTTCCTATGGGAGGAAAGCATATCCCTTCTGAGTGTCAAGCTGGGCCCCTATGAAGGTGAGCAGCTGGGTGGCTTCTGAGTGAGATTTCTTTAGATTTACCAGGAAACCCAGAGACTCCAGAGTGCATTCTGTGAGGGCAAGAGATTCCTTGACCTGGCAAGGAGACTTTGCTGCTATGAGCCAGTCATCCAGATAGGGGTAGAGAGCAACACCCAGTCTCCTCAGATGTGCTGCTATCTCTGCGAGACACTTGGTAAAGACTCTTGGGGCCAAGAACAGACCGAAGGGCATTGCAGTGAACTGATAGTGACCCAAAGGAAGTCTGAACCTGAGAAACTTCCTGTGAGATCTCCTTATGGGTATGTGGAAGTAGGCATCCTTTAAGTCAAGGGAGGCTAGCCAGTCTCCCTGCTGTAAGGACTGTATGACCAGTGACAGAGTGACCATTTTGAATTTGGGTTTTTTCAGATGTTTGTTTAAATATCTGTGATCTAAGATACAATAGATCACCACTCCCCAGTTTTCTTTTGTGTCAGAAAATACCAGGAGTAGAGGCCCTCACCCTTCTCGTGGGTAGGGACCCTCTCCACTGCTTGTAAAACCAGAAGATTTTGTACCTCCAGTTCCAGTAGCGGTATTTGTGTTGGGGACAGAGGTCTTGACACCTGGGTATGCTTGAGGTCTGACAGCTTCTTGAACTGTAATGACAGACCCTTCTCTACTATCTCCAGTACCCACTTGTCTGACGTGATGAAGGACCAGTGCTGAAGATAGTGAGAGAGTCTGCTTCCAACTGGAAACAGGGAGGCGACCTGGACATTCACATCAGGACTTAGACTGAGAGGCAGATGGCTGGGTAGAGGTGGCTCTTCTTTGACCCCTTCTTCCCCTGCCTCTGAAAGACCCCCTGTACTGGCTAAAGTCAGATTGGGGATAAGGATTGTAAGGCCTGGGAACATAACTTCTGCCCCTACCGCCCCTGGGACAGGACCTCTGAGGGGTGGTGGATTTAGGCTTGGATGAGTTGCTTTGCCAGGAGGCCTTGTACTCATTGACTTTTTTCATGTAGTCAGTGCTTCTGTAATCAAAGAACATATTTTGATCACAGGGAAAATCCATGGCCTTGTTCTGAGTGTCTGTGGTCAGACTGGTTGTTCTAAGCCAGGAGAAGCATCTCAGAGAGATGGCATGGGCCATCGCCCTAGAGGCTGCATCATTGTTGTCATCTGCCATGTGAAATTGGTACATAGTGGCTTCCAGGGCAGTTTTTGACATATCCACCAGCTCCTGCACCTTAGAATCTGATCTGCTGTGGATGATAGCCTGGACAGATTTCCAAAGGGCTTTCTGATATTTGGCTGCGAATGCCGTGTAAGAAGAAAGCCTGAGAAGCAGGGAAGCTGTGGCATACATTTTCTTTGCTATAAAGTCAATTTTCTTGGAATCCTTGTCAGGGGGAGAGGGTGACAAGGAGACTCCAGCTTTCTAACAAGCTGCCTGCTGCACTATACTTTCGTGGCTAGGGCGTGCAGACAGGAACTCGGTACCATTTTTAAACAATTTATATTTTCTCTCAAGCTGCTTATCAACCCCTGATACTGAAGTGGGGTGTTGAAGCACCTTCATGGTATTTTTTCTAAATGCATTATAGATAAGGATGACCAGGGTCTTTGAGGATGAAAGACCCTTCATCTCCCTATAATCTTTGTCTTCATTGACATCCTGGTTGGGCTCCTGCATAGGGAGGTCCAGGGTACCCAGCATATTTTGTATAAATGTAAACGTAGAGGAAGGATCCTGGTAGTCACCCGGTGAATCCCCAAGGTGAGGGTCCCCAGGGACTCCTGGGGCTCAAGGCCCTCAAAATCCATGTCAGGGGTATCATAAAACTGATAATCATCTGCGTCACCCTCACAGTCTACAGAAGAGAACTGTGGAAGAGTGCTTGCCAGCCCCAGTAAATCGAGGACCCATCTTTTGAAGGGTCTGAAACGGTTGCCATGCTTTTTCCATATCTTGCACTGATGGAAGAACCTTTGCAGTTTGTAAGTGTTTTGTTTTTTTCTGTATACTTTAAGCTGCCTGTTGTCTCACTATTGGCTTTCCCAGGAGCAGCAGGAGCATATCTGTCTTGACAGAGTTTCTTTTTAGCCACTTCATCAGAGGCTTGATCAAGCTTCCTTTTTTCGTCACTCTTATTATTTTTTAATTTGTGAGGAACTTCATCTTTGGAAGTTTTATTTTTTGACTGGGATCTGGTGGGTTCCTCAGCACCTCTGCTTTTGGTATTAGTACTTTAGAATGGCCCCTCATTGGAAGCCTTTGATTTAGCCTCAGCCATAATAATCAAAGGTCTGTCTGCTATGTTCGCCAATTTAAGCAAAGCAAACCAGTTCTGGACCTACCAACTGAGTGCAGGTTTCTGTGAAAATTTCACCAGCCGGTCCTGCCCCAGTTAGTAAACTCTGTCTATTACCAGTGCCTTTTTTTTTTTTTTTTGGTTATAAAACTGGATCTATACCAGTGCCAATCTTAATAGAAACTCAGTAATACTAAACTGCGCACAGATGGCTGCTGGACCCTTATGGACAGTCCTGGCACAGATGATACCAAGGTCCAGTAATATAGCAAAAAATGTTTCCTCATAATTGTCAATCTAGAGAAAAAAATCCAGGCACTGTTTAAATTTGAAATCTACTGCAGGTGCCTCGTAGTAAACCCCACGAGTTCTGAGGTAAAAAAAAACAAGGCAACTGTCCTCCGTTCGACGGTTCCCAAAAGAATTTGCCCAAAAATGAAGGAAACCATCAAAAATAAGCACCCATGATAAAATTAGGCTTTAAATTGAATAGTCGCTGTAAAAATAAAGTCAAAATAGCCCAGTCGCGTTAAAAATAAAAAATTGCGCAGCGCTAATGAAAAAGTAAAACTTTCACTTAGCACACCAAAGGAAATAATTTATGAGGAAAACTTTACCCAGATAAGCACTAGGAGGCTGTCAAGAAGGAAAGTTGGGAGTCACCTCAGAGGCAATATTGCTCAGTCCAGCAGAGAGAAAAAATTCTGAAGCATTCAACAGCTCTCACTCAGCTCACTCCCCTTCCTATCTTTTGATTGGCTTGGCCCTACACTCATTTAAATCTCTCTTAAAGGCACACCTCCAGAGCAGTTGCACCTAGCCAGCTAAGTGCAAAAAAGTTACTGACGCTAAAGGTCTCCTGGGGTAAGAAATATTTCCCTCTGCAGGTGAAGGTATTCAATCATCTTTTGATAAAGCAAATACCTCCCCTTACGTACCCACTGGGCTGTGTAGGAATATGATGGGGAAAGGAGAAATTGCTCTCTATTACAAGATCATATAGCTGTCTCCTATGTAGATATTGTATCTATCATAACCTTCTACTGTTGCACTCTGCATAAGGCTCCTTGCCCATATGAGGGTCGTAAGGATGTTCTATTCTAACTCAGAAGTTTCAGTTTGCCTGTTCTCCATCCATCAATGTGAGGATCTACCCATTCATTCACCATGGGGACTCATAGTTTATCTGTTTGGTTAAGGGCAGGACCCAAACACACTATATAAGAGTACTAATGGGTTCACCATCCCCAGTTAGTATTTTACCTGGTATAGTGTAGCAAACAAACTACACAATTTTCATCAGCTGCTACACAAACTTTTTTATGTATAGCAGTCACTTGCTACACATCTGAGTTCACCTAAAAGTAGTTGCACAGTTGCTTTGTACAAGCTTACCTACACACATTTTTCCTACTGCTACTCAAATGAAGTTTTGTAAGGGCTGCAATTGCTATACAAGCATTTTTTAATACAATTTTCCCTAACCATTCCCAACCTTCTCCCTTTCCCATGAGTTACACAGACTGGGTTTAACCTGCTGCCCCACACAGCAAGAAAGAAAATCTATACATATTTGATCCTATCACAGTAGGGGGGAATCGTAGCAGTAATTTTAATTCTAGGGTACCTTACAAAAAGTGCAGAAGTGAGACATTGTGTGCATAGCTTAGAAAAAGAAAGCATGGTACTAGTATTGTTTTTATTGCACAAATCTGTTTAACTTGGAGATGGCTTTCCCTTTCCACAAACTAACTTTCCTATCAGCCACTGCCAAGCATCATTCCCAATCAATAGGTGCCATATCCCCATCTCCAAACAGTATCCCTAAATTGTTATGTCCTGTAGAACAACAACACTGACCTTAGGTCAGTGTTATCAAAATGTTTATTAGCACTCTGCAAATAAAAGACGGGAGACAGGTTTTTATCTTACCCAGTCTTTTTTACTGCATGTTAAATGTTTACATACAGTGTACCTTAACGTAGTGTAGGATGCATTTTCTATCAGTCCACAGAGCAGTAGTCCTTTTTCTTGGTGCAGTAGCCTAATACAACAGTTCTTCATAATACTTGCTTGCTTATAATGATTCCATTACTGTCTGGAGATTTTACAGTCCATCCCAGACCATGACTGCTTTGTAGGGATGACATGTGCGCTTAGGTGCATGTGCACTACACCACTGCTGATGTTTCAGCTTGTTGACCACGTCTTCTTCAGAGCAACATAACTCACCATTGACAGGGCTTAAATACCTTACAGTTGCTATGGAGACCTGGTGACCATGGTAACATTACTAAGCTGCCATTGCAGTAAGAACTTCTTGAAACAGCAAATGCACCATAGTATCAAAATATAAACATAATACATGTGCAGACTAACCCACACTCAAGAAACAAGTATTAAAAAACAGTTTTCCAGCTTTTAGGTTTGTTTGCAGTTGGCACATAAAAAATATATATATTCTTAGATCAAATACATAGATATACTTAAATCCTGCCTGATAACTTATCATGTTAGATCATGTATATCATATGGCATTCCACAGAAACTGATACTGTAGCACCTAAAACTGTTTGCTGGTGTGAACACAGTTACGTTCATTTCTATCAATTGCTCTTCATCTTGCATATGTGTATTGCTCTACTAATAGTAACTTTAGTTAATCATATTGCTTCCACATTGCAGAGCAAAATTATCCTTATCAACTATCATTTAGTGTCCATCTTCTTCCAAGTTGTATAACTGGGGGTGCTTTGAAACAACTGAGAAGCTGCATGGGATATATTATATTGGACTAGATATCTGCAACGAATCTCTGTCTCTTGCTTACATCTGAGGGAGGTTTTCCTTACTTTTACATTGGTATTGCTTTGTGTTTAATTATTTTAGTTTTTAATTCAGGAAGGGGGTTTTCAAAACTGCCTATCTTGTCAGCATCTTCAGAAGGGCTGAAATAACTGCATATTTGATTTTCCTTTGTGGCTAACTGGACTGATTACTAGAATTCTGTGACAATCTGCATCAATATATTTTGCAATATTTGCTGGTGGTGGTTGTGTGATTTAAAATAGCAAAGGCTGCAGTTTGTAATTGGATGCCAGACATAGCCTGAGGTGGGGGAAATTATCTTCACAAGTCAGGGAGACCTGTATTACAGCCAATTGTTCTAGCTTGAATATTTCAGCATTGATCAATTACTATAAACTACTGGTGTGATCCTGTTTCAGACAGAAGTCCATCTTCTTCCAAGCTGTATAACTGGGGGTGCTTTGAAACAACTGAGAAGCTGCATGGGATATACTATATTGGACTAGATATCTGCAACGAATCTCTGTCGCTTGCTTACATCTGAGGGAGGTTTTCCTTACTTTTACATTGGTATTGCTTTGTGTTTAATTATTTTAGTTTTTAATTCAGGAAGGGGGTTTTCAAAACTGCCTATCTTGTCAGCATCTTCAGAAGGGCTGAAATAACTGCATATTTGATTTTCCTTTGTGGCTAACAAACCACCAGGCTGTTTTTGGTCTGGGGAGGTTTACCTGTGTCTGACTTGGATATCTGGATTTTTCTCTGTTTGATTAGCAGGGTATTTTCTCTGTCAAATTGTTGTGTAGGGCATCTTGCTGACAGGAAGGCACTCATCGCAGTGGTGGGTGAGAGCTTTTGGCTGATTGTATTGTGAGGGCACAGTTTAGGCCCAACCCCTTCCCACCCCTCACCGCACCCATCCCTGGAAATAGTTCTTTTAAACCTGAGGTTCTGACATAATTTCCTCAAGAGTGCAAGGTGCATATCACTGTCATATCCTCTCTAGCACACTGCACTGACAATATAAGCATACACATTGCATAATATATATATTTCTATATAACAAACCAATCACACACGTGCACATGCACACACACACACACACACACACACACACAAAAAACAAACAAACAAAAAAAAAGTAGATAAACATGTGGGGAGTAGTGCAATGTAATGGCTGTGGGGCAGCAGTCTTCCGGGAGTCTTTCTGGAGGCTGAGATGCTGCCCTATTTGCAGACAACTCTCTGCCCTGAGGGAGGAAGTTGCCCATCTTCAGTCCACACTGGACAGTAGTAAGGGAACTTTCCCCCAGGCCACACTGGACAGTAGGAAGGGAACCTCCCCCATCCAGGGAGCACCAGAGCCACCACCACTACCTCAGAGGTTGTGAAGAAAGCACAGCAGTTGGACCACAGTGGGCTCAGGGAGGGTGAGGATGGTAGAACAGAGGCACACCCAGTCAATTGTTCCACTCCACAATCCATACACCATTCTGGGGGAGCATAGCTCCCCTATGGATGCACCCGAAGAGAAGACTGATGACAACTGTCACAAGGGAGGCCCACAGGAAGGAGGCAGAGGACACCACAGGGAAAGGAAGCAGCTCCTGGTGGGGACCCAATTATTAGGGGATAGAACTGGGGAGCAGGAAAACTGAAGTAAGGTGCCTGCCTGGTGCCATGGCTTGGAAGGACAGGAAGCGCATCCTCAGGATCACGAGAACAGCTGTAAGGGAGTCTGAGCTGGACGTCATTGTCCACCTAGGGACAAATGATTTGGCTCATCATGAGATCACAGCAGTGCAGGAGGACATTGTAGAGTTGGGGAGGGGTCTAAGACAAGTAGCACACACAGTATCCTTCTCAGAGGTGCTGCCTGTCAATGGCATGGGGGAGGCGAGGGTAATTAGCACCATGCAGTTTAATGAATGGTTGAAAAATGGTGTGGAGCACAGGGTTTGGCTTCATTGGGGACTGGGGTTCCACCTGGAGGGACACCAGCCTATACTGGCAGGATGGTCTGCATCTGTCCAGGAAGGAACAAGTCTTTTGAGCAATCGGTTTAAATCTCATTGGCAAGCTTTTAAACTAGTCAAAGGGAGGCACTGATAAGCAGCAGGAAAATCCCAGCCCTCCCTACAAAACAGGGTACTAAATGAGAAAAAGACTGAGGTAGAATGGTCAGTGGGGATGCTGCAACAGAAGGTAAAGCCATCAAAAATGGAGAGCAATGAGTACCAATGCCTGTAGTCTGGGTAACAAGCTTCCTGAATTAGTGGCCTTGATGGAGGAGGAACATCTGGATATCGTGGCAGTCACAGAAACATGGTACACACAAAACCATGACTGGGACGTAAACATACCAGGATACACACTATCTACAGGAGGGACAGGGAGGGTAAAGGGAGGGGAGGAGTAGCTCTTTACAGAAGGGAAGGAATAAAAGTAACAGAACAAAAGGGTAAACAGGAAGGAGAAGAAGCACTGTGGGTAAATTTGGAGACAGGCAATGGCACCACAATCCGCACAGGGGTTGTAAACAGACCCCCTTCTCAGGGGGAGGAAATGGACAAGAAAATGATAGAAAGTATACTTAGAATGGCAGAAAAAGGGGAGATATTGCTGATGGGTGATCGGAATATGCCAGATGTTAACTGGAGTGCAGTTGCAGCAGCCACTCAAGAGTGGGGTTATTCTAGATGCCTGCACAGGGGCATGCCTTAGACAACTAGTATTGAGCCCACTCAAGAGGAGCAATCTTAGACCTGGTTCTCTCAAATGGAGATGGAGAGAGGATCACAGATGTAGAAGTGGTAGCCATCTGGGAACTAGCGACCATCGAACAGTATGGTTCACAATAAACACAGCAATAGAGTCAAGCCATACAAAGGCAAAAGTACTGGACTTTAGGAGGGCTGACTTTGCCAAAATGGGTGAATGCTTAAGGAATGCACTAGCAAATAAGCAGGAGGGAGGGGTGGAAGAACAATGGGGAATAATAAAAACTGCCATCACAGAGGTAACGAGCCTTTGTGTGAAGCAAATAAACAAAACAAAATGATGTAAGAAACAACTATGGTTCTCAAAGGAAGTGGCAGTGAAGGTTCAAGAGAAAAAGAAAGCATTCAGGAAGTACAAGGAATCGCAGAAGGAGTAGGACAGAGAACTGTATCAGTTAAAGCAAAAGGAGGCTGGGAAGGCAGTCAGAACAGCAAAGGCCCAAACTGAGGAAAAGATAGCCAACTCAGTTAAGAAGGGGGATAAAACGTTTTATAGGTACATCAAGGAGCGAAGGAAGACCAAGGGAGGGATAGTGAGGCTTAATAAAGGGGAGGCAGGGAGGGTGGGCAGAGGGAGACTGTGAAAAGGCAGAGATACTAAACAAATATTTTTGCTCAGTATTTACAAATGAAGAGAGGGAGGTACCTAAAACAAACAGTAGAAACACTCTGGATACAGAAGTTGATACCAGCCCATTTACAGAAGAAAGGGTTCTGAAAGAACTCTTAAAGCTGAAGGTGGACAAAGCAATGGGGCCGGTGATTCATCCCAGAATTCTAAAAGAACTAAGGGTAGAACTAGTGACACCACTGACTACCCTTTTAACAAATCATGGGAGATGGGTGGTACCGAGGACTGGAGGAGGGCAGATGTGATTCCCTTCACAAAAGTGGGAGCAAGGCAGAAGCAGGAAACTACAGACCTGTTAGTTTAACCTCAGTGATAGGAAAATGATGGAATCTTCTGAAGGAAAGAATTGTCGAGTATCTAGAGGCCAGAGGGGCACAGGACCCTAGGCAGCATGGATTCACAGTGGGAAGGTCATGCCAGACGAATCTGATAGATTTCTTTGACTGGGTGACCAAAGTAGTAGATCAGGAGGGGCTGTGGACATGGCCTACCTAGACTTTAAGGCATTTGACACAGTCCCATACAAAGATTAATATACAAGTTAGCCAGCCTGGGAGTGGGTCCCAAGATGACAGCCTGGGTAAAGAATTGGCTGAGAATAGGACACAGAGAGTAATAGTAAATGGAGTCCACTCAGAAGAAAGGGGTTACTAGTGGGCACCGTGAGGTTCAGTATTAGGATCGGTCCTCTTCAATGTCTTTATAAGCTTACATTGCAGAGGGACTGAAGGAAAGTATGTCTCTTTGCAGATGACACAAAGATCTGCAACAGAGTTGATGCACAGGGTGAGGTGGAAAGGATGAGAAGGGACTTGGCAAGGTTAGAGGAATGGTCAAATGTATGCAGCTTAGATTTAATGCTAAGAAGTGAAGCTAATGCACCTGGGAAACAAAACCCAGGGAAGAGTACACAATGGGGGTGAGATACTAACAACAACAAAATGGAAAGGGACCTGGGGTAGTCATATCAGATGACCAAAGGTGGGCAAGCAATGTGAGAGGGCAGCAAGGAGGGCTGGGGGGATACTGGGATGCATAGGGAGAGGCATCACCAGTAGAAAACAGGAGTTATTATCCCTCTGTGCCAGCACGGCTGGTGAGACCCCATCCGGGAGTACTGCATACAGGTTCTGGAGACCCAGTCTCCGCAAAGACATAGACAGGATGGAAGCTGTCCAGAGGAGGGCAACTAAAATGGTGCAGGGTCTGCACCGGAAGACATATGAAGAGAGACGAAAGGAGCTTAATATGTATAGCCTCGAGGAAAGGAGGGAGAGGGGGGACATGATAGAAACGTTATACCTCAAGGGAATCAACAAAGTCCAAGAGGGTAGCATCTTTCAAAAAAAGAGGTGTGCAAGAACAAGAGGGCACAATTTGAAGATGGGGGGGGGTGGCTCAGAGGTAATTTGGAAAGTATTTTTTCACAGAGAGGTTGTGGATGGCTGAACGGCCTTCCAGAGGAGGTTGTGGAGTCAAAAACAGTGGTGGAATTCAAGCATGCATGGGACAGTCTTAAGGCCATTCTAGGGGGTGGGGGTAGGAAGAAGTAGGCTGCTGGTTAACTAGGATCTGCAGCTTATCCAGTAGGTAGGGAAATGGGCAGACTGGGTGGGCCAAGCGGTCCTTATCTGCCGTCAAATTCTATGTTTCTATGTTTCTATTTGAATAGATGTGTGGTATTTCTTATATGAAGAACTAATCCCACTTATACACATTGTTAATGGTGACACAGCCCATGCTCCATGATGTGCTAGTGCATACATCACGTTTGTTCCTCGCACTTATATCATTAAATGGAGATACACTCTATATCTGATGCTAATGTGTCTACAGCATATACATTATATAATAAACAGCCTTAATTTTTTTTTTTTATCTAATAACTTTACTCTGTTAGAATAATGTTGTGCACCATATTTAATGGTGCTTACTCTTAGTATACAAGATAGTGAAGTTCACAAGATACTGAGATTAATCATACACAGTCCTATTGGAGCTGGCTCTCTCCCTATTGCTGTGTTTTCTCAGGGTACTCCAGCTTACTCTGCAAACTCATATGGAAAGCAGATTTTATAACTTGAGTGGAGGCATTTGTGGTATGATACGTAACACATATTGATTTTTGTCTGTGTGTCACCCTCAGATATTAATATGGAATGTAACCATTTCAGATGCATTATTAATAAGTAATTTTCAATCTGTAGAATAGTGACAGTAGGGCATAATTGAAATTCTCTTCAAATTGCCCACCTGCTGTGGGTCCTTAGTAGATGCTAGGAATGTGCCTCAGTCTCGATATTGGTTGATGCTATGATGTAGCCTTCAGTTTTACTTAGTGGGCATTAGAAATGTACCTTAGTAAGCCAGCCCAGTGGCAAAGAGGATTGAGGCATCACATGCACCTTACCTTTTCCTACACCAGCAACCCAGGTTCAGGGACAGATTCAGCACACTGGGGGTCAGCCAGGGAAGGAGGGAGAGGATTGGTCCATCTAGTCTACCCATAATACTATATCCTACCCCTGAGACCTGGTGTCTGTATGGGGCTTTTGCCCATGCTACCTGCCCCCTATGTTCCCTACCTTGCTGCTGTTCTCCTGGGTGACTAATAAGCCCTTAACGCTGTCCCACCTGTGTTTGAAACCACCAATGATCTTGGCACCATAACCTCAGTTGGCAGGCTGTTCCATGGCTCAACTGCTCTATCCATAAACAATGTACATATGTGACTATTACCCATGTGATAACCTTCTGTTAGTGATTTTTAAAAACAGCTTTGGTTAACTTCCTCCCAATTACTCCTCATGCTCATGAGTTCCGTTCTGTTCAGACTAGAGTACTCTGGTCAGCTAACATTTGAGCAGTGTCAGTGCTCGCCTCTGAGGTCAGAAGATTGGAAGGCTGTGGGTTCCATCCCCACACCAGGCACTTTGGGTAAATCCCAATACTGACACTGCAGTGCAGCATGAACGAGTTGCTGCACTCCTGAGGTGCCATATTTTAGATTCAATCGAGGTTTCATCAGCCTGTTCTGGTGGTTGTTCACGTTAGCATTAAAGATCCCATGACACACCTCAAAAAGAGTAGGGGGAGTTCCCCCATGTCCAGGCCAAATTTTCACAATTCACTTAAAATACTCCAACAGGTTAATCTGGTTCAGTGTTGGTTGGTTTGCATCTGTATCTCCCCTCCCTGGGACAAGGTTGAAAATAGGCAGAATTGCATGGTCCTCCTTTCCCATTCAACAAAACTAAATATGTAAATAAATAAAATAAAAAAGAACTTCCCCATGTTCCTCCTGAATTTCCCTCCCAGCAGCTTCTACTCTTGCCCCCGTGTTCTAAATCCACTATCCCTGTTGAAACGTTCCTCACAGTTTACCCTGCTCATTCCTTTCAGAAACTTGATTGTCTCTATCATATAATCCCTTTCCCTTCTGGCCTCCACTGTCTACATGTTCAGTGCCCTAAGTCGATCCTCATAGGATCTGCCCTGCAGGATATAAATCAGTTTTGTTACTCTATGCTGCCATGTCTCCAGCCTGTTCCTGTCTTTCCTCAAGGGAAAAGTACTCCAGGTGTGACCTTATCAAGTGATCTAGTAATACCTCCTTTCTCCTGCTATCAAATCCCCTCTCAATACATCCCAAGAAATTTACTGTAGGTGGATCAGGACTCAAACCCAGACCTTCTGGATCACAGCCTTGTGCACTAACAAATATTGCCCATGTTTTGTTTATTTATTGAAATGTTTCACCAGGAGGGCACACTGAACAAGTTGCTCGTCTCACGGTGAGACCTGGGGGAAGGGGGTTACATAGGGTTGTGAAGGATAATCAGTTACGATAGTACGTGGGTAGTACAAACAATACAACATTGTAAGATTGTGCAACAGTTGGAACACAAGGTATTGTACTACAAACAGTAGTGGAACATTGGGTAAGTTACAATACATGTCCAAAATAATACAAAAGAATATGGGCAGGATTTACAAAACAGATGTGCCTGGCATATCTCAGATGCGCCGGCGCAAGTCAGAAATGCGCTGAAAGGTGATTCAGGCACAGGGAGGAAGCACCAGTGCAAACAAGATGCCCTGTGCCGAAAGACATGCACCATAGGCACAACGTAATGATATGCAGCGCATGTACAGGGGCGTACCCAGGCATACACCGTGTATCCCTATCCACAGAGCAAAGCCAAGGAGCAGCAATGGAGCAACTCCAGTGCAAAGCCAGGATGTGCCCTAAAAAGATAAGTACAATAGAAGGAGACTTAAGTCCAGTACACCAGCAGGCCGTCAATGGAATGACAACAGTAGGACATACACAGAGGGGAAGTCTAAACAGAGGGAGAGGCACAGAAAGCAAGCCACACCACAGGGCTACAGCAACAGAGGGGATGAACCCAGCAGCAGTCACCATTGCTGGTGCCTCAATGAGGAGGAAGAGGTGGGGCACCAGAAGTAACCGTAGGTGGCCGGCCCCACGGCGGTACCGTGCCCGGCTGCCCTTCGAGCAGCTGACACAGGTGGAGACAGTCAGGCGATACCACCTCAACAGGGCCATGCTGAGTCAGCCATGTGAGCTGTGCCATGATGTGATGCAGGCACCCACAGCACGAGGACACGCCATCACGGTGCAGACTAAGGTGACAACGGTCATGTGCCTGCTCACCATGGGAACCTTCCAGAGGTCTATAGGGGACACCACTGGCATATCACAGGCCTCAAAGTCCCTTCTCCTCACACAGTTCCTCACCGCACTGCTACCGCTTGCTTCAGAATATGTCAGATTCCCCAGCACACAGGCAGAGTGGACAGAAGCCATGTAGGGGTTCCACAGGGTGGCATGCATGCCAGGTGTCATAGGAGCCATCGACTGCACCCATGTGGCAATCCGCGCACCACCTGGTGAGGAGGGTGTCACATATATGAATCAGAAGGGGTACCATTCAGTGAACTGCCAGGTTGTGTGTGATGCCATGGAGCGCATCACCAATGTCTGCGCCACACACCCTGGGAGCGCACATGATGCATACATATGGCTCCAGTCGGTGCTCTATGCAAGGTTCAAGGCTGGGGACATCCAAACTGGACACCTGTTAGGTACATGTGACTGGGTGCCAGCAGCCCGGGGGCCACAATGCCCGGGACACCTGGGGCAGGCCTTGGGTAGGAGACCACAGGCACGGAGGCACTGGGCAAGCAGGGATGTGGAACTGTGCTGGGGCAGCAGTAGGGTGGCATGGTCCCAATGTGTGCCACAGGATGGACGGGGCAGGCAGGGGAAGCAGGACTGCCAGGCATGTGGCAGCATGGGTGGGGGGGTAGGACAGGGGTGCACAACACAGGGCGAGATGAGGTTGGGATACATGCCACGGTGTAACACCATCAACTAATGGAGACACATCTACCCCCACAGGTGATGCTGCATACCCATTGCATCCCTGGCTCCTCACCCCCTTCTGACGACCCAGAACAGTGGCAGAGGAATGCTACATGAGGACTCAGCTGACGCACGCCATCGTTAGTGCGTGTCTCCTTCACATGTTGAAAATGCATTTCTGGTGCCTGTGCCGGTCAGGGTGGTGCCTACAGTACAGCCCTGAGAAGGTCTGTAGCATATTCCTGGCCCGTTGTATGCCACACAACATGGCCCAAGACCATGGGATACCTGCGAGGCGGTGAGGCAGCAGTTCAGGGAGGAGGAGGGGTGGGAGGCGCAGGGGCACACCCAGAGTAACATGGAGCTGACGATGGACACGGGCACAGGATCCAAGGCTGGTGGCCAGGGCACGGGCATACCGCAGCAGAGTGGTGGAGGAACACTTCGGGACACGCAGGTGAGTATGCGGGATGGTACATGTGCAGGTGCTGGCACCACAGTGTAGGGACAACATGGCGGGGGCAAGGCAGGCACTGTATGCCCACCAGGGCACACATGCAGGAGCATGCACACACACACACACACACACACACACAGCATGCACCACACCAGAACCACACAGGCCATGCCCACACAGCCACGGGTCAGGGTGCACTGCGGCCGGTACATGGGCACTGCATGCACTGTAATGCACTCATCATACCCATGACACATGGCATGACTACAACACACACACACACACACACACACACACACACACACACAGGTGCACAAGCACAGGCAACATGGGGGTGTGCAAGGGCAACCGTGTGGCTGGAGACCACCACTCACAGTGGCACTGGCACCAGCCACAGGCCACCCAGTGTGCACGACCATGCCACCCACCACCACAGGTCCCTGGGCATGGACATCGCAGGGCCACCCTACGACCACTACAGACATGTGGGTGGCCTCTACCATGGCCGCTGGTGATCAGGGTGCCACCACCTGCCACAGGGGGTGTCCCCAGGGACCCCACAGGGGTGCTGCACTGAGACCATGAATGGGTGCTCACTGGGATGGCCGATCCATGCCCCCCGGCTGAGCCATGGCCAGTGGGGGTGGACGCCAGTGGCGATGGGGTCAGCAGCAGGGGGCCCACCTGGTCCCATCGATGGGGTGTCTGGGACATGCTCCTGGATGTCCGACTGGATGCACGCTGTCCATGGCATGCTGTGGATGCAGCCACTGCCTCTGCAGCAGCTGCGATCCAATCCATGGCTGCAGTCATGCCCACCCGCATGAGGTGTGTCTCAGCCAGCATCTAAGCATGCCACGCTGCCGCAGACTCATGCTCCTGGACCATGACAGCCTGAAGGCTATGGAACTCTGCCCAGAGTGCCTTCTGACCATCCACAGTTGCCCGCAACAGGTCAAGGTAGAGACCCATGTCATCGGCAGGCGATGCAGCATGTGGGCACTGCCATTGAACAGGGGAATGAGCAGCCTCACCAGGGTCATCCACAGGCAGTGGATGCACCCTGTCAGGCTGTGCTGTGTGCGTATCATGGCTGGGCACGGTCACCTGCTATCCATGCATGTCATCCAGTGGTTCCACTGTAGCGGGTGAGTGCCCACTGGTGCCCTGCTTGGATGACACTGATGCTGCCAGCACTGTGCTGGGCAGCAATGCAGTGGGCATGGCACACACAGCCCCAGGCATACGTGCCACCACTGCACCGGTGTCCAGCACAGCGGGAACGCCGTTGGTACCCAGGGTCCTGTGCACAGGTGGCCCCGCGCTGTGTGCACTGCAGTCGCCCATGGCAGTGGTGCTGCTGATGGTGGACCATGCATCAGTGCTAATGCCCTCACCCTGCATGCCACTGGAAAGCACGATGAGTGCATCCACTATGTCCACCACATCCTCTGGGTCACCATCAGACAACCCAGCAAGGCCCCCAACCATGTGATGTACCCACCTGCAGTAATGCCATCGTTGGTGGAGGGCTCTGCAGGGCCCTCCACCACAGGTACCATGACCGGTGGTGTGTGGAGCATGGACACGACCATGTCACTATCAATGGCAATAGTCAGTGTCAGTGGCTCAGTAGGTAGCACACTCGCCTCTGAGGCCGGGAGATCAGAGGGCTGTGGGTTCAGTTCCCACATCTGGCACTTGGGTTAATATCCCAGTACTGACACTGTAATGCAGCATGAGAGGGGTGCTGCATTTCTGAGGTGCCGTCTTTCGGATGAGACGTTAAACCGAGGTCCCATCTGCCTGGATTGGTGGTAGTTCAGGTGGATGTTAAAGATCCCATGGCACTTATCGAAAGAGTAGGGGAATTTCCCGGTGTCCTGGCCAAATTTCCTCATTCACTAAAAAATACCACCAACAGCTTAATCTGGTTCAAGGTCAGTTGGAATTCATCTGTATCCCCCTCCCCCGGGTCGTGCCTGAAAATAGGCAGGATTTGTCTAGTGCACTTACCCGGTCAACAAAAGCTAAAATAAATAAAAATGGCCCCATGGGGTGGGCTCGCATCATTGCCTACGGGGACTGCGCTGTCAGCCACGGCCACGCCATGGAGTCGCGATGGAGCTGTGGAAGACAGAAAGGGAGACATGGTTAATGCACAGGATGCACATGGCACAATGCACAGCCAGCCACACACTGCCGGGTATGCATGCCTGTCCATGGCAGGTGCGGACAGGGTGCACAGCTACTCACCATGCTGCGACGGGCTGCTTCCTGTCTGGGAGCCACCCCCAAGGACGCCATGCACGGACGTCCCTGACACACTGGCAGCCAAGAGGGCCTTGTTGGGGCTGAGTGGTGCCACTGAGCCGGGTCCACCCCCTGTCCGCCACAGGGATGCCTGGATGCTGGCCACCCTCTCCTTGGTCCTCCATCGCCCATCATTCCAATGCTTCCTGCACTCCTACACTGTGTGGTTGTATGGTGCAACCACATTCACATGCTGGGCCACCTCCTCCCAGCCCACTGCATGTGCTGTCCTGCTGCCACCCCTGCCAGTGAGTACATCCAGGCGTAGATGGCAAGCCTTGATGAGTGCCATCTCCTCATCCCCTGTGAAGTTTGGTCGATGCCTGCTGGCAGCACCTGACTCTTCAGACATTCAACACACTGTGGGTAGAAGCAACCTTGTGTCAGACCTGCCCAGGTGTACACACAGTCCCACATCAAGCTCCCACTGTCTGCAGGCTCTCCATGGTCTGTGGTGCCAGTGGCCTGTGCCGTGGTCCATGCATGCGCTACCTGGCACAGGTGAACATGCACCATGGCATGTGGTCCATGTGGGACGGCGCATATGCCACACATGGCGACAAGATGCAGCAGGGGTTCCATGTAGCCACCACAGGGTGTGCGACACTGACCCATCCACCGTGTGTGTGTGTGTGTCCCAATACCCCTGCTGTGTGTGTGTTCCACCACCATGGTGCACCATCATACCTGGGTGCCACCACTGTGTTGGCTGCAGGGTGGAGGGGGTCTGCCATGTGGTGGCACACAGTGATTGCACAGCGGTGGTGTGAGTGCTGGCAGTGGTGACACTGTGCCTGCACAGGTGTTGCACTGTGCGGCGTACATACATGTGTCATGGCGCTGCATGCACCTCACAGTGCAGTCCAACCCCAGCCATCCGTACCATCCCTGTGTCCCTGTGTACTATGTGCTGTCCTCCTTACACATTGAACCTTCCCCCCACAGTGCACTGCCATGGTGCACTGCCATCCATCGTGCAGCGGTGCATGGAATGTGCTGTGCTGTATGTGTCCCAGTGACACGGTCTTCCGCTGTGGCCTCGACAGGGACCTGTTCAAAGTCATTCCATGGATACGTCCCTGTGGTTGTACAACACGTGTTGCTGTGGTGGCCACCTGATGGTGGTCTGGTCCCACATGCAGTGTACAGGGACACCATCAGCTGTGCACACTCCGATGCAGGCACACCAGTGTGTGCTGTAGCCCTGTGACTGTGGCAGTATACTCACCCTGTAGGCACTGACTCCTCTCAGTACCCTGGTCCAGCCTGCTGAATTGGGAGCATGTATGGAGCAGTGCATGTAAATGAGGCCTGAGCACCTGTTAATGAGATGCTAATCGGCTGAGATGCCCATGCATGGATGATGAGGCTGTTTGGGTTGCATTCTCACTGAATTGCATAATTGCTTCCAGCTCATCTCACTTTGCACGGTGCATCTGTGTGATGCGCCATCGACAGTACGGCACATTGCCAGCGCATGCGTGGTCTAGGTGGCGCATCTGCATGGCTGTGGGCAGTCCACATGCTGCATCCCCCATGCATGTGTTGTACGTGTTGTACGGCGCATCTGCTATTATGTACCATTCCGCCATTGTCTGGTGCGCCATAGCATGCTTGACAATCGTGGTGCAGTGTACCGTATCGTGCAGCTTGTCCCACAATGTGCCGCCCAGGCTACAATGTCCATCCCTCCCCACGGATCGTGCACTATGCACGGTACATGTTGCTGGCGTATGCCATGTGCAACATGGTGCCGGCACGCGCACAGCACATGCGCCATCATCATGTCCTGCCATTCGCACCATAGCGCAGTGTCATGCACATGCACGGTTCAGTCAGCAGTGGCCAATGGCACTTCACGTTCAGTGTGCGGTGTGCTGCATGTGTATCACTGTTGCACGTGGCACATAACGGTCGGTGGACGGCGCATTCCCTGATTACACCTTGCCACTGTATGTACACAGTGTAGGATGCCTGGAGCTAGGAGAATGGCACCTAGGGCTATGAACTGGTCACATTTGGAGCTGTTACTCCTAGTGGCACAGGTCATGGCTGTGGAGGGCCACCTGTTTGGACAGGAGGACCTCCATGAGCCCAGGGCCAGGGTGTGGACCACCATTGCTTCATGGATTGTGCAGCATACTGGAATGCCACGCACAGGTGAGCAGTGCAGGCATCGCTATGGCGACCTCCAGAGGTGGAACCCAGAGAGGCTGGCACGACTGTAGTGCCATGTACACAGGGGTGCACTGCCACAGCCAGGTAGGTTTTCTCCAGCTGTATCCTTCTGTGGCACATGCTGTGTGTGTCTATCACTGCCTCCATGGTGCTCCTGTGCTGCTTTGCCCTGATGTTGGGGGGATGGGCATGGCTGTGTGCGCCCACTTACACCAGGTACCTCGGACACTGACATCGCTGTTTGCTGCATGGCCACGTGCCGGCAGGGTGGGGTGGCTGGGGACTTGCATCCTGCACTGTGGCAGTGTTCGCTCATGGTGCTGTGTGTTGTGTTTTGCAGGACCAGGGGCCAGGCAATGTGCCGCGGATGCTGCTGAGGAGTGTTGTCACCGTTACATGGGTGCCAGGCCTGGTGCCCCTCCAGGGGTGGGTGAGTACCACTTTACATGGTTGCAGTCTTTCTGGTGTTGTGCAAGCTGTGGTGGGTGGGGTTGTGTTCTGCATTCTGTCCCTCAGTGTGTGTTCCTTCTGTCATTTTCTGCAGGTGTCCATGATCGCCGTGCTGCTCCAGGTGGTGATGGTGGTGGTGTCGTGCCTGTGGATGTGGACCAGAGGATTCATGTGGCCATCCAGGTGGCCCTGTGCCCTCTTACATGGACCGTTCAGCGCCTGTCAGCTGCCCTGCGAGGCATCGTGCTGCACATTCCGGGCCACCAGGGTGCTGCGCGGCAGAGCACAGTGCCGCTAGTGTCCCACTGCCACCGACTGGGGGCCTTCCTGTGTAAATAGTTGCCCTACCCTGTTCCCTGTTTCTGTCCCTCTTCCCGTCCTCCTACCCGTCCCTGCTCCCCTTCATCCCCTTCTGTGGATTTCGTTGTTGATGTTGTTGTTGATGATGTTTCTTTTCTGGCATTTGATCAGTACAGTTTCTATGGCCATTACATTTTATAAACATGTTTTACTCTACGCCTGTGTCCATGTGTCTGTTTGTGATGGCTCTGTGTTTGCTCCTCCTGCCCTGCTGTTTTGCTCCAGTTGCTCTGCTGGCTCCCCTGCGTGGCTGCAGGACTGCCTGCCTGCCCTGGGGCATCTCTGGATGCACTGGCACTTCTGTGGATGCGCCGTTGTGTCCTGTGGTGATTCACAGTGGTGTTGCGCTTGTTGCTTGGCACGGCGCATCCCTTTGTGAATGCCACCGCCTGGTCTTGGTGCATCTGACTTGCACTGGAGCATCTGAGATGTGCCAGGCACATCTTCTTTGTGAATCCTGCCCTATAGAAATGTACAAAACAGTAATAATGCAATAGAACCATTTATAGTGCATAAGTGTACCAGGAGCAAGCTTGAGGTAGTACGCAAGTGCTGTTGGAGTAAAAAGGATGGGGTAGGTTGTGCACACTGGTGACCCAGAAGGGCAGGTGGAGAAGAGAGGGGGAGAGGCAAGAACTCTATATAAGCCTACATTGACATATTATGTAAAGCGTTATGTTGCAGCCCTAGTTGTATGTATGTTATGTGTTGTATTGTTCCTGCATTGTCTTTTTTTGAATGAAATTAAAAATAAAAATTAAACTGGAAAAAAAGACAATAAAATGTAATATAAAAATGTCAACAAAGCAAGTTTGACCAAACAAGAAACAGACAATATGGCAATAAACTGGCTTTGTAGGCTGGAAGAGTGGAAGGTACTCTCCTATCTGATGCTAAGTGGTACAAAGCATCAGGAGGGGAAACATCAGGTGATACCTGAGCCCCTATAAAGGGGTCAACAAGAGTTCATGCAACTATAGGTTCAGTGTGACACCTTCTGCAAGAAAAGTCCAAGTTTATGAATGCAATAAGATTACATTAAGAGAAACTCCTGCCCACACCATAGTATTAATAAAAGTCCAAAATGAGTGTGAATGCAATGCAAAACAAATTCGAGCTCAGTTTAGTGGAGTACCACAGCTACATATATTTATATCTATATAGAAATATAAATAAGTGACCCAAGCCTGCTGTCCTCAAGTGAAAATATGAACAGCTGGCAATGGGAAACAGCACATAGTGTCCCCATTCATCCTGTTTAACAAAGTCTGAAGTCCACTGTAAAGGAGAAAAGAACACAGTAGTATTAAACTCACTCCCAGTTAGAATATGGCAGCTGTTACCTAGTTAGTAATGCAGAGACTAATTCCATTTGAACTGCAGAGCACTTTAACTCAGTTTGGCCCTAGGCCTGAACTAGCATAGGAAGAGGAGCACCAGAGCTAAATGAGTCCTGCATGACAGAGGGCCTTAAGACAGGCACCACAGGCTGCACATTGTGCCTGAATAGCCAGGACATAGTCATGATCAAAATAGTCGGTGGTCCTCCCAGTTCACATCTCAGTTTTGCCAAGCCACTGCCAGGACCCTTCTGATAGCTACGAAAATGCATCATTACAGATCAAGAATGCTTCGTGGGGCCAGGTTTCAGACCCAAGGCATGATGTAATAATTCAGTTTGTATGGGGTTCATCTGCAGGAATGTTCAAGGTATCATGAATTTGTCTATGAATGATGCCATTTGTGACCCCTCAGCCCCTCCTGGCAATCAAGTCTTAAGTTTTGCATTGAATGCAGCCCTCCAGGTCTATACATTTTTGGGGCAGATATGCAGAAGTTCAACCATGGTGTTGGTATACTCAGATAGCTCCAGAATATCTCCCACTATTTCAGTATGCTCCCCTTTTAAGACATCAACATCGGTACAGAGGATGTGTAAGGATGTGGTAAACTTGAAGTGAAAGGCTTTCAGCTCTGCTAAGTGGTGAGCATTAGAAATGCCTAGTGCTGCCTGGCAAATGTCACTTCTTGGGCATGAATTAACACTAGACAGAAGTGTGGAGTGATTGGAGTGTACATGCTGTTGGTGGTCATAAACCAATCAAGGGGTTTCCAAATTGTCTTTTTTCTTTTTTGAGCAACCCATGCTAAAATGTTAGCTCAGGAAAGATAAGCCGAAAAGTCAGTTATTAGTTATAATTTTAAAGTGTTCTGATCACGGTGTAGATGGAATTCCAAATGAACAATGCATGCAGGCAGGTGACATCACCAGAAGTTTGTCCTGCCCATACTCATGAGTATATGGAAGACTTAATATAATCTAACCATTCTGAATGGTACATTTAAGGGGAAGAGTGCCTATCTTTTCAGGTTACATTTTAGCTACAGTACTAGAGTATGTACTGTATTAATGGCATTTATTGATATTGGTAAATATAAAAACATATCGATATCCTCTAGGTCAGAAAGTGATCCTAACCTCAAGGAAAATTCATCCTGTTTTTGTATACAGTCAGGAAGGGCAATGAACCGGAAAAATGAAAATTCACAAATAAATAAAAAAAGGAATCAACTGGAATTCACATTTAGAAAGGGACTTATTAAATGTAGTTTATTTTTTTTATTATGGGAATAAAGTACAGAGAATAATGATGAAGGAATTTGCAGGAGAATGTACAGTGATTATAAGTCTGATCTGTTGGTAGTATTAATTCATTGCTGTACAAAATGAGGATCCCATATGAGCGGCAATTCTCCTGAGTTAATTCAGTCTGTAAAAAATGAAAAAGAATAGTGAATCAATTTACCAGGTTAATAAAAAAAAAGAGGAAAAAGTTCACTTCATTAAGTATTATTGGAACAAAAGATAAAGCCACTTAACAGGAAGAGAAGTATTGTATATCACACAAGCCAAAGGTAAATGATGCTCTGTGGTAGAAAACAATGATTCCAGAAGCTATTGGCTTTCAGTTGCCAAAAGAACTGCAGTTGAACCTTGATTATCCAGACCTCTCGGGGACACCGAATCTGTCCGGATAATCGATCATCTGGTTAATTTATTTATTTATTAGCTTTTGGTAACTGGGTAAGTGCGTTAGGCAACAAACCTGCCTATTTTCAGACACGACCCGGGAGAGTACAGGACAATGTATACATATTACAGCAGCACATCATTTAATCAAAATTACCATTCAAAACAGTTGAGCCGATGTTGTGTAATGAGGTCAGAACAGCAATACAGGTTTATTGTACATCAACACTAAAAAAAACACTTTAAAAGCAGCTAAAATCAGTTAAAATGCATATAAACAATCTATTACTCAGTTTAAAAAAATCAGTTAGTGTCCTTTGTTTGGCCCCACTGTACTTCTTTTTTGATACTAATGCAAGCAGTCTGTCTAGAGTAATCAGGTGAATAGGGTTTACATCAGTTTGGCATTTGAGCCAGTAAACACACCTTTTAAAATGCTCCACTGCCTAGGAATTGCTGATGGTCTCCTCTAGCCCTTCTTCCTCCTGTTCCTCAGTATCCGTATCATCCTCTTCATCCAGTACCCCATTGATCAGTTACCATGCTCACAATGTCCCCATCACTGAGGTCAGGCGAGGTCAGAATGTTCTGATCATGTGCGTTGAGTTCTGCGATCTCCTCCGAGAACTCCAAGTCTGGTTTGGATGTCTCCATCAGATATGGGCATTCAGGTGTACTCTCGGGAGTACTGTCAGACATTTCTGGCATTTTTTGTGCACCAATCTTCAGTGTGGCAGCAAAAAACTTACAGATGCTCTCAGCGCTTGCCTCCTCCCAGGACTCCCCTATCATGTAAGCAATATCTTTAAGTGTGAGCTCTTTGAATGTTTCTACAATTGACATTTCTGGATCACTATTGGATAAAATGTGGGGCAGGAGTTTTTTTCTGTATCACTTCTTTAAACCTTTGAGTATGCCATAATTAAAGGGCTGCAGTAGGGATGTCATGTTGGGGGGTAGGCAAAATCTCTGTGAATTTTACCGTTGCTTGATTTAAGTCCTGCAGGGTGGGCTGAGCAGTTATCAACCAAGAGTAAGGCTTTTGGTGGCAGCTTCAGTAACCACATTTTTTTTCTGACATCTGGCACAAAAGTTTACTGGAACCAGTGGCAGAATAAGTCACTGCTCATCCACGCGCTGAACTGGTTCTCATAGATGATGGGAAGAGCACCCATGTTAACACTTTTAAAGCAACATGGGTTTACAAACTTCCTGATAATTAGGGACTTCAGTTTATCTGTTCCTGTAGCACTGGAACACCCCAAGATTAAGACCCTGTCCTTAAGTTATTTTTTATGGCTGGCTGCAGTCTGCTCATTTGAACTGGCCAGAGTCTTGTCGGGCAGCAGACGCCAATATAGCCCTGTTTTGTCTGTATTGTAAATTTGATCCGGACGGTACCCCTTCTCCTGGATTAGTTTGTGAAGTTTGTCCCGGTAAGGTTGCACTTCACTTTCATCTGCAGATATCCCTTTTGCCCTGGCTCTCAAGCTGGTGAATGGAATGTCTTTGTTTGAAACATTGCAACCAGCCACTAGATGCTTTAAAGTTTGCAGCACTGGGGTTGTCATTTTCCTTATTTATTTCTTGGCTAAACTGAAGCGCCTTCTCCTGTAGCACTGGACCAGAGACAGGAGTGCCCTTGCTACACTGCTGAGCAAACCAGATGTATGTTGCCTTTTCAAGCTTGTCATCAGCAGCAAGCTTCAGTGTTTTCCAGCACTTCAGTTCTCTCTCATCTTCTACATTAGTGGCATGAGACATCAGCTTGTCTTTCTGAATTTTACTATCAGAGATTTGTTGCTTGCTCACTCCATAAGCCTCTACTATGCTTATTGCCTTGTCATCCTTATCAAGCCTCCTAATGATTTCCATCTTCTTGCTCAGGGTCAGAATTGTTCTTTTGCGTTTAACAGCCAAAGGTGTGTTGCTTCTCTCAGCCATCTCAGTGGGTGTTCAGTGGGGTTCAGACTGAATGACTGCCTACTGAACTGACTAAGTAAAAATCTTAAGTACTGTACCGCAAACAATCAGCAGTCAGCTAGTGCCATCAGCATTTAATTGCCACACATTAACATAGATTGTCTGGCTAGAAATCTTACACCTCAGACTGTCAGACTGCCAGAGCAAGTGTTTCTTTGTTGTTAGCAGTACTGCTAATAATATGCTGTAATATAACAAACATGAAACTGAATTAACTTTTGCACAGATTCTATAAATTACAAGTATGGAATTTTTAGTCATCTATGAAGATGAAGTTTTCAAGGCAATCCAGGCCTCCCAATTAAATAAGGCTCCAGGGAAGGACACAATCCCTGCAGAAATGGGATGATAAAATCCCTGCATAAAATATGCAAAGTAGTTATTGAACAGTGGGTAACTATTCTGACAATTCTTTTTCAATTTATTTATAAAGCAAACATTTATTCTAAACAATTGGAGAGGGAATCATATAATCCCCAATTCTGTATCCATACGAAGGGCAGACTGGATGATCCAACAGTGTAACATAAGTCATACAGATAATACGGCAAAGAAATTTGCAAAAATCATGCATAAAAGTTTAGAGGACTTGGTTGTCAAAAACAATATTCTATCAGAATTCCTGGTGGGATTTCGATCAACATTCTCTACCATTGATCACTGTTTTGGCACTGCTTACAGTGGGCTGGATATTCAAAGGAGTTACACATTGCACAGCAGAACTGCACTGGCACAAGCACAGAATTGCACCCTGGAGTCATATTCAAACAGTAGTACTGTGTGGTGCAAATCTGGATGCACTGCTGTGCAACAGTTATGTATGCTGCGCAAGTATAGGAGGCGTGGCCATGAATATTTATTTATGAGTTTTACCAGGAAGGCATGCTGAGCAGGGTTGCTCGATTCCAGATGCGTCCTGGGGGACAAATCCCATTATTTATACAACACAGGTGGAGGTAGACCTGGAAAAAAATAGACAATAGGCAGGTAGATACAAAGGAGATGGGAAAATACAATTGGATACAATTACACAATTTACCACCTGGAAACACAGTATGGTAGGTATGCAGTGACCCATGGGGTAGGCTCAGAATGGGAACTAGCTAAAGACCAAACACGAAAAAATAAGCACCCACACAGCACAAGCAACACACGAAAATGCTGTTTTAAATCAATTTCATAGCATTTTATTTATCAAACATGCAATAAATACAAAAGTGGCTAAAGCAAATAAGTTAACGTTTCACCTGGTACTCTGCCAGGCTTCATCAGAATAAAATAGTGCCATAATAACATACCATTTAAATACAGTTTTGAACATGACCATGTGACAGTAATAAACCAATCACCTTAACAAATGGAACTTAATTCACATCTTTAACTATTTCATGATCCGTCCCACAGATTTCATTTTATAACATAAATATACTAATCAACACACAGTCAAATTTACAGGTAATGTCATAATGTGGTATTTACAGTGCCTTCAGAAAGTATTCACCCCCTTGGATTTTGTCACATTTTGTGATGTTGCAAACTCAAATTAAAATACATTTATATGGGATTTTTTGTCACGTATCTACACAAATTACTCTATAATGTCAAAGTGGAATGAAACTTCTGGAATTTTTTGTACATGTAATTTAAAATAAAAACCTGAAATGTCTTGATTTGATAAGTATTCACCCCCTTTGCTATGACATTCCAAATTGAGCTCAGATGCATCCAGTTTCCTTGTGAGATCACTCTAAAACTTGAATGGAGTCCACCTGTGGTCAGTTCAAATGGTTGACATGATTTCAGAAGAAATACACCTGTCTATATAAGGTCCCACTGTTGACAGTGCATGTCAGAGCAGAAACTCTACCATGAAGACCAAGGAGCTGTCTGTAGAACTCCGTGATAGAATTGTGAGGAGGCATAGATCTGGGGAGGGGTATAAAAACATTTCTAGGGTGTTGAACATTCCCAGGAGCACAGTCAAGTCCATCATTAGGAAATGGAAAGATTACAGAACCACCCAGACTCTTCCTAGAGCAGACCATCCTCCCAAACTGAGCAACCGGGCAAGAAGCACCTTGGTCAGGGAAGTGACCAAGAACCCAAATGACCATTCTGACAGAATTACAGAGTTCCATGGCTGAGATGGGAAAACCTTTCCAGAGGACAACAATCTCTGCAGCACTTCACAGATGTAGCCTCTATGGGAGAGTGGCTAGACGGAAGCCACTCCTGAGAAAAGGCCACATAATAGCATGCCTGGAGTTTGCAAGAAGGCACATGGCAGACTCTGAGACCATGTGGCAAAAGATTCTCTGGTCTGATGAAACAAAAATTGAACTCTTTGGCCTGAATGCAAAGCGCTATGCCTGGCGCAAGCCGAACACAGCTCATCACCAGTGTAACACCATCCCTACCATGAAGCATGGTGGTGGCAGCATCATGTTATGGGGATGCTTTTCAGCGGCAGGGACTGGGGCACTTGTCAGGATAGAGGGAACAATGAATGGAGACAAATACAGGCACATCCTTGAGGAGAACCTGCATCAGTCTGCAATAGACCTTGGACTGGGGCAAAGATTTACATTCCAACAGGACAACAACCCCAAGCATACAGCTAAAGCAACACTAGAGTGGCTTCAGAACAAGAAGGTGAATGTCCTTGAGTGGCCCAGCCAAAGTTTGAATCCCATTGAGAATCTGTGGAAAGACTTAAAGATTGCGGTTCACCGACGCTCCCCATCCAACTTGACAGAGCTTGAGCAAATCTGCAAGGAAGAATGGGCAAAAGTCCCCAAATCCAGATGTGCAAAGCTGATACAGACATACCCAAGAAGACTCAAAGCTGTAATTGCTGCCAAAGGTGCTTCTACAAAGTATTGACTCAGGGGGGTGAATACTTAAGTAAACAAGATATTTCAGTTTTTAATGTTTCATAAATTTTTGTTACACAATAAAAATATTTTTGCCCCTTTAAATTGTTGAGTATGCTGTGTGAATCAAGGGGGAAAAAAATAATTTCAATGCATTAAAAATTCTTTTAGTAACACAACAAAATGTGACAAAATCCAAGGGGGGTGAATACTTTCTGAAGGCACTGTATATTCCACAAAAAATGACATAGTCCTATATATAAATACACTGCTTACATTGTAAATGCAGATAAACAAACTTGGAAACCTTAATTATTCAAGCTCTTTCTCAAATAAATTTTCTTTAACATGTACTAGCCATATCATAATAAATATATATATATATATATATGCACGGCATGTTAAAATATTTTATTATTCTAATACCTTTCTATATTGAACCTCACCCAACTAATCACGGACCCCACCCGGTTCAGCGGTCCAGCGAAGTGGTCGGGGCGTCCTGCAGTTGCCGGATCTCACCAGTCAGCTGTGCATGTCCAATGTCCCCGTGCTGAGCCAGTTGACGCACCTCAACCTGCAGCACATGTATCACTGCCCTGAGCATTGCCTGGTTACTCACAGAATCCTGCAGCAGCCTGATGTGCTCATCCAGCCTGTCTGCGCTGGGCGCATCATGGTTCTGATGCTGACATCCTGGAGGGGTGGCGGCATGCCATACAACATCGACTGACTGTGAATGCTGCACAGGGGACTGCGCATGGGGTGGGGACTGATTGCAGGTGCTGATGGTGGCCCCTGGGGATTGCTGCACAGTGTCCCCCACAGGCTGTTGCAGCACGACGGCAACCTGCTGGACCTGTCTAGCGGCACCAGTGACCACACTTACTCCCCATCTCCGGCCAACACTGACAGCAGCGCCACATGCTGCCAAGTGGGTGGGGGGGGTCTGCACGTTTGTTGGGCTGCCAGAGTAACCTGCTGCTGCCTGTGTCACTACCTGACCTTGGGGAAGGGTGTCAATACCAGTGCAACCCAAGACCAGGGTGAGGTCATCATCACTGTCATACTCATCATCCTGTGTTGCCGGCACAAGCACAGGTAGGTTGTCCTGGAGAAGGAGGTTGGCCAGTGGATCCTCATCCCCCAGTCCTAGGAAATCCACCAATCCCAGACTGGTATGACACCCCTGGCAGTGGCCACAATGCCGGTCAATGTGGATGGCACAGCATCGTCCTGTGTCACATTGCTGGTCTCGTCCTCCACAACACCCCTGAGGTGTGATGGAGCTGAAAGACAGAATGGGTAGTGTCAGCTGTGTGGTAGATGCATTGTAGGTAGTTGGGTGTACTCTTCAATGTCAGCATGTGTGCCACAGGTGTGCCAGGCCTCACTTGCATGTGGTGTGGCTGCACTACAGGACATGCCTAGCAAGACACATGCAGTGCTCAGGATATGTGCCCACATCTGTGTAAACACACAGCAGTGTGATGCACATGCACATGCATGATGGGCATGCCCCCCCACTGCACACATGTGCATGCCCCTTGCAGTGTGACATGCCGTTGACAGTGTCCATGGTGGCTGTGCATGTGACAGCAAATCCTGAAGCGCTCACACAACTGACAGGCATGACAGGTGATGTGCACCCCCTGGACCCTTAGGTCTTCACCTCATCCCACCCATGGGCCCGTTCCTGTGTGGTCCCTGTGGCCCCACTCAGGAGATCCTCCCTCCCTTTCAAGGTAGGCCTCAAACAGGGCCTGCTTCCCATCCTTGCTGAAGTTTGTCCTGTGTTTTCTGGCAGGCACCTGCTCCTCAGCACCGTCCAAGTCCTACATTCTGTATCCTGTGAACAGTAATGGTGCACCAATGAGCTGCATGGCTGCATTCCCTGGTTCTGTGCAACATTGAAATGCGGCATTGCAGTAACATCACCTGGGATCAGAATGTGAACAGACCTGCCTTAAAGGCTGCAATACCTGTCAGTGACCAGTGCTGTGTGGTGTCACTTTTATGGCTCAAGTAAAGCAAATGAGTTTGGGAGCAACCAGTAATATGATGCTAATGTGAGCACTTGCGCCTGGCAGTGGCTCATGAGGCTATCTGCATAATCTGGCTGAATATTGCAGAATTGCTCCATGTACAATGGACTGTGTCATGCACAACATGAATGCGCGGGAGCAATTCACTGGCGCAATCGTAGCATGTGTGCACTGCACACTACTGCAATTGCCATTCACACAGCATGCTGTACTCTGTATGTGTCTGCATATCGTGCATTAGCTTGGGCTGTGCATGCATGTCCTACCATGCATGCATCCATGGGTGCATGCCACACATGTAGCACTGTTGCACATGACATACCTATTGCGCATCTGGCCCTGATGTGCCATTGGCATATTCCACACATGTGCGGTCAGTGCACCATTGGTGTGCAGTATGTGTGGCAATGCATGACCTTCACAAAATGGCATATATGCACCCTTGCATGTACGTGGGTCGAGGACATGACCCCAGTCCCCCGCCTGCACTTCCAGCTTTACGCATGTGCAGGACTGCAGATTGGCCCCAATGGTGCTTGTCTATCATGCATGTACATGCTGCATGATGGTGTGCTGCATGTTTCTGTCATGCAACAGGTGCAGCATTGCTCCTTGGGTAACGGTTAGGCATCACATTGCTCAGTCAGGCCGGTGTACTGCGGTGATCATGGCACATGCTGGGGGTGTCAGACATCGGACCAGGAACTGGACAGAGGTCGAGATGGCTAACCTGGTGGCAATGGTTGCACCATTGGAGAACCAATTTGTTTGGGGCAGGGGACCTGCAGAAGGCATAGTCCCAGGTGTGGGCCAGTGTGGCTGAGGGCCTGGAGAGGTGCACTGGTGTGCCCAGGACTGGGGAACAGTGCTGTCACCAATATGGTGACCTGCGTTGGTGTGATCCAGAGTAGCTGCAGAGACTGAAGGACCATGACCGCTGAGGTGCAGTCCCACAACCAGGTACATGTGTCCATGCATGTTGCATGCTGGCTCTGTCTGGGCCTGGTGCATTGGGATGTGCAGAGGGTGCGTGTGCACCTGCACACATGTTTGGGTGTGTGGGTACTGTGGTATGGCTGTGCTGAGTTCTTTGAGACTCTCTGTTTCACTGTGCCAGTGGCCTTCAATGGTGGGCCCATCCCGTGGGCTCAGGTCTAAGCATGGCATACTGCGTAGCAGTGTGCCGTGTCTGGCCTGCTTGGGTGGGGGACTAGGTGTCTGTTGTTAGTATGCTTCTCATAGTCCTTTATCTATATGTTTCCATCTCAGGGCTGGAGGCGTGCAGGCGGGCCAGGGCCAAGGCCGATAGGCAGGGCAGGTGATCGGATGATGGTGCAGTGGCTGTGCTAACAGGACAGGTGACAGGTGAGTGTGTGTACTTTACATTTCACATCAGTTGCTGGGGATGGGTGTTGGGGGGGAGTACACATAGCAGGGCAATGCCAGCATGCAGCGCTTGGCCATGTGTTGGTTCAGTGTCACTATTGCTGGTGTTGGTCGGCAGCATGTGGTAGTTCCATGGTACACGTGGCATCTGTGTGGTGGTACCCTGTTGCTGTCACTGGTGGTGGCTGTGTGTGACCCACAGTGCACACATGCAGCTGCTGATTGGCTGGCTTGAGTGTTGCACCTGGGGGCATTGGTTCCTCACTGTGGGGTGTTTGTGCACATGTGACAGGGCTAGGTATCCGTGTGTGGCACAGTGTCCTGGGCTGCTGTGGGTGTCTGCTGTGCATGTTCTGTTGGCAGCCTCATCCATGGGTGTGCCCAGCCACAGTCCCCTACACACACAGCCCTGGGTGGGGGTGGTGGCCTTTTGCTGCATGGGGCCTAACACTCAGTGGCTGTTCTGTGTTTCCCTTGCATAGATCATCCAGGGCCAGGGAGAGGTTGAAGAGGTGTGGGCGTCCTGAGAGGTGGCATGCTTCAGCTTCAGTGCTTGATTCTGCTCATTATCACCCATTTGGCACTACACATCCACCTGTCCAGGAGACATCTGGCAATGACAAGGATGCTGGTGGTGGAGGTGCGCCAAGTGTGAGCAGCCATCCTCCAGCTGTGGTGCTGACCTTTGGACAGTTCATTGATTAGCCACATGATTCCCTCCCATTCACCCCATCCCACTTGAACTGTTGTGTTGTCTCCCCTTGCACTCCCTGAACACTCCCATCCCCATTCCATTCTGTACATTGTTGGATTGTGCCCTGCTTTGCATTTGTTGTTACATCTTTCTTGTTTCCACCACATTGGCTGTTTCTTACTGTGTTGTTGTTCAGCTTACTCCATTCTTTTTTTTTTTTGTTAACTATTTTTATGCACCAGTGCTCTCCGTGGCATCCTTCAGAGGTGCCCAACTCGATCCTACCCTTCTACTCCTACCATGGCCAGCCATCACCGGTTCACCCTCTCTAGAGGAACTTCCCAGTGCTCCAGATCCCCCCCCAGAACTGGGCCCGCCCGCCCTCGGTGGCACTTTCTGAAATTAGAGGGTCCATCCCTCTAGGAGGTCGGCCGTGGATGCCCGGTGTGGCCTGGCCCGGTGTTAGGGATGAGAGGGAGATCCCTGGAGTCCTTGTCATCTCCTCAGTAAGCCGGGGATTTTCTGCTTTAGTTCCTCCCTCTCCCTGCAGAGTCCGGCCAGCAAGGCAATAAATTGCCGTGGCTCTGCCCCCATGGTATACGCCATGCCGCCACAATCGGCAATCCTCCAGCCACCGCCAGAGGTCAGTCCAAGAGTGAGCGCACCCCATACCCAGCCCCAAGAAGAGAGAGCAGTCCTCTGGACGCTCGATCTCTTCCCCCCCGCCGACCTTCGATGGCCCTGGCTCATTTCCGAACCCAGGTCACCAGCGTGGCACGAGGTGTGGTGTCCAGCGCCTCAACCCTCAGCGCCACCAGACCAGGCCTACTCCATTCTTTTTGATTAAACTATTTATTACCATTTGCTTTTGTGTTTCTGTTTCTCCCTCACAGGCCTGTTGCTGCTGTATGCTGATGTTGTACATTGCTGGGGTCTGGCTGGTGCATGTCTTAGCCAGTGGTGTCCCTGCAATGTGGGTCTGGTAGGTACCCAGTGCCTTGTTTGTCACTTCCATGTGTGTGTCACTATTACATGGTTTCAGCTGTGGTCCACCTGTGTGCATGCCATAGTGCTGAGTGCCCATGTCCACATGTCCAGCACAGTGCCCCCCCCACATTATGTTGCACTTCCCCATGCTGCTGCACTATGCGGTACAGTGACTTGTGTCTGTGTGAGGCTGTTTGGCATGTGCTGCATACCACCATGTGCCTGTCTGCCAGTGTGGCTGTGGCTCACTGTGCATGCATGGTGCCTATGCACAGTGGCTATGGTGCTTGGCTATTCCATGTCAGCTGTTGGGACTCTGGTCCTGGGGTGCTCAGTCCCTGTGCCCATCTGTTCCATGGGCATTCCATGCCCTGTCACATTGGTTCCCTGGGTGTGTATGTGGGGCTCTGCACCTTGTCCATGGTCACTGGGCTCTGTGCTTGTTTTGTGCCTTCTGCACCTTTGTCCCACTGTGGTTCTACCCTGCCTCCACTACAGTGATCCTGTGCCTTTGCACAGCCCTGCCTATGTTCCCTTGCACATGGTGCAACTTGCTCCACTTGCAATAGTCAGCTTGCACTGTTGCTCCTGTGCAGTTCAGATTGCTCCAGTGCATGTCTCTTTGCGCCATGGTGCATTTGTGCTATATTCAATGTGGTTTGCGCTGGTGCATTTCTGTGACGCATCTGCTAAATATTGCATTGTTTTGCTGTGGTGCAACTGGATTGTGCTGCACATCCCATTGTGCATGTTCTGGGTGCAGTTCTGAATATCTAGCCCCCTCGTGTACAAATATATTAACATTAGAAAACAAGAAAATATAAATAGCATACAGTAAATCAAAGTGCTGTGTTTGATTCCTTATCTACAGGAATTCTATGGGATACACTTCTGGAAATGAACATAGACAGCAATCTTTTGAATATTGTCTTCAATTTGTATTCCAAAACATAGACAGAAATAAGATACTGTATGTCAAAGACGGTGCTTTAACAGCTCCATGCCCCTTGAATGGAGGGGTAGAGCTGGAGTATACATTGGCACACCAGCTAATTTCTATAGTAATGGCATGTCAAGTGCACTGAATTACAAGGTTCATTTCCTACCTGCAATTCTGAATAAATAAATACCCATTTTGGTATGTGCAGATGAGATCGCATTACTTCATTTTCAGCAAGCAGGCTTCAAAGCCAAATATCCAATCCACCTACTCTATGTAAAAATCAAAATTTAAAATTAGTATAGATAAAAGCCAGATTTTGGAATTTGGATGAAACCAAACCAAGTTCAACAGGACAATAAACCAAAACAGACTAGAAACAGTAAAAACCCATATGAACCTAGGTGTAGATTTTGACAAAAATAAAATTGGAATCATACAAATTACAGCTTCAGAAAAATGCAAAGAACATTATTAGGACACCAAAGATTTGTCAAAATGTACAGAGGACACTTCGTCAGAGCAGCACTATACTGTATGTGCTGAACTCTAAATGAAGTACACAAGCACACATGGCAGAAATCTGGGGTCTTTCAAGCTTAGATTAACTCGAGAAAATAATCACAAAATATTACAGGACAGTATTAGCAATCTCCCAGTGGATCCCAGATGCAGCAACTAAGACAGAACTAGGGCAACCTAATCTTGATACACTAAATTCTCAAGAACATTTAAATACTGGGTGAAAGTCACTAACATGGAACACTCAAGGCTACCTTATCTTGAACAATTAAGATTTAAGGAAAGTCATTGTAAAACCCCTGGTTCACAGTGATAGAAAATACATCTGACAAAAGTGAATTTAAATCATTTATGGCATCTTTACCTGAGAAAAAGTAAGATAAATTGGAGTTACAACTAAATTGTTAAAAAGAGACTGATTTCGCAAAACTGATCTTGAAGTTTTAAAAAATATTAATTTCAGCAGATGCTTGGTATTTGCTTAACAGTCATATAATTTGGAATCTTATTTAAACATACCTGCTGACTCCAAGTTAGAAACATTTACTACATTTCATTTCTCATTAAATGAGTCAAACATTCTGAAGGTTAGATATACAAAGTCTCTGCAGTGTGTAGACTCAGAAAATGTAATTGTGATACCGGTAATGAAGAAGATTTATTACATATGGAGAGGTCCTGTAGTCAAAGATTTGGAAGATGAGATTCAATACCAAGAAGGGGAAGGTGATGCACTTAAGGAAAAATAACTCAAAAATAAAGTACTGGATGGGGGAGGTTAGGCCGGCCACTGCAGATGAGGTGAGGGATCTGGGAGTAACCATCAGTGACTCTCTCAAGCAAGCCAGTCAGTGCAATGAGGCCTACAGTAAGACAACAAGGATGCTGGGGTGCATTGAGAAGGATTTTAACATTAGAAAGGGAGTGATATTTCCACTGTACAGGTCACTAGTGAAGCCTCACCTGGAATACTGTACCCAGTTCTGGAGTCCACACCTGGTAAAGGACATACATAGGTTGGAGTTGGTGCAGCAAAGGGTCACAAAAATGATACAGGGCCAGCAAGATAGATCCTGTGAGAAGTGGCTGCAGGCCCTGAACCTGTACACACTGGAGGCCAGGGGAGAAGGGGGGCATGATTGAGACATTGATGATCTCCTATTGATGTGGAATGGAACAAGAGATGAACTTTTCAATTTTGTCAAATCTCTAGAGTCCAATAATGAAAATCTTAGATTTACTCTTACTGCCAGTAAACAGGAAATACACTGACTAGACTTGTATACTAGTAAGGGGGTTGGGGAGTACAGACCAGCCTTTATCCAAAAAATCTGACAGACATGCAGTGTTACAGTTCAGTAGTCATCACCCGTACCAGGTTGTGGAGAATATTCCTGTGGGCCAATGTGTAAGACTGAAGATAATTTGAAGTAAAGAGGCAGTGTATCACCAAAATGTGGACATTATGAAATATAGGAACAGATAACTCTAACCATGGTTACTGTTATGAGATTATTGAAAGAGTTATTCTGGTGTTAAATTTGTTTATAATGAATCTAATGACTTAATTTTCTTTTTTTCTATCTTTCATTCACAGTTGCAGATGGAGATTTGGAGAGTGCAGGGGTTTTTCCTGCTTCAGCTCCCCATTACCGTTACACAAAAGTCTGTCCAGAAATACATGGGGGCTGCTCTTGACTCTATGTATACAGCCTTAATACTTCTAGCTGTGTCACTGTGAGCCAATCTTAATTCTCAACTAACATGAAAAGTAGTAGATTAAATTCAGAAATTTTGGGGGGGGGGGCCCGGAATGACTCCCCTTCAGCCCTGGCCTGCCCGGAACCCATCAACATTTCCATGGGCTGACCCTTCCCAGTGTTCCTTCCTGGCTAACTCCTTGGGGTGGGGCCTACAGGGCAACCCCTATTACCACATTGGAAGCCACATCTAGTGTCCAGGCAGGTGCCATGAGTCAGCTGTGTGGTGTCAGGGTGAGGCTGGTGGCATCAAGCTCATCTGGCATTTTTCAGTGGTTTAGTAGGAGAGGTATGATGTGCTACGATGCCAAGGCGTAAGAACGCCATACATCTGTGATGCATCTCAGCCACAGCGAGCTCCAGCAGTCAGACCCCCAGGCTCCATTAGGGGTCATGCAGGCACTGGCAGCTTCCCTACCCTCTGCCAAGGAGGAGAAGAATAGTCCATGGGATGCTTGATCTTCCTTACCCTAGCCAGTCCTCCAATGCCTGGGCTCGCTTCCAAACCCAGGTTGTCAGAATCACGAGTGGCAGTGCTACTGCTGCGCTAGAGGGTCTGCCAAATTTGGAAATATTTATAAGTTGTAAGGACTGCTCATGTGACATGTTGTTGATCTAAAGACCTTTTTGATGTAATAAGGATTTAATCAATTCCTTCTTTCTTAAAAATACAGAACAATGGATTTCTGCATAGATTTTATGTTTGAAAATGTCAAAATGTGTTCTTTTCTTTGCTTGTATTTTCTTTGTAACTGACACCAGAATTGACACACAAGTCTCTGATTGGCTGTTAGATACCCTAGTCAGTATAAACAGATATCTGTCAAAACAGATAGCCACCCCCTGGCATTGCTCTACCTACTGAAGTGCTGGGGCACCTTAGGAGCCCGTGGACCAGAATTGTCTGTACGGCATGATAAAATTTGCTGCTTTCTGCAGTACGTTTAACTTTGCATTGTTCTGCCTGTTAGCACTGTTCAAGTGCAGACCACCTGTTCTGTTCCTTGTTGTCAGAGCAGTTAATCACCTTTGTTTCCTCAGCTCTTAGCAGCCACACCACACTAGCAGTACAATCCTTGTATCTACATACAATGTCTAAAAATATTAAGAAATAATATTTTTGCCATTTCTCTTGCTTCTGAAGTTCTAACATCTTTTTATTTGCTGTACACCATGCTACCAGAGTGATCCCTGCTGCTTCATATGCATTAGAAGCATATTTCTGATAACCCTCTTGCTGGTGAAGTCCTGGTAAATTTGAATACAAGCAAGTAAGTAGTAGCCTTACCTGCTTCTGGCTGGGTGGTGGTGGTAGTGTGAGTGGGGGAGGTGCGTTTTGAGATGGGGGTACCCACAGTGCTTTGTCCACTGCCCAGGTACTGTTTGGCTACATTTTTTGGAAAGTGCTGCATCCAGAACGTGCTGTAATATAGAGGATTGGGCCACTAGATCAAGTACTGTGCACAGATAATATAAGCATGCTTACTGTTTTGTTTATATTGTTTATATGCACTGTTTTTAAAAATGCATGAATTGCATAACATGCTTGCAGTATGTGTGGCAGATAAGCATAGTCAACTTGCAAACTTTATTTAGCGTGGTTGTGGGTGGTATGTGTGCCTTTTTGGCCACTAGCTCCATGACGTCTGCTGCATGGTCACGAATGTTGTTGTGCCCATGAATGTGTCATGTGCTTGTGAAGTACTGGTACAGGTCCTGAAGATGTGTGACTGTGTGTCCTAGTTTGTTGTTGTTCATGCATACTGATCTGCAGTGCTGGCCATCAGTGTGCATTGGTGTGTGTGTGTGTGTGTATGGTGATAGGAGAGTCATTGATGGGTGGCACACCGCCACCCAGAAGGCATAAGTAACCACACACTGACCAGCATGGTAAGCCATACTCAAAATGCTCATACTCCACAAGAGATCAATTCCACCCCCTGAGATGCATAACCCCATGAATGCAGACATCACAAAGAACCATCGTTGTCCATTGGTAGCTGTGTGTGTGAGTAGTGACAGCACAGGGCCAGGGATAGAGTTTCATTGGATGATACAAATCCCACTCCCCAAACCACCATATCATGAACATACACACATACACAAACAATGGACACTGAAACACCCAACCCCACACAGCAAAATGACCATAGTGCACACACACATGCACACACATATGTGGAAGGGGGTTTGATCAGTGGCCATGACCAGGTGGGTGTTTGTGCATGGCCCAGGTGCTGTGTGATGTTGTTTGCTGTGTGGTTATGCATGCTGGGGGGACATCAATGTCCATTGTTGTGTGTTGGTGTGTGGAGTTGTGGCCCATGGGGGAACTGTATGTGTCTGTGGAGTGGTGTCACAGGGCCAGGGCTGTGTGTCATTGGTTTATCTGAATCTCACAGCCCCTGCTCATGGACCATCATGCAGCAATTGACACCACTGACCAACCCCCACTACAGCATGCCTAACCTCACAGTGAAAAATACCACACAGTACCGGTCCATTTGCAAATACACAGTCGGTCATGGCCACTGATCAGACACCCACGCCATGTATTAGCTCAGTGGCTGGGACTTTGTGGCATTGTCCTTTTGCATGGTTACACATGCTGATGGTGGTGAGGGACCTGGTTCTGAAGGGTCAGAAAAGCTTTCTGTAGCCATGGGTGTGTGTATGCACTTCTGGAGTATTGGTGCATAGACAGGGGCATGTAATTTTGGTTTCAGTGTGTTTGCGCTTGCTGTCCATGGGGTGAGGGAGGCATCAACGGCCAGTGTGTGTGTGTGTTTGTGTGCATTTGTAGAGTGGTGACATGGGGCCACGGAGCTGAGGGATTTAAACTGACCAAAAGCACATGGTCCCTGGTCATGCCTGGCCATGAACCACAGTTCTGCGCATACACACACACACACATATATATATATATATATATATAGATATATATATATAGATAGATATACACACACACACACACCAGTACCCACTGATGGCTCCCACACCAGTGCAGCATGCATGTGCAGCCAACCATCAAGGCTACACAGCCTCAGGCCATACACACCAATTGGCACTCATTGAAAGCTTCCTGATCATGTAGCAAACTCAACTGAACCAGCGGAAAAAAAGACACAAAGATCACCCCCAACAACCATAACTTAATTTTGCAGTTTTCAATAGACTGTAAACTACCCCCCACGCTGCACTGCACTGTACACACACTATAGTTTGCCAAAATCTCTTATAGTATAGCGCATTCTTGCTATCTTGTGAGGCAAAAGGAGATGAGTGGTTCCCTCCCCTCCCTCCATTGCATGGGTGTCGGCAGGCATACTCAGTGTACTTTGCTGAGTACAGTAAAATCTGGAATATCCAGGGGAAGCATGAGCCTCAGGCCAGGGCAACAAACACAAACATAGCCTGATGTACCTGAAGAACTGTTTTACCCCTCCTTGGATGTTTTAGTGTGAGTTTGTGAATGATCTTTGGAAGATATGTATAACTAAAAGCTGGTCAACTTCTGTCTGATTGGTAGTGTGTGTGTGTTAGAGAAAATAAAATGTGAATTTGTTAGGCTCATTAGCTTACTACATATTGTTGACTGAAATGGATGTAGGACAATGTTTGTGTGGAGGGTCAGCACATCTTTTGGTCTGTGTTTACAGTGGGGGGGGCAACAGTTGCGTCAACTCTAGGCCCTTTTACACACAGTGGTCTGTATCGGAATGACCGGTAGAGACTCACTGTAACATTACCTGTTTCTGCATGTACAGTCAATCCATGCCGCAACATAGTGAGCGCTCGCTTAAAAAGGGTTCCCTGTTTTTCTTGGTTCACGGGCTTCTGTGGCGTTGTAACCTGGCATGTAATCATGCCATGTCTGTCATTTCAGCACACTACTCTATTTTTACCACAGATATCCTGTTTGTTGTTTCTGTGCCGGTATGCAGTGAGAGGGAGATGGCAACGAAACATGAACTGCGTGTAAACGGGAGTGGGGAACGCTATACTTGCAGCGGAATGACTGCGTGACAGATCAAAATTTAAAAGTAAGCACTGTGTAAAAGCAGCTTCTGAGTGCAAGTTGAAAATTCCTGGTTGCACCCCTACATCCATTGTGCAATCCAGCTAAATGAGCCATCCAAACATTGAGAGAGGCTTCACACTTTAGGGGAATTTTTTTAAATACAACTGTGCCTAACAATTAGCTCAATACACTTTTAAGCTTTGAGGAGGCTGGACAGGGGCACAGCCTACACTGACAGCTGGGGAGAAAGAAATAACTAGTTTCAGATATCTACCATGCCTTATTTTACAGTTACTATACACAAAATCATGTGTGTTGATAAAATAAAAGATGTAGTTCACTGCCTGAACCTGGATTCTATTTGTCCCTTCCACAAATATTTGTTGTGGCCACCAGATCTGCTGTGCACTTGTGACCATACTTCATTATATCCTTTTCAAATCACTGTCTGGGTTAGGATCCAAGATTCTCCCAGTAACACAGGCCACCAATATGCCGAGAGTGAACTGGTTCTAGTTTTAGCAAGAGGAACTGGAGACAGAAGGAAAGAAAATCCAACTGTTAGAACTGTTTTGCCCCATGGAAGCAACAAAACAGCTATGATGCAGCCACAAAGGCTATATGCACATTTCCCTTACTGGCCAAGGATGGTTAGGAGTCCTTGATTGATCTTTCTGTTATGGGCAGGTACAATAACTGTTCCAAGGCCCTAGCAGATGCTTGAGATCTAGACCCCCCAAAAAAGTCATGAATTCCTAAAAATGATCATTAACATGCAAGTGCTTTTCTTAGCATTTGTCATGTATTCAGTCTTGAAATGCATTTGTAAATGCAGCACGTGCCTACTGGACTTCAGGCACTCTGGCGATTATTTTTTCACACTTCTAGTACACACTTGCACTGTGCAGTTAACAACAAATCAAAGCTTTATTTTCAAATGCTTCCAACATACATTATTACTGTGAAGTTGGAGAGAGGTTGGGATCTAGAAGGACAGTTAATGCCCTTGTGAAACTGTAAGCTGACTTCTCAGCATGAAGTTTAAGTCTATATACAAGACTGTGAAAGGTGTGCTTACGGAAATTAGCAGCCAAAATTAAAACTTAAAAAAAAAACTTGACATTTTAGTTGATGTCCTGACAATATTAACTTTGTAGAAAAGGGCCATTCCTTTAGCAGTACCATTAACTTTTTAAAGTGCATTTCCCAAGAGCTTTTTGTTTCTGACAGCTGGGAAGAAAGCAGGGAAAATTTGCCTCACGAAAGACTCTAACCTCAGATTTGTTGAAGAAAAACTTTAACTTGCATTGACTGTAACACATTGAATCACAGTGAATGAGCCAACTCTCCACACCACTGTACTTCCTTGTTCTGAGACAAGGGAATCATGGGAGGCAGAGGAGGCTCTTGGGATACACCAAGGAATTCTGGGACTGTCCCCTGTTATATCAGAGGAGGCAGTGCAGCCTGTCCACGTGGCTGCTTACACTGCTCACTCTAATCCATGTCCTGAGGTTTCATGTTGATCCCGAAGTGGCACAGTGATTGACTTACCATGATCTGGTAAGTGCCCACACAGCTGCATTTCCTCCAGAGCAACACAAGTGCCCGTGTCACTGTGCTGCAAAGGTGACCTTGTAAATGATCCTTATAACTTGCAGTATTGGTGCATTCCTTTGAGATCCAGTTCTTTAGTGAATGTGTGGTTTGGAGCTGGACACCAGCATGGAAAAAGCACATGTCAGGTTTGTCAGTGATGGACAGATGAGCAGACATAATGTTTGGAATCAGTAGCCTTCATTGTGTACCATCACACTGTTCTGCTGTTTTGTGTGTAGCCTGTGCCCTGGTACCTAAGACATGACAGGGTGATCCTTCTGTTGAGATAACCTCTCACCCAGGGGTGTAGTGTGGCCCAACACCTCAGGTGCAGATCCTTACAGCCACTGGAAGGGAGGTTATCTCAACATAAGAACCAATCTAGAGTGCCTTACTGCATTTATAAACTGGAACAATTTTAAATTAAGTACAAGAAAAATAAAAGACCTAAGTAACATTTAGAATGAATACATTTATTTAAGTTAAGTATTACTGAATGGATAGAATAGTCCCAAACTTGGGGAGAGGGCAACACAAAAAAAGCACATTGAAACTCATGGTGCACTTTTGGTTGAGGCAGACAAAACAATAAAGCTGGTACAATCACAAGAGCACAATGTGCGTATTTATGGAACACATACAAACAGAAGGGAGAAAGAAGTAAGTGCCTCAGCTGGGGCTTGAACTCTGGACACCCAGAATACCATTCCAGTTGCACTACCAGATGTGCCACCAAGGCAATTGGAACCTGGCTTGTCCCAGAGCACCTTACCCTTTCTGTAATGCACTGCCTGGTGCTGTGCAGATAATTACATTTACAATCACAAGAGTGCAGTGCGCATATTTATGGAACACATACAAACAGAAGAGAGAAAGACGTAAGTGCCTCAGCTGGGACTTGAACTCAATAAAACTAACTGCCCAGGGTCGCTGTAACAATAGGGCTTTCAACCTGTGTAAACGTTTTTTGTTTTTTATTTTCATTTTACCAGTTTCAGGAGGTCATCAACAGTCACTTCAAGTCTCACTGCTGCAGGCTGGCAGTAATAAGGAACAGTCTGTTGAGGGTTTGCTGCTATAATTTATGAAATTTACTGGAGCATTAAAGACTGGCTGCACTAAGTTGAAAGGCTGCAGGAATCCGTAGAGATACTGATTGCGGCTGTCTTTCTGTTCATGGGTGGTCAGTTGCAGCAGTGGGTTTAAGGCAGGAGTTACAGCAGTGTCACGGAAAGGGATTTCTTTTCAGCCCATAGTGGCATGCTACTGCATGAGGCCTTGGAATCAGAGTCCACTTGACTTGAGTACACACTCATCATTAGGAACTCTGTTAATGCGGCCCATGAGGGAGGAGGGCAGCATCACTGGGATGCCATCCACTAAAGCTGCAGTTACTCTTGGTGGCTCCCTCAGAGTCGGTCAGGTTGGCAGCAGATTCTGGATACATTGCTTCAGTGTCCAGATGACCAAGGGCTGACAGATCATCTTCTTGAGGATGAGTGTGAATACTGGATACTACAACAGTATCAAGGAGAGGGTTTCAAGTTGTTCAAAGATACTGCTGTATTCAGCTAGTGTAAGATTTCAGAATTATATAATAATCATGTTGTAACTTATATCAGAGGTACAGACCAGACACAAACATAGATATTCTCCATAGCATTTCCCTTTACTGAGACCACTACAATTTAAGTGCACAGGCCATAAGCACAAGATACGTCAGTATTAGTATCACAGCATGCCTAGTCACCTAAGCTAATACAGTCATAAAAAAGCCTATACTCACAACTGGACCACTCGACGGGGAGTAGGTGACAACATTTTGTCAGGATCTGAATGGTACAAATCCAATGTAAAATCCTACCTTATATACACCTATTGTTTTTCACAAATGTTGACCTTAAGTAGATTGAGCAAGATGTTTTTCCTGAGCAAATGTTCTTTCTCAGCATGCTATATCACCACTGACTACCTTAATTTCTTGTACATAACAAAAACACAACTCCTATGCCAGATGGCCTCTTAATATCGACACTGATAAGACTTGTATTTTTCTTACATTGTAAAGGAAACTCCCAGGTCTCATTCTCCACAGTTCCTAGAAACCACAATTTCTTATATTTCCTAAAGTTCACTGACTACCTCTAAGTTAACCCTTTAGATTCCAACAAGTTGCAAACTGTATTTTCGGCAGGGCTGGCTTGTGAAGCAGTAAGTTTTTTGTTGGTAGTGCTTGCCAGAATTTGTTCCCAGCTATGTCTGTCGTCTTCTGAGGGTACACAGTAAGATCTTAGTGAGGTTTCAGCTCTATGTTCAGTCACAGACATAATTTCCTGGGCTTCCAACATTAGCTAATGGCTGTATAGCAGTGGTACTGGTCAAGTGATTGTGTAACTGAATGATAAATTGGCTTCCATACTGAGCTTTGGCATTAATGTTCAGATGAAATTCTTACCCATGGTCTTATGGATGTGCCATATATCCTGACTATTAAGCAAGTTTGCATTTATTTCCTTGGGTGCATGTGGAAAGAGGTAGCATTTGCTAGGATTTTACTGAGGCATTTTTTAAACTGAAACTGGGCACAGGGGATCCTGGGCTGCTGGCCGATAAACCCGCTGTTTTGTTGTTTAGTCACTTCTGAATGGTCTTTCTGTTTTTCTGTAGACTCACTGAACATTGGGGAGGCATAGTGCCTCCCTGAGCTATCAATTTCAATAGCAAAAGAGATTGGTCGAAGATCTTATTTTCTGAATTTTAGCAAGGAACCTGAGGGGACAATAAAATCAACGAAATAAAGAAATAGTATCAAGAAATGTTGTGAGATCTAGACATGTATATGTCTCTGAGATACAGGATATGTTTGGGTAACTAAATATTTCTTGATTTGGTGTGTCTATTACTTGTTTGCTGAACATTTGGTGTTGGGGAGCACTTTATATTCAAATTGTTATGTAAGGAATAGGTATGAGATATGATTCTGTATATTATATATTTTCAGAATTTATTGAAAATCTGTTATAGAGGATTGTGTTACTAATAAATGACGGTATCTGAATTTTGGAAAACCATATCTTGTAAGTAGCACCTCTGGGAGTCATGATATTTTATCTGTTTGTGATTAATATTTTGTCGATTAACTGTGTTGGATGTGGACAGTATTTTAAATATTGTTTATTTATGTATTTTCTAGAAAGGCAACTCTTGAGAAAGCCTACGCAGTAGGTGAAATGTTGAGTCCATTGCCATTTTCATAGAATAAAGAGAGAAGTCATTGAAACTGGATAAGACTGTCTGCATTTACATTCTTTCAGCGCCCTCCATCCTTTTGCTCTGAGACAGAGAATCCATTTCTATTTATTCGTACATCGGTAGAGGCTGCTCGGAAAAAGAAACATTTTTTTTGAAGAACTGCTCATTTCCTGTGGAACTCCCCCAACCCCTCCATTTCTACCTTTCCTTTTCTCAACTTGTAATATACATTGTATCTGAGCAGATTGTAACCATGGAATGAGACATGTAGGTGGATATTATGTAAAAAAAAACTACAATAGAATGCACAACTGTTTTTAATAATTGTAAGCAACTCATTTGTCTCTAATTCAAGTAAAAGAGGCATCTTCAAATGATCCACAAACCCAGTTAGGTAGTGGCAAGTGATTTTGTATGCTCCCTGGGAGAAAAATGATCACACAAGATAAAATGTTTGATTTCTATAAATATGTAAATGTTTTATTCACCCAATTATCTTTGTTCTTTTTGTAACTGGTGCTCTGTGTTTGACAATCAGATTGATAAGATGGCTGGTTGCATAATCAAACAACCAAAGTCAGGTGGAAACTCTACATGCCCATCAAGAGACTATGGAACAGTGAACTGTTTATTACATTATATACTGAATACTGTTCTTTTAATTGTATTCTCTGTTGCTTGTTGTGTGGTATTTATTGAAGATGTATGTTTTCACTAGAGGGCGCTAATAACTTTCATCACATCATATAAATTTTGCAAGAGCATTTTGAGGACAATATTATATTGTTAAACTGTTCTTACTATTTAAGTACCTTGTGAACAGTAATAGATAATATTTAGTGAAGTGCCACCTAGTGCAAAGCATTAGGCTGACATGATTACATGATCCCACTGCACTGTGCTGAGTTGTGAGTGTCTACTTTTTTATGCTACTTATTAAAAATTAGAAATTTTATTCCTGAGTCTATAGCTTTTTTCAACATGGGTATATCCCCTGTAGAGGTTGGTTTAGTGCTGGTTTTCTGTTTGGAGTTTATTATGGCAACAGCAACTTCATGTGACATCTACTGGGCAACTTCCTATATGTAAGAATGCTTAGCCAATGTAGTAAAGACTGAGCAACATAGCTGGAATAAGTATTAGGATGAATGATTATGATGTTAAGAACAGAGTACTTTTGAACTGAAGTAGTTACGAACATATGAAAATGCCAGCAGAAACAGGCCTCATGGTCTATCAGTCTGCTTGAGTGCACAACTTGCACCTTATAATGCTGCTGCCCCTCCCTTCCCCCATCCTATTATCCCCTTCTACTATCCTAACCCCTCTTGAAGCTGTCTAACATCTTGCAGGCCACTACCTAACCTGACAAGGAGTTCCACTTGTCTACCACTCTTTCTGTGAAAAAATGACTCCTCATCTCTCTCGTGAATCTACCCCCCTTCAATCTCAGTTGGTGCCCTATCATGTCCCTCCCCTTTTTCCTCTAGAAAATCCTCTCTAGTCTTGTTTATTCCCTTCAGGTACTTAAAGGTCACAATCATATCTCCCCTGCCCCTCTTCTCTTCCAGAGAGTACATATTCAGCTCCCCCAGCCTTTCCTCATATGGCTTGTCCTCCAATCCCTGGATCATCTTTGTAGCTCTACTCTGTATCCTGTCTAACAAATTGATGTCCTTCTTCAGGAATGGGCACCAGTACTGCATGCAGTACTACAGGTGGGGCCTGACCAGCGACCTATACAAGGGCAGGATAACCTGCCTACTTCTGGAGGAGATCCCTCTAGCTATACACCCCAGCATTTTGTATGCTTTTGCTGCCACCCTTCTGCATTGAACAGAGTTATTGTATGTTAGGTTGTTTGAATGTGTGGGCTCGTAAAACAGATTTGGTGTATGCTCTCTCTGTCCTTTCTACAGGCACGGCTAGCCTTTTGAGGTGCTGTGAAGACAAAAGAGCCCTCTCAAGGAGGGTTCCACCACTAGAGGTGCCACAGGGACCAGTTCACCTTAGACCACAGTTAAAGTACCTTAGGATAGGAAGTCCCAAAAGCATATGGATAGAACATACAAAAATGATTATTTCCTGTAATGAAAGAAGAGATGCAGCTTTGATGTATCAGAAATGGTAGAGAAGCCACACAAGGAACTATGGAACCACCATCCAGACCCAACTCTCAAAAGAATTATTATATTAATTTATTCTGACTTTTGGCACAGAGGAAAGGAAAACCTCCCTTGTAGCAGAACCCTCTAGGGATCCAAGGCCTTAGGTCACTACCACGTTAGGATTTATATCTACTGAGAACTTGAAATTACATTTACAAACTCTAAAGATTCCAGACATCCTTCATGCTGTTTCTTATATAGGGATCACTGTCATCTCTTTCTATCTCGCTGAGACTATCCACCCTCACCAAGGTGCAACAGGGCTCAGCATGTGTGGACTCCACACTTAGAGAGGTGCATGTAAGGCATGCTTATTCATTAAAGGAACCTGAGGGTTGCTGAATATACCTACAGAAGAAGACAATGTATGTAATACCTACTTCAGGCTTGACTGTCTGGTTCTCTCCTCTGAGTATAAGGCCAATGGGTGAAGCATTGGTGCTAAACCCTTGAAGGGTTCGACCCAGCTCTTGGAGGCTATTCCTGAAGTCTAGCCCTTGAGGGTCTCAGCCTGGCTGTTGAGGGATTTTAGTGTAAGGTGACTGCATAATAGTCACTGAGGTGTTAGCGTGATAGTCACTGGGGCATGAGCAGGACACTGGAGCAGGTGCCCAAGTAGTTGAGAGACTGCCCAGAATTATAAAAGGGGTTTAAAAATTATGAAATGTGATTAGCTGAAGGTCATCTTTACCTGTGCTGTTATCTCAGCACATCACTAAATGAAACCTCTTCACAATAAAATCAGTACTAACTTCACATCCCTGACTGCATCACAGACATGGCTGCCACCTTTACTCACTTAAAATCTTCAACTAGGCCCCCAAAATAAAACTGCTTAAAATAAAAATAAAAGTTAAATGTTATTTGCCCTCACAATGCTTTTTTTACACTCACATACATATACTTAAAAATGAAGCACCACAGTACTTAAAGTTTTAATGTCTGGTGTTTCTTTGCTGACAATCAAAAATCTCCTTATCCTTACCTGCTTACCAGGGAAATCTCTGCTGTTTAACCTGCTACAAATACCACAGAAGCCCTGGTTCCATCCAAGGTCTTGTCATGTGAGTGAGGGAGTGAACATTCTGTCACTAGAACTGAGTGAACTGAATTCTTGTATTCCATCCATAGTAAGCATTCCATCTATCAAATGTAGGAAAACAGAGCAAAAATAAGGTAGGGAAAAGGGATGAAATAATATAAAGAAGAAGGAGGAAAGGTGATGAATCGGGTAAATGGTGTGAGTTTGGTAAAATAGAGAGTTTAAGGGCTAATTTGGAAAAAATGTGCTTGGCTATTTGAAACTGAGATGGCATGCCAAATGTTGGGATGTGCTAGGAACTATTTTGTTGGGGTGGATGAATGTTTAAAAAAAATGCTTAGCATTATTTTATTTTTGTAAATTCCTCTCCCCCCAAAAAAATTTTGGACCCATTTAATAATCGAAGTAAGACATTCCAGGTTGTGGTTTGTGGTGGAATAATGGCACTTCACGGGTGGCTGAAGGCACTTGGCGATAGCTCATGCTTCACAACACACCTGAGGTGTACTGTTATCCCACCACAACGCACACCCTATCATGTCTTATCCACATGTCAGTGGTGATGGAAACGCAGGCACAACTGATATTCTCAGGGAATGTGAGTGACACAGTCTTGCAGACACTCTAATACAAATCTGAAAGTGCCACTGTGGAGAAGTATATGTAGTTGGGTACTTGGTACCTTGACATTACAACTTGCATTAGCAATATAAAACCTTTATTGCTTACAAAGGAGAATAGAAGAAAGTCAGTGGCTAGCATTTCCACAATGGCGCTTGTTATCTTTTTGGCCCCTGGCTTTATATTTTTGGCTCATTTACAGAGTCTGAACCTGAGACAGCTGACTTGTTTTGGGTCCACCAGATGACTATCTCCTACTTCTATCGTCCTTGGGAGTGGAGGTGGACTTGCAGCATCTCAGAGGCATGGGAGCTGATGAGCTAAAGAACCTATGAATGGAAGACTATAGGTGTGTGTTGTCACCCGAACTTTAATGGCATCCACCATCTCTTCCTCCTCTCTGCCCTCAACGTTCACCTCACCATGCCCGTCACCATCATTATCACTGCTTAGCGATGATACCATGCATTGGCATCCATTCTCGTAGTGAGACCTATGTGATTTAATCAAAAGCCTTTTCATAGTAGCTGCAAGGTGAGCGTGCTAACTGCACCCTCTAGTAGACTTGATAGACCATGTGGTCTATTTCTGCTTGCAAATTCGTATGTTCATATGTTCCCAGACATGTGCCCACCTTACCCAGACTAAGCCTGTCCTTACATAGCAAGCACAGTACATGTCTCTGTGATCCTTTGTGAACTCTCAGAATATCCCACACTGACATTGTCACTGGTTTGGTCTTGCAAGTGGCACTCTTTGATGCAGTGGCTGGGGGCTGCTGTCATAATTCCTTGTATTTTCTTTCACATCTACCTCCTCCACCACCGGTTCAGGTGCCTCAAAAGTTTCATGGGCCAGTTCCAGCACATCCAACTTTTCTTTTTCTATATGTCCTTCACTGTTTTTTTAAGGGGATAGATTTCCACTCGCTTTTTTGTGGGGGCCTCCTTCTTTTACTTTTGTGAACCTCTGCCTGTCTTTTTTGGTCTCTAACATGGCCCAAATCCTACCTGTCCCACCTCATTTTCCTCCCTAGAACTGCTGCTGTTATTTCTATTAGGTACAGACTCATAATCTGTATGTCTGTTCCCATTGGGCTCTCTAATATCCTCCTCCTCACTTCACTGCCTCTGCCTGCTACCCTTTTGTTTCACTTTTTTTAACTGTTATTGCCAGACTCCCAGCCTCCTCAGTGCTACTGAGAGTGGTATCTACAAAATATGCTACTTTATGGACTGTTTGTTCAGTTTCTACATTTTGGAATGAGTAACTCTGGCTAACCCAGCACTACTTTGTTTTTCTTTGCTGCTTCTGGATGACTCCATGCCCCTATCACTTTCTTCTGTCTGGTTCCCCATTGCTGCTTCACTGCAGCAGGTTGTCAGGCCTCAGTCATATGCTGTCCACTATGCCTGCTCCAAGAGCAGGCACAGTTTAGCCTGACACATCCAAATGCTGAACTTCTTGTGAACTTGAAGAAAACTTTATTTGTGAAAGATTTTGTTATTTTGTGCCTGCAATGAAAAAGTGCCATCTAGAAGCAGGCACTGACAGCTTGTTAACTGACACACCCATATGTTGGCTGCTGCACACTGTCAAGGCTGCCAGATGTTCTCTATACACCACAGAGCATGCATAATTTAGCCTGACACACACAAATGCAGTACTTTTCATGAACTTCAAGAAAATGTTATTTGCAAATTTTTGTTTTGTTTTGTTTCTACAAACAGTGTGTGGGGCTTTCTGAAGTTCCACTTCCTACAAGGCCCTACACGGGCTGGGCCAGGGCTACCTGCTAGAGCTCCTGCATCCTCGTGCTCCTGTGCATCCTCTCCACTCTGCTGAGGAAGGCCTCCTAGTAGTCCCTGTGGTGAAACTAAAATCATCCAGGGACTGGGCACTTGAGGTGGCAGCTCTGGTCCTTTGGGATTTGTTGCCTTAGACTCTGAGGGGGCCCTCCTTGTTGGAGGCCTTTAAAGGGGTCTGAAAACATTTCTATTTATGCATGCATTTGTGGTTTGATTGAGTCTGATCAGCCATACATATTTATCTTGTGATTGTTTTATTTGTATTTATTGGGTAGAGTTTAAAATATGTATGTATTTTAATGTACTATGTCTTTTTCTTTTGCAATGGTGCCCTGATCCTCCAAGGAAGAGTGCCATAAACAAATAAAGACTAATACTACTACTACTGCTACTACTGCTGCTACTACTACTACTACTACTGCTGCTACTACTGTTACTACTGCTACTACTACTACTACTGCTACTACTGCTACTACTACTACTACTGCTACTACTACTACTACTAATACTACTGCTACTACTGCTGTTACTACTGTTACTACCGCTACTACTACTACTGCTGCTACTGCTACTACTACTACTACTACTGCTACTACTACTGCTGCTACTACTGCTACTACTACTACTGCTACTACTACTGCTACTACTACTACTACTGCTACTACTACTACTGTTAATATTGCTACTACTACTACTGCTACTACTACTACTACTGCTACTACTGCTACTACTACTACTGCTACTGCTACTACCACTAGTACTACCACTGCTGATGGCTGATGCCTAGATAGTCATCCCTGTCATCAAGAAGAATGTTACCTGGTTGTGGTCACTGTTTCCCACCAGTTCCTTGATGTTAAGACTGGATATGACCCCATCTTCACTGCTGAGACCAAGGTCAGGCATGGTTTCAAACATAGTCTCCTTTTGAAAAAGTTGTTCTAGCAAAAAGTCACTGAAAGTTAACAGGAACTTGGTCTAAGCCCTGCAGTTAGCATTCTAAAGATAACAGTCTATGCCTGGAACTTGAAGTCCCCCTGTTTCACCATTGCATCTGATTTGGCTACTCTTGTACCTTCTTTGGCCAACTGGGCATCGTGCCCTGCTGAGCTATTTAGGGTTTTGTAGTATATCCTCAGGCTGACTCATTCACCCCCTTTCCTCCTAGACTAATATGGACAGACTCTGCGGCTGTGTTTATTCTCAGACGTCCTCCTAGTCCTCCACAGTAACTCCCTTTCTTTGGAAAAGAGCCACACATCCCCTTTCCTGTCAAGCATATCCCTCTGAAATAGTCTATATCCCACTGTCTTGATGTCCCCCCCCCCAAGTTTCTGTGAATGCCACCAATTCCTGGCCTTCGATGGCACTGACTGTATGATGTATGCAGCACTGAGCCCAGACTAGCACTACCCATGTCCTTAGAGACAATCCCAGGGCTGTACCTTTGTCAAGAAAGTCATGGATATCATGATTTGTTCTCGTTTTCATGAAAACTCCATGATGTCTGGCGTTTTCTATGACGGCCCCATGAGTTTTGGCATTTCTAGGACAACACCATGTCTTTTTGTTAAATGTCCATGATGTCACCATAGTTGTTGGCTTTTGCAAAAGATAGACCCATAATCTTGTGCCTCACTACCACAATGTACTTGGTCACCAGTTGGCCATGGTGTGGGATTCTGGGGGTCAGAACATGAGCCCCAGTCTCACATATGTGCTAAATTCTGCCAGTTGAGCAGCTTAGCAATGTATTTTTTTATTAAGTCTTTGTTTATGTGCTTTTAAAAATAATATGTTAAAATAGTAGTCATTTATTTAACACACATTGGATCCATGACGTTTTATTATTTTACTCTGATTTCTTTGATTTCTGTCATTTTGATCATAATAATACCATGATTTTCTTCAAAATTCATCATGACAGAATATAGTCCTAGCTATGCCACATCTGCAGTATCTCACTGGGGATCAGGTAAAAGGGGTCATACTCCAGCACACAAAACATGCTGAGCAACTGGATGAGCAGTTCTCCAGTTTTATTGTATGAAATAATCCTGCCAATGTGAAATAGTTCAACCAGAACAGAACAGTAAGAGGCTTAAAGTATAAATGTAAAAGTGACCGAGAAATAACTCTGGGATGAACCTCAAAATCAGACGCAGAAAATGAAGTTCAACAAAGTCACAAAAAATTAAAAACAGAAATCCTCCCTTATAGACTTTTCAGTAATTAGTATTCCAGTCAAGTCCCAGTATTACCCACTTGTCAAAATGTTGCTCCCTCCAACATGTATTATCAGGAAAAACAGGGCAGTGAAGCCATGATGAACATACAGAGAGACTTTAATTCAGTAAGATCAGCTGAATTGAGGCACTTTAATTTTAGTACAAACTTGTTTGGTCAATACTGCCTGCATGGGATCTGATTCTTCACCACTTAGTGAGGTCTTGTTGCTCTGATATTTGTGTGGTTTAGTGCTAATGTCCTTATTCAGCACTTTATTATGCAGTCTGGAGCTATAATCTGTTCACAGGATGAATGACCTTACAAAGTACAGAGACTGTTAAGTGAATTTGACTTTTTTCAGATTGGGCTCTCATGTTAAAAAAGGTTTGCGATAGATAGATAGATAGATAGATAGATAGATAGATAGATAGATAGATAGATAGACAGACAGACAGACAGACAGACAGATAGACTAAAAGTTAAAATGTGCTGGATAAATACAATGAGAAGCTAGTCTTGTTTATAGAATGCTTTAAGTTACAATTATTTGCTTTACAAAGCTACAGATTATGGATAAACCAAAATATTACAAGAATGCAATTAATACAGATCATGCAAAACAATAACAGAATGTGTACTCAACACATTTTTTAACTGCTTTTTTTTAAATTGGCAAAGTGGGATAGATAGATAGATAGATAGATAGATAGATAGATAGATAGATACAGACAGACAGACATTGGACTTCTACTGTTTTCATCTTAATATCTATGTATAGCTCTGTAGGGTTTCCCATGTAGCACTAGGTATGGTACAGCAGGAAGAGTCACCAGGAAGATCTGAAAATTTTGCTGTCAGTCATTCACACAGTAAATCTATTTAAGGACACAGTAAGCTTCCAGAAGTAATTTTAATTCTGTGGTTCTACTAATAAAGAGAAAATGTCATCCCTATCCACCCAGCTTAGGCTTTAAAAGGTATTTTTTCTAATAAAGACAGGGATTAATTTACTTCTGTAGCTTAGACTTTAAAAGGCCTTTTTTTAATAAAGACAGGGATTAATTTACTGCTGTAATATAGTTTCTAGAGATATCTGCTCCATGCAGGCATGTAAAATTAACTACTTCTGCAAAGTGGACTTGGAGCACTGGAAACAAAACTTTATATTTCATACAGTAGAGGAATCCAAAAATCAGGTTGTAACTGAGCCAGCCGGGGGGGGGGGGTGGCAGTAGGGGATCCCCATGGGTACAAGGCTAGGCCAGCTTGGTTTATCAATTTACTTTGCAGAAAATAAGGGGAGGACTCAGATGTCAGGAGACTTAAATTGTTTTTCCAGGCTAATACTTCGCTGCCACTTCATGCTTCCCTGGGGGATGTAATGTGCATACTGTAAAGAGTTCAAATGCAACTCCACTTCACAGTCACTAAGGCTGTTGGGTTTGTAGAAAGAACACCACTGACACACAGTTGAATTTAAGCAGCAGTACTGCACTTTTATTTTGATACCTTGGCAGCTGCAAGTGCAATCAGGAACTGAGAGGAAAAACTCAGGGATGGGAGGGGTTCAAAGCCTACATCCAAATGGATTTTTCTATTGTGCAACTTTAGACATAAGCAAAATTGCCCCCATGTCCATTTTTCAAAGCTAGGACATCACTGTGTCCAATTTTTAAAACTGACTTAGTTAAGTCCACTTTACGAAGTTCACATATAAATGTGCTTGCACACAATTTTCGGACCGCATGTAACCTGGTATACAGTTTCCATCTATGTCTAGCATTTTTTATATCCAAATCTGGATGTGCAGTAAAGTGCCATAAAACAGCTAGAAATGCTACAGGTAAGTCTAACTTTTGAAAACAGCTCCAGTGGGCTACAACATCGTCTAGCCATATCAGAACAGTCTCTTATATTAACACAACTAGGAATTATGTCCATATAATAACTGGGGAGCATTTTCACCCACAGGGAAACCCAATAATAATTTCCCCGTTATAATCTGTGGGTTATAATGGCAAACACGTGCCAGGTTTCCCTTACACAGAGCATGCGCTGCCACCGCTATTCCACTCTTTGGTGCCAGGCACCATTCCCCAGGGGTACACAGTTCACTGCACTTGGAGTCAGCAGTGGTAAGTTAATTTAAAAAGAAAAACAGCAACTGGACTAAACTGTTTTACTTTGGCTAATTTAAGAAAAAAAAAACAAGTACTGGTTTTTATTGCCAGCTGTGGACTGCACTGAAACCCAGCCGGTCCAAGACTCTGTAGGGATATCTTTATTTTATATCATTGCTGTGGTGAGAATATACTCCCCCAGCAATTATATAAAATAAAGACTGGGTAGGGGGTGTAAAACTCAAATTTTACACACGCCCTTGGTGTGGGATGCCTTTATAAACTCATCAGGCTTTGCTCTCGGGGTTTATGTGGCATCCCACACCTTGGGGGGATGTAAAATTCTCATTACAACCCCCCACCCAGCCATTATTCTATATGTTATGACTTGTAAAACTCCTACCCTAGCGATCTGGCCCATTTTATGGCTTTTGAAGATACCACCCTCCTTCCCTTGTGCACTGTATAAGGCACATGTTAGACATCAAATATAGACACATAGAATGTGATGGCAGAGAAAGGTTCACTGGCCCATCCAATCTGCCCAGTAACCCTACCTATTGCTTGTGTGATGGCCCTAATGACCAAGTAATGTACCTGGGAAACAAAAATCCAGGGGAAGAGTACACAATGTGGGGGGGGGGACTAACAACAACAAAAATGGAAAGGGATCTGGGGGTAGTCATATCAGATGACCTAAAGGTAGGCAAACAATGTGAGAAGGCAGTAAGGAGGGCTGGGGGAATACTGGGATGCATAGGGAGAGGCATCTCCAGTAGAAAACAGGAGGTTGCTATCCCTCTGTACATACTGTTGGTGAGACCCCATCTGAAGTACTGCATGCAGTTCTGGAGACCCAGTCTCCACAAGGACATAGATGGGATGGAGGCAGTCCAGAGGAGGGTAGCTAAAATGGTGCAGGATCTGCACCAGAAGCCATACCAAGGGAGACTAAAGCAGCTTAATATGTATACCCTCGAGGAAAGGAGGGAGAGGGGGGACATGATAGAAACTTTCAAGTACCTCAAGGGAATCAACAAAGTCCAAGAGGGTAGCATCTTTCAGAAAAAGAGATGTGCAAGAACAAGGGGGTACAATTTGAAGATAGAAGGGGGATGGCTCAGGGGCAATGTGAGGAAGCATTTTTTAATGGAAAGGGTGATGGACATATGGAACTGCCTTCCTGAGGAGGTCCTGGGGTCAAAAACAGTGGGGGAATTCAAGAATACATGAGACAGACAGAAGGCAATTCTAGTGGGATATAGGAGAAAGTAGGCTGTTGGTTAACTAGGAACTGCAGCTTATCCGATAGGTAGGGAAATGGGCAGTGTCAGGAAGTCTAAACCTCACTGTCAGGTTCTTGGCAATAATGGGCATGCAAGGAATCACAGACATATTGCATAAGAGGAATAAAACTTGTTTATTACTACAAAAAGGAAAATCACAGTTGCCCTAAGCAGTTCTTACCATTAGGAACTGGGAGCCAATGCTAAGTGTTCCCTATATCTTGAGGAATCTCCGTGTCTTCTGGGGTCTCCGAGGTAGAAGACGTAATGTCTTACATTATATACCTAAGATAATTACTATGGTTACTGTAAGATAGAAACATTTCTAGTTACAGAGATGAGCCCTATGGGCTAAATTAGAGGTGGCTCCTCAGTCCAAGATAACATTATACAATTCTGTTATAGTCATCATTTTGTGGAAATAAAGAGGTACAGTTTGTACATAGCCATGCAGTAATACAAATCATCAGAAGATGGCAGTGCTGACTTATATACCATAACACCACAAGGACACAGGTGTCCTAGCATCTTGTAAGCAAGAAATACATGTGTATATTGGAAAGTAAAGTGTATAGCAATTATGTGCATACGTATCCTGACATCTACTCTTATACAGTAGATGCCCTTAGCCCTATATGTTGGTATAACATATACCTAAATGCTAGCTGTCTGCAGTGTACCTCTGGGGGTACCAATCAGGGTGCAGGGACCTCGTGTAACATTTCCCCCTTGTTGCCTCAAAAGGGGCAACACAAGCAAGAGTAAGGAAGTGGAGAGAGAGCAGGGGTCATTTACAAACCCAACTCATGAGCCTTGTAAAGGAATTCCAGTTGCTCACAGTGTTGGCATAGTGTGCGCCGGAGGCAGCAAAGCATAATAATGAGAAAAAATATCAAAAATGCTTGTATAATAATGAAACCTTTAAAGGCAATCTCTAACCAGGTGTTAGTAAGTGCACTATTCAAATCACCATCATTAATAAGGTTGAATACTGCTTCATCTACTTTGCAGATATTATTGCTGATGTGGATGAGATGTGTGTCCTTCTTGTTTAAAAGGGATTTTAAGGTCAAAGTTAAAGGAGCAATGTGTACATTAAAATAGGGTAGGTACTCTGAAAGAGTAAGTAGATAATCAGGGTTACCATCAATGATATCAGGTTCCATAAGGGGAACAGGGTTAATAACTGTGTGCCCAATAATAGTAGTTTGATGAGGTACAAAACAGAAGTTAGAATCATTAATAGAGCATGTCTTTTCTCCGTATGTAAACTTTTCAAAATTAGTTACCACACAAAATTCACCAGCCGAATTATATTGCATTTTAACAGTAGGCAGTCTCCATTTTTGTAGCGGCACTGGGCAAGTATAAGTCTACTTTGAAATTCGTGTTGACAGGCGGTGAACTTCCTTCAGATAAGACTGGTACAACTGAGAATCGTCTGGAGCAGATGTTGAATCCAGGTATTCTGTGCCATTGGTGTTGATGTCATCATCCATGTAAAGGCACCAATCGATACTGTCTGGGGAATATCCACATACAGGTTTAATAACATCAAATACTTCACATTGACACAAATAAATATACCCTTTCTTCGCACAGCAATCCATGGGCAGAGTGATCCACGTGTCCAGAAGAGGATGGAAAACCAGTAGAAGAGGCAAGTCAAGGCATTCTCTGTAGATGTTATCATCAAGGTGCCCAATGGAGTGTAAGGATGCTAGTTTATCAAAGATAGCTGTAGTAGGATCAAAATGTGGTAAAGACACAGTAAAAGAAACAAACATAGTATCCTTAATTGAATATTTCTTAGAAGTAAAGAAAAGGACCAGTATTAGGGTGCCTAGTCACAAATCCTAAATTCCTAGCAGAAGCAATAGGAATAGTAAGAGACTATAACATACACATGACAACACAGTTAGGGGATTTGCACTGAGGACAATACAATTTAGAGATAAGTCTATTATGTACGATATCAGGGATTCTTCCGGATTCCAGATCACGGAAGAGATTGTTGATGGTAGTGATAATATATGATCCCTAGGCAAAGCATAATATTTCACTGGTAATGTATTGCTTATCTGCTTCCTTATTGTTCTGCACAATAAGGGTGTTAATCTTATCTTTAGAGTCTGTAAATGCCTTAGCAATGTCGTTCATATTATATACGGTATATCTTTCTTCCTGACTAAGGCCATCCACACCATGCAATAATGGGGGTATGATGTCATTGATCATACCAGTTTCAAACTTCTGTGAATGTGCTTTGATAGTAGCAATGTCTGCTATATTCCAGATAGACATTGCAGTACCAAAGACACCAGTAAGGGTACCTGTGGCACCAGTGACATCAGATGTGTCACACATATTTTTTTTATGACTTTGATCATCTGTTTGTGGTTTTCATCTAAAATTGCCTCTATGCTCGGAGGTATGTACCCCGGCAATAGAGTCTTGGTTACGAATCTGAAAGGCTGCTAAACTATCAAGTAATAAAGTAGTATAAAACAATGATGTGTTAGTTGTATGACACATACCAAATTCTTTCATATTCCAGTAAGTCAAGTTAAACAATTCAGGTATATGCATATATTATAAGTTGTTAATTAGGGAGCCAGGTAATCAGTGGCTGTGAGACCACTGCGAGGACCAGGGGTTTATTTTGAACATTCTAAAAGTTGTTTCTCAGTAGGGTGTAATACAGATAAATACATGGCAGCCAGGTCCATGTTGTGTACAGCACAAAATTTCCTGGCAGAATCTTTAGACAATATGAGGGGTCAATTAAGGCTGTGATATTGTATAAACCAGACTGTCTAAGAGAGGTGTGGTGCAAGGACAAATTACCATTTGGGGATAATTTTGTGTTGGGCCATCCATGGAAAGTTCCCTTGGAGAGTTTGGCCATGGGGAGTATTTGTCCTTGAGACTTGGTTTGCCACTCAATTTGTAGGGTAGATTTATCAGGAGCAACAACCAAGGCAGTGAGGTAGGCATCTGAACCTTCCTAAATGGTAATCAAATTGTCCAGAATATTGATGGAGACTCCATCTGGGGTAGTTGCAGGTGGATCAAGGTGAGGAAGGAGGTGCTTTACCATGCCTTGGATGCAGGGGATAACTCCTGAGATGAGGAGGAAATGGAACAAGATAGCCATCTTGTCAGTGTATCTGAAAAGGAAAATCATACATTAGCAAATTAGTACTATTTTGCCCAATGGGGTGATGAAAAGCAATTATACTCCTTTATACAGTTTCAGCTGGTTTGCATGTGCCATTTGTCAGTCAGTTTGTTGTTTTGCATGAGTCTAACTTGATAGACTGCTGGACTGAGCTTGTTGACAATAGGATAGGGTCCTTCTCACTTATTGGAGAAAGAATGTGTTGGATGCACAAATCTGAGTACCATTACCTGATCTCCAACTTGCCAATCCACTTCTTGTGCGTGTTTGTCAAACTGAATTTTGGACTGTTGCTGGGCCTTGCCCATGCAGTTGGCAGCATACAAATGAGTGTGTATGAGGTATTTTCTGAGTTTTTACACATATTGGTCCACAGAAACATGGCATGCGGTAGGGGTGTGCAGGTCAAACAACAGATGTTCAGGTGATCTCATATTTCTGCCAGTCATCACCTCAAAGGGTGTCAACTGGGTGATGGCTGAGGGTGTGCCCCTAATTGCCATAAGGAGTAATGGCAGTAGGCAATCCCAATCCTTGGGATTGTAATCAATAAATTTGGAAAGCATTTGCTTAATCCATCTGTTGACCCTCTCTACTTGACCTGATGATTGTGGGTGGTATGGTATGTGGAACTTCTGATGAACTCCAAGGAGTTCAAAGGCTTCTTTCATCAACTCACCTGTAAAACTGGTTCCTTTGTCAGAGTCTACCTTGAGAGGTAGGCCCCGCCTGGAGAAAATCTGCTCCACCAGGATTTTGGCAGTGGTTTTGTGGTGCACGTCTTAGTGGGGAAAGCTTAAACCCACTTAGAGATCAGTAACCACAAGGGCATATTTGTTGTTTCTACTAGTATTAGTTAGTAGACCAATACAATAGATCTGTAGGGCATGCCAAGGGCCAGAGTGCCTTTGTGATAATAGCTTGGCATTTCATTTGGTAAGGATGGGGTTGTTTTGCACACAAACAAGGCAGTTGTCTATGTACTGTTTAACATCCTTGGTGACACCGGGCCACCAGGCGGTGGTCTTGAGCCTTTGGAGTGTGTTTTCTGCTCCCTGGTGTCCACCAGTGGGGGTATCATGCACTTGGTGCAGAAATTCAGATCTGAGATGACAAGAGACCACCCACAATTTGGTGTGGGTGTTTTCTGGTTGATACCAAAAGAGCTTGTCATCTGGGGACAAGTGTAACTTACCTTCATGCCTTCGGTAGGGGTTATGGGTAGGCAAATTCTTCTCAGTACCTTTGTCCAGGAATCTGAACACATCTTTAAGTTCAGAGTCAACATGCTGGGATTCTGACAAATCCAAGGAGGAGAAGGGTTCAGGTTTCTTCCTGACTGCTGCGATGTGCACAGCTGCTCTGGCCTCTGGCTGGTCCATCATCCAGGTGTCCCCCCTCAGGTCCCTTCCTTTTCAAGGGTGTCAGCTGTGTCATTGAAGGCATGATAGGGATCATATATCGAGTGGGCCTTAACCTTATGTATATAGAGTTTGTGCGCAAACTTCTGTGCCAGTGAATGAATGTATATTACCAGTTCCTTGTGTTTCACTGGGGTGCCATCAGAAGAAATAAAGGAGTTCTTCTGCAAGAAAGGAAGGAATTCTGTAAGAGAGCAACAAACTCAGACTCTATGAAAATGATGGTATCCTTGGTTCCATGCTGGATGATCTTGAGGGCACAGGCCACCGCTTCCATCTCTGCATACTGTGATGATGCCATATTGCAACGTTTAGAAATCTTAACAGTGTTACCAAAAGGGTAAATTTCAAGAATGCCCATTCCTGCTATCTGTTCTTCATGATAATAGGAAGCTGATCCATCTGTAAAGACATGACATACTGTGGTGTTCTCAAGTAGTTGTGGTGTAGCAGGAAGGAAAGGACCTGTATCTGGTAGATCAGGTGGCTGCAGTGTACAGTCATGGGGTTCTCCCTGGAAAAGGAGACCATGCACCAGCATGGATGGCATTTTTATTGGGTGGACCTTGATGTCTCTGTCCTAGAAAGGAGGGCCCAGTGTGTCAGTCTGGTATTACAGACTGACCCATTCTTTACTCTGTCTGATAGCAAAAAGGTTGTTGGGGTATGGTTTGTGTTGATAATCAGGGGGAAGTACCCGATGATATACAGAAAGTGCTTGACAGCCCAGTAGGTGGCCAGAAGGTTCCTTTCACAAAGGCTGTACTTCTGTTCCACTGGGATCAAGAGCTGTGATGCATATGCGATGGGTCTCAGGGTGCCATGGACCTTCTGGACCAGCATTGTGAATATAGCAATGTCAGAGGTGGCGGATTCCAGATGGAATGGCAGTGCTGAATTGGGGTTGACCAAAGCTGAAGCTGAGGCCAGGGCCTGCTTCAGTGACATCACAGTTTGGATGTGAATGGGGACCCAAGTCCAGGGGACATCCTTTTTCAGTAGTTCATACAGAGGGGCAGCCTTCTGAGCAAAATTACAAATAAAAACTCTAGAATAATTTACCATACCTAGAAACCTTCTAAGGGTGGCCACGCTGGTGGGCAGTGGTAGATCTTGCAATCCCTGTATCTTCTTCCAGGTAGAGCTTCAGCCTTGATCTGTTATCCTCAGGCCCAGGAAAAAGTACCTCTTTCTGACATAGTTGTGCTTTTGCTGGGTTACATTTGAGGCCTGCTCTCTGGATGAGGGTCAATAGTTCGTCTAAGGGATCCAGATGTTGTTCCTGTGTGGCTGTGGCCAACAACAGGTCATACACATACTGGAAGAGACACTGAGGTGTAGAGAAACCCTCAAGGGCCTCCATCATGTGCAGATGGAACAGGGAGGAGCTGTTATGGAACCCCTGTGGTAAGCAGGTCCATGTGTACTGCCTGCCCTCAAAGGTGAAGGCAAATTTATATTGACTTTTGGGAGCCAATGGCAATGACCAAAAACCATTGGAGATGTCCAGGGCACTAAACCATTGCTGGTCAGGGGTCAGTAGTAGTAGCACATCTGGTGCTGATGCCACAGTTGAGGGCACAACTGAAGGTGACCTGGTTTAGTCTCCTGTAGTCAATAGTAAGTCTCCAGATGCCCATGGTTTTTTTCACAGACCACACTGGGGAATTTGCAGTGGAAACATATGTCCTGATTACCCCTTGCTTGAGGAGTGATTTAATCATTTCCCTAAGAGAAGGCAAGGCCTCAGGTGGGAAGGGGTATTGCCGTTGCCTCTCATGTGCTGGGCCTGTCACTTCAATGACAGTGTGCATCCTGCCACAATCATGCTTATTGGTGGCAAATGCCTCCAGATGCCTTTGTAGGATGGGAAGGAGCTTTGGAAAAGCTCATGGTTCTTAAACAAATCTATGATGTCATACTCTTTGCTATTTGCGGAAATTGTTGCAACCACATATGAGTCAGGGATCATGATGGTGTGATACTGTCACTGAATCTGTATCAGTAACATGTTGGCTAAGTCCACCACACAGCCGTGCGGTGCCAAGAAGTCAATTCCGATTATACTAGGGTGATCATGCAATACCATCAGCTGAAAGGTGTGATATGCCTTCAGGTGTCCCAGTGTCACAGGTAGTGGCAGGGAGCAATATCCAGGTAGTCTTGTTCCATCTACACCAGACATATTGGTCCTCTATCTGGTAGACCAAGGTGATGTGTCTGGGTTGTCATCCTGTAGTACAGACACAGCCATGCCTGTCTCCAGCAGTAGTGTCAGAAGGCAGCCCCTGACCTTGGCCTCTGTTCAAGACCTTCCATTTGTATTCAAGACCAGCTTGTTTACAATATGGACTGGGGCCTGTAATTATCAATCTGTACCCGTGAAAGCATGAGGAAGCTCTTGAAAGAGAGTGTGGGCCTGGTTCCTGTGAACTGTCTCATGTCACCATGCAGTACTGATGCTAGATAGGGAACCACTTCTGGGTTCAGGCCTGTAGGGGCCTGTGAGTCTGTGCTTCCAATATCCCCATGGCCTGTGAAGGCCTGCTCTCCTGGTTATATTACAGCAAGGGCCCGTGCTGGAAAAGCATCTGCTACAGAGCACACTTTCCCAAGGAGATCTCGGAGACTCCATTTCTCATCAGCTATTTCCCTATATGAAGGGCCTGGTCTCTGTTGTTTACCCTTATTGTTTTTGTGGTGTTTCTTATTTTTATGGTAGTTCTGTTTCCCGCCCCAGGATTGTTGTTGTTGGGCCTGCTGTGGGCATTGGTTATCTGTGGGGAGGGGCTGTTTGTCTTGGGCCTGCCCCTCCACCGTGTAGTGCATCTTGGCCTCTGGAATGGCTTCCACAACAGATACCTTGGAGCCGGAGCTTGAATCATGGATGTAGAGTTGATAAACTCTCTCTGTTTTCTGAAGAATATCAACAAACTTTTCCATGTTGGGATAGGTGGTTGGTGCTACCTTCCCTCTTACTGCAGGGATCATGTTCCGAAGGAACAGAGTTTTGTATTCAATGAGGTCCATATCTGCAGCTTCTCCTGCGAGGTGCTTCCCTGCTCAGTAGGCCATCCAGAGCCTCTGGTGGAAGATCGCTGGACTTTCCTTCACATTCTGTTTCACAGGGTATGTGAGCATCACTCTGACCACACCTGGGTTGTGTGCAGTGATGAGTTCAGATGCTACTTCATCAAAGGTGGCATGGCCGTCCTGGTGGACAGCATCGGGGAGTTTCGCCCATGGGCCGGGATCGATGGTCTGGTTAGGATCTGGACCTGGTAGTCTGCAGCAAGACTAAGCATTTCACATTTAGCACGCACCTTTTCCAAGTGGCAACTGAGGTTGCCAGATGGGCTCATCTGACCAATTCTGTCAGCTATTTGCTGAACAGAGTGGGCCATTTGTAGGGGATTGCTGGGACAATCATTCAGAGGTAGATTGTCTTGGGTGCCCTGCAGGGCTGCCTGAGCTGCGGCTTCAGCCACAGTGTGGACCGTTCCATCCTGAGTCACAGCCTCTTGCAGCATCTGTCTAATCTGAGTTCGGAGAGTCCACTTGCTTCTGTCAGGTAGGGTCACATTGCCTAAGGCAGCATCAATCATTTTCTCTATCTCTTCCTTATTGTCCACAGAAATAATGGCAATTAGTGGTGCTGTTGGGGCTAGGCCTGGGCCTACTCTCCCCATCATGGGGGTCACCATGATGACGTCGCTAAAAATGGTTGTCATGCTGTTGATGACATAGGGACGTGGCGTCATGTGAAGGGGGACTGCCATGTTGTGGATGGTGGGGTGGGGTGACTTTTCCATAGTAGGGGTGTGACTGGACATTGTACTGGGAGATGTCATCATCTGATTCCTCCTCCTCAGACGACGTCAACAAGGTGGAAGCCACACCACCCATCTCCTTGACATGACCAGCCAGCACCTCTTGCTGATGGCGCAGTTTCACCATTTTATATTCACAATCCTCATGACTAACTTTGGCAACATTCTGATCCATGTTATCCTGCATCTACTTCTGTAACACACTATACACGGTGCTCAATTCACGATTGTCCCTAGTAGCTACTCCTAAGTCATTACGTACCTGGTTTACCTTGTCCTGTAACTCTCCCAACTCCTCACGCATCTGATCATTTGTTCTACTTAAAAAGTAATATATTTGTAAAGCCTGTCCCTTATCCATAGGTGAGGCTAGGGTCCTCCATACCATGGGAGTCAATCAGTGGTTGAAAAACTGGTGCAGAGCTCAGAGATTTGGCTTCACTGGGAACTGGGGGTCCACCTGGAGTGATGCAGACCTATACTGGCATGATGGTCTGCATCTTGCATCTCTCCAGGAGGGGAACCAGGATCCTAGGTGATGGGTTTAAATGCTTCATTGGCAAGCATTTCAACTAGCCAAGAGAGGGAGGCACTGGAAAAGAGCAGGGAAATCCCAGCCCCCCCAAAAAATCAGGGTAGAAAGTGAGGTAAACTCCAAGATAGAGATGTCGATAGGGAAAAGGGCAGGGGTAAATGGAGAAAGTGACAAAGGTAAGAAGGACAGGGATGGGGCAGAAAGGGGTAAGGCCATCAGGAAATGGAGGGTAATGAGTACCAATGCCTGTAGTCTAGGCAACAAGCTCCCAGAATTGGTGACCTCGATGGAAGAGGGATGCCTGGATATTGTAGCAGTTACAGAAACATGGTACACAGAGAACCATGACTGGGATGTTAACATACAGTACCAGGGTACACAACCTACAGGAGAGACAGGGAGGGGAGAAGAGGGGATGGGGTAGCTCTCTATGTAAGGGAAGGGATAAAAACAGCTGAACAAAAGATAAACAGGGAGGAGAGGAGGCACTGTGGGTCACCTTAGAGACTGGAAATGGCACCACAATCTGCACAGGGGTTGTATACAGACCCCCATGTCAGGGGGAAAGAATGGACAAGGATATGATAGAAGGCAACCTTAGAGTGGCAGAGAAAGGGGAGATACCATTGATGGGAGACCTGAATATGCCAGATGTTAACTGAAGCACCTTTGCTGCAGCCACATCCAAGAGCAGAGCCATTCTCCATGCCCTACAGGTGGCATGCCTCAGGCAGCTAGTTCTGGAACCCACTCATGAGGGAGCAATGTTAGACCTCATACTCTCAAATGGGGACAGTGAGAGGATCTCAGATCTAGAAGTGAGTAGGCATCTGGGAACAAGTGACCACCAAACAGTGTGATTCACAATATACTCATCTACAGAGTCAAACCATACAAAAGTGAGGGTACTGGACATCAAGAGGGCTAACTCTGGTAAGGTGGGAGAGTGCCTTAGAAAAGCACTAGCAAACAGGCTAGAAGGAGGGGTGGAGCAACAATGGGGAAACATCAAAACCATCACAGAGGCAACAAGCCTTTGTGTGAAGCAAATAAATCAAAATGAAAGAAAAAGTCACTATGGTTCTCAAAAGAGGTGGCGGGGAAGGTCAGGGAGAAAAAGATAGCATTCAGGAAGTATAAGGAAACACAGAAGGAGCAGGACAGAGAGCTGTACCAGTTAAGGCAGAAGAAAGCAGGGAGGGAAGTCAGAATAGCAAAGGCCCAAACTGAGGAAAAGATAGCCAACTCGGTTAAGAAGGGGGATAAAACCTTTTATAAGTGCATCAATGAGCATAGAAAGACAAAGGGAGGGATAGTGAGGCTGAATAGAATTGACAGTGGATGGGTAGAGAGGGACGGTGAAAAAGCAGAGATACTGAATGAATACTTCTGCTAAGTATTCACAGATGAGGAGGTGGGGGAGGTGTCTAATCCAGTTAACAGAAGCACTCTGGATAGGGGGGGTCGATCCCAGTCCTTTCACAGAAGTAAGGGTTCTGAAAGAACTCCTAAAACTGAAGGTGGACAAAGCAATGGGGCCTGATAGAATTCACTCCAGAATTCTAAAAGAATTAAGGGGAGAACTAGTGAAACCACTGACTACCCTTTTTAACAAATCGTGGGAGGATAGTGTGGTACCTGAGGACTGGAGGAAGGCGGATGCGATTCCCCTTTACAAAAGTGGGACCAAGACAGAGGAAGGAAACTACAGACCTGTCAGTTTGACCTCTGTGGTAGGGAAAGTGATGGAATCACTTTTGAACGAAAGAATTGTTGAGTACCTAGATGCCAGTGGGCACAGGACCCAAGGCAGCATGAGTTCACAGCAGGAAGGTCATGTCAGAAGAATCTAATTGATTTCTTTGACTGGGTGACCAAAGTAGTAGACCAGGGAGGGGCTGTGGACATGGCCTACCTAGACTTTAGCAAGACATTTGACACAGTCCCACACAAATGATTAACAGTCAAATTAACCAGCCTGGGATTGGGTCCCAGGGTGGTAGCCTGGGTAAAAAATTGCTGGACAACAGGACACAGAAGGTAATTGTAAATGGAATCCACTATGAAGAAAGAGGGGTTACTAGTGGGGTACCGCAGGGTTCAGTACTGGGTTCAGTCCTTTTTGATGTCTTTATAAGTGACATTGCAGAGGGACTGGAAGGAAAGTATATGTCTTTGCAGATGACACAAAGATCTGCAACAGGGTTGATACTCAAGGAGGTGTGGAAAGGATGAGAAGAGACTTGGCAAGGTTAGAGGAATGGTCAGAAATATGGCAGCTTGGATCAAATGCAAAGAAGTGCAAAATAATGCACCTGGGAAACAAAAACCCTGGGGAAGATTACACAATGGGGGGGGGTAGTAACAACAACAAAAATGGAAAGGGACCTGGTGGTAATCATATCAGATGACCTAAAGGTTAGCAAGCAATGTGAGAAGGCAGTAGGGAGGGCTGGGGGGATACTAGGATGTATAGGGAGAGCATCACTAGCAGAAAACAGGAAATTGTTATCCTCTGTACGGACAGTTGGTGAGACCCCATCTGGAATACTGCTCCAGTTCTGGAGACCCCATCTCTGCAAGGACATAGACAGGATAGAGGCAGTCCAGAGAAGGGCAACTAAAATGGTGCAGGGTCTGTAAGAGAAGCCATACGAGAAGAGACTAAAGAAGCTTAATATATATACCCTTGAGGAAAGGAGGGAGAGGGGGGACATGATAGAAACTTTTAAGTACCTCAGTGGAATCAACAAAGTCCAAGAGGGTAGCATATTTCAGAAAAAGAGATGTGCAACAACAAGGGGACACAATTTGAAGATAGAGGGGGGTGGTTCAGGGGCAGTTTGAGGAAGTATTTTTTCTTGGAGAGGGTGGTTGATGTATGGAACAGCCTACCTGAGGAGGTTGTGTGGTCTAAAACTGTGAGAGAATTCAAGAATGCATGGGACAGACATAAGGCAATTTTTGTGGGGGTAGGAAGAAATAGGCTGTTGGTTAACTAGGATCTGCAGCTTATCCTGTAGGTAGAGAATGGGCAGACTAGGTGGGCCAAGTGGTCCTTATCTGATGTCAGAGTCTGTGTTTCTATGTTTCTATCCTGTCTCAAACTTTCACACTCCTGCTTCAACATAAAAAGTTCCTGCTCATTTGCCTGTGCAGAATGATGCAAAAGGGAATCCTTTTCATTCCACAGAGTTTGGAGCTCATACTCCAAATCCTGCTCTCGTCTTACACATTCAGTTTCCTGCAACCCCATCTCCTGCTTAAGAGACGAGATTTGCAGTTCAAGTGTTTGAAACCTCACTTTGGAGGCTTCCAAAGCAACGTAGACAGCCGTGACCAGCAGCCCTTTAGCTTCTCGCTTTCTGGCTGTTTGTCATGTCTCTGAGTACTGGGTTGAAATCCCCAGTACGGGGTTTATGGATTGACTTGCATCCCATGTGAAGTTAGCCCATCCTCCATGGGAGGCTAGGAAGTTCGAGATATCGAGTCTCAGTTCTGCGCAGATATTTAATACGGTGGCCATCGTGTGTGAGGGAATGAAAAATAAAATCAAATTGTGAAAAGGTGCCATGCTGTGTATCGATCCACAACAGGCGCACCAGTTCACAGGCGGGCTACTGTGCACTTGTAAGCTTGCAATTCAAAATTGCCATGGGGTGAGGTGAGTCAGCATCGACCACACCCAATAAGCAGCCAAACTTTGCAAGTGATTGCAAAGTGGGTGAAAAATGGGAGAGGTGATGCGGGTATGCAAACCTACTGTCCCCTTTGGGAAGGGAAAGTTGTAGCAGCAAGTGAAAACTTTGCAATCTCCAAATATTGCCTGTCCGCAGTCATCAATTGTCAGGAGGTCAAAACCTCACTCTCAGTTTCTTGGCAATAATGGGCATGCAAGGAATCACAAACACGTTGCATAAGAGTAATAAAGCTTGTTTATTGCTACCAAAAGGAAACATTTCTAGTTACAGAGATGAGCCCTATTGGCTAGTTATAGTCATCACTTTGTGGAAACAAAAGGTACAGTTTGTACATAGCCGTGTAGTAATACAAATCATCAGAAAATGGCAGTGCTGACTTATATATCATAGCACTACAAGGACACAGGTGTCCTAGCATCTTGTAAGCAAGAAATGCATGTGTATATTGGAAAGTAAAGTGCATAGCAATTATGTGCATACAGTACATATCCTGAGATCTACTCTTATACGGTAGATGTCCTTAGCCCTATATGTTGGTATAATGTATACCTAAATGCTAGCTGTCTGCGGTGTACCTCTGGGGGTACCAATCAGGGTGCAGGGACCTCATGTAACGGCAGACTGGGTGGGCCAAGCAGTCATTATCTGCTGTCAAGTTCTGTTTCTATGTTTCTATATCTGCACCTCTTTTCCTTCCTCTGTAACGTTAAACACAACAGAAATAAAGACCAGAAATGAACACCTCCTCCTGAGAGGAGCAGCTAGACTCAGCTTAGGACCTGAAGTTCAATTTTTCTCTAAGCACTGTCCTTTTTTAAAAAAGAATGATGTTTATTGGTTTAGCAATGAACATACAAGCAGTATAACGGATATTGTACATAAGGACTAAAATTAATAAAACAAATGAGGGCGCCACCCCACTCAATACATGCCATGAAAAAGAATCATACTTCATCAAAAAGATACATCTTTGGAGTTAAATCAGTCAATAATACCGTAACATATTAACTAAGAACATGCTGCAGTACAGAGTCCAAGGGCTGCATGAAAGCTACAAACACCAAAGTAAAGCTGTAGTGTGAACCAGCCTCTGCTTCCTATAAAGGAAATGAGTTAGTCATGCTTAACCCAAAATGTAATACCACAAAGGTATCAACTAAATAGGATTACTGCTCTACATCATTTGGACTTTAAACAGGCTGTCTAGCAGGAAACTTGCTAAAAGTAGCATACATGTTAAGCAATGGGAGAAATCAGAGCAAGAAAAAACAACTCCCCAATCCCCCAAACAAAACAGCTGAACAAAGCATAAACTGTAAAATTTGCTGTAAGAAGTCTACCACACTAAACCCCACATAGAACAATAAAGTACAAGTAATAGTCTAGAATAGTTAGAGGTGGGCTAAGGCACACTAGAGTCGATTGTTAGTCAAATCTGAACCCGATTCTTCACTGTCCAGATCAAGTGACAACATCATCTTCTCCCCTCCGGTTCAGACATCTTTGAAGCAGAACATGATGCTGGGCCCACTTTAAAGCTACGACTGGGTCAGAAAAAATGAACACCTTTCTGGCATGGACAATTCGTAGACGAGCTGGAAATACCATGCCATGCAATATCTCAGCTTCACGGAGCATAGTCTGAATGCCATCAACTCACTTTATTTTACTGGCAGGTAGCATAGCTAAGGTCAGGATAAAGATAAACCTGGTGGCCATCCTGCAGCAAGGTCCGTTTTCAATGGGCGAGTGTCAAAATAAAGTCCCTGGTCCCAGCACCATCCAGGATCATTACAATAGCTCTAGGGGCATCAGAATTAGGTGGCTGCCCTATCCAAGTCAATCTGTTGGCTCTTTGAATAATGATGTGAGGCAATTAATGGCTGTCCTAATTGTTGTTCAAGCCATATTTGAAGAAAGAGTCCCAAATGATAGCCTTCTCTCCTCTCTGGCATATCCATGACCCTTAGGTTAGCTGCCCTTGCTTTGTTTTCTAATGACTTCAAGACGGGGACTTTAAATGCATATTCTCTTTACCAAAGTAGCTGTATCACCCAGGGCCACTTCAGAAAGCTTATGGGTCTCCACAGATTCCGTGTTAACTAAGTTTACATCAGTTTCTAGATTGGTGAATCTATTTGTTAGAGAGTTCAATTTTCTTGACAACCCTGCCACTGTGGAAATCAGGCGAGTGATTTTCTGTCCGAGACTCTGCAATGTTTCATCTCCATAGTTACCTGCATCAGGGAGAGTGCAGCCTTGAGCGGATTGTGGAGCTGGAGGAACAGGAGAATTTTTACTTTTAGCTCCATCAGGCAGGCCTTTATCTTTCTTTGGATTGCCCATTTCTATTCAGCATGTCTTTCGATTACAGAAAAGTGCTGTTACACCTGCAAGAGTGCCCAAAAAAACAATATTTAAAGTCTGGAAAGAAGTCCAATATGCAGTGTTAAATCCTGGCATCCATCTTGCTGGGGCTCCACAGTGACCCCCAGCACTGTCCTGATGTGAACAGACTTAATGTAGCTATAAAAAAAATTGTACAAATGGCAGTCTGAAATACTTCCCTGGTATCAAAGTCTCAGCTGGGTGAAGTCCAAGCTGCAGTACCCCCTTTCCCTCAAGATTTGAAAAGCCTAATGGGTTCATGCAAATTACATATATTGCTCACCTCAGAATTCATTTTGATGTAGTTACTTCTCCAAAGTCCCTTCTGTTGGGCTCCCCTTGAGTCCTGGTACATTGTTTTAGTTACCTTAAACAACAGCCATACAAGCTGCAGAATGGTCAACATTCTCAAATGGGACAATGCTGACTAGGTGCCCTTTCAGCCTGGATGAGAAAAGGCCCCAGCAATCTTTCAAGACCTGAGTTACAGTGGGGCTGGCTGCCCTGGAACTATCTGGACCAAGCATGCTTTGAGGTCCCTGGAGGTCTGTGCATGGGAGTGTGGCCAATGCAAAGTCAACCAAGCCCAGGTATACCCCTATGCAGGCACCAGCCATGATCTCCCTTCCTAGCGACACACAGTCGCAGCCAGAGCACCACCAACCTGTCCTACCAGCTCATTCTTAGAACCTCTAAAATGTCCCCTAGAACTTGTTTCTAAGACTGGGTGCCATCTATTTATGCCCTCAATGAACAGTGTTCCATTTCTTCGTACCCTACCTAGGCTGGGGAGCAATGGACACTGCCAACCCAATGCTCCAAAGACAGGGCTGGGTTACAAGGTGAAGTAGCCAATACTTCTCTGCAGCACAAACACTGACTGCTGTAGCATGTACCAGCAAAGCACAAAATGTGAAGTTTTCTCTTGTGTGCACTCAGGAAAGGGGTCCATTTGGGATTACACTGTACCTACCACAAACCTCTGAAATGGCAGTCCACAAAGGCACCATAGGGGTACAGAAGATCTTCAGAAGGGTGCATTCATGCCCTACATGTCCTTGTTACCATGCAGTGAAGAACTTCTGGAGCTGTCACATGGGCATCAGATTGGATGTCCACTGTTTGGCTACTGTATGCATTACCTCTGTGGATCTTTAGTCTGTTTATGGTCAAAATGTAAAGATTCCTTGGAGAATACTGCAGTAATAGAAAAATACAGGAAGCAACATTCTGGGCTATTTCCATGTAGGGATCCTAATGCCATGGAATTACCATATTTGTAAACAACGCCCCATATATGTTTATCCTTGTAAAATCCACTAAAATTGAAGATGCCTTGTTATAAGTAAAAAAAAAATAATAATAAATAAACTACAATGATATCAAAAAACACCATACAGGTGAAATAAGATGATTTATTATAGCAGGTCTGTTTATCAGACCAATTTCTATTGTGATTGTTGAAGTTAGGAAGTGTTTTGTAGCTTTCCATTTGCAGTGCATTGGGGAAGAAACGTGTGATAGAAAACCAGTGGAGCAAGTTGCATATTATTGGCTGATACTACTGCCTGTCACCGTCTCTAAGCATGCTATTGGTTTTGTTGCTAACAGTACATGAGACTCTCATGAGGGAGCAGTGAACCTCTCCAGATCATATTCTTCCAAGTGTTGAAGTTTATGTTGCAGCAGTAGAGAAGAACAGCACAGGACTCAAACAGGTCTAAGACTAGTGTCTTAAGCACCTCGGGCAGAATCAGAGGACTCTGCTGGTCAACTAAGATGAGGTACCTGGTCACTCCTGTTACAGTATAGACTTTGACTTTGATGGCAGATAAGGACCACTTGGCCCACCCAGTCTGCCCATTTCCCTACCTACTGGATAAGCTGCAGATTCCAGTTAACCAACAGCCTACTTCCTGCAACCCCCCACTATATTTGCCTTATGTCTGTCCCACGCATGTTTGAATTCCTCCACTGTTTTAGACCCAACAACCTCCTCAGAAAGGCAGTTCCATGTATCCACCACTCTCTCCATGAAAATAATTTTCTTACATTACCCTGAGCCATCCCCTCTATCTTTAAATTGTGCCCTTGTTCTTACACGTCTCTTTTTCTGAAAGATGCTACCATCCTGGACTTTTGATTCCTTGAGGTACTTGAAAGTTTCTATCATGTCCCCCTGTCCCTCCTTTTCATCAAGAGTACACATATTAAGCTCTCTCAGTCTCTCTTCATATGGTTTCTGCTGCAGACCCTGCACCATTTTAGTTGCCCTCCTCTAGACTGCTTCCATCCTGTCTATGTCCTTGCGTAGATGAGGTCTCCAAAACTGCACACAGTACTCCAGGTGAGGTCTCACCAACTGTCTGTATAGAGGGATAACCACTGCCCTTTTTCTACTTGTGATGCCCCTTCCTATGCATCCCAGTATCCCCCTGGCTCTCCTTACCAACTTTTCACATTGCTTACCCACCTTTAGGTCATCCAATATGACTCCCCCAGGTCCCTTTCCATTGTTGTTGTTGTTAGTACCTCCCCTGCTATTATGTACTCTTCTCCTGGGTTTTTGTTTCCCAGGTGCATTACTTTGCGCTTCTTTGCATTGAATCTAAGTTGCCATATGTCTGACCATTCCTCCAACCTCGCCAAGTCCCTTCTCATCTTTTCTACCCCCTCTGTGTATCAACTCTGTTACAGATCTTTGTGTCATCTGCAAAGAGGCATACCTTTCCCTCCAGACCCTCTGCAATGTCACCTATAAAGATGTTAAAGAGGACTGGACCCAGTACTGAGCCCTGAGGTACTCCACTAGTAACCCCCCTTTCTTTGGAATGTGTTCCATTCACTATTACCTTCTGTGTTCTGTTGTGCAGCCAGTTTGCTACCCAGGCTACCACCCTGGGACCCACTCCCAGGCTGGCTAACTTGATTCTTAATCTTTTGTGGATGTGTCAAATGCTCAAGTCTAGATAGGCTACATCCACAGCCCCTTCCTGGTATATTACTTTGGTCACTCAGTCAAAGAAATCAATTAGATTCATCTGACATGATCTTCCTGCTGTAAATCCATGCTGCTTTGGGGCCTGTGCCCCGCTGGCCTCTAGGTACTCTACAATTCTTTCTCTCAGAAGTGATTCCATCATTTTCCCTACCACTGAGGTCAAACTTACAGGTCTGTAGTTTCCTGCTTCTGTCTTGCTCCCACTTTTGTTAAAAGGAATCACATCTGCCCTCCTCCAGTCCTCAGGTACCACCCCATCCTGTCATGATTTGTTAAAAAGCGTGGTCAGTGGTGTCACTAGGTCCTCCCTTAGTCCTTTTAGGATTCTGGGGTGAATCCCGTCAGGCCCCATTGCATTGTCCACCTTGAGTTTTAGGAGTTCTTTCAGGACTCTTTCTTCTGTGAATGGACTGGTGTCAACCCCCCTACCCAGAGTGCTTCTATTGTCTGGTTTAGGTAACTCCTTCTCATCTTCTTTTGTGAATACTGAGCAAAAGTATTCATTCAGTATCTCTGCCTTTTCACTGTCTCCCTCTGCCCACCTCCCCTCTCCTTTATTAATCTTCACTATCCCTCCCTTAGCCTTTCTATGCTCCCTAATGTGCCTATAAAAGGTTTTATCCCCCTTCTTAACTGAGTTGGCTATTTTTTCCTCGGTTTTGGCCTTTGCTATTCTGACTACCTTCCCCACTTCTTTCTGCTTTAATTGATACAGTTCCCTGTCGTGTTCCTTCTGTGATTCCTTATACTTTTTGAATGCAGCCTTTTTCTCCTTAACCTTCCCTGCCACCTCTTTTGAGAACCATAGTAGTTTTTTACTCCACTTTGTTTTCTTTATTTGTTTCACACAAAGGCTTGTTGCCTCTATGATGGCAGTTTTGATTTTTCTCCATTATTCTTCCTCCCCTCCTTTTTGGCCATCTGCTAGTGCATTCTTCAGGTATTCACCCATTTTGCAAAGTCAGCCCTTCTAAAGTCCAGTATCCTTGTTTTTGTATGGCTTATCTCCATGGTTGTGCTCATTGTGAAGCACACTGTGCAGTGGTCGCTTGTTCCCAGATGTCTACTGACTTCTAAATTTGTGATCCTCTCTCCATTTGAGAGTACCAGGTCTAGTATTGCTCCCTCCTGAGTGGGTTCCAGTGCTAGCTGTCTAAGGCCTGCCCCCTGCAGGGCATTGAGAATGACCCTACTCTTGGATGTGGCTGAAGTACATGTCATCCAGTTAACATCTGGCATATTCAGGTCTCCCATCAACAGTATCTCCCCTTTTTCATTCATTTTGAGAATATCCTCTATCATTTTCTTGTCCATTTCCTTCCCTTGAGACGGGGGTCTGTATACAACCCCTGTGCGGACTGTGATGCCACACCCTGTCTCCAAGGTGACCCAGAGTGCCTCTTGTCCTCCCCCTTTACTTTTTAGTTCTGTAGCTTTGATCCCTTCCCTTATGTATAGAACTACTCCACCTCCTCTTTTACCTTCCCTGTCCCTTCTGTAGATTGTGTACCCTGGTATGTCGACATCCCAGTCATGGTTCTCTGTGTGCCATGTTTCTGTGACTGCCACAATATCCAATTGTTCATTTTTCATCAGGGCTACTAGCTTAGGAAGCTTGTTTCCCAGACTACGGGCATTGGTACTCATTGCCCTCCATTTAATGTTGGCTTTATCCTTTTTTCCCCCATCCCTGCTCTTATTGCCCTTGTCTATTTTTCCACTTACCCCTGCCCTGCCCTGTGTTGAGCTCTGTACCTCAGTGTTTACCTTACTACCTGCCGTATTTTGTGGGGGGAGGCTTAAAATTTCCTGCCTTTTGTCAGCACCTCCTCCTTGGCTAGTTTAAAAGCTTGCCAAGGAAGCATTTAAACCTGTCACCTTGGAGCTTGGTTCCCTTCATGGACAGATGCAGACCATCATGCCAGTATAGACCTTTATCTCTCCAGGTGGACCGCCAGTCCCCAATGAAGCCAAAGCCTTGTGCTCCGCACCAGTTTTGCAACCGTTCATTAAACTGCATGGTGTGCAGTACCCTAGCCTCACTCCTGCCATGGACTGGCAGCACCTCTGAGAAGGTTACCATGCTTGCTACCCATCTGAGGCCCCTTCCCAATTCCACAAATTCATTCTGCACTGCACTGATCCCATGCCTAGCTAGGTCATTTGTCCCAAGGTGGACAATGATATCTAATTCCCTTTCCTGTGATGCTGCTTCTGCAATCCTGAGGATTCGCTTCCTATCCCTCCAAGCCATGGCACCAGGCAGGCACCTTACTTTCTTCTCCTCTCCCTTCCCCAGTTTTACCCCCCTAACAATTGAGTCCCCTATCAGAAGCTGTTTCATTCCCCTGTGGTGTCCCTTGCCACTCTTTTGTGGGTCTCCCTTGTGGATGTCCTCAGCATTCTTCTGGGTCTTCACCGAGGGTGCCATCATAGAGGACCCTTGCTCTGCCAGAATGGCATATGATTTGTGTAGAGGTACAACTAGGGGGCTTCGCCTCTGGTTCACCACCTGCACCTTCCCAGAACCCACTGTGGTCCAACTGCTCTTCATACTTGGCAAACTCTGAGGCAGTGGTTGTGGCAGTGGTACTGTTTGGGTGGGGGAGGCCTCCTTAGTCTTTGCTAGTTCAGCCTGGAGGTGGGCAACCTCCTCCCTCAGAGCTGACAGTTGCCTGCAAATAGGACAGCAACGCAGTTTCCAGAATGTCTCCCGGAAAACTGCTGCCCCACAGCCAGTGCATTGCACCACTCCCCACATGTCCCTCTCCCTTATAATGTACAATATGTAATATATATATATATATATATATATATATATATATATATACATTTTTTTATTATTATTGTTTGTGGTGTGTACCTACTCTTTATGCACTGTGCTGGGTTATTAAGAATATGACAGCTCTGCCCAAGACCTGTTGAGGAAGTGATGTCAGAACTGTGGCTATAAAGGAAATGCTACGCCTGGGGAGGTGGGGGGAAGGGTGGGTGGTAGTTCACAGCCCCTGGTGACTGTTAGAAACAATCAAATACACAACTGCTCCACCACCATGGTGAGTACTGCCCTTTATAGTAGTTCAACTCCTCCACTGTTGTCCTATATGGTTGCCAAAAAAGGAGGGCTCACTGGAATGTGAAATGTACAAGTTAATATGTCAGTTCCAGAGTCTTACCTGCTGCTGTTCACTAGAGGTTAGAAAGCAGAAAGACATAATAACAACTTACTACATAATTGGGACAGGCTATTTGTAAACTCAGCTATCTCACCAACAATTATGACAGGTCTACATAATCCCATGAGGCCATTGTGACCATTCCAATTGTAGAAGTCAGAATACTTGCTTCACTCTATGATGTAAGTCTGTCCACAGAAATAGGCGTGATCGTGCTGATGGAAGTAATTTGGTGTATAAAACCACACTCCTGGAAGTAAAAAACCATCATCATAAACCTCCTGCTTCATCTCAGTAGACAGGAATGCCATCATAAAAATTTACCTAAAACAAGCCTGGGAAAAATTGTTCAGTTATTTACAATCAGCTGTTTGTTTTGTGTCTGCATTTCACCCCATAGAAACATAGCAATTGTCAACAGATATGGACGACCAGGCCCATCCAGTCTACCTGAAAGCCCTATACTAGTTTGTGGCCTCTGACCCTAACTGGTCAATGGCTTTTCACCCCACCTTCCCACCTCTAAGGTACCCTTATGCCTGTCCCATACATGTTTAAAACCCTCCACTGTGCTCACCCCCACCATCTCCTGTGACAGTCTATTCCATGTGTCCACCACCCTCTCCATGAAGAAAAACTTCCTCACATTTCCCCACAGCCTGCCACCTTCCAATTTCATATCATGGCCCCTCGTTCTTGTACATCTCTTATATTGGAAGATGTCTCTCCCTTGTACCTTGTTTATGCCCTTAAGGTACTTAAATGTTTCTATCATGTCCCTCTGATCCATCCTCTCCTCCAGCAAGTACATACTGAGGTCCTTTAGTCTCTCCTCATATGTTTTCTGGTACAAGCCCTGTACCATCTTAGTCACCCTTCCCTGGACCGCCTCAACCCTGTCAATGTCCTTATGAAGGTGTGGCTTCCAGAATTGCACAGAGTACTCTACGTGAGGCCTCGCTAGCATTTTGTACAATGGCATCACGACCTACCACCTTCTCCTAGTGATACCTTTGCCTATGCTTTTTTGTTTGTGGATTCTGACATCCATGCAACGTCACTTCCTGTAAATGTTTTTGTCTCCTTTCAGCTTGCAAATGAACAATAATATCAAACATCACATGGCTACATTCCAGGGGTCTGATCTTCAAATGTCTATGAAACCACCTCAAGCTCTGGACTGTAAGTAAAAATGTTTGAGCTGCTTTTTAAAAAAATTTCCTACTTACACTCTTTATCTTGCTGTTTCTAGAACCACACTCAGCCTACCATGGACTACTGATGCAATTGCTGTAAGGTCCAACTGTATCTGATTCCACATTCTGCTAACAGTGCCTCAACAATTTGTCACCTGTGAGTAGACCCTCCAGGTGATCTACAGAACCCCCCAAGTAGCATTAATCCGGGTTGGGCCTAAAAAAAGACCCTGGGGCCAGTGCCCTTACCCGGTTAGCGAATTTATGAATAAATAAATAAAAATAAATAAAAAATGCCACCCATATTATATATTATATACGGCCGGATGATTTTATTCCTTATATCAGAAAAATACTGCATTACAGAAGCTGCCTTTGTTTTTAGGGCTGGTTTGTGCAGCAGACCAGTTCCTACTGTGACTGAAACCAGGAAGTGTTTTGCAGCTGTCCTATTGCAAAGCACTGGGGAATGAAACTTGTGACAGAAGACCAGTGGAGTAAGCTACTTGCTGTTGACTGCCACTGCTATCTGTCACCATCACTAGCCATACTGCTTGCTATGCTGGTGACGGTGTATTCGAATTTCATGATGCAAGCTGCAAACCTCTCCAGAATGCATGCTGGTAAGCAGTGAAGTCCTGCAGAGTGTGTGGTGGTGAGAGGTTCACCAGTCACTCACAAGACTGATCACATGCTGTTCAGGCTGAGCTGCTCTGGCGACAGTAAGTGATCCTTGCTGCTAGGACAGGATCACCACAACACTCCCAAATCACTTAAAACCACTGGTAGCACCAGAAAAACTAAGCAGCTCGGTGGTGCTCACTCTCTCCTCCTCGTTCTGGTGCTTATAGGAAACATCTGGGATAAGCACCCCCACCCACCCACAGCAAACACAATGTTTGTAAAATGGTGCCAAAATCTGGTGTATTTGTTTTACTAACTTAGTGCCATTTTCCACCAAATTGTGCATTTTCAAAAATGTGCTTTTTTAAATGCAAAATTCAGCAAATTGTGCCATTTTCCACCAACCTGAACATTTCTAAAATGGAAAGTAAAAAAAGGATAATTTCAACAAAAATTATGCCATTTTCCAAGATTGTTCATTTTTGAAAATGTGCTTATTTTTCAAAATGCGCAATTTCATCAAACATTGAGCATTTTAAACTCACTGTTCCAGTTTGAGGTTATGTGGAATTGGAGCACTATCCTGAAATGTACACAAAATGGATTGTCATAATTTTGCCCCACTAGCCACTACACCATTTCACTTTGTTTTAACTAACCTAATAAAACAATCTCTAGAGTTTTTCTATTCCATTTGTCTCAATCAGGTTACCCAAGACAAAGTACAGTGCTTTTAATGCTGGAGCCTGGGCGTCTCATTCTTAAATACAGACCAATCTCCTTACAATACAGCACGAAAAATCAGGAACTGCCTCACTGGCACCAGACAAATCTTGTTTTATTTATATATGTTATTATTTATTTACTCAGGATAGCTCAGCTGAGATGTAACATCTAATTTCCAATGGGGTCCTGCTTCTACCCATTTCCACAATTGGGTGGATTGGAGCATTGGGAGGTTAAGTGACGTGCCCAAGGTCACACAATAAGGGTTTAACTCTGTTGGGATCTGTGACCCTGTAGTTTCCAAACCAGTGACCTAGAAGATCACAGGATAAAATTATAACAATAAAAAAATGTGTGATTGGTGGATGTGGTAGAAAGTGTCTTGTAGTATCTGGGATGTGAGTTGAAATTATGCTTTTCTGAGCTCCTCCCTCCACAGACTGCAGTAATACAGAGCAATCATGATGCACAGGAGCGCTTGGCAGTAGTTACATATCTGTTGGAGAGGATGACAATGGTTCCTGGTAATGGATTGTAATCCAGTCAGTTTGCAGGACATGGGGCTGGGCTGCACTGGGGTGGTATTCCATGGTTAATGAGAGTGAGATGTGAACTGGTGATATCTGCCTTTTCTCGGGGGGGGGGGAGTATAGCTGGCACCATGTGTGAGCTCCCAGTGTTTGCCCTGTACACAAAAACAGGAGTATCTTTTCTGGCACCTGGCATTGGCTTCCGGTGTCTGGTTCATTTTTTTGTGGGGCTTGCAAAGCTGAACTGGGGATAGACCCAGATGTTAGATAAATGCTGACACCAGGGATGGGCTCCCAATGTTCAACTGATCCCATGACTGAATCTGAATCAGGCAGGTTGTCATTCTTGGCCTCTATTGGCTCAGATGTACACGCTTATTTAATTGGCAATGTGTGTTCTGTAGTACCTTGCACTTTGTGTATTAGTTATGTTTTCTATTTTTTGCACAAAGCAATAAACATTAATTTGTTTATAATAACTGGGGAGCGTTTTTCTCCCATAGGGAAACCCAGTTACAATTCACCACTATAACCTGCGGGTCATAGTGGCGAGCATGCCCTGGGTTTACCTCACTCCACGCATGCGCCTGTCACTGCTCTCCCCTTATGCACCCACCAGATACTTAGCCACAACTGTCACTCAGTGGGTAAGCGAATTAAAAATACAGAAGAACTTCCCTCCGCTTCTCAGCAGTTGAAAACTTGAGTAAACATATAATCCTAGGATAAACATTTTAAAAATAAAAGAAAAGGTTTCAGCAGCTGCTCAGGTACAGACCACAGACAACACTTCAGATCCAGACCGGACCGGACCAGGGCTGTTTTTATTATACAGTATATAATTGCTGTGGAGAGAAAATGCTCCCCAGAAATTATATAAAATAAAACATGAGGTGGTGTGTTTAACTCAAGGTTTTACACACCTCTTCAGCGCTGGATGCTTAACTCTCACGGTTTATGTAGTATCCAACACCTCAGGGGGTGTAAAATCTCATTAAACACACCACCCTATGTATTATTCTATATGTAATCCCTGGTGGAGTGCCCACATCTTCGTATTTAGCTACCTTTGTTTGGTGGAGCACCCTAATTCCTTGTAGCATGTGCAGCCATTTGTTACCAGAAGGTATCGATCCTTCCAGCAAAAAGCTATACTGAGGGATAGAGAACTTGTTTAAAATAAAAACAAATCAACAACTGCACAGGGGACTACCACGTTTGTTGTGCTTCTGGTCCTAGGACTGCTGGGTAGTAGTCAGAGGACAGCATAGGCAGCTTGGGAGAAACAGGGAATCGTGAACTCAGCTCTGCAGAGCTGTAACCTTGATCAGGCTTCAGTGGACTTTCTAAGCATGTGCATACCCTCCCCCCCCCAGGCAGTGTATACACGGTCCTGCATTGCTGGATTGGAATGGGTGCAGGCACGGCCCAAGGAATCTACCATGTCTACAGGTATTTCTGGCTCACTATGAGTTTCCTTGTACTCAGATCTGTTATTCAGTTCTCTCAGGCTTGGGAAAAAATATTGCAGCACTCCTGAGACCTTGTCTTGATCTAGCAAATAAGCACTGACACTCACAAATGCCCAAGCATTTGACCTTTACTCAAAGCACTTATCAGATTTCAGTGGTACACTCTGTCTCAGATCCACAGATCCCAATTAATTTTCACATTGTCCACATACTGTATAATCTCAAATCTCATGTTCATATCCTGGGGTTCTGGATATCCTCTTGACCCTTTCCCAGGCTATCAAGCCCACACTGTTTTTCTTCACAGCCTCTTGTTGGGAACCATGGTAAGTAACCCTGTCTCATCCCCTGTGGCTTGAAGACATACTTCATCTTTTCCTCACATGCTTTGATCCAACAGAGAGGGCCTTTCTGCATTTGCCAGAGGCATGCTCTGATAAGGGATCTCTATTCCCCCTCCATCTGTCCTTGAAATCATTTCTGTTACAACTTGCAAATTAGAGCTTTCTGAGGCATTCCTTACCTCAGCTACCCTCACAGATCCTTTTGTAATTGTCTATTCTCTCTGTCTCAAAGCATGAATACTGTTATGCAGTAAAGTTCACGTCTGTATTCTATATCACAGCAAGCTGGTGTTTGTTCCACTGAATATGAGCTCCTGATTCCCAAGGAGACCATCAGGCTGGTGCCTTTCCCTGCAAGCAACCAACCAACTCACCTCCTCTCTCAATCCACAGGAGGACCTGCAGGATCCCAACCATACACACATAGCCATGTATGCTGTCTGATGACCCATGACCTGCCCACTCAGACTCCTTCCCCAGCTGGTCAAACACTGGCTGCTACTACCCAAGGATTTAGCTTCCTTCCCTTTTTTACCTTGGAGACAGACAGATCTACTACTTTATCTTGCTGCTTTAGGTCTGTTGCAACTCTCACCTGCTGTTCTTAGGTGCGTTGACTCTGCACAGGCCAGACTCAATCAATCAATATCAATACTTTCTTTATAAAGTGCCTTTCAAAATCAAGGTGCTGTATAGCCGTAAGCCACAGTATATAAAAACAAACAACAGTATAAGTTATTTAAAATCAATCTGGATAAGCCTGAGAAAAGAAATATGTTTTTAACATAGTTTTAAAACTACTGACAGTCAGGCATTCTCTTAATTAACGAGGTAGAGATTTCCACAGAGTCGGTGCTGAAAATGAAAAAGCATGAGCCCCTGAAGTTTCCAAACGAACCCTGGGAACCTCTAGCAATCCCTTGTCGGCGGATCGGAGAGGGCAATTGGGGGAGTAGGGAGTCAAGAGATCTTTCAGGTACTCAGGTCCCTGTTTGTGTAGGGCCTTAAAGGTAAGCAAGCCTACCTTATAGGTGAACCGCCACTGAACTGGCAGCCAGTGCAGCTCGCGCAGCACAGGCTTAGTATGACTGGTCCTAGAAGTGCCAGTCAGCAGCCTGGCCACAGTGTTCTGCACTATCTGTAAGCAGCAGATATCGACCCTAAATAGCCCTAGGTAGAGGGCATTTCAATAGTCAAGACAGGTAGTAATGAAGGCATGGACCAATGTTAGAAGGTCACCCGGAGGAACCAGGTGTTTCACCCGGGTGATATTTCTCAGATGGTAAAATGAGGATTTAACCACAGCCAACACCTGAGATTTCAGGGTCAGGCCATCATCAAAAATAATGCCCAGGTTACGCACCCGGTCTGAGGTAGTGAGCTGGACACCATCAAGCCATGGGTCCGACATGTGCCCAGCCCCAAAACTCGCCCCCGGGTGATCCGGGTCCACAACCAACACTTCAATCTTATCCAGATTCATTCTCAGCCAGCTCAAGTTCATCCAGGCTTTGATCTCTGAGAGGCAACTATTTAGCAGAGACCACATCAATCTGTCCGGGTACAAAGGACATATACAGTTGAGTATCATCTGCATAGCAGTGAAAACTCAAGCCGTATTGTCTGATGATATCTCCCAATGGCAGTATATACAGTGTGAACAACATGGGCGCCAATATGGAGCCCTGCAGCACCCCACAGGACAGGGAGACGGCATCAGAGAAATAAATTCCAGTGACCACCCTCTGAGACCTGCCTACGAGGAAAGATCAAAACCATTCGAGGACTGTACCTGGCAGTCTGCAAAGGAACCGCAGCATCTCCTAAAGCACCCCATGGTCCACAGTGTCAAAGGCTGCTGAGAGATCAAGAAGGACCAAGATGGTACAAGCCTTTCGATCTCTCACCACTAGGAGGTCATTAAGTACTTGAACGAGAGCAGTTTCTGTGCTATGCCTCTTCCTAAAACCAGACTGGAGAGCTTCATAGACATTGTGAGTTACAAGGTGATCATACAGCTGCAACGAAACCACCTTCTCAATAACCTTCCCCACAAAAACAAGGTTAGAGACAGGTCGGTAGTTAGCTGGATCATTGGGATCCAAGGAGGGTTTTTTAAGGAGTGGTCAAATGACCGCCTCCTTTACGGGGTCTGGAAAGACTCCCCTCTCCAAGAATCTCCATACAATTTCAGCTAGGATCGGGCAGATAGCATCTACACAACCCACTAATAGGTGAATAGGGCCCGGATCCAAACTACAACAGGTTGGGAGCAAAGTCTGGATAATCTTCACAATGTCCATGAATTCCAGTCAACTAGAATCAGTCCAGACAGACTGGGTGCTCACTGTCTTCCATCGACATCCGCAACCCCTCATGGAGGGAGCCGGGCCAATTCCGGCCCTGATGCTGGCAACCTTATCTGCAAAGAACCGAGCTAGCTCATCACACTTATTTTGTGAAAATGCACTTTCGGACTGAAGACAGATTGGATTGCACAATCTGTCGACAGTTCGAAAGAGTTGAGCCAGTCAATTTTGAGCAGCAGAAATCTCCCTGGACAGGAACTCTGCCTTCTTACGGGTGAGTTCTGATTGATAGCCCTCATAATGTTCCATCAATCTAAGCCTGTCAGCATCAAGGCCAGACTTCTGCCATGCTCTCTCCAGCCTTTGACCAACCCGCCTCAACTCCTTCAAGGACCCATCATACCAAGGGGACTTTGGGCGAAGAGTGAGTGGTCAAACATGAACAGGAGCAATCAAGTCCAAGGCATCTCCCACTGCCTTATTATAGACTAGTACTAGATCCCCCAGACTTGTGCTTTCACTCAGCAATTCCAATAGTTCAAGAACCACCGACAGACCATCTATGGTAACTCCCCTCAAAGGGTGGTACCGGACCATCTCCGATGAGGTAGGTCTATTTGAGGGGGGCCCCAAAACTGAACCCTATGGTATGATGGTCAGACCAACGGACTGGTTCCACCCCCAAGTCAGAGATCTCTATCCCCAGGAGGAACAGCAGATCCAATGAGTGACCTAATATATGGGTAGAGGAGGTAACAACCTGTGTGTGTGTCCCAGCATTGTCATTAGCTGGAGGAGATTTTGACCAAACTGCGAGAGTTCATCATCGACCCAAGCATTAAAGTCCCCCAGAATAATCCATCTGAGAGACTCCAACACCATGTTGACGAAGAAGTCAGCAATCTCCTGCAAGAATAAGTCCCCATCACCTGGTGGATGGTAAATGAGGAGTATCCTGAAACCTACACCCTCTCCCATGATACACTCAAAGGATCTGGTGATTCCTACTGGAACCTCCACAAGGCTCAGTTTGGTCTTAAAAAAGATGGCTACACCCCCACCCCTACGATCCAACCTCGGGCGGTGAATCACCAAGAACCCAGCTGGAACTGCAGAAGCCAAAACTGTGTCTGCATTTTCGTCCAGCCAGGTCTCGGTGATGCATGCCAGATCCACCGTTTCAACAAGGTCAGCTATAATAGCTGTCTTGTTTTTGATGGACCTGGCATTACATAACACTGCCTGGGTTGGATGAGATGCTGAGAAAGACCTTGGCTCCTGACCAGCATTAATTGTTGGGCCCTTGGGTGTGGGAATAAGACAGGGATTACCCCTGTCCTGGCACCATTTCGCCCCAGGGTGTCGCCTGGTCCCTACCACCCCAATTCATCCCCCCTTTCTGTTCCCCCACCAGGCCCCGTTCCCCACCCCTTCCTATTTCTCCTAGCTATCACAAGAAATTGACAATGCTTATAAACCTCCACTGGAAGATAGGGGCAATCAAAAGGGTGCAGTTCCCTGAGTCTGGTGGGGGAATACTGCCTGACCATCTTTCGGCCACCCCAGCACATTTTAAAAACAATTACAGTCCCACGCTATATAACTTAATCCCTCCCAAATCAACTAATATAATTAACAAATCAAATAAATAAAATTTGCTATCAAATATATAACAAAAACAAAAATCAATTACTATATAGAATAATAAATCATATACCCCCAACCATCAATAACAACAATAAAGTAAAATACAATCAAATAATAATATGAGTCAGTGTTAAATGCAGTTCTGCAAAAGCAATCATATAATACCAAATTTGAAAAAGTGGGGCTCTCATCCCCACTCAAAAATAAAGTGTCCAGTTGCTGTTCTCTCACCACAGCAGTAATCAGCAAAAATGGAGATAAAAATCCAGTGGCCCTCTCACTGCCTCACCAGTTCAGCAGCCAAATACCATAGGGATCCACCACTGAGGTTCCTTCCACCAGGATCTCCCTTAATGTCTTTGCAGGAACCCTCCATTGTCCCAAGAGCCATTGGGTCACCTCCCTTGTAGGGAACTCCAGTGGAGTTCCTGCTTCCTTCCAATGATCCCTACTGCTGCCCTTCTATAGGCAGAACCTCTGACTAATCCTCAGTCCCCCAGTCCCTTGGGACTTGTCCCCTGGTGCCCGAGGTCCCCCACCTGTAGACACCAGGATCTCTAATGATCTCTCTGTTTTGTCCCTGCCTAAAGAACCCAAACATTTTCTTACTTTCCTAAGCCCCTGGCACCATGTGAGCACCCTAGTTTATCTACTCTATTAGCTCATCCCCTGGCTGTACTCTCAGGGAATGGTTCCATGGCATAATGTTGACACCTTTATGGTGCAGAGTAAAAACAGCACCAGATTATGGCAACTGACACAATCAGTGAACCCACTGTTTGCAGGGGGCTGTGCCCCCCCAGCCCCCATTATTAAATATACTAACTCTGGGGGGGTGGACCTTGGGGAGGGGGTACAGAGAGTTCATTGATTGTGTCAGTCACCGTAATCTGGAGCTGTTTTGACTCCACGCCATAAAGGAGTCACCATTGTGACAGTATATGTCAGGAAATGATGCTAGAGTGTCAGTTTCCACTGGATCCCTCACGTGAACAACCATCTCCCCCAAATGTAAAGACGGATGTGTTACAAATGTTTTTCCCATACATGTTTTCTTCATGAAATGGACAACCACTGAGAGAGGGGTATGCATAACTGACTATGTGTGATGAGTCAGCCAATCAGAACTGATCCCCAGAATTGTGCACACAGAGGAACATGCGAGCTGGAGCTCAGATTTGCTTGGGAGAAAAAAAGGAGCCAGATAGGTGAGTTATTCAGCCTTCAGCCATTTGAGCGAAAACAGCCTGTTTAAAATCTCTGAACTGGGATTTTTGTTCAAAAATTGAACAGAGGTTCCAATATGGGCACTGAAGGAGCAGCACATTAACGCAGAAATCTTTGAATGCCAACCTATTTGTTTCATGATTTTCTTTCATAAAAGAAAGGAGTGTGCAGCCTGCATACCATACAGAGGACATGCTCCCTGTACTATACATAGGATGCATGCTCCCTGCTTTTCATATGGTGGCCGGCCAAGGAGGTGACAGAAGAGCTGTGTCAGTCGCTGTATCTGAGCTGCAGCACAGGTGCCTCAGGTATGTGGGGGTTGGCAGAGTGAGTGGCTGGTGCCCACGGTGGGGGAGGCCGCTGGATGTCAAGGACTGATTACGTCGGTATGGGGATGGGGATTGATGGGTGGCTGGGTGCCACTAGATACCAGGGACAGAGGAAAATTTATTTTTTCATTATGTCTTGCAACTGTTTATTTTGGAATTCATCAGAGTGTCATACAGAGCTGGTGATCAGAGGGAGACAGGAACCTCTAGACACCAGGGATGTATCTAATATTACCAGTGACAGAGAACGGGGGATGGGGGGACCAATGGCCAGCAGGGATGATACCCCATTTCATGGGGCAAGGGATTGGAGGCTGGAGGGACCACTGACCACCAGGGATGATAGTGCATTTCATAGGGCCAACCATTGCAGACTGGGGAACCACTGACCACCAGGAACAATGCTTCATTTGACAGGGCCAGTGATTGGTGAACAGGAGGGACCACTGGATGCCAGGAACGATGCTTCATTTCACAGGGCCAGTGATTGATGAATGGTGGGGGACCACTGGATGCCAGGAACGATGCTTCATTTCACAGGGTCAGTGACTGGTGAACAGGGGGGACCACTGGCCAGCAGGAATGATGCTTCATTTCACAGGGCTAGTGATTGGTGAACAAGGTGGACAACTGGATGCCAGGAACGATGCTTCATTTCACAGGGCCAGTGATTGGTGAACAGGAGGGACCACTGGATGCCAGGAATGGTGCTTCATTTCACAGGGCCAGTGATTGGTGAACAGGGGGGACCACTGGATGCCAGGAATGATGATTCATTTCACAGGGCCAGTGATTGGTGAACAGGGGGACCACTGGCCACCAGGAACGATGCTTCATTTCACAGGGCCAGTGACTGATGAACAGGGGGACCACTGGATGCCAGGAACGATGCTTCATTTCACAGGGCCAGTGACTGATAAACAGGGAGACCACTGGATGCCAGTAATGATGCTTCATTTCACAGGACCAGTGATTGGTGAACAGGGGGGACCACTGGATGCTAGGAACGATGCTTCATTTCACAGGGTCAATGACTGATGAACAGGGGGGACCATTGGATGCCAGGGACATTATCCTTACTACACAGGACAGTGATCAGCAGGTGGGGGGACCGCTAGGCACCAGGGAATATTAGTATGCTATATGCGACAGTGATCAGAAACAGAAACATAGAAACATAGAAGTTGACGGCAGATAAGGACCGCAAGGCCCATCCAGTCTGCCCATTTCTTTTTCTACCTTATAAATGTGCCATCGGCCTTTGCTCTGTCAGTGGCCTATCTATTCATAGTCATTTGTATTGCTCCCTTATGCCTATCCCATGTCTGTTTGAAGCCCTGCACTGTATTCAAAGCCACCACTTCTTGTGGTAAGCCATTCCATGCATCCACCACCCTTTCTGTGAAAAGAATTTCTCACATTCCCCTTAATCGGCCTCCTCTAATCTCATGCTGTGTCCTCTTGTCCTGCTATTTTTCTTATATTTAAACATGTTAGACTCTTTCACCTTGTTTATGCCCTTAAGGTGTTTGAATGCCTCGATCATATCACCTCTCCTCCTTTGCTCAAGGGTATACATATTGAGCTCCGTTAATCTGTCCTCATATGTCTTCTGATGCAGTCCCTGCACCATTTTGGTTGCCCTTCTCTGGACTGCCTCAATTTGGTTAATGTCCTTGTGAAGGTGTGGCCTCCAATACTGCACGCAGTACTCCAGATGGGGCCTAACCAGTGGCTTGTACAGAGGGATTATTACCTCCCTCTTACGACTTGTGATACCCCTACTAATACACCCTAACACCCCCCTAGCCTTACCTACTGCTTTAGAGGTCTGCTTGGATGATTTTAGGTCATCAGTGATGATGACTGCCAAAGTATCTTTCTTCCTTTGTGACTGCTAGCAACTCCTCCCAGCCTATAGGTGGCTTCAGGTTCTCTTCCTATGTGCATGATTTTGCACTTCTTTGCATTAAATCCCAGTTGCCACTCTTCTGACCATTCTGCTAGTTTATCCAGATCTCTTCTCATTCTGCCCACCCCATCTGGATCATCTACTCTGTTGCAGATCTTGGTGTCATCTGCAAACAGACAAGCCTTACCCTCTAGTCCATCTGCAAGGTCACTAATGAAGATGTTGAAGAGGACTGGCCCCAGGACTGATCCCTGAGGTACCCCACTTGTGACTTGCATCTCTTCTGACTGTATACCATATACCACCACTCTCTGTTTTCTGCCCGTCAACCAGTTTGCCACCCAGTTGACCAACTTCTGACCCACCCCGAGCCTACCCAGCTTATTTATCAATCTTCTATGTGGAACAGTGTCAAAAGCTTTGCTGAAGTCAAGGTAGGCGACATCAACTGCTCCCCCTTGGTCCACCACTCTGGTTACCCAGTCAAAGAAATCTATGAGATTAGTTTGACAGGACCTTCCTTTTGTAAACCCATGCTGTCTTGGATCCTGTGCCCCTATGGATTCCAGATGTTGCACTATCCTTTCCTTAAGGAGTGCCTCCATAATCTTGCCCACTACTGAGGTAAGACTGACCGGTTTGTAGTTCCCGCCTCCTCCCTGCTACCACTCTTGTGGGCGGGATCACATGAAACCCTTCTCCAGTCTTCTGGGACCTCTCCTGTGCTCAGAGACTCACTAAACAATTCTGCTAATGGCTCTGCTAGTTCCTCCTTTAGCTCCTTAAGTACCCTGGGATGTTTGCCATCAGGTCCCATTGCCTTATCCACCCTGAGCTTAGCAAGCTCTTGTAGGACCCTTTCTTTTGTGAAGGGAGTAGTGCTCACCTCCCTCCCCCCTGTGTCCATGATGCTGAGCTGTGGGCCCTGCCCTACCTTCTCTTCAGTAAATACTGAGCAAAAGTATCTATTTAGGATAGATGCCTTTACAGGGTCCTCCTCCTCACATGCTCCCTTTTCTCCATTAAGCTTAGCAATACCCCTCTGGACTTTCTCCTTTCACTAATGTATCTATAGAAAGTCTTGTCACCTTCTTTTACTGTTCTTGCTAGTGTTTCCTCAGTTTGGGACTTTGCCTGCCTTACTGCCTTCCCTGCTTCCCTTAGGGCAGTTTGGTATGCCTCCCTATCTTCATCCCGCTGTGTTCTCTTATATTTTCTGAAGGCCAGCCTTTTGGCTCTGACCTTTTCTGCTACTGTATTTGAGAACCAAAGTGGTTTCCTTCTTCTTTTGCACTTCCTTTTCTGTCTAACACAATGGGATGTTGCTTCAAGTATTGCATCCTTAATGCTTGCCCACTTTGCCTGTACCCCTCACCTGTGTTTCTTTTGCCAGGGCTAGCTTAACTCTGTTGGCCATCTTATCAAAGTCAGCTCCTCTGAAGTCCCATATTTTGCCTTGGAATGGGATGATTTAGATGTAGTGGCCAAATTGAACCATACCATGTGATGGTCACTGGCCCCCAGGTGACCTTCTACCTGGAGATCTGTGATCCCTTCTTTGTTAGTCAGTACTAGATCTAGGATAGCCCTGTCTCTTGCGGGTTGCTGTACCAGTTGTTTGAGGCCCTCCCCCTGCAGGGAATCCACTATGAGTCTAGTTCTGGCAGATGTTCCTGCTGGTATTGACCAATCTGTATCTGGCATGTTGAAGTCTCCCATTATCAGAACCTCCCCTTTAGCTGTCATGTCTTGTATATCTTCTAACAGTAATGTGTCTATGTCCTCCCCTGGTCTGGGGGCCTGTAGACAACCCAGTTCTTATGGCTGTCCCATTTCCTGTTTCAGGGTGACCCACAGTTCTTCTGGCTCCTTATGTGTATTCTGAATTTCTGTAGCTTTGATATTTTCATTAACATACAGGCCTACTCCTCCCCTTTTGCACCTCCTGTCTTCTGAACAATACATAGCCAGGTACTGAAGTCTCCCAAGTGTGGTTACTGGTAAACCACGTCTCACTAATTGCTACTATGTCCAGTTTAGCCTCTGACATTATTGCCTGCAGGTCTGGGATCTTATTTCCCAGGCTGTGAGCATTTGTGTACATGATTTTCCATTGGCCAGATTTTGGTGTGTTAGTTGTTGGGTGAAGTTTGGCATTACCCCATGCATCGTATGGGGAGACAAACCTTTTTTCTTACCTGGTGATGCAAATGAACGGCAAACATGCTGAATTCCTGTTTGACCACTAGCTGAGGGGGGAAGGGTGTTCTTCCCATTCGACGTATGGGGTGCTGCACCCCTCTCCCCATTTTCTAGTTTAAATATTCTGCAAAGATGTCAAACTTCTGCCCCAATGCACTGACTCCCTCTTTAGTCAGATGCAGTCCATCAAATTTAAAGAACTTTCGCTCCCAGAACTGTTGCCAGTTCCCTACAAATCTGTGTCCTTTTTCCTGGCACCAGCCCTTGAGCCACGTGTTTAGCTCCCCTATTTCCCCTTCCCTGACCTTCCGTCCATCTGCTCCCCTCTCCCAGACTGGCAGGATCTCAGAGAAGGAGATGCCGGACAAAATTTTAGCAATGCAGTCAGTGTCTCTCCATGCTGATGTACCTGGGAGACATCTGACCATCACCCCTGGCTGGAGATGGGTATCAACTCCCCGAATCATGGAGTCTCCTATGATCAGAAGTTTTTTGGATTTCCTTTGTGCTTGTTTTGTTTTGGTTCCTGATTTGGGTGAGTTTTGTTGTGCTAGCTCCTGTGCCGCAGTGTCCTGCTCTGCAGTGTCTTCTGCCTCTTTATTTGATTTCAGAGATAGAGGCAGATACCTGTTTGTAGTGTTTATATGGTTTTGGAGGTAATGTGTTGGAGAGCAGAGAGTGATGTGGCACCTGATTTGCTCCTCCTAACCACCTGCCAACCTCCTGGACCAACTACCCTCTGCGGTCGACATTTTTCTGTTGGATGCTGGGGAAATGGAGGGTGGTTCTTATAATGTATTTCCTCTTCAATATGAAATTTGAGGCGTGCAATCTCTGCTCATGCTGCCCAGAGCTGAGCCCTAAGATCTCCAAAGGCCCAGCATGTAGGACAGTGTCCTAAATCCTGTAAGACTGTCCTTCTGAAAATTGTTCCACAGTACCTGCAGTTAATGAAATCCATTCCAAATAAGTTGCTGGGTTTGTAACCTAGTCAGAGTAATTAGAAGGAAAAAAAAAAAATGCAAGTAATGGTTTAATTGTGCTTTGTTTAACTTGTTATAACAAGTTAAATTACTAGTGCCCCTGTAAATGAGATCACCTTGTGGAGGCCCCACTGATCCGCCCCTTCCTGCTCTGCCACAGGAAATGTCACAACTGTGGTACCCTATAAAAGGAGTGCAGCGTGGGGTGGTTGGGGATGGGGGTGGGTGGCTGGGCCTTCCCTGCCTAAAGAAGAACCACGGACGAAAGAACAAGGAGGTAGAGAGAGAATCAAGTCAACAACATATGCAGTAACCCTGAAAGCTTATCCTAATGTTAGATAAAACTGTAAAACCTGTAAAGCACCACCTGTAATAATTTCAGAGAAGATATACGCAAGAAACACTTTGCTCCAGAGAAAAATAAAGCAGTAACAGAAGATATACCTTGCAAAGACAATTTGAATCAGAAGATTACAGGGGTAATCTGTTAGCACACACCTGTAGGCACACCTTGTAATAATGCAGAAGAAGGTATACCAGCAACAACAATTTGAATCAGAGAAAAAATAAAGCAATGAAATGTTAGCAACAAACAGTAGCAATCCCTGTGAGTAAAAAACAAAAACACCACCACACAGTAGATCTGCTTAGCCAAACTAAGTCTTAATCCTTTTCCCTTGCTCTGGTAAGTTTCTCTACTCTGCCTTTCAAGCAATCTTAGAAGGAAAGAGCTCAGGTGAAGCAAGGTGCCTTGGCCAGCAAACCAAGTCTTCTACTTCAGCAGGTGGGGGGACCGCTAGGCACCAGGGAATATTAGAATGCTATAAAGGAAAGCAATCAGAGGGCAGGGGGTACTGCTAGGCACCAGGGAATATTAATATACTTACGGGGATGGTGATCGGTGGGTGGGGGGGACCACTGGATTCCAGGATGTTTCACTCTACATAATGGGATCTCGTTTGGAGAGTGGGGTGGTGCCACTGGACAGCAGGGGATGAGAGTGCTTCCCCAAACACCAACATGGTTGTTGGCTGCAGTTGCTCTGGCAGCTGCTAGGATTGGCTGGAATAAGTTGTGGTTTTGATTGATGGTATTTGCGCTGAGCAAAGTGACCACACTGCTTCCTTTTCTGCATCGCTAATGCACTGAATATTGCCCAAGTGCCAGTTTTCCTGTCCCTGCCCCTCCCTTTGCACACAGCATGCATTAAGTTTTTTGTGTGTGCGCTAACCCTGTTAACATGCACAATGACTCCCTTTGAATGTTGTACATGGGCACAAACCCCGGGCAAACAAGGTGGAAATACTTTGCCCATTAGGCAAAGTTTTGAATATCAGGCCCATGATGTTTTAATGAAAGAAAACAGCAGAAAACGCAAAAAAAACTTGAAAAAGAAAGTTGTAAGCTGAACGTCATGTTAGAGACTCATTCTGCTCTTGCAACAACTTTAGTGAGTCAGTTGCCACTGCCTGTATGTTGAAAAACATGGAAAATAACCAACAGCTTTTACATTTGAAATTTGTTAGCAGGAAGCATTTTGTTGGATCATATCTGGAAGCTAGCATATATTTTGTCTGCGTCCATGGATGCAGTCACACCTAGAGTGTTGGGTTTCCTGGATGTAGAGAAAGCTTTCGACAGGGTTTTTTGGCGGTTTTTGTTCTCTGTGCTTAAACAGTTCAAAAACCTACAAGAATTAATTTTGTGGATACAACTTTATTCCCAACCAACAGCAAGGATTAGATGCAGTTGAGTTTTTTCTCCCAGTATTCACTCAAAAATGGTATTAGGCAAGGTTATCCCTTATCTCCATTTTTATTCAATTTATATTTGGAAGCATTGGTACGTCATAGTCGACAACACCCGAGAATTGAAGGAATTCCCTTTGGAGGCAAGTAATATAAATTATCATCATATGCAGATAACATTTTGCTGAATCTCCAAAATCCTTTCACTTCTCTTTATTTATTTATTTATTTATTTATATTCACATTGGAATTACAGCCCTTTGAGTCAAGGACTAATTTCCAAAGGCTCCAAGTCATTAACAGAGTATACAATGAATATATAAAGGATATAACAATCACAGACATTACATGACAGAGACTTAATTACAGACAATAGAATGTGCAGAATAAAATTTAAAAGAAAACATTATCATACATATTTGAAACTGTAGTCCTATACAGGGTGGCAGCTAGCCACAGTTTATCATTGTGCAGGTACAGAACACAGACGCATTGCAATGGATGCTGTCTCACAAGAGACATTGTCACCAGAGGAGAAAAACTTTGGACTCCATTTCTGAGTGTGCAGGTCACAGGGTCTAGGACCTTGCCGATTGAGTGTATCTGTGGGTGGAGAAAATGTGGTTCCTGAGTGCAGCCTTAAAAGGATCTATTTTGGGGAGGGTGGCAGTTGAGGTGGGGAGGGCATTGAACTAGGTAGGGGCCCTGTAGTAGAATGATCTTTGGGCAAGGGAAGTCCTAACCCTAGGGACCTGAAAAGCAGTCTTGGAGGCACTGCGAGTGGGGGCAGAGGGGGTAGCAGGGTGGAGGGATGTGGACACCCCGGGAAGGGGGAGAGAAGAAGGGGTATCTTTTTGGCCAGAAGGCAGGTCTGATATTGTAGTCTCTCTCATCCAAGTTGAGTACACTGGCCAAGAAATATAGTATGCACATATGGGTCAACCTGTCCTCCTGGGTCAGAGCCGGCAGGCCTTGTTAATGAACATTCTGATTTTATTGAGAGCAGTGGTGTCAACGACTGCATGGATTGGGAGGCCATAATCAACTAGGGACAGGACTGAAGAGGTGACAGCCAGACAGAGGGCTTCTGGTGGCAGGCATTCCTTATGTCGGTAAAGGAGCCTGATTTGAGCATTAGTGGCTGATGTGAGTGTGTTGATGTGTGAGTGAAAGGAGAGGGCAGGGTCAAATGTGATGCCCTGGTATTTATATGAAAGGACCTGATCCAGCGGGTGAAGCGAGCTGAAAAGTATCTGGAGGGGAGAGTCTCTGGCCTTGCTTTGATGATGGGCAAATAACATAGGTTGTTTTTTCTGATATTAATGATCAATCTGCGGTCAACAAACCAGCTCTTGATCTGGTTGAAGGAGTGTTGGAGGGAGATTTGAAGTGAGGAGGGGTTCTGGTGGGAGGCAAAGAGGACAGCATCATCTACAAAAAGAAGAACCTTGCCAGAGCAAGAGCTGGGTAGGGTATTCAGATAAAGACTAAAGAGAAGCAGGCCCAGAATGTTTTGAAGGAGATAAGGAATTTTGCTCAGCTTTCTCTTTGCAGACTTAATCTACAGGAAATATTGGTGATGCCAGTAAACTATCACATACAGAAAAGGGAGTTAGAACATTTAGGGCTTACATGGGCTCCAAAACAATTACCCTACCTGGGTTTTAAATTGTCTTTATCAGCTTCCCACCTGATTAAAGACAATCTTACTGGTTTAGTACAGACCATACAACAGGAACTGGTTAGATGGCAGCAATTGTCCCTGTCTTAATGGGGATGTATCAATATTATTAAAATGAATATATTACCTCGATTGAGCTACCCCCTTCAATTGCTTACTATGCCATAGAAACATAGAAACATAGAACTTGCCAGCAGATAAGGACTGCCAGGCCCATCCAGTCTGCCCGAAAGCCTTACACTAGTTTATGGCCTCTGACCCTAACTGGTCAATGGCTTTTCACCCCACCTTCCCACCTCTAAGGTACCCTCATGCCTGTCCCGTGCATGTTTAAAACCCTTCACTGTGCTCACCCCCACCACCTTCTGTGGCAGTCTATTCCATGTGTGCACCACCCTCTCCATGAAGAAAAACTTCCTCATATTTCCCCTCAGCCTGCCACCTTCCAATTTCATATCTTGCCCCCACGTTCTTGTACATCTCTTATATTGGAAGATGTCTCCCCCCTGCACCTTGTTTATGCCCTTAAGGTACTTGAATGTTTCTATCATGTCCCCCCGATCCCTCCTCTCCTCGATCAAGTACATATTGCAGTCCTTTAGTCTCTTCTCATATGTTTTCTTGTATAAGCCCTGCACCATATTAGTCAACCTTCTCTGGACAGCCTCAACCCTGTCAATGTCCTTACAAAGGTGTGGCCTCCAGAACTGCATAAAGTACTCTAGGTGAGGCCTCTCTAGTGTTTTGTACAATGGCATCACAACCTACCACCTTCTGCTAGTGATACCTCTGCCTGTGCACCCCAACATGCCACTGTTCCTCCCTGCAGCTTTTGTACTCTGTTTTGACACCTTTATGTCATCAGAAATGATAACCCCTAGTTCTCTTTCTTCCTTGGTGATCATCAGCAACTCCTTCCCCATCCTGTAGCTCTCATCAGGGTTCTCCCTTCCCAGGTGCATTATTTTGCACTTCTTGGAATTGAACCTCAGTTGCCACACCTCAAACCATTTTTCAAGCTTCTCCAGGTCTCTCCTCATTCTCTTCACCCCATCCAGAGTATCCACCCTGTTGCAGATCTTGATGTTATCTGCAAACAGGCAGACCTTTCCCTCTAGTCCTACCACAATGTCACTAATGAAGACATTAAACAGGATTGGCCCAAGGACTGATCCCTATGATATCCTGCATTACCTCTTTCATGGTTTAGTCATTTGCATTCTCAGTTGTCCACATTTCTTTGGCAGGGACAGAAGCCAAGACAAGCTTATTTAAAACTGGTGGCACATAAGACAGCTGAGGGTCTTAATATGCCAGATTTGTATATATGTTACCATGGCGCACAGGGAGCCAGAGACTTCTGATGGTCTAAGGAGGGTGGAATGGAAGGAACCTCTTACACATTGCAGTGGGTGTAAAAGAATCTGACCTTTGCAGGGCTGAGGGTATTACTACTGAAGCTTTATTATATATGACTCAAGCTAAGCTGCCCCATAGTCTTTTTAACTCATCGAGTGACACTTCTTGATCCATATATCAACAGTTGTGTCGAGTGCTTACATTTTCTCCTGGCTGTCATGGGTCTCAACCAATTTGGCATAATCTTCATTTTTAGATAGAGGGTACAATGGTTTTTAGGCAGGATTGGGTGGATAAGGGGATCTTATGTGTTTACTGTCTTTTAAGAGTTGAAACGTGGCTTACATTTGAACAGTTTCAACGTTACACTGTCACTATATGTAACTTTTTCCCCTGCCTGCAAGTGCAACACATGCTAGCTGCAGCACTGGGGTGACAGGTGGACTATTCTGAACCAATTTTGTCTTTACAACGACTTGGAGAGTTAGCCTCTCAAAGACATGCAATTTCAAGTATTTATTATGCCCTCCACCAATACGGCTCTTCCCATTATGCTCTCCATCAGAATACTGCTCCAATGCGTTATGGCAACAATTTATCTCAGTTCAATGGGAAGAAATTTGGAAAAATGAAAAGTATATTACCATGGATAGTTATTAACTGATGCAGTTTAAGATTTTACAAAATATTTATCTTGCTCCTCAGAAACTGCATAGCTGGGGTCTTTTGGATTCTCCTATATGCATTAATTGTGGATCTGGGGAGGGCACCCTACTACACATTTTGTGGTATTATCCAAAAACCTGGTCTTTATGGCAAGCAGTTCAGAGGGTCATGAACCAAATCCTTAGATAAGAGGGTGCTTTTACAGGGAAGAAATGCTTATTAGGACTTGCTCTTAAGCCCCTACTTGGCATTTGTCAATTTTATATTACTTTAATAGTTATGGTGCTTAAAAAAATTTATTTTATGTCACTGACTAGACCAATTGACACTGTCGCTTCTAGAATGGCATGAAGAAATGGTGTCAATATTAAAAATGGAAAAAATGGCTGCCTCCTTAGAACACACAAAACAAGTTTTTTGTCAAAAACAGGTCTGCATGAGCCAGAGTGGTTTGTCCCATGCTTGCATTAAATAAATGCCTGCGCCATGTCAGAAGGAATGCCTGCATCACCAAAATGATGCACCATCCCCTTATTTGGGATTTTCAAAGAATGCCAGTCCTGTCCTTGTGCCTAAGATGCATGTAGCTGTTAGACCAGCCAGAGCTGGTCTAAGGGACACTAGAGCATATAAAGAGACCCTTTGCAGGTGGTCAGATCTGACTATGCTACTATTAAGGGCCAGTATTCTCCTGCAGGACTAGTTTAGAACGTTCTTTACTTAGCTTGAGTCATTCTCATCCTTTGCATCATTTTTTCACTCAACTGGCACCATTTTTTTACTCAGCTTGCACCATTTTTTACTCAATTTGCACCATTTTTATTCAGTTTGCACTATTTGTTTTACTCAGTTTGCGTCATTTTCATTCCTTGCATCATTTTTTGACTCAACTTGCACCATTTATTTTGGTGCAGCTTGTGTCATTCTAATCTATTATACCTGTTTGTTGATGCAATGGACCTCTTGCATCAGTTTGGAGGACTTTGTCACAGAGAACGCTTTTCTTGCAAAATATGACGCACAGTATTTGGCGTACCTAAATCTGACTCAAGTTGGTTGTTTGACGCAGCTTGCATGGATCTAAGGGATCTTTGAAAATCCAGTCACCTGAGTCATGGGGTTGGATATTCAAAGCCCTGACACAAACTGCAACAATGGCTGCTTGCATCGAGTGCCAGTGCGTCCGGGACACTGCACCCGATTTTACAATGGACAGGGTCCTGGTGCCTAAGTCCCATGGCTTGCAGCAATAGTGGTGGTGTGCCAAGAAGATGGCGCACCCACTCAGAATGCTGCAGCAGCCACAGGGCATATGGGGTGAGAGGTGTACCCTTGAATGGGGGCATTGTACTGGCCCATGCCCCCCACCACCACCACTACCATGCCCCATACCACTGGTTGGGTACACAGGAGTACCCCTATTGCCCTCCATGCCCTGAGCTACCCCAGTTGGTGATACAGTCATCCAGTTCACCCTGGTGATCTAGTGCCCCCCCACCCTAGCAGGTATTGCCCACCCCCACACTGTACCTTGCTCCAGTGACCAGCACAGCCCCCCACACACCTCCACACTAGCCACTGAATGAACAGGCAGAGTTCATATAGTATACAGTACATGCTCTGCCAGGTCATTCGGCGGACAGCCGCAGTGGCATGCAGAGGGCTGTGCCGGTCACCGGAGTGGGGTACAGGATGGGGGTGGGCAATACCTACCAGGGTGGGGAGGCACTAGATCACCAGTGTGACTTCAGTCATCATGTCACTGTCAGGGTGGATTGGGGTGGGGGGGCACTAGACCACCAGGTATAAGTCAATTACAGGTGTAGGGGCAGGCTGGCACACAGTGGTCATCACTCTCTAGGAATGTCTAAGTACCATTAGACCAGCTCTAGGTTTGTCTATCAGTACTTAGCACTTTGTCCCTGGGGAGACCTTTAAAAATAGCGATGTCGGGGTTGTGGCAGCTGGGGTCTGCCGCAAGACCCCTAGCCCCATGCCGCAGCCACAGTTTTGGTAAAAAGCTGGTGCTAGCACACTTTGGAGCAGGCAGCCTGCTGATTGACACAGGCTGCCCTTTAAAATTGCTCCGGCGCTACCCGTGGTGCAAGGTGCTTGTTGCTTCCTACATGTTGGACGCAGGCATCTTGCGCCACTCTAAGGGCTTTGAAAATCCAGCCCATTTTTTTTAACTCAACTTGCACCATTTGTTTTACATAGCGTGCATATTTTTTATCCCTTACATCATTTGTTTGATGCAATAGACCCCTTGTGTCAGTTTGGGGGACTTTGCCACAGAGAAGGCTTTTCTTGCAAAATATAGTGCACAGTATTTGGTGCACCTGGATCTGATGCAAGGTGGTTGTTTGATGCAGCTTGCATTGATCTAAGAGCCCTTGGAAAATCCTGTCACATGTATCCATTTATTGTAGCCCAATATGTTCTGAAGAAGGGATAGGTGGAAATAAAATGTACGCAATTTATAAAAACTTTATGGGTGCTCATGAACTTTGAGAATGAAAACAAGAATATTTGAAAATAAAAAAAGAGAATAATTCAACAATCTAAGGATATTTGGTTGAGGTCCTCCTCAGTTCTTCACCCACATTTTCACAATCCAAAGTTCCAAAACTGGCCCCTGCATCCTGCTGTTGGTTGTGGGTGCAGTTTGAGGAGGCTAATTCCAGAAACACGCAAAAGAAAATGTAAACTGCACTCCTGACAGTAAGTACCCAACACCGATGGATGCTTCAAAATTCAGTAAGTATTTATTACTGAGTCGGCTTGCTCTAATATTTTAAATAATGCTGGTCAAATACACAGGCACAAAACCCCAATGCTTCACCTTCTCCTTAAGGCCCCCTCATGAAGCCTTAAGGAGAAGGTGAAGTGTTGGGGTTTTGTGACTGTGTATTTGACCAGCATTACTTAAAATATTAGAGCAAGTTGGCTCAGTAATAAATACTTACTCAATTTTGAAGCATCCATCGGTGTTGGGTACTTATTCTCAGGAGCACAATTTACATTTTCTTTTGTGATTTTCACAGTCCGGCCTGGAGGAACTCCCAAGCACTTACAGTATATACTTTTCTGAAAAGAAATAAAAGGAGACCCAAGGAAACTTAATCATTCATTGTGCAACAGATTGGGAGGGCAGGTTGGAGAGGCAGCAACCACATGGCTATAGCAAACAAAGAAACAGTAGCCTATGAGGAGGGCGCATGGGGAAGGGTAACATCCGTAACGGTGACTCCTTCTCCGTGAAACACCTCACGGAGTTGGGAGGGTAGGGTGACCGGATGGGAGGGTGAGTGAAATGGGTGACAGGATATCGCTATATTTAAGCGTGCAGGGGGGGCAAGCATAGTGAGCGTGGGCTGGGAGGGGTGGGGGAGCTGTAGGGAGTGGCGCTGCAGTGGGTTGCCAAGCTGTGTCGTGGCATCGGGGGTTGGCCTGTGGCTGGGGTGTGTGAGGTATCACGTCTGGGTGCTGGTGCAATTTTATTGCGCCTGGCCTGAACCTTTATTTTTACATGCTTTCACCCCCCCCGACATGCACACCCCTGGAGTTGAGAATCTTTAGCAGGGTGGTGCATGGGGCAAAGCCCCCTGTGTGGGGGAGGTGTGGGGGGGCACAGCCCCCCCCAACTGAAAACATTGAAAGTTATGTCCCTGGTGTCGTTGTCCTGTGCGCCAGAGTGTGAGTAGTCAAAAATGTTTTCGGCACTCTGACCGTACGAGAACGGTGATTGCCTTTAGGCTTTCACCATTATCGCATAGAACCAAAGAAACAAGTATCCAAAGGATACCTGGAGCATATGCATTTAAGAAGCGTTCATGGGGAGTTGTGGCAAGTCAGTGTCAGTGGCTCAGCAGGTTACACACTCGCCTCTGAGGCTGGACAATCAGATATCTGTGGGTTCTATCCCCACACTAGGCATTTGGGTTAAATCCTAGCACTGAAAGTGTAGTGCAGTATGAGGGTGGTGCTGCACTCCTGAGGTGCCATCTTTTGGATGAGACGTTAAACCAAAATCCCGTCTGCCTGTTCTGTCGGTTGTTCAGGTGGACGTTAACAATCCCATGGCACGTCTCGAAAAGAGTAGGGGACTTTTTATTGAAAGAGTGGACTTCATTACAAATGCAATTCTGTATACATCAAACATTGATCTAACAAATTAAATGTCAAAACAGAAAAGAAGCATATACAGCCATGTCGATCTATGCAAAAAAAGAAACAAAGAAATTACTTCAACCAGTGTCATATAAGAACCATTTTTCACCATTGGCCCACAAACATTTCGTTTTTTCTGGAAAAAAATCATAACTGATCCAGGTCATACACTTTCATTAAACATTTAGAAATATTTACAAGAATCTCAGTACTTGAGACAAATTTTTGCTGCAGAACCCACATACATCTGGCCTGCCAGATGTAGTCATGTATTATGGTTAAAATAACATATACAGGTTCTGCATGATATTTCCCCCATGATCCTGTAAATGATCCATACATCATAGTAGTATAATCCAATGATAAGAACCAGGAATCAGCTAGGAGATTCCAGAAAGAAATTGCATAGAGGTTATCTAAAAATAAATGTTGCTGAGTCTCTAATACCTGAGGGCAAGAATTCCTGGGGCAAAATCTTTAAGAGAGGGCCTTATGTTTGTTATTGGCCCTTACACTTAGTCTTTCAAAATTTCTTAACCAAACACAATCCCAAAGGAAGTTCAGAAGTTTAGGGTTAGTAAGATGGGACAGAACTTGACGTAGACCATACTCTGAACACATGGGGAATGAGAACAGACATACACTCGGAATGTACCATAGTCTTATACAGAACTTTTCTGTCCATAGTCAGTAGCTGTGTAGGAGACACACTCCATTTAATGACAGATTTTACACTTTCTAAACCATATTGCTGAATAAATTGTAGTTTACTTAACGGGTCTGTGGCGTCCAATTCCAAAGAGGGTAAACATGAGGTCAGCCATTACAAAACAAAATGTTTGCAAGGTTTTTCTTCTGGCCTAAGTGCATTACCTATGTTATAACTAAGAAACAGACTGCAGAAGAAGGCAACAGGGTGTACCATACCAACTCCTCCCTCTTGTAGAGACCTATAAGTGAACTCCCTTTTTTCCAGGTTCAGTCTTGAGCCCCAAAAGGCCTGAAAAAATACACTAAAAGGTCATGTCAAAAGACTATGTGGAGGGGGAAAAATCATACTAAGATACAGAAAAACAGGAATAAGTAATGTCTTGATTAAGACTATCCTCTTCTTCTTTGAGATCTGTTGTCCTTTCCAACCTGCTGTAAATCTGTCAGCTCAACTCAAACAAGTATCCCAGTTTGTGTATAATGTCCCCTGGACCAAAAGAAATTCCCAGAACTGAAATAGAATTCGGGGAAACTAATATGCCGGAAAATGTCCCAGATACCGGAGATGGAGTATTACCAAGGGTTACCCCTTTACTTTTATCAAGATTAATTCTGGAGCCTGACATGACAGAGAAGTTCTGATGTACCACAGTAACAGCAGCCTCCATAGTTTTTGATACGACTGTTAGAACTAGGTCATCAGCATAAGCTAAAATTTTAACAGGGAGAGAACCAGGGAGGAGGGACAAACCATATATGTCTTGTGTAGCCATTATTTGTGGACGTAAATTTTCGATACCAAAAACATAACTTAGGGGAGACACTTACCTAACCCTCTGAAGATTTCAATAGATTTACCTGTTCATCCATTAACTTGAGAAATAATGACAGCACTGGTGTATATAATGTTGATCCATGTAACTCACTGGTTGGGTATGCCAAAGGCCAGTAAATTCTGGAAAAGAAAGTCATGCGAAACCCTATCAAATGCTTTCTCTTAATCCAGGCCTGGAACATAACCTTCAATCGCATTACTACTACTACTACTGGCAAATAGTTTTCACAAAACAATTAAGTTATCTTACTACTTCCTATCAGGGCTAGCGTAAGTTTATGCTGGACAAATTAAATAGGAGGAAACTTTGGAGAGCCTGGCAAGCAAAATTTTATGCAATATTTTCAGATCAGTGTTTAAAAGATTCAGTGGTCTGTAATTGCTAAGATCTGTCTTAGGACCTTTTTTATATAACAAGACCAACAAAGCAATATTCATAGATGAAGCATACTACTGAGTAGCAAGCATGTGATTGAACAAAATGATTAGAGTGGGGGCAAGCTCAGCTGTAAAGGTTTTATATATTCCAGCGCCAAAACCATCTGATCCAGGAGCAGTGTTGGAGTTCAGTGAATTAACTGCAATTTCCACTTCTTCTAGAGTGATATCTTGAATGAGGGCCTCAGCGTCAGGGTCAGTGACACAAAGAAGGCCAAGGGAGCTAAGCAGATACTAAGATCCTCAATTGATTGTTGACCCCCAAATATTGATTCAGTATGACTCTCAACTAGTTTTAGAATCTGTTCTGGGGCAGCTACAGTTTTCCCAGTGGGGAGAACAAGCTCAGTGAGCAGTCTACTGTCCACCCGGACCTTACATTCCTTAAAGGGGTCAACAGACCCTTCCTGAAGCCGGGTACTAAACCTAAGTTCTTGATATAAGGATTTCACCTTATTGTATTGCAGTTTGAACATCTGATCCTTAATAATCCTAATCTGAGCTGAGTAGTCATGCTGAGAAACATCTGCTTGGGAGATAAGATGCTGAAGTTGATGCCGCAGTCGGAGATAATTGAGGTAGTCTCTGTTGGTAATGTACTTAGATCTATTCTAAAACAGCACTTGCCAGGACTATTTGATATCCTCTCACCATTCAATCAGGGTGTCCTAACACTCTACTACAGAAAGTCTTGCTGTCCACTCTTGTCTCCATAGTTTAAGCAATGCTGAATCATCTAAAAGACTTCCATTAAATCGCCAACTGTTTTCTTTTTTTACAGCGGAGAGAACTATCCCAAGTAAAGCAGAGGGAAAGAGAAACATGATCAGAAAACTCTAAGGCTCGAGCATTAATATGTAATATGTAAGACTGTGGAGACAAAAATATAATCAATGCAAGTTTTTAGAGTACCATGAAAACAGGTATGTCCCCCCTGTGGGATATTGAGAGCGATATGCGTCAATTAGATTGGCAGTAGATACCACCTGTTTCATCATGTTGAATCATAGAACAATTCTGAGGTACAAAGTCCTCTATCAGTTTGGCATAACCCACAGTTAAAATCCCCTGCCCAAAGAACAAGACGAGAAATGTGGAGATAGGGCTGAATGGACTTAAATAAAGCTAACAGTAGGACCTTGGTCTGAGGTGCATAGATAGTGATTAGCCTGATTCTTTCTGAGAGATATGAAATATCAAGCAGTAAAGCTCTTCCCGGGCAAATGTCTACCAACCTGGCAACTTAAAGCAATGGGTTATTTAACAAAATATCCACCCCATCGCATGCTTCTTCCACTGTAGACCAATATTAGGGGCCTCGATCCCAATACCTGGAGGCATGCTGTAATTCGGAGAGTGTTTTAAGTCTGGTATCCTGTAAACAGAAGATGTCATGTATATTTTCCTTCAGAGAGAAGAGAACTTCTAATCTTTTTCTCTCTCTTAATACTATTTACATTTAATATTGTGATGGTGAGAGACCCCATAACTAAAAGGAGTAGAATAAAACCAAAGTCCATCTAAATCATGGTGTTTTGGATAGTCTGCACTGTCTAGTGTGTTTAGCAATTGAATCATCCCCCCTCCTTCTTCACTGTCTGTGGCTGAGGCTAATGAGGAAGTATCTGTACCTTTCCACCCTGAGTCACCTGTCTCATCTATCAGGGTAGCATATTTGTTCCCTTTTTTCCACAATGGACTAGTAGCAGTTGTGTCTCCTGAGTCTCTAGAATTTTTTACTGTCACAGATTTGTCAAGCCTCATCTGCTTCCTAGGAGTGACAGTTTTGTAGGGTCTCTTATTGAATGCTTGGGGGGAGGCATTTCCACCATCTCTATGCTAACTTCAGGTACTGAAGGTGGGGAAGAACTACCCACAGGAATGATGATAGCATCTATCGGAACTGAGCTAGAGGATGCTGAATCCTCTCTGGGAGCAGCAGGGGGAGTCATAGTGGTAGTCGGGGGGATGGGACTTGGGCCTGGACCAAGGTATCTTGAGCAGTTCTAAGGCTTTGTTCTGCCACTTTTTTAGTTAAATGTTGTTGAGCATCATTGATCAGGCCATCATGGGAAGGACAGTCTTCCTTATTATGGGAGGCCCACGGGCATTGACCATAAGCATGCCTTGTCTTCTTACACAGATTACATTTGAACAAATTCAGACAGCTGGAAGAGACATGCCCATAATCTAAACAGTGGCTACATCAAGAAGTATCACATGCAGAACTTAAATGGGTACAGGATCCACATGAGCGTGGTTGGCCAGCTTAAAAAGAGAACCCCTGTCCTTCCCTAAGGAAAAGCTGCTAGGGAGATGATCTGGGCCAGAGTTGGTGGAAAAAAGCTTAATTTTGACCTTCCAGCCTCCGTTCCAGATCTGCTCACTGTCTAAAGTAGGAGTGGGTTTCCCCAGTACCTCACAACGCTGCCTTAACCAGAACAAAATATCCTCTACATTCAACCCTTTGTTCTTAAACATAACTGTAATAGTTTTCACCAAAGGTTTAGTAAAAGGAATAGCATGAAAGGAGGACCAGATGGGATTATTTTTTTGTACTTGAAATTGGGCCAAAATCTATCTAGGCCAGAAACTGCCTGAAAACTAATATCAAAATTAGTTACCCAAGCTGATCAAGGCAAATATTTTGGAGGAAGAAAAATTCATGGACCCTTTTAGAAGCACCTTAACAATATGTAGCCTGTCCTGAGGTGACACCAGACCCCCCCTTATAAAGCAGGCAAACCGCATTCCTCCTAGGTGCCGGCTCTCCTTTGTTTTGGAACAAGTCTGAAAGTTTATACATTGGGGTTAACTCTGCAAGTTTGTTAGGCTCTTGTAAAACTGCATTGGACGGGCCTAGTCTAACCACGCCCTCTGATGCTACCTCAGTACAGACCTCAATCTCCTGCCTAGGCATGCCTCTATCTACAGAAACCTCAGGACCTGAAACAGTAACATTAGAAATATTTACAGATGCAATAGAAGAGTTACCCCGGGGTTCATTGGAACTCGTAGTGTTTTTGTCTGATGATGCAATGAGTCATTCTGGCGCAGCATCGTGGGAATGGTAAGGAGATGTGGCAGGGTCTGGAATCCATGTACCACCTTGCCCTTGGATCCATCCTGCATCCTCCAAAGCATGAATGGGGGACCAGTTACCAGTTCCAATCTCTGTGTTTCTTGGTGCATTCGAAAAAGCTGTAGGGGAAGTAGGGATCTGTGGATCTTTACTCCATCCAACTTTGTTATGTTGTTTTGAGAATGAAAAAATATTGTCCTCTGTACCAGTAACAGTCTTGGAGCTCCGAATATCAGAGTTTTGAAGGGGCGATGGCACAGTAGGTTGTCCAGCACCAAGCCTGGACTTGGAAGCCTTTGAATGTTTGCTAGGAACATATGACTCTAGGCACACAGCCTGAGGGTCATTAGAACTGCAGGCTGCATTTCTAGTCGGTCCTCATTCTGTTGCTGAAATCAGTCCCTTGGATACCGGAGGAACTGTCGAGATGGGTCCTGCCAAATCGTCCTCTGAGATGGGATGGGTAGGGGCCATCTGTTGAGTAGCTGCACCGCACTCTGTAGTAGAGATGCCATTCGCTAGATTTTCCAGCTCTGCTTCAAGATCCTTGGTTCGCTGTAAGTACTTCTCCTTAATGGAGCACAATTTAGCCATTTTCACCACAACAACATTAGGATCAGGAGTTGCAGGGGAAACCTGCACAGCAAACAAATCCTTTTTCTCACCAGAGATAACAGTCTCAAATATTTCCTTGTACTCCTCCAATGATAAAAATTGACATCCTCATCTGAAAAATCAGCCACAACTAATGCAAGGTCCACAGCCTCTTGCGTGTTTAGGACCGTGGAGGACACCAGCTCCCCTGTCACTGCTACATGCATCTCCTCCAAGGGCTCCGACAAAGTGGCCATCTTGCTGCAGATGGCCAAGGGTTCCCCCTACTGACAGAGTAAGGGAATTTTCCCAATGTCCTGGCCAAATTTCCCCCATTCACTAAAAAAAAATACCACCAACAGTTTAATCTGGTTCAATTTTAGTTGGTTACCACTTGTTCCCCCCACCCCCAGTCACCCCTGAAAAAGGGATTTCTAGTCTCAGTGGGTCTACCGGGTCAACAACATTCAATAAATAAACAAATAAGTGTCACCCACTGCCCCACCAAACTCCAAACATAGCCTTGCTATTGGAACCTTGCAGTACTGGGCTACTCACGCTAAAGGAAGGACAAACAAAAAGGCAAAGGGAATGGCACCGTATATTAGGTAAGGTATAGCTACAAAGGAATATTCTACTCTGGGGGGAGACAGGCACAGAATAGAAACAGTTTGGGTGCAAGTGGTAATGGAAGGGAGTAATAGGGTCAGAGTTGTGTATAGCCCACTGAACTAGAAGGAAGCAGGAAAATGGTGAGGAATTAGGGGAAGCGATCAGGAAGGCATCAGCCAATAGGGAGGTGACGTTGGTGGGTGACCTAGATATGCCAGATATTTTTTTTCTATTTTATTTAGTTTTGGTTGACTGAGAAAGGAGGGCCAGACAATACTATCTATTTTTAGCCTCGTTTTGTTGAGATGGTGGATATACAGATGCAAATCAAGTGAAATTGAACCAGATTAAGCTGCTGGTTGTAGTTTGGTGAATGGAGACAATTTGGCTAGGACACTGGTGAAATTCCACTATTCTTTTCAAGCAGTGCTGTTGGATCTTTAATGTCCACCTGAACAACCACTGGAAAAGGCAGACAGGACCTTGGTTTAACATCCTATCTGAAGGATGACACATCACAGCAGTACAGCATCCCCGTGGTACTGCAATCATGTGCCAACTTTTTATGGTATGTGCCCTATCCTGGTGTGGGACTAGAGCCCATGACCTTCTGGCCCAGAGGCAGATGTGCTATCAATTGATAGCATCAAAACACCATGGACTAGGCAATCCTGGCAGCCAGCAGTGCAAGAAGTCAGGTGCTGGTGGATGTAATGCAAGCCTTATTTCTCATGCATTGGGTCAGTGAACTGACTAGAGGGGAGGGGGCAACACTAAATCTGCTGCTATCAAATGGTGAGATAGTCATAGAAGTAGAGATGAGGGAACTACTGGGGTCCAGTGAACAAAATACAGTAAGGTTCAACATAACCACAGGAACACATCACTCAAATTAAAAAAACTGTAGTCTTGGTCTTCAGAAGGGTGCACTTCAGTAAAATGACGGAATGTAGAATAATAACTGGTAGGAGCAGAGGGAGAGAAAGGACTAGAAGCCAAAGGAGAATGCCATGAAGAGAGGTGTAACAGAGTTGATCACGTAATGTAAGAGACAGGTCAGAAAGAACAAAAAGCTGATCTTGTTTTCCAGAGGGGCGGGAAGGACAGTATGGGGAAAAAAAGGGTAGTAGTCCAAAAACAGAAACAGAGAAACAGAGTGAGGCTAACAGGTATAGTCTGTAATAGTTAAGGGAGGCCAAATTAATGGTAAGAAAAAGTAAAGCAGAGATGAGTCTGAGAATAGCAGAGGGGATCAAGGGGGGAGAGAAACCCTTCTTTAGGTACACTAGAGAAAAAAGGTAACGTAAACAGGGTATTAATAGATTAAAGAAGGAAGGGACATGTGTGAAGGAAGATGCGATAAAGGATAATATATAAAATGATTAGCTGTGTTAAGTATTCACTGTGGGGGATGGGGAACCACTGCTGTGGGTTGAGACCAGGAGAAAGATAGCAAGGAATATTTTAGTTGTAGGGGCTCTATGGATAGAGGGTTTGAGAGGGTGGTGGGGGAAGGGGGGAAGGGAAGGAGATTGTCAGACACCTTCCTGGTACAACAGCTATCCAGAATATGAATACGATAGAGAGGATGGTAAAGAAGAGAGTGCGGGAGCTGGGGGTGCTAGTATATCTGGGTACCAACAATCTGGTGAACCAGGCTATGGGAAGAGTGAAGAACAATTTCTGAAGGCTGGGGGATAGATTGAGAATGCACTCAGCTTCCCTGGCCATTTCTGAAATCCTTATGTATAGGATAGGGAATATGGGAAGGATAGAGCATTAAGGAAGGAGGAGATTGAGGAATGAACTGGTAGTTGAAAGGATGATTTCAGGAGGAGGGTTACCATTTTGTAGGGGATTGTGGGGCTTCTGGGAGAGGGGACTCTTCAAGGGTCAATGGCCTTCACCTAACAAGAGAGGGGGACAGTACACTGGGGCAGAAGTTTGACGTCTACATTGGTGTTCAGGTAACCTAACTGCAGGGGAGGCTGAGACAGGGGGAACCACTGAGGAAGGCAAGCAAGTGGGAAACCTAGCTAGGGCTTCCCAGAAATGGGGGCTAGGAACATTGGTGAGGGAAGCAAGCAAGGCAGGAGTTCATGATAGGCTAAGAAAGGAGGCTGGGGGAGAGAGAGGGATCACTAATCTGGCAAAAACAAAATAGGAAAAAATGGAAATTAAGGAGGTTGAGGGATGATGAAGAGGGAGAATCTATGAAAGATGGGAAAGGTTTGACTGCAAGATGGAGGGTGGTCTGCCTTAATGCTAGTAGCCTTTGAAATAAAATTAGGGAACTCCAAGCAATAGCAGAAGATGAGAGGTTGGATCCTTGTAGCCCTTATGGAAACTTGAGCCACATGGAATAATGACTGGAAAATGATGGTCCTAGGTTACAGCATGTATTTGTGGAGGTAGGGAAAGCAGTCCTGTTGAGCAAAGTCAAGAAGGAACTGCAAGGGGGGGTGTGGCCTAGCTGTGCTGAAGATGGCTGCTTAATTCTACTTCTTCCTGGGACTACCATCTATCATTGTCCATCCTCCTGATCCCAGATTGTCAGCGTTTACCAGCAAGTGAAATATGATTTTACTAACATCATAGCTCAACTCTGGTAAATTATTTTCTCTTTATCATAAGTCTATAGCTATAATTGTTCTGCATTTATACTGCTTCTCTGTGAAGGCCTACTACAATGGCTGAGCAACTCCTGCAAAACAGCTCCCTCAGCGGAGTGGAAACTATGTTTCAACAGCTCATCTGTGAAATTAATGACTTAAAAAGAACATCTCAACAAAACATCACTAACATGCAAGTGTTAGACCAAAAAATCAATTATGCTGGAGTTAAAGTTGCTCAAAATGAAAGTTCTATTAACATCCTGCAAGCCACAATCAGAGAGCAAGACAGAGTTATCAGAAGCCTACAAGATAAAATTGATGACATTGAAAACAGAAACAGACGCAATAACCTGAGATTTTTTGGGTTTTCCTGAAGGTGCAGAACTCGGAGACACTAGTGCGTTTCTATTACCTGTGCTGCCAGCCCTGCTCAAACTCCCACCTGGTCAAGCTCTTACTATTGAGAGATCGCACCGTACTTTAAGCCGGAGGCTTGGTCCAGATCAGAAACCTAGGGCTATCATTGCTAAATTTTTAAACTATGCCCACACTGAACTGATTATCAATAGAACAAAACAAGTGGGAACGCTTACTTGGCAAGATCATCGAATTTCTATTTTTAGAGACTTCTGTAAGGAGCTCTCTAGTAAATGCAGAGCTTTCAATCCTATTAAAACTACCCTACACCAACAAGGGATCAAATTTGCTCTGCGTTATCCTGCTGTCATGTGTCTGTTTCTTGGTGACTCAACCAAAGATTTCAATACTCCCAAAGCCTTGGCTGTATTTCATGGTGAGCCCCAGCCTCCAACTGCCCTGTTTGGAAATGCTGATGTGACTCCTTCTCCCACTGTCTCTGCAACTTCCCAATCAGGCCAGCACACCCACATCATGGCTTCAAATCATGAACCCACTGAGAAACCCATATCTTTCCAGGCTGATGCAGCACCTCCTGTCCGAATCTCAGCCCGCTTGCTAGACAAAAAGAACTTGAATCCACCTTCTTCTAAACATGCCTGTTGAGCAGATACTACTCCTTCTAGGCCTACCTCTCAGCATGAGCAACATGTTGGCTTCACTACACCCCTAACCCTCTCCAATAAGTTTTCTTTACTACAAGAGGACTTAAACTCGTCTCAAGAAGACCTCCCGGAATCAGCTGTGGATCCTGTCGGCAATGACCTTGGAAATGCTTTACAGGGCGGCAGGTCTCCTGATTCCTCTTTGGCTGAATTGGTGACAAGCTCCCCTTTCAAATCGGCAGAGCCTCCTAAAAAGAAACAGAAGGGGAAGCGCAAAAACAAATCAAACCTATAAATGATGCCTGGGCATGTGTATATATTAGTACCTCTCAAGGTTAGTGCCTAATTAACCTCAGCTCTCTGATCGCTATCAGAATTTGTCTGCCCTGCAACCACGCATTGCATTCCTTGTGTGTGCATACTATCGCACCCAGCTGGTTTGGAAAGCGATAAGCTGTACATCGCGGTTACAGGCTTTTGGTTTAATAGCATGTTATGTTATTTAGGCATCTCATTGTGACAGTCTTGGAGTTTTCTATCTCAGTGTAATGTCTGCTACATTATACATCCAGTTATTTCTGCATATATTACTCATAATGTCCGTTTTTGAGTATCCCCAATGTTGGGTATGTTCTTCTTTTAAAGGGACAGTTCTTATATAATGTTAGACTAATTCATATGTGCTCAATGATTTTCTATATTCAGTTAGAGGTGTCTACAATCTTTTTTTATCAGTATGTCCTTCTCACATAACCATTAAGGGAGGTTGCCTGCTTAACTAATTTGTGATCCAACATCACGCCACACATTTGTTACCATATTTAAACATTATAAATTTACAGTATCTTTGGGTTATATTAATGGGAAGCACCAAGTTTTCCTGTCAGCGAAAATGCCAACCTCCCCCACAGCGACGGCACAATACTGACGCAGGTATTGTGCCGCCTCTGGACTTCTTGTTTTCTGACCCCTCCCATACAGGAGGCTCTGCCCCCTGTACCCCCAGGACTCTAAGATTCCAATTCCAGGTCAGAGTTGGTCCAGGGAGGGGGCAGAACACTGGGGGAAGGCAAAACAAGGAAAATGGACCATTACCCCGAATGTCGCCGTAATGGTCCTTTTCCTTATTTTGCCATCGGAGTGTCGACGAAAAGGGGTGCTACGATATTAATGAGGTCCTCAACTAGTTATTCCCTTCATCCACTACTACATCCCAGACTAACATTTAACACTTTAATATTTTTCTCTAGTTTCCTTTCCTCCTTCCTACTCCAATCTGCCTTTATCTAACTTTTAAATCCCCTTTTCTTTAACCACGGTATACCAACTTCTTGTACTGTTTTATTTATCTATCACTTAGTCTTCAGTTTGACCCTTCAATTAGGCATTGCAGGCTATTTTTGAGGTGTCTCATCTTTATTATTTTACTCAATGTGCTGCAATCAATAATAGATAGCACAGTCTGACTCGAAGCCCTTGTGATATGGCTTTTTAAAGCCTGTGTTGTAATCTTATAGCTGAGCTCACTCGACCCTCCTCAGGTCTTGAAATCTCACTATGTTAAAGCAACAACTTCCCTGGGGTGATTTTTGGGTCTGTGCTACTATTAAATACCTAGTACTTATCAATAATATATGTAGTACCTCGAAGCCTGAACAAACTCAACTCTTATAAATGTCATATTGCCAGAATGACTACGTATACCTGTTCAGTACAAGACTTTCACCAGATACCACCCCCCATACAATTTGGCTCTTGAAATGCCTCGACACCCCATAAATCCTTATACTATTTGGACCCTATTCACTCATTTTACCTGAACACTCCTCCTACATAAACACTTTTGTGTCTAAGCATTATGATTATGTGAGTAAGTACATAGTAGATGGCACAAGTACAGCTGCTCTTATAATTTTAGGACTTAGCCAACCATGATGGCATACTGTTTGTATTGCTGTAATAGTGTTTCAGCTCAGTTCTTTTTTCCAGTCTAACTTAGGTTCAAGATGTGTTATTACGTCTGGGATTGCATATACTTTCTGTAATCCCCTTTTCATATATGGTAAGATGTTCATGGTTCCCCCCAGGGAATTATTATGTTCACTTTAGTTCTAGTCACAGTTATAACTTGATATAATTGTTTACAGTTTGTAGCTTGGGTTTAAGATCATTTTCTCCCAAGATTTACTTACTATTTACATGTTCTGTAGTATAGCGAGAGAGTCTTGGCAATTTCACCGACTCATATCTTGCTATATTACTTAAAGACTTCATAGTATGTTAGTATAACATGCATAGGTTTTGTTTAGTAACTATACATATGTCTTCTATATTCTTTTTACTACCTCTCTTCCTTGTGAGACCCAATGGAAACATTCACCCAGGATTTAAGTATTTCCACAAACTAAATATCCTGCATGCATTTGACTGTGCTAGCCCTCTCCCTTCTGAATCTGTAACATCCTCTAGTCCTTTCAATATGAGTCTCTTACTTCCTATTTGTGTTTTCATACTCATCTCCCCATTAACATGAGTGATCTAATTCTACATTCATGGAATGTTAAGGGACTCAACTCACCTTGTAAATGAAAGCAAATACTTTCTTACCTCAAAAAGCATAAAACTCATATTGCTTACTGACAAGAAACAAAACTTTTAATAGAGGATGTCGACAAACTCAGAAGGGATTGGGTTGGTCAAGTATATGCGTCCTCCTCTACTTCTAAAAAACGCGGGGTTGCTATTCTATTACATAAATCCCTTAACTGGACCCTTATCAAATCCATCTCCAATTCAGATGGCAGATGGATTATAGCCCACTTAAATATCCCTGCAGGCCCCCTTATGTTAGTCAACATTTATGCCCCCAACTCTGATTCACCTGAATTCTTTCATAATCTGGCCCAACAAATTACAAACAGTAACTTTAACAATTCTCCTATACTTGTAGATGAGGATTTCAATTTAGCTTTGGAAGCACATATAGACAGAAGAAACTCTTCATGTGATTCCCACCCCAGATGTATTTCTGCACTCTCAATGCTAATGAAAGACTTCGGTCTCGTCATTTGGAGACTGCAAGATCCTAGACAGCGCGACTATACTTTTTACTCACCGCTTCATAAATCTTATAGCAGAATTGACTATTGGTTTTCTTCACCATTCATCACTGAAAAAATTATCGACACAACTGTCCTACCGATTACTATTTCAGACCATTTTCCTATAAAATTACATCTTATTTGGGGCCCGCACCCATCTAAATCCCCCTCCTGGCATCTAGACCCACTCTTATTGAAAGACCCCGATTTCTTACATTGGATTAGATCCCAAATACAAGAATTTCTTTCCTTTAACAACACTCCTGATGTATCTGTAGGTACCATCTGAGAAGCACTTAAAGCAACAGTTAGAGGGAAAATTATAAGCTATGCAGCACACAAGAAAAAACTAAGGGAACAGCAACTGGCCAATTTAGAGAACTCTCTTAAAGAAAAAGAAACCCAATATTATAAAACAAAAAATCCAGATAATAACTCACAACTTCATCTTGAAATTCTTTAGCTTAGAATTAAAATCAATGAATTAATATCCAGGAAAGCTGAACTCACCCTCCTTAGACTTAAACACCATTATTGGGAACAAGGGGATAAATGAGGGAAGCTGCTTGCTTATCAACTCAAGAATCAACAGATGGAGAGACATATTGCCGGTTTGAAAGATCCTTCAGGCAAAATCCATATAGATAATCCCTCAATTAACCATATTATCCAATTCTTCTACCAACAATTATACTCTCACCCCACTCCCCCACAACCTGAATATATATAACAATTTCTGGACAATTTACAGTTACCACACCTCTCCCAATAAGATATGGCTTTGCTAGACGAACTCTTTTCCCTAAAAGAGATACAAGCAGCACTAAATTCCCTTAAATCTGGTAAAGCTCCTGGGAGTGATGGTTTTTCCATAAACTTTTATGAACCCCTAGCTGACATCTTATGCCTCTTACTGTTTAAGGTCTTCAAAGAGGCATCTTCACAAGGTAAGCTTCCCTATTCTATAACAGATGATCTATGATATTCTATGATAAATGACATTATAACCGTCCTACCAAAGAAAGATAAAGACCCTTCTCTCCCATCCAGTTACAGACCTATATCATTACTTAATACAGATGGGAAAATTCTTGCCAAAATATTAAATACTCATTTAGAATCAATAATTTTGAAACTTGTCCACACCTCCCAAGCTGGATTTATCAAAAACAGAACTGGCTCTGATCATCTCCGCTCAATATTTAATTTAATCTACAAAGCTAAATCTCTTAAATCACCTGCCGCAGCTATAGCCATCGACTTTGAAAAGGCATTCGATTCTCTCAACTGGACTTATTTGTATCGTGTTCTATCCCACTTTGGTGTCACTATAAATTTTGTACATGGATTCAATTACTATGCACCCTTCCCTCTGCCCGGGTTCTTACTAACTCTACTCTGTCCTCATCCTTTCATCTTGCAAGAGGTACCAGGCAAGGGTGGCCCTTATCCCCTAGTCTTTTTATTCTAGTGCTGAAACCTCTATCAGCTGCTCTTCATCAATCCTCCATGATCCAAGGTATCCCTATCAGTAATTCCTGCTACACTTCACTATCCTATGCTAATTACCTCCTCATTCTACTCAAAAATCTTGAAATTTTGGGACCACCCTTAATTAAGTTACTTAGCAACTTTACTTCACTTTCTGGGCTCGCTCTGAATCTAAACAAATCAGAAACAATGCCATTGAACAATTTTTGTAACCCTTCTATGAATACGATATTAGGTTTTCGTTGGGCCCCTCAAGGTATCTCTTACCTTGGAGTACAGATCACCTCTAAATTAGACAAGATATGGGATGCCAATCTTTCCTCGTTATTAGCAAATATTAAAAACACTCTCAACAGATGGAAAATGCTTAACCTCTCTTTTAATTGGAAAATCTCTACTATCAAGATGTCAATAGCTCCCAAAATACTGTATCTATTTTCTAATATCTTTTTAACCCTGTCAGAATTGATGATATAATTGGTAATTTTTTATGGGAAGGCAAAATTCCCAGATTTAGTCGTAACAAACTGTGTTCCCACTGGTCCAAAGGGGGCTTCAGGCTCCCCTGGTTCCAAGCATATTTTTGGGCCTTCCGCACTGCCCAAACTGCAAAATGGTTTAATAAACCCAGCAATGAATGACCATTGTGGGTCAATATGGAAACATCTCTATGTCTGGGCAATGTCACCCCTTCCTTCACTTATAACCCTCTCCCCCCAATTTAAAATCTCACCATACTATAGCATCATCCATACACTACTGGAAAATAATTCATAAACACCTTAAATCCAACCCAACTCCTCTCATATATGCCCCCGTTTGGGAGAACTGCAACATCACTCTTGATAATCACTCAATTTTTTGTTGTAATTGGAAAAACTGGCATTTTTTTCTTGGAGGATATACTTATACCTCAGACTCTCAAAAATAAAATCTTTTTCTGACCTGCACAAACAATGGAATCTTCCCCAGCATGATTTCTGGAAATATTTACAGTTACGCATGTCATGGAACCTTTATCTTCCTAGTATTCCTCATCAATCTATATATGATACTTTTATTTCTAAATGGATCAAAACAAACTCTAAATTAAATAGCATCATTTACAAACATATCAGAAATACAATTCCAGATGAATCTACCATTGCAAAAAATAAATGGAGTACCCTTTTAAATTATAACATAACCAATTCACAGTGGCATAACCGCTGACTATCCTGCCATAAATCTTTCAAGGATAATCGCAGTTCACTCATACAAACCAAAATTCTGCATCTATGATACAGAACTCCTGAGATTTTGCAAAAAATGGGCTTAATGAACAACAATAAATGTTGGCGCTGTAACTCCCCCAATGGCAATTTGCTACATATTTTATGGCATTGTCCTCCCATACACAATCTTTGGTATCATATTTATTTCTTTGCAATGAAAGTGATTAGTCTATCCTTTGTATTAGATCCAAAACATTGCATACTTGGCATTTTCAATGCTCTTGCATACAAAATATCCTATTCTCAGAATAGGTGGTTATCCCTACTATTCCTTCAAGTAAACACCTTATACTAATGCATTGGAGATCCAACATTATTCCCACCCTCCCAGATATTCTCAAACAACTATCTCAATATGCCATCCTTGATCGTATTTCACACTTGGCCTCTGATCAACTTAATTTATTTAATAAATGCTGGCAAGATTATTTTAAATATTTAAACACATCTACATATATCGTCACTTAATCCATGGGTTGTTATATGTTCACATTGGAATCTCGCTTCTAGCTCTTTTGTTCCTTTTTCATCTCCTCTCTTTCTATCGTTTTATCTCATTTTCTTCTTCTTCCCTTTCCCTCTTCATTCTTGTTCACTTTCTTAGATATTTTGCTCTTTTTTATGTTCTTCCTTTATACAATCTTATGCATACTTGTATTAAATTACAGCATAATTGAAGTACAATCACGACTGCTCATATTTCTTGTTTGTGTCTACTCCTTTTACCCCTCGAAGCATAAATTGTCATATGTTCTCTCTATCATACAGATTGTACTGCTACATATTGTTTTCTCAACATTTGTTTTCCCCTTTAATATCATTGTGTAATACTTCAGACATCATGTTTTTTCCTTCTACTATAAAGAATATATATAAGTGTATATTGGAAAATGTAGTGTATTTGTATGCATAATCACAATAATTACAATAAAAAGATGAACTGTAAACAAGGAACTGCAACTACCAGAAGGGATTAAAAAAGGGGGAAAGTCTTTTTTAAGTATATTAGTGAAAAAGGGGTATGAAAGATGGCATAGTACGGCTAAAGAGAGGGGAGCGTGGGTCAGCCCACCATTGCAGTGGTAGCACTACCACTTGTGACACCAAAAACCCAGAATCAGAAGCAATCTCAAGAGTCAGAGGACTGACATGGGGGAGGAGGATCAAGCTTTCCAAGGACTGCTCTCCCCCTCTGGGGGGGATGTAGCTGGCACAGTACTGACCACTTGTGGAGGCCGGGGATCTGATACCACGGGGCACTGTGGACCAGTCAGGTAAGTGCCAGAGACGGCAGAGTGATGGGTCTGTAAGAGAGGCAGAATGGAGCAGGGTGGGAGTGGGGGAAACATACTAAAAAAAAAAAGAGAAGGAAGCATGGGTGGAAGACAATAGGGACAAGGCAGAGGTATTGAATAAGTACTTCTGTTCAGTCTTTATGAAAGAGAGGGATGGCTGGTACTGTGAGGGGGAGGATGGGGAAGGGGGCACAGATGAAAAGATCATTGAGGACAGGGGAAGAAAGTTTGTTGTCCCTCAGAATAGATAAATCCCCAGGGTCAGATGGCGTCCATCCCAGAGAGCAGAGGGAACTAGCAGGCTTCCTGGTGGACCTGTTTAATAGTTCACCTGAATCAGTGGTTTTACCACTGGACTGGAGAATGGTGCATGTGGTGCTGCTACATAAAATTGGACTGAGGGATGACCCGGGCAACTACAGACCAATCAGCCCGACCACGGTCATGTGTAAGCACATGTAGACCATCCTTAAGGAAAGGCTGGTAGGTTACCTGGAGGAAAATGGTCTCCAGGATGAGGGACAGCATGGGTTCATGGCTGGGAGGCCCTGTTAAACAGACCTGATCAATTTCTTTGACACGGTGCAAAAACAGTAGACCAAGCAGTTGATATCCTATACTTGGACTTCAGCAAAGCCTTTGACTCTATGCCCATAGGAGACTTATCAGAAAACTGGAGGATCTTGGGGTAGGCAAGAGACCGAATGGGTAGCCAACTGTCTGAAAGACAGGACTTAGATGGGAGTGGTGAGGGGAGCTCTCAGGCTCTAGGGAAGTTACCAGTGGGGTCTAACAGGGCTTGGTGCTCGTGCCGGTGTTGTTTAATGTCTTCATGAACAACACCGGAGAAGGCATAAAGGGCAAAATTTGCCAGTTCACAGGTGACACCAAGCTCTGAGGGAGGGTGGATACAGCAGAGGAGATACAGGACCTAAAGAAAGATCTGGCCAAGCTCAGGAGGTGGTCCAGAATCTAGCAGCTCGGGTTCAATGCAAAGAAGTGCATGGTTATGCACACTGGAGCCAAGAACCTGAGGGTGGAGTACAACCTCAGAGGGGTCCTGGTAACCAAATCCAAGGATGAGAAAGACCTGGAGATGATGATCACTAGTGATCTAAAGCACTCCTTACACTGCATAGGTGTATGTGAAGGTGGTGGCAAAAGCCAACAGATGGACTGCATTGCCAGGGAGATCAATAGCACTCTACACACTGAGTATGTGTGCAAAGGTGGAGGCAAAAGACAAAAGATAGGCAGCATTGCCATGGGGATCAGTAGCACTCCTCACACTGTGTAGGTTTGCGTAGGTGTATGAAGGTGGCGGCAAAAGTCAACAGAAGGGTTGCATTGCTAGGGGATCAGAAGCAGCCAAGTGGAAGTCATAGTGCCATTATATAGATCACTGATGCAGCTGCACCTAGAATATAGAGTGCAGGCTGGTGTCCCTACCTGAAGAGAGACATTAACCTGCTTGAGGAGGTCCAGGAGGGTGACTAAGATGGTTAAGGTCAGCAGGACATGGGGCGAGCTGGAGCCTGGATCACGATTCCTGGGGGGGCAAGGACTGAGATGTTTAAGCACATGAATGGCATTAATAAGGTGAGCAAAGACAGCCTCTTCAGCCTCAGAGGCAATAAAAATATGAGGGGACATTGCCTTAAGCTGGAGAGGGGAGGTTCAGGAGAGAGTTCAGGAGGCATTTCTTTATAGACAGGGTAGTTAAAAGGTGGAACAAGTTCCCTGAGGAGGTGGTCTCACTGAAGACATTTGAGGGCTTCAAAAGGGGGTGGGACAGGGTAATGGGTAAGGTCAGGGCCAAAGAAGGAGTAGGCAGAAAGGGGGGTAGCAGTTTGGGGTAGGGGATGGAGTCCTTAGTTGCCATTTGGGACTCCACAATATGACAGACTTGATAGACTGCTAGGCCTTCTTCTGCTGACACTTTTTGTATGTACGTGTGTTCTTATGTATGGGTAAGATGGGGTAAGGCAAAGGAGGAGGGGTAGCTTTCTATGCCAGGGAAGGCACTGAGGTGGTAGAAGATGGGGAGATCAGAGGAGGGAAGAGAACTGCTGTGGGTTCAGCTTACTATGACATCAGGCAAGAAATTGCATGTGGGGGTGGTGTAATGGTGACTGGGACAGGGGGACAAGGGTGATAAGGATCTAGGGGCAGAAATGAGATAGTAGTAGTAGGGGATCGCAACCTTCCAGACACTGATTGGGACATTCTGGCAGCTAGGATCACCAGGAGTCAGTCCTTGCTATATGTTGCAGGACTGCCTTCTGGTGCATCTGGTCAGGGAACCCACAAGACAGTCTGCCATTCTTGATGTAGTGCACACTAACTTGGAAATGGTAGGTGGAGTGAGGGTAGGGGAACCATGAGGGCAGGGGAACAACAAGGGTCCAGTGATCATAACACCATATGGTTCAAACAGGACCTTGGCACCAATATTCCTTCATCAAAGACTGAAGTCCTGGATTTTTGAAGAGCAGATGAGGGAATTAGGCAGGGTAGGATAGTTGGAGTGGATGGAATCAAGGGTGTAGCGGACAGTGGGAAGAAATTAAAGGGATCATTCTTGAGGCAACAGAATCATGCTTGAAGATGATTACCAAAAGAAACAGGTACAAGAGACCAACTGGGTTCTTTAAGAAGGTCAAAGGGATGGCTAAAGTCAAGAAAAAGGCCTTCATCAGATACAAGGAAAAGCAGGGGGTGAAGAATTGAGTGAGTACCTGGTGAAATCAAGAAAGGCCAAGATGGCAGTCAGGGGTGTACAAAAGCAGGCACAGAGCTGCATAGTGCAGAGTTTTCACAGTGGAAGACTGTGGGCCTTTGCCAGAAAGGGTCACAAAGTCTGCAGATAGGGGGATCCCCCAAATGAAGATATTTACAAGTGAAAGAGTCAGAAAAGGGCTGGCAGCAGCCCTGAAGGGAGATAAGGCCCTGGGGCCAGATGAGAAGCATCCAAGGGTGCTCAGAGAACTGGCATCAGAATTTGCTGAACCCCTGGCAGGTCTATTCATTCAATAGCTGAATTTAGTCAAGTTTCCCAAAGACTTGAGGTTAGCATACATAGATCCACTCCATAAGAGTGGGGACAAGAAATAACCAGGTAACTACAGGCCTTTCAGTCTTACCTCTGTTGTGGGTAAATTGATGGAGACTCTAGTCAAAGAGGAACAAGTGGACTACCTGGAGAGTAATGGGCTCCATGATGGTAAACAGCATGGGTTTGCTGCAGAGAGGTCTTTCAGACCAACCTAAAATGACCAAATGACCAACCTAAAATTATTTTAAACTGGGTAACTAGGGTAGGAGATAAGAGCCAAGCAGTAGCTTTAACCTACTTTGATTTCAGCAAGGTATTTGATTTGGTGCCACACAAAAGGCTGCTGAAGAAGCTAGAGGATCCAGGTGCAGTGAAGGACACAGTTAGATGGCTGGTTAGGGAAGAGACAGCAAAGGGTAGTGGTAAGTGGAGTTAAATCTAGGGAAGAGTCACAAGTGGGGTGCCACAGGGTTCGGTCGTGGGTCCAGTTCTATTTTAATATATTCAGCAGTGATATTGGAGAAGGAATTCAGGGCATGCTGTTTCTATTCACAGATGATACTGTATGCCATCCCTTTTTGGAGGGCTTACTATAGTTATCTGTATCTTCTCCATGTAGGCCTTTATTGAGTGATAGCTTGGGTCCACCATTTGGATGTGTTTGCCTGACCCTTGTGATTATGAAAGGGGATGATTGAAGGTTTAAGAGGCCTGAGGGAAGATAGAGTGCAAGTAGGGTTGGGGGTTTGTACCCTGGCCTGGGAGTGACAGCCATCAAAGTTGTGGTGCTGGTTTCTGCACACGGGAGCTTTCAAGGAAGTTGTAGGGACAAGCAACCATGGGATGGGGTCCCATTTGTGTAGAGGAGCCATGGCCTGGAAGGAAGAAATGTTTGTGTCCACTTCATGCTCTGTAGTACCAGCGTGGGCCATGGGGCCTGTTCCAAAAGAGTGAGGTTTGGCAGTGGGGATGCCGTAGTAGCGGCAGTGCTGCAGTGTGGTTCCTTGGTGGCATAGCCAAAGAGCTGTACCCGGTGTGGCATGCTGCCTCTGGGTTAGAATTGGAAGCCTGCAGGAAGAGGTAATTTGCGGCCTACCATGCCCGTGTCAAAAGCACAGGGAAGGACAGTGTAACTGGAAAGAAGAATTCGAGTTCGCTTGTATGTGATGTCCCTGGTCAGGTGAGCTAGACTCTGAGAGGCCTGGGGGGTGGTCAGGAGCAGCTGTACGAGTAGGGTGGCTTTGTTTTGGTAGGCATAGCCTGTTTGGAAGTGTAGGCTGCTATGTGGGTTTTGGACTGTCCCTGGGGAGCCTGGGAGCCTTGAGAGCTATCCTGTGTGTACTTCAGAACTTCTTCAGCTCTTAAGCTGTGTGGAGTTGTCCCGGTTTTATTTGGCCATCTTTAGAGGACCACTGCAGTTGTGTGCTGCAAAATATCCTGACACTTGTGTACTTATTTCAGTACCATTGTCCTCTGGCTCCATAGAGCTGCATGTGAATCTACTTATTTAAATATTTTTTTATTTCTCCATTGCAGTGTTTGGCTACATAATTACTTTTTGCTGGCTAACCATCTTTGCCCTTTCAGTGCTATCCTGCACCCCTACAGTTTCTGCAGTGAATTTATTCAGCACGTCATCCAGTTACCATTCTTATGGAGACCACCCTTCCCTGCCATTGAGTTCAGCGGGCAAGGTAAGACCAATTTTATTATTCCAATGTGGGTCTCCTGGAATGGTTCTTGATTTGTGCCCCCTTTGCCTTTATGTGACATCAGGACCCCTAGACACAAGTGTGGTGGGTGGGTTACAAATGTGGGGGCTCATCCAGGATCCTTGGTGCTCAAGTGGAGCAGATAGTGGTGTTATTCTGGGTTTGCCAGCTTTGCGGGCTGTGGGTATTTTGGCATGCGTCATGGCAGGGGCTCACCATTTTGATTATTTTGCACCTTCTCCTTCTCCTTGCAGTGAGAAGGCACCTGCAGTCTAAGCTAGACAGTCAGGTGGGGTGAGGGGATGCCTCTGATCAGCCTGGGCATACAAGCTTGGTGCAGAAATGTGCTGGAGGAGTGCCATTTCTCCCTTGAGAATCCGAAGGTGCAGTAAGCCAAGAATGGCTGAGAAAGTTCCATCAGATGAGCCCCAAACTCTCATTCTGGCTTTTCTGCTCTCATGGTTATGGAAGGCAGTAGGAAGAGGAACAGAAGATAAGAGGTCTGTACACTGTAACTATCAGGGCGATGGAGTGATACGTCTGCTTTTGTGTTTGGTCTGCGCCCGGGGGCCAACTCCAGGACTGTTTGATACCTCCCCATAGTTGTTTACATGGCCATATCTGTCAATGGCATTGGTGGGCACAGCGTCGCTGTTGTCCGTGAGGAGTTTGGAGTTGGCAAAAGATCCTAAGGCTTCTACTCCTCTTCTAGAGCCTTAGGTATGTTCTTCTAATATGATGGTGGAAGCAGTAGAAGAAGAGACTGTAGAGGATGCTGAAGGGCACAGCCGTCTGCCCAGCCCCCCTGTGCCTGTCAGTGTTGGCTATCCCACTGGCAGAGGGAGAGGTAGGAGAAGGGGAGTTACATCTGGTGACCACCCATGGCACAGGGGGTCGGCCGTGGTTCCCCTACCTGGCAATGGTGGCTCAGTGGATGACCCTTGTCTGGAAGTATTAAGTCCAGTGTCCCCAAGCCCACCTGGGGTGGAGGAACAGGAAAGTGAGCCATTTCTGGTGGAGCCAGCAGTGATGCCCCCTGGCCAAGCCCCTCAGCCCTATCAATTTGTGGATCAAGATATATATATTGTGCAATTCCTCACCCCTTTGTTTGACCTGTGTTGGCCTTACCTGATAACATCCCACACTTCCCAGCATTGTGCAAGACCACCCGCATTAAGATGGATGGACTGCTAAATAATGACCCTGTAAATGTGCCTTATAGGACTGGAGTGTGGTTTGAGCCTGGTACCACCCGTCAGACCAGTGTTAGAGATCTGCCTGAGTGGTCACAAGTGGAGAGATGGGTGAGGCATTGGATGCATATGGAATACCCTAATGCAGACTACCCATATATCTCTGAGAGGCTGCGGGATGTTGTGGAGGAGAGGTGCCCCAATTGGGTATTCTGTGGCATGGTCCAGAAACTCCAACTTAGATCTGGAGCATCCAGCCCACCATTGGAGGAAGTGAGCAGGCATGCCAGGTCCCTGTGCTGCTCTGTGGCATGGACAGGGCTCACACTTTTCAAGCATTATGCCCTGATACAAGATGTGGCAGGGTGCCGCATGAAGCATTATATCATCTCAATGGACTCATTTGCTAAAGAAACCACCAAGCCACATCCTGCCTTCTACTATCCCCATGGGGGGAGGGGCGCTATTTAGATCCAGCATCCAGTGGACTGTATCCTGCCAGGAGTGTTAATAGTGGTTTGTGTTGCCATTGTTGAAGTTTTCTGAAATAAATATTGCCTGGAAGAATTGGTGCCCAGTGGGAGTCGCTGCAGGACTGTTTTTTGTGAATTCTGGAAATTGGACTGTGTGGACTGTGCCCATTGTGTTTGTTTAAGTAAAGCACAAAGTAACAAAGTTTAATATTTAAGATTACCGATAAAGTGTGTGCCTCTCCCCTCTCTGAGTGGAGAAGTTGGTTGTTGTTCCTATTTTGGGGGAAAAAAAACAAGTGGTTGCTGTTTGCCTGGTGTGTGTGTAGTAGTATTGATTGAGGATATGACAGTGGATGGAAGGTTTAACTGGAATAAATTACTGCTGTTATGGTAGATGTTTTATTTATTAATTAACATCCTGGCAGTTTTGTGTTTAATGTGTCTGGTACAGGTCGCTAAGGCAGGGTAGCTCCACACAGTTTTTAAGGGGTGCCTGGGTCCCATTAGGTGTTTCTGGCATGCCTTTGGGGGGCCTGATTGGGTGGGGAGTGCACATTACCCAGTCTGGAGGGTTTTTCCCCATGGATGGCCAGGTGCCCATTCCCCAGAGGGGAATGGAATTTAAGTGGAGGAGAGTGTAAGCCACCCCTTTTTGGGGGGCTTGCTATAGTTATCGGTATCTCCCCCATGTAGGCCTTTATTGACTGACAGCTTGGGTCCACCCTTTGGGTGTATTTGCCTAACCCCTGTGATTATAAAAGGGGGGTGGTCAAAGTTTCAAGAAGTCAGTAGGATGATCGAGCACAAGAAGGGCCAGGGGTTGAACCCCAACCTAGAAGTGGTGGCCATCAAGTTGCGGCACTGGTTTCCACGCACAGGAGTTTCAGTGAGGTTGTTGGGACAAGCAACCATGAGATGGGGACTTGGTGTAGAGGAGCCGCAGCTCAGAGGGAAGAAATGTTTGGGCCCACCTCATGCTCTGTGGCACCAGGGTGGGCCATGGGGCCTGTTCCAAAAGAGTGCGGTTTGGCACTGGGGACACTGTAGCAGTAGCAGTGCTGCAGCATGGCTCCCATGGTGGTGGCAGAGCCAAGGAGCCATACCCGGTGTGGCATGCTGCCTCTGGGTTAGAATTAATGGCCTGCTGGGAGAGGTAATTTGGAGCCTACCATGCCCATGTCTGGGGTAGGACCCCAATGTCTGCCTGAAGCGCAGGGAAGGACAGTGTAATTGGAAAGAGGAAGCCAAGTTTGCTTGTATGTGATCTCCCAGGTCCGGTGAAGTAGACTTGGAGAGGCCCGGGAAGCGGTCGGGAGCAGCTGTACGAGTAGGGAGGCTTCGTTTTGGTAGCCATATCCCGTTTGGAAGCATAGGCTGCTGTGTGGGTTTTGGGCCATTCCCGGTGAGCCTGTAAGCCTTGTGAGCTATCCTTTGTGTATTCCAGAGTCTCTTCAACTCTTAAGCTATGTGGAGTTGTCCTGGTCTCATTTGGCCATCTTTAGGAGACCACTGCAATTCTGTGCTGCAAACTAACCTGCCACTTGTGTACTTGTTCCAGTACCGTTGTCCTCTGGCTCCATGGAGCTGCTTGTGAATCTATTTACTTTACTAATTAATTAATAATTAATCTGTAGACTGTACAAAGACTACTACCCTACCCAGAATGGTTTTCTTCTCCCTCCTATTCACACCCTTCCTGGTTCTTACCCTTATCCCAGTCTCCCCCTCTTCACCTATTGCCACTTCTCTCTCCCCTTCCCTTCCAGATACCTCTTTCATTCTGTCAATCACCCCTACAGCTTCCCTTGTAAGCAGACCCCACTTTCCCTACTACCCTCCAGCATCTCTGATTTCCCTTCCTAGTCACTTTGCCTTTCTTCGTTTCCTTATCTCCTTCTCTCCACCCCACCTTCCCCTCCCTCACGTATTTCCTACTCAAATTGCAAAAGTCCTAAACTTCACTATTTCATCCTTGCCCTCCTCCTTCTTTCATTAGGGAACATCCACCCAAACCCTGGCCCTATTTCTTCTCCTACCCTGGCTTCTTACCCAAATAACCAAGTCTCCAAATCCCACTCCCACTACAATCCTCCCTAACGGTTGAAGCTCCTCTACCTGAACATCTGCAGCCTGCTACCTAAAATTGACCTCCTACAAACTCTTATGATTTCACACACCCCTGACATCCTAATTATTACCGAGACATGACTCAAAAAAAGCACCTCTGACAGTGCCATTGCTATCCCTGGGTATTCCATCTCCAGACAAGATCGATCGGGTTGTGGAGGGGGAGTGGCCATGTATATCCTGTCCTCACTGCAGTTTACTACCACCCTATCTACATCCATCCCAGCTACCTATGAAGCCCTTGTCATCTGCATTACCCTCCCTTTCTCAATCCCAGTCTGTGGCTGGCATCTATTGCCAACCAAGCATTCAACCCTCGGTCATGATTGAACTCTTTGCCAACATCACCTCCCTCTCACAATCTGGTGAACTTTTCATAATGGGTGATGTGAATCTAAATTGGTTGTCTCACAAGTTAAACGAGCTACGCAATTATGTCGCTGCTCTAAACCTCACTCAACTTATACTTGAGCTCACACGCCCTAATCCTAAAACACAAAACCACACCCTGCTTGACTGGGCACTCACAACCACCGCATTGCGTCATTAAATCTGGTCTCCTCTCCTATGCCCTTAGTGACCACAACCCCGTTTTCATTGTACGTAAGGTTCATCGCCCCAAACCTCCCCCTAAAATCATACAGCTCTGGTCCTTTAAATCATTAGACCTTACTCCAATCAGCTCTGCACTCGCTTCCACCGACTGGGCGCTCCTCTTCACTGCCATTTCTGTTGACAAAGCACTTGACTATTTTAAGGATAAATTCATTGCCACCTGGAATGTCTTTGCTCTTTTCATAAGGACCAGAGTCCATGGGCTTCACCTCCCCTGGATCACCCCGAACCACTGGCTTGCTTCAGGGAGCGTGATCGGGCCTGGAGAAAGCACAAATCTACTAAACATCCAAACGACTACACCAAGTACAGAATGCTACGCAATTCATGTACTAAAGCTACTAGACTGGCTAAGTCTGATTATTTCAACTCCTCATTCCTGACTAACACTAACTCTCCATCTAAATTCTGGAGGGTAGTTCATGCCCTGTTCTCTCCCCCCTCTCCCCTCCCCCTCCAGTTCTCAAAATAAATAACTCCCTAGTTTCTGACCCTGGCTCCGTGGCCAATGAATTTAATGCCTACTATACCTCTTGTGCCACGTCCCTTCTAAATTCCATCTCCCCATTGCCACCCACTAACTTCAGCCCTTCACCTCAGCCAGTGCCTACACCTCCCTCATTTTCCTTCTTTACTATCTCCCCTGATGAAGCTCTTAATGATCTCCTGTCCCTCAACCCCTCTAAAGGCTCCTCATCAGATGAGCTCAATCCTAAACTTCTCTACCTTTCTGCTCCTGCAATTGCTTATCCTATCTCCCTAATCCTTAACCTGTCCTTTATTTCTGCCCAAGTACACTCATCCTGGAAATATGCTGTAGTCCTTTCTCTCCCTAAGGGTGGTGACACATCCACTCCTGGCAACTATCGCTCTATTTCCCTCCTTCCTACCCTTGCCAAACTTCAAGAACATTTAGTTCTCTCTCAACTATCACCATTCCTCTCTGATTCCTCCTTCTTCACAGCTTTCCAATCTGGTTTTCGGAAGAGCCACTCAACAACCACCTCCCTCCTCAGGCTTACTGACTCCATCCTTTCAGGGATGGACAATGGCCTGATCACCTCGGCCATCTTTGTTGACCTAGCCAAAGCTTTTGACACTGTTTCCCATCCCACATAGAAACATAGAAGTTGATGGCAGATAAGGACCGCAAGGCCCATCCAGTCTGCTCATTTCTTTTTCTACCTTATAAATGTGCCATCGGCCTTTGCTCTGTCAATGGTCTATCTATTCATACTCATCTGTATTGCTCCCTTATGCCTATCCCATGCCTGTTTGAAGCCCTGTACTGTATTCATACCCACCACTTCCTGAGGTAGGCCGTTCCATGCATCCACCACCCCAGAACTTCCTCACATTACCCCTTAATTGGCCTCCCTCTAATCTCATGCTGTGTCCTCTTGTCCTGCTATTTTTCTTATATTGAAACATGTTAGACTCTCACCTTGTTAATGCCCTTAAGGTGTTTGAATGTTTCGATCATATCACCTCTCTCCCTCCTTTGCTCTAGAGTATACATATTGAGCTCCGTTAATCTGTCCTCATATGTTTTCAGATGCAGTCTCTGCACCATTTTGGTTGCCCTTCTCTGGACTGCCTCAATTTGGTTAATGTCCTTGTGAAGGCGTGGCCTCCAGTACTGCACGCAGTACTCCAGATGGGGCCTAACCAGTGTCTTGTAAAGAGGGATTATTACCTCCCTCTTCCGACTTGTGATACCCCTACTAAAACACCTTAACATCCCTCTAACCTTACCTACTGCTTTAGTGGTCTGCTTGGATGATTTCAGGTCATCGGTGATGATGACGCCCAAGTCTCTTTCTTCCCTTGTGACTGCCAGCAACTCCCCTCCCAGCCTATAGGTGGCTTCAGGGTTTCTCTTCCCTATGTGCATGATCTTGCACTTCTTTGCATTAAATCCCAGTTGCCACTCTTCTGACCATTTTGCTAGTTTATCCAGATCTCTTCTTATTCTGCCCACCCCATCTGGATCATCTACTCTGTTGCAGATCTTTGTGTCATCTGTAAACAGACAAACCTTACCCTCCAGTCCATCTGCAATGTCACTGATGAAGATATTGAAGAGGAATGGCTGCAGGACTGATCCCGGAGGTACCCCACTTGTGACTTGCATCTCTTCTGACTGTATACCGTTTACCACCACTCTCTGTTTTCTGCCTGTCAACCAGTTTGCCCCCCAGTTGACCAACTTTTGACCCGCCCTGAGCCTACCCAGCTTATTAATCAATCTTCTATGTGGAACAGTATTGAAAGGTTTGCTGAAGTCAAGGTAGGCGACATCAACTGCTCCCCCTTGGTCCACCACTCTGGTTACCCAGTCAAAGAAATCTATGAGATTAGTTTGGCAGGACCTTCCTTTTGTAAACCCATGCTGCCTTGGATCCTGTGCTCCTATGGATTCCAAGTGTTGCACTATCCTTTCCTTAATGAATGCCTCCATAATCTTGCCCACTACTAAGGTAAGACTGACTGGTCTGTAGTTCCCTGCCTCCTGCCTGCTACCACTCTTGTGGAGCAGGATCACATGAGCCCTTCTCCAGTCTTCTGGGACCTCTCCTGTGCCCAGAGACTCACTAAACAGTTCTGATAATGGCTCTGCTAGTTCCACCCTTAGCTCCTTTTGTACCCTGGGATGTTTGCCATCAGGTCCCATTGCCTTGTCCACCCTGAGCTTATCGAGCTCTTGTAGGACCCTTTCTTTTGTGAAGGGACTAGTGCTTACCTCCTCCCCTTGTGTCCATGGTGCTGAGCTGTGGGCCCTGCCCTACCTTCACTTCAGTAAATACTGAGCAGAAGTATCTATTTAGGATAGATGCTTTTACATGGTCCTCCTCCTCACACGCCCCCTTATCTCCTTTGAGCTTAGCAATACCCCCTCAGGACTTTCTCCTTTCACTAATGTATTTATAGGAAGTCTTGTCACCTTCTTTTACTGTTTGTGCTAGTGTTTCCTTGGTTTGGGCCTTTGCCTGTCTTACTGCCTTCCCTGCTTCCCTTAGAGAAGTTTAGTATGCCTCCCTATCTTCATCCCGCTGCGTTCCCTTATATTTCCTGAAAGCCAGCCTTTTGGCTCTGATCTTTTCTGCTACTGTTTTTGAGAACCAAAGTGGTTTCCTTCTTCTTTTGCACTTCCTTTTCTCTCTAACACAATGGGATGTTGCTTCAAGTATTGCATCCTTAATGATTGCCCACTTTGCCTGTACCCCTTCACCTGTATTTCTTTTTGCCTGGGCTAGCTTAACTCTGTTGGCCATCTTATCAAAGTCAGCTCCTCTGAAGTCCCATATTTTTGCCTTGGAATGGGACGATTTAGTTGTAGGCCAAATTGAACCATACCATGTGATGGTCACTGGCCCTCAGGTGACCTTCTCCTGGAGATCTGTGATCCTTTCCCTGTTAGTCAGTACTAGATCTAGGATAGCCCTGTCTCTTGTGGGTTGTTGTACCAGTTGTTTGAGGCCCTCTTCCTGCAGGGAATCCACCATGTGTCTGGTTCTGGCAGATGTTCCTGCTGGTAATGACCAATCTGTATCTGGCATGTTGAGGTCTCCCATTATCAGAACCTCCCCTTTAGCTGTCATGTTTTGTATAGCTTCTAACAGTAATGTGTCTATGTCCTCCCCCTGGTCTGGGGGCCTGTAGACAACCCCAGGTCTTATGGCTGTCCCCATTTCCTGTTTCCAGGATGACCCACAGTTCTTCTGGCTCCTTATGTGTATTCTGAATTTCTGTAGCTTTTATATTTTCATTAACATACAAAGCCATTCCACCCCCCCCCCCTTTTTGCACCTCAGTCTCTTCTGAACAGTACATAGCCAGGTACTGAAGTCTCCCAAGTGTGGTTACTGGTAAACCACGTCTCGCTAATTGCTACTATGTCCAGTTTAGCCTCTGTCATTATAGTCTGCAGGTCTGGGATCTTGTTTCCCAGACTGCGAGCATTTGTGTACATGATTTTTTATTGACCAGATTTCAGTGTGTTAGTTGTTGGGTGAGGTCTGGCATTTCCCCTGTACGTCGTATGGGGAGCTGGACCTTTCTCGTTACCTGGTGATGCAAATGAACTGCAAATATACTGAACTCCTGTTTGACCACTAGCTGAGGGGAAGGGTGTTCTTCCCATTTGACTTATGGGGTGCTGCACCCCTCTCCCCATTTGCTAGTTTAAATATTCTGCAAAGACGTCAAACTTCTGCCCCAAAGCACTGGCTCCCTCCTTAGTCAGATGCAGTCCATCAAATTTAAAGAACTTTGGCTCCCAAAACTGTTGCCAGTTTCCTACAAATTTGTGTCCTTTTTCCTGGCACCAGCCCTTGAGCCACATGTTTAGCTCCCCTATCTCCCCTTCTCTGACCTTCTCTGACCTTCTGACCATCTGCCTCCCCTCTCCCAGACTGGCAGGATCTCAGAGAAGGAGATGCCAGACGAAATGGATGATAGTTTGTCACCCAGCCTGGTCAGATGTTCCTTGGTCTCCACAACTGACTGGCTGGCAAGATCATTAGTCCCTATGTGTACCAGGACGTCAATGTTTTCTCCTGCTTCCTGAACAATTTCAGCAATGCAGTTAGTCAGTCAGTGTCTCTCCACGCTGATGTACCCCTGCTTCTTGATTCACTCTTCTCAGCTGGCCTTGCTCCATCAGCCACCAAATGGTTTAAATCCCACCTCACTGACAGGATCCAGTCGGTGAGAATCCTTGATTCCATCTCCCCTTCACTCCCCATCAACACTGGTGTCCCTCAGGACTCAATGCTTGGTCCTCTACTCTTCTCCATTTTCCTTAATGACCTTCCCACAACCTGCTCATCCTCTTCTATTCACATGTATGCCGACGATACTGTTTTATACAGTTCCGGCCAAAACCCTGCTGCTGTGCAAACCAGCTTACAGCATGACTTCAAGCAAGTTCAGCTCTGGTTTGCTTCTCACCAGCTTTTTCTAAATGCCAAGATGACAGTCTCAATGACCTTTGGCACCAGGCAGAGACTCTCTAGGCTCCCGGCCCTACCCACCTTCCACACCATTGATGGGACCATCTTGGAGGACACCTCCTCATTTCGATATCTGGTAGTTTGGCTGGACCAGCACCTCAACTTCTCTATACAGATTGATGTTATCCTGAAGAAACTGCACCCCAAGCTTGGTGCTCTGTACAGGAATCATAGTTGCATCCCGCTGACTACGAGTCGCGAAATTGTCCAGAAGATGATACTCCCCATCTTTGACTACTGCGACATAGTCTATGGTGCTGCTCCCAAATCTTCCCTGACCAAGTTGGACACTCTCTTTAACTCCTTCTGCTGCTTTGCTATCTACTTCCCTTCCCACTCCCACCACTGTGAATTCTATCGCTCTCTAACCTTCCTTCCACTATCTCACAGACGCATCTCTCACTGTGCCAAACTAACCTCCAAATTCTGGTTCTGGGGGCTCCTGTCCTATCTCTCATCCTCTCTGTTCACTCCACCTCCCCCCACCCACTCTCTCAGATCAAATGACGCCCGCACCTTGACGGTCCCTCGCTGCTCCACCCTCATTGATCAGACTGGTTTCGCCCATCGTTTCCCTAAAATCTGGAATTCCCTCCCTCCTGAAATATGACACTCCTTCTCCAATTACTCCCTTACCTCTGCCCTACACAATTACCTTTCCCTCAGCTGTTCCTGCTTTAACCCACCTTAATACATGTCCCCAGTTTCAGCCTTTCAACCATGAACCCTCCTGACAGGGTTCTCAACATCCTGAAGGGGGAAATCAGGAAATGGCTACCCTTTCTCCTCATAAACAGTTCTTGCCTCCCCTCCCCCTTCTCCACCTGCCCTTCTAGGTCACCAGTGTGCACAACCTAACCCCATCCTTGTTACTCCAACAGCACTTGTGTACTACCTCAAGCCTGCTCCTGGTACACTCATGCACTATAAATGGTTCTATAGCATTATTACTGTTTTGTACGTTCATATGTTCTTTTGTATGATTTTGGACAATGTTCTGCTACTGTTTATTGTACAATACCTTGTGTTCCAACTGTTGCACTATCTTACAATGTTGGTATTGTTTGTACTACCCACAAACTATTGTAACTGATCATCCTTCACAACCCTATGTAACCCCTCCCCCCAGGTCACACCGTGAAACGAGCAACTTGTTGTTCAGTGTGCCCTTCTGGTGAAACATTTCAATAAATAAATAAATACAATTAATTAATTAATTACATATTTTTTATTTCCCCACTACAGTGTTTGGCTACATAATTACTTTCTGCTAGCTAGCCATCTTTGCCCACTCAGTGCTATCCTGCACCCCTCTGGTTCCTGCAGTGAATTTATTCAGCATATCATCCAGGTATCATTCTTCTGGAGACCAACCTTCCCTGCCTATGAGTTCAGCAGGCAAGGTAAGACCAATTTTATTATTCCAATGTGGGTCTCTTGGAACGGTTCTTGATTTGTGCCCCCTCTGCCTGTAAGTAACATCAGAACCCCTAGACACATGGTTGGAGGGTGGGTTACAAATGTGGAGGATTGTCTAGGATACTTGGTGCTTAAGCAGACTGGATGGTGGTGTTATTCTGGGGCTGCCAGCTTTGTGGGCTGTGGGTATTTTGACATGCTTCATGGCAGGGGGTCGCCATTTTGGTTTATTTTGTGCCTTCTCCTTCTTGCAGTGAGAAGGTGCCTGCAGTCTAAGTTGGATGGTCAGGTGGGCTGAGAGGATGCCTCAGATTGGCCCAGGTGTACCAGCCCGGAGAGGGAATATGCTGAAGGAGGGCCATTTCTCCTCGAGCATCCGAAGGTGCAGTAAGCCAAGAATTGTTGAGAAAGTTCCATCAGATGAGCCCTAAGCCCTTGCTTTGGCTTCTCTGCTGTCATGGTTATGGAAGGCAGCAGGAAGAGGAGCAGCAGATGAGAGGTGTGTACACTGTAGCTATAAGGGTGAGGGAGTGATACACCTGCCTTTGTGTTTGGTCTGCGTCAGGGGGCCGACTCCAGGACTGTTTGATACCTCCCCATATTCTATGCTGGAGTGCAAAGAACCAGACAAAGAGAGGGGGTGAGAGGACAAGAGTTAGGACCAGTTGTGGAAGGAAGGAAGGGTGCTCAGGGGCCTCAAAACTGTGATGGTGGACAAAGCACCTGGTCCTGACAGGCTGCACCCTAGAGTGCTGAAGGAGGTGAGGCAGACACTAGCAGCACCACGGGCAAATTTGTTAAATTTTTCTCTGGATATTAGGGTGGTGCCAGCAGACTGGAGGGTAGCTAATATATTGCCACTTTACAAGAGCAGGGACAGGGATGACAAAATAAATTACAGACCAGTTTGTCAAACCTCAGTTGTAGACAAGCTGTTGGAAACCATTATTAAGGAACAGATACTGGGAATTCTAGAAGGCAAATGGTTTGCAGGACAGCAGACAGCAATCATTTGTAGCAAGGAGATCTTTAAACTAATCTGCCTGTAACTTTTTGTAAATGGATGTTATAATAGTGTGTTGTTTACTGTTTCTTTTCATTAGTTGTTGTATATTGTTCTGTATTTTGTTTTTGTTCGTTATCAGTCTTTTACGTAAAACTTGACGCTTGTGAAAATGGGCAGTAATGCTCATCTCGCTTTCAAGTATAAAAAATAAAAAAAATGAAAAGAAAATGAAATAATCTTAAACTTCTTTGATTGGGTCACAAAGTCAGTGGACAGGGGCCAAGCAGCATATGTATTTTACCTCGATTTTAAAAAAAGTCTTCAACTGTGTTCCACACAGCAGGCTAACAGAAAAGGGGGGTTACCTGGGGGGTAGGGCACAAACTGCCAAGATGGATAGGGAACCAGCTGGGGGCAAACAGAATGCAGAGGGTGTTTGTCGACTGGGTGCAATCAGAGCCCAGAGGAGACACAAGTGGGGGTACCAAAGCAATCAGTTCTGGGACTAGTGCACTTCAAGATTTTCATTTGCAAAGAGGAGAGGGAATCTAGAATAAGGTGCATCTCTTTTCTAAATAGGCCTGGAAATAGTGAAAAATGGTCCAGATTATGGCAACTAAAGTTCAACGCAAAAAAGTGTAAAGTGATCCAGATTAGGAGAAAGAACCCTAAAATGTACAACTGGATAAGAGAGTAAAGGTGATATAGCTAACTGATGAGAGACACCTGGGAGTCATCATTAGTGACAGCCTTAAGTCCACTGCTCAATGCAGTAAAGCACATGGGAAGGCAGACAGGATTCTGGGATATATAGGAAGGGCATGTGATAGTAGGAGGAAGGAAGTGATACTGCCTTTTAAAAGTCACTAGTAAGGCCACACCTGGAGTACAGCATGCAGTTCTGATGTCCACAGCCCAAGAAACACAGGGACTGCATAGAGACCATACAAAGGAGGGACACTAAAATGATCCAGAGGCAGCAGGGGAGGGTTATGAGGAAAGGCTGGCAAACCTTAACATGTAGAAACTGTTACAGTGAAGCCTGCCAGGAAGAAGCGCAGTGTCACAGGTTTCCTGCATGACAAAAGGGATTAACTCCCATTGAAATTACATTGTTTGCTGCAGTAACTCTACTGCAGAATTCTGCAGTGCTGTGCTTCATCCTGGTGGGCTTTACTGTACTTAACTTCTGTGAGCATTGGCATGGAAGAGAGGAAAAAACCCTGGTGGAGGAAACATGTGGGGAACCAAGGCCTACATTGCAATCCCTCCAAGCTGTCTGATGTCTTATTTAAATAGAACAGGAGGATCACTATGTGCTATATCACATCAGCAGGTTGCTCCTACTAGCACCTACCATCCGCCACTGAGGACTGGAGGGGACTTGAGGTGGGCACTTCTTGGGATCTCAGGTAGGACACTTCCATCTACAAAAAATAAGTCACCAGGCACAGCCTGATGATGAAGAAGCCCGGCATCCCATCAGCTTCCCTTCTTAAAGGTGCATGAGCACCATCCAGGATAACACCAAAGGAGACCTGAGGTATGGCCCAATGACAAAAGAGTGTACACTGACAAGGGCTCCTCCTGGAGGTGACTCAGATAGTCCTGGATGCTGAAAGAATGCTGGAGTAATGAAGACCCAGAGGAGAAGGAGAAACACAGATTAGAACAGCTGTTTCAAGCTTTGTTACCTGGTTTCTCTCCCTTGTGTGCAATACTCACAGATAACTAAGTTGTAGCTGAGCCCTTGATGGCTAAGGCTTGGGCGACCAAGGAGAAACTAATGAAGCCCTTGAGGGGAGCTGAGCACTTGCTGTTGAGGAACTTTAGCCATTGAGGAGGGCTAAACATCACAGCAAAGCCAGTCGTCTGGGTGGTGGAGCATTATGGTATGAACATGTAGTAGTAGTAGTAGTAGTAGTAACAGTTTATTCTAATATTCAGAAAAGGATAACCCATTTGAGCCAAGGCTCATTTACAATGGGGTCCCGTAAGCATAAAATGAAACAAGTTACACATGTAATATACAGAATGTACAAAATATACAAACAGTGCATGTTGAAGCCAAGTACAGATTTAAAAGAAATATAAACCAAGTTAGTCACAGCAAACCTTGGGCAGGGCAGCATTTTTTATCAGCCAGATCTTTATAGGATTCCAATGAAAGACATGTTTCTGTAATTGTAAGTGGCGTGGTAAGTTATTCCATAACTTAGAAGCTAGGTAGATAAAATTAGAGTCCCCTTTCACTGTTTTCATAACTGGCACATCCAATTCAATCAGTTCAGCCGGGCGTAATCCACTCTTTGCAATTCTAAGTTTTACTATATCAAATAGGTGCTTTATGGAAATGACATCTGAAAACCAGATGGATCATGTGAATAATTCAACGTTCAGATAGACTACTCCAATTTAAGGCTCTATAAAGGGAACAGTGGTGGGTGTTCCATGGCACATCTAGAATGTATCGTGCGAATCTGTTATAGGTCACATCCAATCTATGGAGCAGTAGCCCAGATGCCCCCCCAAACAAGGGGCCTGATTCTCAAAGAAGACCTTAGAGCAGTGCAAAGTGCATTGGATGCACCGTGTGATAAAGCACCCTGCGTCATCGGCAATGCACCCTATTCTGCAAGGAACGCACTATGCGCCAGACACAGCGCACATGGTGCAAGAACTCACAGTGCATCAAATAAATAGCGTAGGTGAAACGCAAGGTGCAGGCAGCATCAAAACGTAAGGGGTGGAGGAATGGCTGAACCACGGAGGATGCAGAAAGAAGAGGGGGCAGCCAACCCCAGGAACACAGAGAAAGAAGACTGCACACACCAGGAAGAAAAACTTCACGGACCAGGAGACAGACATCATCCTGGATGCAATTGAGGCCCAGGTAGGTGGGACTGAGGGTGACAAGAGCACATGAGCATGATGGCCAGTGGTGGAAGGCCCTGACCTGTGTATGACATTCAACAGACAGATCTGCTACTGTCCCGGGGAAGGGACCAGAAGGTACAGACACAGCGGCAGGAGGCATGGGATGAGGTAGCCAGACTGGTGAATGCAGTGGCACCCTGCAGGCACAGTGTGAGGGAACTGCAGAAGCAGCATTGTGACATCAAGTGATGCACAACGGCAATGGGTGGAGGACTCTCACAACCACGGCCCCTCAGCAGACATGAGGAATGTATAGTGGCACAGATCAGCATGTGCAGCATACAGGGTGACACTGAGCTGGACCTGTATTGGCAACAACATGCACAAGGTAAGCACCGGGCATGCAAGTGGTGGATGGCACCACGGTGCAGACAGCAGATGTGGCACCACCAGTGGAGGATGATGCACCGCTTGGGCACCAAGGACCCACAATGGACAGGGACCCAGGGGGCAGGCTCAGTGGGACACAGTGTGGCCTGGGCCACCATACAGATGCATGGGATGCAAGAGGTGACTCCTCCACTGGGCACCACAGGCTGGACATGCACCGTGGCAATGGACACATACCAGCACATGGGCACCAGAAGTAATGCACTGTGCACATCTGTCTGTACACCCAGCAGGTGCCCGGACTACATCGACCGGAGGACATGCCACTGACAGGCAGGCAACACCACCACAATGTCATGCTGTGACCCACAGTGACAGTGAAGCTTCGGAGCACAGCACAAACAGCAGCAGTGATGAGGAACAACAGCAGGCATCCACCAGTGACAGCACAGTGAGCCAGGCCCACAGGAGGGTGACAGATAGTGAGGTGGATGACCAATAGGGAAGTGACACTGACAGCAATGCTGTGCTTTCCAACAGCTGCAGCACCATGGGGCACAGCGCACCTGTGGCCAGAACTGCAGACCAGCACCAGACCATGGTGAACACTCAGCAGCAGGGCTACAGAAGGGATGGCACTGTGGTGGGACAGGCAGACAGCTCACTCACCACTGGAGGCTGTGACAGCCAGGCACACAGCATCGCCACACTGGACCATGGAGGTGCAGGCGTGACAGGCAAACATGGTGCAACACCACTGCCACTGTATGATAACCTCGGGGATGACCTGTCATGATACTGCCAGGATGTCCTGCTCACCCTGGAGGCAGCACAGCATGAGCTGGCAGGGATACAAGACAGCATACGTGAACACACCACTGCCATGGTAGCACACATGGGACATCTGCAGCTGACAGTGGCAGATATCCATGCAGCCGTCATACATGGGATCCAGGAAGGGGCATGCCAAACAACACAGACAACAAGGCTACTCCAGGACATATGGCTATGCATCACACACCAAACAGATGCCATAGAATGGCAGACCATGAACATGGAACGCAACATGGCACTGCATATCACCCAGACAGAGGCAACAACGGCAACGGCAACAACACTGCAGGAGATCACAAGATGCATGCAACAACATGCAGCCAGCACGGCACCAGTTCCACAGGTATGTTCGGAATGTAATGTGCAGCGGCACAACAAAGGGGCAGGAGACGACCGCCACAGCATGGGGAATACAGCCAGCATACAAGATGTGGGACAGAGCCATGAGGGCACACAGGGCACGGGGCAGCCGTTGAAGCCTACGGAAGAGCCAGACACAGTGATGACACAGAACATGACATGCACAGCAGTGCCCAAGGACAGGGTGGTGAGTAACACGGCAGTCCAAAGTGCAGACAAAGGGGACCAGCAGCTGGATGCAAATGCCTCTGAAGACAGACAAGTGGACCCAACAGACATCAGGGATGGGCCGGAGCCATGCAGTGATGCCGGAGTGGAAGATGGCTATGGCTCAGTGGGGCACACGCTGCAGGTGGCCACAGCCACACAGGACACAAGACATCTGCAGCACCACACCCATGAACACTGCTGAGGGCGTGCACAGGCACATAAGGGTTCTGGAACATGAAGAGCACAGGGGGCAGGACATCCACCTGTCTGTCAGTGATGTGGAGCAGTCCGGACAGACACAGAACAGTACGGTGCTGGGCAACAACATGGCCATGCCAACACCCAGTGCAGCATGGAAGCTGGGACAGTGCATGACATCCCAATCCCGAGGCCGCAAGAGGGCCCACCCTGAGGAAGGTGGAATGACCTGTGAGGGGCGGATGGCCGGGCAAGGACCACCAGCAGCAGAACCTGTTGCACAGATGGCTGCAGCAGTCAACAGGACTGGACGGAGGGGGAAAAACAACAGCAGTATGACAGAGACCGCTGCAGCACAACAGACACCCCCGGTGACATGACGTCGGTCACAGAGACACAGGGTGCACACAGTGCCAGCTGTGGCAGAGGTGCAGACAGGGTGTGCCACACTGCAGGATGCTACACAGTGCAGCAACAAGGTGGTACAGCCACCATGCACTGCACAGAGTGAGCCACCAGCCACCATAGGCCAAAAAGGGAAGCCAGCACACACACACCAGTAGGATGCACACATCATGCCAGGCATGCGCAATGGATGGGAGGGGAGCCACCAACGTTAATGGCCGCCACTACTCACTGGTCCTGGGCTCACACCAAATTGTGGGTAGGAACCCCCAACAAAACACACACCACACATGGATGTGCATGTGCCATGCATACCTGCGCTGCATGCACATGTACCCCATATCCCCTGTACAGTGCCCTTGGCCATGGCACACCCAGTCATGTCACCACAACATGGGACATGCACATAAGCCTGCATCCCCATACAGTGGCACCCCCCACACATCAGCAATATGCACACCACCATCCCAGACTGCACATACTGGACACCTGCACAGCCCTCAAAGCCTGCTGTGGGATCATTCACATGCAACCGGGTGTGTACCCCATGGCATGCCAACAACCACTTACACCGCACACCCACACCCATGCACCACCAACCACTGCCAACCATACACATGCCCCCCCACATGTGACCAGAGAGATCAGTGGGTGCACACACCATGGTGTTGCGCACCAGCACAGGCATGGCCCGTGGCACACACAGCGCCATACTTGTCCATGGTGCCATGCATGCCCCCACACCCGGGCACATGGCCTCTGCAGGACTGTTGCCACCCCACCACACAAGGGGTACCACATACCACCCAGCACCAGCACTCACACACAGTACCGACTGTGAGACGTGCCACCATGGCAGCCATACAGAGCTGTAGAATGCATGCCACTGGGCGGGCCCTGTGGTATACCACATACCATGACACACCACCCAGCCCCACCACGGACATGTGTACCACATGTCTGATACTGTCACATGTGTGGCACATGCAGACCTAAACCGCAGGGGTCTCACCTTGTCAACTGGTGGTTTGGCTTAACTACTGTGGCATGCTACTGTGAAACTAAGAGGACCCCAACACTGGGTGACACACACCCACCCACAGGGATACAGTGTCCTGACACTGTGCTCAACGTATCGCACTACCAATCCCTGTGGCACAATGCGGTGCATGCCACATGATGTTGGACAGTGGTTCCTGTTGTCCACATGTTGCCCTGTGTAGGCCCCTGTGGGCTGGTACCCACACATTGGCTGGCACAGACCAGTACACAGCATAGGCAAGTGAAGAGCATGCACAGTATGGAATGATACAGCAGACAGAGCTTGCACATGGAACAACAATGTATTTGGAAATACAACAGCAATATACAACATCAACAGTGAGGCAATCAAGGAGGTACAGCAATGGGCTGACAGCTCCCACAAGAATGGCAGCCATCATAACATACTCAGACACAATCCCCGTAGCATGCACCTGTGTCCATTCTACCCTTTGTGCCCTATCCATAGCATGTCTGTAATTGCATGAGTGAGGCCAGGACAATGTTGCACTCACATGCCCGCCACTCAGTGTCCACCAGTGTGGTCCAGGTAGTCCAGCAGGTCACACACTGCATCAACCATGTTGGTCAGCAGCCTTGCCATGGGCCTGATGTGCAAGCTGAGTCTCTGAGCAAAGTCACGGAGGGTGAGTGGGGCTGCATGTCATCTTCGCTCCTCACATACCTGTCTGGTGATGTGTCCCTGTCACTCATGGGCTGCCCTGGACCATGTTCAAGGGCTGCTTCACCACCACCATGCATGGTGCAGCACCATCCCAGTCTGGTCAGCACCCACCCATCCAGCTGTACCGCGGGTGGCCCTGCCTGTTGCCATGTCGGCTGTGTCTCCTGCTGCAGACAGTCCCACAGCACTGTTGTCTGGCCCTGCATGCTGGTGACGCTCCTGTCGGTCACTTGGGACATCCTCCTCCTCCTTCTCTGTTGTGTACTCCACACCTTGCTGCGGTGCCACCTGTTGCCTGCCCTGGGCCATCATCCAGGTCCTGGCTGTGTACGCCCATGCATCACTCTGCTTCAGGCGGTGCATTGCCCACTCCAGGGAATGTCACCGTGCATCCCAGCCCAGCTGTCCACTCCTCGCACCAGCATCAGCACTTGGAATACAATGTGACAGCCTGTGAGTGAGTGCACCATGCATCCATGCCACTCTGTGCACTGACTGAATGTATGTTGCCCAGACCACCAATGCAAGGCCAACAGGCCATCACCATGTCATGCCACGTGTTGCATGGGCTGTGACATGCACCAACCATGTGTGGGGCACACACCCACACATGTATCCATGGTGCACGTGCCCTACCAGCAGGGCCCCGATTTTTCTGCGGTACATCGGAGCAAAGTTCTGCGGCAGGGTTCTCATTTGCCACAGAACTTCTGTGGCACTCAGCACCAATTTCTGCGGCAATTCTGAGGCACATTTTTACCCTTAATTTTTTTCCTTTTTTTGTTTTTTTTTGCCATATCTGACACAATGCACGCTCATAACACAGTCATTTTATGGGTGTTTGTCATCAAATTTTCAACATAGCCAGTTTAAGACCTCTGCTCATGAACAGTATCACTGCAATTTTCTTAATCTGTCCCGAACATTGATTTCACACACCGACCGCGCCATTGTGTGCTACATGTACAAAAACACATTTCGGGTGAGATGAGAAAAATGACAGTAGTACTGTTCATAAGGAGGTGTGGTAAACTGGCAATACTGAAAATCTGGAGTAAAAATATTAAAAATGCTCGAAGTTACGAGCTTGCGTAGGAACTGCGCAACGCACGCTCATAAAGCAGTCATTTTGGGAAATATTTTCACCAAATTTTCAACATAGGGTTTTTGGGAGCCTACAATCACAGTTCATGAGGTGGGGCCCCAAAAACCCCATGATGAAAATTTGGTGAAAAAATTCCCAGAAATGGCTGAGATATGCACTAAAGTTGAAAAAAATACATTTATGCCATTATACAGCTTACCGGCATTTCTTCAGTTCGCAGTCAGCTTTGAAGAGTGCAGACATGTTCCGGTCCACTGAAGATCGTGCCAATGGGCTCCGGAGGTATGTGTTGATGGGTGGGGGTGGGAGGTGGGCATTAGAGGGTGGGTGCGGGTTGGGGGAGGAGGGCAAAAGAATCAACAAGGGAAGGTTTTTTTTGTTTCAGGTTTTTTTTTTAGACTCAACGAGGGACATTTGCCACACTGGGGTGGGCACCCAGCATGGCACCATGCAGCTTGGGGGGTGACAGTGAAGCCAACGGGGGACTGGGCACCCCGTCAGCAACGGAAGCTTTTGCCACGCTGGGGTGGGCTCCCAGAGTGGCATACAGACATTTGGGGGGGCATTGAAGCTGACAGGGGATTGGGCACCCCAGTCAGCAAAGGACATTGTTCCGCAGGCGGCCGTGAATTCCGCCGGTGGCGGCAAATTCCGCTTGGATATTTTACGGTTTGCTTGACCATGGAATCTCAGAAAACTCGGGGACCTGCATACCAGCAACCAACAGCCACAGCCAGCATTGCTGGCCCTGCCAGCGTGTGTGTGTGTGTGTGTGCATCCCCCTGCCTGCTGGTCCCTACACAGTAGCCTACACAGACCAGATGCATACATGTCATGACCGCTGTACACCTACCTTGGCAATGTTGCTCTCTGTGGGGTCCTCTTCCCTGCCTGTCCATTCCGGGTTCCCTGGGCCTGCCCTGCCCTTCAGTGTCACTGCGCTCTCCTGCAGAGATATATTGGTGTGTGACATCATCAGTACCCATCTGTGCAGTCATGGTCACTGTAGTGTGCTGTGTGTCATTCATGTTACTGGTTACACATACCTGACTGGCGTGGCTGTTCTTCACGCATCTGGATGCCTGCCTCTTGTGCCATCCTCCTCAGATGGGCAAGAAGTCACCCCTCCCTCCAGGCAAGGTCATTCCATCAGTGTCTGACCTGCTGCATGGTCCTCCTGATTCCAGACACCGCCTGGAGCCTGTTGCCTATGGTGGACCACACCCTCTCTCTGTCTGCTGGGCTGGACTGCTGTGCTCCCTGTGGGAACAGCACCCTGCTCCACTGCTCAGCCAGGCTGATGAGAAGCACTGTCTCATCATCAGTGAAGTCTGGTGCCCTGCTCCAGCATGCCATTGCAACTGGGATTGCCACTTGGTGTTTGCCCTTGGGATTGTTTAAGTCCCTTGACTCCCTCTGCGCTGTATGTGGAGCAGTGTCCTGTGCTGCACTGTTGTGTGTGGCCTACAGCTTGTGCTACTGTGGTCCTGCACATGTTGGTGGCTGAGCTCCATGTTTTCCCTTCTTTCCCACAGCTATTCACACGTTGTGATGCACACTGCATAGCGTGATGCAGCATGCAACACAATCTGCATTGCGTACGGGATGACACGCTACACAAGCAGCATGGCTGTGGCTGCCACCCAGTGCAACATGTGTTATCTCATTGTTGCTGCTCAGAGGTGCATAGGTTGTCATCCCCCCCCCCCCGTCGCCACACACTGCATTTGTGCAGGGTACCACGGTTGTGCTTGGGGGGGGGGAAGCATGCTGCCAGTGACACTGTGCCAGTCCTCATGGCATGCCCTATGGGTATGCCACAACACACCCATTTCCTGCAGCCACGGGTGCACTGCACCTAGCCATGTGCCACACCTTCAGCTGTGCTGCATAGTGTGTGCAGCCACCCACCCACACAGTCCTCCATATCCCCATTGTGCCTGCCTCTGGTACCCACCATGCAATGACATTGCATGGTGGCTCCAGCACCAGTGTGCTGCGTGACACATGACCGTAATGCTGTTCCCATCCCATGCAGTCTATGTGTGCTGCCTAGCACTGTGGCTGCTGTGCATGGGACCCCTCATGTCTCATCATCCCTGCTATACACTGCCCATCCACATGTTGCCCGTGCTAGCAATGGACACCTGGCTGCTCATGCTGCTGTCAGTGTCACTGTGCATTGTGCCATCTGGGTTAGCACACAGGCAATTGGCACATCTGTGTCAACTGTGCTGCCACTGTCTGTGTGGTGGCCCAGGTGGCAACACCTCCATATCACCACAGCTGTTCCGGTCCACCTGCAGTGTATGCACTCCGTGGTGGTCCCTGGGTTCCTGGCACTGCTTTGTTCTCCGCAATGCCATGGCAATGCTGCCCAGTGTGCCTGTTGTGTGTGCCATTGCTGCATGCATGTGGTCTTCCCATGGCCTTGGGGCTGTGGTCCATGGCCAGCACACAGCATAGTGGTGTTGCTGTACCTGTGTCCTTGCACACTGCACATGCTGTTGCGTGCGCATCCAAAGTGTGACCCAATGAGCTGTGCTCACATTCATTTTCCAGCCAGTGTGTGTTGTGCCTGGCCAGTCACTGGCAGGCCCTTCTGCCACCTCCTCCCCCGCAGTGTCACCATCCTTGCTGGGTGCCTCCCCATCCTCTGCCAGTAGTATGCCATGTTCAAGTGCTATATTGTGCAGCAAACAACATGCTATGAACAGTCTGCATGACATTACTGGTGTGTACTGCAGTACACCACCTAATCTGTCAAGGCACCGGAACCTCATCTTGAGGATGCCAAATGTGTGCATTATCACACTGCGTGTTGCTGTGTGGGCATCACTGTACTGTTGCTCTGCTGCACTCTGTGGATGCCTCACCAGTGTCATCAGCCAGGGCTGTTGTGGGTATCCGCTGTCACCTGTGGGGAGGGGGTGTAGGTTACTGTTGTGAACACATGCTTCCCATGCCCACCCATGCTGTTTGTGTCTGTGTGTGTCTTACCAATCAGCCAGCCATCTGTGAGTGTCCACTCTGGAAGGCCTCACACAGTCCATAGTTTCTGTAGATGTACGCATCGTGTGTGAACCCAGGATACTGTGCCATGACATTGAGGATCTTGCACCTGCTGTCACAGATGACCTGCACATTCATGGAATGGTATCCCTTACGGTTGACATAGGTCTCTGGTTCATCCAGTGGTGCCCTTATGGTGATGTGTGTGCAGTCTACTGCACCAAGCACATGTGGGAATCCTGCTGTGCTGTAGAATCCCTGCTTGACTTCCAGTTTCTCTTGGGCATCTGTGGGTAGATGGATGTATTGGTGTGACCTGTGTACAAAGGCATCCATGACTGCCCTCAGTCACCATGATACAGAGGGCTGTGAGATGCCCACAGTGTTGCCACTCGGTGTCTGGAATCCACCAGTGGCCTTTACCCATAGGGCTGCACATACCTTCACCTCTGTTGGTATGGCATGGCCTCTCCGGGTCCTGCTTCTCAGGTCAGCATCATGTTCCTGGCATAGCTGTGCTATGGCTGCCTTGCCAAGCTGATATCATGCGATGTACTGCTCCTCGGTCAGGTCCATGTGGGCGGTGCATGGACTGTACACACGCATGGCATGCCTCTGGTGTCTGGGTCGCTGCTGTCTGTGCACCTGCTGTACTGTGCCACTCTGTTGTGCATCCTGGTGGGCACATCGCCTATGGTGTTGCGTGGCCAGCTGTGTGCCCAGTAGGGCCTGTGGTGCAAACATCCTCCTGGGATTCATCTGTCTCTGTCCTGCTGCAGTCCTGTGTCTCAGTCCTGTTACACTACCCTGCCTCTTCCCTTCCTTTTTCTAAGTCCCCTTAGATCAGCTCTGTGTGGTGTAGCAGGTGTTTGACATCTCCTTTTTGGGGTACCTTTGTGAATTGCACCCCTACGTCCTGCATGTCTTACCCCTATCACAACGCACCATGCATCATGGTGCTAGCAGCCATCTGATGCTGTGCTGGCACATGGGGTGGTGGACACAGCGGGTCTTTGCATTCACGCATGGTGCATTTGTGAATCCCATCTTGCTTGCATCTTGGTGCAGAGTGCTGCTTGCGTCCTACTGCTTGGTGCACGCACCTTGCATCTTGGTGCAGCGTTTGAGAATCAGGCCCAGGTGTCTCCGTAATCGAATAGGGGAATAACCATTGAGTTGACTATTTTTAGTCTTGTATCCCATGGGATGTGCCTTCTGAATTTATGTAAACACCCCAGCCTTCTATTTAATTTACCTATTAAAAAATCTATATGGGTATTAAATTTACATTGGGAGTCAACTCAGACTCCCAAGTATTTATAGGAATCAACTATATCAAGTGCACAGTTGTCTAAGGTTTTTATTTTCAGAACTTTTTTGTTAGCCTCTGGTTTATTACAGAATAACATTAACTGGGATTTTATAGAATTTAACACCAGGCCATATTCACAAAGGTAACCTTGTAGCCCATTGAAATCACTCTGGAGTTTCTTCTGTATTTGATCAATAGAGTAGCCCTCAACATAAAGAATAGTGTAATCTGCATAAAATTGGTGCCGGACGCTGCATAATAGATGTCTGAGACCATTTGTATACAGATTAAACAATAAAGGCCCCATAACCAATCCCTGAGGCACCCCTGTTTTAATAGTTAAGTACTCAGATCTAAAGATATTGTTCAGTGTTACTCATTGCTGTCTTTCAGACAGGTAGCCATGGAACCATTTCAGGGTCCCATGGCTGAGGCCAATAGATTGCAGCTTATTAATTAAGACATCATGTTTCAGAGTGTCAAAAGATTTTGATAAATCTATAAATATGGCCCAAACCATGAGACCCTAGTCCATGGCCACGTCTATGTCCGACAACTTTTACTAATGCAATAGAGGTACTGTGGAGAGCTCTAAATCCTGATTGGTAGGTGTTGTACAATTTGTGGTCCTCTAAATACTGATTTAATTGGTAAACTAATAATTTTTCAAACATTTTTGAAGTAACAGAAAGTAGTGATATAGGCCTGTAGTTACTCATAATGTTTTTCTGGCCACTTTTATGAATGAGAACTATGTTTGCCTGTTTCCAGGCTTAGGGAATATCCTCAGTTAGCAAAAAAAGATTAAAAATAACTTAACAGCCCGTCAGCGCAGTGGTTGATTTCCGTCTGCGACACCGGGTACCTTGGTTCGGGAAGGGACCCAGGTTGCTGGAGGGTCAGCCAGGGGAGAAGGATGGAGCATCCAGTGACAGCTCACCTTTTCGAGGGGAGGGTGGGCGCGTGGCCTGGCACCTCCTGGCCTCCGGCGGAAGCCAGGAATATGGCAGGACATCAGGACCCAGATGACTTAGGGGAGTGACGGATGTCACCGTTAGCCTTGATGTCTGTGACACGCCACTCTCCCAGGGGAGAAAACAGGAAAAATGGTGCCCTGGCTGGCCGGGTGACAGCCTCCCCGGACCCCCACTTTGGAGCTCCCAGACCCCTATCCACCATCTCAGCAGCACCCAGGATCATTGGAGTGGCCGTCAGGGCTCATCCCCAACAAAGGTAAGAGACCCCCCCGATGCAGTGATACATCGGGGATGCCTGGGTCATACGACATGGGGCGGTGGGGTCAGGGCTGAGTGAGAGAATCCATGTGGGGCCTGAAGAAGTGACCGACTAGGGTGTGGGGTGGGAGTATAAATAAATAACACACACAAAAAAAATGACTGTTAGATAAGGGGCTATCACTGTGGCAGCCAACATTAAAAAGTAGGGAGGACTGCCATCCTCACCTTGAGCCTTTCTTGTGTCAAGTTTCAGTAATTCTTTTAGAAATTGGCTTATGTAGATGGGAGTAAAAGAGAAACTAAGGTAGCAAGGGTAGTTTGCCTCTGTTTTTATTAGACTTATTAAATTGCTCCTTGTCTGCAAGGAGGATGGCATGCTGTCAGCCAAGGATATTCCCATACTGGGCACAGGGTCATAATGTCGCAAGACATTATGCTGCAGCAATATACCATGTTGCCAATACAGTGCAATATATTGCCAGTGGCTTAAGTCTTTGTTTTGCAGGGGGCCTCCACTTTCTGCACCTTCCATTGTAAGGGGATGTGCCCCAAACTTCCCCAACTAAAATAACTAACTCTGGGGGGGGGGGAGTTAACAGTGAAATATGCACAAAGAGTGAAAATTTTAAAATATCCATGCATTTGGGACAGGGAATTGAAACCCAGTCCCAAACGCACTGCCTACCTCCCTTGCTGCCAGTGGCTCATCCTGTCGAGCCACAGCAGCTGCTCACCAGCCCCCTGGCCCAGCAGAGCTCTTATCCTCTGCCTGGGAAGAGTGAGAGGGTGCACTACCGTGCATACACCCTTTTTCAGTTTTGCACCCTCTCGCTCTTCCCTACCACACTGTTCCTGTTATGTGGTTATGTTGTGCACGATTAAGCATACAACATATTGACCTGGTAGGCCCATATTGACATACATTTCGTTAAACACATTTGCCACTTTAACCAAAGTAGCTTGTGGGGTTCCATCCACCAAAAAGGAACTGGGCAACTAGGTTGATTTGTTGCCCTGAAGTTTATTGACCAGCTTCCAAAATTCTCTTGGATGATTGGCTTCCTTAGACTCAAAATTAGACAGGAAGAAGTCTGCTTTTGCTTTTCTTATTTTTTTTTTTGCTATTCCTTTTCTCCTGGCACCCCTGGACTTCTCCATTACAAGGCATCCTGTGGGATTCTGGCCGCTGGCCATCACTACCGTGCCCTCTTAGGTCCTTTCCCTCTTCTTCTGCAGCTTACCCCCTGCAGCAGGGTGGTGGGGAGCCCCCTACTCACCCACCCTGTCCGGATTCAGTTCGGGCCACGCCCAAGAGCTGGTGCTACATCAGACAGCCATCAAGCCGCTCAGCCAGGGTGCCTCATTTTTCACTCTTTTCTTTTTCCCCCCGATGCAATAATGCCAGTGGCAGGGACATGCATGCATCCGCACATGCTCCCTCCTGGCATCTGCCCCCAATTCCTCCCCAATGTACAACTTGCATCTTGTCCCCCAGCCTCCGGTAGGGGGCAAGCGGGCACCAACTGTCATGTACCCCCCGTAGAGGGAGAGCAGTAAATATTTCTGGTCTGATGCTAGTTGTCCCAATATGATCTTACATTGGGATTTTGTTTAGCATGTTTCCATGCCTTGTCCCTGAGCATACGAAATGTTCTTAAAACAGCACTATACCATGGGCAGTTGTTATGTTTAATTTTTTTGTACAAATTGGAGCATGAGTATCACACACAGCCAAGAATTCACTTAGGAAATAGTGCCAGGCATCACTAATATTACAACATACGAGCGTAGTCCAGATAAGAATGTCTATGAACGTGAGAAGTTATATGAATTTGTTCAGTATGGAGTCAAAAACATGAATATGACATAATGGGCAAATAGGACTTGGCCCAGTGATTGCATAGTATGAATGTTGTTGATTTCTGAGGAAAGGAGCTGAGTTGCTACTTGGGCAGGCTGTTGGAGAAACGTTGTAGGAAAGCAGCAGATGGAATATGCAAGCCCAGAATAAAGCCAGCCTGCAGCAGTTAGAACCTGCTAAGCATCAATTGGGAACCAGGTGAAAACCACAGGATACAGAACAGTGAACTAGCCAGAGGCAGGAGAACCACATCTGCATGGTTGTAGCATGAACAGTAGAGCCCGTGGATTTGTCATTGCAGTGCCAGTGGGCAAGCCCCATATTAGGTAGTGCTATTCATAGTATAAGAGGGCATGTGCTCAACATGGTAAGAATGAGCAGGAATGAGAATAATTATATTGACACGTAGTACATAGCCTTGTATGAACTATGGCAGGAAAGTATGGTAGTATGGATGTATGAGGCATAGCTTGACAAGCATAGGATAGTTTTGAGGATAGTGGTATAATTGCTCAAGGTGGTAGAAGCTGGAAATGGAACAGCCAACTTGCCAAGGGCCAGAGAATCATGGCTGAGCTGTGGCAGATGGAAAAGGGTACGGTCTAATGATGTATAGCCCAGAGTACAGGCATGGTTTGTCAGGAAAAGTATTCAAGGCAGAAGTCAAAGGAAACAGAGAAATTAACTAGCTGTGGGCAGGAAAATCCTGGACACATAGCTGCAGCAAAAATGATGTGCTGAGGTGTTCATTAGAGATCTACAGGACCTGGGCCCTTGTGAGGTCTGCCTGGCTTATCCTGACTGTAGTTTAGGGGGAATGTTCAAAGTACAGAACAGAAGGCTAGTGGCCAGCAACATAAATAAACAAATCAAAACAAAAGAAAAAAACGCTATGGTTCTCAAAAGAGGTGGCAGGGAAGGTTAGGGAGAAAAAGATAGCATTCAGAAAGCATAAGGAAACACAGAAGAAGCAGGACAGAGAACTGTACCAGTTAAAGCAGAAGAAAGTAGGGAAGGGAGTCAGAAATTGCAAAGGCCCAAACCAAGGGAAAGATAGCCAACTCCGTTAAGAAGGGGGATAAAACCTTTTATAGTACATTAGGGAGTGTAGAAAGACAAAGGGAGGGATACTGAGGCTGAATAAAGAGGAGGGTGGGTGGGCAGAGAAGAACAATGAAAAAGCAGGGATACTGAACGAATACTTCTGCTCAGTATTCACAAAGGAAGAGGGAGAAGCACCTAATCCAGTCAATAGAAGCAGTCTGGATAGGGGGTCGATATTAGTCCTTTCACAGAAGAAAGGGTTCCGAAAGAACTCCTAAAACTGAAAGTGGACAAAGCAATGGGGCCTGATGGGATTCACCCCAGAATTCTAAAAGAACTAAGGGGAGAACCAGTAACACCACTGACTACCCTTTTTAACAAATCATGGGAGGATGGTGTGGTACCTGAGGACTGAAGGAGGGTGGATGTGATTCCCCTTCACAAAAGTGGGAGCAAGACAGAGGTTGGAAACTACAGACCTGTCAGTTTGACCTTAGTGGTAGGGAAAATGATGGAATCACTGCTGAAGGAAAGAATTGTTGAGTACCTGGAGGCCAGTGGGGCACAGGACCCAAGGCAGTATGGATTCACAGTGGGAAGGTCATGTCAGATGAATCTAATAGATTTCTTTGACTTGGTGACCAAAGTAGTAGACCAGGGAGGGGTTGTTGACATGGCCTACGTAGACTTTAGCAAGGCATTTGATACAGTCCTGCACAAAAGATTAACAAACAAATTATCCAGCCCGGGAGTGGGTCCCAGGGTGGTAGCCTGGGTAAAACATTGGCTGGACAACAGGACACAGAGGGTAATAGTAAACGGAGTCCACAGTGAAGAAAGGGGGGATACTAGTGGGGTACCACAGGGTTCAGTACTGGGTCCAGTCCTCTTTAATGTCTTTATAAGTGACATTGCAGAGGGACTGGAAGGAAAAGTATGACTCTTTGCAGATGACACAAAGATCTGCAACAGGGTTGCTACATAAGGTCGGGTGGAAATGATGAGAAAAGACTTGGCAAGGTTGGAGGAATGGTCCAATGTATGGCAGCTTAGATTCAATGCAAAGAAGTGCAAAGTAATGCACCTGGGAAACAAAAACCCAGGGGAAGAGTACACAATGGGAGGTGAGATATTGACAACAAACATGGAAAGGAACCGGAGGGTAGTTATATCAGATGATCTAAAGATGGGCAAGCAATGTGAGAAGGCAGTAAGGAGGGCTGGGGGAATACTGGGATGCATAGGGAGAGGCATCACCAGTAGAAAACAGGAAGTTGTCATCCCTCTGTACAGACAGTTGGTGAGACCCCATCTGGAGTACTGTGTGCAGTTCTGGAGACCCCATCTCTGCAAAGACATAGACAGGGTGGAGGCTGTCCAAAGGAGGGCAACCAAAATGGTACAGGGTCTGCACCAGAAGACATACAAAGAGAGACTAAAGGAGCTTAATATGTATACCCTCGAGGAAAGGAGGGAGTAGGGGGACATGATAGAAACTTTCAAGTACCTCAAGGGAATCAACAAAGTCCAAGAGGGAGGCATCTTCCAGAAAAAGAGATGTGCAAGAACAAGGGGGCACAACTTAAAGATAGAGGAGGGACAGCTCAGAGGTAATGTAAGAAGTATTTTTTCATGGAGAGGGTTGTGGATGCATGGAACGGCCATCCTGAGGAGGTCATAGAGTCAAAAACAGTAGGGAATTCAAGAATGCATGAGACAGACATAAGGCAATTCTAGAGGAAGGTAGGAGGAAGTAGGCCATTGGTTAACTAGGATCTGCAGCTTATCCATTAGGTAGGAAAATGGGCAGACTAGGTGGGCCAAGTGGTCCTTATCTGCCATCAAATTATATGTTTCTATGCAGGGGTATGTGTCAGATCCTGAAACAAGGGAGGTGTGAGCATGGAAGGATAGAGCCCTGATGAAGTACCATGGGCTGATGAAGCAAGATGGGCTGTACAGTCATTCAGGTATTCCAGTGAAAACAGAGCTTCTGGAGGCCCCAAAGGTTGACTTTGAGGGTGGAGACTGCTCCATAGTAGTGAGACTACCCAGAATGAGGACATGTCCCAAAACAAATGGTGGTGGCACAGCTGAGCACCTGCCAGGAAAGAAGACTAGAGACAAGTAGGCCATGGGAGTAGCAAAGGAGTTCCACACAACACAGGAAGCAGCAGAAGGCAGGAACATGAGCAAAGACAGACATGCACTAGAAGAAGCCCTAAGGGAATACCAAGTGGAATCAGGAGTCAGCCCACTGGCAAGGAGCAGCAGCCAGAAGACAGCATGAGGAGACAGAGAAGGTAAGCAGAAAAAGTAGGGGGACAGCTGGAGAGCAGTGAGCAGTGACAGCAATGCAGCCTAGCAGCCATGGAAAAAACAAGTGATGTAGGATACCACTCTGAGGGGCAGGGACAATACCATTCATGAGGATCGAGGGCGCAGTGACTAGGAGTAGAGGTGGACTGGTGGAGATATAGTGGCCACCACACAATAAGACTTAGAGAGATGGAATGCCCTTCCTCTAACTCTCTGGGGGAGGAGTGATATTGTTAAAATGAACGTGTTCCCTAGACTATTTTACCTTCTCAACATGCTTAACCTCTGGCTTCCTTTTTCATGATTTCACCGGGTCCATGGCATCAGTTTGGATTTTATCTGGTCCAGTCTGGTGTACCTCAGGGATCGATTTCGGGTCCTCTTTTGTTTTCTTTATTTATTAATTCTTTGTCATCTGTTCCTTCATCCTGTGATTGTTTACTTTATGTTGACATGATTTCATTTACTCAATCTCATTCGTTATTATCCCTCATCTTACATCTTGAACAGGATTTTATTCCAGTTTGTCATTGGTTTAATGAGAATGCTCTGCTTCTTAATACTTACAAAACTAAGTCCATGCTGTTTGGGACCCAATATCATATGAGTAAAAAAAAACAATTTAGTCATTCACCATGATAAGGGTATCCCCCTGGAACAAGTGTTTGAATTTAAATATTTAGTGGTCCTTCTTGATCCTAGTTTATCTTTTCAGAGACAAGTTAAAAGTGTATGTCATTGGATCAATCAAAAGACTGGGGTTCTATTTAAGTTTAAACAATTTTTTACTGTTGAAACCAGGAAAGCATTGTTGTGGTCTACTCCTCCTTCATTTGTATTATGCGGTAAGTCTATATTGTAAATTGTCAGGTCGGGAAACCCATGCTTTATCTGTTGCTTTTAATAATAGTTGTCATTTTGTGTTGCGATCTCCCCCTCGTGCACATCATTATTCCTCTTATTCAGCCCTTGACTGGTTATATCCTAATGCTCGTTTTCAGTATGTTTGTTATTGTTTAGTTTTTAAATCTATTTTTGGTTGCAATGAATTCCCCTTACATGATTTGCTTAGTATTAGAACTACCTCTTTGAATCTGAAATCATTTAAGGTGACTCTGTTGATAAACCCTGTTTAACTAAGGCAGGTGCCAAAGCTTTTTCTACCTTTGCCCCCCTCACTTTGGAATAATGATTTAAGGAAATAATGTTCTATTGTTGAAAACATGGTTGTTTGTTTCTAATATATGTGAATATTTTTAAAATGATTTTATTTGGTTGCATATTTTTTATTTTATTGTTTGTATTATTGCTGTAATTTGTCTTGTCTCAGGTCAGACATGAAAAAGGGCTTGTCCCATGTCTTTACTCGGTTAACAAAATAAAACAAACAAACAATAAAGTCCCACAGAGGTCCTATAAAAAGCTTGCTACATCCAAACAAAATGGGAGTCTTCGACTCCCCCACCTCACAATTTATTTCTTCACTAGTCATTTTAGTAAACTCTTCAGATGGTTCCCTCCATCACCTCTGGGCCAAGTCCAAGCCTATGTCCCAGTTTGGCTAGAATTAGAGCTGGAACTCATTGCTGACTCGAGCCGTTCTGCACTATCCATGTTTTTTGCCCCTTTGAAATTACTCCCTGCAGGTCTGAGACGCTCTGTTGTAAGTATTTCACTCCGGGTTTACTCCCAACTCTGTTCCTTAAAGGGACACTGTAAACCCCCTTAGGCTTCAAAGTGTTCCTTGTTTAAAAAACGTATTTTATGACTGCTAACATTTTGTAAAGACTGCTGATGTACAGTAGCTAGCAGTTTGATTCTGATTCTTTTTTTTTTCTTTTAAAAAGTGAAAAACAGACTACCCACCAAACTGATGTTACCACACCAAAACAAATGTGTTTACATTTTTTGATCAGCACCCTCTGCCACTTTTCTGGACTTGGGAACACCTCCAATACAGTCCAGTCACTCATGATGCAGTGGTAGATTAGGTGGCTACTGCCTCATGACTGACTGCACTGTTTGAGGATGCTTCTATTGTTTAGGAAGTATTCAAGAAGAATTAATTCAGGATTTGAAACAAAACAAAGTTGTTTATAAATATATATTAGCATGCATTTCAGTTTTGCTAAGCAAGGAGACAGACTAAACAAACAGTAACATTAACGAATTTTAGAGAAGGTAAGCAACCATAAAATGTGGGTGTTTAACTAGTACTAATATGATGCAAAACAGGTTGACAGTATTCCTTTAAATACCCCATTTACTAAGGACATTTTGCAACCTATTCTCCAGAACACTAATATTAAAGTAGGGAGTAAGGTTATTGTGGAGGCTTGGTTACCCCAGTTAGTAGATGTTAAGATCTGTGATTTGCTCCAGAATGGGGTCCTACTTTCATCGCAGAACATTATGGTTCATACCGGCTGGGTATCAAGGCAATTTTTTAAGACACTACAGCCCAGATTTTCAAAACATAGTGCAGTGCACAAACCATTCACGCGGGAATAGCACTGTGTTTGAGCGGGGCAGCAATATTCAAAGGCGCAGATAGCACACGCTAACCGCAATAGCGAGGGGCAAACCCATAATGCATGCAAGGGGCAAAGAGAGGGCACGGGAATGTGCATACATGCGCAATGGGATATTCAGAGCAACAGCGCTGCACAAGGCCACATTGCATGACACATAGCATGATGCTAGTTACCGCCTATAAAAGGCTGGTCTTAACCCAGGGCAAACTACAGAGGGGGAGGGATCAGAACAGGAAGTCATTGTGGCAATAGTGCCTAATGCAGTGTTGCTGCACCTAATGGCAGCAGTAGTGGAGGAGGAAGGAAGGGAGCAGGCCCAACATGGCCGACAACGCAGGCCAAGGAGAAGATACACTGCACACAGGTGGTACTGGCCCAGAGTCTCCTTCGAGACCCCACCAGATGAGCACATCACTGGCTGGTACAGGATGAACAGGGAAATGTTGAGGCAGCTATATGAACTCCTGCATGAGCAGCTGCAGCCCAACACCAGACGCAGCCATGCCATGACAGTTGAGGAGAAGGTGACAGCAGCGATGTGCTTCCTAGCCACAGGGATGTTCCAACAACCAACGGGGGACACCATAGGGGTATCACAGTCTGCCACCTCACACCTTCTGACCCAGTTCCTATATGCTTTCCTACCACATGCTGGTGAATTCATCGTATTCCCCAGCACAGCAGCAGAGCGCAGAGAAACCATGCAGCAATTATATTGAGTTGCGCACCTACCAGCGGTACTTGGTGCCAATGGCTGCACCCATGTTCCCATCCATGCACCACCTGGTGATGGAAGTGAAGTGTATGTGGACAGGAAGGGGTAGCACTCCATCAATTGCAAGGTGGTGTGCGATGCGACCAGAGATGCAGCGAAATGAAATTCTGCTGGCAAAGTAAATGCAAAGTGGCCACTTCACATTGTCACTCCACTACGCGGAGTGGCCAATAGGAAAGGCTCACTTCGCCTTGTAAGTATTACTTCACATTGTCATTCCACCTTAACATGAAGTAAGGCAGAGTGGCAACAATAATGGCAGCCCCCCAGTGCCCCCACACACACACACACACACAGTCACCAGAATTAATGTGCATCCCCAAAATGCTACTGTCTTGCGTCCAGAAAACTCCCCAGTGCTGACAAAGTGAAATGAGAGCACAACAAGAAATACAAAGTCTCCCAGAATTAATGGCACACTCAGTCATGTGCGCAGTGGACATGGTCACATCACACACAGACACCAGAATTTGGGCTGGCAGTATAGTCTAGAGGTTAGAGGAACAAGGTGTGAACGAGCTTGGTACATCCAACAGACCAGACCTGAGTTTGATTCTCACAACCTCCACTTGCATACTGTGTGACTGTGAGCAAGTCACTTAACCACCCAGTGCTCCCAGGTCACCCCTGAAAACAGGCACTTATGCCTAGTGGGCCTTACCCGGTTACCAAAGACTAAAATAAAAAAAAATAAATAATGTGCACACCCAAAATGCTACTGTCTTGTGTCCAGAAAATTCCCCAGTGCTGATGAAGTGAAATGAGAGCGTAACAAGAAGTGCAAAGTCTCCCAGAATTAATGGTACACTCAGTCATGCACACAGTTGTCACACACAGTCACCAGAATTAATTTGCATCCCCAAATTGCAACTGTCTTATGTCCAGAAAATTCCCCAGTGTTGGTGAAGTGAAATGAGAGGGTAACAAAAAATGCAAAGTCTCCCAGAATTAATATTGCACTCAGTCATGCACGCAGTGGTCACACACAGTCACCAGAATTAATTTGCATCCCCAAAATGCTACTGTCTTGTGTCCAGAAAATTCCCTAGTGCTGGCAAAGTGAAATGAGAGGGTAACAAGAAATGCAAAGTCTCCCAGAATTAATGGTGCACTCCGTCATGCGAGCAGTGGCCACACACAGTCACCATAATTAATTTGCATCCCCAAAATGCTACTGTCTTGAGTCCAGAAAATTTCCCAGTGCTGACGAAGTGAAATGAAAGCGTAACAAGAAATGAAAAGTCTCCCAGAATTAATGGTGCACTCCGTCATGCGAGCAGTGGCCACACACACAGTCACCAGAATTAATGTGCATCCCCAAAATAATACTGTCTTGTGTCCAGAAAATTCCCCAGTGCTGATGAAGTGAAATGAGAGCGTAACAAGAAATGTAAAGTCTCCCAGAATTAATGGTATACTGCAAATGCACAGACAGATTAAAATTGCGCTGCACACTCAAGAGATGCAGAGTCAGACGCAAAGGCACAACAACACCTAACCAGTGCTCACAAGTCACAAATCCAAATCTGGAAAAGAATATATTTTGCCGGTTGGGGGGGAGGTAGTGCATGGCAGTAACAGTCCACTACCAGTAAAGATACCACAAAGCAGTATAAAAAAATTAATGCAGGTGCGGCTGATAGCAGGTTCACACTGCTGCAATTACTCTGGCACAATAAAAGTTGTCTGATTTAATGGTACGCATCGCACACACACACACTCATACACACACTACAGGTATTGCGTAGCAAATTGAAAACCTTAACAATATAACCAAATGTTTTAAACAAGCTGAAATTATGCACTGCTGTACCACTACAATCAGCAAAAAAATGTCAAGAATTACTGAAAATATTACTGTGTGTACATTAACACAGTTATACAAGAAAAATATAATCGAAACAGAAAGACTGCCTTTTTCTCCCAGTTAATTTACCTACACCACAGATACACCCCTCCCTCAGAGCACACTTCACAGTACACAGACTGACTGTTCTAAATTAACATTCAAAATCCACACACAAACAATAAACACTCGATGATATGAGCACAGGAGAATTTCCTACAATCGATGTACTAAATTTTGAGCAAAAAAAATGGCTCAAAAAGGCTTTTTTAACAGCTTTTAGAGGATTTGAATTGCAGAGCTCTTAGAGAAAGCGGTCTCTGTTTTCCACTACACAGAACTGAGGCTGTGCAGAACAATCTAGAGCCCATGTGATCTGCAATCCCATGAAGCACTGCAAATCTGCCTTGGAGCTCAATAACAAGGTGAAGTGATACAAAGTACATTGATTTCAATGTACTTCACCTTAAAATTGGTGGAGAAGTGGTTTGGGGAAGGCGGAATAATGCAAAGTTATTGGTTTCAATGGACTTCGTGTTCCCCATTATAACGCAAAGTATCCCGCTTCACGCTGCGGAGCACTTTGCGGATTCCTTGTTACTCCACGAATCACTCCACGGAGTGAATTTCGGCCACTTCGCGCATCTCTAGATGCGACAGGCACATCAGCAATGTCTTTGCACAGTACCCCGGCAGTGCCCACAACGCCTTCATCTGGCACCAGTCCCGGCTCTGCCAGGCCTTTGAAGAGGGCAGTATACCCAGTGGGCACCTAGTCAGTGAGTAGCAACACGAAAGGCACACACACGCCATAGTGTGGGGGGTGGGGACAGGCATGGGCATGCAAGGAAGGGGGATGGGACAGCAACACAGGTGGTGCACCATGGGAAGGGGTAGACAGCAGAACAGCAACACTAACAGGTGCACATTTCTCAACAGGGGACAGCGCCCATCCCCTGTGACCCTGGCTGCTGACACCTGTACCCCAGCTGGCCACAGTGGCAGAGAAGAGGTACAATGAGACACACACAGCCACTAGGAACATCATAGAGAGGGTCTTTGGCATACTAAAGATGTGCTTCCACTGCCTAGACATGTCAGGTGGTGCCCTACAGTATAGGCCTCAGAAGGTATGCCGTATCATCCTAGCCTGTTGTATGCTCCACAACATGGCAATGAACCATGGGATACAGGCACCTGAACCTGAGGAACAGGCCGACAGTGACCCAAAGACAGAGGTCAGGGGGATGGTGGAGCAACTCAAGAGGAGGAATCCTCGAATGGCACACAGGGCCCTGGAGTACAGGACTCTCATAGGCAGGACAGTGAGTACACACAACACAGCAACCAGAACAGTACAATGACATATACTTTAATATGTGCATACAACCACAATTGTGAAGACAACCAACAAAGCACATGTACAACACAGTGTAAGTGAATGTATGTGAGATGGACGTGTGTGCTGTGTGCAGTGCAGGACACGTATGTGCCAAAGGTAGACCGCCATGGTATGGTGAAGTGGTGTGTCGCTGGAGTTGCCTGGGATGAGGTGACAGGGTGGGAAGGGTGCCATGGCACTGTATGTGTGATTGTGCAGATGTGTGTGTGTGTGCTTGTGTGTGTGTTCACGCGTGGGTGTTGTGTGTGTCAGTGTGCATGGCAGCCATGCCTATCTGAGGCGACTACCATCATGCACATGACACGCACCATGTGCGCAGGACACAGAGCCAGGGGTGCTCTGTGTGAATGATCTATCTGGGAAGGATCATGGTGAAGCTGGGAGGGTGGAGCGTCTGTGTCCCCACTGACCTGCAGACCCAGACAGGGATGGTGGCCAGCCACAACTCCGCAGGGTGCTGGTCGATGCCCAAAGTGCAGCGATGCTGGAGCCTGTGCCCGCCCTGTGACCACTAGAGGCCTGCCTGTGGGCATGCTGAAAGTGGCCACGCTGACTCACACGCACATCCCACTGACCACCATGCAGCACTGTGGCAAGATTGGCCACAGCAGCTGTGAGTCCCGCAAAGCCACGGTTGATCATGGCTACCATGCACTCCATCCTGTCCTCCGCCCACTGCTCTGCACGAGCAAAGCACATGCCCACAGTCTCCTGCAGCAGTGAGAGTTCATGCCACATCTCACACTGAAAGGCATGCAGATCCAGCTGGGCCACCTGCATGGATGACAAGGCAGCCTGGAATCCCTGACCATCTGGCACCATGGGTGCAGCAATGACAATGCCTGCCGGGGGTTGTGCCTGTCGGTCACTGTGGGGACGCTGTGTGGGTGGTGGCTGCTGTTGCTGTTCCTGGGGCTGCACAGTCCCTGTGGTGTGTTGTGCCCCCTGCAGGCCCAGTGCCCCACTCCATGGATGGCACCGCATGTTCAGCGGCACACACACATCACCCACCTGGCCCACGACCTGCTCTCCCGGAACGCCACTGGTGGCTTAGCCCTTCACCCCCATGGCACCCATGTGTCCAACCCCAGCAGGCCCCACCCCTATTCTGCCACACACAGTCCCCGCCACAGGCAGGTAGAACTCCTGGTCTGAGCCATCCGAACCATGGTCACTAGTGGCAGTCAGGATCACCACCTGGCCACCACTCAGATCCTCCAACTGGGCATCCTGTAGGATGTCACTGGCCTCCATGTCCCCAGCATCCAGTGTTGAGGAGTCATCCTCCCCCACAGGCAGGTGTAGCCCATGGCCTGTGCCCTGCCACCCATGAGCTGCTGCTGATGTTCCACACAGGGCACCCAGTCCTGATATCAAAGGCACAGTGGTGTCATTCTCCCCCTCCTGCAGCACGTCTGCTGTCCCAGCCACCTGCTGGCCCGCTGCATGCTGTGCACCCACCACTGTGAAACAAGAAAGGACAGAGTCAGTGGCCAGTAACATGCACAGTAGGCCAGAACCACCACCACTACATGCACACCCTAGGCTGTGTGACACACACCACGGCCATGCAACCCACACCATGCAGTCCCTGTTGATGCAGAACATGACCCCATGCACGTACCCCCTACTGTGGTTCACATGCATCTGCACAAATGCAGCAGTGAATGTCCTGCACAGGCACTGGCAGCACACCATAGTGCATCATGTGTACAGAGTGCACAGTGTACCACCACCATGCATGCATAGTGCAGTCCACAACTCAGTATTACAATGGTCAATTGACACCAGTGCAGGCATGCCCTGTAGGGTGTACACAGGTGGCAACACACCTGTCCTAGGTGGTGTGAGTGGTGTCTCACACCCACCGCCAATAACACCACCAACTGCCACTGGCCACAATGTAGATGTGACAACGTCCATGAGTGGGTCCCGCACACAGTGTTGCATGGCCTGTGGGCTCCCTCCAGTCCGTAGTCATTCACGGAGCTGTATAGCCTCCGCCTCCTTGGCCAGTCACAGCAGATCATTTCACCTCTTCCAAACTGCCTCTGCGGTGCATCCCTGGCCTTCCACAGCATTCACCTCTGCTGTAACATCCTCCCATGTCTGTTGCACCACAGAGTCTGTTGCCCTATGGCCACGTAGCACCTGTTCATGCTCCTTCACCCCATGCACCAATGACTTCAGCTTATTCTCTGAGAATTTGAAGGCACGGACACATTCTTGTTGTGCAGCGGCATCTATAAGGGACATGAGGAGAGACAGAGGTCACATGCTGTGGTGTGCATGCAGTGCACGGCACAAGCAGAGCACGCTGTGCATGTTGCCCCACATGCCTACCATGCATGTCCCGTAGCATAACACTGTGGTCCCTGGTCATGCCACATGTATCACAGCATGATAGGGCACTGCACACAATGCAACCATGCAACATGGCCACTCCTGTGTGCACATTGCAGGCATTGCCTTTGTCCCCTTACTGTGGTCATGATCTCCCTGTGCCATATGCATGAGCCATGATGGACACTGCAGCCATAATGTGGTCACCAACCCTCACAGGGCCATGGCACATGCATTGCCGCACATGGACAGGGGTGAGTGTAGGCCCCTGTGTGTCCCCATACCCTCCATCCCATACCTTCACCGGTGCACAGACACACACTGTGCATTGTAGACAGATGCCGACACAGGTGTCATACCCAGGATGTGCCATTCAGCTGGTTGACAGGCACATTGTGTGTGACAGGCAAAGTGCCCATGTACACCACTGACAGTGGGGGCCTGCTGGTGTGTGCTCTGTCCCATGCATGTACAGTGGATGTACACATGTGTGTACAGTGCAAGGCAGGGCCCATACACAACCCTGTACCATAGCACCACTGCCCTGCTGTTGTTTATTCATTTACTTAGAATTTGTTTACTGGATTGGTGCACAACAGCTAGAGAGAGACAATACAATGACGTAACGTGAGCAAACAGATAACATTGGAAATTGAGTTTACAAGATGGTGCAGTAAGCTCCACTACAGCGTAACATACTATAATATTATACAGACCTGCCTGTTACTGCTCTTGCTCCTGGGACATTCTCCTGTCTGTAAGGCCCTTCCAACACTAACAGCTGCTGACTATTGCAATCCTTATAGACAGCACAGGTGGAGCATGTTTTGCCCTTTTATAGCACTGCTGGGCAATCATGCCTGTTAGGCATGCAAATGAGACTGGAATGATATGCTAATCCCAGGTTTTGCACTGTGCATACTCAAGTAGCCTCATTTACATAGGCCAGTTGAATATGTGCCCTGTTAGCGGCGGGCAGTGCACATAGTACCGGGCAAACTGCTAGCGCTGGGCTATGTGGGCTTCCAGCACAGTGCTGGCACTGTAGTGTTGTGCAACGTGACATAGCGTGACAACAGCACATGCACCTGTGGTCATTGTTCCACGCTAGCACATCAGTGTTGTGCATTGTAGCGCCTCACTATGGCGTATTGCGTGGAGTACCGCGCATGTGCGCTATGACCACGCTGTTATCATAGCGGAGTTGCGCATGTGCTCAACGCCTACTTCCTGGTAGCGAGGTGCTACACCATGTGACTGTGTGGTGCTATAGCTCAGGCTGACAGTGGACCCAGGGTGTGTCACAGACTGGGGCAGTGCTCTGCATTCCAGTGTGTTCCCCCTGTGTGTAGTTTGTTGGGGATATTATCACCTGTGGATTTTCATGTCAGGAGGCATAGGCAGCACAAGGTGGTGCACAGGGACAGGCACTCTGGGGATGTTGAGACAGCGAACCTCATGCAGCTGGTTCAGCAGAGGCACAGACGCCTGTTTGGGGAGGTCAGGGAGGGTGACCTCCCACGATGCCAGGTGTGGGAGTCTGTTGCATGACACCTGTCAAAATGGGCAGGCATCCCATGGGATGCTGAGATGTGTAGGCACCACTATGCCAATCTGCATCACCGGCACTGGCAGCAGTTGGAGCATTATAGGAGGATGGTGCGTGATAGAACGGTGCTAGTGCAAGGTAGGTGTTGCCACACATGCGTTAGGTGTTCATCTGTCTGCTGGAGTGTGTGTATGTGAGTGTCACTATGTGTGTGTGTTACCAGGTGTGCTGTTGTGTTGGAAGGTATGCCTGAGCAGGGCACACCTTCCCTGACCCATGTTGCCCAGGTGGTGAGGCTGTCGACATGGGCCGCTTGGGTGGCACAGTGATACAGGGTGTCTGGAGGGGTGGCAGGGTAGCAAGACACCCTTCATGGCTGTCACAGTGCTTGGCACTGCGTGGTACTTGTTGCTGTGTCCATGGTGGTTGCAGTGCAGTCATGCTGTGCGCAACAGCAATGCGTGACCACGGTGAACACCACAGTTCTGGGGCAGGCAGGGAGACCTGCCATGGGACTGTCCGGCAGCCAACACTAGTGTTGTGCAGGGGGGGCTGTTTCCTTGGTAATTGGTTTGTCATCACAACAGTGTGTGCATCACGTCACTGTGTGCCTGCGTGTGGCGAAGGTGCACTGCAGTGTCACTGTGCCTACATGCCCTGTGCGACCGGAGCATGTGCAGTGGGTTATGGTGGCCACACATGGCCATGGTATGGTATGCCTGTGGGGGGGCCACCGGGTGGCTGCATCATGTGTTCGGACACTGTCCCAGGGCTGTGCCATGTCATCTTTGTTTTGGTGATGGGGGGGCATCTTGCTGTGACTAACATGGTCACCGCTGTGTCTTGCGCTAATACTGCTGTTACCTCTTTCCACTGCAGAGCAAAATGTGCAGCACAGCCCAGGGAGAGAGAGTCAGGAGGGGTCCCGGCTGCCAGCCTGGGGCAGCCCTAGGGTGCCGGCCATGCCACAGTGGGCGGAAGAGAGCAGCCCTGAGGCCAGGGGCCTATTGCATGAGTACATTTCTGTGTTACTTAGTGCTGTGCTTCTGGATTGTGTGGTCACTTCAATGATCTGCCATCAACAGTGTTGCCGGGTGCACGGCCATGTGCATGATACCATGGCTGGTGCACCATTGTACTGTGTTGCCCACCTGTGTGGCAGAGTGCTGCCGGTGTTTGGGTGGGGGGTTGCTGTACACTGTGGCTGGGGGGGGTTGTGCTGTATGGGTCCATGTCAGCATGCACAGATGGCATTGCCATTCAATATCCATGGGCATTGTCCATGTTCTGCCGTTCACATGGCATGAGCTGGTTCTGGGTGCAGGCCACTGTAGTGCATGCATTGCAGTACATGGTTGGTGTGTGGTGGCATCCAGTGACCTACCCCTGCCGGTGTGTGTGCCCTGTGGTATTGCTGCTGCTATGGGATGGTTTGGCCTTGGCACGGGTGGTCCAGTGGCTGGACGCTGTGCCTGCATTGTGATGCTGTTGTGCCTATATCGGTTGTTGTTGCACTCCTCCTTGTGCTATGTTGTTCTGTGACTATGGGCAGCTTGTCCTGACGTGTGTCCTCCCATGTGGTTGTTGTTGCGTGGTCCACTCCCACCGCCATCTCGGGAACTGCCTGTCTGGCTGCACTGTCTCACTATCTGCAGTGCTGGGTTGGGTGGTGTCAACCATGCCATGGTGTTGTTGGGGCCTGATACGCATCTCCGTGTTCATTGGGATTTTGGTTGTTGCCTGTGTCATCCAGGCCCACCCTGTGGGTGCCTGTTGGTTGTGCCTTCCATTGCATTCCTCAGCACCACATGGGCATGGCTGTCATGACATGCTGTCCATCCCTGTGTCACCACCTGTGGCTGCAGTATGCCTCCTTGCTGGTTTGCCATCCTCACATGCACCCCCTTGTCCCTGTGGGTCCTCAGAGATCATCCTTGTGGGTGACCAGGCCTGAGGAGTCAGAGGGGATTGAAGACCTCCTGCACTGGCTTGTCCACCAACAGAGGACTATCATCGAGCAGCACGCAGTGCTGATTTCGGAGATGAGGAGGGTGGCCACTGTGCTGGAGGCGAGACTGCCGGATCCTTCAGCCATGCAGCAGTGATGCTGTCCCCCTTTCTGTTGCCTTGCCCCCGCCCCCCTTATGGACTGTTTATTTTGCTGCTGCATTGTGTTCCTCTTTTATCTCTGTGTTCCCTTCCCCCTTTCTCTCCTTTTTAATTTAACATATCCATCATGTATTTTATTTCTATGTTTCATTCAGATCTTACATGTAGTTATTGCAGTACTAGTTTACATAGTTGTAGCTGTAGTAGTCATAGATTAGGTTGTAGCACTGTTAGTTTTAGTCGTTATAGTCATAGTATTAGTGGTAGTATTAGGTGCGGTAGCAGTAGTAGTCGTTAGTGATAGTTTTAGCAGTAGTAGTTTTAGTAGTAGTAGTAGCAGTAGTTGTTGTCGTAGGGTTTGCAGTGTTTGTGTGTTTGTATTGACATTGTTCATTCACTGTTTGTTGTATATAATGTTGTTATTCTTGCTGTTCTGTTTGTTTGCTATTCCCTTTCTTTTCTCATTTTCCATTAATACATTACACTTTCATGATCTTACTTTGTCCAGTGTTATTTTTGGGTGCATGGGGTTTGCACAGGTTTCTCCTGTGCTTTGGTTTCCATTCAGGGGTCCTGGGTGTTACTCTGCCTTGCCATGCCTGGGTGCCTGACATATTATGGGTTTTATACCACTGTCAGCTCTTGAGGTCCCTTTCAGGGCTGTTCTTCCTTGCATGTGCCCCAGGGCGCAGCAGGCTCACCTCTGCATTGTATTCCTCTTGGTGTTTGCACTGCCTGTCAGGTTGCTATATTCAGTGCTGTCTGCTGTGCTATATTCAGTGCTGTCTTCTTCCTGGGCTATTTTTGCCCTGCACTCCATGACCTGTTTGCTTGGCTTCCTTAGCGTGCTATATTCAGCAGGGTTAGCTCTGGGCTATTTCTTTTGAATATGGCTGGCTGTATGGTCCGGGCAATTTTTGCAAGCTGGGCAGTGCTAATTCAGCCTCTGGGCAAAGTTTTGAATATCTGGACCTACAGTTACGACGTGCCCTGTTGTACTGGTTTGGCACTGGTAACTGGACTGCAGACCAATCTGAATTTTTGTGTAACCCCTAGGTGGCACTATCCCAAGGGCTACTACCCCTGCCTGCTTAACTACTAACAGGGTGAGGGGCCTAGGTCCAACGGCGAGTGCCTCCACCCAGAGGTCAGGGTTTGCAGTAGTTAAACTAGCTTGGTCACAGCCCTCTGGGACACTGTAACCTCCCTTTCTTCCCACTAGTGGCCCACACAATGCATCAGGAATATCTTCACAATGTACACTTACCCCCAGGACTGGCTCTGTTGACTGGACGCTGGGGACCCCCTGTAAAACAAGATGACACAGTGCAAAAACCACAGTACAATACTTTAACATAAACGAATACCTCAGTCAGTGTAACTTTGCTGAAACAAACAGATCTGATTTACTTAAGGAGCTGTAACAAGGACAGGGGGAAATCAGGTTAATTAGGTTAAACACATTAATAATCACAGTACTGTGCGCATATTCAGAGTCCCAAATTGTCACTTTCATTGGGTACTCAGGATGGGGGGGGCCTAGCCAGGATTGGTGCAGCTGGTTGGGGCCCTGTGATGGAAAAACACTGGCACAATACCCAAATTGTAATCCTGAGCCAGTTGGCTCAGTTCGTGAAGAAATGAAAAAAAAAAACAACAATTAGATGACACACTTGCAATTCGATAAACAGATGGCAGGGAGCTACCCTACTTTGTACTCACAAACTCAATGCTGGGAACTGGATGGAAGGCAGATTGTCCTGGATTGCCAGGAGGAGCAGACCATGTGGACAAGGTCCTTGTGACTGGACCCCACTGCAGTTTAGAGCAAATGGATGTAGTCTGGATTAAACTGGGGTTTACTTCCAGCTTCATGCACTCAGTTCACTGTACAGGGGATTTGAAACGTGATTCCCCACAAGCACTACACACATTTATATGTAAAAGGAAAGTACTATACCAGGCAGGCTGCTTCTCTATCCTGATCGCAATTACTGCACAATACCTGGGAGAACACACAGCAGATTCAGTTCCTGACAGACCGAGCGCGATTCAGCAATTTCTCCAGTCTTCTACAGGGTGAGCCTGGTTTCTACTCTTCAGATCTCCTTGATTCTCTTCACAGGTCGGATTCAGTCCGAACAGGTGCTTGCACAAGCTGCAGACCGAAACTTAGGGCCTTACACAGGATTCCCGCACTAAAACTACACACTGAAGAAGCACACAGTTACTTGTCCCTTCACTGCCCAAACTGATCTGAACTTTCTAGTAGATAGAGCTGGGCATTTCCTTTGAGTTCCTCCCAGTTCAGTTGGCTGGTTTGGCTGTCACTCACAGTAAACTCCCCCTGTTGGTGGAAAAAGGTGCCAAGGTCAAAACTACATTTCCAAGAGTCACTGCCCTTACAATCCCCTTACAGTAGGCTCCAGCGGAGAGTCCAAGTTCTGATTTGCCCAGAGCAGTCTCCATTTTAAAGGATCCCCACCATGATTGGTCCAATTTGGCAGTTCAGAACCAACATGAGGAAGCTACTCTGCACTGTCCTTTCTACAAGAAAGCAGGTTAAAACAAACTGCATTTTCATTATTACTCTAACAGGTTACAAGCAAACAATTATATCTTTGAAGAGTGCTCCTTCTGCCCACTTAGCAACGGCAGAAATGGAGTGATTTGGCAGTAGCTCGAGCGGGACTCAAGCAGGGAAACACACAGACCCCCATCCAAATTAATTATGTCTGCAGGCAGACAGCTCTTAAAGAGACAGTACCAGAGACTCTAAAAGCACTCACAGATAAACGGCTTAAATGCCGAACACCATCCAGGCTTGGAGCATTCAAGCAAGCTCCTGGAAGACTTTTGGGAACCCCCATTTGCAGGGGGGTTACATTTGTATTCTATTAGAGATCTTGTTCTAAAATCGCATGCTGTGGCTAGCATATATTCTTTTCTTTTCTCTAAATTATTCCCAGAACTTAATGGTTCCTCTCCCCACTGGGAACCCCACTTCTCCTTGAATCCTTCTTAATGGCAAACCATTTGGAAAGATCTTTATACATACATTGCCCAGGACAGATTATGGCTTACGCAGTATAAAATCTTAATCTATACTATACCGCTGTGAAACTTGCTAAAATGGGTACATTACCCTCCCCTCTCTGCACCAGGTGTGGACAGAGTGAGGGCTCTCTTCTACATATTTTTTGGACTTGCCCCAAAGTGGCACCTCTCTGGGGTTCCATAGAAGCTAATGCGGACCCCCTATTGAGGTTATCAGACTTGTTCACTCCTGAAATCTATATATTAGGAAATTTTAGCTCGATTAACATGAAAGGGAGATGGTACTACATGGCCCTGATCTCCCTCTCCGTGCAGAAATCAGTCTTGTGGCACTGGTGTGGCAAAGTCTCCATCTCCTACTGGTAATGGTTACAGGAATTACTGTTTAACTTCAGAGTAGAACATATGATAGCAATTCTCTGTCATAAACAGTCACCGTTCATAAAAAAATGGAGTAGACTATACGCTTTGTACACAATTTAAGTTATGGCTCTGCATTTTGCAATCTATAGTGCACCTGCTTGAGGTTTGGTTCCATTTTGGATTGTTCATCAAACTATTTTGTTATTTGTTCCCTCACTGTGTAGATTGTGCTTGTTTTTTATTATTTCATTGGGTCGCTCTGCAGGGATGGAGGGGAGAGTATTTTTGGGTTTGTCTGTTTGTTCTCCTGGTCTTTATTCATTTCTTGTTATGTATTATTTTAAAATTAGTAATGTTTATTACATTTCAAAAGAGGTGGACTGGTGGGAGGGTGATTCAGTGGGTAAGTGAGCAAGTTCTTCATGGTACAGGTTATGGACGAATAGAATAGGCAGGCTAGAGAAGTGTTTTAAGCAAGACTGTGATGGGGTTTAAAAAGAGGTGGGATATATGTAAGGGAATAGTGGGACCCAAAAGCAGAAGAAAGAAATGGTTACCTGGAGCAGGGAGCGGCTACCAAGCTGCTAGGACTATTGGATCTCTAAATTCAGCCTGGGTTAGGCTGAGCATGGACCTAAGGCAGGGAAATGGGCAGACTGAATAACCTTCTTTTTCCGCTAACATACTCTGTGTGTCTATGACAGTTGCTGACCCCCTTCCATGGTGGAGGACCCTGTAGTACCCAACTGCTTGGGGTCAGTTAACCTCTTCATGCTTCCATTCTTGCCCTGCACTGACAACCTCAGTACCCTGGGTGACATGGGGGAAGTTAGAAAGTAGGATTAGCCTCTCTTCTTCCCTCTAGGAAACAAGCATCCACGTAGAAGCTCAGTGTTCCGGTCCTCTCCTGCCATCCTGGATCTGGGTTATAAACCTGGGTTGCCAGCAGGCTAGGCAGCTGCATGCTGCTTGGCACCACAGAACTGACTTAACTAGAACTTATTTCACATTCTTCTTTTGAAGATTGTAAGAAGATGGAAAACAGGTACTCCATGGGAAAGTATGTACTTGTAACTATTGATTATTACAAGATGTTAGGTTCCTGACAGGACTTCTGCTGGCCTGTATGCACGATGGCAGCATTTCAGCTCATGACTGCAGCAACCCAGGTTCAGGTCCTCAGCTCCAGACTTTGAAGGGACCACTGGAGGAAGACAAAGCATTCCAGTGGATGTGCTCTTCCTCTGAGGGAGGAAGGCAAGCCCCATTGTACTACCACAACTTTAATTGATGACCACATGGTGAGGGGCAGCTGAGTGCCTTGGCATAGGAGAGAGAGGTGGATGGCTGGCTCTGTATGGAAACACTTTGGTGTGTACTCACTATGGATCCCCTACCTCTGGGGTCCTTTTGTTTTGGGGAGGAAACCTGGAAAATGGACTTCCTGAATATCAGGATGCAGGACCTAGGTATTCTACGGCCCTGCCCCCCCCCCCCAAGAGCCATGGTAGACGTAATGAATCCTGTGCCAGAGAGGAGAAGTAGAACCCTGAGCAACCCACCACAGGAAGTAAGCTGTGGGGTTGCTAGCTGGGAGGGGGGGTTATTGGGGCTGGAATGTGTCCCACAAGATGTCCTGATAGGAGAATCTCAGTAGAAGGGGGGAATGACAAAAATAACAAAAAAAGAGGACAGTATGTATTATTTATCAGAACTGTATTTTTTTATTTTATTTTATTTGAAATTTGTTGACTGGCTAGGACCCAAGGGTTCCATGTCATACCAGTGACTGCTAAACAGTGAGTCCCATTACAGCGAGTGTACATCACCGAAAAGCAAAACAGCAATGTACACTTCACCAGCAACTACAAAAGCAGCAAGTACATCTAACAAAACAAAGGAACATATGTATGAGGGGGCTAAGTCCCTCGCACCTTCTAACTTTAGATTATCAACTCCAGGGTGGTGCATGTCAGAAGGGGGAGAAATTCAGGAAGGAACGCAACTCAGGGAGGGAAACACAAGCTGTTAGGGGGAGAACATGGGGGGCAACCTGAGGGGTGGGGGAAAACGTGAGCCACAAAAAAAATTTTAACTCCTGCAAACACACACACAAAAAAAAAAGTACCCCTACCTAGCCCCGAACCTCCCACTCTGCAGCCATCCACTCTCACCACCACACCACACAGCCAGCTCAGCAACACCTCAGCAAACTACCTCTCACATACCTGTTCCTTTAACCCTCCTCTTCCGTTTGCCCTCCTCCACAGTTGCTTATATTCCCCTTCAGCCACGCTATTACTGCGCCTTGCTACCCTTTCAGGGTAGCTCACATCGCAGGTGCTCAAACTGAGTCACTCAAAACTGAGCTGCTCAATTTGAGTTGCCCATATAACGTGATACTGGACCCAAGATCATTAGATGCCCACTTTCAAGACTGACCCAGACATGTAAACAAGAGCAACAATACAGAATAAATATGCAATACATCAGCATACACAGTAAGCAGGAAGCAATACACTTGCACACTGACAATGCAATACATAGCCATACATAGTAATCGGGTAGCATTTCACTTGCACATTGACAAATCCATGCAGTAGTTTTTTAACAAACTTTTAAATGTGTTCTGTGAATTAATAGAGTGTAGTGAAGCACTTAAATTATTCCTGCATGCAATGGCTCTTTATACAAAAGAGCATTGGCCCGGGGAGGAATGGAAGAGTGGGGGTCTTATGAATTAAGTGTGAACAGATCTAGTACATTGGGAGCCAGTGTTGGGCTAGCAACAGCCAGGAATAAGAATCTAATAGGACCTTTCAGGAAACATGTAAAACTGTTGAGGGTGAAATAAGTATGGCTGTGCAAAACAAATACTATTCAGGACAAATGCACACGAACACTGCACCTTTTACAAAATCAAACATAAATACCACTCACATATTTGTATTTGTGTTAGATCACATCAAGTAGTATTAGACCTTAGTTTAGGCTGATGTGGAACACCTATGACTACTACTGCTCATTACACAAATGCATATTTTCTCAATAAATCAGCATATTGTATTGCAACCTCTCAAACCCTTGTTCTTGTGTCATCATTAACAACAGGAACAGGTCTAAAACATAAAATAAAATATTTTGCATACACTGATATGCAAACGAATACAAATATAGACAGATACCAGGGACACAAATACAAATATCAACAAGCATTTGTCACTACCAGATGTTCGCCATTGGCATTGCTGTTGTACCCGCATAATGCACAACAGCAATATGTGGGAACCAAAAATGCTATATTTTAATAATTTAACCTCATAACTGAAGCCAGGGGGAAGGGCACCACAGCACGGTGACATCACAAAATGGTGATGAAGTGCCAGGAGGCTCGTGCATGCCTCCCACCACCACCCCCTTCAGCTAAACACATATTGAAGGACCTTATAAAATGCTGAACTGGGGAAAGTGTTCCATATTTAAAAACAAGGGCTGCAAGTTAGAGAAATCATGGCAAAAAAGCCAAGCCATGGTACTGGGCATATGTCTTTGCATATGCAAATCTGCATATGCATAAGCACATGCCCAGTGCACAGCTTGGATTTTTGGCCATGATTTCTCTAACTTGCAGACCTTATTTTTAGGGCTGCAGTGGGTGTAACCCTGCAGACCTCCTGCAATCGATCAGAAAAGGGAGACTTTTCCGACCGAACAACAGTGTGGAATTGCATCGCAGTCGGCTTCATGTCTGTGAAGCACTCCACAATGTACATTAATAGTGGCACAGCACTATTTTTTTGGAGGTCACAACAGCAGAACATGTCATAATCTGCCATGTCCAAGATGGCCAACAAACTGTACTGCACAAGTGCTGGAGGCCATCTTGGACATGGCAGACTGCTGTGCTCCACAGTGACTTCCTTTTTTATTATTTATTATTATATATTTCCACCCCATACCTGCCCCTCCTTCTCAGCATCCCCCCAGAAACATAACAGTGACACTGGGGGTGCCCAATCCCCCAGTATTGCAATCCTGTTCCTGACAGGGTTTTTTAATATATTTTCCCCCAACTGACCCTCCCTCTCAGCAACCACCACCACCCCCAAAAAGACATTACAGTGACTCTGGGGGCGCCCAATCCCTCAGTGTCGCCAGCTGGAATCCTCAGTCCTTTTTTTTTATTTTAAGCCTGTAGAAAAAAAATCGTCCATCAATGTCTTTGTGGCCTTTAATTTCCCCACCCTCCCCTCCCACTCATCACCCACCACCGCACCCCACCCCAGCCCTTATTTACCCATTCAGGGTCCAACACCAATCCTCTCAGGACCACAGACACATCTTCACTTGTCAAAGTTGGAATGCGAACTGAAGAGAAAGGTATGTGGTTCAATGTAGTTCAACGATGTTTTGAACTTACTGGCATAACATGGGCATTTTTGCATATTTTGGCCCAGATTTTCAACATGCCTTTTTTGGGACCCCTCCTCATGAACAATTGCAATGACATTAGGAAACCTGTCCCAAAAGGGGATTTCATGGTCCCTGTGTGAAATGACCTTTTGGGCAGGAGTTGAACATTTTCTCTGTCCTTGTTCATGGGGTGGGGTCACAAGAAGGTTATGTTGAAAATTTGGTATCAAAATATTGAAAAAATGACAAAGTTATGAGCCCGCACTGAATTTTGCAAATGCAGGCTCATAACTTAGGTAATTTTCAATATTTGTACCCCAAATTTAAAACAGCTATATCTTTACAACACCACATGAATGTGATAGCTGCCATTTTTCAAATCCTGGTCAAAATGAATTTTTACATCCTGAAAGGTGATTTTGCAGTCCCTGCACAAAATCACCTTTCATAAAGGAGATGAAAATGTCCTCTGCTCTTGGTCATGAGGTAGGGGTCATAAGAAGGCTGTGGTGAAAATTTGCTGTAAAAATATTAAAAAATGACAGTGTTTTGAGCTTGCATTTAATTTTTTGAACGCAGGCTCATAACTTTGGTAATTTTCAATATTTTTACCCAAAATTTATAACACAGCCATATCTCTACAACCTCATGAATGTGAAAGCTGTAATTTTTCTAATCCTGGCCAAAAGGTGATTACACAGTCCTTGCATGAAATCACCTTTCGGACAGAAGTTGAAAATTTTCTATGCCCTTATTCATGAGCTGGGTTTTAAGAAGGCTGTTATAATTTGGTGTAAAAATACTTAAAAAAACAAAGTCATGCGGCTATGTTGAATTTTGCAAATGTAGGCTCATAACCTTAGTAATATTCAATATTTTTACCCAAAATTTTCAATATAGCCATTTTGTTACAGCACCTCATTAATGTGACAGCTGTAATTCTTCAACTCTTGCCCAAAATGTGTTTTTGCATCCCAGAAGTTAATTTTGCAGTCCCTGCACCACATCACCTTTAGGCCAGGAGTTGAACATTGTCTCTGACTTTCTTCATGAGGCAGGGTCATAACAAGGTTATGTTGAAAATTTGTTGTAAAAATATTAAAAAACACATTTTCAATATTTTTACCCCAAATTCCTTGCCTGCAGCCCTATCGGCTCCAGCCACAGCTTGTTTAATTATGGAACACTTTCCCTAGTTCAGCATTCTGCAAGGTCTTACAATATTTGTTTAGATGAACGGGAATGGTGGGAGGTGTGCACATGAGCTTCCTGGTACTTCAGCGCCATTTTGTGATGTCACCATGCTGTGGTGGCACCCCCTCCCTCTCCGGTTTCAGTTTTGAGTCTGAGTTTTTAAATTTAGCATTTTTGGTTCCCACATATTGTTGCTGTGCATTGTGCAGAAATTACAGAGCCTGCACCAGTCTGTTTTTATGTTTCAGAAGCCCTCAGGAAGTGTTTATACAATGCTGACTGTGTCCCTTTTAGGTTCAATGCAGCCCTGGAAGCCCTGCTACAATGTAGAAACATACATGCTCCACGTACTGTCCCTGCCAAACTTAACTAGGAAGTCTTGGGCTGTTGGCAGACCGAAAATGTGACTGAAACGGTGGAACAGCACAGGAGACTGATGTAAGGGCTGTACCTGTAGAAGCAAAAGCAAGGGTGCAGACAGAGCGAGAGTGAATGCTGCAAAACCATAGCAATGTAAGTAGGGTGCTCTTTAAAGGTGCCTTTTGTTACATCTGCAAGAGCGCGCAGCTCTTCTGGATGTCTGAAATTCCTCAGCAGTCTGATCATGACAGATCAGCTATGCTTGCTGGTGGCATAGATCAAAGAAAGACCTGACCCAAGATTGAGTTGGCTTTTTGTTTTCAAGTCCATGATTCTTCTGCCCTGCAAGCCAAAAATGTGTCAAGATCAGCCTGGTTGATGACTGGTGTCAAAATCCAATTCTCATAACAAAATGTTCGCCGTGCACACATGTGCATGGCGAATATAAAAATCGGCACTGTGCACAGCCCCAGAAATAAGTAATGCATAAATTAAAAGTAGGCCAGCCGAAGTTTGTGTAATGAGGGCCATGATGTGAAAAGCTGGGTCTGGAGGCAGCAAATCTGCATATAGAATTGTATATGATATTAACTCTTTGCAAGTCCATGACATTGGCAGTGGCATAGACTGGAAATCCATAGTCCACTAAGGACAGGAGAAGAGACTGAGCTGCAACTTTCTTAGAGGGAGTGGACAAATAATTGTTTAGCCTATAAAGCAGTCCAAGGTGAGTGTGAACTGATTTCACCAACACGGAGATATGTTCTTTGAAGGACAAAGTCTGGTCTGTAATAAAACTGAGGTACTGGAAATGTTCCACTCTGTCCACATATGTGCCACTTGAATCTTTAATTAAGTTATAGGTGGTAGAGCCTTTAGTTGTTGTTTAGTTCTAAAGAGCATGCCCTTGGTTTTACCAACATGCAATAGAAGGCCATTTTTTAACAACCATTTTTGTACCAGACCAAAGTCAGGCTACAAGTATCTGGTCATGTCACTGACATTAGATGCCCTTCTGTACAAAACAATATCATGTGTGTACATGATAATACAGGAATCAGAGCTATGCAATATATGAACTAGATCATTCAAAAAGACACCAAACAGTATAGGCCCCAGGACTGATCCCTGAGGTACTCGGTAGTAATTTTGATGAGTGGAGAAGAAATGGAATTCAATGACATTGACTGTGATCTGCCAGTCAGGCAATTCTGGAACCAGGACATGGTCGATATGGATAAGCCAAGGGTCTGTTGCCTGACAAGCAGGCGACCAGGGTTCACTAGATCGAATGCTTTGGAAAGATCCAAGAAGAGCGCACCAACCTTGTCCCCATTGTCCAAGGCCCTGTGAAGTTCATTAGTGTCTTCAAGTACATCTGTGAACCTGCTGTGATTATCTCAAAAACTATGCCTGTAAAGTGTTAGCAAATTACCAGTATCCAGGAACTCCTTAAATTGATCGGATTCAATCATCTCAAGGACCTTAGACAATGAAGCAAGTAGGAAATTAGGACAGTAATTGTTAGTCAGAGTGCACTCTCCTAATTTAAAAATAGGGACAATAGTAACCTATTTCCATAACCTTGGGACCACACCGGTAACTAACAAATGATGGTACAAAGTGCATAGAGGATTGGCCAGTACATTAGTAATAAATGAAAAGAGTTTTAGATCAGTATTGTCCAACCCCATTCTTGTTTTGAGATTCATGTTTATAAGGTACTTTAGAGTTTCATCTACCATTAGCAATCTAAATTTAAAACCAACATTAGAACCATCATAGCTAGGCCCAGGCTACCCATGGTGTGATAGATCAACCAATGGAGCAACTGTTGCAGCTCCAGAAAAGGTAGTACTGATCTCTGTGGCAATTTCCATCAGATCTGACAAATTAATGTGTTCAGTACAGAAGTGGCATTGCTGTAGAGCTGGTCATTCCCATGAGATTGTTAAAGAGAATTAGCAAGTTAAATTCTGAGGCTTATGCACCACATACATGATCTTTACCTCCTAACAACGCAGTCTATTTATATGTGCCTCATAAATGTTCTGTAGTTTTGCTGTAATTCCACTCATAATTTTATCTCACCTTGATACTTTCAATTCCCGGACTTTAGATCCGCCCCCGTGCTACCCCACGCTCAGCCAATGTTATGATGTGATGGCAGAGAAAGCACGGGGATGCATTACATTATAGTCTATGGGGGTACCTTTAAAACCAATCTTATATGTTACAATGATTATGTGATGATTAAATGATGGCACCGGTCGACTAACAAGGTCCTTGTTAGTTAGCCGGTGCCCTCATTTAAACGCCACATAATCACTGTAACATATAAAATTGGTGTTAAAGGTACCCCCCATAGACAATAATGTAGCGTGTCCCCACACTCTCCCTGCCATCATGTCATAAAATTGGCTGAATGCGGGGTGGCGAGAGGGCGGAACTAAAGTCCAAGAAGTGAAAGTATCCCAGTGAAGATTAGATTACGAGTAAAACTACAGCAAAACTACAGAACATTTATGAGGCACATATGAATAGACTACATTCTTAGGAGGTAAGGCAACGATGTATGTGGTGCATATGCCTATCTTGGAGATTATCTTTAACTGTTTTCCAATTTGCCAGTTGGCCATTTGATAACTGAAATAGGCAGGTTAAATAATACTATATTTTTGTCTTTCTAACCATTTGTTTACATTTAGTTTCCAGGCCCTGTATCTCTCCTGCATCAATTGTACCAGGCAAGGGTTAAGCCATTATTGACTTCTATTGTTAGTACGTAAGCAACAGATGGGGGCCAAAAGATTGCAAACCTCATTAAATTCATGTGCAATATAATCCAACATCAAGTCAACCAATGGGACAGCATGCAGGAAGGACAGTCAATCTGTGCAACAGCATTTCTGAATTCACTAATGTTCAGACTATGAATAGATCGGGAATTGCATGTGTAGGAGGAGACCAAGGCCTACAAGTGATCCAATAACAAATAACCAGAGAATGGTCACTTAAGCTGTCAGGGAAAGGATTGGCTTGATGGATATGATCAGCTTCACCCAGGAGAAGGATTTCTCTTGTGTCATGTAAACTCTATCAATAACGCAAGTCCCTCCTTAGAGCAACCTGGGGAATCTAAGGGCAGAGAGAAACATTTGTGCACAGCTTACTCAGGTTTCTTAATGTTCACATTTATCACAACATTTATGAGAAGAGGCAAAGAAAGATGGAGTTTAGGGGCAACAAACACCTCTTGGCCTTTATTAAGTATTTTTTTTATTGATGTCTCTGAAGTCTGCAAGTTATATAGGCAACAGTGCCAAAAAAATACTGAAAAAATGACAGCTTGACAATTTATGAAAACTGTTTTCCAAGCTAAACATAAAAAGTTAGAGATTTATTTATTTCTCTTGGGAGGAAAAAAGCTGCAAGAAAAATATTAGTTGTTGGGCTAGAAATATGTTCCAAAATAGCACATCATAACATGGAATTAAAAAAGTGAGTAGCTTGTTGGATTTTTACTGTGCTTCACAGGCTGGAGTACGTGATCATAATGTTTAAGAGGAGAAGTTGCTTTGAAAGTATAAAAGACATCATTTTGAATGAGTGAACCTGCTCCTAGCAAAAACATTTCTGCATTTGTATGATGTAATTATCAGATTTGTGCCTATTAAACTGCAAATATGCTATAATTGCACCATACAGTCAGCATCCATGAATCATACACCTGTGAATAGTAGTCAAAAAATACAATGCAGCAGCAGCAGCTACTCTGCACCCATAAGGCACATCATTTAAGGGTTATGTTGTAAAACGCTCAAAGTGAATTTCACATTAACAACTGCAAGTTAGAAAGGGATATAAACTCTAGGTCTCTTTCTAATTCTAGATTTTTTTAATAACCATGACAGATTATAATCCAACAGCTTTCTCGATGGGTGGCTGTGCAAGAACCCCCAGATGCCAACCAAATATGCGTCTGATCACATGAAGATGATCTTATGCAAAATCATTTTTTGATTTTATTGTTTTTTTGTTTGTTTTGTTTATTTTACTAGGAAAGGTGGATTGGGCCTCAAAGCCCCATTTTTTATCCATGCCACAAAGTGTCTACACTGTAACAGAGATCTTATGGTTGTAAAAGACTGCCAGCTGTCCCAAAATACACTATAGGCGTGGTGCCAGCATCACTCCCATTCACAAACCAGAAGTGAGACACTCTGTCAATTTCTGATCGCAGTCACTGACACTGCAATGACTGCAATGGTGTGCCACTCCATATTTGTGACTTGGGAACACTGGGCATCAGGTGCTGAACAGGGGCATCATGGCTAGTGTCGGCCCCTCCTAGGTCATGACCAGGATCAGCTCCTCCTGTGCATGCCTATGAAGGCAGATAAAGAATTAGAAATAGCAGAAGGGGTTAAAGATGGAGACACAGCCTTCTTTAAATATATGAGTTAAAAGAAATCAATTATGGAGACCACGTGACGCTAATGGAGGGGTAGCTGCTGCAACTCGGAGCTCCCGCACCTAACCAGTGAACCTGCTGTTTTCGTCTGGTAATTTCACCCCCTTCCACCCTCCCTGGTCTGATGAAACTGTGGATTGTCCTTTTTTTACGGTTTTGGAGCCCCGATCGGTACCAGAATGCAGGCGGCGACCAGGAGTCGAGGCAAGCGGCCTCGCCCGCAGTCTTCTACAAACCCGAGGAGGGAGGCGCTTCATCCGAGAAAATCTGTAGCGACCTGGCCATAATTAAGGAGGCTCTTATTAAAATAGTGGACGAGATGGCTGAGATCAAACCCGCCCTAACGCAGCTTGCCCGTCGGGTGACGGACACAGAGGCTCGCATTTCATCCGTGGAGCGAGCGTTGGATAAAACGAGGCCTGCGGTCAGTGAATGCAGGAAAGCAGTGGCCAAACTGGAAGAGCGAGTGGATGATCTAGAAGGGCGCAGCCGGCGCAATAATCTTGTTTTACTTGGTTTGCCAGAGGGGGAAGAAGGCGCAAACATGTTGCTCTTTCTACAAAAACTGCTCATGAAATCTGCAGGCCCTTCACCAAATGGGCCAGAATATATTATCAAGAGGGGGCACCGAGCCTTGAGAGCTAGGCCCCCACCAACAGAACCGCCACGTCCCATTATCTTCAAGTTGCTTAATTTTTTGGACAGAGAGCACATTTTAAAGGAAATTAGGAAGCTGTCCTCATTTCAATGGGAAGGTAACAAGCTTGCTTAGTCCCTGACCTGACCTGGAAAATGAGACAGGCCAGAGCTTTTTCGTCCCTATAACTCGGTTGTGGGCGTGGATTGCCACAGACGCTATATCCAGTAAAGCTTGAGATTATCACCAAGGAGGGGCAAAGCGCTATGAATCAGTGGATGAAGCTTTGAATTCACTCCAAATGTTGATGCCTGACCTGTTCCCTAAAGGTTGAGCTACGATGTGACTTACACTGATTTAGAGGGTCAGGTGTTCCATGGGATAGTATGAATGGACTACCACGGTGATTTATTGGACAGTGTACTATATTATGGTTAACCTCGTGACACATGGAGGCTTCAAGGGCTTTATTATCTTTCTTTATTTTACACATTTTATATCACCAAGATGGACATTTCCTTTTGGGATGGACTGTTAGCTGGTTTAGTCGTTATGGCAGTCTTGTGGAAGTTGATAATCTTGTGTTTTGCCCAGTAGAGGGAGTTGAAGACCAGTGTCACACTGCAAGAGCAGTTTTGTTACAAAACATTTATGGGGTTACTGTTATTAGGCTTGGTTAAAGTTTTACTGTCCTGACCAAGCGACAGGAGGTCCGAATGGTTTAAGCTGGTATACCCTTCATATATGGGAGGTCTGGGTAAATTCAATCCAGGAAGGATTGATGAGTTGTATAGTTCTGTTGGGTAAAGGGTATTTCCCTTCCCTCCCCCCCGCTGAACAACTTGTGCCTTTATCTGTGGCCATCTTTAATAGGGTACTGTTGTTTCCTGTATGGGCCATAATTTAGCCATCATTTGGTTTGGTGGCACTTGGAGTGGGTGGGGATGCCTTAACAGGCAGGGGATTCTCTTATATTCAGGGCTAATCCAGTCCTATTTGGTTCTTTCCCTTTTTTTTTTTAGAGGGGATTGGGTGGGGACTATACATTTGAGTGTTCGACTCTTTATTTCTCTAAATGGTTTTATACAAGGATCTCCTGTTGAATTGATAACTCCAATATACTAGTTAATGTATGGTAACCTTAATAATTGCTGGGGGTAAGGCACGTTGATCATCCTTATTGGGGTTGTTATAATTGCAGGTTTGCACGTCTTTAATGTTGCTGACTTAAGTTTATGGGTGGGTGTAGGGGAGCCCGACCTCTATGGTGCACTTTGGATCAGTGCAAGAGGAGTTGGCTTCGGGCCTGGGGGGTGGTTGTTTACCGGTTTAGTTGGGGGTGGACTTTTTATGGGGGACGGAAGGATGGGGTTGGTAAGGTTGGTTTTTTTGGGGGGGTTTTGGGGTGGGGGCAGCTATCCATACATTGTCCCAAGGGCAAGTTATGATTAATGATTTCTAACCTGAATCTTCTGTCATGGAATATCAAAGGGGGGAAAGATAATTGTAAAAAATATGTAATTTTAAACCACTTAGATCGTTATCAACCAGCAATTGTCTTTTTGCAGTAAACCCATGTCCTTTCAGACCACCTTTCCCACTTTAAGAAAAAATGGGTAGGCCAAGTGTTTGGGGTGGGGTATTCTTCTTCAAGCCGGGATGTGGCTATTTTGATAGCCCGTGGAGTCCCTTTTGTACATTCGGACATAATTGCTGATCCGAACGGCAGATACATTATTGTTTCTGGCAAACTTGGAGGAGAGCCTCTTGTGCTGGGATCAATTTACGGCCCCAATGCAGAGACCCCCTCCTTTTTCTCCCATCTGGCTGTGCTTTTATCTCCTTTTAAGGAGTTGCCGCTTATATTAGGGGGTGACTGGAACTTAGTTCAGTCTGATATATTGGATAGATCGGCCAGTAGGAAATCATATTCTTCTTCGGTCCAACAAGCCTTGTCTGAATGCAAATCATTTTTAGGTCTAATAGACCCGTGGAGACTGCTTAACCCCACAGTTCGTGATTACACTTTTTTTCCTCCGGTGCACAAATCCTTTTCTAGGTTGGATTATTTTTTGGTAAACTGCCAGGTTGTCTCTGAGATAATTGGCGTCGAGCATCTCCCAAGGGTGATATCTGATCACTCTCCAATCAAAATTGTTTGGGCCCCATCTTCCATCCCAAAGAGATCTTATACATGGGCTTTAAATAATAACATATTTAAAGACATCCAGACTCTAGAACGTTGTATCTTTTGACAGAGTCAATTAAATTTAATTGGGGTACGATTTCGAACACTGATCAATCATGGGCTGCTCTCAAATCAGTATGGAGAGGAGAGTTAATCAGAATAGCATCGGTGAGGAAAGCCAAACATAACCTGAAGTTATCCAATTGTCTGATAAAGATTAAACAATTAGAGGTTATACCGGAGCACTCGAGGACAGGTGACCAAGAACAGGAGTTGTTCACACTGAGAGCATGTTATGCGGGGGCTTTGAGGGATAAAGTAGTTAATATGTCAATTAAATCCAAGGCGCTATATATGGGGCAGGGCAGTAAAGCCGGGAAATTACTGGCCTGGCAACTAAAACATAAGTCTGACTCCAGATGGGTTCCGGCCCTAAAAATCCCTGATTCTGATAATTTGGTTACTGACTCCAAGGGAATTCTGCAATCATTTGTCTCTTTCTACAGAGACCTATACTCGACCCGGCCCCCCGCTGCACATACGCTATCTCAAATGTGGAGGTTTTTGGATGGAATATCACTTCCTAACCTGCCACAGGATTCTAGATTGAAATTAATATCTCCTATATCTAACGAAGAGCTAATATCTGCTATCGATTCACTTAGAGCTGATAAGGCAGCTGGCCCTGACGGGTTTTCGCCTTTCTTTTACAAATTATTTAAAGCAGAAGTGGCTCCGCTGTTGAATGAGTTATTTATTTTTTGGTTCGATTATGGAGTGAGGGACGCGTCACTCTTCGAAGCCAGAATAATTTTGTTACCCAAACCAGGGAAGTCTACAGATTCTGTTGGTAACTACAGACCAATTTCTTTGTTGAACCTAGATGTAAAAATTTTTGCTAAAATATTAGCCACTAGACTTAAGAGTGTCTGGCGAGATCTGATCAGCCCGGAACAAGCTGGCTTCATGGAGGGACGCACCTCTGCAGACCATTTCAGAAAATTGTTTTACTTAATGTCTACCTCTGTAGCTCCTAGCGAGGAAGCGTCTCTAATTTCTTTAGATGCGGAAAAAGCATTCGACCGCGTGGAGTGGGCATACATGTTTGAGGTCTTAGTTAAATTTGGTTTTCCCAACAATTTATACATCTAATTAAGATCCTTTACTTAAGGCCCAACTGCTAGAATACAATGCAATACTTAATATCTGCCGCTTTCCGTACAGAGGGAACCCGCAGGGCTGTCCGTCATCGCCTTTATTTGTTTAACTTGTATTTAGAACCCCTCATTAGAGCAATCAAGGCTGACAAACAGATTTTTGGCATTAAAATTGGAGACCAAGAACATAAACTGTCAGCATTTGCAGATGATGTTTTATTAAATATTAGAGACACAACCTCATCTCTTCCCAGAGTCTTTACTTTAATTGAGGACTTTAGTGGTTTTTCGTTGTTTAAATTGAACCTTGCCAAAACAACCTTTTTTCCTCTCTCGACCACTCTCGTGAAAAGCTGGTGCGTGTCCTTAGGCCTTCAGTGGCAGCTTAAATCCTTTGAATATTTAGGCATTCAAATCTCCAAGAACCTGGATGAACTGGCTAAACTGAACTTATTACCTGTTCTTAAATCTATTAGAAAAGATTTGGATAGATGGTTGAAACTGCCATTGTCCTTCTCTGCGAGAATCAACGTTATTAAAATGGTGGTTCTGCCGAGAGTTCTTTATCCCCTCCTTAATTTGAATATATACCTCCCCAAGTCCTTTTTTAATGATTTATGCAGGTACTGTTCAGATTTTATATGGAAAAATAAACCTCCACGCAGAGCTTATTATAAACTTTGCCGACAACGTAAGTTGGGCGGCCAGCAATTACCGGACTTTTTTAAATATTACCTAGCCATCCATGCGGCTAGAGCGGTTTTATGGACCGAGAAAATTAACACTCCTGCTATAGGCCTAGAGTTAGACAGGGCTATAGTTAAGGGATTAAAGTTAGATTTAGAATCCTTCCTTTATATCCCTTGGACTAAAGTACCGAGAAAGATTAGAAATACTCCTATAGAAGGGATATTAGGGCTATTCATCAGCTATATGCCTGTCTAAAGATTAACCCCCGTTTCGATGTATCGCAACCCCTTTTAAAGAACCCAAATCTCTTAATTGGTAACCAACCTGTATACAATTTCACCTCAATATTCCCCTCCAAAATTCGAATTTCTGACTTTTATGCTGGCAATGCTATTCTCCCACTTTCATCATTAGCGTTAAAGTTTGGGGTTAAGTCCCAATTTATGTTCAGTTTGGTCCAAATCAGGAGCTGTATTCAGTCTTTTTTGAAACATGGCAATAGATCTGACCTAGTGGGGGACCTTTGGATACATCTATCCGATTCCTGTCTATCAGGTAAATTGGTTTCTAAACTTTATCAGGGCATTCTCAAAAAGACTGACCTTTACTCTTCTCCCATCCCTTTTCATTGGGAAGTTAACGTGTCTTTGAATTGGTCGGAGACAGTATGGGAGAAAGTTTGGACAGATATTTATGTCTTTACTAAACAGGATAGATTAAGAGAAATTCAGTTTAAATTGCTACACAACATTTATTGGTCCCCGGCTAGGTTGTATCGTTGGAATAATAATTGCTCTCCAGCTTGTGAGAACTGTGATGGCTCTTTAGCTACTACTTTTCATAAGCTGTGGTCCTGCCCCAAAAGTAGTGAGTTATGGGGGGTGGTCAAACGGGGACTGAGGCCTTTTCAAGATCTCTCTACTTTTTTCTCGCCAGAGATCTGTGTATTTGGGAGGTATGGCCTTATCCCAGGTATCGTCTCAAGAGCCCGGATGGCATTGGTGGCAATGGTCACTAAGTTGGTGATTTTGCGTCATTGGCAGGAGAAATGGACTCCCTCTTTCAAGGAATGGTGGGAGGAATTCATGAATGCATTACTTGCTGAAAGGACTGTCTATGTAGCCTCCAATACTCAGCATAAATTTGATAAATATTGGAAGGGTTTCAATCAATGTCTGCGGGACAAGTTCATTTTCTTACGGTAGTGGTACTTAGAGTATCTTTGGTTTCATTGGTCCCATTTATTTTAATTTTTTTATCAAATATGGCTTCCTCCTCTACCGTTGTTAATTTACACCTTTCTTCCCCTCAAAGTTCTGATTTAGCTGAGCTAATGGGTTTTAATATGATATTACTTACTTCCTGTTTTAATCAATGTTACGGATAGCTGCGGGGTGGGGGGGGGTGGGGTTGTTTATTTTTTCAATTCACTAATTGGGTGCCTTCTTTTATTGATTATTTTTCTTTTTTTAATTGTAAGATTATATTAGTTTTTGTGTATTCTGTTCTACACCAACCTGTGTACCCCTATCACTTTTACGAATATTGTTGTATGGTGTTGTTGTCCTGGTTAAAAATAAAAATAAAGTTATTGGCAAAAAAAAAAAAATCAATTACATAGAGGTGATTGTGAAACTAAAAAGAGAAAATGAAAGGGTGGAGGAAAACAGAGAAAACACAGAGGTTTTAAACAAATATTTCTGTCCGTTTTTTATGAAAGAGAAGGAATGTCTGTTGCCAGAGAGAAAGACAGGAAAAAAGATAATGGGCACTGGCTGTTGAATAGGGGTTGGAGCACTTAACGTGGATAATTCTCCTGGGCCACACGGTATTCACCCCAAGGTGCTAAGAGAGCTGGCATCAGTACTTGCAGCCCTACTGATAGATCTTTTTAACTGTTCTATGGTGTCTGGAGTAGTACTGCAGGAATGGAGGACAGCTAATGTTGTGGTTCTACATAAAATTGGATCAAGGGACAACCCTACGAATTATGGGCCAAAGGAGAAAGATGGCCCAGTACCACAAGGGAAGAGAAGGGGGAAGGGAGGCACAGAAACAAATATCAGTAAGGATAAGGAAAGGAAAGGACATATGACCCTAAAGGTTGACAGACCCCTGGGCCAGATGGTATCCATCCTATGGCACTGAGGAAACTGACTAACGGGCATGTTGGTGGATCTCTTCAGCAGTTTGCTCGAGTCAGGTGTAGTGCCACTACAGTGGAGAATGGCGCATATGGTGCTGCTCCACAAAAGTGGGCCCAGAGATGACATAGGCAACTAAAGGCCAGTCAGCCTGATCATGGGTAAGTTCATGGAGGCAATACTCAAGAAAAGGCTGGTTGACCTTTGGAGGAGAACAGTCTCTAGGATGAGAGACAGCATAGACACATGGCAAGCAGATCCTGCCAGACAAACCTGATTGGTTTCTTTGACTGGGTGACAAGAATAGTCGTTTGTAATTCTTTGGTAACCAGGTAAGGTCCACTAGGCACAAGTGACTATTCTCAGGGGCACCCCGGGAACACTGGGGTGGATAAATGACTTGCTCAGAGTCACACAGTATGCAAGTGGAGATTGTGGGAATCAAACCCAGGTCTGCTGGATATACCAAGCTCATTCACAGCTCATTACTCTAACCTCCAGGCTGTACTGTCAGCCCCAGTTGACAAGGGCCAAGTAGTTGGCATCCTTTACTCGGACTTCAGCAAGGCCTTTGAGTCAGCGCCCCACAGGAGGTTTATCAGGAAGCCACAGGATCTCAAGGTAGGGGTGAAACTCACTAGATGGATGACAAACTGGCTGAAAGATAGGACCCAGATGGTGGTGGTGAAGTGGAGCCCTCAGACTCAAAGGAAGTCAACAGCGAGGTTCCATGGGGCTCGGAGCTTGGCCTGGTGTTGTTTAGCATACTCATTAACAACACTGGAGACAGCATTAAGGGCAAGATTTCCTGTTTGCAGATGACACCAAGCTCTGTGGAAGGGTGAATACAGTGCAGGGGATGCAGGACCTTAAGCAGGATCTGGCCAGGTTGCAAAAGTAGTCAGGAATATGGCAACTTGGATTGAAAGCAAAGAAGTGCAAAGTCATGTACATTGGAAATAGGAACCCAAGGACAGAGTACATTCTGTGGGGGGGGGGTCCTCCTTACTAACTCAGAGAAAGAAAAATACTTGGGGGTGACTATCACTAGTGACATGAAGCATTTCATACACTGCAGGAAGGCAGCAACCAAAGTCAACAAAATGTTGGGCTGCACTGCCGGGGGAATTACTATCAGGCAGGAAGAGGTCATATTGCTACTATACTGATCATAGGTGTGGCCACACCTGGAGCATAACATACAGTACTGGTGACACTACCTGAAGAAAGACATTAACCTGCTAGAGGTGGTCCAGAGATGAGCAAAGAAAATAGTTCAGGGTCAGCAGGGTAGGTCATACAAGAAGAGGCTAGAGGGCCTCTAAAGGTATGAAATAGATTGCAGCCTCTAGAAAAGTCTCAGGTACAGCATTAAAGTGTGGGACAAGCTGCTAATAGTGGAAATTTTTGATCCAGATATATTGGTTAGGTTCACCCATGCCACAATGGCAAACATTTTGCTAACACCAATTACGGCGCCGGCAAAATGTCACCCAGCACTGCAGTGCTAGGCATTTAGTCTCCCAGGAGGTACATTGCCAAAGCGCCCTCCTGGGAAACAATTGTTTTTTTTCAGGAGGGGCTTTAGCCGCACACCCCCAGAACTAAATATAACCTCCTCCGGGGTGGGTATGCTCCAAAGGGAGTAGAAACCAAGTGGGAGCAAAGGGCGACAGGAGTGAGGTGCGATCTAAAATCAAGATCGCCTCTTTCACTCTCGCCTTTCTTGTATTGACGAAATTCTGCAACCAAATGTACTCATCAACTTGATAGGATGCATTTGATTTTAAGGGATTCCATACTAAGATATAACGGATACAACTACATGTAAGGGAAGAAAGGACATGACAACTGTAAGCTGCTTACTGGGAGCTAAAGTGAGTGATAAAAGGAAAAACCTGGAAGGCCTGCTGAAGAGGCCAGGTGAAAATCATACAATGGCATAACATGTCAGAGTGAATGATGTCAGGTGCAGACCTGATGATGAAATCAAGCAGGATTTCAAACATGTAGGTCAAGTACTTAAAGAGAAATGAAGCAGAGTAATAATCTCTGAAAAGTTACCTGCCCCTAGAACAGGCGCTGACAGAACAAGGGCCATTAGGAAAATAAATAATTGGCTTAGAAGAGTTTAAACTGTTTGGTGAGGGAAACAGAGGACGGGGTGACATTCAACAGCAAGGGTTAACTCAGTTATTGTTGACACATGCTTCTAAAAAGGGAAAAGGTTAAAAGAAGGAATTGGATTGTCTATTGCTGAATGTGAGCAGTTTAAGAAACATGTTTGATGAGCTAAAAGTTTTGTTGCACACTAAAAAGATGAGTATAATAGAAATCACAGAAACATGGTGGTTGTCAGATGAAAACTGGAGTAAAGAAATCAATGAATGTAAGCTATTTAGAAGTGACAAAAAGGCAAGAAAAGGAGGTACAGTGGCTATATACATACATACACTATATAAGTCTCTGTGGACTGAAGAAGTAGAACCTCTTGTGCAGGATGAAGTTGAGTCAGTCCGGGTTGAAGTGGGTAATAGCAGATCTAATTAAATAACACTGGGTCTGATTTACAGGCCACCAAACCAGGCAGGAGGTACAGACAAATTGTTCCTTAAATAGACAGGACAGCCAATGAAGAAAAATTAATTAGTGCTCATAGGAGATTTAAACATACCAGGTGTGGACCGGGAATCGGCAGAAGGGGGCAGTACTCAGGGTAGGCATCTAGCTAGAGTGCTACTTGATCAAAATCTGAAACAATATATGCAAATTCCAACATGAGGCAAAAATAGTTTAGATGTTGTCCTGAGCGACTTTGGCAAAGACTTGTATAACTGTAATATACGGGAACCACTTGGGGACAGTGACCATTCTGTGGTGACCTTTAACATACAAAGAGATAAAGAGGGGAATAAGGGAAAATCTAGAAGCAGATGTTATAATAGGGCACATTTTTCAGCAATGAAGGAGGAACTGCAAAGCTGTGACTGGAATAAGGAGATGGAAGGAAAAGATATGGACCATATGTGGCACACATTTGAAAATAATATCACTGGTGGAGAGATTTGTGCCAGTGACATTCAAATATAATAGGAAAGGCAGAATAATAGATTTGTTAACTAGGAAACTCAAAGCACAAATACATAAAAAGGTGGTTATTTAAAACAGCAAAGTAACAGGAGAACCAAAGCTCTGGGAGAAGTACAAGTGTGAAGCCAGGAGGTGTAAAACTGACATCAGAAATACTAAGTGGACAAAGGAACTACACATAGCAGAAATTTCTAAATAAAATCCAAAGGCATGTGGGGCTTATGTGAGGGTGAAAAGGGTGGTGATAGGTCAGTCAGTCCATTACTGAAGAATGAAAAAAAAATTGCGAGTGAGGAGGACATTGCTAGCATTCTGAACAATTTCTTTGGACCAGTATTTCAAACATCTGATTTAAATTGAAGTGATTATCCCAGAGGGCAACATCCCATTAATAGTAGAAATAGAGGAAGTACTAAAACTTCTACGGACCATGAATATAAATAAGTCCCAGGGACTGAATGGTTTGCATCCTAGGGTGTTAAGGGATTTGAAACCAGTGTTAGTAGATCCTGTAACTAAAATATTTAATACATCCTTGGAACCAGGACAAGCTCCCTTAGAATGGAAAAAAGGAGTCATTATACCTATATATCAAGAAGGAAAAAAGAGCAGTAAGTCAAATTGTAGGCCAGTGAGCTTGACCTCTGTGCTGGGAAGAATCCTTGAAACCATAATAAGGGATAGAATAAACTGTTTTATGGATGAAAACAAATTATGGGACAGAACACAGCATTTGTTTAGGTAGGGGAGATCGTGTCTGACCAATCTAACGGATTTTTTTCAGAAAGTTAGCATAGCTCTTGATGAAGGGAAGCCAGTGGACATAGTTTATTTAGATCTTAGCAAGGCATTTGATACTGTGTCTCATGCAGAATTATCAAAATTATGCTGGGAGCCAAATTCAACCTCAGGCTTTTTAGATGTATTAAATCATGGTTACGCAATAGATCACAGAAAGTTAAAATAATTGGTTTTAAATCTACTGAAACACAGGTGATGAGTGGAGTTCTGCATGGATCTGTTCTGGGGTCAATCCAATTTAAATATGTGTGTTGCAAATATGCAAGTGAGGAACTGAGAGTAGTTGTTTGTGGATGATGCAGAACAAGGTCACATTGTTGTTACAGAGGATGGTACAAGATGGTACAAGGGCATTACAGGAGTACATATATATCCTATATAGATGGGCAGTCAAGAACAAAATGAGTTTCAATCCAGGCAAGAGCATGGTAATGGGCTTTGGTAGCAATAACGAACAGGTGAAGTACTATATGGGTGAAATATTGCTATGGGAATCTGATTGTGAGACAGATTTGGGTGTCTTGGTGGACAACACTCAAATACTCTAACCATTGTGATGAAATACTGTAATATTAAAATGTGCAAGAATCATGGGATGTATCAAAAGGAACTTAACCCGTAGAGACAGGTGGTGTTGCCAGTATACAAAGCTTTGATACAACCACATCTGGAATACTGTGGGCTCTTCTGAAGTCCATCTAGTAAAGAGACTAATAATAAAATTGAAAGAGTGCAGAACAGATCAACCAACATGATTAAAGGGATGGAGGGATTAAGTTAGAAAGAGAGACTTAAAGAACTGGGGTTATATAAACTGGAGATGCGTAGGCTTAAGGGTGAAATTATACAAATATTTAAAGCCCCAACTAATGATAACCTAAGACTAACTTTAAATGTTGAGTTCAAAGTTGTAAATAAGACAATAAGGGGACATAAACACCAATTGAGGAGCAATAATTTCAAGACAGAAAGGAGAAGATCATGTTCTCCCAGAGGGTGGTGGGGGTCTGGAATAGTTTGTCCTCATGGCTAGTAGAATGTGATACCCTCAACAGTTTTAAGGTTCAGCTGGATAAGCATCTAACAGATATGGGCATGTTTGGTTATTCCCATTGAAAAACAGCAGACAAATACACAGGCAACATGTCTTCTCTTGTCTAAATGTTCCTATGTTCTCATGTCCTATGTTCCTATGTACTCACTGGAGGAGAGGAGAGAAAGGGGGACGTGATTGAGAACTTTACATACCTGAAGGGCCTCAATAACATGAATACAGTGAGCCTCTCCTAAGTGGAGACAAAATCACAAGGGAACAGTGCCTTAAACTGGGTGGGGAAAGGTTCAAGAGCAAGAGATCAGAAGGCATGGAAAAAGTGGTTGCAGGATGGAATGAACTCCCAGAGGAAGTAGTCTCCCAGGGATGGTGGAGGGATTCAAAAGATGTTGTGACAGGGTGAAGGGAATGGTCAGGGTCAAGGGGGTGCTGGCAAGAAGGGGAGATTAGACAGGGAGAGGGCGGAGCTCTTAGTAACCACTGAGGGCTCTGCAACATGCGTAGACTTGATAGACCACTAGGCCTTCTTCTGCTGGCAATCTTCATGTGTTCATACAGTATGTTCATAAGTTGATGGAACCATCCTGAAGGAAAATTTAGTTGAATTCTTGAAGGCAATCAGACTCCAGGATGACAGGCAGCATGGTTTCATGTCAGGGAGGTCATGTCAAACTAATTTGTTAGATTTTATTGATTGGCTTATGAAAGCAATGGACAAGGGACAGGCAGAAGATGTGATGCATTTGGACTTTAGACAGGCCTTTGATTCAGTGCCACACAGGATACTGCTGTAAGTAAAAAAAACTAAAGGACAGTGGGGTTGGGAGCAAAATGACCACATGGGTGTCAAACTGACTGGGGAGAAGGACTGAAATAGTTATGCTGGGTGGGGAATTCTCAGAGGTAAGGGAGGTCTTCAGTCGGGTCCTGCAAGTGTCTGTGCTTGGTCCAGTACTATTTAATATATACATCAGCAACACTGGAGAAGGAATGAAAGACAAAGGGCTTGATTTTCAAAAGGAATGGATCGACGCAAGGGATTTGCGTTAGAAGATTTTGACACAAGTGGTGACTTGCGTCACAACTTGCATCAGTCGAGATTTTCTAATGCAGCTGCATCAAATCCTGACACAGCTGCGCCAAAGCCCCCTTGCACCATGACTGCATCACACAACCAGGTGCATCAGGTCACAAGGGGACTTACACCACAGCAGGGCTGAAATATCTCCTTTTTGGCATTCTGTAAGCCCTGCCATGGGCGCCGCAAGGAGCTTGCGGTAGATCAGCCATGAGGTGGTCTAAGCCTCTTGTTTCAGTGCCACTCAAGGTCACGAATTGGGGGGTTCTGAAAGTGGGGTCTGTGGGCAAAAGGGACATGGGGAGTACCATAGGGATATTGGGGAGATGGTGGGTATGACAGGGAGTGGTGTGGCACCCAGCAGGAGTGCCATTAATAGAACCATAAAGTCAATGGGATGGAATGGCAGGGGGTCCAGGGACAAACAGTGCCATTGCTCCAGGTGGGCACAGCCCTGGCAGCAGCCCCAGCCTCAGGCACTGTTTGTTCCTGGAATACCCCCCCTTCCCCAGTACCATCCCATTGGCTTTATGGTTCTAGTAACAATACCCCCGCTGGGTGCCACATCACTCTCTGGTATGCCCACTGTCTCCCCAACACCCTTATGGCACTTCCCATGCCCCTTCTGCCCCCGGACCCATGCTGGCACACATGTTTCACCCCCCCACACACTATCCTGGCCCCTCTAGTGTTGCACCAGGTGGGGGGGTCAGATCCCTGTGGCAGTTCCCACAAGTGTGCCAATTATTTGGCGCTAGCCTGCAGGTGCGGCAACTCCTGGGTTTTTGGTGGGGGGGGGGGCACCTGTTTTTACTGAATTGGGTACAGGGTCCCTGACACACCTGGAGTTCACTGCAGTCTTAGATTGTGGCAAATTGCGGTGATCTAAGAGCTCTTTGAAAATCGAGCCTCAAATCTGCCTGTTTGCATATGACACCAAACTATATGGGAGGGCAGAAATGAAAGAGGGAATCAGGGACTTGAGGGAATATCTAGCAAAACTGGAGAGGGAGTTGGAAATCCGGCAACTTGTATTTAATGCAAAAAATGCACATGGGGTATAAGAATCAGAAAGCAGAGTGATGGCTACAGGGGTTAGGGCAGCAGTGTCAGAAGAGGGAAAGGACCTAGGTGTAGCTACAGCTAGTAACCGAGTCTTCTTTACAATATGCAATGTGAAAGAGAAGCAGCTAAAGCAAATTGGATGTTGGGATGCATATTAAGGGGTCTCACTAGCAGAAAAAGGGGAGTTAGCCAGCCTGGTGGCACTGAGTGTTGAGGCGCTGGACGCCATACCTTGTGCCATGCCGGTAACCCAGTTCGGGAATGAGCTTGGGTCGTCAGGGTTCGGCAGGGGCAGGAGAGGATTGAGCATCCAGAGGACTGCTCTCCTCTCCTGGGGGTGGGTGGGTTACATCTCCCACTGTGACAGTGGCTCCCAGTGGAGATTGGGGGCAGTGCGACATGTGGGAGACTTGCAAGTGGGTTGGAAGTGGCGGCAGACAGTATGCGGATAAGTGCGGAAGTACACCCATTGTGCGCTGGCCATCATTGCACATCCGTGCCTCTGGGGGCATGAAACACATGGACAAGCCTTGGCACCCGGACAGGCGAAGATGGGGCCAAGAATGTCCCCCACACCCACAGCTGAGTCCTACCTAGCCAGTCTCTCTCCTCTACTCCCCATCCACCCTTCTAGATTATAGATAGAGCACTGGAGGAGTAAATAGTGGTCCCACCTCGGGGGGCTCAGAGCCAGAGGGGTGGGGTGGTCGGTGGAGCTGGAGCTGGAAGAAAGCTCCCAGGAGCAGCGAGCCAGTGTGGGTGGACCTCAGGGGAGAAGAGAAATAGGTGCCCCCACACCCCACTGGAGAGAGGCCTAAGGGTCCAGTGAGGAGGAGTAAACAGAGTTGGAAAAAAAAGAGACATTATCATGCCGCTATACAGATCTATGGTGCATCCCGCACCTGGAGTACTGTGTGCAGTATTGAAGTCCCTACCTAAAACAAGGATGTAGAGTTGCTGGAATCAGTGCAGAAAATAACTGCAAAGGTGGTACAAGGTCTGCACAATCTCCCATGCAAGGAAAGCCTAAGGAATCTTAATATGTATTCACTTGAGGAGAGGAGAGGACAGACATGATAGAAACTTTCAAATACATCAGAGTTATAGTTGAGAACAATTTTTTTTTTCAGTGTTAGTAAAGATTAAAACACCAAGGGGGCAGTGTCAGTTGCTCAGTAGGGAGCAAACTTGCCTCTGGAGCTGGAGGTTCAGATGGTTGTGGGTTCTGGTCACACAGCAGGAATCTGGAGTAATATTCATAACTGACACAGTAGTGCAATATATGGTGGCTGCTGCACAACTGAGGTGTCATCTTTTGGATGAGTCATTAAACCGAGGTCCCTTCTGCCCACCTCTGGTCACTGTCCAAGTAAAGTAAAAGATTCCACAGCACTTATCAAAGAAAATTCCATGGCACTTAGCGAAGAACAGCAGGGGAAGCAGGGGAATTTCTCATGTCACGACCAACATTCCCCCATCAATAAAACGGGTCCATGTAACACACACCCCAGGACACACCTGGAAACAAGCTATCATAGTTTAGTGTGCATTTCCTGATCAAAAATTGTAAATAAATAAACAATAAACTACAAACTTGTAGATGGAACATACATGAAGGAGGTCAGAGGACATTTCTTTAGGGTTGTGGCAGGTTGGAATGAACTTCCAAATAATACTGTAAATCAGAAGACAGTAGGGGGCTTGAAGAGAGAGGGGAATAGGGTCAAGGAGAGTGCAAGAGGGCAGGGGTTGGGAGCAGAGTATACTGTAATATGAGTTCATGCACTCTGAAGCAAGCAGACTTGATAGACCATGCGCCTTTATTTGCTGGGAACGTCTTATGTTTGTATGTAAAAGTTCAGTAGTGGAAAATCCAGTAAGTCAATATTTGAATTCTGTGCCAGCAATAACACAGTCCCATTAAACAGAAAACACTGTGCCACTCCATAAACCCAATCAGACAGGGTATTATATAACATCAGTGATATGGGAAGCCTATATGGGCACAACTATTTCATACTAGTAAGCAGTTTATAACGGCTAGTTAGAACATTTAACAGTTTGCAAGCATGGCACATATCAGGAGACACAAACTGTGCTTGTCTCTCTGAGTAAAAGCCCCAGCCTTAGCTTGAGGTGCCAAACACAAGGCCTCCATAAAGGAAGGCAAAGAGATGTACCCTGAGGGGCTATATACACCTTGCAAAAGAGATACCTGTTGAGCCCCCCAGTTATACCTCCCAGCCCTACTTTAGTCCAACAATGAACAAACCCCATACAAACACCTGTCAATATAACAAAAGTACAGGTTATTCATGGCAGCTCAACCATGCATATGGGAGCTGTATCAGAGAGGGGGAGAAGCAGTGTGGCACTTGCTCTATGGTTGGCACCATTTTACAGAACTTTCCTGCCCATCATAAACTTTGAACATAGGAGCAGGGGATTTACCCAACAAGTGCATATAGCACTCAATCAGTACAGCACCACCAAAATCCCTTTCTGAACCCCAACCATACCCCATTATATCTTATCACACTGAGTCCAATTGTATTTACTGTTCATTGTCTATATCTGAGTCGTGGTCATGATCCTAGTCCCCAGAGTCCAATGTTATCATGTTCAAAAGTATCCTGGCCTCTTTAAGGTTATTAAAAAGACACATCTTACCCAAGTTCACTATTATGAGGTGTGCAAGGTATTGCAAGGCATGTGACACTCCAATCACTGAGCTGTGTTCCCCTCACAGAGTCAAAAGATTTCCACTGATCTCTCATGGCAAAACTAAAATCCAGAAAGAGGGAGATCTAAGTGTTATCTTCAAGAGTCACAGGGCCCTTCTATGCACCACCTCCACAATCAGATCCCTTTCATGGTTCCCTGTCAAAGTGTTTGAGGAGCCTTATGATCGTCCCTCCTTTTCAGGGGTGTGATGCAATATGCTTGATTCATTCTTGGCATTGTTTCCAGATGGAAAATGTTCTGCAACCATGCCCCTATAAATTGTACAGTACTGTCTCCCTTCATTGATTCTGGAAGGCCAAGCATGTGTAGATTATTTGCCCTTGTGACATCCTCTAGTGTCCCTATTCTGTAGCATAAGGCCTTATTCTCCTTGATGAGGCCTGCTGAAATATTTGTCACCCACAATGCAGAGACCCTTCAGCCTCCCTGTGTTCTGAAAGGGCTGCCTGAGACTGCATCTCACAAATTTGGAGCAGTGAGTGAAAGGGACATTGTTCCCCGGCCTCAAAGTATCCTAGTTTAAAGGAATCCACTAATAAACTCTTCAGGGGCTGAAGCAGCCACCTGTGAAATATAGGATCCCATAGGCAGGGTTTCTTGGGGTTACGGTTTATTTATAAGGTTACCCTGGGCACAAAAACAAGTTTTATGGTAACAAAAACTTACACAAATGCTAAGAATAGCAGAAATTCATAGTTAAAATGAAGAACTAAAATTAAAACAGTTAAGATTACAAACCAGAACAATAATTCATTTATAGTTGCTAGAGGTGTGCGGAATGATACATTTTGTCAGCAGGTTGCCAGTAGAGTTGCCAGTCTGCTTCTGAAAGTTCAGCTGAATCAGAATTGCACCAGTCTGTAACAGATTTTTCTGTGAACTGCAGAATCATTTACTAAAGTTAATATAAACTGCGCCAGCGTTAGGATTACTGATCCTTATGCTAGAAATACCGGTTCAGGAACAAGCCTGGGTCGGGGGAGGGGGATCCAGGGGGAGAGGGCTTCAGCATCCCAGTGAATGCTTGGTCTCTTCATTAGGGTGGCTGCCAGTAAGCTGCATGAGCACCTCCTGTGGAAGCACAGGCGGTGCAGTGTCACACGATCAGCAGAGGGGTGGAAAAGCAGCCCAGCTTGTGTGCGCACTTGCCTGTACCGTGCATATATGTTTACGCTGACAACTCTGGGGGAGGGCCAGAACCAGAGGAAAAATCCCAGCCAGGATGCAGGTGACTCTGGCATCTTGCAGGCCCTGCACCCACTGACCAAGCTCTGCTCCAGTGAGGATCCTGTCACAGCTGGGACCTGGTCCCATCCTGGTGGACTCATCATGGGGAGTACAAAATGGTGCATCACAGCAGATAAGTCCAGGGGATGAATCCACTGCTTCTGACCATGCTCATGAAAAGCATGGGTGTGGTGCCCAAGCTGGGCAGCCAGCCAGTAACTGTCAGACATACGGTACACACTAAAGCACTACAGCACTCAAGGTGTGATGAGGATGGATATAATCCAATACTGGGAAATAACTCCACTCAGAGTCAGAACCTAAGTTTGGTGCAATACACCATTTTTTCAACCTCACTGTGCCAAGCCTCTGCAGCCACAATACCCCAGCACTTCACTCCTTCTTGCTTTGTCAAGGGGCTTGAGGATGGCAGGGTGAACAGGCTGAGATCAGCAGCAGATCAGGGCACTAGCTAGAGTTGGAGAAAATATAGTGAATACAAAAAAGTTACTGTAAACTGTAGATTTTATTTGCAGTTTTGTTTCTTTGCATAAAAAAATAAAATATACATTCAGTTCAATTGAGTTTTGCAACCAGAAGGGTTAGTGCTTGCATAAAACTGATGTAACCCCACCCCCACTGTGGTCACTTACCTGGACTCCTGTTGTGCTGCCCTCAAACTCAGCCTCTCTTTTTTCTCACTCCCTCTGGCCCTGGGACTGCAGACTGAGAAGGGGACCAGAAGAGCTGTCTCGAAGATAGCCGCACATTTGCTCAGGCAGTGTGAGCACATTTGAGCAGCCACCTTCTCGAACGTGCAAGCTGAATCATGCTCAAGTGTTGTTTCAGCACTGGGAAAGCCTGCCAGTTAAAAGTCTCAAAACCCACATCGGTGCCAGCCATAGCACCTCCTCTAGTGTGCTATGGCCCCAGGGACACCAGCGGGCATCAGGAGGCTCAGAGACACTGGGAGGGGGACAGAAAAGAAAGGGCGTATATTGCGACTTTGGCATGCTGTGCCTTTAAGAAATTTAAAGCAGCCGCAGCCGCATACAGACAACCTGAAATGGTGGGAGCAGAAAATGGAGCTCCCATCTGGGAGCACAAAGCCTTTTCGCACTCCCCAACCAGATAGCTTGGCACAGGTGTGCTTACCAAGCCATGGGGACAGTTTAAATAAAAAGCATGGCAGTGCCCTATAAAATAATCTTCAAAGTGCAAGCACTGTGTCTGTTGAACTACAGCCGCAATCTTGTCGACCCTTGACCTTGCTTCCAGCCAATCAGAGGTCAGGGATTTTGGCAGCTAAGAACTCCAGAGAACTGTTGGGGATTTATGCAGTAAGGACCCTCTTCAATGGAATGACGGGCTTAAGGAGCCAATCAGAAGGCAGGACAAGGCAGAAGGACTGATGGACAGCTCTGCCTGTACAATTAGACACTGAGTGAAGGAAAAGAGGTTACTGAGCTATCGAGGAGCTGGGGACGGTCTGAGGAGGACCCAGAAGTGTTTAGACCTGCTGCTGGTGAGAGAAAGTGAGAGGCCTAGCCAGGCCAAACTTTCTGTGAGTCCTCTCCAGGGTTCAGTCAGAAACAAATCCCATGGGAACCTTTCCATGGGTTCACCCTATCCAGAGACTTTTTCAGACTAGCCCTTGGGTGGAAGAAATTGCTGAGAGTGTGAGCCAGTGGGTCATTTCTGCAGACTGAAAATGCTGAGCTGTACCGAGTGGAGACAGAGACCTGCATCCTGCCCAGACTGCTTCGGAGTCAGGTAAGGGGCCTGTTAGCCCTTACCCAGTGGGGTGGAATAGGGAACTGGGAGTCACAGGGCATGAGTACCATTGTACTCTCAATACATTGGGAAGTCAGACCATGAGGTCAGTCCAGGGGTCTGGGTTCCTTGGGAACCAGGAAGCCACTGTGTAGTGCTCCTGCATCTTGAGAGTTGAGCCAGAAGGGCCGTGGACAAAGAGTTATGAGCCAGAAGGACAGTGCTGCAGCCAAACATTCAAAAGTCCAAAGCTGTTGCTTGTGGTTCATCCTGTCGCTGTGTACTGTTCCCTGCCTCATCTGAATTGCTGCATCCATGGGTCATGTGAGTGCTGGCATTGCTGGAGGGGTCTTTGTGCTATTCCGTCTGTTTTTTTTTTTTTATGGTATTTATACCTCCTCAGCTGGGGGGGTGTACCTATAGTTCCCCCCATCCAGCAGACTCCTCGGCCCCACGCCAGCCGCAATCAGAACTTGGACCCCTGTCACCCTGCCTTCCCCAGACCACTTCACAGTGGGTACTTACCATGCATACTGCAGAAGATCTGGGGCCGGGCTTAGGGGGAACTGACTTGAATGCATCTGCCATGGTGCTGCAAGGGCCCACCTTCGTGTTGCGCACCAGAGGATTGTTTTTTTTCTCCCGCACAATCCCCCACATGGCGCCTCAGTCTTCTACACCACCGGGCCGGCCAATGATATTCCATCTTTGGATTACAGTTTTTGAGTTCCAAGCTTTCTTGTTTAGAAAGTTAAAGTTCTCTGCAGTGTACTACCACTCTATGGCCTGTTAGGGGGGTTAAATTGCAAGCTTGCTAACTTTCGTCAAGTGCACCAAAGAAAGAACACAGGCAATGTAGAGAAAAAGGAAACGTTCAGGAAGTACAAGGGATCACAGAAGGAGCAGGACAGAGAACTGTATCAGTTAAAGCAAAAGGAAGCTGGAAAGGCAGTCAGAACAGCACAGGCCCAAACCGAGGAAAAGATAGCCAACTCAGTTAAGAAGGGGGATAAAACCTTTTATAGGTACATCAGGGAGCGAAGGAAGACCAAGGGAGGGATAGTGAGGCTTAATAAAGGGAGGGGGTGGGCAGAGGGTGACTGTGAAAAGGCAGAGATACTAAACAAATATTTTTGCTCAGTATTTACAAATGAAGAGGGGGAGGTACCTAAAACAAGCAGCAGAAACACTCTGGATACTGAAGTTGATACCAGCCCATTTACAGAAGAAAGGGTTCTGAAAGAACTCTTAAAACTGAAGATGGACAAAGCAATGGGGCCTGATGGGATTCATCCCAGAATTCTAAAAGAACTAAGGGTAGAACTAGTGACACCACTGACTACCCTCTTAACAAATCATGGGAGGATGGGGTGGTACCCGAGGACTGGAGGAGGGCAGATGTGATTCCCCTTCACAAAAGTGGGAGCAGGGCAGAAGCAGGAAACTACAGACCTGTTAGTTTAACTTTAGTGATAGGGAAAATGATGGAATCACTTCTGAAGGAAAGAATTGTCGAGTATCTAGAGACCAGAGGGGCACAGGACCCAAGGCAGCATGGATTCACAGCGGGAAGGTCATGCCAGATGAATCTGATAGATTTCTTTGACTGGGTGACCAAAGTAGTAGATCAGGGAGGGGCTGTGGACACGACCTACCTAGACTTTAGCAAGGCATTTGACACAGTCCCACACAAAAGATTAATATACAAGTTAGCCAGCCTGGGTAAAGAATGGGCTGGAGAATAGGACACAGAGAGTAATAGTAAATGGAGTCCACTCTGAAGAAAGGGGGGTTACTAGTGGGGTACCGCAGGGTTCAGTATTAGGACCGGTCCTCTTCAATGTCTTTATAAGCAACATTGCAGAGGGACTGGAAGGAAAAGTATATCTCTTTGCAGATGACACAAAGATCTGCAACAGAGTTGATGCACAAGGTGGGGTGGAAAGGATGAGAAGGGACTTGGCCAGGTTAGAGGAATGGTCAAATGTATGACAGCTTAGATTCAATGCTAAGAAGTGCAAGGTAATGCACCTTGGAAACAAAAACCCAGGGGAAGAGTACACACTGGGGGGTGAGATACTAACAACAACAAAAATGGAAAGGGACCTGGGGGTAGTCATATCAGATGACCTAAAGGTGGGCAAGCAATGTGAGAGGGCAGCAAGGAGGGCTTGGGGGATACTGGGATGCACAGGGAGAGGCATCACCAGTAGAAAATAGAAAGTTTTTATCCCTCTGTACAGACAGCTGGTGAGACCCCATCTGGAGTACTGCGTGCAGTTCTGGAGACCCAATCTCCACAAAGACATAGACAGGATGGAAGCTGTCCAGAGGAGGGCAACTAAAATGGTGCAGGGTCTGCACCGTAAGACACATGAAGAGAGACTTAAGGAGCTTAATATGTATAGCCTTGAGGAAAGGAGGGAGAGGGGGGACATGATAGAAACTTTCATGTACCTCAAGGGAATCAACAAAGTCCAAGAGGGTAGCATCTTTCACAAAAAGAAGTGTGTGAGAACAAGGGGCACAATTTGAAGATAGAGGGGGAGCGGCTCAGAGATAATTTGAGGAGGTATTTTTTCACAGAGAGGGTTATGAATGCATGGAACGGCCTTCCGGAGGAGGTTGTGGAGTCAAAAACAGTGGTGGAATTCAGGCATGCATGGGACAGTCATAAGGCAAATCTAGGGGGTGAGGGTAGGAAGAAGTAGGCTGCTGGTTAACTAGGATCTGCAGCTTATCCATTAGGTAGGGAAATGGGCAGACTGGGTGGGCCAAGCGGTCCTTATCTGCCGTCAAATTCTATGCTTCTATGTTTCTATGTTTCTAATGTAGCAACCACATCTGCACCAGGACTTTTAGTGTAATCCCTCGGTACCCAATGTAATGGTCAATTGTTTTATACATGAGCTGCAGTTTGTCTATTGATACCAATAGAAGAATGTACCGCACCCTGTGTAAAAAAGTTCCTCTGATTGTGCCACTTGATTGGGTGGGTGCATCCTCAAGCTGTGTGTGGTCTGAGAGAGAGCATAGTGTCCCATATATCTGAAGTTCTTAGGGTGTATTGCTATATGGGGGGGGAGTTCTCAGGGTAACTTGCAGTCACTTTTTTTTTTCACCTGCTGGGCCAGTGTTAACAAATAAAAGCACTGTTAATTGTCTGACTTCCACTACTGTGTGTGCCCTCAGTTTGTATGCTTTGACTGAAGTGTTTATTGGTAAAGGTAATAATGATTATGGTCCCCAGGAGGTGGTCTGGTCCTGTCCAGTGTAAGGAGGTGGGTAGGTACTGCATCCCAGAGGGTGGTACTGCACAAATCTGGCCCACATATTCTCTCTGGGTGGAGGCACTGTGCTACTTATTTGTTCTGTGATGAACCCCCTTACCACAGGAGAAAGAACAAACCCAAACTCGTCAACCAGGTGTACCCTGTAAAGTCACCACCAAGCAGTGGTCTCAACCTGGTCACTACGCAATGGGGGTCACACTGAAAAATAAACTGCACTTACTCCTGCATAGCAAATATAGGTCCACAATGGAATCCAGTACAAAATGCCTATATCTGTGATTCTTGCAGCTATGGACTATGTGCAGAGCAAGCTGCTGATCACAGAAGAAGACCCAACACGCTATGCCTTGGCAGGGTGCTTTGTCAAGGGTTGACAGCCCACTGTTGACAAGATCATACTTATCCTCAATTTAAAGGTACAGATTTGTATTTATAGGTATATATATTACCAGGATAATACCTCATTGTGCAAGGCTAATTTTTAAGCCAGTCCTGTGTGTGCAAGGTAGACAGATGCTCAGTAAGGATTTAGAGGCATTACCATTAAATACAAGCAGTATTAGGTGCATGTGCAGGAAGTGCAAGTTAAGAAGAAGTACTGTACAACACTGCATCAGTCTGTATGCTTTAGATACAAACCTGCTAATAAAAAACGCAGCACAAGCACAGAGTCCAAAACACTCCCACAGATTCCAGTGCTGGTACCTGTCCCAAGTTTTCCTTACAATTGATTGGCCTTGGGGGCTTACTATAGTTTTTCCCTCGCCCTCTGGTTAGGCCTTTAATTGACGGGCAGCTTGGGTGCACCTCTGGGCATGTTCCTCCCCCAGCTGTTATAAAAGGGGGGGGTGGCCATAGGGAAAGGAGGCTGTGGGAAGTTCTGGTGCAAGTGGGGCCAAAGGTTTAAACCCCGGCCCAGTAGCAGCGGTCATCAATTCTGCAGCATTGTTTTCCAAGTACGGGTTTTTTCGGGGAGGTTCTTGGGGCAAGTGTTTGAGGAACAGGGTCCCGTGGGTGTTTGGGAGCTGCAGTCCCAGAGGGAAGGAAAATTGGGTTCACCCAGTGTAGCAAGCTGCTGGAGGTTAGAAGTGGTGGCCTGCAGGGATCTCATGTTATTGGACCTGCCATGACTGTGTCTGGAGCAGGTTCCGATCTAGGCCAAAAAAAGTGCAAGAAGTCAATGTAACTGAAGGAAGGAGCCATGTCCGCTTGTGTGATATCTCCCTGGTGGTATAGTGGAGGCTGTGAGGCCCGGGGAACATGGTTCTGGGATGGCTGCCATCTGGCTACATCTCGTAAAAGGTTTTGGTTCAGCTGTGGGTTTTCGTACCATCCCCGGGGGGCCAGTGGTTTTCAGCAATCACCAAGTCTTACTTACTGAGCGTTTATGGCTCTTAAGAAGTGTGGAGTCTGTCCCAGCTTTATTTCTGTCATCCATTTAGAACCAAATGCAGTTTTGTACTGTTTATTCTGCTACAAGTGTATCAGTACCAGTACTGTTATCCTCCAACTCCATGCAGCTGATGCATCCATACGTTCTTTATTAATTAATTAAATATGTCTTTTTATTTTCCCCACTGCAGTGTTGGCTGCATTCTTGTGTTTCTGCTGGCTAATTATCTTTGCTCCTTCAGTGCTATTCCTGCACCCCTCTGGTTGCTACATGACAGTCAGTACATTTCTCCAGGTAACAACAGATGCAGACCTCCCTTCCCTGTTAATGAGTTCTGCAGGTAAGGCAAGACTTTTTAATTTATTCCATTTGGGCCTCCTGGATTCGTTCTGTATTTGTGCCACCTCTGCCTCAATTTCACCATCAGGACCCCTTGGCTCAAGAGGTGGAGGATGGGTTACAAATGTGGGGGTTTATCCGAGATCTAAATTTGGCTATAAAGTGACCAGATGGTGGTGCTTAGGGCTGGCAACCTGTGGACTACGGGTACTGTGGCAGTGCGTCATGGTTGAGAGTCTCCATTTTGGCCTATGTTTGCACCTTATTGTCCTTCTTCATTGCAAGTGGAGGCACCTAGCTGTATTGGTGGTGTTGTCAGGTGGAGTGAGAGGAGGCTCCTGATTGGCTGGTGCACATCAGTCACAACCTGCACCTTGGCTTAATAGCCATTTAAAAAAATGATTATAGTAAAGGAACAACTCTGGAAAAAGGCTAAAAGTACTAGACATGGTTTGGATATGCAGAACTATAGAGCTATAAGAAATAAATGTATTAGGAAGAAAAGACAGGCAAAAAGTAATTATTATAGTCAACAATTTACAAATGTATCTAGTAATAAAAAGAAAATATGGGATGGTATAAAGCAACTACAAGGTAAATCACAGGCTGCAAAGTTTCCAAAATATTGCATTATAAGGTTGTTTTTATTTGTAAACCTACAGAGCAAGTTAGGGCTTTCAATGAATACTTTCTTGAGGCAGGATGCACTTTTGATAAAAAAATGTCCTAATCAATCTAAGACTGAACTAGATAGTAATTTCACTGCACAGGTTAAGGGACCTTTATTTTCTTTAAACAGATTATTTAGCAGCATGTTATAACTGAACTAAATAGGCTAAATGTTAAAAAAGGGTGGGTCAGGATACTATTGATCCTATATTCTATAAGATTGAGGCTCCAATAATAGCTAAGTTTATAGCTTACATGTTTAACTTATTTCTAAGTACTTGTGACACCCCCGAAGACTGGAAAACAGCCTGTGTAGTGTCAATTTTTAAAGGGGGATATGATCTCGACCCAGGATGTTATAGACCTATATCCATTTTGACACCTATCATTTAAGTCTTAGAAAAGTTAGTACATGGACAGCTCATAAAATATTTGGATAAAAATGGAATATTGACAAAAAATCAGACTGGTTTCCGTAAAGGCCATAATACAATTTATGCAGTATCAAAAGTAGTTGATGACATTTATACTGCCTTTGATCAGGGTTACCTGTTTCCTGCAATTTTTTTAGATCTATCGAAGGTGTTTGATTCCGTTGATCATAACAGATAATTTGTTATTGAATGAATTAAAAATTTCAGGTATGGGTATGGGCACTTAATTTTGGTTTTCTGCCTATTGGTCTTCTCGGTTGCAGTGTGTTAAGGTAGGGGAATGCTGCTCTGACTTAGTTATGATCAACAAAGGGGTGCCCCAGGGGTCAGTACTGGGACCCCTATTGTGTCTCATTTACATAAATGATTTGTCTAAAAGTGTGCCAGCCAACACTAATATTCTTTTGTATGCTGACGACACTATCTTATATTGTCAGTTCAAGGACCTCCTAGAAGCAATTGGCACTCTGCAGAAAGATTTTAACAATATTCAGCAAACCATAATTAATTCTCGTTTATTGTTAAATATAAACAAAACTCAATAGACTTTATTTACTGGGAAGTCTACGGTAGATAATCAAAATGTAACAACTGTAAGTGTTAAAGCACTGGATGGGACTAACTTACTAGAACTTCTAAGTATAAGTACTTAGGTATTATGTTAGATGACTCTATGACATTTGAATCACATATTCATATGCTTTCTAATAAACTTAAGAAATTATTATCATTCTTTTATAGGAATAAATCATGTTTTAGCTCTAAAATCCGTAAACAGTTGGTAAATTCCTTATTTATGTCACAAATTGACTATGGTGACTGTATCTATATGAGAACAACTGATACAGTCTTGAAATTATTGAATCCTCTTTATCATAGTGCATTGCGATTCATCACTGGGCTTCCCTGGCGAACTCATCACTGCAATCTTTATTTTTGTATCAGGCTGGCAATCACTTTCAATCTGTAGACAAATTCATTGGATGCTCTATGTTTATAAATTTATCCTGGATAAATTACCTCCATATCTGCAAGGATCTGTTATTGTTAAAGATCATAACAGATATTCACTTAGATCTGCTGATTTGCCTCAGTATTTTTTACCAAGATTTAAGACCAGATTTGGTAGTTACAAGTTGGCTGCTGCTGTTTGTAAGATTTGGATATCTATTCAAAAAAAAGTTGAAATTGACATCTACTATTATGTTGTCACACTTTAAATGACTACTTGCTAGATTCGTGATATGTGAATGTAGCTCTTTTAAGTGAATTATAACTGCACAATCTGTATGTGATTTTATGTTTATGGTATATGTATGAACATATATGTATGTTTTATTCTGATGGATGCAATTGTAAAAGAGAGAGATTTTCTCTCAATTTTGCTTTCTAATAAACTGATGATGATGATGATGATAAGGGAAAGTGCAGGACGAGCGCCATTTTCTCTTTGAATGTCTGAAGGTGCACGATGTGCAAGTATGGCTTAGAAAGTTTCCTCCAATGAGCACCAAGCCATCGTTCCAGCATCTTTGCTCTCCTGGTTGTTGAAGACAGCAGGAAGAGGAATAATAAATGAAAGGTATGTGCGGTGTAGTTATCAAGGAGAAGGAGTGATCTGGTTGCCTCTGTGTTCAGCTTGTGTGAGGGAGCCCCCTTCAGGACTATTTGAAGGCACCCCCTACTCATTTGCCTGGCCGTACCCTTCTGGGGCATTTGTGGACACAGCGTCGTTGGTATCTATGGGCAGCCTGGACCTATATAAAGAACTCAAGGCATCTGCCCCCCCCCGCAGAGTCTAATATGGGGTTTCCTGATGTTATAGTGGATGCCGTGGAGGAGGACACTAAAGATGGTGTGGTTGGGCACAGCCATCTGCCCAGCTCCCCAGCACCCACCACCATTGACTATCCCACTGGCAGAGGGAGAGGTAGGGGATGGGGAGCTATGACTGGTGACCCCCAGGGCCCAGGGGGTCAGCCTCAAATCCTCTACCTGGCAACAATGGCCCTTTAGGTACCCCAGGTGAAGAGGTTTCCCAGCAAGGTACCCCCAGCCATTCAGGGGTAGCAGAACAGGAAAGTGAGATCATGAGGGAGGTCCCAGCAGCCTTGCCCCATGTACAAGCTCCTCAGTCCCACCAGTTTGCTGATCAGGAGGTGTACCATGCCATCCCTCACCCCACGTGCATCCTATTTTATCTTTGCCTGACAATATTCTATGCCTCCCAGCATTGTGCAAGGCCACCCACATCTGGATGGATGGACTGTTAAACAATGACCCAGTAAATTTGCCATATAGAACTGGAGTGTGGATGGAGCCTGGTGCCACCCAGTAGACCAGTGTGAGGAATCTACCAGAGTGGTAACAAGCAGAGAGGTGGGTGAGGCATCAGATGCATATTTAATGCCTAAATACAGGCTATCCCTATATTTCTGAGAGGCTCTGGGATATTGTGGAGGAGAAGTGCTGGGCCTGTGTTAACAAATAAAAGCACTGTTAATTGTCTGAATTCTACTCCTGTATGTGCCCTCAGTTTGTATGCTTTGACTTATGTGTTTATTGGTGAAGGTAATAATGATTATGGTCCCCAGGGGGGTGATCTAGTCCAGTGTGGGGAGGTGTGGAGGTACTGCATCCCAGAAGGTGGGTACTGCACGCAGCATCTGACCCATGTATTATTTATGGTGGATGCACTGTGCTACTTGTTATTTGTTCTAGGATCAACCCCCCTACCACAGGAGAAAGAATAAACCCAAACTCCTCTACTCTGTATAGTCACCATTACGCAGTGGTCTCAACCTGGTCACTATGCAATGGGGGTCACACTGAAAAATAAACAGCACTTACTCCTGCATAGCAGATATAGGTCCACAATGGAATCCAGTACAAAATGCCTATATCTGTGATTCTTGCAGCTATGGACTATGTGCAGAGCAAGCTGCTGATCACAAAAGAAGACTCAACACTCTATGCCTTGGCAGGGAGCTTTGTCAAGGATTGACAGCCCCCTGCTGACAAGATCATTCATGTAACCCCCCCTACAAATGGGGGTTCCCAAAAAGTCTTCCTTGAGCTTGCCTAAATGCTCACTGCCAGGCTGGTGTCCAGCATTTTAGCAGTTTAAATGTGATTACCAGAGCCTGTATAGCCTATGTGTACTGTCTCTTTAAGAGCTGCCTAATTACAGCTTAAGTATTCTGAGAGAGAGCTCTGTTGAAAGATGCAACTATTTACTGAAAATCATTTAGAGTGATAATGATAATGTAGTTTGTCTAACCTGCTTTCTTTGTAGCAAGGACTGTTTTGTCTCCACTGTCTTGGTCCTGGACTGCAAATTGGACCAAACAGTGCTGGTGGGACCTAAAATGTAGCCGGACTACAGGAGCTGTCTGAATTCAAAATCTATAGAAACTTTAGTTTGGAGCTTTTTTGTATCTTTTTTGCAACTGAAGGGGTAGCTCTTGCTTTGACTGACAGCCAAATCAGCCAACCAAATCTTTTGGATCTTGAGGAAGTCCCGGGCTGCTGGCAGTTTTCAGTTAGATCTAAGCTGGAAGCTGAACAAGAAGGAGCTGAAGTGATTCTGAGCAGCAATCTTGAGTGGATTCGCATGGGAGAACTCTGAAAAGGCTAAGTTTTTGGCCTGCATGTCGGTGTGCTGCTCCTGAGAGGGAACGAAGAGAATTATTTTGGACTAAATCCAAGTTTGTGTGACTAAAGTAAGCTACTGAAGTGGGCCAGGCTCAACCTGAAGAAAACCGAAGATTTTGCTGAATGCGATCAGCCTATCAGGAGTGCCAACTACCCCTAAGTGCCCTGTGTGTGCAGAGACTTTGCGATTGTGACCAGGGAGTGCTTTACCTGGTACAGTAGAATTCCCTTACATGTAAATGTGCTATGAGCTGCTAGTGGGTCGTGAGTTAGACCCCCACTGTGTGAACTGTGTTCTGCTTGCTGGAAGTTGTATCCAGCCCAAAATGGACTGCATCCGAATTTGTCTCCATGCGGTCTGGGCCTTGCCAGACTGGCCCAGCCAAACTACCCACTGCAAAGAGAAGCCATAGATGAGATACCTGCCTGGGGATCAGCCCCCTGCTCCACGTTTGAACAGGAACAACACCTCTGCAACTCATGTGGGCCCTGCTTCTCCTGGCATTCCAGATCAACCACCTGCAGTCTCGATTTTCGTCCAGCCGGTGTCCAGTCTTGGGTATCGTGAGTAAATACCAAGGTAGCTCCCTGCAACAACAGCTTAATCTGAGTGTGTCATCTGATTGTCTTGTTATTTTGTTTCCTTTACGAACTGAGCCCTCAGGCTCTGGATTACAAATATTGTGTACTGTGCATGTTGCGTTTTCCATCACAGGGCCCCAACCAGCTGCAACCCCGGGCATCGGTCCTGGCTAGCCCATCACTTCTCCACCTGGGTACCCAGAGGTGGACTGTGTGGGAGGACTCAAAACGCATGCATAACTGCTTGACTGATATAATCTTTAAGCTAATTAACTTCATTTTGCCCCTTCCTTGTTCAAGTCCCCTGAATAAATCAGATCTAACTTTTTCTGCATGTAATTTGACTGTAGTTCCAGTTTGTGCTCAAAGTAGTGTACTGTTGCTAATTGCTGTGCATAACCTTGTTTTACAGGGGGTCCCCAGGGTCAAGCCAGAGGAACCAGTCCTGGTGGTAAGTGCAAACAGTGTGGGTACTTGTGTGGTGTACTAGGGGTACTGTGAAAGTGATTATTGTACAGTGTTCAGGCCACTAGAGGGGAAAGAGTGGAGTTACAGTGTCCCGGAGGGCTGTGCCTTGGTTAGCTTGACCACAACCAACCCTGATCTCTGGGTGGAGGCACCCATTTCAGAACTCATGCCCCTTAACCTGCTACTAGCCAGGCAGGCAGGGGTAGAAGCCCTTGGGATAGCGCCACCTAGGGGTTACATTCATATCCTCAACTTAAAGGTACAGATTTTTATTTATAGTTACATATATATATATATATATAACCAGGATAATACCTCATTGTGCAAGGCTAATTTTTAAGCCAGTCCTGTGTGTGCAAGGTAGACAGATGCTCAATAAGGATTTAGAGGCATTACTGTTAAATACAAGCAGTATTAGGTGCATGTGCAGGAAGTGCAAGTTAAGAAGAAGTACTGTACAACACTGCATCAGTCTGTATGCTTTAATTATAAACCTGCTAATAAAAAAATGCAGCACAAGCACAGAGTCCAAAACACTCCCACAGATTCCAGTGTTTGTACCTGTCCCAAGTTTTCCTTACAACTGATTGGCTTTGGGGGCTTACTATAGTTTTCCCCTCACCCTCTGGTTAGGCCTTTAATTGATTGGCAGTTTGGGACCATTTCTGGGCATGTCACCTCCCCTCTAGCTGCTATAAAAGGGGGGGGAGCTGCCACAGGGAAAGGAGGCCGGTGGGAAGTTCTGGTGCAAGTGGGGCCAAAGGTTCAAACCCCAGCCCAGGAGCGGAGGTCATTAATTCTGCAGCATTGTTTTCCACGTATGGTTTTTTAGGGGTGGTTCTTAGGGGCAAGTGACCGAGGAATGGGGTTCCGTGGGTGTTTGGGAGCTGCAGTCCCGGAGGGAAGGAGAACTGGGTTCAGTCAGTGTGGCAAGCTGCTGGAGGTTAGAAGTGGTGGTCTGCAGGGATCCCATGTTATTGGACCTGCCGTGACTGTGTCTGGGGCAGGTTCTGATCTAGGCCCAAAGAAGTGCAAGAAGTCAATGTAACTGAAGGAGGGAGCCATGTTCGTTTGTGTGATACCTCCCTGGTGGTATAGTGGAGGCCATGAGGCCTGGGGAACATGGTTCTGGGATGGCTGCCATCCAGCCACATCTCATAAAAGGTTTTGGTTCAGCTGTGGGATTTCATACTGTCCCCGGGGGGGCCAGTGGTTTTTCAGCAGTCACCAAGTCTTAATAGCTGAGCCTTCTCAGCTCTGAAGAAGTGTGGAGTCTGTCCCAGCTTTATTTCTGTCATCCATTTGGGACCAAATGCAGTTTCGTACTGTTTATTCTGCCACAAGTGTATCTGTACCAGTACTCTCATCCTCCAACTCCATAGAGCAGATGCATCCATACGTTCTTTATTAATTAATTAAATATGTTTTTTCATTTTTCCCCACTGCGGTGTTGGCTGCATTATTGTGTTTCTGCTGGCTAATTATCTCTGCCCCTTCAGTGCTATTCCTGCACCGCTCCAGTTGCTGCATGACAGTCAGTACATTTCTCCTGGCAACAACAGATGGAGACCTCCCTTCCCTGTTAATGAGTTCTGCAGGCAAGGAAGACCTTTTAATTTATTCCATTTGGGTCTCCTGGATTCATTCTGTATTTGTGCCACCTCTGCCTCAATTTTACCATCAGAACCCCTAAGCACAGGAGGTGGAGGATGGATTACAAATGTGGGGGTTTATCCAGGATCTAAATCTGGCTATAAAGTGACCAGATGGTGCTGCTTGGGGCTGGCAACCTGTGGACTATGGGTATTGTGGCAATGCATCATGGCTGAGGGTCACCATTTTGACCAATGTTTGCACCTTATTGTCCTTCTTCATTGCAACTGAAGGTGCCTAGTGGTATTGGTGGTGTTGTCTGGTGGGGTGAGAGGAGGCTCCTGATTGGCTGGTGCACATCAGCTTGATAAGGGAACGTGCAGGACGAGCGCCATTTTCTCTTCGAATGTCTGAAGGTGCATGACATGCAAGTATGGCTTAGAAAGTTCCCTCCAATGAGCCCCAAGCCATAGTTCCAGCATCTTTGCTCTCTTGGTTGTGGAAGTCAGCAGGAAGAGGAGTAATAGATGAAAGGTATGTGCAGTGTAGTTATCAAGGAGAGGGGAGTGATCTGGTTGCCTCTGTGTTCAGCTTGTGCGAAGGGGCCCTCTCCAGGACTATTTGAAGGCACCCCCTACTCATTTGCCCTGCTGTATCCTTCTGGGGCATCTGTGGGCACAGCGTCGTTGGTATCCATGGGCAGCCTGGATCTATATAAAGAACTCAAGGCATCTGCCTCCCCTGCAGAGTCTAATATGGAGTCTCCTGATGTTATAGTGGATGCCGTGGAGGAGGACGCTAAAGAGGGTGCAGTTGGGCACCGCCGTCTGCCCAGCTCCCCAGCACCCACTGCCATTGACTATCCCACTGGCAGAGGGAGAAGTAGGGGATGGGGAGCTATGACTGGTGACCCCCAGGGCCCAGGGGGTCAGCCACAAATCCTCTACCTAGCAACAGTGGCCCTTTAGGTACCCCAGGTGAAGAGGTTTCCCAGCAAGGTACCCCCAGCCATTCAGGGGTAGCAGAACAGGAAAGTGAGATCATGAGGGAGATGCCAGCAGCCTTGCCCCATGGACAAGCTCCTCGGTCCCACCAGTTTGCTGATCAGGAGGTGTACCATGCCATCCTTCACCACATGTGCATCCTATTTTATCTTTGCCTGGCAATATCCCACGCCTCCCAACATTGTGCAAGGCCACCCGCATCCAGATGGATAGACTGTTAAACAATGACCCAGTAAATGTGCCATATAGAATTAGGGTGTGGATGGAGCCTGGTGCCACCCAGTGGACCAGTGTGGGGGATCTATCAGAGTGGTAACAAGCAAAGAGGTGGGTGAGGTATCGGATGCATACTGAATACCTAAATGCAGACTATCCCTATATTTCTGAGAGGCTCTGGGATATTGTGGGGGAGAAGTGCCCAGATTGGGTATTCCATGGGATGGTTTAAAAACTCTGTAACCCCCCCTTCCTGCCCCATCTATGGGCATAGTTTAACATCGCAGGTCTTCCAGGCAGAAAGAAGGGAGCACTCAAAGTGCTAACATTTGAGACCTTTTTGCATACTACTAAAGCAGGGAAAACAGTTGTCTCCTACCTGTATGCCATCTTCATAGCTGTGCACTTTGCCTCCTCCATCTCAGCATCTGATCTCCTCCCCAAGCCAACCACTGGACCGAGACCTCCCACTTCACCTTCAGAGGTCTCCAGAAGCCCTTCCTGCCCCAAACTGGTTGGATTCTGCCCCTGAAATGCAACTCAAGGAATATGTATTAGACCGCAAACATGATGGGAGAAAAAGAACTTCATTTTATTAGCCTCCCTCCCTACAGTCATATAAGGCACAAACCACTGTTTCTCCCCAGCTGGCTTTTTTTTTTCACCTGTGTGGCAAATGATTCCAGTGATACAGGGGTCACCACTTTCTTTTGTAATAAATAAATAAGCAGCTCCATGGGGTTTTAACTTTTTACAGTTCAGACTGGACCTAATAAACAGCAGAGACCACAGATTTTTGAGACAAGTATGTGCATTTTACCTGGTGTGAAAGTGTATGGCAGGGTATGGGTTATATTGGTGGCTGTAGAGTGTGTGAGTGTATGAGTTGTAGTTTGCTTATGGATGTGTTAGTGGATGCAAGGTACAGTGTATGTTTGAATAAAATATCAGTATTGTTGTTAAATATTTTATTATTTGACAGCCTGGAAAATTCTGTTTAAAGTGTGTCAGTTTTTGATATTTGTCTCTAATTCAGACTGGCTCCACACCGGGTTTGGGAGAGTCCTAGGGTCCCATGTATTTACTGGCATGCCTTTGGAAGGCTGCCTGGGTGGCGAGTGTGCATACCCATCTTGGTAGGACTTTTCCCATGGATGGCTGGGGGTCCCATTTCCCAGGCGGGAAATGGATTTAAAGTGGGGGAGAGTGTAAGCCCCCACCTTTTAGGGGAGGCTTACTATAGTTTTCCCCTCTCCCTCTGATTAGGCCTTAAATTGAGGGACAGCTTGGGCCCACCTCTGGGCTTGTTTCCCCCCTCCCAGCTGCTATAAAATGGGGGGGGCAGGCCATAGGGAAAGGAGGCAGAAGGAAAGTTCTGGCACAAGTGGGGCCAGGGGTTCGAAACCCGGCCTGGGAGTGGCAGTTATAAATTCTGCAGCGTTGTTTTCTGTGTATAGGTTTTTTTCAGGGTGGTTGTTTGGGGCAAGTGACTTAGGAGTGGGGTCATGTGTGCATTTGGAAGCTACAGTCCCAGAGGAAAGAAGAATTGAGTTCACCTTGTGCTCCGCACACTCAGGTAGGCCTAGGGGCCTGTTCTGTTTGGAGGGAGTTGGCAGTGGGGGACGCTCAGTAGTGGCAGTGCTGTGGTGTGGCTTAAAGGGTAGGCCCTGGGGAACTGTACCTGGTGTGGCACTCTGCCGGAGGTTAGAAGTGGTGGCCTACAGGGGTCTCACGTTATCAGATCTGCCATGCCCATGTCTGGGGCAGGTTCTGATCTAGGTTCAAAAAAGTGCAGGAAGTCAATGCAACTGAGATAGGGAGCCGTGTTCACTTGTGTGACGTCTCCCTTGTGGTATAATGCAAGCTGTGAGGCCCAGAGAACGTGATTCAGGGGTGGCTGCCATCCGGCCACGTCTCGTAAAAGGTTTTGGTTCAGCTGTGGGGTTTTGTACCATCCCGGGGGAGGGGGCAGTAGTTTTTGGCAATCACCAAGTCTTAATAGCTGAGCTATCTCGGTTCTGAAGAAGTGTGGAGCCTGTCCCAGCTTTATTTCTGTCATCCGTTTGGGACCAAATACAGTTTCCTGCTGTTTATTCTGCCACGAGTATATCAGTACCAGTACTGTCATCCTCCAGTTCCATGGAGCTAATGCATCCAAAAGTTAATTATTAATTAATTAAATATGTATTTTTATTTTCCCCACTGTGGTGTTGGCAGCAATATTGTTTTTCTTCTGGCTAGCTATCTTTGCCCCTTCAGTGCCATTCCTGCACCCCTCCAGTTGCTCCAAACAATCAGTACATTTTGGGTTTATGTCAAAATCACACAACCAATATAGAGCGAACCTATATAGTGTGGTCTTTATTGGGCATACCCACTTTAGCGCATAGACATTTAAGCGAATATTAAATCACGCGTTAGAGCTTCTGAAATAGAGTCAGTACTCACTTTGTTATTTTAATACACTGCTCTGCGTGGCTTGAGTCGTTATGTGGCAAATTCATAGGCTTATTGTGGGATTCTTTGTGAGGTGACTACTCATGCCGTAGCACGTTTGTGCAACATTATAAGGTTTCCCCAAGCATTAGTTCTGATGAACATTTTTCAAGCAGATCCAAGTGTGAAAGTGATCTTCCTAACGCATACAATGTGAGTGTGCTGTAAATTGTTTATGCTTTGTGGTATGCTTTAGTGTTGGCATTTACACTTGTGCACATTGAGTCCACACTCATAGGTTGGTAAGATGGGTTGCTAAGATGTGTTGTGCTTGTGCTTGTGCTTGTGTTCCACACATATTGTGAGGCAATACAGGGTCAACATTGAAACTCTTAATCTTTATTGAAAAAACTTTTAAAAAACATCAGGTTTCAGCTATCCTCCAGATCATAGAAAGCATGGTTATGCCTGTAACTGGAAATTATAGGCAATACTGCGTAGATACTCTGATTTTGTATACAGTTGGTACTCCGCTGTTATAGCTGCAATCCGCTTTGTGGTATCTTTGTATTTTTTTAGACCCAGTTACAGCAGTACCAGCTATTAGCTGCTCCATCAGCACAGTTCTGCAGTGCTGTTCTTCTTTAAGTACCTGTAGAAATTTCCATATTGATGGATGGTGCGCACCGATAAAATGACTAAACTTTCGGTGCCAGGCCTCCATGGAGTTTGTTGTGCGTGGTAAATCTTGAGTAACTGCATCATAACAGTTCCATAACTGGATAGCAAACATGTGTCGTTTATGGCCTTCTCTTCCCAATAAACAGCCTAACCACATATCTTCAAAGTAGTCAACAAGGTTGGATAACAAGTCACCGTTGGTTTGATAAAGTTCTGTCACCATTGTCACAAACCCACTCAGCAGGTCAGCCCTCTACTCCCAAAGTGCCAACCTCCAAGCGTAGTCTTGTGAACAGTTAACAGAAACGGGGTAACCCTCCTGTCTGTTTTGTGGGTTCGAATCAACTTTTGGTCTCAAGTCTTGGAGGGATTCAAACTGTGAACCTCTTGCTAGCTACCCAATGCACAGGCTCAGATAATTCTGTCCTCAAGGGGCCAGATATCTTTGCCTACAGGCACCTAAACAGGTGTACAAAAATGAAGCCTTAAAAACTCTAATAAAAGACCTCAAATTAAGCTCTCACCTTTTTCAAGTTTGGTATCACCATTCAAGCTTATGCATAGTGTCAGCTTTAACCATATATACTTCGTTTGTTAAAGAAAGAAATTCAAAGACAGACCAAGTAGGCTCTAAAAATAGAGATTTACTAAAATACATAAAAACATTTAAAATGTAAATACAGAACCACATATCACAAAACATACAAATCACTTAAAGAAAACAGGTTTAAAAGTACAGACAAAATCTCCTACCACAGTACTCTTGGAATTGTCTTTTCTAAGGTATTTTTATCTCACAGTGCTGTCGATGTTTCTTTTTCAGAGTCCAAACATTTGTGTCCCAAAATGGAAAACAGAATACTGTTTAAAAACTGTCTTTGCCAACACCTTTGTGTGAGGTCACCTAGCTCCTCCTCTGTTTATTAAAAATCATACACCCAGGATGTTTTATCATTTTAGAAGGTAAGTTAATTAAGGTTACATCAGCAGAAACTCCTTTCCCCATGTGAGTTCCCCAATCAAGTCTGTAAATTTGCTTTCATCTATGAGCAGTATCCTCTCTCACACAGACATCTAAGCATTTATGATTTTGCACCAGTGTGCCATAACCTGGTTTCCTCCTTTAAACATTGTAAAATGGATATCGATTTCCCTCTTAGCAGTTAAAGCTATATTTAACTTAGATAAACAGGAGATCCTTGATTAAGGCCTGTTCTAGTCTGTAATTAGCTCCTGGCCTTCCAGGTGACACCTTGTATCCAAAACCTGGGTGTGTATGTGTCATCTCACATGCTGTCTCAGCATCTCTTATGAGAGGCAGTCCATAACACATTTTTATATTACAAAAAATGATAGTGTATGCAGAACTGGCTGTCCATGTGTCACAATCCTCCCCACCTAGACTGAATTTGGGGGCTCTCTCCCAGGCATGGGATGAGCTTCCCAAATCAGTTCAATCCTCATACATGCAAGACAGACAATCTGAGTTCTGGTTTCTGGCTCCAGCTCTATGTACGATTGTCATATCATACCCTTGCAAAGCAATCTACCATTGTTCTTTCCCATCTGTGTCACCCAAACCAGGGAGTTGTGGTCAGTCTGCACCACAAAATGCTGCCCATATAAGTATGGCTCCAACTTCTTTAGGGCCCACACTATGGCAAGACATTCTTTTTCCACAGTGGAGTATGCCTGCTCCCTAGGAAGTAACTTTTTATTCTGGTATGCTATTGGGTGATCTTTCCCTTGGCTGGATGTCTGGCTCAGTACTGCCCCAATACCCATGTCTGAGGCATCAGTCTGAACTATAAAGGGTTTGCTGTTGTCAGGACTTGTCAAAACAGGAGCACTGCACAGTGCCTCTTTTAGTTTGGAAAAGGCTTCCTCACAGGCTGGGTCCCAGGTAATTTTCTTGGGCATCCTTTTCTTTGTCAGGTCAGATGGGGGAGCAGCCAGGGCACTGTAATTGGGTACAAATTTTCTGTAGTACCCTGCTGTCCCTAGAAGACCCCTGACCTGCTTCTGCGTTTCTGGTCTAGGCCATGCCTGGATTACTTCTATCTCTATGTGGTTAGGATGGAGCTGTCCACAGCCTACCACATGCCTGAGGCATGCCATTTCTCCTATGGCCACCTGGCACTTCCCAGCTTTGCCAGTGAGCCCGGCCCTCTGTATCCTTCCCAGCACTTCCCTAAGGTGGGATAGTTGATCCTCCCAGCTGGTACTAAAGATGGCAATGCCATCCAGGTATGCCATGGTGCACTCCTCAGCACCATTTAACACCTGGTTCACCAACCTCTGGAAAGTGGCCGGGGCGTTCTTTATTCCGAAAGACATTACTTTAAACTCAAATAAGCCTATTGGAGTGATGAAGGCTGACCTCTCCCTAGCCCTGTCTGTTAACTCTACCTGCCAATACCCTTTGGTCATGTCAATGGTCGTAAGATATGTTGCCCCTCCCAACTTGTCCAGGAGTTCGTCCGTCCGGGGCATCGGGTGGGCGTTGGACTTTGTGACTGCATTCAGTCCATGATAGTCCACACAGAAATGAGTAGAGCCATCTAGCTTAGGCACCAGGACTATGGGTGAGGCCCAGGCACTGTGGGATCTCTGGATTACCCCTAAATCCAGCATCTCTTCCGCTTCCCTCCTAATGTCCTTTTGGACAGCCTCTGACACCCGATATGCTGTCCACTGTATGAGCATCTGTGTCCCTGTCTCCACATTGTGAGTCACTAAGAGGGTTAGTCCAGGCTTGGCAACAATGGAGCAAAGTCTGCTAAAACCTCCCTTACATTCTGGATCTGGTCTGAGGCCAGGTGGGGAGACAATTTTACTGCCTCCACAGAGTACTCCCTCTTACTTTCTTCCAGCAAGTCCAGAAGGGGGTCTTTTTCATCCATCCCCTCCCCAGGACTACACACTGCAAACACCATGTCAGCCCTATTTGCATATGGTTTCATCATGTTGACATGGTATATCCTTTCTGTCTGTCTTCGGTCAGGTAACTCCACAATGTAGTTCACATCATTTATCTTCCTAGCCACTTTTTACAATCCTGCCCACTCAGCCTGTAGCTTGTCTTTCTGGACTGGAATAAGGACCATGACTTCCTGACCCACCATGTATGAGTGAGCTCTGGCTCTGCGGTAGTACCACACTTTTTGTTTCTGTTGGGCAGTTGCCAGGTTGCTCTGGGCTGTCCCCATAAGCTCCTTCAGCCTTTCCCTAAACTTAAGGATGCAATCTACAATGGGAGTTCCCTGGGTGGTGTGCTTGCCTTCCCAGTCTTTCTGGATCAAGACTAGGGCCCACGTAGCCAGCGTCCATATAAGAGTTCGAAGGAGGAAAATACTGTTGACTCTTTGGCCATCTCCCTGTATGCAAACAACAGGTGGGGGAGGTATTTCTCCCAGTCCCTCCCATGCTGTTCAGCAAACGCCTGGAGCATTGACTTCAGGGTACCATTGAATCTTTCCACAAGCCTTTTGGCTTGCGGTTGATACAGTGTTGTGCATCTCTACACCACCCCACACTTCTCCCATACACATTTCATCAGGTCCGACATGAAGGAACCCCTTCGATCAGTAATAACCTCCTGTGGAAACCCAACATGGGAGAAAATCCCAAGTAAGGCATCTGCCACTTTGTCTGTCCTCAGTGAGGATAGGACGAATGCCTCTGGGTACCGGGTGGCATAATCTACCACAGTCAGGATGAATTTCTTCCCTGAGGAGCTGAGGGTATTTAAAGGCCCCACAATATCCATTCCCACCCTCTGGAATGGCTCCTCCACTATGGGCAATGGAATCAGGGCAGCTTGGGTTTTCTTGTCCGCCTTCCCTATTTCTTGACACTAGTGACTAGACCTACAATACTCCTTCACCTGCTGGGTGAAGTTAGGCCAGTAGAAATTCTGGGCCAACCACTTCATCATGCGTGCAATTCCAAGATGACCAAACAATGGAATAGCATGTGCAGTCTTGAGCAACTGCTCACGATACCCCTGGCGAACGACAAGCTGCCTGCCTAGCATCCCTCCCTCTGTCTGTACTGCCTGAGTATACATAAGTCCATTTTCCCAATAAACCTTATGTCTGCCATCACCTCCCTGTGCACCATCCGAGTCTGCCCAAGCCCTCAGCTTCTCTAGACTAGGGTCACTTCTCTGAGTAGCTGCAAACCCCTCACACATTTCCAAGGCATGGGACAGGTCCTCTTCAGTCGCTAAACTAGGGTCCCTAGCACTAGCATCAGGGAACTCAGGATCACTGTCAGTCCCAACCCTCTGACAATAGGTCACCCTTCCCTCTTCAGAGTAACCCTCTGTTGCTGTGTGGTTACTTGCTACTGGGGAACTTCATTAATTTCCATATCAGGAGACACAGACTGGGGAACCAGCCTCTCAGTGGTTTTCACAATGGCTTCTGTGGGGTTTAGGGAACTACAATTTTCCCTTGCCCTTGGCTACGGGTAACTGCACATACCATCCCTTGTTTGAGGTTATTACCCAGGATCACATCCACTGCTAAGGTTTTGGCTACAGCCACCTGTTGTACAGTCCCTCCTGATTCACCCCAGTCCAGAAGAACACTGGCCAGTGGCAATGTTTTCTCTTCACCAGTGTACCCTTGTACAGTGACCTATTTATTGGATATAAGCCGACCAGGCTGTACCAAATTCCTCTTTATCAATGTCAGGGATGCCCCTGTGTCCCTTAACCCTTGCATCTGTACACCATTCACCATTACTGGGTGCATGTGTTCCCTCATGTTCACAGGCATGCTTCCAGGGACACACAAACAACACACTTCTTTTCTAGTACCATTCTGCGTATTATTGCTCATTCTTTTGGGATATTGTCTGGCAATATGCCCAGTTTATTTACATAACCAACATTCACTTCTCTTTTCAGAGAAATCTTTTCTCTGCAACCTGGGGCTAACTGGGTTTGGTGGAGGCAGTGAGGGTTTTAGCTGCCCTGAAGGCATGCTTTTCCCTTTCTGCGCTGCTGCTCCCACCCCATTTGCTCTCAGAGCAGGTCTGCTCTTGGCATAGCTGTCCGAGAGTTCAGCAGCCTCTTTCACTGTTTTGGGATCTTGGTCCTCCAGCCAGGTTTTCAGCTCTGCTGGACATGCCCAATAAAACTGTTCTAGCAAAATCACATTTTCAATTTTATCAACAGAGTTTACCTCAATTCCTTCCCACAACCATTTTAAAAACTGACATTGTTTCGTGGCTAGTTCCTCGCAGCTCATGTCAGGGCTCCTCCTGAGCTTACAGAATTTAGCTCTGTATGATTCAGCAGTTAATTCAATTTTTTTTTAACAGTGCAGCTTTAAGTTTGTTATAATCATCACTGTCCTCATTGTCCATTTGACCCAGTGCATCCCGAGCTTTCCCGGTGAGTAGCGGGGATAGCTGGGAGTTCCAGGACTCTCTAGAAATTTTAGCCTGAATACAAACTTTTTCAAAAGAATTTAAAAAGGCATCCATATCCTCCCCCTCTTTAAATCTGACTATCAATTTGGAGTTCAATTTGTAACCCAGTCCTGCAGTCCCAGTTAAACCCAAGCCACTTACCTGCTCTGGTGCCTCTGGTTATAGTCATAGCTTCTCCAGTTCATGTTGCCTCTGGTGCTCCTGCTCCTCACAGTCAGTGGCTCTCTGTTCTCACTCTGCCTCTCGGTGTTCTCGCTCAGCCTCACGGTCCACCTCTCATTGTTCACGGTCCGCCTCTCACTTCTCTTGCTCCCTCTCCTTCTGGAACTCCAGCTCCATCCTGCGCAACTCAATTTGCAGCCTGAGTACTTCTGGATCCAGGATACTAGTGACCTTCCCCTGCTGCTGTGACCCTTCACTGACAGTGGCCCTGTTGCCCTCCTTATCAGATCTGGACACTGTACCGGCTGCTAGCCCTGCCACATTCGAAGTTTGGTCCTTTTCAGTCACTGTCTGTGACTCGCTGCTCTGGGTATCCGCTACCATCAGGGCATCTATGAGGTTCTGTTTGCTGGCTTTCACCTCGAATGGGACTCCTCTGTCCCCGCACAACTGCTTTAAGTAGTCTACGGTGTGCCTGCTGTAGTTGGAAGTCATCTTCTTCCCTAACTATGGCTATTCTGACTTGCACTTTAGAAAAAAATAAAATGGGTAGGAACGTGACTGTACACCAAGTGATATAGTTCTGTCTCCTTTTTAAAAATTAATCACTGCCTTTATCTTTCTTTGCAAGTAAACTGATGGTCTCAGGCTGACACACTGAAAAATAAAAGGTTGTAATACCAAACTTTTTCACACCGATGCCAACTAATCCATCACAAACCCACTCAGCAGGTCATCCCTCTACTCACAAAGTGCCAGCCTCCGAACGCAGTCTTCTGAACAGTTAACAGAAACAGGGTAACCCTCCTGTCTGTTTTGTGGGTTCGAATCAACCTTTGGTCTCAAGTCTTGGAGGGATTTAAACTGTGAACCTCTTGCTAGCGTACCCAACATACACGCTCAGATAGTTCTGTCTTTGTGGAGCTAGATATCTTTGCCTATGGGTACCTAACCAGGTGTACAAAAATGAACCCTTAAAAACTCTAGTAAAAGACCTCAGATTAAACTCTCACCTTTTTCCAGTTTGGTATCACCATTCAAGCTTATGCATAGTGTCAGCTTTAACCATATATACTTCACTTGGTAAAGAAAGAAATTCAAAGACAGACCAAGTAGGCTCTAAAAATAGAGATTTACTAAAATAGATAAAACAATGTAAAATGTAAATACAGAACCATGTATCACAAAACATACAAATCACTTAAACAAAACAGGTTTAAAAGTGCAGAAAAAAATCTCCTACCACAGTACTCTAAGAATTGTCTTTTCTAAGGCATTCCTATCTCACAGTGCTGTCGATGTTTCTTTTTCAGAGTCCAAACATTTGTGTCCCAAAATGGAAAACAGAATACTGTTTAAAAACTGTATTTTCCAACGCCTTTGTGTGAGGTCACCTAGGTCCTCCTCTGTTTATTAAAAATCATACACCCAGGATGTTTTATCATTTTAGAAGGTAAGTTAATTACGTTACATTAGCAGAAACTCCTTTCTCTATGTGACTTCCCCAATCAAGTCTGTAAATTTCCTTTCATCTATGAGCAGTATCCTCTCTCTCACAGACATCAAAGCATTTATGATTTTGCACCAGTGTGCCATAACCTGGTTTCCTCCTCTAAACATCATAAAATGGATATTGATTTCCCTTTTAGCAGTTAAAGCTATATTTAACTTAGATAAACAGGAGATCCTTGATTAAGGCCTGCTCTAGTCTGTAATTAGCTCCTGGCCTTCCAGGTAACACCTTGTATCTAAAACCTGTGTGTGTGTGTGTGTGTGTGTGTGTTATCTCACATGCTGTCTCAGCATCTCTCATTAGAGACAGTCCATAACACATTTTTATATTACAAAAATCATAGTGTACTCAGAACTGGCTGTCCACGTGTCACAACCATTAACTCCTCAACTAGGATGACATCCTCGACAGGTACATAAGCAAGTGCTGGTAGACGTCTCACTTGTAGAGCAAAGCTGGAGTCTTGGATGGGCCCAGAATCAAATATTAGAAATTTCTCTTTTTTTAAAGTACAGCAAAATTCATCTGGGATTATTAAAGAGGCAGCATCTGCAAGCTCAGGTGGAGGGCAAGCAGCAGCCCTGCGCAGCGCTTACGCCTGACAGTTTGCTTAAGTAGTGACATGGCAGGGAGTTGAGACGCAACTGAGGGACACTGTTCAGAGACACCACTAGCTACAATCTGGTGAGTAGTTTCGCAACTATTGCTTGCCTGTTCTTTCATGCTGGCCACTGCATCCTTAACTGCAATCAATGATGAATCATGGGCATGGTTGTGATTGCCCATGGTCTTCCCATTCAGATGCAGTCTAGCGCTGCAATGTCCTTTGTCATACCTAGACATTTATAGTATGACTTGGTTTCAGTCACTTGTTCCCTTCTCTCTACAGAAACCCATCCAGACAAGCAAAGCCAGCTCCCTTCTGGCTCTTTACAAATCAGACGGCCATTGTAAAAAGATGCAGTTTCTGTTTTGGCAACTGATGGCATAGTCATCACACATGCTATTGCGAGATTATGTACCCACGTTACTTTGATTCTGCACTATTGCATCATGCGCTATTATGTGTGCACTATTTTTACTAGCGTGACTGTGGTTGCATGATTTTGACCAGATACCGTACATTTCTCCAGGTAACATCAGATGAAGACCTCCCCTTCCCCATTAATGAGTTCTGCGAGCAAGGTAAGGCCTTTTAATTTATTCCATTTGGTCTCCTGGATTCATTCAGTGTTGGTGCCATCTATGCCTCAATTTTACCATCAGGACCCCTAGACAGAGGAGGTGGAGGGTGGGTTACCCCACATTTTTACCACAGTGTCTGTCCCAAGCAGGCATGGGACAGACACTGTGGGATACACAAGCAGGCAGCTAAGTAGGGGGGTAGGAAGCCAAGGGCAGACTTGATGGATCGTACAGTCCCCATCTGCTGACAACTTCTATGTTTCTATGTAATAATTCAAGTGGATAGCTTTTAAACAAAATTAATAATTATTACTAGATGTATCTGAGATCTATAATGGAGCAGCAACAAGGAGGTATAAAACCAAGTTGAACATTAATGCAGAAAAAGAGACATGCCACATTGATTGCTTAGGTCTGGCTGGCAGCATGCACCTGAAGTACAAATCCTAAAGATCACCCTTATGGATAGTGCCCAATCCAGATTCCCACCTCCCTTGCCATACAGCCATTTTCAGTGCCTGTAAAGAAGAGCTTATGATTCTCATGGATAAGCAAGTCACTGTCATGCACAGCGAAGGCATGTTCCCCGTTATTACAGTATGTACTATAACTCTTGTATCTTCTCCTATAATGTCCTTGAGTTTCCATTTAATCTGTTCTATGTAGTAAAACCCATAAGAGGAGGGAGCAAAGCATGCTACATAGGCACTATTACAAATAACAACATCCATAAATTTCATTTCATTTTTATTTTTTATGCTTGTTGGCTAGTGAACAATGTGTCTGTTTTCACTAGTAATGTACATGATTAAAACAGACTCAAAACAAATACAGAATGCAAAATACAGTTACATCAACATCACAACAAATACGGCAAATTATAGCAAGCTTTGCCTTTGGGAAAAAAACAGTACTTGGTTATTACATATAGTATAATACATGGAAAGGTGTGTGTAAAATCTGAGTTTTCCATACCTTCTGTCCCCATATTTTATTTTATGTAATAGCTGGGATCTGTTTTTTTGCCCAGAGGATTTCAATATTTGTAATACTGTTCAGTTTGGCCACTAGATGGTGTTGATGTGCACACTGTTAGTTGAATACTGATCTTACTTCAAGGCAGGCTGTTACAGCAGGCCACACCAGTTGGACTAAGCCGCCAGGCACTATGACCACACGAAAAACTTCTACCACAGGGGACTGCTGATGTCAGTCAGCTGACGTCAGCCTAACCTATATATGTGGGCAGTCCCCCACACCTACCCCAGTTCTCTTCCTGCCATCGACCAGTGCACACTGGACCTTAGCAGCTGCCGCAGCTACACTTGACTGCCATTTCCCACTCTTACTGCGCTTTTTTATTTTTCATTTTCTTCAGTGCAAAACATTAAATTTTCTATGTTCGTTTTGAAGAGTTTATGTCTTCTACAGCAGCCTTGTCTTCTGATCACTCCTCGAAGTGTGCCTGTGGCAAACAGATCCCAGAATAGGATGGCCACTATGCATGTCTTATCTGCCTAGGCCCCAGCCATGATGTCAGTGGCTCAGCAGGTAGCACACTCACCTCTGAGGCTGGGAGATCAGAGTGCTGTGGGTTCAGTTCCCACATCTGGCACTTGGGTTAATATCCCAATATTGACACTGTAGTGCAGCATGAGAGGGGTGCTGTCTTTTGGATGAGACGTTAAACCGAGGTCCCATCTGCCTGGATTGGTGGTAGTTCAGGTGGATGTTAAAGATCCCATGGCACTTATCGAAAAGAGTAGGGAATTTCCCCGGTGTCCTGGCCAAATTTCCCTCATTCACTAAAAAAAATACCACCAACAGCTTAATCTGGTTCAAGGTCAGTTGGCATTCATCTGTATCCCCCTTCCCTGGGTCGTGCCTGAAAATAGGCAGGATTTGTCTAGTGCACTTACCCGGTCAACAAAAACTAAAATAATAAAAAAAAAAAAATGATACCAAAGCCTACCAGTTTTGCAAGAAATTCAACCAGGCCACTCAGAAACGTTGTTTAGAAACTCTGGAGAGAGACCTTTTGAAGCGGACGTTGGTCACAATGGAGAAGGAGCTGCAGGCCAGGAGCTCTTCAGCCTCATCAGCACAGCCCTCCAAGGCCTCTTCATCTTCTCACAGGGAGAAATCTGGGAAGCACAAGCACCAGGATAAACACTGGGACCGGCCCAGTCAGCTTCCCGCTCATGGTCTCCCCATAAACCAGCAACCATGACAGGATCATCCCTCCGCAAGGGGGTCGGCTCCTCCAGCCACTCCAGCCCCACCAACCCTCTCTTCCTCTGGGCTCCCAGTGGCTCCACTGCCCACTGTCATTGCCATTTCAGGTGGTGGCTGTTCAGGACAGAGGGACTTCATCTCCTGCTCCCCAGCCCCTGACGCTCAGCCCATTTCTTCCAAGGGCTCTCAGTCAGGTGACTTGGCTGGTGTTGGTTCCTCAGGCATCGGCTCCACAACCATCACTCCCCCCCCCCCCCGGTCACAGCACTGCCTTCATCAGTTCCCACTACTGGGACTGACATCAGTCCTTCCAGGCAATACCCGCAGCAGACTACAGCCATCTCCTCCTCACCAGCATCGCCTCTGCCTTTGACTCAGGGGTCTACATCCCCTCAGGTGCCAGCTTCCTCAGCTGTGGCTGGTGCCAGCTGGTCCTTCCCCTGGGTGTTCCAGGACATTGCCCACTGGGCTAATGCCAATGTTGGCGAAACCCCAGCCTATGGGCCTGACTCTGTCGTCACCCGTGCCACAACCTATGTTGCAGCCAATGCCTGCTGGGTTGACACCAGATCCTCAACCAGCGCAGGGTGGACCTGTGCCTGGATACTCTTTGCCAGCTCCTAAGCCATCGTACCATTCCCCATCACCATCTTATCCATTCCTACCGATGTACAATATACCACCCCCGGTGGATTATAACACCCTCTTTTTGGCGTGGTGGTCCTTCATGCAGAGGCTCACCAGGAACCCCTGCCCCAGAACCCAGACCAGGCTGGTCCAAGCAAACCCTACATGTCGGGGTCCTCAGGGGCTCATCCTGATGTCAGCTCAGGCTCTCAAATGGATGAATGACTCCCTAGGCATCGGTCCCTGATAGTGATTCCACTGAGGACAACTTTGATTCTTCAGGGTCTTCCTCCTTACCAGGGGATTCTTTGGATGGGAATGACTAGGCTAAGGAGATACCTAAGTCCCCCCAGGGTGATCCATCTTTCATGGATATCATGTGCCATATACAGTCCATTATGGGCTGGGAGATGGAGGAGCAGGTCCCAGAGAGACACCGTTTGGCCATCTATCTCCCACAGCGAGATGCCTTGCCCATGGTGGTGCCCCCTTTGATTAACTCCTATTAGGATGCCACTATGGTGGCCTGGAAGCACCCTTCAACCACCCCTCCTCTGCCCAAGAAGGCGGACCACCTTTACCATGCCTCGGCTGGCAAGCCCTTTCTGGGGAGTCATCCTAAGGTGAACTAAGTGGTAATTAATGTGGTGCATCACCGTACTAAGAAGCCCAAGCACCTTAGTATCCTTCCCCTGAACCAGGAGTCCAGGCAGCTGGATCATCTTGGCAAACATGTTTTTGCCTCTACTACTCTTACTACTGGCTATTTGGGCCATAAACTAGCCCACACGGTCCAATATCAGAATGTTCTTTGGGACCAAGCCAGAAACCTGGTACAGACCTTACCAGAGGGCCCCAATAAGATGCAACTCACCCAACTTATGAAGTCGGGCTCAGACATTGTCAATCATGTCTTCTGGGTAGCTTATGATGCTGTGGACACCTCCAGGTATGAGGCAGCTGCTAGGGTCTGTCTCCAGTGCATTGCATGGCTCTGGGTATCTGGTTTTTCCCCGGATGTGCAAGCCTGCATTTTGGACACCCCCTTCTGAGGTTCGGTCCTTTTTGGGGGAATGTACAGGACATCATTTCAAACCTGCAGGAGTCAGGGCAAGCCCTCAAGTCAGTCCATTCACTCTATCACAACCAACCTAGAGCAGGCCAACATAAGCCCTTTTGTTGGTCCTTCTGGAAGCAGTCTCTGAACCAGCCTGCCAAGGATCAGCACACGTATAAGGCCACAGTGGCTGCTGCAGGAGCCCCTGCAGCACCCCTGCATGCATCCAACCCTACCACCCCTACCTTCTGACTCCTTAACTGACCCCCCAGCTGAGCATACAAGGGAGGTGGTTGGGGGTCAGTTCTTCCTCCACCTAGAGGGGTGGAAGGAGGTTACCATGGACAACTGGGTGCTCCAGATCATAGAAGACAGTCTTACTCTGGAGTTCCTAAATTGGCCTCCAGAATGCCCCCCCCCCATTAACTCCACATATCCCCTGTACACCTGTCTCTGGTTTGGGAGAAAATTCGGCACTTCTTCAAAAAAGAGCCATTGAGCTTGTCCCTCTGGGACAATGGGGAAGAGGGTTTTACTCCCACTTCTTCCTTGACCCCAAAAAGTCTGGGAATCTTCAGCCCATCCTGGACCTGAGCTATCTGAATCTGTACATCGAGTATAAGTGCTTCTGGATGGTCACCCTCCAGGGGCTGTTACCCCTTTTGCACCAGGAGGACTGGCTCTGCTCTCTAGAGATGTAGGATATTTACCTGCACATCAAAATCTTTCCTGCCCATCGTAGCTTCCTCCACTTCCATTTTCAGGGAGCCCATTTTCAATTCTGGGCCCTCCTTTTGGCCTTTCCTCAGCTTGTCAGGTATTTACCAAATGCATGGCTGTGGTAGCAACTGCATTGCGGAGGCAGGGCTTTTACGTGTTCCCCTTGATGACTGGCTACTATTAGCCCCCTCCAGGGACCACTTAGTTCAGACCCTGGAATACACCTTCCATCACTTCCGGGCCATGCTGATCAGTATACAGTAGCCAATGCCCTGCCTCTCTCTCCTTGTCAGTGCCTTCAATGCATAGGGGCAATTCTTGACATCAGCCAGGGCAAGGCTTTTTTGCCCGAGGACAGGGCGTAGTGACAGATGAAACAGGCCCATATGGTTTCCTCCAGCTGGCAGGTCCCCACCAGGGTTTTCCTGCTCCTTCTGGGCCACATGGCAGCAGAATAGCCATGATTCCCCTGACCCGCCTGCATATGTGGGTTCTTTAATGGACCTTGAGGGTCCTGTGGGACCAACCTTTGAACAACCTGGACCAGTTCTGTCGTGGTGGCTAGATCCAGCCAACCTCCTTCGGGGGGTCTCTTTTCAGCTGTCAACCCCCCAGCAAATTTTCATAACAGAGACACATCTGGCCTCGGATGGGGTACTCATCTGGCCAATCACCAGACCCAGGGTTCCTGGACCAACTTAGAGCAGGGTCTTCATGTCTACGTCCTGTAGATGCAGGCAGTTCTTTCTGCCCTGCAAGCCTTTCAGATTCATCTTCTCCCCAGTCTGTTGCTGGTGCAGACAGACAACATGTGTGTGGTGTATTACGTCAACAAACGGGGGGGGGGACCCATTCATATCCCCTGTGTTGGGAGGTGATGAGAGTCTGATACTGGGCCATTGAGCACAGTCTGGAGCTCCAAGTCATACATGTTCCAGGCATTCAAAGTATCTTGACCGACAGTCTCAGCCACTCCAGATCGTGGGCTCATGAGTGTGGGCTTCTAACCTTGGTGGTTGAAGATCTCTTTAACAGGTAGGGCCATCCAGAGTTGAACCTCTTTACATCCCTACTCAACACAAAACTGCCACTTTTTTTGCTTGCTCGATCCCAGGCCTGGAGTCTTCTGGCGAGACACATTGTCCCTCTCTCGGAAGGGGAGGGGAGGTTTCTGTATGCCTTCCCTCCCTTCCCGCTCAAGCTCTAGTTGGAAGGGGTGGAGATGATCCTCCTAGCCCCCTTCTGGTAATGCCAGAGTTGGTTCCCCTTGCTGCAACAGCTGGCAGTGGAACCTCTGGTGCCCTTGCCTCTGTGCACCGGCTTGCTGTCCCAGGACTAGGACACCCTGGTCCATCCAGCTCTAAAGTCCCTGCATCTCCATGCTTGGCCCCTGTGGACCTAGCTATTGTCCACTTCAGAGTATCCTATAGGGTCACAGATGTTCTGGTGATGGTCAGTAAACCCTCCACCATGGCCACTTATGATATGAAATGGAAGCGCTTCTCCATTTGGGCTGCTGCTTGCCATTTGGATCCTTTCACTTGCCCAGTGAATCAAGTCTTGGACTACCTCCTTTTCCTATCAGATTCTGGCTTGGGGTACTCCTCACTTCAGGTGCACCTTTCTGCCATCTCTGTGTACCATTCACCTGTTTAGGGCAAAGCTGTCAACCAGTTTGAGGTGTCCTGCACATTTCTGTGGGACATTTTGCATCTGAAACCTCCCATTCAGAACCCAGTCCCTCCTTAGGTTCTCAACTTTATGTTGGAGAAACTCACTTTACCTTCCTTTGAACCAGCTGCGAGTTGCGAGCTGCACTTTCTGTGATGGAAAGTGCTCTTTCTAGTTGCTGTTTCTTCTGCTCTAAGGATTTTCGAGCTCCAGACTCTTATGTGTAAGGAGACTTATACATTGTTTATTGCCACCGCAAGTACAAAAACTCCCTCCGGGGGTGGTCAAAGGCCATTCCACCAAGGGCATGGCTGATTACTTCTAAAATGTGTCTGCTGCAGACATCTGTGCAGCTGCCACGTGGAGTTCTGTCCACACCTTCACCAAGCATTACAGTCTGGACATTGCCTGTAGGTGTAGGGCCAATTTCGGCCTAGCAGTGCTTCAAGGGCTTTTTCTCATGAACTCTTGACTGCTGATCATTCCTCATCTATGTGGTGTTATCCTGGTGATACATAGTACTGCTTGGGACTCAGTCCTATCGGTGTGTCCTGCTGCAAGAGCCTTCCTCGAAGTAAGATAGTACAGTTACGTAAGAACTTACCATAACAATAGAACTTAGAGAGAAGCTCTTGCAGCAGGCTCTGCTTTCCCTCCCTCCTTCCCAGCACTGCTCTTTTCCTTCACAATGCTTCTGCCTTTCTTTTGGATCACTGGGAAACCTCTTTGGTTCTCCTTTAGCTGCCCGTATGGCGTCTCCAGCGGGAGAACTGAGGTAGGTGTAGGGAACTGCCCACCTATATAGGTTAGGCTGACATCAATGGTGGGCAATCCCCCATGATAGACTGCTAGCTAGAAGTTTTCCATGTGGTCCTAGCACCTGGCAGTTTAGTCCTACCAGTGGGACCTGCTGCAAGTGTGTCTCTCGAGGACTGATTACCTTTCTCTACCTGCTCTTCTGTTGCCTGTGAGGGTGAAGACCACAGCTGCTACAGATCTTTTCTTCAGCTTGCCATTCTCCTCTGTTCTGCTGCTTGGTTTGTGGCAGAAGCCATCGCTGGGGGTGTGGGGAGTAACAGTTGAAGGGGGCATTCCATTCCGCTCCTTTAAAAGTGGAGCCGCATCATGAAGTTACAGAACTGATATCCTCTTTCTCTACCTGCTCTCCTGTTGCCCGTAAGGGTGAAGATCAGAGTTGCTACAGACCTTTTCTCCAGCTTGCCATTTTCCTTCGTTCTCTTGCTTGGCTTGTGGCAGAAGCCATTGCTGGGCACATGGGGAGTGATGGCTGAAGGGGTGTTCCATCTCGCTCCTTTAAAAGTGGAGCCACATAAAGCGGCTCTCCTCGCAGCGGCTCCTGCAGGACTGGAAGGAGTCATCTGCAGGAGTCTACAGTGGGAAGCTGCAGGGAGGATATTAAAAAGTTTGGGTTTATTATTGCATATGCTTGGCTAACTGTTTGATACATTTTTATTGTTTACTTATTTTTAGCTGAATACTACTGAACCCGAGACGTTGTTTCTTAATATATTAATGCTCAGCGTTCTAATTCTGGGGGAGGGGGTCTTAATACTGTGATGGTTGAGCACTACAGTAATGCCAATTGGCAAATATGTGAAAGTGTTGTGGAATTTTATAATGTCTGCTGGTTAACTGGGATGCCTGGAAAGGAATTATCTCTCCACAAGAGATTCCAAAGGGATTAATTATGGGAGCTGCATGGGTTAACTGGTGTCTCTATTTGCAAAGTTGTTTTAAAATGATTAGGGATAGTGTAATCACTAATTTTCCACTTAGTAAATTAAGGATGCAAAAGAATGCACATGGTCATAGACATAAACTGATAATCTTGTTGTTATTGCTGTTGTCTGGATCTGTACATCCTAACCCAGGGTCCAATGATAGCCAATCTTTGATAAACCCAGCTCAAAATTCTAGCCCATCTCCTTTTAGAATAGCCCATTTAAATGTGCACTGTTTAGTGGCTAAAAAATCACTAATTGAATGCTGGATATTTGAACACAAAATTAATATTTTAGCTTTAACTGAGACTTGGCTTACTGAACAGATTTCCGATCAAGAAATTCATATTCAAGGTTATACCATTTTCAGGAAGGATAGGGTGGGTAAGAGGGGTTGGGGTTGCCTTTTTTATGTTTCTGACCACTTAAATGTTACTGAACTTTCACTTATCTCTGACGACACTCACTATGAATCTCTAACCATTTTAGTTAAAATTGGTTCTTTTAAAAATGTAACCATTTGCACAGCTCATGTTCCCCTGATACCTCTAATGTTGGTACACCCCTGTTTTTTAATAGACTTTCAGCTACACAAATTAAATGGGAGGTTATTATTTAGGTGATTTTAATATAAATTGGGCATCAGGTAAAGCTCTGGACACTAAAAACTTTGTTATGGACATGGGATGGGAGCAATTGATCTCTAATTCCACCCAGCTTAACTATAAAACTGGTTATGAGTCTTTAATAGACTGGATAATTACCAACTATCCACAGCACATTACTAACTCAGGTGTTCTTCCAGATGCAATCAGCGACCATTGCGCTGTATACTGTGATTGGTCTGCTAAATATTCTAAGGTATTTCATAAAACTATTACATATAGACAATTGAAAGATTTGGATGAGCAAAACATTTTTTTATGAAATTTCATTAACTAACTGGTCTTTTCTAGACAAAAGTCATGATGTAGATGTGGCTTATGACACCTTTTGTTCAAAATTTCTTTTGATTTGAGATAAACTTCTTCCCTTAAAAACAATTAGAATTAGGAATGATAGCAAGGTCTGGATAACTCCCAAGCTGCATATACAAATAGATCACACAATAAGGCCTGGAAGCTGTTCAGAAAAACTAAACAGCCACATCATCAACAAAAATATAAAGAATTACGAAACAAGTGTCAAACAACAATTCATGCAGGTAAGTCTGAGTTTTATAAAGAAAAACTCACTGAAGTTAATGGTAACTCAAAAGCCACCTGCAATATTTTAAATGAAGGGGTATAGATAGCTATAGTATTGAGATGGACGGTGCAATAATTTCAGACCCCATAAAGATAGCCAAAGCTTTTAATGCTCATTTTTCTAACCTTGATAGGTTCAGAACAAGTGACAAGGCACCAAATGGAGCCTCCTTTGCCAGTGATAGAGACATTTTAACTAGGGCAGCCACTACTATTCCCAGTTTTTATTTTTGTTATCTTACTCCGAGTGATGTCTTTAAGTATATTCAATAAATGAATCCCAAACCTAATCCTGGTCCAGACAACTTAGACTATAGGATCCTAAAGAGAGCTGGATATCAAATTGCTCCCTTACTTACTAAACTTTTTAATTTTTCATTGTGTCAAGGTGTATTTCCCTGTAAGTGGAAGTGTGCTGCAGTGAAGCCCATATTTAAATCCGGTAATAAGACAAATTTGAACAATTATCGCCCTATCTCCCTGTTGGCTCCATTGTCAAAAGTGCTGAAGAGGGTTGTTTCTGACCAGGTGACTGAGCAGCTAGAGAAATATGGACTGTGGACAGTGTCACAGCATGGATTTCATACTAAACACAACACAGAGACAGACTTGGTGAGGTTCATGGGCCAGATCATCAAGGCAATTGATGAAGGAAAGCTTGTCTCTTCGGCCTTCGAGGACCTCACCAAGACATTCAATCTGGTTGACCATACTGAGTTATTGAAACTACTTTCTGCTGTCTGTTTCTTGGATGATGTGGTCACCTGGTTTGGAAAATACATCTCCGACAGGAATCAGAGAACTTCTATTGGTGAAGTAACATCTAATGAAGCTATTATAAGCAGGGTCCCTACTTTTCTACGGCACAGTGGGACCAAGTTCTGCGGCAAGACTACCATTTGCTGTAGAACTTCTGCGGCGGTGGTTTGTAATTTCTGCAGAATTTCTGCAGCACTAACAAACTACCACATCACAGTGTCAGCTTGTCATCCTGACTTCACTTTCATGGCAGTCGTTACAGCAATCAGAATGGTGGAAAGCGCAGTAACACTAGTTCAAAAAATAACAGACATAAAAATAATTTTATACCTAAAAAGGCAAAACAAATGCCTCTCCCTTAAGGTCCTAGCCTGTTGCATAAATGACATATGCAGAGGGGATCTTATGTGATAAATAAGGTATTTCTACAGTATATGCATGCTGTCTATCCCACTAATGAGGTTTCCACTGTCTATCACTTATATACAGTATTTGTATGTGCTTTCTATACCACTCATGAGGTTCCCACTGTGTAACACTTATATATTTATATGCAGTCTGTAACATACATACAAATATATGTGTGTGTTTGTGTGTGGTGAGAGAGACAGAGATACTGTGTGTGTGTGTATATATATATATATATATAGAGAGAGAGAGAGAGAGAGAGATGTTTTTTTCATTGCCATGAACTTGCATCCTCATTCATACAGGTCCCATTGGAAATGGAATGAGGAGTTATTGCAAAACTTATTTTTCATGTCAACCTGCTTTCCCTGACACACTGTGTAACACCATCAGGCCATGACATGCATGTGAACCGATTGTGAGATAGAGCTCTCCAGCCCATCACAATGTGTCCAACATGTGACAGAACACTGCACCATACCTTCCCAGGCTCTGAGCAGTGGTGTGTTCCACCAATCCTTGTGCTGCCCAGCCAGCTCCCAGAGCTAATCTCTGAACCCAAGTTGCCAGCATGGAAACACAGCATGCTACCCTCTGGCCCAGCAGCTCTCCCTGCACACAACATTTCTCCATAACTTTTAGGTGATTCTGTCAACCAATGACAGTATGTAATCAATAACCCTGGCAAACGTGTGTACAGGGCAATTATTTATTTAACAGGTCTATTCTTTCAGCAGGTCTACACATTATTGTATTTCACTTTTCAGGGCATAATTACTTTATTTTTCTTAAAAATGACAGTTAAATTCATTTTACCAGTTATTCATTTCAGATGGCATCTCTATACCTTAAAGGCACAAATAGGTTTGTACAAAGTGAGGTATGGACTTAACAGGTCTGTGCTATTGACAAGGATTTGTTTAAGTTGGCCCTAGTGCAATAATTTAAGACTAAAAATTGTATTAGGCTGTAGTGCAGGTTGAGCAAATATCACTGTGCCTGATGTGCTGTGCCACCGTCTCTGGCAGTGGGAGCTGTGGTACATAAGTGACTGTTCATTTCTGCTGCAGATTGCAGCCATTTCATTAGCTAATGTATGATGTTATAGCAATGATAACATCACATTCTGAGCATATGGGGGGGGTTTGGATATAAAAAGAGGGGACGGGAACCAGATTCTATGGATAAACAGAACTATTAATAAAAAATCACCAAGAAGAGTGAATTCTGCGGCACCGCAGAAGTTCTGCGGTAGATTGCAAGTTCTGCGCAAAATTCTGCGGCTGCAGAATTCTAGGGGCCTTGATTATAAGTTGTGAAGTCTCACAGTGCTCGATACTTGGACCTTTACTTTTTTCTCTTTTTGTTAACTCACTTTCTAATTTATTTAAACACACTGAATTTATTTTATACGCAGATGATGTGGTCCTTTTCTGTTCTGGATATGATTTACCCACACTACAAGCAACATTGGAATCTAAATTTAGTTTATTACATTCCTAGTTTGAAGTTCACAAACTAGTATTCAATTCTAGTAAAACAAAAACAATGTTTTTTCTAGCTCTAGGAAATGTCCCTCATCTGAACTATTATTGTGTGATAATTTTGGTAATCAAATTGAGCAAGTAGAGAGGTTTAAGTACCTTGGTCTGTTGTTAGACTCACACCTCTCTTATGAGTCTCATGTTATTGACCTAATTAATAAGCTTCTTAAGAGGCTTTCTTTTTAGAATAAAGAAAAATCTTACAAATGAAGTTATGCATATTTTAACTCATAGTCTACTATTGTCGGTTATGTAGTTCAGTGACATATTGCTATATGACTGAAGGAATGTTTGCCAAATTAAGGTCAACATAACGTAGTATTATTCGATTCGCCATTGGTTGTCTGAGGTCTACTCACTACTGTCTTTTATATAGTTTAACTGTTTACCCTTAGGCCAACGTTTTAACTTTCATTATTGTTTCTTCACAAAATTCAACTTGGTCTGCTCCCTCACAGTATAACCACTTTATTTGTCTGAAATGACCATTCAGTAAACACCAGAATGCATGATAGATTTTCATTTAAGGTTCCCCTCTACCATACAAAATTTGCTCAGAATACTATAACCTTTTTACCTATCACTATGTACAATACATTGCCCAGCATTATAGTAGGTGTTTCTACAGTGTCTAGTTTTACGATAAAGCTAAGGAGCCATATGTTGATGTACTTTGTATGCAAGTGCAATAATTGACCTTTAACTATTGTATTTATGTGTCTACTGTATTTGTTCAATGTATGTATTTGTAACACAGGACATCTGTGAAAATGGGTTAGTAACCCACAGATATTTCAGTATAAAATATGAATGAAATGAAATTAAATGAAAGATCTGCTGTTACGGTAAGTTCTTACGTAACTGTACTTTTTCTCTCTTTACCATATTTAATTTTTCTGTTGGCCTTGTTTTTTATTTTAAGTTGTCAGTTGTGGCAGCCAAAGTGGTTAGGCGCTGGTGTAGAGCCACACGGTAACAGTAAGTAGCATGTGCAGACTGGTTGAGGTATGGCTTCAGAGTCACAAAAGCACTTTCACTTTTTTTAACGTGATCTGGAACTGGAATAGTGGTTTAAAGAAAACTGTGGCCACATGAGATTAGTAATCAGCAGTTTTCACTGAGGTACAGTACAGAGAGACAGAATGCATTCAAGTGTTTGGTGAAAACTGTTGGGGAAGTGGGCGAGGTGAACTGTGGCATGTGGCTTTTCATAGGGAAACTCGGCATGCATTTGCCATGATAATCAGCTGGTTATAATGTTGAATTATAACCAGGTTTCTCTGTGGAAAAAAATGGAGACCAGTTACTACAATATAGTTAAAAGGATGAGGCTGGACTCTAAGAGTACACTATAGAGATAGTATCTGCCCCTGTGCTTACTAAGCATAATAATTTCACTACTACAACTTTCAAGCAAACATAATTAGCATTAGTCCATGCTTGTTCACTCTGCCTCTAATTCAGTCTTAATAAAACATGATTCTTTTTATAATATATATACTCATTTTATTTTCAACACCCCTCATTTTACTTGTTATTGTCCTGTCTATTCAGAGTTGGGATGGCATTCTCTTCTTTACATGAAATAATTCCATCTTTCATGTATTGTTTATAAATGTGTTCATCATGACTCCACAGCTTCCTTTAATGCCTTGGTTGTTCCTGTTGTTTCTTCTTATAGCTTATAGAGCATTGATCAGGCACTTATGGAAATTTCCAAATCCAGGTAAACATGTGGCTTTACATTAGTTACATCTTCTGCTTTGCCTTGTGGAATCATATCCCACTTTTTATGAGAGGACACTCTATCTCTGGGATAGTTTAACTAAAACCTGTAGAATTATTTTTTGTCACTGCCTAAATCTGTTTCTTGTATTAAAGCCACTAGCTGAAAATCTCTGTGAGTAATGTTTTCTGTATTTAATTTGTTTTGTAACACTTATGACTTTTTTAACCCAAGACCACACCAGCAATGAGACTCTTGCCTCAGTGGTTCATAACCCGGATCCAAAAAGCGAGAACTCCATGGGTAATCACTGTCACTTATAAAGGTAAAGCTATGGAGCTCACTCCAATGGGTGAAATGCTATTCCCACATTCCTAAGCTGAGCCACTTTGAGCACCAAAACAAAGCCACAACACAAACATTTTTTTTAAATTTCTCAACCATATTTTAGGCTCTCTCTGCAGCTGGGGTACTTACCCCTTCAGCCAGTTATACAGGTGCTCAACTAGTCCTGATGCCAGCCTCTGCCTCAACTAGTAAAGTGGGGAGGAGCATAGATTACCCCCAACAGAAGTGCCTCCCTGGCAAGGGGTGAACTGGGAGAGGAGACTTCATCACCCCGGAGCCCCCACCCCAACTGACGGACTTTGTTTGGCGTGGGACTGATCACCTGTCAGTGGCTTCATGCTGCTACAGAGAGGGAGATTCTGTGGTGTTCCCCCAAGGAAAGGACATGCTATGACATCCAGTGCACACACTCCCGTGCATGCTCGCAGGATGTCCAATGCTCCCAGGCCCAAATTGTAGACTTGCTGATCACTGCTTCTCCCAGTCTCCACTAGGGTTGCCAGTGCAGTGAGTGAAGCCCCTAACTCTCCCCAGGAGAGGAGAGCAGTCCTCTGGATGTTCAATCCTCCCCTTCCTCTGCTAATCCCTGGTGACCCGAGTCAGTTCCTGAACCCGGGTCACCAGCATGGTGAGGTGTGGTGTCCAGTGCTTCAACCCTCAGTGCCACCGGGCCTGCCAACACAAAAAATCTTCAATCAAAAAAACTTCAGTTTATTGTAAACCTCAATGTTTTGCCAATTAAATTTTCCTCTGGGGACACTAGAATGAATTAAAACACATTTTCTGTACATTTAGTGTGTATACTTTCCTGTACAATAATAATTTATGCTGATCACTGCATTATTAGAATACTGCATTTTACCTTTGATAACTGTTTCTCCTTAAAGCATCCATCAGTTCAAACTCTGTCTTGTCCGCCTCTAAAATAGTAGATACTGTACATACTTTTTAGAATTCTGTCATTCTATGTGTATATTCAAACACCACTGCTGTGCCACCTTAACTCCAAATAATTACTAAAGTGAGTCAGTACTGTATTCAACAAGTGCAAATAACTTTGCTACAACACTTTCGATCCACCACCTTGTCCTTATTGTAAACCAACACTGTAGTGCTTTTTAACTAAAGATTTTCATTTTTGAGTTATTATAACTACAAGAATTTTTTTTTCATTATAAATTTAAAATCATCAAATTCCTTTAAAATAACTGGCAACCCCTATAATGGTTGGATATCCAGTCTTGATAAAACACTGTAATAACCCGCTGAATTCCATAATAACTCAATATTGGTTTAATTTCAGCATTTTCCTCCTAGCACTTTCACCTCACTGAAGCACGAATCAAAAAAACACTCTGTATTTGTGTGAGTACTGCAGCCACTGAGAGACACACTCACTCACACAAATACAGTTTATAATTTTTTTCTTTGAAACCTTGCACTTATTTTTATAAGAAATAATGCATGTGCAAAGTTTGCTTGATAAGGATTTTTCACACACCTCAGGTGTGTGAAAAAAACTCATGACACACACCTGCACAGGCATCATTCTCTATGTATTACTATGAAATACATGCTATATGAAAGTAAAATAAATGCTTATAATACCATGAATCAGTGCATCATGTTCATCTCTGATGGTGATGTTTCAAGGCTTCTGAGCACATCTATAAATCAAGTCAAAGCTTTCAGAAAAAAAATCCACTTTAATTACTTTGTGAATGTCAAGTCACTTAGTATTCCATCTAATGTAATTGCTTGCTGCTCCCTGTTACATTTCAGTTCACATTTTCGAAAGAACACTGCTAGCTATGATTGCTGCTGGGTGTGGGTGCTTATTTTGTGCATATCCTGTAACTGTCTTAACTCTCTGTGGTCATAATAATAAAATGCCATTTTTATCCAAGCAGAACCTTTTCTTAAAATAAATGATTGAAAAACATTTCCCTTCTATCATATTTTCTTTACTCATTTAGATGTCTTCATTTCTTGTTTAAGCTCTCTGGGGTGACAGAATTTGCAAGCAAGGATTTTCTAAACATTTTATTAATACAGACATGCTATCCTTGCTATTTTGTATTCCCTCTGTTATTTACTTATCACCAAGATAAATGTGGTGCCTGTATCTGTCATGTTACTATATCTATATGTCCTGTGCATTCTTCCAACTTTTCTATAATTCTGGTTAGTTTATGAGTGGGCATCCAGAATGTGTTTCACTACAGGGCATGGTATGCTTTGCATGCTTGAATGTGGATCTCTTGGATCTTGAGGCTACTCTGACAATTAAATAGAAATAGGCATGTGCACAAGATAGTAGGATTGAGGCTAAGTCCAACATATGAGATAATAATTCCTCATGGAGATTTTTGCATTTCAAAGGTAAAAAGTTAGGAGTATATGGAGGGGTTGAATTTGTTAAACAAAAAAAATTACTACATTCTGATCATATTTTAAGCTGAGGATACCCATACTGGCTACTAGCACACTTGCCAGTTGGTTTCCTCATTAAGTCCCCCATAGGCTTCTAAATGTTTTGACCTCAAGTAGCCACCAGATTTTGACTTTTTCAATAGCCTTGTTGTGGTCCCCACCCTGGTGTGGTGGTGGAATTTTTTAAAGTCCCCAAAATCTGAGTTGCGCTCTAGTGTGCACCCTACTGGAAAAATGGCATGCAACACTGGAATGTTCATCCTTCTAGGAGTGGAGCTCTTGTGTTCTATTATCCATTTTTTAAGTTCTTGATTGGTTTTCCCTACATACAGCATATCGCACGAACACTGGAGCACATATAGAGTACTGTGTCCAATTCTGGAGTCCTCATCTCTTAAAAAGGACATAGACAGAGTTGAAGAAGTCCAGAGGAGGGCAACTAAAATGGTGCAGAATCTGCATCAAAAGCCCTATGAGGAGAGACTGAAGGACCTCAATATGTACAGACTGGATGAAAGGAAGGAGAGTGGGGATATGATAGAAACTTTCAAGTACCTCAAGGGTATAAATAAGGCTCAAGAGGGAAGCCTTTTTCAGAGAAAAGGATGCACAAGAACAAGTGGTCATGCCATGAAGCTGGAAGGGGTAGAATCAGGTGAAATGTAAGGAAACACTTTTTCACAGAAAGGGTGGTGGATGCCTGAAACAGCCTCCCCAAGAAGGTGGTGAAAGCAAACATTGTAATGGAATTTAAGAAGGCATGGGCTAGATATAAGGGAAATTTAAAAGCAAGGAAAGGGAGGATAAGCTGAAGATCAAGTAGGGTCTACGTTATGACAGTAGGTAGGCAGCATGGGCAGACTAGGTGGGCCAAGCAGTCCTTATCTGCCATCAAATTCTGTGTTTCTATATATTACTCTTTGAGTGTCGCATATGATGTGGGACCTTATCTGATATACTTCCTGTGTATGTGGCTGTCTAAACTTTGTTTGTTTGTTTTTGTTTGTTTTAGGTATGTCCGCAGACCCAACATCTGCCACAAGGGACTATGCTAGATTTCAATGGTCCTAAGAGCATCTGTGCTGTCTGCTCTATGTGTGGGATGTGGTCTTTGTGGACCAACAAGCTTTGATGTTTGTGGCCCTTTTAGAGGTTATGAACGGCTTCTGGGAAAATAATCCTGCTGTAGAGGGATGTTCCTGAGAATATTCCAGTGTTTATGGAGTGCATTTCTAATGCGCCCCATTTCAAAACAATGGGTGGTGGCAAAAACGATCCGTCCTTTCCCTCTTATACCAATTAATTTTTTGGTCGGTGTATCCTTATGTGGCAATGAATCCACTCTTCTTGCTGATTGGGTTAATGTCTTTTTTACTGTAGCTCCATTCATGAATCTGTCCATTATTCTTCTTCTAAGGATTTAAGGTTTGAGCCCCATAGGAAGAGCACATCATCTACATATCACTTCTAAAAGCAGATATGGAGACAGGGGTTGTTGCCAGTGAGCGCGGTGTTTGGTTTCAGACCTATCCATATATGCGTTGCTATACCCAGGCACCATGGTGCTACCCATGGTTGTTGCTTTTTTCTGTTTGTAAAATTTTTCCTCAAATCTGAAGCAAGTTTTTTCTGTGAGTACTGTGGTGGCCATTTCTTGGAGCAATCTAGAAGGTGGATCTGCTCCTTGAGGCCTGCAGTGCAATGCTAGTCCCATGTCTGTTACTCCCTCTTCCTGAGAAATGGATGTGTAAAGGGACTTTGGATCAACTATCACCATGTTAATTGTAGCAGATTTAGGACATGTGTGATGTCTTTTAGACATATCGGTAAACTCTTCACCAGGGGCTGTAGGTGGATGTTGATGTAGGTGGAAAGGGGTTCCAGGATCAACTCAATCTCAGAAATGATGAGTCTACCTGTAGGATGAGTACCTTTTTATATATCTTTGGGATATCATAAAACTGGACTATCCGTGGATGTTTTTTGTTTCCATTCCCCTTCCCACTCCTTCAGACAACCAATCCATTTCTAGAAATTCTGAGATGTGTACTTGTAGCTCATCTGTAGGGTCTTTTTTTTTTAAATTCAACTTCATTAGTTTAGCAAATATCACAATGCAATGAATCCAAACAGAGCTGTACATGGAGTAGGAGAAGGAGAACAAAAACAGACAACAATCAAAAAAAAAAAACCCGACTCCCCCAAAAGACCCCCCTCCACAAAACATCCCACAGCAACGTTTATGATTCTGTACCAACAGAGCTACATCTGTTATTACTCACCCTAACCCCCGAGTGTGCTTTGCATTTGTTAGGCAGGTTATAATACAGAGCCAGAGTTGATACCATGGAATAGGATTAGGTATGGAGAAAAAGGAGAAATAGAGGAGAGAAGAAAAAAAAAAAGGAAAAGACAGGGGCTAAATAGGGTGTCAGAGCCCAAACCAAGAGGTCAGTGGTGTAGATAAAGCGAGTATAGCTTGTCCCATTTTTTATGAAACAAGTCCATACGGTTGAGGGAACTAGCTGCGAGCCTCTCCATGTTAAAGCAAGTTGATAAGTCTTTTATTCATTTGGTATATGTTATGGTTAGTTGATCAGTCCAATGCTTGAGGACTAGTCTTTTGACCACAATAGAGATTAAGGCAATATGGTACCTGCGCTCCTGACAATCTATGGTGGTATAGTTGCCTAGGATGCAAATATCGGCTGTGAAGAGGCTATCAAGGCCTAAAAGAGGGTCCAGGTTGTCCTGAATAGAGTGCCACAAGGGGGCAACCTTGACACATTGCCAGAAAATGTGAAGTAAATTCCCCTCACCTTGTGAGCATCTGGAGCAGAGGGGAAGAGATAGTTTTTTTAAATGGAACAATTTGACTGGGGTGTAGTACATGTTATTTAGTATGTGATATTGGGTAAGTCTGAATCTATCTTGGGTATGGTATTTGTGCAGATCCTTCCATAGACGGGGCCAGTTAAGAGTGGAATCCGGGGAAAGAGAGAGCCAAATATGAGAGCCTTTGAGCGGGTGCGGGAAATTATGGTCCAGCAGGTAGGAGTATATTAATGAGATGGAGTGAGATCTGGGAGCTAGAGTTTCAATTTGAGAAAGGAAGGGACTGACCTGTGATTCACGAGAAACCGGTCCAAAATTAACGTTGATGAGATGCCTTATTTGGTATATCTTGAAAATCATGTTGTTAGGAAGATCAAATTTGGCTAGTATGTCAGGAGAGGAGAGAAGGGAGCCCTGGGAGTAGAAATTTCCTACTGCAGTATCTTTAATTTGTGGGAGCCAACCAGGAGCAATTAGCAAGCTTCCCAGTCTAATATTGGGGTTAAGGACAAGGGGTTGTGCTAAATCTGATTTGAGTTAAATTTTAAGGTAGTAAAGACATTGGGAAAGGGTTTTAAGAGAAGTGATGATGGTTGGGTTTGAGATCCAAGGAATGAGCACCGGAATGGGGGTGAAGAAGATTGTTTTGGGGTCTATTTTGACCTCTAAGAGAATTTGCCTCTCGATCAGAAGCCAGAGCGGAGGAGGGCAGGTAGTTGTATCTGAGAACCATCTGCCCAGCTTGGAGAGATGGGCCGCCCAATAGTAGAATATTAGGTTGGGGAGGTGAAGACCTCCTTTATCTTTGGGGAGGCATAGCTTAGAGAAGGAACGTCTGACAGCTTTATTTTGCCAGATAAATTGTGAAAAGATGGACTGGAATTGACGTAAATATGAAAGCGGTAGCCAGAGACCTAGTAAATTAAGAGGGTAAAAAATACGGGGAAGGACATTCATCTTGATAATGTTAATCCTGCCCCAAAGAGAGATGGGAAGTTTAGACCATCTTTGTAAGACTAATTGAATATTAGCCTTGAGGTCGTCTAAATTAAGCTTTTTGAGCAGAGCAAGATCGGAGGTAAAATGTATGCCCAAATATTTGATTGGCTTGGGGGACCATTTCATACCAAACTTAGAGAGGTCTTGTTTGTGTGTAGAAGAGTTCAGAGGGAAAACTTCTGATTTTGATATGTTCAGCTTGTAATGGGAGAGGCGGCCGTACTGGGTAATGATTTGGAGTGCCTGCCCTAATGATTTGGCAGGTTGAGCAACATGAAGCAAGATGTCATCTGCATAGAAAGAAAGCACCAGCTCCTGCTGTTGTACCAGGCAGCCATGAACGTGTGGGGAGTGTTTAAGTTTGAGAAGAAGAGGTTCTAAATACAGGTTGAACAAAAAGGGTGAGAGCAGGCAGCCTTGTCTGGTGCCAGTGTGAAGGAAAAAGATTGAGGAAAGGACCCCGTTGCAATAGATTCTAGCCGAGGGGGAGTTATATAAAACCTGAATCCACTTGAGGGAGATGGGTGGGAAGTCCATTTTGACCAGAGCTGCCCACAGAAAATCCCAGTTGACTCTGTAGAACGCTTTCTCAGCATCTAAGGAAATCAAGTCCATTGGGGCATGGGATAGTTGGGCAGCGTGTGAGATGTGAGAAAGAGTTCTGAGGTGGTCTGCTGGGGAACGGGCTTGAATGAATCCGACTTGTTCCGGGCTGAGGAGATGAACCCAGACCTTCTTGATCCTCTCGGCTAGAATCTTGGATAAGATCTTCATGTCGCAGTTTAGGAGAGAAATGGGACGGTAGCTTGCGGGGTCGTTAGGTGGCTTATTAGGCTTAAGAAGTAAAACGATTGTGGCTTCTAGTAAAGTGGGGTCTGATGCCTCAGCGTTGAGCAGAAAGTTATACAATTTAAGGATTAAGGGGGCCAGTTCTTTAGTAAAAGTTTTATAGAAGTTCGAGGGGTAGCCATCAGGACCAGGTGCCTTGTCCGCAGCGAGAGAGGTGATGGCATTTTCGATTTCAGAAAGGGTAATAGGGGAGCAAGGGCGTTTTTGTGATATACTGAGAGGTGGGGAAGGTTGAGGTCTGCTAGATAATTCTCTATGTCTAGAAGGGCCACCTGGGGGGAATGACTACTATAAAGATTTCTATAGAAGTCTTCAAAGATCTGTGTAATTTCCCTAGGGGTAGTTTTGTTAGGCCTCAGGGGTTTGTAAAGCCGGATTAGTCTTGAGCTCTCTAACGTATGTGTCTTAAGGCCCAAAAGCCTGCTGGCTTTTTCGCCTGATCAATATATTTAGATTGAGTTTTAATATGGTATACTCAGCTCTCTCCTTGAGTAGGTCAGTATACTCATTTTTGCTTTAGAAGGGATTCAAGAGAAGCCAGGGGAGAGGAGGGAGTGTAGGAGCTCTCCAGTTCCTTAATTTTGGTCAGTAATAGGGCAGCACGGGCCTGCCTAGTCTTTTTCCTTACCGAGGCTATTTTAATTAGTTCTCCTCTAAGGTAGCATTTCAGGGAGCACCAGATGATGTCAATCCTCGGGGTAGAGTTCATATTGATCTCAAGAAAATTAGAGATGATAGTTTTAATGTGAACTACAGTTTGGACTTCCTTAAGGAGGTGGGTGTTGAGTTTCCAGATCGTATCACGTTGAAAGTTGGGGTCAGGGGAGATTCTCGCCCAGACAGTGGTGTGGTCGGACAATATTATCGGTTCAATGCCGGTCTGGAGAAGGCCAGGAAGGAGAGATTTGCTAATTAAAATATAGTCTATTCTAGACCGGGAGTGATGGACTTGGGAGAAAAAGGAGAAGGATCGGAGGGAGGGGTTAGTGAGACGCCAAGGGTCACATAACCCTAATAGCTAACAAAGTCCACTAAGGACTTTTGAGCCGGAGATGCAGGGCAATTGGAATCCTGAGATCTATCCGGGGAGTGGGATGGTGGGACATTCCAGTCCCCTCCCAAAATGAGCTGTGAGGGTAGAAGGGTACCTAACTTGTCCGCCAGAGTCATAAAAAACTCGGGACTCCCCCTACTGGACCATAAATTGAGCCGAGGATGACCTTACAATTATTGAGGGAACCTTTGACCAGGACAAACCTACCGTCTGGGTCAGTCAGTGTCTCCTCTGCCAAGAAGGCAACGTAGTTTTTAATAAGGATGGCCACCCTCTGCTGGATCCTGACCCACTCTGTAAAAACTTGAGAGAAGCCAGATCTGATAGCCATTTTTCCTCACTCTTGAGTAAATGGGTTTCTTGAAGCATAAGTATCTCAATTTTGAGTAAATCACAATGATTGAACACCTGAATCCTCTTGGTTCTTTCCCTGAACCCACGTACATTCCAAGTAGCCATTTTAACTGAGTTTATAGCCATTTCAAAAACAGTAAAATAGAAATAAACGCAATAATGCTTCTGGCATATATCGGAAAGAAAAGGCACACTCTGACCTCCCCTACCAGACTGGCTAGGAACTGTGAGAAAACAAAACCAGATCCCTGGAGTGTAACAATCCAACAATAAGAATACATCATAGAATGTAACTTTTGAAGCTTAGCACAGACCAGCCACAAAGAGCGCCCCCCCCTTGTCCCCCCAAAAAGAAAAACCCCAGCAAACTATATACATTCTGGTGTCAGACACATCAGTGAGGGATTGGGAAAACCTATGACATGAGACTAAACACCAGAGCCCAATGGCAAACCCCAGGGTTAACCTAGTCAGGAGACCAGAAGTACTAAATGTTATCAAAGGAGGTGGAGATAAGTTGCAGGCAAGGAATATCCCACTAAATATATCGAGAAAACCCCAACCAGAAGATTTAGGGCTGCCATATCCCCCCTTTATAAGCTCATGAGGCAGCTTCCTTTAGCCCCGAGCGTCTCCGGGATCCCCCCCGCCCACCAGCACTTTGTCTTTAGGTCCCGGTCAGACAGCGGCCTTGTAAACCCGTGTGACCTACCGGGAATGAAAATGCCCAGGGAAGCATCACTTTGGGTAGTAACCCCTTGATTCTGCTGCTTAAATAGGCTTATGCACTGGACTTACCCCCATCTGTGCAAATCAGCAGTCCACGGGAGGGTGAGCGCTAGGAATGGGAGTGGGGTCAGGACAAAGTTGCGAGGATGACTTTAATGTTGTTCTCCGGGGGGGGCAGAATATGCTGTGAGACCAAAACTGGTCCATCTTCAAATCTGTCAGACAGAGCAATGAGCAACCCACCCAGAGGTTCCGGAATTATTACGGGGACCGAAAAAAAACGCGGCCTACCTCCACCAGCGCTGAAGCCCCTGGATACCCCAGCTTCTCAGAAAATGGAACAGCTAACTAGTGCATCAGGTAAATAATCAGTACTGACACATCACAATATCAATGCCAAAGCATAGGCAACAAGCCAACCACAGGATTAAAGAAAGTCAAGTCATTTGTCTTTGAACAAATTGGGTAATCTGGAGGTTAAATCTTTGGTAGCATGTTCAGGCGAATCATAGGTTGAAGAAGAGCCATCAATTGTGACCTTAAGGGTGGTGGGGTATAACATTCTGAAGCGGATACCTGCCGCAATAAGCTTCTGCACCACAGGGTGGAACGCCGTTCTCCTCTGCCTGGTCTCAGCTGGAAGGTCCTGGGCAATTTGTAGTTTAGTAGGGCCCCACATGATAGATTGCAGCTCACAAGCCTTCGTGAGAACATGCTGCTTTTCGAGATAGCTGAGGAATTTAACAATAATCGGCCGCGGGGGACAGTCCGGTGGGGGCCTTGGTCTCAGGGACCTGTGGGCTCTCTCCAGATGATATTGAGGGTTGAGAGACGAGGGGCTGACGACTTTTGCCAAGAACTTCTGGAGAAAGGCGATGGTATCTGGTCCTTCTTCTAGCTCGGGCAGGCCCAGTATAAGTAGATTATTTCGCCTACTACGTCCCTCTAGATCCTCGGTCTTGATTTGTAGTTTCTTCACTTGCTGTTTTAGAGAGACATTCCAGGGTCCACTGTACCCCTCCATTTTTCCTGGGACAGGATCCTAACTTCAGAGTCGGAAACCCTAGTTGTGAGGGAGGTAAGATCCCCTTTAATCGATTTAAGCTCACTCGTGATGCCATACAGCACTTCCCTGAGCGGAGCTATTTCTTGTAAGAATTTCTCCTCAGTAAGAGGGTTCGCCGAGGAAGCAGCGCCGCCCGCTTTGCCAGGGTTATTGTTGGCCTGGCTTCTCGCTTTTTTTGGTAGTTTTTCCGGCATAGCTGGAGGAGTGTGTCGCATCGCGGCGTGCTTCATCTCTGCCTCCATCCTTGTTTGTGATCGCAGGATGCAGTAAAAAAAACGCTCAGAGGCCGACAGGCAGAGAACGAGAAGCAGTTTGGTGCGATTATTTCCTATGTTGGTTGTTGAGAACCGCTTTAGAAAGAGGTTTATGCTGATGGGTGGTGGGAGCCCAGAGACAGCACAGCCATTCAAGGAGCTAGCATTACGTGACCCATCTGTAGGGTCTTGTCTCAATGGAATATAGTTCTCCATTTCTTCAAGAAGGACATCACTCATTTTTCTATATTGTATGAGGTTTTGAACCACCATGTCACCTCTCTTGTCAGTAGACTTGATAATAAGTTCTTTATCGTCCTGCAGGATCTTAAGTTCCATTTGTAGTGGTTTGCTGAGATTATAGTTCCACTTTGGTGGAACATTTTTAACCTGTTCAGTATCCTTCTCTACCTCGCCTATATAGGTTTCTACAACTACATTGCTGCCTTCCTGTGGCATATATGCCCAGTGAATGCCTAATCCTCTTCTTACCAGAATTTTGTACTCAGCTCTTCAAGACTCCTGTGCAAAAGTCATTCTCAGTCTAAGTGTTTGGTAACATTTCTGGAGATCACTTTCTAGTTGAAAATTATCTCTTCTTTTAAATAGTGAAAATGATAAGCCCAATGATAACACTTTCACCTAGTCATCTTTCAATGTCTTATAACTTAGATAAATAAAATATGGCTACCTGCCTTGTTTCAGCTTGTTGCCTCATCTGCATGCCTTTCCTGTTGCTCCTTCACCTGTTCCTTTGGCCCCTTGCTCTCCATCTTGTGCCCTGTTCCTGAGATGGTATCTGGCTGCTGGACCTGGGTCCACTTCCTCCTTTTTCTACTGACTCCTCTCAGGCCTTTGTAGGCCCTGTCCTGCCCTAAAAAAGATTCTCCCTGTCCATGCTTTCTAAAGGAGTCTCAAGAATAACTATCAGAGCTATCCAAGCCTGAGACTTAGTTATTTGTACAGTTTCTATAGTTGTACTTATGATAGGATTGACAGTTTTATGAATAATATAAGTTATTAGGACCTCCATGGGGGTCTTGTATGATATAACAGAAGCTGAGCATGAAGTTTGGGTGAGAGGACCACAAAGTGAAGCTGAAGGGTTCTAGCTGCCAAACCTCATGAGAGGAGTCTCTTATACTATAGGAGACAGCCTGTAGAGGCCCTGTGAACTTATTACAAATCACTTGAGTTAACTAGAAGGATTTATAATCAGTCTAAAGTTTTTTATTTTTTAATTTCAAAAGCTAAATGAAGCCAGCCTCCTCCTGGCTCACAAAGTGGAATGTTCCACTTCTAATTTTCCTGCATAGAGACCACTGGAGAGCTAGAGTGGCTCTGTGTGTTGACTGGTTGAAATCATGTAAGTGATTTATATAGAAAATAATGCATGGGGTGGTGTGTGTTGTGATAATTTACTATACACCCAAGGAGTGTGATGCTGCATAAACACTGAAAATGAAGCTCAATGGGGTTGTAATAGCATCACATATTGAGGGTGTCTATTAAATCTGAATAAGCACTCCACACCATAGGTTATTTTTTATAATTTCTGGACACATTTTTTTTCTCTCACCCCAACTAAATCTAGAGTGCCATTGCCAGTAATAGTGCCCTCTTTTTGTCCTGACACCAAAACAACGTTTGGCAGTTGGACTACCATAAAGGCATGGCAGGGAGGCTGTGGAACTTCTTTTGAGGTTGATTTTATTCATTTTCAATGTTTTAGATGGTTATTACAGCAAATAATAACCAATCTGGTCCACTGACAAAAATAGATGCCCAGTTTTTATAATTAAATAAATAACTTCATATATTGTAGCCTACAACTCTCGACCCATGGAACAGTTGAAGGGGGAAATGCATGAATCATACGGTGATAAGCATGCTTACTAAATATCTCTACAAGAGTCAAAAATATCAGGATCTTAAACTGCCTCTGATCCTTCTCGCAATACCCCCCAGCCACTCAACTAATCTTATTCCATTTGAGATGATGAGTAGAAGACAGATGGTAGTGCTCTTACACCTGTTGTATCAAACTGCTACTCAGAATAATATACGTTGCAGCAGAGTGTCATCTCTTTTGCCCAATGGCACCTGGAAAAGAGTGTTTACGGTCACAGTGGCTATTGTACTTGGCAGAAAATCATCCCTCATGCAATATCAGGTGGGTGATCAGGATTTCTATTACAACTGCAAACACAGAATCATGAGGGCATGGACGTTCCTCCCAAGCTTGTGTGGCCCTTATCTGATAATGGGCACAGTGTCACCTGTGGTCTACAAAACAAACATTCCTCCTGAAAAAGTATATAGGTGTCGCTTCCATAGTCAGTAATGCTCAGTCAGGAACAAAATGGAAGTCAAACTGAAACTGGTACTCACTATCCTGAGGACTGGGCACCACAGACATCCATGTAGGCAATTTATTGGCAGAAAGACAGACTTTAAGGGTTCATTTTGAGTGTATCAGCTGTGTGAAAAAGCAGTTCACAAAGGTAGGGAAGTACACCCTACTGGGGCTTCATCATACGCTACTAATTCCTTTCTGTTTTTCTAGTTCTGTGACAGGGCACCCGCACTTTTTCACATGCACCAGTCCCATACAGGGTCCAGTAATGGGGGTGCACCAAAATGGCCATGGTTGCTGTCCCCACCTCACTGATGATTGATGTGCATGTGTGTCTGTCCCATTCTTGCAGAACTGGTGCTGGTACTGGCATGCGATGCAGTAATTTACAAGGAAGTCATTCAGCAAGCTATAGTGGTGTGGGTCTTACCTTATTATCCATGGATGACAACTCCCTCTCAATCCATGTGGGGTGTTCCAACTCCTTATCTGATGAGGTCAAGGGGTATTTCTGTGCAGTGGGTTGTGCATTGGAGAAAGAGTTATGTGCTCCATGATGGCCCAGGTTCCAGTTGCCTTGGTGGTGCAGCTGGTAGCACAACTGAAATGGTATTCTGGGCAGCCTAGGTTCAAGTCCCAGATGAGGCACTTCCTTCTTTCTTTCTCACTTCTGTTTGTATGTATTGCTGGACATGTCTGCTGTTCCATAACTCTAGCCCCTTGTCACTCTACATCTCTCACTGCCCCCTGCTACCTTTTTGTAACCTCTACCCACATTTGTCTACAGACTATTCATTTTAAATACATCTGAGAATTGTTCATTATAAGTGCAGTATTAAGTGTCAAGAATAGAAGCCATTTAGTTTGTACACAGTGGTGTAACAGCAAATTGTGAAACCCTTCAATGAAAGGAACTATCTCCTAGGCATATAGGGAAGATACACAAATTATATATCTGGCTTGTCTCCTCTAGGGTTGGGAAATAATAGTGAGTGAGTGAGTGAGTGAGTGAGTTAGATTTTCAGCAGAAGAGCATAATAAATATAACAAACTCTGGCCAGAGCTGATAGGGTTGCAGGTGAGGAATTAGGTGTAAAAATACAAAAAATTACCAAAGTTACAAGGCTGCATTAGCAAAATGTTACCCAGGTTCATAAATTTGTTGTTTTGTAATATTTGTACACCAAATTTTCCACATATATGTAGCCTTGTTATGACCCTGGCTCATGAAGAAGAGCAGAGCAAATGTTCAACTCCTGCCCGACAGGTGATGTGTTTGTTCCTGTTCACCTTATATTACCAATGTCTGTTTATCTGCTTGTGTGATATTGCTGGGGAGGGCTACTTGGAGAGGGAAATGGATAGAAGTCAGTAAACATTTCAGCTGCCTTCATAACCTGGGAGGCTGGATGTTCTGAATTGCTCAAGTGTAAAACAACACTACCACATCAATCACCATGGTTTCTTAAAACACAAAAATGAAAAGACACCCCTGACTGAGCACAAGAAGCCAAAGATGCGAGAGAGAGAGAGAGAGAGATTGAGATTGAGTACAGTAGTGGATGGGGGGGAAGGGTGGCAGCAAAATATAATCATCTTTTAAATGTAAACATTCTGCCCCCTTTAAGAAATAAGACCCTAAATAGTTGAGAGCAAGTATCTGTTCACTGCTATTTATTGTCTGTACTGGCTACAATTACCAACTCTCAGGATTGCCTTGGAAATGGAGGTTTAGCCCTGGAGTTAACATTTGACCATTAAAAAAACATCTTGGCAGGAACACATCATTGTAATAAATTTATATAATAACCTTATATTACAAACCCCCCCCAAAAAAGAGAGAGAACACCAAAGTGTGAACAAGCTGATTCTTACACTTCATGGAGTCTGTGCCACCACAGGGTAATTTGAGCTTTCCTTTTTGTTCTGTGACATCATAGTACCTACTTAGTGAGAGAATCAGCTTATAATACACAGTAAGAAAAAATTACTCACCTTAGTAATTGCTTTTCTTCTCATGGAGTCTTGCTATATTAGGACCTTTGCAGTATGCCCCTGGCTTTTGACTGCCCCGGAGATGAAATAGTTAACTCCAGAGAAATCTGGAGTTCCACAGCGCGAGGGCGCTTATTAGCTCTATCTGGGTTGTTTGAACCCAAACTGTCAGGTTCTTTACGAGGCTAAACTAACATAGCAAGTCTGTGTGGAAAAGCCTTACACTAGCCATTGGCTACCTACTAACAGTAGAACCACAAAAACACAACACCAATAAAGAAAAACAGTATCACGTGTTATTGTTAGGATAACCCTTGACAATATCTACTAAGGCCCCTCTGCCCAAAGACTCAAGTCCAGAGAGGGGCCCAGCTACTAATTAACAAAAACAGAAACTATCTAGTTCCTAACCCAAGAAAGAAAAGGGGGACTAGAAGCTAAACAGGCATGACACAGTGATTGCACCAATTTGCCAACCCCATACCCAAGTAGGGATTCTGAGAGGGGTAGAGGAGGTTGTCCTAATATCAAGACTCCATGAGAAGAAAAGCAATTACTAAGGTGAGTAATTTTTTCTTCAAACACCATGAAGTCTTGCTTATATTAGGACCTTTGCAGAGTACAGCAGTACCCCCATGGAGGAGGGTCAGAACCTACTTAGGAAATAGGCTCTGCAGGACAGCTGTGCCAAAGCGAGCATCTCTCTGGACTGGATGTCCAGGGAATAATGTAGTGAAAGTGTGGACTGTTTTCCAGGTAGCAGCTTGACAGATTTCCAAATGGGAATATCTCTAGCAGCCGCTAGAGATGCAGCTATACCCTGGTGGAATGAGCCCTCAGACTTGAGGCGGCTCCTTCTGTTTTGATAACAGAACTGGATACAAGAGACAATCCACCTAGCAATTGACCTCCTAGTGCAGCCTCCCTTACCCACATCTCCATAGGTAAGGAAGAGCTGGAGGGATTCGAACCTGTGACCCTTGGTACGATCCAAATAATAGCTAAGGGCTCTTTACGTCCAAACTGTGCAAGCTCTCACCAGAAGAGGAGTGCTCAGTAAAAAATACTGGAAGAGAGATGGATTGGTTAAGATGAAAATCTGAAACCACCTTAGGTAAAACTTTCTGTTAGTCCTGAGGATCACTTTATCTCTGTGGAAAGAAATGAAATCCTCTTCCACTGACAAGGCTTGCAATTCACTTATACGCCTAGCAGAAGTGATAGCCACTAGAAAAACAGTTTTCCAAGTTAAGAATTTGAGATCTGCCGAATCCAGAGGCTCAAAGGGAGGTTGCATTAGCTGGGCAATGCAAATATTCAAGTCCCATGCAGGGGTTGGTTCCCGAAAGGGAGGATTAGTATGAGGTAACCCTTTGAAAAATTTGGCAAACACAGGGTGAGAAGAAAGAGAAACTGGTTTTCCTGCAGAAATAAAAACTGAAACAGCTGCCAAATGAACCTTTAAGGTAGCTGGTTTGAGGCCTAAGGAATTTAAGTGGACCAGGTAGTCCAACAAAATAGGCAGGTCAGCTGATTCTGGGGTGATTTGCCTCTCAGAACACCAAAATGAGAATCTCTTCCATTTAGAATTATAAGTGGCTCTAGTGGAAGGCTTTCTGGAGGCCTTCAAAATATCCAAGACACCTTGAGAAAGGTGTAAATGAGCAAACTCTAACTCCTCAAGAACCAAGCCTTGAGGTGGAGGGAGTTGAGATCCGGATACCACACTCTCCCTTGTGCACAGGTCAGCAGGTCGTGAGCCCTGGGCAAGGTCAGGGGAGGGTGGAATGATAGGGACAGAAGAAGAGGGTACCAAGGCTGCCTGGCCCAGTCTGGAGCAATCAGAATCACCCTGCAAGGCTGAGTTCTGATTTTTACTAAAACCCTGAAGAGTAGAGGAACGGAGGAAAGCATAAGAGGAACTTTCCTCCCAATCCAGCTGAAAGGCATCCAGGGGGACTGACCCCAGAACTGGGGCCTAGCAAAACAGGGGAAGTTGTGGTTGTCTGGGGCTGCAAAAGATCTATCTGAGGTGCCCCAGCTGGAAGATTGACCCCAGCACTTGAGGGTTCAGAGCCCATCGTGATGGCCCTGAGAAATCCTGCTGAGGGCGTCCGCTGGGACATTGTCCTTCCTGGGAGGTGAACCGCTATCAGAGAGGTGTTCAGGGAATAGGCCAGAGACCACAACTTCATTGCTTGATGCATAGGGCTGAAGAAGCGAGTGCCCCCTTGCTTGTTGATGTACCACATTATTGTGGTATTGTCTGTCTGACTTGAACAACTTTGTTCTGGACAGTTTCTGAAAAACCTGGAGAGCTAGGAAGACAGCTCTGAGCTCCAGCAGATTGATGTGAAGCAGAGATTCCTGAGGGACCAAACTCCCTGAGTTGAAAGGTCGCCCAGGTGAGCCCCCACCCAACAGGGACGATCCGTGATGAGGATGAGGGAGTGAGGGACAGGAAGGAATGGGACCCTGAGGACAGGTTGCTCTGATCCAGCCACCACTGGAGAGCTAGGATCAGAGTCTTGGTCACTGGGACCAATTTGGTAAGGGGTCCCTCCTTTGAGACCAATAGGACCTCAAGTGGAACTGAATGTCCCTATCTGAAATCTTGCCCCTGGCACAACAGCTGTAGAGGCAGCCATGTGCCCCAGGAGTTGCAGAAAGTGCCTTGCTGGTCGAGAGACCTGCATGGAGAAAAGAAGATGCAGGGCAATGAGTTTGTCCACTCTTTCGGAGGGAGGAATGCCCTGGCTAACTTTGTGTTCAGCTCTGCACCTATAAAAGTTAGTACCTGAACTGGTTCGAGAACTGACTTTGGAACATTCAGCAGGAACCCCAGAAAGGTGAGGAGTTCCTGGGTGATTTGCAAGTGGGATTTTACCTGCTCTGATGACTGACCCACAATAAGCCAGTCGTCCAAGTAGGGAAACACAGCTATCCCTTGTCTTCTTAAGTGGGCCACTACTACAGCTAGACATTTTGTGAAAACTCTTGGAGCAGAAGTGAGTCCGAAGGGCATTGCCCTGAACTGGTAGTGGCCGAGGCAGTTCGAACCTGAGGTACTTTCGGTGAGAGGCCCTGATTAGAATATGGAGTAGGCGTCCTTGAGGTCCAGGAAGCTAGCCAGTCCCCTGGCCTCAAGGATGGCAAATCATTACTAAAGTCAGCATTTTGAACTTTGGTTTTACAAGATGCTTGTTCAGAAATCTTAAATCCAAGATGGGCCACCAGTCTCCTGTCTTTTTGGGGTCAGGAAGTACCTTGAGTAAAGACCCTTGCTCTGGTGGCAGAGGGGACCCTTTCCACTGCTTTGCAGTCAAAGAGGAAACCTCTGCTTCTAGTGCGAGGGTTTCTAAAAGACTTGAGGGGAAAGTGCCTGGCTCTCATCTTGGGAAACTGTTTGAAACTGAGAACCAAGCCTTGGCTTACCACCTCAGAACCCATGTGTCCGAGGTTAGGGACAACCAGTTCTGGCAGAAATAAGCCAGTCTGCCCCCACGGTACAGGAGAGTTGGCCCCAGACACCCAGTCAGGGTGCCTGTAGCAGGAGCAGCTTTAGGTTGGGGAGAGGGCCTGCCTGTGCCCCGTGCCTCTGCCTCTGAAAAATCCTCTCTGTGCAAAAGCAGAAGAAGCCTGGAATTGGTAAAGGCCTATTGTAAGGCCTGCCCTACCCTGGGGCATGCCTATGTTGAGTGGCCTGCCTTTCCTTAGCTTGGGCACTTTTGTGTAGTTCTGTATTCATCCATCTTTTTCATGTAATTTTCTGTTTGTTCTCCAAACAGAGAATTTCCTATAACAGGAAAATCTATAGCCTTTGACTGGGTATCTTGGGACAGATTAGTGCATCTGAGCCATGCCAACCTACGGAGAGCTACAGAAGTGGCCATGACCCTAGAGGAAACATCATTAACATCAACAGCAGCATGAAATTGAACTTTAGAGGCTTCAATGCCATCAGCAGCCACCTGTTCCAACTCACTAGCCAGCTGGCCATGGGCCTGCTTGGCCAACTGCAATATAGTGTCCCATCTAGATTTCTGATATCTAGCCACATAAGCCATATAATTAACCTGTCTGAGTCCCAAAGAAGCTGCCACATACTGTTTTTTCGCCATGGCATCAATCTTCCTGGAATCCTTATCAGGAGGATGTGAAGCCAGGGGAATATTAGCCTTGTCACAGGCTGCAGCTTGCACCACACCTACATGACTACACTGTTCAGTAAGGAAGTCTGTATTAGGCCTGACAACGTATACCTTCTGTCCATTTTTTATCTACAGGAGGGACAGAAAAGGATTTTTAAATCTTAGTGGTTTGTCTCTAAATGACTTATGTAAAGGAATAGACAACCTTCTAGCCTCTGGAATATCCATCATTTCCACATAGTCAGGCTCCTCTTGCTCATCCACAGCCTCTTCTAAGGGAGCTGGAGAGTTTCTGCTACTTTCTTATAAAATCTGAAAGATATGGGGACTCAGACAATAAAGGGAGACTCAAAGGGTCTGTCTGGAGAAATGTCCAGTTCTATTGGCACTTCAGACCTTCCCAATCACAATTACAATCATCAAAATCTTCCTCCCTCCTGTGGTTCATAAAAATCCCCAACATCATAATCCTGAACCACTGGACCTGAACGAGACCCCTTTTTCCAACCAGAGAGGTTCAACAAGTCCCTGAGACCAAGACTGGACAATCTGTATGGCTTTAGCTATTTCTACAGCAGAAGGAGAGACAAAACTGGACTCCACACTAGCTGATTTCTTTGTCCTTTTGCTTTGACTGGTTCCTCAGGACCAGCCTTTCTTTGCCGAGGAGTGGCCCTGGTCAGAGGGCACTCCCTCTGGTCCAGCCGTAGCTGGGCCGGGCTGGCCATCGGGTCAGCGGACGTTTGGCCTCTCGTTCCTGAGCCTGCCCAATCTCTTTCCAGGGTGGCTGCAGGAAATTTTACATATCTGGCAGTCTGACAGAGGCGGTCAGCCCCAGACAATAGACACAAGTGGTGTGTGGGTCAGCCTTGGCAAAGGCTTCCCCACAGACATCACAGTGTTGAAACCCAGTGGGCCCGGTTTTTCTTTTGGGTTTCTCAGACATAATGCCAGCCTAACCAAACTTGTCCTTTTGTTTCAGGCCTTGCCAGGACAAGACACCCTTATCGGTCCTAACACGTGTCATGGGTATTTGAAAAAACACTTTTAATTGCAGGTTTTTGGACCGATAAGAACCGGTACCTCACTCTAAATGCAAAAGAAAACAATTTTTAACAAACTGATCGGTTCAGAGCGAACCGATAATGAGTTTCCACACAGACTAAAATTATTTTACTTACGGTTACCAGATAGAGCTTTAAACGGAAAACCGCGGTAATTTTAAACACTTTCTCGGTTAAATGAACCGATAAAAATACTTTAAACCGCAAAACGAACCGAAATGAAGGAGCTGGTCTCCAGAGCGTCTGTTCAGTGAAAGCGGAGTAAAGAATCTGACAGTTTGGGTTCAAACAACCCAGATAGAGCTTTCAATAAGCGCCCTCGCGCTGTGGAACTCCAGATTTCTCTGGAGTTAACTATTTCATCTCCGGGGCAGTCAAAAGCCAGGGGCATACTGCAAAGGTCCTAATATAAGCAAGACTTCATGGTGTTTGAAGCATGCTTTCATGTAGTTTTCTAAACTTGTAATTTACTTTTAGAATGCAGAAACAGATGTTCTTCATGACATAGGATGTGAATAACATCTTTTCTCAGCTGCTGTAATCGGTGTCCTGTTACAACAAACCAAAACAATAGATTGGAGCGCCTGCAGGTTTACTTCCACACATGTCTGTAGTAAATAAGAGTTCACATGCTCTTTCAAAACTGGTCACTCTCACATAAATTGCCGAACTTCAAAGACATTTAGCAAAGTGTGATCAAATCTACTGTATATCTAGGGGTTAAAAATGTAGTAATCTGAAACAGTGGATTCTAATTTTTTTCTGTTTGGGAAACACTTTTACTGCATTGTTGTGCAAAATAGAGAAAACATGTATGCTGAGAACTCACTAGTTCTGCACACATCATTACTATGGTGACATCACTGGGGCAGTCAAGCTTCATTTTCATGACAATAATGTCACCACAGTAACTCAGTGTGGAGAACCAGCTTGTTCTTAGCACTTTGGGATTAGTCATTCTATAGGTTCTTCACACTTTGTTGGTGTTTATTCTCTATGAGCACCACTCAAATGTGTTTAACACTTATTAACTGGGTTAGTGCAATCTCCCCCATACTTTCTGTTGACATTTCTTCACAGTATGGAAGGAGCCAAATCTATACAAATATTTGTTTTCCTGTCTTATTAATCAAGATTGTTGTGATCTCCTACCATATATAAATGTATTTGTTGTTTTATATTCGATAATTAATACAATACATTACCATCACAAACATGCGGTAGCACTATCCTGTACATCCACAGTATGAATCTAGCATGTACACTCAACAGGTAGCCTCAGCAGAAGACATGTTTAAAAACTGTTAGTAGTGGTCATCTTTCATGACTTTAATGACCTGAGTCATTAAATACAAAATTAGCTGTAAAATCTGTTTTAACAGTCTCTAAGAAAACTAAAAATACACGGAGCATGACTCTAAGAACTATATGATGAACTTTCTTTGCAGACTAACAAATAAGGCTGATTTCAAAACAGTGGCACCAAGTGGCACCAAACATTACAACTAGAGGTGACTGACAACCTTGCAAAATCAGTATCTGGAAGGATATCTTCAGTCATGGTGGATCCTGATGATGGGTACCTGTGTATCCATGCTATCTTATTGGTATCACTGGTAGTTCACAGCTGTATACTGTTCCATGTAATATATTAGAAATGGCAGAAGTACTTGCCGTTTCTGTTAGTGAAGCAAACCAAGTAAACATACGCCCACCAGGAGCTGACTGGTGTGCCATTTGTGGTGGAAGACACCCCTCCCACGAACCAAAATGGTGCACTTAAAGAAGCCAAAGTAGCAGCATATTGCAGCAATCTTTTTTTCTTCAGTGTTAAGTACAAAATAGAAGGGCATAGTTTATATCACAGTAACAAAATGTTGCACAGCAGAATTGCCAAACAAATTCCTCATATCAGAGTAATACTACAACTCATTTACAGCAGTATTCAACAATATTTGCTGTGTATACATACAGCTCCACAAGGAACCTGCTTAATATTATCCGTAAACACAAGTGTAAAGGCGTTTTTCTTCATGAACAGGAGAGTTGGAGCACTTACTTGCTGAGAATGACAGACGTTCTTAGAATGTTTATTGCCTCAGTTTGGCAGGCTTCACAGCACACCTGCTAAGGCAGGGGCTTAACGAAAATGTAGTTGTATAAAGTGTCCAAAAATTTTACTTCCTGATATTAGTGTTAGCGGTACAGCAACTAAGCCATATTCTACAATATTTCTATTATTTATTAAACTGCCTATAAACATTTGGGTGGTACATATTTCCTGATCATACTCTTACACCTGCAGGAGCATTCTCTGATGACACTCTTATCCCTTCTGGGAAGGGTAAAAATGACTTAATCTTGTTCTGATGCCAGCTTGGCATTGTCTTGGTGTATAATATATCTTAACCAAAAAACAATAACTCCTTACAAAGAATAAAACCGAATGCCATTGTAAAAGGAATAAGGAAGTCAGTACATAATGCCAAATATATTTCATTCCCATCTCCATTCCAATTACTTTGTAAGATGCATTTACTGGTTATGTCAGCCTTTTTGATGTGGGGAGTTATGCCTGCAAATTCATGTATGCTGCAGTTTTTGCCTTATCAGACCCAAACACATCAGAGTAACAGCTGCAGTGTAAAGGGGGTTCCTAGATGAAGCTCACATCTTCATGATCAAAGAGGAAGCAAGTCACTGAGGCATTTTAGAGCAAGTGACACCACTCTGGCCAAAAGCGCTACATTGCAGAATTAGAATAAACATACCCCCAGTAAATTTCATACCAAAAACTAGATTTCTATGTTACTTCATTTTAAAGTTATGAGCTATTCTGTAACCCTGATTTCACTAACTGTTCAAAAAAGTCTGTTTCAGTGAAGAGCTGCTGATGATGTAATCTCAGGAACTCTCAGTCTAGTATTCCCTGTCAGCAATCTTATATGACATGTTTCTCCAGAGTTGTAAAGATCATGTGCAATGGTTTTCACAAGTACAACAGGCAGCACTATCCAATAAACATTGCTTCAAAAACTATATGTGTTTCAGGTTTTGTAACAAAGCTGACAATGTTTTGTGAGGTGCCTTTTTGTTGTGGACCTTTTTTCCAGGGTTGGTGGATGTTGGGTCATAGCACACTCTTGTGAGGTTTGCAGACTGAATAAGTTTCTGATGTGGTGAAAAGCTGAGATCATTCACACCTATCACTTAATTGAGGTGATGTCTAAGGATGGCACATTAAAACAATTATTCCATCTCCTTGTCAATGGGGGTTGGAGAGGCAATGCTGTTTTGAAACCTTGCTAGGAGTTTCTGATTTAGCCAGCCCAATGTGTTCTCCCTGTCAGGCTGTTTTGATCTACATTCAGTGGTTCCGGGGTTGCTGGATGCTGAGTCATGCCTCCAGGCTGCTCATGCCATTTGGAGTGCTACTCTACTGTGCCTGCTAGGAAGTTGTATTGCTGCTAGTATTGTAATGTTGGTAACTTCACTGCTGTGTGTCAGTGTCTGCTTTACAATAAGTTTTAATAGGGGCCTTACATGCGTTAATTCCTGCTAGGGGTGGAAATGTTAGCTCTGATAAAATGATCATTTTAATTTAGATTAGAACATAGATCAGCCTGAATGTAGGTCACAAACAACCTGACAGGAAGAAAACATTGGGTTGGCTAAATTAGAAACTCCTAGTAAGGTTTCAAACAGCATTACCTCTCCCACCGCCATTGACAAGGAGATGGAATAATTGTTTTACAGTGCCATCCTTAGAAATCACCTCAATTGAATGATAGGTGTGAATGGTCTCAGCCTTCCACCACATCAGAAACTTATTCAGTCTGCAAACCTCACAACAGTGTGCTATGATCCAGCATCCAGCAATTCTGGAAAAAAAGGACCTCAACAAAAAGGAACCCCCAAAACAATTGTCAGCTTTGTTACAAAATCTAAAACACACATAATTTTCAAAGCAATGTTTATTGAATGGTGCTGCCTGATTTACTTGTGAAAACCATTGCCCATGATCTTTAGAACATTAGCGACACAGGTCCTATAAGCTTGCTGACACTAGACTGTGAGTTCCTGAGATGACAACAGCAGCAGCTCTTCACTGGCACAGGCTTTTTTGAGCAGGTAGTGAAATCAGGGTTACAAAATAGCTCATACCTTTAAAATGAAGTAACGTAGAAATCTAGTTTTTGGTATGAAATTTACTGGGGGTATGCTTATTCTAATTCTGCAGTGTAGCAGAAGTGATGTCAGTTGCTTTTTACGTTTAACAGATGGACAAAATTGTGAAATCATGAGAAGTTGAAAGGTTATGAGGTCTCATTTCTCGGCAGGATAAGCTTTCTGCAAGTAACTGTTGGCAATATAAAGGCTACTTGAAGTTGTAGAGAAGTGCATATACTTACATTATTATTGTGTTGGGAGCCACGTGACCTCTAGGCTCAACTTTATTGTGATCAAAACTACTGTACTGTTGGGCAGACCACGGCTAGATGGTCCCGCAGACACGACCCACCAGTCAGGCTGCTCATCCGCAACCTTCCACATGGCAACCAGCCCGACTGCAGAGTAGTACAGCCTCTGGGAGGAAGACAGCCCCGGCTACCCTTTAGAACATTTGCAACATTTTAAACTGTTTTCAAGCAGCTCGGACATCGGTGGCTCACCAGCGAGACTCTCCTACTTGATTTGCTGAGCTTGTTTCATTTTTTTTTTTGACCAATCTGTTACCCACGCTGGTGAGCTTTACTGTTGTGACATTTGAGTCATTTTATGGCTCACCTTATAGTTACGGTGACTTTTCCTATAGCCAGCTTTTGACATCACATTTAACTGTCTTTGTAATAAATGTACATTCTTCCCATGTGTGCACTTTCTTTTCCTATACCCCCCAACCCCCAATTGGAGTTTTCCTCCTTCCTTTACAGGCCATGTATCACCTTGTTTATCTAAAGGCTCAAGAGGCATATTTGTTATGAGGATGCTTTAAAAAACTGTTTTTATCCATCTACATCCACTCTGCAATGGTACTTGGAACAGCTGCTTTGGTAATAAGTGGACATTATGCCTGGAAGTTCTTTCCTTTTTCTCCCAAATTTACTTCCCATTTTTTAAGAGACACTTATTGTCTTAGCCACTCTCTTTACTGGGAAATCTGATAATGACTATGGCAAACAAGTACTTATAAAGGTAGTAGACCTTCTGTATATACAACAGTTTTATTTTGACATGTTTAAACAGTTTATCTTCTCTGAATGTGCTTTGACTGACTTTAGCTTTGATGGGGGGGGAGGTAAGTTTCTGCCTTAGGGGGCACAATTTGAAGATAGAGGGGGGACGGCTCAGAGGTAATGTGAGGAAGTATTTCTTCATAGAGAGGGTTGTGGATACATGGAACAGCCTTCCTGAGGAGGTCGTAGAGTCAAAAAACAGTAGGGGAATTCAAGAATGCATGGGACAGACATAAGGCAATTCTAGTGGTTGGTAGGAGGAAGTAGGCTGTTGGTTAACTAGGATCTGCAGCTTATCCGTTAGGTAGGAAAATGGGCAGACTAGGTGGGCCAAGCGGTCCTTATCTGCCGTCAAATTCTATGTTTCTATGTTAGTTTAATCTTTGTTGTTAGGGATTGTTCTGCATGGGTTTTATTATTGGCAAACATGTTCCAATTATAGTTGCACATTGGGGATGTTGTTATCAGTATTACTGACTTGTCTATTGCAGGAGTTTTTCTCAGGTATTTGTTTAAAATTATTTGTAGATCGGTTTCCCCTATTTATTCTTACCCCCCCCCCGGGACTTTAAAGCTTTGTCATAATGGTCCTCTTATTTTCTTGTTAAAGGCAGAGGTCTCGGCACTGCAGCGTAAGGATTTGCTTTCTGGGGTTGAGGCTTTTTCAACTGTACCTCCTATGGGGGGGCAGTCTTCCCTAAGTCCCCTTCCTTGTTTGGGTCTGGATTTTCCGTAACAAGGGAGGCCCAACACTTTTTGAGCTTTTTTTTTACCTCCCTGCTTTGAAATAGTTCTTTTTTGCATTTTTCCAGGCTCTTTAGAGGGTGTCTATTTGAACCCTCCTTCATTGGAATCCTAGCATATATTGTTCCTGTTAATATGTTGTTGTTACCTGTTCTTGTTAGAGATGCTGTTTGTATGTTAATTTGTTTTTAATGGTTTTTGCCTGTACAATGGCTATTATGGTTTGATAGGGTATTGGGTGACTGTTTCAAATTGAGGACCTGCAGAGGGTGTCCCCTTTTCTTGGTAGGACTGGGGAACCTTTTTTATAGTCTCTATTTCAGTGGCTTGGGCCTTTTATTGAAACAGAACCTGATGGCTGGTACTGTTGGGAATCCTAGCCTTCTTAGGCTTATATTATTTTGGGTGGCGGCACATATGGGGATTTTTCTATTTTTATTATGGTATGACTACCTCAAATACTCTTAAGGTTTATTCTCATGATGTCCACGGGTTGAATAACCCAGTTAAAAGATCAGAAGTGTTAGTCTATTAAAACAAGCTTCAAAGGCTGAAGAAATTAACGAATGTAAGTGTTCTCAGCAGGTGGGAGGTCTAGTTACTTACATATGCTAATTTCTTACAGACCTGGGCTCTGCATGCATCTCCTGATTTCTTCATGATAATTGAATCCTGGCTCACACCCCTCGACCCTGGACAAATCTATCAACATACCCGGATATATCATCTACCGCTGTGATAGACCGACTAGAGAGGGGGGGTTGCAATATATGTCAAAAGCAAATTCACAGTCACAGTCTTTGACTGTACCTCAAAGGCTAAGGAATTTTAATGCCTTGCTCTAAAATTATCACTTTCCAGCAAGAAATCACTCCTTATGGCAGCATGCTACCGACCACCATCTGGTGGCTGGGCACTTCTGCCACACCTTCAAAACCTTCTTGACTCTGCTAATACTGAGTGTATTCTAATGGGGGGATTTCAATCTAAATTGGAATGATGACAGCTCTAAGAAATTGAAGGATCTGTGCGATGTTAATGGTCTGTTACAAATGGCGACTGCTATAACCAGACCTAACAGAAAAAACCCTGAGCGCAGCACCCTCCTGGACCTTATGCTAGTAAACAAACCTCACAATATCTTGCATACTGGAGTATTCTTCAATGATATAAGTGACCATTGTGCTACTGCCTGCATCAGACATCCTTCCCAAATAAAAACAGCCTCCAAATTCAGACTGAAAAGATGCCTGAAAAAGTTCTGCCAGTACACTTTCCTGAAAGATCTAAGCAACATTTGTTGGCAGGATTTCTATCTAGCCCCCACCTTTAATGAGGCATTTAACATCTTTCATAGCCTCTTACTGGGGCTAATAGACAAACATGCCTCACTAAGACTGATCAAATCAAAACATAAAACTCCTGGCTGGTTTTCTCCCATCCTGAAGAAAGCACTTAGGGATAGGGACTACTGGTGGAAAAAAAAGTGAGGAAATCCCACCTGGAGGCCGATTGGTTAGCATTCTGTACCACTAGGAATGCTTGTACCAAGCTAATTAGGTCAGAAAAAGCTAGGTACTTCCAAAAAGAACTAGAAGACAATAATAACAACTCTGCCAAATTTTGCAACATCCTCAAAGAAGTCGAATGTCAGTCCACTGCAACACCCCTTCCAAACAAAATTGTGTCTGATGGTACCACCTACATGGACAAAGCTGATATACTAGAGGAGTTTAATGATCACTTTGCCACTGCAGGGCTTGCCTTTGACACCTCATCTATCAGCAAACTTAGCCCAGCAAGAGACTACACTGTTGGCTTCACTGATAACCACAACCATAACCAACCGCATCCCACCCCCTTCAGCTTCCTCACAATTATGTTCAAGCAAGTGGAGGACCTCCTCCTTTCTCTGGATACAAAAAAGAGTGCGGGTGCAGATAATATTGAACCTTACTTCCTAAAACTTGGCCATACCTTTCTGACCTCCCCCATTACACACTTATTCAACACCTCTCTGATTCAAGGTGAGCTACCTGTCTCGTGGAAAACTGCCCACATCCTACCGTTATTCAAGACTGGGGATCTGAGTGATCTGAACAATTACTGGCCTATTTCTATACTATCCGTCCTCTCTAAATTACTTGAAAAAATTGTCAACATCCAACTTAGAGAACATTTGGATTCACAAAAGTTGCTAAACCCGGCTCAGTCCGACTTCAGAGCCAAACACAGTACAGTATCGGCTCTTGCCAAAGTAACTACAGACTTGCAAATGGCCTTGGACTCTAAGAAGCATGTATTTTCCCTCTTCCTTGATCTAAGTTGGTCTTCGATACTGTGGATCATACCATCATGCTTACTGCACTGAGTAACATCGGACTTGATAATTCTGCCATTAAATGGTTCACCAGCTACCTTACCAATAGGTTACAACAAGTCAAAGCCATAGGAGATCTGTCCCCACAAAAATCCTTGTTACGAGGAGTCCCACGAGGCTCCATCCTGGGCCCTATCCTCTTTGCAATATACATCAATAATCTGGACTTGCAGCTGGGCACAGCAAATGTGCACTTATTCACAGATGATACTGTACTCTATACCACAAAGTCATCCTTGGATTTGGCCCATGAGTACTTACAGAAAGACTTTGCCACCCTCCAATACAACCTTCTCACTCATAAGCTCCTCCTCAATGCCAAAAAGACTAAAGCAATGATCCTCTCACCAAAGTCTACTTCCGGATGTCCACATATCACACAGATCCAAACACTCTTAGATGAACCCCTTGAAGTAATTGATACCTTTAAATACCTAGGGTTCTGGCTGGATAACAAGCTCAACTTTCTGTGCCACTTAAATGAAACCTCGCAGAAACTAAGACAGTGATTAGGTTTATTCTATCGTATTAAACACCTACTTACTTTAGAAGCCAGAATGAGACTAGTACAAACTACATTCCTACCTATACTGGACTACGCTGACTTCCTTTACAGTCATTGCCCATCAATGATGCTAAACAAACTGGACAGCCTTTACCACCGGACTTTAAGATTTATCCTAAATCTACGCCGTGGTACACATCACTGTCTTCTATACCAGGTTTCGGGATGGACCTCACTCTCAACTAGCAGAAAAAGGAATGCTCTCCTCTGGTTTTTAGAGCATTATCTGATAACCTCCCTGAATACATCTTGAACCTCTTCAAATGGGCTAAAGGTTCCTATGGCCTGAGATGCTTCTCCATAATCTGCTTCCAGATTCCTAAAGTGAAAACTACCCTTGGCTCAGCAGCAATCAACTTCTCACTTCCATCACTTTGGAACACTATGCAAGACTCATTAAAATTATCCTCACTTCCAAGCATTTTCACATTCAAAGCTCTATTAACGGATTATCTGAAGGACTCATGCAACTGTTTCAGACGCCGATGACCCCTAAGCCCCTCTCAAATCCTACGCCTAAGTATCTCATTCACCCCACATTCCTAACATCAGAAACCTAGGACCTACAAGCCTAGTTCCCTTAATCCGATATTACCCTGCCTATTCTCTACCTTTTACCTATTCTGGCCTCCCCCTTGGCTGACTACTCTTTCACCCCAATTTCTACCTTATTCCTTAATACCTCCTTATTTTTTTATCATTTAGGTATGAGCTGTTACTTAGCGGAGACTATATGGGTCTGTTGTCTCTTCTCATTCCAGTAAAGCTTATCATTATGTACCTTTGCATGTAAATTATGTGGACCGGTATGTATAGGCCCATATTGACCGGCACCTTCACAACACTGTTTTTTTTTTTTTTGCACTGCTATCCACCGTAATTGTAATCTTATGAAGTGTACTGTGTTGTAGTAATGCCCAGAACCACCTTGAAAATGAGCTTGCTCAATGGTGTTTATGCCTGGTTAAATAAAGTGATTGATTGATTGAAAAGAACAAAAGAACCCCATTTATCTAGTTTGTTGGTGTTTCTCTGAGTGGCCTCCTGCCACCTTTGTTAACTTGTGCTTGGTGCTGCATTTCTAATGTAAAGATCTCTACTCCTAATCAAAATGAGTCAGGTTTGGGGCGGGTGCAAATGAAAGTCCTTTGCACATGATAAACCATATAATCGAGAGTACATAGAAAACAAAATCAGTAACTATCCAGGTACCTATACCTGATAATCCAGCAGCTGCACTATTAGACTAGTCAGGGATCCCAACTACCTCTACATGCGCTGAGGTATTTTTTAGACAAAGACAAGCCACAAGAAAATAAATAGCACAGATAAAGGAACATTATCATAAGAAAACCAGAAGGGGGAAATGAGGGAACGATTACAGAAATCTTATACAAATGGTCCTAAGGAACCAGTATAATTAACTTAACAGACATTGAGCTTACTGAACCACAAAAGTCTGTTTTGCGCAAAGGACTTTCATTTGTGCCCACCCCCAAACCTGACTCATTTTGCTTCTGAATGAAAACAAGTCACAGCATTGCGGCTCTCAGCTCTTTTGTGCTCTCACAAATAAAATAAGTGGTTAAAATTACTTCAGTTTGCTATTTGTAAGGGAGAAAGAAATGGGAAAGAAATGGGTTGCAGCTACTATCAAAAGTTATGTATCTCTGCCAGGACCTCACTCATTATGAATTCCATGCACTGCTCTTCTAAACTGCCTTTTTGGTAATGTACCTCTGCAGGTACTAAAACTCCAATTTCCAGTAGCTGCCACCCATTTCTTTCTCCCTCACAAATAGCAAATTGAAATAATTTTAACCACTTATTTTATTTGTGGGAGCATAAAAGAGCTGAGAGCTGCAATGCTGCTGTGACTTGAAATTGGGAGGGAAAGTACGTTTTGGACATTCATAAACAATGCTGCCAGGTGGACTTTGCATTTTTCAGACTTTCTTTATTTTTTGGGGGAGGGCTTTGCCCGTGGTTCAATGTGGGAAATAGCTCCTCCCACAACCTATACTTAAGCCCTCCACTAAACGCACCTCCCTTGCTTAGGGAGTGTTTTTCCTGAGCTTCTGTGTGGCTTGTGTGGCTGTGCTCTCTTGTGCTTTCTCCTACCTGGTTTGTTTTTCTCTGCTTCCCTGTACCCCCCCCCACCTGTCCCTGTGTCCTATGCTTCCCCTTTGTCCTGTGTCCTGGTCTGTCTCCTATGCCACTTCGGTGCCTCCCCGCTCCTTTCTGCTCTTTCCTACATCTTGGGGTTCCCAATTCCTCCTTCCCTTGTTCCTTTTTGGGCATTCTCAGTTGCTCCAGTAGACACCACTTGTCCCCACTCTTATCCTCTGTCCCATATGCTTTTCCTCTGTGCTTGCTCCCCTTCCGCTTGCCATAGCATTGCACAAATGATGCTGGCTTCTCAACCCATTGTTGGCTGCGTACCCCTTCACTCCTAAGGCACTATCCACTCATCCTCTCTGGATATCCTGAAATTTACTTCTGTTCTCGACTACACCCTCATTGTTCCATTTAGAACCCAGCCTTCTATAGCTCTGCCTCACTGGTCACTCTTTCTCCCAAGTCAAACTTCTGATTGCCTGGCCTACTATTCTTTCATTCCCTGCCTACTCAAAGGACACGATGGGACTTTACACCTGCATTCATCACCATCACTCCAGTAAGTACTCATGGTATATTTCCATCTGCCTTCAGTTCTCGTAGGGTTCCTTACGCTGTAAGAATCAGTTCTCATTTCCAGTCACACTTGTCACTACTACATAGGATTCCAAATCGAACTCTGACTTTACACTACTGAAGGAGTCTCTAGACTGGTCAGAGTCTGTAGCTCCCTGTTTGTTACCCAGAACCCATATCCTGGATACGTGTCCCACATTTTCCCACATACTAAGTGTCAGTTTCCCACATTACAGTGAGTGTACCTACTGTTTAAGCTCTGTATTATGCATGTCAGGCTGCATCTCTGTCCCTCTCCATGTCCGGTGACCTTAGCTGGTTTCCTTATCTGCCTGCTGGTTGAAGCAAACTCCCCTTGCACTGGTTGAAATTAACACCTCCTGCATTATCACTTGTCCCATATGCTTGCTGTTACTATCTCCCATCTTTCATCCTCCACTTTAATCCCTCTTCAACTACTGCCAGTACTCTACTTTGTGATACTCTGCATGGTCATTGAAACCTCAGTACCATCCCTACAACATGACTGCTCTAACTACCTACAACCCGTACTTTCCCAAATGTCTGCACATCAACTCCCTCTGGCACAGTATTTCTGTAGAGTCAGTAGTTCCTGCGAGTTTGAATACCTCTCCTCATATAATCCCTACATTTTGTTCATAACCTCCTTGTTCTCTGCCAGTGCCATCATCATGATTGCTTCTCCACCCCCTGAGTAAGCACTTACCTTACACTTTTCCACTGCCTCCATCTCCCACTGCTCAGCTTATGTATGGTCCTGGCTGTGGGGAGGGGGGGGACTGTTAAAATTGCTCACTGACCCATCTACTTCACTTACCCTTTGGGATCATTTTCATTGGGGAGTCGTGATTCTCTCCTACCTGCTACCTCTGTGGTCATCCCTGAATCCACTGCTATCTCAGCTAGATGCCCATTGTACCCATCCCTTTCCTGGACAATTATTGCGCTGTATTTCTGGATGTCAATAGAACGGGGGATGCAGGGGGTTGGGTGCTTCCTTTCTTCTGTACCATGCCCAACCATGCCTGTATCCTATTCATCTTGTCTATCTCACTTCAGTTTCCTACTCCATTCTCTTTCTACCACAATGATCTACGCTTTCTGCCAGCCCATTCCAGCAGTACTCCGGACTCCATCCCTAACTCGCACCTAATGAGGTGCTGAGTCAAGTTAAGCTTCCCCTGTTTACCAGGGATGGGATTCCATTACATTCAATACTTCTACTACTCAGCAGCATGACATACTCCATCCCTAACTCTGCTTGGCAGCATCGAGTGAAGGTTAGCTCACCCCGACTACCAGGGATGGGAGCCTTGTCTACATCTACTGACTTATACAATACCTTCTCTACCTCCCACCAGTTGCAGCTTCCCTTCGGGAATAGAACTTCTATGCCCAAGTGATCTCATCATTCTAACTAAGCCTGGCTGCCTCAAGTTCTCATCATCCCACCTCAGCTGTCCCCAACAGGTACCTGAGTTTGCAGTCTACTGTTCAAATTAGGCATTCTCCATCCCATACCCGGATGCTACTTCTCTTCAGGACCTTGACTCACTCTGCCTTTTCCATCATACTTAGTCTGCATGCACCCTCATCATCCTATCTTTCCTCGCTTCATCCAATCAGGATCATCTTGCCTCGACCATCATGGATGGATGTTTGAGTTTACATTACACTGTTCCTGTATCCGTACTCTTATCTGCTATCAGATGTTGCAACCCTTCTGGATCTGGACCACTTACTGCTCATAGCCTTCATCCTTCACTGCCAGCAGCACTTCCCTCCAGTCTCATCACACTAACTTGCCTGGTCGACTGCCTGAGCTCACATCACTGTTTCACTTCTGTATCTTCTGCCTGATGAAGGTCACCACTTCCCCTTGGGAACGGGACCATCCCATTACAACTGCTTTCCACCCTCGGCTTCACATATTGACATTGACTGCACATCCTTCCATTGATACCTGGGAGTGATAGCCCCTCTCAGGATCCCCTGGATCATCATATCCTCTGTCCCTTGGCTGGTTGCTGCTTCCCATCCATCTGAAAAGGACTTCCGTAACTTGTCTGTCTCCATCCTCCTACCTCTGTAGAGTGGTATTGAAAACTATTTCTCGCTCCTCATTCTCAAGCCTAGCAGCTGGTGTCTACAATCAACTGTTTTGATCTTCCTTGCTCTGCCAGAATGTCAATTGCTGCTCCCTCCTGGACTTGAGCATGTCCTGATTGTGCTTTCACCTTCTTACATTATCTGGAGTGTCATGCCCATCATCCCACTTCAGTTTGACTGCCTCTGGGACTTCCTTGCTGCAGGTCACCCATCCAGTTGATGTACGTGTTTCATTCCTCCTTCAGATGTTGACTCTTCATCCTTCTTCAACCAACTAGCAAAGGGGCTGTTATCTGATGTGGGACCTCTATGCATCTACCTTGTTGCACTTTGTACTTCACTTAGCTCCGTGGCCCTCCATGGATCATCTTCTAGTGACTGTTACAGCTTTCCTGTTTTCTGCTGCCATTTGCTGTGGTGATGATCTGCTCCTGTTCCTTCCAGCACAGTATACCACCCGGCTTCATTCACCTCGACACCATCATGGTTCGGTCCTTCAGTCCCTTGGAATTTACTCTGGACTTTCCTTCCATCTCTGGATAGCTGCTTTCCATCTCTGTCTTGTTGGCTCGGGGCTTCATTCTTTGTGCTGGGGCTCTTTTGCTCATCCTACTATATCTCTGGCCAGTATTCCTACTCAGTCAACTTCTACCCTCACCTATTAATTGCAGACCTCTACTCTGGCCATCTTTACAGCTCCCAACCACTACTCGATGGATTACTGTTCATTTCAATTGAGGGAACTATTCTAATATGCATTCCTTAGTGAACATGCCTCAGAAACCATTACATTAAGTCAATGCTTTCCATACTATCCAATCAGTTCCCCTAGATTATTCAGGACTCTCATTTGTCTGGATACTAGAAACATTCCCATCTCTCTCTCTCCATTGGATACTCCCTACGAATCTTGCCCATTCAGCCTCAGTGGATTTTCCTGCCTACCATGCCTCACAGGCTATCCTCTCACTCAGAAAGGATGTACCTTTTTCTGTTATGCTCTGTCTTACTCTCCACCATCGCTCCTCTGAATCCTAGAACTCACAAGATACATCATGGCACCTCAGACATGACCAATTTTCAATCTGCAGCTTTCTAGCATCATCACATCTGTTGACTATGTTATTAGACTCTTACTTCCTCAACAGACTTTGCTTGTTTTATGACCTTCCCAGCTGCTTTCAGAGTATTCATCGTTGGCTTTCCACCACCTAGCCACTTACAAATGCCACACCATCCAAATCATCATTTGGCTCCCGGACATCACCATTCCTCATACAATCATCCACACTTTTTCTTCTAGTATCTTCAGTAGAGTTACTCTCCCTTCCAGCAGACCCTCCAGCCTCTCCTTCATGAACTAGCTACATTAATCTCCCCAGCAAAGACTATCACCGAGAACAGGCTCTCCCTATTTCCATCCAGAAATCTGCAACCGTTAAGCCTACAGACTCTTCAACATATCCGCCTCCAAGCTTCTCTCAAGGACTTAGGCATCAGATTACTGGTAGATTTATCCAACCATAAGCTACCACAGTGCACCTCATAGACAATCATGCCACAGAAATACCTGCTTTTGCTTCAGCCAGCTTACCAGCCGAGCATATACAGTACAAATATAGTTATGACATCATGCCCTAATAAGTCATACATTCCTTAACCCGAACTTCTAATCAATCTCTATACATATTAGATTGCCATCAGGACTGCATCTGCAAGTCTTCCTCTATTTGTTTACTAATCACTTAAGGCAGTCCTTCTATCAGGAACGCACAGACTTTCCTCTACTCATTTCTATCATATGGCTGCCTAATTAGCTACTCATCACTCACTGCTACATTCTTTGCCTGTGACTGCACAAATCATTGCAATTCCTATTGTTCACTGTCCAGTAGCATATTGATCAAATTATGCTCTCCTGGTTCATTACGCCCCCTGCAATCCCTTTGGACATGCATCCTTCATCCCCCTGGAAATCCAGACTCCATTTGCCCTTCTTCACCTGGATCTTCTCTACACTTAGGATCCTACTGTTCCTTCAGAAAAGACTTATTCTTCATCCTCAGGATCATCAATCAATCTGCATCACTCATGGATTGAGGATGGACCATCATCTCCAAGGCACTCAGAGACTCTTTTCTACTAATTGTTTCACTTCATGGAAAGCTTTCTTAGTGACTCCTCACTCACTCCTGAATTCCTTACCTCAAAAGCCAAACCTTACTCAAGTTCAATCATTCACCCATGACTTCTCACATCATAGAACGTCCATCTCCACTGTCTAATAATATTTTGATCAATTCATGCTCTCTCTGTTCATTACATCCATGCAACCCCCTAGGGACAAGCATCTTTCATCACCTCGGAAATCTGGACTTCATCGTCCTTCTTCAATTGTATCTGCTTCACAGATAGGATTCTACTGTTCCTGCAGAAAATACCAACTCTTCAACCTCAGAATCATCATTCAATCAGCATCATCCATGGATCATGGTTGGACTGTCTTCTCTTCAAGAAGATCACCTTCCTTAAATTAGCTATGGTTACTAGAACCTAGGTCCTTCTCCTTTTAGCATGCTCAGAGGACAGGCAGACCACTGGCTATGAGTCCTCAGAGGTTTCCTCCACCTGGGTTTTTTTCCTCTCCTGAGTGCCAGGAGGTCACACTCTCTGTGAGTTGGAGGAGGTATCTTTTGGGGCTTCTATTCCCTACAGTTTCCTACCTACACACCTACCACTCAAGGGTGGGAATAGAGTTAAGCCACAAAAAGTACTACAAGTTACACAAGCACTATGTACCCCATTGCTATTCCACAAACATTGAATGGGAGGGCTTAGCCCATGGTCCAGTGTGGGAAATAGCTCCTCCCACAGCCTCTACTTAAGCCCTCCACTAAACACACCTCCCTTGCTTAGGGAGTGTTTTTCATCCACCACCATCCCCTCCTCCTCCTTCTCCAGTGCTCTTCTAACCCTTTTTCTTGGGCCTTCTGCTCCCTACAAATTCCTACCCACATACCTACTATTCAAGGGTGGGAATAGAGTTAAGCTACCAAAAGTACTAAAAGTTACAAAAGCACTATTTACCCATTGCTATTCCACAAACATTGCATTTTATTTATTGTTTGACTTTACATGAGACAAAGTGAGGATGGCACCTGAGATGGCATTTTAGGATCAGGTTGGGGGGCAGGGATGGGGTCTCCAGCACAAGCTCATAAACAGTTTGTATCTTTTTTTATTAAATAAATGTTTCAGCGTCATATCCCACAGTAGAGTTCAAAGAGTGGGGACACTAGCATTTTAGTAATGTGCTTTTCAATAAATGGGACAGAGTCAGGCTTGTTAGACTGTCCCAGAGTGGGAGCAGTTTTGAAAACAGCGTAGCAAGGCAGTGAGCGAGCAGGACAGGGATAGAACAGCAAGGCTCCCAGCTCTATGAGGATTAAAAAAAAAGCAGAACTGCACATGCACCTGTGGCAGTGATGGGGCGGGGGATTTCATGGTCGAGACACTGGGATTGGGCACCCCAGTGTTACCAGTATGTTTCTGGGGGGGGTTGGGAGGGCTGAGAGGGAGGGTCAGGTGGGGGGTTATGTTATTCAGCAGTCATGGACAACAAGGGAAAAAATTAGTGCAAGTGTGCGAATTGATTGATGTGGAGGTGACTTTTTTTGTCACCTCAGCTTGTTGTTGGTTCGGAAGGAATGCGGGAGTCCTTTTTCTCAAGTCAAAGCAAGAAGTCTGCATGGCTATGCCTATTGCAGCCCTAAAAACCAGAACAGATATGCAAACACGAAAATAGTACAAAACAAGTAGTTATGAGGATTCTCGTAGCAAGTGCCCAAAATGCAGTGTACAAATAAAATGCAATAGAGAAGGTTGGGAAACCACCAAAATCAATCACAAAATTCACATTGGAGTTATGGAAAATGTTGTACTGTGTGATACATAGGTTAAACCTAGAGGGAAGAAGAGAGGCAGTGGGTGAAGTAGGTTACAGTGGAGCCAGCCACATGCCACAAAATACTGCAGTAAAAAAGGGCTTAATTGCCATTGAATGACACTGATCAGTGTAGTATACTGCAGCATTTTGTGATGTACTGCTGCATTACTGCAATGCATCCTGTCTGGTACTGCTGTATGTATGGGAAAACTGGGGGCATAGGATTGACAGGAGTCAGGTGCAGTAACAGACATGGGAGGTATGGGCAAAGAGAAGGATTTTTATTTAGTGCAGAGGGAGAGGAGTGGATAGAGAGGCTTTGGCTAGCCCAGAGCTGAGGGAGCCTCTAGGAAAAAGCAATCTGCCCAGCAGAGGTCTTAGACTGGGGCAGAGAGAGAGGGAGAGAGACAGAGAGAAACAGAGAGAGCAGTGACAGAGTTTCTGAGGGGGTTGGGAAGGGACAGGACAGCATGGAGCTGAGATGGTAGGGAGGTATCCAGTCCAGCATTTGGAGAGGAGGGGAATGCAGTGAAAGATGCAGGGACAAAGCAGAGTGTGCTTGCTATTAAAAATACTTATAATTCCAGTCATAAACCAGCATTGTCAAATCAAAGTACTGTGTATCTTTTTAAAACTACTTTTTAAAAATGAAAGGAATTGTGTTAAAAAAAAACATATTAAAGCATCAGTCAGCACACCTCTCAACTGTCCCTGATTTTCAGGGGCATCCCTGATTCCTCCATCCCTCCTAAATTTGTTATTTCTGTCACTGAAGAGTACCTGTCTGAATCACAAAATGATGCCAGCCATTGGTGTTAAGGTCCAGTTCTCATTAAGAGAATGCTATTTACACTAAGTAGCACATTATGCATAGTTTATTGAGCTGATATTACTGTTTTACTAGATTTGTCCCTGATGTTGGTCATTTGTCTCCAATTTTTTAAGCCTTGTCCCTGATTTGTGAGGCAGGAGGTTTAGAGGAATGTCAGTCAGGGTTAAAGCTTAATGCCACAAAAGTAAGAAGCTGCAGTGTCAGGGTAAACAATTCCCTGAGTCTAGGTGAATTTGTGTTACCATGTTTCTTGGCCTTTGAATGGTCACATGATGTATTGTTGGCATTTTAACTCTGGCACCGTATTGTTGTCTGAACATGCAGTATTGAAGATAAAGTAGGGCAATGCCAATGTTGCATCATGAAATCATTCAAACCGTGAGAACACCACACCACAGATTCATCAAGGTTGAGAGGACATTTTACTCTAACGTTGCATTTCTTTACTCTTGTGGCATCAAGCTTAAACCCTAACTGATGCTTTCATATAGCTCTTTTTTGCAATGACTCAATACAAATTTACTCATAGAATTATAAAATTCATCTACTACGAAAACTCCAAACTGTATCTGATGTAGGTTTATACTATATCTGTTTTAGTAAAACAGATATGAACTGGACTACTGAAAGCTATGTTCCACAGCTCCATGTGATTTTAAAAGGCATGGTTTGATAGTGCATACTTTGGTTCTGCAGTGAGACAAGATTCATAAACCATATACAGTACTTCATTTCAGCACTGCTTGACATTCCAGGGTTCAAGGTTGTTCTGGAAATCTTTCAACAAAGCAGCACTGCAGCACAGCTCATATCCTTTTACTGAAGCAGGCACATTACTTTTATAGAAGCAGTTGGTTTTTCACAGACCTCAAAGTATTCAACCTATATTACAGTTGTCAAGGTTACAAATTGAAGGTGGGAGATTTTGCACACACAATAACTCCATCAACTGTCACAGCAGAATAAAGATTTTTTTTTGCACAAGATTCATTGTACACATCTAATGCAAATAGCTAAAGAGGTAGTCAAGTAGAGTAAATCACACATGCTGAGTTACATTATTTTCAGCATTGTTTCTACAGATCTTTGTTGGATGTAATTAATGGTCATCCCAGTACAAAATGTGAATCACTGAATACAAATTACACTTTCATTAAAACTGGCACAGCCCTATAGTAACCTCTCCTCCCCTCCCCTCCCCTTCTCTTCCCTTCACTTCCTTCCTTTCCTTTCCCTTCCCTTGGACATGAATGTCTCCATGCCCGGCCCTTTAATCCTGCCTCTTTGGAAAAACACACCATACACACCATTTGTTTGGGTTCAAAGGGCCGAAGCGCAATTTTACTCAAACTTCACTTCCATGTTACAGGCATATCATTGTAATTGTTCAGATTTGCATTTATTTATGTAAGCCCCCTTTGGGAGCTTACAGGTAAACCAAGGGTTAACCACCGCTGCAATCGGGATTGCCTGTGGGTTGGGTGAGGATGGTGTGCATGCAGGTTCTTAAAGGAAAACATTTTGTAGGAGAGGAGGTCTGGGTCTGGGGAAAGAAACTTGTGGGGCTGCATGTGAGAGCAGCCGGGGTTGGGGCGACTACACACCCTAGCCTGCACCAGATGGTTAGGTGTGCTGTAGCCAGCACGTGCCAGTGCTGCGGTGAGGAGTATATTGTGAGAGAGCCCAGAGTGAGAGAGGCAGCCCAGAGAGAAAGAGATAGCCAGCTGGATAGAGGTGGTAGACTGCCTCATCCCACATTAGGACTGCCAGTCAGCATGGAGTGACATAAAGATCATCAGTTGCTCAGTCAGTGAGAGAAGTAGACCAGAGAGAAGAACAATGTGAAGTGGGACTAATTGCCCACTTCCCAGCCACAATCCCAAAAAAGCATCTAAGGGACAGCCATGTGGAAAAGTGAAGCAAGTTGCTCCATGTGGTAGTTGGCTGCCAAGAGAAGGGATTGTGTGTATGTGTGTGTGTGTGTGTGTGTGCCAGCCACAGGGGGAGAAAGAGAGGGAACCAAGGAGAATCATGCCAAGCCACAACTCATCTAGAGGGGTTCCAATCTGGTGGGCTGGTACATAGCAGGATAGTGCAGGCAGAGAGAGAAGAGAGGTGTGAAAGTGGCTGCCTGTGTGTAGAAAGGCCATACTAGCCCAGGAATTGTGCTGCTGCCAAGTACTTGAGCCTGATTCAGCTCCACTAAGCTGCATGTGGGGATCTTCATGGTCAAGCTTAGCACAATGCAGGCCCTAAGAATATGAGACCACACGGTCCAGGAATTGAATCTGTCCCTCTGTATTAATTGCTCCATGAAGTGCACTAGGTTACAATAGCGACCGTAACAATAGCGCTGTAAAGAAGAGAGCAGACACAACAGTGCCAAGTAGAAACACCACCGATCATAATATTGCCAATGGTAGTGGTCCAAATACACACTGAGGAAAGCTACCATGGCTATAAAACAAATGACAAATTGTTCTGCCCCATCTCACCCCCCGTTACTAAAATAATCAACTCTGAGGGGGAGTTTGATTTCGGGGAAAATTTGAAACTTGGGGGGACTGTGAGATGGAACTTGTAAAATATTTTGCAAACTCGTCTCACAGAAAAATATCAGAGACTGGGACCAGAACCCTGGTCTCCATAACTACGCTGGCCAAGCTGCTTTATGCCTTAGCCTTCTCCACTATGGGAGCAGCTCGGCCAGCCACCAACTTTTTTTCAACTCTTCTTTACTTCCTCCAGTCACTCCCTCTGATGTGACAGCTACAGGGGTAGCAGTAACTGCCCTTTGCTATTCTACCCCATTGCTATCCTTGTTTCGCTCTTCTTACAGTGAGTTTCTAACATGTGTTGCTTAGAAAGCGCTGTTCAAACTGGGTAGGCCATGGAGTGACAGTTTGATTGTTTGAGTTCCTTGAATTAAATAGAAAGCTTTTAATTCTTTCATCAATTGTGTGGACAATGGCTCATTTATGACCTGTGAGTACATCTTCTCCACTTTTCCCCCATAGCACAGCACCCTGAGAGAAGTGGCACATCATCTCCACCATCATGGACCAGGTAATTTAAATGCAGCCATTCTGTACAAGTTTTCTGCTGTGTGGAGGCCTTTCCCCGTGGACATCCTGCCATCATATTCCTAGACATGGGTAGGGGGTCCACAATGTGGGGCTCATCTGGGATGTGTTTTTGGGGCACCTGCTTCTTTTCTGAACTTGTGTGTGGGTGCTGACAAGGCCTGGGACTGGACTTGTGTGGCTGGACTATTCCTGTTGTTATGGGTATGAGAAGCAGCACACTTATGGAGTTTTGCTCCTTTGGGAAGTCGTGGTGCCTGGTGGTCTGTCCTAGGCACACGCCAGCAAGGATATGTGAGGTTATGCAAATGCCCTGAAGGGCCCCTCTAAGACTATGTGCTGGACTGGTGGCAGGGTCAGAGTGAGCCACACAAGCAGGACCTCGAGTATGGCACAGATCAGGGGTGTGAGCTAGAGGGAGAAGCTACCAACTCCAATTGAGAGATTGTCATTCACTACACCTTGAACTGGTAAATGGCAAAATGAGAAGATGGCACATGCGCCCAGTGCATCGGATGTAATGATCCCGTCCAATATACTGAAATGGATGTGGGACCTTGTGGAGCAGTCAACGACATGCAACAAATGTGTGCTGTACCATTTAAGTGGGCCTGGTGTGTCGTTAAAGCCAATTTGTACCAGGTGCAACAGATGAGGAATTAAAGGCTCTGCCTGCTGGTCTGGTACGCTGCCCGGCAGTTTTCTGTTATTGGTGGACTCCAATTTGGCTAGACTGGATGATTGGGGGGGTGCCTTTTCCCTTGATTGGGACCAACCCTCTGCCCCTCCAGAGGAGGTCAAAGTGTCTGATGATTTTAAGCATATAAGCCCAGCTAAACAGCTAACAGTACTGCAGTGTTGAGGGCATGGCAGAGGCTGTGGAAAGCCTCCCAAGATGCTGACTGTGACTGTAATGACCTTTCCATATTCCCTTGGTTGGCCTAGTTTGGACAATGACTCTGTGCTCGCACTCCAGCCTGCAGCAGTGGTGCCCACCCCCGCTGTAGCAGTAGAGACAGCAGGTCAGAATCAGCAAAGAGCAACTGTAGAGAAGGCATAAGGAAACTGAAGGTGCTGCCAGGGAGGTGCAGTTGCAGAGTGTGGAGCTCAGCGACGATGACTTTGAGCAAAAATGACACTTCCTTATCAGTCAGTGGTGTTGATGGCAAGGGATAGCCACCTTAGCCTGACTGCAAAGTGCCACCACCATTAAGAAATGTATGACCAGACCAGAGGAAGTGCTCAGTTACCACGGGGGTGTCTGGTTACCAGATTGCCAGGCTCCTCAGACCACTATTAGAAGCCTCCCTGAGTAGTCCAAGGTGGAAAGTATAGTGAGGCGCAGAATTCACCAGGACTTTCCTATTCAGGTACACCCGTACTTCCTGAAGCACCTCTGGGACATAATAGAAGAAAACCATCAAAACTGGGTATACTGAGGCATCTATGAGAAGATCAAGAAGAAGCACCGCTTAAATTTCTTCAGTTCTGATATAGCTTTCCAGGAACCCCAGAGGATCACAAGAAATATTTGTGCAAAATATGCTTATGAAATGATCACCCTCTTCAAGACTTCTGCCTTGTGTCAACTCCTTGCCAAACACCACACCAAGCATTATGTTGCAGGGACTGATTCCTTTGGGCAGCCCACCATGAAACTGGTCCCACGGCATTATTACTCTCAGTAGTGAAGAAGAAGAAGAAGAAGTGATGCCCTGTTTACTTTGATTAAGAACCTTGCCCCCGAAAGCTGTTCCTCCCTCTGGAACAGTGTAATCAGAGACTTTGAACAGTAAGCAATCCTGCTATCATTGCGGACAGACTGAGGCTGAAGAAACTAGTTATGGGTGACATCAACATATTTTAAAGTTTATTTGCTTGCTCTACCTCAACTTTGGGATAGTTGAACAGACTTTGGTATATTTTGTTATTGTACTATACGTAGGAGTGCACAGGGATGCACTATGCCACAGGGATACTGCAATATTACAGTTTTACAGTTTATAATTTATATTGCAGGTTAGATGTTAACATGTTGCACTAACTGCTAAAATAATTGTCATGTTAGTCAGAAGGTTTACTGTATTGCTGTTCTTGTGTTGAAACTGTTTCATATGTTGCACTGCAGGGGGGGTAGCTATGTGCTGCTTGGCAGCAGTGATTATTAAATTATGCTGGATAGATAGAGATAGTGGGCTGGGATGTGGCCCCTGTAGCTAGCTAGGCAATCCATCCAGGGTGGTGCAGGTGTTTAGGTTACCAGGATGATAAAATTGGTACTGCTGAAGTGGGGAGTAGAATGCCATGGGAATTTCCACCATAATGGCAGTGTGGCCAGTGGTGCAAGGAAGGGGCAAGTGGAGGGGAGTGTGCATACCATCCACTTGTGGCCAGTGTCATGTAGCTGGGCCAGAGTGCTCACCGGGGTCAGCAAGCATTTAAGTAGGGGGAGAGATATGAGCCCCCTTCTGGAGCTTATGGGTAAATCAAGGGTTAACCACCGCTGCCATTGGGACTGCCTGCAGGTCAGGTGGGGACGGTGAGTGCAGAGGTACTTAGAGGAAAAAATTTAGAGGGAGAGGAGGTCTGAAACTGGGGAAAGAAACAAATGGGGTCGGATGTGAGAGTGGCTGGGGTGAGGGCAATTTCCCACCCTGGCCAGCACTGGGAAGTCAGGTGTGCTGTAGCTGGCATGGGCCAGTGCTGCAGTGAGAAGCATATTGTGAGAGAACCCAGAGTGAGAGAAGCATCCCAGAGAGAATGACATAGCCAAATGGAATGGAGGGTGATGAGCGGCGGGGTAGGGGCGATAGCCTGCTTGGTCCTACATCAGGACTGCCAATCAACAAGGAGTGACATGAAGACCATCAAGTGCCCAGTCAGTGAGCGAGGTAGACCAGAGTGGAGATCTGGGTGAGGTGGGGCCAATTTCCCACTTCCCAGCCACAATCCCCAAAAAAGCATCTAAGGTACAGCCGTGTGGAAAAGAGGAGCAAGCCACTCCATGTGGTAGTCAGCTGCCAAGAGAAGGGATTGAGTGTGTGTGCCAGCCACAGGTGGAGAGAGAGAGAGAGAGAGAGGGAACTGAGGAGAAACAAGCCAAGCCACAACTCATCTAGAGATGTTCCAGTGTGGTGGGCTGGCATATAGGATAGTGCAGGTGGAGAGAAAAGAGAGGTGTGAAAGTGGCTGCCTTTGTGTAGAGAGGCCATACTGGCCCAGGAATTGTGCTGCTGTCAAGTACTTCAGCCTGATTCAGCTCCACTAAACTGCATGTGGGGATCTTCACGGTCAAGCTAACCACAATGCAAGCCTTAACAATGTGAGACCACACGGTCCAGGAATTGAATCTTCCCCACTGTAGTAATTGCTTCATGGAGTGACAGTTTGATTGTTTACATTCCTTGAATTAAATGGAAAGCTTTTTATTCTTTCATCAGCTGTGTGGACAATGGCTCATTTATGACCTGTTAGTGCATCTACCCCACTCCCCCCCCCATAGCACAGCATCCTGAGAGAAGTGGCACCTCAACTCCAGCACCATGGACCAGGTAATTTAAATGCAGCCATTCTGTACAAGTTTTCTGCTGTGTGGTAGCTCCTTCCCCTTAGACATCCTGCCATCATACACCTAGACACAGGGATTGGGCCACATTTACATTTCATTTACACTTTTCAAGCATTTCATTGGGAAATCATAATCTATCCCCAACAATTATCATGCTACTGGGGGCTTCAGATCCTGGACCCAGACACCATCACCTCCCCAAGCCCGAGGGGTATTCTGGCTTCCTGGTGTTACCCAGAAACCAGGTCTGGGGTAAATAAATCAGATTCTTGTATGTCTACAGTGCTAGCCAAAGAAACAACCACACAAGCAGAAGTAATAATGATAATTTATTACAATACTCACACCAAGCATGTGACAGAGAAAATCACAAAGGAGTTGGGTTCTCGCCAGTCTCCAGAAGAATGTACCAAATCTCAGTGAGGAACTGGCTTACACAAGGTTATATACCATAGATAACATCAACAACAGAGATTACATATATGGTTATAAACAGAGAAACAGAATGTGTTGGTTCTATATTATAAACAAGGCGTTCTTCCTTGGATAATTACTTAGGAGACAGAATTACTAATGAGTATGTGAGACAAAGGCTTTGTCTCTGTCAGCATGAAGCTTAGACAAAGAGAAATGCTGACAGGCCACGACTACATGTGGCTTACTAGCCTAAGTGCAAGACACACACTACATGTGATTATATGAGAATAGAAGTATATAAGTGTATACAGTAATCACTGATAATCCATAAGAGTCATCTTATCAGTGATTAGGTAGATTATATATAGAATATATGTAAAAGACAAATGTAATGCATTATAGTGAGGTATAATGATCATGCATGATATAATCCTATAAAAGATGTGAACATTAGCATATATTATCAGCAAAGCACATTTCTGGCACTCATGCTTATACAATGGGTGCCTAAATCTACATGTTAGTGCAAAATAGCAGTATCGCAGTAAAATAGACCAGGAATACAGTGTAAGGTGTATGTGGGATGATCAGGGGCATAACCCAGGTGCAACAGTCCCCTCTTTGTTGCCCTAATTGCAAAAGTGGAAACACAGCAAAAAGACAACGGTTAGGCACCATTCATCTACAGGCCCCGAGACACGAGCCAGACAGAGGAATTTTAACTGGTCATGGTAGTATTTTAGAGGTTTCCTCAAACAACAAAATGTATTTATAAGAAAAATGTTAGTAAACCTTGTATTATTATAAAAATTTGAAATGTAAACTTCACAATGGGGTTTTTCAATATCATAACAATGTCATTACTGATATGTATCAGGTGTGTATCTGTCCTGTTGAGAAGAGATTGGACAGACAAACTTAAGTTGCCTGTATGGATATTAAAAATATGTAAAAATTGAGACAAAGCATCCAGATAGTCAGGACTAGACTCAGTGGTATCTGGTTCTGGGATGGGAACAGGTGTGATCACAGTATAACCAATAACCTGTTTAGGGAGTAAAAATAGAAGTTAGAAAAGTTCACTTTGCATAACTTTAGTCCATATCAGAAGAATGTATAGTTGGTCACCACACAATGTTCTCCATCAGCAGAATATACCACCTTGAGGATGGCATTTTTCAGTTCGCAAGTTGAACAGGTCACAAAATTTCATTGTCCACAAGCCATAAACTACGAACAATTCCAGGGATAAATCCAGGGTTTCTTCAAGTGTAAGACGAAGATTCATAGTTCAAATTAGATGCGTTTAGATTTTCCAAAGTAAGATCCAAATGTTCAGGAGGCTGCAGTGTTTGCAGAGGCCTCAGCAGGGGGTGCATTAGATTGCGGATTGAGTTTTACAATGGAATAGCAATAGTGTTGTGGAAGGTGATCACACTGCTGCACAAAGTGTAAAAGTTTATGACAGTACTCAGTTTGTATGAGGTGCCAACCAGGCTTGGAAAACAAGCAGTGAAAAAAATAGATTTCTTGCTCGTAGTTAAAATGAAGAAGACTCTTCTTGCTGAAGTAAGAGGATTGCCCCCACCCCAGGCTTGGCTTCATAGTATGTATAACAATGAGCTTGATTGTAGAATCTGAATTGGCTGGACCGAGTACAGTTTATTTGAGAGTTCACAAGAGGAAGCCTAATTTCAATTATTAGGCCAGTATTCACAAGTTGGTAAGACAAGTTGGAAGATGTCACATCTGCATAAAAGGTAATAATCCTTCCAGGTATGACAATCAAAATTCGGAGTCAGTCACAATTCCAAGACCTCATAGTAAACAAACAAAGGAGGTAGTTTCAAACTTTCATGATAAAAGTTCCCATCAAGATGACCAGTAGAATGAATTGTTGTCAGATGATCAGAGATGGATGTTGACAGATGAAAATGCAGTAATGACACTGTGAGAGTCACAAACAAGGCTTCCTGGATTGTGCAGGAATAAGTTTCAAAACATGGTGCAATACCGGTGTGTGTGGTGATATACCCAAGGTTTCTTGCCTTTGGCAAGAGAATAGTGCTAGGTTCAAATAAATACTTGTTAACACATGCAATAGAAGTGCATTTGGGGCAATACCACTGACCCATATGACTGTTATGTATGAGATCAGGGATATATCCTAATTCCAGACCCTGGAAGAGATTACCAAAGGGTTGTAAGAACATAATAGCTGTAGGCAGTGCAAAGGACTTCCCTAGCTATGTGATGCTCATCTGCTTCCTTAATGTAAGCAGAAATTAATGCATTAATATTAACCTTTGTCAGGTCAAACCAATTCACAACATCCTTAATACTGTAAATGTAAATCGCTCTTCATGAGCAAGATCATGTATACCATGCAGTAGGGGAGGTATGATATTATATTTCATACTACCATAAACCTTTAACATATGCTTGAATAATGGCCATATCAGCCCTATGTCAAATAGATATGTCACAGCCAAATAGGCCTGTGGCTAAACCTGTTTCTTTTTAACAAAAAAACCCAATAATGCCTAGTGTGTTTGGGTAGGTTTACAGTTATAAGATGTACCACTAATGGTCAAGATGTGAAAATCCTGTCTGTGTGTGTGTGTGTGTGTGTGTGTGTGTGTGTGTGTGTGGTGCTATCAGTCTCTGTACAGGGGGTCATTATTGAGTACCTGGTATGCTGCCAGGGTATCCAATAACATCATTACTTAAAAAAGTAGGAAATGTTTGTTGAGAAACATATAACAAATCATTCCAAGTTCCAAAGGGTAAGATTTAAAATCACTGGGATGTGCATGAACTGCACATTATTAACTAGGGTACCTGGTTGGGAAGTGGTGATTAGACCACTGGGTGGGCCAGGGTCCTGTTTTGGGAACTCAGTATCTGGTGTCACAAATTCTGGGGCATCATAGGGTAAAACCTTAAGGTCTAATGGCTTTTATTGCCATATAAATGTTGGATGCAAAATTCCTGATTATCAATACAATGTAAACAGGGGTCCAGATCAAGTCTAACTGCTAGGATTGATCCGAAGCAATGATCATAACATTTAGTAGAGCCTCACTGCCCTCCTGGATGATGAACATGTCTTCTAGGACTTCAGTGTGAACTCCACAGGATACAATGAGATCACGTGGGCTTTTGAGGTACTCTCTGCCTCAACAAGCTCTTTAGGTTTAGGTCACTGGTTCTTATCTGCAGTACAATGTGCAGTTTGGGCTTGTAAGAAGACCCACACTTCTAAAAATAAAAATAAACATACAGCAATCATCTCTCTCTGACACCTAAAAGGAAGAAGAAAAGAAAAACATAATTAGTTCAGTACTATTCCGCCCATTGGGGTTAAGGAAAAGTAATTTAATCTCCTTTAAACAGTTTCAACTGATTGGCATGTAGCCATATGTCAGTGGATTTCTTGTTCTGGGGTAGTCTAACTTGGTAGACTGATGGACTGAGTTTGTTTACAATGGGGTAGGGCCTGTTGTTGGGCCTTGCCCATACATTGTGCAGCAAACAAGTGTATCTTTTGGATGCCTGGTTAGAGTTGTTTGATATATTTGTCTACTGACACTCTGTCAGCAGTGGGGGCACCAAGGTCCAGACGTAAGTGTTTTGGGAGTCTCATGGACCATCCAGTCATGATTTTCAATGGGGTACACTGTGTACCTGCAGAGGGTGTTCCTCTTATTGCCATAAGGAGCAACAGCAATGATGAATCCCATTCTTTGGGGTTTTCCTGAACAAATTTGGATAACATCACTTTGATCTGCTTGTTAGCCCGTTCCACCTGTCCTGATGACTGTGGGTGGTAAGGGATATGAAACTTTTGTTTTACCCCTAACAGATGCAGAGTTTTCTGCACTACTTTGGCTATAAAGCCGGCTCCCTGATCAAAATCTACCTTTAGGGGTAAACTCCACCTGGTAAATAGCTGGTTTACCAAGACATTTGCAGTCACTTTTGCTGTGTTGCTCTTTGTTGGGATAGCCTTGACCCATTTAGAAAATAGGTCGGTGATCACCAGTGCAAACTTATTGTTGTTCTTAGTGGTTGGCATAGGGCCAATGTAGTCAATCTGGATGTTGTCCCAGGGGCCTGAGTGCCTCTGGGGTAACAGTTTAGCATTTTTATTTGTTGGTATAGGATTGTTCTATGCACAGATCAGACAGTTATTGATGTAGTATTCTACATCATTTCTCATGTATGGCCACAAGACAGAAGATTTCAGTCTGTCTAGTGTTTTATTGGCTCCCTGGTGTCCACCAGTTGGAGTATCATGTACTTGGTACAGCAGATAAAATCTACCCTCAGGTGTTTAGGAACCTCCCATAACTTTTAAGGAGTTTTACGGCAGTGATACCAAATGAGTAGGCCATCACTGGATAGGTGAAGGCCATTTTTCACTTTCTTATAAGGGCTTATTTCTGGAAGTTCTTCCTCAGTTCCTTTATCAAAGAACCTATACACTGCCCTCAAATGGGGGTCTTTCTTTTGTGCGGACACTAGATCCATAGGCTCAAAAGGAGTGGTGTCTTTATTAATGGCAGCAACACATAGTGTAGCTGGGACAAAGGAAGTTTTCATTTCCCATGTGTCCTCTCCCTGAGCACCATCTTTTGCCAGTGAATCAGCATGGTTGTTATAAGGAGCATAAGGTTCACATTTACAATGTGCTCAAACCTTATGAGTGTACAGTTTATATTTAAACTGTTTGGTTAGTGTTGTGATGTACACAAACAAGTCTTTGTATTTTAAAGGAGCACTATTAGAGGACTGAAAGTTTGTTTTCTTCCAAAAGGGTAGAAATTCAGTCAGGGATAAACAGACCCAATTAAAATCTGTAATAAAGACCGTGTCTGCAGTGCCTTGCTGTAGCAATTACAGAGTACATGGTTGTTTATCAGACTGTGCAGCACACTTAACCCTCTCATGGAGTGCTGGTGTCATGTTACATAGGGAAAAATCTTTGTATTTCATTATCAACAACAAGCTGTTTCATTCTGAAGGACTTGCCAGCACTGTAAGCCATCCACAAACATTTGTGGTAATTATAAGGAGACTTCTCACCCTCCTGCTTTACATTGTCTGCCAGGCATGTTTTAACAATGCTTGGATACTGCACATAAATTATGGTACACCTTCTAGCAATGCATACTCTGTCATCACTTGGGCTGGCAGTATAGCCTAGAGGTTAGAGGAATGAGGTGTGAACAAGCTTGATACATCAGCAGACCAGACCTGAGTTTGATTCTCACAACCTGCATTTGCATACTGTGTGACTCTGAGCAAGTCACTTAACCGCCCAGAGCTCCCAGGTCACCCCTGAAAACAGGCACTTGAGCCTAGTGGGCCTTACTCGGTTACCAAAGACTAAAATAAATTAAAATAAAAATCTAAAATAAGAATTCCAAACCCTGCTATCTGACTCTTATTGGTATGTGAGGCTGAGTCATCAGTAAAAACACGACCCATAGTGGTGTCTATTAACTCTTCCTGAGCTTCTGTCAGAAAGGGCCCTGGGATAGGTAGGTCAGGGGCTTGGAGTGTACAATCATGGGTCTCTCCTGTAAATTGTAGGCCATGGGCCAACAAGTATGAAGTTTTGATAGGAAGAACAGTGATGTCATGATCCTGTAAAAGGAGAGCAGTGTGTAAGTCTGGCATTGGAGACAGAGTCATCTTTTACTCTGTCTCACAACAGAAAGTTAGTTGGCAAATGATTGGAATGCAGCACAATGGGTGCATATCCAATGATGTACATAAAGTATCTCACTGCCCAGTATGTAGCCAAAAGATTCCTTTCACAAAGGTTGTATTTCAGCTCCACTGAGGAGAGCATCTGAGATGCATAGACAATGGGCCTAACATGTACATTGAACTTTTGTGCTAAAACTGCTGAGATTGCTATATCTGATGTAGCAGTTTCCAAATGATACCCTAAAGCTGGGTTAGGATTAATCAATGCTGGAGCTATGGTCAGTGATCCTAAAAGAAAAGACAATAATATCAACTATACAATATCTTGCAACTTCTTGCCATAAGTGCCTGCTGTTGTCTGTGCTGAGAATAACCCAGACTGTTCCTGGCTTGTGCCTGCTATTGCAGCCACAGTATGGGATGATCCAGGTGTCATTGGTGGAGGGGGTCCTGCATTATGTGCAGGCAGTGCTGGCACTATGGGGGTGCCTGCACAGAGGAGAAAAGTGGTGTGCAAGCTGCATGCAGTTCTCCAGCTATGGATTATGGTTCAGTAGCCATCAGGGGTGGAGAAAGTAGTACTGGAAAAACTGGCAGCACAGGTTGAGAAATCAAACCTGTACCCCCTCCCATGTGGCCTGTGATGCTGAAAATATCACAGCCATGGGGCTTTCATAATCAGGGTTGTCCATCCGCCTTCAAATGCATATTGGGTTTCCCCACTGGAAGGTTGCTGGATGGTAGCAACATTGTTTTTAAGGTGACGGCTTAAGTTATTAGTGGGCTGCATGTGCCCAATACTGTTAGCGTTAGGAAAAACAGCACATTTAGTCCTCTCGGGAAGGGCTGCTGTTAGATAACATAGGGGAAAAATCATCACATTCCACAAAATTAACAGTAATGTGTTCCTTAGCCAAGGACATGCTAGCAGTATAATCATTGTTAACTGTAGCTGCTGCTGCAGTGTCTGCCACTGACTTCATAACATTAGGCTGTGTACCAGCCTCATTCAAAAGTACGTCAACCTAATTTTCAATGAGATTCTTCTGTTCCTCAGAAACACTAGCCCTATAGATAACATTAGGAATCATACCTAAAACCTCCGGTATATTTCGTATGGCTAAGGCAGCAATCACAGTTCCCTGTGATTGAATGATCTGACCTCCGTGATGTAGTGGTCGGCCATTTTGGATTACTTCATGGGTGCCACCATCTTGGGCTACTGTATTATGACCATCATCACATGACTATGAGCAGCCATCATAGGGATGGCATTGGGGATGCAACGTGATGACATGTGTGACCTCCATTTTGAGATTCTAACAATTCTTTATTTTGTGAATCACAGAAAAATGAGTGGCTAGCCTTTGTTCTAGTCCACCCAACAGCACTCTGCAAGTGTTTGAAATTAAACTCAACACCAGAAGAGGCAAAGTCTATGGGCATTAAGGTGGTATGCCCTGCCAGTACCTCTGGCTGATGGTGCAAGCTCGCCATTTCTGACTTGCAGTTTATATGATCAAACTGAGAATTGGTCTCACACAAACTATACATAATCTGTTTCTCCAAGTTTCTACATTCTAGCTCCTCACTTACCTGAGTGAGTACCCTGCTAAGTGCTTCATTTTTAGGTAGCAATATTTTTTTAGTGTGTAAAACTTGTCTTTTATCTAGAGAAGCACCGTTACATTTGTTTTTCAAAGCAAGGGATTCCTGTCTGCTGTTAATAGAATCACATAACACTAAATCTTGCTGCTGAATCAAGGTCTGGTTTCAAAATATCAGCTTGTTTACTCTTTCAGCAGACTCAATATTTACTACAGCCATCTCATCCCTAAGTTCCTCATTTTCAACACGTAAGGTATCATTGATGTCAGCCAGAACACCATTCGTTTGTAAAACCTGTTTACTATCAAGTTGTGCCTTTTCACAGTTATCTCTGAAGGCATGCAGTCCCTGGCTGTTATTATTAACACAGTCGTGTAACAAAGACTCATTCTGCTGCTTGCTAGCAGTGTACTTAGATTTCAAAACAGACAGTTCATTTAAAGCAACCTCAATGCCTGTAAACAGCATTGCAAAGAGCAATCCTTCAGGATTAACTCTTTTGGTACCATGATTCAATTTACTATAGTGTTCAAAGATAGCCCTTAAAGGATCATCGCTGCTCTTTGCTACATCAGCAAAATTCTCCCAACCACCATAGGCAGCTTGGTATTGTGAGGTATACAGCCTCAACTCAACACTGATTATTTCAGACATGTCTATATAAAATGAGAAACTCTTTAGCAGTCTGTGGATCAGGAACTCCATTTGCAACCAAAATACCTGACAGCACACAAACAGTCTTTGGTGAATGTGGGCTCCTAAATGAGTATAACCTACTAGGATTTAAACCCACAAATGAAAGCAGTCTATCTGTCTGTTCGGATCCCTTTACAGCTGTGTATTCCCACAGAAGAAGAAAAAAAAAAGCTCACTACATAGGGTTAAATGTCTGGTAGGAGGTCTGTTTGTCTAAGTTTTATGCACTGAGGATCAAAAGCAGACCAAAGAGATTTACGCAGAAGATGCTATCTGCTGCTTGTCACTGGGGATTTCTCGTCCATTTTGTTAATTTACAAAGGAAATTAAAATGTAACTTTGACTAACACCCAGACATTTGCTGCAGTCACCATGAATGTTACCCAGAAACCAACTCTGGGGTAAATAAATCAGATTCTTGTATGTCTACAGTGTCAGCCAAAGAAACAACCACACAAGCAGAAGTAATAATGATAATTTATTACAATACTCACGCCAAGCATGTGACAGAGAAAATCACAAGGGAGTTGGGTTCTCGCCAGTCTCTGGATGAATGTACAAAATCTCAGTGAGGAACTGGCTTACACAAGGTTATATACCATAGATAACATCATGGCAACAGAGATTACATTATGGTTATGGATATGAGGAACAGAACGTGTTGTTTCTATATTATAAACAAGGCGTTCTTCCTTGGATAATTACTTTGGAAACAGAATTACTAATGAGTATGTGAGACAAAGGATTTGTCTCTGTCAGCATGAAGCTTAGACAAAAAGAAATGCTGACAGGCCACAACTACACGTGGCATACTAGCCTAAGTGCAAGACACACACTACATGTGATTATATGAGAATATAAGTGTATACAGTAATCACTGATGATCCATAAGAGTCATCTTATCAGTGATTAGGTAGATTATATATGTAAAAGACAAACATAATGCATTATAGTGAGGTATAATAGATCATGCATGGATCATGATATAATCCTATAAAAGATGTAAACATTAGCATATATTATCAGCAAAGCACATTTCTGGCACTCATGCTTATACAATGGGTGCCTAAATCTACAAGTTAGTGTAAAATAGCAGTATCACAGTATAAAAGACCAGGAATACAGTGTAAGGTGTATATGGGATGATAGGGGGCATAACCCACGCGCAACACTGGAGGGCCCCTTCCACCTCAGCTAGATGTAAAGAGGTGGATGAACTTTCTCCAGTCACCCCCACCACCTGCCCCGACATGATGGAGAACCACCCTGACCATGCCTCTCTGGCCCTCCTCCACACAGCTTAAGACCAGCAGGAAAAGGGGTATATCCCTCTTAGCAGGCCTCCCCAGGGCACCCCTACCCACCTCCATTACCTATCCACTGAGTAAGTTTGTGCGCGACATTCTCAAATAAAACAAAAACCCATTTTTGATGTACCACCCGAACTCACCAAGTTGTCCGCAGCCCCAGGTGCCCAAAGAGGTGTAGGTGGGATAAATGGCAATAGTCACAGATGAGTCCAGTCAGGGAGTGTAACTTCAGAGGCTGGAGTCCAGCAGGTGGGGACCTTAACCCCCTTTAGCCAGTACTGCTCTGGCCCCTTCAACAAATCCCCATCCCTGCCCACTGACCAATAGGTTGGCTGCTAGATCCCCCATCCAAAACTGTGTCACTGGCCAGCCTGGAGCTGGCCATTTTGTGCCCTTACTGGAGGGAGGGCTTCCAGCAGGAGCCCCTGTGCCAATTACTTCTCTCACTTTAGCTGGGGGAAGGTCCCCTTGGACATGGGCATGGTGGTCTCTATGCCCACCCCCTTAATCCTGCCCCTTTGGAAGAACACACCACACACACCATCTGTTTGGGTTCAGAAGTCACAGCACAACTTTACTCAAACTTAATTTCCATGTTATAGGCATATAATCTTAATTGTTCATATTTGCATTTATTTACATTTCAGTTACACTTTTCAAGAATTTCATTGGGAAACCATAATCTATCCCATACAGTTACCATGCTACTGGGTCCTGGCCCCAGATGCCATTCTCCCCCTTCCCCTCCCCAAAGTCCTGTGGAGTGTCCTGGCCTCTCAAAGAGCCCCTTCCACCTCAGCCACATGCGAAGAGGCAGACATGTTTTCTCCAATAACCCCCACCCCACCCACCCTGCCAAGGTGCAGAAATCCAGAAGCCTTCCGAAAACCCCTACCCACCAAAGAGGAGCACAGAAAAACCTTGCCTGTGCCCCCCTCACCAACATTTACCTGCTCCATCTTTCAAGAACAGTGGTGATCACCTGGATAAATTATGGTTTTCAACATATTTTGAATCGACAAGTTAAACAAATCTGACCCTATGGTGTAGAAAAGACCAGGACAGTACATCACTGTCTCCTTGTTGGCAATTGTCTGTGTGCCCCTTCAGCTGACAAACCTGCCCACTTGCTTGTTCAATTTAACCCTTGCCTGGTCAATGGCCTTGGGCTCCCAGGTGTGGTGCCAGTCCATGTGTGGCAGCATATCTGACTACATCAGCTGGCACCCGGGCAGCATTGCCCACAGGGCAATCCAATCCCACTTGATCCATGGGATGAGCTCCACTGTAGCCTGTATCCGTATGTTATTACCTCCAAAATACATGACTAGTATATTAGGTATCACAAATCTCTTATTTTGCAGCTGGATGCAGGGCATGAGTTGTTCCCATCTCATGCCCCGCATGCTGAACCACTGGACAGTGGACTCCTCCTCGGGTAACCCCAGATTTGTCCTGTACGGCCTTGCTTCTGACCTCTTCTGGAACCAAAACACACAGAAGGATACCAATATCCACACCCACATCAGGCGCTTCGACCTTAATAGGGTATTCGAGAAAGAAGAGAAGAGAGGTTAATTTTACACTTGTAGTGGCCTAAAATACTGTATCTCTTAAACCTGCTGGACTGCCATCTCCCAATTCTTTTAATATCCCCCTTGGCCAGGCCCAGGCTGGTGGCTGTACTGGCAGTTCGAATCCTAAATTAATATTTCCCGAACTGCCGTGGATAGAGACCCCAAGAGCCAAGCCCTATCCTCAGCACCTGGCCAAACTGGTACCACGATGAATACACTCCATTGATGTGAATCAGTAATTGACTGCCCTTGAGTGTCCAGACAATGAGGAATTATTCCACTGCCCGAATAGGGCAGATTTTGGTTTGTGCTGCCCTCCTAAGGATGACTTGCATCCCCCTTCCCCGTTGATCTGTCTTGAACCTCCAAAGCCATATGATTATCCTGCCCTCTTGAAATTCAAGATCTTCCCTCCTGAGCCCCCCTACGTGGTCTGACTTGCTGGCAGACACTATTTTCCCAATTTTGAAGGCCCCTAAAAAAAAAATGAGCAGAACACAGCCTGGAAAATCTTACACTCGTACCCATTGCTAGTGCAGCTGTCCAAAGCCCACACTGGTGCCGCCAGCTCTTGGAGTGAAATGGGCCTCCACACATCCTCTGCAGGCAAGGACTTATGATCCCAGCCTTCCATAAATTTCTTCATGGAAAAATGCTGGGTCACATCACCACACCAGAGCAGTTTTGTTGAAGAATGCTATTCCTGCCAGCATTGACCCCACCGTCGACCTCAACACACTATTCTCCATCAATTTCCATAAAAAATCTAGGATGTTAGCTGCAGACCCTGACCAGTGGTCTTCTACCCGCTGAGCCAAGCAAAAATCTAAGAATTGGGAACCTCCCCAGCTGTAAGCACCCCATGTCCCAGGGCCCACCAACCTCGATATTACCTGCCAGACCCCACCCAGCTGTTGTCCCACAGCCAGGTGGGGAGGGTCAGCAGGTCTTCCTTGGTCTTGGGTGCCAGCATCTAGAATCTACTCCACTGAAAACTAGAAAGTGAATCTTCAATCTAGTTACCCCCTCCCCCCGGAACATGCCTGGCCCTAAAAGTGATATTGAGCTTCAAGTAATGCAGCACAAACCTGTGCAACAAACCACATACCCTTTCGCAGTTTGCAAACTTTTTATTTATAACCTGCAGTACCCCCATGTTGTCGGACAAAACAAAACATTAATTTATTCTGAAGCCTTCTGCTCCATACTTCCAGGGCGACCATGATGGGAAAAAACTTCCAAGAAGGTCACATTCCTGGTTAGGCTCATGTTGTACCATGTTTGCAGCTTAGCGGCTGTGCACCACTCACCCTGGCAATAAATACCAAACCCCAGACCCCTGAGGTGTCCATAAAGAACTTCAGCTCTCCATTGGTGGTGGATGGTGCCTGCCAAAGGGCCACCCTATTAAAATTAGTTAAGACCTCCACCCAGATCTCCAAGTCAGCTTTCATGCTCTTGTGAATCCAGATGAAGTGGTGCGGCGAGCGGATCCCGGCCATAGCTCTGGCCAGCCACCTGCAGAAGGGACTCTCCATGGGGATAACCTTTCATGCAAAATTAAGGTGCCCATGCAGCTCCTGTAATCGATGCAACATGACCTTCTTGGACCATCCCCCCACTTCCCGTGCCAGCTGGACGTACTTCTGCACCTTGTCCACCAGCAACCTGGAGACCCCTGCTGCAGAGTCCATTTTAATGCCTAGGAATGTGATTCTGGTGCATGGGTCCTCGGTTTTATCCACGGCAAGTGGAACACCAAATTCCTGTATGATGTCCATGAAACCTTTGAGTGTCCTACTGCATGAGTCTTCACCTCCTGGCTCGATAAAGAGGAAGTCATCCAAGTAGTGGATGATGGATTGGACCCTGACCTTGGCACATACCACCCAATTCAGGAAGGTGCTGAACTTCTCAGAAATGGAATATGAAACCAAACAGTCCATTGGCATACACCTGTCCATGAAATATTGGTCCTGTACTTTCATGCCCAGCAGGCAGAAATACTATGCGTGTATGAGGATAAGGTGAAATGCCGACTCTAAGTCTGCCTTTGCCATCAGTGCCAGCCTCCCATATTCCTGCATCCAACGTACCACCACATCAAAGGACATATGAGATATAGTGGCGAGCTCAGGGTCTGTCTGGTCACTGACCGAATCCCCATATGGGAAGGAAAGGTGATGAATGAGGTAAAATTCACATAGAGTTTTTTTTTTTTTTGGTACCAACCACAGGGGAGAGACCTGCAGGTTGTACAGAGGGGGCATGGGGAACAGTCCTACTATCCACCCCAGGTCCACCTCCTTCCAAAGTTTCTCACCCACTATCTTGGGCCTGTCAATGGCAGACTTCAGGTTGGCCACCTCCTGGGCAACCCGAGGGCCTGTATGCTGGATCCGAAAACCAAAACTAAAACTTCTGTTCAATTTAAATGCCACAGCTCTATTTGGATTCTCCTTTAATCAGTGAAGAAGGGTCGATACCTTAATTGATAAGGGAGCCCTTCCCAGCCTTATGTAAGGCAGAGTTGCCTCTGGTGATGTCGCCCTCACTTTTCTTTCCACACTTTTCCCTGACTCAGACCTCCGCACCAGTCCACTGGGTTGCTTGGCACACAGGCTAGATACTGCCCCAAGCATGTACATAAACATGCCCTGGAGTAGTGCCATATTTTTTGTTACCTTATTCATTGGTCCCATCAACTCCCTGCCCCATTGTGGGGTTTCCTCCAGCAATCTGTCCTATTACACCCTAATATCATCTGGACCATGATTGCTCCCACCCCCTGCCAACATGCTCCTGACTGAGCTGTCCTGGCTCAGGATGGACTGGTGCCTGACCTCCTCCTCACACCCAAATGACAACTCAGAAGCAGAATAGACAGAGTACTCACCAACTAATGCTACTGCCTCTGGCTCTTCCACAAACCATTTGAGAGACTCATCCAAGGCTTCAGCACTCCTCTTCTTCAATGCTCCATTGAGCTGGACCAAGGGTGTGGTAGCAGAAGGCTAGGACAGGGGAGGGGCCAGGGTACTGCAAGCCCTAGGAGGAAACATAGAAACATAGAATCTGATGGCAGATAAGGACCATTTGGCCCACCTAATCTGCCCATTTCCCTACCTAACAGATAAACTGCAGATACTAGTTAACCAACAACCTACCTCCTCCTACCCCCTACTAGAATTGCCTTGTCTGTCCCATGCATTCTTGAATTCCCTCACTGCTTTTGACTCTACAACCTCCTCAGGAAGGCTATTCAATGCATCTACAGTACAACCCTCTCTGTGAAGAAATACATCCTCACATTACCTCTGAGCCTTTCCCCCGCTATCTTCAATTGTGCCCCCTTGTTCTTGCACATCTCTTTTTCTGAAAGATGCTACCTTGTTGGACTTTGTTGATTCCCTTGAGGTATTTAAAAGTTTCTATCATGTCCCCCCTCTCCCTCCTTTCCTCAAGGCTATACATCTTAAAGCTCCTTTAGTCTTTCTTCATATGTCTTCTGGTGCAGACCCTGCACCATTTTGGTTGCCCTCCTCTGGACAGCCTCCACCTTGTCTATATCTTTGCAGAAATGGAGTCAGCAGAACTGTACACAGTATTCCAGATGTGGTTTTACCAACTGTCTGTACAGAGGGACAACAACTTCCTGTTTTCTACTGGTGATGCCTCTCCCTATGCAACCCAGTATCCCCCAGCCCTCCTTACTGCCTTCTCATATTGCTTTCCCACCTTTAGGTCATCTGATATGACTACCCCCAGGTCCCTTTCCATTTTTTGTTGTTGACAGTATCTCACCCCCCATTGTGTACTCTTCCCATGGGTTTCTGTTTCCCAGGTGCATTAATTTGCACTTCTTTGCATTGAATCTAAGCTGCCATACATTTGACCATTGCTCCAACCTTGCCAAGTCCTTTTTCATCCTTTCCACCCCACCTTGCGTATCACCCTGTTGCAGATCTTTGTGTCATCTGCAAAGAGACATACTTTTCCTTACAGTCCCTCTGCAATGTCACTTAAATAGACCTTAAAAAGGACTGGCCCCAGTACTGAACCCTGCGGTAACCCACTAGTAACCCCCCTTTCTTCACTGTGGACTCCATTTACTATTACCCTCTGTGTCCTGTTGTTCAGCCAGTGTTTTACCCAGACTACCACCCTGGGACCCAGTCCCAGGCTGGCTAATTTGTTTATTAATCTTTTGTGTGGGACTGTGTCAAATGCCTTGCTAAAGTCTAGGTAGGCTATGTCCACAGCCACCCCTGATCTACTACTTAGTCACCCAGTCAAAGAAATCAATTAGATTTGTCTGACATGACCTTCCCACTGTGAATCCATGCTGCCTTGGTCCTGTGCCCCACTGGCCTCTAGGTACTCAACAATTCTTTCCTTCAGAAGTGATTCCATCATTTTTCCTACCACTGAGGTCAAACTGACAGGTCTGTAGTTTCCTGCCTCTGTCTTGCTCCACTTTTGTGAAGGGGAATCACATCGGCCCTCCTCTAGTCCTCAGGTACCACACCATCCTCCCATGATTTATTAAAAAGGGTAGTCAGTTTCATTATTAGTTCTTCTCTTAGTTCTTTTAGAATTCTGGGGTGAATCCCATCAGGCCCCATTGCTTTATCCACCTTCAGTTTTAGGAGTTCTTTCAGAACCCTTTCTTCTGTGAAAGGACTAGTATCAACCCCCCCCCCCATCCAGAGTGCTTCTATTGACTGGATTAGGCATCTACCCCTGCTCTTCCATTGTGAATACTGAGCAGAAGCATTTGTTCAGTAGCCCTACTTTTTCACTGTCACTCTGTGCCCAACCACCCTCCTCTTTATTGAGCCTCAGTATCCCTGCATGTCTTTCTTTGTTCCCTAATGTACCTGCAAAAGGTTTTATCCTCCTTCTTAACCAAGTTGGCTATCCTTTCCTCAGTTTGGGCCTTTGCTATTCTGACTGCCTTACCACTTCCTTCTGCTTTAACTGGTGCAGTTCTCTGTCCTGCTCTTTCTGTGTTTCCTTATACTTCCTGAATGCTATCTTTTTCTCCCTAACCTTCCCCACCACTTCTTTGGAGAATCATAGTGGTTTTCTCTTTCATTTTGATTTGTTTATTTGCTTCACACAAAGGCTTGTTGCCTCTGTGATGGCAGTTTTGATGATTCCCCATTGTTGCTCCACCCCACCTTCTTGCCTGTTTGTTAGTGCTTTTCTGAGGTACTCTCCCATTTTGACAAAATCAGCCCTTCTAAAGTCCAGTACCTTCACTTTTGTATGGCTTGACTCTACAGCTAAGTTTATCGTGAACCACACTGTTTGGTGGTCACTTGTTTCCAGATGGCTACCCACTTCAAGATCTGAGATCCTCTCTCCATTTCCATTTGAGAGTACCAAGTCTAAGATTGCCCTCTCCCAAGTGGGTTCCAAAACTAGCTCTCTGAGGCATGCCTCCTGTGGGGCATCGAGAATGGCCCTGCTCTTGGATGTGGCTGCAGCAAAGGTGCTCCAGTTAACATCTGGCATATTCAGGTCCCCCATCAGCATTATCTCCCCTTTCTCTGTCATCCTAAGGATGCCTTCTATCATTTCCTTGTCCATTTCCTCCCCCTGAAGCAGAGGTCTGCACACAACCCCTGTGCAGATTGTGGTGCCATTTCCAGTCTCCAGGGTGACCCACAGTGTCTCCTCTCCTCTCCCCCCTGCATCCGGGGGGAGCAGAGGATGCTGCATTGGCTGGCTAGCCCACTCCCTCAGTAACTGGGAATGTTCCTGGGCTGGTGAGGCTAGTGGAAGCCAGGTGAGAGCCCCCTTCCCACCCCACCAGCGGCAGGCTGCCATGCAGCCACATGGGCATGCTCAGAGTGCACTGCTGTGAAGAAGGAGAGAGTCAAATAGACCTGCCTGGACTTGGCCTGGCCATGTTCACCCCAGGAACTCTTGCCAGTGCCCACCCCACCAGCTCCAGCCCCCACAGAGCCCCCAGAGGACTGACCCACAGCCATGCAAGAAGCCCTCCCTATGGAGCTCTTGCTCTAACCACGCAGCACCATTAACCTCAGCCAGTGCCCTGATCCTTTGAAGAAGCTCCTCCAATCCAGCAGCAGAGGAAGCAGCCATGCTGAGCTGGGAAGTGGCCTGCAGAGGCAAAATCAAAAGGAGGAGGGTCGGGAAATGGCTGCCACATGGGAGTTGATAAAAACAATGGGGAGGCATCAGGGAAATGCAAAAACCAAGGGAAATCCACAAGAGCAGAGCCAGGAGGGTAAGGGTTGGTGCATAGCCAAACAAGAGACAGCCGTACTCGGATGCCAATAAAACAAAGGCTGACTGTGAGAAACTGCTTAGGATGCAAGAGAGTGACTTCTGTCCTATGGTCCTACACAAGGCAATGGTTTCAGGCCAGTCTGATCAGTGAGTGTAGCTTCAGAGGCCAGAGCCCAGCAAGGTGGGAACCTTTTAATCCCCTACAGCCTGCCATGCTCTGGCCCGCACAACTAATCCCCATCCCTGACCTATGACCAATAGGTTAGCCACTGGATCCCCCTTCCCCTCCTGAGCCACATCACCTGCCAGCCTGACACCGGCCATGTCATGCCATTATAAGAGAGAGGGCTTCCAGCAGGGCCTGAGGTGGTGGCAGGAGACCCCATACCAAGGCAGTATAGCGCAGTGGTTGAAGGCTCTGAGCTGCAAATCAGGAGGCCTTGGTTTAAATCCCAAAGCCCCCACTTGCATACTGTGTGACCCTGAGCAAGTCACTTAACTTCCCTGTGCTTCCAGGCTGCACCTGTAAACAAGCTTTCAGCTTAGTATGTCTCACCTGGTTAAAGATTGAAAAACATTCCTTCTCCCTCTTCCCTTCCCTTCTCTTCCTTCCTTCCCTTCCCTCCCCTCCCCTCCCATTCCCTTCCTTCCCTCCCTCCCATTCCCTCCCATCCCTCCCCTCCTCTCCTCTCCCTCATCTCCCTTGCTTGCTCCATCCCTCCCTCCCTCCTTTTCTCTCCTCTGCCCTCCTCTCCTCTCCTCTCCTCTCCTCTCCTCTTTTAAATTCTATATCCCATGTCCCATTTTCCTATTTAATATCTATGTAAGCAATAAGACATGATAGGGTGGTCGTTGTCATGAGTTAATGAATGCCCTAAGGGTGTTTTGAGGCATTAGACACTTGCACTGAGTGCCTCATGCCCCTGAGCCATGCATTAATCCATGACAGCCACCACCCCGAAGTGTCTTATTGTGCTTATAAAATGGTTACTAATGTAACAACAAATAAAAACACGACAAAATGTTTTGAATTGGAACCATGTTTAGTTTATTTAATTTGTAAGTCAACTGAGAAAAAGCAGTCCCTGCAGTATACACTGTAGGTTATTGTTATGTGCCACTTGTTAAAGAGCACCTTTCATGATGGTCCACAAAGTTACAGCTTGTAGTCATTAGGTTTACTCTGCCTTCCATATTTTGCATTTGTTTTTGAGCCCAGCTATAGCCCTGCTGCACTTATCTTTGCTGTTCAGCTGCTGGGCTGCTGGCTCTCACTGACATCACTATATGGCAAATGAGTGACTCACACTGTGCAGTACAGTGCAGTTGCAGCAGTTTTGCAAGGGAAAACTACCAGTACTAGGTGTACATACTGTGTCCCCTCTTCCCCAAGACACCCTGTTAGCAATGCATTGTGCCAAATCCAAATGCCTTGTCAGTATGTTTTTTTGTAACATTGACTTACTTCTGCCTCTGTAACAAAGCATGGGGAGTGAGAGAAGATTGAGTTGCTGTCAACACCTTTCACAGTCCTTTTGACTTTCATGCATAAATTACCCCTTCTTGCATTCATTTTGGAACTGTATTTCATTACTGTCCTCTGCAGTTAGTTTTTTGCATTCTGAGTGGCTAAAAACTGCAGGGTGTACCAGAGCTTCTACAGTAAGCCTGGTGTTGCTGTGGACCTAGGGCTTTACTGATGACATCATATATGAAAGAGAAGTGACTCACACTGCAGTACAGTTTTGCAAGGGAAAACTACATTACTAGGTGTACATACTGTGGTCTCTCTTCACCGAGACACCCTGACAGCAATGCATCATGTCAAAATCCATATGCCTTGTCAGTATTTTTTTTATGTTTTTTTTTTTTGTAAAACTGACTTACTTCTGCCTCTATAAAAAAGCATGGGAAGGAATAGAAGATCGAGTTGCTGTCAGCCGGGACAACTGTCAGTTTATGCCTCAGAGTGATTAGTGTCTATACTTTGATCATTTGAAAGCAGTAATGCCTCCTTACCCATGTCATACTGGTGCCATCCATTACTTTCTGTAGTAAAGTGCCTGGCAGTCACTCTGATCGAAAATCCCATACTGCTCCTCTGTGCTGCACCTCCTTGACATCAGCATGGCAATGCAGAATGTCGAAGACTAATTTTGGTACCAGCTCCAAATGCAAAAACTAACTGCAGAGGACAGTAATGAAATACAATTCCAGAATCAATGTAAGAAGGGGTCATTTATGCATGAAAGGCAAAATGACTGGGAAAGGTGCTCTTTAAATGTTTCTTTTGAAAGTTGATTAGATGTTTTTGTTTTGTTGCTTTTATTTATGTGGATTTAGTGCGTATAGTCCCCCCCCCCCATATCTTGGATGTTGGTGTGGTTGAGGGTACTCGGCGCCGCAGTGGGAAACAGCTATATCGCACATTTATGAAGGACATATGCTGCTCAAACGTGAAAGTTGGTGTGCCTTGAGAAATGTGTGAGCTGCTTGTTTACTGGGAGTCTCACATCAAAGTTCACCATTTATGAAAGCCTGAATTGCCAACGATCCTGGAGGCATATTGATGGTCAGTACTTTTGACTTTTTAATTATTTTAATAAATGTTTTTCTGTGGCTCTCTTTCTGCATGTGGAGAACTCTATATCAGAGCAACAGCACCAAGATTAACCAGCAATTCTGAACATCTCAGTAAGCAGTACCTAGTATTGTGGTCTGCCAACAGAAGGAGGAAGAGTGCAGTATTTAATGTTCAAAGTATTTATTTTAAAAACAATTTTTGTGTGGGGCTGTTTGCAGTAACTGGAGAACTGCCACTCTCTGCCATGAGTGTGCGAGCTGGGTGGCCTTCAGCAATGTGTGGCATGGCTGTTTGCTGTGCTTATGAGATCGGGGTTCCTCCTTTTCGGTCACTGTATTGCCAGTGATCATGGAGGCATACTGGTTGGTCATTAGTTGTCTTTTTTTTTATTTTAATAAATGTTATGTTGTGTTTACTTTAGGAGGAGAATTCCTGATGTTGAGTAGGAGCACTGAGAAATAGTCAGTGATTCCTGGAGGCTCTCCATGGGTGGCAACTGTATTTTACTTTAAAATTGTAATCTGTTTTTAGTGATGTGCTTTGCAGTGCTGGTATGTGGGCAGGGAATGCAAATTTTAGTATGGCATTATTGTGGTTTGTTTCTCCATTTGTAGCATGCTTGAAGCTGTGTAATAGACAGCTCTGTGGGCCAGTAACTTACTGTAACTATACATTGGGGATTGGAGGCCTACTATGAAACACTAGCAGAAAAGGAGGAAAGACATGGTTATTGAAACGCTGTAGCCTGCAGTTCAAGGGGCTGAAGCATCAGCCACACACACCCTGCCTGACCTATTTAAACTCTTCCTTCCTGCTTCATTCAGAAGCTTTTTTCCTTGCCAGCTGGAGGCTCTGTCCATCTATCTTCTCCCCCAGGGCCTGCTGGGGCCTGCCCCCTCCCCTGCTCATGCTTTGGGCTCTGCTGGTTTGTGCTGGACTCTATTCCTTGTGTTTCTCCTGCTTCTGTTAGTATTTTCTGCTTCCAGCTGTCCTTGCTTCCTTGTGTTTTTCCTTCTGTATTTTCATTTTGTGTTTTCTTTTTAGGGCTTTCTAATTTCCTAGCATCCTGTTGCCCTTTGATTGCATTGTACTAATCCTGTGCCTGTGTTTTCAGGCCCCCTTTTACTTACTGGATGTTGCAAACCATCAGTTCACTGCAATGTTATATCACTGCTTCAGTTCCAGCTTCGAATCCTCAGATTTCCTCTACTTGTCATTGTATGTTGCAGCTCCCACTGCTGTATTTCCACTGTCTCCTGTGCTTCTACCTTAATTGTTTGCACCTGGTCCACACTCATACAGATCAGCAGCTGCCACTCCATGTTATACCACGTTTGTTCTATAGCTCTGCTTTCACTCACTCAGTGCTAGTTCCCTGCTCCCTTGCTGCTCCTCGCTAACCTTCTACCTAATCTACTGCCTAGGAATTTTACCAAACCATACTTTTACTAAAACCTCAGTAGTCTGTTTCTGCCTCCTGCTTTATTGAAAATGCAACTATATAATCAGCTCTATTTTAGGAGAGAGGTGGTTCTACCCTACCAACATTACTGTTGGTATTTGGTGCCCTGGTGCTCAGCTTGTGACCTCCCTGTGTTCCATGGCAGGGGGACTGTGATGTCATAGTGGGGCACCCCATGGCTCAGAAGTAGTAGGGTATGCTTTATGTGGCTGATTTTGCCCTGCTCCTTCTGGCTACACGTTTCACCTGTCCATGACAAAATATATTTACCTCATCGCCTATATGGCTCTCAAAAATTCATGCATTTTATTACTATGTTCTGAATACTCCCAGCCTTCCAATAACCTAACTCTGACTTCATGGCATATGAGGTATTCATACCAATCATGTCATTCATTATTCATGCTAAATCCATAGCCCATCTGTATCAATTCTATTTAACCATCCATTTCAATTCTCTATTCATGCTGCAACCATCGCAATCACTGCTAAACCTCATCGATTTAATTTACCAAACCTCATTGAATCAGTTTCTGGCATCACAGCTTCTTACTGCTTAATGGCTTCACAGCATCTCACTACTCAATCACTTACCTTCCATGACATCATTAATTTGGTTTCTGTAGTGGAATTGGTTGGCTTGCCTTCGCTGACTTTACTCACATCACTCAATCATATTAAGCATTCCTCCATCAATCTCATCAGTCAATTGTATCAGTCCCTTGTATCAGTCGGTCATCTCAGACAATCATACCGTATGCTTTCCTTCATAAATCAGAGGCTTGCCAACCATGGCAATTACTTTCTATGGCACAGGGCTCCTTGCAGCTGATTGACCCACTCTGTACCAATTCCGCATCTTGAGCATTTGAAACTCCGGGAGGGATCTTCTCATCTGGCCTGTAATGGGAATGTTCTCAATCCAGGTGGAGCTTTAGCCACTTCCACCATCAATGGCACCTTTCGATGTAGAATTTAAGACTTCAGCTATGAGGGATGGGGCCCTCACACCCAAGAGCATACCTCTAGCTAGCTGAATCTGGTTTGGTGGCACCCTCTATGCTATTCTCCCCATGACTGCCTCTGGTTCACCTGGTCTGTTTTAGTCAGTAGGTCAGCTGAATGCTTCAGTGGTTGTTGCTCTTCTTCTCCCTCCTTGCAGGTCCTGCTTATTCTTCAGAGCTTCCGTTGTTGAAGAAGACTCTCTCAGCCCTTCATGGTATTCCTGTTAGAGGGATCATGAGAGCTTTCCACCAAACTGAAACATTTTCCTTCCCTTGGATTGGGTTTCTAAATTGCAGCAACAGAGCCATCACTAAATAAAACACCCCTAGCCTGGAGGGAAGGTGACCTAGGCCTTGGGTCCCCAGATGTTCCCCCTCAAAGGGTTTTTTCCTCTCCTCAGCACCAAAGATCATAATCTTAGTTACCCCCTAAATTACTTGGGTAGTTTCCGCAGTTATTTATGTAGGTTCCACTGTTGGATGGAGATAGATGGTGGCCCTCCTTTGCCATTCCCTCTCTCCTTGGGAAATTATGCCCTCTTGTCATAATTCATGTAACCTATGTTCAAACCATTACTCATTTCAATTATCTCAGACCACTACCCTCATCTCTGATGACCATGTATATATTCAAATTTCAATACCAACTCATTACCTCTGCAATGCTTTCCAATTTACTTCTTTTTGGGTGTTTCCTAAGCTACCTTTAGCCTATGGGAATCCTTCCCACAGCACCTCTAAGGGTGGAATCCTCCTCCGGGTTCCTGTCTTTGGCATCCTACAGCATGGTATTCCTGAGGCACAGAGAGGTGAACGGCCAAAATAAAGTTCATTCAGCAGCTACAACAAAGTTTATTCGGCAAGTTGCATAAGCAAAACACCACACTAAGTTGCATAAGCACATTGAATTGAAAGGCTGTTGTCTGCAGTTCAAGGGACTGAAGCAACAGCCAAGCCCCACCTGCCTGACCTATTTAAAGTCTTCCTTCCTGCTTCATTCAGAAGCTTTTTTCTTTGCTCCACCATTCTCCCCTCCTCCTCCTCCAGTGGCTAGCCTCTCTCCTTGGGGGTGTTTCTTACGCTACCTTTAGCCTAAGGGAATCCTTCCCGCTGCACCTCTAGGGCGGAACCCTCTTCTGGGTTCCTGCCTTTGGCATCTCTAAAGGGTGATATTCCCAAGGCACAGAGGTGAACAGCCACAACAAAGTTCATTCAGCAGCTACAACAAAGTTTATTCAGCAAGTTGCATAAGCACAACACCACACTAAGCTGCGTAAGCACATTGAGTCATATGTTTTATGGTGTTTTTCTTTACTATCTTGTGTGTGTGGTTACTATTCTGTAGGGGGTGTGGTGATTTTAAAGTTTTTTATTTATTTTTTATAGTTATGGCATGGCAGGGATGTCATGAATTATTGCTGCACAAACATGGCTGCCTGAATTCTTTTTCAAAACTACTTTGTTTCTGGGAGGCATGGATATCTTTATGTGCACTGCGTCCTGGTTGTGGAAAGGGTTTCTGACTTGGTGGTTGTCACTCCATAAGGCTCAGGGTTCTGAATCCTCTCAGTCAGTCAGGATGCAGGAAATTACCTGCCCATTTTATAAGGTTAAATAACAATGGTGTTTACTTATTCAGTGCTAGAGGTGAGCATAGAAGAGAACAAGCATTTGTCAGTGCTGAATGCTGTTGTACTAAGTCCAGCTTGAACACATTTTTACTATATATTCACCCAAGACAGACCAGATGAGATGTAATATGTCATTTGCAATGGGGTCCTGATTTTAAACAGTTTTATACTGCATTTACACAGAATAGAAACATAGAATATGATGGCAGATAAGGGCTGCCAGACCCACTCCGTCTGCCTGATAGTAGAGGTGAGATGTGATATCTTGTTTTCAGTGTGGTCCTGCTTTTATAATGTATTTTTCTACAATAAAGCATCTTAGATGCAAAATCTCCTTTTCAGTGGGCTTCTGCTGTAAGGTCCTGTTTTTAAACAGTTTTGCAATATATTTACCCAGAATAACACAACTGAGATGCAGTATCTCATTTTCAGTGGGGTCCTGCTTTCACACATTTTTGTACTGTATTTGCCCAGGATAGCACATTTCAGATGCTGTCTTGTTTTTGGTGGGATCCTACTTTTCCAGTTTTAACACTGCATTTAGCCAGGATAGCACAGCCAAGATGCAATATCTCATTTTCATTGGGGCCCTGCTTTTGCCTATTTTTATAATGTATTTACCAGGATAGTCCAGCTGAAAGGCAAGTTACATTTTCAGTGAAGTCCAGCTTTTACAATATATTTTTCCCAGGCTAGATCAATATAAATGCACAGTTCAGTGGGGGCTCTGCTGTACTGGGACCCTGCTTTTATGCATTTTTACTATATATTTACCCAAGATAGGCCAGATGAGCTGCAATTGTAATCCCCCCTCCCACATAAATATCCCTTTAAGAGTGTCCATGACCTCTAGGGTGATGCCCATTTCTATGGCCTTGGAGGTCTGGGTCAGCTGGTCTGCCCCAGCATTCCAAATGGGAGGAGTCAGCATTCTCTGCTGAAGGACAGTGATTTCTACTGAGTCAGAGTGGTGGGAGTCTAGTGCCTGGCACATAGTGCCAGCTCCCACTATCTGTAAGTTTCTTTTTAGAGGCTGGTGTCATGAAAAAAGTGCTGGTTCATGGCAGTTTGCATCCAACATAGACCTCAGAAAGTGGGGGGTGCCCCTCTCCAGAAGGAGAAAAAAATCATCTGAGGAAAGATTCATAGGTTTGTCTGTGAGGAAAATTGTGTCAGAGAGTGCTGTGGGTCAAGAATCGAAGGTGATGTTTAATCTTTATTCAATGTAAAGTGTGTGAGGTGGTACTCAGTAGTGTCCTCCTTCCCTAAGAGAGGGACAATCCCTGACAGGATGCCAATTCCTGTCAGCAGCTGGAGTTTTACCTCAGATTATGTGCTGTGTGGGCTGTTCTGCCTGAAATAGAAGATGTTTTGTCCCCGGTAAGCACCTGAGCAATGCCCAGATGGGATCAGAGTCTGTGATTTCAAAGTTACAGAAAAGAGTGTGAAAGAGAATGAAGAATGGATATGCTCTGTGGAGGACAGAGTGGATCCTTGAGAACCCCTTTACAGAATCAAGTGGCACCAAAATGCTGCCAGCAGAGAGAGAGACTGTGAAATAGGCAGTGTTAGTGTATGTGAAAATGGACTAACAGAAGCCTGTTGGTTTCCCACCCAGGTTTAGGAGTGTAGACCCATGAAGTAAATGGGCTTCCTTTTGAACCCAGGAAAATTTTAAATGAAGTATCGCACCAGGGTTGACTCCAACCCAGAAGCAACCAAGGAAATGAATATCTGCAGTGATGTAATTTAATCTGTGCCAACTGCATTCTGGAATCATGGCTCCTTCCAGCCCCTGACCTATGTCTGCCTCCCATGTGTCAGCATTGCCAACAAGCCTCCAGCTGGTGGCTGCCAAGAGATGGGAAGGCCTGTCTCTCCAATCCAAGAAAGAAGAATGGCTGGGCAGCTGCTCAGTCCTCTCTTGGCCACTCCCCACCCTCGCAACCCCTAGCACCCAGAGCTTGTTCCCAAACTCGGGTTGCCAGCATGGCGAAAGGCAAGGCATTGACAGTGCCTCAGCCTTCTGCACTATGGGGCTGGCTATCACATTTCTTTCTATTTAACAAGCAGTTATATTTACAGGTTTGTTCACAGCCATGGGCACGACCATGGCCCCCTCTTGTACCAACCTGTTTTGGGGCTGGTGGGAAGGGGCCATTGTCCATCACCCTGGATGCCCATATCAGTCCCACATCATTTATTGGGGCTGATATGTTGATGATGTAATTGTTGTATGGAAAGGTGATACTGCTTCAGCGTTTCAATTTGTTGAATATCTCAATATTAATGACTTAAATTTATCATTCACAGCAATTGTTGATGAAAAAATTATTACTTTTTTTGGATTTAAAAATTTCTGTTGCTGAAGGTCATAATATTGTCCCCAAAACATTCAAAAGGCCAGCTTCTGGAAACACTCTTTTGTTAGCTCAGAGTGCTCATCCTCAGCATACTATTGAAGCAATTCCTTACGGACAATGTAACCATTTATGTAGGCATTCCAGCACTGTCCAAATATCTGATGAACAAGCAGTTGAGATGCCTAACTGGCTCCTGACTCAGGAATATACTCAAATGAGTTACTTACAAAAGCCATGGGAAAAGCATGTAATATGAACAGGAGATCTTTACTTAAACCTTGCCATAAGAAGTCTGATTTACAACAACAGGTCACCATTGTTACAGAATTTAACGCTATCACATCTAGAATAGCTGGCATCTTAAAAAAGTATTAGTATGTGCTGCAAGCTGATGCACCTTCGACTGCCTAGGTGGGCACAGCTCCTCATATCACATACCACAGAGGCAGTAACTTAGCAGATGCACTCACACACAGCCTCTACAGTGTGAAGTCCAGTACCACTCATCATACTTGGTTACCAGCACCCCCTGTAGGCATGCATCACTGTAGCCATTGCAACATCTGTAAACACTGCTATAAAGGTATCAGATTTGTGAATTCCAGTAAACATATGGCCATGGATATGAGAGAGTTTATCGCTTGTTTGACTCCCTTCAGAGTATATGTCATCACCTGCCCATGCCGAAAAATCTTTGTGGGTCACACTGTTACACCATTACATAGAAGAATTCAAGAACATGTATGTTCTGTTTGATCTGCTGCCCCGATACCCTTTTTGGATCACATTTTGAGGAATTCTTTTCCTAGCTACCTTAGATTTACTGGCCTGAAACATTTTCCTGTGTATCCCAGAAGGAGTGACAGAGTCTGCACCTTGCTTCAAAAGGAGACAAGGTGAATCTTTACTCTTGATGCCACGCATCCCTTAGGTCTTAATGATGGTATTGACTTAATTTCATTGTTGTGAATGTGCATCGTATTTTCAAGATAATACATCTTATTAGGCTAACCTCTTTTCTGGTTCCTGTTGTTCACTATATGTTATTATAACCACGCTTCTTGTTGTATTTTCTTTTCAGATTTTGGTCTGAATATTTGGCTATAACCAGCGTGAGGTGTCACTGTGGGTTGTTCCATCCTTGAATCTTATGAGCATGCTGTTGTCTCTCTTTTCCTTTCTTTTACTTTTTAATATCCATCTTTGCTCTTTATGTGTCTGTGATTGTATCTTCTCTTATACCTATTCAAATTTACTATAGAACTGTGTTGGCAGAGCTACTCAGCAGGGAGGCGGGGAGGGAACACAAGTCCATTCTCAGTGGAGGGGGTTCTGGAAGGGATTGGACACCTTAAAAGAGAATACGGTGATAGGGCAAGATAAGATTCATCCAAGGGTCCTAAAGAAACTGAGCACGGTGCTGGTTCCCCTCTGACAGCACATCTAGCACCTCACTGGAGATGGGGAAGTTCCAGAGGTGTGAGGTTTTTTGTCTGCTGTACAATTAATTTTACCCTTAAGCACTACTTTTCCTGGGGTGACCATTTTCATTCTCACTGAAGTTCCAGAGGACTGGAGGACAGCCAATGTGGTCCCTCTGCACAAAAGTGGCAGTAGGGAGGATGCTAGCAACTACAGGGCAGTCAGTCTCACATCACTAATGGGAAAGTTAATGGCGACACTACTAAAGGAGAGGTTTGTGGATGACCTGGAGGCAAAAGGGCTGCAGGACCACCAGTAGCATGGTTTCACAGGAGGGAGGTCATGTCAAACTGATCTCATAGATTTATCTGACTGGGTTACCAAGGAGGTGGATCAAGGGAAAGCAGTGGACATGGCCTATCTGGAATTCAGTGAGGCTTTCAGCATTGTGCAGCACAGGAGGTTAATTAAGAAACTAAGCAGCCTTGGGGGTGGGGGGAAGTGACAAGCTGGGTATCAAACTGGTTAAGGGATAGGAGGAAAAGGGTGGTACTAAACAGTATCCACTCTGGTGATAGAAGAGTGACTAGTGGGGTGCCACAGGGTTCGGTGCTGGGACTGGTCCTCTTCAATGTCCTCATAAGCAACATTGCAGAGGAGCTTGAGGGTATAGTGTGTCTCGTTGCATGCTATTCAAAAATCTGCAATGGGGTTGACAGTCAGGAAGGGGTGGAGAGAATGCAAAGGGATCTGAGGAAACTAGAGGAATGGTCTAAGAGTGGCAGCTTGGTTTCAGTGCCAAAAAGTGGAAGTTTATGTACTTAGGGCTGCAAAACTGAGGGGCTGTGTATAAGGTTGGTGGAGCAGAGCATACAATTACCAAGCAAGAAAGAGACCTGGGGTTATCATATCTGATAACCTCAGGGTAGTTGAGCAGTGTGACAAAGCAGTGAGAAAGGCTAGCAGGATGCTGGGGTGCATTGGGTGAGGGATTTCTAGCAGGAGGAGGGAGGTGGTGCTGCCATTGTATCACTCATGGGTGAGGTCCCACCTGGAGTACTGTGTCCAGTTCTGGAGGCCACACTTCTGCAAGGAAGCTGAAGGGGTGGAAGCAGTACAGAGGAGGACAATCAACATGGTGAGGGAGTTTCACAAGAAGCTGTAGAAGGAAAGTCTGCAGAAATTCAAAATGTACTCTCTGGAAGAGAAGAGAAGAGAGAGAGGGATCATGATTGAAACCTACAAGTACCTCACAGGAGTGAACACGGTGCAAGTGGAGGGTCTATTCCAGAGAAAGGAAGGCACAAGAACAAAGGGGCATTCAATGAAGCTGAGTGGGGAAGTTTAAGAGAGATGTAAATACTTTTTCAGGGAAAGGGTGGTGGATGACTGGAACATCCTGCCAGAGGAGGTTGGTGGGGCAAAGACTGTGGGGACCTTCAAGCATGCCTGGGATAGGCACAGGAGCATATTACGTAGAGGAACCGGGAGGGACTGAAACCTATGATCAACTATGGTCAGCTTTGATAGAATAGGCATGGGCAAGGGGCAGATTGGATGGGCCTAAATGTCCTTTTCTATGGGGAAAAAACTGTGTTTCTATTTTTGGCAGCTCCTGAATGGTTCTTTGATAGACTCTACCTATGGTTGGCACCATACCTTGGTGGCTTTCATCCATTCTCTAGGCATTTACATATATTTTTTCTCTACATACTACCCTGACTTTTTATCCCATTATAATTAATGGGCTTCCCTTTTCCCATGGGAAAACCGTGGCATAATTTGAGATGATAAAAGACCGTGTATAATGGCAAACACGCGCATGGTTTTCCCCACACTGCGCATGCTCAAACTTCTCGCTCGCTGTGTCCTTCCCAAACAGGAAGCCGTTCCCCTAAGCAAACCCACCATGGAGAGAAACTGCCATGAACACTCGGCAGTAAGTAATTTTTAAAATTATTTCAGATGTTCCACACAGCTCCCAGATGGACCCCCACAACAATATTTTAAATAAAATGAAAGTGAACATCGCGCGATGAGGTAATCTGACTGCGCCGGCACAGCAGTCTTTTTTTATTTTATATAATTGCTGAGGCAAAAAAGAGAAGCCCAACAATTATATAAAATAAATTATGGGTCCTGGTGTGTAAACTCGAATTTACACACACACACCCTCGGGGTTTGATGCTACGCATAAACCCCTCGAACTTCGTTCTCGGGGTTCATGTAGCATCAAACCCCTCAGGTGAGTGTAAATTCTCGTTACACACCAAGACCCATACTTTATCCTATATTTTACTTTCAATTTCCTTTCATTTACACGTTTATATTTCACTTCCTTCTCATTCACTTGGGGCACTTAGTATTGCATATTGCAGAGATGGCAACTGCTGGTGGGTTGCTCTGTTATTATGTATCACAGCTTTAAGCAACCTGTATAAATGTGATTCAATCGTGTTAGAGCAGCCACACCTCCCAACAAAGGAACACACTAGTCTCAGAGCACCAGGGAGCTTTGAGCTGCACTCCTAAGGGATGTTTTTGTACTAATAAACCATGAGATTGCATATACAGTATATGCTTTGATTTGCTTTTTGCATTCAGTACTCTGACTGAGTGCTTATCCTGTGTCTCTGCATGTGTGTTTTGTTTTTAGCACCAACCAGTAGTAGGGGGAGAGGGCTAGCAAAAGACAGGGGTGGGAGTAAGTGACCAGAGCATCAAATCATTTTTTTGTTTTACCAGCAATGGATACAACAAATAGCAAAATAAATGAACCCCAAACCTTATGTATTAATATCAGCAAGTGACAAAACAAATTGAAAGAAATGTCGCAAGACCAACATACAACACTGTGAAACTGCAACAGCAAAAATGAAACAGCCCAGGACTCCTCGGATGACCCATGGGTGGTAAATGGCCAACCAAAGGGACAGGGAAGAAAGTAACACGTTGTTTAAAGATCCCCTTATTTAGTGGGCAGATGTCCTGCCCTCAGTACTACAACAGCCCAACTGGCTGTTGACAGTCATACTGATAATGGGATCCCCAGGGTGAGGTGGGGGCACTTTAGGTATGGATGAAAGTGATTTCACGCCCTGCTGTCTACCCTGGCTAGTTTCCTTTGTTTTAACTTTTTAAGTATTTTCAATTGTTTTTAGTAGCTTCAAATTTTTTTTTTTTTTTTTGTTAGTCAGTTGCTGAGCATGCTTACTGCATTGGAAGGTAAATAAGCAGCTTTTCCATTCAGTACCAAATATTCTATACTTAATGTGCTTAGAAAACACATTTGTGCATAAGTGTAATTCAAATATGTTTCTAATAAGGTCATATTTCGCCTATGGGCATGACAGCTTCCTTAAGCAAAAACAACTTTGTTATGTGTATGTGTATGTGCAAAACAACTTATTTATATACAAATAAACAAAAACCTGCCTCCACAAATCAGCACAGATGGGATTTAAATTTTGATTACTGTTTAAAAGCTCTTACTAGTAGGAGTGAAGATAAGCACTCTGTACAGTTCTCTAATGCAGTAGCAGTTCTCATTAACTGATTTGTGTAGCTATTCAAGTAGGTTGTTTTGTATTTCATTTTGACACATAATTCTTGCATGTTGTGCTAAATGTGAAGGTTTATTGGCATGGTTTATCAGCCTCTGAATTTTGGATAACTAATAATGATCACAAAAAAAGGGTTATGAAAGAACTCTTAAAACTGAAGGTGGACAAAGCAATGGGGCCTGATGGGATTCATCCCAGAATTCTAAAAGAACTAAGGGTAGAACTAGTGACACCACTGACTACCCTCTTTAACAAATCATGGGAGGATGGGGTGGTACCTGAGGCCTGGAGGAGGGCAGATGTGATTCCCCTTCACAAAAGTGGGAGCAAGGCAGAAGCAGGAAACTACAGACCTGTTAGTTTAACCTCAGTGATAGGGAAAATGATGGAATCACTTCTGAAGGAAAGAATTATCGAGTATCTAGAGGCCAGAGGGGCACAGGACCCTAGGCAGCATGGATTCACAGTGGAAAGGTCATGCCAGGTGAATCTGATAGATTTCTTTGCCTGGGTGACCAAAGTAGTAGATCAGGAAAGGGCTGTGGACATGGCCTACCTAGACTTTAGCAAGGCATTTGACACAGTCCCATACAAAAGATTAATATACAAGTTAGCCAGCCTGGGAGTGAGTCCCAAGATGACAGCCTGGGTAAAGAATTGGCTGGAGAATAGGACACAGAGAGTAATAGTAAATGGAGTCCACTCTGAAGAAAGGGGGGTTACTTAGTGAAGTTACCGCGGTTCAGTATTAGGACGGTCCTCTTCAATGTCTTTATAAGCACATTGCAGAGGGACTGGAAGGAAAAGTATGTCTCTTTGCAGATGACACAAAGTTCTGCAACAGAGTTGATGCACAAGGTGGGGTGGAAAGGATGAGAAGGGACTTGGCAAGGTTAGAGGAATGGTCAAATGTATGGCAGCTTAGATTCAATGCTAAGAAGCGCAGGTAATGCACCTGGGAAACAAAACCCAGGGAAAGAGTACACAATGGGGTGAGATACTAACAACAAAAAAATGGAAAGGGACCTGGGGTAGTCATATCAGATGACCTAAAGGTGGGCAAGCAATGTGAGAGGGCAGCAAGGAGGGTTGGGGGATACTGGGATGCATAGGGAGAGGCATCACCAGTAGAAAACAGGAAGTTATTATCCTCTGTACAGACAGCTGGTGAGACCCCATCTGGAGTACTGCGTGCAGTTCTGGAGACCCAATCTCCTCAAAGACATAGACAGGATGGAAGCTGTCCAGAGGAGGGCAACTAAAATGGTGCAGGGTCTGCACCAGAAGACACATGAAGACAGACTTAAGGCGCTTAATATGTATAGCCTCGAGGAAAGGAGGGAGAGGGGGGACATGATAGAAACTTTCAAGTACCTCAAGGGAATCAACAAAGTCTAAGAGGGTAGCATCTTTCAAAAAGAGATGTGCAAGAACAAGGGGCACAATTTAAAGATGGGGGGGCTCAGAGGTAATTTAGGAAGTATCTTTTCACAGAGGGTTGTGGATGTGGGAACGGCCTTCCGGAGGAGGTTGTGGAGTCAAAAACAGTGGTGGAATTCAAGCATGCATGGGACAGTCATAAGGCAATTCTAGGGGGTGGGGGTAGGAAGAAGTAGGCTGCTGCTTAACTAGGATCTGCAGCTTATCCAGTAGGTAGAGAAATAGGCAGACTGGGTGGGCCAAGCGGTCCTTATCTGCCGTCAAATTCTATGTTTCTATGTTTCTATGATCAAAAGGGCATTCTGTAGTAAAAGCTGTTGCAATGCAGAGTGACACTATGATATGGCAGCAGTACTTAGCACCGTAATCTAGGAATATCAGGTTTCAGGGATTGCTAGAGGCTGCAATGGATAGCTGCAGGCAGTTTGTCTGAGAGAATGCCCTGGATGACACCAGGATGGACAGGTGGCGGTTTCTGTCCATTAGGAGCAGGGCTAGGCGGGGGGGGTAGAGTTCCCAGGAGGCAGGAACTGATACCTGCTTGTAGAGTGGGGGGCTTTAGTTATTTAAGTGTCTGCAATGAAGGCTCTGCCTTCTTTTGCCACTACCTGGAGTAGATACCCTCCCAATCCCTCCCCTCAGAAAAGCAGGGGCGTGGAACGGAGTAGAGAACCCACTGCCCCACTATGGGGGGGGGTCACCTTAGGTATTGGGAAAAAATTTTACCATTTTTCCCCCACTGGGTTTTCCAGTTTTTTGCTTCTCCAGAACCACACTGCAGTAACAGGGCACACAACATTAACGTTTCAGAACTCTTAGACTCAAAGCTAGCATTAACCCTTTAAGTGCACTTTAATCACAGGCACATTATTTTAACTTTCAGTCCATATAACATACCCCTAATGTTACAAATGGCAGTTATTTCAAACATGACTTGGGTTTTGGTAACTCCTGATATCACAGCCATATTACTCTTCATGTTAATAAGTACAAGTATATAGCCTTTAAAACAACCACAGTGCTTAGTGAAATAAGATACAGAATTATTGTATGTTTCAGCATGTGAAAGTCTGAAAGTAGCTTCTGATATACAGGTGCTGTAGATCCTTGGAAAGACAATTAAAAAAGGTGGGAACTTCATTAAATAAAGATCTATGCGTCTCTCAGCAGTGTGTGTGTGTGTGTGTATGTGTGTGTGTGTATGTGTGTGTGTGTGTGTGTGTGTGTGTGTGTGTTTTCATACTTGTGTGTACATGGTACTGTGCTCATGCATATCTGGATCACATGTTGTCTCTAGCTGTTTCCTTTCTTGCCTAAAATAGTCAAAAATTCATCCCAGGCAGTAAAATAAATGGTGCCCAATCAGTCATTTCATGTTAGATGACACTGCAGAACTACACTGGGCTATGACACGTTCCTTTCTAATCTTGTTTCAGTTAGTCAGTCAATCATGTGGCATTACAATTAGAGTTTGGGCAGATGGCTGTCAGGTGTACGGGTTGGTAATGAGTTGTTCTTCTTTTGGAAATGCTCCAACGGTCATGAATTTTCATCACACTCCAAGTTTCTTCATTTGTATGTGCACTCAAGCTGGAAAACCATAATGGCAAGTGAAAGGTTGCCAGATTTGTTTTGTGCAGAAGTGAGTGATGCTTAGTCTTTGGAGGGGCACAGGGCTACATTTATTTCTTAAAACTGGGCAGTGTATGCATGTGAATGATCACGTCTGTGCACCCAGTCTTCCCTATTTCAGTCTGCAGTTCAACCATTCAGCTAGGATCATTTGAGAGTTCACTGCTGGTTGAGCGCGTGAGCGCACACACACGCAGACACACAGACACACACATACACATGCGCAGACACACATGCACACACACAGACACACACACACACGCACACACATAGACACACACACACACACACTGCAGTGTATAACGAAGTACCATAGCATGTTTTCACAAACATGATTATTTTATTATTTACAGAAGTATACAGAATATATACAAAGAGCTGCATCTTTGCAGGGAACATTCATTTGAGCAGCTTCATGCCTAAGATGTAGGGCTGCTCTTGATTTGTGCAATAAAGGCAACATTTATGCAACCCCCCCCCCCTTCAGGTGGCATGGCAACTGACCTGCATTACTGCCTTTGATGGGGGCAGGCATGAGCCAGGGGACTCTCATGCCTAGGGGTATATGGTGTTACTGCTCACCAAGAGTCCCTTGAACTCAATAATATGGGTTGCTGGACTGCCTGTTGGGGTTGGTGGATGTGGGCACTTGGATGATGGAACAAAATAAAATACATTAGACCAGGCATCCAATTAAGTTTTAGGACTGGGATGTACTTACTGCTAGCTTCTTCATCCTGGTAGTACTTTCTTCTAAATGGCAGTAATTCCACCAGTAGATCAGTCTCAGATCCCTGCTTCTAAACTAAATCTCATGCCCCCTGAGCACCTGCAGCTGCTAGTTCTTTGTGATGAGTACTGCCATGACGTCTGAGATACCTTCCTGTTACTATAGTGTTGTGACCTTATTTTTAATATTTTGCCAGGTTACAACAATCTTTCTGGCCTACCAAATAGCAACTTCTGATACTGTCTCCTGTGCTGTGCTGTGCTACACAGTGCTGTACTGTACTGCAGAGTCACAGCTGATATTGATGCAACCCGGGCACTGTGTAAGAGCAGGCTACTTTCCCTGCCTAGTGGGCTCAAACTAGATTGAGGGATCTAGGCTCTGTTCTGATGGTAGCAGGGGGTTCCTCCCCAGTTACAAATTACATAGTGTGGTGCCTCCACCCAGAGTGATCTGTAATGGGCCAGTTGGTAAATGTGTACAGCCCCCTGGGCTGCTGTACCTACCCACCTCCCCTCACAGTCACCCCACACACAGAGTACCATAAACAGCTGCAGTTTTTACTATGCATGCAATTAGTGGCTATCGCTAATATTATGTCATAGGACACCAATGTAAAAAGGTTAACTATTAATTTATTAGTGTTGCATGGGCGGAGCCCCACAGTCCTCTTGGGAGGACTAGTAGAAAAGCAGCTTGCAAATCAACAACCTCATGAGGTGAGAAAAGTGCCTCCGAGTCTGTGCACCATGGCCCACTGCATGCTGGCACTACTTAACCTGCAGGAAAAGTTTTTCCGTGGTCAGCACTTACCACCCCACCCCACCCCCAGAAACATTACAGTGACACTGGAGGTGTCCAATCCCCCAGTGTCTCCATGAGTAATCCTCCGTTTTGTTTTGTTTTTATGTTTTTGTTTACAGTGACACCCACCCCCCATCCCCAGTATGGCTCATGCATGGTTCTTTGCATAGTAGCGGCTTTCTTGTACTTTTTCTGCAACCTGAATGCTGTTCCTGTACTTTGCAGCAGGCCTGAAAGAGAAACTTTTTTTTTCAATGCTTCCCCATCTGTGGATGTTCTCTGAAAGAAAAGGAGAAACTATTTTTCAACGCTTCCCCATTTGTGGATATTCTCAGAGGGCTGCTCTCTTTGTTATGGAAAAGCACTATACAGTGTAAGACATAAACCTAACCTAACCTAAAATAAAATTTAAATGATGGTACAGTGAATGGCACTGCTATAGCAAGTAGTAAGCTTGTGTATGTACTACCAGAGATGACCACTGTGAAACTGCTGTGTTCGGTAAAAGTAAAATAAATTTCACACAATAAAAATTGCTCCATCAGTTTGTCGTGTGAAATACAGAACTTTTATTACTTCCAATAGGAATTAAAACACAGATGGCATACTTATTACTCCATAACCAACAGAGGCACCTCATACAAAAAAACAAACCAATAATTTGCCCCGTGAACAAGAAACGAATATGCCGTTCCATGCACAGTTGCGAGGAGCAAAGTTTTAAACGCCATAGTAAAATGTAACGGTTGACTTGTTATTTCCCCATGTGTAGTAGAATACACAACTTGGTAAAAAAGAACGGTGCTGTTTAAAAAGAACCAGTACCTCAGAAGATATAGCAAAGCTTTGTGAAACAGTAAAATCTCTGGTTCAACTCCCACCTCAACTCATGGTGTCACATGGAGCAATCCCCGTGACCTCACTGTGTCTCACCTCTCTAAGCTATAGAAGAAATTGATAGAAGCTGAACCTGAACCTCACTGTAAAAGTAGATGTTGCAGGTTGGGGAATCTGGGTAAATATCTTGTTAAAGAAAACAGATTATGAAAATGTACAGAAAGCTGTGTGCTGCAGAGAATCCAGTGCTCATTGGAAGAGCTGGGGGAAGGGGTGATAAGCGAAGGCTGAAATTCTTGTAGCAGGAGCCATGAGGCAGCATGCCTTCTCCTCCCTCCTCAATCTAACTACCGGTTCAATAAAGATTACATCATGGCCCAGGCATGCCCTCTCCCTTTGAGAATCAGAGCCATCACAATTGGTTGCGATGTCACTCAACTGAAAGGTCGCTGAAAGAAACTCATACACTTCTGCAAACTGTCCCTGCTTTTGGTCTCACTAAGGACAGCATTGTTGGGAATTTCACACAATAAAAATTGCCCCACCAAGATTCAAGGAAAAAAAACTCATGCGACTCATTTATTGCAGTAGAAGCTTGTACTTCCATTGCTTTTAATATTTTTAAAGAACTGTCCGAACACAGCAGCTTTAATTGTCGACTATCAAAAGGGGTCTGAATGCAGAGGGAAACCATGCCAGAGACATTTGCTAGCATAGATGGGTAAGGTTAAGCTCTGCGTCTATATGATTGCATTTGCGTTTCATACTTCCCGAGATTCTTCTTTCCGAAGTCCAGCTTTTATTGCTGTAAGTAAAAGTTTTGGGGATACTGAAGCCATGAGTGCCCATTCCAAAGGCATTACTGCAGTCTTATGTCACAACATCATCATCCCAGTGTATAGTAGACAACATGATAAGGGGCTATTTATAACATCTGACATTTTGTAAATCTGAACCTCATTCTCAAACATGAGATCTTTCAAAAACAGAGCAAATATAGTTCAAAAAAAATATACAGCTCCAGGGTATGAAAATAGTTGGGATTCCTCAGGACAACCTTTAGAATTGCTTAGCTAACGGTCTTTGTGGTGTGCAAGTGTACTGTGTAAGTTCATTATGACCTATGTTATATACACACACACACTCACACTCACTTTAAACACACAATATTCAGCCAAAATCCATTGTAAGTGACAGGAAATAATCTCATACAAAATCTCCTGGTATCACCCGAATGCCACTTAATTTCCAAACGTGCTTTCTGGCTTAGTCAAGTATAAAAAAGTATAAAATGTATGTTGGGCAAAATCAGTCCAGTCCACAGCAGTACCAGTGCCTACAAGCCTACAGAAACTCTGAACATTTGTTTTGAAACTGCTATGCTTACCAAGCCATCACCACTTTTCTCCAGGTGGAGTCCATCTTCTACGCCATAATATAATAGGCTTTTCAAGTATCCACGCTGCTCTCAGTCTCACCCAGATTCAGTGCAGCCGCACTATGTAACCCCCACCCAGGTATGCCATTTCTATCTGACAGCTCTACCAGGTGGGCTGGGTTCGGGGAGGAATATGTCACTCGGCACATTGGCTAAGTTTGGCTACTCTGCAACAGGGGCACCCAAGTAACTCCAGACAAAGGAAGCAATAACTGTAATGCCCAATACCAGAAGTGGTATTCTAAAGTGTGGCTTTTATTCACATGCAACAGAATAAACAAAGCATAGATGGACCCCCAAGGGGCTACACTCCTGGTAATGCAGATTTAAGGAGACCAGAACACATCCTCATCACTTTAGCCCTCAGGCTCTGAAACACACTGGGCACAAGGCCCAAACTTGTACACTGCTCTGGGTTTTTCATGGCTCGGCTCCCTTGCCAGCCACTTGGACACTTTCCATATAGCATGGAAACATTTACTGGTGGCTCCCTAAACCACCTATGAGCACTTCTGCTCCATAAGGGAATCTTCCTCATCAATCCCACATCTGGGTACTTTCCTCAGGCACTGGCCAAGTACCTGAGAGAAAGCAACAGGTGTCCTGGAGCAAATCCGTAGAGGTGAATTTGGTTACTATTGATGGGGGGGGGGTCTCCCAACTCTCGCTCCCATAATTCATACTCAGCCATTTCTCTGGACTGTAACACCTCATCCTTTAAAACACTTTGCTGTGTAGATTCTTTTTTAAATGCATTCACATTCAATCTACTATCTTTACATCCCATTTGTGCTGAACTTGGACATACTCAATAAGAGGCTGTGTCCATTACTCTAGACCCCCCACAGAGTTAAGCAGTCCAATCACCACATCTTCCAAACTGTACTTGGCTGTCTTTTCCTGACCCCACAGTAACAGTCCCTTTAGTTTCATCTTGATTCAGGTGAAAACACACGGCCCTTTAGCAGAGCGAACTCGCCCCTTGGTTGCAGGTGCCCCACAGGCGTTTTCTCCTCAAAGAACTCTCATCCAGAGCTTCTGGTGCCTCAGCACGAACTTAAATCAGGCAACTTCTTTTCCCTAGCCAGACTGAGGGGGGGGGGTTGCCCCTGGAAGCAGGCTGATTCCTTCCCCCATCCCTGCAGGGATGGGGCCCTGAACCACTGAAAGCGGTCTCCACCACTTCAATGTGCTCTTCTTGTGTTCCTCTTCAGGTGAGAACACACACCTATACAACAAAAAAATAGCTCTTTGACAGAGCTTAGAGCTCTGAGGGCCTGCTTACAGCAGAGCACCTCTTCTACAGACTGCCAAGACTCTACTCAACTCACTTCAAAATTCCCCCAGTGTTCTACTCTAACCTCCAACTGCAACATTCCAGTGTGGCTTATGCAGCTGCGACAGTTCTAAATGATGTCATCCCTCAGTCTCAGCTGAGACTGAGAACAGAGTGAGACAGTGTGAAATCCATTTAACTGGAGTTTCACAAGCTGCCTTCCCTGCCTACCACTAGGTCTTACTGGGATTCTAGTAACCCCGGGTAACAGGAGGGTTACAACTATATTAAGCAAAATCCATTGTAAGTGACAGGAAATCATCTCTTAAAAATCTCCCGGTAACACCAGAAAGCCACCTAATTTTCAAATGTGCTTTGCCCAATCGGACCCACAATAAATATACACACAAAGGTTTTAATTTTATGGCATAAAAGGCCACAGCTTTACTCACAGTAAATTGTTGATTTACATTAAAATAACTCTGAAAATCTATATACAATTTACATACATTGTCAAAAACACTTACAGATGCAAATGCAAGGTTCCCTGGGGCAGCAAATTCATCCTACATGGTGCTTCAAGTGGGGTAACTATAGCCCTCGAGTCAGGCAGACCCACCTAGGGCCATGCCTCTCCCTTGGACAGTTCCCCACCCCCAGTTGCATCTCGGGGAATCACCATGACCTTCAAACAGGGCTGGTGCCCACTCAGGGCTTCCTTCCCCGTTTGCAAGTCATGTGCCCCTGATATGCCCACAGTGTTTTGGGTGACCCTTTCCCTTTGTAGCATACCCACCCCAGGGTCATGCCACCAGGGCCTGTGTCACCCAATGCCACAACAGCTTAATTTAACCCATTCAGCCATGAATTTACACCACTCCAACATGCTTGCACATTTTCCCCTTAATGCCCCAGGGGCTTTATTACTGCATCACAGAAATCTTGAACGGTGGCATTAAAAATGTCATTCCTAATCCCAGACAGGTGTACCCCATCCCTGCTATACATTGTGTCACATGTCCTAGGAATAAGGTAGTGACACAGTATGGCAATTCCGCAGGGGGTAGCAAACCAGGACATCTCCCAGTTAACCTCCCTCCGAGCTTTTTCTATGCCCTTGAGGCTACGTGCGCCTCTCCACTGCTGCTGGGAGATGATCCTGGACCAGGCCAGCCTGGCTGTCAGGAGCAGGGCTTGAAGCTGGGCCAAAATCTGCTTGATATCTGCGCAAAGTCTTGGGGCCCCCAGTCCCACTAAATCATTGCCCCCCAAATGCAACACCAATGCCAGTGGCGGTTGACTTTCCAGCCCCAGTCTGCACACAGTTTCCATCAGCTTCCCCCAACACATGCCCCCTTTTCGGGCCCAGAAAATCCTTGCTTGTTCCTTAGGGACCCAAAGCTGTACACCATACAGGCAGGCTGCAACTCTACCATGTGCCTCCCTGACATACAAATGTCCGATGACCCATATCTCCGGTCTTGCTCCTAGCTCCGTTATAACGTAAACAAAGAAGAGTCAGTATATATAAACTTTGTACTTGCCTCCTTAAAACTTCTATTGTCTTTGTAAAAAATTTTTTTTTTTTTGTTTTGGGGAACCTATCCGCACTGCTGGGGTCTGATCTACCCTTTAAAGGCCATGGATGACCATCTGCCAATTCTCTTGATCTGCACCTCCCCCAAGCCCAACCTTGAGGCCTCTGTGGTCACCCCAATTCAAAAAGAGTGAGTGCCGAAATCCTTGGGATCCTAACTTGTGAACCACAAACCCTTACTCATGATTGCAGTAAACTGGAGCTTGGTCACAGGGGTTCCATCACCATGCACAAACAAATGCCCCCCCCCATTGGTCTATCCACCACATAGGCCTGAAGCAAGGACCATGGGCAGGACTCCTGAGCCCCCGCATGATGTAATGTGGTTGTTAGTGGAGGGCCGGATTGATTTGTTTTGGATCTCCAGAGCAAGAGGTCCACCCTGTCAGGCATCTAGGAGACATCCTCAAATTGGATGTTACACTCCGTTGCCAATGCTGCCGATTCAGGCACTAGTTCTGAAATCCTGAATGCACTGAAAAAGGCACATGAGGAGAGGGCCCTAAATAACTGGGCCTTGTAGCCTGTGCTGCAGACTACACCTAGGGCTGACAGTGAGTTGGAGAGCTCGACCAGGCCGATCGGCTTCCTGAGGTCACACCTCTTTCCCCTGGATCTGGTCCACCCTTCCAGCATCTTGCGGGTTGTGAAAGTGTTGGTTGGGTCAGGGTGGCTTAGTGCCTGCCAGATAAATGCTATTCCAGACAATTGTGCCCAGATGGCAGATGGGGCCTGGGGCAATTGAATAAGGTGGAGCACATAATCTTGTGCTTTCTGTTGTGTCTCATGTAGGATCTTGCTTACCTGTTGCCCATAGATACAGGCAAATGCTGCAAAACTACCTGAGTATTTCTTCTGGGTTGAGGGGGCAACAGCGAGCTGAACCAGTCATAGCTTTCCTGCCTCCCAAACTGCCAGAGTGTGTCCAGAATCAGTGTTGGGGATGCCTCCACATGCAGTGCCAGCTGTCTGAAGTGATTGAACTGCAATCGAGACAAGGCATCAATGATCATATTTTCTTTGTCGGGCACATGTCTCACCCAGCATGTGATGTTCAGAGAGAGAAAGTGCATAACACAAACATTCGCAGCACCCTCATCACATCCTCAGACTTGGAAGATTGTGAGTTGGTGATATCTACCACTGTCTTGTTGTCTGAGAAGAACAGCATTGACTGGATCTTCAGCCTGTGTCCCCACACCTGCACTGCTACCATAATTGGGAACAGGCCCACAAGCGTGATGTTTTTGTTAACCCCTGCTCATTCCTCGCATGCGGCCACCTTCCTATGAACCATGATCCCTGGAAATAGGCCCCAAAACCCAAACTCCTAGAAGCATTGGTCACCATGTCCAAACCATGGTGCCAGCAGGCCTTGTTCTGCCACATGCTTACGCTGTTAAAATTCCATAAAAAGATTTCCCACATCTGCAAGTTGGTATTGAGGCCCCTTGACACCCGTAGATGGTGGTAGGGCTTGGTAAGTCTGGCCATTGCCACCTCCAGTCTTCTGAGGAATGGGCACCTGGCGCTCACTGCCCTGCATGCAGGGACTGTAAATGCAGGAGCGTGGCTTTCTGAGCTCCGATGGCCTCGCTTAACAACCTTTGTTGTTTTTTTCATCTTATCCAAAGGTAACAGTGACATCATGGCTATTGAATCCAGCTCGATACCCAAAAATGATATGCATGTGGTGGGACCTTCTGTTTTCTCTAGTGCCAGAAGTACCCCAGGTTTACCCATCAAGGTCTGAAAACCATCTAGAGTATCCTTACACTTACCGGAATCTTTAGGACCTGTGAATAGAAGGTCATCTAGATAAAGAATGACCACGGTGTTACCTGTAAACACCTTGGTAGTGCATTCCAGAAATGTAGAGAATGCCTCAAAAGTGGCACAGCTAATTGAACATCCCATGGGCATCGCCATGTCATAATACCATTGCTCATGGAAAGTAAAGCCCAGGAGCTCGTAATCCTTCAGTTACACCAGTAGAAGGCAAAAAGCTGACTTTATGTCACTCTCGGCCATCAAGGTGCCGGGGCCTAATCCGCACACTAGGTCAACCGCCGCATCCAGGGATGCATAGTTCACTGATGAGTCTTCAGGTGCAATGCGGTCATTCACTGATCCTCCTTTCGGGTAAGAAAGGTGGTGGATTAGGCGATATTCCCCAGTGGCCTTTTGTGGAACCAGACCAAGCGGGCACACCCAGATTGTTGGGAAAGGAGGCTGCCCAAAAGGGCCAGCTATCCATCCCGCTTTCACTTCTTTGTCTATCTTGAGTGCCAAGATTTTAGTCTGGGCAATAGCAGACTTGAGATAGCGGGCTGAAGTAGAAATCTGGGGGCCCCTGTAGGGGATTTCAAAACCTGTGCTAAAACTGTCATACAGGAATTCTGCTGCTCCTTGGCTGGGGTGCTGGGAGAGCCATGTCAACATTCTCTGTAAGTCTACCAGAATGTTGACCAGTTTAGCCAGCACCAGACTTTGACTTGTCAGTGGAATGGGATGGCCCTGTGGAGCCAGCCAAGCTGTTTTACACTCTGTGACCTGGTGACTCTCCCCATGAGTCTTACAGATATGCCAGAATTTACTGTGGCTCCAAAAGCACTTCCCTTTATTATAATCATAACATGCCTTCTTGTCCCATTACTTGAACTCTTTTTGTCACTGGTACTTGGACAGGCAATCACATGCCTGCTGTCCATGCATGTGACTGAATTAGGTCTGCCCCTGGTCATATACCTGGCCCACAAGTCAAGGTGCATTTCTCCCATTTCAGGCTGGGTTGTCAAGCCAATTTCAGATGAAACTGCTCGTCATGTTTGAGCCAGGGGTACCCGTCAAAGGACAAATGGGCAAACTTAATCGTATCCCTGTACTTAAGTAGGGGTAGCAGCTTGTCCGGGTACTTCATCCCATATGCCAACATAAAAATGTCGAAAGCTGCCATTCAATTTTCAAAAGTAAAGGGGACCTTCGGCCTCTGCACCTGTAATTTTTACCTTTTTTTCTTTCTCTTCCTCTATGAGTTGCCTGTGTAACAGAGAAAACATGCTGATGTATTCTCCCTTCCAAATTTTTTCCCTAACATTATCCGGTAGGTGAGCCCCCAAAGGATCCTCCAACCCTGCATATGCCCATTTATTGGCCATGGTCATTGTGGCCAAGGGTGTGGGTGGTGTTGCACCCCTAGGCTGAGCTACTTCCATGTCACCCAAGGACCCTGCTGGCACACCCAATCCCCTCACCTGGTCAGCAAAGTTTGCCCCGAGATCTCCTGGTGGGGTCGGGGCAAGGGTACCCTGTCCATTCCCCCCAATGCAACCCCCAGATACTCTGGTTCCCCCAGGGTTGTTGGCATGACCCATGTTGCAGTGTCACCCGCTGCTACATGATACCCCGGAGCCACCCCGGAACCAGTGGGCTATATAATTTCTATGGGGGTGCAAGGGGGGGAGCCCTAGACAGCAGTTCTGGGACCACCCCTTTCCCCTGTAATTGTCCCAGCCCTTGTGAAAATGGGATGCTGGGCCCCATTTGTTGTGATGAAGGGGCTTCCCACCAACTCCAGGGATTTTAACTTGCAGAGCTGCCCAATCCCCCAAGGGAATGCGAGCCAAAAAGGGGGGCACTGCATCCACGATGTCCCCCATGGAAATGACGACCACAGATGTGTGTGTAAACCCACTTCCAGGTTGAGCTGACCAGGGCTGTGACCAACACTGGCGGCCGGGCCCAGTGTTTGAGGGTGAGTCTGCTCAGGGGCCCATGCTGGGACCTGAGATACAATCTGCCTTCCAGTCTCGGAGTTGCGGGCATGCCACCCCAACCCCGTGATGTTCCTGACTGTATGGGCCATCTAAAGTTGCCGCTGAGCTCCCCATGTGGGGTGCTGGGCTACGGGGCCACCAGCACTCCAAATCCCAACCACATATGACAATAGGTTTGGCTGGTCGAGAAGTGGTGCCTGTGGAAGCAACTGTAAGCCATCAGTGAGAGCAATTATTCCCCACCCCTTCAACCCTGCTGCCCCTTTGTAGCCCAGCTCATGACCCTGCACTAATTTCTAACATAGGTTCTGGGGCTAAACCCTCTCTTTTGGCAATGGACCGCCATTTCTGCAACCTCGGGGGGGTTCTACTGCTAAGAGGGAGGTATTATCCTCCTCTTGGTATTCCTCCCCCTCTGACAGCTCCTCCACTTCTGAGGTAGATAGCAATTCCTCTGACAGCAAACCCCCAGACTCACCAGAGGGTTCTTGTCCATCATGCCCAACGAGCATCAGCTCCCCTTGTCCTCTAGGCATCTGAGACGTTCCGCCTGACGTGGCTCCGGTTCCGCCTAGACGTTCCACCATTCTCTGTTGACCTCTGATCTTTTTGGCTCTTGCTTGGTGCTTCACAGAAGATTTCCCTTTACCTCGTCCCGTGTTCCTTCCCTTAGGCAATTGGGCTACTAATTCCAAAAGGCATGTAGGTGGCTGTCTCTGACACGCAGGACGCCTGCCAGATATTACCTCTTGTAGGCCAGCTGGGTTCCCGTCACTTGTACTAGGCCCAGCTTCGCTCACCAGCAGGGTCTGTGTCATGGGGCCACTAGCCTGCAGCATCGGGTCCAGCCTGGCTGCAGCTTCCCACCAATTAGGTCCTCCCAGTTTCTTCATCTTCTGAAAAGCTTCCATGAAGGCCCTGTCAGGACCCTTGGACTGCTGTGAGCTGGGACCGGTTGAGGCCTGAGAGTCCAGCTCCAGCCTCGTCCTCTTGGCAACCATAATGGGTTATTGGATTAAGGACATGGTAATGGATGGTAGATCCCAACCTAAGCTATGGGGAGGAGAAACAAGCAAATACCAGTATCCCTGCAGGCAAACTTGCGGTTAACTGACTGAAAGCCACGCTAATGTAATAACTTAATCCCTGTCACTGAACCACCTTAAAAAGCCCACCTCTACCTGTTCTGGTTGCACTGTGGAAAGTAACAGTAAATGTAACATGCAAGTATTTAGGACTAAGGCTAAGGAGTGGGCAGCCCCCCCCGCCCCCAAGATTAATGCCTGCCTCGACTCCCCCAATGGGCAAACCTCCCCATGAGTGCTTCCCCCATCTTAAATTCAGCCACCCCCTATCTTGTCCAGGGCCGCTTGGGTGAATTTCATGTTCTAGAGGGCCAGTGGGACTATGGGACTCATCCACTCGCATCTTAAGTCATGAACAAGGGGAGTGTCGCTGTTATTTTATTTATTTTTATTTTTTTTAAACAGGCAACAAGTGTACATAGTGCCCCTGAGTAAGATTCAAAACCCCTATGCTTGCCTGTACTGTCGAGACAGAATACGGCTAACAATGCTTCTAAACCTATAAAGTTTCTTAAAATTACATCTGGCTTTGGTAAGATTCAAACCCTGACCCTGGAAGGTATTAGCATTGCAATGCAGCCCTCTAAACCCCTAGGCTATAAATATACTAGGAATGACCCTTAGAAACACTCCAGAAAGTTAACAAATTCGAAGGACTGGAACAGCTAAACCAAGGCCTGGCCACTTTTAAATTAGGCTTTATTCAGAGCATTGTATACTGATTTATATAAAGTTACCTTTTACTGAGGATGCCATTGTTTTACTATGCCCTGTGATGCACTGGCTGTGCTATTGAGATAATGCCTAGTCAAACACATTAAAACAGGGGCACCAGCACCTAACAATGAGTATATCCTGCAGAAATGCAATAATTTATGCTGATGGATACTTAGCAGTAATCAGTAAAGTAAGTAAATGACTTGCTCTGGGTCACACAGTGTGCCCGTGGGGCCTGTGGGATTCAAACCCACGTCTCTAGGCTTGTAGCTTAAAGCCTTAAACCATTGCACTATATAGTCTCCCCAGTGTTGCCTGGGCCTGCTTCGTGGCTTAGGTGAGGGCCCAAAATTTTGAGAAGAAACCAGCCACCTCCCACAAGGAGAACCCTGGCGCTTAAACCCAGCGTGGTGGTGAATTAGAAGGTGCGGATCCACCAGGGAATGGTGGAGGGTGAAAACCCTCACTTGGGGCTTTCCTTGGCCCAGCACAGAGTGGAAAAGCTGGTGTGGGCCTACTGAGACCTATCCTAGGCCTACCTCATGGCCAGACCGAGCCACAGCTTAAACAGCATGCCATCCGCACTGTGTGAAAGAGAAATTTGCCCCCAATTGTCACTGTGTCCTCTGCTGAACAGCGCACCTAGGAAACAAATCCACAATGCCAAAAATAACTTGCAGCCCAGAACCCCAGCCAGCCAGGCGGGGATCCCGCACTTACCTTCTCACCAAATCCCAGGAGACCAGGAAGTTTACTTGTCACCAACAGCTGACTCGATCTTAGAATATGGCAGACAGCTGCACTCAGAGGCAATGGGCAGTCTGTTTGTGCTGAAACTCCAATGCCGTAAGTGAAAAAATGCCATCAAGGTGCTGGCGAGATGGACGAGTAGGAGCAGTCACGATGAACGTAGTCAAAGTCGATCGGGCAAGAGGAGGATCAGAAGAGGGAGAGCTCCTCTCTGATCTGCCCCTATATATCCGGCCACAGTCCCTCCCCAGAACTCTGAGGAGCCCCCAGGGAGACCATCACCCTGATTGGGCGGCCATAGATCTGGGCAACCACTCGCTGATGGCATAAACCCAGCCCCACCCACACAGCCAATTACGGGCCATGTGCAAAGCTACTTCCCGGTGAGAGGCCGGAGGAGTCAGTCCAACTTAGTCAAGTCGAAAAAAGTATTAAATATATGTTGAGCAAAATAAGTCCAGACCACAGCAATACCAGTGCCTGCAAACCTATAAAAACTCTAAACCTTTGAAGCTGCTATGCTTACCAAGCTGCCACCACTTTTCTCCACATGGAGTACATCTTCTATACCACAATGTAAGTTAAGCCATAAGTGTAAAGCCTTTAAGTGTTTAGCTAAATTTTAAAGAACAAATATCAGACTGATGTTGAGCGACTCAGTGTGCCTTTGATCTTTTTGTATTTTGGACTCCCCATGGAGAAAAGTGCTGGCGGCTTGGTAAGCACGGCCGCTTCAAAGGTTTAAAGTTTGCATAGGCTTGCAGACACTGGTATTGCTGTGCAAGGGAGTTATTTTGCCCAACATATATTTTACTTTTTTCTACTTGACCAAGTCAGAAAGCATGTTTGAAAATTAAGTGGCACTTGGGTGAACTTTTAGACAACTGTGAAAATGGCGCTCAAAGGATGGGACTGTAATATAGCAATAGGTTATTTAACTTTTTTTCTCACTTACATTGCAAGTTTAATTTTGTTTGCTCCAACCCTAAAATAACAACGCAATCTGCCTGCTTACACGCTCTGGCTCCAATGACATTATTGAATTGTAGTCCTAGCCCAGCAGACATCCGGCTTTCAAACTGCAAATGGACAGAAAAAGCCAAAGGAGGCTTCATCCTCAAGAAGCTCTGGATTGGCCAGATGGAGAAATATGACATAAATGAAGGTACTAAAGTTTTTATACAGCAGCACTTTATCATATGGAACAAGAAAATGGGAAATAAAATATTTAAAAACAGACTTGTTTAGGTACTGTATGTTTCCTTCCATCTCCCCCACACCCCATTCTACAACCCTTCCTCCATGCAAAAAATCACACAACATATTTATTTAGTTTTTGTTGATCGGCAAGTGCACTGGACAAATCCTGCCTATTTTCAGGCACCTAATTGGGAGAGGGGGATACAGATGAATGCCAACTGACTTTGAACCAGATTAAGCTGTTGATGGCATTTTTAGTGAATGAGGGAAATTTGGCCAGGACACCATGGAAATTCCCCTACTCTTTTCAGTAAGTGCCATGGGATCTTTAACATCCACCTGAACTAGCACCAATCCAGGCAGATGGGACCTCGGTTTAACGTCTCATCCAAAAGACAGCACCACAGAAGTGCAGCACCCCTCTCATGCTGCACTACAATGTCAGTACTGGGACATTAACCCAAGTGCCAGATGTGGGAACTGAACCCACAGCCCTTTGATCTCCCGGCCTCAGAGGTGAGTGTGCTGTCTACTGAGCCACTGACACATAAATCAGGTAGGTCCCAAAATCTGTGCTGCCAAATCCTAAGCAGGAGGGGGGAATCCTCAAGGACTAAACCCCCACACTAACTGTAAGAAAACCTTAAGTACTGCTGAATAAAATGTGATGTAAACATATCCTGCTACCCTTGTCCATTGTGTCATCCATCTATTTAACACATACTAGACTTGTGCTCCCCAATTTTGTTTAATAAACATAGTTCAATGTTTAATTTAATGACTACAGCCAGTAAATGTAGCTGTCAGCCTGAAATCATCCATTCAACTAAACATGCAAACGGTAGAAGGGGGCTCAAGGCATTCAACTGAGCATGAACCAAAGTAAATGGGCGATAACTCAAGGAGTCCTCATCTGTAAGGTTATCCAGAGGGATATGATTTCCATTAAGAAAGTAAAAGTCATATGTAATCTCCCATGCCAGATTAGGGATGTTTACTAATTTGATGCCCAATTGGCATCGGAAGGAGTGGTCATGCATATAGGCCTGCCAGGGGGTGGGGTTTAGTAAGCGCTAGGGGAATTTTGAAGCAGCCATTGGTGTGGGAGAGAGCCATTAGGGAGAAATCGAGAGCCCTCATCGTGAAGTGAAGAATGGCTGGTACCAGCTCCAAGGCATGAGGGAAGGGCCTCCAGTCGGAGCCAGGTAGGCCTGGGGCCAAGGTAGGGAGATTGCCCCCCTGGCACCCAGCAGCTATTCCAACATGTCATCCATGGGGATAAGGGAGGAAGCCCTACAGCCTAGCATGAGAGATAGAAGCTGGTCTGGAGCCTAGTTGGCTCCGTTGAGTCTGAGAAGCCATGAGGTGGCTGCCACGAGAAGGACTGAGGTTCATGGTGGCAGTGACATGTTGGAGGGGTTGTTGTGGCAGCATGGCCCCCCTGCCTTTTAGTGTCCACCTACAGTTAAGTGTAAGGGCTGCTGTGGAGGATTCTTGAGGAGGTAGATCGTGGGTTGTGGCCGTTCTGTGCAAACCCTGCCCGAGGATCAGCAGGCGGCCTGCACCCAGTGAAAAGGACTGTGCCCTGGGAGTGAGAAATCCCCCCCCCCAACCCCAATTTGAGAACTGAGTCAAAAGGTTGAAAGTGAGAGTGCACCCCGCTCCCAGTGGTGGGGATTAAGAGAAGAGTACAAACATGTGAGCACTGCTAGTGTTCCAGAGAAATTCAGAGCCCTTTATGGCTCAACAGCAAGGAACGTGTTGTGTAGAGTCCAGGTTCAAACTCAGGTCCCCCAAGAGACTGTGCCATAGTGCTTGGCCATAGAAAAGGTGGAACTGTAAAAATGAATTGTGTGCACTTGTCCATGGAGTTTGTTGTTCAGCTTGAGCTTTCATGACAAAACAAAACGGCTTGAATTACAATCGATACCTGCTTTGGCCAAATCTTTTAATGTCCTGCAGAGTATGTGCTGTTTCCCTAACCAAATGTTTCCTCAGATCATGAAGGGATGAAGGGAGTCATCTGCTTGCATCTTAACGGAGAGTAAGCTGTCACCAGTGGAATGCCAATATCTACAAAAATAAGGTACTGTGTGAGAACCCTGCTTATATTGTGCTGCTCAGTCAAGCTGGTGCCCTTCCCCTTTCCCAGAGACATTTTCCATCAAACCCCTAGACAGCGAAGGGAGGGGGTAGCCTCCTCAGATAATCGATCACCAAAGGGGACTGAGAGTAGTTGCCTGCTGCCTGCCTGTCAGGACTAAAACAAAAACCCCAGTGCAGGAGCAAGTGAAAATACCGAAAGACTGTTCCTAATTTTAAATATAAAGCAATATTCATGATGAATTAATGAGCAGGATGGAGGGGTTACACATATAATAAGCAAATATATGCACAAGGTTAAAATCCACTGTTAGCACAGAGGATTTTAACTTGGCTGCAGTACAAAACTGAGACCATTGATGTCCTATGATGGATCCCAAGTCCCAGTGCCAGGTAAACAAAAGGAATAAGAATTAATACTGCAAAATGCAGTGTGGCTCAGGATAAAGTAAATTGGCACTGTTCCTAAATCATAAGTGAGGATCCCTGAGTATGACATACATCTGCTGCTCTGACAAAGTTCAGCACAGAGGAAGCATCAATATATTCCTCCAACATAGTGGAGGAACTGGGGAATAGTTGTAAGCACCGTGGGGGGAGATAATCTTGAGGTAGTCAAGGAAAGACAAGGTACCCACTTGATGCATTAACTAGAATTGTAAATTGATGATTAGCAGAGAACCAAGCCACAGATAAAACTCACTCTCCAGAGCATGTTCTAGTTCTAGTAGTCTCTGCTTCCAAATAACAGCAGATGGATTTGTGGATAGATATTATGCCAGCAACTAGGCAGCAGTAGCCAGCGAGGAGAGCCCACAATAACCTGAGACGTCACCCCCAGTCAGGAAAACACTTAGCCACAGCAGAAAATATGTTTTCTGACCTTTGAAATAATTGCACAAGGAGTCAGGCAGGGTACTTCATATGAGATTTTTTTTCTATGTGTAGTTTTAGTTTTTTACCCCATTTTTCCTTCCTGACCCAGGACCCCAGAAGACATGTATGTGCATGTGTATGAAGGTGCACATGCACACCCGGTACCGGCTCGGCTCCTTGTGCCCCACCATTGGCTATGGCCGCAGCTCCCACCCACCTGTGCTTCCCACTGGACCTCCACCTGGTGGGAGTAGAACTACAGGGGGGTGAGGGCAATCACCCCTGGGAGGGATGAGCTGCCTCCATTCCTCCTCCCCCCACACCGGCTCCCCAATAACCCAAGGTCATTCCCAAACCCAGGTTGCTGGAGTAGCACGAGGTAAGGCGTTCAGCACCTCAACCCTCAGCGCCACCGGGCCAGCTTCTCTGTATGAGATTTTTTACTTTTGAAGTCATAATTCTTGTGACATAGGGATATACTCCCAGTGGAATCTGAGTGTATCAGGGTCATAATTGTTGTAACAAAATAGCCTGGTTTGCCTCTAATGTACAGGTTTTTGTTTTCCATGCTACCTGGATCTTTTCCTTAATGGCATAGTTCAGGAAACTGACAATGATTGATCATGGCCAGGCTGTAATGGAGACAGTTTTTTGGCCAAGCGCCATGTGAATATGCTTGATATCTATCAGGAAGTCTGGTCCAAGGTCTAGTTTGTAGTGGAATGTGTTCCAGCCCTGTAAACTGCATTTTCTTGGGGTAAGAGTGATGATATTCAGAGAAGTAAGAGCCCACCGGTGTGTCAGATCTATTATTAACTATACACCTGACATGCTCCTGTATACTTTTCCTTAATTTTCTTGAGGAACACACTAAGTGTGTGTGAAATTTATGTTACAAAACTCCAAAAATAAAATACTTCAAAGTAAACAAAATAAAGAAAATACAGCACTATCGGGCTTTTTGTTCACAATCTGAACAACTTCAGTACATAAGTACTGCCACAGAGTAGATGCACATACACTCCAGCACATCTACCATCCTCTGTGCTCGACTATCTAACTCTGAGTAAAAACCATCCACCTTATATAGGTGGATGCTTTCACATCATCGGTTACCTGATCCACCCCCTATTTTAATACATTCAATTCCTGCTCTAATACTTTGAGTAGGGGGATCAGCTGGACCAAAAACATATTTTATTCTAAGATACTTGTTATGTCCATTATTATTAGGTTCTTTGGACATTCTGAAAATGTAAAAACTGCTTAAGTGGCAATTAATGACCTTAGCCACTCCCACAAAGTGCTGACCTCATACCCCTCTCCCCTACAAATAAGTTTCAAAGGAGGGAGGCTAGCCCTTAGGAGTACAGCATTTGTGAGACAACAAAAAAAAGCAAGGTACTGACCTCTTTTAAAATACTTAATAGAAATGAAAATGCTTGTTTCTTATAATGAATCTTGAATTGTTTCTTTACACTTACAAAAGAAACAACATCCCCCCTTTTTTTTTCGTTAGGTGTTTTTTTAAAGATTCAGTGAAACTGTGGACAGCCAGCTGCCCAGTCAAGCGTTTCAACTCTTAAGGTATGAATAAGGATGTTATGTGATTCCTAAACTGCCAGCTCTACTCCACGTAAAACTGGGCATCAAAAAGGGGCAATTAAAGTGTATAATGTAAGCTTTTATATTTAAGCAGGTTCCCAAGTCACTCAGGAAAGAGGGTTTCATTTAGGTTGAGCAGCACTTGCAGAACCAGCACTACACAGCTGCATAGTGTTTTTGCGAATGGCTTTCAAAAAGGGAGATATCACTTTTACTTTTACTCAGACAAAATTCCCCATAAAGGCAATGGGTCGTTATGTTTGCAAGTGTGTTTGCTGTGGGTAAACACTATTTACTAAAAGCAAGCAAAATAAAGGAAAAACAACAGTGATATCGGCTCATCCAGGTGTCCCAGGTAAAATAGGTTGTACGGGACTATCATGGGATTCCTGCACCATACACAGCCCATATACCGACAGCCTGAGGTGAATTAGTACAAAACTATTCCATTTTAGATAGCATAGTGAAATGCAAGAAACACTTGGACAGGGTCTGGGTGTGCTGTAAACAGCATAAGGCTCGGGAACCAGCAAGAACTTTAACTTCAGACGCTGTACACATAGATCTGCCACGGTTTAAAACTGGACCAAGAACCCTCATACAGGTATGTTTGTCAACCAGAACAATGGTCGACCACCTAAGGGTATGGCTTATAACCAGTCTATTGACTTTCTGAGTGCGACGGTCTTTTTACTGCTGAATTATGCTCATTACTCATTACTGTACTGATATCTCTGTAATCATATATTTGTAAATGAACATGAAGGTATTACAGAGAGACACTCAAAGTGTCAAGTACATCTACACATTTTAGTGAGGCTCGACTTATCTCTGAGCCTATTTGTGACCGAAGAAAGTTTACAGGAATGTGCACCATGGGGACAATAGAGAAAATAAAGCGAGGAATACAGCATAAGATACCATGCTGGGAGGCCACCCTTTCATGGTAGAAATGAGAGACAAAAGAAAGAACGTAGGAAAAGAGGGTACTACTGCAGTAGATTTGTGAAATATTAGGAGACAGGGAGAAAGAGATGTCACGTGGTGCGGGGGGGTCTCAACTCTCACATGGCATAGTTCAGGAAAAAGACAAAGTTTGATCATGGCCAGGCTGTACTGGAGGCAGTTTTTGGATCAAGTGCTCTGTGAATACACTCAATAATACCTATTGAGAAGTCTGGTCCAAGTTCTAGTTTGTATCGGAATGTGTTCCAACCCTGTAAACCGCATGTCATTTGGGTCAGAGAAGTAAGAGCCCACCGGAGTGTCAGATCTATTATTTACTATACATCTGACATGCTCCTGTATACATAGTTTTAATGAACGTACGGTACATCCCGCATAAACTAACCCACAAGTGCACCACAGCCCATATACACAGAACGGGAAACCACAAGTTATGCACTCCCATATTTCTACTGACAAATTGCCTTTAGATGGATGATCAAACTTCTTCTTAATTACCCCATGCTTAGAAATGTTGTACTTTGTGCATCTGTAAAATCCTTTCGTTTTGCAGGGGATCCATCCTGTTTTAATTGTTTGTAGCTCTTTAAGTCTGCTGTGCACCAGTGTCTGTCCAAGATTTTTAGTGTGTGTACATGTCCTCAGAGGGGGAGAGAGAGCAGCAGAGCATGCTCCATGGTGAGAGACTGTTTGAGAGCAAACAGGGAGAGGGAGCGGGAGCAGGCACACGTGTGCGGAGAAGGCATATTATTTATTGAGATGCCTCCTGGGATCGGTGAGCTAACCTCCTGTATTAGAAACTGAGCTGAAGGCACAGGTCCGCAGGTTGAGATCATGGTGACAGGGAAGCAGGGTGTTTTTTTTTTTTTGGTGTGGTATAAGACTAAGTTGTTCTGCTGGTATAGGCACTAGAGACACACTGTGCAGTCAGGGAGCAGGGTGCAGTAAAGAAGGGGAGTGTCATATACTGTTAGATGTTTCTATAATACCCATGTTCTTCATTTTATAATTTTCCTGAGCAACTGCAGCCCGCATTCCATACACATTTTGTCTGACTAAGGTGAAGGATCTGCCTATTTTTATGTTTAATACTTTAACACAACCTGGTACTATATGAATTGTGACTTTATAGTTCTATACCAAAGACCAAATTTCTGTAGACAGCTTGGAAGCTAATGAAAAGTTAATTGTTATTGTTTCACTGTTAAGAACTGTCTAAACACAGCAGCTTTAATTGTTGACTATCAAAAGGGGTCCGAATGCATAGGGAAACCGTGCTGGAGACGTTTGCTAGTGTAGATGGGTGAGTTAAACTCTGCCTTTGATCTATATGATTACATTTGCGTTTCATACTTCCCCAGATTCTTCTTTCCCAAATCCAGCTTTTATTGCTGTGGTTAAACATTTTGGGGATGGTGAAGTCATGAGTGGCCATTCCAAAGGTGTTACTGCAGTATTATGCCACAACACCATTATCCCAGTGTATAGTAGACAACATGATAAGGAGCTATTTATAACACTTGACATTTTGTAAATCTGAACCTCATTCTCAAACATGAGATCTTTCAAAAACAGAGCAAATATAGTTCAAAAAAATGTACAGCTCCAGGGTATGAACATAGTTGGGATTCCTCAGGACAACCTTTAGAATTGCTTAGTTAACGGTCTTTATGGGGTGCAAGTGTACTGTGAAAATAAAGTTGAAGCTGTTAAAGTTAGGGCTGCTTAGCAAAAAGAACCAGTGCCTAAGTACAAACACCATATACACCTTGCAGTTCATGACACAGGGAAGCAGTTTTCAAATTTTCCCGAAAAAATAGTATCTTTATAATCAGCTCATGTGTAAGTCGACTGGATCTCACAGTTTTAAGTTTAAGTTTTCTTCTAAGTGTTTCCTTTCATTTTAATGTGCAGTTAAATACTTCATAGTGATGTTTGTTCAAAGAATGTTTAATAACAAACAAAATAATTTTTATCACCGAAGCAAGGTTTTGAAATAAGCTTCAACTCATCTACTGTTCTCTGTTCTTGCTGCTTCTCTATTTCACTTAATTCATTTGCTTACTAATTTGAGATATGCCATATAAAAGATAACTCCAAGGTCTACATGTCCATGTTGTGGGAGGCCCTGCTCTTATTTAAAGTTAACCGATAGCCTAAAGCAAGACTGTCTACATACATGTATCCACATTAAAAAGCTTACCTTCAAATGCCTAGAATGAACTAGTTTTCAAATCACATGATAACACAGTAGAAAAACAATAAAAATATATGTATTGGTTAGCCCAGGCAATTTTACTGTTGCTATACTGAAGTGTTCATGAGTATGAATATACTGAATCTTTTGAAATAATTAATATATGTCATGTTTAAAAGTTTCCTGGGGACTTTTAGTCCAGACAATATAATCATTAGAAAACCTAATATACCAATTATTTTCTTGATTTCAAATACAGACATCCCCCATGCATATGTATTTAGTCAAAAGGAACATATCTTTGCAGGTGGAGCATAAAAAGTAGAAATTATATTTCTGCATCTGAACAAGAGAACTTTTAAAGTTTTACTCTTCTGAAATATTGTTTCTTCTGGAGTCAGAGAAGTACTGTATATTGTATTTATTACTGTGTCTGCAAGAGAAAGTCTTTGTGTGGTTCTTACAAAACCAAACAATTTTTTATCAATTATAAACCAGTAGGATCAATTTAATTGTTGAGCAACAGCATATATGAAGAACAAAAGCCCAAAGGTGACTAAAACCAATTAACGCTGCTGGCGCTATCCTTTGTTGTCCTTTCTGCTCTCCAAACTTGCCCTATTTAGTTAATTCATTTCAGGTCTTTAACACACTGAAATAGTGTGGTGATGGAGAAACGTGTTATATAACATGTTACAATATTGATGAAAACTACACCCTTTCTGTAGCATATATCCTACTTACCTAAAATAACTCCTGCCTTGCAAAAGTACAGGAAACTGAAAACTGAGATGAATGAGAGCTTTTACACCTAAGAATTGTAATCTTTAGTGGAAATCCCAAATGTACTTTAATCAACAGTAATTTTTTATCTTGTGTTTACCTTTGTGTAACCCCATGTACAATACTGGTTCAAAGTGGAGGTACATGGGCAGATTAAGATCGCTTCTGCTGGCCTAGTTATCTCCCAGACAATCACACACTTTCTGTCTACTTATTGTCAGCTACACCCCTGGCACACACAGACACACACGCACATATGCACACACATACACACACACATTCTTGCAGTTCTTAAAGGTTTAGCATTCTTAGTTTTCTTACCAAATGTAAAATATGCAATATTGCATATTTATACTGGATGGGGGGCGGTGAAGCTGGGCATGACCTCTGAGGAAAAACCTAGGGGTCATCATCAGTGAACCCTAAAACAATCAAACCAGTGTAAGAAGGCCTACAGTAAGGGACACAGGATGCTGAGGTGTATAGGAAGGGATATTGATAGCAGAAGTAAGAAGGTATTACTACCTCTCTGGTGAGGCCCCATCTGGAGTGTGCTGCCCAGTTCTGGAGTCCTTACCTAAGGGAAGGGAAGGTCCTGCTGGAGACTGTAAAATGTAAGGTGACCAAAATGATTCAGGGCCAGCACACCAGATCCTACGAGGATCATCTCAAGGCACTGAATATCTACTCGCTAGTGGGCAGATGAAAGAAAGGAACTATGATAGGGACCATCATGTTCCTGAAAGGAATGAACAAGATAAACAGTGAGGGACTATTCAGCATAAGTAGTAAATCAGGAACACAAGGGCATAAGTGGAAACTGGGGGCAAGAGGGATATGAGAAGGTTTTATTTTACACAGAGGGTAGTGGAGTTATGGAACAATCTACCAGCTGATGTGATAGGCACCAAAACAATCAATTGTTTCAAACATGCCTGAGAGACAGTGATGAGTGTGGTGATTGCTCAGGGTGGTAGCAGTAGGGTGGTGGGGCATGGTGATGAATAATGTGGGTTAGAATCCTGTACAGACAATTAACTTTGGGAATATTCAATATTTTGACTCCAACTTTTCAACACAGCCATTTCTTTACAGCACCTCATGAAAAAGACAGCTGTTATTTTTCAACTCCTGTCCACAAATGTGTTTCTGCATCCTGAAAGTTGATTTTGCAGTCCCTGCGCAATATCACCTTTAGCCCAGGAGGTGCACATTTTCTCTGCCCTTCTTCATGAGGCAGGGTCATAACAAGGTTGTGTTGAAAATTTGGTGTAAAAGTATTAAGCAAATTTTCAATATTTTTACCCTAAATTCCTTAGTTGCAGGCTTGCAGTCCCATCGGCTCTGGCCAGAGGTTGCTTACAATGGAGTAGGAGTAGGGAAAGGAATTTGGAAAAGGAAAAAAAAAACCTGAAGCTGGCAAAAAGTGTAGCATTGTGGAAACATTGACAATAGCAATGACAGTGGTGCCCACCCCCACCAGCATGTTTGCAAGCCACAAAAACCCCAACACTCACTCCTGTCTGGTACCAGACTAACCCCTTTAGTCCTGCATTGGGGCCTGATGAGTTGCAGCCAGTTGGTTGGCGTTGGTGCACTTAACTTTAAAAAACTGAACTTCAGCTTTTAACACTTGAATCCAACTTCTGCAGCAGACTTGATAGTTAACATCTCTTTCCATACAGTTCCCCAGGCTCAAGGCAATCGCTGAATTTACTCATGGTTCAGAAGACACACTGTGGACCACACTTACGGCAGCTGGCAGTTGAGAAGCTGGGGGCCTTGAACAGCGAAGCAGGGTAGATGGCCGGAAGGGTGGTCTTGAAGTTTGTCACCTTCTGTCTTGATGGCAAGGTCTGTCAGCCTGTCCCCTTCAGGTGGTTGCAGGCTCTTGCAGCTTGTCACCTTCATGATGTTCCTCTGTGGATGCTGAATTAGGCCAGTCTCAGGTACCATGGCCGCACACTTAACCCACACGTCAAGGCTCCTAATTCTCAGGGGCAAATGTTCAGTACTGCCTAGCAGTGACAATATTGGGCTCACTCCCCAGACCATCCCTCTGGTAGTAACTCCTATTTGTAGGAACAGGGGTCACACAGTCTCTGTGGCTTTTCTAGGCCTCAGCACAAACACTTCTGTAAGTGATTCTGGGATTCTCCAGGCTAAACAGCAAACAGTCTCTTAGTGAGTGCCCCAGTTTTCAAACAGCAGAGTTTCAGCAGCATTCTCTGGCTCCCCAGACTCAGGAGCTCAGCAGCTTTCTACCCCATTCTAGCTTCAGGCCTTGGGCAAAGCTTCAGCCTCTGGCAAAACAGTTCGACCCTTCTAACAGGCTGAGGGCTTTCTCAGGATTTCTGCAGGCATTATCCCCCAAACGATCTGGTCACTCTCAATCTGGGGCTTCCAGATGCTGAAGAGCTAGACAAGTCTCCCAGTCTTTGGTTGTGGAAATCTCAGGCTGACTTCCAAACTAGTTCTGGTCACTGGCCCAATGCCCTTCTCACTTGTGGAGAGCCGCAAGAGAACTGTCCCAAGCTGAAACTGTCCCTTGGGGGGAAGATGAAAGAAGCACAACTTCTGACTGGTTGAATCCCATTGTCCATCTTTGAAATTAATATTTATTAAGTCCTCTTAACACCTGATTGGTTGGTAGTTTGGGCGCCAAGACATTGTCTATACCTCCTACCCAGGTGCCATAGCTGCAGTCCTCCAGGGCTCCTACAATGCTGATTGACTGGTGAAGGGGTCAAAGGCACACAAAATGGTTGCTGGAATCACAGTTTATAAAATGCCCCAGCTTTGCAGTTCTTTTGCAGCCAAACAGTAAGATTTTAAATTTATTCACTCCCCCATGATCCATTAGCTGCCCCTCTGTCCTAATGTCCAGTGGCAGAGTGGGGCCTGCATAAGGCTTCACCTGCCAGTCACTAGCATCATAGCACTGACATCCTAGGCAGCAAGCAGAGCTTTTTAATGCACGGCAGCAGCAGTGGCATTTAAAGAAACAGGTGCCTTTATGCGCCACAACAATGTTTATTTTTTAACTTCTCCTACTCTCCCTGCATGTCTCTGGACCCCAATTAGCTGTCCTGGAGACAGAGCAAGCAGAAGGAATCAATTGCACAGCTGCAATGAGTACCTTAAGCTATCATCGACGTGGCGCTATTCTGAGCATGTGCACTCCGCCTGCTCGCACATTCGAAATGCAAGCAGTGCAGCGGTGCACTCCATCATTTCACAGAAACAGGTGATTTATTTCTTTAAACATGCACTACTCTGGACCCCCTTCATGTGGATCCAACACCATTGGTCAGCAGGAGGCAAAGAGGAATGGAAAGGACCCAAGACAAGGCAGCAGACAAAAGGGAGGAGGGCAGAGGTGCACAGGTATTTATTTATTTTTTTATTTATTTAAATCTAGGATTACATAATACCTTTGAGCCGAGGCTCTTTTACAAAGGTTCCACGTCAAGGTAAGCCCCCATGGGGAGGGGGTTACACTGATTCTCTTCACCCATACTGCTTCCACTCTGTTCGAGCATGGTGCCGAGGCTAGCATAGCTGCCAAATTTTTAGCATATGTAGCAAACATATTGTAACTGTGCAGGGTTGGAAACAAATTCTTAAAACCAGAAAGTGGCAGTAAATCATGCAAAAATTAGTGCAAATACTCCTTTACTTCCCTTATCTGTTCCCCTGCACTAGACCACTAAACTTCAAGTATTTGTGCTTTACTCATGAGCTATGCCAAAGTTCATTTGCACAAGTAGATACTGGTCCAAGGAGCTCAATTCATAATTCACAAGTAGATCATCTCTGTACGCAGATCTTCATGTGGAACAATCACTACCCCTCATATGCCTCATACATTTTTCTGGGGTTCCATCTTCACCTAAACTGTTCAAGCCCACTGTCATGCCAGCCATGTTCTGCCTTGTGTTACAGTGCAGGGCAACCCTGTCATATTCACAGTATTTTTATCACTCAGTACTGGGTCTTTGATATTCTCTATCCTTTTCAGCCATCAAGAGAAACATATACAGATGGGCTATCCATACATTTCAGAGATTCCCTATCCCCCACACTGCTGAATCCTAACCCTTTTTCTGGTTTCTAAAAGTGTTGGCTGAGCATGGTACTGCTCCTTAGTTTAAATCTCAGCGCATTTCAATTTGAGCCACACGCCAACATGAAGCCCTAGACTATCAGGATGAAGGTAATGACTTGTCTGCACTGCCTGCTAAACTGTCATTTTCCTCGTAAACTTCCCCTGTAGAGGATGATGACAGGACATCATCCCCCCTCTGGCCACATTTGGTAACAGTCACCTCCCCTACTGTAATGAGGGGGTAGTTACACTCTTCCCCCAGAAAATTCTGGGAAGACTGGGTGGGTCAAGCAGTCCTTTTTCCTCAAATTCTATGTTTCTATTAATTTCCATCCTTGTAAATGGCAGGAGTGAGCAGATGATGGTACCCAGCATGTGCACTAGGGGGTTAGCTAATCAGCCCTTTACACATCATCCAGCATGGGAACCCATGAGACTGCTCCTTCACAGGACAAGAATACCAACTCCAATAAATGATAAAAAACACTAAACTACATTGGGGGGGATCACCCACAAAGAGTCTGTCCCCACTGACCATAGTGCCACTGCACCACTGCCCATACACCACAGGCTGTAGCTGTCTTTTCTGGCACGTAAATGCCAGGTGATCTGGGGCCCTATCCTCCCATCGCAGCCAATCTGTACTTATGTGATGGATCACCCTGGGTAACACCACCAGTGTAGTTTGCCAGTCTGGGCTTTCTTTATCTTTTTCAGTGGGTGGTCATGGTCCAGCCTTCCCACATGGTCAGACCTTCCTAGTTATCAAATGCTATATTGCCTGAAGAGGTCTCACACCCTCTCACCCCCTTCCCTCCCTAAGGTCACTACCTGGCTAAGTTCACACTACTCTCCCAGCCCAGGGAACCTCTCCCAATGCTTTATGCGACCTCCCTCCAGAAAGAGAGAGAGAGAGAGCGAGAGAGAGAGAGACAAGAGCTTGGAGAAAACAGATAGACAGCTAGATAGATAGATAGATAGATAGATAGATAGACAGACAGACAGACAGACAGACAGACAGACAGACAGACAGACAGACAGAGCTTTCCTTCCAGTACCTAAGTAGAGAATTTACCTTGTGGCCACGAGACTTTTTATGGTGGCCAAGGTGCGAGTGGGGAGGTTGAAAACTATCCTTCCCTTGATCATCCATGAGGATCGAGGGGTGGTGTCTAAGGGAGGTACGCTAGGAATAATGCGCCTTATGCATGATAGGGTGGGTTGCCTACATGCCGCATATCTGAGGTGCGTAGACAACCCTAAGTCCCAATGTTGCACAGCAGGGGTGCAGGGAACCCCGGTGGCATTCACAGCTGGTGAACAAGCCCAGTGTGCACTCGATAACCTGGTGCTCACACAGCAGTGTGCCATGGGGCAGTCCAGGAGAGTGACAGGGGCATGCCCACTCTCCGCACCATTCACTAAGACATGAAGTGCCAGGCATGGGGGCCACAGGCTACAGCAGGAGGGAACACCACATAGAAAAGCCGCACTGCAGCAGACAAGGCACATATCAACTTCAGTTGCAAGTAAAAATAAAGTTTTATTTCAGAAAAAAACTCTGCACTCGAGCCAGTGGCACTAAACCTTGGCTCTTCGGGTTCTCACGTGACCTTTGTCAGGAGGTATGGAGCCAGGTGTAGTGCTCACATAAACACACACAGACTTAAAATGTCATATAAAAAAAAACTCAGTGTCACAGTGTAAGGGAAACTATTGTACAGCATTATTGCAGAACATATTCTCCCCAGCAAATCCTACGATTCTACAATGTATAGTACTGAAAATACATATACTATATAATTGGCATAAGTCACAATAATACAGAATGTACAGGGAAAGAAGGGAAAAGGCACCAGAAAAAAGGGGGAGGGGAAGCTGGGAGGGAAGTGACACAGATAATGAACAATACTATTTATATAGATTATAAACTGTGACACTGAGAGTTTTTTTGATATGATATTTTAAGTCTGTGTGTGTTTACGGGGGCTACAGGGTATGAGTGCTTAATCTAAGGCTGCAAGTTTGGTTCGACCTTCATACAAAAAAGGTCAAGCCCCAGTTGTTTTAAGGGTCAAGAACACCCTCAAGCTATTAGTTGTTTTTGCAGCCCTTGGTTCGTTCCTTAATTCCTTGGTGTCTAGTGGTCCAGACACACACACACACACACACACACACACACACACAGACACACCCCGCCGATAGCCAATTGCCGGCCATCATCATCCCGATGAACAAAAAAATTCCCAGGCGTCTAGTGCTCCCCATTGATCACCAGCCCGATCAACAAAGTTCAGTTAAATTCCCTGGTGTCTAGTGGTTCCCACCCCCCATCAATAGCCGATCGCCTGCTCATTGTATTAAATTCCTGGTGTATAGTGGATCCCCCACCGATCTCCAGCCCAATGAACAATTAAATCCCTTCTGTCTAGTGGTTCCCTGCCCCCACCCTGGCAAGTAATGTCCCCACCCTGACCCTGAGCAGGTGACTGGTACAGCCCTCCCTCTCCACCATGCCGGCTGCCTGGCTGAGCTGTCAGTGAATGTAGGTGTACTTGTACAAGCATGCACTCATTCATTGCCAGCTCTCACCCATTCATAGAGCTCTTTGAGCTCTGTCAGGGGGCGTGGACAAGATCGGAGGGTTGCTCTTGTCGCCGGAAAGGGGGTCGGATGGGGGGAAGGGCATTGTGGACCCCCAGCCCTCCTAGCCACATGGTGGGGCTGGGGGCAACAATTTGGGTTCACACCCATGCATTCAAGATTCCCACACATGCCCAGAATCCCCTGCTCATGTGTAACAGGGGATCCACTGAGGACATCCAGTCGGCAGCCAGAGGAACAATTAAATTCCCTGCTGTCAGTCAGCCTGCTGGCACAGTAGTTGGATTTCTGCCTGCGATGCCGATGACCCAGGTTCAGGAACAGACTCGGGTGTCTGAGGGCCGGCTAGGGGGAGATGGCTCGAGTGTCCAATGACTGCTCACCTTCTCCTGGGAGGGAGAGGGGGGTTCACAGCTCGGCAGTTGCTGGCCCCTGGCAGAGGCCAGGAGCATGGCAGCATGTCAGGTCACATCATAGGTGGGAATGTGACAGATGTTGACGTACGCTTGACGTCATGTGAAAATCACACTCCCCCAGAAAAAACAGGAATACCCCATGTCTGACCAGATGACAGCCACTGGTCCCTGGCATGCTACATTAGCTGAGATAGCCCTGTACTGCCCCCACACCATGCTGCTGATCTCACGGGCTAATTGGATGTGCACATGGGCACTTCTCCTCTGGAGGGGGGAGACCCACCTGACAAAGGGTTATGTTGGGTCACCTGGGGGGATCCATTAACTGATGTGGAGGAGAGCGGATGGTGACCGGAGGAGGTGGGAGTGCCTCCTACCCTTTGTGCATGTCTTGTGAGGTGTGTTTGTGTGTGTGTGTATGACCACATGCCACATTAGACCTCGCCCATCCCGGGCAGTGTGTGCGGTTCCATGCTCGGCCACTTCCCTTGACAGCATGCACCCCTGGTGTGTGTCCATGCATGTTTGTGGGTTGTGCCTTTGCCACTGGTGGTTGCACATGTCCCCATGAGTTACCTGGGTTGGCTGAAGTGTTCCTCTGTGATGGTGTCCCGGTGCAGCTGTGGCAGCCGGAGCAGTCGTGGGTCCCATCTCCCAAGGGGGGGGCTGCCCATCACCATCTTCACCAGCATCCTTGTCGTCCCCATCGCTGTCCCCCTCTTCGACCTGTACGGCTATCCCACAGTCATTGGCCATGTTGTACAGGATGCAACAGGCCAGGAATATCCTGCAGGCCTTTGAGGGACTGCACTGTAGGGCACCGACAAAGGTGTCCAGGCAATGTAAACGTGCCTTCAGCATTCCGAACACCCGCTCGATGACATTGCATGTGGTGGCATGTGCCTCATTGTAGCATTGCTACGATGGGGTTGCGGGCCACTGGTATGGTGTGAGCAGCCAGGAACAGAGTGGGTATCCACTGTCACTTGTGTGTAGAGGGTGGAGGTTAGTTTGGTGATCAGCGTCGCCCTGCCTTGGGCCATGTAGGCCACTACCCATGTCTCCTCTGACCATGCCCCTCCCAAGCTCTATGTTTTTCCGTGTGGTTTGCATACTCACCCACTAAGTGGCCAGTGGGGATGTCCCCACTCTCTAATCTGTGGCACAGTGCCGACTGGTGCCAGATGAAGGTATCATGTGCTCCCCCAGGGTGCATGGCACAGACATTGATTATGCGCCCCCTGGCATCGCACACCACCTGGCAGTTGATGCTTGCATAGCCCTTCCGATTGATATATGCGGCCCCCTCAGGGCCAGGTGGTGTGTGGATGGCCACATGGGTGCAGTCTATTGCGCCTAGCATGCCAGCCATATGTGCTACCCTGTAGAACTCCTGTATGTTTGCTGTGTGCTCCACTGGTGTGCTGGGGAAATGGATGTACTCCGCAGCATGTGGTAGCAGTGCGCTGAGGAATTGGGTGAGATGGCATGATGCGGCCCACTGGGTTATGCCTGTGATGTCCCCTGTTGGTCTCTGGAAGGTACCCATGGTGAGCAGGCACATGCAAGCTGTCACTTTAGTCTCCACTGACAGAGCATGGCTCCGTCTTGTGAGTGCCTGCATCACATCACTGCACCGCTCACAGAGCCATCTCAGAAATTGCCCAATTCAGACGGTACCGGCCCACGATCTCGGTATCACTGTACAGCTCGAAGCTAGTGTGGGCGCGGTACTGCCTGTTCGGGGCATACCACCGACAGGCCCTTCCACGGCCATGCCCCCTGCTGTCTGCCTTCTCACCCCCCTCATTACTGCCTCCATCTGGATGGTGGCACTGGCCATGTCCCTGGCTTGTGTTTCCTCACCCGGCAGCTGTTTCTGTGTTCCCCCCTGCTGTCCTGGCTGCTACTTCCCCTGCACCGGGAACACCTTCCTGTGGTGGTCTCAGTGCTGTGTGGCACTTAACCCTTCTGCACTGTCTTTGGCTGTGTCTCCCCACACCTTCCCTGTGCCTGTGGGTTCAGGGTGCCCTTTCCCTGTCCTGCCCTGTGTGTCTGCCTAGAGTTCAGCCACATGTGCCTTCCCTGTAGCGTTCTTGTGCCTCTCCCTTGTTCCTTTTTCTTTTGGCTCACTTCCGCTATCGTACAACTTCCGCTTGCTCCCCTATTGCACATGGCGCATGTTGTTGAATATCACACTGCGCCATTTATGCATGGTTCCTCCCCCTTCAATTGCGCATGCATTCATTATCGATGCGCTCTTGCTCAGCGTGATTTGGGGGATGCATCTGCCTCCTGCTGAATATCGCAGAATGGCACATTTTCGGACTTGCACTGGAGCAACCCTATTGCACATGGCGCAGCCTTTTTGAATATCTGGGCCAGTGTATTTATGGAGATATGTTTTTATTATATAAAGTTGAAAAAACTATTGAGCATAGCTCATTTACAGTGGCGACCTCTAACATACTAATTACATCAACAACTAAACAACATCACAAATAACATACATAAATAGAGACAACTACAAAATGTCTTAAAAAGAATCCATAAGACATAATCACTTAAGATTTAGTGGCAAGTGCAAAGTCTAGGAATAGATCCTAAATATGTTTTCATGTACATTGTTTTTTTTGATAATTGTTTATTTGGTATTTGAAATTTTCATCACTGACAAATATTGAAGTTTAGACATGGCTGGGCCACTGTCTCTTTAAACACCTACTATTTGACAGATGTTTGAAGGTTCTGGCCCTGCTCCCTGAGGATGACCCAATGTGGTTTGAAGCACCAGGGTTTTAATGTATCTGCTATCATCTGGGTTCCACAACAAAAGTATGCACTTGTTTTAACTGCAACTTTAGCTATAGATCCTTTTTAGGGCTATGGGTGGAGCCTACAGCTCTTTTGGGATCGGCTTGTAGCTTACAAAAACAGCTGATTGTGGAATCTTCCATTGGACTTTTGGGAGTATCCTTCCAAAAGTCCAATAGAGCTTGAAACCCTCCGCCACGATTGGCCGCTATGGAATAACAAGCTGCACTATTTTGGCTGTTACTTTTGCATTCTGGGGCATGAACTGTACATGCACGACTCATGCGCATGCACAGTTCCATGGCACTGTCATGTTGTGAATGGTAAAATGCCATTCACTGCAGCTACGCATGTGCGAGTGTCATGCATGTGCAGTTGCATTGCCACCGCCAGCAGAAAAACCCTCCCACTGCTGCTGTCCTCCCACGCCAACATCGGGGTCCCCAATCACTGTGTCAGCGTTATGTAACCCCCGACTCATGTGGCACACTGAGAACTCACCCTGGTGTGCCCAAATGTACTTCTTTACCCCACGCTGACATCAGGGTTCCCAATCCCCATGTTGTCATTATGTAGCCCCCAACTCATGTGGCACACTGGGAGCCCACCCTAGTGTGCCCAAATGTAGATCTTTGCCCTACGCCAACATTGGGGTGCCCAATCCCCGTGTCAACAGTATGTGTCCTTCCACTGATGTGGCACACTGGAAGCCCACCCCAGTGTGCCCAAATTTTTGTTTTTTCTTCCCCCTACAGACATCAGGGTGCCCAATCCCTACATTGACATCAAGTACCCACCCTCCCAACTCATGTGGCACACTGGGAGCCCACCTCAGTATGTCAAAATGTATACATTTCTTTCCTGTAAATAAAGAAAACCTTCCCCAGACATGATTTTTTTTTAACCTGTAAAAAAGAAAATGGTCCCTCATCATTGCCCTAGTCCCCCCTTCCCTCTCCCCACCCTTCCACTGAGCACCTACCTCCATGCAACCCCCCAACCCATACTTACCTAGAGAGGTCAGCGCTGTCATCTTCTCTGGATTGAGACACGTCTGCTCACTTCAAAGCCGAACCACAAACTGAAGAATCAAAGGTAAGCGTGCTATAATGGCATTCAAAGCAGTTTTCAACTTAAGTTGATAACTCAGCCCTTTTTTTTTTTAATTTTGGCCCCAAATGTTACACATGGAGTTCTTGGCACCCCACCTTGTGACCAGTGTCACTGTCATTTCATTACTTAGTCCCAAAAGATGATTTTGTGGTCGCTGTATAGAATCACCTTTTGGGACTGATTAACAAAATGACAGTACCACTGTTTATGAGGTAGGGTCACAAACAGCCCATGTTGCAAATTTGGTGAAAAAAATCCAAAAAATGGCTGTGTTATGAGCGTGTATTGTGCAGTTTCTATGCACACTCCTAACTTTGCTAATTTTTTAAATTTTCACTCCAGATTTTCAACATTGCCATTTTTGTACACCTTCTTTTTAACAGTACAGTTGTCATTTTTTACATCCTGCCTGAAATGTGTTTTCGTACCTGTAGCACATAATGGAGCAGTCGCTCTGCGAAATTACCTCCTGGAACAAGTGAACAAAATGACACTGGCACCATTCATGAGGAGGGGTCCCAAAAAGGCCATGTTAAAAATTTGGTGCAACACCTCCAAAAAATGGCCAAGTTACACCTGGGCATTCCGTAATATCTACGCACAAGTGTAACTTTGGTCACTTGGTAGCTCATCACAGCCCTATCGGCTCTGGCCAGAATTTGTTTATTTTGCAAGTAGTGCTGTTTTGTGGTCTTTTGTGTCTTAGTTGTTTATCATAGCCCTACTTAGTGACATAGTGCAGAGAAAACCTAGTTGTTTTGCTCTGCAACAGGTCTACAGCATACTCCTGGGGAGTGAACAGGACCTGATGGCCAATATTAAGCACAGGTGGACCATTGACCTGAGCTTCCCAACCCTCTCTGAGGGGGACTGGCAAATGGCAGTAAAGATGGACCTGACTAGCTCTAAAAACAACCACATTAGGAAGGTTCAATATAACTTTCTGTGGATAGTTTATTTTATCCCAGCCCTAGCAAACAGGATCAACCCTACCACCTCAGGTCTCTGCCCAAAATGCAAAGTAGAAGTAGTACTTTTTACCACCTGATGTGAGCCTGCATCAAGGTCCTTTTGGCAGGGCTGAGTCTCCTCCCTAGCTATAACAGTGAGAACCTCAAAGACAGTCCTCCCTGAGACCCTTCTTCTTGGCATCACCCCTCCTGGGAGACCAGACTCTGGACTATCCTGTCCCCTAGAGAAATTAGGAACAGCCATTGAAAAATGAGTGACAGCCCAAGAGTGGTCATCTGAGTCTGCACCACCGATAGCAAAATGGGGAAATCAAATGATGGAATGTATGAAAATTGAACGTATGCAGTATTCCACATAATGTCGATCACAAGTGCATGCCAGAATGTGAACCTCACTAGATGAGGCCACAGGTGCTGGTCTTCTCTCCCTCTGCTTCTGCTCTTGTCCCCAATTTATTGGAGCATGAAGAGAAGGGAGTGGAGGGATGGTGGACAGGGAGCATGATAGTGGGGGTCTCCCACTGTAAAACCCAGGAGGGTTGCTGTACTGAAGTGGAATCCTGCATTACAACTTTTTTACCATTCTGTCTGTTATTTGTCTTGCATGTACCCTGGCCCAATGGGGAGTCACCTTTTCCTTGCCACTTCATGCAACCATGTATGTCACACTTCTGTTCTGTGATATGGTGCTATACATATTGCTCGCTGTGAACCTTCAATAAACTTTTTTCAAAAAAAAATCCCCTTCTACAATCCTCTTTAAAGTTTCAAGTACAGCAAGCAAACTTCAAAATGCTCCCCTCTCTTAGGCAAAATATGGGGTGCAGACCACTGAGTGCTCAAAAAGACATATCTTTATTATACTTTAAATATGAAGCACACTACAGAAACAATCAAAGAGATGCTGCCTCCTTGTAAAAAAGCCCAATGGTGTTTCGCTCCTTACTAGGAGCTTTGTCAAGGCTCTTGACCCTATATTCACAGCTTGGTCAGCAGCCAGCTATGGTGGTGAGATGAGGGCTGTGGTAGTCACCAGCTGGGAGTCAGGATGGGGGAGTGGGGTGGTAGGTGACTAGCTGGCAGGGTGATGTGGGGGGTCCACTAGACCATCAGGGATCTGTTACTGTGTTTTCATGGGATGGGAATCGGGGACTAGGTAGGACCACTAGACTACCAGGGAAAATTAAAAAGAATGAATAGGACCAGGATCGACCTCGGAGAGGGAGAAGGGACCACTAGACTACCAGGGAATAATATATTATTTTACCTGAAATGGAGATCGGTGAACAGTGAGGGGTGTGGGACCACTAGACTACCAGTGACATGTATTTTTTTATACAGGGACACTGACTGGACATTGGAGGACGGCCCACTAGACTACCAGTGAAATATCTTTTTTTATATGGGGACAGCAATCAGACATTGTGAGGGGGAAGGGACCACTAGACTACCAGGGAAATATGTTTTTTTTTATATGGGAACAGTGCTCATACATTGGGGGAGGGACGAGGGACCACTAGACTACCTGGGAAATAGATATTTTTATATGGGGATGGTGATCAGACATCAGGGTGGGAGGGACCACTAGACTACCAGCGAATTATTTTTTACACAACAGGACGGCAATCAGAGCACACGGGGAAGGAGGAGGACAAAACTCCACTTGGGCAGTCATTACTTTGCAAATTGCAAAACATAATCCTTTTCAATGGTTCCTTCTTCGCAATTTGTGGAAAAAGATTTTGGCATGTTAAAAAAAACACATTTCCAGGTGATTTATAAAAAAAAAACTAACAGCAGAATCCAATAGAATGGGTCCTGATTGGCAGAACACACGTGTTGTTTACTTCAGAAAACATCATTGTTTTCTGTTTTTTAACTTTGTTTGCCTCCCTAAGAAAAAACAAGGTTACAACAGCATGAAAAAAGGATTTGTTTGCAATAAAGGATTACCCATTGGTGAGAAAAAATAATTTTTCGAGCAGGACATCTAACTTTTCACATTGAAAATCATGGGAAACTTTGAAATATAATAACTTTTGAACAGATTAATATTTTTTTCACCGCATCTACAAAAGACACATCTGTGACCAAAAACCTTTCTATTCTAAAAATTTCATACCAAAATCCCAAGCTGATTTTGCACAGTGGTGTGACAAACAATTAAAAAAAAAAATTGTAATTTCACATTTTTTGACACTCCATATCTTCGCACTCACACATCTGACCAGAACACAACTTGCCACATCAAGAGATCTTTGGTCCCTGATGGTGCATGCAAACTTTCATGCAAACCGGCTGAATGATTGCAAAGTTATTAGAGTGCAAAATTTCAAGTTTAGCATAGAAGTGAAGGTTGGACCCTAACTAAGGGGACGCAACAGTTTTTGTCAACATTATCTCAAAATATGTTTTTTTGTTTTTTTTATCGAACTTACAAGATGTTGTTCTCCCAAACATAATTTTCATGCGACAACATTTTCAGGGAAGTACAAAAACAACCATGCAAACATTTTGATGCATGACAACATCCTTTTAAAATGAATAGGGGTGCAGTAAAATCTTGATATTTCCTTGCAACAAGAAAAATTGTACTTTTCAGCTACAAATTACAGGGTAAGAGTCTGTTGACTCACAGCTGTGCCTTTTGCTTGTTTGGTGAAAAATATTGAGTGGTTCCATAGTTATAGCATCTTGAAATTGAAAAATTACCCATAGGATAACAGCGTGGCGTTGTCAGTTCATTGCGGCATGGTGAATTATCACTTTGGTGCAAAATTCACAAGATAAGTCGTTTTTGACTACCTGGTGTGCCTTTCATTTGTTTGGTGAATAAAATAGAATGGTTCTGTAGTTATAGCGATTTGAATATTGAGAAATGTCCCAAAGGATAACATTGCAGCACCTATGGTGTCTTCAAACGTCCTTATCCCGAAAACAGTTCGAGATACGGATTTTTCATTGGAAAAAGTGGCAGAATGGTGCAAAAAGTTTGAAATATATATTTCCAGACCACCTGGTGAAAAACTAATGCCAGGGTCATGTTCCTCAGGGCCTGATTAGGTAAACACAACTGTTGGTGATTACCAAAGGGCAATATTTTTTGAGTTACTACATTTTGTGTGTCGCGCTAACTGAAAACAAGATGGCAGCAGCACGAAAACAAATTCAGGGAGCACGACAACAAAAATGTGTGCACAAAAGTTTTCACAATGCACATATAAATTTTCCCATAGACTATAATGGGACATGAAAAACTTGAATAACTTTTGAACAGATTAATATTTTTTCACCAAATCTTCAAAAGACACCAGTACAACCCAGGCCACATATAGACATGCAAATGTGAATCCACTCAGATGCATTCTTCAGTCCATTATGCCCAACTGAAAAATGCACAAAAGTTGACCAATTTTCAAGTTCCGCAACCATACATCCGACTGGAACGCAACTTTCCAGGTCCAGACATATATGGTCGGAGGCCACACATGCAACATTTCAGGCAGATCGGACAAAAGGTTCCAAAGTTGTTAAAGTGCAAATGTTGGGATTTAACATTAAAGTGGCCTCCAACCCTAACTATACCTGCCAGGTAAATATATACATATATATATCTATAGATATATATCTATATATATATATATATATAGATATATATATAGATATATATATATATATATATATACACACACACACACAGTGGTTTGCAAAAGTATTCAACCCCTTGAAAGTTGTCAGATTTGTCTGAATGACAAATGATACATTGAGATTTTGTTCTGTGTAATATTTAATTTAAAAGACTGACCCTCAAAATAATTATTGTAAAGTGACATTGGTTTCATGTTAGAATATATTTTTAAGAAAACAAAATAACAGAAATATGCTGTTTGCATAAGTATTCAACCCCTGTGCTCTGGAAGCTCCAAGTTTACACAGATGAAAAATATTGCCCTAATGAGGACACAATTGGCTTACAATTGGCCTCACCTCCTCTGAAACATTAAAGTAGCTCACATTTTCTGGATAAAACCCCCTCAGTTTAATGACCATTGGTCAGACTGTGAATCTGAAGGAAGGGTGTGAAAATGAAGACTAAAGAGCATGCTAAGGAAGTTAGAGATAAAGTAATAGACATGCATAAATTAGGAAAAGGGTACGGAATAATACCCAAGTGTTTGGATATCCCAGTGTGCACTGTTGGATCAATAGTGAGGAAGTGGAAGCTGCATCACACCACCCTGGCACTACCTAGACAAGGCCATCCCTCAAAACTCAGCATCTGAACAAGGAGACTAGTAAGGGAAGCCACAGAGAGGCCAACAATCACTTTGAAGGAGCTATAGAGTTCAGTGGCTGAGAGTGGAGTGAAGGTGCACCAGTCAACCATATCAAGAGCTCTGCATAATACTGGCCTGTATGGGAGGGTGGCTAGAAAGAAGCCATTACTCAAAAAGAACCATATCAAAGCACATCTGGAGTTTGCCAGAAAGCATGAGAGTGACCCAGCTAAGATGTGGCAAAAGGTTTTGTGGTCTGATGAGACCAAGATAGAGATTTGTGGCCACAATTCAAAGCGCTATGTGTGGCGCAAACCTAACACTGCCCATGCCTCGAAACACCATCCCTACAGTGAAGTATGGTGGTGGCAGCATCATGCTGTGGGGATGCTTTTCATCAGCAGGGACTGGGCATCTTGTTAAAATTGAAGGAAGAATGGACAGAGCAAAATACAGGGAGATACTGCAAGAGAACCTGCTTCAGTCTGCTGAAAAACTAAAGCTTGGGAGAAACTTCATCTTTCAGCAGGACAATGATCCCAAGCACAAGGCCAAAGCAACACAGGAGTGGTTAAACAACAAAAAGGTGAATGTCCTACGGTGGCCAAGTCAAAGTCCAGATCTCAATCCCATCGATAATCTGTGGCACTGTTTGAAACTTGCAGTGCACAAGCGTCACCCAACCAACCTGAACAACCTGGAACAGATCTGCCAAGAAGAATGGGCAAGAATCACTCCTGAACAGTGTGCAAGGCTGGTAGATACTTACCCCAAAAGACTTAAAGCTGTTATTGCAGCAAAAGGTGGCTCTACCAAATACTAATGTGTAGGGGTTGAATACTTTTGCAAGCAGCATTTTCCACTTTTTAATTTTCTTTAAAAGATCTGCTGACGGATAATTAATTTTGGCTTTGACAATATACTGTTAGAGCATATGAGTTTGCAGTACAAATATTGACTGGAATAATATATGTAAGTCTCATTTGTAATCCAGACAAATCTGATAACTTTCAAGGGGGGTTTGAATACTTTTGCAAGTCACTGTATATATATAGATATAGATATATATATGATATATTTATACAATGGGGTGAGCTGATAACACATAAAATAAAAACACATATCACTCACCCCCCCAATGCAGCCAACTGACATTTATCACACTCTGCATACCTCACCAGAGTGTGATAATTGCAGCCAACTGACATTTATCACACTCTGCTTACCTTATCAGCATTACATGGAAACATAGAATCTGATGGCAGATAAGGACCGCTTGGCCCACCTAGTCTGCCCATTTCCCTACCTGCAGCATAAGCTGCAGATCCTAGTTAACCAACATCGTACTTTCTCCTACCCCCCCACTAGAATTGCCTTGTGTCTGCCCCATGCATTCTTGAATTCCCCCACTGTTTTTGACTCTATGACCGCCTCAGGAAGGCTATTCCATGCATCTACAACCCTCTCTGTGAAGAAATGCTTCCTCACATTACTTCTGAGCCATCACCCCTCTAACTTCAAATTGTGGCCCCTTGTTCTTGCACATCTCTTTTTCTGAAAGATGCTACCCTCTTGGACTTTGTTGATTCCCTTGAGGTATTTGAAAGTTTCTATCATGTCCCCCCTCTCCCTCCTTTCCTCAAGACTATACATCTTAAGCTCCTTTAGTCTTTCTTCAGACATCTTCTGGTGCAGACACTGCACCATTTTGGTTGCCCTCCTCTGGACAGCCTCCACCCTGTCTATGTCTTTGCGGAGATGGGGTCTCCAGAACTGTACACAGTACTCCAGATGTGGTCTTACCAACTGTCTGTACAGAGGACAACAACTTCTTGTTTTCTACTGGTGATGCCTCTCCTATGGATCAGAGTACCCCAGCCCTCCTTACTGCCTTCTCACATTGCTGGTCCACCTTTAGGTCATCTGATATGACTACCCCAGGTCCCTTTCCATTTTGTTGTTGTCAGTATCTCACCCCATTGTGTACTCTTCCCTGAGTTTTTGTTTCCAGGTGCATTACTTTGCATTTCTTTGTGTTGAATCTAAGCTGCCATACATTTGGCCATTCCTCCAACCTTGCCAAGTCCCTCTTCATCCTTTCCACCCCACCTTGTGTATCAGCCCTGTTGCAGATCTTTTGTGTCATCTGCAAAGAGACATCTTATCCTTCCAGTCCCTCTGCAATGTCACTTATAAAGGCATTAAAAGGACCTGCCCCAGTACTCAACCCTGTGGTACCCCACTAGTAACCCCCTTTCTTCACTGTGGACTCCATTTACTATTACCCTCTGTGTCCTGTTGTCCAGCCAATTTTCTACCCAGGCTACCACCCTGGGAACCACTCCCAGGCTGGTTAATGTGTTTATTAATCTTTTGTGTGGGACTGTGTCAAATGCCTTACTAAAGTGTACATAGGCCATGTCCATAGCCCCTCCCTGGTCTACTACTTTGGTCACCCAGTCAAAAAAATCAATTAGATTTGTCTGACATGACGTTCCTGCTGTGAATCCATGCTGCCTTGGATCCTGTTAAATTAGGTTTAAATTAGAGCTTAAAACCTACCTATTTCAAAAAGTGTTCCCAGATTATTTTAATTAATTTATAGTTCTTATATTTGTATTTACTAGTGTTTTATTGCTGTTTGTGAAGCGCCTTGGTTTTAAGAAAGGTGCTATAAAAATAAAGATTGCCTTACCTTACCTGTGTCCCACTGTCCTCTAGGTACTCAACAATTCTCTCCTTCAGAAGTGATTCCATCATTTTCCCTACCACTGAGGTCAAACTGACAGGTCTGTAGTTTCCTGCCTCTGTCTTGCTGCCACTTTTGTGAAGGGGAATCACATCTGCCCTCCTCCAGGTCCTCGGGTACAACACCATCCTCCCATGATTTATTAAAAAGGGTAGTCAGTGGTGTTACTAGTTCTTCCCTTAGTTCTTTTAGAAGTCTGGGGTGAATCCCATCAGGCCCCATTGCTTTACTCACCTTCAATTTTAAGAGTTCTTTCAGAACCCTTTCTTCAGTGAAAGGACTAATATCAACCCCTCTATTCAGAGTGCTTCTATTGACTGGATTAGGTATCTCCCCCTGCTCTTCCATTGTGAATACGGAGCAGAAGTATTTGTTCAGTATCCCTGCTTTTTCACTGTGACTCTCTGTCCAACCACCCTCCTCTTTATTCAGCCTCAGTATCCCTGCCTTAGCCTTTCTTTGCTCCCTAATGCACCTATAAAAGGTTTTATCCCCCTTCTTAACCGAGATGGCTATCTTTTCCTCAGTTTGGGCCTTTGCTATTCTGACTGCCTTCCCTGCTTCCTTCTGCTTTAAGTGGTACAGTTCTCTGTCCTGCTTCTTCTGTGTTTCCTTATACTTCCTGAATGCTATCTTCTTCTCCCTAACTTTCCCCACCACTTCTTTTGAGAACCATAGTGTTTTTTTCTTTCATTTTGATTTGTTTATTTGCTTCACACAAAGGCTTGTTGCCTCTGTGATGGCAGTTTTGATGTTTCCCCATTGTTGCTCCAGCCCACCTTCTTGCCTGTTTGCTAGTGGTTTTCTGAGGCACTTTCCCATTTTGGCAAAATCAGCCCTCCTGAAGTCCAGTACTCTCACTTTTTTATGGTTAGACTCTGCAGCTGAGTTTATCATGAACCACACTGTTTGGTGGTCACTTGTTCCTAGATGGCTACCCACTTCTAGATCTAAGATCCTCTCTCCATCCCCATTTGAGAGTACCAGGTCTAAGATTGCTCCCTCATGAGTGGATTCCAAAACTGCCTGTCTGAGGCATGCCCCTGTAGGGCATCAAGAATGGCCCCACTCTTGACTGTGGCTACAGCAAAGGTGCTCCAGTTAGCATCTGGCATATTCAGGTTCCCCATCAGCAATATCTCCCCTTTCTCTGCCATCCTAAGGATGCCTTCTATCATTTCCTTGTCCATTTCCTCCCCCTGAGATGGAGGTCTGTATACAACCCCTGTGCGGATTGTGGTGGCATTTCCAGTCTCCAGGGTGACCCATAGTGCCTCCTCACCTCCCTGTTTACCCTTTACTTGTGTGGCTTTGATCCCTTCCCTTACATAGAGAGCTACTCCTCCTCCTCCTCTTCTACCCTCCCTATCCCTCCTGTAGATTGTGTAACCTGGTATGTTGACATCCCTGTAAACCTGTGCCCTCCAGAAACAATCAACTACAACTACAACCCTCCACCCCAGGCAGTGCCTTCCTTCCTTTCAGACACCTATTTCACAGAGGTTAAGTAACAGGTCTGGTCACAAATGACTGTATATATCTCCCAACTAGAGTTCCTCCCTGGCAAATAATAGTTAAACTAAGAAAAATCAACCCCCAAAACAGAGAATCAAAACTACTTACTTACACAGGCCCAAAACTTAATTATTCAATTCAGTGTAATCTATTAAATTGCCTCCTTGATTTAAGGATGCTGGTGGCTGCTTTCTGTCTCTCTCTCTCTCTCTCTCGATTTCAACTGTGCTGATCTCACCCAGCAAAACTCAGACTCTGAATGAGTGCTGGAACTGCTTTCATGAAGTTAATGACAAGAATGTAGCTCACCTGTCACACCTGCACCTGCAACTCCCTCTTTCACTCTCATCTTGTGCACTCTATGGAAGCCCCAAAGCAAGCAACCAGCAGCATGAGTTTCATACTGGAAAAAAAAGCCAAAATAGAGTAAAGCCTTCCACATCCATGACTACCTCAACTACCAAGAAAAACAGCCTGTTTCACTCAAATGGCAAGACAGTATTTCAGTTTGTTTTTGCAGAATTTTATTTTTTTGTCCTGTGTCTTCTTCATTTATTCCACAAGATAAACTGAAATAAAATAAAACACATTCTGGAAACCCCTATTGTATAAATTGCTCACATGATGTACAGATCATGTGATATGGAAAATATTCTCGCTCCTGCAGAGTGAGCTTTGGATACTCTGACTCGTGCCTTCGGCACTCATGAGTATCCACAGTTCACTTTGCTAGAGTAATAATAATTTTCCATATCACACTCCTGCCCATCATGTATCCCCTATATATATATATCTTATGGTAGAACAGTAGTGCTACCATAGTTAAGGCTGAGTAGCCCTTTTAAGGTTAAAGGGTCAAACTTTTCACCTTAATAACTTTGCCACCGTTCAACAGATTTATCTGAAATTTGGAATGCATGATCAAGAACCATACATCTTGGGATCTGCCAGCTTCTTTAGTGGTTGGATATACGGCTGTAGAGTTATTAAGTGAGATCTGCACACGTGTTTACGGTTTTTGGGAATTCTTTGCTCATGTCTACAGGTCGCATGGTTTGTGCAACTGGTCCAAAAACTTCAGGAAATGTGCGGCCGGGGTCCCCGATGTACCTTTTGAAAAAACATTAAACAGTTCAAAAGTTATTCAAAAAATAAGTTCCCATTATAAGTCAATGGGAAAAGTTAACAAAAAGTTCGACAGTGCAAATGCACTTTTTAGTGCTGAAAATGGCCCTAGTAGTGTCTCAAATCCACCATTTTGTTTTTAGTTGGTGATCACAAAAATGTTTGGCATTTAAAATTGGGACCTTCTAGGGACACAATTCTTTTTGTGTTTACCTAGTCAAGCCCTGAGGACGCTAGGCATGTCTTTATTTTGGGGTTAAACACCCCAGAAATATGTTTTTCAAATTTTTGTAAAAAGTAGTGTCGTACTCACAATACTTTCGTGATTTCATTTGCGAAAGTGTCATGATTTGCAACACTGTTTTGCAACATTATGCCCAAAATAGCAGGAATTATTTGCCACCCTGCTGCAAAAGAACGGTTTGGTCTATTGGGCTGAAATTTGAAGGAAAGACAGCCAACATGCCACAGATGTGCCTTTTGGTGGTTTGGTGAAAAAATATTGGAGGGCTGCAAAGTTACTGCACTCCAAAATTTATGCTTTTTCCCATAGGATAACATTACAGCGTCTGCCACATTACAGGAATTCTTTGCAACCCTACTGCAAAATAATGCTTTGACCTTTTGGACTGAAATTTGGAGGGAAGAAAGCCAACATCCCACAGATGTGCCTTTTGGTGGTTTGGTGAAAAAATATTGCAGGGCGGCACAGTGACGGCACTCCGGAGTTGATGCTTTTTCCCATTGGATAACATTACAGATCCGTTCGCCTTTGGGGCCGATATCTTGGAAATGATTACGAGAATCGACTGATTTCGGATTGTTAAAATGCTTAGCCCCCCCAAATAGTGGCTAAGCACACTACTAGCCAGGAAAGTCATAATTCATGTGAAATTTACATTTTTTTCTACGTCATATGGTTCCTGAGATATAAGCAATTTAGTATTCCAAGTCCTCATTTTCTGCTCCGAGGCCCATTGTTATGTATACATTCTTTGTTTTCACTGTGTTTTTCAATGCAGTTTTTGGGGAAAATAAGGGTGTGCCCTTTCATTACTGTGCCAATTAATGTTTCCAGTTGCGTTTCCATTACCGTTCGAGGCACCGTTCCCATCTACACCACTGTGTGCATTACGGTTTGCATTTTCACTTGCGCTTGCATTTGCATTTCTGTGTCGTTTGGCATTATTTTTGCTGTTACCATTACCAGTTGCATTTGCAATTGTGGTACCATGCCCATGCATTACGGTTTGTGTTTCCGTACATGCTTGCGTTTCTGTTTCCTTTGGCGTTATTGTCGCTGTTACCATTACCATTTGCGTTTACAATTGCGGTACCATGACTGTGCGCATAATTCTTTGCGTTTCTGTACTCGCTTGAATTTCATTTCTCTATCTTTTGGCATTATTGTTGCCGTTACCATTACCATTTGCGTTTACAATTGTGGTCCCGTGACCGTGCACGTTACGGTTTGTGTTTCCGTATGCAATTCCATTTCCATTTCTGTTTCTGTTTCTTTTGGCGTTATTCTTCATGTTAACTTTACCATTTGCATTTACTATTGCGGTACTGTGCCCGTGGGTGTTACAGTTTGCGTTTCCATATGCGCTTTTGTCCCTTTTTCATTTCTGCTTCCTTTGACATTATTCTTCATGTTAACTTTACCATTTGCATTTACAATTGTGGTACCATGCCCGTGCGCATTATGATTTGCACTTATGTGCGCACTTGCATTCATGTTTCTATTCCTGTTTCCTTTGCCGTTCTTTTTGCTGTAACACTTAACATTTGCATTTAAAATATTGGTGCCATCGCTGTGCATGTTACCAGTTGCATTTTCGTAATGCTTGCATGTCCGTTTGCATCACTGTTCGCTTCCCCATCACTATTAACGTTTGCTTTAACATTTACATTTGCATTACCATCTCTGTAACTGTTGGCGCTTGCATTTGTGTTGCTGTTCCTTTTACTATGAGACAAGGCATCATGTGGTGGAAGCATGGGGCCCCCCGCCACCACATTTATTTCACTATTTATCATCCTAATTCTCAAAAAGAAGGGAAATTAGAGGCAAAAAACTCCATTGTCACTCTGGAAGAACCCTAACTGATGCATTAAATTGAGTTTTTTGCCATGAATTTCCCTTCTTTTTGAGAATGTGCACTATAAATAATGAATGGTATGTTGCTTAATAACCCTAACAGTAATGGTAACATTAACAGTAATGGTAACAGCACTAGTAATGGTAATCTTAACAGGAATGATAACGCTAACAGTAACACTAACGATAACAGTAACTGTAACAGTAATGGTAACGCAACCGCAAATGGTAATGGCAATGGTGAGGTAAAAGAAAATAATAATGCCAACAGTAACACAAAAGCAAGCACAAATGATAATGCACATGGTGATGCAAATGGAAACGATAACACAAACGGTAAGAGAAATACAAGCACAAACGTAAATGCAAACACGAATGGTAATGCAAACGGTAACTGAAATGCAAATGGTGATAGTAACACAAATGGAAATGCAAACACAAACAGTAACGGCAATGGCGATGCAAAAGGAAACAGTAATGTAAGCGACAACATAAATGCAACCACAAATGTTAATGGCAACGAAAATGCAAACAGTAATGAAAATGATAACAAAAACACAAACGGTAACACAAACGCAAACAGAAATCCAAACAGTAACAGCAACAGTGATGCAGAAGGAAACAATAACGGAATCGACAATGGAAACGCAACCAGAAATACAAATGCTAATGCCAACAGAAACGCAAATGTTAACAAAAACGCAAAGGGTAACAGTAATGCGATTTGAAACACAAACGGTAACAATAACACCAATGATGACACCAAAGGAAAAAGTAATGGAAACGGAAAAGCAAATGCAAGCACAAATACCAATGCAAATGGCAAAGATTTCCTGTTGTTTTGGCCATACTTTCGCAAATCATGACAGTTTCACAAAAAAATTCACGAAAGTGTCGCATTTGTGAAAGTACTTTGCAACACTACTTTTCACAAAAATTTTAAAAACATATTTCTAGGGTGTTTTAACCCAAACAAAGACATGGCTAGCATCCTCAGGGCTCGACTAGATGACCACAACAAGAATAGTGTCCCTAGAGGGTCCCACATTTAAATGACAAGCATTTCTCTGACCACCAACTGAAAACAAGATGGCTGATTTGCGAAAGTAAAAGGCTAATTTGAGAAAGTAAAAACAGCATTTGCGACACTTTTGAATATGTTAACTTTTCCCATAGACTATAATGGGGAAAAGGTTTTTTTTGAATAACTTTTGAACCGCTTAATATTTTTTCACAGAATCTTCAAAAGACACATCGAGGACCCTGGATGCATCTGAAGGTTTTGGACTGATCAAATTAACCATGTGACCTGTAGGTGCAAGCAAAGAAACACACAAAAATGTGTAATTTATGCCTTTGTTAATGAACTGTAGCACCGCAACCGTACAACCAACCATAACACAACTTGCTAGATCCAGAGATCTATGATACCAGACTGTGCATTCCAAATTTCAGACAAATCTGTCATATGGTAGCAACGTTATTAAGCTGCCAAATTTCAGATTTAACCTTAAATGGGGTATTCAACCCTAACTATAGTGGCACTACCTTGCCACTGTAATGTGTGCATGTATGTATGTATGTATATATATATATATATATATATATATATATATAAGAAAACTTTGTTAATGCATCAGTTAGAGTTGATAGCACAGTGACAAAAGCATGGAAATGTGGTGTTAGGGTTACCTCCCTCACCCCCACACCCCACCCTTCAAACACCAGGTTTGTCGGTCCAACTCTCACCCCATTCCATGTGTAAACAAGCTGATATGCTACAGTATAGGAGAATGGGGTGATAGTTAGCCTGATGACTCATGGCACACCCTGATGTCTGTTGGGTGTGGAGGGTGGGTGTGGGTGGGGTGGTAAGGTAACCCTAACATCACATTTCCATGCTTTTGTCACTGTGTATCAACCCTAATTGATGCATTAAAAAAGTTTTTTGCAATGTATTTCCCTTCTTTTTGAGAAAGTGTAATGTAACTGGTAACTGATATGTGTTAGTGGGAGCACGGGCCCTCCGGGCCCTGTGCTCCCTTCACATTGGCCAGTTTTTGCATAATGGTATGTGTATGTGGGAGTGTGGGCCCTCTGGACCCTGCACTCCCACCTCCACACAAGTACAGTGTCATACGGCAGCCCCATAGTACTCAAAAGGAACCCTTGTAACATGTATTTGGCAATATCTCAGTAACCGTAGCAACTATGAAAAAATTCCACTGCAGTTGTAATCATGGCTTCTGAACCTCCACGCATGCTTAGTCCACCTAAGCTGCAGGTGCCTAATCTGTATCTCAAAGTTTTGAGATATGGGCGCCAAAAGGCGACACGAGGCGCTGCAGTGTTATTCTATGGGAAATTTCTCAACTTTGGAGCACAGTTAACTTTGTAACCACTTTACATTTTTTTACCAAACCACCAAAAGTCACATCTGTGGGGCCAAGACTTGCCACCCTGCAAATTTCAGCCAAAAAGCCCAAACCGTTTAGGTGCAGTGGTGTGGCAAGTAAATTATATTTTTTGGTGCGGTAGTGTAGCAAATTGCGACAGTACAGATGTGACAGTGTCATGATTTGCGACAGTGTCGCAAATGTACTGTCTTGATTTGTGACACTATGGGGACCCGATTTAGAAAAAGGTATTTCTAGGGGTCCTAGAAAAAAACTGATGGCACCATTGTGTTCCGTTTGCTCCATTTAGGTAAACACAACTGTCAGCAGTTTACCTAGGTGCGGGTAGAATTGAATTACAGACATTTTTCTTCACCACTAACTGAAACAATATGGCTGCAGCACGACAATAAAAGGTCCATTTGCAGAAGCAAAATGTACTGGCGGCAGGTTTCATGAGACACATGTATTTTTTCCCATTGACTAAAATGGGAAAAGAAAAATTTGAATAACTTTTGAACGGATTAATATTTTTTCACAAAATATTCAAAAGCACATCATTGACCTAGACTGCATCTTTTCCAAATATTTCAGACCAGTCAGAAAAATTGTGTGGGCTGTAGCTACTAACAAAGAAACACACAAAAACCCAGTTTTTGTGCATTTTTTGGTGCTCATCCAACCGTAACGCAACTTGCCAGATCCAGAGATCTATGGTGCTGCAGCATGCATGCAGTATTTTAGCCAAATCTGCTGTACAGTGGCAAAGTTATTCAAGTGCAAAATTTATATATATATATAGATATATATGTATATAAATATATATATTATAGGGACGCAGTCGTGCCCCTATAGTTAGGGTTGAGAAGGCACTTTAATGTTAAACTTTAAGTTTTGTGCATTAATAACATTGGATCTGTTCAATGGATTTGCATGAAATTTGGTATGCATAGTGGGGCATGGTAGATCTCTTGATTTGCCAAGTTACGTTTTGGTCAGATTTACAGTTTTTGTGCAGTGAAACGCTCAAAATGCACTTCTCACCACTTTTGTGTGCAGTTTTTTGGATTTTGTCAGTGGTGCTGTGCAGCCACCGTGTGGCCTGCCAGTCTGTAACTTGGCATATAGAAAGAGCTCGGGTCAAGCAACATACCACTTTTTAAAAGACAAAGAACCTCTGTGCGCAAATACTGAGGCAGGGGTTGCTCTAAAGGGTTTGGCTGGAAGTAAGTTTCAAGAAAATCCAATCACACATGCCCCACAATGCAAAGCATCATAGGCTGCATATGCAAATCACCACAGAATGTTATGCTGGTCCAACTTTAAGCAGAATTGCATGGTGCCGAAGGCCTCTCACACAGTTTGCAAAGGTACTAACAGAACATAGACACATGTTTCATCCTACAGGACTCATCAGTATGCCTCATCTGTTTTGCACCCCAGTGGAATGGACCAGCTACCCATAGGCTGTGTGCCTTGATATATTGTGGTGAACCCACAAAATAAAAAAACATTTAAAAGACAAAGAACCTCTGAGCGCAAACACTGAGGCAAGGGTTACCCCAAAGGGCATTTGGCTTTTTATTTTAATGGGTTCACCACAATATATCCATGGCACACTGCCTATAGGGTAGCTGGTCCATTCCACTGCAGTGTCAAACAGACGAGGTATACTGATGAGTCCTGGTAGGACGAAACACGTGTCTATGTCTTCTGTTAGCACCCTTTGCAAACTGTGTGAGAGGCCTTTCGGCACCATGCAATTCTGCTAAAGTTGGACCAGCATAACATTCTGTGGTGATTTCAGTATGCAGCCCATGATGCTTTGCATTGTGGGGCATGTGATTTTGTATTTTCTTGAAACTTGGCTTCCCAGCCAAATGCCCTTTGGGTAATTCCTTGCCTCAGTGTTTGCACACAGAGGTTCTTTTTGTCTTTTAAATGTTTTTATTTTAATGGTTTCACCATTAATATATCCAAGGCACACTGCCTATAGGGTAGCTGGTCCATTCCACTGGGGTGTCAAACAGATGAGGCATACTGATGAGTCCTGGTAGGATGAAACACATGTCTATGTCTTCTGTTAGCACCTTTGCAAACTGTGTGAGAGCCTTTCGGCACCATGCAATTCTGCTTAAAGTTGGACCAGCATAACATTCTGTGGTGATTTGCATATGCAGCCCATAATGCTTTGCATTGTGGGGCATGTGTGATTTTGTATTTTCTTGAAACTTGGCTTCCCAGCCAAATGCTCTTTGGGGTAACCCTTGCCTCAGTGTTTGTGCACAGAGGTTCTTTGTCTTTTAAATGTTTTTTTTAATTTAATGGGTTCACCACAATATGTCCAAGGCACACTGCCTATAGGGTAGCTGGTCCATTCCACTGGGGTGTCAAACAGATGAGGCATACTGATGAGTCCTGGTAGGATGAAACACGTGTCTATGTCTTCTGTTAGCACCCTTTGCAAACTGTGTGAGAGGCCTTTCGGCACCATGCAATTCTGTTTAAAGTTGGACCAGCATAACATTCTGTGGTGATTTGCATATGCAGCCCATGATGCTTTGCATTGTGGGGGCATGTGTGATTTTGTATTTTCTATACCACTTTTTGTTTGGTGAAAATCTATTAATTCATTCAAACGTTACTAAAGTTTTTAGCTCCCATTATAAGTCTATGGGAAAATTGGGGGTTTTGGCCATTTGGCCATCTGGTCACTCCTCACGATCAAAGAATTTGCAGACTCACAATTAAAGAATCTTTGATCACAAGAAATTTATTGTTTGTGATGGCTGCCATCTTGTTTTCAGTTTGGGGTTGGAAAAAAACTAATATCTCAGTCCAGGGGTGACTTATGAAGTAAAACTAGGATGAGTTTTGCTAAGAGGGCTTCCCTCTATCAACCCATGCCTGTGTTTTAATGTAGTTGTGTCAAAAAATTGAGTTTTAAAGTTTGAAATTCTTTGATCGTGGCTCGCTAATAATCTTTGATCGTGAGGCTGAAAATTCTTTGGTCGCGAGATTGTTTTCATTTGCGAGCTTCTTTCGTGACTTCCTGACCAGATGTCCAGGTTTTTTCTGGATCAGATCTCCCTGGGAGGGACCAGATAGCCCAAATTTCATGACCAGATGTCCCCTGATGGTCAAAAATGATCTTAGGTCATGAGGTCATGGTTGATTCTCACGACCAAAGAATTCTTAAAGGTGGTAAAACTTTAAAATTAAATATCTCTGAAATGGTTTGGTCTTTTTACTTTAAATTTGGAGGGTGTTGAGTGGATGTCCTAGAGATGTGATTGATGCTGTTTAGGTGCTGGACAATTAATTCATTGCAGAGATATTGAGTGACGTACTTAACATTTTGCCTCTAGGCTTATGCATGATGCTATTGGCTTGAAATTTATAGGGTAAGTAGCCCTAGTGCCACGGAGGTGTGTTTCAGTGGTTTGGTGTATAAAACTTAAACAGGTGCAGAATTATGTCACTCCAATGAATGAAAATTTGGTTTGTTCCATGTTAATAACTTTTGAACCGTGCGTCTGATTTGCCTGAAATTTGGAATGTAGAAAGAGTAATCATAGATCTTTGATGTGACAGTTTTCATGGTGGTGGCAGTTACAGTTGATGAATTGTGGTGCATGCTCATTATACTTAATGGGGAAGTATATATGTGCATTGTGAAAACCATGATGAGCACATTTTTGGGTGTGCAGGAAGATCTCATTATAAGGTATAGGACAGCTCAAAAGGTATGGCAGAAGTATATTGTTATGCAGTGCTGGGCAATGTGATGGGAGCGTGGGGCCAAAAGGCCCCGCGCTCCCGCCAGTACATGTGATTCAGTACTTATATTGTGATGTTATGCAGAAATGTACAAGCTGGTGGGAGCATGGGGCCTGAAGATTTTAAAGCATAGAGTAAGCCTGCAGTGGAGTTTTTTTCATAGGTTGCATGGTTAATGAGATACACCAATGCATGTTTTTTACTACTCATATTACACTTTTTCAAAAAGTAAGGAAAATCTATGCAAAAAACTGTGTTAATGCATCAGTTAGGGTTGAAGTGAAAAAAGTCAGGAAATTCAATGATGGGGTGAGCTCCCCCCCACACTCCCATCCTCCACAGACTGACAGACATCATGGTGTGGCATGGGGTCGTGAGGTCTAACTGTCACCCCATTCCCCTTTACTGTACCATGTGTGTCTGGTTGCACATGGAATGGGGTGACAGTTGGATCTCATGACCCCATGCCACCTGCATCTGTCAATCTGTGGAGTATGATGTGTGGGGTCACCTCTAAAAATTGAATTTCCTGACTTTGTCACTCAACCCTAAGTGATGCATTAACATGTTTTTACAGAATATATATATACAGTATATATATGTGTGTGTGTGTGTGTGTATATATATATATATATATATATATATATATATATAGTTGTGATATATTAGAAAAAAACTCCATTTAATGCATCTGTTAGGGTTGTTCCACGCGACAAAAGTGAGAAATTTGATGTTAGGGTTGAAACCCTTTGCACCTCAGCCCACCCCAACTGGAATCAGGGTGCAGCGTTGGGGTCGTCGCCCTAACTGTCACCCCATCACGTGGAAAGAAGCTGAGGAATAGGAGAATGAGGTGACAGTTAGGACCGATGACCCCAATGCACACCCCAATTCCAGTTGGGGGGGTGGGCTGGAGGAGTGCAAAGGGGGTTTCAACCCTAACATCGAATTTCCTTGCTTTTGTCGCTGTGGAACAACCCTAACTGATGCATTAAATGGAGTTTTTTGCCTCTAATTTCCTTTCTTTTTGAGAATGATAATGAGAAATAGTGAATGTAATGTGGCGGCGGGAGCAGGCCCCCGCCACGTGATGTCTTGTCACATAGTAACATTGTGCCCGCAAATGCAAATCGTAATGTGCATGGTGATGCAAAGTGAAACAGAAAGAGAAACAGTACTGTAGACAGAAATGTTAAAAACAATGCAACCGCAAATGAAAACGCAAAGGGTAGTGCACATGGTGGCGTAAACGTGAATGGTAAGTGAAACGGGTATGGAACCGCAAGCAGAAATGGTAATGGTAACAGTAATGTAAGCACACAGGCTGGTTTTCCCCAAAAGCTGAATAGAGAAAGACAGTGAGTACAAAGAATGCATGCAAAATAATGACTCTCGGAACACAAAAATGAGAACTTGGAATAGTAAATTGCTTATATCTCAGTAACCGTACCACATAGAAAAAAAATGTAAAAGTCATATGAATTATCACTTTCCTGGCTAGTTCTATACTTAGCGCCTGTTGTGGGGCTAAGAATTTTTTTGACAAAAAGTCAGTATCTCGCACTGTTTTCGAGATACGGGCCCCGAAATGCGCGGCAAACGCCGTAATGTTATCCTATGGGAAAAAAAACAGAAGTTTGGACTGCCATAGCTTTGCCTCCCTATAATATTTTTTCACCAAACCACTGAAAGGCACATCTGTTGGATGTTGGCTGTGTTTCCTGCAAATTTCAGCCCAAAAGACCAAACCGTTATTTTGCAGCAGGGCACCAAACGATTGCTGCAATGCGTCGTACGCCATAATGTTATCCTATGGGAAAAAGTGTCAACTTTGGAGTACCGTAACTTTGCTGCCATGTGCTATTTTTTCAATGAAACACTGAAAGGCACATCTGTGAGATGTCGGCTGCATTCCCTTCAAATTTCAGCCCAAAACTTCAAACCGTTCTTTTGCAGTGGGGTGCCAAAGAATTGCTGTTATTTTGGGCATAGTGTCACAAAGTAGCATCATGATTTGCGAAAGCTTTCGTAAAAATTTGTGACACTTTCATGAGTGCGACACTACTTTGTGAAAGTACTTTTTCCAGAAATCTGAAAAACATATTTCTGGGGTGTTCTACCCCAAAATAAAGACATGGCTAGCATCCTCAGGGCTCAAGTATGTGAATACAAAAATAATTAGGTTGCTAGAGGGTCTCAATTTTAAATGCCAATCATTTTTCTGATCACTAACTGAAAACAAAATGGTGGATTTGCGACAGTAAAAGGGCCATTTGCGACAGTAAAAAGTGCATTTGCGACACCGTCGAACATTTTGTTAACTTTTCCCATTGACATAATGGGAAATTGTTTTTTGAATAACTTTTGAACCGTTTAATATTTTTTCATGAAATCTTCAAAAAGCACATCAGAGACCCTGGCCACATGTTCCCTGAAGATTTTGGGCCAGTTGCACAAACCGTGCGACCTGTAGGTGGAACTGTAGAATTCCAGAAAAAGCGTAAACACACGCGCAGATCATGCTTAATAACTCCACAGTCGTGTATCCGACCAGTACAAAACTTGTCAGATCCCAAGGCGTATTGGTCTTGATCATGTATTCCAAATTTCAGGCAAATCTGTCAAACAGTTGCAAAGTTATTAAGGTGCAAAATTTTGGGTTTAACATATAAATGGCTCCTCAACCCTAACTATAGTGGCACTACCGTGACACTATATATATATATATATATATATATTCTTTGCAAAAAAACATTGTTAATGCACCAGTTAGGATAACTGAATGCCACAAAAGTAGGGAAATGTGGCATTAGGGTTTCTAACCCTAATGCCCCATCCCCAGCCCTCAAGCAGCAAAAGGAAAAAACATTACAATTTTGGGTTTCCGGGGTCTTGGTGAATCAGTGGTGGGGTCTTCCTTGGGGTTGTCAACCCTAATGCCCACCTCATTCTGTGAGCAAACAACATCACACATGATCTCCTTTCTTTATGCAGGACCAACGGGACCCTGCATGAAGAAAGGTACAACAAATTGTGATAGCAACCTGCGATGAGACACACTTCTCTACCTTTGAAGAATGTAACATTATGAGGCAGTGATTTGGAGCTGTACCTTGTACAATACTAGGTACAATACTAGGTTGGTAGGACTAGCAGAAGGCACAGGGACCATGCGGCAAGTCCCCGGCACAGGCGGGCATTAATACCCTTTTCTATTTAGTAGGTGTTTATCCAACCTTCTCTTGAAGGTCTGAAAGTTCTCAGCCTCCACCACATTTCTAGGGAGGCTATTCCAGACAGGAATAATCCTTTGAGTATAGATTGCCCTTCTCAATTTAGTTCTTGGGTATGTAAGATTAATTTGCCTTTTGTGGCTTCTTATCACGGCAACCTTACATTCTGTTGTCAGTAGTGGTGGGTGAAGTGGCCGAAATTTGGTCCGTGAAGTGATTCGCAGAGTAACGTTGAATCCGCAAAGTATTCTACAATGTGAAACGGAGTACTCCACATCATGATGAGGAATGTGAAGTCCATTGAAACCAATGACTTCACATTATTCCGCCTTCCCCAAACCACTTCTCCACCAATTGTAAGGTGAAGTACATTGAAATCAATGTGCTTCGCATCACTTCACCTTGTTATTGAGCTCCAAGGTGAATTTTGCAGTGCTTCGTGGGATTGCAGGTCACATGGGCTCTAGATTGTTCTGCACAGCCTCAGTTCTGTGTAGTGTGTGTGTAGTGGAAGATGGAGACAGTTTATTCTCAGAGCTCTGTGATTCAAATTCTCTAAAAGCTGTTAAAAAAGGCTTTCTGAGCCATTTCTTTTGCTCAAAATTTAGTACATCGATTGTAGGAAACCCTCCCATGCTCATATCATCAAGTGTTTATTGTTTGTGTGTGGATTTTGAATGTTAATTTAGAACAGTCAGTCTGTGTACTGTGAAGTGTGCTTTGTGGGAGGGGCGTATCTGTGGTGTAGGTAGATTAACTGGGAGAAAAAGGCAGTCTTCCTGTTTTGGTAATATTTTTCTTCTATAACTGTGTTAATGTACACGCAATAATATTTTCAGTAATTCTTGAAGTTTTTTGCTGACTGTTGTGGTGCAGCAGTGTATAATTTCAGTTTGTTTAAAACATTTGGTTATATTACTAAAGGTTTTCAGTTTGCTACGCATTACTTGTAGTGTGTGTGTGAGTGTATGTGCGATGCGTACCATTAAATCAGACACCTTTTATTGTGCCACAGAGTAACTGCAGCAGTGTGAACCTGCTATCCACTGCACCTGCATGAATTTTTTATACTGCTTTGTGGTATCTTTACTGGTAGTGGACTGTTACTGCCGTGCACTATCCCCCCAACCAGCAAAAGGTATTCTTTTCCAGATGTGGATTTGTGACTTGTGAGCGCTGGTTAGGTGTTGTTGTGCCTTTGTGTCTGCATCTCTTAAGTGTGCAGCGCAATCTTAATCTGTCCATGCGTTTGCAGTACACCATTAATTCTGGGAGAATTTGCATTTCTTGTTACACTCTCATTTCATTTTGTCAGCACTGGGGAGTTTTCTGGACACAAGACAGTAGCATTTTGGGGATGCACATTAATTCTGGTGACTGTGTGTGACCACTGCACACATGACAGAGTGCACCATTAATTCTAGGAGACTTGCATTTTTTGTTACCCTCTCATTTCACTTTGTCAGCACTGGGGAATCTTCTGGACACAAGACAGTAGCATTTTGGATGCAAATTAATTCTAATGACTGTGTGTGACCACTGGACGCATGACTGAGTGCGCCATTAATTCTGCAAGACTTTGCATCACTTGTTATGCTCTCATTTCACTTCGGCAGCACTGGGGAATTATCTAGACAGAAGACAATAGCATTTTGGGGATGCACATTAATTCTGGTGGCTGTGTGTGACCACTGCACACATGACTGAGTGAGCCATTAATTCTGGGAGACTTTGCCTTTCTTGTTGTGCTCTCATTTCACTGTGTCAGCACTGGGAGGATTTATGGACACACGACAGTAGCATTTTGGGGATGCACATTAATTCTGGTGACTTTGTGTGATCACTGCGCACATAACAGAGTGCACCATTAATTCTTGGAGACTTTGCATTTTTTGTTACCCTCTCATTTCACTTTGTCAGCACTGGGACATTTTCTGGGCACAAGACAGTAGCATTTTGGGGATGTACATTAATTCTGGTGACTGTGTGTGACCACAGCATGCATGACTGAGTGCACCATTAATTCTGGGAGACTTTGCATTTCTTGCTGTGCTTTCATTTCACTTTGTCAGCACTGGGGAGTTTTCTGGACACAAGACAGTAGCATTTTGTGGATGCACATTAATTCTGGTGACTGTGTGTGACCACTGCATGCATGACGGAGTGCACCATTAATTCTGGGAGACTTTTCATTTTTGTTACCCTCTTATTTCACTTTGTCAGCACTGGGGACATTTCTAGACACACGATAGTAGCATTTTGGGGATACACATTAATTCTGGTGACTGTGTGTGACCACTGCACACATGACTGAGTGTGCCATTAATTCTGGGAGACTGCATTTCTGGTTGTGCTCTCATTTCACTTTGTCAGCACCGGGGTGTTTTCTGGACACAAGACAGTAGCACTTTGGGGATGCACATTAATTCTGGTGACTGTGTGTGTGAGGGACTGCCAGTATTGTTGTCACTTCACCTTTCTTCACATTAAGGTGGAATGACAACGCAAAGTAATAATTACATGGTGAAGTGAGCCTTTTGTACTGGCCACTCTGCATAGCAGAGTGACAATGCAAAGTGCCCATTTTGCGTTCACTTCACCAGTGAAATTTAAATTAGTTGCATCTCTAGTTGTCAGACCCATACTTTGTGATAGTTCTATGTCCCTTGAGATCCTGAACATGTGCAGAAGTTCTCCTCTTGTACGCCTAACCTCCAGTGAGTACAGACCCAAGATCTCAAGTCTTTTCTCGTATGTTTCACCTGTTAATCCTTCCTCCATCTTGGTCATTCTACACTGAACTCTCTCAATCCCATCAATGTCTCTTCTCAGGTGTAGACTCCAAAGAGTACTGCAGTATTCCAAGTGTGGCCTAACAAATGTGTGCTATAACTGTATAATACAGGCTCTGTTTCTTGTAGCAAATTGTTTCTTTATGTACCCAATTATTCTATTAGATTTGTTGATAGTTTTCTTACAGTGAAAACTGAAGGTTAAATCTTCACTAATATGTGCTCCTAAGCCTTTTTCCCTAGTAGTGTTCCTTAGTCTGCATCCATTTTAACTATATTGAAGCCTGGTGTTATTCCTTCTGAAGTGCATTACTGTACATTTCTCTAAATTAAATTGCATGCCATTAATTTTCGCTCACTTCTCCAGCTTATTAAGATCTTGTAGTAGAGTGGTTGATTTTTCATAAGATCCCACTCCTGCTAGTAGTTTAGCATCATCAGTAAACTTAAGATACATATTAGTCAGTTCACCATGCATATCTGCTACCAATGTGGAAAACAGCACTGGGCCCAGGACTGACCCCTGTGGCACCCCACTCAACATGTCCCCACTTCCTGATAGGAAGCCCCTTATCCTCAATTTCTGAGTTCTGCTGTTAAGCCAGGATTCTACCCACCTTATTAGTTGGTCATCTATGCCTATAGTCTTGAGTTTACAAATCAGAATTCCATGTGGAACTTTATCAAATGTCTTTTTGTAGTCTAGAAATATTACATCTACCTGTTTTTTTTTTTATCATCGAGGAGTTTGCTCACTTCCACATAAAACACCAGGGTATTTGTTGCACATGAGTGATGTTTTCTAAAACCTTGCTGTGTTGTATCTATGTGGTACAAGCCCAATAAGTTCAGTTCTAATTTATCTTTGATTATTGTTTCTAGAAGTTTCCTTATAATGGCAGTAAGGCTAATTGGCCTATAATTAGACATAACAGTTCTATCTCCCTTCTTAAAAATAGGGGTCACAATTGTTGAGCTCCAGTCTTTGGGTATACTTCCAGTTCTCAATGGAAGATTAAAGAGCTGCAACAGTGGCTTTAATAGCCATGAACTGACTTCCTTCAGTAAGCGGGGGTGCAAACTGTCGGGACCAGCAGATTTATTGGGATTGGGTTTATGGATAATTACACCACATTTAGTAATGAATCGGTATATAAGCTGGATGGACTGCACTTAAATAAAGTGGGCACCAGAATGCTGGACAAAAAAATAAATGGTGTCATTACATTTCATTTAAACTGGCAAAAGGGGGGGGGAGTGGGCTTTGGGGAAGGGTCTGTCAACAAGAAAAGACATAAAGTGCCTAAAGACAGAAAGTACCCATTTAAAAGGTTGGAAAGGCATCTTATTAAATGCTAGGAGTATGGTAAACAAATCTGAAGAATTTCAACAACTCCTAGGTACCCACGACATACAAATTGCCTTAATAACAGAAACCTGGTGGGAAAAGGATGATACATGGGAAAAAAACATCAGGGGCTACAACCTATTTTGTAAATCAAGGGTGCATAGGAGAGGAGGGGGTATAGCCATATATACAGAGGAATCACTAAAATGTGAGGAGATTATAGTAGACCAGGAACAATTTAAAGTTGTTATGGTTGAAATTCTCACCTCATTCATCAGCAAAAATAAAGCTAGGACTACTCTATTGGCCCACTCAATGCCAGCAGAGAGTGACGGGTTGTTACTAAATCATATAGCAAGCATAGACCAATGAGAAAGAATAATACTTATGGGAGATTTCAATCTGCCCAGAATTGACTGGGAAAAGCTAAGGGGCACATCAAAAATTGAAAAATCATTCTTGGATGTATTTGACCAGATTGGCTTGGAGCAGAAAGTGCAGGATAAAACTAGAGGGAGCAACACCTTGGATATTATAGTAACGAATATGGGAGACACAGTAAGAGAGGTGGTGGTAGATAGTCCACTTGGAAATAGTGACGATCAAACAGTGTACTTTAGAATTGAGGAGGTACAAAATGAAGTAAAAAATAGCACAAGTGTGTTAAATTTCAGTAGGGCAGATTTCACATCCATGAAATCCAGTATCTCACTATGGCAATGGACAAAAGATTTTGAAAAGAAATTGGCTCTATGTCAAAATTGCGAAAAAAAATCACGATTTCAAAAATAGCGAGTGCACAATAGCGAAACTCAATATAGCAACTGAAAGTACAGTGAATGTAAAAATACCTCAAGAGCAGTTATAGTGAACTGCGTTCTGCTGCTGTATCCTCTGGATTTCTCTGGCACTAACAGTTAAGGGGACCATTTACTAGCATTCACTTCCTTCTTGGTAGCCATATCCTTGGGGGTTCCCTACTGGGCTGTACCGTGTGGACAAGCATGTCCCTGAGATTTCTACCCCTCCTGTATATCATCCTGGGGGTTCCAAATTTAAACCTTTTAAATCTTCATCCTTTTGCATGAAATGCCAGTGTTTTTTAAGGACATCCGCTACTTGTTTGGATTTGGTGTTAAACGTGGAAATAAAGGATATCTGAGGATCAATCTCCTGAGTTCTGGTCTTTTCCACTAATAGGTTATTCCTAGGTATTAAATTGACCTCCTGTCTTGCCTTTGCAACCAGCTCTTTTTGGTATCCCCTTTCCTCTAGTCTGCCCTCTAGCTCTCCTGCCCTTTTAATATAAAGATTTTCTGTTATACAGTTGTGCTTTGTTCATATAAACTGGCTTTTGGGAATTGCTTTAATCACATATTGTATGTGGCTACTTGTGGCCAGTAGCAGGGTGTTTCTATTTGTATTTTTACAGTATAGATCTGTTGTTATTCCCTCCTTACCATCCTTTTCATAACTAGATCCAGGAAGCTTATTTGTGAGGTACTAAATGTCACACTGATCCATGTGCTGCAAAGAACAACACACTCACAACAGGTCATGTGCTTTATTAGAGAAATTATAGAAATTGCTCAGCTCTCCCGATGCATTCTAGCTTAAAATTGCACATCTTTCATTAGACAGAGCAAGCTCAAATCTGTCATTCTTCCCTATGCATTCAAGCTTAATTATCGTGATTGTGACATGGGAAAAGTCGCTGTTAATGGTGCGAGCTATTAAATGACACTCGCTATTATCGGTTGCGCTATTCTTTATTTGCTCTTATTTATTCGCGATTCTTTACTCGCTATTATCACAGCATACCAAAAAATCAGTAAACGAAATGTGGGTGATTATGGCAGAGAAAATAATGAAAGAAATATTAAATCATATACTAGGAAAATGAAATACAGTAAAAATAAAAAAGCACCAGGGTTGCTAAACCCAAATTTAAAGAGGTTGATAAAACAAACAAATAAATTTTATAAAGATATTAAAGATAGGCATGATATAGAAGGAAAAAAGAAATACAAAGATGTGGTCAAAAATGTCAAAAGAGAAAAAAAGGCAAAATCAGAGTATGAGACTGAACTATCTACAAAAGTGAATGATAATTACAAAACTTTTTACACTTATATAAACAACAAAAAAGGGGGTCCAAATAAAATATGTCCCTTTACAAACAAGGAGGGGAATACTATAGACAATAAAGAAATAGCAGATATCTAGAATGAGTATTTTTGCTCAGTTTTCAATAGGAACACTGTGGACAATAAAAGGGGGAACAAAATATCAGAACCTGGTCAGATAAAAATAAATCAAAATGACGTACTAGATAGGCTAAAAAAAGTCAATGTAAATAAATCACCAGGGCCGGATGAAATACATCCTAGAGTCTTCTGCAAGCTTTCAGAATATCTGGCTCCACCACTTACACATATTTTTCAGGCCTCACTAGACAGAGGGGAGGTGGCACAGGGATGGAGGGAAGCTACAGCAATGCCCATCCTGAAAAAAGGATCTAAAACCAAACCTGAAAACTTCAGACCAGTGAGTATGACATCTGTGATGGGCAGAATCTTGCAGGGCATCCTAAGAGAGCAGATACTAACACATCCGGAAGTGTCTAACCTAGAAGATCCAGTACAGCATGAATTCAAAAAATCCAGGTCATGGCAAACCAATTTGCTCGTGTTTTATGAAAATGCAAGTAAGGCACTGAATGATGGTAATTCAGTTGATGTAGTCTTTTTAGACTTCTCGAAGGTATTTAACAAACTGCCACATGTAGAGCTGCTGTATACACTAAGAGATATAAAAATAAACATAAATATAGTAAACTGGATAGAGGCATGGTTGGGAAAGAGAAGACAGATGGTGTCAGTAAATGGAGTGTTATGTGACTGGGCCCTGGTGACCAGTGGAGTCCTCCAGGGCTCTGTGCTGGGACCCTGTCTTATATATATATATATATATATATGTATATATTATGGGCAACTCCATGAAAAGGGGTTACCAAAGTGTGACATGAGTATCAATTTTTAAAACCCAAAGTAGTTGAATTTTGTTATGTGTTTTATGATGATGCTCCCCACCACTTATTAAGTGAATATATTGGGAGATAACTTCCTGATCGGTACATGAGAAAATGGGTCATGAAATTTGCACACGTAACAAGGGACATCAAAGAATTGTGACGTGCATGTGTGTTTTTGTAACTCATATTAGGAAACATTTGTTATTAAGTTTAACTTGTGTACTCTACCAGTGAATATGGGGAGTGGTATTTGGTAACTCCCTTATATGGGCAAGAGGTTAATGCATCTTTCAGGTTGCACACGTAACATGGACACAAAAGACCTTTTTGAGGGGAAAAGATTTTATTAATGCTACCATTCATTACATAATACTAACACTATCCATTACACAATACAAACCATCCAACATCAAGCAATAGAAATGTGAAATATTTACAAGAACTGTTTCAAATCATCCTTCCCTGCCCTGCAGTGCATTTAGTCCATTCTGTATGGCTGGAAAACAAACTATTCTTGTCCTGAAAGCAAATGAAAATTATTTCAAAACATTTTAGCTAAATGTATTTCATTTAATTTGTAAAATATTGTTAATTGTTCTGGTCAGCAGACATGTCTTTCAACTCTTGTGACAAGCTCCAGTACACTCCTAATCCCATTTATGCCTTAGTCTGGAATACTTTCCATATATTTCTTCCATACTTCAGTGCTAATTTTAAAGTTTCTATCTCCCTGAAACTGTAGTAACCCATAAAATATTCAGGTACATTTTACACTGTCGTAGTCATAAAGCCGTTGCCATGTAAATGTTGAATCCCCATGCTGGTGCAGGAATCTGAATATGTAGAGGTGCTTATGTACTGCTGTGACCTCACCAATGTAGAATGCATTTGATTAATAAACAGCATACAGCTTGTTCAGGGGTGTAGCCAGGAATTTAAAAGTTGTACTCAAAACTTAGGCAACTTGCCCCACCCCGGAGGGTAATGTTGCCCCCCTCCCATAGCTGTGAACACAGTTAATGACAAAAGAGGGTAAAAATCCTGTAAAAGCTGGGGGGTCTGGGGGCATGCCCCCCAGGAAATCTTTTAAAACGTCAATGTAAATGGTGCATTTTCCTGCATTTTAGAGCTAATTAACAGACTCTTAGCTTAATAATAAAAATACTATGCCCCATACTTTGTAACATGTATTGTGGATAAGGTTAGATTGCCTTGCAGCTGTGGCAGCATGTAGATGGACAGGGAAAATAACAGAAAAGAACACTTAGGCAATATACATAGAGAGGTTGTTGGTGATGCCAGGATTTACCCACGCCACAGTGTCCATAGTGAGCGGGATTGATTTATTCCCAGACATGACCTATTTCTTAACCGCCCCCACAGCAGTAGCAGCAGTAGTTAATCCTGGTCAGGACAATAAGTGGGCAGGAACCTGAAGATTGTTTTTAAACATCACAGTGAATTGGCATGTGACTACATTTTGTTGCCAAACTACATCTGCCTGTAATTGGACCACCCAAGACAGAGCACACTGATCGGCTGACTGAGGTAGTGAAGCAAAGTTGTGTGTCACTATCTGCTGGGTGGATGGGTAATGGTGGCAAGTAGGTGAGACTAACTGATTTAGGAGGGATAGCTCTTGCTGATTCCAGCTGCATATTTCCTAATTAAAAAAAACATACATCTTAAATTTTGGTTGTGTGACTTTTAACAGGGAGGACTAGGAGTAGGGTCCCCCTCAACCTGTGCATGTCTATGCTGCCTCTGTTATGTTAACATTAATCAAGAAATGCAGTGCCTCACCACACAAACAATTATCCAACCCACTTCTCAGTTGACTATGCTTTTAGCAATAAATAGTAAAGGATTACTGTTTTATAGAGTTACATTTTTGTTTTATCATATCTCACACAGAAATTGGCTGGCTTTTACTTACAATGTTTTGGAAACATTGGGATAAGCCTCTGTACCACACCAAGGTAGCCAGCCTCACAGAGGTCCATTCACACTAGAATTCATGCATGCATAGTGCCCTGGTCACTCCAGCCTCTAACGTACACACATATACACACTTCCCATCTTCCACCATCACACACACACACATTCTCCCTCCATTCCCCCGATGCACACAACCACCAACTGACCATAAACTTATACTCACACATCCAGGCATAACCTCCCCAATCCGCGCATGGGTGTACACACACACACACACACACACACACACATTCCCCCTCCATCTCCCCGATGCCACAACCACCAACTGACCATGAAGTTATACTCACACATCCAGGCATCACCACCGCCCCCATCCATGCCCACACACACACACAATACAGAGTAGAATACATTTGTTGGTCAATTGCTACTTGTAAAATTTGGTCAGCTATAAAACTTGAAAAGTTACCAGTCATCTGGCTATCTGTTCACAAAATGCTGTTTAATACCTTAAAAAAGTATGGCCATAAAATAATTCCATTACCTACAAAAGTTTAAAATGTTATTTGGCAAACTGTCCACCAATTCACAAACTGAGTTATTCCACCCTTAGCTATCCACCACTCAGCAATCTCATTCACACACACACACACACACACACACACACACATTCCCCACCCCCGCACACACACACACACAGACTTCTGAAAACACACTCACTCACATACACAGCCTTATACAATGGTAAGAAAGAATCCTGGCATCAGATTGGTCAGTTGGCCACCACAGCAGGGATGTTATCCTGGGGACACCATCCCTGCTGATTGCATTGCATTGCATTTGTAGTATCATGGTATCATGTTCTCCTAAGTTGTTATCCCAGCATAACACCCACCATGTTAGGCATTACTTCTTTAACACCACATACACACACACAACCACACACACACACACACACAGAGCAGGTGCCCCCCACCCCATCCCATAAACACACAATTCAGCTCCCCCTCCAACCACATCAACAGCTTGGTGTGGGATAAATGGTTCATATGTTTTGGCATGTTAAGAGTGTAATTTCTTGAGACCAGTGTGTAAATTTGTCCAGTGCTAAGCAAACAAAAGGATGTGTGTGTTAAGTGGTAGGTTTTCATATCATGTTCTTCTCAAGTATATTATACTGAGCATCAATAGGAACTGAGTGTGCTTAACAGTGCACAGGTTCTGTTAAGGTTATGGAATAACCAACTAATCACCCCTTGCACCAAAAATTGTCAAACGCAACCCAAACTCATTAAACTTTGTAGACTATCTTTGCACAAAGGACAGTCTGTGATCTCCACATGGATCAAAGTCTGATATGACCTGCTCAATGTCTACTGGAATGTCATCATGAATGTTGAGTAGTGCCAATGCAGTAAGTCTGTTCTCTCCCATGCTGTTCCGTAACCATGTTTTCAGCCTTCTTAATATGCTAAATGAACGTTCTGCTGTGGCAACACTAACTGGCATGGTGGCCAAGATTGACAATGCCACATTTATATTTGGAAACAGCAATGGATTCAAATGCTGTAGAGCACCCACTATTGTATCTGGGCATCTCTCAGCCTGCATCTCTACCCACTTTTCATACCATTGTGCAGTTTCTCTTTGTAAGTCTTCTAAACTGGATATGTCAGTCTTGTATGCTGAGTAAATCTGCTTGACCTTGTCTTCTTCATCAACTAACAAAGGTACATTACGTGGAATTAAGTACTGAGCTTCAAAACGGGGCCGACAGTCAATGAGCTGTCCTTTTAACTCTGATAGAACATGGTCTATGAAAGGAACAAAAATATTCCTCCTGAAGTGTTCTTCTGGACTTGCAGCATCAATGTTGCCACGTCAGTCTGGTTTCAGATGTTCGTGGGACAGACTCTTCGACTCCAACTGAATCTGCAAGAATTTTAGCCTCCACATACGTCTCATGAAAGGCTGACTCTACGTTCTCCCTTGTTCTGTCAATGCACATACTATTAGACCAGGCCTCATCTGCTGCCTGAAATCAAATCAATATTGAATGTCTGTAGGTACATTGTAGTGGCTTTGTGAATGCCAGGATGTGTTCAATAGTTACAAGTGTCACAATGAATTCAAATCTGGTGAGGGCTGTCAGGCACCGGTGTGCTTCACTATCAAATTCTGCAATCTTCTCTAAGGTGCTTGCAGCAACCACAAATTTATCTTTCAGCTGTGTCATTGAATCTGCTTGACTCATCCATCGTGTAGTTCCAGGCACAGGAATTGTTATTCTGTCATGCAGGTTATCGTCTTCTTCATAATCATAGTAACTTGGTAAGTTTCTAAACTCATTTAGCTCTGCCAGATAAATGTTCTTCTGTTTTGCTGAACTCTTCAGGATACTGATCACCTTCCGAGATGTGTCAAGCATGTTTGCAACAGGTCTTAGAGCACAGGAATGAACGATGGCAGTGTTCAGACTGTGAGCCTTGCATATACTGTAGAGGGCATCTGGGACTACTTCCTGAATGAGTGCCTACACCCCCTTGAAACAACCACTCATTTTGCTTCCCTGATCATATCCTTGTCCTCTCATCAATTCTTTGTCAAGTCCCCATGCAGTTAAATGCTGTAAAAACATTTCTGTGAGTCCTTTGCCAGTTGTATCTGTAGCCTCTACAAACTCTACAAAATCTTCATGAATCTCTACATCTCCATCTGATCCACGATGTACATACCGCACAGTCAATGATATTTGTTCTTTTGTGGAAATATCTGTAGTTCCATCAGCTATCAGACTGAACCATCTGGCATTCTTTACTCGTTTTAGAATTTTCCACTGGGTTTGCTGTCCCATGAGATTGATCAGTTCATTTTGAATTTGTACAGATGTATACTGGCATTACTTTGGTGACTCATTCAAGTGTTCCAGTAGCAAAGGATCAAGCGCTGCAAAGTGCTGCAGAATTACATTAAAATTTGCTTTTCTGCTCGACTGACCTCTTAATGCAATGTCTTGTCTTCCGCACATCAATATGACAGTAATAATTTGCTTCATGGTGGCAGCATTTGATTGTGTACCTTTCTGTCTGAGTCACATAGTGCCTGATATGCTTGTCTTTATCTTGCCATCACAAATCCCTATGAAAGGATCTCCTCTGGTCACAGCATCAAGGTGTTCCTTAGAATTAGCGCGTGTCTCTTAAGAATTTTATGGCAGTTTGACCAATCAGTCAATGAGCAGACACCAATATAGAGGCCTTTGTTCATTATGTTGAATATGAAGCAAGGGTCCACAGAACACACATCCACACTGCTAGAATATTCTGCAAACTTGTAGTCCATCAGTAGTTTTGGATTGAACTGGCTAGCAATCGCCCTTCCTCCAGTCTGCATATTTTTTTTAGGGAATACAAATCCATGGTGGTATCCATTGTTTGGAAAGTATGTCCCTTCTTTTCCTTGTCCATGAAGCAGTGTCGATTGTAACGGCCAATGTCTGTGTCATCCTGAAACTGTGACTCTTGTGTCTCCTGTCTGGTATCTGCCATGTGTTCGGCTGATTGCCTGCACTGCCACTTCCTGTCTGGTGTCTGCATCTCCACATCTACCTTACTTGTTTGGGTTTGTAGTTGCTGCATCCAGCTTAACACTCCACCATCGGCAATGAAGCTGTAGAAACTGAGCTCTCTTTCTTTCCGCTGAATCTCTCTCCTTTCTGTATCAAAAGCATATGGAATATCCAAATCTATATCAAGAATAGCCTCCGCATCCAGCCTAACCATATCTGTGTCAGCAACATGTACTGACTGTGTTACCACCTCCCTTCTCATCAGTTCATGGGTCTCCAGAACATACCTAGATGATTCAATTGATGTTGCTGTCTCTGCTACTTTGTCCACAGTATCTTTCCTATGGTAAATTGTAAAAATTAAGCAATGTCTCCATAACATGTACATTGTGCACTTTACTATGAATAACATTACTTGATAAAAACATCAAACCCACCGTGAAGAAACATAGCATGGCTTTGGACATCTTTGATTCTCTCTCCACTCGAGCTCTCTTGATTTTTCTGAGCTGAGCACCTGACATCTGTTTACACTTCACAACAATGCTTTCCATTGCATTCATATTAATTAACATAGGCTTTTCCTAAAATGCTGCTGTTGCTGTATATATACCTTAAATGTTCTGTCACTTGCTATGTTTACCTTGATGCAGTGTGACCTGCTATCTGTGACTATGCTTGCTGTCGCTGGTGCTATCTGCACCATCATGCCTTAGATTCACTGGCTTTCTATCTGCTTTCTCTCGCTGTCACTTTCTATCATACATAAAAAATTTCAATCCATGATGAATATACAGAATAAGCGCACCATATCACTGATTGAAATGCAATGAGAATCTGATCTTTTGAGTCCATTCTTAAAGGGTATGTAGAAAATTGCATGGAGCATCCACAATGGGTGCTGTATCAAATTTTGTATATTAAAGTTTAAGTCATGAATTTATGATTATCATTTGTGTCAACACACATTTTAAAGGGGAGTATCAGTCAGACATCCAAAATAATTATTGCAGTAATACATGCATTGGCTTTTTGTATAGTGAGCAACTTTCTGACCATTCTATGCTTCTGGTACCAACACTGGACCATGCCAGGGAAGAATCATCAGCAATCATAGCACCTTTTATTCATGCAGATACCAGCAGTGTGTCGCAACATTCAGACATGCACAACAGGAAGAGTGACTATCCATTGCAGATCCAGTGAACGGTGAACCCCCCACCACCACCACTGGCACAACTGCCTGCAGATATTCTTCATGACAACCAAAGGCAGCAACAAGGAGACAGCAGGAACACTACTGCTCCTGCCATGGTGCCCATCAGACCATGCAGTACAACTATTTAGGGGCACATAACTGGTGGCCACCTCCCTCCCTCCCACATACACACACATATACTCTGGAGATGACACTGATGATCTGTAACAATGCTGTGCTACATTTATAATGTTATTTGGTCAAACTATAGACACGTTCATACAGTCTTTAAAAATAGGCTCAAAACATAACCATGTCCATTTATTTATTTTATTTATTTATTGAAAATATCGGAAACATACCTTGAGTCATAGACTCCTTTACAAAGGTTCCACGTCATCGAGAACAGAGGCATCAAGGACATAGCAACAATTATACACAATTATACTTGATAGTTACAGAAATGGTTACAAAATGGTTACAGATAACACAGCTTAAGCAGAGTTGGGTGATAGCAGCAATAATCATTGGTTACATAGGACGGATGGTAGCATATTAAAAACATTAACTGAAGGATGGTGGCACCAGCCATGCACTGGTGGTTATTTCCAGGCCTGGGAAGGACTGGAGGTGTCCATTGTGAAATATAGGCACACCCAGGGGTGGCACCAGTGTTTATTCAGGAGAGTGTAGGGCTAGATGTCAGGACAGATACCGAGACTGAGTCATGAGAGATTAGATCTCTTAGCTGGGTCTTGAACTGACCTAGTTTGGTTCTGTGAGGAGTGTTTAGTACTGAGTTGCTAGTTGGGGGCAAGTGTACCTAAAGGTTCTTGACCTGAAGAAGTCTTGCAGCAAGATACCCTTAAGTGGGTTGTCGCCAGTTGTCGAAAGTGTGGCAGGTTGACAGTGGTGCCTGGAGGAGGGCAGGAGAGCAGGTGATAGTAGCCCTGATGTTATCTTTTGGGCAGAGGGAAGGTCTGATATTTGCACACACAAAAGTTTTGCCAGTTGTTTGAGGTGTAAAGGTATAGGTATGTGAGCCTGGCAAAGCCAGTAGCTAGTCTACAGGCCTTATTAAGGGCCAGCCTAATTTGTTTAGTGCTGGGTCAGCCACCCCATAAACATGATTCCATAGTCTATGAGTGGAGGGTATTGATGTGCTGAGACAGCTAAGTGGAGAGCTTCAAATGGGAGCTTCGTGCTTGTACTGGTGAAGCAGGCCAATAGGCACATTTGACAGTGGTGCTCAGTTATCGGATGTGGTCATGGTAGGTGAACCCAGAGTATTGATAAGTTCTGGGCATACAGTGCATCCACCCAATTTATTAGCAGTTCGGTCGACGCGATGCAGAGGGTAAAACGAGGGGAGTGACACGCGGGTCTGGGGTGCAGTCGCTGAGCCAAGTTTCAACTACCGATATGACATCAGGGTGATTCTGGGCAACTCAGCCCTGAAATAAGTCAACATTTTTGGGGAGGCTACAAATATTAAGGGAGGCAACTATTGGATCCTTTAATTACTCAGCATTGATGGCAACAACTAAGTATCAAGTACTGGAAATTAAAATGACTTGTTATTTCATAAGAATCCATCTATTTCTATATGCAGTATGAACAGATATTCACATTCAATATATTGTGGCGTTGTGTACTATGGAATGAAGAATAGCAACAGGCCCAGTGGCACCGAGGGTTGAGGCGCTGGACACCACACCTCTCACCACGCCGGCGACCTGGGTTCAGGAACAGACCCGGGTTGCCAGGGATTGGAGGGGAAGAGGAGGATCTCTCCTGGATGCTCTCCTCCTCCAGGGGTGGGATCCTGGGGTGCCACGAGCACCTGATGCTCCTGGGCCGGTGGAAGCACAGGCACCAGGGCACAGGTGGCTCTACAAGAGCCAGGGAGGGGAAGGGAGGACATCTGGGCACTTGACAATGGTGTGCATCAGCATGCCATCTGTCTGGACTTCAGTTCTGCGTGCCGACGTCCTCAGGGGTAGAGGGACAACAAGGGAAGGAAAAATGTGAAAAACATCCTTTCTACCCAGGATGATGACTGGTCCCCCTGGGATCTCCTACCCATGGGCAAGACTCCAATGTACAGGCACTCCTAAGGTGGAGACTGAGTGAAGGTAAGAGTTGGCCCGGCAGTCTAGGGGCAGAAACCATGGATGGGATCCACAAGGGGATTGACCAAGTCTGAAGGAGTAGGGTGAGAGGGCAGCAAAGTGGGATAAAAAAAGAAAGGAAAAATAAAAAAGAATAGCAACAGTGGTCGGGTACAAGAATATGAAAAATACTATTTGGTCTATCAAGATCTGCCTGCAAACCTTGCCACCCAACTTGGCCATCCAACACTTCTCCAATCTTGGTGTTTTCCACAAACAGACTGATGGTGCTGTCAGTTCCCACCGAGAGGTCTGCTATAAATATCCCAAATAGTATGGAAAATAACTCCTGCCCATAAGCCCCTTTGCCTAAATGCAAGTCTCACTTGTGGTACCAAATTTAATGCTTTACTGAGGTCAAAGAAGTGATATTATGCAATGCAAAAATGTTGCCAGTAACCTCTAAAATTTGAAATGGCACACAAATGAAAATGCTAAATCAATCAACTATCCAGTACCTTGTGTATGACACATTTAATGCCTGAAAAATTTTACTAATGCAGTAAAAAAATAGATGTCACCACCACATTTATGAAAGTTTGTAAGATCTGTTAAATAGGAGAAGATGGAAGGTTTGATACATTTTATTGGACCAACAAGGTGTCTTGTACAAAAGATGGAATTACACATGCTTTCTGGGGCCCCGGTCCTTCTTCACCTGAAGAAGGGACCTGTGCTTTGCCAGCTTGTGATAATTCCATCTTGTACAAAACACTTGTTGGTCCAATAAAAGGTATCAGACCTTCCATTCTACTTTTGCAAGGACCAGTACGGTTGAAATCTCTTTTACTAAAACAAATAAGATCTGTTTACTGAGTTTCATCACTGAAGTGTACATCACTTTGCTTGTATACAGCAGTGTACTAGTTTTACTCTATTTATCCCATGTTGCTAATTTTAAACACACCCTATTCTCTTGATCTGACATATGATGAGTACCACTCATAGTGAGAGTGCCACCACAGGGTTAAAAATCTTCCATGTGATTTAACTTATCATCTTAAACAGGCTGGTGTGTCTAGTCAGATACCATTATATCAGCAGTAATTAACCAGCAGATGTCAGCGAAACTGTAGTTGTGCTAGGTGCATCACCCGCGATATTCATCAGGGAGGGGCATAAATGAGACCATAATATGCAAGGCACAAATGGGGACATTTGCATGTCATTATAGCTCATTAGCGTGGCATCACGCAGGCAGGCCAGCGACTTGCACCTGGCGCTCCTGCACAGTATGACGGTGCTGTGGGGTCCCGGGGTTGTGGGGTCACACTGTGGGGATTCAAGAATGCATGGGACAGACACAAGGAGCCCTGATTACAAGGATAACCAGAGTGTTAAAATAGGCCAAGACAAATGGACAGACTACATGGACCTAGCTGTCTCCTTCTGCCAACAGCTTCTATGTTTCTATTTTGACATATTGAATAAAACAAATGTTTTACCTGAGCAGAGAAATACTTGTGTTAGCAGCTTAGAAAACAATGATTATACAATGGGGCTCAGAAAGAAGAAACCTTTATTCTGATTGGTTGGCTGGCACCCTCTAACAGTTACAACGCCCAGTATACCCAATGGAAAGGTGCCACTAGCGTATACTCATGCCACGCTAAAATATCACTGCCACCGTAAACTTGAACTAACCGTCACCATTTGCAATTGCCACTTAGCCACGAGCAAGTCAATATCTCAAATTTCAAATGAATAACTCGCTTCACTTACCAGGAAATGAGGCAATGAAATGGCACCTATAGCTGTTTCAGTGGCTCCCGACTCGTCCTCAGGAACTGATGACCCAACAGCACCAGCATACCCGTGTACCCATCAGCAGCCCCTGGACTCAGATCACTGCAACGCCGCTGTTCACCACAGTGATGGAAGGGTGGTACCCTGTGAGAAAAAAATCACAACACGTCATAGTTAATACTTCATTGAATTCTACAGCCTGGCTCTGCTCTTATTAGTACAAGATGTACTGCCCCGATGGACTACTGTTGCTAACAGATGCCAAGCCTTACAGAGTATAAATAGGTTTGTTATTGAAGTTACTGTTACTAATTGTAAATTAATTACCCAGCTGTATGTTTTGCAGTTTGCTGTCTAGTCAGTTGTTATACACTGCAAATTACTTAACATAAAGTATAAAAATACACATGCCATCCATCCCACTTATGAAGGGTGAGTCTTTCATAACCCCTTCACTCAAGTCAACATTTTAATATGCCAGTTTTGGGATCACCGATTCTCTTGCCTCACTGCAATGTAAGAACTCAATAAATTCATTTTTTAATTTTCAGATTTACCATGGAATACTTGCTATTTCTATAACTCTGCCTTTCTCTATATTTCCAGGTGTCCGATCAGATGTAGTGTTGACCCAGTATGATTCCGAAGTGAAACAGCCCGGTCAGTCAGTGCGGCTGAGATGTGGGGTTAGTGGGTTCAGTATCAACAGTCACTACATGGACTGGGTGAGGCAGGCCTGGAAAGGACTCCGAGGCCTGGCCACCACAGGATCCACATCTATAGTATCTATAACCCTGTGATCCAGGGTAGGTTCTGGGCCTTGAATGAGCAGCAATTTCTATTTACAGATGAATATCCTGCAAGTGGCAGACACCGCTATCTATTACTGCAAAGGAGAAGAGACTCACAGTGAGAAAACAGAGCCATGACTCATAGAAAACTTTGGGGGTCGGTGTTCTGAAGTTCAAACGCTTTTGCTTATTTATTGCACCTTTTACCAATAGTTGCCCTGGTTAGCAGGGACTTGTTTTAGCCAGTGGTGGTACTCTCTTACTGCAATGGCTAGAATCAAGTCTCAGCCAATCAGGACACATGGATTTCTTTGCCTGTTTTATATAGACAGCAAAACTGATTTTCACACTGATTAGAAACAGTAAAATACTCCACTTAGGATTACAAAAAACTCACTATCTCATTATCTTGTATGTTAAAATGAATTATGTGAGTAACTCAATTAATTTTCTTCCATTATACAGGCGTTGACCAAATGTTTAGATGCACACCCATCACAACACAATCTGCAATACCAATCACATCACATAACATGTATCACATTGACACTCAACACACATACTATTGAGATAGTGCTATGACCACAGGGAATGATGCCTTATATCTGATTTTTCACTCCCTTCAAATAAGTATATATGATGTGAAAATAAATAATTGAATCCACCAGGTTCCAGTGATGTGTCAATTTTGATGATGTCAGAATAATTGTTAGGGGCAGAGGTAGTGAAATACAAAATGATAATTCGTTTCCATGAAACAACAGAAAACGAAAAATGATTCCTATTCCCTGAACTTCATTACTTCAATTTGGTGACATGTGACACTGTTTATGATGTCATTGTAATTGTTAGGAGCAGACTTAGTGATGTACAAAATGGTATTTTGTTTTCATGAAAAGAACGAAAACGAAATATGTTTCCTATTACATGCATTTCATTACTTCACGTCCATGATTTTTTTTAAGGAGTGAGGGCAGATTAGATGTGATCGCGCATGACTTTGCAGTACTTTTTGTGTTCCTTCACAGAATGTAAGCTACATTGCTTATCCATGAAGATGCATTTTCAGAAGGCAATCACACACACACACACACACACACACACATACACACTTCACACTCCCTAATAAAATCCAAACCCTGACAACATCAGAATAATCGGAAAATTGCAAGGCAATTTAAATTAATAACATGCAACAGTTTTCATTTTAACTAAATAACTGATAAAAACTCCATAGACCAAGCAAACAACTGTCCTCACTATCCTTCACAGAGGTAGGGCTCCTAAATTTCAGTTTCAAATAATGGGAAGTCAGTGAAAAAAAAAACGAGTAAATTACCAGACAGTCTCCCTTTATCAAGTAAATGGTTAAATATAACCTGATGCCACCGATACCTGGTATGCCCTCTCCTCAACAGGATGTATGGAAACTGGTAGCACAGCAGTAAAGCTGATGAAAGAAATGGACAGAAACAAGAATTGTGTTTTATTCTGGACAGAGTGAAGCCAGAAACCTACCGGAGTACTGTCAGACTGCGTCTGTCTGCCTCAGTCTATGCTGTCTGCGGCTGAAAGAAAAAAAAGAATATACATTTTGTCAGTCAGTAATTCAGGTCAGAATGGTCTATAAAGTCAATGCTGCTCTTGAATCTCACCTTATCAGGTTAGTCACTTCCTTCTGTGCCAGTTCCGCGCCTGTTCCCTTGATCAGACAGACCATGTGACCACTGCTCCGGAGAAGTAATTTTAATAAGCAGAAAAAATACTGACAGCACAGCAGTGACAGTCAGCTGAATAAGCAAATAAAATTAATGGTCTAACCAGTCACCCGACATGATGATAATGTATAATCCGTGTTCGTTCACCGCTACTGTTGCCCAGTGCAGTGCTGTATCCTACCACAGGCTGCCACTGCTGAAACTGGAACCGATTAGACAAGTGAGACAACAACAGGGCATTTCACGCGTTGAGTCCCAATCCTTCCCGCCATATACCAAACTGGCAAAAGTCACGCGCTGACTGGATTGCTGGAAAAGAAAGCAGCAGAGGCATAGTTTGCAAATACTGACAGATGACACATGCTGCAGGGCAAATACAAACATCCTGATTCCCGATTCCCGACTCCCTCCCAGTGCTGACTTGACTGCGTGCCACCCCATCCCATGTGGGAATCTTGGACTTGTCTCGGGATGAAACAACTCACAGTAAAACAAAAACAAAAATCTAATGCACAAGTGTAAATTGCCATTGGCAGCTGTTTTTGTTGCCCCTCTTCTTTTTTTCTGTATGCTTGGATGTACTGAGCGTATGTCTGCCGATGGCCCTGAGCTTGTTGACTTCAATTGGGCCTGAGGGCGTGATTCTTGTTTTAGCTGGCTGCACACTGTGTGTGTTGGTGTCAGGTAGCAGAACACATGGGTCCTCAGAAAGATCAGTTTGGGTGCTTTTTGTGGGGGATACATCATTCAGGGCAATGTCATTCTGATTAGTACAAGTGGCCACTGATATAGGGATGCTGAAAGTAGTTTCAGCTGAGTGACCACTGATTTCAGAAGATTCTGGTGTTGGCTCATGACTGTTCAGTGTGCAGCAGGCAAACAGGGGTCTTTTGTGAAGTAGACACAGAAGCCATTGTTAAATGCTGGACTGTCCACTGTCCTACATACCTTCTGTTATCACATGGTAGCTCTCATTGACATTGTCTATAGAAGCATGTTTAAGTCTCTGACTGCAACTACTCCTGCTTTCACTGACTTTACACTTTGTATTTGGCGGGACCCTGGTATGGTTTTAATATTACCAGGCATGTTTCGTTTAATGTCATTGCTGCCAAAAGATAAGAAAGTGCAAATGGAATGGCTACACCCATCATTGGCTGGCTCTTTGGTTAGATAGTTCTTGCAGTATGTATACAGGACTTCTGCATTAGCAATGGCAACACACAGTTAAGGAGGAGATTACACTGCACTTCGTTAAGAACTGTTAGAAGACACACACACAGGAAAGTGGCAATGCTTTTCTACTTGAACAACACACAGTTAAGGAGGAGAGAACACAACATTTTGTTAAGAACCGCTACAAGACATGCATGCAAGAAAGTGGCGATGGATTCCTACTTGGCGAACACACAGCTAAGAAGGAGACTGCATGTTTCTTAAAAACTATTACAAGATGTGCATGCGAGAATGTGGAAAGGGTTTTCCACTTGAAGACACATTGGTAAAGAGCTATTGGAGCCAAAACAGGCAGACAGGAAAACACAAATTTGAACTAGTAGTTCATAATAACTTTCTATTCTCTGAAGTATATTTCTTTTCTCATCAGAAAGTCGTGATGTGATAATACTGTGCTGGATGTGTTTAACAGATGATAGTCTGGCAGTTGACAACTCTACTGCCCCACAATACATCATCAGCATTATGATCTCAGTGACTTCACGTACGATTGCCCTGGCAGTCATTTACTTGATGTTCCGAAGTAGCACTGATGTCACAGTCAGCGAGGTCATATTGCTGATGTACTGTGGGGCAGTAGATAATCAGCTACCATGCTAACCACTGTTCCACACATTCTGCAGTCCAAGTATTCCCCCAACCCAACATCTTGGGTAATGTGGGACAAATGTGTGTGGTTACATGCACATTTCGGCATCTTGTTTCACCAGATGAAGGGATTTCATGCTATTTCCCACATGAAGCATAAGCCATTAATAGTTAACCCATGCCCTCCCTGCTCAGGGAATATTGTGCCAATTCAAGAATGAATAGCACTAAACCACTCACAAGCCCCATCTTCTTTGTGTGCAAGCCTTGGCATGAATACCATAGGAAAATCATAATGGGTCACAGAAGGGTGGTGGTGTGAAATAGCATTAAACAACACTTGCTGTGAGCAGAAAGATTGCAAAATACCATGGCAATCAACACATTAGCAAAATACTGCATGAGGTAGGGGTGTTCTGAGAATTCTTGGCCTGCTATCAGCATATGGTGCCTAAATTAACCAAGACCACAAAAGCAGGCAAAATGCAAACTATGAAAAAAATAAAACACAGATAATCGCTGAATCAAGCCCCAAATAAACATAAGGCTGAAATACATCATCCCACCAGCACAGTTTACTTGGAGGGTACTTTATTTTAATAAAATACAGTTTATGGGTGGCTAACATAATGGGGACTCCTAGCACATGGTGCCTAAAGTAACCAAGACTACAAAAGTATGGCCAAAAATACAAACTCTGAAAAAAATAAAACACATGCAATTGATGAATCAAGCCCCAAATAAACAGAAAGCTGAAATATACCACCCCACCAGCACAGTTTACTGGAAGGGTCCTTTATGTTAATAAAATACAGTTTAAGTGGGGCTAATGAAATGGGGACCCCAAGCACATGGTGCCTAAAGTAACCAAGACCACAAAAAGCATTCCAAAATGCAAACTCTGAAAAAAATAAAACACAGATAATTGCTGAATCAAGCCCCAAATAAACAGAAAGCTGAAATATACCATCCCACCAGCACAGTTTACTTGAAGGGTTCTTTATGTTAATAAAATACAGTTTAAGGGGGAGCTAACATAATGGGGACCCCAAGTACGTGATGCTGAAAGTAATAAAGACCAAAAATACTGAGAAAAAGAAACAAATTTGCCTAAAACACATTTAGTAATAGCACAGAACGCATCTGTAGGTTACATTTCTCATGCAATACAATTACTGTATCATTTTTGTTAGAAAACCACTTCAAATAGGGACTACAGCTGCACAATTGGTACAGGAACAAGGAGGCCCAAACTTCAGCTAAATCACACAGCCTTAGAAATAATGTGAAAAAAAAAATTTTCCAAGAACAATATCACTTCTGTAAACACAATTATTTTTTGTTAAGGCTGCATTTGGAAAACAGACAAACACACACACACACACACACATACACACACATACATACACATCTGGGTGCTTGGCCTTTGGGGCCCATTAAAACTGTACCACCGAATCCCCCTCAAAAAAACAACTTAACTTGCCCAAAAGAAGTGTGTCACTGATTAAAACTGCTGTATAATGCTAGACTGCATTTGTACAATATAACTGCCCATTGGAAGTTTGTAAAAAAGAAAGGAGCCATAGTCACATAATGTTGGGGGTCTCCATTACTTAAACTGTGCCCCTCTCCAATAACACAATACCTCCAAGCCTCATTTCACAAGAAAAAAATATATATTAAAATGTTCACATTTGTACTGCACAGTAAGTGCACAGAAACATTGTGTTCTGCCAATCTTACAGCCTGATACATACAGCAATCCTGAGAATGAGCCCCATTTGGTGGTGAACACATAGAGACTACAATTCATTTGTAGTCCCCAAACAATGCATTGAGGCTCTAATGCTCATTAAAATCATCAAATCGCTATACTATTTGCTAGAATAAGCCCCCAAAAATATGTACATGTACACTGTACTCTAAGCAACATCACATTTGTACAAGCTGTTCAGCAGCTGTATTCTTAGACCTGAAAGTTAACAATGGCCTACCTGGGCTCCATGTGGCTGCTCACGTAACTGACATGCTGCTGGCTGGACACCGAGATTGTTCTGTGAACTGGCAAGAGCAGGATTGGGACTCCGACGCAAATTCCTGTGCTTTTAAGCACTCTGAGAGCCTTCTCCACTCTTGGTGCACGTAAATGCACTAACATGATTATTGGGGGGGGGGGCACTGGGTGGGAATGAACAAACATCTGGGACTTCTGGACACCAGGAGAACATGGGGACAAAGGTCAGACACAGCGCTCCTGCAGTACAGTATTCTCCAGAGAAATGTAGTGCTGTGTCTTTTACAGAAACTCCCTGATCAAAACTCAATGCAATTTCTGGATGATTTATTAATATAAGTACACTTTGGGGGCAAAGGATGAACGTAACCACTGGAGACACAAGTGGTTACTTTAGCTATCGCATTTACTCTGCTGTGTAAGTGCTATACAGGCACATTTAACATTAACTAAATGGTCTGAAAACAAAGTCTGGATACAGGGCAATAAGTCAATCAGTTTATTGTGGTAAAGAGCATTTTTTTAAATTAAAATAATGAATACTATTTACAGTGTGTGCCGCAATGTCACAAATTAGGCACAAAAAATTTCAGATTTTATCACAAATCATATTTCTTTCTTGAGGAAATTAACAACTGGCAGCATTCATATTATGTAATTTATCTCTCCACATCACATATTTTCCTAGAGCATAGTCATTCACTGGGCACAGGTTTTACATAGTTTATAGATGGCATGAACATTTTGGGACACCATTGGTAACCCCTTTTCATGGAGTCAACTATATATATATATATATATATATATATATATATATATATGTATAAAACATCATTAAAGAATGACAATCAGAACATATGATTAACAAAATTTGCAGATGATTGTAGGTTAGGGGCTATCAAAAACAACGAAAATGATGGTACGATACTACAAGAAGACCTTGAGAACATCCACATATGGACAGCCAAGAACAAATTAGAGCTTAATATGGGGAAATGTACAGTAATGCATATGGAGAAGCACAGTAGGAGGATCAGCTACAAAATGGGAAATCACAAACTCACTGAAACATATGAGGAAAGAGATTTAGGAGTCATAATTAGCGCAGACTTACAATTCAGTTCACTCTATGACAAAATGGTGAAAAAGGCAAATCAAACATTAAACTGCATACTTCGACACATCGGTAGTAAAGACAGTAGAGTCATAATGCCACTTTAAGGTTCCCTGGTGAGACCAAACCTAGAGTATTGTGCACAGGTATGGTCACCTTATAAAAAGGGGGATATACATAAAATAGAAAATATTCAGAGCAGGGCTACAAGATCAGTTAAAGGATTAAACAAATTTACATATGTAGAGAGACTAGATAGACTCGAGCTCTACACCCTGCCGTATAGAAGAACAAGAGGAGACATGTGCATGCTATACAGGGCATTACATGAGAGTTCATTATGGGAAGAACTTGGCCTGTCCCTAAAAAATTGCAGGTATAAACCTAGAGGACATCCACTACACTTAACAAGGAATAAATGAAATCATCTGAGGAGGAAACACTGGTTTAGTCAGAGAGTGGTTCCCATGTGGAACAGCCTCCCATTAGAAGTAGTGACGAGTAAGAATATGGACACCTTTAAAAAAAGGCTTGATGAGTTCTGTAACAAACAAAAAGTACTGATCTAAATTAAATGGGCAAGCATAACAGACGAAAGCCTATCTAGCTTGTACATACCCATGATACCTATGATTGATTTTTTAATCACCTTCTTTAACGTTAAACTGAGGTCCCATCTGCCTGGATTGATAGCAGTTCAGGTGAATGTTAAAAATCCCATGGCACTTATCGAAAAGAGTAGGGGAATTTCCCCCGTGTCCTGGCCAAATTTCCATCATTCACTAAAAATACCACCTACAGCTTAATCTGGTTCAAGGTCAGTTGGTATTCATCTGTATCCCCCTCCCCCGGGTTGTGCCTGAAAATAGGCAGGATTTGTCTAGTGCACTTACCTGGTCAACAAAAACTAAATAAAATAAATAAATTCCTGCTCTGTGATCTCCATGTCCAAGTTACGTACTCAACCATCCCTGCTCCCTTCTCCCACATGCATACTAGATATTATGCCCCTTTTTCGAATACTGAGCAGAAGTAATTACTAAATTCTTCTGCCATCTGTTTAGTATCATTAAATTCTGTATTTCCCACCTTGACTGGTCCCACTGCTCTGTCTATAGCTTTGTTATTTACATAGGCATAAAAAGCCTTGCAATTATCCTTATTGTGTGCAAAATGGAATTCTATCATCTTCTTTGCCTTTTTGATGCTGTATTTATATTTTCTTACCGCCAATCTGTATTTCTTCCTATTGTATGGTGTGTTATCCTTTTTCATAGGCTGATGGGCCCTGGCCTTCATTTTAATATGATCTTTTACAGTCCTAGTGTACCACAGGGGTATTTTACCATGTTTATTATATATTCTTTTTTTTGGGAACATATTTCTGTTCCAGACCTAGTAACTTATTTTTAATTTTGTTCCATAGTGTATTTACATCTAAGTCACCCATATCCCATTGCCAAGTGTGCAGCTCATTCCTAATCATATTATAATTAGCCCTTCTATAATCCATAATTACAGTACAGCCCTGAATAAGTAGTGGGGCAGCCTTGATTTTAAAATATATCATGTTATGATCACAGGATATTAGGGGTTCCAGTATGTCAAAATGTTTTACCACCTCATCTCCTTCAGTTTGGTCAAGGTCCAATACAGTGCTCCCTCTAGTAGGCCTGCATATATTTTGAATTAGGTCATGTTCTACACATGTATTATATAGCATTCTTTCTTGCCTTGTTGTTGTTGTACCCTTGATACAGTCAATTCCTGGTAAATTGAAGTCCCCCACTATTAAACACTATTGCTGATGTTTTTGCAAATATTATCCAACAGTTTATTACTATTTTCAGTGTCTATGTCTGGTGGTCTATAGATAAGCCCTATAGTTAGGTTTATATTATTCTTCCTTACTATGTCTACCCATAGAGCATCATATTGTGTCATTTCCTCATTTATGTCAGGTATCTGGGTACACTGTATCCATCCTTAACATATAAGGCACACCACTCCGTCATTTCCGCACTCTGTCCATGTGGTAAACTCTGTACCCTGGTATGTGAGTCATCCACCTAGCACTATCGGACCACCAAGTCTCTGTTACAGCCACCAGATCTACATTCATTTGTGTTATCAGTAGTTCTAGTTTGGAATTTTTAATTATCTTCAAACTTCTAACATTAATGAACAATGCAACCAATTCCCCTTTTGATGCCTTAATTTGTTTATTTACTGGTGATTTGCTAGTGGAGAGTTTATTGGTCCTGTGCCCCTTATAGACTAGTTTTTTGGAACAGTATGTTTAGTGTTCACTTCCTTATGAAATAGATTCCCAAGTACTCTTGACCCCTTTTTGTGCTTTGGATTGGAGGCTACAGGCGGGGGGGGGTGAACATTAGGGTTGACAACCCCCAAGGAAGATGCCACCACTGATCTGCCAAGGCTCCAGAGACCCAAGATCCTAATGTTTTTCCATTTTGCTGCTTGGGGTGCGGTGGTGGAGTATTAGGGTTGGAAACCCTAACGCCACATTTCTCTACTTTTGTGTCGTTAAGTTACCCTAACCAGTGCATTAATGAAGATTTTTTGCAAATAATTTCCTTTCTTTTTGAGATAGTGATATTGTATCTTCATTCACAGATGCAGATGTTCTGCATGAAGAGAAGAATTCATCCACCTACAAAAGTGCAGGACCTCCAAATTGTGGGCCCTGCAGTTCAGTGCAATAACAGATATGAAGAATTCATGGGGCTCTGTGGTGGGCTGTGGAAGTGCAGGACCCTGTGTTCTCTGCACTTCTATATGGTCACAGGTACAGATGCACAGGGCAAGGAGTGCATCTATCAGCCATTGCACAAGGTGCTCTTCCACCCAAGAGGGGAGAGGTGCAGAGTCCTATGCCAAGAGGACAGTTGTCTTCACTCTATGGTATCAGGGCCATGTGGACAACCCTGCACCTTTCATTCCCTGCCTGGGGGGGAGTTGCTTAACAGCACTATCCCGCCACCCTCCCCATATCCAGCTTGGTCATTGAACTAACCCCTGAAATCAGCTCACCAGCACGGAATCAGAAAGACAATCCAATGAGGTCGAGAGTGGCACTACACCCAAAGTTCATTAAATGTTTCTTTCATAGTATAAGAGGAACTACTAAAGGATAAAAATAACAAAGTAGTGTGTTAGAGAAAGCAAGTCTTGCATTCATTCTCTCAAGTATCCCCTGTTGAGGTGGAGGACCAAGGCTATGTCTTTGGGTAGCTGTGGGTTGAAAGAGAATGCAAGACGAATGTAAGTTTCAGGCTTTCTGGAATTAAATTTTGCTCCTGAACAAGGAATAAGGTGCTTACCAGAGCTGTGGGTGCAATTGATAGTGATTAATATTTGGTCTCCGTGCAGATTTAAAGAGGAAGTCTCCCATAGCTGTTTGTTAGAAAGGTATGCTATAGATTGCACTCATTTATTAATTATATGGTGGTAATAAACTGAGATGTCTCACCTTCTTAAAATACGAATAGCAACTGAAGATTTGTATTCACCGTGCGTGCAAGCACAAGCAAACATGTTGGCATGAAAGTGCCCTTTGAGGGGTGTGATGCTGTCCACCCAATGCAAAGCAGTGTTGCAGGGGCATGACAGTGCCACACCAATGAGCACACAGGCTGCCAATGATAGAGTTTCTGGCTTGCTGGGCAGGGTGGTCACCAACTTCAAAAGATGTTGCCATCCCTTTGATCCATGCCACCCAGCAAGCCAGGCTGATCTGTCATGGTCAGCCTGGAATGCAACAAAGAAAACCATCCATCGATGTCTGTTACTGGTGGCCTTAATTGTCCCCCAACCCGACCCTCCCTGTGCATTAAAACCACTATCCCCGCCACGCTGCACCTCTGATCCCTGTATCTGGTCAGGGTTTGCAGGCACAGATTATCAGGGTGCTCACTGCAATCTGCACACTACTGTACCTCTGGTCTCCATGGCGCTCCACTGCCTCTGAGATGCTGCTGCTCCTGGTGCCACTGGTACTACTGCTGGTGCCACCGGTACTGGTGCTGCTGCTTGGTGTGGCTGCTGCTGCAGCGGTCCCTCTCAGCAGAGCCTAGGTGCTGCCGCTCAACATCTCTGATGCCTTCCTTGAGGATGAGAATAGCGGCGCCTGCAGCCCCCACCTTCCTTCACTGCCCCCAGCTGCCAGGGCCGCTAGCTCCCCTCTGTCTGCAGCCTTGTTGTGCTGCTACTCTGCTCCTCCTGCTACCGCAACACCCCAAAGCTCTGTTCCCCCTCGTGGCTGCTCTCCGCCTAGGCCAGTGTCAGTTTGTGCTCCCCTGGAGCCACCGCCATGATGTGATCAGATGTTTCCCATTACTCATGGGCTTTATATCCTGATGTCAGCAGTTGGGAGACATGCACTGTAACTGGGAAAGAGGGAGGGCTGGGCATGGCTCAAACACAGCTTCTTAGTTTTTCAAGAAAAGAATTCCAAATTCTGGGGTCCAAATAGACAAAATTCTGATAGACTCTTAATTTCTTTAGCAGATAATTTTCATTTAGTCTTAGTCCTTGTTAATAGGATTACATTTTATTAATTCATATAAAGACTTGAGTGTTTTAGCTCTTCCCTTGTCCCCCACCTGTATTCTACTAGCCATGAGCATAATGAGTGGGCTGTCTCTTTAGAGTTAGAGGCCTCATTTCACACATGAATCTTTTTTGGGGAGGGTTGTTAAGTGACACATGCCATGCTTTTTTGGGTGCAAATGCACCACTTTCATGGCATTTGTCATCTGCCAGGGCTGGGATTTGTGAGTGAGAGGCACCTGCTATTTCTCCTAATCCCTAGGTCTTCTGCCCTTGAGCATGGGTATGTTGTCACTTGTCGGCATGCATTTGTTGTTTGGTCGTGATAACAAATGCAGGCAGAATGGGTTAAGAAAAACAAATAACACCCTCCACTGAAACTGGGACAGTTATAACATTGAGAACCAGAAAGGGACAATTTTGAAAGAACAGTTGGAGTATTGGGAAATTAAAATCTGCAATTAGCAGACACTTAATATACAAACGCATGCAGACTACTGTATTTGAAAACAATCATTCTCTGATCACTGCAATGCAATCTACTCCCATGACATTACATGTGATGTAACTGCTGGTTTTGTACACCAGGGTATCATTGTAAATGGACACTGCACTATTAAATTGTTCCTGGCAAATAAATACAATAAAGAAATTCAGTGAAATTAACATTTTAGAATCTTTTTAGTAAAATTAGAGGTTTGCCCCTCTAAATAGAAAAAAACTTCAAAGGTCTTGTGGGCACAGTCCTGGGAATGTAGGGTAATAGGGGACAGTAGGCTGAAACCAGGCATGTGAAGCCACTGTCAGGTGAGAAAATGAAATGCTGGGATGTACTATGAGGTGGTATGGAACAGGTAATGGAAGGGGGTCTTTCCAAGGCCTTGAACAGACCACACCTGGCATACTGCATACAGTTCTGGTAACCACAGTCCAGAAAGAACATTGAAGAGGTCCAGAGGGTTCAGCACAGGGCCACCTAGCTGGTAAGCAACTTAAGGGGCAAGAGCTATAAAGTGAGACTGTGTACACGTAAATTATTTGGCCCAGAGAGAAGACAACTTGGGAACATAATCATGGTGTTCCAAATACCAAAGGGGATAGACAGAGTGGTGTACACACAGATGTTTGAGCTGCTGAGTAAAAACAGAGGTAAAGGACAGGCACTCAGTTGGAGGTGGGCCGAATAAGGGGCATCACTAGAAAGCATTACTTTACACAGAGCTCATTCTGAAAAATAAAACTGCTACCAAATTAATCAGTTCTACTCTACTTTCTGCTGTTTGTTCAAGTGTTTTCAGTTTTCATTTGTCACATGCTAAGTGCGACAGAGCTGGATTGTGAGGCAATCAAGCATTGTTAAAGTTGCCTTGCCATTGATTAGTAACTACACAGATATGCAAATAAATAGAGTAAGTGGTTATTGAGGATTATAATGCACCTTCTGGAGTCCCATTCACCAATCACATCACTTAAATCACTGCACTTTTCAGGACCCATTTTATAAAGCAGTAAACATATTCATGAGTGAAAATGGCATGGAATGCTCCCCGACATGTGTAGGGGTAACATTCCAACTGCTAAATTTGGATGTGAGTCCATAGTCAAATTTAGTGTAGTCACTGCCATGTGTGTGGCAGAAGGAAGGAAGGAAGGAAGGAAAGAAAGAAAGAAAGAAAGAAAGAAAGAAAGAAAGAAAGAAAGAAAGAAAGAAAGAAAGACTAAGTCCCTTCTATCACCACCGTACAATGTGTCTATAATGGGAGGACTTGCACATGATCAGGAGGCCTTGGGATCCTCATCCAACAGATTCTTTAACTGAGCTCCCCATAAAATACTAGATTAATTCCTGCCATCTGCCATGATCCATTGTCTGCATGTTTCTCTGTCTTTCAGTCTCCCTTTTCCTCTCATTCAATAAAAATAGTTTACTACAAGGTCAGGTCATGATATTAGGGGAGCGGTATATTTGTGGTACATCAGGTAATTCACTGAGGAAAGACATACATGCACTCTAGTGGTCAGAACGCTGCAGCAAAGCTACTGATCTCCCCATGCCTCAGCCTACTCAGGTGTACAACTAGGAAGAATCAGACCCCCACTGACATTGACTGTTGTGTTTAAGTTGGGCTATCCTGAGTGAATAAAATGTGACATGAGTTATTGATGGCAGTATTCCAGTAAAATGATTTATTTTTGCTTGGGAGGTGGGGTGAGTAGGAGGGAGAGCAATGCTCTGAGCCTTCTAACAGCCCTTACTTGGGTATGAATATTCACAAAACTACCACCAACAACCTGTTCTAATTCAGTTCCACTTGGTTGTCATATGTATCTCCCCTTCTCTGGGACAAGGCTGAAAATAGGCAGAATGGTGTTGCTGTCTTTTCCTGGTCAACAGTAACTAACAACTTTTGGATCTCATTCTGTCAAGAGGCATCAGAATTTAAAGAATACAATCCTTACAGTGCCTTTATGGGGGAGTGGGGGATTGGTTCAGTTAGAGGCTTCCACGATTGGGGGGAACCTAGTTATGGCTCATGATGGAGGAGCTAAACTTGGATGCCCCAGAGCCCTGCTTTCCACATGCTTCCAGGGGGATTGATAAAGAAATGGTCATGATTCTTAACCTAACCTCATACTGCCTATTTGCTAAGTTGAGTGGCTAGGACACTTGTCCATCTTTTTGTGTTCGCCGTGCGCACCAGTAAACACGTTGGTATAAGAGTGCCCTTTGAGGGGTGTGACTCTGTCTGCCCAATGCAGAGCAGTGTTGCAGGGGCGCAACAGTGCCATACCAATCAGCACCCAGGCTGACAATGGCAGAGTTTCTGGCTTGCTGGGCGGGGTGGTCACCAACTTCAAAAGACATAGCCATCCCTTTGAGCCACACCACCCAGCAAACCAGGCTGAACTGTCATGGTTAGCTTGAAATGCATCAAAGAAAACCATCCATCGATGTCTATTGCTGGCGGTCCTAATTGTCCCCCAACCCGACCCTCCCTGTGCATTACAACCACTACCCCTACCAGGCTGTGCCCCTGATCCCTGTATCTGGGAGGGTTTGCAGGCACAGATTATTGGGACACTCACTGCAATATGCAGGCTACTGTACCTCTGTTCTCCAAGGCGCTCTCGGGATCCACTTCCTCTGAGATGCTACTGCTCCTGGTGCCACCGGTACTACTGCTGGGGCCACTGGTACTACTGCTGGGGCCACCGGTACTACTGCTGGGGCCACTGGTACTGGTGCTGCTGCTTGGTGTGGCTGCTGCTTCAGCAGACCCTCTCGGCAGAGACTAGATGCCACCACTTAGTGTCTCCGATGCCTTCCTGGTGAATATGAACAGTGGTACCTGCAGCCCCCACCTTCAATTACTACTCCCAGCTGCCAGGGCCACTAGCTCCCCTCCATCTGCAGCCTCTCGCTACTGCCACTCTGCTCCTCCTGTTACCACAGCACCCCAAAGCTCTGCTCCCACTCACAGCCACTCTCCACCTCGGCCAGTGTCAGTTCATGCTCCCTGGGAGCCGCCGCCATGATGAGGTCAGATGTTTCCCACCACTCATGGACTTTATGTCTTGATGGCAGCAGCAGGGAGACATGTGCTGTGACTGAGAGAGAGAGAGAGAGGGCATTCTGGGCGTACCTCAAGGGACACACTGGGACTCCAGAGAGAGGGTGGGCCGGGCACGGTTTAAGAGATACACCGGGACTCAGGAGAGAGGGTGGGCCAGGCACTGCTAATGGTACACACAGGACCACGGGAGAGAGGGATGGCATGGTGAAGGCCACTGATTTACGGTGATTAAAACAATGAAATTCCATTTTCAAGACATCAGATTCTGGAATTGCACTGGTAATTGTTACTCTAATTTCCGGAATTTACCGGGATTCTACTGTCATTCTTTAAGTATGTGTAAAAATAATCAGGATTAAAAAAGGCTTAATATACAGAGCATTAGATAAAGCAGACTGAAAATAGTACAGTAAGCAATTATAAGGAAAATACAAGTTTTGTAGATTTACTGATCTGATATAAACAGCCAGTTTCCCAAGAAATCTTTGTTTTTACCGGTGTTCCGGCAGCTCTAATTCCGGAATTTTACCGGGTTTTCTGGTAAAAAATGAAAATCAGTGGCCATGGTACACATGGGAAGATAGCTGTCAGGTGGCCATCATGGTACACACCTGGAGGAGACAGGTGTCAGGCGGGCTGACATGGATCATGGTACATGCCTTGCAGGGCCCGCCAACATGGCCATACCAGCTGCTGCCCCACCCCATTTCTTCCTGTCTGCCATTGCTAGGTTTCCCATCCATGGGATCATGATGTGGTAGCGCTAATGTTGCTGGTGAGGAGGGACCTTTGGGACAGTGCAGTAGCACAGCACAACCTGCCCTAGTAAAGAGCTTGTCTGTGCAGTAGGTGGGCCTCTACAGGTGTCCATAGGATCTGTCTGGCTCCTGAAATTCCCATAGGAAGGACCCAGGTCCTGGTGTGTAAGTGCAGGGGATGTTTGCATGCAGAGCTGCTGTCAGCTGGAGGGAACTGAAACTGAACCGCCGAATCTCTGCGGCAGCCCAGGCCAATATTTTCCGAGGCTGTAAGGGATACAAAAGTAAAACCTTGCAGTACAATTTTAGCACTTCCCACTGTGGTTAGCAGTGTTTCACTGCACAACCTCCTGTCCTTTGATTCCTGGTTTTCACAGCTTACTTTTACTACTGCTTCTTTAGTAAACAAGCATTTGTCAATGCCGAATGTTGGCTTGCTGGCACTGGCATTGGTAGTGCAGGAGTTAGAGAGATGTACAATAGGATTCGCAGTGAAGTAGTGAACTGATGCCGACCTCAGCCCCACCATGCAGAGAGTGACAGGTATTGGGGTGTGCCTTTGGGTCGTTGGCCATAATGCTCATGCCATTTCACCTCACCATACCCCGAAGAGACGGACAAATGCCGTGATGCGCCTTGGGGTCTTCGGGCCTTACGCTCACCCCATTCCATAAGGGATTATACTGACATGGGCGCAGTTTAGGAGAATGGAGTGAACGTTAGGGCTGAAGAGTCTAAGGCACATCTTGACACCTGTCACTGGCTGCAGGGTGGGGGGTGGAATGGCGTGAGCATTTCAGACGACAATGCCAACTCACACCCCTGACACCTGTCTGTCTGTACAGGGTGGGTCATTGCAGTTGGAAACCCTAATGCCGAGGGCATTTGTTGGTATTTTCACTCCAAATTTTCAACATGGGATGTTTGTGACCCCACCTTATGAACAGTGGCACCATGAGTTTGTTTGCTGAAAGGTTATTTTGTACAGCGACTGTGCATTTTGGTGGCACAGGTGCAAAAACACATTTCAGACAGGATGTGAAAAATGGCAGCTGCACTGTTCATGAGGAGGCGTAAAAAATGGCATTGTTGAAAATCTGGAGTGAAAATATGGAAAATTGGTGACATCACAAGTGTGCATAGAAACTGTGCAATGCACGGCCATAATGCAATTATTTTGGTGATTTGATTAACCAGATTTTCAACATAGGCATTTTTGGAACTCTGGTCATGAATAATTTCACTGTGATTTTGTTAATCTGGCCCAAACATTGCTTTTCCACAGCAAGTGCACCATTGTGTGACACATACAAAAACACATTTCGGGCAGGATGTGAAAAATGACAGCTGTACTGTTCATAAGGAGGTGTACAAAAATGACAGTGGTGGTGAAAATCTGGAGTGAAAATATGAAAAATTGGTGACTTCAGGAGCGTGCATAGAAACTACTCAATGCACGCCCGTAATGCAGTTATTTGGGGTATTTGTTTTACCAAATTTTCAACATAGGCATTTTAGGACCTCCACTCATGAACAGTCTCACTGTGATTTTGTTAATGTGTCCAGAACACTGATTTCGCACACCGACCATGCCATTGTGCGCCACATATGTGAAACACATTTCGGTCAGGATGTGTAAAATGATAGCTGTACAGTTCATAAGGAGGTGTGGGAAAATGCCAATGTTAAAATCTGGAGTGAAAATATTACAAATTCGCAAAGTTACTTGCATACATGGAAACTTCACAACATACACGTGTAAAACAGTAATATTTTGGATTTGTTTCACCAAATTTGCAACATAGGCTTTTTGAGAGCCCTCCTCATGAACAGTGGCACTGTCATTTCATTAATCAGTCCCGAAAGATGATTCAGTGCCGTGACCGCAAAATCACCTTTCGGGACCGAATAACGCCATGACAGTGAATTCATGAGGAGGGGTCCCAATAACCCCATGTTGAAAATTTGGTGCCAAAATTCCCCAAAATGCCTGAGATATGCACCAAAGTTGAAAAAACCCTATTTATGCCATTATACAGCTTACCAGCATTTCTTCAGTTCACAGTCGGCTTTAAAGAGTGCAGATGTCTTCCCGGTCCACCAAAGATCATCATGCCTGGCTCCAGAGGTAAGTATGGAGTGAGGGGATGTGGGGAGGTAGAGTACACAGGTGGTGGGCACAGGTTGAGGGAGGGGCACAGGAACACTTTGAGGGACCGGTTTCTCATTTTACAGGGGAAAAAATGGACAATGCGGGTCGTTTTTCCTTTTTCAAACATGTGCTTGGTACACTGGGGTGGGCTCCCAGTGTGTCACCTGCATTTGTGGGGAGGGGGACTGAAGTCAACGGGTATTGTGCACCCCATCGGCACAGAAATGGGTAAGGGGCGCATGATGCCGAGGGGGATTGGGCACCCTCTTGGCACAAGCATTCAGGGGCCATTATGCTGATGGGGAGTGGGCTCCCCTGTCAGCAGCTGGAACTGGGAAGGGGGGGACAGAAGCCAACAGGGATTGGGCCTCCCATAGGCACAGGAATGTGGGGGGACGCATGATGCCAAGGGAGATTGGGCACCCCCTCAGCACACAACTGAAATGGGATGGGAGCATTATGCCAATGGGGAGTGGGCTCCACTGTCAGCAAATGAACTGGGTCGGTGCATGCTGACAGGGGGACTGGGCATCCCTGAAGTCGGCATTGTGTGGCAGGTGGTGGCAGCAGTCACTGCCACCATGTTTATTGAAATACTTCACCAGGAAAGCCACGTCAGGAGGCGTGTTATTGTGCTGCTGCATGATGAGCTTGCCTCTCATTGCAGTGGCACTTTTCTTAGAAGTGTTGACCACTTTAAGTATAGCTGGTGTCAGCACCTGCATGATGGCTTATTGGGGAATGAAGGACGTACCTACTGATGCATGCCCTGCATTTGCCCACACTGACCACACCTCTGAAATCTCCTATTACCACAAGATGTTGGCTGGTGCACAAGCGCTTGAGCCAACATAAAAAGGGCAACATCTTGGTTGGTTGGCAGCTGTGACTGGTGAGAGAGCTAAACCCCCCCAGCTGACTGGGACGTGGAATCAGAAATGATCCATTACCTGTAATTGAAAACAAGGTAATGGATCACCACAGCATGTAAACATAGTGAATAAGACAGGACAGGGTATGGGTTTCTTGTTTCTTTTCTGAACTACGCAACTATGTACGTGGTGACTCAGGAGTATCTGCCTGGAAGAGTGGTTCAGGAAGAGAAACCCATCTCCTGCGTGTCTTACTGCCCTTTTATGCAGGGGAAGGGCCCAGCTGGTATACCTTCTTCTGCATTATTACAAGGTGTGCCTACAGGTGTGTGCTAACAGATTACTCCTGTAATCTTCTGATTCAAATTGTCTTTTGCAAGGTATATCTTCTGTTACTGCTTTATTTTTCTCTGGAGCAAAGTGTTTCTTACAGCGTATATCTTCTCTGAAATTATTACAGGTGGTGCTTTACAGGTTTTACAGTTTTATCTAACATTAGGATAAGCTTTCAGGGTTACTGCATTTGTTGTTGACTGATTGTTTCTGCTCTTACCTCCTTGTTCTTTCGTCCGTGGTTCTTCTTTTAGGCAGGGAAGGCCCAGCCACCCACCCCATCCCCAACCACCCCATGCTACACTCCTTTTATAGGGTACCACAGTTGTAACATTTCCTGTGACAGAGGAAGAAGGTGGATCAGTGGGCCTCCACAAGGTGATCTCATTTACAGGGCACTAGTAATTTAACTTGTTATAACAAGTTAAACAAAGCACAATTAAACCATTACTTGCATTTTTTTCATTTTTTCTCCTTCTAATTACTCTGACTAGGTTACAAACCCAGCAACTTATTTGGAATGGATTTCATTAACTGCAGGTACTGTGGAACAATTTTCAGAAGGACAGTCTTACAGGATTTAGGACACTGTCCTACATGCTGGGCCTTTGGAGATCTTAGGCTCAGCTCCGGGCAGCATGGGCAGAGATTGCACACCTCAAATTTCATATTGAAGAGGAAATGCATTATAAGAACCACCGCCATTTCCCCAGCATCCAACAGAAAACCTCAACCGCAGAGGGTAGTTGGTCCAGGAGGTTGGCAGGTAGTTAGGAGGAGCAAATCAGGTGCCCCATCACTCTCTGCTGTCCAAAACATTACCTCCAAAACCATATAAACACTATAAACAGGTATCTGCCTCTATCTCTGAAATCAAATAAAGAGGCAGAAGACACTGCAGAGCAGGACACTGCGGCACAGGAGCTAGCACAACAAAACTCACCCAAATCAGGAACCAAAACAAAACAAGCACAAAGGAAATCCAAAAAACTTCTGATCATAGGGGACTCCATGATTCGGGGAGTTGATACCCATCTCCAGCCAGGGGTGATGGTCAGATGTCTCCCAGGTACATCAGCATGGAGAGACACTGACCGCATTGCTAAAATTGTTCACAAAGCAGGAGAAAACATTGATGTCCTAGTACACATAGGGACTATCGATCCGCCAGCCGGTCAGTTGTGGAGACCAAGGAACACCTGACTAGGCTGGGTGACAAACTATAATCTATTTCGTCCGCATCTCCTTCTCTGAGATCCTGCCAGGCTGGGAGAGGGAGCAGATGGACGGAAGGTCGAGAAGGGGAGATAGGGGACCTAAACACGTGGCTCAAGGGCTGGTGCCAGGAAAAAGGACACAGATTTGTAGGGAACTGGCAACAGTTCTGGGAGCGAAAGTTCTTTAAATTTGATGGACTGCATCTGACTAAAGAGGGAGTCAGTGCATTGGGGCAGAAGTTTGACGTCTTTGCAGAATATTTAAACTAGCAAATGGGGAGAGGGGTGCAGCACCCCATACGTCGAATGGGAAGAACACCCCTCCCCCCTCAGCTAGTGGTCAAACAGGAATTCAGCATGTTTGCCGTTCATTTGCATCACCAGGTAAGAAAAAAGGTTTGTCTCCCCATACGATGCACAGGGTAATGCCAAACTTCACCCAACAACTAACACACCAAAATCTGGCCAATGGAAAATCATGTACACAATGCTCACAGCCTGGGAAATAAGATCCCAGACCTGCAGGCACAATGTCAGAGGCTAAACTGGACATAGTAGCAATTAGTGAGACATGGTTTACCAGTAACCACACTTGGGAGACTTCAGTACCTGGCTATGTATTGTCTAGAAGAGACCGAGGTGCAAAAAAGGGGAGAGGAGGCCCTGTATGTTAATGAAAATATCAAAGCTACAGAAATTCAGAATACACATAAGGAGCCAGAAGAACTGTGGGTCACCCTGGAAACAGGAAATGGGACAGCCATAAGAACTGGGGTTGTCTACAGGCCTCAGACCAGAGGGAGGACATAGACACACTGTTAGAAGATATACAAAACATGACAGCTAAAGGGAGGTTCTGATAATGAGAGACTTCAACATGCCGGATACAGATTGGTCAATACCAGCAAGAACATCTGCCAGAACTAGACTCATAGTGGATTCCTGCAGGGGAGGGCCTCAAACAACTGGTACAGCAAACCCACAAGAGACAGGGCTATCCTAGATTTAGTACTGACTAACAAAGAAGGGATCACAGATCTCCAGGTAGAAGGTCACCTGGGGCCAGTGACCATCACATGGTATGGTTCAATTTGGCTACTACATCTAAATCATCCCATTCCAAGGCAAAATATGGGACTTCAGAGGAGCTGACTTTGATAAGATGGCCAACAGAGTTAAGCTAGCCCTGGCAAAAGAAACACAGGTGAGGGGTACAGGCAAAGGGCAAGCATTAGGATGCAATACTTGAAGCAACATCCCATTGTGTTAGACAGAAAAGGAAGTGCAAAAGAAGAAGGAAACCACTTTGGTTCTCAAATACAGTAGCAGAAAGGTCAGAGCCAAAAGGCTGGCCTTCAGGAAATATAAGGAACACAGCGGGATGAAGATAGGAGGCATACCAAACTGCCCTAAGGGAAGCAGGTAAGGCAGTAAGGCAGGCAAAGTCCCAAACTGAGGAAACACTAGCACTAACAGTAAAGAAGGTGACAAGACTTTCTATAGATACATTAGTGAAAGGAGAAAGTCCAGAGGTATTGCTAAGCTTAATGGAGAAAGGGAGCATGTGAGAGGAGGACCCTGTAAAGGCATCTATCCTAAATAGATACTTTTGCTCAGTATTTACTGAAGAGAAGGTAGGGCAGGGCCACAGCTCAGCATCATGGACACAGGGGAGGGAGGTGAGCACTACTCCTTCACAAAAGAAAGGGTCCCACAAGAGCTTGCTAAGCTCAGGGTGGATAAGGCAATGGGACCTGATGGCATACATCCCAGGGTACTTAAGGAGCTAAAGGAGGAACTAGCAGAGCCATTAGCAGAATTGTTTAGTGAGTCTCTGAGCACAGGAGAGGTCCCAGAAGACTGGAGAAGGGCTCATGTGATCCCGCCCACAAGAGTGGTAGCAGGAGGAGGCAGGGAACTACAGACCAGTCAGTCTTACTCCAGTAGTGGGCAAGATTATGGAGGCACCCTAATGAAAGGAGTGCAACACCTGGAACCATAGAAGGCTAGGATCCAAGACAGCATGGGTTTACAAAGGAAGGTCCTGTCAAACTAATCTCATAGATTTCTTTGACTGGTAACCAGAGTGGTGGACCAAGGGGAGCAGTTGATGTCGCCTACCTTGACTTCAGCAAAGCTTTTGACACTGTTCCACATAGAAGATTGATAAATAAGCTGGGTAGGCTCGGGATGGGTCAGGTTGGTCAACTGGGTGGCAAACTGGTTGACGGGCAGAAAACAGAGAGTGGTGGTAAACGGTATACAGTCAGAAGAGATGCAAGTCACAAGTGGGATACCTCAGGGATCAGTCCTGGGGCCAGTCCTCTCAACATCTTCATTAGTGACCTTGCAGATGGACTAGAGGGTAAGGCTTGTCTGTTTGCAGATGACACCAAGATCTGCAACAGAGTAGATGATCCAGATGGGGTGGGCAGAATGAGAAGAGATCTGGATAAACTAGCAGAATGGTCAGAAGAGTGGCAACTGGGATTTAATGCAAAGAAGTGCAAAATCATGCACATAGGGAAGAGAAACCTGAAGCCACCCATAGGCTGGGAGGAGTTGCTAGCAGTCACAAAGGAAGAAAGAGACTTGGGCATCATCATCACTGATGACCTAAAATCATCCAAGCAGACCTCTAAAGCAGTAGGTAAGGCTAGGGGTGTTAGGGTGTATTAGTAGGGGTATCACAAGTCGTAAGAGGGAGGTAATAATCCTCTGTACAAGACACTGGTTAGGCCCCATCTGGAGTACTGCGTGCAGTATTGGAGGCCACACCTTCACAAGGACATTAACCAAATTGAGGCAGTCCAGAGAAGGACAACCAAAATGGTGCAGGACTGCATCAGAAGACATATGAGGACAGATTAACGGAGCTCAATATGTATACCCTTGAGAAGGAGGGAGAGAGGTGATATGATCGAGGCATTCAAACACCTTAAGGGCATAAACAAGGTGAAAGAGTCTAACATGTTTAAATATAAGAAAATAGCAGGACAAGAGGACACAGCATGAGATTAGAGGGAGGCCGATTAAGGGGAATGTGAGGAAATTTTTTCACAGAAAGGGTGGTGGATGCATGGAATGGCTTACCACAAGAAGTGGTGGCTATGAATACAGTGCAGGGCTTCAAACAGGCATGGGATAGGCATAAGGGAGCAATACAAATGACTATGAATAGATAGGCCACTGACAGAGCAAAGGCCGATGGCACATTTATAAGGTAGAAAAAGAAATGGGCAGACTGGATGGGCCTTGCGGTCCTTATCTGCCGTCAACTTCTATGTTTCTATGTTTCTATAAAATAGTGTTCCAGTAAAACAACTTATGTACACTTTAAATGCTTACATAACAAGAAAGAGTATTTTTCCCAGATATTTTTGATCCTCCTGTTGTCAGCCTGCCCCATTCTACCCGTTAGAGGTGACTACCTCTAACTTTCCCGTACTACTGTGTTTGGATTTACCTGTAAAGCTTTTCCAGAGGACAGAATGCAGGAAAACAAGGGAAGCAGTTCATCAGAAGAGGACACATTCAGATGGGAAAAGACTTCCAGTGGAAGAGAGAGGTTAGAACGTGCAAAGAACTTGCTGAGCAGCATAGAAACGGAAGCAGGAAAAGGTGTTGTTAAAAACTTATTTGATAAATTGGAGAAATTATTCATTAACAATATAGACATTACCTATACAATTATCACCTTAGAGGAGTACTTAACTAAAGATCAAGCACCTAGGGGTTTGAGGATTAATATAATTCCCTCTTCTGGGTTGGAAGATTTCGAATATAAAGAAGAATGGGTGCAAGTAGCATTTGCACGCTCTAAATTTTTAGAACTGTTGGTGAAATCTGAAACTAATAAACTAAATAGACTTACTGAAGAACTTAAAGAGCCCCTGACAGCATTAGGTAATACTGAAAAAGTAAGGTTTGTATTCAGCTCCATCCCATTTTCTTTAATACTTCATATATTTTCAGTAGTTAATCCCCTATTTTTTTATTACTGAAAACAGCTGCATAAAAACAAGATCCCCATCCCTTAGACTATATCTACTCTGGCTGCTTCTCTACACATGACATCACAATCCCTGTTTGTGACATCATAACTATCTCCACAACAACCTATTTTGATGTCATAAACATAATTATGATGTCAGGAGTAGACAGGCAGCTAGAGTTAAAAGGGCAGAGATACTGTATTCATTCAAATACCCTTAGTAGTAAGGAAATAAGGGTGAGAATTATAGAGTAAAATATGAAATATCAGCTACATTTATGCCTGAATGTTACATTTTTCAAAGTTGTCTTAACTGTGTCAGGAGCTCTTTAAAGAGGTAAAGCAGCAGGTCCTGACATACAGAGAAGAGTCTAATTACAAAACTTTAGACAGTGTTTTGCAAAGAAAACTAAAAAAATAAGAAAAAAAAGATTATTACCAGGAAACAAATAAAACTACAAATAGATGCAGAGGATTACAAAAGAGGTGACATTTTAAAGTGGGGAAAGTCAAAGCAAGATCTAAAAGTCACCCAAGGGGGGTATCAAGGGTCAGATTTCAAAGCAGGAATACAGACAATACTAAAAAAATAGAGAACCAAAGAGAGAAAAATAATCTGACAATCAAGAGCCAGGAACATCAGATACAACAACTGGAGCATTAGAAAAGGTTTTTTTTATACAAATGAACAAAAGAAAAAGAAAAGGAAACCAGGAGAGGTGGGGGGGGGCAAGAACCACAGACAGACCACTACAGTCAGCGGGCAAGAAAAGGCCAGCCAACAAGTAATGAATATTTCAGGCATAGAACTTAGTTCTGTACAAATTACAGTTTTGTTAAATATGTCCTTTGTCCTATATACCAACTCAAAAAGTGAACCACTTTTCTGTGATTTTGGATTTTGCATCTAAAGAAATTCTTCAGAAAACTGAGATTAAAGCTTCTTTTCAAAAATAAAGAAACAGAATCTGGCACAGATATGGGATTCACTGAAGAAATTTGACCCATGTTTAGTGAGGACATTGATCTAATTTTATAGCAAATTCAAGTTGATACCACCAGTGAAGGAATTTCTTCAGGGGAATTAGGAGCGTGTAACATAGATGCTAATATGGATGGCAATTTGGATTTAATTGATGACAGTGTTCTCACTTCTTTATTGCATGAAGCTGGTATTGGTGACTCTGACCCCTGAAACTGATGGATTAAGACTTAAGGAGCAGTGCAAGCAGCTTTTTAGAGGCAAGTCTGTCTTTTGCCCATCTACTACTAACCATGCACCTTTGACTTATGAGAAAACTGTGCTGCATCAGGTGGAGGAACTATTATCAAGTGCAGCACCTATTATAAATTATAACCTAAGTCAAGATGAAAGGGCAGCTTTGAATGAACTATCTAGCAGACAGGATCTGGTTGTTAAATCAGCAGATGGGGGGGTAATGTGATAGTGATGAACAAGGAACAGTATGTGGGAATAGCTGAAAGCTTATTGAATACTGAATTTAACTATAAAAAAGTGAGCTTCAATCCTATTCCCATATACAAAAAGGAACCATTTAAATTGTTTACAACTGCAACTAGTAATGGAGACATCTCAGAAACAGAATACAAGTTCCTTTGGTGTGAGTACCCAAAGACCGTAGGGTTTTACATGCTTCCCAAAATTCATAAAGACTTAAACAATCCACCTGGGAGGCCCATTGTTTGTGGGAATGGGAGCTTTACGGAAAATGTGGAGATTTTTTTGTAGATTTTTTCCTACAAAGATGTGTAGTCAAACTCCCGTCTTATTTGAAATACACCACTCACATCCTGAAGAAACTTGAGAGTCTGGTCTGGGATGAAAATGGCACTTGGATCAGTGTGGACATGGAATCCCTATATACATTCATATTTCATGAAGATGGCATATGTGACTGCAAATATTTCCTGGAAAATAGTGAACATACAGAAGACATGCCTATAGACTTTATATTAAAGTCTTTAGCTGTTATACTAAATCACAATATATTTGAATTTCAGGGTGAATATTTCCTACAATGCTGTGGTACTGCTATGGGGGCCAGTATGGCTCCCAGTTATGCCAACTTGTTTTTAGGCTGGTGGGAAGAGAGAATCATCTGGAACCCCCTCAACAGTTCATTCCACAAACATATAAAAATGTGGAGCAGATACTGTACATTGATGATTGCATATGTATTTGGGAGGGGGACAGGACTAGGATCCCGGAGTTCATAAATTGGATTAATATGAACAATATGAATTTAAAATTTACTTACATCAGCGATGAGACTAGTCTTAGATTTCTAGACTTAGAACTCTCTGGTATTCCAGGTGAAACTGTTAAAACAAGATGGTATCAAAAAGCTACAGCCACTAACTATGTTTTGAGAGCTGATAGTGTCCATCCCCCTAGATTAAAGGACTCCATACCTTTTAGCCAAATGTTACGCTTACATAGGAACTGCTGCACGCTGGATAGTTTCGTGGTACAATGCATGGATTTAGAAGCCAGATTTATAGAAAGGGGCTACACATAAAGAAGTACTTGAGAAGGCAAAGAAAAAGCCTTAAATCAAGACCACTTATGTCTGCTTCACAAAGAAAAGAAACAGGGAGATCTAGAAAATGCTCTGGTGACATTTGTCACCGAATTCAATGGATTAGCTGGTGGGATAGGGAATGTCATCCACAAAAATTGGCCTATTTTGGTAAGTGACCCCCAAAACATTGCAGGTAGTTGATACTAAACCAAGAGTATCCTTCAGTAGAGCCATGAACATTAAAGATTTAGTGGTACACAGCAGGTTAGTAACTCCAGCACACACCCCCTGCCTATAGGAGCTGGTTACCCAAAAATATCCAATGGGTTTTTACCAATGCAAATGCTGCAATATCTGAAAATTGGCTAAAATAGGAAATTGCTTCCAACATCCCACATTCTTGGATATAAAAATGGACCTCAGGGAATGTATCACATGTAATACTGTATTTACATGATACACTTTGTGGTGCCCTTGTAATAAGATCTATGTAGGATGTACAGTAAGGCCCCTAAAACAAAGAATCCAAGAACATGTTAGATCCATAGTAAATCAGAGAGAAGATATACCTGTGGGAACACTCTTTGCAGCACATCATAATTCCAATCGTGATCTAATACAGTTCATGGGTATTGAACATGTTAAAGCAAACAGATAAGGGGTAACAGGATGAATGACCTCTTAAAAAGAGAGAGTTTTGGAATATGCACCTTACAGAGTGTGAAGCCACAAGGTTCAAATAACTCTTGGGATATTAAAGCCTATCTTTTGAACAGATGAAAGGAGTTTTGCGAATATGAAATGATGTGTATGTCCATGTCCATTGTAGAGAATGAATAATGTATTTGCCTTTTTTTAGTGATAGACTGTGATATTGTTTCTAGAAAAAAAGTAAAACCATGACATCCATGACTAAAATTACCACCCCTTTAGTAACTGAGGGTCCTCTAATGCCATCCCATATGCATATATATAAAAAATGTATTTAATGTTCAGCACTTAACTAATTTTGAAAATGGATTATTAGCTGAATAGATCACGGAATGTAATGCATGTTTTTTTTGTTTTGTTTTCATGCCTTGAAGGGTAAAAATTGGGAACTTTATCCTAAATTATTTTCACTTGAATAATACTAAGCATCCTAGGCATCTCTTATAGTTTTAAAGAAAAGTACAGAAATACTAACATTTATACTATATACCATATTTTTTGTTGACTGTATATATTTCTCCTAGTAATTGTTGTATTCTTTTCTGTTTATGTTTCAGGTACCTCTATCTTTATCTCCAGAGTTTGGAAATTGGACAGATCGCTGCTTTGGGCAGATCCCCTTACATCCTCCATCTGCCTCTTTTTTCCACTAACATTGGAGCCTTGACACCATGGAAATAAGAGCTTCTATATTTTGTCCATTTAGGACTTTCAAAGCAATAGAAATTTAAACAAAATATTTTGTTTATGTAAAAAATAACAGAAGATTTTATGCTGTGTCTCCCTATATAGGCAATATAAATATAATTTTTATACACAGTTTCTTGGTGTTAGCTAACATTTATGTACTTTAAAACTTAAGCACATTCTTATTGTCAGCACCTGTTGTGATGTCACTAGTTCTGTAACTCATCTGTGTATTTAAACTGGTGTATTTTCTCTGCCTGCCATGCCCCCTGATGAAGGGCTTGTTCTTGAAGCACCGGGGCGAGTGGTAGTGTAGCTGCATTAGGCACAATGTTTAAGCAGTGAAGTATTAAAGCTTTAAAATTGATCTCAGTGTTTGCGCTTTGTTGGGTTACTCAATTTTCGAGGAGTGCAGTCAGTCTTTGTTTGCTTTTAGTAAAAAGGGCAACATCTTGGTCGGTTGACAGCTGCGACCGGTGAGAGAGCTAAACCTACCCAGCTGACTGGGATGCGGAATCGGTAATGATCCATTACCTGGAATTGAAAACAAAGTAATGGATCACTACGGCATGTAAACAAAGTGAATAAGACAGAACAGGATATGGGTTTCTTGTTTCTTTTCTGAACTACACACCTATGTGTGTGGTGAGTCAGGAGGATCTGCCTGGAAGAGTGGTTCAAGAAAAGAAGCCCATCTCCTGGGTGTCTTACTGCCCTTATAAAACAGTGTTCCAGTAAAACAACTTATGAACACTTTTAATGCTTACATAACAAGAAAGAGTATTTTTTTCCCAGATATTTCTGGTCCTCCTGTTGTCAGCCTGCCCCATTCTACCCATTAGGGCTCAACTTTCTCCGGTTGTCCCCAATGAATTGCCCCTCATGGCATGGTCATTGGAGTTGTCCAGGCCCCTTTGGTGAACAATCAGATCACTCTAGAGGAGACACCTACTTAGTGGTGCAGAATCTGCAGCAGACCAGATCACCATCCTGCTCAGTCTAGGGGTTCTACCATTTCTTCCACTGGGCCACCTGAAAACCATCTATTGACATCTGTTGTGCCTGCCCCCCACCCACATAAATCAGTGACACTGGGGGCGCCCAATCCCCCAGTGTCCTGTCTGTGAAATAAAAAAAACTGTACCTTCTCATTTTCTTTTACCTGAAAAAAAAAGTCCATCATTGTCTGCTGTGCCATTACCCACCCCTCACCAGACACTCCCACTCAGAACCCCCCACCCCATACATACCCACTGGAAGTCCATCCCCATAATCTTCCTCGGATCACTGACACGTCTTCACTCTTCAAAGGCCAACGGCAAACTGAGGTAAATATTTCAATGTATTTCAGTGGGGTTTTCAGCTTCAATGTATTTCTATGGGTTTTTCAACTAAACAATGACATTATGAGCCTGCTTAGAAATTTGCCAATGCAGGCTGGTAACTTTGGCAATTTTCAATATTTTGACCCCAAATTTCCAATATAACCATTTCATCACAGCATCTCATGAATGTGACAGCTGTCATTTTTTCAGATCCTGGCCAACATGTTTTTTTTTTACATCCTGAAGGGTGATTTTGTAGTCACTGCACAAAATCACCTTTTTGGCAGGAGTTGGAAACTTTCTCTGCACTTGTTCATGAGGTGGGGTCATAAGAAGGGTATGTTGAACATTTGGGGCACAAATATTAACAAACAAGACAGTTACACTGCCCAACATCATCACTTCTACTTTGCATTCTTAACTGTTAACAAAATGATGCCTTCATTGAAGCAGTTTTTAATGTCACTTTCAGTGGTGTCAGCACCACACACCCCCTACGACACCAGGGAATGTGGCGAACACTCCGACATTGACAAATGCTTGTTATTTCTGGTATATAAACACACATTACACACATATAACAGTGATTATCCTAGGATATTTCTAAGGTAGTCTCAGACGTTGGTGTGCTTGCACTTTCACACCTGTAAAACTCTTTGAGGTTATGACCTTTGACCTATCCTTACTAGGACTAAACAGTTTCTTTAGAAACTATAACACATGTGTACATTTTTTGATAATGATGGCTAGCTTCAAATAATGCAATATTGCATTTCATTCTATGCATTAATATGGAACCTTGATCCACATAAGACACGCATTAAATTAACACCTTTGAAAGTCTTTGTAAATATACTTAGCCAAGTCTTTGGACTGGAACACATTCTGCCAAGTCTCGGTCCGTTCTCTCTTTCATCCTGAGATTGGATTTTCCTTAGAGTCTGGATGATCTGGATATGTTGTGTCTTTGTCCTGGTACTTTTTCTCCTTTCTGAAGCTTAATGTAAAATCAGTTGAACAAAGTTAATACAATATTAGAGATTTCTAGGGGCTCCTCTGTCTTCAACAAGAGGGGTAGCTTCCTAAGACAAAGTCTTTTGCAGGTAAACAAGCAGCAGTGTCTAGAATTAGAGCATGAAAGATAGCTGATGCCTCTTGAAGTGAGGTAGTATAGCAAAGATATAAAGCAAAGTTGGTATAGAAGTTTCTGTAAGCTGCCTCTCTGCTTTTATGAAGAAAATGTCACATTGTAGACAATATGGTGTCTTGCATTGGTTCAGCAAAAGGAGCTTGTCATTCTCTCAATGGCCTAGCCTGATCTCCAGGCAAATGTCCGTGTCCGATTGCATAGTCCTGAAGCAACGTACTTGGGTTTTCCGACCACATGTCAGTGGTTAGCAAGGTCATGTCTGTTTGTACCTTTCACCTGACCACAAGACTGCAGTTAGCAAACTTATGACTGCAGGGCCTCATACTTACAGATGCTAGGACAAGGTGTTCGGATGTCTTACCAACAGTGGCCAGAGTGTTGCGGCTTCTTAGTTGCAGATGGTAGTTTGGTAACAGGGAGATGTGGTCAGTTTTGCCTCACTTGGCTGTAGAGTGAACTTTGCTGGCCATTGAGTGAACCTTACTGGTGACCGTTGAGCTGCTGGAGAGGCTAAGTTGCTGCAATCTGTGGTTTCAGTCTTGTAACAGGTTGCACATTGAAGTGTAGTCTTTGGAATAAAGTCCTTTTTTATCAAGCTCTCAAAACAAGTTCATTAGTTTGTTTAAGCCAAAGTAAGCCCAATTAACATCTTTCAAAGTTCTTTGAGCTGGTAGGCCTGAAGAATACCTTTTAAAACAAGTCTTTTAAATACTTGTATTTTCCAAAGGAAGTCTATTAGCTTATTTTAGGTCCATGTATATAAATTAACATTTGGCAGAACTGTTTAGCTGTAGAATGCTTTTGAAATAAATCTTTTATGACAGGCTTCTCAGAGCATGTCTGTTGCTGTTTAGGTCAGAGTATACACACTCTTAACATTTTGTCAGAATCCCTTGGCCTGCAGGTCGGAATTGAGCCTACATATTAATTCCAGCCAGTAGAGGTTTGGCAGTCATTCAAGGAGGCAAGAAAAGCTGTACATTTTGCAGGTAGCATGAAGATGATGAGCATCACTAGCAAAATCGCCAAAAAGAGACAATCACAAAGTGTCCAGCACCACCAATGGGACTCCACCATGACTAACTGCAAAGCAGCAGATGCTCCTAGATCTTGGGCAGCAGCCATCAATCCCAGGCAGCCCGACACCACCACTGTAACGGGCAGCCCCAGCACATCCTTCCTGAGCTTCAACGGCAGCAGCAATTTGAGGTGGTGGTGGGGGTGGGTGAGGAGAGTACAGTGGACAGATGTGCCATGGAGGGAGGCCATGCTGAGCCAGAGACTTAGTGAGTATGTCATTGTGCACCAGAAGCAGCCGAGCCATGGCTCTCCTCTCCATTTCAGCCTTCTGACATTATTCAAGCAGCAGCTCTTCAGTTGGAGATGTACGTGACCCAGCCACTGCTGCACTGATTGTATGAGGTGGATGCAGGGCTGCTGCAAGAAAGGGGTGCGAGGAGGCTGGAGGGCAGAAAGGAGGACCAATAGGAGGGACTGAGGAGGCAGCGACAGACACAGCAACAGCAACACGATATCTCTACAACTTTCAGTGTCTCTATACTGTAACTGAGTATCTAATGTCAACAAGCAGATAGAGGAGACTTGGGAATAGATGCACAGAATGACCAGTTGGAGGAGGCTGAAGGTCAGCAAAAGCAGCACTATACTGTATACCGTAACTGCCATTCGCTGTCTCTCTCGGAACGATAATTCAGCCCATACAGTAGCTCCCACTAAATGTCATTACACACATGCACTGAGGAAGTTAGGGGGTAGATGAACAAGAGGAAGAGTCAGAGAAACATAGAAACATAGAATCTGATGGCTGATAAGGACTGCTTGGCCCACCTAGTCTGTCCATTTCCCTACCTAATGAATAAGTTGCAGATGCTAGTTAACCAACAGCCTACTTCCTCCTACCCCCCACTAGAATTGCCTTATGTCTGTCCCATGCATTCTTGAATTCCCCCACTGTTTTTGACTCATAATCGCCTCAGGAAGGCTGCTCCATGCATTCACAACCCTCTCCATGAAAAAATACTTCCTCACATTACCTCTGAGCTGTCCCCCCTCTATCTTCAAATTGTGCCCCTTTGTTCTTGAACATCTCTTTTTCTGAAAGATGTTACCCTCTTGGACTTTGTTGATTTCCTTGAGGTACTTAAAAGTTTCTATCATGTCCCCCCTGAGGGGCAACAAGAGCATCAGAAGTAAAACTCAGTTTCTTTGTGTCTGGCCTCTGTGTCTCACATGGAGCAGTAACTGAATGTTTTCACACATGCACACAGACACAGCTGGTGGGCAGAGGAGAGGAGGACCAGTCGGAGGGGATGAGGGGCACAGTGACAGTAAAAAAAGCTACTTTCTCAGCAGTGGGTAAATTGGCCCCTGAAAGACTTCACAGAGAGATACAGTATTGTAGAAGCTAGCTGCAGGAAGACAGCATGACCAGTCAGAGGGGCTGAGGGGGACAGTGCCAGCAGCAGCAAACAACATTCTCTCTCTCTCTCTCTCTCTCTCCCCCTCCCTTCCTCTTTTCCTCTCAGTGGCAACTGTCTTAATAAGTCTGCTCGTCACTGGTTATTGAGGGGACAGCAGGTGGAAAGGTGATAGAGACCAGTCGGTGGGACTGAAGTAGCGTAGCGACAGTAGCAAGACTTCGCTTTCAAAGTTTCAGGCAGATGTAGTCCCACTTCACAAAAGGCTGGCAACTACAGGTCAGTCAGTGGTCTAGGCTGTGGCAACTGAGTTTCAACGCAAAGAAGCACAAAATCGTGCACTTAGGGCACAAAAACCCAAGAGCAGAGTACAAAATGGGGGGAGAGTAGTTTTAACAACCACCAAACAGGAAAAAGACCTGGAGGTAATCATATTTGATGACCTAAAGGTGGCCAGTCAGAGTGACAAGGCAGTGGGGAGAGTTAGTGCGATGCTAAAATGCATAGGGAGGGGAATCAGCAGCAGAAGGAGGGAAGTGGCAATACCACTGTATAAGTCACTGGTGAGACCCCACCTGGAGTACTGTGTCCAGTTCTGGAGACCACCTATCTGAAAGGACAAAGACAGAATACAGGCAGTCCAGAGGAGGACAACTAAAATGATGCAGGGTCTGCACAAAAAGCACTATGAGGAGAGACTAGAGGACCTCAATATGTGCACCCAAGAGGAAGGAAGGGAGACGGGGAGACATGATTGAGACCTTCAAATACCTCAAGGGTATAAATAAGGTTCAAGTGTAATGTATTTTTGCAGAAAAAAAGATGCTCTAGAACTAGTGGTCAGACTAATAAGTTGGGGGGTAGACTCGAGGGAGATGTGAGGAAGTACCTCTTTACAGAAAGAGAGTCAATGCCTGGAACAGCCTCCTAGCGGAGGTAGTGGGGGCTAAAACATTTATGGAATTCAAGAACACATGGGATAGGCATAAAGGAACCTTAGAGGTAAGGAGAGGATGGTAAAGCTGGAGATCAAGTAGGGTCTGTGATGTTTCTGTAGGCAGGGAAAATGGGTAGACTAGGTGTGCCAAGTGATCCCAATCTGCCATCAAATTCTATCTTTCTATGTTTGTCAGCCACCACACTGTTACCTAATTCGGGTTCCTCACTATGGAACACAGAGCTGCTACATGACAGACAGGATTGGACACACTTATGTAATGAGAGGCAGTTTACCAATGACTGCTGCATGCCATTTTTTAAGGAACAGGGTGTTGACATAGAAATCCTTGCACTGAGACATGCGTCACTGTGTTTATGGCTGCTCCAGCCCCATTCAGCTAATGCCTTCTCCCATTTGGGGCTTATAGGCAGGTTGAAAACCTCAGTTTAGATTTAATTTATGACTATTTAAAATGTATTATATTTTTTATTTTATTTATTGAGTGCTAAGAATTGCAAACCTTTGAGTCACAGACTCCTTTACAAAGGCTCTGAGTCAACAAGAAAGACAAGCATGGCAAAACAAAACAGTCATTACAAAATATAGGAGATAGAAAAATGAGATAGACAGCACTTCTGAGCAATTATACATCAAAGTAAAAAACATAGTTATACAACAAAGGTAAAAATACATCAACAAAATACAACAGTTAAGGCAGTGTGACAGGAAGTGAGGTTGGGAGTTAGCAAGATCAGACAAGTGGGAAGTGTATGGTGAGAAGTAGCTGCCCAGTGGACATTGTCAGGTAGGGGAGGTTGGGAAAAAAGAAAAGGAAAAAAAGCAGAGGCACAAGGGCAGGAGGGGAGAGAGAGGCTACAATCAGTCACAGCTTGAGGAGGCGAGAATATGGTTCTGCAGGTGAGTTTTAAATGGGTCAAGTCTTGGCTTAGTGAGTAGAGGACCAGGGAGGGCATTCATCCAAAGTGGAGCATGGTATTTGAAGGATCTCTGGGAGGCAGAGGTCTTATAGAAGAGAACTAGGAAGGTGGCTTTAGAGGAGAGTCTAGTAGCCCAATTATGAAGTGCTGGGGAGAGAAGATGTTGGGTGTCCACAGGAGTGAGTCCCAGGGAGATTTTCTTGGTACGCAGGCATGTCTGGTAGATTAGCCTGCCTTCAAAGTTCAGCCAGACAGAGCATTGATACAGGTCACAACTGTGGGTATATCTATCACAACTGCTGACCAGGCAGCAGGGCTTGTTCAGAGCTATCTAGACCCTGTTCAGAGCAGAACTGGAAGCAGACCCATATATGACTATACCATAGTCAACCATTGAGAAGACAGAACTGGTGACAGCCAGCCTGAGAGCAGCAGGGGGATGGCAGGACTTGATTCTGTGGAGCAGTCCAATCCTATGGTTGACTGTCATGCAGACTGTGGCAATGTAAACCTGAAAAGAAAAGAAGGGATCCAGAGTGACACCCAGATACTTGAAACTTGAGACTGGGTCAAGGGGGGCTAGCTGGGAGCTGAGGATGGAGAGAGGAGTGGACTTGTACTTATTATGAGGGTGGGAGGATAACATTACTTTGTTTTTTTTGTAATTCAGAACAAGTTTATGGTTAGCAAACCAGGATTCAACCTCTGTGAAGGATAGCTATAGGTCCTGTTGTAGGGGGGCCGGGGTCGGGATGACAGTTGTAAAGGACAGTGTCATCTGCATAGAGGAGGAGCTTCCCTGTACAGGCACAGGGGAGGGTATTTAAGAATGAGCTAAAGAGAAGCAGGCCAAGAATGGAGCTCTGCGGGACTCCAGAGAGGACAGGGAGGCTGAAGAAGAGTGTGTTGTTAATTTTCACCTTCTGTGAATGACCAGTAAGACAGTGAGAAAACCAGGAAGTGGCATCATTGGACAATCCCAGGGAGCGGAGGGAGTCAATTAGAAGTGGGTGATTGACTCTGTCGAGGGTCTTAGTTAGCTCTATGTACACAGACCCAATTAAGTGTCCATGGTCAAGGGCATTATGGATGAAGAAGGTGTACTCCAGCAGAGCAGTGGAAGTGCTGTGATCCTTCCTGAAGCCATGTTGCTGCTGGCAGAGAAGGTTATGGGTGTCCAGATACTCCATTAACTGGTCAGCCACTATTTTCTTGAGGGCTTTCAAGATGAGCGGCAAAATTGAGATGGGCCGATAGTTGCAAAGTGAGGTGCAATCCCCACTTTTGTGAACTGGGGTTACAATGGCTAGCTTCCACAGGGAGGGGAACTGCCTGAGGCACAGGTACAGATTACAAATATTAGTTAATGGAGCAAGTACGGCATCAAGGGCCAGATTAAGTAGTTTCAGGTCTATGGAGTCATTACTGTGTCTGGATTTGCCAAGGACTTTAGTGAATTAAGACCTAGCAACACCCAGGGAGATAGCCTTGAAACAGAAAGATGGGATATCAGGGGAATGGGGGAAGGGATAGAAGAATGGGTGCAGGAGTGAAAAAATTAGGTGGGAGAACATTACTGAGGTCGGAAAGGGTATAATTAAAGGAACTGGCAATAAGATAGGGATCCTGTGTGGGAACACCATTTAGATCTAACAAAGTGGGTGAGGGGGAGGTGCAGTCCCATTCAGCTCCTTAATATTGTCCTAGAATTTATGTCTTTGTCCCCAGGAGGAGAGGCTGGCTTGGTAGTGGGCAGCTTTGGCTCTATGGATCTCACAAGTGCATTTTTTCCTGATAGACTGAAATTGTTGTCTATCTGAAGGGAGGCCAGAGTAAAGTGTTCAGTACCAGAGGTTGTCCCTAGTGTGCATGATGTCAAGGATAGGCTTCAAGATCCATTGGGTAATACAGTACCTAAGGGTTCTCATGACAAACAGGGCATAGATGTCACAAGCCGAGTTAAAGGAGGAAATAAAATAAAACACAGCATCATCGACTGAGGAGAAACAGTCAAGGGGGGGCCCAGTTAAGGTTGCACAGGTGATACTGGAACTGGTTGAGGGAGCCTTTCTTAAGGCAACGCTGCTGGGTGACTTAAGGGGTGATTTAGTGCTGTTTGACCAGTGGCAGATAACAGGGGAGCGGTCACTTAGTGAGTCTGATAGAACCTGCACATCCGACAGCCATTCTGGATGATTAGAGAGGACAAAGTCAATAAGAGACCGGGTGCCAGTCATGGGATTTAGCCTTGTGGGCTGGGGGGCCACTTGGGTAAGGTCTAGTGCCACAGCAGTGTCTCTCAATTGTGCTGACTGAAGGGCAGTCCAATTTATGTTAAAGTCCCCAAGCGCAATGATCTCTGAGTTTTTTGGGAGTTGGGAGATAAGTTCAAGAAGTGAGGAGAAGGCAAGTTTTTGGTTACACCGGGGGAGGTAGACAGAGATTTGGTAGAGGGACTTGCAACAGTACCAATGGCAAGCTTTAGAGTGAGGGACTGTGCACCATGGCTAAGGGATAGGGATGGGACCACATGGCCTTGGAGCTTGTCCCGAATATAAAAAGCACAGGTTGCCTCCACCCTGTTTACCCAATCTATCCGTCCTAAAGATAGTGAAGCTGTCTAGGGTGACGATAGAGTCTGGTGTTTCAGGAGATAGCCAGGTTTCAACAACTGTAATCACGTCAGGCTTATGCATTGTGACCCATGCTCATAGGAGGGTATGTTTTTTTAACAGACTGCTTATATTCATTGAGGCTAGTAGTAGGCCTCCAGACTGGGAGAGTTTGGGGGTTGGTAGGGTGGCTGGGCCAGGATTGGGGTGGACATTGCCCAAGAGGAGTAGGAGTAGGAATGTGAACCTATAGAGTACCATGTTGTGTATTTCTTCTTAGTGAGGTGAACATATGAGGTGGAAGCAACTGGTAATGGGGGGTGAGGATGTGGGACAGTAGGTCAGGGCTCCAGTGAGGACGAGGGGAGCCCAGTTAGGTACAGTGAGGCTTGGGGGTGTACTATTGACTAACTGGTAGCAAATAGTCATTCCAGGTGTTGTCAAGGTAATAGAATCAAGGAGAGCAAGGTGGTGGTGGGGGGAGGTGGAAAGAGTGGATGACTAGGAGCACAAGCACATTGGGGAGTAAGGTGAACAAGTGCAGATACATAGTGAGCATTGAGAGGCAGTGGAGTGAATAGGGGCTCAGGGGAAGTAGTTGCAAGATATGGAGGAGATAAGGGACACAACAGAGTAGGAAGCAATAGACCCTTCAGTGTGGTACAGTGGTAGAGAAACCACCTGTAGTGCAGTGAGTCAGGGGTTCGAAGCACAGGTCAGTCTTGTTATGTGTAGTGGTATTGCATGAGGTGGGCGCATGGGGAAGGGCGCTGTCCATAATGGCGAACCCTTCCTGGTGAAATCCCTCATGGCGATGGGAGGGTAAGGCAACCAGATGAGGGGTTGGGTGAACTGGACAACAGGATGTCACTATGTGTATGCACACAGGGGGGAGCGAGCACAGCAAGTGTGGGCTGGGAGGGGTGGAGGGACTGTAGGGGTGGCACTGCGGTGGATGGCTGAGCTGCATCATGGCATCAGAGATTGGCTAGTGGTTGGAGTGGGTGAGGTACCGGGTTCAGGTCTGGGCGCTGGTGTGATTTTATTGCACCCAGCCCAAACCTTTATTTTTTTACTGCTTTCACCCACCCTACGACATGCACCCCCTGGAGTTGAGAATCCTTGCTAGGGGGGTGCAAGCAAAGCCCCATGAGGGGGAGGGCCATGCACAGCCCCCACAGAAAGCAATAAAAAAATCTCCTGGCGCCATTGGTCCTGTGTGCCAGGGTTGTCAGAGGCACTCTGACTGTGCGATAACAGTGATTGCCTTTAGGCGTTCACCATTATCACATAGAACCATGTGTAGTATAACTTTAAGAAATGCTAGAGACAGTACAGCTTTAATAGAATGTGCACTTCTTGTAAGTGTGCCTGTTTTTGAGTCAGTATCCTCTTGTATGTGCTGCTGAATGGAAGTAAAAAGTGAAGGCTTAGATTTAGTGTGGCGTGTTTTTCTTATTACCAAGACTCTTCTGTGTTTAAGGCACTTATTTTCGGCCCCTAAATACAACAAACTAGTGACTTAGTATGTGGCATGTATTTAATGATAAACTTTCACAGTAACCAAGGAACATATACCTTTAATTAGGAAATATGACAAGGTAAAAAAACATAAAACCCCATGGACGAACGCAACAGTGAAGAAACACATAAATAAAAAGAATAAAGCCTTTTTAAGGGCACGGCATAGTGGCACACAACAATGTTGGGAAAAATATAAAAAAATATCTACAAATATCTAAAATGAGCATCAGGAAGGCAAAGAAGAAATATGAGATGGATCTGGCTAGTAGGGTTAAGGATAATTACAAATCCTTCTATACGTATATAAATAAGAAAAGAGGTGGGGTGACCACTATAGGCCCAATTAAAGACCAAGGAGGGGCTTTAATAACTGACAATGTACAAATGGCAGAAGAATGTAGCCAGTACTTTTTCTCTGATTTTAATACCAAAACTTTTGCTGATAAAGATCATGTAGATCAAATTAAAACAGGTGCGTCTATAGTAGAAGAAACAAAAGTAAGGGAATTATTAAAAATACCTGACCCCAATAAAGCTCTAGGCCCTGATGGCTTACATCCATGTATTCTTAGAGAATTAGCAGTACCTCTGTCAGGACCTGTTACTGCATTGTTCTCCAAATCCATTAATGAAGGGCAAGTTGTAGAGGAATGGAGACAAGCCACAGTGGTACCAATTTTTAAGAAGGGATCAAGACAAGAAGATACTAACAACAGACCAATCAGTTTGACGTCTGTCTTGGGCAAAATTTTGGAGGGTATTGTCAAAGACTATATTGGGGAACTTTTGGTTGGTAATACCAATACAACTCAGCACGGATTTACAAATGGAAGATCATGCCTAACTAACCTGCTGGATTTTTATGGAAAAGTTAGTAAAGCCCTGGACAATCGTGATGCTGTGGATGTTATCTTTTTGGATTTCTCTAAGGCCTTTGACAAGGTCCCACATGGGGAACTCACAAATGCCTTAATTGACCAGGGAGTAAGTGGAAACATTACTAGGTGGGTCGAGTCCTGTCTGACTGACAGGAAACAATGAGTATGTATAAAGGGTTCTTATTCTGGATGGGAGGAGGTCCCTAGTGGGGTCCCCCAGGGATCAGTGCTTGGCCCATGTCTTTTTAATATTTACATTTCAACATTAAATACAACAACAGGGGTTTGGCTGTCTAAATTTGCAGACGATACCCGCATTGGACACATAGTTAACAGTCAAGAAGCTGCTAATATCCTACAAACTGCTTTAGGAGTACTGGAATGTTGGGCAAAAACTAAGAAGCTTACCTTTAATACCAATAAATGCACGGTTATGCATTTTGGGAAACACAATTTACAAGCTCAATATGTATTGGGTGGTAGGGTATTGGATACAGTTGAGGATGAGAGAGATCTAGGTGTTAGAGTTGAAAATGACCTGGGCCGTAATTTACATTGTCAACAAGTTATAAATAAAGCAGGTGGTATATTGCACTGTATAAGCAAACATATCAAATGTAGGAGCAGCAAGGTGATGCTGCCCCCTATAACTCTTTGGTGAGACCCCATATGGAGTACTGCACTCAGTTTTGGGCACCGGGGGATAAACGTGTCATTAAGGTGATGGAGGGTATTCAGAGGAGAGCTACCAGAAGGATAAATGAGGTTAGAGGTTTGGATTATGATAATAGGCTCAAAAAACTAGGCCTGTACCCCCTGGAATATCGTAGGATGAGAGGTGACTTGTGCATGATTTATAGAGCACTTGATGATACACTACTATGGGAACAACTAGGCCTTGAAATTAGGGAGCAAGTTTACAATACTAGGGCACATCCACTTCGGCTGATGAGTGAACACTGTAGAACAAGGAAAAGAAGACAATGGTTCTCAGTAAGAGTATCCAAGATATGAAATGCACTACCAATTGAAGTAGTTGCCAGTAGTAACATGAATATTTTTAAGACACGTTTGGATACTTATTTGGGTTTTATTAACATCCTGGGCTACGTGTGAACCTATGGCGAGCAAAATGGACAATAGTCTTCAAAGCTCTGAAATACCTATGACGATGGATGGTGGACATTTTAAAACTCCAGCTTATTGAATAACACCATTTTGTGACTTTCTGCATTGGAGGCAAGTAAGCAATTTGGAACTGTGCAATATCATGGCAATTTCAGCCAGCTTTGAAATTTTTACAGGAACGGACTGGGATAGATGGTCTCGACTGTTTGATCAGTGGTTATTACTTAATCCTGGCATACAAGCTGCAAATGTTGAGCAACAGGATAAGCTTATTCGAGCTGCTTTTTGTACTTTCTTGGGGAGTGAAACCTTCAAACCTTTATACAGTCTGTGTGCACCAGACCAGCTGGATGATTTATCATATCAAGAGCTAAAGACTAAATTGAATGCACAATACAGTTTAACAACTTTTCCAAGTGCTGAATATTATAAATTCTACAGTTACCACCAGAAACCAGGTTAGTCATTACAATCTTATTTGGCTGAGATTAAAAGCTTAGCTCTCATGTGTGAGTGGAGCAGGGAGCACCTTGAATCTAATCTAGCTGACAAGTTTGTTATGAGGTTGAATAATGAACACTGTATTCAGCAATTACTTTCGGTAAGTGTCAAGAAGTCTACTGAGGAACTTTTACAGTTGGCACAAATGTATGAGGCTGCAGAAAATGAAGCACATGCTAAGATGGACACTAAAATGAGGCACAAGTGGCTGCAGCAAACCCCAAACTGAAAAAGCTCAAACCTAAGTCTAAGCCACTGTTTTCAAAGAAAAATTCAACCACTCTACCCAAACTGCATGGCCAGTACAAATGTGCATCATGTGGGTCATCTCAGCATAGTAGGGACCAGTGCAAATTCAGAGAAGTTCAGTGTCTTGCATGTAAATGACAGGGGGAATATTGCTAAGGTTTGCAGGAGCAGGAGAACTGCTGTGGTCAGTTCAGAGGGCCCAGACAGTGTGGTGGTTTCTACTGCACCACAAATGCAGACTAAAGATGTTCCTCCTTTCTATGTGTTACTTCAATTGCCACAATTGAGGCGTCAGTTGCATTTAATGGTAGACTCTGCTTCTCCAGTTACTTTTATTAACCATCAGACATGGCCTGATCTGGATAAGCCACCATGTCTTCTTGTAATAAGTTGCTGCATGCATTTGAAGGGCAACCATTTCAGCCACTGGGCCCGTTTACCACATTGGTAAGCAGGACTGATTCTCCCAAGACAGGTACACCCTTAACTTTTCTGGTTTCAAAAAAGGGTGTCAACATTTTGGGCAGAGATGCTCAGGTTCTTCTAAACACTCATACTGATCCAGCAGATTCTGGCCTACTTGCTGCTGTCCAGATACCACAAAGCAGTCACCCGCCCAAGCTTGGGGAGATTTTAGACATGTATCCAGAGTTGTGGAAAGGCCTGGGATGTTGCACAACAGCTAAAGCCAAGCTAGTTACAAAGCCTAATGCAGCCCCTAAGTTTTGTAAAGCACGGAAACTCCCTTTTGCCTTTAAACCGGTCATTGGGGCAGAATTGGACAGACTGGAAAAAGTGGGTGTGCTGGAAAAGGTTTCAAGTTCAGATTGGGCTACTCCAATTGTGGTGGTGTCTAAACCAGGTGGTCAGGTTCAAATATGTGGAGATTTTAAGGTGACACTTAATCCAGTACTTAGCACAGATGTATTTCCTTTACCCTTACCAGAGGAACTTTTTCATAGAGTTAATGGTGGTATGGGGTTCTCTAAACTGGACCTCGCTGATGCATACCTTTAAGTGGAGTTGGATACAGACTCTTAGAAATTGGTAGTGATTAATACACACCAAGGACTGTACAAGTACAAACGGTTATGTTTTGGCCTTAGTTCCACACTTACTATTTTTCCAAAAGCGATTGAGCAAAAGGTGGGTGATATAACAGGTGTTGCATGTTATTTGGATAAAATCATTGTCACGGGCAAGAAAGAAGCAGAACATTCACTTAACTTACAAAAGACTTTAGAGAGATTGCAAAAGAGTGGATTCAGACTTAGGAGAGAAAAATGCCAGTTTTGTTAACCAAGTGTCATGTACTTAGGTCACACTTCTGACAAAGACAGAATTTGTCCGAATGATGAAAAGGTGGAAGCCATTGTACACATGCTTGAACCGCAGAATGTTTCAGAGTTGCACTCATTCTTGGGTATGCTGCACTACTATGACCGTTTCAAACTGGCTTAGCCACTAAATGTACTAGCCTAAATGAACTGTTACATAAGGGTACTCCTTGGAAGTGGACCAAGGGACACAGTAAGGCAGTTCAAGCCATCAAGCTCTCTCTAACCGATGTGAATAATTTAACTCATTATGACCCTAACTTACCTATCACATTGGCCTGTGATGCTAGTCCTGTGGGTATAGGAGCTGTCTTTTTCCATACAGATCCAGAAGGAGTGGAGAAGCCGATAGCCCATGCTTCATGCAAACTCTCTGCAGCTGAAATGAATTTTGCCCAGATTCAGAGAGAGGCATTAGCAATTGTGTTCGGAGTCCAGAAATTTCGCCAATACTTGCTAGGTCGCAAGTTTTACTTGAAGATGGATCACTAGCCACTAGTGACAATTTCAGTCCAGAAAAAGGAATTCTGGAGACAGCCACTAACTGACTTCGATGACAGGCATTCATTTTGTCTGCTATAATTTCGAGGTTACATACCAACCAGTGGATCAGCATGGAAATGCGGATGCCTTGTCGAGGTTACCAATATCCAGAGAAAGGGAATTCAATGTGGGACTTAAAGAGAAGCCATTAGTATGCCATGTGGGGCCAGATAGTTTTCCAGTGCAATTCAAAGATATGGAGGATTCTACTGTTGTGTGTACAATGTAGTTACAACAGTTAGATCAGCTTCCAGTACTAGCCAAGGACCTTGCAAAAGCGATTAGTCAAGATGTCATTTTGAAACAAGTGTATCAGTATACACTTGAGGGTTGGCCGCAAGGCACTGCTTGTTCAGCTGCACTACAACCCTACTATACAAAGAGACAGCAGTTGTCCATTGCTGAGGGGTGTCTTCTATGGGGATTGCATGTTATAGTACCCCAATGTTATCACTCAAATGTGCTGACTTTTTTGCATGCAGGCCATCCAGGCATTGCTAAAATGAAATCCCTGGCCAGGCTTCACGTATGGTGGCCTTCCATTGACAGAGACATATACGAGGTTGTGCAAAGATGCGAAGGTTGTGCTGCATTGATTGGAAATCCAGCAAGAGTTCCAGTTCACCACTGGGAATGACCTGACAAACCCTGGCAAAGGTTTCATATTGATTTTGTGGGACCCTATTTAAATTCCATGTGGTTACTCTTTACTGATGCTTATAGTAAATGGCCAGAAATTCATCAAATATCTTTGACAACTACTGAGAGTACCATCAAAGTGTTGAAATCTATCTTTGCTATCCATGGTTTTCTGCAAGTGATTGTCTCGGATAACGAACCACAGTTCACGTCTGTTGAATTCCAAGCATTTTGCCAGCAACGTAGTATCCATCCTATATTCTCACCTCCCTACCATCCAAGTTCAAAATGGTGAAGTGGAATGTCTGGTTCAAACTTTTAAAAAGAGTATGGACAAAGCTAATCCTACTACACCAACGGCAATGCAAATAGCCCTTTGGGACTTTCTTGCGATGTATTGAACAACACTACATTGTGTCACAGGAATATCCCCTGAATAATTGTTGTTTGGATGTCAGATTCTAACTAAATTGGATCTTCTTTTTCCTCTAGACTGTAAGTCAGTAACTGAAATGCTTCATTGTGTGGGTCAGGATGTATGCAGGCCCTGAGAGATGGATAGAAGGCATGATGGAAAAAAAGTTCAGAAATATTGTCTGTAGTGTTCAACTGACTAACCAAAGGAGAGTGAAAAAACGTGTGGACCAATTACATACTAGAATTTAGACAGAACAAAAAAGGGATACCCAGAGTCGGGGTATTTATCCAGCATTATTTGTTCCAGAACAAGAACAGGAAGAGATAGTGGAACCACAGCAATTGAGACAAGATGTGGCTGATGCTAATTAGATTCCAGTGCAACACCCTCTAGTCCTACTACGTCGGTCAGGATGTATGAGACATCCACAGAAGAGAATGGATTTGTAGAGATATAGCCTAATGACAGACTAACTAAAAGGGACATTGCAGTAATACCGTTACTGGATCCTATGTATTCACCCTTCTGCATCTGCATCACTAGTGTTCTGCCTGTAATGTATGCATTGTCAACCTTGCATCCTATGCTTGGTCTCTGTACTGATACTATATGTATGCTGCTCTTTTGAACTGCCATCACAGTAACTGTTGCAACAGCCTTTATTGTACTCATTTGCAATGAACCTGTTTTGTAATCTGTATGTATGTATGCACCATCTGTTATGTATATATCTGAACTCGCACTCTGTACATCGCTCTCCCCATTCCCCCGGGACGTACCGTGAGACGAGCATTAAGTTGCTCAGTGTATCTTTCCTGGTGAAACAATTCAATAAATAAATAAATAAATAAAATAATAACTGTAATAGTTTCATATTACTTCTGAATTACTGATTTAAGTATTTCCTAGCTAAGTCAGGAAGGATTGTTATGTGTAGTATAGCTTTAAGAAATGTTAGAGACAGTACAGCTTTAACAGAATGTGTACTTCCTGTAAGTTTGCCTGTTTTTGAGCCAGTCTCCTCTTGTATGTGCTGCTGAATGGAAGTAAAAAGAGAAGGCCTAGATTTCAGTGTGGCTTGTTTTTCTTACTACCAAGAACCTTGTGTGTTTAAGGTACTTATTTTCGGCCACCAAATACAAGACGTCTGGTAGGTAAAGTAGTGCCAAAATGAGGGGGAAGGGAATGGGAGTGACTGATAAAGTGTAGGGAGTAGACAGGGAAGAGTGGGGGTGGAGAATGGGAATAAACTGGGCAGGGGGAAACAGGCAGAAGTGATACTGACCCCTGGTGGTCAAAAGTTATAATTTGCAGATAGAAAATAGGGTCTTGGTGAAAAGTCAACCAGGAAGTCACGTGACAGGGGAGGGGCTATAAATTTAGGGCCAGCCTTGGGTGGGCAGGGAGTCAATGCAAAGCGTCGATGGGTAAACATCCTCCCAAAGACACTGTCTGAGGTCCACTTGCAGCGCTTTCCCTTGCGGGTGCTCCACTTGTCCACTCCCGGAATGTGTGTGTCAGGCTTGTTGGGGGGTTCCAAGATGGAGCCTATAGGTAAGGAGGAAGAATAAATACAGAATTAGTGCGATGGAAAGAGAACAAAGGCTTCGGGTGGAGACCGCACTGTGCATGCACAGCTGAGCAGGAGAGAGAAGGGGAGGGACGAGGAGGACATGCAGCACGACACTAACAGAAAAGCAATGGTGGGTAACAGTCAAAATCATTCCAGCTCACATTTTTTGAGATCAAGCTAGTGTTCAACAGGCAACCCCCAAGTGAGATTGCCACAGCCCCAAGAACACCAGTATATGGTGGTTCCAGTCGGAATTGAGGCACACTCTAGCTTGTTACAGCTTCCCCTAAATTTGAATTAAGGCAACACATATCCCTTTCCATCAACAAACAACCCAACACTGCTGAAACAATCAGAACATCTCTGCTGATCCTAATTCCCCAGCAGAGGCAGAGTGTACCACTGCAGAACAGGCTAGAACGACCAAGTAAATGTCCTTTTGAAACACCCTCCCAAAGACACTCTCTGAGGTCCACTTGCAGCATTTACATTGCAGCTGCTCCACTCGTCCACTCCTGGGATGTGTGTGTTAGGCTTGCGGAGGGGGGTTCAAGATGGAGCCTTGCAGCTGCTCCATTCATCCGCTCCCGGGATATGTGTGTGTCAGGCTTGTGGGGAGGTTCCAAGATGGGATGCAAAACATAAGCATCCTATTAATCCAATCCAGTTTCTATTTCTTCCCAGTTATCTAAGAAAAGTGCTTAATATTATGTCTAGCTCTGTGCTGCTATTCTGGATACTATGGGCCCCGATTATCAAAGGGAGCTGCGTTCGGTGCAAACTGCGGCAAACAGCAGCTTGCACAAAAGCCCCATGCATCACGGACCCTGCACCAGATTCTAGTACAGGAGGGATCCTGGTGCCTAAGTCCCAGTGCTTGCGGCAACCTCAGCCATGTGGCAAATGCATGGTGCATGGGAGGGTTCACTGCAAGCCCCTTGGACCGTCGGCTGCACGGTCTGTCCGAATAGGGATCGGCCACTGAGGTGTGCAGAGGGTTGTGCCGGTCCTCTGCTCTGTCTGGGGATGGGGGGGACATTACCTGCATGGGTGGGGGGCATGGGGCACCAGTTGGGAGGGCTGGTGGTATTTGTTCTGGTACAACTGGAACACCGGGATCTGAAGGGAGGCACTACCAACATGCCGAGGAGCAAATCAAGGATTGGGTGGGAGCTCCTGCCCTGGATGCCCTATAGGGGCACAACATGGATGAAGGGTCCACTATGTGGTGCTTGTTGGGCACGGTGGGGTTGGGGAGGTGGGACATGCTGCACTACCCATAGGACAGCTCACCCAGGGGAGCGATGTCTAAGGGGACTTAGAATTTCTCCCACTGGGTGCTGTCTGTGAATAGCAAGCTGCAGCTGGCGTCAGCGCAGTTCACTAGCACCATGTCACAGGGCAGTGCAAGGTGCAGGGCTAGCACAATCCCTGTTTGGGGCAGGCAGCCTGCGTTCAACACAGGCAACCTTTGTGAATAACGTGGAGGCAGCTCTGGACGCAAGGTGCACCTTGCACCACATCTGTTTGGTGCAAGTGCCTTGCGTCAGACACAGGTCTTTGAGAATCGGGCCCTACATATTTTAATTTATCTGACTAAATGCAGGATCAGCTTATGGCTGGCATATACTTGGCTTCAGGTACAGTAATTCATGCTTAAGAAGACACAAGCAGATTTATATTTTAGATTTATAAATCAGATTTATACTTCAGTTATTGTAAATTTTCCTAGACATAGAAAGAATGTTTTGGGAGCACATCTGCAGGAGTTTTAAATATGACCAGCTGATCTACATATGAACATACAAAGAAGCCAGCAGAAGAAGGCCATTTGGTCTATCAAGTCTGCTCATATTGCAGGGTTCCCAGTTTGAGCTAATGTTCCTGCCCTCCCTCCCCACGCCTCCCATCCTCCCTACCCATGATCCTTACTTTCCCCTATGCCTATCCCAGCCTCTCTTAAAGCTGCCCACTGTCTTCAACAAGATGACCACTTCTGACAGTGCATTCCAAGTGTCCACCGCCCTCTCTGTGAAGAAGTGATTCCTGACCTCCCTCCTAAACCTCCCACCCTCTAACTTGAGACTGTGCCCCTAGTGTTATGGTTGCCACTCAGCTTAAAGAGACTCTCCTTATAAACCTTATTTATCCCTTTCAAGTACTTGAAGGTCCCAATTATGTCTCCTCTCTCCTGTCTTCCAGGGAGTGCATGCTCAGTGCTCTTAACCTCTCCTCGTATGCTTTACCCTGCTGATCCATTATCATCTCTGTAGCCCTAATCTGATCTGATTCACCAGCTGATCTAACTTGACAGTGACATTCACAGTTATAACTAGGTCATGAGCAACTTAAAAGAAATGATGCATCAGCAGTACCTCTGCCAGTGTAAATTTGCCCAGACTCCCAAATAACCAGATTGCCACAAAAACAGACTAACTAAAAGGTGAAATTAATAAGAAATATAACATTTGGCATGATGCAGTAAGTTAATTAACCACTGGACTGGGCTGAATCAGCAGTGCAGAAGATGTATTTTCATAAAAAAGCAACTTACAAACTAAAAGAAACAGAACAAACACACATAATACATGAAAGCTACTTTTGGAAGTACTTTTTATTTTGTGCATTACAGGTTTTGTTGTTTGTTTGTTTTTAAATCATTTTCCCTTTCTTAGCATACAGTATCATGGTATTTTGGTAAACTTTCTAGATTTGTACCCAGCAGGTCAGGCATCTGGTCATTATCTGATGGCACTAATTTGCACAAAGCATTCTTTTTCTGAAGAAAAAAATGGATTCCAACATTTAAAGAAATGGTTCATGGTAGAACTAATCTGATAATAAAAGGAATCTTTTACACAATGGTGATAAGTTGACAGGGGATGGGGGTCAGAGTTAACTTATTAAGAAAAATATTCAGCAGAGTAAGTAATCTAAAAAAGATTTTCTATCATATCATATAAAAAAAGTTTATTTGCCTGTGAGCTACTGTAAAAAGACACGATAATGAAAATGGGACTTTTTAACCTTATGCTGTCATGGATTTTCTCATTGGTAACGCTTTCCAATTCATTAGACAGCAGTGGCTGTTATATATTTTACTATTTTGTATGTTGCAAAATGTGAGTACCGTGACATGTTCTTTAGAGGTGACAGGTAAGAAGGCTGATGGTAATAAACTGGAGAGCTCCTGCAGGAAGACTTTAGAAATGGAGACTGTGGAAAGGCTGTACCCTCAGAGAAACGAGATGGCCACAGAACCCTCATCGAGCCACTGCTCTCCAATGAATCAGAAAGCATTACCTATGAGAAAATCCAAGACAGCATAAGGTTAAAGAAAATTCTACAAGTTCCGTTTTCATTGTCGTGTCTTTTTACAATAGGTCACAGAATAGAAAATCTTTTTTTAGATTACTTACTGTGCCGCTTATTTTGCTTTCCAATTCATTAGACAGCAGTTGCTCGATGAGGGTTCTGTGACCATCTTGTTTCTCTAAGGGTACAGTCTTTCCATAGTCTCCATTCCTAAAGTCTTCCTACAGGAGCTCTCTGGTCTCTTTATCATTAGCCTTCTTACCTGTCACCTGTAAAGAACATGTCATATTACTCGCATAACAGGATACAGAAAAATAATTTGCTTAGTACATACATACGCAAGGTTACTAAACGCACAGTTTAATTGGTTTATTCAGGCCGCCTTCTGAAAACATCTACTGTACCTATCAAGTCTTGGACTCTCAAAAGGATCTTGTTGCCAGCAGTTACTGTCCTAATGCTGAACGCCTAAAGTGATCGATTGAAACCTCCATTAAGACTGATCAAACTGCCAGCATGCTTTTATACTCTGTGCCATTCTCATAAATGAGCTAATATTCCAACCTGTGAAGCTAGCATAATGGAAGATGCGCAGCATTGCTTCTCTAGCATGCAGAAACCTAGAACATCATGGGCCCAATTCACAAAGGTTGGTGCAAGCTGCGCCAAAGACAGCTTGTGCCAAATGCCAGTGCACCAGGGACCCTGGGCTCAATTCACTATCGAGTAGGATTCCTGCAGCAAATTTCCACAGCTTGTGGCAAAGGTGGCAGTGTGCCAAAAAGATGGTGCAACCGAAAGGTTTTCCACAAGCTGTGGGTGTGGTCTGGCGTTACTTAGACAGCAGTCCCTAGTGGCTAGCGGCCCACCAGTCCTGATCCCCTGTATAGTACACATTCAGATCCCTGGTGGTCTGGTGGACCCCCATTCCTATCCCTGATCACCCCTATAGCTATTTATTATACAGTATATATCCCTGGTGGTTAGTGGACCCCCTCCCTTTTCCTGATCTCCCCTATAAATATTTATATATATATTTCCCTGGTGGTCTAGTAGACCCCCCACACCCCACCATGCCAGGCAGTGCCCCACCTCTCTGCTCCCCCCTGTCCAATCCCCAAACTGGCGATCAGCACAGCCCTCTACTCATTACCATGGCCAGCTGCTGACTGAGCTGTCAAGGACCACATACTGTATACAGTTGGTGCTCACTGATTGACAGCTCACACTGATTGTCAGCTGTTCTCTTTCTTCAGCCTGGTATGATCATACCACACACACACACACACACACACACACACACACACACTCTCTCATTTTTAAAGGGAAGATAAAAGATTGTTCGGAGCTATTCGTAAAGCATGGGGTGCAAACCCAACATGTCATCTAACTTTTCCTTTCTCAGTCAGTCATACCACATATTAACATAAATTAATACACTTATTCACAGCTGTGTTCAGCTTGTTGCTAGGCACCTAAGGGCTGCTGCTTTTTTTTATCTGCTTAGAGTCACTGCACTACAGTAATTTACTAATGATGATCAAGGAAGGATGAAAGCAACATTACATAGTGGTTATAATTAATGTATTTTTTAACTGAAGTAGGGAAATGTATGACATATTTATAAAATAATATTGTACCAGAAAATTTTGCAGTGCCAGTAGCCTGACATTACTCTTACTTTTTGCTGTTGCAGTGGGGTGAAGGTGGGCTGTTGCCAAAAAAAATGGTAAAAAGAATTGCATGCATACATAACAACTTCATTCATTTCAACCTTTGCACACAGCTCATCACAACCCCCCCACCAAAAAAGAAAGTAATACATATGTCATAGCTGTAATAAATCTGACACACAGAATAACTGCTGTATGTTATTTGCCAGAAACGGCACCACTAGGGAGCATCTTGAATATGTAGTCTTACTGAAAATTAAAATAGACATCATTTGCCTCCTATATCTAATGCTATGGTTACAAATCAAGTGGTACATAGTAACTGACTGTCATTCTGCAATATGGCATTATGGAATAGAAATAATCACAGACAAAAAGTCGGATTTCTGATCATCAGATAAAGCTTATTAGTATCATAAGTTAGAAGATATTTGAAAAAATGTATCCTTGCACCACCTTGTAAAGTGGCCCCAGCACATATGCCATATAGTAGAAAAATTCAGATCCTGAATCTCTCATCATCCTGTCCCAACCAATTCACTTGTTAGCACATTGGGCCCTATTCTCCGTGGTGCAGAGTGGCTACATGCTGCATATCTGTGGTGCGTAGTCACTCCGTGGCCACCGTGCCCAATGTGCCCCATTCTCCACGGAGGTATGGGGCTCTTCTGCATAGGATCCCCCAGCCACCTGGCAAGCACCACATGTGGGCAGTCTGGGGGCACTGCAGGGGGGCATGGTCGCACTCTGCACCATTCATGAAGGTGTAGAGTGCTGTGCATGGGGGGCCACCAACTACACCAACATGACCCAGAGGTAGCTGGTACATGCCACCCCCAGGATGCTACTGCCTGGCATGATGTAGCTGTAAGGGCATGGGGAACCTGCTCAACAAGCCACCCCAGCCCTCAGTTACCACATGGGGTGCCATGGGTGGCTGACTAGGCACCTGCCTACCCCAATGCCATGGCCACCTGACTATCATGGTGCTCTGTAGGCACAAGGGATCCAGTGGTGGATGGGGTCTGAGCATCCCATTGGATGCCCACCCATGTCCTTGGAAGAGCCCCCGCACACCTGCGCATGGGGGGTGGAGCCATGGAAGGGGCCATGTGGTGCCCGGTGGACATGAATACAACCACTGTGCATCATTCCATGGGTGTTGGGCTTTGCAGGTGGGGTACACACCTCCAATGCGTTATCCCCAGCCCTTGGAGAATTCCCCACCCCCCACTGTGATAAAGTCACTTAACTTGCAATAAAATCAATGTCTTCTTTGCAATAAGTATTTAAAAAAAACATATGCAGTACTTTTCCTTATAGTGGAAAATCATTGTCGCTTGACCACATCACGATCACAGTTAAACCAAACTCCTTTCCAGTTCAGTTGCCATCCATTCTACCATGCAACATACTAACTAATGCTAACAGCTCCTCTTTCCACACTCTGCTGTAGACCTATTCCACATAATTAACCATCAGTAAATATGAAAAACAAGAAGTGTATTTTTTTTTATTATTGACTCAAGTGAAGAATGCCCAGCTGCATACAGTGGCATCTCACTGCTGTACATAACTAACTGAACAAATGAAAGGATGATATCCTTTCATAATAACTTGTACTATCTAGAACTTATTAAATCTTAAATCCCAAGTCATTAATTTATATGTTTATTTATAGAAGGCATAGATAGCTGATCCACCACAGGACAATCTTCACTCCTATTCACATTATATTCTTTAAACTATGTGTGTTATTTGGATTTAAATTGGGATGGGTGGCGGTTACCAATGGTACATAATTGATGAAGTGTGCTGCTTTTAAATGATACTGTTGACTGGATTTTGAATGCTACTGCATAATGTATTGTGTTGTAGACTGGACACTAGTGATGTGGAGGTAGTGTGATTGTGGTGGTGGGTTATCCTGTTTTATTAAAAGGCATCATTCAAATAATATTTACAAAATTATGCCTTATTAGCCTCATTGTGATCATCCAAACAATTTATAGGTTAAGGGCTAAAAGATTAGTTTGGGTGTATTTATTTTTTACAACACAATACAGGGTTGGAAGTGGGCTTGGTTAATTTATTTAGCTATTGTATTTTTAATTTCACGGCTGGCTGTTATATGTATATTAACCAATGCCCAGCTGACTGAACCAATATCCAGAATGTGAATTTGAGATTGGTTTTGGTTTGGATGTGCTTCTACGATAAAAAGCAATGTATACTGGGGCCACCTTACAATGTGGTGAGAGTATTTATTATACCACATAACTTTGAACTTCTGATACTAAGACATTTTATTGAGTATCAGAAACCCAACGCTTTGAATGCCATTGTTTTCCATTCCATGATGTCGTGTTGCAGAATGACAGTCTGTTCCCATGTATCACTTGAGTTGTGACCCTTTCATTATATATTTGTAGCACGTGACTGATATTTGAATTTCAAGTTTGACCACATACCTGTGCTCAAGATGCTCATTAATAGTGCCATGCTGAATTGTATAATACATCTCCTAATTTGTGAGTCAGTATTAACCAAATAATGACCTATGCTTTTTTTTTGTTAGGGTATGTGTGCACATGATGTTTATGATATTGTGACAAGTGCAGCTAGAGACAGCATATATTTAATATTTTATTTTTATTTTATTTATTTGTATTTTGGATGACACCTTTGAGCCGAGGGCTCTTTTACAAAGCTTCCACGTCAAGCCAATAAGGACAATAAGGTACAAAACATAACATGATCATTACAATGGAACTTACAAAAAAAAGACAAATAAGGTTACAATAATAACAGCCAAAGGCATTGTCAAGGAATTGTGTTGCATGTTAATTATACAGTACAAGTCAGTGAAGCTTTGTTAGGATATATATATAAGCTTACAGTGTTCTAAACATGTTATGAAAATTACATTTGTTATACTTGCTATATGTTCATTGGTTTAAATATTCCTGATCAGCACGGTCACCCCCCCCCCCCATCAATTAATCAACATCAGTCAAATACTAACATACCCATAGCCAACCAACAGTAAGAACAGATTTTAGAAAAAGGCTGGGGGTGCAGTGGGGTTGGTAATAGTTTGTGTGTTGGAAAGAGAGTTTTGACTACTGGATTGGACATTGTTTGGTATATTCAATGGTTAGGAGAGATGTTGATAAGAGAGTAATCTGGTATGGTGGTGGTGCTGTTTGTAGAGTGAGGGTTCCCTTCTTGATATGAATGGCCAAATAGCTTTTGTTCTGAGAATCTGGTAAAACCATATTATGTGCAATATTTAATGGTTGATAGCAGTAAGATAAGACAGATAACAAGTATGGGATGAGTTAGAGTTTGATCACTTCACAATTTATGGGATAGGGCACACAATTTCTTATGAATGAGAGGAAGATATTGTGTTTAGATATTTCAGATTTGGGATATTCAACTTTGACTATTGGAAATCAGTTGGTTTGGATGAAATATGGTAATCATGACCAACAGTGTCAGTGGCTCAGTAGATAGCACACTCACCTCTGAGGCCGGGAGATCAGAATGCTGTAGGTTCAGTTCCCACATCTGGCACTTAGGTTAATATCCCAATACTGACACTGTAGTACATCATGAGGGGGGTGATGCACTTCTGAGGTGCCGTCTTTTGGATGAGACATTAAACCAAGGTCCCATCTGCCTGGATTGGTGGTAGTTCAGATGGATGCTAAAGATCCCATGGCACTTATCGAAAAAGAGTATGGGAATTTTTATTAATGTCATAAAAGAACTAATAAACAAAGCAAGATTACATCATATAGAAAACCATAATAAAACACAAAACAGTATTACTTCATACAGGGAATCAAAACTGATAGAAGCAAATTATACAGAGAGAAAAAAAAATCATGAACACAAAGGAATAATTGAGTCATATGCAAACCTGAAACATAATACAGAACAAACAGTATACCCCCTTCCCTTCCCTACCAAAAGAGTAGGGGAATTTTCATTCATATCAGCTAAAAACACATAAACCAAGCAATAAGACATCATATACAGTCATAAAAATTAAAATAAAACAAAAAAAAAGTATAACTTCATACAATAGAAACAATACGTAGAAAGCAAAGTATACAAAAATGTCTGAAAAGAAACATATTTAGGCATAGGTAAACCCTAAAACAAACTACAGGACTCAAAATATACCCCCTTTCCCTCCCTACAAAAAGAGTGGGGAAATCTGTCAGTTATAACACAAATGAACATATCGCAAATCAGCATTACGACATACAAAATGAAAAAGGAAAGAAAACAAAAAATGATCACAGTATTACTTCATACGTTAGAAAAACATGAGTATAGCATCATAACACAAAATAAGCATAAATGGAAGGTAGAATATGTCATAACAGCAAGTGAGACATGGAATCAACCATCATGACATACAGATTCATATTCTCCCTCTATGGGGGAAAAAATTACACTAAGAGGTGATGCCCTAGCAGGTCCTTAGTAACCAATGTAGCCAATCGATGGAAGCCCATCTGTGCCAAAAAAGAGTAGAATTAATCGTATCAAAGTCTCTTTGTCTCAAATCAGTAACTGAGTTCTCAACCATAAAAAATAACTCTTCAGGATTAATCTGCAACTGTTGAATAGTTAGCCTACATCGGACAAACCAGATATAAAATTTAAAACAAACAAGAAATAACCATAAAGTCACTTTATCATGTTTTGTCCACAAAAAAGGTAAAATACCCAAACACAATATTTTTAATGTCATTGGATAAAATGGAGATGTAGGCCAGTGGTGTTGAAGTGTTTGCCAAAACTGGTGAATAAAAGGACAATCCAAAAATAAGTGTTCCATCGTTTCCATGATGGCAGGACAGGTATCTCTTGGGCAATATCTCTCAGAGAGCTGTTTATGCTTAAGATTCACCCTTACATTCAAACGGCCATGCAGGGCCAACCAGGTAACATCCCACATAAACACAGGGATTCGGGGGACTAACATCTCACCAATCAATAACCAATCAGACAAAGGACAAGAATCAAAGATAGCCATCTCCTGGAAATATTTTTGTATGAGAGAATCACACAACACTTTCTGAGAACAACTAACGAGATGATCCTTAGAAATGCCCCACAATTTAATTTTACCAAAACATGTCCTCAAGGTATCAGGTAACTAGGATATAGAAACTTGTCAAGGTAGAACAGCATATGTAGGCCATGTAGAAAAAATAGGTCCTAGGGAATCCAAAACCCAAGGGGTCCACCTTGTAACTTTTAGTGATACTAGAGGAAGCAAGTTAGAATAGAGAAACATAGTGAAAAAAAAATACCACTGGTTGGATCATTTTCAAACCATGATGTCTTCTATCTCATAACAACAAACTTCTCTTTATAGGATTAAGTTGACTTCCCCAAATGCAAGAAAAAAACAATTATATATTTTGGTTTCCAGTGATGAGGGAAGACTAAACACCGTACTCAAATTCAAAAAGCTAGGTAATAGAAATGTTTTAATCATATAAATACATTTTAATTTTGATAATTGCCAAGCATTCCATAAATTAACTTTGGATTGTGCATCTATAAGTTTTAGCATCCAATTCTGGTATGCCAAATCTTCGGTACCAAACAAAATCCCCAAAATAGAAACGGTTCCTGTTATCACTGGAATATCAATTATTGTAGTATTTTGATAACATCTTCAAGTCTAAGGGGAATGCAGTAAGATTTCTCATAATTTATTAAAGCTCCAGTATGGGCCATAAAATCAGTCAATACTCGTTCCAAGATCCCAGCCAATGGCAAATTCCCCACTATGAAACAAATATCATCAGCATAGGCAATACATTTAATTTCAGGGTCATCACAGGAGAAGGAGACATGAATATCAGCAGTACTATGGACAATCCTAAGCAATGGATCAATAGTAAATAAATACAATAAAGCACTCAAAGGGCATCCTTGTCGAACCCCCTTTTAATATATTACACTTACTACCTAACCAACCATTACAATAAATTTGTGCAGTAGCAAACTTATAACAAGTTTTTATCCAGTCAATAAGCATTGCAGGAATCCCATACATAGCCAAACAGCTCCACAGATATTCATAACTGACATTATCGAAGGCTTTCACCTGGTCTAAACTAAAAGTAAGTTCAGTGGGCTCTCCGGTAGTACCCCATGTAGTATTTCATGCAACAAGATCATACCAACAGTAATCTCTCTATCCAGAATTGAACAGGTCTGGGAATCATGTAACAAAAAATCAGCATGCAACATAACGTGGTTATTCAGCAATTTCATCAGAATTTTTAAATCGGTGTTAAGCAGCATAATCGGTGTCCAGTTTGCTAATAGAGCCCTATCACCTTTCTTATACAGAAGAACTACCAAACCTTCAGTCATACTGTCCGGTAGTAGCCCCAGATTGAGAATCTCCTGTAAAAGCTCTGTAAATTCATGTAACAGAACTGTAAGTACAATCTTATATATCTCATAAGGCATCCCATCACACCCAGGGATTGAACCCGCCTTGGTTCGAGCAAAACTAGCTGATACTTGAAGGGGGACAAGGTCAGCCACCAACATATCTTCACTATGGTTATCTAGCAAGGGTACTGAAACCCAGGCCAACCAAAGAGAATGAGGGAGACTGGGTACCACAGGGCGACCAAAAAAGTTGTGTATATGGCAATCTAGAGCCTGCAGAATATCTTTTTTAGTCGTACACCAGTTCCCCATATGATCACAAACTTTAGCAATATACTTTCGGTGTCGTTGTTGAGCACAAAACTGATAAGGATCCATAAAGGCCTTACCACCTTGGAAACCAAACCTATGCTCTACATCCAAAGTTTTAAAATGGTTATAGTGTGTTGAATTCATCAACTTATGAATCTCATCTAATTCAGGCAAAACCATCTGATTACCTTGTGCGACCTGAAAATGTTAGTATAAAAACTACCTCCGTAACTTCAAATAGTTATCAGTTATATTTCCCATTAAGTTTGCCAATTAACTGAAAATACTGTCTAATATCTAACTTTATTTGTTCCTACCACTCTCCATAAGTATCATATAAACAAACCATTGATTTCCTTGCCTGCAATAAAGCCAAGAATCTATCTTCTACAGATGGGGGTGTGAGTAACTCCAAATTTAATCTCCAATACCCCAGTCCTCTATGCATAACTTCATGGCTCCCAACCGTAACGTCAAGGACAGCATGATGAGAAGGAGCAACTGGTAAAGTTAGAGCATGCAGTACATTTAAAGAATCTGAAAGGAACCAAAAATCTATTCGTGTTGCCTTAGCACCTTGGAAAAACGTCTTAGGTGGCTTACCTGTCAAGGCAAAGACATCAACCAAACCCGTCTGAAGCAATAAATCATTGAGACAGTTAGTGTCACAATATAATTTCAGGGTCTGTAGCCCTCTATCTGTGCGGTAGCGATTACAATTAAAATCTCCCCCTTAAAAAACAAATTTTGACATAAACAAATTAGGTTGACTAGTGCGGAATAAATCATTTATAGCAGACTTCATTTGAGAGGCATAGATATTAATAAATCGGCAATGTAAATCATTGATTATCAGATCCAACAATGACACATGGCCTGGCACAATATCCACAAGTTGGACAAAATGGACCGTAGGGTTATTAACCACTATACCTACCCCAGAACACAAATCTCCACAAACTGACCAATATGTTAAACCCCAGTCCCACTGAGCAGTGGCTTGTTCCACCTCAAACAGGGTATGTAAATGAGTATATTGTAGATAAAAAGCATCCTGCTTCCCACCATCACAGAGGGTATATATCAACATCCATTTCCTATGAGACTATATACTGTTGACACTGAGGGAAGCAATACATATATTATACAACATGAGCAGCAAAAAGAAGAAACAGGATCAATTAGCTTAAACCATAAGCTATAATCAGTAAATGACAAATCATTTCTTTTTAGTCCATTTCCGTGTCCCTGAAGTAGCCTTTTTCTTTTTAACAGAATCGGAAATATCAGGGGGCAGTTCAGAGTCAAACAACCCTTCAGGTTGAGATGAATGAACAGAAGTCGAATCAGATTCAGTACCAGTATCCTCCTGCAAAGCGGAAAAGGCATTTTGTAAGGGTATAGGTTCTTGGTCAGGCAAAGGCTGCCTAGAAATCCGAGATCTCAGGCTACGACGCCGAGTAGTTACAGGGGTGTAAGATTCTTCTGGTGGAAGTGGCGGGGGCATGGAAGTAGAGATAACAGGAGATGCAGCAGGAGGAGGAGGAACCCCAGGATGCACCACTAAGGTAGCAACAGTGGCCTCTACGCCCTGCAGTGGAGCAGCCACTGCCGGCTCTAAAGGTTCCACCAATACCACATTAACAATGGTTGAGGATCTGTCAGGGGGCAGGGATAGGTGTACAGGTTGCTGTCTCTGGGCCACATACACAGCAATATTGAGGTAATAATCCTGAATGCAAAAGTCACCATTCATCTTATTCTGGGCAACCCAAGGGCAATCCACATAAGAATGAGCTTCATCACAAAGTGAACATTTAGCAGGGTGGTGACAGTTGGACATCACATGCCCTAACTCACCACACTGAGCACATTTCACAATATCACAAGTCCTGCTAAGATGTCTGCCAGAAACACATTTGTAGCAATGACAAGGCTGGCCCGGATGAAAAATAAAGCCTTTATCTCTCCCCAAGTAAAAACAGCTCGGGAGATGTTGCAACACATCCTCAGTATGATTGAGGTTGATTTTGTACCTCCATCCCCCATTCCAGAAACCTTCCATGTCAAGAATAGGTTCAGGATTACCCTGAAGCGTACACCTTTTTTCTAACCAGTAGGAAATATCTTCCACATTAACCCCTTCATTACGAAACAACACAGTGATAACTGTAAAGGATTGCTTCGTTAAGGAAATGGCCTGAAAATGGGACTAGGCAGGATTGGTTTTTAAGAGCGAATGCTTCATCCAGAACCTATTCAAAATGTGAGGTGTACAAAAACTAATATCATAGGTGTTATCGCCAGGTGTATGGATTAAGGCATAGACGTCATTGGGAGTAAAGCCCAACATCTGTTTGATCAAAACCTTGCCCACATAGAACATATCAGGCACTGAATCTGTAGGCCACAGAAACTTTAGTCTAACAGCATTCTGTCGTTTAGCTAGGGAGACTGGTTTCTGGGAGAGACTAGCATAAGAAGCAGGCGGGGTCAAAAGTCATGGAGGATCCTCCGCGGTAGGTACAAATTCCACTTTATCTATAATAACATCACTCGGGTTATCCTGTACCAGCTCGGCAGCAGGGACATCAGCTGGGGGTTGAATAGGGGGATTCAAGCACTGATCAGGGGAAGGTAATGGTGAGGGGTCAACCCCACCATCAATAACAGCCGATGCGTGGGCCAGTACAGGGAGAGTCTCATCACCCACTGAATTAACTGGGTCAAAGCTTATGCAAGGTTCAGCAGCAGGCATTGCTGACATACTAGCCTCCAACTGAGAAGAAACAGAAGCCAGAGGTCGTGACACTGCGGCTTCCTCCACGCCCGGGGATCAGTATCGCTGGGTCAGCAATCCACTGACCCGAGTCCAGCTTTAACCAGCCTGCACATTCTATTGTGATATCTGGAGACCAGTTATTAGCAGCTGCCATCACAGCACACCTAGTAGACTGGGGCGAGGAGCATAAAGTTACAGAATCACCATGTAGTAGGCCCTTACGAACTTTAGCATCAGTACCTGTGGGACTCGAGGGCTAATCTACCTCAGGTCACTTCCGTTTTCTTAATTCTTACTCTGCAGCAAGTTGGGCAACATAATACTCCGTGGCAGCCACTTCCCCCAAGCCGCCATTTCTCCTCGAGGCAGGCCAAAGACTGCTGCAACATAGGATCTATGTGCACATCATCGACAGCAGGAATTGAGGCTGCCAGGCCACAACACAAACCAGAAGCAGCAGGTATGTGGTGTTCTGGATTATCAGGAGAACTAGTAAGTGTTGGACCATGGGTGATTCCAGCGCCATCCGACTGAAAACTTGAGATGAGGGGTTAGGTACAATGTGCTGGCCACCGCACGGGTGCATCCCAGCCGTACCCTTCGCCTCAATTACTGCTGGTGACTGCGGGCAAGCCGTTGCCCAAGCTCCACCACTGTCTCCTTCCATCAGCACACAGACTCAGTCCAACAGATCCACAGTCCCACAGCGCCATCTGTTGAAAACAGTAGGGGAATGTCCCCAGTGTCCTGGCCAAATTTCTCCCATTCATTAAAAATACCATGACAGCTTAATCTGGTTCAATTTCAGTTGCTTACCATCTGTATCCCCCTTCTCCGGCCGCTCCTGAAAAAGGGACTTCTAGGCCCAGTAGGCTTACTGGGTCTACAAAATTCAATAAATACATTTTTAAGCGTGGAAAAAATATTAACACAAACTCGCCAACATGAGTGTGTCTAACTGCACAGTATGTACTGATTAAAAAGTTAGCATGCATGAAAACCTTGTATTCATATGTGCTTCCATCAATTCATTGGTTTGCAGTTCAATGGAAAGAGTTATTTCTCTAAAACACATTAGGAAATGATTTCACATGACATAGCTTATATGCATTAATTCTCAGTAAATTAAATAAATGTAATGTTATCCTACTGCCACGTCCATTGGTTACAGTGTCATTTTTATGGTAAGCATTGGTACTGAAACCAGCAAAACAGAATCAGAAAAAATCCCTTTTGTTAAGTGCTCGTTCACTACTCGCATATGATCTAACCTGAATTTAAGTAAATCAAAGGCAGATGTAACATTGCGCTGTTCGTTGGTGACAGTATATAATAAACAAACACACACATAGACTATTACTTGAAATATCATTTATTTTATTCACATCTAGAAATCATGGATCAACTGTTCATATTTAATTCTTAAAATTTAAAAACATTATAAATAATGTTATGTGTTGTGCATTTTCAGACATGTTCCTTTAAAATCACTTATAAAATACATTGAGCCACACTTATCTTAGTTTCTCATACTGCAGTCGCCTGTTCCATCAGCAAAATGTATCTTCAGTCAGAGAGCGGATCTTCACCCTGTGACCTGTTCAGGTGAGTGAGGGTGTGTGAAAGGGGTGCAGGGTGGTGGGTGCTCAGTTCGAAGTCAGGGAGGGGGCTCAGACTGGCGAGGGACCATTTTCTTTTTTGCAGGTTAAACAAAACAAACAAAAAAACATTGATGTTCAGTTTTTCTTTAGTGCCACCAGGTTTTTAGGGCAGGACAACACAGATTGCATATGGAGGAGCACCAATAGACATCAGCCAGACGCATATTTTGACTCTAAGTTTTCAACATGGCCTTTTTTGGGACACCACCTCATGAACAATGTCAGTGGAATTGCACAAATCCAGCACAAAAGGCAATTTTGCAGTCACTTGGTGAAATCACCCTTCAGTGGGTTTTGAAAATGTTCACCATCCGTGTTTATGAGGTGGTGTCATAAGAACGGTATGTTGAAAATTTGGGATCAAAATATGTAAAACTAGCAAAGTAATGTACATACAGTACATTGAAATTGTGCTATGCTTGCTTGTAACTTTGGTAATTTTAAAGATTCTGACACAAAGTTTTTAACATAGCCTTTTTCTTACACCACCTCATGAATGTGGCAGCTGTCAGTCTTCAGATCCTTCCAAACTGTCTTTTTGTACCTGTGGCGTACAATGATGCTGTGGTGGCATGGGATCACATTGTGCTGGGGATTATGAAAGTTTTGCTACTGCGTACATGAGGTGGGGTAATAAGAAAGCTATGCTGAAAATGTGGTTGTTGTGGTCCTAGAAATGGAAGTGCAGCAACAGATGGAGGTATGGCTGTGCTCCCACAAGCTAATTCGAATACTTTTACACTATCTCAAAAATTATGGATGGATGGGAAATAAGGATACAATTATACTGTCTCAAAAAGTAAGGAAACTCATTACAAAAAAAATGTTGTTAATACACTAGTTAGGGTTAAAATGAAAAAAGTAGCGAAATGTGGCATTAGGGTTTCCAACCCTAACACCCCGCCCTGCAGGCAGCAAATCAAGTGTGGGGTGTGCCTTGGGGTTTTCAAGCCTAACGCTCACCCCATTTTCATACACTATATACATCTCAGTTTATTTACTGATGGAATGGAGTGAGCATTGGGCTTGAGATCCCCAAGGCACACCCACGCCTGGTTTGCTGCCTGCAGGGGTGTTAGGTTGATATCCCTAATGCCACATTTCACTACTTTTTTCACTTTAACCCTGACTAGTACATTAATGAAGTTTTTTTGTAATGAATGTATACATATATATATATATATATATATATATATATATATATATATACACACACATATGCATTATAGCTGCACAGTAGTGCAGCTATAGTTAGGATTAGTGCAAGCATTTACTGTTAAAGGCCAATATTTGCAGGGTAATAACTCTGTGCAGGTTCAACAGATCTGCTTGAAATTTTGCATGCATCTTTGGAACTTGCAGGTCTATCGATATGTTACATTGGTGTGCATACCTTATGTGGTGTCTGAGATACAGAGTGTTGAAAAAAATAGATTTTTATTTGTCAACCTGTATCTCAAAAATGGCTGTAGCTACAGGGCTGACATTTTCAGGGTAGACAATTGTGGCCTCACAGATGTGCCTTTTGAAGGTTTGGTGAAAAAATATTAATCCATTCCAAAGTTATGAAATGTTCTTTTTCCCATTATTTCCTATGGGAAAAAAATACCATATATGCTCGTGTATAAGCCAAGATTTTTGTACCAAGTCAGCATTTAAATTTAGGGGGTCTCAGCTTATATATGGGTCAGTCATTATGGCACAGTAATATTAAGGGTCGGGCGTGATGGGTTGGCATAGCCAGCTAGGGAGAGGAGTCTTCTTTAAAAAAGAAATGGGAAAGGGAACGGATGCCGGGTGGAAGAGATGCCAGGAGGACTGCGGCAGTGAATGGCAGTGCAGAGTACCCCAAAGATGGAGCTGATCAAAAAGAGAGAGAGAAGGGAATGGAAAGGGAATGGAAAGGCAATTAGGCATAGAGGGTAACAAATTGCTCAGCAGGAGTAAGTAAAAGAGTGGGGCAGTAGCTGAGGTATTGCAGGTGCCTGTGGCATTACAAACTGCTAGGGGCTTTGGCATTTGACATCACCAGTAAGCCACCTGGATGAAGGGAAGCACAGCCGACAGGGGACATGGGGCCAAGAGGGAAGGGGTTGGAGAAAAGGGAACAGGGTTGGTGGGTTGTTGAGTGATTGGTGGTAAACAAAAAAAAATGAGCTGAGACACCACATCGAGACACCACACTTACTGAAACAATACTCCCTTGCTTGAACTTGATGTAGATATTCAGTTGCAAAACTTGACATCGGCTTATATGCCGGTTACTGTATTTTTTGTGAAATCAATGCAGCATTTTGGGATGTCAGCTTATACGTGGGTCAGCTTATACATGACTATATATGGCAGATGTCCCTGGAGGCATAGGGTTCTAGTTTGATGCAGAATCCTGCAATGAACTGCCATGTTAGATACAGAATGATGATGGTTATTTTGCCCTTATATTGTCTCTTGAATTGTCTTTCTTGCTGTTATTGTACAGTGTATGCTATATGTATTTCCCCATACCCCCCTACCATTAGGATACATCTGGAATTGAGCAGTAGCCTACTCAGCATGCCTTCCTGGTAAAACTCTTAAACAAGACAAAAAGTAAAAAAACACTATGGTTCTAAACAAGAAGTGTCGGGGAAGGTTAGGGAGAAAAAGATAGCATTCAGGAAGTATAAGGAATCACAGAATGAGCAGGACAGAGAACTGTATCAGTTAAAGCAGAAGGAAGCAGGGAAGGCAGAAAAGTGAAGGCCCAAACTGAGGAAAAAATAGCCAACTCTGTTAAGAAGGGGGATAAAACCTTTTATGGGTATATCAGGGAGCGAAGGAAGATCAAGGAAGGGATAGCGAGACTTAATAAAGGGGAAGGGAGGTGGGCAGAGGATAGCAGTGGAAAAGCAGAGATACTGAATGAGTACTTTTCCTCAGTATTCACAAAAGAAGAAGAGGGAGAGGTACCTAAACCAAGCAATAGAAACACTCTGGATAGCGGGGCCGATAACAGTCCATTCACAGAAGAAAGGGTCCTGAAAGAACTCCTGAAACAGAAGTTGGACAAAGCAATGGGGCCTGATGGGATTCACCCCAGAATTCTAAAAGAACTATGGAGAGACCTAGTGACATCACTGACTACCCTTTATAACAAGTCATGGGAGGATGGTGTGGTATCTGAGGACTGGAGGAGGGCAGATGTGAGTCCATTTCACAAAAGTGGGAACAAGGCAGAGGCAGGGAACTAGGGACCTGTTAGTTTAACCTCAGTGGTAGATAAAATGATGGAATCACTTCTGAAAGAAAGAATTGTTGAGTACCTAGAGGCCAGTGGGGCACAAGACCCAAGGCAGCATGGATTCACAGTGGGAAGATCATGTCAGATGACTGTAATAGATTTCTTTGACTAGGTGACCAAAGTAGTATACCAGGGAGGGGCTGTGGACATGGCCTACCTAGACTTTAGCAAGGCATTTGACACAGTCCCACACAAAAGATTAATAAACAAGTTAGCCAGCTTGGGAGTGGGTTCCAGGGTGATAGCCTGGGTAACAAACTGGCTGACCAACAGGCCACATAGGGTAATAGTAAACAGAGAGAACTCTGAAGAAAGAGTGGTTACTAGTGGGGTACCGCAGGGTTCAGTACTGGGACCGGTCAGCTTTAATGTCTTTATAGGAGACATTGCAGAGGGGCTGGAAGGAAAAGTATGCCTCTTTGCAGATGATACAAAAAATCTGCAACAGGGTTGATACACAAGGGGGGGTGGAAAGGATGAGAAGGGACTTAGCGAGGTTGGAGGAATGGTCAAAAATATGGCAGCTTAGATTCAATGCAAAAAAGTGCAAAGTAATTCACCTGGGAAACAAAAACCCAGGGGAAGAGTACTCAATGGAGGGGAGGCACTAACAACAACAAAAATGGAAAGGAGCCCTGGGATAGTCATATCAGATGACCTTAAAGTAGGCAAACAATGTGAGAAGGCAGTAAGGAGGGCTGGAGGGATACTGGGATGCATAGCGAGAGGCATCACCAGTAGAAAACAGGAAGTTGTTACTCTCTGTACAGACAGTTGGTGAGACCCCATCTGGAGTACTGCGTCCAGTTCTGGAGACCCCATCTCCGTAAGAACATAGACAGGATGGAGGTGGTCCAGAGGAGGGCAACTAAAATGGTGCAGGGTCTGCAACAGAAGCCACATGAGGAGAGACTGAAAGAGCTTAATATGCATACCCTTGAGGAAAGGAGGGAGAGGGGGAACGTGATAGAAACATTCAAGTACCTCAAGGGAATCAACAAAGTCCAAGACGGGAGCATCTTTGAGAGAAAGAGATGTGCAAGAACAAGGAGGCACAGTTTGAAGAATGGGGGGGAATGGCTCAGGGGCAATGTCAGAAAGTATTTTTTCACGGAGAGGGTGGTGGACCATGGAACCACCTTCCTGAAAATGTCATGGGGTCAAAAACAGTGGTGGAATTCAAGAATGCATAGGACAGACATAAGGCAATTATAGTGAAGGGTAGGAGAAAGTAGGCTGTTGGTTAACTAGAATCTGCAGCTTATGCAATACATAGGGAATGGGCAGACTAGGTGGGCCAAGCAGTCCTTATCTGCCGTCAAAGTCTATGTTTCTATAAATAAACAATCCTTCATCAAAGTGGCATTTTACGATGCAGAGTCCTGCATCGAACTGCCATGTTCCAATGCAGACTCCTACATCGAACTGTAATTTTTCCAGGTGTACACCTTTATAATTACTGTTTCCCAACATTGGGGTGCCCAATCGCTGTGTTGGCATTTCTGATAACTTTCTGTTGTTTCCCAGTGTTGGATGCCTCCCCCCCCCACCACTCCACAGCCCATTCTCATTATTCTTTGCTGACATCAGGGTGCCCAATCCCCGTGTCAGGATTTATTTCTCCCTCTATTACTGTGGCACACTGGGGAGACCACCCCCAGTGTGCCAAAAACCTTTACTTTTTTTCAGTGTTGTTTCTGACACTGGGAAGCCCACACCTAGTGTTGAATGCCCTCTATTGATAGTGTTCACTGACATCAGGGTGCCCAATCCCCGTGTTGACATTATGAAACCTCCCAGAACTATGGGACACTGGGGAGCCCACTCCCAGTGTTTGAAAATAAAATTATCCCTACAATAAAAAAAATAAAACTGTCCCCAACTTCCTTTTTTTTTAATTCTAGAAAAAAGAAAATGGTCCCTCGTTATCTCCCCTGTCCCCCTCCCCATCCAGTCCCTCCCACTGAGCACCCACCTCCCCACACACCCATCTCACCCTATATTTACCTCTGGAGGTCCGTGGCTGTCATCTTCTCTGGACTGGAACACGTCTGCACTCTTCAAAGCCCAACCACAGACTGAGGAATCAAGGTAGGCTTGTATTATGGCTCTCAATGGGGTTTTCAACTTATGTTGATATCTCAGCCATTTTGAGGAATTTTTACGCCATATTTTCAACACAGGGTTCTTGGGACCCCACCTCATGAACACTGTCACTGCCATTTCATTATTCAGTCCTGAAAGGTGATTTCACAGTTACTATGTGGAATCTCCTTTCTGGACCAATTAGTGAAATGACAGTGCCAGTGTTTATGAGGGGAGATCCCAAAAAGCCCATGTTGAAAATGTGGTGCAAAAATTCCTCAAAATGACTGTTATGAGTGTGCATTGTGCAGTTTCTATGCATATTTGTAACTTCGCCAATTTTTTATATTTACACTCCAGATTTTCAACATTGAGATTTTTTCACACCTCCTCATGAACGGTGCAGCTGTCATTTTTCACTTCCTGCCCAAAATGTGTTTTCACGGCTGTGGTGCAGAATGGAGCAGTCGCTGTATGAAATCAACTTTTAGGATATACTAACGAAATCACACTGCCACTGTTCCTTAGGTGGGGTCCCAAAAAGACCATATTGAAAATGTGGTGCAACAATTCCCAAAAATGACTGTGTTACAAGTGTTCATTGCGTGGTTTCTATGCATATTTGTAACTTCACCAATTGTTCATATTTTCACTCCAGATTTTCACCATTAGGATTTTTTTACACCACCTCATGAACAATATACCTGTCATTTCTTACATCCTGCCCACACACACAGCAGTGGCACAAAACGGTGCAGTTGCTGCTCAAAATCACCTTTTGGGACTGAGTAACGAAATGAAAGTGTCAGTGTTCATGAGGTGGGGTCCCAAAAAGGCAGTGTTGAAAATTCACAGCAAAAATAACCCAAAAACTCCTGCAAAACTGGGATACTATTATAATATTTCAAAAAGTAAGGAAATTAATTAATAAAAACTTCATTTAAAGCAAAGTTAGGTTTCTAGATATAGGTCTTCAACCAAAGTGATACAGGTCAGGAAATTGGATGTTAGGGTTTACAACTGTTATACCACTCCCACACCAAACACTACCATTGTAACCACACACCCCACCTTCCACACACAAACAAGCATCAGGGTGTGCCTTAGGGTCATGGGCCCCACCCAACCCTATTATCGCAACACCACCCCCAACCTCCACACACCAACAAGTGTTGGGGTGTGTCTTAGGGTCACGGACCCTAACACTCACCCCATTCCATCTGTAAGGAACCTGACATGGTACAGTATAGGAGAATGGGGTAGCAATGAGTCCATGATCCAAGGCACACCCCAACACTTGTTGGTGTGTGGAGGGTGAGGTGGTGTTGCAACAGCGGTTGGGTCAATTTCCCTGACCTGTATCACTTGGATGAAGACCCCATGTCTAGAAACCTTAACTTTGTTTTAAACAAAAGTTTTGTTAATTAATATATACTACCAAAAACTTTGTTAATGCATCAGTTAGGGTTAAAGTGACAAAAGTGGGGAAAGTAATTGTTAGGGTTGAGCCCCTAACCCCTCCCCCACCACCCCCATCCTCCACACACCAACAGACACTGGGGTGTGTCATTGGGTCATCAGGCCCAACTCTCACCCCATTCCATGTGTAAACAGGTTGACATGCTACAGTAAAGCTGAACTGGGTGACAGTTAGGCCTCACGACCCCATGGCACACCCCAGCATCTGTTGGTGTGTGGAGGAGGGGGCGGGGTTAGGGTCTCAACCATAACATCTCATTTCCCCACTTTTGTCACTTTAACTCTAACTGATGCATTAATGAAGTTTTTGCAATGAATTTCCTACTTTTTGAAAAAGTGTAATGTAACTAGTAAATAGTATGCATTGGTGGGTGTGCAGGGGCCAAAGCCAAACTGCCCATTTGTGCATAATAATATGCATCTGTGGGAGAGCAGGCCCTCCAGGCCCTGTGCTCCCACTTACACATAACAATAGAGCCATACAGTAGCCCTATAGGCCTGAAAAGAAACCCTTGTAACACTAATTTGCCAATATCTCAGTAACTGTACAACCTATGAAAAAAATTTCACTGCAGGTGTAATCTGTGAGTTTGAAACCTCCATGCATGCTTAGTCCACCTAAAGCTGGACAAAGCTGAGAGTAGCGAAAAATCTGTATCTCGCATCATTTCCAAGATACAGTACGGGCACCAAAAGTCACTGTGGGTGCCAAAATATTATCCTATGGGAAAAATCTCAACTTCATGATGGCATATCTTTGTAGCCAATTAACTTTTTAACACCTACATAGCATAATTCACATCTCTGGGACATCCCCTTTAAACCCTGCAAATTTCAAGCCAAAAGATCAAACCGTTTATTTACAGTGCAGTGACAAAGATTTTAAAATCCTAGTTCACGAGGTGTCAAAATCCCTGTTCGAAAGGTCAATCCCCATTCATGAGCTGTCAAAATCCCCATTCATGAGTAATCCTTGATCATCAGATTTTGGCAATCTGGTCTCCAAGTCGTGAAAGGGGATTTTGTTAGCTCACTAAAGGGGATTGGCTCGTGAATGGGGATTTTGACACCTCGAAAATGAGGAATTGAAAAACCAATCTCCTTTCATGAACTGACAAAATCCCTGTTCGCGAGCTGATCCCCTTTCGTGAGGTGTCAAAATCATTTACGAGCCAATCCTCATTCATGAGAATGGCCATCTGGTCATGAAATGATGATCAAGGATTTGGTCAGCTCTCAAAAGGGAATTGGCTCGCAAATGGGGATTTTGACACCTTGCAAAAGGGGATTTTGTCTGCTTGCAAAAGTGGCTTCAAAAACTGAATCCCATTTCATGAGCCAACAAAATCCCCGTTCGTGAGCCAATCCTTGTTCGTAAGATAGGGCCAACTGGTCCCTAAGTTGTGATCAAGGATTTTGCTACCTCACAAAAGGGGATGTATAGGAAGAGACATCACCAGTAGAAAACAGGAAGTTGTTATCCCTCTGTACAGACAGCTGGTGAGGCCCCATCTGGAGTACTGCATGCAGTTCTGGAGACCCAGTCTCCGCAAGGACATAGACAGGATGGAGGCAGTCCAGAGGAGGGCAACCAAAATGGTGCAGGGTCTGCACCAGAAGACATATGAAGAGAGGCTTAAGGAACTTAAGATGTATACACTCGAGGAAAGGAGGGAGAGGGGGGGACATGATAGAAACTTTCAAGTACCTCAGGGGAATCAACAAAGTCCAAGAGGGTAGCATCTTTCAGAAAAAGAGATGTGCAAGAACAAGACGGCACAATTTGAAGATAGAAGTGGGATGGCTCAGAGGTAATGTGAGGAAGTATTTTTTCATGAAGAGGGTTGTGGATGCATGGAACAGACTTCCTGTGGAGGTTGTGGAGTGAAAAACAGAATGCATGGAACAGACATAAGGCAATTCTACGGGTTGGGGGGGTAGGAAGAAGTAGGCTGTTGGTTAACTAGGATCTGCAGCTTATCCATTAGGTAGGGAAATGGGCAGACTGGTTGGCCAAGCAGTCCTTATCTGCCATCAAATTCTATGTTTCTATGTTTCTATGAATGGGGATTTTCTCACCTCTCAAACGAGGATCGGAAGCGAGTCGCGAATGAAGAAATTTAAAATTTCAAATGCCCATTTTTGGCCAAAATGAAGGAAACCAGAGGTATGGGGTTGTAGAGGGTGTCACCCTGAACAAAACCCATGCCGTATTTCACCAACAAGTCACCCGTGGAGCAAACTATGACATTTTGTTTGGGGGGGGGATCAGAACAAAATGACCACTCGCGAATGAAGAATTTTTTCTCATGAACAGGGATTTTATAAATCCCCGTTCATGAGCTGACAAAATCCTTGATCGCGAGCCCAATCTCCTTTTGCAAAATATACATATAAATCTTGGAGTGAACTGAGCATGCTCAGAACCCGAAACTTCAAAATCAAATAACTTTGGAATGGATTAATATGTTTTCACCAAACTAACTCTGGATTGTTCTTTGACCAAACCTCTTTCTACTCTGAAACTTTCAGATCAATACAGTGGCATATACCAGCGCCTGACTGGAGCCTGGAGGAAAAATGGTTAGCCCAGTGCTTCATCCTGGATTGGCCTTCTTCAGGGTGTGTGTGTCAGCTCCTAAGACTTCCCAGTTTAAAATTCATTACACATTTCAAGACACAGTAGCACTGAATTCATTCATTCATTCATTCATTTTTATTGAAAGGCAAGATCGAGAGTAAAACTCTCTTTTACAACTGCATCCAGTACAAATAAACACAGAACAATTACATAGTCAGTACGACACAATACACTATGATAACAATATAAAATACATTACATTAAGTTCCAGGATTACAAACACAAAGTGGGTTCATCCAAAACAATTGCAAGGGTTATGAGTCACTCTAGCAATAGATGTTTTAAACTGAGTAAAAGAAATTAACATATTTAGAGTACAACATTTCTTAATCAGTTCCCAGGCATGTGGAACAGAGGCAGCCACTGTAAGAGACCCAGATTTAGTTAGCTGGCTTAAGAGTAATAAAACTTACCAAGTCAGTTGATCTAAGGCAATAATTAGATTGCTTTCTATAGTGCAAGGTGTTTATGAGATATTTAGGTAATATCCCAATAACTAATTTACACACATACAAAAACCAATGCAGTTCCCTACGTGATGACAATGAATTCCAACCCACAACAGCATATAGTTACCAATGATGTGAATTCCATGGAAGCCCAGTTATGAATCTGAGCACACTGTGATACAGAGGGTCCAGTGTGCTCAGAAGGTTAATAGTTACGTTTCTATAAATACAGTCACCGTAGTCAAGAACTGATAAAAATAGCAAATTAGCAAGAGATTTTCTAATAGTGTAACAAAAATATATCTTATTCCTACAGAAAAAAGAGAATATTCTTTTTAACTTAGTAGACAATAACTGTACATGGGAATTGAAATTTAGTTGCTCATCCAGACTTATACCAAGATATTTATAAGTGGTCTCTCTTGCTATTTCTGTTCCTTTATTAGATTTCAAAGCCAAATCCATATTAGTCAGACATTTTCTAGTGAACAACATCCATTGCATTTTTTGTTTGTTCAGCAGTAATCTTGGATCAGCCAAGGCATTCTGTACTGTACTAAGATTGTTCTGTAAGGCTGTAACAGCCAGTCCTGCATTCTTATGGCAGATGGACGGAAGGTCAGAGAAGGGGAGATAGGGAAGCTAAACACGTGGCTCAAGGGCTGGTGCCAGGAAAAAGGACACAGATTTGTAGGGAACTGGCAACAGTTCTGGGAGCGAAAGTTCTTTAAATTTGATGGACTGCATCTGACTAAGGAGGGAGTCAGTGCATTGGGTCAGAAGTTTGACGTCTTTGCAGAATATTTAAACTAGCAAATGGGGAGAGGGGTGCAGTACCCCATACGTCGAATGGGAAGAACACCCCTCCCCCCTCAGCTAGTGGTCAAACAGGGATTCAGCATGTTTGCAGTTCATTTGCATCACCAGGTAAGAAAAAAGGTTTGTCTCCCCATACGACGCAAAGGGGTAATGCCAAACCTCACCCAACAACTAACACACCGAAATCTGCCCAATGGAAAATCATGTACACAAATGCTCACAGCCTGGGAAATAAGATCCCAGACCTGCAGGCAATACTGTCAGAGGCTAAACTGGACATAGTAGCAATTAGTGAGACGTGGTTTACCAGTAACCACACTTGGGAGACTTCAGTACCTGGCTATGTATTGTTGAGAAGAGACGAGATGCAAAAGGGGAGGTGGCCCTGTATGTCAATGAAAATATCAAAGCTACAGAAATTCAGAATACACATAAGAAGCCAGAAGAACTGTGGGTCACCCTGGAAACAGGAAATGGGACAGCCATAAGAACTGGGGTTGTCTACAGGCCCCAGACCAGGGAAGGACATAGACACATTACTGTTAGAGGATATACAAAATATGACAGCTAAAGGGAGGTTCTGATAATGGGAGACTTCAACATGCGGATACAGATTGGTCAATACCAGCAGGAACATCTGCCAGAACTAGACACATAGTGGATTCCTGCAGGAGGGCCTCAAACAACTGGTACAGCAACCCACAAGAGACAGGGCTATCCTAGATCTAGTACTGACTAACAGGAAGGGATCACAGATCTCCAGGTAGAAGGTCACCTGGGGCCAGTGACCATCACATGGTATGGTTCAATTTGGCTACTACATCTAAATCATCCCATTCCAAGGCAAAAATATGGGACTTCAGAGGAGCTGACTTTGATAAGATGGCCAACAGAGTTAAGCTAGCCCTGGCAAAAAGAAACACAGGTGAGGGGGTACAGGCAAAGTGGGCAAGCATTAAGGATGCAATACTTGAAGCAACATCCCATTGTGTTAGACAGAAAAGGAAGTGCAAAAGAAGAAGGAAACCACTTTGGTTCTCAACTACAGTAGCAGAAAAGGTCAGAGCCAAAAGGCTGGCCTTCAGGAAATATAAGGGAACACAGCGGGATGAAGATAGGGAGGCATACCAAACTGCCCTAAGGGAAGCAGGGAAGGCAGTAAGGCAGGCAAAGTCCCAAACTGAGGAAACACTAGCACGAACAGTAAAAGAAGGTGACAAGACTTTCTATAGATACATTAGTGAAAGGAGAAAGTCCAGAGGGGGTATTGCTAAGCTTAATGGAGAAAAGGGAGCATGTGAGGAGGAGGACCATGTAAAAGCATCTATCCTAAATAGATACTTTTGCTCAGTATTTACTGAAGAGAAGGTAGGGAAGGGCCCACAGCTCAGCACCATGGACACAGGGGGAGGGAGGTGAGCACTACTCCCTTCACAAAAGAAAGGGTCCTACAAGAGCTTGCTAAGCTCAGGGTGGATAAGGCAATGGGACCTGATGGCATACATCCCAGGGTACTTAAGGAGCTAAAGGTGGAACTAGCAGAGCCATTAGCAGAACTGTTTAGTGAGTCTCTGAGCACAGGAGAGGTCCCAGAAGACTGGAGAAGGGCTCGTGTGATCCCGCTCCACAAGAGTGGTAGCAAGGAGGAGGCAGGGAACTACAGACCAGTCAGTCTTACCTCAGTAGTGGGCAAGATTATGGAGGCACTCCTTAAGGAAAGGATAGTGCAACACCTGGAATCCATAGGGGCACAGGATCCAAGACAGCATGGGTTTACAAAAGGAAAGTCCTGTCGAACTAATCTCATAGATTTCTTTGACTGGGTAACCGGAGTGGTGGACCAAGGGGGAGCAGATGATGTTGCCTACCTTGACTTCAGCAAAGCTTTTGACACTGTTCCACATAGAAGATTGATAAATAAGCTGGGTAGGCTTGGGTAGGTCAGAAGTTGGTCAACTGGGTGGCAAACTGGTTGACAGGCAGAAAATAGAGTGGTGGTAAATGGTATACAGTCAGAAGAGATGCAAGTCACAAATTGAGGTACCTCAGGGATCAGTCCTGGGGTCAGTCCTCTCATTCTTCATTAGTGACCTTGCAGATGGACTAGAGAGAAGAGCTTGTCTGTTTGCAGATGACACCAAGATCTGCAACAGAGTAGATGATCCAGATGGGGTGGGCAGAATGAGAAGAGATCTGGATAAACTAGCAAAATGGTCAGAAGAGTGGCAACTGGGATTTAATGCAAAGAAGTGCAAGATCATGCACATAGGGAAGAGAACCCTGAAGCCACCTATAGACTGGGAGGAGTTGCTAGCAGTCACAAAGGAAGAAAGAGACTTGGGCATCATCATCACTGATGACCTGAAATCATCAAGCAGACCTCTAAAGCAGTAGGTAAGGCTAGGGGTGTTAGGGTATATTAGTAGGGGTATCACAAGTCGTAAGAGGAGGTAATAATCCCTCTTTACAAGACACTAGTTAGCCCATCTGGGTACTGCGTGCAGTATTGGAGGCCACACCTTCACAGGACATTAACCAAATTGAGGCAGTCCAGAAAGGCAGCCAAAATGGTGCAGGGACTGCATCAGAAGACATATGAGGACAGATTAACAGAGTTCAATATGTATACCCTTGAGCAAAGGAGGAGAGGTGATATGATCGAGGCATTCAAACACCTTAAGGACATTAACAAGGTGAAAGAGTCTAACATGTTTAAATATAAGAAAAATAGCAGGACAAGAGGACACAGCATGAGATTAGAGGGGGCCGATTAAGGGGAATGTGAGGAAATTTTTCACAGAAAGGGTGGTGGATGCATGGAATGGCCTACCTCAAGAAGTGGTGGCTATGAATACAGTACAGGGCTTCAAACAGGCATGGGATAAGCATAAGGGAGCAATACAAATGAGTATGAATAGATAGGCCACTGACAGAGCAAAGGCCGATGGCACATTTATAAGGTAGAAAAAGAAACGGGCAGACTGGATGGGCCATGCGGTCCTTATCTGCCGTCAACTTCTATGTTTCTATGTTTCTATGTATACATTATTGTGTCGTCTGCATATAAAAGTGTGCTTGTTGATGGAGAGCAGGATTTGGGTAAGTCATTTATGTAAAGTAAATATAATAAAGGGCCCAAAATTGATCCCTGTGGTAACCCTCTACTAACTGTAGCCAAGTCCGAGCTAAACACACCAACTCTGACACATTGTTGATGATGTGCTAAGTAAGAATAAAACCACAATAATGCAGACCAACCAAGGCCAGAAGCCTTTAATTTATTACGAAGAATATTGTGTCAAATGCCTTGGATAGATCCAAGAAAACTGCGGATAAATAATGACCATTATCAAATGAAACAAAAACATCATCTCTAACTTTAGAAAAAACATTTGGGGTCAGATGTTCAAAACTTTGTGCTGGGCACAAACCATTTGTACTACATTTGTGCTGGAATTGTGCCGGGCTGCCATATTCAAAAGGCTAAATAGTGCTGGCACAGTGGGATAACACCAGAGCTAAAAGATAATGTATGCATGGTGCAAAGTGAGGGGCATAGACATGCATACATGCACAATGGTATATTCAAAAGTATAGCACCGTGCAATGTGTGTTAGCACAACCCCTTGTGCAGTGCTAATTACTGCCTATAAAAAGGCCCTCTAAACTCAGGGCAAACCACTGAGGGTGGTGTGGATACAGCAGGAAGCAAGATGGCAGTCGGCAACAATCCCTGAATGATCCACCTGATGGCAGCCATGCTGGAGGAGGAAGAGAGGGACAAAGGCCCCACTGGGCCACACTGTAGGCCGAGAAAAAGACATGCTGAACAGAATGTACTGGCCCAGAGTGTCTTTCAAGACACTCACACTGCTGACCACATTGTGGGCTGGTACAGACTGAACAGGGTAATGCTGAAGCAGTTTTGTGAACTTCTGCATAAGCAGCTGCAGTCTACCACCCAGCATCACCATGCCATGTCAGTTGAGGAAACACTTACAGCTGTGATGTGCTTTCTATCTACCGGGTCCTTCCAGACACCCGTTGGAGATACCATCGCCTCCTGACCCAATTCCTAGATGCTCTGCTGCCACATTCTGGTGAATTCATCATATTCCCCAGCATGGCAGCAGAGCACAGAGAAACCATGCAGCAATTCTATTGGGTTATGCACCTACCAGCAGTACTCAGTGCCATTGACTGCACCCATGTTGCCATTCATGCACTACCTGATGAAGTGGGCGACACCTTCCTCAACAGGAAGGGTTACCACTCCATAAATTGCCAGGTGGTGTGTGATGCAACTGGGTGTATCACCAATGTCCTTGCATGGTTCCCTGGCAGTGCACACAACGCCTTCATCTGGCACTAGTCACAGCTGTGCCGAGCCTTTGAGAAAGGCAGGATACCCAGTGAACACCTTATTGGTGAGTACCTGCAGCAGGCACAATCACAGTTCCCCCAATGGTGGGACAGTGCCACAATGGAGCACACAAAGGAGGTAGTGTGGGGGTGGGAGGGAAGGGTGCACAGGTGCACAGGAAGCCCGTAACAGTAGGAGCTGCAAACTGGACAGGGTATGTGACACAGTATACAAGTGCTAACCACTGTTAATGTTTCCACAGGTGACAGTGCCTAACCCTGGCAACATGGCTCCTAACACCTGTCCTCCTGACAGCTAATGTGGCCGAGGAGAGGTATAACGAGGCTCACATTGCAACATGGAATATAGTAGAACATGTCTGTGGCATGCTCAAAATAAGGTTCCGATGCCTGGGCCATTCCTGTGGTGCCCTACAATATGACCCTCAGAAGGTATGCTGCATATTCCTAGCTTGTTGTATATTGCACAACATGGTGCTAAACCATGGAATACACCTACCAGAATCTGAGGACATGCAGACAGTGACATCAAGCCAGAGGTCCAGGGGATAGTGGAGCAGCTTGATAGGTGTGAACCACACATGGCCAGGGGGGCCCAAGAGCAAAGGTCCAACATCATAAGAACCCTGACATAGATGGGCAGGTGAGTGATAACAACATGGACAACAGACATGATTCAAAACATGTATTTAATGTATAAACAGTAGAGTGACAGACACAGAATGGCGACAGGGTGTTAATAATACAAAGCATAAAGCATAGCACACAGGTGATACAGGTAATGTGGTGGAAAGTGGCTATGTACATAGAGGTGCATGTGAGGGGTGTAGGGACGTGAAGGCTGCAAAAAGGTGCGGTACACACATGGCATCATTGCCGTCTCCCTCTATGTATCCTCACAGATGCCCTTCCGCGTGAATGCTGAGGGGGTGTCCTGTGGGCAGAGGAGCCGAAAGACAATGACTGCAGAGACAGGAAGAACCTGGGATGACCCCGGCCAAGGCATGGGCTTGGTGTAGCCAGTGCAAATCACCTCCCAGTGTACCATGGAGTGCCCACGGATGATGGCATGGCATCAGTGCTGGCCGACCCTGACCTGGCACTCCGTGATGAGGAGGCATGCCGGGGGACACCACTAGCATGCTGACAGCCTGTGACGGTGATGCAGCGATGCCCAGCCATCACAAACTCTCTCACTGTGGCTGTGAGCTCCCTCACAGCCCCAGTGATGTCACCACAGACTTGGTGGAGGGCATTCAGGAACTGTGCCTGATGCTTCTACACAACTTGTTCTGCCTGCATAAGGTCAGCATGCACAGCCTCCCAGAGTTGGGCTAGTTCATGCCGTACATCCCTCCAGAAGTCATGCAGCTCCCGCTGTGCAGCACTCCATCGCAGAGGGTAGGAACTGCTGGGCTCCAGAGGAATCCTGTCCCTGTGGTGCATGCAAACTCTGGACAGTGAGTGGGGTTGGGTGGGTGTGATCTGCAGAGCAGGAGCGGCCCACACCCTGTGTGTGTGTGGTCCACACCACCTCACTGCCCGCTTTGGCCTGCATGTTGCATGTGTGGGTTGTTGGGCCATCAAGATTGCCACCCACAGGAGGGTGTGGCATAGGCTGGGCAGTGTATGTGGCTGCAGACATGGTAGCCACACAGGTGGCAGTGGTTGTGAGGATGGTGGTGGAGGTGGTGTTGGCAGTGGTGGTACTGGGGGCAGAGACCACAGGGGACTCTGGCAGCACAAAGGGTGCCAGGTGCCTTGTGGGTGATTGTGCAGAGGCTGCTGTGAGGCCACTGCTTTCAGTGCCCAACAGGTCCTCCAAGCCTAGTCTTATGTCTCACAGGGAGTACCCCCGACCAGTAATGGCATCAGTGTAGTCCATGGTGGGGATGTACATCTCCACATCATCATCATCATCATCTGAAACATCCCCAAATAATGCAGCTATGGACACCCCCTCAGCAGCTGCTTGAGCCATCGGCTTCAGCACACCGGATGTCAATAAGCGGTCTTCCCCCTCCTCCAACTGTTGCACTTCTGTGAGGACATCACCTTGCACTGTGGACTGAGAAGGACACTTTACGTTTGATGCACAATACACAGTGGCCCCAAACCAGTGGCACCACATGCAAACCACACCAGTGCTGCAATGATGCACATTGCAAGCCCAAAAAAGGTGACCCCAGCACACATACCCATACAGCCAATGTGCACGCACAACCACAGTTGGCAGGTAGATCACACAGGCATGCAGATCACACAGGCATGCACATGACCTTCGCCAGGTGTATGCAACACACCACATGCACACATGTGCAGACTACCACCAAGAGGGAGGTAATGGGTGCACCACCCAGTGACACACGTGTCAGCATGCTGCACCACATGGTGATGGTGTACCCACTGCCAATACACACCATGTGCAGTGGTACTTGGACAGTATATGCAGTGCACCATAACTGTGTCACAATGGCACATGCTGACAGTCCAACACTGCAAATACCCACACACCCAGATTGTGCCATACTACAACCAGGCCATCACAATGCACATGTGTGCACAGGCCAGGACAGCTGTGTGCCACAGCACAGGCAATGCAACCCATACACCCATGAAGTGCCAAGCATGCCATGTAGAGATACAGCAACATTTTATTTCGCCAGTGAAATTGGAAAGTTCACCTGGTGAAATATTTCGCAAAATTCACGCATTTTGCCAGAATTTCACCAGTGCAAAATGCGGAATTTCATGTAATGTTAAAAATTAAATAAAAAAATGTTTCCCCCCCCCTCCCAAAGACCCCACATCCCTGGTGTCTAGTGATCCCACCTCCTCCAGCTGATTGGCAGCCCACAATAGGAAGAATACCACCACCCCCACTGAGATTCAGCCCCGTTCCCCATCCACATAATTTGAAATAAACATAATTTCCCGTGTATCTAGTGAACCCACCCCTCTGGTCGATTGCCGGCCAAATGAAGAATAACCCTCCACCCAAGATTCACCCCCATTGTCCATAAGTACCACCTTCATATAATAAAAAAAAAAATTCCCTGGTGTCTAGTGGACCCCCCCACCCTGTCCAGTAGTACTAGTAGCAACCCCACCCCACACCCCAGCTAGTATCCTGCGTGGGCCACGACACAGTTCTCCACTCACCTCCATGGCCAGCAGCCCAGCAGCCCAGCTGAGTTATTTTACAAAATGAGCCAGTGAGCCCTTTTCAATGAATGAGCACATGTGTGCTCATTTCGGTGAAAAAGTCACTGACTTCATTAAAAAGAAGAGGCTGTGCCGGCGGCCAGCGCAGGGGATACTAGATGGGGGTTACTACTAGTACTACCGGATAGGATGGGGGTGAACCACTAGATACTAGGGAAAGGTTTTTATTATTATTATTACATAACGATGGCACTTATGGACAACAGGGGGAATGGATGTGAATCTCGGTGTGGGGGTGTTATTCTTCATTTGGCCAGTGATCAGCCAGGGGTGGGGACCTCTAGACACCAGGAAATTATGTTTATTTCAAATTATGGATGGGGACAGGCTGAATCTTGAGTGAGGGTGGAATTCTTCCCAATAAGGGACGGTAATTGGCTAGGGGTGGGGAATCACTAGACACCAGGGATGTGGGGTCTTTGGGAGGGGGGAAAACACTGTTTTTTTTATTTTTCTTTTACAGCACCTGTTCCTCCCATCTCTCAAATGTGGAATTTCGCCCATGGGTGGAGAAATTAGCATTTTGCTGGGTGGGGGGGGATTTCACATTTTGCATAACGAGGGGATTATGCAAAATATTTCACTGGACAAAATTTTTTAATTTCGCACAACACTAATGCCATGATGGTGCACATCCCTGTACTCACATGCCCGATGTAGCTCCAGCAATGTTTCACAGCCACCGCCCTCCACACCTGCCACAGCTACAGAATGGATTGTTGATGCCACCAATGCCATTATAGGGTCTGTCACAAGCACTGCCAGCTTTGGACCTCCCCCTGTGCCCTGCAAGGCATGATGGCATGCTGCCTCCTCCTCATTGGCCTTCCGCTGCATGTCATGCCACCGCTTGCATACGGCATCCATCGGTAAGTCACATCCATCCATGGCATTCACCTCCACTGTGATCTGGTCCCACATGTCCCACACAGCAGCATCCCTGGCCTTCTAATGCCGAATTGCCTGCTCCTTGGACTTGTACCCATCAGCCAGGGCCTTCAGCTCCTCCCTGGAGAACTTGCAGGACCATAGCCTTGCACTTTCATTAGAGGCACCTGTGTGGAGAAGTAAATTGCCAGTGATCAGTGGCTGTCCTGTAGTGTGTGTGTGTGTGTATGTGTGTGTGCATACGTAGAAGTGGCCACTACACATGACTGAAGGGTCACAGTGTGGCATAGGCTCTGGCTGTGCATCACAGGGATGTGTGGCAATACTCACATCACATGCTGCACATGCCCAACACTGTCCTGCACATGTTTGTCTGATGGTGTCTGCCACATGACGATGTGTCTGCGACACAGGAATACAGGCATCACCCTGCAGTGTGAGTGCAGCACCAGGATCTGTGTGTTGTCTGCACACCAACAGATACATGCCTGGTGGTGGCCACATGGTCCAGTGATGATGGCAGAGTGCACAGTGTGCCTTGGGTGATGCACAGCATAGCATGGGCTACATGTACACATGATGATGGGACAGCACCATACATGTATACACTATGTCTGTGTTGTGTGCTGTGCCCGCCCCCCTGGGGCTGTACTGCATACCTGTGGATGCACATGGGCATCTGTATGTGTGTCACAATGTTTGCATCTGTAGCCACAGCCACATCGTAGACCTGTGTTACGATATAACAAGAGTACTGCGCTATGACTGTGCATACCTGCATGCTGGACCTGCTGCTTCTGTGGTTGACATAATCTGCAGTACCTGTTACATGACATCCCAGTGATGCTCCATCAGAAGAACAGTGGTCCCATAACAGTGTAGCAGTACATACACATTGTTGCAGAACAATATAGCATGATAATTACCTATGGACATCTACCTGTACCTGTGAAAGTCGTGTCCTGGGACACATTGAAGCCTAGTGTTGTCAGCAGGGTTGTCTTTCTGCTGCTTGCACTTCCAGGTAGCTCAGCAGGTGGGGCTGAGGCACACCTTAAATAGCCCGGCTGGGCAATCCACACATGGTAATGCATGCAAATGAGGCCACAGTGAGATGCTAATGTGGTGGATTGCATTCCAAAGGCCTAAGAAGGATCATTTGCATACCACCTTTGAATACTGCAAAATTTAGTGCCGGGCAAATGTGATTGCAAAGGGCAAATTGTTTATGCCACTGGACAGCACTATTTGTTTAGCGCCGGGCTACGTCATTTTGCACCACTCCTAAGGTGCATGCGTGATGACATCATCATGGTGGAGGTCACGCAAGGATCACACATACTCACTGGTGGCAGTCTGGCGTAGTATGGAGCTGTAGTATTTTGTGCTGGGCCGTACACAGCTCACGTGGTGCTAACATACACGCTGTCATTTTGTGACCTACACAGCTCCTGTCAGCACTAGTGTCAGGGTGGTGCCAAAAGGCTTACAAACCATGACAATGGTGAGCAGAAGGCATGTGAGGGTGGTAGTGCAGAGGGACCAGAGGTGGGGGGAGGCCAAGATGGCTAATTTAGTTCAGCTGGTGATTGCCAGGGAGTGGCAGCTGTTTGAGGAAGTGCACTGGGGGACAGGCCACAGCACCAGATGTGGGCCTCGACTGTGCACCACCTGTCCCAACACACAGGGGTGGACTGCAATGGGGAGCAGTGCTGGCACAGGTGCATTGACCTGCAGCAATGGGAGAGAACCAGACTGGGCCACTTCAGGTGCATGGTGCGGGATGGCACTGTGCCTGTGCCTGGTAAGTGGACACCTTACTTAGAGCAGTACCTTTTGCACATCAGTGGGTGTGGGCATTCATGTAAACCCTACACATGTGGGTACATGTATGTCTGGAGTCACTGCACGCATGCCTGCAATGCTGCTGGGTATGTCCCAGGCAGTGGACTGTGTGCAGCACTATGGGTACAGTGGTGCCTGTGTGTGGGCCAACAGTGCCTGTGTCTGTGGGCGTACATGTGATGTGCATCGCTGGACCCATGTGACAGTTCACGGGTTTGTCCGGCACTGGCTGTGTGGCACATGTACATTGCACATACAGTGCACATGTGTACCATACGACAGCTGCATCTTGGGGAGGGCACATTGCACTGCCTGACAGTTGCGCATTGTGTACCTGGCACAGGTGGGGTGGGTAACTGCTGTTCATGATGGTACTGCCCTGGTTCATTCCCTTCACTCTGCAGACTCAATACCAGGGGCATGGACCAGGAGCACAGCCAGAGGGGCAAGGGAACCAGTCAGCAGGATGACACCAGCAGAGACAGGCAGCAGGATACAGCATGTGAGTATGCTCCTCTGTTGTCTGCCTGTGTAACATACCTAGCTGGGCTGGGTAGGTTTGGTACCCTTTACACCACCGTATGTGCATGTGCCCTGTATAATGTCACCGGTCCTGGAGGCACATGGCCAGGGGGCTGCCCATGATGATGTGCTGCTGGGGAGGGCATTGCACAAAACTTATGCTGCCTGTGGTGTGGTGCACCTGGATGCTGCCTAGCCTGCCCACATAGCCTGTGAGCCTGTGTTGTGGCGGCACATGGCTCTCCGTAGCCCTGCAGTGCTGAGGCATGTTGTGTCCTGCATGCACATGCCATGCAGGGGTCATGCTGTGCATGATGCTCTAGGATGCATGGGCATGCAACCTCCATGGTGCTGCTGTCCTGTCATGCCACTTTTGCACCTTGGGTATCGCATGCCAGCCATTCAGTGGACCTGTGTCACATATGTGTCTGTCACATAGTGATATGGGCTTGACAGCCACCTTGCACCTGTGCATTGTAGTGCACATGGTGGCCTACAGTACACCGTGGATACGTTTATCACCAACATTGTGCTATGCAGGGTGCACTGTTCTCCAGCTGTGTTCTCCAAGGGTGTAGGCAGGCATGCACACTGTACACATTTGTGTACGCAATGTTGTGTGCATGTCCAACCCATCTCCCTCTTTTGTTCCAATACTCATTCTACTGTGCGTATTAGGGTTACTGTAGGCTTGCCTAGGGGACTGATATGTGTACAGCCTGTGTAGGGTGTAGAGGTGTCATCTGACATTTGTCTTCTTTTTTTGTACTGGGGCCAGCATTTTGGGGAGCTGCGTACCATGACACTAAAGGGGGGGCAGTAGTTGTAGAGTATGTGCAGATTGGACATGTCTGGCTATACTCCAGTTCTCCATGTGTGCTGTGCATGCTATATCTGCTACCATTCCACAGTTGTAGTGTACTGTTGCATGTGCCCAGCTACAGCTGTGTACTGTGCTGCAGGACACACGTACATGTGCTGTGACCCTGTTTGCACAGTGTACACTGTACACCAGCCATGTGCTGTGTTGTGCTCATGCCTGTGAGCAGCTGGGTGGGTGTATTGTCAGGTTCCCATGGTTGCATGTCTGCCCACAGCATTCTGTCCTTCCCTGGGGCCACATCCTGTGTTCTGCAGTGCTCCACAGTGTCAACACACCCTTCTTACATGGGCATCATTCCCCCTATAGGTTCACGTCAGAGCTCACTGTGGGCCAGGTGGCCAGAGGAAGAGGAAAGATGGGATGACCTTCTGCATCAGCGTGTACACCAGCAGTGCACCATCATCGAGCAAAAGGCTGTCCTGATTAGTGAGACCAGGTGACTGGTGAACATACTTGAGTGGAGGCTCCCTGCAGAGACCCAGGCCCAGGCTTTCAATCATTAATCCCCCCACTTCCCTTGTTATTCACCCTTCCCTGTTTCCCCACAACCCCCTACCCCTGTTTTGGTTTTTCTTTCTCTTGTAAATAGTTTGATGATGTTTTGTGTGTTGTTTCCTTAATACATATTCTTCTACTTGCATTCCTGTGTCCTGTCTCTTTCTTGGGAAACTGTAGTCACTGTCACTGCTTTGGTGTGTTGCACCAACTGTCCATCTAGTTCACCATGGTGACTGACATTCTGGCCTATCCTGTGACACTGGTCTCTTGACAGCTTTCCGTGCACTGTCTATGACTGCACATGTGGCAGTGGGTTTGTTTGGACATGGTGGGTTTCTCCTCCACTTGGATGTCACTTTCTGTTCTCCATGTGTACTCTGCATGTTGTATGTGTGCTGTAGGTGACATCTGTCATGTGTCTGCCTATGGACATGATCTGTTCCCTGTTCCTTGGGTGCACCACCTTGGCATTGCCTGGGAGGGGGGGGTCCTTGATCTGTGGGCTTGTATGGGACTTTATTCATGTGGCCCTGACTGCCATCCATCCCCCGTGTCCTCTCACTATGTATCCTGTGGAGTGCAGTCCCCTGCTCTGTGTTAGGGATCCTTGTCCCCCCCCCCGGTGCACAGTGGGCAATGATTGGGTCCGTACTGCCACACACACAGGCTTGGCTTGTTCTTTTTGTGGGTCGCATCACCACTGTCCCATTTCTGCACCTTTTTCAAAGTTCACATCCATACAGTGCTGCTGCATTTTTGATTTTCTCTTTCATGTTATTTTTTTTGTTTTTTTAATTTTTGGTTCCTGTGTATTTTTCTGGTATTGTCTTTGGTGATTCATTTGCTGTTGTTTGTGTTGTACACTGCTGTCTGCTCTGGTGTTCACATTTTGGGCTGCACTGTTTTGCATGCGCCCCCAGTGAACATGTTTCTTCTGTGCACTGTGCTGCTGTTGCTATTTGCACTGCCTGGTTGCTATATTTTTAGAGTTGTCTTCTTTGCTGTTTTCAGAGCTGTCTTGTTTGTCGGGCTATTTTTGCGCTGCATTCTCAGCCCTGTTTGCATGGCTTCATTTGCACGCCATATTCAACTGATTTAGCCCCAGGGCTATTCCTTTGAATATAACATGCGAATGATTCTGGGCTAATTTTGCACACCGGGCAGTACTAATTTTGCCCTTGGGCTAAGTTTTGAATATTGGGCCCTGTTATATTCTGACCTTTCTTAAAGTCTGATTGAAAATCTGTAATTAAATTAGTGTATGTCTGTCAAGATACTATAAAAGTTTCCTATAAATCAGGTTCTCAAAGATTTTAAGTACCATAGGAAGAATAGAAATAGGTAGATAACAATTAGGATCAGAGTCTGCTCCTCCTTTAAAGATATGAATAATATTAGCTGTCTTCCAGTCACCTGGTAATTGAGCAGTCTGTAGCGAAAAATTAAAAAGATATGCTAAACGCTTATAAAGGGTTTTTGCACCAATCTTGTAAAAAACAGGAGCAATGTCCCCACAGCCTGCACCCTAACCAGTATCAAGATTGAATAACTCCTTATAAATATCTTCATTGTGAATATCAGTAAAAGAAAAAAAATTGCCTATTTAATTTTAATTTAATTTAATTCAATAGAAAAATCAAGGTCCAACTCTGGTGCTGAAAGATTGGAATATTCCCTTTCAAACGTTTGACTAGCCTCAGTAAAGAATCTATTAAAGGCAAACACTTGTTCCTTCAAATTATGGAGAGCCATGTAAAAGTAATTTAGAGAGTGATGACACATGATCCTTCCCCAACAAAGTGTTTATGCCCTTCCAAGTCTTACTAGGATTTTGTGTAAAGTCTGACAATTGTTCTTTATAATACTTAAACTTAGCTTTCCTAATTTCCTCTGTACATTTATCTCTACAAACCTTGTATACAAGTTAATCCTGAGGATCCTTTGTAATCCTAGTTTTCTTCCAGAGGTTTTCTTTATCCTTTAGAAGTTTTTTTAATTTAGTAGAAATCCATGGGGTCATTTTATTTTTAACCTTTTTACTAACCATGGGTGCGTGTTTATTTATACTGGACAATAATGATGATTTAAAATATTCCCAGGCCACGTGAATATCTGGACATAAATACATTAGGGAACAATCTACGTTATATACATTTCACAAAACGCTTGATCATTAAAATGTGTGACGTTGCGAGTAAATATAACACGAGATGGAGACTGCATCTCCACTTGTTTTCTGATACAAGCAGTGTAACAGTGATCGGTGATGTCAGGGTTGAACACAGAAGAAATTTATTTATGATATTATTGCTTACAGTATACAGTTGCTATATAAAGGTGCATATTACCCATTCAATATATAGATTGCTAAAAATGTAGTAGCGTGACTGGGGTAGACTAAGAGGGGGAAAGATCAATATTGAAAAAAGGAACTGAATAATAGTTGCTGTAATTGCCTTACAGGCTGCTGCCACTAGGATTCCTGCAAAGCTTTTTTGTTGATTTGATCTCTTTCCCCAAGGCTGCCTCCCCAGGGCCAATTGTGAAAAGTCCGGTTCTGCAGTATGCCCTCCATTTGTTTATACGTTGGAGCAATATCCCTCCAGAATGTGTTAATCATGTTGCAGTCCCTAAAAATGTGATAGGAATCCCCACTCCTCCACAGTTTCTCCAGCATCTGTCAGACCCCTCCCTGGTGTAGTGTTTTGTGCATGACAGAGTTAGGAAATACTTGCTCACCACCTTCTATTGAAATTCTTCCAATCGTTGGAGGTTGAAATCCAGACCCCCGATTCCCTTCCAGTACCATTCTTGTATCTGTAGCTGTGCCTCTGCTTCCCTGGCCTTTGACTGTGAACAGGAGGCTTCCAACTTAAATGTATAACAACTCACCAAACTGGAACTGTGCTTCCTGGTGGTTATCCCCAAAACAGCATTTTCCAGAAGGTCACAAGTGGGTGTGGGTCCCTTAATAGATCTTTTTTTTTTTAAACTCTATTTATTCACCTACCTAACCAGGGCATCTCTCAGGCTTACTCGCTCAGCTCCACAGCTCCGTACCACCAGTCTGAACCTCATTCCCCGACAACTACATCGGGATCAGGACTCCAGCTCTCCTGACTCCTTAGAGAGGCCCATGGTCCTCAGGGGAGAGTCGAGGATTGGGCCGACATTGGATGTGTGGGCCTGGGCTACTGGAGATTGCTGTCGCCTCACCCAGCAGTAGAGGTTTTTCTTTTTTTTTGCATTTTCTCTCCACCCCACCCTCCCTCTTTTGTTGCTCAGACATGACATGCAATGACATTCCTACATCTGCCGAAGCTCCACCCTCTGTCTTACAGTGGCACTGCAAGTTTCATGGCTCATCCCTGACTGCTGCCAGAGGCCACTCAGGAGCAACACAATCCCTACACTCTCCCCGGGAAGGGAGAGCAGTCCTCTGGATGCTTCATCCCTTTCTGCCCCTGTCGACCCCCGATGGCCCAGGCTCCTTCCCGAACCCGGGTCACCAGCATGGCACGAGGTGAGGCAACTAGTGCCTTAACCCTCAGCTCCACTGGGCCAGCCCCTTAATAGATCTTGAACCCCAGATTCCTCTCTAAGAAAGGCTACCACCTATAGATAGCCAAAAAAACTATGTTCCCATAAAGTGATATTCTCCCCTGAATGTATCAAAGGGATTTCATTAGTTGATCATTGAGGAACAGTGAAAATCTCAATAGGCCTTTGATTTCCAGCCTCATAAATGCTGCATGTCTTGGGTGGTGAAAAACCTGCATATGGGGTTAATTTGGTGAATCTAGTGATACTATTTTGACTCTGAAGGTCTCTTTTGACTTTATTCCAAATATTGCACATCTGTCTGGTTCATGGGTTTGACGCTGCACCCTGTGATGTTCCCCAGTGGGGCACATGGACCCAAATAATAGAGTGCAGTCCTACATTACTAGTCTGTTCCATCATCAGTCAGACATTTTCTGCAACGTTTCTGTTGTAGGCTATTTGCGGTAGTGTTTGTGCCATCTGGTAGTATACCTTTAAGTCAGGCAAACCTAGTCCCTCTTCCCCCTTTGGCTGTGTTAGAACCTGACATTTTACCTGGAGTTTCCCTCCCTGCCACATAAAGTGGTGAAGAACTCTATTTAATGCTGTCTTCTCTCAGGATATTCAAGGGTAAGGTCTGAAATAAAAATAAAAATCTTGGGAGCACATTCATCTTGACTTAATCCAGCCTACCTAAAAGAGATATGGGAAGCAGCTTCCATCTTTTCAGATCAGTCAGAATGTCTGTGAGTAGTTTCTTGTAATTAGCCTGCTATAGATGGGACAGCTGCACGGGATCTGAATTTCTAAATATCTTATCTAAGATGTGGTCCATTAACATGGAATTCTAGCCAATAACTCTGGTGTCCTCTCCCCTCTAGCAAACATTATCGCTGTCTTTCCTACATTAATTTTAAATCCGGAAGCCCAGCCATATTCAGTCAGTATTGTTTCAAGGATTAGGAAGGTTCTAAGTGGCCATTAGATAAAGCATGGTTATCAACTGCATAGAGGTAGTTTCTGCTTTCATCCCCCACCACCACTATACCTTCAAAACACAAAGCATGTATTTAAGATTGCTGTTATCGCAGTAGAATACTGAATCAATCAGAGAGCAGCTTTCACAATGCTGATGGCTGCGTAATGCCTTGAGCAGCACTGAAGCCAGCTGTTAAAATAAAATAAAAACAGCAAAATGTTTAAACAAACCACAAAACTTATAAACTGCTGGTTATATATCAAATACACAATAGCTTGACTCAAAATAGGTGATTTATCATCACTTGTGAGTGGCCAGGACTTTTATAACTAATTTGTGGCTTCCACTTTTGAGTTATGGTTCTACCCCCTCACGCTTGAACATGAATTGCATCATTACGTCAGCCAATTGTCCGTAGTAAAATGACAAAATGTGACTATACATTCTATTTCATGAGACTATGTTTAATTTATGGCACCAAGTGCAGACAGCCAGAGTACAACCCTTGACCCTGGCGCTTCAACCCACACTCAGTGTCTTTGCGAGGGGGCAAGTCTACTCTGTGTCAGGAAAGAACACCTATTATAATGTGATTCCCTAAAGGCACAGACACCAAAATTAGTGATATTAGCTCATATACATAGAAATAAAAGAAAGGACTCACATTATATTAGTCCAAAAGGCTGCTGCCACCATCGTTGGCCATCTGGCACCTTTTCTGAAACGGCCACAAGCTCCCCTGCTCAGCGCATGAATCCCGGCCAGAGTAGCACCTCGAGTTGCTGCCCAGGCTCAAATGGAGCAGAACTGTTACTTTTGTGCCTGATTTTGAAACTTTTAAAATGAACCAGCTAAAATTATTTGCATTTGCCTGTAACTGTATTTAAAAGCTTAGAGTCACTGCAAGCCCAGGACCTGTGTTCTATCTGAAATCCCCCCCGTGCAAATCTCACTGGGGACTGTTTGTTAATTTGTAAAGTGCATTTCCAGTTGTAACTGAATTACCCCCCTGTGAGAAACTCATTTGGGGACTGTTTAACTTCTAAGTGCTATTCCAGTGTGCAGAATTTGAGTTTGCCCTGCTAGTAATCACCTTCGTTTTTGAATCACAATAGTACCTGATAGCCAACAGCCCATTTGCTCTTCTCCCCACACCCACTACCAGCCGCCCCAGCAAGTTAATCTTTTGCCTGTGTTGCATATTTAATCCCCCCTCTCTCTTCATTCTCCCGAAGAGACCACCCCCTCCCTGAGGAGACCAGAGGTCGCGAGGGCCTGCTCTGAAGCCCTCCCTGCCCAGAAGCCCCGAACCCGAGACACACCAGGTAATTTCTACCTTGATCCAGGCTGCTGCCACCATCGTTGGCCATCTGGCACCTTTTCTGAAATGGCCACAAGCTCCCCTGCTCAGCGCATGAATCCCGGCTAGAGTAGCACCTCGAGTTGCTGCCCAGGCTCAAACGGAGCAGAACTGTTACTTTTGTGCATGATTTTGAAACTTTTAAAATGAACCAGCTAAAACTATTTGCATTTGCCTGTAACTGTATTTAAAAGCTTAGAGTCACTGCACACGAGACACACCAGGTAATTTCTACCTTGATTTTCCCATTAGCTCCTTATATTGTTTTGCCACTAGAGGGAGCCTGATTAAGTTTGAACAATTTGCTCCCAATATCTCACTTGTCACATTTTACTGCTCTCTAGTAGCTGCCTTCACTTGGTGATCACCCCCTCATCACTCCCTCATCACCCCCTATCAATTGTCGAAAGCTATCCCGCCATTGTGCACTCCCCAGATCAGCCTCCTCCTCCTGCTCCTGTCAGGCAATGTCCACCCAATCCGGGCCTGGCAGCACTGGTCCTCCCAATCTCCTGGGCTGCGCATTGCTTCTATGAACATCTGTAGCCTCCTGAAAAAACTGGACTCTCTACACTGCTGGGTGACGCTTCATAAACCTGATGTTGTTGCCCTGGTTGAAACCTGGCTGTCTCCCTCCACTCCTAACTCTCATGTCTCTCTCCCCGGCTACACTCTCCACCGGTTGGACCGTGTCGGCAGGAGAGGTGGGGGCTGTGTCTTCTATTTGAAGGATTCTCTCATGGGGCTACCACTCCCCCCGCCTGACCTCGACCATAAGGCCCAGGCACTTACTCTAAAGCTGTCCCCTGACCCAGCTAGAGGACTAGTATTCCTAACCGTAGCTTACTTACCCCCCAAGAACCAATCCCAGGCCCTGGGCCCACTAATTGACTACCTCACCTCCCTACCCAACTCATCGGACCAAATCTTGGTGGGCGACTTGAATATAAACTAGCTCTGCCCCTCATCCTCCTCCCACTGTGAGGCTTTCAATTCAATTGACCTAACTCAACTGGTCTCACAGCCTACTAGAAAAAACCCTGGGGGGAGACAAGCACCCTCCTGGATGTGGTCCTCACCAACAGGCCAATCCGCATCCACAACATCCAAATCCTCCCTGACTGCCTCAGTGACCACTCCCCTGTGCTTTTCAACTGGGAAACCCCTGGGCTCTCATCCCCGGTCAAAACCACCTCTCGAAGGCGGCTTAGGCCTTGGGGACTCATAGGCCTTAAGTGCTTCCTTGCCCACACTGATTGGTCCCCTCTGGCAGGGGCAACCAACATTGACTTGGCCCTGGCCTTCTTTGTAAGCACTTTCAACTTTGCCTGTGATATCTTTGCTCCCATAACTGCTAGGAGGTCCAAAGTGAAACATGCCCCTTGGATCACCCCTGCCCTACTGTGGCAACTTAAGCAACGCGACAATCTTTGGCACCTAGCTGTTGCTTCTGGCCATTCAGCTGACAGGCAGTCCTATGCTACCGCCCACAACCAGTGCACCTGGGCCATCCGCACAGCAAAGGCGGAATACTACCAAGCCTCTCTTACCTCCTCCTGGGGGAACCCCAGGTGCTTCTGGGACAACATCAAGGAACTGAATGGTCACTCCCAGTCCCCCTCTCCTTCTCTTCTCAACATCAATGGTACCGTCTCCTCTGACCCTGCCCTCATTGCCACCCACCTCAATAACTCCTTTACCGACCTTAGCTCAGTACTTCCTGGTAACTTTTTCAGTCCACCTCCTCCATCTGTACCACCACCCATTGCCGCCCCTCTTTCCACCTGCGTCGTGTCACCATGCAAGAAGCTAGGCCTTACTTGCTAAAAGCCCTAAAAGGTAACACCATCGGTAATGACTCACTTGATCCCTGCCTTTTACGTCAGGTCCTGGATCAGGTCCTCTCACCTATTACGTGCATTTTCAACAAATCACTCTGTCTCGGACAATTCCCTCTGCCTGGAAGATTGCCACAGTTACCCCTGTCCATAAAGGTGGTGACAGGACTCTTCCGGGTAACTACCGACCCATCTCAATCCTCTCCCCTCTCTAAGGCATTAGAGAAAATTGTGGTGTCCCAAGTCTCTGACTACCTCTGTAAGTACAATGTTCTCTGCCCTGAACAACACGGGTTCAGAGCAGGTCATAGTACCAATACAGCACTCCTGGAATTTTCCAACTTCCTCCATGCCTCCTTGGACTCTGGTGCCCTGGCTGGTGCTATATTCATTGACCTGTCTAAAGCATTCGATACTGTTTCCATCCTCATTTGCTCTCCACCCTCGACCTAATAGGCTTTGCCTCAGGACCTGTTTCCTGGTGCACCAGCTATCTCTCCACCCGCTCCCAATGTGTGAAAGTCAATGGTACCCTCTCTGAAACATGCCCCATTCGCTCTGGGGTGCCGCAGGGCTCAATTCTTGGACCCCTACTATTCTCACTCTTTCTTAACTCCCTACCCAGCAGTTGTATGGGTAAGATGCTTCTCTATGCTGATGATGCTGTTCTCGTTGCCTCCCACAATGACCCCATGCTGCTACAGAACTCCCTCCAACTAGTCTTTGACTCTGCAGCTACCTGGTTCACTGAGCACCGACTTGTTATCAACCTTAAGAAAACAAAACGATGCTCTTCTCCCTCCCAAAATAAGTACAGCAAGTTTCCTTAGCTGTCCACTCCACACCAATCTCGTCATTGACCAGGTGCAGTCCTATAAATATCTTGGTATAACCTTTGACCCTGCACTTTCATTCCATGGACATATATCTGCCCTAAATTCTGTGCCAACTCACGGCTAGGCATTCTTTACGGCACAAAAATGCCTCCTCCTGATGCCCTCCACCTGGCTGTCACCTCCTCTGTCATGTCTCTCATTGACTATGGCCTTCCAGTCTATGGTTCAGCAGATCAGACTGCCCTCAACAAGGTTCGCCTCACAGTTAATAAGGCCTGCAGACTTATCACTGGTGCTCCCAGACTCACTCACACATGTGAGCTCTCACCCTGGCTACCCTACTCAACCTGGAAGGCGACTCATGTATCAGACATGCCAGCTCACCTTTAAAACCTCGTAGACCTATCCCATAGGCCTATCCAACTCCATTACGCCATACTGCACGACCCTGATCACGCACAGCTCGTCCAAGAGCTACCCTAGTTATTCAGAGCCAGGACCTCTCAAGGTCAGAGGGCATTCCCCTACCGTGCGCCCCACTGGTATAACTCCCTCCCTGGCAGTGTCTCAAACTCACTAACCTTAGCTTGCTTTAAGCCCAGGCTCAGAAACTTCCTGCTTAGCTCTCACAGATGCAACTGCCGCTAGCCTAGTGTAAAAAAAAAAAAAAATATATATATATATATACTCTGTTTGACAGTGCTCACTGGTGGCTCCCCCCCCCTTTCCCTACTAATTCCTCCTCCTCCCCTATCTCCCTCCATTCTACCCCCACCAGCTCTCCCCCTACCATAAGTTTTGTACCTTTCGTTTTCTTTTGCTTCGTTGGAGATTGTATTCTATTGTAACAAAATTGTAATTGAACTGTAACTTTTTTGTTTGTAAGTACTGTGTCCCTTGTACTACTGTTCTGATGTCCTCTTTGTGACGAAGTACCTTTGTAAATGAGCCTCTGGCTCAAAGGTTTCTAAACTGATGTTTAACTAAATAAATAAATAAAATTCAGACAGCAGTAAATATTCCAATACATCCTTAAGTTTCCAGTAAATTTTTATAAAACATAGTCATCTCATAGAATCCATATATTGCTGCCCTGAAATAGTCCAAGCAAGAGCTGAACTAGAGAAGCAGACTAAAAAGGGCTGGAGTAAAATATTGTAACTAAAAAGTGCCACAGAGTGCTGGCTCATCGGCGCAGTGATTGGATTTCTGCTTGCAATGCCAGTGACCCGGGTTCGGGAATGGACCCAGGTACTGGAGGGCTGGCCAGAGAGAGAAGGCTTGAGCATCGGATGATTGCTTGCCTTCTCTTGGGGGGAGGGCAGGGACATGACCCAGCACTTGCTGACCCCTGGCTGAGGTTGGGGGTATGGCAACGCGCGGGGTCCCACTAGCTAATGGGGTGTGGTGAACATCAGCGTGCACCATATGTTAGTGGCATGCCACACCCCCAAGGAGCAAATAGAAAAAGAGCCCCATGGCCAACCAGATGACAGTCACCAGCTCCTGCTGCCACAACACTTTGAGCAGCGCATGAACCATCCCAGCAGCACCCGGGCCAAGAATAGCGCTGTCCGCCTCACTGGTGTCTTCCCCCTTGGAGGAGAGGGACCTACCTGGTGAAGGGTTCCATCCAGGTTACCTGGGGGGGGCTGCAATATGGGGTGATGGGTGGCTGCATCGAGGCAGGGTGGCAGCATGGGGCATAGGAAGGCCTGAAGGAGAGGCTGGTCTGGAGCTGAGGGGAATAAAAAAAAAAGTGCCACAGACAGAACAAACCAATGGAAAAGGAATCAATATTACCCAGCGATGATATTATTGCTAGAAAATGAAATAATATCAGCTAGAATCAACAGATAACCATTGAGGAGATACAGAAGAGGATGTTGCAGAGATATGGATTGGGAGAGTATAAATAGTTTTAAAACAGTGAACTTTGACCAGGTTTTTTTTAGATTTAGGGAAAATGGAAGGGTGGTAGTGGAAAGAAGAGAAAAGAATTCAGTACCGAGAGTCCAATAAGCATATATAAAAAACAGACTTAATTACACACACCACAACTTTTCAAAATTAATTTAGATTTCAAAAATGGCTCCTACTCAAAACGTAAATGGACCACAACTGTTATTAGAATCAATGGAACTGAGCAAGGCTATCCGAGCCCCTGGTCCAGTACAAGTAATGGACCAATGTCTAGTAAAAAAGGCAGCCCAAAACAGGATGCATAGTCAGAGCTCCATGTCAAGTAAAGACTTTACAAGAGCTATGCTGTCCTCGCTCTGAGTCCCATGTGTTGTTAGTTTTATTTCTGAAAAAGAGGCATGAAAAATATGATTTTAGTAGATGAAATAATGGAAACAATTTGTATTCTTCGTTATTATAAAACCTAAATTAATTCACATTTAAAAACACAGCTGGGTGAGTACTCTCCTTTCTGTTAAAACACGAAGCAAGGGTACTTGTTCTCCTCTCTCTCAGCAATTCCTGCACTTCTACCCTTATGTGAACTTCTCTGGTGGTTGAAGGCAATCCACACATGGTGTCTGGGTGTGAGGCACCAATATACAGATTTTCAGGTGGTTGAAGCCATATGCACCCTAATCATCCTTAGATCAGAGCATGCCAGGATATGTGTCATTATTAGTTACTGCATACAATTAAGGTACCAGTGCCCCCCCCCCACACACACACACACTGCTGCTTTCAAAGCCTGCAATTTTTTTTTCAAATAACACCAATATTTTCACTTGTTTTAGATTGTTAGAGGGGTTCTTGGTCTCATTTTTCAGCTGAATTATGATAAAGCCTGACCACTGCAACAAAGTGACCTCCTCATCGGTCAGGAAAAAGGAATCACATTTTACCTTGCCATTCTGTGCTGTGGTTCTCCTGTTTTCTCTGTATCTTATGGAGAATCCACTCTCTGGCTTCATTGCTTATATCAAGTGCCCTGGCCAATTAGAGGTTCACTGGGGAGCTCACCAGTTAGGAGAAGGCCACTATTCTCCTGCATGCAGTTCAGTAGAAAGGGGTTGGCAAGCTCAACCCATTTCATTTACAGTATGTTTTTATAAGATTTATAGGGGTACACCTGGTGTGTGACAAAACAAAAGTATACAATTAAGGTACCAGTGCTCCCCCCCCCCCCCACACACACACATATGCACTCTACTGCTTTAAAAGCCTCATGGCAGATTTAGCTTGCTACTAAGGGTGGAAGACACTGCAGAACAACTACTGCTCACTTCTAGTGACTTTTCCGGTTCTGCATCTGCTTGTGAAGATGGACCTGCACATTGTGGAGATGATAACGTAGCTACTATGTGTGTCGGTGACTGTGTTTGACTCTGTCTCCCATGAGTGATTCAACTCATCTAGCAACTGTAATTTGTAGTGCTCTACGGCATCTGTTTTTGGAAGATGTATAGCATTGAACCTGGGATCTAAGACAGTTGCAAGTATGTAGTGTTTTGATTTTGTCATTACAACTAATCTGTCATTGTTTTGTAAGCGCTCGTACATTCTCTTTACAAGATTTCCGTGATACTGCCGACATGTTGTCTGAGCTTCAGATCTGTCTTTTTCTATCTGTAGAGTCAGAACTCTCAGATGATGTGAAATCAGCTTTATGAGTATGATTACTTGACTCAGAGATGCACCTTCTGAAGACATGTCCATTGTAGCTGTCTCAAAAGAAGCCAGGATGCAGCACACTGTTTCCATTAATTAACACTGCAGCACAGAAAGCATGATACTATCTCCTATAATGTAATTGCAGCAATACTCATGTACAGCTTGTTTTTGTTCCAAGAGGAGCTGCAGCATATAAAGAGCTGAGTTCCACTAAGTGGAAACATTTTGAATCAGCTTTTGCTGGGGCAGCTTGTGTTTCTTTTGCAGTTCAAACAATATCCGTATGGCCTTGATGGAATGTGAAAAGTGAGTCACAATTTTGTGCAAAAAGCAAACATACCATCCACTTGTGTTTCATTGCTCAGGAACCCGTGACAATTAAATGTATGCAATGTGCATAGCAAGAAGCATGCATAAACCCTCCATCCTGTACTGCTTTCAAGATGTTGGCTCCATTGAAACTTAGTATAAACCCATTTGTGAAAGAGCTCATTTAGTTCCTGCAAGATGTTTGCAGCTGTATAATTTAGCCCAAACTTGTTTATATGCTGCAACGCCATCTTTTGGAGTGTCTTTGTTTTTGAAGAAACACAAGAAAAAGTGACCCAATGAGCAGTAAGGGACATATAATCTATATTTTGACTGCTGGTCCACATATCTGTTGTGACATGAATGACCCCACCCTCTGCAGTTTTAAGTGCAAGCATCACTGTTGCTTTTAAAGCCTGATAAATGTTTGGTATTTCAACATAGGAAAAGTACCTTTGACAAGGAGCATTGTAGCGAGGCTCTACAAGTTTCATGAGCTCCCGAAAATCCTTATTGTCTACTAAAGAGTATGGGAGAAGGGCTCCAGCTAACAATTCACCAATTTTGTGAGTAAGATGAAGGCTCCTTGGATGATTTTTGGTAAAAGTATTATTCTGCTCAAATGCTTGAGACAGTGTTAGCTGCTTACAGCATGTCCCTGCTGGTTTATTAGACACTGTGCTTCAATGGCCAGATGGACGTTGGGATGGTGGACTTGGACTTATACATTCAGTGCCATCACTGGATGTCAAACTGGTGCTAATGGTGTGGGTGTTGGTGGTATTGGTGGTCCTATGGTGGGCAGTGGTTCTGTTCACGTGAAGTTCAGACAATTCAGTTTGCATTTCAGATTCTTGATCCTCCTGACCCTTCTCATTTTCATGTGTGGTCTGGAAGATAGAGACCATGGGCTGGATTAACAAAAGGCAACTTAGGACACAAGGCAACTTGCATCTCAAGCAATGGTGCAAGTAGCACTTGTGTCCTGAGTTGCATCTTGGTAGGATTCACAAAGGCAGCCTATGACATGCCGCAGGTTGCCTGTGCCCAACAGCACCAATGCACCTGAAACCCCCTTGCGACAGGGTGTAAGGGGGTTTAAGGCTGCAGTTGCACCCTATTCACAAAGGGTGGCTGCTACATCCCACATCATAATTCAGGAACAATCCTTTGTGGACATCTGTCAAAGACCACTTATGCCAACTATGAGGTAGCGTAAGTGTTCTTTGCCATCCATAGGGGGTTGCCACTGTGCCCCAGCTCTACAGCCCCTGTGGGCAACAGCCCCCCAACAGCCCCAGTTCTCAGGTATGGCACCCACTGTGCCAAGATGGATGTGTGAAACACCCCCCTATGCCCAGACCCCCCACATGTCGAGAGCCACCCATATGCCCACTGTCCCCCATATGCCCTAGGGCAAGATCCCCCCTCCATTGCACATCCAGTATAGCCCTGGTGGTCCAGTGCCCCCCCACCCACAGCCAACAATGCCAGCCCACCCCACTCCCCTCACCACCAACACATGCACCCGGCGGGTGAGTCGGCGACTGGCACTGCCCACCTCTCACCACCATGGCCAGCTGCCAACTGAGCTGTGCCAAGATCGTGTATGGTAATAATAGGTGCTCCGTGAATGACAGCCGCTGTCATTCACGGAGTGCATATTATTACTGTACACGATCTTGGCACAGTTCATTCGTGGCTGGCTGGGTAGTAAGAGAAGTGGGCAGTGCCAGTCGCTGGTGGGGTATTAGTTGGGGTGGGTGGCTTGGACTGATGGGTGGGGGAGTGGGGGGCATGTGTGCATGACCTTGGCTTGGACTGGGGGTGACATGCAGGGATGCCGGTGCATCTGCCTCCCGCCTTTCCCACAGCTTGTAGCATGTGTGGTCATTGCACCATCTGTGTGACCTATGCCACAAGTCGTGGGGTGCAGACCCCTGGACCCACTCCGATGCTGAATCGGGTGCAGGGTCCAGGTTGCATAGATGGTCGGCGCAAGCTGCCATTGTCGCAGCTTGAGGCCGACCTTTGTGAATCTGGCCCCATGGGTTTTGGATGATCAAGCAATACTAAATGTTTTTTCAGATGGTGTTTAAGAGCTGTAGTGCCAAGGCATGATGCAACTTTACCACGGCCTACACTTTGTTTACACAGGGAACAAATTGCTCTGCATGGATCACTTTTACTGACACAGAAATAATTCCACACTTCAGATGTGACAGACTTCATTCGAGTGCTAGGAAGATAACTAAAACCTGTTTGTGTTTTTTCACCTGTCTGAGCAGAACCCGAGACATCCTCCTTGGTGCTAGAAGAATGGGTATGGGCAGTGGCCCTTGTGGGCTTCACATTGTTAGCCAATGTAGAAGTGGCGGATTCACTGACTATGTCCTTTTCATTGTCAGCATTGGCAGATTTATTTGGAAGTTCACTATCCGATTCTTTGTCAGCAGCAGATGTGCTCATTTCACTTCATTGAGGAACTGATGAATCATCAGCTGTCACAACAGTGTCAGACTGAGACAAAGAGCTACTGTCTGAGTCAGAGAGGGAGTCATTGTCACTTGCACTATTACTGCTAGTCACTGGGATTACCTTATGGTGCCTCTCCATGTGACACCAGCAGCTGCACAAGTTTTCTTAAACGGTCCCCCTTTACCACACTTCGTCGTTGCTCTTTTGCTGTTCGCTGAATTTTTATCACATGAAACATTGTTTATTTTCGCTTACACCAGGATTACCACTATCACCAACACCTGCTCCAGCACCAGATGCATCATCTGTGTTGGTGTCTGCCCTAATAGCAGCAGTATACTGCAAACACAGTCACACACAATTCCTGTGTTAGACAAGCATTTGTCAATGCCAAACGTTCGCTTGCAGGTATTTGCAGTGGTGTGTGGCACTTGGACATGGCTTAAAAAAATCAGTGACAAAGAAGTAAAATGAGGGCCACAGTTTAACAATTGGTTCTATCCCCTGAAGCAGGCAGCCTAAGAGTATTGGTGTAAAATACTTTGTCTGCAGAAGAGCAAGTCTGTAACTGTGTTACCCACTGTTCAGTCACAGAAACAAATTGTAGGGGGGCAGAAACATGGTAAGGCAAAGTCTTGGACATCTCTGAATATACATATATATATCTCCCCCTCTCCCCCTCTCCCCTCTCCTCCTCCCCACACCCCCAAACCCCTCTTCTACAGGTGCTTTTCAGGCTTGGCTGTACTCTGCCACAGGAAAGCTCAGAGTTGAAAGGCAGAGGGGTAAGTGCATTAGGCGTTTGGGGGTGAGGTGGGCAAGATGTGGAGGATATTGGCTGCACCAAAGAGGAGTATTAAAAATATAAGTAAAAAAAATGAACAGTTGATTTGATCAGGGCAATACAGTGTATTTGGGACTGAAGGACAAGAGGGCATACAGGGGTGGTGGGAAGGGGGGAGGGATTAGTTAGCAAGGAAGCATTTGTTTTTATTTACTCATGGAGAGTGGTAAATGTATGGAAGAAGGTGCCAGATGACGTGGTGTAAGTCAAGAGTGCTGAAACTTTAAACTCAAGCTGTATCACTTTCTCCTGTAATATATACTCTTTCAGTTGCCCTCCTTTATGAGGGATCACCCTCATTCTACCTCCAAGTATTAGTGTCCCACATAAAAAAGGTACTGCCCATGCAAAGAAGATGCTGGAAACTCTTAAAGCAGGAATTCATAACTCTTTTGCTAAAGCAAAAGTAAACCTGCTAAGCAATGGTACTAGATTCCAGTGTACTGAGCCAGAATCTCCTTTCTTTTGGTGTTGCACATTGGGAGGGCTAGTGTTGCATGTGTCAGTGTTATACCTTCTGAGAGTCAGTTTCCCACATTTTGGTGTCAGTGTCCCACATGCTGTAGGCCACTATCCCACATTTAATGAGTGTCTTGTGTCCCACATTGTGAGGGCCATTGTTCCACATTTTGAGGGCCAGTCCATCACTTTCTGAGGACCAATGACATCCCACGTTTTTTGTGTCAGTATCTCACATTCTAATCCATTTAAAAGGTTCCGTTAAAATGCAACTTGTTTTTTCCTCAGGCCCCCGCTGTGATGTAATGGATGTGTAAACCTTGCTAGCAGTAGTATGGGTGCATTGGGTAGGTATCACGGGAAGTGGGAGATTCCAGCCCCAGTTCCCTTACCAGGCTAGGAATGGTGACCGCTATGTGTGCGCTGATGTCTCCCCCCGCTGTGCCCACCACTGGTCACTGGGAGAGGCTGAGAGCAGCGGCGGTGGGGGCCAGCAGATCCAACTGTCACACACAGAGTCAGTGCTTTGGAGTACCAGGCTCGGCTGTCACTGGAATGGGTGCCTCCCCCTCCATCAAAGGGCTCAAAGTTCCCATATTGTAGTGGAGCCGGAGTTTTTTCACTGACTTGCCTCTGCAGTGATTCTTGTGGCAGTATGTATCCCTGCTTGCCTGTGCCGGTTCGTCGTTGCTCAGCACTCACTGGGCTGGTGGTTTGAAACATTTGTTTGCGCACAGTGGGGGAGGACCGTCATTATCAGACAGCCGCAGCCTCTCACTGCTCCCATTTGCGACCTGAGTTGGAAGTTTTGGGGAACAAAAGCGGAGACGGACAGAGGGACAAGAGCTACAGACAGCCAGGAGCAGTGAACAGTACTGGCCCCGTAGTGTCAGCACCGAGCTGTACCAAGCACTTTGCCCAGCCCTGAGTATGAGAGAGCAGAGCCCGGAGCATGAGTTTGTCTCACCTGAATCCCGCCTGCAGAACCGGAGTGTCCTGCTGCCCTGCTGCTTCAGGTAGGGGCCCGATGGGATATGGGGAGGAATCCAGGATGGATGGATGGATGTGTTCTCGGGGAACCAGCTGGGAGGGAGAGATGGAGATGGGACAAGTGAGGAACTTTACATACAGGCAGGAATTAAAGTACAACCTCTGAGGAGGATGGAGCGAACAAAACTTTCCAAGCATGGAAGTACCCTACGGTTATTTACCTTTAAATACCTGTTTCATTTACCTTAACATGAATGTCTTTATCCATAAATCCTTTAAATTAATGCAACTCTTTTAAAAAACATTTATTAAAAGAGAGTAAGCCTGTGTAAACGTATAAATGTCCCTCAGGTAAGGGCCCTGTATGTTTGATGTGTGCTTGTTTATAAATGTATACAGCATCCGGTTACTTTTTCGATGTGACAGTTGAAAAGTAAAAAAAAAAATCCTCTGATAAGGGCCCTGTATCAGTGGTGTAGCCAGAAATTTCAGATCTGCACGCCAAGTGGACTCACTGGTACCCCCACCTTGTTCGGGCCAGCTTCCCCTTCCCCGCACTGTCCATGCCCTGTTCGTGCCGTCTCAGCTGATGCAAGCGTCATTTCCTGTGTTTTATACCAGCACACCACTAGCCATGCTGTCACCAGCAATTGTCAGACTAACAGACTGGCTTTTAGTTACAGCATAGCATGATGACAAGCCTCTGTACCACATCAAGGCAGTTAGTCACACAGGGGTTCATTCACACACTACTAGCCATGCTGCCACACCACTAGCCAGACCATTCACACACCACTAGCCATGCCACTACACCACTAGTCACACCACCAGCAATTGTCAGACTAACAGACTGACTTTTAGTTATAAGCCTCTACCACATCAAGTTAGCCATCCATTCACATATCACTAGCCATGCCACCACACAACTTGCCACACCTCCAACAGTTGTCAAAGTAACAGACTGGCTTTTAGTTACAATATTGCATTGTGACAAGCCTCTGTACCACGTCTAGGTAGCCAGTTCCACAGAGGTCCATTCACACCACTAGCCATGCCATCACACCACTAGCCACAACCCCAACAATTATCAAACTATTGGCTTTTAGTTACAGCTGGTAAAGTAAGCATAGAAAAAGAAATGTGTACTGCTTTCCCTTATTTCTGCATGTAACACATCTTTCCACTAAAAAACAGTGACTGAAATCAGAGGTAAACAGTAAGACAGTCAAGAGGTACACTGTATGGCAGGGCTAAAACCCTTGTAGAAAAAAGGAGGTATGGAGTTCAAGAAAAATATTGTAACAATTTTACAGTGAGTACATTACATTGGTTTAGCCTATCTTTGCACCCTTAAAAATAAATACTTTGCTGTTTCATCTCCATATCTCATTTTTGCAAGAAGGGTTTTAGCCGTGATATACCCTGTAGCTCTGATTTCATTTGTGTGGCAAGATGTGTGCCAGATGCAGAAACAACTAAAGGAACATTGTAAGCATCTTTTAACAATACACATTTCTTTTTAGATGCCTGCTTCACAGACGCAGGATAGCAGCCAGCCTTTGAAAAGCTATACAAAGCTTTAGGAGGCAGTAATACATCAGGGGTTGAAATTAAGTTTTGCAGCCACTAGCCAGCAGGGCTGATGACAGGGAAAATCCATTAGCCCCAAAGACATTTCCATTGGCCCAGGTAGTGTACTTACTGAAATATTATTTACTATCCCAAAAGAAAATCTACCAGCATTTGGCTAGTGGGCTGGTGCCAATTTTGACCCCTGTACATTGTTAGAATTTATATAGAACATAAAAATCTCTGGTTTTACTGTTGCTGGCTACCTTTTACTGTGGCAAGCATCATGACCCGATCCTGTCTGCACTCTGGTGCCCCCCCCATGTACATGAACAATTATTTAAAAAAAAAAAGTGCCTGGCTGACAAACAGGGAATAGCAAAAAGATCTGAAGGCCTAAGAGACAGGAATACATGTGTAAGCTTGCTAGGGCAGGGCTGCTAAATAAAGTGACAAACATACTGTACAGCCTGAGGTCACAGGTTCTAGCATTGCCAGTGACACACTGTGTGAGGCCTGCTAAGCTCAGTAAGCTGCTATCACCAGGGAAGTAAGGGCTGTAACATAGCAAGTTGTAACTGGCTGGCTTGCTGTATAACCCAACCTTCTTTCATCAAAATTTGGGTAATTTATCACAAGCCCAAGGTATATTAAAGTTAATGGTCATGTTTCCAATCCCCTCCCATTACACCACAGCACCTGTCAGGGATGCCCTTCATTTGCTTTGCATTTGGAACCTGTCACCCAAGCTATCAGGTCCCATCCAGATTTACAGGACCCCTGTTTAGGCAAAAGACATCAAACCTTAGCTCTGCATGCATATAATCTGTTGGTGTCTCTGTGGAACCCAGAGATTTTACTTTCAAGTCTTTGGCAGATCCTGCTTACATTTGGGTCCCTCACAGTCTGTAATGTCAACACATCAAAAACTGAGGTACTCTACATCCATTACACCCCCCAGCATTCTGCTGCTCTTTCGGATCTGTGATCCGACTGACATAATGCTTCTTATTGTGGAAGCAGGACAAACGCCATCCAAAGATTAAATAAACTAAACGAAAAAAAAAGCTCTGATTTTCATGAAGGCGAAGCACCATGAAATGCTTTTCATGATGGAAGCAGGAAGCACAAAACAGCTGTCCGACCCATTCTGTTTGAAGCGCACCCCCACCACGCCATGCCACACTGCCGCCACTTAGAAGACAAAGTAATAATAAATAACCCACTGTAACCACACTCGGGCAGCACTCAGCCAGCTTTATACCTCTCAACTCTCCCTGAAGATTATAAGGGACTTGTCTCAGCTCAAAGTCTCCTCTAGTAGTCCGACTCTTCACTCCGATCCTATGCAGCAGCGGCTGTCTCATCGTTCACTTTCACCCTATCCCAGTCTTCGAAGATCCGATGTCGTGATGGATGGTCACCATGGCACTAGAACTAGATTAGGCTGGACTGACTCTCTCACCCTCTCAGCTCGACAGTCGATCTCAGCAGGCAGCAGCAGCAGCAGCCTATGACTCCTCCACCACAATTCCAGAAATCCTGTAAGCTTTCCAGAAATCCCATAAACTCGCCTGACTCTATCCCAGTTTTCGATGATCCGATGTCATGACAAACAGTCACTACAGCACTAGAACTAGGCTAGGCTGGGCTGACTCAGACTTTCTCTCACCCCTCGGCTCGACGGTCAATCTGAACAGGGCCTGTATGTATTAACCTGTAAAATGCATTCATGCATAGGCTATGCAATCGTGTTGGCAGTCTCACTTGAGAGGCCAAGGACTGAATGTAAATGCATCTGAACTACCCTCTTGCATACGTGGTGGTCCCTCCATGGCAGGGCTGAGGCACACTAGTGGGGCAGTGTGCGCAAGCTTGCACTGTGATTGCCCATACTCTACCTGTCACGTGGATAAACAGAGGACTTCAGGTTACAGTGCTATCAATCTAGTACCTTTCATGAACACTAAATTCACATGCACACACACTCGTGCGCGCGCCGCAACACACACACACACACACACACACACACATACACATATAGCCAATATAGCCAGGTAGACCATTTCAACAGTTTCACATGATTTCTATTTAACAGCATGTCTCTATCAACTGTCCCTCACTCTCCCTACTCAACACAGACACTTTTACTGTATACACATTATTTAGTTTGTTTTTACTTCAGACACTCACTCTCCAGTCTGGTTATTAAAAAAAGAATCCACTCAAGTTCTACCTAATGTACAGTACATGCATTAATAACATGTACTTCAGTCCTGTTCTCCCAGATACTGAGATGTGATGTATTTTTATGTTTTTACCCAGTAATCTCATTACCAATTCATTCATTTATTCCATTAAATACCAAGCAAGACACAATAGTTGCATGTGGGGCTATTAAACATCAGAGAAGAAACTGTAAGAAACCTCACATTCAATAAAGTGCATCCAGTAAAAAGGCTTTCACCTTTCTTTGTCAAACTGCATCCATAAAGCACATCCCCTTTAGATATCTAACACTGCACTACATAGGAATATTAAACATTTGGCAAAGCCACTTGCAAACTTGCCAACACAGGGTGGAAAACATGAGAAACTTTTGTGTTTGACCTGCACTAGCTTGCTTCAATACAACACAAACATCACACACAGTGCATGTTAACGCTCTACTTTTCTATCTGTCAGAGCTTTCATTTAGTTATGTGCTAGACTCTGACAGTAAATTTAAAAACTAGGTCGCACCGTGAGATGAGCAACTTGTTGTTCAGTGTGCCCTCCTGGTGAAACATTTCAATAAATAAATACAATTTTGGATGACCTAAAGGTGTCTAAGCAGAGCACAAAGGTGGCAGGGAAGACCAGTGGTATGATGGGGTTTATAGGCAGAGGCATCACAAGCAGAAGGTGGAAGGTGGTGATGCCATTGTACAAACACTGGTGAAGCCTCACCTGAAGAGATCGTCTGCAGTTCTGGGCTGCACCTCCGTGAAGGACATTGACAGGGTACAGGTGGTCTAGAGAGGGCAACAAAGATGGTACAGGCTTACACCAGAAAACACATGAGGAGAGATTAAAGGACCTCAATGTACTGCTGGAGGAGAGGAGGGATCGGGGTGACATGATAAAACCATTCAAGTACCTTAAGGGCATAAATAAGGGGCAGGGAGACATCTTCCAGTATAGGACAAATACAATAACAATGAGGCATGATATGAAATTAGAAGGTGGCAAGTTGAGGGAAATGAGGAAGTTTTCATCTTGGAGGGTAATGGATACATGGGATAGCCTGCCACAGGAGGTGATGGGAGTGAGGACAGTGGAAGGATTTAAACATGCCTAGGACAGGCATGAGGAACCTGAGAGGTTGGGAGGAGGGGAGGAGGCCATTGACCACATGGGTTCAGAGGCCGCATACAAGTGTAGGGCTTACAGGCAGACTGGATGGGCCTAGTGGGCCTTATCTGCTGTGAATTTTTATGTTTCTAGGTTTCTTATGCTCATTGAGTACCCTCAGATGCAAACCTAGTTTCTGAATAAGTGTCAGGTGTATGTAAACTGTAACTGACAAAGAACTAGGGGTGGAATTTTCAGCTGCCTGGATTCAGCCTTTGTATCCTTGTTTTGGAGACATGCTGCAGCCACACAGATGTGTCCAGATGTCTGTGTTCTATTTACAGACATCTGGATGCACTTTCTACCATAACCATTTTTTGGACTCACCCGCAGGACTCTGTCCTGAAAGTTAGAACCAACTTTTGTGGTCTCACCTTTTGGGAGGAATTCCACATTGCATCTGAAAAAGGGACATGAGCATATGTAAATCCTCCCTGAATTTTCAGGTAGATGGCTGAGCGCCTTTATAATAAATGATTAAGCAGTTTGGTTGTGGCTTCTGAAACTCCTCTGCACACAGAACACTCCAGAATCACTTGGAATGTGCAGCACTGTTTTCCCTGGTCACGAAGGAACTAATTTCAAAATTAATAGCTTGTTATTATAAATCATTTAACCTGGTTGCTTGCAGCCAATCTGCACTCAAATCTGCAGGGCGTCTTATCATGTGTACAGCCATCCCTGGTTCACCAATGTTAAGATACATTACAGTTTATTTTGTAAACAAAAACCTGGAATACTAAACTTATTATAGATCACTCTATTTATAGTGAGTTATTTATGTTTTTGTGTGTGTTGAGATGAGTTTTATGGTATATAAGGGCATCACCTGGCATAGTTTGGGCAGACAGACCCACACAGCATTGTTTTGTGTTCCTCTCACCTAAACTACATGAGATGATACTCAGACACATCTCAGAGAACACACAAACTTGTAAATTTCCCAGAGAAGCACTGGCTAAGGGAAAGACTGTGAAGCAGCATTTGCCTAACCACTTAAAAACTTAGTAGCACCAAAAAATAGCAGACACACTATTCGTTTTTAATAGTAGTCCTTTATTATTTTTTTATTTCATCAGTATTTTTCTTTTAACATTTATCATTACAAGGTTTTCTGATAGTGTTATGTGATGTAAAGAACTGTATTTTATCTAAACAAACATATCTAGTTCTATTCCTCATCATAACTTATCAACATTGTGATTTTACTCATTGTGACATCACAAGAGACATGCAGGTGATTGGCTCATTTCAATCAGTGGTGATGTCACAGAGAGAGAGAGAGAGGCCATAGGGTTGATGATGTATTGGGAGGGCTAGAACTGTCAGCCTTCAGGTCCAGTATTGTTCCACCATGCATTGTCAGGAAGAAAACCTTCAAATTAGCAAGAGGGGAAAGAAAAAATATCATGCTTCTGGTGACATGTTGTATCACAGCTTCACTCTCATGATTATGTGATGGCATGAGAGACAGAGAAAAAGATAGAGAGAGAGAGAGAGAGAGAGAGAGGAGAGAGAGAGAGATGTGGGAAAGACAGAGTTAATAGTTATAGGTGCTACATATATTTTGATAAATATGTCTTACAGTTGCTCTTCAGTTCTCAGGAATGATGATGTTCAGACAAAATTCAGCTTATTTTTATTAGGGTTTCCACATTCATCTCCCCTCATTTATAAACACTAAGGACATTTGCATGAAAATTGGATATTTTCCCTAGACTTCATCTGTTCCTCCCCATCCCTCTACTGAATTCCAAATTACTGTAGCTGTGATATCACAATCAGTTGCTGTGGAGATTCTTACGATCCACAGAGGATTATCTCTTCACAGAGGGGAAATCAGGAACATGAGGTGGGACACAAAAACACAGTTTCTATACAAAATCCTCAGTAATAAAGACCAAGATGAACAGAGACAATTTTTAAATTAAAAGCTGAGTTGTGTCCAGAAAATATAATGTTTTAAAGGTTTAGCTGACGCTACATAGCATCTATTTAACCTGGAGCAAAAAAAGTGTGATCTTCCATAAACTAAGTCGATTGCTCAAAACATAAAAAGCACAATCGATTTGTGTTCCATTTTCCTGACCAAAAAATAAATAAATACTGGCAGTCCCTTAAATGGCGGGAAGATAGATTATCATTTTTAACTGTTCAACATATACCCTATAAAGGGAGTTTGTAGCACCGATTGATAATTGTGTATTGTTAAAAATCTAGCATTCTACAACTTCCTGTGTATTGTGACAACTGCAGTGGACTGTTAAAATATTAATTTTTGGAAAGAAAAATACTAAACGTGTTTCTAAGGTTTTGCTACACAGGATACGGGCATTCTTTTCGAAAGCCTATAAATATAATGTGGAGATGACATTTACAATGCCCTCTGTGTGGAAACTAAAAGTGTTGACAGTGCATTTTCCCCTTTTCCTCTGTGCCAAGCCTGGTAACTGATGTATATCCTTTCTACTGCTCTGTGTAGTCTTGCTTGCTTGGCTTCCAGTCAGCTCCTTTACTAAAGGCATTTCTCATATTACGTCACAAGGTGGCTCCTCGATTTAACTTCAGAACTGGATCATCTGGGGAATACTTGCACAACATGTAAACTTTGTAAAGAAAAGGAGAACACTCCTTTTCATGTATCCCCTTCCCCCAATTTAATTTCTAACTGCTTAAGTTCGGGGTCTAGTAATACTTGAAAACAGCAAACAGATGCAGTGATCGAATACTTTATGGCCACTTGGAGCTATGGGAACCCATGAAGGCCATAATTTTAAATAGGCTTTCATCCCGTCATAAGGAAAGGTTGGAGGCATGTGAGTTGCTGGGGAGGGGGAGGGGGTGCGCTTTGGAACTATGGGTGTTGAGTCCTAGTGTCCACCTTTTTCTAGTAATGCCAACACAACATACCTGATGCAACAGCTGAGCTCAGCAATAGCATGGCCAGAAAAAGTTATGTTTGTGTTTATAATATTGTCAGCATGTAGCTTATGCACATACATCAACATACAAACGATCTTCCCAGTTTCATTTCCAAAGCAGGGTGTGCTGTGTTTAAGTTAAAAAAAAAAGACACTCCTGCTCGCGTTAAGCCTACCATGATAAACAATATATTGTGGCTGGGTACTGTGCTGTTTTCTATTAGATATGTGAGACAGCACCATCCTGATGCATTTGGAGTATCAGTCCAATGTGTACAATCAAAAAATAACCGGGGCAACGATTTTTAAACACTGCTGATGACCGACCATATTTATTGACTTATGGCATTAAGTACAAAACTAGTATTGCAATTTGACTCTCACTTGTTAACTGACTTCAGTTACATTTACAAATATATTATTAGTACTTTTAATTGTTGTTAGCCTAATACCTTACAGCAGCTTCAGCCATCTACTAGAAAGAAGCAGCCCCCACCCCAACCCCAACTACACTGGCCCATTAGGTGGATACCTGTTAGCTTCTACACATCACCGGTATGCTGGTTAAATAGAACCAGTGGTTAAGCAAGCTGAAAAGTTGCTTTTCTTCGACACGCGAGTTAACCTTTTAGTAAAGTATTTTACTGCTTTGACAAAAGTAGAGCAAAAGAAAGCAGCAAAGCTGGAAGTCGACGTGTACCACGTGAGCAAACCAGTATAGTCCATTACTGTTCAGTCACTTAGCAGAGGACACCTGCTGCTGATCCATGTATCTGTAGATTTACACTATAGTCGACCTCCTTGTGGGAGCTATACAGAAGGCCTGCTTCCAAACTTGAGTTTCGTTGCCACCGATGTTCTTGGAAGCCACAAACAGTGCAAGTCAGGAGGCAAGAGCGCAGAAAAGATTGTGAGATATTTGAAGCACTCGAGACTGATGATTGCTCGTTTTCCAGTGAGTTATTGCTCTGTTAAGCCAAAGGTCACAACGAACGATAAGGGCTGCCATAAAAACAATACAACTTGCATGCTTTTCATACAGAGCTAATCATTATTCGCGTAATACAAGATAATTTTGGATTATTTATGGCAATATAAGAGTAGCTGACTTCTGGCTTTTGGAAATTATACATTTGAAAAATGAATCATTCTGTAGGGCAGCTCGACAAGCAAATCCATTCTGGAGTTTGAATATATTGGCCAAAAATCTCAATCCAGTCTTCATGGAAGCTATACAACAATAGCCATATATGCACGTATGTTATAAAAATTCGACAATTCGACAATTTATTAAAATATAAGGAATTTTTTTCCCTTGCATCGCGAATGTCCAGTTAAATAATTCTCCATATTTGTTTTAGGCACTCTGTAGCAAGAAAAATGTTGAATAGATGGTGTTTTCTAAAGGAATTGTTGAAAGATGACAATATGCACACATTTAACACTTTACAGGCAAGTTTCATGCTTAGCACTAACAGACTTCATTACTGTAAAACCAAATCGATACTGTTCACTGAGCTAACGAAATTAACATACATTAATAGACACTTGATTTTGTATAACATATTCGCATAATTTATTTGAATCTTTATTTATTTAGTATATTTATAGTTTAATAATACATTCGACAGATATACCATTATATAGGTGACTTTTATAACACAGTGAATTTCAGTGATCTGCCACTAAGAAATAATATATGTACGGCAGTGTGATGATGTAAGACATGAATATAGTGTTTTACTTAACTTACTTTGGACGTGTATGTCTTGGCCTTATGCACTTAAAATGCGCAGTATTTCAGAATGCTGACAACAGTAAACACATTAATGAGCGTGATTTGCAATTGTATGCTTATTTCCATGCATGCTCATCAGGACCTGCTATACAATCACATCATGAACGTCTCAGAGAAAAATGAACTTTACAGGAAACGTAGTTCGTCCAATTCTTACATACAGAAAAGTTTGCTCAAGACAGTTTGATTGCTGAGATACATATTGCAGACAGGCTTTGTGTCCTGCTGTTTATCAAACATCATGTTCCTAAAGGCATAACACCGAATCTAGTCATATAAACAAGAACTACCACTTGATAGATAATAGTCAAAATGCCCAGTAGGTAATACACTTTGTCTAAATAAACTTTTCATTCACTCTGTCTTTGAAATATCTAAGATGCAGAACATATATTGTATAATGAGCAAATAACATAACCTCTAATTGATGCATTTGACTATTGAGCTCTGTAAACAGGATGAACACATTCATAGATTTTGTTGAGTATTAATTTCTGTTACTTGCACCTAAAACTGCCATACTACAATAATTACTTCTAAGTAGTTTCGCTCTAAGCCCAAACAAAACAAAAAAATAATAGTGCGTTTAGCTAAACATCCACTCATCGTTTTAATAGAAATAGCAGAACACATGGTTCAACGTCCTTATAGGTTTATGTACATGTTGAGAAAACGAATGTCCTAGGAAAATAGATTTTATATCGAGTGCTATTAATATTTATTAACACTTGGGACAAAGCGTCCAGAGTAATTCAATAGACTTCTGGGCAGGTAATAAACTCTAATCTTGGGTACTAGCGTATTGACTACGCCAAGGAAGATCGCTAGCTAGGTAGATAGAGAGATTTAGCACTACAACATTTTGTAACGTTTGTATGCATGTATGGTGTACCCTTCTCTGTTCGGTCTTTGGCTTGAAGTTTCACACCACAACTAAGGACCCTTCCTTTAAGGAGTGTTTTTCGCCCTTTCCAAAAAAAAAAAATGAAAAGCTGAATCCAGTCAAGTTCTTCTTTCCGTAGGATTAAAATATGCACTTATTTGCACCTTTAATGTTCTTTGAAGAGTTTTGTCTTACATGCTTTTTTTTTCTCGCCCAAACAAGACGTGGACAAAACATGGCGTTTAGGAAAAGTTGTGGACCTTATAGAATCTTCCTCCTACACTGCTTTTTAAGCAAGAAAGAAAGAAAAAAAAAAAAAGGCCTCGTTGAGGTACTAAATTGTACAGAGCCTGGGATTTTCTCTTTCTCCTTGTTTACAGCTAGTGAAGGCAAAAGACTCATAAATCTCCCTGCAGCCTACAGAGACAAGTGCATTTGTATGCATCGTTAGAACTAGCTAATACCTAAACGCCATGTAGGCTTCCAGTTTCTGGGGTACATTAACTTACAGTTAAATTCTGGAGGAAAGAGGCACTGTGCAATAACACAGAAATGTATCCATCATTTACTTTGCCATGTTAGATTAACCATGCAAGGCTGTTTTCACTGAACTTGTTTACACCTTCTAGCATTGCTGCTAATTCACGACAAGGACTGCTGCTTACTTATCATAAACCAGGGGTTACATATATCACAGCAACGTGGAGTTATTTGCTCAGTAAACATCAACCTGTTTAGTGGGAAACACTTAGGCCATAAGAGAAGGAGGGAAAGAAAGAGGGAGGAAGCAGGTAAAAAACAGGCATTTGTCAATGCCGAATGTTGCTTGCTTCTATGTGCTGTTTAGGTATTTGGAAGTCATTGGAGTGCAAATATTGAAAATTCGCGAACTTACAAGTGTGCGTAGGAACTGCGAACCGCACGCTCATAAAACAGTCATTTTTAAGAATTTTTTCACCAAATTTTCAACATAGCCATTTTAAGACCTCTGCTCATGAACAGTGTCACTGTAATTTTCTTAATTTGTCCCATACATTGAGTTCACACACCGACTGCGCCATTGTGCGCTACATGGGCGGAAACACATTTTGGGCAGGATGAGAAAAATGACAGCTGTACTGCTCATAAGAGGTGTGGTAAAATGGTAATGTTGAAAATCTGGAGTGAAATATTGAAAATTAATAAACCCACGACTTTGGTAGGAACTGCGCAACGCACGCCCGTAAAACAGTCATTTTTAGGAATTTTTTCACCAAATTTTCAACATGGCCATTTTAAGACCTCTGCTCATGAACAATGTCACTGTGATTTTCTTAATGTATCCCATACTTTGATTTCACACACTGACTGCGCCATTGTGCGCTACATGGGCGGAAACATGTTTTGGGCAGGATGTGAAAATGACAGCTGTACTGCTCATAAGGAGGTGTGGTAAAATGGTAATGTTGAAAATCTGGAGTGAAAATATTGAAATTTGCAAACTTACGAACGTAAGGAGAACTGCCGCAACACACGCCAGAAAACAGTTAGTTTTAGAATTTTTCACCAAATTTTAAACATAGCCATTTTAAGACCTCTGCTAATGAACAGTGTCACTGTGATTTTCTTAATGTGTCCCATACATTGATTTTGCACACCGACTGCACCATTGTGCGCTACATGGGAGGAAACACGTTTTGGGCAGGATGTGAAATGACATCTGTACTGCTCATAAGGAGGTATGGTAAAATGGCAATGTTGAAAATCTGGAGTGAAAATATTGAAAATTAGTGAACTTCACGAGTGTGTGTAGGAACTGCGCAACACGCTTATTAAAACGGAAACATTTTAGATGCCCACCAAATTAAAATAGGCTTTTGAGAGCCCACCTTATGAACACTGGCAGTGTCATTTCATTAATCATTCCGGAAAGGTGATTATGCACAGTGACTGCAAAATCACCCTTCAGGCCCAAATAACGCCATGACAGTGACAGCATTCATGAGAAGGGGTCCCAAAAACCCCATGTTGAAAATTTGGTGCAAAAATTCCCAAAAAATGCCTAAGATATGCAATAAAGTTGAAAACCCCCTATCTATCCCATTATACAGCTTACCGGCATTTCCTCAGTTCGTGGTCGGCTTTGAAGAAGTGCTGACGTGTTCCCGGTCCATCGATGATCGTCGCAACGCCTGGAGGTAAGTATAGTGAGGGGGTGGGGAGGCAGGTGCGAGTGGGTGGGTGCGGGTTGTGGGGGTGGGGAGACAGCGATGGAACATTTTCTTCTTTACAGGTTTTTTTTTTATTCAGAAGCGCGGGATGTTTGCCACGCTGGGGTGGGCTCCAACATGGCAGCAGGGAAAGCTGTTTGGGGACGTGGAGCCGATGGGGGATTGGGCACCCCTGTCGGGCCAAAACAAGATTTGCCACGCTGGGGTGGGCTCCCAGCATGGCACCAAAGCTTTGGGGGGGGGCGTGCAGACTTAAAACCGACGGGAGATTGGGCACCCCCGTCGGCTATAACAGTTTCCTTGTCGTTTTGTATATTTCTATATTTCTGCGTGCCTAGCCATAAATAAAACAACTGCCAGGACAGCAACAGGATGAGGAAGCTGGACGTATTTTGTTTCGGCAGCTCATACAGAGGCGTTGCAACCACTGATCGCAGCGGTGGTTTTCTTTGAACTGAAGACCACTGCTGTCATACACAGCTCCTGCAGCCATTGGTGCAGGACCGCCATGCCTGCTCAACGGAGCACTGCATTGCACAGGACAGTCACACCTCCAAAGTGTCCTATTCTCCCAAGACGTTCCTTGCGCATTGCGCAAGTGAATGTAAAAATGACGTGGTCTATGATCGGTGATCGCTGGCTGCAACTACAAAATTTGGTTTGGGATGTATATGACACTGTGATGCAGTGGACTCTTAACGTAATTGAAGAATATGCAGGTTTGCAAGTTCGCAACTAAAGGAAGGATCCCAGGTTCAAGGCTTACAGAATGCTAGGACTGCTGGGCAATTGGGCATAGGCATATGCAAAGCAGGTTGGGCAAGGTAAAAGGTCAGGAATTGTAATTCTGATTCGGAGTAAAAAAATTGTTTCATTACTATTACACAAAATTGTGCCTCCACACAACTGCCCTCTGGGCCTCTCACGGTAACACACACTGGGTAGAGTACAGTGCAGTCAAAGGGCACACAGCATCAGGGTGATGGGCTGGCCACGGGAGATGGAATCACTCACACAGTCACAGAACACAGTGGAAAAGATTTTCATTCATGTGTCTATTTTCCCAGTGTGGAAATATATCTCTAGCATGTATTTAAGGAGGTGAATACCACCACACACACAGACACAACTGGTCACTCATTGGGCCTCTCTCTGTAACACACACTGGGTAGGGTACAGTGCATTCAAAGGGCACACAGCAGCAGGGTGATGGGCTGGCCACTGGAGACAGAATCACTCACACAGTCACACAACACAGTGGAAAAGATTTTCATTCATGTGTCAATTTTCCCAGCAGGGAAATAATACCACCACACACACAACTGACCACTCATTGGGCCTCTCATGGTAACGCACACTGGGTATAGTGTGGTCAAAAAGGCAAACAGCAGGATGATCCCCCCACTCACTTCTTCCACTGCCTGGCTGGTTTTTCCTCTGGTCCTTCCTTTTTCTGCCACAAATGTATTTTTGAGGAGGGTTCCCTTTCCTTCCCCAACTCCCCAGTCACCAGCCCACTCTTGTGCCTGCCTGGCACTACCTGCTGCCTGAGCCCACTGAAAAAAATAATTATCAGTTGGCTCAGCTGACTGTTCTCTGCTGCTCTATTCAGTCTGCTCTGCAGTGTCTGTACCAGCCCAGCCGCTGATTTTTCTGCTGTGCAATGCCTCTCGTGTGACTCTGACTCCGTCCTCCATCCCAAGTTCCTCCCTCCCAGCTCTCACTCTCACTCCTTCCCCAATACGGCAGCTGCCAGGCAGTCCCTGAGTCACTTCCTCCCTCCCAGCTGTCACTCCCTCCTCCCTGTGACCTCCGCCCTCCGCGCCTCCTAGCAGCTGCTCGGGCTCACCTGCCATTCACTCCCTCCCTCCCGTCCCAAATACGGCAGCCAGGCTCCAGTCTCTGAGTCCCTCCCTTTTAGCTGTAACTCCTTCCCTGTGTCCTCTGCACCTCTCGTCACCAGCCACTCATCCGCCAATCTTCTCTGTGGTACCAGCCCAGTGTCATGATGCCGCCTTCCTCCCACTGCTAGTCCCTCCCTCCTGGCAGCCAGGAAGTCCCTCCTTAAGTCCCTTCTTGTGCCTGCTAGCTGTACGACACTGCAGGGCGTAGGGTGGGCAATGTTTAAAAAGGAACAGAATTTGAACCCTTTTGTGAACCCTCTAGTGTTCGAGTTCTAAATTAGAACTCAAACATCAGGGTTCTAGGAGGGTTTGAATTTTTTTCGAACTAGTTCTGACAACCCTAATATCAAAGTCAGGGCATATTCTGGGTCATCTTTTCCTGGAGAATTTTTGGAAAATGAGATGTAGCCAGTTCTTTAAACTTCTAGTTTTGAAGTAGGGTGACATTAAGGCTCCACTTTTCAAGGGTTAAACTGAGCTCAACCATAATGGGGTATGGTCCAACAGTAAAATTGGGGATAGTTCAGCTTTGTCCACCCACATCACGTGCTCTGTAGTAATAAGGAAGTAGTCAATTCGTGAATAATGAGAATGCACACCCATGTAAAATGTATAGGTATGTGTTTGGTGACTGAATTGTCACCAGACTTCCGATAGCCCCAATGTCTTGATCAGTTTATGATCATGTCTCTGACATGTCATAGATTTAGATGGAAGGGGTTTCAAGCTGTCTTTGGTTGGATCTAGCAGGAAATTAAAATCTGTGCTTAATAACAGGGGACCCTGCCTAAACCCAAGCATAGTACTGAATAATGTTTGATGCATAGAGACATCTGAGGCTGATGGGACATAGATGAAACCCACCATACATTGCCTCCCCTGTGCTGTTCCAGTAACCAATGCTAGTCTACCCTCCCTGTCTATATATGAGTTCTTTAGGCTAAATAATGAGTTTTTAGGTATGAAGATTGTAGTACCCCTCCTGCACCCATGTTTATCTTCAGAGGTAATTACATGTTCCATCCCAGATTTCTTCCGCCTAGACAGTTCCATCTCTGAGAGATGCACCTCCTTGAGCAAAATAAGCTGGGGTTAAGTTTCTTTAAATTCATTATTATTTGGGGCCTTTTGACTGGGCTGGTCAACCCATTCATCACATTTTGTGAGACTACGTTAAAAGTGGCCACAGATGATATTAATGGTTGCAGAAGTAACTGTCTCCCCCAGTGACTCCCATGTTCAGCTGGGGCAAGGGGTCCGTTATCCACCAGCAAACATAGACATCAGTAATGTATCTCCGTGTAACCCTAATAGACATAGGCCCGGATATTCAGACTGCGCGGGACTGAGGTGCAAGCCTGGACGCAGCATGAAGGGGCTGCACCGGGGCCAGAACCAGGCAATATTCAATGGTGCTGCACCATGGCTCAGCACCATTGAATATAGCATGGAGGGTGCCCACACCGCACGTGGTGCGGTGGCACTGCACCAGTGCAAGATGCAGAATTGGAGCAGGGGGATGTGCCAGCACAAGTGCAGTTGTGCTAGGTGTATCACATGCGATATTCAGCCTGGGGCATGCAAATGAGGCCATAATGCATGCAAGACGCAAATGGAGCCATTTGCATATCATTATAGCCCCATTTGCATGCGATGCGCTGATCCCCGGCGAATCGTGCCTGCACCCTGCCAAGCTGCTACCATCAGGGATCTACACCCTGTTGGGCTACTGTAGCCCCCCCCATTCCCGTATGCCCAAACGCAGTCATCTGTACACCTAACAGCACTCCCTGGTAGTCTAGCGATCCCCCCCCATGCCCAATCACGGGCATCTGTACACCTAACAGCACTTCCTGGTAGTCTAGTGGTTCCCCCCATGCCCGATCGTGGGCCAATGAAAATGGAACTGACATCCCCGGTGGTCTAGCATTACCCCCCCTGCACAGTACGCCCATTTGTGGGATGGAGATGAAGAACCTAAGTACCTGGTGGTCCTGTGGTGCCTCCATCCCCACCCACCCACAGAGGTCCCCCGCCACCCAGCACCTCCCCATCATCGGCGGGCAGCAGCACCCTGCCTGCATGCCACCCGGCCACCCACCGAATGACAGTGTACAGTACGATCTGTATGCCTATTGGTCCACTGCGAATTCATTCACATATCAGGTCCTGTGTAGTACAGTATGGTCTGCAAGCCCATTGGTCCATGCAGTGAACCAATAGGCATACAGATCATACTGTAAACTGTCATTCAGCGGGTGGCATTCGGGCAGGGTGCTGCCACCCGCTGATTTATTTATTTATTTAGCTTTTGTTTACCGGGTAAGTACACTAGACAAGTAGTATGCCTATTTTCAGGAACGACCCAGGAGAGCACAAAACATACAGTATACATACATGGCAACATTGGAAAAACAGCATGATACAGTAAAAAACAGCTATAACAACGCTTGTATAAGGGCAGAGATACTGCCACACATAGTGCAAATTGTTACAGGACATAGATAGACGTTAGAATCACTGAATACATATTTCATAGACCATCATGGACTCAGAGTGGACAATAGTGGACTGCAGAGTATTACATTACAGAGACTAGGAGCAGTCACATCTTGTCATTTGTTTTAGGTGGGACCACAGGGAGGAGTGAAAGGTCCCATGGGAAGAGGCAGAGCGAACAGAGTCCGGAATGGGTTCCAGAGCCTAGGCACAAAAGCGGCAAGTCACGATCCCCATAAGGGTCTGAGTAGGGGAACTTTAAACTCGGTCGGTCTGTGACCTGAGCTGTAGGGATGGCCCAGTTTTGGGAGGAGATGTCCCAGTCCCGACTGGGATGCCCGTGTAAGCACTTTCCTGGTGAAGTTTCACACCAAGGATCAGGAATTCCAAAGGGGAGCCAGTTGAGTTTATCATAGAGCTCACATTGGTGGGTGAGTTTGGGAGCAGCAAGTGCAAACCGACAGATATCATTATATGCGTGTTCCACCGATTAAGATGGTTGGGGTGACCTGGCAATTAGGTGGTATCCCTAACTAAGGAGGAGAAGCACTCCTATGAGTGCCAGCCTCGCCTCCCAGGAGTCAGGGTTGTATTCTGGCCCTGTAGACAAGGCTGCTTACACCTGGTGGCTCTGCAGATGTTTTGGATATGGCTTCCCATGTCAAGTTGTGTCAAGCGTGACCCCAAGATATTTAATTGAGCTCGCTGTTGACAACAGGGGCCTCCATCACAGCTATTTTGAGCATAGCTGATGGGGGCTTTTAACTTGGCCGTGGAACCAAAGAGCATGGCCTGAGTTTTGTTAGAATTCAATACCAGTCTATGGTTGGTAATCCAGGCCGAGACTCTGCTGAAGTCTTCAGATAGGTACTGGTTAAGGTCAGCAGCATTACGAGCATGGGCCACTAGCACAAGGTCATCTGCATAAAGCGTGACTTGGCAATGAGAGGTCACCCGTGGGAGTTGATTAATAAAAAGTGAGAATAGGAGAGGTCCAAGTATCGATCCCTGGGGAACTCCCATGGTCATAGCCCTAGGCTCCGAGAGGACCTTGTTAAAGCAGGTGCGCTGCTTTCTACCCGTTAGGTAGCCCATCATCCAACTCATGACATGCGGAGAGAACCAGAGAGCCCTGAGCTGCTCCCCCAGTAGGTCATGGTTGACAAGGTCAAAAGCTTTTGACAAGTCAATAAATATAGCACCTGACAGTTTGCCCTGATCCATGGCGGATCTAATACTAGAGGTTACAGTAATCAGGGCAGTAGTGGTACTATGACCCTTCCGGAAACCATGTTGGACCCCAGAAAGCAGCTCATGGGTATCCCGTGCTCCGAGGTTGCTCCCACAACCTTTTCCAGGAGTTTACCAAGGGAAGGGAGAATAGCGATAGGGCGATAGTTGTCAGGGAGTTTGGGATTTCCCTGCTTCAGAACAGGGATTATCCTTGCCTCCTTCCAGATGTCAGGGATTATCCCTGAGCTAAGGGATAGGTTAAAGATATGGGCAATCAGAGGGGCAATGTAAGCTGCTCCCAGCTTGAGAAGCTTGGGCTCAAGGTTGTCAGACCCTGCTCTGGAGTGCTGGGAGAGGGCAGCCAAGCAGTTCCGAACATCAAGGACAGACACGGCCTTAAGATTAAATACTCTCCGAGGAGGATGTTCACTCTGCATCGGAGGGATATTAAGCGAGCGACCCCCATCGGTCGTGAAACGAGAGGTGAGGGCCGAAAGGTCGGAGAAGTGGAGATTGAGGCGGTCGGCTATAGTGTGGGGATTATTGCACGAGACTCCATCAATAATCATGTCCACGACACCCGAGGTGAGAGGCCCACTGACGAGGATTTAATGTTCCTCCAGAACCTCCTAGGATCTCTGACAGAGCTAAGTAGTGCCGATTTACAGAAGTTACTTTTGGCAGCCCTAATGGCTTTTTTACACCGATTCCTGAGTTGCCAATATCTCAGGAGATTAGCAGGATCTCTGGAACCCTTAGTACTTGCCCAGCACTTGTCTCTCTCCCGCATCTGGGCAAGTAAGTCACCATTTAGCCAGAAGGTGGCTGTTCCCCTCACCCTCCGGGTGACCCTGGGGGCGTGTCTATCTTGGAGAACACCAAAGGAATGTATGAAGCAGGAGGCTGCCACTGAGGGGTCAGAGGCTTCAAGTACCCTGGTCCAGTCAGTACATCCTAGATCGGCCAGGAAAGCCTCAGGGTCAAAACTGGAGTATTTTCTGACTTAAATGATTTTGATGACGGGGGTGCTGGGTATGGGGACCTCTGTGGGTGGGTGGGAGGGAGTACCACTGGACCACCAGGTAAATTGGGTCTTCATCACCAGCACACGAATAGGCATACTTGGGGGTTACCTCTAGGCCATCAGGGATGTCAGTTCTATTTACATCGGCCCACAATCGGGCATGGGAGGGACCACTAGACTACCAGGGAGTGCTGTTAGGTGTACAGATGCCCGCAATCAGGCATGGGGGGCACCACTAGACTACCAGGGAGTGCTGTTAGGTGTACAGATGCCTGCAATAGGGCATGGGTGGACCGCTGGACCACCAGAGAGTGCTGTTGATTGTACGGATGCCCACGATTGGGCGTGTGGGGTGGGGGGGCCACTAGACTACCATGGGGTCAGGGTGCCTGTGGCTGGTGTACCTGCTGGGCAGGTGACCACCCAAGGCTGGTGGCTGTTGTGTTGCACTTTGCACTACAGCCACCCACCTGTGGGTGGCCAGCATTTGAGCCCGTGATTTTCTGCTCAACTTTGAGCCCCAGTGTATGGCGCATGTAGGGGTTGCACCATCATATACACCGCACATCCCGGACTGAATATCGGGATGTGCCACATATGCATGGACACACCCCCTGCATCTGAGCTGCATACATTACCAATGCACCCCGACGCATCAGGGGTTGCACTGCGCACCTCACCCCTTTGAATTTATTGCCGGGGTGCACTGGGGGAATTGCACATGGTGCACCCTGTTGCACCAGGCGCAACTCCTTTGAATATCCCGACCATAGTATTAATGTTGTTTATAAACACCCTGTTCATCCAATGAAACATAGAACAAATGCTGTATTGTAAACCCAGCCTATTCCCATAAAAGGGTGAGGAGGTGCAGCCAACAGTCAACTCTGCCCCTCATTTAACTAGGTACCTAGGGTAGTCATGGAACTATGGTACACTCTGTGACTTCTAAGGGAGGTGTGGGTACTCAGACCCACCCTAATGGCACAGAGGGAAGGCTGATGTTTCTGCTTCTCTCCTCAGACTGGAGGAAAGGCTATACCTACTCGTAGTGTGGACCTCCATGGGGACATACTGCTCCTTAAATCTTAAGCACAATGTAAAAAGAAACAGAAAATATAAAGTACAATACATCCCAGTGTGATTCACAACCCCCCTCCCCAATACAGAAGCATTTACAGGAACATTTATAATCACTGCTGTTATGCCTTGGAGTATCCCCAGTCCTCTTGTGAGAGCCACAGGCCCTCAATATAATCCGTTGGTGGGCTAAGTGCCTAGCAACACCCCATCAGCATTCCTCATCCTTTCCCATCATAAGAGGGTACTGAGGCCTCAGCACAGTGTTTGTAATCCAGAAGAGTCCCCCACCTGAAAAATAATTAACCCTCGGGGGGAAGGGTATGTAGGATGTGAAGCCTAGAGCACCTTTCATAAGGGAAGAACCTTGGATCAGTTAAGAGGGTAAGTCCCTCTCGCAAGTCAGGAGCTATATTGTGCAAGTATTGATGTCAGGGCAAAAGCCTCAGATGGGAGGCACAGACCATAATAAGACCCCCCCCCAAGCCACCAGACAGCCAAGTGAGACCTCCCTGTATCAACACCCAGAGAGTCACCAGCAGAGTACCAAGGTCAGACACTGTTTTATAAACTGCCATTCCCCTTCCCCACTGACTCTGCCATTGCTGGGCATCTTATCTGCAGGGAACACCTGGGAGTTAAACTGCCTTACCTTTAGGGCTACGTGCTGTAGTGCAGCTTGGGTCTCCCCAGATTCATGTGGTCACAGGTCAGGCCAAGTCTAAATTCTGCCCTCTCCCACCCAGGACCAGAAGTGTCTGCATGCTACTGCTGCCACATGTCATGGCTATATTGCCCTCTCTAAACAGCAAGGGGGAAACATTTCCTGCCAGGTACAATGAGCACAGTTATGGCAGTGTCCTGGGGGTGAGATCATCCCTTCACTCTCTGGCCACCACCCCATCCACCCGACCCCCCCCCTTCGGCCCCCCAAAACATCTTAGTCTCTCTGCATAGTCTCAAAGAAAGAACAATAACAGTGTGTATGACTTGGTTGTTTCTGAATCTGGATGCATTTGTCTGAGCTGGTACACAATCTCTGCAATAGTCTGAACTGACTGTTACTTGAGGGGTCTCGAGGCTTGCACTGTCTGCCATCATGGTGTGGTCAGCTGTGGGATGTTGGAGATCTTTGGAGGCTGTTGCTGTAAGATGCCTTTCTCGCTGAGATCTGGTGAGGCCTCTTAGGCTGAATGGTACATTTTCTGCCACCCGGTAGTTGTGCTATTAAAATGGCCAGGTACAGAGTCTTGAATTTAATTTGGTTTCTCCCCAGGGCCTGAAGGGTGTACTCTCTTCTGTATCGCATGATGCCAGCTGAATAGTTGTTATCAAGAGACACTCTATGTGTTTCATGAAATACTGTTTCTTGTGCCAGGCTGTTTGTAAAATATGACCTTTCACTGCCCAGCTGCAAAAACGGACAATGATAGATCTGGGGTGGGCTGCTGGTTAGTGGGACTTGGGATCTAAGGTTCTATGGGTCCTTTCTATGTTGAGTTTGTAGTCTGCATCCAGATCTAGGGCTGCCCTGAGAAATGCATCCAAACATTCAGCAAGGCCCTGACCCTCTATATTTTCAGGGAGCCCGTAGATTCCTATATTCTTTCAACAGCTCTATTCTCATCAGATCTCCTTTATTGCTGCACTGCGGTTGTGGCTGCACTGAAGCGGCCTGGTCAGGGTGGCTGACTAGAGGTGCCGCAAGGGTGACACCAGTGGGGGATCCATCGGCATTTATCCTTGTCTCCATCTTTTTCTGCCATTTAGTCTTTACCATTTACGAAGCATCCCTCTACTATGCTGGGAATGATCTTTTATTTCAAAAAATGTACTTTTGAATAAGGTTTTGAAACAGCGGGGGAGAGGAGCTCAGGGCTTAGGCTGCAAGCCACATCATGATGTCACTGGAAGACTGGCAATAAGGGTTTTTAAACTTAAATGGGATGACTGAAGTTCACATATAAAAATATTACTATGTACATTTTTTCTTGACATTAGCAACAGACGTGCCTTCAATTCCAGTGCCTTTTTCTGATTTGTCTTTTTTGACACTGTCTTAAATGTATTTGGTGTGTGGGAAGGTGAGGACACTGTTGGGTGCTTGGCTGAGAAATGCATCTGCACGTCTACAGCCTGGACCTCTGTCCTTCTACCAGCGTCCTCAGGAATCGGGTTCTGAGCAGGCAACTAAGGTTAAATTCCCGCTGCTGCGCAGCATGATCCCCGATAGTTGAGGGGGGAATGGAGCACGAATGGTCGATATAACCCTCACCAACCCTGGCCACCAGTGGGTGATAAACAATGTTTGAAAAAAAATGTATTCCGTTAAATTCAATACAAAATATTCATTTTTTAGTTTTACATTAGTTGCAGTCTTCTATTCTTCCACTGGGTGGCACTATAGAACTTATTTTTACCATCAGTTTCATAGTGATGCTGTTCTCACAAGCTCTGTGAAAGTTTTAGCTAAACTGAGATTTTTGATGTTGGATGCCCGCATGCTGGAAAGAACAGAGTCATTTAGAGGGATACTGTCAACTCTTTTTAAATTTTATTATTTCCATTTAAAAACTCACATTTTATGATTGCTTAACCTTCTCTAAAATTCATTGATCTTGTCCATCAGGGCACCAGGACCAAGGGCTTGGATACCATTTATTTATTTATTTAGTTTTTGTTGACCGGGTAAGTGCACTAGACAAATCCTGCCTATTTTCAGGCATAACCCAGGGGAGGGGGATACAGATGAATGCCAACTGACCTTGAACCAGATTAAGCTGTTAGTGATACTTTTAGTGAATGAGAGAAATTTGGCACTTTCCCTACTCTTTTTGATAAGTGCCTTGGGATCTTTAACATCCACCTGAACTACCACCAATCCAAGCAGATGGGACCTCGGTTTAATGTCTCATCTGAAAGACGGCACCTCAGAAGTGCAGCACCCCTCTCATGCTGCACTACAGTGTCAGTACTGGGATATTAACCTAAGTGCCAGATGTGAGAACTGAACCCACAGCCCTCTGATCTCCCAGCCTCAGAGGCGAGTGTGCTAGCTACTGAGCCACTGACACCGACATCCGACATCTGACATCTGAGAATGCTGTTCCCAAATCAACCCAAACTGGGATAAGGTAGCCCTAGGTGACTTTAATGTCAACTGGAATTCTAAAAGCAGCACTAGCCACCGAGACTGGATAGCAAGTCTGTTCCTAACTCAAAAAGTAACTGAGTACACCAGAACCAAATACAACATGGGCACTCAGACCCTCCTCAGTTGACTACTGACAACCCACCCTGACAAGCTCTCAGGGGTCTCAGTCCTCTCTGACAGCATAAGTAACCCTTCCCCAGTCCTATGCTCATGGACTGCAAAACATCCCAATGCCCCCATCCCCAGTCACCCACAGCCATCTAATAAAATCTGAAGGAGTGGCTGACTGGATCCACCTTGACCTGATCCTGGACCTCAACTTGTCCCTGGACTTCCCGATAACAGAATTCAGTACAGTGTGTGACTAATATTCCCCAATTAAAAAACAGATGGCCCGAGGTGACACTATTGCCTGGTTCACTCCATATCTCCTGGCACTAATAAAAGAGATGGAAAATGGTGGGGTATTGTCAGGGAACCTGGGCTCACTACTCACCAGCAGAAATACAGAGAGCATAGGAACAAGTGCACAAAGAAAGTTAGGACAGGTAAATCTCATTACTTTAAAACCCAGAAAACTTTAAATTGGAAGAATGGTAAAGAAGTCTAGGAGAATGTAAATTGCCTACTTAACATGGAAGTGAAGAAATCCCCAACATCTTGAACATAGATGGCTCTAAAGTCCTTGAACCACTGATATCACCAATAGATTTAATGAGGCCTTCACCAACTTAAGTTCCTTCATCTCCCAAGGTTTCCCCCACCTGACTCTAGCGACCTGGAGGCTAACTTGCACCTGGTGGACAGCACAGACCTTGGTCACCCAACATTCTCTTTTAGAGCCATCTCTGAAGGGAAACCTTAAGACATGTACAATTTATGTTAGGCAAAACCAGAATGGGAAGTGACATCATAGGTATGAAGCTGGTCTTCCTGGCCCTGCTGGAACTACTGTATTCCTCATGATCACCAATGTTTTCAATCTCTCCCTTTGCCTTTCACTCTTCCCTGGAAAACTGAGGTCTGCACTTGTCACTCCTGTTTTCAAGAGTGGTAACAAGACCAGCATTACTAATTGCAGGCCAATTTCCATCCTCTCCCCACTACCTAAATTGCTCGAGAAGGTTGTCAGTGATCAACTCACTGCATACATAGACAAACGCGCCATTCAATGTATCCAACTGCTTGGTTTCGGGAAACTTCACTAACAATGCCTTGGTTGAATATACAAATTACCTCTATGGTGCACTGGACAGTGGTGACATTGTCGGACCATTTATACTGACCTAGTCTTTTTATGAACCAGCTGCCTGAAGCATGCCACACTGCCAACATTCTCCTGTACACAGATGATGCTGTTGTATGCGTGAGAGGCACCACAATAAAGATAGCCTTACCTGTGCCCTCCGAAGTAATTTTGCATCCATGGAAACCTGGTTCAACAACAACCTAGTACTCAGTTATAAAAAATTGAAGACCATGCTGTCCAGCAGCTCACACTTGAAGAAAAAGCTCCCCCTCCCCCCCTCAGATATTGTCAACGCACTGGGCACTAGGCTGGAACAGGTTGAGATCTTCAAATACCTAGGGCTCCACCTTAACAGCACCCTGTCTTTTGTTATCTATGTAGATACCCTTGTGAAAACAATCAACAAAAGGCTGGGTGCCCTGTACAGAAACAGGAAGAACCATACACAGGAAGTCAGACACCTAGTCATGTCTAGTTCTGATCTATCACTAATTGATTATGGCCTGGTCATCTACACTGCAGCTAAAAAAAATCAGTTTTGGAGAGAATCAGAGTACTACATAACAAAGCCTGCAGACTGGTCCTGGATGTGCATAAATGCATACACAGCCTTGTTTTATTTCAAATCCTTCATCTACTCTTATTGCATACTCCCTAAGCATTAGGAACAACACCCCCAAACAGTGCAGCTATTCATGATGCAATAGTTTCCTCTCCTCCCACAGCACCATGAGTGGCTAGACTGTCTTGGGGGTGTTCCCAGTCCAGGAACAAATGCTGTGGAGTTGACCAAGGACTGTAAATAAACAAGTTTTTGTGTGGTAACGCCAGTATGGTGGGGAGTCATTTTTTTTTTTATTACTTTTAAAAAGAAAAAATAAATCAGCATCAAACAACCAGCTACATCAAGAATCTCTACAAAATGTGATGAATTTTAGCATTTGTTTTTTAAACTATAGACACTGTGAGGCCTAAGGGTTGACAGTGTCCCTTTAACAAATCAAAATTATTAAAAAAAAAATTATTTTAGACACAATTTTCATGGATTGCCTTTTTATTGTTATGTGTTTTCATTAAAACAAAGGATTTTTTTGCTTCATGTTTTGTTGGTGTATGCTTTTCCTTTGCTGAATGGTGCTCATATAATGACTGACATGAAGTGATACCAGAGGAGCATCGGTATTGGTTCTTCTTGTTTGTAATGGGGTAGCTACGGTACATTACATTTCTGTATGCCATTTCTACTCAGGTAGAGGTGATTTATGCAGTTTTTTAGTGCCGTCAGATCTATGCACATAGTGGGGAGAGGGGCAGTGTTACGTGAAGCAGGGATACAGTGTGCATTTCATCAACCATCTTGTTTTGTTTTGTTTAGAGCTCCTTTACTAATTGCACTTCCATACTGCTCTGTCATTCTGGGAAACCTGAACAAAACTACAGAAACTTCTCTGAGGATGGCAACAATCTATTCTGGCTTTCTGCGTCTGGTGCCTAACTTTAGGGTTTGTCAGGAGAGGCTGACCGGTGGTTGCAGTAGGTGATTCCTTAAAACCCCAGTCCTGATGATGTAAATGCTGGGGTGGGGTTGATGGCAGTGGTGCAAGTGGTAGACAAGAAGTACAGGAACTCAGAACTCTAGCAAATATGAAATGCAGAATGAGGATCCTCACTAAGGGATAACTCGTATCAAAGCACATTTATCTGTATAGATATTACTAGATTCAGTTAGACATATTAAAGTACTGCTAGTCATATTTTGTGATAGAAACCTTTGATTTCAGGTCACAGGCTTAGAAACAGTCATTATGTTGCTGGTTTAAGAATTTCGGTTCCAGTATCAGTGGGAAAAAGTACTGGAACTCAGTTCCTGCTACAAAAAAGGTACAGGAACTGAGTTCCTGTGAGTTCCTGCTCACTTTCTTCACTGGTTGATGGGCATAGCCCACTCCTGCTTTTGCCTTTTCTCATGTTTGAAGGTGAAGCAGAAAATGATAATTTCACAAGAAAAGTAAGCTGTTATTCGTTACCTGTATTTTACAGTCATGTGAGTAGTCAATTTTGTCAGTGCTTGGACCAGACAGCACAATATTTTCCCAGAACTGACTGCTGTTATGATTGTGGTACAAATCAAAACAGTATTTTTGATGATTGTTGTGTCTGCTGTCTGTTGGTAAGCTGCTGTAATGGAGATCGGTTAATGGGAGTATGGGGCATACAATGCATACAGTTCACCGAAGTAGTGAGAAGCTGAATGTTTTATGAATATACAGCTGCAAACAATGCTTTTGTGGCTTTGGTCCACAAACTGAAAGAAACAAGATGGACAGAGAGTGTTCTAAAATTTTTGGGGACACATTGATTTTTAATTTGTGATGAAACTGTAGTTACGAACTGTTCAGGATTCTCTGAGACCAGGACAGTCTAGAGGTGAAACTCTCACCCATTTGAGTTGCTGGAAATTGATAAATACAGATATATGTATACAATGTATGCAGCAATCTCATAATTCCAGTAAATCCTTTAATTTCACAAGAATCTGATCCAAGTGAAAAATAAACAATGTTAGAGAAGTCAATAGGGAGAAGGGCAGGAGTAAATGGAGAAATAGGCAAAGGCAGTAAGGACAGGGATGGTGCTAAAATGGGTAAGGCCATCAAAAAATGGAGGGCAATGAGTACCAATGCCCACAGGCTGGGTAACAAGCTTCCTGAACTAGCGGCCTTGATGGAAGAGGGACGTCTAGATATCATGGCAGTCACAGAAACATGGTACTGTACACAGAGAACCATGACTGGGATGTCAACATACCAGGTTACACAGTCTACAGGAGGGACAGGGAGGGTAGAAGAGGAGGAGGAGGAGGAGCTCTCTCTCTGTAAGGGAAGGGATCAAAGCAATGGAACTAAAGGGTAAAAAGGGAGGATAGGAGGCACTGTGGGTCACACTGCAGACAGGAAATGGCACCACGGTCTGCATGGATGTTGTATACAGACCCCCATTTCAGAGGGAGGAAATGGAAAAGGAAATGATAGAAGGCATCCTTAGGATGGTAGGAAAAAGGGGAGATATTGTTGATGGGGGACCTGAATATGCCAGATGTTAACTGGAGCACCTTTACTGCAGCCACATCCAAGAGCAGGGTCATTCTCGATGCCCTACAGGGAGCATGCCTCAGACAGCTAGTGTTGGAACCTACTCATGAGGGAGCAATCTTAGACGTATTACTTTCAAATAGGGATGGAGAGAGGATCTCAAATTTAGAAGTGGGTAGCCATCTGGGAACAAGTGACCACCAAACAGTATGGTTCATGATAAACACAGCCATACAAAAGTGAGAGTATTGGACTTTAGGAGGGCTGACTTTGTCAAAATGGGGGAGTGTCCCAGAAAAGCACTAGCAAACGGGCAAAAAGGAGGGGTGGAGGAACAATAGGGAAACATCAAAACTGCCATCACAGAGGCAACAAGCCTTTGTGTGAAGCAAATAAATCAAAATGAAGGAAAAAAACACTACGGTTCTCAAAAGAGGTGTCAGGGAAGGTTAAGGAGAAAAATAAAGCATTCAGGAAGTAAAAGAAAACACAGAAGGAGCAGGACAGAGAATTGCACCAGTTAAAGCAAAAGGAAGTGGGGAAGGCAGTCAGAAGAGCAAAGACCCAAACCAAGAAAAAGATAGCCAACTCAGTTAAGAAGGGGGATAAAACATTTTATAGGTACATTAGGGAGCGAAGAAAGACCAAGGGAGGGATAGTGAGGCTTAATAAAAGGGAGGGTGGTGGGCAGAGGGTAACAGTGAAAAAGCAGGAATACTGAATGAATGCTTCTGCTTAGTACTCGCAAATGAAGAGGAGGGGGAGGTACCTAATCCACTCATTAGAAGCACTCTAGATGGGTGGGGGGGGGGCGATACCAGTCCATTCACAGAAAAAAATAGTCTGAAACAACTCCTTAAACAGAAGGTGGACAATGCAATGGGCCCTGACAGGATTCACCTCAGAATTCTAAAAGAACTAAGGGGAGAAATAGTGACACCACTGATTACCCTTTTTAACAAATCATGGGAGGATGATGTGGTACCTAAGGACTAGAGGAGGGTGGATGTGATTCTCCTTCACAAAAGTAGAAGCAAAGCAGAGGCAGGAAACTACAGACCTGTTAGTTTGACCTCAGTGGTTGGGAAAATGATGGAATCACTTATGAAAGAAAGAATAGTTGAGTACCTAGATGCCAGTGGGGCACAGGACCCAAGGCAGCATGGATTCACAGCAGGAAGGTCATGTCAGATGAATCTAATAGATTTCTTTGACTGGGTGTCCAAAGTAGTAGACCAGGAAGGGCTATGGACATGGCCTACCTAGACTTAATTTTTTTTGAAATTCAATATATTTTCTTTTTTAACCTTTGGCCTTAAAAGGCCTTTTCACAATTAAACTCGGTTACAGTGAATGACACTTAACAATACGATATTCAACAACACAAATGATACCTCCCCTCCTATCCCCCCTCCCTCTTCCTCCACCCCACCCATGGTGTCAGAAATATAGCAATGTATTTGCTATTAGAAGGTGCCCTCACAAACAATTAACGTGTCTGTTGAAGGAAGTATAACGTATATACTTTGCCCCAACATTTTTCAAATTGACACTTTCTGTGGTGTATGCTGGCAATGGTCTTTTCTGCTGCAAGATAAAACAAGAGTTCGTGCAGCCACTCAGTGTAAGACATGTTATCCGTATCTAGCCAGTGTCTGAGTACCAATTTTTGGGCTGACATTGCTGAGTGCTAGCTGGTATTTCCTTTCCCTAACAGTTACCTTGGAGTAGTCTCTAACTAAGCAAGATCTCGGTTCTATGTAATTCGTGATACCCAATAGTGGGTCTTCTGTCTCCTTTATAAGAGCCCATAAAGGGGCCACTTTGGAACATTCCCAAAAAATGTGGTACAGAGAACCTACCTCTTGCAAGCACCATTTGCAAGTCAAGTTAGGAGGCAGTATGGCGCAGTGGTTTAAGGCTCTGAGCTGCAAATCTGGAGACCTGGGTTTGAATCCCACAGCCCCCACTTGCATACTGTGTGACCCTGAGCAAGTTACTTAACTTCCTCGTGCTCCCAGGTTGCACCAGCAAACAAGCTTTCAGCTTAGTGTGTCTTACCTGGTAAAATAATTGGTGAAAAAAGAAGAGAGGGAGTTACTCATTTTAACCAGTTTCTCTGGGGTATAGTACATATTACTGAGAATCTGAAATTGCATCATGTGCAAGGCCACTGTTTTTCGGGTTTTACCGGAAAATCCGGTAAAATTCCGGAATTAGGGCTGCCTGAAAACCGGTAAAAACGAAGATTTCATGGAATCTGGCATTTTCTATCAGATCAGTAAATCTATAAAAAAGTCTGTTTTTATTTTAATTCCTTTCTGTACTATTTTCAGTTTGCTTTATTTAATGCTCTGTATGTTAAGCCTTCTTTAATTCTGATTATTTATGCACGTACTGAAAGAATGATAACAGAATCCCGGTAAAATCTGGAAATTAGAGTAACAATCACCGGTGAAATTCCGGAATCTTAAGTCTTGAAAACGGAATTTAATTGTTTTAATCACCGTAAATCAGTGGCCTTGATCATGTGTAGTCTGTCCTGTGAAATGTACCTATGTGTGTCTTTCCCTCTCCCAGTCTAGTGTTATTTCCAAGAACTGAGAGTTCCAGTAGCAAGAAGACCCATCTTGCAACAGGTAAACTTTCTCTATAAGTATCTTGAATCTTCCAGAAACTGCATGTTGCTGAGTGATTAGTGCACTGAGTGGCTGCAAGAAATTGCCATATTCTTCTGTGGGGTTGATTTAATTGAGAAACCGCCAACATGTGCTTGAGTTGAAGCACTTTAAAGCTCGAATATGGGCCTAACTGAAATCTGTTAATGATGTCAGAGGCTGATCTAGCTTGACCTTCATGCCATAGGTCTTGCATTCTGGTTTGTGCGAGTTGGGGAAGCCAGGAGGCTTTCACTATACTGCCCCCTATCTTGAAGTTGTGATCGCCTACCAGAGGTTGAGCTGGATCCTGTGTATGTTTATAAGAGAGGGATTTACATAGTTGGGCATGTACCCTTACTGAAGTACCCACCAGGGTAACCCTGAAGGCTTGGGGGAGCAGTTTGACTGGGAGATAATAGAGGGAAGAAGGAGAAATTCCTAATGAAGAGATACACTCCCTTTCCAGCTCTAACCATTTAGGTGTATATTGGTCTGGTTTCGGATTTGCAAGATTGTCTGACCATCGTGAATATTTTGCTGCGTGGCTTGCCCAATAATAAAGTTGTAAATGAGGGAGTCTCAGCCCTCCTTCAAGTTTGGGAACTGTAGGCTTCCAGTAGGCTTTCCATGCTTGCTTGCCCTTCCATAAAAACCCAAAGATCAGTGAGTGGAATTTGGAAAACCAGGCCTAAGGTAACCAGATGTTTAGCATGCTAAGCGGGTAGAAGATTCGGGGTAGGATGTTCATTTTAATGAGGCTTACTCTTCCCCAGAGAGAAAGTGGCAGTGGTCTCCATTTATTCAAGTCTTGTTAGATTATTTGAGCCAGGGCATCCAGATTGTGTCTTTTCAGGGATTTAGAATCTCTGGTAAGATGTATACCCAAGAATTTGAGTTTATGAGGTTCCCATTGTAACCCTAGACCTTCGATTATTTTGCCATAAGTGTGGAAGTTAAGAGGGAAAACCACAGTTTTATCCAGATTCAGTTTGTAATTAGCCTGAACCCCAAATTCCTGGATTAGGTCCAGAACTCTAATAATTGAGGCCCTCAGCTCAAATAAATGCAGGAGGATATAATCTGCATATGCTGAGAGTTTAAGCTTCTGTTTTCCTACCATCACCCCTTTAACCCCTGGATCTATTTTGACTTGCCTCAATAGCAGTTCTATATAGAGGTTAAACAATAGGAGGGATAAAGGGCACCCTTGCCTAGTACCCAAATGAAGGGAGAAGGTTCTATTGCAGTATATGGGGGCGGTGGGGTTAGTGTATTGAGCTTTTATCCACTGCACAAAGAGAGGAGAAATATAAACCGGGCCATTGTCCTGAAGAGGAAGCCCCAATCTATTCTGTCAAATGCCTCTTCGGCATCCAGAAATAGCAAGATGGCTGGGACCGGGTTAGCTTGAGAGGTAGAAAAAATGTGTTCTAATTTCCTTATGTGATAAGAGGCCAACCTGCCTGCCATAAAACCCACCTGTTCTGTACAAATTAAAGAGGGAATAACCTGGCCCAGTCTGTTCGCTAAAATCTTGGCTAGTATTTTAATATCATAATTCAGGAGTGAAATAGGGCAGTAGTTTGCCACTTGTTCTGGGTCCTTCCTATCCTTGTGCAGTACCACTATTAGGGCTTCAAAAAGGTGTGGGTCACAACTCTCTCCTGCCAATATGGGATGGTATAAGTGGAACAGCCACGGAACCGGGTCATCCGCCAGTGCCTTATGAAAACTGGCTAAGAAGCCGTCCGGTCCGGGAGCTTTATCCAATGACAGACTGTTGATGAAATTCCTAATTTCATCCTCTGATAGTGGAGAGATCAGAAGAACTTGTTGGTCTCTAGACAGGACAAGTAAGTCTATGGATCGTAGATATTCATCTATCCTAACTATTGAAGGGGAGGCAGGCCTTTTTCCGTATAGGTCACTGTAAAAGGTATGGAATTCGACCACGATTTCCCCTGGATTAGTGGAAAGGAGGCCATCCTCCTTAGAGTGAACTGCATTGACCAGCCTCGAGACTTCCTGTTGCTTTACCTTCATGCCTAGCAAATGCCCGGCTTTCTCTCTTTGGTCAATATATATAGATTTTGTTCTGAGGATTGCATATTCTGCCTTGGCTGCCAATAGCTTGTTATATTGTGCCCTCAAACGGATGAGGGCCTGATGGAGCTTCTCCAGGATGGATGGTGAGATATACTTTTCTAGTTGTCTAATTTTGTCTAGCAGTTTCTTGGTTTGCCCCTCCCTTTCATGTTTTTGTGCGGATGCAATCCTAATTAGTTCCCCTCGAATACAGCACTTTAAAAAACTTGCCCCACCTGCATCCTTCTTAGTAGGTTGGCTTCAGATTCGAGAAGATGGGTTTCCTGCAATAAAAAAATTTGCCCTTTGCTCATTTGCAGATGCTTTAATATTTTGTATCATTTTTGTTTATTGAGTACCCCCTTTACATTCCATAATATTATATTCACATTCGTAGCCATAATCTTTGGGCACTACTGTAACTTCTATACAAAATCCAGACAAATTATTTTGTAATTACACCATGGGTCTCCCCTCTTCTCCCCCATATGTACAGCAAACTATGTCCATTTCTCTTCCACTTTTAATCTCCTCGCCATCAAATTAAAATATTGGTGGGAACTATGTGAGGAGATGCCTCTCAAGCTAAAAGTAAGGAAGACAATAATAATTGAGAAAACTGATGAGAGGTTAGCCCCCCCCCAATATGGTTCGTAATGCTGCCAGCTGGAGCAGGTAATGCTCTCATCCTTCCTCCCTGTAAACATAATGAATCGTTACAGGAATTATTAACTTCAAAATTCCAACAATTCAGAACCAAAAAACTGTGCATAGGTCTTTCTTTGAGACCGCTCATAATTTGCCAAAAAAATAAAAAAGGGGGGTGAGCCCAACAAACCCCCCCCATTCTACCTAGCAAACATGCACTGCTCATTAAATTGGGTTCTGCACATTGCAACTTGATGCTACATCAATATAGCTGTGAGGCTGCAACTTATAGCTGAGATCCTTGTAGCGTAGATGACAACACTCTGGAGAGAAGACAAAACTGTGTACAAGCCCAACCATTTCTATACACAGTGCCCTTAACTTAATACTAAACAAGTATCCCTTGTTGGGCCATGAGAACATTGAAGAATGGCTTCTTCCCCGGGGAAACCACCATAGTCCTCTGCAGCAGTGATTGCAGCTCCACGATTGTTCACAACATTGTGGTGGTGCACTTTTCTGGCTGCTACTGATCGATCGTGCGCACTATCCTGGCCTACCTAGAATTTAGCAAGGCATTTGACACAGTCCCACACAAAAGATTAATAAACAAATTAGCCAGCTTGGGAGTCGGTTCCAGGGTCGTAGCCGGGGTTAAAAAATTGGCTGGACAACAAGACACAGATGGTAATAATAAATGGAGTCCACTCTGAAGAAAGAGGGGTTAATAGCAGGGTACCGCAGGGTTCAGTACTGGGACAGCCCTTTTCAATCTCTTTATAAGTGACATCACAGAGGGACTGGAAGGAAAAGTGTACCTCTTTGCAGATGACACAAAGATCTGCAACAGGGTTGATACACAAGGGAGGGTGTAAAGGATGAAAAGGGACTTGGCAAGGTTGGAGGAATGGTCAAAAGTATGGCAGCTTAGATTCAGTGAAAAGAAGTGCAAATTAATGCACCTGGGGAAAAAAAATCCAGAGGAAGAGTACACAATGCTGGAGGGGGTGGTACTGACAACAACAGAAATGGAAAGGGACCTGAGGTTAGTCATATCAAATGACCTAAAGGTAAACAAGCAATGTGAGAAAGCAGTAAGGAGGGCTGAGCGATACTAGGATGTATAGGAAGAGGCATCACCAGTAGAAAGCAGGAAGTTGTTATCCCCCTGTACAGACAGTTGGTGAGACCCCATCTGGAATACTGCATGCAGTTCTGGAGACTCCATCTCCGCAAGGACATAGACAGGATGGAGGCAGTCCAGAGGATGGCAACTAAAATGGTGCAGGATCTGCACCAGAAGTCATACGAAGAGAGACTAAAGGAGCTTAATTTGTATACCCTCGAGGAAAGGAGGGAGAGGGGGACATGATAGAAACTTTCAAGTACCTCAAGGGAATCAACAAAGTCCAGGAGCATAGCATCTTTCAGAAAAAGAGATGTGCAAGAACAAGGGGGTACAATATAAAGATAAAGGGGAGACGCCTCAAGGGCAACAAAAGGAAGTATTTTTTCATGGAGAGGATGGTGGATGCATGGAACGGCCTTCCTGAGGCGGCCATGGGGTCAAAAACAGTGGGAGAAGCCAGCCCGGTGGCACTGAGGGTTGAGGCACTGGACGCCACACCTTGCGCCACACCATCAACCCGTGTTCGTGAACGAGCATGGGCTGCCAGGGGTCAGCTGGGGAGGGAGAGGATTGAGCATCCGATAGCTGTCCTCTCCCTGGAAAGGGTGAGTATGTTGTCCCACTCCTTGGCTGCCCTCCGGTGGAGGATGGGGGTTAGTGCCAGAGCTAGGGAGACAGGATGTATGGCATCATGACACGCGCGTGCCTCAACGTGTGCGCATTAACGGCCATGAGGGGGAGGGAACACAGAAAAGAGGAAATCAGCTGCCAGCTCCATGGCAGCCTCTCCAGTGCTCTGGCACCGTGGCCTCATGGAGCTGTCGGGCCCACTCCGGATGTTTGTTCGGGAAGGGGGGAGAACGTCCCTTCTGCCCCACCATGGGGGGGTAATCCATGGGGGATACAGGGCCCAAGGAGATCTGGGGGCTGGTAGGAGGACAAAGAAGCACCAGTAGGCTGCAGGAGAGATAAACATCTGAATTAAAAAATTAAAAAATAAAAAAAGTGAGGGAATTCAAGAATACATGGGACAGACATAAGGCAATTATAGTGGGGGGTAGGAGGAAGTAGGCTGTTGGTTAACTAGGATCTGTAGCTTATCCAATAGGTAGGGAAATGGGCAGACTGGGTGGGCCAAGTGGTCCTTATCTGCTGTCATAATCTATGTTTCTATGTATTAACCCAATGGGTAAATAACACCATTTATTTTTCACTTGCCTATGTCATTCTTTGACCCAAAATGTCAATCAACTTAACTGACAGAACATTCTGGCCAATCCCACAAGGAATGTACTACACAAAAACAATCAATAGTACTCCTCCTTTCATACTGAAAACCCTGCTCCCACCGCTATCTTAATTCCTCGCTTCTCAGTGATGTTTTCAAAATAAGTTGTTGAATAGCTGCAAGTTTTTTCCCCACATTTGAACTTCAACAAGCCATAACTCCCTTAATGTTTAGACTTAAGGGATAATATATATCAAAACAAAGGTCTTAATGGTTATTACAGGAATAACACATAATCCCCCCCCCCCCCAAAAAAAAAACTTTTTAAGGCCCACATAAAAAAACATACCAATTAAAAACTGAAAATTCTCATAGGATGACGTTGGAACTTTAACAAGCCACAACTCCCTCAATATTTGGTCTTAAGTGACAATCTATATATCAAAACAAAGGTCTTAATGACTAGTGCAAACATAATACATTTTATCTCACTGGGGCAATCTGAAACAAATAAAAAATTATAATTCCCATAGGATAAAATTGGAACTTCAACAAGCCATAACTCCCTCAAATTTGGATTTAAGGGACAATCTAGATATCAAAACAAAGGTCTTAATGGGTACTACAAGAATAATACATATGCTCCCTCCCAAACATTTAAGGACAATATAAAAAAAGTGAAAAAAAGCAAATTCTCATATGATAACATTGGAAATTTAACAAGCCATATGATGAAGGAAATAAAATGCTGTTTTGACAGAAATGGAAGTGCAGGGCCTAGAGGGACCTCCACTTCCACAGCAACATAGAGGCATGCATGCATCTATGGAGGGATGGTAGTGCAGGGCCCAGAGGGCCCTGTGTTCCCACAGGCAAATGAGGATATGATTATACTGTCTCAAACAGTAAGGAAATTCTTTGCAAAAAACTTTGTTAATGCACTAGTTAGGGTTAAAGCAACAAAAGTATGGAAATGTGGTGTTAGGGTTCCCATCCTAACACCCCACCCCCACCTTGCCGGCAGCAATAGGAAAAACTATTACGGTTTGACCTCTCCTGCGTCTTCGAAAATCACGCATGGGGTGTGCCTTGGGGTTGACAACCCTAACGCTCACCCCATTCTCATGTGCTGTACACATCTCAGCTTATTTACTGATGGAATGGGATGAGCGTTAGCACTAACAACCCCAAGGCACACCCCATACCTGATCTGCAAAGACACAGGACCGGTCAAACCATAATGTTTTTTCCTGTTGCTGCCTATGGGGTGGATGTGGGTAGTAGGGTTGGAAACACTAACACCATTCTCTCTCATAACATGTACCCCTCTCTCTCATAACATGTACTCCCCTGCATTTTTCCTTCTCCTATGCTCCATTTCCTACCTTGTCTCCCACTCATCCCCTCTCCAGACACTTGGCTACAACTACCCCAACCACACCTGCCTCTTTTGAACCACTCCCCTTACATAACCATCTCACCCCTACCTCACCTGCCTTATTCCCCTCACCCACCCCTTCCTACCACTCGATTGCCCCAAACTTTCTACCTCTCCATATAAGCAGCTGCGTCACTCTAATTCATTGCTCCAGGTACAAATCTTATACCCTAAATATCATATATGGTCGTAAGCTCCTGGTCACTTTCTCATTCCTATTTCTCTTTCTGCTTCTTGCAGGAGATATTGAAAGAAACCCTGGCTCCTCAGCACCCCAAAAACAAACTTTCTCCCACAAAGGCTTGACGTCATGCACATCACCATTAGGAGTCTCCCCCCTAAGCTGAACCTTCTGAATGTCTGGTTAACCCCAAACACCCTCAATATCCTATGCCTCTCTGAAACCTGACTATCTGCTAAAATTCTGGACTCATCCATCTCCTTCTCAGCCTATCACATCATTCAGCACAATCCCAGCAAAAGAGGTGGTGGAGCTGCTGTGATCATAAGACACCACCTCTCCTATTCGGTGTTGAAAAAAGAATTGTGCCTCGGATCCCACAAACTGATTCTTACCAAAGTCTCCTTCCCCCAATCTTTCCTGACCTTCGTCAGCATTGTATATGCATCCCTCTGGCTCAGTCAAGATGCTCTCATAGCATGCATCTCTTCTATCCACCCTTTGGCCCACTCAGGTGAAATATTACTCCTTGGGGTGTATAACCTCGACTGGCTGTCTCCTTCATCTAAGCCCACAGTAGTCAAGTTAGAGTCGCTGAACCTCTCCCAGCTAATCATAGAGCCAACCCACTACAACACCAGATCCTCTAATCACTCACTCTTAAACTGGGTTCTTTCATCCCGCCCCCACTGGATATCAGCATCTGGAATCCTCGACCCAGCCCTAAGTGACCTCTGCATCACCTACCGTGTTAGAAAAACTCATCTACCCAAAGCCGCACCAAAATATATTGAAACATGCCCTCTAAGCTCACTGGACACAATTTCCCTCCTCTCAGACCTCCACTATGCTAATTGGTCCCTGGTTTACTCTGCAGCTACAATTGGTACTGCCTTAGCTCACTTCACCAAGATTTTCAACAGCATCTGGGATCAAAAAATTCACATTTACATATAAAGACAATGGAGGGGAAAAGCTTAAGTCAAACAGCAACCTATAAACATCTGGGGGTTCATTTTCACCAATATCTAAATTTTGACTATCATATTTCAGATCTTGTAAAAAAAATAAATGGACATATTGGGGCGGCAAGAAGGTTTGCATCATGTACAACAAAATCTGTACGTTTAACTATAGCAATAAGCCGATAATTGATTATGGGAATCATAGTTACAGATACACAAGTAAACAACAGTTAGAAACACTTGATCATCTTTACAAGATTTGTCCTGCAGTGTAGTTACAATACTCATCATTGTGCAATGTATAATAAGTTGGGATGGAGATCACTTGAGCTAAGGCGAAAACGTATCTGGATAAATGTAGTTCAGGGTATGTTTAGAAGTAAAACTCCTCAACATCTAACAGGGAAACTACAAAAACCTAGTCATAGTTTAAACCTAAGGAAAATGGGGCCAGGGATCTGATGCAGCCTAGGATTACAAACAATTTTAACAAAATGACTTTTGAGTTTAGTGTTGCTAGCACCTGGAATGCATTACCTCCAAATCTGAGAAACTTGGATCTTACAGAATATAGTTTTAAAACAAAGGTTAGTCAGTTTCTTAGCTTTAGATGTGAGTGCAATAGGCACTTAAACATGTTGAACTTGTATCTGTAAATGTTTAGTTTATTTATTGGAATATATTGGGGTGTGTTTTTGTCAATAATTTATAATATATGTACACCATTATGCTCTGCATCAATGCCAACAATGACTGTAACCTATAACTTACCTGTATGTAGTCTGTAACCTTTTCCCTGCCTGTATTTTCCATGTACTATCTCTCCGGGTCACCCCTGAAAAAGGGACCTTCGGTGCTCCGTGGGCCTACCCAGTAATCAAAATTTAATAAATAAATAAATGTACTAGTTAAGTATTTTTGCTTTTTTTTATTTTTTGTAGGGAGATATATCCTATTGTATGTACATTTTATTTTGATATGTAAACCCATTTTGGTCTGTTATGTGATGTATATGAATTTTATATGTTTACTGCACAGGTACACTTTGTAAACAGGGTGTAAATTGTCCTAATGGTGTTATACTGTATAAATAAATTTTATTACTACTGCTCCGTGCCCCGCTATGTAAAGCCAGGGATCAAAAGCACCACCAACCTTGGATTACTGCCCCTATAGTTACACTCTGCAAGGCCCGCAACAAAGCCTGGGCCACCTTCAAAGCCTCTTTATCTCCAATTTCTAGACAAGTGTACAACACCACGAGAAATGCTTGCACTAAGGCCATCCATCGTGCTAAGTCTGACTATTTTCAGAATCACATCAAACACTGCAGACGCCTCCTCCTTCTGGAATATAGTACACTCCATAGTAGACCCTCCTCCTCAATCCAACACCCCCTACTCTCAAGCAAAATGGTGCTGAAATAAAGGACCCCATTCAAGCTGCTGATACCCTCAATAACTTCTTCACCACCTTTGCTTCTCTTAGCCCAACCACATCCTTGCTGCCTGCCTCTAATCCCTCCCAAATACTTAACGACTAATAAAAAAAATCCTATTAGCCCCTGCTTCCACATCTGAAGTTCTGCTTGCCCTTTTATCCCTTAACACATCCAAATCAAGCCCTGATGGTCTCCATCCTAGCCTCCTGTGTCTTTCTATCTCTGCCATCATCCCACACCTTACCTACATCATAAATCTATCCTTTTCCTCAGGCATAGTTCTGATAGCCTGGAAATCAGCATGTGTCATCCCTCTCCACAAAGGTAGTGACCCCACCACACCTGACGACTACTGCCCCATCTCCCTTCCACCTGCCTTAGCAAAACTACAGGAATGCCTCATCCAATCCAGACTGTCCAATTTCCTTACCACCACTAACTTCTTATCCCCCTGCTAGTCTGGTTTTAGAAAAAAACACTCCACTATACCCTCCCTCCTCCGCTTCACTGGCCATATTCAGTCTGCTGCCAATAAAGGCCACCTCAATGCTGCAGTCTTCATAGATCTGGCTAAAGCCTTCAATTCGGTATCCCACCCCCTCCTCCTGTACTCACTGGAGTCTGCAGGGCTTGCCACTCCAGCTATTAGGTGGTTTGATTCCTATCTAAAAGATAGACACCAGTCAGTTAAAATCGCAAACTCCTCTTCCCCCTCCCTCCCTATCCTGGTAGATATCCCCCAAGGTTCCATACTTGGCCCTATCCTGTTTTCGGTTTTCATAAATAACCTCCCATCTGCTTGCTCCTCTTTCCCACTCATCCATATGTATGCGGATGACACCATATTGTTCACATCCAGCCCAGACCTAACCATAATCCTTTCTTCTCTGCAACAAAACTTCAACTCAGTTCAAGCTTGGTTCATCTCAAAACAACTAAAACTAAATACAGTCCCCACCACCTATAACAGGCAGTTTTGGGCTTAGGTAGTCTGCCTGTTATATGCATTGGACGGTAAAACGTCTGTAACCATATTTAGTCGTGAAGCCTAGGCTTAACGGTTAAAAATTATACTTTATTGATTCGTCATTAAAACACGTGAAAAAAATAGTACTGTACTGGATAAATGGTTTTCCTCACCACAGCTGCCCCAAAATTACAGCAGCCCCAAATCGGAGTAATAACAGCACTTTACTGAGATTGTTCAGCTTGTCCAGCTTGAGCACCGAAGAACTCAGTAATCCTTGTCTGCATCTTCCAGATCTCACAGTATGGTTTCTAGACCCTCTCTACCTTCAAAAGTGTGTCCCAATCTGGCTCGATACTTGGATGTTACTCCATTGCCCAGTGCAGTATTAAAATTGTAGCTCGAACATCACCCAGTACACAGTCTCTTCCTTGCTGAGGTCTTGTTCATCGTCATTATCGTCAGCGTCTGTGTCCACAGGCAAGATGGAGTTCATGACCTCTCCTATGTCATCCTCTGCCCTGGGCTGCTTCTCATTGTTGCCAAGGTTACACAGTTCAGCAAACTCTTCAGGAGACATGCCTTCTGATGTGGGCAGGGTGTCTTGCTCCTCTTGTGCATCTTGTTCTGTGGCTATCTGTGTGTCAGCAACTTGGAATCCACTTTTCTGAAAGCAGTGCTGGATGGTAAGTTCTGATACAGCATCCCTTGCCTGTTTTAGCATTCTCACAGCATCTAGGAGATTCAGTATTTTTGCACACTGCATGGCATTTAACTCTGGGCTTGTGTCAAGGTCAGACAGCTCTCGCCCTCTCATTTCCCTAACATAGTACTGTTTTGTGCAGTAAATTATGCCCTGATCAAGGGTCTGGATGAGACATGTAGTGTTTGGGGGCAAAAAAATCAGATTAATGTTTCTGAGGCCAGTCATGTGTGGGTGCCCAGAGAAACTGTCTAACAAAAGAGCAATCTTGTGACCTTGTAGCTTTCGGTCCCATTTATGCACCCATTCAGAAAAAATGTCACCAGTCATCCAAGATGATCTGTTAGCTTTGTACAGCACTGGCAAGTGGTTAATGCCTCTGAAACATCTGGGGTTCTGTGATTTGGCTATTACAACCAGATCACACTTCTCTGACCCATCCATATTACAACATGCCATCACAGAAATGCACTCCTTGGCACACTTATTGCCCTGGACACTCTCCGTCTTGAATGCCAAAGTCCCAAAGCCGATGCACCAGAAAAACAATCTGGTTTCATCGGCATTGAAGATGTTCTGCAGTTTGTATCCACTGAGTAGCTCAGGCAGGACAGTAGTCAACCATCTCTCAGCACTAGCTGCATCTGAATTTAGTTTTTCACCATGCCCGAGATGAAAACCTATGTTGTTTCTGGTTTTCCATCACTGCAACCAGCCTTCTGAGGGGTTGAAGTCTGATTTCCCCAAGGGCTTCTGCAACCTATTTAGCTTTTTGCATTTGAGATCAGGGTTGGAATTTTGGTGCAACTCAGCCGTGAGCTGATCTTATTGCTTTTGAAGATCAGCTACTGTGGATTTTGCGAGCCCCAGTTGCACTGCAATGTCCTGCTGGCTCATCTTGGGCAACTAAGCCATCTTATTCAGCAGCTCAACTTTTTCTGAAAGGCTCAAAGCTTTGCATTTGGCAGACATTGTGGCAGCATCTATGGTGCGATAACAGTGCTCAATATGAGAGCAGTGTTAGGTATGCAGCTGTGTGCTGCTTATCTGCTTATCTGCACCTATCAATTAACACCTAGGCACTGTACCTGTGAAAAAATACCGCACCTAGCAATCCACAAAGAAAACACTTGGGAAATTGTTAGCAGATTGCCATTCAGTTGCTCACAGATGCTTTCTGAGTGTTCAAAAATTGCCTGAAAAATGCCTGAAATACATGGCAGTTACTGACCACAATATCCAGTGATTTTATTGCAGAGGTGAATGGGAATGGAAAACAGTTTCACAAATTTGCCCGCAATACCCGATTGCCCACATTAAACATGATCGGTATAACTGGTGGGGATTGTGCTACGAAAACAGTCTCAATGACTTTCAGAACAACCCAAAGATTAGCCAAAACAATCAATGCCCCACCTATCACCTCCCTTGACGGCACCCCGCTAAAAGTGATCCTCTCCTACAAATACCTTGGTGTCTGGCACGACCCACAACTAAACTTCTCCCTTTATATTGATTACATTGCATCCAAACTATGCCCCAAGCTTGGAGTCCTCTACCGGAACAAAGATTCTCTTCCCTTCCCAGTACACCGTGAAATTTTGACAAAGATGATTATGCCAGTCTTCAAATATGCAGACATTGTTTACAGCATTGAACCCTCCACCTCTCTTTCTCTCAGCTTGACTCCCTTTATTATGCCTTCTGTCACTTTGCCTCTAACTCTCCATACAGGGCTCACCACTGTTCCCTTCTCTCCTGCCTGGATCTCCCTCCACTCTCACACAGATGGCTCACCCACTCGGTATCCTTCATCTCTAAATTCTGGTTCAACCTGCTTCCCTCCTATATCTCTTCCCTCCTCTCACCTGCTCCTGCCTCTACCTATTCCCTGCATTCCAGGGACTCACGCACTTTCTCTCTCCCTATCCCATCTTCCAGCTTTGGCAAAGCTGCCTTTAACTATCACCACCTCTCTCTATGGAACTCCAAACTCCCTCTCTTATGCAACTCTCCTTCTCACTCTACTGTCAAATCACAGCTATGCCTTCTACCCTGCTCCACCTGTCCCCATTACCTTAATTAGCTCACACTGTAGGTCCAAATTGCTCTTACTCTGCTCTCTGTTACTTCTCCATTCACCCATACCTACCATGTATTCCCAAACACCTAAGCAGCCTATTGTGCTGTGCACCAATGTAGTCTATGAGTGTTGTATTAGCTCACAAAAAGTATCCTCCTCCAATGCTCTGTTGTAATTGTATGCTACTGCACTATTTGTGTTGTATTAGTCATGAAAAGTATCCTATTGGGACCTTTGTAACTGTATGCTACTGTTCTATTTAATTATATGCCTCCTGCAATACTACCCTCGTATACTGCAGTTGTAAGATTATGTATCCATGTAATGTGTTGTATGCTGTGTATTATTGTAGATGTTTTTTTTTTTTTCCTTTGTTCCCCCTCTCCCAGGTCACACCTGGAAGTGAGCCTTGGCTCAGTGTGCCTTTCCCGTTCACCAAATGTTTAAATAAATAAATAAATAAATACACATTTCCCTACTTTTGACACTTAAACACTAACTAGTGCATTAACAACGTTTTTTTTTGCTATATCTATATCTATCTACATATATTTTTGTTTTTTTTATTTTTTAATTTTTTATTTTGTACGTGAGCAAAAATGCCCATTTTCACAAACGTCCAGTGTAGGAATACAACAAGAAGGTAAAATTAAAAATAACAGAGTACAGCAGATACAGAAAAATCAATTCACAAGGGTAGCGATATAATACAATACAAAATGGTAAAACAGTTAAGATGATGATCGCAGGACGGAAAGAGAATAAAGAACCACAATAATTTTAGGGGAGGCAGGAAAAGACAAATAGGGAGAACAATAAGTGCAGAAATGTGGGGATAGTGCAAGTCTACCATATGTAATTAATAACATGAGAGTGTACAGACAGTTGGAGAGACCCCATCTGGAGTACTGTGTGCAGTTCTGGAGACCCCATTTCCACAAGGACAAAGGCAGAATGGAGGCAGTCCAGAGGAGGGCAACTAAAATGGTGCAGGGTCTGTACCAGAAGCCATATGAAGAGAGACTAAAGGAGTTTAATATGTTTACCCTCGAGGAAAGGAGGGAGAGGGGGTACATGATAGAAACTTTCAAGTACCTCAAGGGAATCAACAAAGTCCAAGAGGGTAGCACCTTTCAGAAAAAGAGATCTACAAAAACAAGGGGGCACAATTTGAAGACAGACGGGGACAGCTCAGGGGCAACGTGAGGAAGTATTGTTTCACAGAGAGGGTGGTGGATGCATGTAATGGCCTTCCCAAGGAGGTTGTGGGGTCAAAAACAGTGGGGGAATTCAAGAATGCATGGGACAGACATCAGGCAATTATGGTGGGGGTAGGAGGAAGTAGGCTGTTGGTTAACTTGGATCTGCAGCTTATCTGTTAGAAAAATGGGCAGACTGTGTGGGCCAAGCAGTCCTTATCTGTCATCAAAGTCTATGTTTCTATGAGAGGGTGTGCATTAAAGGATTTCAATGCATGCCCCAGTGGTGTGCTAAGGCATGAGGCCACAGGCGGAGTGTCCTTCTGCCCCTTGGAAGTGCGTAAACATTATTTAATGCACAGCCTGACATGGCTTATCATCACACTTATAAAATAGCTTAATTGTAATATGTTAGTCAAGTAATTAAAAAAAGGTTATGTGCTAAATGTTAGTAAAAGTGGACAAAATAGCACTTTTTTTGCATCTGGCCAGCAGGTGGTGCTGTGCTGTTGCACTTGCCGCTTATACCAGATTGCAGAACAAGGGAAATTGTAAGTAGATTGATTGATTGTTTAAATGAATGAGGAAGTTGCTCTAGGTGAACAAGCTAGTTACACTTAATGAGTAAAGGCAGACCCCCTGCTATGTTTGGCCATGACCAGCCACTCAGCAAGGTGGTACCCCTGCTGCATTCACCCATGACATGCCCACTCTTTTCCAGTGAGTACCAACTTGTCCGCAGTGCTAAGTGAGAGCAAGGATGTTATTTTTTAAATTTAATGTATATGTTTGTTTTGAGAGACAGAACGAGGGTCTGATAGAGCTGATTTGCATTTTGTTGATGAGTAAAGATGGCACCCTCCCACCCTGGTGTGCCTGCTCTGCCCTATTCCATCATACAGATAATGGTTTTGGAAAAGTTGGAAACAAGCTTTCTATGCTGAACTACAGAAGCTCTTCCTCCTTTCAGCAACGTGTTGCTGCCTTGGCCCTCAAGAACCCACCAATTGGGCCAGAGAGATAAAAATAATAGGAGCTGTTTTTTAAATGAGTGTAGTTATCTGGTCTCTCACTCTCCTGGCCAGTGCAAGCTAAAAAATGGGGCCTGGAAGCATGGCAACAGATGCTGGTATGGTCTTTACCTTTTGCTGATTGGGGGCAGGAGTTAGGGTTGGAAACCCTAACACCACATTTCCTTACTTTTGTGTGATTGAGTTCAACCCTAACTGGTGCATTAACACAGTTTTTGTTCCAATGAATATACATTCATACATAATATACTTGCACAGTAGCACAAGTATAGTTAGGGTTGAGTGGTGTGTTCAATGTTAACCCCAAATCTTTGCACATTAACAACTTTGGCAGCAGTTGATGAAATTACACCAAATTCAGCATACATGATGGCAAGATGACAGAAGTTTCCTGATGGACACTTATCCAGATTCTGAGATCTGAAACCATCAATAATACATAAAAACTGTTTTGGGCCATTTGTATGCTCTCGCCTAGAGCTAAGATGGTATGGAATTTTGTTTCAAAACTGTCAGTGCAGAAAAAGATTATCTCTAAATTTCACCCAAATTAATACTTTTTGTATACCTGTAACTAAAAAACAGTTTTTGTTTAAAACCTGAAAGTTACAGGTTTGACAGAGTCTGGTCCATGGTAACCACTTATGCATGTTTCACATTTTTAACTTATATAGTTTTTAAAATATAAGTTAATCAATGTACCAGTGGTGCTAAAAGTGCCAAAAAAGGTCAGTAACATGAAATAATGATGTATTAAAATACAATACATGGTACCCAGATTTAAAACAGTGATATTTTGCCTACTTAATCAAAGGATCATAGAGTTGTACAAGTCAGCAGCTTTAGCTGGGGACCTGGACACCCTGGAAAGCTGGGCTCACACATGGAAATTAAATTTCAATATCACCAAGTGCAAGGTGTTACATCTTGGGCGGGGAAACCCTAAACACAGGTACACCCTGGGAGGGGAGGCGCTGGAGGCCTCAATAGGGGAAAAAGACCTAGGGGTCATGGTGGATGCATGTATGAATAACTTTGAGCAGTGCAGAAGAAGCTGGCAAGGCAAACAGGATGTTGGGATGCATCGTAAGGGGGATCACCTCTAGGAGCAAGGAAGTGATTCTGTCGCTGTACAATGGACTGGTTAGACCACACCTTGAGTACTGTGTACAGTACTGGAGACCACACTTGAAGAGGGACATACAGCTCCTGGAGAGGGTACAGAGGAGGGCAACTAAGATGATATGAGGGCTAGGGGATTTGATGTATGAGGACAGACTTGAGGAGCTCTGCCTATTTTCATTGGAGGAGAGGAGAGACAGGGGGGACATGATTGAGGTCTTCAAGTACCTCAAGGGAATAAATAGGGTAAACATGGAGAGGATCTTTAGACTAAAGCAGGGAGGTATCACCAGAGGGCATGGTTTGAAGTTGGAAGGTGGAAGGGTGATGGGGGAAAAGAGGAGGAGGTTTTTCACTGAGGTGGTGGTGGACCCTTGGAATGCACTGTCTGGCGAGCTGGTTCAGAGATCCACAGTAGAGGGCTTCAAGAGAGGGTGGGACAGACACAGAAAGTGGATGTATCAGATGATGGTCTGTCCCAGGGGGTGGGGATGGATGATAGGGGTTTCTGGAACACAAGGGGGGGAGGGCCTCGGCACCCAACCAGGGATCTGAGGTTCGAGCAGACTCGATAGACCGTAAGGCCTAATCTGCTGGCAAATAGTATGTTAGTATGTTAGCCATAGCAACTTGATATATCTAAGCATATCCTGATAGACCCTAACTAATTAAGAACTTGCCCAAAGAATTCTTAAATTATTTCAAGTTTGGGCTTTGTACATCCTCCTTTGGTAGTCAATTCCACATTGAGACCACTCTCTGATTTACCCATACCCGCTGCGCATTTCTTTTGAAATGTTCCCCTTTCAGTCTTAATTCATGTGTCCTAGTAAATCTATACTGTTCCCTTTTTTCAAGTCCAACACTTTACCACACATCACTGTTACTATAAGCTTTATATACTAGGCACATATCTCCCCTCATCCTATGGTACTCCAGGGAGAACAGGTCCAGTTTACTCAACCTCTCCTCATATGTCTCATGCCTGACATTGGCAATCCATCTGGTCGCCCTCCTCTGTACCCTGTCCAGCCTCTTCACATCTCCTCTCTTATATGGAGCCCAAAACTGAACACAGTACTCCATATGCAGCCTCACCAATGATGACTACAAGGGAATCACCTCCTCCCTCTGCCTACTCCTGATATGTCTCCCTATGCATTCCAGTATTCTATTAACCTTACTGATTACACTCTTAATCTGGTCTTCAAAGGATAGCCCATTTGATACTCATACATCCAAATCCCTTTCTAATTCTGACGTTGTCATTTCCTTCCCTTGTAAGTAATAGGTTACTTTAATATTCCTTGCTCCACAATGCATAAACTTGCATTTTTCAATGTTAAAGCTCAATTTCCTATGGTCTGTCCAGTCTGCTGTGCTATTAATTCCATGATGGAATAATTCAACATCCTCATTGCTATTTATGATGGTTCCCAATTTTTACATCACCCACAAATTTGCACAACCACACCTTGTTTGTGAAGAAGGTGTTAAAGGGTACCTAAACAAGCAGTTTTTTAAAATTGCAAACTCCAAAATCTGGCTGCATATCAAGGTAAAGTAAAGTAAAGGCTGCTGTTTACATTTATACTAAAACTGCATTTATGTAAATAACATAAATGCAGTTTCATAGCTTTTGAAAAATGTAAACATCAGCCTTTCACTTTCAAAAAATAGCCTTGGTTTCTCCCTAAGATGTCTGCCAAGTGTGTTCAGTGATGAGTCATGATGACATCATTAGAGTCAGAGACAGAGATTCACTTATATTTCTATAGTGCTAACTAGTTCTTCTTTCCCTCTTTGTTTTGAATTGTTGTACCTGAATGATCATCCCCATGTATTAACTAGTGGATTATTTTGATCAGTACATATGTTAAGCTATGATTTTCTTCATTTTGTTTACCTTAAGTTGCGGAAAATGTTTTGTAATCCAGCTGACTTTTTCTTTGGCAAAATGCATTACAGTGCAGCACTTCAAATACCTGATGATCTAGTGGTTATATGATGCACTGAATTTTGTTTTTTTGTTAACCAGAAGAGACACACTAAGCTGAAAGCTTGTTTATAGGTGTGGCCTGGGAACACAAGGAAGTTTAGTGACTTGTTTAGGGTCACACAGCAAAGTACCCATCTTGTTCAGTTCCAAAGCTCATGCTCTCTTGTTAATCTACAAATAAGACTTTCTTCTTCCATGTGAACCTTTTGCACCTAGCCTGCCTTCTGTCGAACACCCCACCATCCATATCCTGTCCTTAGTATTGCCTGGGGCCACATATGAGCTTGCGGTCTCATGAAGAGAATTATCATACCTCAGATTGTAATCTTGTACCTCAGAGAGTTGTGCACACCTATACTGATACACATCATCAGCTGGCACTGTTAAACATGCCTCCCAAATCACTCTCCAGTTCACATTCTCAATGTTTGACTTCTGCACCCAGAGTAAACATTGAGTGGATCACCACCCTTCTGCACAATGAAGGTAGTATGTACAGTTCCATGTTGTGTTTTTCCCACCTCATTAACCGACAACTAGGACTTCCTGGAGGACCAAGCAATAAGCATCATGACCCACCAGAAAAACTGCTGTTCATGCCCTCATTAGGGCTGCACTTACAATGGATAACAATATTATTAGTAGGAGAGGCATACTAATATATTGAGCGAATCCACCTGACTTCCAGTGTCAGTCTACTCCATTACCTGTGATCAGCAAGAACCCCGCAGGACAGTTCCCAGCAATTCTTCTCCAGTACTTTTCTGTGCTCTGCTCCACAATGCAAGTTGGCTGGCTACCACCCTTCCAGATCTTGAATGAGCTATACACAACTCACTCAATACTGTCCTAACCAACTTCAACACCCCCCCCCAACCGAGGGTAATCTCCCTACACTGAATTCAAGTAGCAGTTTAGATGCAGCCCTGCCACTCTGAGTATTTGTCATCACTGGCTACTCTCATCCACAGTCAGGTAGTGATCATGATGCTGGCAGCCCCACATTTCAGATCTCACAGTGATCTGCTCAGCGTCCTCCTTCATGTCTTCAACTAACCTGAATATAGCTGTACCCTGCTGGAATGGCCTCTTCAGTCCCTCTCTGGCATTCATTCTTCTCACCTGCTTCCCACACCACAAACTGGTGAGTTCACTACCCTTCCACATCATGAATGTGTTTAGTACAGTCTCCTGTGTTATATTTACATATTAATAATAAACATGATCTTCTGGTAAGCCAGGCTGATAGCAACATGGCATAAGTGGAAAAATAGGCTTTCCTACCCATATAAGATCAAAGCCACCTATGATTAGGCACTATTATATGACGTGCATAATGACATGCACACCCATCATTTAATACTGCCTAATCAAAGGTAGCCTAGATCTTTTAAGGTTAAGAACGCCCATCATTCCCCTTGTTCCCTGCTGCTATGAGTCTGACGTACTTGAAAGATATGTTTATATCTGATATGTCAAAATAAAACGGGGACTGTACTGCTTGCATTCATAATGCAGAATGGTGATAAACTCACCAGTTTTCGGTGTGAAGAGGAATAGTGAAGAATGAATATCAGAGGGGGACTGAGAAGGCCACTCTTGTAAGGTACTGCTATATTCAGGGAAGGGGGAAGACAGAAAGAGAGAAATATGAGCAGATTACTATGAGAAATAAGATGTGGGGCTGCCAGAACCTTGATCACTACCTGACTCCGTTGTCCTGGCCAACATTCCCCTTCCCATAAAACCAGCTCATGCAATTGTCCAAGGCTGTGTGTGGATATTAATGTATGAAATGGCTGCCACTACGTGTTCAGTAACTTCACTACCAATCTAGTACTGCTTGTAAAGCACTTTGGAATACAATGTGTATGAAAACCACTATATAAATGCTGATTTTCATTATTATTAGTATCATTATTTCCCATAGAAAAAGAAGACAAGACAAGCATATATTTGAGTTTTGAGAAAGTATGAACTCTAACATTGGACTTCATAAGAACTTTGCTACAAAACAGTGGTGGCTCTAAGGGGTGGTGAAGGATGTGGCTGCAACCCTCCCCCACACACACACACACATAGTAACATGCTTGCTGCTGCTGCTGCATTTCACTTTGTTGAAGAAGTCTGATTTATTGATTGTACAAATGTTTACATTCAAACTATGGATTACATTTGTCGGTTCTGTCAAAAATGTACTAGTAAAGAATAATAGCAGAAACTAAAAAGGTTTAATAAAAATGTTAAAAAGTGCATATTAAGCATGCACATCACCCCAGCTCCCCCATTGTAGCATCCTGGATCTGCCATATCCACTAGACCACCAGGTTATTCAAGATTTGTACTACACTGTGGTTTGCTACAGAGAAAGTTGGTTGGATTAAAACACATTTTCAGCATGTTAAAGTAAACAAAATGAATAGAACCATAGCCTAACGTGCATTATACAAAATAATTCACATGGTTTTGACCATTTGGGTGAAACAATTCTATACAAAGTGAAAAAAAGAACTAGTTAGCACTATAGAGAGCCATATATATCTCTGACTTTGGCTCAAATGATGTCATCACATAACACATTTGGCGGCCATTTTAGGAAGCAGGTAAGACAGTTTTTTTTGAATTGGAAGGCTGATTTTACAATTTTCAAATGCCCTGGAACAACATTTAGGTAAATTATGTAAATGTAGTTTTAGCATTAATGAATACAGCAGCATTTCCTTTAGCCACCTACAGAGTCAGATTTTTGAATAGTTTGTTGTCAAAATGTTGTTTGGGTATCCTTTAAATTCTTCAACTTCCAGATTGCTTAATGTGGTCAATTCCTCATCTATTTGAAATGTATTAGGTAAATCTGAACTACCTGGGTCCCTCCAATTTTTTTTTAAGTTCCAAAAGTCTTTTGAGTTTAACTTTGTTTCACTAAAAGCCTCTCTATAATATGTCTGTTTGCTCGTGTGTGTGTGTGTGTGCGTGGCATTCCAGTAGACCCACCACTCTAACGACCCTGCTATAGGGTGCTGATTCAGTACTAAAATGTTTAGTGGCCTGTTCATATGCTCACCGAAGTGGAGCAATCATTTTTTTCAGTTATACTTTACATCTCCTTTAGAGCTGGCATTTGGCTCTGGCCCCTCCCTTGGAGGGGACTCATCTCTCCAACGGGCTTTCCCCACACCCACACCCACTGGCTAACCCCCATGGGTTGCCCCACTGGTGACAGGGTCGGTGGTGCGGGGGGGGCAGCCACCCCCCACCTCCTTAAGTCAACATCTAGATTGCCAGGGGGGTGCGGGTGCAGCCCACCATCATCAAGCCTGCCAGCTCTGAATCTCTTTCCATGTTCTCCTCAGACCCATGCACATGCAATGGGTGGGGTGACTGTCTCCACCTCTTTGGAGGCAGTCTTACTCCCTGTGCTTGAGTCTACCCCATTCTAGAATCATGCCTGTGCTGACCCCAGGCCTCCACTGTGTGTCAGTCTACAGCACAATGCTGACACCCCCCAACCCCAAGAAAGGAGAGCTGTCAGTGGATGCTCAATCCTTCTTCACCCAGACCAGGCCCCAAGCGACCGGTGTTCCGAACCCGAATTATGGCGTGGCACAACGTGGGCATGCAGCACCTCAGCCCTCTGCACCACTGAGCTGGTTGAGCAAGCATTTTTACAACACACCATTGCACCTATGACAGATAATCTCCCACAGGTCACATCATCAAATTCCATAGCCCAAAATGGTGTGTTTTATTCCACAGGACACTTTGTGAAATGTCTTTAATAATCATGCAGTGCTGCAGAACATTGTGCTTTTGCTAGCAATGGCAGAGGTGTTCTGTACATCTGGGGAAGTGATAGAAATATTTAGTAACTTCCCACACAGTGTCAAATGATTCTTGTAACTATGCAGTGTTTGTCAAACATGTGACTCCTCACCAGATTTAGCACATATGCAAAACAAGGTGCACTGGGGAAATCCCATAATTTATTGCCTTCAGCATGTTACTGACACTGTGCATCACAAAAATTCCCACCCTCAGATTGTGAGCATATAATCACATGTCTAGCATTGATTGGATGAACTGCAGAATGTTTTGCCCACTGTGCTTCAGTTCCATGATGAACACATTAAGTAAGGCATATGCTTTATTGGTGTGCCTCTGTGAGGGTGCCTGCTTCAATATAACTCCTGAAAGAGCAAGCTTTGGTTTGCACTGTTGCTCCTGATATCACTAATGAAATGCACACAACCCCCCTCTTCCTCCTTCAGAAATGTCACCATCTGCATACATACTACCTCATACATACTGGGGAGAACATTCCTGAAAAATCTGAAGAATACTGGAAGGTTGCATTTTGACTTCACTTCATGCAACATACTTCAAAAGCCAGTGTCTTCTGTAATAGAGAATGGCTGAATATCAAGGCCCATCACCTCCCTAATCAGTTGTGTCATTCAGACAGGACTTGGTTAAGTAGGTGACAGTTCAGTGTGGGCATCTAATGACTCTGGCATTATAGTTTGTTTTATTGGTGGTCGGGGTAGTGCTTTTGAAGCAGCACCAGTACCTAGGGGTGCAGCTGTTGGCTGTTGAGATAACTCTCCTGGCTGCTGCACCTTTGGTATGTGTTTAATTCTTTGGCACTTTCAATTTTGAAGATAAGTACTGTTGCCCATATAGCAGCATTAACCACTTGTGCAGCTGCATTGTGGCTCATTTCAGTGTGCACCACCTTTGTTTTCTGGCTGTTGTGACTACCATGGTGGCTACATTACTTGAACAAATTGTCTAATCCCATTGTTTCTCATACCCAACTGCAGCTGCTGCTGCTACTGACCCATCTGACCAGAGTGGGGACTGGGAATGATGCGACTGTTAGAAGATGCCAGGTTCACATTTTAAATGATCAGCCAGAACACAGGTTTGCAAAGTTTGAGTAAACAGACCCCAGCTGATCTTTCTACCACACTTGCTGCAGAATGCTTTCAGCGGATTTGTAACATCACCTGCAAACTTCTCCTACCTTGCATAAGATCTCTGAATTTGTCACTATGAGTGGATGTTGGAAGGTATTTAGAGAAGAACTGGGTGGCGACTATATGATGCTTTATTTTTTCCACTGCTGTGATATGATGTGGCTAAGGATGACCAGGCAGGGAAGCAGCAGCAAATGGTAAAGCACCATAGGGTTGATTGTGCTGAGGGGACTGGTCTTCAGATTTACCTGCATGAAAAAAGCATAAAGCCTGCATTGCTGACCCTGGATCATCTTGGTTGCCCTTCTCTGTACTATCTCCAGTAAGTTGATGTCTTTCTTTAGGTAAGAGCTTCAATACTGTGCACTGCTGTCCAGAAGTGGCCTAGCCAGTGACGTCTACAGTGGCAGGATGACCTCCTTCTTGCTACTGGTTATACCCCTGGCTATACTTCCCAGCATCTGAGTCACTTTGACCGCTGCTGTCTTGCAGTGTGCTGAGTGCCTCAGGTAATTCATAATGATCATACCCGAGTCTTTCTCCTCCTCCTCCTCCGACCTGGTGACCTGCATACTTCCCAGACAGTATGTTGTCTCTGAATTCTTTAGAAACATAGAAACATAGACTTTGACAGCAGATAAGGACTGCTTGGCCCACCTAGTCTGCACATTTCCCTACCTACAAGATAAACTGCAGATCCTAGTTAACCAACAGTCTATTTCTTCCTACCCCCCACAAAAATTGCCTTATGTCTGTCCCATGCATTCTTGAATTTTCTAACAGTTTTAGACCCCACAACCTCCTCAGGAAGGCTGTTACATATGTCAACCACCCTTACACCTTATACTTTTTGGCATTGAATCCCAGCTGAAAATTTCCTGACCATAGCCTGGTCCTCCCTAATGACCTGTCTCCCTTTTTCTGTGTCTAGTCTCCCACAGAGCTTGGTGTTGTCCACAAAGAGGCATATCTTGCATTTTACCCCATCTGCAATGACCCTGAGGATGTTGAATAACACTGAGCCAATCACCAAGCCCCATGGACCCTTCTAATGCCTGGTCTAGTATCTAAGAACCCCCGACTACCACCTTTTGTTTTTTTTTCTTGTAGCCAGTATTTTACCCAGCTAGCCAGTTTCATCCCTACCCCCAAGTCCTCTAGCTTACTAATAAATCTTCTGAGAGGAGCAGAGTCAAAGACCTTACTGAAATCCAGATGCAGTATGTCCACTGCTTTGCCTTTGTCCACTGTCCATCTTACCCGATCAAAGAAATCAATTAGGTTGGTCTGGCAGGACCACTCTGACATAAACCCATGCTGCCTGCCATCATGGAGTCCATTTTCCTCCAGAAAGTTTGCCAGTCTTCCCTTCAGAATGGATTCCATCAGCTTCCCTACTATTGAGGTCAGACTTACCAGTCAATAATTACCAGGGTTGCCCCTCAGCTCACTCTCAATACATGCTGTGTTCTCCAATCCAGGGGTACCACCACAGTTTCCAGAGAGGTGTTAAACAATTCTACCAGGGGGCATGCCAGTACAACTGCTGACTCCTTCAGAACCCTCGGGTATGTTCCATCCAGTCCCAAGGACTTGTCCACTTGTAGGGTTTTTAATCCTTTCCTCTCCCTATCAATTTCAATCTCTCCATCTGAGACTCCTATCCACATTACCACCCTTCTTCCCCTGGTGTACTGGGCTGTCCTTCTGCTTCATGAAGACTCAACAGAAGTACTTTTAAGTACCTCTGCCACTTCCACACTATCCTCCACCCATCCCTCCTTCTTTTTTAGCATGACTATCCCATCCTTAATATCCCTCTTCTCCCTGATGTACTGAAAGAAGGTTTTCTCCCTATTTTCACTCCCTCTGCCAGATGCAGTTCTTTCTTGGCCTTGGCCAGTCAGACTGCCTTGCTCTCCTCCCTTGCTTTATTGCTGTGCTCCTCCCTTTCTTTATCTCTATGTCTGTTCTTATATTTTTTTGAGACTGCCATTTTGCTTCTTATCACCTGGGCTACCTCCCTGTCAAACCAGCTGGGCTTCTTGGCTCTGGATTTTTTGCTTTTCATTTTGGGAAACTCATTAGTTGCTGCCAACAGCCCTTTCTTGATGATGGCCCATTTCTGGTCCACCACCATTCCTTTCCTGGTCTCAGCAAGATGTCCCACCAGAACTCCTCCCATGTTTTAATAGTCTTCCCACCAGAAGTCCAACACCCTTGTCTTACTTCCAGTCCTCTCCTTCCCCATGTCCAGGTGAAACCACACTGTGTTGTGGTTGCTTCCTACCAGTGGTTCTTCCACCCTCATATCGTGGGCATGTACACCATAGTCAGAACCAGATCCAGTATAGCCCTCTCCTTGGTGGGTTCTAGGACACATTGTGTCAAAAAACAATTCTGGAGTGCCTCCAGCAGCACCTGAGTCATTAATCATGGAACTGGATAAATGTCCTAATTGGACAGATAGAGTACAGCACATGCAGAAGCAAGCAGAACTTTCAGTAAAACCACTTGAGTAGAGAAGGGAGATGGTGGGTGGGTGAGCTGTGGCTCAATGGAGGAGATTCTCTCAAAGACTGACTGCTACAGTAACTGCGTTATCTTCTTTGTGGACAGTTCCCACAGCCATTGAGCCACACCTTTGAAACAATTCCCAAGCAGTACAGTAGGCACTGTTGGAAGCAGGAAAGATCAAGATGACCTTATGACAGAAGACCTTGCAAAATAGTATGGTCAAAGTCATCATGTCTATGAGAGATGATGTCCAGACTGTAATGTTTAGTGAACATTACCTCAGGTGGATGCAGAGCAGACATCAGCAGCTGACACACTGTAGAAACAAGCCAAGGAATTAGCTATGCCATGAGTGGAGTGGCCATGGACAGGACCCAGAAGCTGCTTGCTGTACTTCTGGTAACAGAGAACAATACACAATGTCAACCATGATGAAAGACATTGCTTAAAAACAGGGGATCCCACCATCCTGGGGCAGAAGATAGAAACAGTTTTGAGGATTTTCTAAAATCCTTGGTACATCCCAAGTGGTAACATACATTAGAGCCCTATGGATATCTAAGGTATGCAACAACTGTTCTCTATTTGTAGGGGAAGGACAATAAACAGGAAGTTGAACAATCTGAAGACAGAGGCAACCTTATGGGGAAAACAAGGACTGGTTCTTAGAGCGACCCAATCCTTTGGAAAATAAGATAAGGTGCTCTAAAGCCAGAGCTTGTATGCAGAAGTAATGGTCTCCAGAAGCAGCATTTCCCAAGATAGGAAGCACATTTTTCAGGTAGCAACCAGTTCAAAAGGAAGCACCGTAAGGGTATCCAGAATCATGTTAAGATCCAACACCAGAACTGGTCTATGGATCAGGGCAAGAGTATATAGGATACCTCAGAGGAATCTGCAGGACACCTCAAGTTGGGCACCTGACTTACAGTCTGTGAGAGCATGAAAAGCTGAAACAGCAGCCAAATTCACCTATAAAGGAGGAGTACTGGAGGCCCAGTTCCTATAGGGAGAGGAGGTAATCCAGGACATGACTCACTGGAGGGGTTAAAGAGTCCAGGCTAACAGCAGAACACTCTATAATGACATGTTTCCATTTCTGGTGAATAAGCATATCTCATAGATGGCTTGCAAGGAGAACATGAGCAACTGCCAGGGAATCTTCAAAACAGAGGTGCTCTATATCCTCTGGAGTCTGGATTGGAGATGCAGGGATTGAACACTAAGATGCATGGGGGAGTCCTGTTTATGAGGAAGCAGGACTTGCACTGCCAACTGTTGCAGCAAAGGGAAACAAATTTGTCTAGGCTAGAATGAAGCCACCAAACTTATGGTGGCCAGTTCCACCAGAACTTTCCCAGAATCCTCTGAATCAGAGGAAATGTAGGAAATACACAAAGAAACTCCCTTTTTAGGAGAGAGACAATGCATCCCACTAGGATCTCCAGGCCTTGGAATGAGCAAGCAAAACTGCTGCAGCTTTGTGTTGTTTGGAGAAGCAAAACAGTTCAGCTACAGATGACCCCATCTTCTGAATAGGTCATCAACAATGAAGGCCAGATGTTCCCTTTCCTGGGACATAACCCGGGACTGACTGAGGTGATCAACCTGGACATTGAAGGTTCCAGGCAAATACACAGCCATGAGAAGTGCATTGTATTTGGCCCAGTGACAGACCCTCATTGCTTCTCTGTAGAGAGGATAGGAGTGAACATCTCCTTGTTTGCTGATATAATACTTCATTAAAACATTGTCCACCTAAACCAATAGGAACTGACCCTGGAGAAGGACAGCAAAGTTTTGTAGGCCACGAACAGTCCTCATGAGCAGCATTGCTGTGGAGAGAACAATCTTCAGAAGATCAAAGACCTTGCATCCAGAACATCCTGAGATGAGTATCCAGCTGGAGCCAGAAGCATCCATCATCAAGACCATCAGGGACATGAAACAGAGAAAAGGAGACTCATTGTCAAAGTTGAAGCATTCTAACAGCAGAGGAGGGCACAACAAAGTGGAGATGTCAACTGAATGAGACACTCCATGTTATTCAAAGTGCTTAGCCCATTGAACACGGAGAACCCACTGAGGAATCCTCATGTGCAGACGTATCAGAGGGACAGTGAGGATGGCGGCAGCCATCAGGAACAAAACAATACTGAAGCAACTAGGTCCTGTTTATAATAAAATGTAGTTCAATTGAGGAATCAAAGTTCCTAAACCTTATAGAACAGTATCATTAATAAAAATTGGAATGTGACTTGGGTCTGTGAGTCTTTCATCATTCATTTATTCCAGTGTGAAATTCACATTTTTATGTTTTCTTCACATTAACCAGCTTCTTCAGGAAATTAATAATATACAGTGGAAACATCTGAAATAAACAGATATACCCATTTAAGAATAAACTGTCATAGTGATATTTTTTCTTTGAATTTTCAGTAAACTGGTCTGTTTTCAGTAATGGCAATTTATTATGTAACATCTTGCAAAACTAAATAAATATATAAATATTATGTAAGTCGAAAAACTAGCCTTAACTGATTCACTTGAAGTGCCACAGCATTACTTAGTGAGACTGTAATTTTTGAAAATAAGAACAATAGAGGTACAAAGAGAAGACAATGAACAATCAAGTGATTTGTCAATGGTTTTAATTTTTTTTTTTTCATTTTCAGAGGGATGTTGCTAATAAGAATAAAGAATTAAAGAAGTAAGTCAAGCAGCACTTCAAGTCAACCATTCAAGGTTAGTTTCTGGATGCTTAGTAAGCAATATAAAAAACAAATTAATTAAGTGGAGTAGTTTTTCCCTCTCAATATAAGATGGAGCATAATACAAGTTACCACTTATATAATATTTATATTTATTTAGTTCTTCACGATAAGTTACATAACGAACTGGCATTACTTATGTTTATTTCACATATTTCCACTATATGTAATTAATTTCCTGAAGAAGTTGGTAAATTCTGTGAAATGTTGAAAAGTGAATTCATAGTGGAATAAACAAATGATGAAAGAATCATAGAGTTGAGTCACTTTCCAATTTTTACTGATATTATTGTAGTCAACAGGACAATCAGTCGAAGAATGCCCCTTGCCAAGACATAATGACAGGAGGACACCAGCTGTGCCTGGGCAATCAGAGCAATAGCATGGTTTCCAAAAAGAAAGTACAGCTAGCTGATATGTTGAGGACAGCGCCTATGTATTGAAGGTGCTGATAGTGGTTCAGAACTGATTTCAGTTTGCTGAGAAGGATGCCCAGTTGATCGAATAGCTGGCATGTCTGAAACGAGGTGTGAAGGACTGCATCCTGGGACGGGGCTTTGAAGAGCCAGTCTTCCAGCTACGGAAACACCTACAGACCTTTCTTCTGTAAGAAATTATTTGGGTTGCACGAGTTATGACAAACAAGAATAACCAACACAAATATAAAACTTCAAACAGTTAATTATAACTTAGTAAAAATCAGGAAACTTACAACAGATAACCAGCCTCCTAGATGGCTAAATTGCAATGGTCATAGTGGGAGTCGTGGGTCTGATCTGCTGCAGCCCTGGTCATTCTTCTTTTCTTTGGAGTGGCTCACCAACTCACTCTCAGACCAGGGTTCAAGCAAACATTTTTATACAGAACTGTTATTATGTAAGGCTGAGGTTCATATCTCATCATAAAAAACATCTTGTTATATCTTAGCCACACTTCCTAGAAAGTTACAAAAGATCTTTTTCCTAACAACTACTAGGCAGCTTACATCAGTAGCCAAGTAGTTATGTCACTCTCAGGCAGTTGGGCCTCCCAACTGTCATGTTGACAATAATCTCTCCCTCTCTTCCAGCTAACAGGGAGTTACCCAACCTCTCCCAGCAGCCACCTAGGCAACACACTGCTGCTTGCCAGAAGATTACATTGTTTATGAGGGAAAATAGACAAAAAACAAGTTACAAATATTTGTCACAATATATCTATATCTAATGCCAACACGTGTATGTGCCCCTAACTCTCTCATATATAATGCTTTTGTAACAAGGAGGATCCAGCATAAGTCATTATCACAGTCTGTAACTGAGCATAGCATTGGTTCTTACTGCAACACTCCTAAATAAATTATAATCTCAATGTAGGCCTGCCTCTCCAAAAGCATACACAGTACTGTGACATAAGCACAATAATTTGGTAGGATATTGGGGTGTCATTACACCTCCATTGTGCTGTGGCCACCATTGTGAAGTATTTGATAAAGACATACAGTGCCGAAGACGAGCCAAATGACAAGACACAAAACTGGTAATGAAAGCCATCTAGCATAAAGTGGAGGTACTGTTGGCTACTGTGAAGCACCTTTATATTGAAGTAAGCATCCTTCATATCCAGGGTGCACATCCAATCCCCTTGCAGAAGCAGAGGGAGTAGAGACCAAAGAGACACCATACAAAACTTTTTGAATTTGATGTACTGGTTCAAGCCCCTAAGATCTAGGACAGGACGTAGATCGCCTGTCCACTTTGGAACCAGAAAATATCAGGACTAATGACCCTGGTTCCATTCTGTAAAAGAGGCACAGGCTCTATGACCTATTTGTGCAGTAGTGTCTGAACTTTGTCTAACAGGACAGACAGATGACCTGGAGAGTAATGACAGGGAGGGGTAGGATGCACTGGAGGGGTAGACAGCAGCATTAGGGCATGCCCCAGTCAAATAACTTTGGCAGAAAGAGGGAGATGCAGCTTCCAACCAGAATTCTGATATCTTTTGAAGGGATCTTGTTAGGCAGAAGAAAGTCGAAAGGTTCCAAGGATGGCAGAGACACTGCCAGCACCCACACCCTTGTGGACCTGGACATGGGCACTGAGGGGAAAGGAAGAGTGGGTAGGGGTATGCTGGGACCCATGCTGTGGAGTATTGGAGTAGCCACAGGCAGGACTTGAGTAGGGCCTAAGAAAGGAACCTCTACCATGATCACAAGGCTGAGGAGTAAGAGCCTAGAGGATACATTGTCATTTTAAAGGACCGTAACTCATGTAAGTCCATTTCCATGTCATAGTCGAATAGTTTCTGGCCACAGAATCAGCACTGAATACTGACTACTGAATATCAGTGGCAAAGCTAGCCACCATAAGCCAGGAAGAGTGCCAGAGGCAGCAACAGGGGCACAAGCATTTGATGCATCATAGGCAAACTGCAGAAGATGCTTCCTAGCATCTAGGCCATGAGCAACAGTCTGCTGGACTTCTATGTTACTGGCTCTACCAGGCAGTTTCTCAGCTATGGCAGAGATGGTCTACCATGGGCTATTGTGATATTTAATCATGTAAGCCTTATTGTTATCAATTCTAAGGCGAAGAAATGCTAATAGGTGCATCACCCCCCCCCGCCCCCGGCCAGCTACCGAGAGGCCCTAATCTGGCCCTTCTGTCTTGGACTCCAGCCTTGCTCCTTACTCCTGGACAAAAGCAGAAGCTTGTCCGTTATTTATTTTTTTTATTTTCTATTTATTCATTTTAGCAAAATTTATGAAACCTTTAAATGGCATTACACAAAAGATTAAACTTACACTTGAAATCCATACAGTGTTGTTTGTGTCTCATTTCAGAATAAAACCACTTTGGGGGTATACAGTATCTAAAGCTCACCTGTCTGCATGAAGAAGAAGGCAGCACATTGCCAACACTCCAGGTTGCCTTCCAAAGATTTTCACTCTAAGCCTCCTTCCACTAGCTACTGCAGTCTGCTCCATTTAACAGCACCAGCACAATCTACCTGCCCTTACAACTTTAGCAAAGCAAATTCCAAAGGTTCAGTTGGCAGGGAACTTGGGGGGCAAGGCGGCAACTGAATCACATAAGCGGAGGGGGGCTGTAGCTCTTGAAAGGCCTGCCCCACCCAGCAGCATGAGTCCCATGGGCACCACTACACAGAAAATGTAATTAAAGTGCTTGAATTTTGAGAGCAGCATGAACTAAACCCTAGCTTTGTTTTGTTCGTATTTCTTTATTGTTCTTTTTAACCATTTACTCCCCCAGGACATTAGTCATTTTGAGAATTGTGCTTAGTCTGTGCTATGTTTTCACCCTGCAGAACATTTTGTTTACTTTTTGTACCAGAATCATGTGTTTCCCCTGGCCTCAGCTGCTTGAGACTGTCCGTTTTTCATTTACTATTTGTTCCCCTGAGACCTCAGCTGTTTGACAATTACTATAGCCATTGCTGAAAGGGCTTGGTTTGTGTCCTGCCTCTGCCCTGCAGAAGAATTATTTCTTGTGCCAGAATCACTTGTTCCCTGGAACTTCAGCTGCTTGAGAAGTGTTCATTTTTAATTTACAAATACAGTGTCTGTAGAAGCGGACATCAGTGCAGGATAAGTGCACTCAAGTTTGTGGATGGTGGCAGACTCCACTTCTGACAGTTAATTTCCATCTGGTGTGCACTGATCTCTGCCTGTCAAGTCATTAGCCATCTGACTGTGTGGATTCCTGCATGAAGCCTTCAATCCAGCAGAAGTGTGAACCATATTGAACTGTTACACAGACTGTTGTTACTGTACTATAGTATATGGGTGCTGTCTATTGTGAATGGATTTCAGCAACTGCTGAAATGTTGTTGTAGTACAGTTCAAAGGTCAAAAAAGTTGTTGTACTATTGTTCTGACGTCACATCGATAGTACAACAACTTTTTAACCTTGACCTGCCACCTGATTGGCTCAGATGAGGTTGTCTAGAAAAAAAAACAAAAACATGGCGGCGCCGATGCATGAAGCCGAAAGAAATGGTGTCAACGAATTTAGAAGTCGGGAATCGACACGGATATACATGGTCTTTTCTGAAAACACACTTTTTTTTTCTCCTCAATTTTAAAACTAATGATGTGCAGAGGAGAAACTGAGAAGCTGGACGGAGCATAAGTGGGAACGGGAGCGAGCAGAAGCACCAGATGGAATGGGAGCAGCGCCTACAGCAAGTAACAGGAAAAAAAAAATAATGTAAAACAAAAACAAAAAAAAACATATACTATACAAAACAGTGGATGGGTGAACATCCACAACTAAGTCTGCGTTCCCATCTCGGGCAGTTGATGACATCAACTCCCTCGATGGAAACATAGCCTTGTTGTGGATGTTCACCCATCCACTATTCTATATGTTGTGTTCTATATGAACTTTGTGATCAGCTCCCTTTCTCCCATTTTAAACTGTGCTGCTGTGTTTTGTGGACTATGTTATCAACTTCCTGTCTCCTACATGAACTGTAACCTTGAACAGCTTCTCCGCTAAGAGCCATTCATCACGCCTCTCCCTCCCCTGATTGATAGTGACAGCCAGCAGGGTGGGGTTTGGGGGTTTAAATCTCCAGCCACTCCAGAAGAGTCAGTGTCTGTAGTGGCAGCCATCAGTGCAGGCAAAGTGCAAGATAAGTGCACTTAAGTTTGTGGAGGGTGGCAGGCTCCACTATTGACGTGTTAATTTCCATCTGTTGTGCACTTATCCCTGCCTGTCAAGTCATCAGTCATCTGCCTGTGTAAAGCCCTGGATGAGGCTTTCGATCAAGCAGAACTGTTTGCCATATTGAACTGTTACACATACTGTTATTAGTCTGCTGCTGTGTTCTATGAGCGTTATGATCAGCTCCCTGTCTCCCACTTGAACTGTTACCATGAACACCTTCTTTGCTGAAAGCTGCTTATCTTGCTGTGCCTGACTGACCCACCTCTCCCTTCCTTAATTGGTAGTGGCAGCCTGAAGGGTGAGGTTTGGGGATTTAAATCTCCAATTATCCAGATGCATATATCCAGATTATGGAAGGCAGTATAGTGCAGTGGTTTAAGGCTCTGAGCTGCAAATCTGGTGACATCTAGCAGACCAGACCTGGGTTTGAATCCCACAGCTTCCACTTGCATACTGTATGACTCTGAGCAAGTCACTTAACTTTTCTGTGCTCCCAGGTTGCACCTGTAAAAAAGCTTTCAGCTTAGTGTGCTACTCCTGGTTAAACAACTAAAAAAAAAAAAAAAAAAGATGTAGCAGCAGCCATCAGTGTAGCCAAAGTGCAGAATAAGTGTACTTGAGGTGGTAGAGGATGGCAGGCTACACTATTGACTGTGTTAATTTCCATCTGGTGTGCACTTATCCCTTCCAATCCAGTCATCAGCCATCCGACTGTGTGAATCCCTGAAACAAGCCTTCAAACCAGCAGAACTGTAAGCAAGATTGAACTATTATACAGACTGCCATTACTGTGGTGTGTTGTATTCTATGAACTTTGTGATCAGCTTCTTGTCTCCCATTTTAAACTGTGCTGCTGTGTGTTGCAGACTCTGTGATCAGCTCCTTGTCTCCCACTTGAACTGTTACCTTGAACAGCTTCTCTGCTGAGAAATGCTCATCACACTGTGCCTGAGTAAGCCGCCTCTCCCTCCCCTGATTGGTAGTGGCAGCTAGCTGGTGGTGTTTGGGGGGATAAATCTCCAGTTGTTCAGAAGTGGCATCATCTTTAACTGTGGCCATCAGTGCGGGCAAAGTGTAGGATAAGTGCACTCGAGTTTGTGGCAGCAATGGGGCTGCAGCACGGTACTATGGTGCTCTTATTTTTATCTTTAGGTTTTGTTTTAACTATGTTATTCCAGAAGTGTTTTGTTTTGCCTGCTTGTCAATTATCTGTCTAGTTATGGTATGTTGCTCATATTCAAACAAAAAAAAATTACTTAGCATTCTGCCTGTTTCCTCTCATACCAATGTCCTCAATGCTTTGAATCCTACGACTTTAGCCCTGTATAATTTGTACATCCCTGTGTGGACACTGTCTACCTACTGGTTTGTAATATTGTCTATCACTATGTGGATATCTGAACTATAACTTCTGTACATTGTTCCAATGTGGTTGAATTTTTGTTGTTGTTAACTGCACCCTCCTGGGTTGTGCCTGAAAATAGGCAGGTCTATGCCTAGTTCACTTACCCAGTAACCAAAAGCAAACAAATAAACATACAAACCTATTTGGTGCTAATCAACAAAAGTACTGAATATTATTCATGGGGTCAGGCAGCAGACTTGCTCTTTTAAAGTTGACACAGGCACAATCTGTCCCAAAGGTTAACTGGTGGGAAAGATAACTACACTAAAAGAGTTATTTTTCTTAAACATGGAAACAAGGCAACATTCTTATATATTACTCCTGTTACTGCTGGCCAGCAGCATTCAACCAAACCCTGGTCCCAATTTTACAGATTTTAATGAACATACTCTAACCCATTATAATAATCATGTGATCAATTTTGAGCCTATCAATATTCCAAGTATTTTGCCAAAACTGTATGAATTTCTGGCATAGGCTAAATGTAATGACTATGACATCATAACAGTATCTGAATCATGGCTAATAAGTATCAGCTAGTGGTATTAGTCTTGATGGATACAATCTATTTCATATGGATAGATGCTTTAAAAAGGTGGGGTTAGTTTATAGTGCATCTAATTTTTCAGTAGTTGTAGATAAAATTTGAGTATAATTATGTAGCTCTTGATTTTCTTACCTTAGTGGTGTACTTCGGGGGGTGCTAAACAGCTCTATTTGGCCACTTTCTATTTTCCTCCTGGACAATCTGCAGAAGGCCTTTCTCTAATTTCAGCATGTAACTCCTCACTGCTCAGTACATACTCCAAAAGAAATAATACTATTAGGTGATGCGAATGTGAACTGGTCCAACACATCTAATTTCAAAATTAAAGATCCTCTAACCAGTTTAAATTTGCAACAGGTATTTAACTCCTCAGCCAGGTTTAATTACAAATCTGGCCTGGAAATCCAGATTGTCTGGATTTTGACTGCTGGGCCTGATATGATTTTGTGTTTGTGTCCTCTTGCTGACAACCTGAGTGACCATTGCCTTGTAGGAGGCAGTCTAGCGCAGTGGGTTATGGCTCTGAGCTGCAGAACTGAAGACCTGGGTTTGAATCCCACAGCCACCTAGGTGCATACTGTGTGATCCTGAGCAAGTCACTTAACTTCTTTGTGCTCCCAGGTCGCATCTGGAAACAAGCTTCGGCTTAGTGTGCTACATCTGGTTAAGCAATGTTCCCTTCCCTTCCTTCTGTTCTTGGAGTGCATACAAGCCTAAAAGCTTGCCCCTTTACATTACTTCATGGTCTTTGAAAATTTAAAGGTAGAAGAATTTTGTGCAACCCTAGATATTATAGATTGGTCTTACTTGAATTCCATTCCCAGTGTGGATCTTATTCTGGATTTTATAGCAACTGAATTTATTAAGGTTTGCGATTTATTTGCTCCCTTACGTAAACTGCAGAGAACAAAATGCTGCCAAGAAATGGATCATGCTAGAGTTAATAGTGAAAATACAGGAAAGGGATTGTACCTGGTGCCAATACATTAGGCAGTGTACTCCAACTAGCTTTTTGAAGTACAAACAACTAAGGAATGGTTACAAACTGGTGAGGCAGACAAAATCTGAGTATTTCTTGAGACACCAGTTCTCTTCTTCTAATAGGCAGCAATAGAACTGGACTGTTCTCAACAAGCTACTTCGCAAATCTGATACTACTCGATCACCTACATTGACAACGGACAAAGGTGCTATAACAGATCAGGTGGCAATTGCCTCTGAATTCAGTTAAGTTTTCTCAGATGTTTCCAGACTAGCTGTCCCTATTACCTCTTTGGTTTCTGATTCCACAGTTTTACAAGGAGAGAAAGCATATTCAAGATTTGAGTTCAGAATGTTAATTATGGACCAGACTTTTGAGTATCTCCAGGGAATCAACCTGAGGTCTCAAAAGCGGGCATAACAGACTGATTTATGTCATTTTGCCCTTGTTTTGGAGTTAATGGCTTTTCCTTTGAATTTTTTGTTTAATCATTCCCCTAGATATTCATAGATCCACCAGTTTTCAAAGCAGGCAACAGTTCTTCCTATTTTTAAATCTGGAGATCAAAGTTTAACTAAGAATTACTGTCCTGTCTCCCTCCTTGCCTCTTTGTCCAAGGTCCTTGAAAATATATTTTTTGACCAATCAAAGAGGTATTGGGACACAAGAAATGTATTAACTCATTACCAGCATGGTTTTAGGGAGAATTTAGTACCATTACAGCCTAGCTGGAGGTCACCGGTGCTCTTCATAGGACCTTGGACAGTGCGGGGTCTGGTGGAAGCATCATTTTGGACTTCTCCAAGGCATTTGATCTCATCCATCTTGGTCACCTGCTTTCAAGACTCTCAGATCTTGGTCTTTTCCATGTTTCTGTTTCCTTGTTCCAGCATCATTTATCAAACAGGAAACAGTTGGTTTTATTTAGTTCCCTATGGTTGATATAAATATGGGTGTTCTCAGGGGTCTGTCCTGGGCCCCATACTTTTTAGTATATTTTTTTTAAATTAACTACTGTCTATTGTTCAGGGAATGAACATATGTTTTTCTACGTATGCCGGTGATATTGTACTGTATAGGTCTGGTTCCTACTGTACTGATATTCAAAATTATTTGGAAACTGAGTCTAATAAAGTACAACATTGGTTGTTGGAGAATGAAATGTTGATGAGTACTACAAAAACTAAATTTCCACTTCTTGGTTCTCGGCAAAAACTTAAACACTTTGTGATCTGGGCAGTAGAGAAATTTAACAGGTTAAACATTTTTGATATCTTGGATTTACCTTGTTCCAATCCCTTACATATAAGTATCACGTTGCTTATTTGGTCAAATCAGTCCATGTACATTTAGGGCAGTAGCATCAACTTAAAAAATTGTTTATCTTTAAATTCCCAGAAAGTTTTGTCTCAATTGTTACTTTTGTCTTCCACTGATTATGGTCTTCTAGTATATACTTTGGCTTCTTCATCAGTGCTCCAGTGTGTAAAACTTCTTTATTATTCTGTTTGCCATTTTGCTAGTTCTGCACATCATTTAACTCATTATTTTGATTTATATAGTAAATTGAGTTAGTTAGTTTTTGATCAGAGGGTCATATACTTTAGTCTGATCACTTTAAAAAAGGTTTCATATTTCACCTATACAATAGTCTTTTATGTGTGATCCTAACAAACTCCCCAACTGCACCATAAAGTACCTGTACATATTACATCTCTCAGACCTCCTTTCTACAAAACATCTGTATAGTAGAGGTCCTTTCTGTATCACACTGTTAAGTTACGGAGTGCCTTACCTGGTTCATTGCTGACCCTTAGCTCCTTGTATGTATTTAAGAAACTTTTAAAATTGCATTGCCTGCATAATTTTTATTGTTTATGTAACAACACTTGAAGTAATTTGTACTGTATTGTTAATATTTTGTACAGTACCTCTCCACTTCCCCCTTGAAAATGGGCATTTGATGCTCTTGGGATTTACCCGAAAAACAAATTTTATTAAAAAAAAAATGTCCTGAATAGAAGAATAGTTTGTGACCATGATGCAGTTCAAGACTCAGAAGGAATGTAGGAAATTTAACAGACAGGTAAAACATTTGCCTTTGCCTAGTTATAAGATTTCATTTTACAAACTAGGGAGTACCACATACTGTATAAAGTGCTCTCCCCTAAGCTGGTACAAACTCTAAGACAAACTCAAACATATCAATCATCCCAACAAAGTGTTTCAAACTTTGAACTGCAACAATGGTTAATAAAAGAAATTAACAGTGCTATGCAGCAGTGGATATAAAGCGATTCCTAGCATATTATATTCAAGGTAAGTAGAGTTGAGTGAGAGACTCATTCTCAGCCAGGGAACACCATATTGTAAAGTATAATTGGTGCACAACAACTCCAACCCTGGCCAGCCTAGCTACCTGGGATTCCAGGAAGAGAGCTGCTACCACATTGTATGAAAGTGCATGAAGGAGCTCCAATAAATGCACTGGCCCTTCATTTTGGCTCAGCCCACATCTGCCATCCAAAGTCCAGAAATACATTTAAAACTATTGACACATGGAAAATGCACCAAATGTCCATATAAGCTCTGATTTGGCGACAAGTCCAAGGGCACAGTAGTTTTATTTTGCACAAGCTTACTTCTATTGTGATGTAAAATAGTTAAACTTAAAGTCACACAGTTAAATGAGAAGAACCACCACACAGATACAAGGTTGGATCATTATTTCCCAATCACTGCCTTCACTTAGAATTTTTTTTATTTAAAATTTTTTAGTCATTGCTAACCAGCTAAGGCCCATTAGGCATAAGTGCTATTTTCAGGATTGATCTGGGAGCACTGGGAAGGTTAAGTGTCTTCCCCAGAGTCACACAGTATGCATGTGGAGGTTGTGGGAATCAAACACAGGTCTGCTGGATGTACTAAGCTCATTTATAGCTTATTACTGTATCCTCTAGGCTATACTGCCAGCCCCTGACTATACTACCAGTCCCGTATACACTATTACATCAACTTATTTTAAAAGGTTCAGCCTTCCATTTCTGAGTCCATATTTAGTCCTCCATTTCATCCAGTAAGGTGCCAGTTGCAGGGGTTAAGCTCTGGTTAGTAACAGGGAGCTTATCTCACATTCCCCTGCCGCCTTATTGTCCATAAAGCAATACATTTTTTCCTGGTAAACAAACTGCAGGTGGGCAAGGAAAGAGACCCTATAGACTATTTCTGCAGCTTCCAACTTTGTGGCTGCACTTTCAAATGCCATATGGCAAAGTCGTGTTGCACAGGAATAATCTGGGGAAAATAACACTTCACTGTTGCCTAACATAACTTGTGATGAGTCCTGGGCTGATTTCTGAACTTGGTTATGAAACACAGGAGTAGAGTTGTAAATAGTATGGTGCTGGGTCCTTCCACATATGACACATATCTCCTGCATGTGATCCTGTAGGCTTCCATAATGGGGACGGCATACCTGAGGCTGTTTACCTCTGGTAATTATCCTTGTAGCTAGGTCATTAGCTCACCCTCTTCTGTTCATTCAGGAACGTCTAACAGCCTGACATTCACTGAATGTGCAAGGTTTTTGAGCTGCACACCAACCCCTGTTCTTTTTTGAATGTGGCGGTCATGGCCAGGGCTTTCCCCGGCATTTTCCCTCAAGCTGACCATAGCTTCCAGTTGTTGTTTAACCATTGTGATTGTATCATTTTGCTGGCCTAGCTTTTTTGTCCAGTTTTTGTATGGTTTGAGTTAGCAGAATGATCACAATCTGTAATTATTCAGTGTTTGCAGGTGAATCATCTGTGGGCTCCAACAGCTGCTGTCCCACTGGAAGTGTCACAGACCCTGCACCCACAGCATTCAGATCAGTTTTTCCAGCACCTCTCAGTCTCACCATCACTTTTTGAAAAACTTTCACTCAGCAAGAGCAAAGTACCGTTGGTAGGTGTCAAAATGCAACACAAAAAATCTAAAGTTTGAATTGTTTAAATTTGGTTTATTGTTTAAATTTAGTTTTAGACCCAAAGCTTGAGCAAAATATGGCTTGCACGCTCAACTACTGATAACACCCCCACCAGTCAAGAGCTACAAGGATATGGAAATCCATATGCAGACTGCCATAGTCTCACTTACAAGAGTGCGGTGTGCATATTTATGGAACTCATAAACAGAAGAGAGAAAGAAATAAGTGCCTTACCTGGACTTAACCCAGGCCAACCAGAATACCTTTCCAGTTGCACTATCAGCTGCACCACCAAGACAACTAGAACTTGAGATGTCTCGAGGCACCTTACTATCTCTCTAATGCACAACCTGGTGCTGCACAGATAATTACATTTTCAATTACAAGAGTGCAGTGTGCATATTTATGGAATGCATACAAAAAGAACAGAGAAAGAAATAAGAGCCTTAGCTTTCAAGGTGGACTGGGTTCAAGTCCCAGCTAAGGGTAAGGTGCCGAAGGATGTCTCAGTTTCCAGTTGCCTTGGTGGTACAGCTGGTAGCACAACGGCAACAGTATTCTGGGTGGCCTGGGCTCAAATCCCAGCTAAGGCACTTATTTCTTTCTCTCTTCTGTTTGTATGAGTTCCACAAAAATGCACGTTGCACTCTTGTGACTGAAAATGTAATTGTCTGTGCAGCACCAGCTTGTGCATTAGAGAAACAGTAAGGTGCTTCAGGGTGTCTCAAGTTCCAGTTGCTTTGATGGCGTAGCTGGTATGCAACTAGAATGGTATTCCGGACAGCCTTGGTTCAGGTCCCAGCTAAGGCACTTCTTTCTTTCTCTCTTCTGTTTGTAAGACTGCCATATTCGGAGTTCTCCTGCTTCCACGGAGAAGGAAATCCACTGTGGTGTCAGACTGTGCATTTGATCGGAAGTCCAGTGTCCCGAATGTTTCCACATCCATGTTGCCCCTTCCCCTCTATGCTGCTACACATGTGAAGGGAAGGGCTGTTGACAGGTAGTGATGTCTGCCAGGAGCTGTTCTGGGGCAAGGTCACAGCAGTCTCGCCCCATGATGCACCTGAAACAGATTCAGAATTTTAATTTCACTCCCAGAATTATATTCCATGCCCCTCCTCACCATTGCATTTTAAGACATCACACCCTTGTTGCTGATCTGTTTTCCACCATTCTTAGCTAATGTACAATATTTTATATTAAACAGCTTGACACTAGATGGCAGCAGCTAATAAAAAATGATATCCTAGAAACTGTCAAAATGAGAATAGCAGGAATGAAAATATCTGACACCCAGCCAGTTTGTACTTGAAAATGTCTTCAACACACAGTAGCTTTTTAAAAATTTTTATTCATGTTTGCAGTTTCAAATTCTGTGCCATGGTTGTATTGCTGGAAAATTGTTGATGCTATGATAATCTCGAAAAAAATAGTTGTGCTCAGAGTCGTAGCACTAATGAGAGTACATCAAACGGACGTATTTTGTGGTATAAATGTAATCAATTTTATTAACCATGTTAATATCCTAAAAACTGAGCAATAAATGTCAGATGGCAGAACCATCTGCTGAGGTTAGGAAAGTAAACACAGCCATTTTAAGTTATAGAGGTTACAGATCCTGGAGTTGGGGTAATATTAGGAACACTGGACTTGGAACTGAATTTTTTCTTTAATATAGGAACATACATAGATTGTACGAACAGGATGGAGTGTGTGCCCATGTAGCTAGTCTGCTACCTTTCAGCAGTGGTTACCTAAAGACCTCACCTCAGTAAGATATTTGTCTAGCCTGTACTTAAAAATATTTAGGGTTTCACTTTCAACCACGTCCACTGGTAGGCTATTCCAGTGATGAACTACCCACTGAGTAAACCAGTGACCTGTCTTGATGGTTTTTGAAATCTGGCATGCCAACTGGTACTTATGACATCTGAGTTCCCTCACTGTTGTAAATGCAGGCATTCCCTAAGGTCAGTACTGTTTACTGATTGATATACTGTGATCATATCACCTCTTAACCTCCTCATTTCCAGTGAATATAACCCCAGTGCACTGAGTCTTTCCTTATAACTAACAGTCTCTAAACTTTGAGTAAAAATAACTGTACAAAGTGCTGTATCACAGAACTGGCATTTACATTACCAAAAGAATTATTTGAAGTTCCTCAGTCCAAAATGGTCTAAATTCAGATTGTGAATCTTCAATTCTGTTTGGATTTAAAGAAGTGGTTAAATTGGAAATGCTAATAAGGAAAATCTCTAATTTAAGGATAGTGGGAGAAAGAACGGTCATCTCTAGAATGTGCACGCTCTTTATTCAGTGAAGTAAGGTACCAAGAGAGCAGGAGATCTCATTAGATTTTGCAAGAGGAGGGGGAGATAAGTTCCTGTGGGTCCCTGGTCAGTTTAACTCCTAATTCAGAGAAGAGTTCACCACAAGTCCAAAATCCTTTGACTTGCTTCATGGTCCATGGGAAAGGTAAACCTCTTTGAAAACAAGCATTTGTCAATGCCAAACATTTGATGCTTTGGAAGATGTCTGCTCCTGCACCTTGATTATGTCCCTGAGGTACTTGAACATTTTGTGCCCAGTGCCAGACTACCCATCTTGTTAATTAGCCTTCTATGTTGGTCGGTGTAGAAGGCTTTCCTAAAATCAAGGTAGGTGATGTACACTGCCCCTTCCTGATTTACTTCCTTACTGAGGCGTTAGGATTTCCAATCCTAACACCAATGCTAACCCCCAACCCCACCCTGCAGAGACTGACAGGCATTGGGGGGGGGTCTTTGGGTCATCGTCCATAACGTTCATGCCATTCCACCTCACCCCACCCTGCAAACACCAACAGGCATCACGGTGTGCCTTGGGGTTTTTGGGCCATTACGCTCACCCAGTTCCATAAGGAAATAAGGTGAGATATGTGCTGCATAGGAGAATAGGGTGAACATTAGGGCCAAAGACCCCAAGGCATACCTCGATGCCTGCCACTGGCTACAGGGTAGGGGTGGGGGTGGAATGTCATGAGCATTATGGCCAATGACCCCAAGTCACACCCCTGACACCTGTCAATCTCTATAGGGTGGGTGGATGGGGCATTATGGTTTGAAACCCAAATGCCCTGGGTGTCTGTTAGTATTTTCACTCCAAATTTTCAGCACAGGCTTTTTGGGACCCTACCTCATGAACAGTGACACTATCATTTAGTTACTGAATCCCGAAAGGTGATTTTGCACAGAGACCACGCCATTTTGTGCCACAGGTATGAAAACACATTTTGGGCAGGATGTGAAAAAATTACAGCTGTAATGTTCATGAGGAGGTGTGAAAAAATGGCAATGTTGAAAATCTGGAGTGACAATATGAAAAATTGGTGACATTATGAGCATGGGAAGAAACTGTGCAATGCACGCCTGTAACGCAATCGTTTTTGGGAATTTTTTCACCACATTTCCAACATGGGCATTTTTGAACCTTTCCTCATAATCAGTGGCACGGTGATTTTGTTAATCTGTCCTGAAAGTTGATTTCCCACAGTGATTCCGCCATTCTGTGCCATAGGTGTGAAAACACATTTCAGGCAGGATGTGAAAAATGACAGCTGTACTGTTCATGAGGAGGTGTGAAAAAATGGCAATGTTGAAAATCTAGGGTGAAAATATTAAAAATTGGTGAAGTTACAAGCGTGTGTAGAGACTGCATAATGTAGTCATTTTTTGGAATGTTTTCACCAAATTTGCAACATGGGCTTCTTGGGACCTCCCCTCATGAACAGTGGCACTGTTGTTTCATTAATCGGTCCCGAAAGGTGATTCCACACAGCAACCGTGAAATCACCTTTTGGGACTGAGTAACGAAATGACAGTGACGTGTTCATGAAGTGGGGTCCCAAGAACCCCATGTTGAAAATTTGGGGCCAAAATTCCTAAAAATGGCTGCAATATCAACCTAAGTTGAACCCCCCCCCCCCAAATGACTCCCTTTATACAGCTTACCTTGAAATCTTCAGTTTAGAGGTTGCCTTTGAAGAGTGCAGACATGTCCCACTCCACAGAAGATCACTGCTTCCAACCTCTGGAGGTAAGTATGGTGTGGGAGGGTGTGGGGAGGTGGGTGCTCAGTGGGAGGGTGGGGATTGGGGAGGGAGACTGGGGAGACAATGGTGGGCCATTTTCTTTTTTATAGGGGAAAAAATGAAATAAAAGACTTATGGGGACCGTTTTCTTTATTTTACAGGTGAAACAAAATATACATTTAGGCACTCTGGGGTGAGCTCCCAGTGTTCCACAATGGGGGGCATACCAACATGGGGACTGGGCACCCTGATGTTGGCAAATATTACCAATGGGTTTTGGGGAGGAGGGGGTGCATCCAACACAGGGAGTGGTCATCCTGGTGTTGGAAAAAAATAAATAATTGCTTTGGCACACTGGGGTGGGCTCCCAGTGTGCCACATCAATGGGAGGGGGATACATGCCGAAACAGGGATTGGGCACCCTGATGTTGGCTTTCTGTGGAGTGTATGGCAGATGGCAAGAGCTGCCACCCACTCATTTCTTTATTGAAATGTTTCACCAGGAAAGGCACACCAAGCAAACAGGTTGCTCGTGGCGCAAGGCCCGGGGACAGAGTGCTCAGTGGCAGCAGCCAACCTGGTTGCGAGGGAGGGGAGAGGGGCCGCTGCAATGATGAAACTGTTCATGATTGCAGCAGCAGATTTCCTTTAACTCCTTGGCTCTCTTTGAAGCTGCTATCTTTGGTAGCTTCCCCATTGATTGGTGGCTGTGGGATGCACCCAGTAAAGCATCTGTTGCATTGGGTGGTAGTGATACACCTCTCATTTCCTGTTATTGTCCCAAAGCATTTGGTGTGCAAGCACATCAAACACATAAAGCAGGAGGTTGTAGTAGTAGAAACACTGAATTTGGTGTTAAATTGGGCTCCTAATATTCTCTGGAATCCATTCCATCAGTACGTAGTCAGAATTTTGGAAATTCTGACTCCAAGTCTGGTTCTGTTCTGCCTCTGTTTTTGGCCCAGGCATGGAATAGGAGATGGCATCAGAGTTCTGATTCTACATCTGACTCCACTTCTGTTGGTCACCAAACTTACCCCTACCAGTACAGGAAAGAGAAAGCCACCCCCACCACCCTTGCCTTGTTCTCCCCTTACCTTCAGCCAACGTCATCATTGATGCCCTGGCTGCCATCTTCATTGTGGTGGTGGACTGTGGTTATCTGGTCATGGCAGGGAAAGTGGGCACCTGGCAGCAGTCACAGACTCTGGTAAATTATCTCCTGGCCCCTAATGCACATCACTCCCCCCCCCCAATCCTCAAGTGTCCACTCCTCTGACAGTGTTGATGTCCAAAAAATATGTCACACTCCTCCTTAAATACTATCTCCTTTTAAATGTAGGTAATAAGATATTGTTGCAAAATTATATTGCAGTCAAATGTACCTTTGCAATTGTTTTGATTTTATATGAGTTTTCCAAAATGAAAATGTAGAAAAGAATATTGTATAATCATTACAAGGCCATCCTTGATGTGTAGAGCCCTGATCACAGACTTCAAAAATCCCCCATAGGGATCAATGAGGTTGGAACAAGGATCAGTCATGCTGACTATTGACATTCATGCAAAATGACTGATTCTTCATAAGTACTACCGGATGTCTTAATTTCCAAGTATGCGAAATTGCCAGGAGACTCTTCTCCAGCAGTTGTTTGACTATGTGACCTATGGTGCATCAGAGATGTGCACGGAATTCTGCTGCATACACCATGGCCCAGGTCACCTTTTAAAAATCTGACCCCCAGGGTCCATCAGGTTCTCCTCCTGCCACCTAGACAGCTGTAGCATTCAATAGCATAAGATGTGCTGCATGTGTGGCTTATAATATTTAATGGCAAGTGTTACCAGTTTATTCATAGACCTTGAAAGTGAAGCCAGAAAAAAAATGCCAGAAGTAGAAATTTCTGGGATCTAGAGGCCAAGTGATCCACCTGTTCTCAAGCATTTTACTATGGAGTGTATGCCTTATAACCCTTCATCCAAAGTTGATTAAATGCTGTACCCAGAAATGTTATTTAAGCAATGAGGCCCGACAGGGTGTGTGCTGTTGTGGGATAATGGCATGCTTCAGGAAGTGAGGTACAAAGCAACACCAAGTGCCTTACACACCAAGAAGTGTAGTTATCCTCAATTACCCACACCCTACAATGTCTTGTTGCAATTATAATTTTTTTTTTGTTAAAGATTTTTTTTGTGTGTGTGTGAATTTCAGTGCTCATGAAAGGTACTAAATTGACAGCACTGGAACCTGAAGTCCTCTGCTTATCCACATGACAAGTACAGCACGGATGATCACAGTGCAAGTTTTCCCACACTGCCCTCCCAATGTGCCTCAACCCTGAAGCGGGAGGGTTGTTCAGACTCCATGCTTATTCAGTCCTTGGCCTTTCATGTGAGTCTGCCTACAAGGGTGCCAAATGGTACCAATTATGTTGGTGTTTTTTTGTTATGTGGACACTTGCCCACTGGGAATTGGACTGAGATAATTATAAAATCTGATCTTTATTTTAAAAATGAGGTTCAAAAAGATAAATATTGCTGACCTGTACTGTTGTGCTGTAATAACGCATGGCCATATGATCACATCTAACCAATTACAAGACTTGATTTCTCTTATTCATTTTATTCTGCGCATTACAAATGGATCCAATTTTAGTTTAAAAGGTTTAACACTTCCCTGACTTCCCTTGGGGCTTGTTCCATAGGCTTACCACTCTCTGGGTGAAATATGCTTACTCACATTATTTTTAATTCTATACCAGCAGTTCATATTGAAGGAAAACACCACAAATACAGCTCCAACTCCAAAGCTACCAGGCCAATTTTGATTACCTAGAAAGTCACATTTGATGTTTTTTAAACAAGAGATCCCTTATTTTTGATGTAACATGCTGTACGATACCACAACACAGACATCAGCACGCTTCCCATGCTTGCTCTGTGTTGATGTGCATTACCAACAGTAGGCAGCCTGGCTGTGCACATTAGCATAGAGTGAATGGTTGAAGCGTGCTGCAGTCTGTGAGACAGGGACAGGCTGAATATTATATGGGAGTTACTGACCACTTATAAAAGAAAATTGCAAGTGACTTTTTATTAATCAAAAATGAGTTTAATGACTGAAACACCCACTTGGCAGGGTAGCTTTGGGATTGGGAAACAGTATATTTATGATGTTTTCCATGCATATGAAAATGCACCTAAAGTCAAAACTAACAGTGTTAGTATCAAATTGACTAGATAGTAGGCAGATGAAAGTAGGTGGACATTTGTCCTGAAAGCCTTAAAACCACATTCTCTACATGAGGAATTAAGCAGTCAATTCCATAAATTAACCCAGTCAATTTAATATTATTAGTGTAATTAAATATTCATGAGCCTAGCTAGTCTTCTGACTGGCTACTGGCTACATTAACTTCTTAAAAAAGGACAGATCCAGCTGCCAACTGATGCTGTGTGGCAAGTACGGCTCGCACCACTCCACTGAAATGGGTTCCCTCTCAAAGTAAGCTAAAAAAATGGTAAACACTAAAGCTGTTATTGTGATTGGACTTTTAATCACAATACCAACCTTCCAGTCATTTCCTTGGATGAATAACCAGCTGGAGGGAGGTGGCCAGCCATCCCCCCCCCAGCTGATCATCAGCTCCTCTGAAATGGCCAGCTTCTTGGATGTTATCACTTAACTAACACTGTTAGTATGGTCCTATGTATAGGTAGTGAAACCTGTAACAATTGTTACAGATTTTCTTTTTAGTATTGTACAACATTATTTAGACTTAAGGTGCAATGTTGCTTATCTTTCTCCAATGGTCTTTTGTTTTTGCTTCCAGAGTAGGTTGCAGAATTCACTTAAATCTACTACCCAACCCAAAGCTTCTGGTTCTGTAAATCCCCATCCATTAAGGTGTTCTAGTGTAAAGCTGGGTGACTGCATCTTGAGTACTGCATCACTGAACACTGTCTTCATTTCTAACTTTTTCTTATGGTTCATACAACATCATTAGTCTTGTAATAGGTTGTTGGTTTACCACTTTCTCATGCAAATGTCATTTGCTTTATGCAATGCATTTCTTTTCCCCGGGTTTCTGTTGTCTTGCTCATACGTACCTAAAAATTTGTAACTTCACTTTAACAGGACTGGAGTATAAAGTAAATGCATGTCCTCACAAACCTCGACCCCCTGAGGAAGGCTCAGCACCAGCTGATACACTGGGGCATTTGTGAGGACCTGACTTTAGTGAGTCTGTAATATGCACTGATTCCCACAATGTACTGTAGCATTTAACTTCATGAGGCATGCCACTGAGAGGCACTATTGCACTTAATTTAACAGCAGCTGTTTCTTTGCAACTTTTTGGTGCTGCATTTTGTAGCCCATCCCCTTTTTGCCAGCACTTGGGGAGGGGAAGGGTATTCCATTTCTCATGGCAGTGCTAGCTTGTACTTTCCAGCAAATAAAGGATTTGATTGTTCAGCTCTGTGAAAGAATTATTAAGTCAATTCATCTGCTGTGAGATCCTGTTCCAGGAAACTTGGTATCTTTCAGGTACATCCTGTGTTTAGTGGTCTTGTAAACATCAAGCTTCATCCTATCTGGCTTGGCCTCCCCTTAGGGGTATAAATATGGGACCCTTGCCCTTGCAAGAGCGAGATTGATCGATCCAGAGAGATCCACATTAAAGAAACGGGGCTTGTCCCAGTACAGCTCTGCCTGGGAATGGCCATAGCAGACTAGCCAGGATTAGGAGATGGCACCAGGTCCTGCATCTGGGACTGGCACTTATCCTCTTCTAGCTGATTCTCTGAAGACCTGTATCCTATAGGGAGACTTCACCAGGAGGGTGGGGGCCAGTTGACAGTTCTCCCTCAAGGAGTCTTGATAGATGGGATCCTCCCATATTTCCCAGGTGCATCTAAGAAGTGGCTCACCAGCCAATAGTGGAAACCAGTGGGGTAGAGCGTGTACTTCTTCAGTAATACTAGGGATATTCTGATGTAACACTACTCCCTATCCCCCCCAAGTCCAGAAGTGGTTAAGATGTGTTGACAGCTACCTATCTCATTTGACATAATCTGAGGGGTACTGTACTAATGATATTTAAACAGTAAAGGATATTTCTGAAGAGCACCTTTTTGCCACTTTGCAGCTACATGTAGACTGTTGCCTTGACTACCCAAACATGACCTGTACTACCGAATGTGATCACGTTGCTTTTGGGAATCATGTTTCCGGTGCTCATGGGTACTTGTGTGGGAAATATTGTTGACAGTACTGTACTGATTAAAGCACTAACTCCTCAGCCAGTGTGCAGCCTCTGTAAATAGATTTTTTGGTTTCTACAACCCTTAAGTCTGAGTGTCCTGTTTCCTGAAGTTGAATATGTAATCCTGGGGACAGTGAAAGTGTTTCCTAGTGTTAGTTACTGAAACTGAAACTTGATAATGAAAAACTAATCATTTAAAGTGGTAAACCAGCCGCCCAGTTGCTGAGGAGTGCCTAGCCATTGCTTTTCAAAGCACCAAATCCCCCTCCTCTTTTAGAGTCAATTCTCCCCAGGGACCAATGATGAAAAGACTATTACCATGTAAACCACCCCACATAGGTTACCCTGTGTGCTACCAGAGTGTTGTCTTTTCCCAGAAGAAGACACTGCGCTACCTTTATTTTGTTTCCTCTGTTCCCAATGAACCAAAAGAACACAAGCCAGCCCCTTTAATGTAAATATGTCCCTCAAAGTCCCCAATGTGGAACCATGGACTGCCTGTATACCCCCTAGCCAGGCAGGACCACATTACACTAATCGTTTACCTACAGAGTGTGCAGCTCAAATTTTTTTTCTGGTCACTGTTTTAGGGGTAGCTACCCCTGTAACTGTACCTCACTTCTGCATCAAATGCTTCCTCAGTCTTTGGGGTTGAACCCAGAATTCAGCACTGAGGTACCACGGTACTGATCTGGATTGGTGGGGGATGCCACCAATGTGCACCACTTGAAGGCAGCTAGACAGGTATGACTAGAAGCAATGATCTGCCAGAGTAGGTTGCTGAGGCCTGTGTTAATGTTTAGGAGAAGGATGTGATTGACAGTATAAAATGCATTTGCTTGGTCAGTGCAAACTGTTCCGATCAGGTGTCCTTTGTCCATATCGCTGTGAATAGTACTGATCTTCCTGAGAAGGGATGTCACTGCAGATTGTTTTGTATGTAAGCTAGATAGGAAGGGACTCAGTAACTTGTACCTGAACTTGGTGCTCAGCGATCTTTGATAGAGCCAGTATGAGGCACATTGGACAGTAGTTGTCCACCATAAGGGGTCTCCCTCTGTATGAAGTGGGATGACTCTGATCAGCTTTTTCTTACTGTACATCCATGTCTTAAAACAGTCTACCCTTGCAGAATGCCAGCTCTTTTTCTGCACATAAACACATTTTTAAAGTACCATCTTCTTAACAAGTGAATCACAAGAATAGTGGATTCAAGAGGCTGGAAAGAAACATGTGGTCCTGCTGTACTGTCAACCTGACATCTAGGCAGAGGCAGCCATCATATGATGTGTTATAGCTACAACATGCTTGTGTACAAAGTAATGTTTTAGATTCATTATGGTATTGGCACCAAGAAAATACAAATCTGCCTGAAGCAGAAACTTCTAATAACCTTTAAATAACCTCTAAATATAATCATTGCACCGTTTATAACTTGCTAACATCAACAGCAGGATAGCCTGCCTTGAAAATTAGGTGTTACACTTCAGTGTGCCTGGGCTGTGCAAATAATTTTTTTAAGTACAAAGCAGAATTACCAGACAGTTGTGGAGAGGGACTATAACTGTGATGTTATTGGCACCACCCCAAACTTTACTGTACCTCATAAACCAAAATTCATGTGTGTAAGAGGAACCAATGATATTCTATACTTGAGGACTAACAGTGGTTCCTTCCCAGCACTACTTGTTTCTCTTAGTCACTAATTTGCATTATCCGTGTGTATTATAAGATATAACATTTACAAATCAACATGTTTGGCAGCCCATTCAAATTATGTACTTACACTGCATTCCGAAATCTGTTTTTATTTTCTGCATTTAAAAAAAAATGACCTCAGTGCAAACCACTTGGGAAATGGTTATGGAAAAATCACATTGGTAGCAATTTGAAGGACACAAACCTCGATACATTGGCAATAAGGCTAATTGTAAATGAAATACAAAATGACACTTGCACCCATAATTCAAGATTTTATGGGTAATATTTGCAACATGATTTCAAGGAAAACCACGGGACCACTATGCATTGGTCACCCTAGCAAATGAAATACAGCAAGGCTTGGAAGATGGAATGCTTGTGCACTGGGGCTGTATTCATAGAGCTAACCAATGCGCTTCATCTTGTTGACCACCAGTTGCTTATGAATAAATTGAAAGAGATAGGTTGTGTCAACACCTCCTTTAACTGGATCAGTAACTATCTAGACAACAGGCCACAGACTGTTAAATTTCAGGGCTTGGTATATTCCTCTGCCAGGAGCATCAGTTGTGGAGTCAGGGTTCAGTCCTGGGCCCTGTTTATTTCTCATTGTTCATAAATTCCATGCCTTCAACAAGTAAGAACTCAGCATTTCTTATTTTTTTCATTCAACTTTTATTAAAGTTTACAATACAGAGAACAAATCCACAAAGCATTTGACATAAGAGAACAGTAATTACTAGACAAAATTCTACCAATTCGTCCTCTCCCTACCCACCCCCCTTCCCATCCACCCCTACCCGCCATGCCCAAGCGCAGCATCACCTCTACCAAGCTACATCATGTATTACCATGGACATGCAGCTCAAACTTGTGTAGAGTACAGGGTTTGAAAGGGGCCTCATATCCTGTTAAACTTATTAAGTTTATTAGAAAGACTAGTAATGGTTCTCTCCATTCTGAGATTAGCCAGAAGCTCCTGGAGCCACTCAAAATAGGACAAGTTATCAGAATCTTTCCAATGTCTAAAAACCACCTTTTGGACAGACATGGAGATTAATGCCATATAATATTTCCTACTCCGTACAGAAATACCAGAAAATCCCCCAAAAGACATACTTCCGGTGTAAACAAATCCCCGAGCCCCAACAATGGGTCTGCTCTTTGTTTGATGTTAGCCCAAAGTCCAACCACACTGGGACAGTTCCAAAAAATGTGAAGAAGGTCCCCAGGGTGCAACTTGCATCTAGTACAAATTGGAGAGGGCACCACACCCAACTTAGCCAACTTCTGTGGGGTATAGTAAATATTATGCAAAATTTTAAATTGCATTAATCTAAGTCTGTCCTGGAATAAAAATTTATGACAGTTATGCCAGAGTTGAGGCCATTCTAATTCCTTATCTGGAAAGAGGGAAGACCAGTATGAGACCAGGGCTAGGTTATCAGGATATGCCCATGCAAATAAAATGCTATATATCTTAGACACTGCATGGGGTGAACCAGCCAGATCTGCCAGTGTGGCCAGAAATGAGATTTGGGGAGCAGGGGGCGGAGTAACTCCGAAAACTTTTAAGACAAGGTGCCGAAGCTGAAAAATTCTAAAAATGTTCCTCTCAGGTATCCTAAACTTCTACATAATTTCCACGGAGGAGCACCACTGTCTATCAGCTGTCGTAAAATCTTTCAGCTGACAATTTGCTAACTGGGAGAGACAGTTATGTGATAAGAACTTGTTATCTAGTTGTAGACTAGGATTACCATTTATTGGCTGAGACAAGTCCTTCACATTATCATATTTGAGAATACACAGTTGAAGCGTCGCCATAATCGATATAGATAGGAGTTATGCAGCACCGGGAGAACCTACTTTAGTGTACAGCAATGCTCCAGGGAAGAGACCATATTTTTTGATGGAAGCTAATTCCACTCTGAGCCAGGCCAGGACATAGGAGGATTGTGCTAGTAGGTGCTCGGGTGTCACCCACCTGAGATTCTTGTTAGCCTGGCTGGCCCAATAATACAGCCCCATATGTGGAATCCTTAAACCCCCTTTTCCTTTGGGAGCAGCCAATTTGTGAAAAGCCATTCTAGATTTTTTATACCCCCATATAAAATTGGAAAACATGGCATGGATTTTTTTTAAACCAGGACAACGATAGGCCAATATTTAACATATTAAGGGGATAGAAGAGGCGGGGGAAGACATTCATTTTAATTAAATTAATCCTTCCCCAGAGGGAGCGAGGAAGAAGCGTCCACCTACGGAGATCTTGGTCTATCCTTTGGGCCAACAAATCCAAGTTTACTTGTTTAAGCCAGGAAACAGAGTGCGTCAGAATGATCCCAAGATATTTAATGGAATCATACTGCCAGACAAGCCCTAAAAACGTAATCTCCTGCTTATAAACCCTGTGATTAAGAGGAAAGACCGATGTTTTTCCAGTATTAAGTTTATAATTTGAAACCTTACTAAACTCATCTATTATATTGAGAGTGGGGGGACTAGATGTCACTGGATTGGTAATCTGCAGAAGGAGGTCGTCAGCATATGCAGCAACCTTAACCATCTGCCCATTTAAAAATATACCTAGAACATCCTGAGCTTTGGTTAATCTCTGAATAAGGGGCTCTAAATATATATTAAAGAGTAGGGGAGACAAGGGGCACCCTTGCCTGGTTCCCACATGTAGTTTAATTGGACTTGAAATCAATCCGTTACAGGAAATTCTAGCCGAGGGGGATAAATATAATGAACGAACCCATCCCAAAAATTGTTTGGGAATACCAAATGCCTCCATAGCAGCAAATTGTTAATTTGGGTAGACCCTGTCGAAGGCCTTCTCGGCGTCAAGGGATACCAAGGCCAGTGGTACATCAGCATCTCTCGAGGCTGAGAAGACATGCGCCAGAGTTCGCAAGTGGTCTACTGATGTTCTACCCCTCATAAAACCAACCTGTTCCTCCCCTATTATACCGGGAAGTACCGTACTCAGACGATCAGCCAATAACTTGGCCAATATTTTAATGTCGTGATTAATTAACGAAATGGGCCTGTAACTTGAGACCAGGTCCTGTGGCTTGTCAGGCTTGGGCAATAAAACAATCAGGGCTTCAAAAAGAAAAGGATCAGCCCCTTGGCCAGAGAGTAGAAATTGAAAAAGTGAGAGTAAAATAGGAGTTAGTTGCTTAGAAAATGCCTTATAAAAATTGGCGGAAAATCCGTCAGGACCTGGGGTTTTGTCGGATGGAAAGATTTAATTACCATAGCTATTTCATCTTCAGAGATAGGAGATATTAATGCAGCTTGTTGAGAATTAGTGAGAAAAGGTAATTGTAGGTTCCCGAGATACATTTGCAAGTCCTTCTCAGAAGGGGAATTGACCATGGGACCGTATAACTCCCAAAAATAACAAGTGAATACATCAAGTATCTCTGAGGATGCAGTTTTAGGGGGGTCTCCCTCTGCAGGATGGATGGCTGCGATAAATCTCGCTGATTCCTGTTGCTTAACTCGCATTGCCAACAACCACCCAGCTTTCTCTCCTTGATCTGTATAAACTGCATTTGTTTTTAAAATAGCAAACTCCGCTTGCTCCCTTAACAAATTAAGATAGGCATCCTTAACTTTAACTAATTCCTGCTTAAAAGTTTCAGAAGTAGGGGAGAGAGATGGGATTCCATATCCCTAATCTGGGACAGAAGGCGGGAAGATTTATTTTCCCGTTCCTTTTTCCTATTCGAGGTTAGGCCAATGAAAACTCCATTCAGGAACACCTTAAGAGCACTCCATTCCATATCTGGCCGCAGCGTGGAATTAACATTCACAGCCATGAACTGATTTATTTTGGATATTATGTACTCGATCTTATCGGGCTCCTTGAGAATTTGTTTATTCAGCTTCCATCTACCTCCCCTTTTAGGTAAGGAGGACAGGGAAATTTGACATACTACCGCGGAATGATCGGAAAGTGGGCCAGAAATGAAATTCGAATCTAAGACCCCAGATAAAAATGTTCGGGAAATGAAAATGTAATCAATCCGTGATGAGGTGCCGTGGACTTGCAACGTAAAAGTGTATTTGCGCTCTTTGGGATGTAACACATGCCATACGTCGCAAAGGCCTGCTGAATCTGCCAAATCCCTGAATGATCTTTGAGCAGGAGAGAGGCCCTGACGACCGCGACCTGACTTGTCCATCAATGAATCGAATGCAAATTAAAATCTCTGCCTATAATCATAGTGACATCCAGAAGGGGAGTGAGAACTTCCAATATACATTCATAAAGAAACTCGGAGTATCAGTATTGGGACCATAGACGATACCCAAGACAATATCCAACGTGCATAGCCTCCCATTCACAAACAGAAATCTTCCGGAAGGATCAACAATGCACTGGGTAGATCTAAAAGGAAGCGATCTGTGTAGAAGAATCATGACCCCCCTGCTCTGGGTATTACCCTGTGCAGCAAATATCTGCCCCACCTGTAATCTTCTCAACTTATCTGCTTCATCATTAAGCAAGTGCGTTTCTTGCAAAAACATAACATCAGCTTTTAAATGGCTAAGATATTTCAAAATCTTGTATTGTTTAGTCTTATGCCTAGCTCCTTTAACATTCCATGTGATAATCTCAAGATTGCTCACCATCATTCGCTAAGTCCCTGAATGAAACCATAAAATTTCTCCTGTACTAATATACAGCTTCCCTGCCCCCTTACATACAGGTTCTGCTGCGCTTGAGCCCTCCCACCCACCTCCTTCCCAACTCACCCCTACCCCAGTAACAACCCTCCCCAAAAAACAGCCCCAGTACCCCACAATAACCCCAACCCCCTCCCGCTCCCACCCTTTATTCTCATGGTACATGATGATCAGTTCACTTAGACATCTTCTCACCCACTCCTCCCCTACCTTCCTTAACTAGTACAAGTTAACCAATACCCCAGAAATATCCATCATTAAGCACAGAATGCAGTAGTAGAATTAAAACAATAATTGTCTGTGCACAGCAGGTTACAGGGCGCCAGAGTGTAACAAAAGAAAACCCTCCAATCCAAACCAAGAGGAAAAGAAATTAAATAATGAAGGAGGGCGACCACCCACCCGGAAAATAAGATACAACTTTCTCTTCCAGACCAACAGGAAAATGGAAGGGGTCAGAGTAAAACGCAATACAGAAATCGGCCTGCAAAACCAGACACAACAGAAGGATTTTATCGCCATCGGAAGCCTTTCCCTTCCCATAAAACAAGAACTATATGACAATTAGCAAACTGCAGGCTCCGGTGCCATCTAGTGGCGAGAGATCAGGAATACATGTTCTGGTAACACCGTAAATGTCAGAACTTTCTTGCAAAATGAAAAGTGTTCAGTCCAATCCACGAGCTCCTCATTGCCAGCTCCAGATAGCTCGAATCAGCTGGCGGCAAGCGAGACCAATTTCCTGGGCACCCCACCAATATTAAAGTTCAAAACCTCCAAGCCACAGAAATAATACAAATTATTCAGTCCCAAATTGCTTTAGATTGGAAACACAGCAAGCATATATCAAACTATAACCCAGAAATTCCAAGACAAAATATACAACTAACCCCCTTTATGCTTATACAACAAAGGAGACTAAAGCGAGCTAATACACCTCTAGGAGCAAGCGTAGCAAGTTTCCATCCTTTCACAAATCTGCAAAGGAGAAATCAAAGTCAGCTGCTAAGCACTACAATTCTACACCCATTTAGCCGTTGCCAGCTCCCAACTCAGGGAGCCCGAAACAAATCAGGAAATCTTTGCTTGAGACCAGCAGCTGCCAGTTCTGCATTTTCATATGTTATCCAGGAACCAGCAACAAGAATTTGAATTTTATCTGGATAGTTCATCTTGAACTTGATTGCAGCAGCTATCAGCTTTGTTGCAATAGGATGATAGGCAGCTCATTTCTGGCGCACAGAAAGAGGTAGATCCTGTACTACCCTCAGTTTAATTCCTTCCCACGAAAGCTCTTTCGTTTCTCACACTTTAGACATAAAAAAGTGCTTCTCTTGAAAGTTCAAGAAACAGAAAATAAAAGTTCTGGGGGGAGCTCCTTGGGATGGCATAGGTCGCAATGCTCTGTGGGCTCGCTCGATAATATATTCAGAGCCAAAGGGGGTAGGACTGGCAACTTTCCCCACAAATTTTTTAGTAAATTTAAGTGGGTCTAAGCCTTCCTCCCATTCAGGTAATCCTATTACCACCACGTTGTCGCGACGGCTATGACCCTCAAGGTCCTCTATTTTAGTTTCCATCCTGGCTAGTCATTGCCTCACCGCCACCAACTCAGGATCGAGCTGCTCCCGCTTGCACTCTATGAGCATATTCAGGCTTCATTATCCAATGTCCTCTGAGAAAGAGATTCCAGGATGTTGGAGATATTCTTAATTTCTCCGGCGATGCTCTGAATTTCAACTTTAAAATGTTGAAACTCCTCCAAAAATTTAGCGAGAGTAAGAGGCTCCGATTCTGCCTTCCCGACATCAGAGGTCTGCAGCTGAAGTTCGGTAGAGGCTTTAGGCTTCTTCGGGGCCTTTTCCGGGGTTGCAGGAGGAGTGTGTTTTGGAAGACTTTTCCTCATCTCTGTCTCCATCCAAAGCCCATCGGGTGAACACCGATTAACGAGAAGGCTTCCAGCACTTGCTAAGTCATAAACAACTTTGTTTAACTGGTTTTAATAAACAAAAACAGACGGGGGGCAGGGGCTCACAAAAGAGAGTGCTACTCCATGGACTACATCACGTGACTCCCAGCACTCAGCATTTCTTGTACATACAGATAATGCCATAATGCCATTACTTCATACGAGTCATAGAGTATTGGTGATATTAAAAACACCTGGGCACGATTTCAATGATCTCAACTCTGGCTGCATACAAACAGGCTCCTGTTAAATAAAAACAAAACAAAAAAACTCTACTATTTGGCACCAAAGGTAGATAACAAGCACAACAACGCCTTCCGCTTCACATGAACTTACTGAAGCAGGCACAATCTGTTAAATACCTGGGGGTTTATCTGAACACGTCTCATTCCTTTGAGGAACACTTTGGTGCCACCACTAGAAAAGTTCATCAGAAACTAGGAATGCTTTCTAGACTAAATATAGAATAATGTACGGGCAACCATACAAAATGAGCCTGTGCTTCCATCAAGCAGCTGAGATATGTGTATGGTCCTCTAGAGTAAAGTTTAAGAGTTCCATGTTATATCAAACTCAAGATGGAAACATAAGGCAAGTTTTGTATGTTTTCCCATAATGTATTTGCTGTTGTATATGGTTTTGAATTAGGAAATTATTTTTACATTTTTTATGATTTTTAAAAAGATCACAGGTGCTGCGACTTACTTTCCTTTTTCATTTGTGAGCGAAGTGTATCAGAGTTAACAGTGCAGCAGGAGAAAACATGATCAGAGACAGAGCTGAAATCCATTTAGAACATGCACAACAACTTAGAGCAGGCACAACAGCATTTTTAGAACATGCACAACAACTTAGAGCAGGCACAACAGCATTTTTAGAACATGCTCAACAACTTAGAGCAGGCGCAACAGCATTTTTAGAACATGCACAACAACTCAGAGCAGGCACAACAGCATTTTTAGAACATGTTCAACAACTTAGAGCAGGCACAACAGCATTTTTGAAGGGGGATGATTTTCATACATAACACTCACTTACCATCTACTATTAGGATGTTTGTTTCCAGAGGTCAGGCTGGTTATAGCATAACAGAACGTCTTATTTCCAGGCTAAATTGAATCCCTCTAGAGTTTAACTACACCAATAATATGTGCTCCCTGATGCATAAGAAGTTATTACATGGCTCACCTAAGTCTTTTCAAGGTCCACCTTAAGACCTACACCAACAAAGTGAACCTTAAATCCTCTGAGGAGACCCTGCTCAGAACACTTCACATGAAATCCTTACATGGATCTAAAGACTTTTGGTGCTATAACCACAACAACTTGAAACACTATTGTTTTACAGTATTAGATCAATTAACATGCAAATGGAGTTCAAAACCAAGCTCAATGAATATCTGTCATTGAATGTCGTATGCAACTGTTTCAACTAACTGTGCATTACTGCTTGGCATATTTTATGTAAATATTCTGCATTAGTGAACATTTCTTGCATGCAGATGTATTCCTGCTCTGTATATCCAGTACTGTGTAATGCCTTGTGCCCTGGTCATTCTTGTAAAAGTGGCCGGGCCACAGTGGGCCTACATGCGAATTAAAAACAAATACATACATACATACATGCATGCATACATACACACACACACACACATACATACATACACACACACATGTACTACGTACATACATACATACACATACACACACATACATACATACATATATACACACACATACATATATACATACACACATATACACACACACATACCTACATACATAAATAAATCACCATGAAGCAGTTTAGATTGACTAGTCTTTACACAGGATTGTGAGGTGCCAAAAGGCCACACAAACAATCTGCCAAAGTTAAAAACAGCAAACAACATGCATGTGTTTCAACTTTGTTAGGACTCATCAGTTTGCTGTAGCTGCTGCATCAGCCCAGGACATGGGGTCGAGCAGCCAAGTGTTACCCTTGCTAAAGATAGTTTGCACTGAGGGTCTTGTCCTTTGAACTAGTCTCCTGTTTTGTGCTCACTGTAACCAAAACCATTCCCATCCTGTGACTGGTGAACTACACATCCTGGGCTAAGTCAACAACTGTGACCCACTGACGACTTCTAACAATGATTAAACAGGGGTCTGTGGTTTGTTGTTTTTAGCTTTGCAGATTCATTGTAAGAGACTTTTGAACCTGCTTAAAAGTCTAGACTGCCAAAATTATTTTTTGGTGATTTGCATATATTGTCCATGATCATTTGGATTACAGGAATAACAACGAGATTCACTGCTTATTTTATTTTCATCCAAACTTTCAAGGACAGTGTTTGAAAAAGAAATTGAAATGTGGGAAGTACATTCATGTGGAGAGCATCAACCCTCCCCAGAAGGGAGAGTGGAAGCATTCCCCATTGCCAGAGGTCAGTAAGCACCTCCTGAATGTATCTGATGTAATTTGCCTGATACAGGTGGTCACTTCCTCTGCCATCCTTACGTTGAATCACACTGTACAGTGATCATTGGTCCCTAGGTGGACTCCTTCCTTTGACCTTTGTGTTGGAATACAACTGTATTTCACCAAAAGTGAAAACCAGCTTACTACAGAATTGGAGCATACATAATCATTGTGCCATACCAGGGCTATTTTTACAAAGCCTGAGGGTCACTTTTGGTAGATCTAGAAATTTGAAAGATCTGCTATGTCATAGCCATTTCAAGCCCAATCCCAAAGACAGCTCACCTGGCTACCCTGCAAACCTTTGGGATTCCACTTTGTGGACATTGTTCAGTATGCAGGTTTGGGATGCCTGGGAAGGTGTTTAACCACTCAGCTGAAGATATCCATGTGGATATTTCATTTTTCATTTTTACTTTTTATGCCTGTTAGCTGATGAACATAAAATACCCATTTTCGAAGGCAACAAGTACACAATTAAAACAGACTCAAAACAAAGACAAAAAAAAGTTGCTTAATAATACATATCAAGCTACAATAAACATTGAGTTAACAAAACAAACACACATATATATATATATATATACACACACACACAAACGTTTATCTCTTCCTACACCCCTTTTGCAATCTACAGCATCACCTGTAGCTGTCAACTTATGTATGTTGACCATGCCATTAGATATATATGTGAACATATCCAGGAACATGTCCGGGACATTAAAATGCTAAACCTGAATCTGTATTAGATAGCCATTTCTTTTTTGGAATAAAATCAGCAGGATCCCAGACACATGAAATTCTGCTCATTTGAACATGTGAGACCACCTCAGACAAGTGGGGACAGGATATGCTGTCTACTACAGAAGGAATCCAGGTGGATTTTTGTCCTTAAACTGTCAACACCCCAGGGTCTGAACCAAAAAACTGATTATGGGAATTTTCTGTAATTGCTACTTCTGTATTCTTCTGCCTTCTCCAAATCCTTTTGGGGATTGTATGTACAGTTAATATGTTGTAAATAATTGTTTTTTTTTTCAAAATTTTTTACTGAATATTAAAGGAGAAGACTACTGTATATTTCTGATTTGAACATGTCTGATGTATTTATTATACATTACATCAGCTACTGTACATATGTCAATAAGAGATCAGTCATGATTTGTGAGGGACATCCTACTTCAAATGCTTGCATTACAAAGGGAGGAGCTGCCACAGCTTGTTTTCAGTACCTTCAAAGTGAAGTGCTGTAGCTCTCACATCACTGCAAATGATTTATAATGGGAATGGGGGCACTGTTAAAGTCATGGACCTGAGGGGCCATTACAGTTCCCAAGGAGGTTAGGAGAACTTGTTAAGGGTTAGAGAGTAAGGGACTTCAGTAGGATTTTAACCAGAGTTTCCCAGTGTTTGTGCCTGTGCTTTAACCACTAGATTACCCTTCTTCCACATGCTGTGGCTGATGTTGTCCTGGTAACCTATTCCTTGTTATAGCTGAACTCTTTATTGCCTTAAATCAGCCATCCAATCACTGACTGCCTAGTTACAAAGGGAAAGGGGCATTTTTGCAAGATTGTGTCTCACTGCTGATGTCAATCAAAACAGAGAATGCTAACACACAGGACATAATACAACAGCTATATAATACCACTTAAGACTCTTGTTGTGCCCAGAGTCATTTATTGGGTAAACTGTTTTTGCTAACAGAAACATTAACACAACACATACAGGCACTTCCTTATAGGCATACTGTATATACATGTCAAATCAGTGCTGCATCACACTCATATGGTCCTAGTTTCTATTAGTCCTGCACTTCAGGATGTGCACAACACTTAAAGGGTTCCCCCATTACTCAAGTGGGGAACCAAACATTGTGGGTTCTGTATACTGGTGGGACAGCATTTAGTGCAGCACCATTATCTGTTGCTCTGATGACATCATCCTCCAGCAGCACTGATGGTAAAATGGAGGACAAACACATTGATAATGTCTGGGGGCTGCATATTTTTATTTATAATCTAGATCTGGACAGCAATAGGACTGCTGGCTACTGGAGGAGGCACACAACAGTTACACATAAGGAGTTGGGAAAATATGGGTGTGAAACTATGGGAGACTTCCCCTTTAACAATTTTTCTCTCTTTCCATCTCTTAGACTCCATGACATCTCATCACCAGGGATCCCATCATTCTATCATCATGCCTCTCGTCATGTTTGTTTCTGTTCATGATCACCTCTCTCTGGCATTGGATCTCTAGTTTGTGCCTTTTCATTTCTGTTCTGGGTTTCTTTCTCATCAAAGTTGTGGTTCTCTTTGTGATATTACATACTGTATATTTATTTATTATTTATTTAGTTCTCTATTTTTTTTATGTCTACACTGTATTCACACTTGAAGATTGTTAATGTTGATTCATTTTGTTGTAACTGCTGCTGTTTTGTTCCAATTTTACCCTTCCCCCAGGTTGCACCTGGAAATGAGCTTCCGCTCAGTGTGCCTTTCCCAGTTACCAAACTTTTAAATAAATAAATTATATTTGCATCATTTCAAATTAAATTAAGTTAGCGTAAATTGTTATAATGTTACCTTAACTTTTCCCACCTCCTTTACCCCATTCCATTAATCCATTCCATTCCCTTTCTACCCCTTTCCCTTTTCACATCTTCACTTATTCTCTATTTGCACTGCCTGTTTGTCTGTTCATTGTCTGCCCCATCACCTAAATTAGTGTCTTCACCTTCCTTTATTTCCCTCCTCCTCTGCCTTCTATATTAGCTGCCGCTTCCCTTATTCCCTCTTTACTACATAACCCCCTTCCTTGTGAATATTTGTGTTTTATATATTTTGTACACACTTGGATTCACACCGCCTTGTTCTTTACATTCCATTTGCAGCTGTTACACTTGTTACAAATAGGTGATCACTATAATATGGCAGTTCCCTCATGGGCCTGGAATTTCATTCTTCATGTATTTGTGATTGCTTAATTCAGGCATTACATTGTTGTCTTTTGAAGGTGTGTACCTTACAAGGCGTGTCACATTAAGAATTGTTGTGTAAAATGGCTACCTGTTTACTTGTTACTCCACTCTCACCAATGAAGAGTCAGTGTCACTCAAAGGGTTGGGGATTTCACCTTCTTGGAGCAATAAATTAGTACTTTGGAATATTTGTTGGGCTGTTGGTGTGCACTGTTTTCATTTAATTCCCTCTCTTGAAAAAGTACCTGAACTTTGATCTACAGGGCTATCTGAACAAAATATATAGACTTACCTTGAAAAAGGAACCCATGAATAACCATCCGTGTATGATCATGGTGGTTACCAGCAGGCCACATATCCATGAGGAGCTCCTTCAAGCAGCTAAAACCAGAGCACCTGTAAAACTAAAGGACAGCAAAAAACTAAAGGACAGCAACCATTTTTGTTTTATTCCTGAATCTAAATTTTGCAACCTGACAGAGGCGTAAGGCTCAGTTCAAGCTAGTCTGTGCACCCTCAGCATTACACACATGTTCCAGCTGACTGATCAATTGTGAATTTTATTCACTATGTAGGTAAAACCTTCATTTAAGAAACATAGTTACAAGTTGGCACTCACCAACCACATTGCTCAACATATAGGCTCCAGTGGTTCAAAGAAGCTGCTTTATTCCAAGACACACGTGGTCTGCACATTCTACACATTTTTGGCAAAGGTCCTTTTGATAAAAGACCTTTGTCCAAAATGCGTAAAGAACGCAGATAATGTGTGTCTTGGAATAGAACAGCATGTTTGAACTACTAGAGCCTATATGTTGTGTGATGCAGTTGGTGAGTGCCCACTTGTAACTGTGTTTCTTCTATGTTTTGGTTCGAAACAGCGTCACTCCTTGTGCAGCCCCTTTGTGTCTGAAAAACTTTCATTTACTCTGATCCCACAGAGGCTAGCAAAAAATGCTAACACTCATTAAGAAAGATTTTTCTCAGCAGCTGCCAGCCCACATTTCAGATCCTGAAAGGGATGACTGAAAAAGACTGCCTTATTCGAATATGCTGAACTTTAAAACTGTCCCATCAGTTATAAGTGTGCCTCATTGATCTTTTCTCTAGGGAGCAGGCCTGGGTTTAAAATTAATGTTTTGAAAACTACAACATTGTGGTCTGAAACTTCACTGATGCTTATGAGCGCCAGGCTCTGGTCAGCCTGGTGGCACAGAGGGTTGAGGCGCTGGACGCCTCACCTCGCTACGACAGTGACCTGGGTTCCGGAATGACCTTGGGTCATCGGGGTGCCATCATGGGGGGCAGAGAGGGATTGAGTATGCTGGCAGGCAGCTCTCCTTTCCAGAGGGTGGTGAGGGTGGATTGGTGCCCCCCTTTAGTTCTGCTCCCACTGGGTGGTGGTCTGGTGGGTAGCGTAGGCAGAGAGGGGTGGTAAATGTTTCAAGAGGTGGAAGGAGATGAGCTGGCACCACAGGGTGCAGTGTATGCCTCCACATGCTCACACAGCTGTGTGCTGGGACTTCGGGGGGTCGGGGAGAAAATCCATAAAAAATGCATATGTGCCCCCACCAGTTGGCGGGAGAAGGTGATAGGGACCAAATAGCTAGATTTTTTTAAAAAAGAAGTCCTGGCTCTGGCATGCTAGTGTGTCCTTTGTTTTTGCATCTCTGGATGTACCATGTGAAGTAAGATGTCATTTCAGTAAGTAGATAACTTATATTGATAGTAGCCCAGTGTAACTCCTTCCACCCCCTTCATCCTTGCCTTGGTGGTGCAGCTGGTATCAAAACTGGAATGGCATTCCAGGTGGCCTGGATTCAAATCCCAACTAAGGCACTTATTTATTTCTCTCTTCTGTCTGGGCTCCATAAATGTGCAAACCATGCTCCTGTGATTGAAAAATCTAATTATCTGTGCAACACCAGGTTGTGCATTTGAAAAATAGTAAGATTCCTCGGGACATCACAGTTTCCGGGTACCTTGGTGATGCAGCTAGTAGTGCAACCAGAACAGTATTCCAGGTGACCTAAGTTCACGCCCTAGCTAAGGCACTTATTTCTTTCTAGCTTCTGTTTGGGCTCCATAAATATGCACATCACACTCTTGTGATTGAAAAAATACAGTACCTAGAATCACATTGCCAGCCTCTTTTTTTTTCAGTCTTAGGTCTAAGAGACTTCCTGCATACTTGCCTTGATCCACGTTTTTTATTTTGGCTGAAAAAAATTGCCCTTTCAGCCTTTTCCCTATTGATGTTATGGTGTTGTTCTGTAGCTCATTTAAGTGCCTCCAGGTGTTCTCATCTATAGTGTGGGAAATAGATGGTTCTGTTTTCCTAATTTAGTTAAGTAATTGGGCCTTCTCTAACCAATTTTTCTGAAAGGCAAACTACACTACATCTTGACCAGGGCCCCTACTTTTCTGCGGCACAGTGGGACCAAGTTCTGCGGCAAGACTACACGCCGCAGAACTTGCGGTGGTTTGTAATTTCTGCGAAGTTCTGGGCACTCAACAAACTACCACATCACAGTGTCAGCTTGTCATCCTGACTTCACTTTCATGCCAGTGGTTATAGCAATCAGGATGGGGGAAGCACAGTAACACTAGTTCAAAAAATAACAGACTTATAAAAATAATTTTATGCCTAAAAAAGCAAAACAAATGTCTCTCCCTTAAGGTCCTAGCCTGTTGCATAAATGACATATGCAGAGGGGATCTTATGTGATAAATAAGGTATTTCTATATGCATGCTATCTAGCCCACTAATGAGGTTTCCACTGTCTATCACTTATATATTTGCATGTGCTTTCTACACCACTCATGAGGTTCCCACTGTGTATCACTTATATATTTATATGCAATCTGTAGCATACATACAAATATGTGTGTGTGTGTGGTGAGAGAGACAGAGATACTGTGTGTGTGTGTTTGTGTGTGTGTGTGTGTATATATATATATATATATATATATAGATATATATATATATATATTTTTTTTTTTTTATTTCCATGAACTTGCATCCTCATTCATACAGGTCCCATTGAAATTGAAAAGAGGAGTTATTGCAAACTCATTTTCATGTCAACCTGCTTTCCGTGACACACTGCGTAACACCATCAGGCCATGACATGCATGTGAACCGATTGTAGAGATAGCTCTCAGCCCATCACAATGTGTCCACCATGTGACAGAACACTGCACCATACCTTCCCAGGCTCCAAGCAGTGATGTGTTCCACCAATCCTTGTGCTGCCCAGCCAGTCCCAGAGCTAATCTGAACCTGAGTTGCCGGCACGGAAACACAGCATGCTACCCTCTGGCCCAACAGCTGTTCCTACACACAACATTTCTCCATAACTTTTAGGTGATTCTATCAACCAATGACAATATGCAATCAATAACCCTGGCAAAAATGCGTACAGGGCAACTATTTATTTAACAGGTCTATTCTTTCAACAGGTCTACACATTATTATATTCCACTTTTCGGGGCATAATTACTTTATTTTTCTTAAAAATGACAGTTAAATTCATTTTACCAGTTATTCATTTCAGATGGCATCTCTATACCTTAAAGGCACAAATAGGTTTGTACAAAGTGAGGTGTGGACTTAACAGGTCTGTGCTATTGACAAGGTTTGGTTTAAGTTGGCCCTAGTGCAATAATGTAAGACTGAAAATTGTATTAGGCTGTAGTGCAGGTTGAGCAAATATCACCATGCCTGATGTGCTGTGCCACCGTCTCTGGCAGTGGGAGCTGTGGTAGATAAGTGACGGTTCATTTCTGTTGCAGAATGCAGCCATTTCATTGGCTAATGTATGATGTTATAGCACAACAACATCACATTCTGAGCATATGAGGGTTTATATATAAAAAGAGGGACGGGAACCAGATTCTATGGATAAACAGAAATATTAATAAAAAAATCACCAAGAAGAGTGAATTCTGCAGCATCAAGAGAAGTTTCATGTAGATTGCAAGTTCTACGCAAAATTCTGCAGCCGCAGAATTCTAGGGGCCTTGATCTTGACTATCTACTGCCCTCACACTGAATTCAAAGAATGTTTTAGTGAAGTTTTTCAGATGTGCAACTGTTTTGTGTCTTTATGCAATTGGTTATTTATCCTCCAGTAATGGTCCTCCTCTGGATTTCTCATGAAAATGTGTGTTAGTATGACTGGAGAGTGGTCTGAAGTGACACAACCATCTTGCACTCAGTGATGCCCCACAGGAGGTCTCGTGAGGTTAGTAAGTAATCGACCTGTTCAAACTCCAAACAGCCCAGGGGAAGAGAGTCGAGGTCCTTGGCAAGATCAATTACCTTGGAATCCTCCTTGACCAGGAGCTGTCCTACAAACCTCATATTGACACTTTAAATAAGACTATCCACCAGAGGATTGGACTCCTCTACCACCTGGGACACTCACTTTCTGATGAGGCTCGGTGAGCTATCACCAATTGCACTCTTCTCCCCATCCTCCTCTACAGGGCCCCCCTCCTGCAGTCCCTTAGGGAAGGGGAACTACGTACTCTGTGCTTTACCATTGAGTGGCATGCTTTGTAAACAATGACCCCCCCCAGGAGACATCACTGTGAGGTCCTTGCCGACCTCCATTGGCCCACCTTAAGGCACAAACTGGCCTACTCCTCCACCTGCCTGACCTACAAATTCTCCACCGCAGGCCCCCCTCCTCACTTGAGGGGCCTGCTCAACCCTAGGGTACATGGCCATGACATGAGATCCTCAGCTGGCTGTCCACTGACCATCCTTTGGGTCCGCACCAATTCTGGCAGGCGTTCCTTTAAATACTCTGCCCCGCACCTATGGAACACCCTCCCAGCTTACCTGATCAACAAGCCATCTCTCCAAAGCTTCAAGCCGGGCCTCAAAGTTTACCTCCTGGAACTCAGCCTCTGTAGCTGCAATCATTAGCCCCCACATATCATCCCCTCCTACACAAGTCTTATCCATGACCATGGTACTCCATGCTCATTTTTACGACAGTATCTACCATGTCTAATACTACCCCATTGTATTGTACCAAAGGTGTAACTTATGCTGTCATTTGAAATTACTGTCATTCCAATGTATGCAACAATTGCAACCACTGTATGTTGTCCAATGTGTGAAAGTATGTTTTTATGTAACTAATCCCGGGTCGCCCCTGAAAAAGGGACCTCTGGTCTCAGTGGGCTCACCCAGTTATCAAAATTTAAATAAATAAATAAGTAAATAAATATTCGGGACCACATATCATTGGGAAATTGAGTGGAAGGTGTATTCTTCTTCTAAGCAGGTAAATGAACCTCCAGAGGTCTACGAGGCCCATAGAATCTTGTAATTCCTCAATAGCCCTCTGTCCTGGGGACAGACCTTTGTGTCTGTACATCAGCAATCCAGCTCAGTATTTAAAGCCAAGTTCCAGTCACCCATGGAGATTTTAGGGAGCTTAAGTCATTTATTCAAGTGTGTTAAGATAGAAACAAAAATACCTAGGATCACATTTGTATTTGATCCATATGTGCTTGCCGATGCAATTTCTGCTTTCCCCAGTAATCCTTTAATAATGAAACGGCACAACTCTGTACCTGCTATCTCCTCTTGCAGTTCAAATTGGGTAGAGCATGAAAATAATATTGCCACCCTTACATTATGATTACTAGCCCCCACCCAAAATGCCTGTCCCAATCATGGTACCAGGTCAATATAGTGCTGCTGAAACAGTGCATGAATTACCACGCTGTAGAAAGCGTAAAAGTTTCTACGGCGACAGGTGTTTCTGAGAGTGTGGTAATAACTGCTACCCCTGTCAATGTAGGCTCCCATGAGGGAGTGTCAAGGAGCTTGCCAGTATGGTGCATGGTCGAGCCACTCCAGTGGTGGAGTGGCTAGAGCAACAGCACCTGGTGGCAGTGGGGACCTGGGATCGCAGTTCAGTTAACCCCAGGTCCCATAGTGCTGCAGCTTTTTTTAAAAAAAAACAAAATTCACTCTCCAGTGCTTCACCCCCTCCCCAAAGTTGGTATTGCATCACTACCACAACAACTTTACAGCGACCGACAGTACAGCGCCAACAGCACCAGGTCTCCGCAGTGTCAGGCACAGGACCCTGGCACTGCTTTGTGGGGGTATTGCACCCCCTCCCCAAAACAACTCCAACTCAGAGTTGATTATTACAGTAGTGGGAGGCACAGGGGCAGAGCCCCCCACATGGGGGTTCAGGGTGCAAAGCCCCCCAAAGAAAACAAAATATGCAGTGACTCCCTTTATGCCAACCATAAATGCAGTCAACATAAAGGAGTCGTTGTAACATCGGTCAACAACAAAATTGTCAGCCAACTGTCATAGATCCCCCAAAGTCCACACCCCCTTGGAGTTATATATAATATGTCTGGGGGGTGGGGTGCAAAGCCCCCCATGTAGTGAGGTGTGGGGGGTGGAGCCCCATGCAAAAAAACAAGATAGTGTTCCTCTTGTTTACGGTGTGTGCTGTTTCTGGTATGGTTGGTGTTTTTTCCTGACCTTGTTTTAGCGCACACCATTTTGTGTGTGGCATTATTGATTTGCTTGATTTTGGCCATGACATTAAGACCCTGTGCTCCCACTCACTGCTTCCAGTAAAGCAAAAGTTGTTCTCTTTTCAAGTGTGTTTGTTGGAGGCATATCACTGATGCTCTTAACATTTTGAGTTGTACCAGTACTTTGGCATGCTTGACCAGGGTATTAGCTTTTTTATATTCCATGTAACAAATTTATGACCAGACTGGGCCATGGTTCATTGGGAGTATAATAAATGCTTCTTCCAGGTAGCTGGATCCAACTATGATCTTTTGTTTGCTTGTCCTGCTGCCCTCCCTGGGATAACTAGTCACAAAGACTGTAGTTAGCCCCTGGAGAAAACAAGATCGGTAAACATCTGATCTGAGTTTATAAAAGCTCTAACATACACTGCAACCTATTGAATCTCTCACTGCTGCAGCCCTGCGCTGACTTCAGCTGCAGGGGATTCAGGGATTTGTAGTTATAGAAAATTTCAGCTTGGATGTCAGACAATCCAGTCTGATACAATCTACTATACTGCAATAAACAGTATTATTAATGACTGCTCCACTTTAATGAAATTAGCCTTGCATGTTTATTCAGTTATAAGAACAGAGTCTTATTTCAGAGTGACAAATGAAGCCTAAACCAGGCAGAATGTCAAACAAGACTAAGTTTAGAATCCTCATAGTGCTCTTTTTGTTTTTGTTTTTTTGTGTGCATGCATCTCAGTCACTGTATGCATACTCTATTTCACGCCAGACCTATGATTGGTCTGCATTTGTATGAATGTGGAGTGTTTGATGCTCTGAGACAGTAGGTGTGAGAGCGCGAGGTGTGATTGCGATGCTGCACATACTATAGTGTCAACTGGCTGGGTGGGAGTGGGCATGGACTGTGTACAAGAGCTGGTGAGGGTACCAGTGTGAGTATGGGAGCTGAGAGTGGGCATGGACTATGTACAAGAGCTGGTGAGGGTACCAGTGTGAGTATGGGAGCTGAGAGTGGGCATGGACTATGTACAAGAGCTGGTGAGGGTACCAGTGTGAGTATGGGAGCTGAGAGTGGGCATGGACTATGTACAAGAGCTGGCGAGGGTACCAGTGTGAGTATGGGAGCTGAGAGTGGGCATGGGCTGTGTACAGGAGCTGGCGAGGGTACCAGTGTGAGTATGAGAGCTGAGAGTAGGCATGGGCTGTGTACAAGAGCTGGTGAGGGTACCAGTGTGAGTATGGGAGCTGAGAGTGGGCATGGGCTGTGTACAAGAACTGGTGAGGGTACCAGTGTGAGTATGGGAGGTGAGAGTGGGCATGGACTATGTACAAGAGCTGGCGAGGGTACCAGTGTGAGTATGGGAGCTGAGAGTGGGCATGGGCTGTGTACAGGAGCTGGTGAGGGTACCAGTGTGAGTATGGGAGCTGAGAGTAGGCATGGGCTGTGTACAAGAGCTGGTGAGGGTACCAGTGTGAGTATGGGAGCTGAGAGTGGGCATGGACTGTGTACAAGAACTGGTGAGGGTACCAGTGTGAGTATGGGAGCTGAGAGTGGGCATGGACTATGTACAAGAGCTGGCGAGGGTAACAGTGTGAGTATGGGAGCTGAGAGTGGGCATGGACTATGTACAAGAGCTGGCGAGGGTAACAGTGTGAGTATGGGAGCTGAGAGTGGGCATGGACTATGTACAAGAGCTGGTGAGGGTACCAGTGTGAGTATGGGAGCTGAGAGTGGGCATGGACTATGTACAAGAGCTGGTGAGGGTACCAGTGTGAGTATGGGAGCTGAGAGTGGGCATGGACTGTGTACAAGAGCTGGTGAGGGTACCAGTGTGAGTATGGGAGCTGAGAGTGGGCATGGACTGTGTACAAGAGCTGGTGAGGGTACCAGTGTGAGTATGGGAGCTGAGAGTGGGCATGGACTATGTACAGGAGCTGGTGAGGGTACCAGTGTGAGTATGGGAGCTGAGAGTGGGCATGGACTATGTACAAGAGCTGGTGAGCGTACCAGTGTGAGTATGAGAGCTGAGAGTGGGCATGGCCTGTCTACAAGAGCTGGTGAGGGTACCAGTGTGAGTATGAGAGCTGAGAGTGGGCATGGACTGTGTACAAGAGCTGGTGAGGGTACCAGTGTGAGTATGGTAGCTGAGAGTGGGCATGGACTATGTACAAGAGCTGGTGAGGGTACCAGTGTGAGTATGGGAGCTGAGGTGGGTATGGGTGTACAGAGCTGGTGAGGGTACCAGTGTGAGTATGGGAGCTGAGAGTGGGCATGGACTATGTACAAGAGCTGGTGAGGGTACCAGTGTGAGTATGGGAGCTGAGAGTGGGCATGGGCTGTGTACAGGAGCTGGTGAGGGTACCAGTGTGAGTATGGGAGCTGAGAGTGGCATGGACTATGTACAAGAGCTGGTGAGGGTACCAGTGTGAGTATGGGAGCTGAGAGGGCATGGACTATGTACAAGAGCTGGTGAGGGTACCAGTGTGAGTATGGGAGCTGAGAGTGGGCATGGACTATGTACAAGAGCTGGTGAGGGTACCAGTGTGAGTATGGGAGCTGAGTGGGCATGGACTATGTACAAGAGCTGGTGAGGATACCAGTGTGAGTATGGGAGCTGAGAGGGCATGGACTGTGTACAAGAGCTGGTGAGGGTACCAGTGTGAGTATGGGAGCTGAGAGTGGGCATGGACTGTGTACAAGAGCTGGTGAGGGTACCAGTGTGAGTATGGGAGCTGAGAGGGCATGGACTATGTACAAGAGCTGGTGAGGGTACCAGTGTGAGTATGGGAGCTGAGAGGGCATGGACTATGTACAAGAGCTGGTGAGGGTACCAGTGTGAGTATGAGAGCTGAGAGTGGGCATGGACTGTGTACAAGAGCTGGTGAGGGTACCAGTGTGAGTATGGGAGCTGAGAGTGGGCATGGACTGTGTACAAGAGCTGGTGAGGGTACCAGTGTGAGTATGGGAGCTGAGAGTGGCATGGATTATGTACAAGAGCTGGTGAGGGTACCAGTGTGAGTATGGGAGCTGAGAGTGGGCATGGACTATGTACAAGAGCTGGTGAGGGTACCAGTGTGAGTATGGGAGCTGAGAGTGGGCATGGACTATGAACAAGAGCTGGTGAGGGTACCAGTGTGAGTATGGGAGCTGAGAGTGGGCATGGACTATGAACAAGAGCTGGTGAGGGTACCAGTGTGAGTATGGGAGCTGAGAGTGGGCATGGACTGTGTACAAGAGCTGGTGAGGGTACCAGTGTGAGTATGGGAGCTGAGAGTGGGCATGGGCTGTGTACAGGAGCTGGTGAGGGTACCAGTGAGTATGGGAGCTGAGAGGGCATGGACTGTGTACAAGAGCTGGTGAGGGTACCAGTGTGAGTATGGGAGCTGAGTGGGCATGGACTAGTGTACAAGAGCTGGTGAGGGTACCAGTGTGAGTATGGGAGCTGAGAGGGCATGGACTATGTACAAGAGCTGGTGAGGGTACCAGTGTGAGTATGGGAGCTGAGAGTGGGCATGGGCTGTGTACAGGAGCTGGTGAGGGTACCAGTGTGAGTATGGGAGCTGAGAGTGGGCATGGACTGTGTACAAGAGCTGGTGAGGGTACCAGTGTGAGTATGGGAGCTGAGAGTGGGCATGGACTATGTACAAGAGCTGGTGAGGGTACCAGTGTGAGTATGGGAGCTGAGAGTGGGCATGGACTGTGTACAAGAGCTGGTGAGGGTACCAGTGTGAGTATGGGAGCTGAGGGCATGGACTGTGTACAAGAGCTGGTGAGGGTACCAGGTGAGTATGGGAGCTGAGAGTGGGCATGGACTGTGTACAAGAGCTGGTGAGGGTACCAGGTGAGTATGGGAGCTGAGTGGGCATGGACTGTGTACAAGAGCTGGTGAGGTACCAGTGTGAGTATGGGAGCTGAGAGTGGCATGGACTGTGTACAAGAGCTGGTGAGGGTACCAGTGTGAGTATGGGAGCTGAGAGGGCATGGACTATGTACAAGAGCTGGTGAGGGTACCAGTGTGAGTATGGGAGCTGAGAGTGGCATGGACTATGTACAAGAGCTGGAGGTACCAGTGTGAGTATGGGAGCTGAGAGGGCATGGACTATGTACAAGAGCTGGTGAGGGTACCAGTGAGTATGGGAGCTGAGAGTGGCATGGACTATGTACAAGAGCTGGTGAGGGTACCAGTGTGAGTATGGGAGCTGAGAGGGCATGGACTATGTACAAGAGCTGGTGAGGGTACCAGTGTGAGTATGGGAGCTGAGAGGGCATGGACTATGTACAAGAGCTGGTGAGGGTACCAGTGTGAGTATGGGAGCTGAGAGGGCATGGACTATGTACAAGAGCTGGGAGGGTACCAGTGTGAGTATGGGAGCTGAGAGTGGCATGGACTATGTACAAGAGCTGGTGAGGTACCAGTGTGAGTATGGGAGCTGAGAGTGGGCATGGACTATGTACAAGAGCTGGTGAGGGTACCAGTGTGAGTATGGGAGCTGAGATAGGCATGGACTGTGACAAGAGCTGGTGAGGGTACCAGTGTGAGTATGGGAGCTGAGAGGGGCATGGACTGTGCACAAGAGCTGGTGAGGGTACCAGTGTGAGTATGGGAGCTGAGAGTGGGCATGGACTGTGTACAAGAGCTGGCGAGGGTACCAGTGTGAGTATGGGAGCTGAGAGTGGGCATGGACTGTGTACAAGAGCTGGTGAGGGTACCAGTGTGAGTATGGGAGCTGAGTGGGCATGGACTATGTACAAAGAGCTGGTGAGGGTACCAGTGAGTATGGGAGCTGAGAGTGGCATGGACTGTGTACAAGAGCTGGTGAGGGTACCAGTGTGAGTATGGGAGCTGAGAGTGGCATGGACTATGTACAAGAGCTGGTGAGGGTACCAGTGTGAGTATGGGAGCTGAGAGTGGGCATGGACTGTGTACAAGAGCTGGTGAGGGTACCAGTGTGAGTATGGGAGCTGAGAGTGGGCATGGGCTATGTACAGGAGCTGGTGAGGGTACCAGTGTGAGTATGGGAGCTGAGAGTGGGCATGGGCTGTGTACAGGAGCTGGTGAGGGTACCAGTGTGAGTATGGGAGCTGAGAGTGGGCATGGGCTGTGTACAGGAGCTGGTGAGGGTACCAGTGTGAGTATGGGAGCTGAGAGTGGGCATGGACTGTGTACAAGAGCTGGTGAGGGTACCAGTGTGAGTATGGGAGCTGAGAGTGGGCATGGACTGTGTACAAGAGCTGGTGAGGGTACCAGTGTGAGTATGGGAGCTGAGAGTGGGCATGGACTATGTACAAGAGCTGGTGAGGGTACCAGTGTGAGTATGGGAGCTGAGAGTGGGCATGGACTATGTACAAGAGCTGGTGAGGGTACCAGTGTGAGTATGGGAGCTGAGAGTGGGCATGGACTGTGTACAAGAGCTGGTGAGGGTACCAGTGGAGTATGGGAGCTGAGAGTGGCATGGCTGTGTACAGGAGCTGGTGAGGGTACCAGTGTGGTTGGGAGCTGAGAGGGCATGGCTGTGTACAGGAGCTGGTGAGGGTACCTGTGTGAGTATGGGAGCTGAGAGGCATGGACTGTGCAAGAGCTGGTGAGGGTACCATGTGAGTATGGGAGCTGAGAGTGGCATGGACTATGTACAAGAGCTGGTGAGGGTACCAGTGTGAGTATGGGAGCTGAGAGTGGGCATGGACTGTGTACAGGAGCTGGTGAGGGTACCAGTGTGAGTATGGGAGCTGAGTGGGCATGGACTAGGTACAAGAGCTGGTGAGGGTACCAGTGAGTATGGGAGCTGAGAGTGGGCATGGACTATGTACAAGAGCTGGTGAGGGTACCAGTGTGAGTATGGGAGCTGAGAGTGGGCATGGACTGTGTACAAGAGCTGGTGAGGGTACCAGTGTGAGTATGGGAGCTGAGAGTGGGCATGGACTGTGTACAAGAGCTGGTGAGGGTACCAGTGTGAGTATGGGAGCTGAGAGTGGGCATGGACTGTGTACAAGAGCTGGTGAGGGTACCAGTGTGAGTATGGGAGCTGAGAGTGGGCATGGACTGTGTACAAGAGCTGGTGAGGGTACCAGTGTGAGTATGGGAGCTGAGAGTGGGCATGGACTATGTACAGAGCTGGTGAGGGTACCAGTGTGAGTATGGGAACTGAGAGGGCATGGACTGATGTACAAGAGCTGGTGAGGGTACCAGTGTGAGTATGGGAGCTGAGAGGGCATGGACTATGTACAAGAGCTGGTGAGGGTACCAGTGTGAGTATGGGAGCTGAGAGTGGCATGGACTGTGTACAAGAGCTGGTGAGGGTACCAGTGTGAGTATGGGAGCTGAGAGTGGGCATGGACTGTGTACAAGAGCTGGTGAGGGTACCAGTGTGAGTATGGGAGCTGAGAGTGGGCATGGACTGTGTACAAGAGCTGGTGAGGGTACCAGTGTGAGTATGGGAGCTGAGAGTGGGCATGGACTGTGTACAAGAGCTGGTGAGGGTACCAGTGTGAGTATGGGAGCTGAGAGGGCATGGACTTGTACAAGAGCTGGTGAGGGTACCAGTGTGAGTATGGGAGCTGAGAGTGGGCATGGACTGTGTACAAGAGCTGGTGAGGGTACCAGTGTGAGTATGGGAGCTGAGAGTGGGCATGGACTATGTACAAGAGCTGGTGAGGGTACCAGTGTGAGTATGGGAGCTGAGAGTGGGCATGGACTGTGTACAAGAGCTGGTGAGGGTACCAGTGTGAGTATGGGAGCTGAGAGTGGGCATGGACTATGTACAAGAGCTGGTGAGGGTACCAGTGTGAGTATGGGAGCTGAGAGTGGGCATGGACTATGTACAAGAGCTGGTGAGGTACCAGTGTGAGTATGGGAGCTGAGGTGGGCATGGACTATATACAAGAGCTGGTGAGGGTACCAGTGTGAGTATGGGAGCTGAGAGTGGGCATGGACTATGTGCAAGAGCTGGTGAGGGTACCAGTGTGAGTATGGGAGCTGAGAGTGGGCATGGACTATGTACAAGAGCTGGTGAGGGTACCAGTGTGAGTATGGGAGCTGAGAGTGGGCATGGACTACGTACAAGAGCTGGTGAGGGTACCAGTGTGAGTATGGGAGCTGAGAGGCATGGCTATGTACAAGAGCTGGTGAGGGTACCAGTGTGAGTATGGAGCTGAGAGTGGGCATGGACTGTGTACACAAGAGCTGATGAGGGTACCAGTGTGAGTATGGGAACTGAGAGTGGGCATGGCTGTGTACAAGAGCTGGTGAGGGTACCAGTGTGAGTATGGGAGCTAGAGTGGCATGGACTGTGTACAAGAGCTGGCGAGGGTACCAGTGTGAGTATGGGAGCTGAGAGTGGGCATGGACTATGTACAATAGCTGGCGAGGGTACCAGTGTGAGTATGGGAGCTGAGAGTGGGCATGGACTGTGTACAAGAGCTGGCGAGGGTACCAGTGTGAGTATGGGCGCTGAGAGTGGGCATGGGCTGTGTACAAGAGCTGGCGAGGGTACCAGTGTGAGTATGGGAGCTGAGAGGGCATGGACTGTGTACAAGAGCTGGTGAGGGTACCAGTGTGAGTATGGGAGCTAAGAGTTGGCATGGACTGTGTACAAGAGCTGGTGAGGGTACCAGTGTGAGTATGGGAGCTGAGTGGGCATGGACTGTGTACAGGAGCTGGTGAGGGTACCAGTGTGAGTATGGGAGCTGAGAGGGAATGGACTGTGTACAAGAGCTGGTGAGGGTACCAGTGTGAGTATGGGAGCTGAGAGGGCATGGACTGTGTACAAGAGCTGGTGAGGGTACCAGTGTGAGTGTGGGAGCTGAGAGTGGGCATGGATCAGGTACAAGAGCTGGTGAGGGTACCAGTGTGAGTATGGGAGCTGAGAGGGCATGGACTATGTACAAGAGCTGGTGAGGGTACCAGTGTGAGTATGGGAGCTGAGAGTGGGCATGGACTATGTACAAGAGCTGTGAGGGTACCAGTGTGAGTATGGGAGCTGAGAGGGCATGGACTGTGTACAAGAGCTGGTGAGGGTACCAGTGAGTATGGGAGCTGAGAGTGGGCATGGACTGTGTACAAGAGCTGGTGGAGGGTACCAGTGTGAGTATGGGAGCTGAGTGGGCATGGATTATGTACAAGAGCTGGTGAGGGTACCAGTGTGAGTATGGGAGCTGAGAGTGGCATGGACTGTGTACAAGAGCTGGTGAGGGTACCAGTGTGAGAGTGGGAGCTGAGAGGGCATGGACTATGTACAAGAGCTGGTGAGGGTACCAGTGTGAGTATGGGAGCTGAGAGTGGCATGGACTATGTACAAGAGCTGGTGAGGGTACCAGTGTGAGTATGGGAGCTGAGAGGGCATGGACTATGTACAAGAGCTGGTGAGGTACCAGTGTGAGTATGGGAGCTGAGAGTGGCATGGACTATGTACAAGAGCTGGTGAGGGTACCAGTGTGAGTATGGGAGCTGAGAGTGGCATGGACTATGTACAAGAGCTGGTGAGGGTACCAGTGTGAGTATGGGAGCTGAGAGTGGGCATGGACTATGTACAAGAGCTGGGAGGGTACCAGTGTGAGTATGGGAGCTGAGAGGGCATGGGCTATGTACAAGAGCTGGTGAGGGTACCAGTGTGAGTATGGGAGCTGAGAGTGGGCATGGACTGTGTACAAGAGCTGGTGGGTACCAGTGTGAGTATGGGAGCTGAGAGGGCATGGACTGTGTACAAGAGCTGGTGAGGGTACCAGTGTGAGTATGGGAGCTGAGAGTGGCATGGACTGTGTACAAGAGCTGGTGAGGGTACCAGTGAGTATGGGAGCTGAGAGTGGCATGGACTGTGTACAAGAGCTGGTGAGGGTACCAGTGTGAGTATGGGAGCTGAGAGGGCATGGACTGTGTACAAGAGCTGGTGAGGGTACCAGTGTGAGTATGGGAGCTGAGAGTGGCATGGACTATGTACAAGAGCTGGTGAGGGTACCAGTGTGAGTATGGGAGCTGAGAGTGGGCATGGACTATGTACAAGAGCTGGTGAGGTACCAGTGTGAGTATGGGAGCTGAGAGTGGGCATGGACTGTGTACAAGAGCTGGTGAGGTACCCAGTGTGAGTATGGGAGCTGAGAGGGCATGGACTATGTACAGGAGCTGGTGAGGGTACCAGTGTGAGTATGGGAGCTGAGAGGGCATGGCTATGTACAAGAGCTGGTGAGGGTACCAGTGTGAGTATGGGAGCTGAGAGTGGGCATGGACTATGTACAAGAGCTGGTGAGGGTACCAGTGTGAGTATGGGAGCTGAGAGTGGCATGGACTATGTACAAGAGCTGGTGAGGATACCAGTGTGAGTATGGGAGCTGAGAGGGCATGGACTATGTACAAGAGCTGGTGAGGATACCAGTGTGAGTATGGGAGCTGAGAGTGGGCATGGACTTGTACAAGAGCTGGTGAGGGTACCAGTGTGAGTATGGGAGCTGAGAGTGGGCATGGACTATGTACAAGAGCTGGTGAGGTACCAGTGTGAGTATGGGAGCTGAGAGGGCATGGACTATGTACAAGAGCTGGTGAGGGTACCAGTGTGAGTATGGGAGCTGAGAGGGCATGGCTATGTACAGGAGCTGTGAGGGTACCAGTGTGAGTATGAGAGCTGAGAGTAGGCATGGGCTATGTACAGGAGCTGGTGAGGGTACCAGTGTGAGTATGAGAGCCGAGAGTGGGCATGGACTATGTACAAGAGCTGGTGATGGTACCAGTGTGAGTATGGGAGCTGAGAGTGGGCATGGACTATGTATAAGAGCTGGTGAGGGTACCAGTGTGAGTATGGGAGCTGAGAGTGGGCATGGACTATGTATAAGAGCTGGTGAGGGTACCAGTGTGAGTATGGGAGCTGAGAGTGGCATGGACTGTGTGCAAGAGCTTGTGAGGGTACCAGTGTGAGTATGGGAGCTGAGTGGGCATGGACTGTGTACAAGAGCTGTGCGAGGGTACCAGTGTGAGTGGGAGCTGAGAGTGGCATGGACTATGTACAAGAGCTGGTGAGGGTACCAGTGTGAGTATGGGAGCTGAGAGTGGTATGGACTATGTACAAGAGCTGGTGAGGGTACCAGTGTGAGTATGGGAGCTGAGAGGGCATGGACTATGTTATAAGAGCTGGTGAGGGTACCAGTGTGAGTATGGGAGCTGAGAGGGCATGGACTGTGTACAAGAGCTGGGAGGGTACCAGTGTGAGTATGGGAGCTGAGAGGGCATGGACTGTGTACAAGAGCTGGTGAGGGTACCAGTGTGAGTATGGGAGCTGAGAGTGGGCATGGACTATGTACAAGAGCTGGTGAGGGTACCAGTGTGAGTATGGGAGCTGAGTGGGCATGGACTGTGTACAAGAGCTGGTGAGGGTACCAGTGTGAGTATGGGAGCTGGGAGTGGGCATGGCTATGTACAGGAGCTGGTGAGGGTACCAGTGTGAGTATGGGAGCTGAGAGGGGCATGGACTATGTACAAGAGCTGGTGAGGGTACCGAGTGAGTATGGGAGCTGAGAGGGCATGGACTGTGTACAAGAGCTGGTGAGGGTACCAGTGTGAGTATGGGAGCTGAGAGTGGGCATGGACTATGTACAAGAGCTGGTGAGGGTACCAGTGTGAGTATGGGAGCTGAGAGTGGCATGGACTATGTACAAGAGCTGGTGAGGGTACCAGTGTGAGTATGGGAGCTGAGAGTGGGCATGGACTAGTACAGGAGCTGGTGAGGGTACCAGTGTGAGTGGGGAGCTGAGAGGGCATGGACTATGTACAAGAGCTGGTGAGGGTACCAGTGTGAGTATGGGAGCTGAGAGTCGGCATGGACTATGTGCAAGAGCTGGTGAGGGTACCAGTGTGAGTATGGGAGCTGAGAGGGCATGACTGTGTACAAGAGCGGGAGGGTACCAGTGTGAGTATGGGAGCTGAGAGTGGGCATGGACTATGTACAAGAGCTGTTGAGGTACCAGTGTGAGTATGGGAGCTGAGAGGGCATGGACTATGTACAAGAGCTGTTGAGGGTACCAGTGTGAGTATGGGAGCTGAGAGGGCGGACTGTGTACAAGAGCTGGTGAGGATACCAGTGTGAGTATGGGAGCTGAGAGTGGGCGTGGACTGTGTACAAGAGCTGGTGAGGGTACCAGTGTGTGTATGGGAGCTGAGAGGGCATGGACTGTGTACAAGAGCTGGTGAGGGTACCAGTGTGAGTATGGGAGCTGAGAGTGGGCATGGACTATGTACAAGAGCTGGTGAGGGTACCAGTGTGAGTATGGGAGCTGAGAGTGGGCATGGACTATGTACAAGAGCTGGTGAGGGTACCAGTGTGAGTATGGGAGCTGAGAGTGGCATGGACTATGTCAAGAGCTGGTGAGGGTACCAGTGTGAGTATGGGAGCTGAGTGGCATGGACTGTGTACAAGAGCTGGTGAGGGTACCAGTGTGAGTATGGGAGCTGAGAGTGGGCATGGACTGTGTACAAGAGCTGGTGAGGGTACCAGTGTGAGTATGGGAGCTGAGAGTGGGCATGGACTATGTACAAGAGCTGGTGAGGGTACCAGTGTGAGTATGGGAGCTGAGAGTGGGCATGGACTATGTACAAGAGCTGGTGAGGGTACCAGTGTGAGTATGGGAGCTGAGAGTGGGCATGGACTATGTACAAGAGCTGGTGAGGGTACCAGTGTGAGTATGGGAGCTGAGAGTGGGCATGGACTATGTACAAGAGCTGGTGAGGGTACCAGTGTGAGTATGGGAGCTGAGAGTGGGCATGGACTATGTACAAGAGCTGGTGAGGGTACCAGTGTGAGTATGGGAGCTGAGAGTGGGCATGGACTATGTACAAGAGCTGGTGAGGGTACCAGTGTGAGTATGGGAGCTGAGAGTGGGCATGGACTATGTACAAGAGCTGGTGAGGGTACCAGTGTGAGTATGGGAGCTGAGAGTGGGCATGGACTGTGTACAAGAGCTGGTGAGGGTACCAGTGTGAGTATGGGAGCTGAGAGTAGGCATGGACTGTGTACAAGAGTTAGTGAGGGTACCAGTGTGATTATGGGAGCTGAGAGTAGGCATGGACTGTGTACAAGAGCTGGTGAGGATACCAGTGTGAGTATGGGAGCTGAGAGTGGGCATGGACTGTGTACAAGAGCTGGTGAGGGTACCAGTGTGAGTATGGGAGCTGAGAGTGGGCATGGACTATGTACAGGAGCTGTTGAGGGTACCAGTGTGAGTATGGGAGCTGAGAGTAGGCATGGGCTATGTTGGGGCCTGGTGAAGGAGTAAGATCTGTTTCTGGGCACTGGTAGAGGGCAGGGACTATTTAGACGAGAAGGTTAGAGGTACAATATGAGCGTGTGCAGGGATGCTGGTAATGGGTATGATCTATGTATGAGAGCTGGCAAGGGGGGTGTGTGTATGTATTAGAGCTGGGAATGGGCAGAGGTATGTAGTCGCACTGGCAAGGGGGGTGTGTGTATGTATTAGAGCTGAGAATGGGCGGAGGTATGTAGTGGCACTGGCAAGGGGGGGTGTGTATGTATTAGAGCTGGGAATGGGCGCAGGTATGTAGTGGCACTGGCAAGGGTCAAAAGTGTACATGGGTTCTAGGTGTAGAGCAAGAGCATGCAGAAGCTGATGAGGGGTATGATTGAGAGCAAATACCCTTATTATATTGCTTGCCCTCAGTCATTCAGTGGATGGTTTTGTTTCAGTGTTTCATAGGTAATGTGACCCTACAGACCAATGGTATGCATATTATTGCACATCAAATATAGTCTGTCCACAGAATAGCCTTCCTAAAATGTTTCACTGGCCATAGCATTGTTCCAGTATCCCCAAATCTCTCCTTCATGACTACACTACTCACTCCTACAGGTGCCCCGGTACTGGGCCCTGGGCTGTTGCCTGCCACCCTCCAACACCTGCTTCCTCTTCACCCTGCACATACATTAGTGCAGCTCCCCTTCCACACTCCCCAAATTACAACCGTTGTTCCTCCCCTGAACCCTGTATTGCCTTTCACGCACTGCAAATTGTTTCCCTTCAACTCTTTGCTGCATTGTAGTGTATTTACTTTAGGGATGGGCAAACCGGCTGTAGTGAAGATCTGACCCCCCCAACTGGCCCAACTCGGCTCTGACCGGGAAAACAGAGCCTTTTGTTGCTTGACCCGGATTGCCAATTTGGCCTGGTTCGGAAGTGTGGCCCAGTCCAGAATAACACACTCACCAACAGGACTGCATGGAAAAGGCAGAAAAAAAGCATTTTTTTCCCCTGATCTCTGCCAAATACTCCTAAGTCCCTGGACTGTCACATGACCAACAAAGGGAAACCCTCATAATGCTGGGACATTGAAGGGAGCCAACCAGTGAGGGTCTCTGTTCTGTGATTGACACATGTTCTATCCAATCTTCTGTGTCAGCCACCACAGGACCTCCCTTAGAAACTGAGTATCAAGCATATTTGGAGCTTTGCAGTCAACGGAGACAGTCATGTGTTTGTGTGTGGAGATCCCCCCCCCAAAAAAAAAAAAACGGCAAAACTTTTGTTGGAGAGGGAAAGAGAGAGACCAAGTAATTCAACAGCAGAAAACAGCAGAGTGCTGCAGATGTTGCAGTAGACTAGAGTACTCGTTAAAAAAAATCGTTTTGTTTTGTTTTGTTGCAGAAAGAGAGAGAGAGAGAGTAGAGAGAGACCAATGAATTCAACAACAAAGTACACATTAGACAGCAGCAGACTGTAAACTTGCAGATGCCACACTAAAATGATAAAACACCTGTTTGTGTTAGAGAGAGAGAGAGACCAACAAATTCAACATAGTCAGATAGGACAGGAGGACTCTGACTGAAGGTCACAGTGCCTCAGTAATTTTTAAGGGAGGACATATACAGTAGATGTTGAAGGGGTGTGTCACCCACATTTCAGACTCTGTGTTGCCCATCTCTGTGCTGCCCTGAAAGATCATACTGCCCTAGACTCTGTGTTGCCCATCTCTGTGCCTGAACCAGTACTGGGTCATATAGTGCCTCACACATTTTGAGAGGGGGTGTCACCCCTTGTCTTAGACTCTGTGTTGCCCATCTCTATGGTTCCCTGAAAGGTCATATTGCCCTAGACCCTGTGTTGCCCATCTCTGTATAGTGCCATACAGATTGTGAAGGGAGGGCATCATGTCTCAGACTCCGTGTTGCCCATCTATGTGCCTGAACTAGTACTGGGGGTATCCCATGATAAGGGCATATGTTATTAAGCACTTACAGAAAGGGTGACTCAATAGCAGCGCCTGCTCACAGGGCTACTGGACAGGGGTGCAGCTATGGGTATAGCGACATCCTGTCACTATATGTATATGTGTGTGGGGGACAAGCATGCCATGTGATGGGAAGAAGGAGAGGGAGGGTATGTGAGGTGTAGCACGGTGGTAGGTTGCCGAGCTGGCCATGTGGCATGGTGGGTTCATGACAGGCTAGGGTTGGAGGTGCTGGGTTCGATGCTGTGTGTCTGTATTTTGTGCCAGTCCATGGTATTTTGTTTTGTTTTCACCCTCCCGACATGCACCCCCGAAGTTGAGAATCCTTTAGTAGGAGGTGTGGGGCAAAACCCTTCATGGGTGGTGCGGGGGCCGCGCCCTGCAAAAACAAAAAAACTATGTTTTGGGCACCCTTTCAGTTTGCGCTGTGAGTGTACATCATTGAAATTGATTTTCACCGATGTACATTTGCCTTAACTGAGATTGTCTTTCCTTGATCACCATTATTGAATAGAACCAGCACTGGGTCATGTAGTGCCCTCATATCTTAAGAAAGGGGTGTCACCCATGTCTCAGACTCTGTGCTGGTCATCTCTGCATCTGAACAAATAATGCTAAGTAAGCAATTAGGTTGGACCCAAAAAATGTATTCAGAATCAGAGTCTGTTGTGGAAATGGAGTATGTGGCCAATGCCAGCAGCATGGTTGAAATTAGTACACATAACAATAAAAACATTTCCCGAAAACAAATTCAGAAAAAGAAGAAATTCCTGCTGAAGATATAACTAATATAATTGATGAAGGTCAAGCAACACAACAAGAAACAGATGACACAACACAACCAGTAAAAGATGACACAAAAAAAACGAAAAAGAAAAGAATGTTGGTGAATCCCCTGATCAAAGTAGTGCAGCATTGTCGGCATTGCCATAAAAATCAGATAAAAGTAAAACATAAAAACAGGTAGCCAAAACACCTAGACCTAGAAAGTCAATGTTGAAGGAAAAAGCTCTATCTAGTATCACTAGACATGGCACTCCATGATATGTCACTCATGCGTATCGGGCCCCTTCATCAGAAAGCAGTGCCTCTGATGAAGAATAGGTTGTAAATGTACAAGAACAAGATCACGATCCAAAGGTGATAAATCAGAATGTGATACTGATGAAGTAGAGGATGCCACCTGGGTTCCCCCATTCAAAAAGGAAAAACACATACAGCAAGCATCACCAGTAGCCACAGCCAGTAGTGAAAAAAAATCTATAATCAAGATAGCTCTCCTGGGGACAGCCACAGTGTGCATGAATTAGGGTCAGAAACAACTGCCCCAAAATTGCTGCAGTTTCTGGCATGATGACAAAGCATTTCAACTCAGTTGTGTAGAGCAATTTTCATATAAGTCCCAAAATAATGTGTTGCTGTCTGCAGCTTTTGTCATTAGGAAGTTAGCAGGGAGAAAGTCAGGGGCCCAGTTTGGGATAACATCACTAAAAAGGCATTTGCAAAGAGCACATCCAACCCTTCAGGTGGGCAGCAGTCCTGAGCAAGGGAAAACATCTGTGACGATTCAGTGTTTGGTGAATAGTATGGTGCTTGTGTATACTTATGAACTTTTGGCCTTTCTCTATTCCCATCTTTGATAAATTACGCTGGGTAGCTGTAGGAAATAGAAGGCCCAAAAAGATTACCTCCTTCAACTCACAAAGAGTGTGACCAGTAGCATGCAAGAGAGGAAAACCCCCTGGGGAGGAAACCTCTGAGGACCCCTGGCTACTGACCTGCTCATCCCCCAGGAAACCTAAGAGGAGATGATCCTAAAGCTTGCACTGAGTTCTGATTCTTCTTTTAGGATGTAGTGTTTATGGAGCGACAAAGTCCATTTTTGAATCTTAGATGATAAATGCAGGAAGGTCAATTCTGGAGGTTGAAGAAGCAGATCTAATCTGGATGAAATGTCAAGATGATGAATGTGGATGAAGTCTAGCTGTTGCCAGAAGGTTTTGAATGTGATTGAAGAACTGTTTGTGGTATTAAAGGAATAATGCACAATAGGGTGTGTGTCGTGCTGGGATAATGCCATGCCTGGGGGTGGTTGGGCATGAGGCCGCAGGCCGAGTGCATCCAATGCCCCAGGTGTGGCATTATCCTAGCATGACACACTCTGGAGTACATTATTCCTATTATACAATGGCTTGTTGTTACATACAGAATAAAAAGAATAATTTTAAAGAATGTTTTTGTCAGTGTGGAAAAATATTTTTGTTTCTTTAAGAGAAGATAAAACAATCAGCAAGTAGCAAACAATCATCAGCAAGTGGGTCACAGTGCTGAGACTAGACCCATGGTGTTATGCTGGAATAACACCATGGGTCCAGCTCTAGACTGACCAATCACAGTCCAAGATTCATTCTTGCCATTGTATAATAGGTAATAGTTTATCAGAGATACACAGAGGCTATGATAAATCTGAGCATGAGGAAGAGCATGAGTTGTTTGTCCAGATGAGCTGCCAGATTCCAATGATCACAGGATGGATACTAGGTCTGTGTGAACTCCTTAATATAATTTGTCTGATTTTGAGGAAGGTATTGGCAGGATAGTTTGATTGGTCCCTTTTGTACGTCGGTGAACTTACAGACATTGGCAAAGTCCCTTGAACCATTTAAGGATGATTAGATAAAGAATCCTTGGGACAAAGAAATCAGAAGAAGGCTGGGCAAAGAAGGCTGGGCAAATTAGTGGAAGAAATGTAGATGACCAAAGCAGAGTCAAATGGATTTGAGTTCAGTAGATTCTCTATGTTTCACTTATGGAAGCATCTTATAGGGAGATGATAAGGAGGTTAAAGAGCTACTGATGCCTCAAAGAAAACTCTGAAAAACATAATAATTGGGTATAATTTGGCTTGCATTCCACATATATATATTTTATATTTCTCCTCCCCATTATCTATTATTGAGGAAATGTGCATGAGTACATGATCTTTATCCCTCTGAGTTCCCTTTGAGTTCATCTGCCTCTGTAGCTTACTCTCTACTTCAAGTCATAATCATCTGTTATAACATCACAGTCTTTTGCCATAAAAGTAACTGTGATGTCACACAATGTGATCTCACTGTGATAGAGGTGGGTAGATTAAGAAGGGAGGTGAGGAGGCATTTCTTAACGGAGAGCGTGGTGGCAAAGTGGAATGCACTACCAGCTGAAGTGGTGGAATGCTTCAGGAAGGGGTGGGACAGGGTAAAGGGGAAGGTAAAGGGAGGTAAAGGGGGCAGCTGCTGAATAAAGAGTTAGCTGCATTCATGAGCAGCCTAGATAAACCATGATGGTCTTTTGCTGCAGGCAATTTTCACATGTCCATGTGTTCGTATGTCACAAGCAGTGCATTATGACCTCAGGTAGGGAGAAAGCAACAGGAGTAGATGAACTCTTCAGGGGCAAAGGTCCTGTTTTCATGCAAAAGACCTCAGTAATAAATACAAGGTTAACTGTATCTAAATTTAATGTTTTGTTAAAGTTCTCCAGAAGGTGTCAGCTGCTCTTTAAGTGATTGATATTTTTGGGATACCTTGTTGAATGGAGTAACTGGAGGATTAAAAAGGTGAACACAAGGATACAGTAGGCTGTAAGCATAGTAGCTCGCTATCTGATAGGCATAGCGTAAATGTTCTGTGTGCTAGTTTCAAGGCTCGATGGTGTGTTAGGAATGCTAGTATATGATTTCCATGAGGACAGAATAAGAAAGGACTGTAATGACCATATGAGGGATATGTTTCATGTTGCAGTATAAGTAACTCAGTGGCAGGAGCCAAAATGGCCCACGCGGGGGTTTACTTGCTGACGCTTCAATTCCAACATGTTGAAGGAATGCTAGATAAAGGAGGAGGAGGAGGAGTCCTAACTGAGTCTGCTGACTGATGAAGTAATGAGTGGAATAATACTGGACACAGTACGATGCATCGACTATATCAATGGCTATCATCTGATGTGGTACCATAGAGGTGTAGAACTGATGTAGAGATAACAAAGTCAGTTGAGCATGGGCGGCATGATGGAATGGAACAAAGACTTGTCCCTAGTGAACTTAGTCTCTGTTGATTGAAAATGCAGAAGATAGATGTTGTCTGATAGGACCAGTGGGCCTCCAAAAAAGTGATTGTCATGACTGGATATATCCTGCAGAGGAGATGTAGATGACTACATGAAGTATTGTAATGTCTGGAGGTCCAACAGCAATGATTCAGGATTGCACAAGGATAGAGAGATAAGCATGCAATGGAGATTCATTGGTGCATATTCTAACACACTAGATAGAAGAAGGGTCTTATGAGAACATCGGACAGCTTTTTCCATGAAAGTATGAGTGGAATGACATGTCATTCTGAGGTGCCACCAGCAAGAATTGGGTATGATGGTATCAGGTGAAAATGATGGCCAACTGGTAGGACATACAGGAACTACCTTGAAAATGTTATGGTTTTTGTGTACATGAGGTATCCCAGGAGAGAAGTAAGTTCACATAACTTGTGGCAAGAGGATCAGCTCAAAGAGGGCTCTACTAAAGCTTGGATCCTGAGGAGAATATCATAGATACATAGACAGTGTCAGCAGATAAGGGCCTATGGCCCACCCAGTCTGCCCATTTGAGCTTGTAAGTTCAGTTTGTTTTCCTAGAAGTCTGTTGCACCTTACCCCTGACCTCCAGAATTCCTTTATGTCTATCCCATACATTCTTAAATCCCGTGATTGTTTCAGTCCCCACCACTTCCTCTGGCAGGGTGTTCCACTTGTCCACCACCTGTTCTGTGAAGAAATTCTTCTCATGTTTCGCTGAATCGCCTCCTCTCCAACTTCATCCCATGCCCTCTAGTCCTGAAACATCTTTTGCTTAAAAATAGTGTTTTCCTGCACCTTGTTCCTCCCTGTAAGATACTTGTATGTCTCTATCATATCCCCTCTCTCCCTCCTCTCCTCCAGGGAGTACATGTTCAGTTCCTTCAACCTGTCTTCATAGGACTTGTGATGCAATGCATGCACCATCTTTGTTGCCCTCCTCTGAACCTTCTCTACCCTGTCTATGTCCTTACGTAGGTATGGTTTCCAGAACTGTACACTGTACTCCAGGTGGGGCCTCACTAGTGTCTTGTATATCAGGATGTAATTAATGGTTTCCATGCATCCTGAATCCAATAAGATGTCTTAGGACTGATCATGTGGACTTGATCAGGAGGTAAAGCTTCTAGACTGTCTAATTGACTTGGATGGCAAGGAATGATCCTGTGGAGAGTATTAGAGAAATTGGTGCTTCACACTAACAATGTTCAATATGTCGAGCAGTTTGAGGGATGTCGCTACACCAAGGTGAGGTACTGATAGTCCAGGTAGTACTGGTCAGGAGCAGTAATGCCAGTGGCAGGAGGAAATAGGGCAGATCATTTAGAAGAAGTAATCAAATGGATGGCTGAGTGCTGGATGGCTGCAAACATGGAGAACTGCCCAAAAGAACAGATATGGAAGCAGACAGTTGAAGCTCAGAGCCGCAGGAGCAGCAGCAGCAGCAGCAGAAGGGAAATGCACCATGACAGAACAGCAGGCATTCCAAAATAAGCCAAGAAGATGAGGAAATGCCATTGGAAAGAATTCAAGGGAAGAGCATCAGGGGTGGATGACATCCAGGAGATAACAAGTGCCAGGTAGAATGCAGCTGGGCAGAAAATGTCCCAGGAGTAACAGGGTGAAGACCAGTTCAATAGAAAGGAACAGCAGATTTTTTTTTTTTATTATTTAGTTGTTTAACCAGGTATAGCACACTAAGCTGAAAGCTTTTTCACAGGAGCGACCTGGGAGCACAAGGAGGTTAAGTGACTTGCTCAGGGTCACACAGTATGCAAGTGGAAGCTGTGGGATTCAAACCCAGGTCTGGTCTGCTGGATGTCACCAAATTTGCAGCTCAGAGCCTTAGACCACTGCGCTATACTGCCTTGATGGTGAACATGTCCAAGGAGAAATCCATCCAGAAGAGCAGAATGTATCAGAGGAGCAAATGCAGGGTCCAACACAGGAGACTGAAGAGGACGATGGCAGAAGGCATGGGAGGAGAGCACCAAGATTCCAGGGGCTCAAGACAGCAATGTGGTAACTCAAGCACTGAAATCCTCAGCAGAGATAGAAAGCATACACGCTGCCCAAGAGATAAGCCAAGGAGATGGAAATGATACTAGGCAACCACAGACTGGACAAAGGCCAGTGTCCAGGCAAGTAGTAGTGGCAAGGCCGAAGTCCCAAGGTACACAGAAAAACACGGAGGGCAGGATAACTGATGAAGGAGTCGCCTTAGTTCTGGCGACCAGAGAAGAGTCCGGGGATGGACCAACAGGAAGAGTGCAGGATCCAGAACCGGAGGAGGCTGAGGGGTGAGGACATCAATCCAAGGTGCCAGGAGGAGCAGAGCAATGGACATTCCAGCAGGGGAAGCACAGCCAAGAGTACCAACTTTCCAACAGCAATGGAGTAGTTGAGTCTGAGGCCTGTGGACAGGCTAAATGAGCTGAGGAGGAAGGCTGGGAGACCTTAGAAGATCGTCTGAGGAGTGTGGAGGCATGGATTTGGATATGAGGCCCAGGTGCAGGAGACGGAAGGCTGATGAGTAGAGGATATCCAGGGTTGAGCAATGATGATGAACTTGAAGTTTGGTCAGGGATCCACAGAACCCAGCTGGAGTGGAAGGCAATGATGCTGCTGGTAGGGAATGTATGTGGTAGAAAATGCAGATGAATGTTACAGACTCCCAGCCTCAGAGGACAGGCAAGCCTATTTTTGCCCGAAACTTCAGAAGCCAGAGTTAGGGACCGGGAGACCGTCAGAAAGATCTCCAGCACTTCTATGCGCTAACCCCCTCGTGTTGCTAACAACTAAGAGGCTCCCTGTTGGACTCAGTTATTTAGTCTGTTTCTTTATGTATCTGACTGTGTTTACTTATTCCAGTTTTAGTTTTTGCTGTATTTTTTTGCATTCCTTTGTTTAAAGACCAAATGTACCTAAATGTTCTCATTCCAATTCTGTTACCTTGTTTGTCTCAATTCTCTGTATAATCACCTACTTGTTCTAAATGTACTAACGTGGAACCTATGTAAAGAGCTCTGAGCTCAAATGGTTAATCCACGATCAAAATTAAAGATGGAATACAATGGATTGTGGGTAGAAACTGGAAATGAGGAACAGGCTCCAATCCCTGGCAGACAGCCAAGCCCACCTTCCCTCAATAGCCCATGAGGCGAAGCTAGGGATGGAGTCTGTTGAATGATGGTATAGGATGGATGGATAGTAGAAACTGAAAATGAGGCACATGCTCCCAACCCCACCAAGCAGGGCAAGCCCACCTTCACTCAATACCCCACTAGGCAGAGCTAGGGACAGAGAGTGTCAAAATTATGGTATAGGATGAATTGATGGTAGAAACTAAAAATGAGGAACAGAACTTCCATCCTTGGAAGACAAGCATCCTCAGAAGACAGGGCAGATCCACCTTCACTCAATACCTCATTAGGCAGAATTAAGGACGGGAGTCTGTCAGATTAATGGAAGAGGCTGGAGGTGACTAGAAACAGGACACCCATCCCTAGAAGACAGGACAAGCCCACTTTCACTCGATACCCCACTAGGTAAATTTAGAGATGGAGGCTGTGAGACTGCTGGCATGGGCTGAGTGAGAAAAGAGGCAGCTGACAGCTGCAGAGCAAATAGGAGCAAACAGAAATATCGAGCAGGAAGAATGGGACGATAGCAATCAGTAAAAGAGGACTGAGAACATCAGGAGGTGGACAAACTGCATACTGAGGAACAAGAACAAACCGGACACATGAAAAGCACATAATAGAGAAACAAAAGGAGGACAGTTCATAGGTGCATATAACTTTAAGCCAAGCAAGGAGAGGAGAGGAGCACTAAGCTATGAATCCAGGGTTGGCTTGAGAGACAAAATAGGCATGCTTGAACAGCCAGCATCTCCATGCCAGTTTTTTCATATTGAAGGCAGGACACTAGTGCACCCTTTATGGGGATGGTTGCTTTATTAATATGCAGCTCCTCTACCTCACTCATGTCCAACAGAGCCCTGTGCCAAGAACCAAGGCTAACATTTCCTTAAAATAATAAAATAAATATGGGCTGGCCCGCTGATGCATCAACATGGTGTCCATCTGCAACACCAATGTCCCGGGTTCGGGAATGGACCCAGTAAGTCAGAGGACCAGCTGGGGTGAGAAGGATTGAGTGTCTGTGGAACAGCTCTCCTTCTCAGGGGAAGGGGGACTGTGTGTCTGGTGCAAGTTAGAACCCTAGCAGAGGCTAGGGGCTTTGCTGTGACCAGCACCTGGACTTCACAGGAGGCATGCTGGATGCTGGTGTCATTGCATGCCACACCTCCTTCAGGAAGCAGCAGAAAGGAAAAATAATTGCAGCCACTATAAATGATGCCAGCTTCCCGGCCCCAATCACCAGCCATGACACTCCCAAAAGCTGACCTATCCCATTTTCCACCGGCTCTGGCCAAATCTCACATCCCGCCCTGGGGGGGGAATCCAGGGAGACAATGTCCATAGGTACCCATACTGGCAACATTCTCCCATTGCCATGCAGGTTTGTGTCGGTGCAGTGGCCCTGCCCTGGGGGGTAATCCAGGGGGTATCATTCGGGAGACATGTATGGAGGGGCAAGGAGGGAGTCTGGGGAGGGCAGGGCTGAGCATTCGGTGGTAGGCAGCGAAAAAATAAATAAATAAATAAATATGGGATGTTACCACTGTAAGGGAAACTTTGTGAACAACTGAATAAGCTCCAAATTAGCAGACTGAGCATTTTATGCAGAGACCAAAAAATGGACCTGCACAGACAGGCTGCCACATGTGAATCCAGGGGAATGCACAAAAAACTGAATGCTTTTGTAAAGAAAGGTAGATGTTACTGCTACAAAGCAAAGATGAGTGAATTCAGAAACAAAAAGTGCACACATTCAACTGAAATATTGCATCACTGTTAGGGCAGGAAGCAGTAGAATGAACTTACGGCTAACATCAGGGAACAAAGCAGCATAGGCGTTCATGGTTAGTCCAATGAGTATAACATACTGTGGGTATGAGGCTGGTAAACAGTGAAGCCAGTATGGTGAACAAAGCATGGCAATCTCGAGAAAACAAAGGAGGAGGGCAGGCAGGATAATATAGGAATGGTTAGGATTTAAATGAAAGCTCCAACTCCAGACTTGCGTAGTGATGCCACAGGAATGCAAGCAACCCGGAAGCAGTGGTATAGATGGAGCAGTGTCTTGAAGATGGACAAAGAGGTGACATGAATAGGAGCAAGAAAAGTCCAAAAGAAAACAATGGCAAAAGCTAGATAGCAGCAGAAGAATGAGGTATGGTGAAGGGAGAACAGAGACAGGCAGCAAACAGGGAGGAAACAGAGGGAAGAGGAAAGTACAGAAATGGGGAGGAGCAACACGTAAGAGCAGGAGACCAATAGAGGAACAAAGGAAATACAAAAAATGAGAACAGGGCCCCAAATGGACAGGAGTAATGAAATAACAGGAACAAGAAAGGAGGAACAGCCCACGAACAACGCAGGAACCCAGAGTGCAGGGAAACACCAGTGATTCAAAATGCACCAAGTGTGAACTGATGGGAGAGGATGGTTTATATGTGGTAGGTGTGAGGAGCTATTCCCCCATATTGAACCTCAGGCTTTAGCCATCCCAAAATAATTCTACAGACAAAAGTGATGGTGAAGAGACTGAGAGACAGGGCAGAAAAAAAACATGTTTGACTTCACTGACTAAACTATTTAGACAAGAGCTACAGCTTCACCATTACAATCCCATGGTTTTTGCCCCCCTGCACAAACTAAACAGTAGACCAGTTAATAGATGGTTTTATTGCCAAGGACCTGCAATCATTTTCTGTGGTGGAGAATGACAGTTTTAGAGCTCTTTTAAAACATTTCTTTCCACATTACAACATACCAAGCAGTACATATTCTGCGACTGTGGCTGTTCCCAAAATGTACGAATGTATATAAAGTAAAATAAAATTGTCTCTTCAAGACAGTAAATGTGGTTCTATGCACCTGACCACAGACATGTGGATGAGTTCTCAAACCACTGATTACACGTGCATCACAGCACATTGGATGTCACAATCATCTTCAAACACCATCACAAGCAGCAGTGAAGAGGAAGGTAGATAAAGAATGGCAACTCTTTGTGTTAGTAAGGTTGGTAAGCATCACACCGCTGACAATATTTTGGTAGAGTTGTGTGAAAACATTTCTGAGTGGTTAGAGCTCCAGGGACTTCATACTGAATTTGTGGTTTCAGACAATGGGGCCAATATTGTTAGTGCTTTGAAACGTAATGGTTTTACTTGCATTCCGTGCTTTGCACACTCATTGAATCTGTTAGTATGCGCTTTCCTTTCCAGTGACAGCAGTATCGTAACACAAGTGGGAGTTGCAAAGAAAATCTGCGGCCATTTTAGTCATTCTGTAAAGTGATGTGGTATCTTGGCTGCCCTCCAGAAACAAAAATGCTTGCCAATACAGCAACTAAACGAGATGCTACAACAAGACGAAACATTTTATACATCTGAAAGACTTCTCGCACAAAAGAAGGCAGTGCATGAATATACCGTGGAGCACAACACAGCAGATGATGTTGTGCTAAATGCATTCAGTGGGACCTCATGAAGCATCTTACTTTGCTCTTGACTCCCTTTGAGGAAGCAACTCAACAGATTAGCAAAGAGAATTCTACTCTAAACCAGGTTATTCCCATCATAAATTTATTGAACAAGGAACTCAGGAGACTGAGTAGAGGTTTTGAACAAACAGGAGACAAATCTGGTATATCTCTTAGACTGACTGGTACAGGATTTCCCAAATTGCAGACTTCACAGTATCACTACACACAAAAAATGTTCTTCTTTCGACTCTCCTTGACCCTCAGCTTAAGTTGCAACAGCTGCTCCCTTCAGATCTCCATGACTCTTATCTTGCATACAAAAACATGTTTATTTCTGCAATTGCACAGGAAAAGGGCAGGACTGTATTTGACAATACATGTGAATCACATGATGTGGATGCTGCAGCTAATGCTGCAACATCTATTGGTGGTGACAGCAATAATTGCCATTTATTGCTACCATGTACGCCTTCATCAACATTGGGTAGTCCGTCACAAAGTCCTCCTTTACAGCCCTTGAAAAGACATGTCATTCTGACAAGCACACATATGATTCTCACACTTTTTGGTCAAAACTCATGGAAACTGATAATTCAGAACTGTCTGTCATGAAGCCACCTTCTTTGTGTTTGTCTGATATTGTAGATGCCTATTTATGAGAACCACTCATTAATATTACTGATGACCCTTTTGAGTATTGAAAGGAAAAGAAAAACATCTGGTCTGCACTATCTGCCATTGCTGTTCAGCATCGTAGTTGCCCTCCCACTAGTGTTTACTGTGAGTGTATATTTAGCACAACTGGAAATGTTGTCTTAGATGGCAGCACAAGGCTACTCCTGAAAATGTACAGCACCTTACCTTCCTAAAAGTCGATCTCAACAAATTCTCTAACCAGTTCGGTGAAGAGTGGCAGGGACATAAAAGCGATGATGATGAACAGCTATAACAGTGGCTCCTAATAAGGGTGCTTCCTTGGTGGTGTTTGAAGATGATGGTGATGATATTATTTAATTTAATTATTTATTTCTTTGAATTCAGAGGGCAGAGGTCACAACCATAACAGAAAGATCAAGTAGAACAAATTTCTTCTTGTGCGGTCACAGTGTATATGTATTGCTGTATGTGTTTTTCAATTTCGGAACCCAGGTGGAGTGTACCGTGTGAATCCCTACCAGCTTGACAACTGGGGGGGGCGACCGGGCTGGGGACTGTCATGCAATCTCATGGCAGGAGTAGATAGTGGCTGGGGCAAAACAGCTCTATAAAAAAAATCTGCAATGCGGGGGGCATGCAATGCTGGGGAAGGGACAAGGTGAACCAGATAAAAAGGAAAAAGTAAATTAGGAAACACAAGTGATAAAAAATTATTGGCCAATCAGGCAGGAGTGTGTGGGATAGTTTGGGGCTCAAGACGCTTGCTTTGACACCAAGTAGGCAAGAAAAATAATTACAAATAAAACAAGCATTTGTCAATGCTGAATGTTGCTTGCTTATACTGTATGTGCTGTTTAGGTATTAGGAAGTGATAGTACCATGCCTAAGAACTGTCATGTGCACCCCCCAAGACATCCACTGTGTCTTTCTGTTCAGTATTCACAGAAGAGGGGGAGGGGCAAGAGCCACAGCAGTACAGCAGTTGCTAAGGCAGTGAAGAGGTGGACAATAGTCCATTCACAGGCAAAAGAATCCTGCAGGAGCTGATTAAATTGAAAGTGGACAAAGCGATGGAACCAGATGGCATACATCCAAGGATATCAAGAGAACTGTGAAGGGAGATAGCAGTACCTCTGGCTGCTGTGTTCACTGAGTCATTCAATACAGGGGTGGTACCAGAGAATTGGAGGAGGGCACATGTGGTCCCTCTTCACAAATCCAGCAGCAGGGAGGAGGCGGGGAACTATAAGCTGGTCAGCCTCACCTCAGTAGTGGGGAAGATCATGGAAACATTGCTTAAAGAAAGGATAGTGGGGCATCTAGAAGCTATTGGAGCCCAGGACTATAGGCAACATGGATTCACAGTGGGGAGGTCATGTCAGATAAATCTGGTTGATCTCTTTGACTGGGTGACAAAGGAAGTAAATCAGGGTGGGGCAGTGGACAACACTTACCTTGATTTCAACAAGCCTTTGGCACCGTCCCGCACAGGAGGCCGATAAACTAGCTGGGTAGGCTGGGCATGAGGGAAAGGGTGGTAAACTGGGTTAGAAACTGGCTAACAGACAGCAGGCAGACAGTGGTGGTAAATGGGATGTAGTCTGGGGAGAGGGGGTGACCAGTGGGGTGCCGCAGGGATCGGTCCTGGGGCCAGTCCTGTTCAATGTCTTCATTAGTGACATTGCAGAAGGGCTGAAGGGAAATGTCTGCCTGTTTGCAGATGATACCAAGATGTGTAACACAGTGAATACCGGGGGGGGAGAAAATGAGGAGGGACCTGGGGAAGCTTGAAAAATGGTCTGAGGACTGGCAACTGAAGTTTAATTCAAAAAAGTACAAAATTATGTACCTGGGACACAGAAATCCTTGGGAGAGCTACAGGATGGGGAGGAGGGGAGTTGTTGACAGTCACAAAGAAGGAAAGGGACCTGGGGGTTCTTATTTCAGATTACCTGAAAATGTCAAAGTGCTAAGGCAGCTGGGAGGACCAGTGACATGCTGGGGTGCATAGGCATGGGTGTTACCAGCATAAGGAGGGAGGGAGGTAATGATGCCATTGTATAAAATCATGGTCAGGCCTCACATGGACTACTGTGTGCAGTTCTGTGGGTCGCACCTTGGTAAGGATATAAACAGGCAGGAGATGGTCCAGAGAAGGGTGAATAAGATGGTACAGAGCTTGCAATACAAGACTTATGAGGAGAAATTAAGGGACCTCAATATGTACTCACTTGAAGAGAGAAGGGAAAGAGGGGACATGATAGAAACATTCAAGTACCTTAAGAGTATAAACAAGATACGTGGGGAGACATTTTCCAATACAGATAGAGCACAACAACGAGGAAGCATGACATGAAATTGCAAGGAGGGAGGTTAAGAGGGAATGTGAGGAAGTTCTTCATTACAGAGAGGGTGGTGGACATTGGAATGGTCTGCCCCAGGAGATGGTGGGATGAGCACTGTGGATGGATTCAAGCATGCTTGGGACAGGCATAGGGGAACCATAGAGGTACAGCAGCGAGTGGGTCAGAAGCAGTAATGCAGTATGAGGGCTTGCATGCAGACCAGATGGGCCAGGCAGTTCTCATCTGCTGACAATTTATATGTGTCTATGTCTGTGTCTCTTTCTCTTATGAATTAGACAGAAAAAGAGAGACACACAACTATATGCCACTCACATGTGCTGTTCCCCACTATGTCCTCCCTAACACACTACTATCCACAGACACACAGAGAGAGGAGACAGCACACATTGTCTCTTCATTGCTGCTCCTCCAGTGTCTCTGTCTCTGTCTCTCTCTCACTGTTACTCTCCCTGTCTCACTTTCTTTATGTTGTGCTCTTTCTAAGCACTGAGCTCTGTTCTTGAACATCGGGGAAAAAACTCAGTTGCACTCTCTCACTCTCTGTCACTGGGATTGTGGAGGGAGTTTGGCAGAATGGGACACAGAGAACTTGTATGGGAGGTGGGAAAGCAGCACAGAGGTTCCCAAAGAAAAAGACGCTGAGAGAGACAGAGAGAGAGAGAGAGAGAGACACAGCAAATACACAGGTCTCTCCTGAACACTAACTGCAGCACTGTTCTGTACCAGGGAGCAAGGGGAGGCCACAGACAACAACATCCCAATGTTTTCTCTCTTGCAGTCTCACAGGACATTTCAGCCATGGTGCAGGTGCAGAAGAGTGATGATGCTGTCTCTCACTGTCTCTATCATCTGTGTATTGAGGGTGGGGAACAGGCAATGGGGCAACCACAGTTAGCGGGGTGCCAGGAAAGGAAACTCTAAGTGGCCACTGTCACGCTCGCTCTCTCCTCTGCTGTCCTGTATTACTGCCTGTCAGAGGGCTCTATACTACCAATCATTGCTTCACTGTTTCTGCGGACAGAGACATAGACAGAGAGAGAGATGCAGCACATTGCCGCAACCTTGGTACTTACTGTCTCTCACTGTCTGTGTGTGTGTCTCTCTCTCTCTGTCTTAAACGCCAGACCACATGGTCGCTGTCACTCTCAACTACCTCCTTACCCACTCAGACTGCTGATTATCTGCAAACTGGACAGGGTAGTGGCAGGCAAAACACACACAGATGCTCTGTCTCTGAGCTCACAGGCTACACAGCTGCCATGCGTGTCTTTCTGTCCTGCACTGTGTGGTGTTTCTGTATCCCCTAGCCACGATTGGATATTAACCCAAGTGCCAGACCAGGCACTTGGGTTAATATCCTGGTACTGACACTGCAGTGCAACATGAGGGTGGGGTGCTGCACTCTAGAGGTGCTGCCTTTCGGATGAGATGTTAAACCAAGGTCCCATCTGCCTGTTCTGGTGGTAGTTCAGGTGGATGGTAAAGATCGCATGGCACTTCTTGAAAAGAGTTGGGGAATTTTTATTCATATTACAAAGAAACATATGAACAAATCAGTATTACATCATATGAATTTGAAAAATAAATGGGGGAAGAACCAGAATCAAAATTCTACATAGCATTAAGTCATACTTCAAAAAAGGAAAAAAAAGACTAACAACAAAGAAAATCTAAACATAAATGGAAAAATCATAAGTAGCAAAGCAAAGTAAGTCAGATATCACACTAAATCATAACTATTAGGATAAATAAACGTAAACGAGTATTTCTTCAGACATTAATCTAGGAATATAATTCAATGTTTGCATTATCCTAAATACTATTACCAGACCATAGTCTCAATCCCTACTCTAGGGCCTAGAAATAATAAATTAATTATATATCCCAATTCCTTCAATACATCATGGAAAAATATTAAGAACACCTCCAGTATCAAACACCCCACCAGTCCTCCGCTATCTATTTGAGCCAATCTATTGAGGCCCATCTATTCTGAAAAAGTACATTATGTACTGTATCATATTCTTGCAGCTTCAAGTTAGTAACTGAGCTCTCAATCATATAAAGCAATTCTTCAGATGTATAGTGTAACAGTTGTAGGTTAGCCTGCACCTCACAAATCATATATAACATTTTAAACTAACTAGGAATAACCATAAGGTTGTTCTGTCGTGTTTGGTCCACAAAATAGGCAAAATGCCCAAACATAAAATTTTTAAAGTCATAGGATAAAATGGAGACGTAGGCCATTTTTGTTTAAGTGTCTGCCAAAACTCCTGAATAAAGGGACAGTCTAGGAATAAATGTTCCATTGTTTCCACTATAGTAGGACAGGTATCTCTCGGGCAATATCTCTCAGACAGCTGCCTATGTTTAAGATTCCCTCTTACATTTAATCTCCCGTGTAAAGCCAACCATGTAACATCACACATAAATACAGGGATATGTGGAGAAACTAAATCTCGCCAATTAGTAACTTATCACGCAGAGGATATGAATCAAAGATGGTCGTCTCCTGAAAATATTTTTGTATCAGGTATTCATACAATACTCTTCTAGTACATCTGACAAGATGATCTTTTGCAATCCCCCACATTTTAATCTTACCAAAACAAGTTCTTAAGGTGTCAGGTAAATGCATAAAAGATGTTTGCCTAGGTAAAATGGCATGTGTAGGCCATAGTGAAAAGATAGGTCCCAGAGAGTCCAATACCCAAGGAGTTCACCATTTGGCACTCTGGGATACTAAAGGAAGCAAGTTAGAGTATGGAAACATAGTGAAGAAAAACACCACCGGTTGGATCATTTTCAGACCTCCATGTTTCTTGTCCCATAATAACAAACTTCTCTTTGTAGGATTAAGACGACTTACCCATATACAAGAAAAAAAACAACCATACATTTTGGTTTCCAGGGATGGGGAAGACTTAACACTTTGCTCACATATAGAAAACTGGGCAATAAAAATGTTTTTATCATGTGAATCCTTTTTAATTTAGATAATCTCCATGTATTCAACAGGTTAACTTTTTTTGAGCTTCCTGTAGTTTTATCATCCAATTTTGATATGCCAAATCCCCCGTAGCAAATAGTATCCCCAGAATTGAACACATTCCCATAATTACTGGCATACCAATTAATGTTGTGGCATGAATATCCTCAATTCTGAGGGGAAGACAATGAGATTTCTCATAATTAATCTTGGCTCCCGTATGAGCCGTAAAATCATTCAATACTTGTTCTAGTTTCCCTGCTGATGGTAAATTTCCCACTATAAAACAGATATCATCTGCATATGCTATGCATTTTATGTCAGGGTCATCACTTGAGAAGGATACACCATGGATATCTACTCTACTGTGCACCTGTCTAATTAATGGATTGATAGTAAATAAATATAATAAAGCACTTAAAGGGCACCCTTGCCAGACCCCTTTTTGAATTGTCCACTATCGCCCCACCAGCTATTACAATATGCTTGTGCTGTAGCATTCTTATAACATGTTTTGATCCAATCAATAAAGGTTACTGGGACCCCACATAATGCCAAGCAGCTCCACATATATACATGGTTGACATTATCGAAAGCCTTTGTCTGATACAAGCTAAAAATAAGACCTGTAAGTTCTCCTGTAGTCTCCCTATGCATTATTTCACATAGTAAGATTAGTCCATCTGTAATCTTTCTGTCAAGGATCAAACATGCTTGTGAAATGTGCAATAAAAGATCTGCATATAGAATAAGCCTATTATTCATCAACTTTGTCAAAATTTTAAAATCTGTGTTGAGCAGTGTTATTAGTCTCCAGTTTGCTAAAACAGCTCTATCTTCTTTTTTATACATGAGTACTACCAGACCCTCAGTCATACTGTCTGGCATTATCCCAGAGTCAAGCATCTCCTGCAAAACCTCTGTAAACTCCTGTAATAAAACCGTAAAAACAATTTTATATACTTCATAATGCATACCACCTTTTCCTGGAGCTGTTCCTGCCTTTGTTTGAGCTAAACTAGGTGATACTTCTAGGGGAGTAAGTGTAGCTACCAACATACCCTTACTAGGTTTGTCGAGTTTGGGTACTGTAAACTGGTCCAACCACAGATGATGTGGGATACTTGGTACTACAGGTGAGCCAAATAAGTTATGTATATGTTGATCTATGGCTAACATAATGTCTTCTTTAGTTGTGCACCTCTGCCCCAAGGGATTCTGTATCTCTGCTATGTATTTTTGGTGTCTTTGGTGGGCACAAAATTAGTAAGAGTCCATAAAGGCTTTACCACCTTGGGAACCAAACCTGCATTCCATATCTAGAGTTTTTAAGCAATTGTATTGTAAAACATTCATTAATTTCCTTATCTTATCTTATCTAATTCAGGAAGAGCCATCTAGTTACCTTGTGCAATTTGAAAGTATAAAGAATTGTCTCCTTAACTCTTGATATTTATCAGTTTTGTATTTCCCATTAATTTTTCCTATAATCTGAAAATATTGTCTAATATCCAGTTTTGTCTCTTCCCACCACTCCCTATAAGTTTCATATAGGCAGACCACTGATTTCCTATCTTGCAACAAAGCTAAGAATTTGTCTTCTACAGAGGGGATTGTAAGTAACTCCAGATTCAATCTCCAGTACCCCGGTCCTCTATGCATAACTTCCTGGCTACCCACCATGACTTCAGTCAAGGCATGGTCTGAAGGAGCAACCGGCAGTGTATTAGTTTTTATTACTTTCAAAGAGTCTGAAAGGAACCAAAAATCTATCCTAGTCACTTTAGTACCTTGAAAAAATGTCTTGCGTGGATTCCCTGTTATGGCAAATACATCAACCAATCCTGTCTGAATTATTAGATCATTTAGACAATTAGCATCACAATACAATTTTTTAGTTCTAAGCCCCCTAGCAGTATGATATCTGCTGCAATTAAAATCTCCCCCTTAAAAAACATATTTTGATGTAAACAAGTATGGTTGTATGGCTCGAAATAGGGCAATTCTGGCAGACTTAATTTGAGGGGCATATACATTAATGAATCTACAGTGCAAATTATTGATAACCATGTCTAACAGTAATACCCGTGGCTTGCTATCCACTAGTTGGACTAAATAGGCCATTGGATTATTTACAGCTATACCGATTCCAGAACACATATCCCTACCAACCAACCAATATGTTTGTCCCCATTTCCACCTCTCTGTTGCTTGTTCTACATCAAACTGGGTATGCAAGCGGGTATCCTGCAAGAAAACAACATCCTGCTTTCCACCATCAAAGAGGGAATAAATTAAAACTCTTTTTCTCTCAGACTGGATACTATTGACATTAAGCGATGCAACACACATGCTATAGATCATATGCAGCAAGATTAGTAAATGATAGCAGATGTTGTAAGCCATACTACATTAGTATCCCAACACAAGTTATTTCTTCTTGGTTCATTTCCTTGTCCCTAAATGAGCCTTCTTCTTTTTCACAGTATCTGTGTGTTCCATAGGCTGTTCAACGTCAGATACCCCTTCTGACTGGGTTGAGTGAACTGATGTTGAGTCAGACTCTGTACCAATGTCCTCCTGCAAAGCTGTAAAGGCATTCTGCAGGGTAATTTGTTCTTGTTCAGGCACCGCCATCCTATTGTTTCTAGATCTTAGGCTACTACACCTATTAGAGACTAAGATATAAGTCTCTTCTGGTGGCAGTGGTAGGGGCATCGATGTAGATATAACAGTGGAATCTTCAGTAGAAAGAATCTGGGCTTTCCCACTGGGTCAGGTACAGATACCTCTGTGTCTTGCATCGGTCCATCTATATCCAATGCCGGAGGGTCCAGCTGTCTCTCTCAAGCAACAGTCAGGGGCCTTCCAAAGGGTGGGGGTGGGGGTGGAGGTTTTTGTCTTTGAGCCGCATTGACAACTGTGTTAATGTAAAAATCCTGAATACAAAAGTCTCCATTTGTTTTAGTTTGGGCTGCTCAAGGGCAATCTACGTAACAGTGTGCTTCTTCACAAAGAGAACATTTTGCTGGGTGGTGGCAGTTGGATATTACATGTCCCAATTCACCACACTGGACACATTTCACAACATCACAAGTTCTACTGAGATGTCCTGAACCACATTTGTAACAATAGCGAGGTTGCCCTGGATAAAATATAAAGCCTTTGTCTCACCCCAGGTAGAAACAGCTAGTCAGATGTTGTAGCTCTTCCTCACGTCGTATGAGGTTAATTTTGTACCTCCAACCCCCATTCCAGAAACCCTCTGTATCAAGAATAGGTTCTGGATTGCCAGGCAGCGTACATTTTCTTTCCAGCCAATATGTAATGTTTTCTACATTGACCCCTTCATTTCAAAAGAATACAGTAATAACTTTAAAGGATTGTTTTGTTAAAGGAATAGCCTGAAAATGGGACAAGGCAGGATTCATTTTTAAAAGCGAATACTTCATCCAAAATCTGTTCAGAATATCTGGTGTTCTAAAACTGATATTGTAGATATTGTCACCAGGCGTATGGATCAAAGCATATACTTTGCTAGGAGTAAAACCTAGCATTTGCTTTATTAATACCTTGCCCATGTAGAATCTTCAGGCATAGCATCTGTGGGCCCTAGAAACTGCAGTCTCACAGTGTCCCGTCTCTTAGCCAAAGAGACCAGTTTCTGGAACAGGCTAGCATAGGTAGCCACTTGGGTTGATAGACGCGGTAGGTCCCCCACGTCCTCTACATTCTCCTCATGGTCCACAATTTCACTACTTGGGGGTTCCTTCGCTACACAGGCAGTATTATCATTTTATCTGCTGTGGTTTGTATAGGAGAATATGAGATTTAGCTGGGTAATTTTAATAAGCTCTGTTCTACCCCATTATCTATAACAGCAATGATGTGTGCTTGGTCATCAATACTCACATTACCCCCAGTAATAACTAGTTCAGTGTCCATACTAGGTCCATCAATAGTCTGCACTTGTACTCTCACCTCCTGCTGTGAGGTAGCAGAAGTCATATGCTGTGTCACACCTACTCCATCCATCCCTCGGATCTGTATTGCAGGATCCACAATCCACTGGCCTTAGTCAAGCTGTAGTCAGCCCGCACTTTCAAGTGCTATTTTTGGGGACCAATTACCTGCATCTGCTGCCGTATGGCCTACAGGAGATGGGGCGGGGATGGCAAAACTACTGAATCATTTGGTACAATGCCTCTATGTACTTTAGTTCCAGTACCTGCAGCACCTGAGGGTGAATCAACCTCAGCGCATTTCCGTTTTTTGAGCTCCTTATCTGCAGCAATCTGTGCTACTCGGTATCCTTTGGTAGCTGCCTCCTAATTCTGCCACTTTTCCTCTAGACAAGTCAGAGGTTCCTTTAAATCAGGATCCATTTCCATAGCACCCATAAGATCAACGCAAGCCTCTGTACCAACATGCAGTACAGCATCTGCGGTTTCGTCTTGCTCCAAAATATTTTTCTTACTCTCAGTCGCTGGACTATCAGTGACTCCTGCACTGTCCGACCGAAATACTGTGTATGAGGGGTTTGGTATGATTTGCTGGCCACCACTTGGGTGTATCCCAGATGTACTGTTCCCCTCATTTGCTGCTTGCATCTTTGGGGGTGAGCTAACACCCAACCTCCTCCACTGTCTCCTTCCATCTGCAGTCTGACTCTCACCGACAGTTCCACAGCACCACCTGCAGACAAGAGTAGGGGAAATTTTTATTAAGTAAACAAAAACCATAATACAATGAAGAAAAAAAGGAAACAAATTATCACAGAGATGTAAAACTTACAACAACAAAAAAATTGTATACATATTCAACATAATACACATTAAATCAAAAAGGAAGAGAAGAATAAGAAAAAAAACAGGAGATAGTTTAACCTACCCAATCCACATGTTTCCACAGTACAGTAACTACTTTGTTCCCCGAAGTATTAAATTCATAAGAATGTAGTGCATCCAAGTCCTCCTGTATGTGGAAAAAAACTTCCTGCCTAGGAATAAATTTATTTTGTAATATTCGTAAGCAACGTGCTTGCCAAATATGCCACTTAAGACATGCCATAATGACGTACAGCGTACTTTTATTCCATTTGCACCAGATCCTTGGTATTTGCCCTAATATCAAAAAATCATATCGAATATATTCAAAAAGCGATTCACCCCACCAAAGTGCCAAAGCAGACCAAAAAGATTTTGTGTGTGTACATTCGAAATATAAATGCTGTATTGTCTCAAGCTGTCCCTGACAGGCAGATTCCGGACACAATCTCTCACTTAATTGCTTGTGCTTATGATTTGCTCTCACATTTAATTTCTGGTGAGCACATAATCAAACTACATCTCGCATCTTTTCCGGTATCCTAGGTTCAGTCATGCTGGCCAGCAGGAAAGACGTATCTATACCAGTAGAAATAACAAAGAGGGGATCCTCATAGTAACATACCGAGACAATCTGACTATAAAAGGCCTTTTGTTCATGTGTCACAAACCAACTCAATTCAATTTTCCATAATCTAATATATTTAAGTGTATATTGGATATAAAAGGAAGTTTTTTTCACGGGTGCCATTTCCTACCCAAGCCACTAAAAGGGGCTCCTACAGGACATGCACATATTTCCCACGCCATTTGTTTGATCAAAAGAGGCCGAATAGAAGCATAAAAATTTCCAAAAATGAACAATAGGATGCATCATACCCAAGCTCCTCTTTCCAGGGCCTGTAGGTGTGCGCTCTCTTCACTGGATTCAATCGACTACCCCACAATAGCTGAAAAAAAAGACCCAAAATTTTAGAATGCATGTCAAAAGGTAAGGGAAAAATACGTGACAGAAAGAGAAAAAGTGGAGCAATATAAGATTTTAGCATATAAACACGTTTTTTTTCCTCATCTTCCAAGATTGCCATTTTTTAACTTTCAAAAGAGCAGTATCATATATCTCATCCCAATTACTATGCACAGAGCTATGTGAACCAAAATAAACACCAGGAATCTTCACCGTATTACTACATATTGGAATATTAAACAAAGAAACACTAGACTCATGCCCCAAAGGAATCAAAGAGCATTTAGATACATTAATTTTTATACCAGTGCCCAATTGTACAGTACTAAAGAAGTCCAAAATACATTTCCCAGAATCAAAATCTGCTATTGAGCAGATGCAATCATCAGCATATGCTACTATTTTAGGAAAACAAAAGTCTCCTGAGGAAGTAATGACACAAATATTTACATCCCTATCAATATAACGCAGTAAAGGGTCCAAGCCAAAAACAAATAAAAGGGAACTCAACGGACAGCCTTGCCTAACCCCAATCTTGTATGGGACCGAGATCCCTAGATGTCTGTTATCTAAGGGAGTTACTTTTGCTGAGCAATAAAGAGTTTTAATGATGTCCAAAAAGGATAACGGTATGCCATAATATTCTAAGATAGACCAAAGGTAGTCATGATGCAATTTGTCAAAAGCTTTTTCTAAATCTAAGGTTAAAAGATAACCAGTCACCTTGTTTTGTAAACCTTGCTCAATCAATTCTCTAATAAAAATCAAATTCTGCGAGATATTCCTACCAGGAACTGCACACGTTTGAGTGGGAATTAGCAATTTTTGTGAAATATCTGAAAGTCGGTAATTTAGAATTGTAGCCAGAATTTTATAATCTGTGGTCAGGAGACTCAAAGGTCTCCAATTCTGCAAAAAAGCAAGATCTCCTTTTTTATAAATAAAAAACATTACCCCATTTCCCATACTAGGGGTGATTTGGCGTTCCTTCCAAATTTCTTGAAAAACAACCACCAGCCATAGTGCAAGAATATCTATGTATTTTTTATACAATTCATTCAGCAGTCCATCCACATCAGGCTTCGTATGCGTTGATAAATGACCAATAGCTTTCTGGACTTCAACCAAAGAAAATGGGGAAAACAAATGTGAAATTTCAAGTTTAGAAAGTATCGGAATATCTAGGGTATGAAAAAAGGAAGGAATACATTCTGAAGTAAGTTTCGAGAAATTCTCTGCAACATACTCCTGCACAAAATTTCGGATACTCCACGTATCAGTTGCTACAGAATCATCAGAAAATTTTAAAGTAGTCATACAGTACATAAAGGTGGCGAATTCTGGTCAGAAACATCTAATGGGTTCACCTGTTTTCGTGTACCAGAAACCAAAAATTGTCGTTGATTCCTGTATCTTTTTTCCCTCATGAGGAGAAAGGTTACCATTTTCTCCTTAAGATGCAAAAACCCCTGCCTCTTAACCCCTGTCATAGAGACTGCCTGTGACAATAAAGCCATATATCTTGTTCTATATCCCAGGTATGTGAGATATGAGCTTTGGGCCTTCTTCTGTGAAATTTGTAAAAAAAGCAACTTTAGGCCCTGTTTTGTATCCTCCCACCAGTCTATGGGACTATCATATAGGAAAGTAATATCTGACCGTGTAGAAAAAAAGAAAGTTATCTGAGTATCAATTGTCATATCTAATAAAAGAGACGTATTTAGTGTCCAAAAACCATGACCTAAGATAAGTTTTTGGTAATTTCCAAGAATTACTTTCACAATTCAATGGTCAGATGTTTCTAAGGGCAAAGTAGAAACAGAACAACAAGAAATCCGTTTTGAAAAAAAACAAAAATCTATTCTTGTAGAAATAGAGCCTTTATGAAAAGAATGTTCTGGCTTTTGGTGTAATGAGTCATATGCATCTACCAACTGATTAATTATTAAAACAGACAGTAAAGCATTTGTGTCACAAAATAATTTTTGAGTTTTTCGTCCCCAATCCCTGGCAGCTAGACCACAATTAAAATCACCCCCATATAACCAACTTTGAAGTGTGTAAATATGGGGAGATATGATGAAATAAAGCTGCTCTAGTTGCTTTAGTCTGAGGGGCATAGATATTGATAAGACGATAAGCACATTGAGAAACTACTATATCCATTAGCATTACTCTACCAGGGATTAAATCCAAAAGTTGTAACAACTTAATATGCTGACTGGAAAAAAACAAAATCCCCAGGCCATCACATTCCTCCTCCCCGGCTGACCAAAAGGAAGCACCCCAATGCCAATCCTGACCTTCTATTTTTATATCTGCCAGTGAACTTAGTTTGGTATCTTGTAACAAAATAATAGAACCAGGATGTGTACTAAGACTGGCAAAGGTAAGGCGTCTACGTGCTTGAGATTTAATACTGTTCACATTAACAGTAAGAAAAGAGAGAGCAGTGGCCAGGAAAAAAATTAGGGAGGAAAGAAACCCCAAATTTGAAAAAATGCACTTCACTTGCTTTTTTCCTTTTTTTTGCTTTGGGTTTTTCTTTAACCTTAATGTCCAAAACATAATCAGGAAGAGAAGATGTCACTGAAGAAAAATCAGATTCAACCTCATCTTCCTCTCCCTCATAATCCTGTAGAGGGGCAAAAGGATTCGTTACTTGAGTGAAATCAACCTCAGAAAAAAGAGTAGAAACCCCGGAATTAGTTCTACTGGTTTTAGATCTAGTGACACATTGAAAGGGAGTTTCAGACAAAGCCTCTGGTGGAGGCATACAAGAGACATCCTGCACCTCTATAGGAGTAGTGACTACAAAAGAGTCAGGAAAGGATGTTGACAGAGAATCCTGATCAGGGGCCTCTACATAAGACCCGTGGCCTACAACCTGGGATGAAACCTTATCTAAAACAACGGCTGATGTAGAGGCCAATGCATCCTTAACATCCAAGACCTGTTTTTGAGAAACCTCTCCTGCAATAGGACTAGAAGGAGGCTGAGGATCCGCAACTGGATCTGTAGCCTGCTCTAGTAAATCCTGTAATCTCTGATGTTCTTTTTGTGCGTTGGCCACATAAACGTCCTGTTCTGCCCTAAGGGCAGCATCCGCTTTATTGTGGGAAGCCCATGAACAGGAATGAGAAGTGTGCCCCCTCTCCTCACATAAATTACACTTCATGGGGTTTCTGCAATGTGCCCCTATATGGCCTAATTCCCCACATAAACCACATTTCCTCTGATCACAGACATTACTTAGATGACCTAAAGCCACACATTTGTAACATGCTCTTGGCTGTCCCGGGTAGAACAGAACCCCTCTATCCCGTCCTAAAAAAAACAATTAGGCAAATGCTTAGCATAACCAATTTCTAAATGTAAGTCAATTAAATATCTCCAACCCCCTGTCTAGAGATGTTCATCATCAAGTATAGGTTCCGGGGGGCCTTTTATAGAGCAATGTTGCTGCAACCAATAGGTTATGTCAGCCACGTTCACCCCCTCATTTCGAAATAAAATCGTAATTTTTTTTTAAACAGGTTTGGTCAAAGGGATAGCTAGAAAAGGTTTCCATAAAGGTGTGTGCTTTAAGGTTTGATATTGTTTCCAAAATCTATCCAGACCTACTGGGTGTTTAAAACTTATATCAAAAATCGAGTCCCCAGGTATATGAATCAATGCATAAATCTCATAGGTATAAAACCTCATACTGTTTTTCAATAATTCCCATCCAACGAAAAGTCTATTAGGAACCTCATCCAGTGATCCCCGAAACTTCAAACAAACCGCATTCCGTCTAGCTGCAGGTTCATTTCCCAAACCAAAAGTAGCAGGAAATAGTCGTTCAGCAGTTCTATCATGCCACACAGTAGGTCTTTGGTCTTTTTCAGGCTCTGTTACCACAACTGGTTGTTGTGCTATGCCATTATCAACAGAGGCCTCAGGGAGGGAAAGGGGGGGCTGGTGGTCGCAAAACTGGGGGAGAAAGTGATGAGTTCAAATTAGGCTGTCCAGGAGGAAAACTTACATCCATAATCTTTTTTAAGGTCTGAGCAGCCTCCAGGGCCTGTACATTTGTATCCCAAGATTTATCATCTGGTGATCTAACCCACCCTGCAGCTTCTAGGGCTGAGGACACCCATGTAGCTGAAACTGAAGCATTGGATGAAGTATTGGGGACAGGACTGTCATCCGTGGGGGGGGGGTTCTAAATCAGGTACAGAAGTCATTTGTTGAAAGTCTGCACTGGAGACTTCCATGGAGCCCTCATTGTCACCCTCATGATCCTTGAAGCCCAAATCTGTATGTGAAGGCTGACTACCAAGGCCCGACATAGTGTCTAAAACTCCCGCAGTAGCTGCTGCGGTGGATTGAAAATCACAAGCCGACTGCATTTCCTCATACATAAGAAAGCGTTCAGACTCACCCAAAGCTCGAGGGTGCTGGAAATCCGGAACAGAAGATGCCAAAACAAGAGATTCTCCTGCATCATTTTCCATAGCCTGCAAACCCACCTCAGTAAGCAGCGTCAGTCCCGTACACGCTATTTCCTATTCCTGTTCCTGTCCCCGTCCGTCGTTGTAAACCATACGATGTTTCTCAAGTTCCTATAGCAAAGTGTTCCGTGTATGAAAGTATTGGGATTCTGTATCTCGTAGATGTTTTTCAAGCTCCTGCACTGCTTTCCTTTCTCCATCTTCCGACGAAACATCCTTCTGATCAAAATGAGGTAAAGAAACCGCTGCCGACGCAGCACTTCATTTCAAAGTAGGTTCCACAGCAGAAAAGTAATGCAAGTGAGAGCTGAGGAGGAGACCAGCTCCCCAGCTCTCCGCACGTCCTTCCTTGCTGGCGACTTCAAGCATACTGACAAAAATTCACCAGCAGCGCCCTCCAGAATAGGGGAATTTCCCTGGTGCTCTGGCCAAATTTCCCCCCATTCACTAAAAATACCACCAACAGCTTAATCTGGTTAATAGTCAGTTAGCATTCATCTGTAACCCCCTCCCCCGGGTCGTGCCTGAAAATAGGCAGAATTTGTCTGGTGCACTTACCCAGTCAACAAAAACTAAATAAATATATAAACAAATAACTTGTCACACAGACACAAGATTGCTTTACCATTGCCTGACATTGTCTCTGTCTTGATCTCGCTCTCTTTCTGTGCGTCAGACTGCATTGTGGGATCACTTCACCCGGCTTCTCCCCATTGCACTTCCCCAACTTGGAGACATAATCTGTCTGTTCCACTGGACTGCAGTCTGAAAATGCAATCTAACTGTACACAGCATGGACTGGGGCCTCAGAAGCTACAACTTACGCAGGACGGTACTGATTTCACTGTGGGCACGGTGCCCGGTGGTCCGCGGGGTGGCTAAGTGTGTACACAGAAGTTGTTAACTGTGCTCTTGTTGCACAGAGGTCTGCATTATCACACTGTCAGGTGCTGCCACACAGTCAATCAAATCCATTCAAAAGAAGAATTATATGGATACGCTTTAAGAAAAAAGTGTACTCCTAGAGCCGCGGGAATATTTGGAGTGCTACTGGAGTATTCTGCTATTCACAAAATGCATACACAGTCTAAGTCAACCATCCACTCTGGCTCTCAGAGCATATCAGGTTTCAGCTCTAACAGCAACACTTGCCCCATGGAGAACTAGGCAGTTTTGTGGTGCATCATTTAAGCTAAAGCTTCTCTGGTTCCTCCCGCACAGTTTAGCCAGTCACGTTAGCACAGTCATTGGAGCCTGGCTCGAAGAAATGCAAAACATGAGGAGACAGGAGGGTCAGAGGGACAACAAGGGAGAAATGAGGTAAGGGGACCACATGAGACAAAAGGTGTGTGCAGGGGAGGAGGGAGAGATAGCAAGGAAAACAGAGCGATGGAGAGGAGGGGGGATGACTTGATGTATATGAAACGAAAGAAGTGTTCTCTCATTGGAGTGTTTCATTTATTTCAAGTACACAAAGTTTCCACCCATAAACTGTAAACCATTGTCATACTTAGCTTGCATGATAATTGGTCGGTCAATGATGAACCTAGTGCAGCTTGACCTGCATTGGGCTAGTCAGTGACACACCTCTGCGATGACGTTCTCTGCAGCAAAACATTTATTGTGCAAGCGCAAGCAACATAAAAAGGAAGAGAAAGGCAGACAGTGGATGTAACTAGGGAGTAGATTCAGTATTCTGAAGCTTTGATAGGTGTAGGAGGGGAAGGCCCCCTGCCCCGAAGCCACCTCATAGTTCAGACCAATACCAGTATGTTTGCTTGCCTTGCAAATGAACACATGCATTTGTCAATGCCAAATGATTGCTTGGTGGCATTAGCAGTGGAAGTGCAGGACTCAGACAGATGCAGTATAGGAATGGCAGTGAAGTATTGAATTGATGCCAACTCCACCCCCACCCTGCAGAGAAGGACAGGCATTGGGGTGTGCCTTTGGGTCGTCACCCATAACGGTCACGACATTTCACCTCACCCTACCCTGCAGACAATTACAAGTGTCGAGGTGTGCCTTGGGGTGTTCAGACTTTACACTCACCTCATTCCATAAGGAAATATGCTGAAATGGGTGCAGTATAGGAGAATGGGGTGAACCCTGGGACCAAAGAGTCCAAGGCACACCTCAATGCCTGTTACTGGCTGCAGGGTGGGGGTGGGGGTGGAATGGCGTGAGCATTACTGCTGGCAATCCCAAGTCACACCCCTGATGCCTGTCAGTCCCTACAGGGTAGGGCATTATGGCTGGCAACCCTAATGCCCTTGTTGTTTCTTGGTATTTTTACTCCAGGTTTTCAACATGGGCTTTTTGCGACCCCACTGCATGAACAGTGACACTATCAGTTCATTAGCTGAAAGGTGATTTTGCACAGCGACTGCGCCATTTGGTGCCACAGGTGCGAATACACATTTTGAACAGGATGTGAAAAATGACAGTTGTACTGTTCATTAGGAGGTGTAAAAAATGGTAATGTTGAAAATCCCGAGTTAAAATATAAAAAAAACTGGTGAAGCCATGAGTGTGAGTAGAAACTGAACAACGCACACCCATAATTATTTTGGGGATTTTTTACACCAGATTTTCAACATAGGCATTTTGGGACCTCTGCTCATGAACAGTGTCACTGTGATTTTCTTAATCTGTCCTGAACACTGATTTCCCACAGTGACCATGCTATTCTGTGCCGGAAGTGAGAAAATGCATTTCGGCCAGGATGTGAAAAATGACAGCTATACTGTTCATGAGGAGGTGTGGAAAAATACCAATGCTGAAAATCTGGAGTGAAAATATTACAGATTTGTGAAGTTATGCGGGTGCATGGAAACTGCACAATGCACACTCATAACAGAGTCATTTTATGGACTTTCATCACCTAGTTTTCAACATCGCCATTTTAAGACCTCTGCTCATGAACGGTGTCACTATGATTTTCTTAATCTGTCCCGAACATTAATTTCACACACCGACTGCGCCATCGTGCGCTACATGTGCAAAAACACATTTTGGGCAAGATATGAAAAATGACAGCTGTACTCTTCATAAGGAGGTGTGGTAAAATGACAATGTTGAAAATCTGGAGTGAAAATATTAAAATTCTCGAAGTTACGAGCGTGCGAAGGAACTGTGCAATGCACACTCATAAAACAGTAATTTGTGGGAATTTTTTCATCAAATTTTCAATATATGGTTTTTGGGGGCCTACCTCATGAACTGTGACACTGTCATTTCAATAATCGGTCCCAAAATGTGATTCCACACAGTGACCATGAAATCACCTTTTGTGACCAAATAACAAAATGGCAGTAACTGGGTTCATGAGGTGGGGTCCCAAGAACCCCAAGTTGAAAATTTGGTGAAAAACTTTTTAGAAATGGCTGAGATATCCACTTAAGTTTAAAAAAAAAATTTATGCCATTATACAACTTACCGGCATTTCTTCAGTTCGCGGTCAGCTTTGAAGAGTGCAGACGTGTTCCTGGTCCACGAAGATTGTCGTGCCAGGCTCTGGAGGTAAGTATGAGGTGAGGGGGGTGGGGAGGTGGGTGTGCAGAGGGTGGGAGTGGGTTGGGTGGGGGTGCCACCGATAGCGCAGGACCGCTTTTTATTTTACAGGGTTTAAAAACAAACAAACTGCAGCATGATTGGCATGCTGTGGATGGACTCTCAGCGTGGTACCTGGATGTTTGTTGGGCAAGGGGAATCGTGCCAATGGGGATTGGGCACCCGCCGACCGCCTACAGTGCTGGGGGTGCATGAGCAGGGGGATTGGGCCCCTCGGCACACAACAAATAGGGAGGTGCATCATGCCAATGGGGAACTGGGCTACCGCATCTGCAAATGAACTGGGGAGGGATCATGCCGACAGGGGGATTGAGCACCCCCCCACCGTTGGCTTTTATTTATTTATTTATTGAAATGTTTCACCAGGAAGGCACACCGAACAGCGGGCGGCAGCTTTCCGTCAGCTTCGTGGGGACTCTGAGAGGCTGATGGAGAAGCCGTCACCATGGGGACAGCATACAATGCAGCTTGCAATTGGCTGCTGCAGTCAGGGATGCCCCACAGCAAAAACAGCTGATTGCATAGTGACGGGGTGCTCCCTGTTTGCAGCAGCTCAGTTTCTTTGATCGTAGTGGTATGCTCATTAACTGCCCTCATCAACAGCATGCTCCTCTACTGGCCGAGGCAGAGACCAGCCCCTGAAAGGGCTGCTGCCATACAGCACAACACTGCCACGCCTCCACAACCTGCTTGTGAAGGAAGCCTGATGCAATGTGTTTCTTGCACATGCATGCAAGCAACACAAAAATAACATCTCAAGTCAAAAGGGCAGGAGGGATAGTTGGGGCCTCATGACATCCTGCTCAAGCTGCTTGTCTCCCACCAAAAAGTATGCCAGACTCAGTGAAGGTCTGCACTCTGCACTCTGCTGTTGTCTTTCTGCTGTTGAATTGGTTGGTTCCTTGCTCTCTCTCTTTCCAACATTTGACACACTCTTTCCTTTCACTGCAAAGCCCCAAATGACTGGTATTTCTCCTCCTAATAATCACTGGAGGCAATGTTCACCTAAACCCTGGCCCTCCCGCATCACAGACAACTTACAGAGGCTACCTGGAGGTGGTACATAAGAATATTGGTAGTTTCATGCCAAAGTTGGATGAATTCAAACTTTGGGTGGCACACACCAAGTCTGGTGTGGTAACTGTCATGGATACATGGCTTACTGATAAGATCTCAGATATTGAAGTTCACATTAACAGCTACATGAACCTCATACAGGATAGAGGATCCAAAAGAGGTGGTGGCTGTCTCCTATTTATAAAATCTTATCTTCAGCCCAGCAGACTGCCCCTTTCCTTAAATCCCCTTGGTTGTGAACTCCTTGCAGCCAATTTGAAGCTTGGCCCACAAGGTAAGAAAAACCTAAACATTTTAGTAACTTATGGTATACCACCAAAGAATTCTCGGGATAGCTTTAATGGTCTCATTGAAGCTGTAGCTAATCTAAATCCACATCATGAAAAAATCATGCTAGGAGACCTAAACTTTAACTGGTTGGCAAGCAAAGACCATGATCTCAAAGACAAGCTAAGTGATGCATACCTTACTTAAATCATAAATGCACCCACCAGAACTAATCACAAAACTGGAACTACCACCCTTCTAGACTGGATTCAGGTGTCAGCGTGGCTCAGTTGGTAGCACATCCGCCTCTGGACCAGAAGGTTGTGGGTTCTCGTCCCACACTGGGATTGGACTTGCACCTAAAAATTGCTGGCATCCAAGTGCAGTATTGGGGGGTGCTGTACTGCTGGGGTGTGCTGTCCTTCGGATGAGACGTTAAACCGAGGTCCCTTCTGCCCATCCTGGTGTTGTCCTGGTGGGTGTCCAGGTGGAAGTAAAAGAACCCAGGGCACTCTTCACAAAGAGTAGGGAACATTCCCGGTGTCCTGGCCAACATTCTCCTTCCCATAAACCGGTTCATGCAATCCAGGCTGTGTGTAGGTGATGATGTGCGATATGGCTGCCACCACACATTCAGTCACTTCACTACCAGTCTAGCATTGCTTGTAAAGCACTTCGGATGTATGAAAAGTGCTATATAAATGCTGATTCTTCTTCTTCTAATCAGCTACCCTGATAGGGTCATATCCAGTGCAGTCCTACCTCACAATTCCGGTGACCACTCACCTGTCACCTGCAAGTTGTCTGCCAAAGCGGTCAAAGGTGAATCCCTTACTACCAAGGCCCATGTTTTTCACTCCCATAAGTTCCATCTTCTTCAAGCTCTTCTCAGTCAGGTGGACTTGTCCTTTCTTATGCATTCACAGGATGGTTATTTAGCCCTGGACTATTTCATCCACCAGTTTAAAGGGTCTGTGATATAGCTGTCCCTCTGAAACCCATTCATATTAAAGAGAACTCCCAACTGTGGTATACTTCAGACATCAAATCCCTATCTAGACAGAGGAACAGAGCTTGGGCCCTTTACAAAACCCCAAGATGTGCCACATACCATACCAAGAGCAAGGAATGGCGCAACTTTGTGAAGTCTTGCATTAAATTAGCCAAGGCCATATTTCATAAAACCCAGCAACAACACCTACTAAAAAACCCTAAAAAAAATATGGGGCGCTATAAATGAAATTATCGGGAAACCCAGACAGACATTACCCTACTCAATCATGCAGGATGGCTGATCACCCATGGGGATAAAAACATAGCAGACACATTCGACAGAACTTTCTGTGACCTCTCAGAATACACACTTGGCCAATGGCTCTGTCATGATTTCGCAGAAGAAACACTTGCACCCCATAACAGGCCCCTTTTCTATTTCAGAAGGCTTACTTGGTCTGAAGTTCACGGGTATCTAAAAAGGATGAAAATCAAAACATGACTTGGCCCTGACCACCTAAACCTAAAACTTGTAAAGTCCACACTCAGGGAGGTCATTTTCCCATTATAGGCCATATTCAATCTGTCCCTATATACTGGTATAGTTCCAGACATCTGGAAAAAAGCCCACATGATCCCTGTTCTAAAACAACGGTGGCTGGCATGGTGGCACTGAGGGCTGAGGTGCTAGACACCTTACCTCATGCCACACCGGTGACCGGGTTCGGGAATGGACTCGGGTTGTCAAGGAGCCGTCTGGGGGGGACGGGGTTGGAGCAGGATTGAGCAGCCAGAAGGCAGCTCTCTTCTCCAGATGGTGGTCGCCACTCCATAGTCCCTCTGCCACTGGATGGAGGCCTGGTGGTCAGCATAGGTGGTGGGGCAAAACATAGTGGGTGGATACCTCAAGATGTGGCGTACGTACACCGCCACATGCATGCACATGTCTGAGGTAGGGGTCTGGGTTAAGGGGACAAAAATGGAAAAACATCACAAAAACAGAAAAAAAAGGTGACCCTAGTCTGACTACAAATTATCACCCTATATCAATCCTTCTGCCACCATCAAAAACCTTGGAGAGGATAGTAAATGACCAGCTCATCCATTACCTATGCCAATATGAGTGAATGGCCAAGGAACAACATGGCTCTCAGAAAAATTATAGCACCATGACTGCCCTGATCGAATACACTGACTCTGGTGCCTTAGACAGAGGAAAATTTACTGGTTCCCTTCTCACTGACCTAACAAAGGCCTCTTGTGAACCATATTCTCCTCTGCAACAGACTAAAATATCTGGGTCTCGCCCATGAATCAGTAGGCTAGTTTAAGAGTTACCTATCAGGTAGAACCCAAGCAGTGATGCACAGGAGTGTTCTATCACAAGATCTGTCTGTCTCTATTGGGGTTCCCCAAGGCTCAATCCTGGTGCCCCTTCTATTTAGCCTATTTATAAATAGTGTCACTGCTGTCTGTAGGTCTATCAGCATGCTGCTATAGGCTGATGATGCAGTAATATTTGCAAATGACACAAGCCTTGACAAACTGCAGCACAGACTGCAGTCAGATTTCAATGCTATACAGAGATGGTTCTCTGCCAACTTACTGTACTAGTCATGAACCAACAGAAAACCAAATGTATGATCTTTTGCACTAAGAGCAAACTAAACCCGGATCCATATCTTATCATCACCACTGAATCTGGTTCCCAGCTCAAACAAGTACTAACTTTCAAATACCTTGGAGTAACACTGGACAGCACTATGACTTACAATACACATATTAACTTATTAATAAAAATGGCTAACTATAGGGTAGGTATCTTATACAGGCACAGACACAATTTCATCCCTGATATCAGGAAGCAACTCATGCAGTCTTATAACTAGTCTCATTGATTATGGTATTGTAGTCTATGGCACTGTCTGCAACAATGCACTTTCCAGAGTCAGAAGTCTTCTTAATAGGGCATGCCAGTTTGCCCTTGGTTATAAACTCGACACGCATGCTGTACCTGTGTGCTCTACAGTTCTTTTAACTGTCTTGACAAAGGCACTCAGCTGGACTACCACACACTCCTTTTTGGTTACAAAGCTATTCATGGCTTACTGTCCCCAAGCCTAATGACTATGTTCACTACAGTAGATAACAAATACTCTACAAGAGGTATGAAACAGCACCCCCTGCTGATTCCATGGGGGAAAAAAACACCCTAGGCTGTGACAGGAAGCTCCTGCCACTCTTGAAGACTGACCTTTTCTTAAATCTGTTGCAACAGTTCTTCTATCTCTCAGCCTCATCTATCCTTTACAATTTCTAGTCCATAAGGTTGGCCACCTATGGGCACCCCCTTCCCTTTCTTGACTACGCTATAGTGTCCTCTTTAATTTTTGTTTTTCCCTCTCAGGTCCTTGTACAGGGAAGTTATTGTGGTGACCTCCAAGCATATGTAAAACAGGTTGTGTTTATCATTGTTGGATTTAGTATGTAATAGCACTATGTCATAAAACACCTTTGATGTATATATCTTATGTTTATGCAACCTGTAAATATTACAAATACCATGGCACTATGTGTTTTTGATAATGGTAAAAAGTACTAGTTGACTGTATTATAAAAATTAAGTTAGTTGTGCTACTTAAAATGCATGTGAATTGCTGTAAACTGAGCCAGTCTAAAAAGGCACGGTGAGTTGCATATATCCCATAATGCTTTGCATTATGGAAGCATGTGTGATGTTATGTTTCTTTGAAACTTGGCTTATTGCCAATGCCCTTTGAGGTAACCCATGTTTCAGTGCTTCTGCGCTGAGATTCTTTGTTTTTAGCTTTTTTTTTTATTATTTGAGCCCCCACTACCCAAGCAAACGAGGCCCACATAGTGGTGGAGGCTGAATCTCAACTGCTGAATTAGATCAGAGATCAGTGTCAGTAGGTGCTGGCTAGGTGCAGAGAAAGGACATGCCTAGTCTGTTGCTGAAAACTGCAGTACTGAAGAAGGAATATGCCATTGCTTAAGGTTATTTCCTGTGTTTTGAATAAATATCACACAGAGATTGTGTATTGAACTTGAAGTTTGGCGTCTGGTCCATCTGTCATCCCACAACCCCTCCACATAGGCCAATCATGTTTTTCTTACAGGTTTGCGAGGTGATGGAATGACCTTCCAATCTCCCTAAAGACTGGTTCCTCTGATGAGCTTTTCAAGACAAAACTGCTCTCCTTCCTCTCCCCTATTGGGACCTGCCACTGCTTCAAATGACAGGTCTCTACCATCACTGAGTTAAACTATGTCATGGCACATTTTCTATTGCTGAATGTCTATTATGAAACCTAATTTGTAATTTGTATGATGCTGCACCTTGTCTAGAGATGCAATACTGTAAAGTGATAAGATTGTATTGTATTATATTAACTGGTCAACAATTTTTTTCTAAGGCTGACCAAGTTGATATTCACTGTAATAACCTGTGGATTATTACAGCAAACATGTCCTCCATCTGTCAAACCTGAGCGCTCCCTGATTCGTTCTTGTCTTGTGTGTGGGTGGGCAGACAACTTTCATCAGACATGGTGGCTCCAAATCTCTGTTAGTGAGGAGCCACCAGCTCACCTTTACAAAACAATTTTTTATCTATCTGGTTGATCCTGCCTTTATACTAAATAAAATGAAAAAAAAAATCTTCATCTGGTTGATCCTACACTTCACCACCATCACAAACTGCAGAGTGTGCCATGAACAGTTCCATCGGTAATTGTGATCCCGATTTCAACAATTACTTAAATATATAAGTGATTGAATGAATGGATAAAAAAATGAATTCATGACACCAGAAAGAAAGGAGGAGGACAAACTCTAAGAGTGTGAGTGTGTGTGTGTGTGTGTGTGTGTGTGTGTGTGTGTCTGTCTGTATTTGAGAGAGACAGTGTGTGCATGTGTGTCTGTCAAGGGAGTTGGGCTGGAACAAAATTGCTGACCAGATATTACATTAAATAAAAAATGAGGAAGTGTGTGAAACTCAAATTTTATGTATACCCTTGGTGTGGGATGCTTTAATAAATCCCTCGGGCTTCGCCCTTGGGGTTTATGTAGCCTCCCACAGCTCGGGCATGCATTAAATTCTCATATCACACACTTCCCCATCCTTTATTATATATGTTCTGTCACTCTAATAACTGTTAGTTTGTATTTTTCTGGCTTCTCCACAGATACTGTTATGCACTAATTTGTGTAACATGTATTATTGTTGTTTCCCCTGATACTAAACCCATTGAAAACAGATACTGCCTAAACAGTTTTATATGTAATAAAAACTAAAAACTAAAACTAAATGAGCTGCATACACTGGGCTGGATTCACAAACGTTTTCTGGAGTAAGATCCACACCACAACTCCAGTTGCGGACCTAAATCTCCACAGCTGCAGAGATTGCTATTCACATCCGAAGCAGCTGTGGAAGATGTTACAGCTGGTCCCACCAGCCGTAACATTTTTCTGCAGCTGCAGGGATTTCCACAGCAACACAACCAGCAAGGTGCCGAAAATTGGGGAGCCAGTCATAAACTGGCTTCATTTCACTTCTGAGAATACCATAGCTGCAGGAGAAATTGCAGTTCCGCAAGTGGCAACCCACTTAAGCTAAGTTTTTCCACAACTGCGAATTTTCAAGAGTTTTGTGAATCCAGCCCACTCTTTCCAATGAATGTCATGTGGTGGCTGACACACAGGATTGGCAAGAACAACAGTTAATTTATTTTACTGCTGTTGGCTGCTTGCTGACCTTGAAAAATGTCACAAAAATACAGCCACAATTTTTTTTTTAAAGGTTACATCTTATTTTTTTTAACAAGAGGAATCTAAAAGAATAACACGGATGCATTTCTCATACTCAATTAGACTAAAGTAGGTCTACAATTCATTAGAGTAACTCAGAGTTAATCAGAACCTTTTCGAAAAAAATCAGAGCTGGAATCAGAGCCAGTCACAGCCAATTCGCCCATTCCTAATTTACTTACACATCAGAATAGGAATTCATTGAACAAATAACTCACTTACGTGGGAAGATTTTTACAGACCAGATGTAACAGCTCAGTGATAAAAACATCACTGGTAGAAGAGATATGAAACAGATCTCGGATCTACAAAATTGCCTCGATGCTCACATGTCTAAAAACTCGGGTTGTAGGGCAAAGCGCTAGGGTGAATGGTGGCTGTCCCAAGGGGTACGCCTTTGTCTTTTTTGCTAGCTATAAATATGCTGCAGATGTAATTTACTCAGGAAATGTTGTCTGAGTTAACAGTTGTTTGCACAAAGATTGCATAAATGAATTTGCACAACTGATAGGAACTGGCATTTTCCAAGGGTTAGCCCTTCTTTTTATATAATGAACTACAGTATATCTTGCTCCTCAGCAATTTTACTGCCCGTTTTGTTTGTGGTCTTCTGGTGTTATGGCGCATCATGTCTTTCAGCTACCATTCAAGATTTCTTCATCTGAATTACTTATCCTTGAGTGCCTGCTACTTTTTGTGTTTGAGTGATTATTAAATCATGTTTGTAACAGGAGAACAGCATTGTTTGCAGTGCATCCTCCCTGCATCACAAGTGCCTGAAGGGCAATTATTTTGTGTTGTTTTATTTACTTATACAGAATCATTGCCTTTGCACAATTGTTCATTTGTTAATCATTTTATGCTTATTTACATATTTTTTGTAATTTGTTTTGTACTTACTGTACCTCATCATTCTGCTTTTAATTCCCCTCCCCCCTCCCCCCGGATGCATCTGGAAATTAGCTTTTACCAGCTCAGTATGTCATTCCTGGTAAAACTTTTGAAATAAATAAATAATTATCTGCAAATAACCTATGTTGTTAAAATGTGTCTTTTTTTTTTTTTTTTTGCTTTTGCTAAAGGGCCCCAGGAAATCCATTTACTCCTGTCTTGATGTTTTAGCAAATAGGGGGAAAATTGATCTGTTCAGGTGAGCACAGCTGATCAGACTTGACAAACTCGTGGAGTCCTCCCTGCTGTACAGATCTGACTCAGTGGCTGATCGTGAAGCAGCTGCTAGCTAACCCATTATCAGTGTTGGAACTACAGGGGGGACTTGCCGGGGCTCAGCCCCCCTAGCTCCAAAGTGAAACCCAATAACTCACAAATCACAGTCATTGACTTATAATGGGAAGGGGAGCTCAGTTTAAAAATAGGGTCCTTATAGGCACCCACTAGCTCCCAGAGTTCATGAAGTGTTAATTCCAACACTGGATATACTACATGCTTATGTGTCTTCTGTACTGTCTGCCACACTCTATCATCTTCTGTCTCCATTTTTTTTTCAGGTCATCTGATGCAGTATACTCCTCTATCTCCTGCCTTGCTAATCAAGGACAAGGCTTAAAAAAATTGGGCACAAGTGACAAAACTCAGTGACACATTTTATTTATTTATTTCATTTTTGTTGACCAGGAAAGCGCACAAGACAAATTCTTACCTATCTTCAGGCACCACCCCAGGGGAGGGGGGGGATACAGATAAATGCAAACTGACCTTGAACCAGATTAAGCTGTTGGTGGTATTTTAATGAATGTTTAACAGAGGGCAATATTACTGTAGCTCAACAAGCCTGCCATAATGTGAACCTTAGTGTGAAGGGCATTTTCTAAAGTAAAGTAGACTATAACACTAAAGTCTGGCATTATATTATGCTTTGAATTTCTACTCTTCTGCAACAGAAATCTCAAATTTAGGAGATATGGTGGAAATTTTAAGGTAAACTTGGGGGCGTCCCTAAAAGTCAGGGACAGTTGAGATGTATATGATGCAATGATGGTTAAATTTAATCTTCAGGAGAAAAAGCTGGCCTGCAAAGTCAAACTGAGTAACTTTCTTAACAATCCACCGCATACCCAAACAGTGCCAGCAGGCAGCCAAAAGCATTTAGGGCACACTATGCATGCTGCATAGAGAAGCAGCCCAGGCCAAATTGATGTCACTGAGCACATTCGAAGGAGCTTTGGACAACAGTCAGGAAGCTATACTGCAATTTGTACTCTGGCAAGAAAGTTTAAGGTACCCACTTCCTGTTGTAGTGCTCAGAGATTTTGTTGTTCCTCTTACTAACTGTGCAGGCTGGGTATCACCTCCTGGAGTACTGTCCATTTAAACTGTTGAACTTTCTGCTTGAATTCATTTGCCCTCTGGGGCTGGTTGGGGGCCGACCTCATCATAAAGGTGAAGTTCTCGACTCACTGAGAATATGAACCATCCGCTTGGCAGCTGTGCGCCCCCTGCTGCTGACAAGGACTGAAACTGGCATCAACTGTAAAGGCAGCCACTCGCACGTGCTCCCAGCCAGAGGTAGGCAGTAGTAGTAATGGCTTGGATTGTCAACATGGGGGATGGGGGAACAGGGGCTTTGGGATTGTAATACTGTGCTATTTTTGGATTGTAGTATTGAAATCAGGAGGTGAAGGCTCAAATACAAACCCATTCAAGCACTGAACTATGAAACAGGATGCTGCAGGTCATGATTGTGATGCAGCTCATCGTGTGATCTTTATCAAATAATTTGACATTCCCATGCTTTGATTCCCCTCCCCAACTGTAAATCTGTGAGAGAAACTGAAACCTTTTTAAGACATCTTATGTGTCAGTTGGGCAATCGTGTGTAAGTAAAATGATAAATAAAAACCATGAAAAGTTGCCCATATGTGGGCTATGGGAACACTGACATCCCTAAAGAGGGTCATTGCCCAACAGAGTGCCACATGGGGCATCAGTTTCATGAAAACTGGCAACTCAGAGGGTCATAGTGAGCACAGTGTTTGGTCTACAAGAGCCTAACAGAGTGCCATAGAGAATATTGGTTGGTTTGTTCAGCAACAGCCCAGCAAAGGGCTATAATGAGCACTGGCTTGTCTAAACAGCCCAACAGGTGGCTATAGCGAATATCAGCTGGTTTGTTCACTGCCAATCCAACGGAGGGTCATTGTGAGCACTTGCTGGTTTAATTACTGACATCCTAGAGAGCACCACTGTGAGCAATGCCTTGTTTGATCACTGACAGCCCAACAGAGGGCCATAGCCTAGCAGAGAGCTACAGTGAACATGAGCTTCCTTGATCACTGGCAACCAAACTGAGGGGGTCATAGTGAGCATCAGTTTGTTTGTTTTGCAAGAGGCCAACAGAGGGTTGTAGTGAGCACAACCTTGTTTGATTACTGATAGCCCAAAAGAGGGTAATAGTGAGCACTGGGTTGATCTATGGTGTGCTGTCCACACATCGAAACATTTATGGCAAAATCCCCCCACAGTGGCAATTTCGACAGGTTTCGGAATTGTTGCTGTGGGGGATCTGAGGGCAAAATTTCACCCTTTCACAGTGTGTCACCCCCCCCCCAATCAACTCTGACTCGGAGTTGATAATCCTTTAGAAGGGGGGTGTGGGGGTGCAGCCCCCCACATGGGGGGTTCAGGGGCACATCCCCCTGAGAGAAATATTTCAATGTCAGACAGGTGAAATTTCACCTGTTGACATTGGGGATCTCGCAGTGCCAAACTTCGACAGTGGTGTTGTTGATTCAGCACAGGTAAACCTTGGTCTGTTACATGCAGTCCAACAAATAGCTATCTTAAGCCCCAGCTTTTTTAATCACTGAGAGGCTAACATAGTGCAATTGTAAGCATTGCCTTGTTTGAACACTAATAGCACAACAGAGGGCTATAGTGAGCACTGACTTATTTGATCACTGACAGCCTCACACAGCAGTAATAGTGAGCACCAGCTTGTTTGATCACTGACCACCAAAGAGTGGGGACATAGCAGTGTAGCTCAGTGCAATCACTTCCTCAGTTCAATCAAGACCATAGACAGCAACCAGAACACACTTGAATAAAGCATCCTAGAGAAGCAGCAAACCAGAGGTAGTTTGGAGGAAGAGCAGTATTTTGGATGTATAAATGGCTCAAGGAGATATACTTACCAATTATTTATTTTATTTTTTTGTAAATATCTGCAAACCACACATCATGCACACTATAGCCTTGACTAAAGTACAAAGCATCATGGGTATGCAAATGTTTTGGGGGTGGTGTTAGGGTGAATGAGAAATGTTTGAGCTGGTTATGCTGACAGTGCCACTAACTGCAAACTGCACCATGACCAGGCTAAAGAACACACCAATTTGAAGATATGCACAAACGTGTATACGAGTAACAACAGGTGCTGTGCATGCCATGCTTTGTTGATTCTCCAGCAGTTTTATTTTTCATTTTAAAATTATTTGTACAGGCTAGGCTCACTGAAGTGTAAAACTGCATATTTAAGGTTATGCTGTTTTTAGTGACAGCAAGATACAAAGAGAGCACTGATTGCACTTGGCGGATCCTAGAAGTTTCCCCTGCAGGCATTTTTTTTCCTTTGATGCCAGGATCACAATGGAAATAAAACATTACTGTGTGCAAAACCACTTTCTATCTACAGCAAATCACATGATGGATGCATCTGCCAAGACAGCAAGGGGACAGTGTAGATGGACCACATGTCTCTTTTTTCTATCTCTGGAATCCCATGTTCTTTTTATTCACTAAGCAGATGATAATGTACTGTACATATTATTTTAAACTGTGTTGAAATACAGTAAAAGGTTTGGCATCCCATGGGGGATGAGGTAGACTGTTCCAAGACACATATGTAGAAAAAGTAACTGTTGCTTATCCACGAAGAAAAAAATTACCACTGTAATAATGCTGTTGCTTCCAAAGGGATCCCTCAGTAAGTTTAACAAGTGCCCCATTCCCCTGGAATGAGCAGTCCTGGAGCTTAGAAGTTTATGTAAATTATGGAATTTGGAATGAAATTCAAACTCTGCTATGTGGTAACACTCACCTCTGCTTTCTAATGTCAGATTTATGTCTAAAGGTAGCGTGAGCTGTGTCCACTAAAACTAGCAAAATGACTAACAAATATTCGAACATTTTTAACAAAAACTTCTTTTAAATGGTTGTAACAAGGCAGAACAACGTGTTTGTTACGTAAAAAACAGCAATGTAATGCAGATCACTGAGCAACAGTTGTGAAGTCACTATAACAAGTAAAGCTCAAGCCAGTAGAAAAAGATCAATTCTCATCTGAACCTTCTGTCAGGTTCTGGAAGGGAAAGCAGGGATTAGGGATCGTTAAAACTTAGTGAGGGATCCCTTTGGAAGAAACAACATTACTACTGTGAGTGAATGAATGGGAGACAGTATAGCACAGTGGGTTAAGGCTCTGAGTTGCAGATCTAGAGACCTGGGTTTGAATCCCACAGCCGCCTAGGTGCATACTGTGTGATCCTGAGCAAGTCATTTAACTTCCTTGTGCTCCCATGTCGGATCTGGAAACAAGCTTTGGCTTAGTATGCTACTCCTGGTTAAACTATGTTCCCTTACTGTGAGTGACTTGTTCTTCAAACCCCAGGAATCCCTTACTTATGTTTAACAAGTGCAGATTCCACAGCAGTACCTTGGGAGGCTGGGTACAGAACCTCTTTAGGAAAAGGGTTCTGCAAGATAACAGTGCCAAAGTTGGCATCCCTTCTGAACTGTATGTCCAGACAGTAGTGTTTAGTGAAAGTGTGTATTGTTTTCCAAGAAGCTGTTTTACAAATTTCTTACAGTAGGATACCCCTCGATGCTGCCACAGAGGCAGAGGTGTCACTTGTAGAGTGTTCCCTGAGGCATCTTTGTGGCAATTTACCAAACTTGTCATAACAGAACTTGTATATAAGAGACTATCCAACAAGAAAGGTTGCATCTACATGTTGGTTTTCCTTTTGCCACTTCATCATAAATGACAAGCAGCTGGGTGCTAGTAGACCTGACATTCTTTTGTGATCCAGGTAGTATTTTTTTTACTCCTATTTATACCTGGTGCAATTGTCTGCAATTTGCGTCCTGGCATCTGACTCCATCCAGCCACTGTCTGTCCCAACTCAGCCCCCATTGAAGCTCCCACTGTGTGCCCCTGTGGATTGCCCCCCATGGCGGGGTGGCGAAGAGCTCTCTCATACTCCCCGCCAAGTCTGGATCCAGTTCCAGTAGTGCTCTGAGGTTGGGCAATTCAGAGCCGACCACCAAGCCACATCGACAGGGTGCCATTTTTCTAGTTTTTACTCCCTGAGGAGTACGGACATGCAGTGATGTCAAGACATGCGTGCCGACATCCGCTGCACTCCATCCCTTACTCTGTCACCGCTCTAGTGGTGCCCTCGGTCATCACCAGAGGTTGCCACAGAGTGGAGGTTCCCTTGATCCCACCCTGGGATAGGAAAGCAGTCTTCTGGATGCTCAATCTTATCCTTGCACTGCCAGCCCCTGAGGATCTGGGCTCACGTCTGAACACGGCTCACCAGTGTGGAGTGAGGTATGGCGTCCAACGCCTCAACCCACAGCACCACCGGGCCAGCTATCCAGGTAGTATTTTTATTTATTTAATTAATTAAACTTTTGTTAACCAGGCAAGTGCAATGAGCCAATGCCCTTTTTCATACATGACTGGGGGTTAGAAGCAACAGCCAAGGTGTTTTAAAAAATACATAAAACAAACAATACCGACATAAACTTAACAATCACATAAAACAATTACAGTGAAGTTGATTACAGTAATGTTCCTTCAAACGCAGTTTAAAAGCTGCATGGCTAAGACCTTTTTGTAGAGAATTAGGTAATAAATTTCAACTGTTAGCTGCGCAGACTGTAAAAGCATGTTCACCCATACTAGTGGAGATTCTGGGAATTACAAGTTTAGTACTGCAGTTAGATCTTAAAGTCATCACTTCCCTTTTAAAATTAAACAAAGAAAGGTGAGATAAGTCAGTGCCCTTTTCACATCCAGACTGTGGCGCGTATGTGCTCCCCCCCAACCCCGAACTGGATTTTTCTGTAAAGAAAACTGGGAGGGAAATTGATTGATTCAGATGGAATTTAGACACCACTTTGGGGATGAATTTCCTGTTTGTCCTTAGAATTAGTTTATTTGCCATATTGGTCCTTCTAAGAACAGATCCAGAAGCAAATGGTTTGATACTTTTTACTGGACCAACATAGATGTAACACAGATGACTGTTTTCTTTTTGTTACATCTATGTTGGTCCAATAAAAGGTATCAAACCATCTGCTTCTGGATCTGTTTGTCATTAGGCCTACCTTATCCCCATGGAAGATTATGTAGATGGGATGCGTGCAAAGGGCTTGCAGCTTCCTCTCCCTTCTGGCAGATGTCACTGTCACCTGGAAAACTGTTTTCTAGGTGACATACTGCAGTGCAGCAGTGGCCAGCCATAGGCTCAAGGGGATCCTCCATCAGCCGGGCAATGCACACATTTAGGTCCCAGAGTGGAACAGGGCCCCTCACTTGAGGGTACATGTGACTTAGACCTTTGAAAAACGTTTTGAAAATGGGTTGTGATGCCACTGACCTGTCTTTGCCAGCAGGTGCGTAAGCTGACACTGCTGCTAAAAGTACATTCAGGGTTGTGGGCTTCAGGTCCAGAGACTGTAGGTGGACTAGGTAGTCCAGGACTGTATCTAGACCTGCCCAGATGGGGTTTATCTGTCTAGTAGTACACCACAGAAGGAGAATCTTTTCCATTTTGAAGTGTAAGTTTTCCTTGTTGTTGGTTTCCTAGGAACCTTCAGCACTTCCATCATTTCTTCAGAAACATTTAGCACAGAGTAACATAGTGGTTGATGGAAGATAAGGACCTCTAGGCCCACTTAGTCTGCCCTAATTCCCTTCCTGCTTTAGCGGCCGCTGACCTTGCTTAGTCACTCTAACTCTTCAAGAACCACACTCTGAGATGCAGAGTTCTCAGATCTGGGAATATCATCAAATTGTATAGGAGGCAGATTGATAGGAGGCGTGTTGGAGAGGGACAGGAGCATGGAGTACCAGGTCTGCCTGACCCAGTCTGGAGCTACATGAATCCCTGTTGCTGACTCCCTTCTCAGTTTTATCAGTACTCTCAGTAAAAGTGAGAATTAACAGAAGGCATGTAGAGCATCCGCTTGGACTGAACACATCACTGGGGATCTGCAAAAAAATAGTGGGAGCTGGTTGATCTCCCAGGAAACAAACAGGACTATTTCTGATGAACCCCACCATCCTAATACTGAGGCCAGCACCTCCTGGTTCAGGGTTCATTTGTGATTTCCCTGGCTGTTCCTGCTCAGTAATTTGTCAGTACGTTGTCTTTTCCTGGCAGGTGTACTGCATAAAGCCGAACGTCCAGGGAGTAGGTTAGATTCCAGATCTTCATGGCTTCTGTGCACAACCTTGAAGATCTTGTTCTTCCCTGCTGGTTTATGTAATACGTTGTGGTGGTGTCTGTTCTGATCAGGACAGACTGACCTTTGATCTCGGAGGAAAAAGCCTACATTGCTAGGTACACTGCCCTAAATGCAAGGAGATTGATCTGCTCTTGAGTCTCCTGTGTGCTCCGGGTGCCACTCACAGTAAGGTCCTCCAGGAGGCACGCCAAGCTAGGAGGGAAACATCTATCACAAGTATAACTGTAGGGGTTTGCTGAAGGACAAGACATTAACCCAATTAAAATGACCCTTCAAAATTGCTGTGATTTTGCTGGACAAAAATGAAGTAAAATGCCCCCTAAAGGTCATTCCAACCCTGACAAAAATAGTGACAAAAGAGGATAGGGAGTGTTATCTACAACTACACCAGGTCCAAATTCTACAGTCCAAGATGGGACTTTTTCCAAAAATGAAGGTGAACAGGTGCCAGAACCCCTGGGAGAATCATCACACCTTTCTGATGAGGATCTGGCTCCAGGGAAAACTTCCACCACAGGCATGTTGTCTATGAACAAAAAGGGGGCAGAACAAGGCCTAAATCAGGCCACAACAAATTATGATGAACCAGCAAAATGGGTTCTGAAGCTGATAGAAAACATTAATAACCTGCAAGTTACTATGGATAAACTACAACACCTGCCTGATTCTTTAAAAACTCTCGCGGACAATATTCAGAAATTGGATGTCAATTTAGAACAAGGAATTAAATGCATAAATGAGATGGAGAAAAGACAGTCTGCCATAGAAGACAAAGTGTTTCCTTTACTTCAGGAAACTGAAGAACTGAAAAAACAACAACAATCATTGAAATGGAAATTAGATGATCAGGAAAACAGAGCTAGAAGAAATAATATTTGAATTTTGGTATTTTGCCGAACTGGGAGAAAGAACAATCACTCGATAACATTTTGCTGGACATTTTTTTGAAACTTTTAGGGCCTGACTCAGATATTCCAATTATTGACAGGGCTCACAAGTTAAGAGTTGGAAAAGAAGATCAGTCCCAAAAAGCAAGACCGGCCATAGTCAGAATGCTAACCACAGATGGGAAATATATTTTAATGAAAGCTTACTATGGCAAAAGTAAGTTTATATACAGGGACCAGGACATTTATTTCAAAAATGACTTCTCTAAAACTTTATGTGACCAGAGAAAACAGCATGGGGGAGTTCAACAAACTGTGGAGGGAGGGCATAAAAGCTTATGTGATTTTTCCTCCTAGATTGAAAGTAGTGTTAAATAATCAAACTGTAGTTTATTCTTCTTTGTCTGAAGCTATTTCTGATTTAAAGCTGAGATTGCCCACTATATTTGCAACCTGCTTGTTTATGTAATACATTGTTGTGGTGGTGTCTGTTCTGATCAGGACAGCCTGACCTTTGATCTGGGAGGAAAAAGCCTGCATTGCTAGGTACACTGCCCTAAATGTGAAATTTATCTACTCTTGAGTCTCCTGTGTGCACCCGGTGCCACTAACAGTAAGGTTCTCCAGGGGGCATGCCAAGCTAGGAGGGAGACATCTATTGCAAGTATAACTGTAGGGGTTTGCTGAAGGAAGGGAATTCCCTCATTGAGGTTGCATTCTTCCTTCCTCAACTCAAGTGCCATAGGTTTTTTTGACAGGCACCAATTTGAACAGAGGGTCACACCTCTGAGACCAGTGGTCTCCTAGGTGATACTGAATATCTCTCATTTGGAACCTTGCCCCTGGCACCACTGCAGTGAACAAGGCCATGTGTCCCAGTAACCTTAGAAAATCCCTTGCTGATCTTGGTTGGCCTTCATTGAAGGATTCTGCAGTTGAGATCAGCTTTGCTTCCCTTGCTTGGGGAAAAATGCCTTCCCTTGCAGGTTATCTAACTCTGCACCGATAAAGTCCAGATCCTGTACTGGTTCTGTCTGTGATTTTTGAAGGTTTATGAGAAAGCCCAAGTCCTCCAATGTGTTCTCTGTCAGCAGTGTAGAAGGCTTTGCTTCCTGCTGTTTTTCTGAGATTAGCCAGTCATCCAGGTAGGGGGACCCCCCCCAACCCCACCCTTTGCCTTCTCAAATGTGCTGCCACCCTAGCTAGGCACGTTGTAAATACTCTTGGAGCTGAGGTGAGGCCAAAGGGAAGGGCTGCAAACCAGCATTGGCAGTTCCCTCTACTGATCCTGTGGTATTTCCTGTGACTAGGCCCGACTAGTATGTGAAAGGAGGCATCTTTCAGATCCAGTGACCCCAGCTAGTCTCCTATTTGCAGAGATGGAATCACTGAGCCTAGTATTGCCATCTTAACTTTTTCTTTCTTTAAATGTTTGTTCAGATATCGCAGGTCTAAAATGAGTCACCACTCTCCATTTTTCTTGTGGGTCAGGAAGTATCTGGAGAAGAGTCCCTTGCCCCATTGTGTGGCAGGTACTTTTTCCATTGCATTTGGCTGCAGCAATCTTTTGGCTCCATTTTCAACAGGATTTTTTCTGTTGAGTGTGTGTTTGAAAAACCTTTGGGTTCTGCCATTTTGGAAACCTTCTGAACTGCAAGGACAAACCTTGGCCCAATAATTCCAGGACCCATTTGTTTGTGGTGATTTTTGACCAGTCCTGAAAGTAGTAAGCCTGTCTTCCCCCCTCTGGCAATGGATGGGCGAGCTGGGAAGACTTATCAAGGGTTTTGTTTTGGCTGGTGTTTAGGGGCTGGTGTTACAGTTGTATGCCTAATGCCCCTTCTTACCATGCCCCTATAGTAACCTCTTTGAGGAGGATACTCGTAGGAAACGAAAGCATGACGGTAGTATCCCCTAACTCCCTTTCCATAAAACCTCTAAGAAAGGGAGGCCTTATTTTCCTTGGTATTGCTTTTGCAGGTGGGTTTGTACTCATCCACCTTTTTCATGTAAGCCTCTGTTTTGTCACCAAATAGGGAATTTCCCTCAAAGGGGAACTCATACTAAGAATCAATCATACTAAGAAGCTATATGAAGCAGAAGGCTGAAAATTCCCATAGTGCTTCAGGCCTACATGTAGTGTTTTAATTGTCTATTAGATTTCATATAGCTGTCTAGTCTGTTTTTAAAAGTAACCTTGCTGTCACTGATTATGACTTTCAAAGGCAGCTTATTCCAGGGCCTTACAATCAGTTGTGAAAAGAAGTAAGACCTTTTTTTTATTTTACACTTGTTCCTAGCAAGTTGTAGTGGGTGACCTCTGGTATTGACCCTAATTTGTTTAAAATCCAGACCACATTCTACAAATAGGTGTTGATCATTTATGATGTCCCAAGTGAGCAGGAGATCACCCCTTGCCCTTCTGTCCTCTAGGGACATCAAATCAAATTTAAAAAGTCTGTCCGAATATGAAAGTGACTTAGAGGACACAAAATATTTCGTTACTCTTCTCTGAACTCTCTCTATTCTAGCTATATCCTTTTTTTTGTATGGACTCCATAACTGTGAAACAAAATCAAAGCGAGGTCTCACATATGCTCTATAGAGAGGCATAAGGATATCTGGATTTTTTGATGTTATATTATGGCGAATTGCCCACCATTTCTTGTTAGCTTTACTAATAATATTAGAAATATGGGAGTCAAATGATAAACATGAGTCAATTGTAATCGTCAAGTCCCTTTCGCTGTCCTTACTTGCTAAAATACTATCGTAGAGATAATATTGGTAGTTGGGATTATTTTTTCCAAAATGCATAACACAGCACTTAGAGATGTTGAAATGTAGATTCCATTTTTTGGACCAAGACTGTAATGACTTCAGATCTTCTTGAATGACTATGTAATCAGTGTCATTTTTGCAGATGTTGCCTATTTTGCAATCATCTGCATATTTAATTATCTTACTTTGAATATTTATTGATAGATCAGATAAAAAAATCTGGAAAATACGTGGGGCCAAAACTGATCCCTGCGGTACATCACTCTTCACAGCTTTCCAACTACTTACATGACCATCAATTATAACCCTTTGCTTCCCTTCAGACAACCAATTAGTGATCCATCTAATATATATTGGTTCTATATTGTGGAACTGTAGCTTCTGGATCAAGGCCCAGTGAGGAGCGGAATCAAATTCTTTTTTGAAGTCCAGAAAAATAACATCACATGGATTACCTCTATCCAGATTTTCACTGAAAAAGCTGTAAAAACGTATTAAGTTTGTTGCACATGAACGGCCTTTAAGAAATCCATGTTGAGTTTGGTCTAAACTTGTAACAACTGGTGTTAAATCATCTTTAATGATCCGTTCTAATATTTTACAAAAGATAGCTGTTAGACTGATAGGTCGATAGTTATCTGAAATGCTTTTAGATCCCTTTTTAAACAGGGGAATAACATTTGCATGTTTCCATTCAGATGGAATTTGGCCTGTATTTAGGCTCTTGTCAAAAAGTATTTTTAAAGGCACGCAGAGATGGTCCTTCATTAAATTAATTAAATCTCCAGAAATGAAGTCAGGGCTGTAGATGAACCTTTTTTTATAGACATTATTTTTGTTTTAATAATTTCAATAGGTATATACACATTATGAAAAAATTGATCACCTATTGCAGCAACACATGGAACAGTATTTTCTGAAAAAACTTTGAAGAACTGTAAATTGAAAAATTCAGCCATGTCTTTAGGATGGTACACAGCTTTATTATCAGAGCTAATTGGACCAACCATACATTCTTTTTTTTTTAAGGAATTTGTATAACTGAACAACAATTTGCAGTTTCTTTTTTGTGCTTGTTGAGCCAATGATCTTTCCATTGAGATTTTTGCCTTTTTTGATCTCTTTTTTGCAGAGTTGTTGTATCCTTTTAAATGCATAAAAGGTTCTTTCACAGTTATTTGAGTGATAGAGTGAGGTACAGACTGGTAGTTCTAAGCTACAGGCAAACCTTCTTAAGGACACTGCATGAGCCATAACCCTAGATTCAGTGTCATTTGTATCTACTGCCATACGGAACTGGTGCTTTGTAGCATCTATGGCTGACCTTGCTGTATCAGCCATATCCTGTGCTGAGTCACTAGTAGCTTTTTCACTCACTGCCAGACTAGAATTCATTAGTGCTTTCTAGTACTGAGATGTGTAATCCAAGTAAGCTGCGTCAGTAGCAGGGAGACTGTCACATAAGCCTTTTAGCCATGCTGTCCAGTTTTCTGGAATCTTTCTCAGAAGGCTGAGAGGAAAGAGGCACTTTGACCTTATTACTGATGGTAGCCTGACCCACTCCCTCATGATCAGGGTTGGAGTACAGGTACTCAGTGCCCTGTATATCCACCTGATATTTTTTCTCAGTGTTCTTGTCAATGCCAGCAGCTGATGTAGGTGATGACATAACTTTGTTTGTGGCTTTCCTGTGGGATTCATGAATGGGCTGCAATAACCTCCTTGTGGGGGATAACCCCATCATGTCTATGAAGTATACTTCCTCTTCATCCTCCTCAATTTGATTGGAGGAGCTGCTGAGGGTATGAACCATATGACTTACAAAGATATAATGGGAGGTGCAATCCTCTGAAGGCCTAGGAGGGGAGTCAAATTCCTGCTCAGGGGAACCACCTGGTTCTATGTGTTCTCCTTCCTCTTCATCATAGTACATTTCAACCTCCTCCTCCTCCACAGGTATTGGGAATGGAACTGAAGCCTGGGGAAGGGGGCAGGCATATTCATATAATTCCACATGGCTTGGAATTCCTGGAGAAATTGCCATGTCTTTATCATGTCCTCTACAGAGGAGATTTGTTTTGGATCCACTAAAGGCTTCTTTCCTTCTTCAGGAGGAGAGACAACAGCATGTTTTTGTTTTTGTTTTTTTTCTTAGCAGGCACTGTTTCCAGCATCGACTCAGAGGCTCTTTGATTTTTACTAGATTCGGGGTTCCTCTTTTGGATACCCTGAGTTCTGAATCAACCATCTTTAGCAGCTTTATCTTTCTTTTCTGTTCCCTTTGACAGAACTGCTGCTTACTCTGAAGGTCTGGACCCTTACCTGAGCTTATTGGTGACACTGAGGCAGACTAAAAAGCCATAAGATCTTCCCTTTTTTATCCTTTTTCTTTTGTGTTACAGGGCAAAACTTTGTGTTTACAGAGTTCACAATTCAGAAAGTCATGGTCTGGACCCAGGAAACCTAAACAAAGCTTGTGGTAGTCTGCCTTTGCTAGGAGCTGAAAACAGTTTTTTAAAGCCTGTAGGTCCAGTCTTCTTATTTGACATATCTGTCATGCCAAACACTGAAGACCCTGAAAGGCATTTTCAGTTCCTAACAGAAAATAGTGAAAATACTACAAATTTAAATAATGCTTAGAAAGAGCTTAAAGTAGTAAATTTGGTTTGATTCTTCAACAAAGAAAACCACAATTTAAAATTTACCTCAAAGAGGTTTGTAAGGAAGAATATTACTAAGCATTGTCTTGGTTCAAACAAACGTGGAACTGAGAAAATTTTAAAATGAAATCGGAAAGTGGTTATGTCAAAAACAATTTTTCGAAAACTTTTAAAGTGTTAAATAGTGGTTCCCTAAAAGCAGGAACCACACCAAGAATTGCCTTTTCCAGGTCCTGGGAATCAACTGGGAGCTGGAGAAAAACAAGAAACTTACAAAACTTAACAAAATACTGTAGAATAGGAAATATTCACTGTAAATTAATTTTCACTATATTCGAGGAAGTGCTCAGAAGCATGAAAATAAAATTGCGCTAATTAGCACTTTTCCCATTAAAATGAATGGAGGACTTTTAGTTTAACATGAAATAAATTTACAGACATACAGTATGGCCACTTTGTGGCTAGCACTAAATATAAGCGACGCATTCATTTCCTATTCTACAGTAACTCCCTAACTAATGCAATATATTAAATATTAACTAAAGTACAATAAATGTTTAAAATAATAAACCATAAAAATGCCAGATGGGTAGACAGCACTTCAAGACAACTGATCTCTTCAGGCAGAGAAATAAATCTGACATTAGAAGGGTGGAGTGAACATAACCACCCAGCAGAATATAAATTTAATTCCAAATTCCATGATTTGCATACAATTCTAAGCTCCAGGGCTTGTTAAACAAGTGAGGGATTTCTGGGGTTTGATACTGTGTACCTTAGGGAAAATCATAGATTAACTTCCTATCAATGATAACAACCAGGTAAGGGTATTGGGTTTGTGGAGGGAATGGTGCTATTGGTGGGGAATCTGGTTCCAGGAGGAGACAGCAGAGACAGATCAGGGACACAGTGGGTTCATGTAATGAATATGATAGTTACAGCCCCACAGATGCTTACAGATGCACTTTCAGTGTAGCATATGGTAACTTACCCTAGTAACAGTATATAATGGTTTAGTCCACATCCCCCTGCAGTTTTGGGCTAATGGTACATCTTGGGTGGAAACTGGGTTTTTAAAAAGTGCACAAGCAGATTGTAGTAGTAGTTCTGCTGAGGCCTGCTGATCTATCTAATGTATGCTAGTTGAATAAACCTCAGAGCTGTTAGAAGTTACTTACGGTGTCCAGTCATTCCTAAAACCAGCAATCTGGTAAGAAGCAACTAAAGTGAAATATGATATGGTGTCAGAAGTGAACTTGCAGTGCTGCAGTTGCAAGCAAGAAGAAAAGTTTGTGCTGCCAAGAAAAGAAACAAAAAACAGTATTGTTGAGTACCCAAAGCTTACTAAAACCTGTATAACAAAATATTTTTGGCAGTATGGAGCAATTTAAGCCACCTCCACCCCTATTGTTGACTGGAAATTTTGCAGAAAACTGGAGAAGGTGGGCACAGAGATTAAGTCTGTGCTTCACAGCCATGGGGTTAGATGATAAGTCAGAGGAAATTAAAATTGCAGTCCTGCTGCACACGATCGGGGATGAGGCCCTCGAGGTGTACAATACCCTCAATATAACTTATGCAGACCCACAAGCTTAAAAAGCAGCTGAGGTTATGGAAACATTTAAGAATTATTGTGAACCAAGAAAAAACTCGGTGTTTGAGAGGCATCAGTTTTGGGTCCATCCGTTCAATGAGCACTCAGGTATAGACAAGTTTGTTACAGAGCTCAGGCAAAATGATCGGAATTGTGAGTTTAAGGAGACTGAGGACTTAATGATTCGAGATAAAATTGTCTTCAGCGTCACTGACAACAGGCTCCGAGAAAAGCTACAGGAATCCCCAGACCTCACGATGGCCAAAGCAGTGAACATATGCAGAGCCAAAGAGGTAACAAGGGCACAGGCAAAAGTGATGCCACAAGGGACTGCTGATAAGTTCATCCATGCTGTAGAACATAAATCGAGGCAGGATGGTAAAACAGGCCGAAAACCAGACCACCAGCTACCACATGAGACACGTGCACAAAAATCAAACACATGTGGGAGGTGTGGCAAGGGACACACGCCAAAGGCTTGTCCAGCATATGGACAAGAATGTCATAAATGTGGTGGCCTCAACCATTATGCAAAAATGTGCAGGTCCAAAAAGTCCAATAAACCTCATGAGAAAATGACCAAAGGGGTAGAAGCACTATTTGTAGGTGATATAAAAAGAAATAAAGAAATGGTGCGGACACAAGTACCAGATGAAGGGTGGTACACTACCTTGAAGATAATGGGACAGCCAGTTAAGTTCAAGTTGGACACTGGGGCTGAAGCTAATATACTGACTAAAGAAGTGATTGTGCAGTTTCCATGCAAGGTACAAATCAAGCCAACCAGTACTATCCTAATTGCATATGAAGGAGCACAAATCAGTCCTGAAGGGGAAGTGATGCTAAAGTGTAAGACACAAGACAGAGAGGCCAATCTGCAGTTTTACATCACTAACACATCAGGAGCTTCCCTACTGGGTCAACAGGCATGTGTCATCCTGGATCTGATTCGCAAAGTAAAGGTGCTTAAAACCAAGCCACCAAGCACAAAAGAGGAACTTCTTGCACAATATAAAACAGTGTTTGAAGGCCTAGGAGAATTCCCAGGCGTTTACCACATACATACTGACCCAAATGTTACTCCTGTGATACATGAGTGCAGGAAAGTCCCATATGCAATCACGGACAGATTAAAACAGACACTGGAACAGCTGGGGCAAATTGGGGAGATTAGCAAGGTAAAAACACCTACAACGTGGGTAAATAACCTTGTAATTACTGAAAAGAAAAATGGTGAGATCAGGGTGTGTTTGGACCCTACAGACTTAAATAAAGCTATAAGAATACATCACTTCTCTATCCCCACATTGGAAGATATTCAGAGTAAGCTTGCAGGTAAAAGGTTTTTTACAATTCTAGATGAAAAAGATGGGTACTGGCAGATCAAATTAGATGATGAATCTGCAGACCTATGTACATTCAACAGTCCATTGGGAAGGTACAAATTTCACAGACTTCCTTTTGGTATACGGTCTGTGAGTGAAGTATTCCAGCAGAGAATGCTGAACACTTCGGGGACATACCAGGTGTTTTTGTGATAGCTGATGACATGCTTATAGCTGCATCTACCAAGGAAGAGCATGACAATATTCTGAGAAAAGTGATGGACAGAGCAGTGGAACTCAATGTAAAGTTCAATAGTGACAAAATACAGTGTAACCCCCTGAGGGCACTATCTTAAGGGCTACTACCCCTGCCTCTCAGCCGACAGCAGGTTGAGGGGCCTGGATCCGTTGGCGGGTGCCTCCACCCAGAGGTCGGGGTTAAGACAGTCTGATATGACTTGGTCACAGCCCTCTGGGTCACTGCAACCCCTCTTTCTTCCCACTAGTGGCCCACACAAATCAGTCACAGTACCCTTACAATATACACTTACCCCCAGGCTTGAACCAATCAGCTTGCTCCGGGGACCTCCTGAAAAGTAAGATGCTGTTACATGATAATCACTGTACAGTAATTCACCATAAACACACAAGTTAGCCAGTATACCTTTGCAAAACAATCAATCTGATTTATTTAGGGGGAATTAACAAGGACTGGGGTGATCAGGTTAATTAGCTTACCAATCTAATATATAAGTGTCTATCTAGGGCACTGTGCTCAGGCCTAACCTATAAGTCACGGTCTCTGGGTACCCAGGCCATAAAGGCTAGTCCCTCGATGCAGCTGGTTGGGGCCCTGACACAGAAGCAAGCATAAGAGTCCTATGAAGATTTAATAGAGCCAGCAGGCTCAGTTAGTGTAGTCAGCAAAGTAACCAGAAGATCTTGCCCTTACTAGAAACATTTGACAGGGAGCTACCCTGATTTAGTACTCATAACTCCAGAAGGAAAAGTGCTCTCACATCACTCACAGGACCGAGCCTGGACTTCAAACACTTCTCCACACATTTATATGAAAAGCAACAGAGGGGTAGCATACCAGGCAGCTGCTCCTAGGGCCCAACCGAACTCACAGCTAATCAGGGAGTCACAACGCAGCTTCACTTTTCCTGACAGACCGAGCGCGATTCAGCAGATTCTCCAGTCCTCTACAGGGTTAGCCTGGTAGGTAGCTGTGCTTTTGCACAGCCTCCTCTGACCGCTACCCAGCGGATTTAGTCCGATACTTGCCGGCGACCAAGCCGCCCGAATCTGGCCTTCCACACACACGCTTCCCGTGTGAAAACTCCACGGCGCAGGAGCCCAGAGCTCCTTCCTTGCTCACAGCCACAACGTCTCTGCCCTTTGGCAGTTAGGGCAAGTCTCACCACTCAGGCGCCACCCGATCTCATAGGTGGGCTGCAAATGCCAGTCACTTAATACTGCCCCTATTGGTGCAAACAAGGTGCCATAATTTAGACTTTACTTCCCAGAATTACTAGCTGTGTCTCATGGGTCAGCCAGCTCCCACATGAGTCCTGATCCTGGTTGGTCAGAAAGATCTCCATTTTAGTGTTCCCCCATTTACCATTGGCCCAGTTCAATAGTCCAGATCCAAAATGGAGGGGCCAAGTGCACACAGTCCCAGCTGCAAAAGAAGCAGGTTAGACAAACTGTAATTCCACTAATACTCTAATTATAGACAAACAGTTACATCTTTCAAAAGGGCTCCCTTTTGCGCTTATAGCGACTACCAAATTAGCACGATTTCACTGCAGCTCAGGCGGGATTCGAACAGGGAAACACCAGTCCCCCCATACCAACCCGCTGGAACCTGCGAGCAGGCAGCTCTCAAAGAGACAGTACTGGAGGCTTTAGAAGCACTCACAACACCCGCATTTCGGCGGCATTGCGCCAAACACCAGTTAGGCAGGGAGCATTTAGGCAAGCTCCGGGAAGACTTTTAGGAACCCCCATTTGTAAGGAGGTTACAACAGTATTTGGTGAGTGAGGTGAAATACATGGGGCATATCATAACTGAAAATGGGCTACAGCCTGATAAGCCAAAGTAGAAGCAATAGCCGAGATGCCCCCTCCCAAAGATACAAAAAGCACTACAGAGACTGCTAGGAATGACTCGATACTTGGCGCAGTACATTCCGAATGGAGCAAGCCTCACTGCACCACTAAGGCAGCTACTCAAAAAAGATGCCATGTGGCAGTGACAGCCAGCACAGGAAGAAGCCTTACAAAAGCTTAAAGAGACTATTTCTTCTGCACCAGTATTACAATTATTTGATCCAAAAGAGGACATTGGAATCCAAGCAGATGCATCTAAGGATGGACTAGGTGTTTGTCTACTACAAAGAAACAGACCAATAGCTTATGCATCTAGGTCATTGTCCAGTGCTGAAAGAAACTATACACAGATAGAAAAAGAGTTGCTAGCTATTGTGTTCTCTCTACACATGAAGAAGGAACCTGTGTGGCCCTGAAAGCTTGTGTATAATTCCATCTTTGTACAAGACACTTGTTGGTCCAATAAAAGGTATCAAACCTTCCATCCTCTCCTGTTCTCTCTACAGAAATTTCATCAGTATGTTTACGGAAGGTCAGTGAAAGTACAATCAGATCACAAGCCAACACAGTCCATACTGAACAAACCAATTGGAAAGGCTCCAGCAAGACTGCAGCAGATGCTGTTACAGATACAGAAATATGACATACAGGTAATATATACTCCAGAAAAAGAGGTTCTGATTGCAGACACTTTGTCCAGGGCAGTACCAAGAAAACTGGCAGAGGAAGACCTTGATCTAAGCAGTGAAAAGGTCATATACTCAATCCAAGCAACAGAAACACTGGCTGACAGCATGTTAGAGAGGCTAAAACAGGCCACACAGAAGGACAGTGAGTTACAATTGCTTAAAGAAATGCACCTCAAAGGATGGCCTAACAGGAAAAAACAAGTCTGCGTCAAACTTCAGCACTATTGGCCCAAGATACACAATATATAAATAGAAAATTAACTCACAATGGTAGGTAAAAGAATCATCATACCCAAACAGCTAAGAACAGATATGCTACGAAGACTTCACACAGCACATCAAGGAATACAAAGGTCGAAGGCACAAGCCAGAGCTGTGATGTATTGGCAAGGCATGAATCGAGAAGTAGAAATGATGGTTGAAGCATGTGGACCTTGCCAGGAACTCTTAGCCAGCAACCATAAAGAGCCAATGTGTCCACATGAAATACCTGACATGCCATGGTTAAAGCTTGGTGCAGACATTTTTGACTTTAGGAGACACTCCTACTTAATAGTAGTGGACTATTTTTCAAAATACCCTGATGTTCTCAGAATGCCTGACAAGACAGCAGCTACAGTTATTGCAAAATTGAAAGCTGTATTTGCAAGACATGGAATTCCAAAAGAACTGGTAGCAGATCATGTACCATTTGCAAGTCATAAAATGAAGCAATTTGCAAAGTCGTGGGAATTCAGAATAACTCATTCCAGCCCAGGATTCCCACAATCTAACGGTTTAGCTGAAAGAATGATCCAGACAGTAAAAAGAATCTTTCTGAAGTCTATGCAAGAACAGACAGATCCACATCTCGCATTGCTCAGTCTGAGAAATACACCAGTCACAGGATTGAACTGTACACCTTCTCAGTTGTTAATGGGCAGAATGTTGAGGACAACATTACCTGCAAATAGAAGGGCACTGCGACCTGAAATACAAAAGGATGCACATAAACATCTGAAAAGACTACAGAAAAGACAGAAACAGTATTACGACAGGAATGCAACTCCACTTACTTCATTCAGAGAAGGGGAAAGGGTATGCATGGAGACTTCTAGTGGGTGGCAACCTGCTACAGTGGAAAGAATCCGTGATGAGCCAAGATCCTATAGTGCAGGGGTTCTCAAATGGTGAGGCCAGCCTCCCTTGGGAGGCCCCAACCTGTTCCAGGGGAGGCTCAAGCAAGTCTGAAAAAGTACTGTATTTAAATTTTGAGTTTTATAGATTTTGTGTGAAGAGATGAAGCAAACTGAAAGAGGATAATAGTAGGTGAATTTTATGTATTTATTTACTAATAGGTGACAAGGGAAGGTGAATGAGCCAAGGCTCATTTCAGGTGTACCCGGGGAAGGGTAGGGAGTGAATACATTTCAAAAGATAACTGTAAAACAATCAAGAAATATACAATGAGCAATAGTGCAAATAAATATGAACAAAAAATTAAGAATGAGTGGTGGGAATTGATCAATTTGTAAACTGATGGAAGAACAGCCCAAATACAAGGGCTGAGCATATAAGTGCTAAGAGTAATAGCAGGAAAGAGCAAAGTAATCCCAGAGAAGTTGCTTAGGAGCAGGGAAGGATGGTAAGAGGTAAAGTATGTAGGAAGGTTGTTTCATATATAGAGAAAACAGAGAAACTAGTCTGACCCATGAAGGTACTGCAACAAGGGGTAACAATGGTTCAAGAATGAAAATAGCAGAGCAAGTAGGTTGGCCTGTGGGGGGGGGGGTTACAATAAGCTGAATAATAATATTTATTTTATCTGTTATTCAGATAACACCTTTGAGCACAAGAGCTCTTTTTCAAAAGTTCCAAGTCAGTATAAGACAAAGAACTGAATGTGAGCCAAGTACTTAAAGGGGTTCAATTTATTAATGGTGTACTGCGCAAAGTACAGTACATTATTTTTCTTTGGGGAGGCCCAAGATTATTAAAAAATTTTTGGGGTGGCTCAAAATATTTTCCAAGGATTTGGGGAGGCTTACTGTGACAAAGTCTGAGAACTATTGCTATAGTGTGATTACACCTGCAGGACAGCGCCATCGCAGGAACAGGAGACACCTGAGGAGAGACCGAACAGTTGCTTTAGAGGCTGAACAGCAACAGGCAGATGAGTCAACTGGATCCATATTGTCACAAACAGTGGAATCCAGGGACAATAGCCAGGAACAGGACACTTGTCAAGAGTATGAGCACCTGTTGTTTTCAATGACACTTTGCCAAAAAGTCCTGAGGCTGTACTCAGTGTGCAGTCTACTAGAATGACCAGAAGAGGGTGTCTGCTTAAAGTTCATGAGAGGTTCAGAGATTTTGTTATGACTTAAGTTAGTGGTAAAGACTTATTTCAACAGTGCTCATTACCAGTGACTTTAGACCCTAACTCATCACCAAGTAAGACTCAAACATTATGTTAATAGTGCTTGGTAATTATTTGTCATTGATATGCAAACCGAAATCAAGGTAATTGCTTTTCTTTTACTAGAAGGGGAGGATGTAGTATATGGTAACTTGCCCTAGTAACAGTATAGAATGGTTTAGTCCACATCCCCCTGCAGATATGGGCTAATGGTACGTCTTGGGTGGAGACTGGGTTTTTAGAAAGTGCACGAGCAGATTGTAGTAGTAGTAGTAGTTCTGCTGAGGACTACTGATCTATCTAATGTATGTTTGTTGAATAAACCTCAGCGCTGTTAGAAGTTACTTATGGTGTCCAGTCATTCCTAAAACCAGCAATCCGGGTAAGAAGCAACTAAAGTGAAATATTATACTCAAGTCTGGAGTATATGAGAGCTCCATGTTCAGAGCTACAGAGCATGCTCATACCAGTGGCTGCCAAAGAACTGAGCCAGCAGCATCTAGGGTGCATCTTGGCCCATTGCTTTTATATTCTTATTTGAGGGTTTCTGCAGTTGCTTACCTTTGTTTAGGGTTTCATATGAGTAGTTATTCTTTTTGTTATAACCTTTCTTGAAGTGAGTGTTCCTTTGCTCCCTTGATGAGCTGTTTGCTAGAGACTTTAAATGTTTACCTCCTTTCTTTGGGGACATAGACCAAAATATCCAGCGTTACAAGTGGCGCCAGAACAATGTTAATAATTCCTCCAGATGTGGTTACATTTTTCCTTATTTTAAGAGAAAATGAAGGATAGTTGGTTAATGTAATGTTTACATGGTAATAAATTAGATATAAATAGAAACATAGAAAGTGACAGTAGACAGGGACCAAAGGTCCATCTAGTCTGCCCAGATCCTATCCCCCCCCACTCAGATACTTTTTGTCACTATCCCCTTGTGCCGATCCCAAGCTGATTTAAATCCCCATACTGTTTTGGATTCCATGACTTTGGCTGGTAGCCATTCCAAGGATCAACCACCGTGTCTGTGAAGAAAAACTTGCACATGTTGCCTCTGAATCTACCCCCAGTTTCATGTTGTGGCCTCTTGTTCTCGTGGAGTTGTTAATGAGAAAGAGCTCCTGGGTGGGGACTCTGTTTATACCCTTCAGGTACTTGAATGTCCCAGTCATGTCCCTTCTATCTCTGCACTGCTCCAGGGAGTACATGTTGAGCTCCCTTAATCTGTGCTCATAAGACAGCTCATGGAGACCGTGAATCGTTTTAGTTGCCCTCCTCTGCACTGTCTCCAGTCTGTCTATGTCATTCCTGACGTAAGGCCTCCAGAACTGGATACAGTACTCAAGGTGGGGCCTCACCAGGGATCCGTACAGTGGCAGGATCACATCCCTTTTTCTACTTGAGATGCCCCTACCTATGTATCCTAGCATTCTGCTGGCCCTTATTGCTGCTTTTTCTCATTGGTTGCCCACTTTCAAGTAATTTGAAATGATAACTCCCAGATCTTAGGGTTACCACCTTTTAAGAAGCCCAAAGTGGGACATTTCTTACTGAAACATGATTTTCCGCAGGACAGTACGTAACCTCGAAGAGTGCAACAGACTTCTTTTCTCTATATAATCAGAATTAAGGCTAAGTATTGTGGTTTCGTGGTTGCTTCTATGGTTTCATATCATTTTAATGTATTTTAGTTAAGGTACTATAGTTTTCTACAAGATTTAGTGGAAAGTTAGAAAATATTTTTTCTACTAAAAAGTGAGGACATGGAGTATTTTTCATGTTTTTTTGCAGGACACAGCTGCCCAAATCAGGACTGACCTGCGAAACTCAGGACAGGTGGTAACCCTACCAGATCTCCCTTCTGCTGGATGATTGCTAGTGCCCCCCCCCCACTACCCCCGGTGGTAGTCAGTACCCGGGTTGTTCTTACCCAGATGCATGACCTTGCATTTTTTTGTGTTGAATTTTAGCTGCCACATACTTGATCATTTTTCGAGCTTGAGAAGGCATTACTGTGGAATAAAGCGCTGAGCAAACAGCAGAGAAAACTAATAAAGCAACTACAGGGAGTGTAAACAGCTAGAATTCAGTACGTTAAGCCAAAACTTGTGGAAAAGTGAGACGTGAACTGAAGTGAAATAGAAACATAGAAACATAGAATTTGACAGCAGATAAGGACCGCTTGGCCCACCCAGTCTGCCCATTTCCCTACCTACTGGATAAGCTGCAGATCCTAGTTAACCAGCAGCCTACTTCTTCCTACCCCCACCCCCCAGAACTGCCTTATGACTATCCCATGCATGTTTGAATTCCACCACTGATTTTGACTCCACAACCTCCTCCGGAGGCGGTTCATGCATCCACAACCCTTTCTGTGAAAAATACTTCCAAATTACCTCTGAGCCGCCCCCTCTATCTTCAAATTGTGCCCTCTTGTTCTTGCAACACCTCTTTTTGAAAGATGCTACCTCTTGGACTTTGTTGATTCCCTTGAGGTACTTGAAAGTTTCTATCATGTCCCCTCTCCCTCCTTTCCTCGAGGCTATACATATTAAGCTCCTTAAGTCTCTCTTCATATGTCTTCGGTGCAGACCCTGCACCATTTTAGTTGCCCTCTCTGGACAGCTTCCATCCTGTCTATGTCTTTGCGGAGATTGGGTCTCCAGAACTGCACACAGTACTCCAGATGGGGTCTCACCAGCTGTCTGTACAGAGGATAATAACTTCCTGTTTTCTACTGGTGATGCCTCCCTATGCATCCCAGTATCCCCCAGCCCTCCTTGCTGCCCTCTCACATTGCTTGCCCATCTTTAGGTCATCTGATATGACTACCCCCAGGTCCCTCTCCATTTTTGTTGTTGTTAGTATCTCACCCCCCATTGTGTACTCTTCCCCTGGGTTTTTGTTTCCCAGATGCATTACCTTGCACTTCTTAGCATTGAATCTAAGCCGCCATACATTTGACCATTCCTCTAACCTTGCCAAGTCCCTTCTCATCCTTTCCACCCCACCCTGTGCATCAACTCTGTTGCAGATCTTAGTGTCATCTGCAAAGAGACATACTTTTCCTTCCAGTCCTCTGCAATGTCGCTTATAAAGACATTGAAGAGGACCGGTCCTAATACTGAACCCTGCGGTACCCCACTAGTAACCCTCCTTTCTTCTGAGTGGACTCCATTTACTATTACTCTCTGTGTCCTATTCTCCAGCCAATTCTTTACCCAGGCTGTCATCTTGGGACCCACTCCCAGGCTGGCTAACTTGTATATTAATCTTTTGTGTGGGACTGTGTCAAATGCCTTGCTAAAATCTAGGTAGGCCATGTCCACAGCCCCTCCCTGATCTACTACTTTGGTCACCCAGTCAAAGAAATCTATCAGATTCGTCTGGCATGACCTTCCCGCTGTGAATCCATGCTGCCTAGGGTCCTGTGCCCCTCTGGCCTCTAGATACTCGAACACAAAGAACAAAATACAACAATAAAAGCAAAAGGGAGGAATTGCAGCCATAAATGAACTGAAGCTTTGTTATAAAAATATGTCTAATCATAAGGAAATGTTTTTTCTCATACTGGTGTTTTCTGAACTGTGTGTCTGGTAATCACAAGATAAATATACATGTCGGGGTGCATTGTTGTACATTCAGCTTTCTACTGCATGTGGGTAGGAAACACTGCCACCTGGTGGTTAATTGGAAGAATTTCACAGAGACAAAAAAGTGCTGGGAAATGTAAGGATACCTGAATAAACTGTTGTGGTGGATAACAGTTTTTTAATACAGTTCTTTTTTGATCATTTTCTGAGTATACTGTCCAAGTGATCAGATACAAACACACTGAGAATTTAAGACCTATTCCCTTTCCAGACCAAGGCACCAAAGGACCAAAACGTACAACAAGCTTCAAAGATAAGTGCAGTATATCTTTTTATGTGCATCTACACAGACACAAAACACTAATATGTAGTAACACCACAGGCCAGTGACTTGATTTATTTTAGCCGCTCGATATAAGAGTTTAAACAATTAGAAATCACAACATTTGGAAGAAACAAAAATAGAAATTTTGAGTTCACCTCACAGAGGAGTGAGAAGAGTATATATGTGAAGAAGCTGCACCGTGGATGCCTCAACACTTATTTTCACATATGGATGATGATGGTTATCCTACCAAAACTGACAAGAGTTATAGTACTACAGAGTGGTCACCTCATAAAACTGCATTCAGTGATTCATTAGCAGCTCAAACTACTATAATGTGGCAATTGAATTTCCTGACAGAAACTGTGGACGGAAGACAAGCTTAGATTCAATGCTAAGAAGTGCAAGGTAATGCACCTGGGAAACAAAAACCCAGGGGAAGAGTACGCAATCGGGGGTGAGATACTAACAACAACAAAAATGGAAAGGGACCTGGGGGTAATCATATCAGATGACTTAAAGGTGGGCAAGCAATGTGAGAGGGCAGTAAGGAGGGCTGGGGGGATACTGGGATGCATAGGGAAAGGCATCACCAATAGAAAACAGAAAGTTGTTATCTCTCTGTATAGACAGTTGGTGAGACCCCATCTGGAGTACTGTGTGCAGTTCTGGAGACCCAATCTCCACAAGGACATAGACAGGATGGAAGCTGTCCAGAGGAGGGCAACTAAAATGGTGTAGGCTCTGTACCGGAAGACATATGAAGAGAGACTGAAGGAGCTTAATATGTATAGCCTTGAGGAAAGGAGGAGGCGGGGGGACATGATAGAAACTTTCAAGTACCTCAAGGGAATCAACAAAGTCCAAGAGGGTAGCATCTTTCAAAAACAGAGGTGTGCAAGAACAAGGGGGCACAATTTGAAGATAGAGGGGGGCGGCTCAGAGGTAATGTAAGGAAGTATTTTTCACAGAGGGTTGTGGATGCATGGAACTGCCTTCTGAGGAGGTTGTGAGTCGAAACAGTGGTTGAATTCAAGCATGCATGGGACAGTCATAAGGCAATTCTAGGGGGTTGGGGTAGAAAGAAGTAGGCTGCTGGTTAACTAGGATCTGCAGCGTATCCATTAGGTAGGGAAATGGGCAGACTGAGTGGGCCAAGCGGTCCTCATCTGCCATCAAATTCTATGTTTATATGTTTCTATGTTTCTATTACAACTCCCTAACCCTCATCCTTTGTTATAAAATTGTACCACTGGGCAAGAACAACTACAGACTTTGACCACAAAAGATAAACCTTGTGCTTCTGGAAGTCTTGCACTTTTAATGCTTTTACACCAGTGCAAGCTGGAGCCACCCATATTTATGAACTCTTATAGTCCTTCGACAGAAGAATGCATAACCTCAGTTAATCTCTATAAAGATTCCTGTAATTAGACAGATGCCTGGATACTCAGAAAAATACCACAGCTACTATCAAAAGGACCCACAGAATGTACCCAGATCAAGGCATGCCATGTGCTGTCTTGAGAGTAGTTCCAAAATATTTTTTGTCATGTCTTTTTGCCTGTAGATGAGCAAGAGAAAACCCTTAAGATGCTGCTGGAATTCTGGCAAGCGATTAATGAATCATTATCTAATTTTGTTAACAGGATGACTAATGAGCTGAAGAAATTATGTAACTTACCACCACAAATGGAAAACTAGAAAAAGTTTAAATCATTTGATGACATACTATTGAAAAATATTGTCCACATACACAAATTCCCAAGGCATTCTGGGTGGTGTGGCACGAGGAATGGTTCACTCACTTTACCATTCTGCCACCAACTTGCTTAGAACTCTCTTGGGGCTCTTCCTTTCTAGTTCCACCAAAGACTCCTGCTCACACTACACAAGGCCAGTCACTTGCTCACCAGTACTGTACAATCCCCTTTAATTGCTCCAGGTACCCACTCCTGCTATTCTGTTTCAAACACAGGTTTTTACTGGTTTTTGTTTGGTAGTGTCCTCACCAGAAGTAGACTGTGGACTTGTCCTATAAAAATGGGTTACTTGTACTTATTAAAACTCAGCAGTCCGAAAGGTATTTTAATGATAAAATATTTCATATTTACACTAAATTTACAAGACATACAGCAAACTAGAGAAATTACAATAAAACTAGGAAATGTAACAAATAAATCATTTTAAACAGAAAGAATTACAAATAAATAAATACCTCACTAATACTTAGTTAAATCTGTTTTCTCTCCCCATGGCCTTCTCAGGAATAGATAGACTTATTTTCCACACAGGCATGACATTTTTTAATGTTCAGCTTTTTACTGACATGTCAACATTAATACAAAGCAACAACAGTCTTGTAACATCCAGTCCATCTTATGAGAGTCAGCAAACACTACACAACCATGCATGCATGCCTCTGCATGCATGCACATCTGTGTCATGGCACACTGCTGTATGGGGGACCCAAGACTATGGAAAAAGCCTGGCAGGTCCTAGTATTATGCCTAACCCTTGTGTCGCCTGGGATGCCTCCCATCTGGATTGTGCTCCATGGAGGGGGAGGATGGACCTCCCCTTCGTGGGACGACAAGAGGGAGAGCAATCCATGGGGGGGGGGACCTGGAGGTATGTCCCAGTGGAAGCAGATGCTGGTCAGGTGTGGGTAGGGGCAGATGGTTACTGACACCAGGACTGTTAGAAATAGCTCGATTAAAAAAAATCATCAAAGCTACACAAAACATTGAGAATTCCTAGTGTACCAAATGAATTGAATAACACATTAAACTAGAGTGACCATTAATACATTCAGCAGTCAGAAACCTGTAACCCATGACTAACTGGGATGGAAGTCTGTTAGTTCCCTTTAATATCAGAAACTTTGTAGGGTTCCAATCCATAAGACCAAGCTATGCAGATTTAAACAAGGAGGGCATTAAGGTCTTTAAATGATCTTCTTTGTTTGTAATATTGCAAACTAATTGCCTGTTAGTTCAGGTAGACTTACCCCCAGGAAGGAAGGAAGGTAGGTACAGGGACCAAATGTTTTGATAATTGTCCATCCCACCTAAAGCCAATTGCGACAGCTGTTGCTAAGAGGCCAGCTGACTGACTGCCTGCAGCCATTCCACTATATCAGGAATGTCAGTGGATCTCCATCTTCTGAGGAGCAGGCGCTTAGCCACTATTCTGACAGCAGCCACCCACCAAAGAAATGCAGATGAGCTGGGGATGTGTTGGGGCATAAGCCCTAGTACCATAATAGAGGGTGGGGGATTTAGCTGTACCTGTGCACGAGCATCCATCGTGATGGAATCACCAATGATATCTCTGCAGTTATCTCTAATACTATCCCAGTAGGGCTGTATCCTGGGGCATGTCCACAGGATGTGTAGGAGCATCCTCCCCGCCCCCGTGAGCCACACCTCTAGCTCTGATCGTGAGGTAGTACCCCCAAACTATTAACTGTGCAGGGGTCCTGTACAAGTGATGGAGGATTTTCAGCTGGAGTAAATGAACTTTAGTGTCACGGCTTGGTACTTGGGCTCTGTATCAACATACTGCCCACCCATTCTTTATGATTTGGATTTGAAGGCCTTCTTACCGTTTGGTGCTAGAGGGTTCATTTGGGACTAGGTCCCAATATAGATTTCCATTTAAACTGTCACTCCTCAAAAACATCTTATGGTCAAAAGCCCTTATTATATAGAGCTCCTCTGTTTTTTAATACTATCCCATCCAAAATAACAGATTGTACTGTCTGGTGCTTTAAAGCCCATCATAAACTTTGGCTCACAAACAAAAATTAATGTACCTGTGTAGTGTAGCAATTGCTGTTATGAAGTGTGTTTATTCTGTAGTGTCTATTTTATTGTCATTTTATTTTGTATGTGTAACTCCCCCACCAGTCCCCTTGTTTAACTAGCAGGGCTTCTCCTCTCATCACAAACGTCTAGGAGCAACAGAGGGGGGGGGTGGGGGTTTACATAACCAACACAAAGATATAACAGGAGAGAAGGATGGCCACCATTAGACTCAGTGGACCAGACTGTTATACAAAAACAGTCAACCAAGTGTGGCAACTACCTGGCACACAGCTGGTGGGACCATTTACCATGGCCAGCAACCCAGGTCCCTGAGAGAAAACGTTTGCTCACAATTATGCTAGATTTGCACTTCTGGACAGGGGCACCCAAGTAAATCCAGACACAGGGAAGCAATAACGATACTGTCCGAACCAGGTTGGGATTCTAGAGTGTGGCTTTTATTCACATAACGAAGTAGGAATAATCACAAAGCGAAGATGGACCCCCACGGGGCTACTCATACTGGTATTGCAGATTCTCCAGGGTACAGAAATTCCTGAATTCCCATTTAGCATAGGATGAAGAAACACAAAACAGCGAACGCTTTGGTTCTGAAATGGAAATTGGCACACACGGCTAGGTATTGGTACATATCCCATTGACTAGGCACACACGGCCAGTACTAGGACACTATCCTATATTTCATGAGGGAATGAAGGTGGTATACATGACTACAAAAGAGCACATCCAGGCTCAGAACTTCCAGAACCCACTATATTGGGGTAAACTAAGAGAAAACAACCCACATCCAGGGGTAACACTTTTCTCAGGCATTGGCCAGTTGCACTGAAGAAAAAGTAATAGGTGCCCTTCAGAACCTATTGAGGTAAACTGGTTACTCCAGATGAGGGGTCTCCCTCCTTTTGTTTCCAAGCTTATACTCAGCCATTCATCTGGTTAAGAACACCACACAACTGTAGAAACACTGTAGATGCTGTCTTGAAATGTATATCACATTTAACATCCTACACACACACACACACGCTTCTGAGGTGTCAGAAATTAAAAGTTCTGAACTTGGACAGTCACATACTGGACTCCAATGTAGGCAGACACTTTTAAAACAGAAAGTCTAGGTGGCAGAGTCCCTTTGTCAGAGAAATTCACCCCTGGGTATTACAGATGCTCCTGGGCTTATACAAAGAAATTGTACTCACAACAAATGAAGATGTCCAAGGCAGCTTCACCAACCAAAGGGATCAAGGGGATTGCCTCTGAATCCTGGAGTTCTCCCTCATCCCTTCTGGGATGGGGCAAAAGAAACCTTTTGACACAGGTCTCCACCACTTCAGAAAAACTTCTGTTGTTCTTCTTCTAGGGTGAGAACAAACTACCACAAAAACAAAAGGGGGGTAGCTCTTTGTCAGAGCTAAACTGAGGAGCTGCCCAGCAGCTGCAGCCTCCTTCTCAAACTCCACTCTACAGACTACTAACTCAACATTCCAATTCACTCTAAAGCCAACTGAACACTACGGCTTATGCTGCTGCGAGAGTTCCATGATTACATGATCACTCCAGTTCAGGTAAGACTGAAAACAGAGTGCAACAGTGAAACCCATTTATTTGGCATTTCACAAGCTGCCTTCCCTGGCTGCCACTGATTCTAACTGGGATTCTAGTAACCCCTTGGAACAAGGGGGTTACATATGTTTTTGTCAACTTGTCACCTGTGAAAACAGGCAGTTTTTGCTCATCTGGCTTACAAATATAAAAAACAAAAATGAAAAATGAAAGGGTATAGACGTATCTGGACCTGAATCCCTTAGGTTCTTATAAATACAGCCTGCCCTCCCTCTGGATTGTTTACCCAATTTTTGAATCATAGAGGCAGACTGTATGGAAGTAGGAATCTTGCTGGCAGAGCAGGGAGGCTTTCTAAGTGGGAGGTATCTCCAAACGCCTTGTCAAAAGACTGAGATAAATACCCAGGCATATGCAGATAACTCTTTCCTGGAGGGCATCCATCTGGAATGCTATGAATCCCTGCTTTCCTCCACTTGGCCCAGGGTATAGGATCTTTTCCAATGGTTAGCACATTGTTCTACCACATAGGGGCCAGTAGAAGGGGATTAAGGGAAATATGGAGACTACTTACCACTTTCTTCCAATATTTGACTGATATTCCCATGACAGGGTGTTCCCTTCGTAATGAGGGTTGGGGTGAGTACAGGGGAGTGAGGGGTGTTGGGGAACCTGATGCTGTTGCTTCCATCTGGACCCACTGAGGAGGAGGAGTACCTGAAGAGGTGGCAAACCACTTAGTCTCTTGTGCAGACATAAAGACCATGTGGTACCCTTTGAACCATAGGAGTCCCTAGTCTCCTAGTGACCAGTGTTTCCATAATTTGGCATGACTAAGTCTGGGAGGCTTGCCTTCACAGGGGAACCTCCTATGAGTTTGTCAAGCTTAACAAACTTGTTATCAGGTATGACAAGAGGGAAATGTGTGAATAGGCAGAGGACTTTGGGGCTGTCACCATTTTTACGGCCACAATTTTGCCAGTAAGAGGCATATGAAGTGATCCCCATCTATTCATAGCTGTGAGCAAGGCTTCCATAAAGGGACTGAGGTTCATTTTACACGTTTCACAAATAAGGGGTTATATGGATACCTAGATATGAGATGCCCTGTCTTGCCCATAGCCTGTCTACTTACTGGAAAAGTTCCTTCTTGCAAATGGGGTTCAATGGGTGGAGTTCTGACTTCCCTGCATTAATTTTTAACCTGGTGACTTGAAAGTGGAAAGTGAATATTTAGGGAGTGTGTTTGTGATAGGGGCATCTGCAAGAAGGATGAGAATATCATCTGCATAAAGCAGTACCCGTAATTCCTCTTCACTAGCAGAGATAGGTCTGGGTGTGATCTGATTGCTATCACCAAGGGCTTGATAGCCAGAAAAAAGAGGAGAGAGGGGAGGGGACAACCCTATTGGGTGCCTCTCTGCAGGGGGGAAGGAGTGTGAGAGGCATCCATTCATGAGGACCTTGGTCAACGAGTTTTGATAGAGAGTATGAACTTCAGCTAAGAAAGAAGGCACCACCCTTATCAACTGCATAATCTCAGATAGGGTTTCAGTGACTCTCCCTCTGCCTGTGTCACCTCACATGCCATGTGTATACAGATGACACAGTCATTTACATTGCCGACTTTTGCTGCAGCTGTGGAAGGTCTGCTCCAGCAAGCCTTCCACAATGCACTGCACTGGTTCCATGCCAACCAACTCCAGGTCACACTAAGAAAACAGTTTCCATGGCCTTTAGCACCAGCCAGGAACTGGCCAGTCTCTCACCCCTACCCATCTTCTCAATGCTGGATGACACCCCTCTTGAAGTAGTCCCCACCTTCAAGTACTTTGGTGTGGCACTAGATACCAGGCTGGCATTCTGTGCCCATATTGACACCATTCATGCCAAGCTGTGCCCCAAACTCAGTGCCCTGTACCGCAATAAGGACTGCCTTTCTCCCCAGGTATACCGGGAGCTGGTCAACAAAATGGTTCTCCCAGTTTTCAACTGTGCAGATGTGGTCTATGGCACCACCCCCTCCTCTTCCCTCACCAGACTGGATACCCTCTGTAATGCTTTCTGCTGCTTTGCTACCAACTCAACCTTTCATACTCATCATTGCTTCTTCTACTCTTCCCTTTCTATCCTGCCTCCCCCTGCATGTTGCCAGTCCCATTTTGCTTCCTTCGTCTCAAAATACAGATTTGGGTCCCTCCCATCTTACCTGTCCTCTCTCCCATCCCCTCTTCCTTCTGCTCCTTCCACTCCAGGGATCCTCGCACCTTCTCCCTTCCCTACCAACACTCCTCTGTTGGGCAGTCTGCTTTCTTCTATTGTCTCCCCTCTCTCTGTCTCTGGAACCCACTCTCCTCCTCCTCCTCCTTCCACTTCTACCCCTCACTCACAGCCTTAAGACACCAGCTAAGTCTTCTCCCTGCTCCCTACTGGTCCTGCTAATCACCCACCTGACCATTACCCAGCTCCTGACCTTCCATCCTGCAAATGCCCCTCCCCCCATGATTTTGGCTCTTACCAGTAAACTGCAACTGTCTGTTTTAACTCATCTGTAATTAGAGACGTGCGAAATCGGAAATATCTGCTCTGCGAAAAGCTTTGTGAATTTTTCTCATTTCATGGAGTTGATCTGGGACAAGGCCCAACTTTGCCCCCAAAAAAATCCACAAAATGCAGAGTTTGAAAACTCCACTGCTAGAGTTTGAACTCTGCCAGCAGAGTTTGGCAGTTTTTGAATACCTAGTGCCGCCCCACATCAAAAGAACTTCCTGGTGTCTAGTGGTCCCCTTCCACTGATAGCCCCCGATATAAAATGTAATCCCCCACACTGATTACTGGCCTGTTTAATTTCCTGGTGCCCACTGGTACCCCCCCAGCCAATCGTCGGCCCATTATTAAATTAAATTCCCATATCCCCCACCAATCACTGTGCACCAGCCTGACTGTCATATAAGATCCCTGATGTCTGTTGTTTCCACCTGGCTGACTGCTGGCTCATTATTAAATTAAATCCAAGGTACCCTCCGATCACCAGGTGCCAGACACACAGACACAAATTCCCCTGGTGTCTGGTGGACTCCCTCCCAATACCCATCCCCAAATGTCCACTCCCTGGTGTCTAGTGGACTCTCCACCCCTGCAGGTACTTCCCCACCATGCTCACCCCACCTCAACTCCAAGTGGACAACCAGCATAGCCCTTCACTCTCCTCTATGGCTAGCTAACCAACTGAGCTCTCTGTGAATGAGCACATGCTTGTACAAGTACACGCTAATCCATTGATAGTCAGGCCAGCTTGTGGTCATTCTTTGATATTCTTGGGAGTGCAGAGAAGAGCAGAGGGCTGCTCCAGTCATCATCGGGGGTGCATAATGGGTGGAACAGCATTGTGGACCCCTCCTGGGGTCCACAATGCTGTTTCCCCATCTGCCCTCCCCAGGGACTGGAGCAGCCCTCACTCTTTTCTGCTCCCTAAAACATCGAGAATGACTGCGAGCTGGCGGTGAGCCAGTGCGTGCTTGTGCAAGCACACATTCGTGAGCTTAGTCAGGTGACTGGCTATGGAGGAAAGTGGAGGACTGTGCCGGTCACCTGCTCAGGGTCAGGGAGGGGGGGGAATGGGGTTGTGGGACAGTACATGCAGGGGTGGGGGATGGGGAGTGCACAAGACACTGGGGAGTGGACTTTTGGGGAAGGGGGTAGGGAGGGGGCTCCACTAGAAACCAGGAAAATTTGTGTCTGTGTTTGGTGCCTTATGTGGAGTACCTTTGATTTAATTTGACAATGGGCTGGCAATCAGCTGAGGGGACCACTGGACACCAGGGATGTTATTATATGGCAGTCGGGCCAGTGCCTGGCAATCGGGGGGGGGGGAGCTTGAGATTTCATTTGACAACGGGCCAGCAATCAACCTGGGGGGTGGGGAACACTAGACACCAGGGATGTTATTAGTTCTATGATAATCGGGCCGGCCCTCATTGATTGGTGGGAAGGGGAATTTAATTTAATATTACAACAGGCCAGCGATTGGCCTGGGGGGACCTTTAGAAAGCAGGAAATTGAATGGAGGGGGTCCCAATCACCATTTCCAACTTCTCCTTGCTTTAGTTTTTTTTTAAGTGCAATATGCACTTAAAAAAAAAAAAACCTAAGCAAGGCATAGTTACAAATGGAGAATTTTTAACTAAAGGGGGCAACTTCGTGAAATGGCACACAGATGCCGATTTGGTGGATTCATGGGAAATTTGCCTGTGAATTAAAACTTCGCTACATTTCTATCTGTAATGACGAAGCACTGTCACTTTCCTCAACAAGCACCATGCACTTTACTTAGCTCTTGTCTACAATGTACATTGCCCTGTAAGCTAATTTTATGTCACGTCCATTTGTCATGGCATTGTTCATCTGCTTGTTTTATACTCTGTTACTGCACTTTGTAATTTATCATTGCAACTGTATTTTATGGCTTGATGTAATTTTGTTATTCTGTACTTCCCGTTCCTTCTTACCCAGCTCGCAGCTGGAAATAAGAATCCAGCTCAGGTTTTGGTAACCAATTTTTAAATAAGTAAATAAAAACCAGTACCCCCACTCCACCGAATCAAAGGCTTTTTAAAAGTCCGTGGTAAGGGCAGCTAGTGCAGTGGGGGAACCCTTGCCCAAATGATGGAGGTAAATCAAAGACTTCAACTGATCGGAGCCTAGTCTCCCTTTAATAAAGCCCATCTGAGAAGGATGTATAAGATGGGGGATCCCAGAATTTAAGCAAAGATTTTAGCATCTGCAGTGATTAGCGATATCGGCCTGTAACTGCTGGGGGTGGTGACACTCATGCTTTTCTTCAGGAGCACCATTATTACTGCTTCCTGTGTTGAGGGAGGTAATGACTGCCATGCTATTGCTTCCTGGAACACCTGCAACAAGACTGGTGACACGTCTGTAACTGTAACCTGGCACAGGTCCACCAGGATCCGTTCCCCTCCTGGAGATTTATTTTTCGTCATGCTTAAAATGGCCTTTTGGACTTCCTCTACCTGTAGTGTGTAATGGGGCATCTAGCTGAATGCATTTGGGGTGCCTACAGATGAGGCTATTTAAGAGACGGGAGGAAACCTCTCAGTGAACCGCTGTAACTGCTCTTAATCCCCTTCCCCCTCCACACTCTCTCCCCCTCCATCTCTTGTCCTTCTCATTTCTTCCCTCTATTTTATCTCTTTCCTCTTGCCTTCCTAACTTGCTAACCCCTGATGTGTCTGTAGTACTTTTTACCTTGTCTGCACTTATGCCATTAACCGATGGCACTTCTGAATGTAAATTTTGTATCATATGCATTGGAGCCACTGGTTTCTCAGCCTGTATTTTGTAATCCTGACTGTGTCTCCTTGTTCACTGTATTATTGCACCTTATATTATACACTGTATTACACCTTGTGTTATCCCTGTACAGCGTTCTGTATTCTCTGTTTGACGTGGAACCTCTGTAAAGGAGCCTCTGGCTCAGAGGTATTTCTGAACTTCAAATAAATAAAAAATTAAATCACTAATATGGGATGCAGAAGAGGGGTCTGATGATTAGTAGAGGGAACCATAAAAGTCTCCCATTACCTTGTTGAGATTTTTCTGACAGGTATGAAGTCTACCCTTGCATCTCTTACTGCAGGGATGTATCTCTCAGCTTTCATTTTGTGCAGACGATAGGAGAACACTTTACTAGATTTTTCTCCCCCTCCTAGTACCTATGGTGTATCCATTGCAGTGCTGCTTCGGCCTTGTAGGTGTAATGCATATTGAGCTGTATGTGTAGATTAACTAACTCAGTAGTGGGCAACTGGGGACTGATTTTTGTAAGCCTTTCTGCATATTTTAACTTGGCTTCCAGGGTTCAGACCTCCTCTTCCCTCTGTTTACACCTGTGTACAGAGTCACCTATAATTCTGCCTGTTAGGTAAGCCTTGTAAATCTCCCATAAGGTACTTTGGGACCCCTTCCCCGTGTTATTATTTTCCAAGTAACTTAGAGCTTCTCCTTGACCCAGGGTAAACATTTAGGATGCCAGGGGAGGGGGAGGGGGCTCTAAAGGGCAGTTTGAAGAGTGGGTATTTTTAGGGCCTCAGAGAGTGACATGGAGATTGTGGCATAGTCAGATATACAAATGAAGTGTATCTTGTCTGCAACTGCCTACTGTGTAATCCCTGGGGAGAATAGCTACAGGTCAGTCCTGCTCAAGGACTGATAAGGTGCAGAGTAGTCAGTGTACTCCTAGTCCAAGGAATGGAAGAGACACCTATGTCTGTAAGTGTAGCCCCCCCCCCCACCAATTTGGGGCTTACCTTAAGTGTCTCCCAGGGCTCCAGCAATGACCACTGCCAGGCAGATGTCCAGCAGAGATAGTAAATCCATGGTTATTTGGTAAATCCTGTTGATCTGTGTGAGAGTGCCATGGTGTGCCTCCGCGCCTGTCCCTTTAAGGCTATAGCAGTGTGTATGCAGTAAATGCTCTGGGCTGGGTCTGAGCACTTCAGAGTGTGCAACCGGCCCGGCACCGTCTTGATTTGCTCCACTCTGCAGTCAGTAACAAAGCACAGGGAGCTCTAACTAGAACTGTAAATATTTATTTCTAACTTGTTGTTATATTTAAATTAGAGTGCTTTTTTAACCTGCCTTTATTGCAGCTTATGCATCCAGATGGGAGCTACCATGTTTGGTCCAGGACTTCCAGGAATTTGGAACAATTGGGACACAAGGGACCTCGAGGGGTCCTTAGCTCAGGTGTCTCATGGGGAAGAAGCTGTTGTTCTTGAAGTTTTTAAGGCTGGCAACAAAATTAACAAATGGGAGCACCAGAACTGTGATTGACAGCTCCCCTAGCCAACCAGAACCCAGAAAAAACAGACTAGTTTAAGAACTGTTAAGACAAAGGGGCAGTTGCTGTTGGAGCTGAGACAGTGAGCAGCTCAAGCCATCAAGAGGCGGCTCCAGGAAGGGAGCTGAAGAGAACTGGTAGGGAAAGGCCTGACTTGCCTTCCTGTTATTGTTTCCAGCATTGGACTGCCTAATAGCAGTAAACGGACTAATCCGAAAACTAACTGTAGCTGTGGCAGTTAGCCCCGAGACTCTGAAGAGTGCAGTTTGAGCTATTGGACTGAGAGGAGATTCTGTGGAGTGCTCGGCCCAAGAACTGTGGTCCGAGACTGTTTCTACAGACTAAGAGGTTTGCTCAATGAATCGACTGCAATTGCGAACTGACCTGAAACTGATTTGAGAAACAGAGATGTGAATGTTGTTTCCATTAAACATGCTGAATGTTTATAGTGGGTCAATGCCTACTGTCCAGGGACTCCTGATTGCCAGAAAGGAGCCTACCTTTACGAGTGACCAAACTGCTTGCCAGCTGGAAGTTGTCACCAGTAAACAAACTGAACTTTGCCAAAAGTGTTTATCCAGCTTTGGGTTCATGCCAAACTCAGCCCAACCTGACTATTCTTGCACCAGTTACTGATTTCTTGGTGAGAAACCAGCTTGGGGATCCAGCTCCTGTGCAGCAAGAATTCGCAAGTTGCGGCCACCTGGAGGGAAAGGCCATGAAGCGGAGGTGAGTCATGCAGGCCCAGCTTCCCCTTGCTCTTCAGTGCTCTGCAACAGGTCTTCACATTGCCAGGCCATCTTCTTCCAACTGGTGTCATAAGTAAACTCAGGGTAGCTCCCTGCAACCTTTCTTTAAATCATTTTGTGGTACCATCTGATTCCATCTGTGTGTTACAAGGTTACATTGGACTGGGCCAACCAGCTGAGGATACAAATAGCCAAGGATTTTGTTATTGCACATTTAACTGCCTTGCTTTCACCAAGGGCCCCAACAACAGCTGCAACCCCAGGCAGTGATCCGGCTAGCCACCAACAGTCTGGGTAGCCAGCAGCTGCAAGACTGTATAATGGAACTGAATGCATGCCTGCAAAGTTCCTTGGTTTAAATCCAGTATATTAATCATTCATCTAGATCTGCCCCTTCCCTTGTTCAAATCCCCCTTAATAAATTGATTGGCTTGTTTCATTGTTACATTGCCTCATGAATATCTCTTTGTCTGTGTGAAGGTTAATGTGCTTTGGGAAAACACATTTAAAAGTGCATGTCTATGGGACACTCCTATACCTGGTTAACATTTATGCCCTAAATGAAGGAGCTTCACATTTTTTCCATAGCATTTTCGGGAAAATGGCAACATTACCTCCAGGACAGATAATTTTAGGGGGAGACTTTAATTGCGTACGTCTCCCCAATCTAAATAGATCCTCAGGATGTACAGCCACTAACAAAGCTGCCACTGCAACACTTAAAGCACTGATGCAGGAAATGGGGATGGAGGAAGTTTGGAGGGCTCAACATGGAACAGAGAAAGATTCCACTTTTTTTTCAACAGTCCAAAACTCATACTTCAGGAAGGACTTTTTTATGACCCAAATAAATCAAATGTTTACATTAACTAACTCCAGGATTCATGAGATGACAAACACAGATCATGCCCTGATCTCAGTGGTGCTGAATGTGGGGATGACCCACTTAGGAAATCTTGGCGGTTAAATGTGTCACTACTAAATGACAAAGAACAAGTCAGGAAACTTAAAACTGTTATCAAATAAGTATATATCACACAGCCAAATCAGACTTGTGCAGCACGGTTCAGGTGGGAGGCAACTAAAGCAGTAATTAGTGGGGAACTAACTGGTTGTGCAGCAGGTTAAAAAAAAATTAGCACACCTAACACAATCATGGCTCTTACAGTTGATTAAGGATCTAGAGATAGAACATAAAAAAGACCCCAAAGATAATGATTTAAAGATTAAGTTAGAGCAGGCAAAGGAGAAGCTTCATAAATTTGAGGAACGTATGGCAGAGGGCGTTCTTCGGTTTTTAAACTGCAAATACCAAGAAACGGGGGGGAGGGCAGCTAAATTATTAGCTTTTTGATTAACAAAGTCAATAGCAGATAGAACAATTTCATATATTACTAGTGAAGACAGCCCAGGGGAAAATCATGTTACACCCAAAAAAATAGCTGAAGCTTTTAGAAAATATTATAAAACATTATATCAGGAGGATAAAGATCCAGACAAGGTTCAAGACCAAACAAAAACGTTCTTAGAGACTCTAAAATTACCCAAATTAAGTGAGAACTTTAAACAACAGTTGGATAACCCCATATCTCAGGATGAAGTGATAGTAGCAACTAAGGATTTCAAACAAGGGGAGGTACCGGGTCCAGGTGACTACAGTATAGAATTCTATAAAACTTTTCAAGATGTCTTGGCTTCTATTTTAACAGATGTGTTTAATACATGTTTAGAAGATAAAGCCATACCCCATATCTGGAAGGATGCTCTCATATCTGTTATACCTAAACCTGGTAAGCAAACAGATAGATGCTCAGCTTTCAGTCCAATTTTATTCTTGAATCAGGACATGAAAATGTTAACTAAAATACTGGCCAAGAGATTGCAAATTCATATTATGGCTATAATTCACCCAGACCAGACAGGATTTATTCCTGGTAGGCATCTTATAGATAACATGCGCAGATTGTTAAACGTGATGACCCAAAAATACACCAGCTCAACCCCCCAGTTGGATATTTTTATGATGCAGAAAAGGCCTTTGACCGTCTAAATTGGCCATATTTACAGACGGTTATGAAACACATTGAGATAGGGGACAGTTTTTTGTCATGGCTAAAATTATTATATGATGGCCCCAAAGCCAGAGTCCATGTAATTGGAACAATATCAGATTATTTCACTATTGAAAGAGGCACCTTTTCACCCCTGCTATTTGCAATTAGTATTGAACCACTGGCTACAGCTATCCAGCAAACAGAAATGATTAAAGGTATTAAAGTGGGGGGAGTGGACAATGAGGTTTCTATGTATGCGGATGACACCTTGGTATATATCTTGGGTCCGGTGGCCTCTCTTCCACCCCTGCTAAGTTTAATAGATAGCTTTGGGAAAATTTCAGGCTTTAAAGTAAACACAGAAAAAACAAAAGGGTCATAAATATCCGGTCCTTTAACATCACACATCATAAATCTCATTCACTATAAACGATAAAAGAAAAAGTGCGGTATCTAGCAATTCGGATCCCCCGTAGGTTAAACTTACTGTTTAATTACAACTATGGTACATTAATACAGGAAGTGTGTAAGGACCTGAAAAGATGGGAGGTGTTACCTCTAAGTTTTGCTGAATGAATACACTCTATTAAAATGAATATACTACTGTGTTTTTTGTTCTTGATTACCACACTCCCAATCCCATTTTTAAAGAAAGATTGGTTACAATTTAAGAAAAAAATAACACAATTCATATGGGCGGGAAATAAACCGTGGATTAAGTGGCAGCTCTTTACTGCCCCTAAGCTAAAAGGGGGATGGGCACCGCCAAATTTTCTAAAATATTACCAAGTGGCATAGATTCTGCCCATCCTTCAAATGTTGAATAAAGATTATGGCACCAGTTGGGTGGAAATGGAGGAAGGGGCATGCATCTTTCTGCCTCTGAAGGTCTCTAACATTTCAAATGCTATCTCAAATTACCAACCCATGGACAAAACTCACCCTAAAAGTTTGGTTACAAACTATGCAGACTTGGGAAATACCAGCTAGAATTTGGAGATATATCCCTTTAAAATACTTATCAGCTCTGATGGGTCAACCTGGAGGTCTTAGTTTTGTGCAATGGGAAAGGCAATGACTCGACTCGGTCTCTAACCTAGTAACTACTGAAGATATCATAGTCACATTAGACTCTTTAGTTAAGGAAAATGGGTTACCTAGGTTACCTAGGACTGCCTTCAATAAATATTTGCAATGTAGACATTTTCTAAATGAAGAAAATTTAGTAGATAATATTATCGGGGAATTACCAGCTGGATTAATATTAACTAGAAATAGAAGTTCTACTACAGCCGCTAAACATTTTATTGCACAGATATATGTTCTTCTACAGGAAGGGGAAGGGGATATCAATAGGGAATACATACAAGACAAATGGGAACAAGAGGTGGGATATGCAATACCTCGAGATCTTGGGGAAAAATATGGGAAGGGGTGCATAAAACTGTTTATTACATCACATGGAATGAATACCATTGGAAAATCTGGACACGATGTTTTATAACACCAGTTATCTCCAAACACTACATGAGATGCTCCACAGAAGATTGCTGGAGAAAATGTGGAAACAGGGGAAACCATCATCATATTTTTGGGGCCTGCCCAGTCATACAATTCTGGACTAATGTCCAAAGAATTTTAGAGAAAATTTTATTTCTACAATTTACGCTTCCATTTGAAAATTTGATATTAGGATTACCACCTTCTGAAATTAAGAAATCAGATCAAAAATATCTGATTTAAATATTAACAGTAGCAGTTAATAAGGCAGTGACCCAGAAATGGATGAACATAAACCCTCCTGAAATTACACAATGGTGGCAAATCATTTACAAAATTAAAGATATGGAAGTGACTACAGCAAGGCTGAATCTACAGCTTGCGAAATACAATGTTAGATGGTTGCCCCTTTTTTCCTATATTGAAGAAACAGAAAACATACCCATTTTGAAACAATATCTGAAATAGTTGCATGGAAACATGGCAAATTCTATTTTATTGTAATTTGATAGAGAACTCTCTCTCACACCCAAAGCAAAAAAGAAAGAACAAACAAACTGAATGAATACATAACAGCTGAAGTATTATGGGTTTCTGTTACTTTTTATTGTCAAGTAGTTGATAGGACTGAAGGAGCCGAGTGAATCTGAGAAATGTTGCTCATGGCTTGATGTATACATTGTTGTCAAAGGAAGATGGACTTTCAGATATGGAGAGTTACCTGTAAGTAAACAAAACATAGATTAATTTAGGCTTACAGACAGTTTATGAGACCCTATCTGGAGTACTGCGTCCAGTTCTGGAGACCCCATCTCCACAAGGACATAGACAGGATAGAGGCAGTCCAGAGAAGGGCAACTAAAATGGTGCAGGGTCTGCAAGAGAAGCCATACGAGGAGAGTCTAAGGGAGCTCAATATGTATACCCTTGAGGAAAGGAGGGAGAGGGGGGACATGATAGAAACTTTGAAGTACCTCAGTGGATTCAACAAAGTCCAAGAGGGTAACATCTTTCAGAAAAAGAAATGTGCAAGAACAAGGAGACATGATTTGAAGATAGAGGGGGCAGTTCAGGGGCAATATGAGGAAGTATTTTTTCACAGAGAGGGTGGTTGATGTATGGAACCACCTTCCTGAGGAGGTTGTGGGGTCTAAAACTGTGAGAGAATTCAAGAATGCATGGGACAGACATAAGGCAATTTTTGTGGGGCATAGGAAGAAATAGGCTGTTGTTTAACTAGGATCTGCAGCTTATCCGGTAGGTAGGGAATTGGGCAGACTAGGTGGGCCAAGCTGTCCTTATCTGCCATCAAAGTCTATGTTTCTAGCTATGTTTCTATTAATAACAGAGAACTTTTACTATGTGAATCTCCTTTAGATATGCCTAGATGTGTTTTACGGCAATGTGAAGTATCAATTCATGATTCATTGTAATTTTTTTTGTTTTAGAACTGAATGTTGTTAATTAAAAATGAATAAAATATACAAATTCAAAAAAAGGGCATGTCTGTATTAAATACTGTTTTACAGGGGTTCTGGGGACTTGCTGAAGACCAGACCTTTGTGGTAAGTGCGAGGGGTGTGTGCATATTACTAGCGCTTATTTCTAACTGTGTGTTAACTGCCTTGAAGGGTTGTTCCCTAGTACAAGGTAGTTGGTCACAGGGTGGGTTTGTGGGTGGTTATAGCTTCCCAGAGGGCTATACCAGGTTAGGTAAACACCTCCACATACTTTACTCTGGGTGGAGGCACCAAAATATTGAACCCAGGCCCCTCAACCTGTTGTCAGAAGTACAGGCAGGGGTAATAACCCTAGAGTTAGCACCACCTAGGGGTTACATCTTTGGAGGCACTACTGGGATTAGCACCCCCTAGTGGCCAAAATACAAAATTGCCGTTACTTGTTAATTTAGCACCAAAATCAACATGGAGAACCCCGCCAAGGCTAAATTTGAAATGCCCCTAAATAAAATGGCTATGCACTGCCTGTTGGGGTGGAGTCAGGTGGAAAATGTTAATACCCACCAATATAAGCCTAAGCCAACCCATGATGCATTGTATCAACTTAAACAGTCGGGAACCAGTGTGTTCTGCTACCATTGAGGAAAAGACGGGCACATAAACAAAAAGTGCAAATCTAAAAAGGATCTAGAAAGGGTGGTCCATATGCTAATTGCTGAAAAGCATTCTAAGTCACGTACTTTTCATAACCACCTCTACTAAGAGAAAGTGAGGAACACAATGATGAATCTTTGTTGGAAGCCAACATATCTGGGCCTAGTGATCCTGATCTCAACTCAGAAAGTATTGCTAATTCTAAAAGTGCCAGCAGTGTGCTAAATGACTTAAATTTCATTGAAGTACCACTTACTGATGAACCAGAGTCTACAGAACAAGCAAATGCAAGTGCTACTACAAATACAAGTAATACTTCCAACTCTGAACGAACAGAAAGTGCAAAGGTGCCCCTTCTTGCAGAAGCTGCTTTGTAAGTGGACAACAAGCTGGGAGTCATGAACCCGAATGCAAATGTTAAAAGGATTGTGCCTGTGCCCCTTTCACCTAGACGATCTGAACGTGTTGTCAAGCTTGTAGTACGCCTTACTTATGACTCTCCAGGAGAACCTGTAGATCTTCCTATGAATGTGATTCATAAAGGTGTTAATATTACAGCTAATTCCCTTCCTAAGATAGCATACACTGCAGCTGCTAAGTTAGTGATAAAACCCTCCAACCAGTATACCCGTAGTCATTTTACAAAAGTCCCAGAGCTAGCTGACAAATTCGGATTACCAGCCACGTGGGTTAGTGTACAAAGAGTGGTACAGACAAGTGTAATGCATATAACTAACAGATAGTATGAGATGAAAGATGCAATGTTTGGAATGAAAATGTAATTGTTTAACTGATACCAGTGTTTATAGAAATGCTAGTTACAAGTAAAGCATGCTTATTACAAAAGTTAACAATGCAACTGCACAGTAATGTATATAGTAATTTATGGTTGCAACCTGTATATGGTGAAGAACAGTATTATATTAAGTGAAAATGGGTGTACAGACGTGATGTGGATGCCAAGTTTCCTAGGCAGGGTAGGGTGTATCCCTCCCACCCCCACCAATTCGGGGCTTACCTTTAGTGTCTCCCAGGGCTCCAGTAATGCCCACTGCCAGGCAGACATCCTGCAGAGATAGTAAATCCATGGTTATTTGGTAAATCCTATTGATCCGTGTGAGAGTGCTGTGGTGCGCCTCCGCGCCTGTCCCTTTAAGGCTATAGCAGTGTGTATGCAGTAAATGCTCTGGGTTGGGTCTGAGTGCTTCAGACCTCATGACCAGCCAGGTGCTGTCCTGATTTGCTCCACTCTGTGGTCAATAACAAAGCAGAGAGAGCTCTAACTAGTACTATAAATATTTATTTCTAACTTCTTGTTATATTTATATTAGAGTGCTTGTTTAACCTGCCTTTATTGTAGCTTATGCATCCAAATGGGATCCACCATATTTGGTCTGGAACTTCCAGGAATTTGAACCAATTGAGACACAAGGGACCTTGATAGGTCCTTAGCTCAGATGCCTCATGGGAAAAAGCTGTAGTTCTTGTAGTTTCTTAAGGATGGCACCAAAACTGACAAATGGTAGCACCAGAACTGTGGTTGACAGCTCCCCTAGCCAAACAGAACCCAGAAAAAACTGACTAGTTCAAGAACTGTTAGGAGAAAGGGGCAGTGCTGTTAGAGCTGAGAGAGTGAGCAGCTCAAGCCATTGAGAGGCAGCTCCAGGAAAGGAGCTGAGGAGAATTGGCAGAGAAAGGCCTGACTTGCCTTCCTGCTATTGTTTCCAGCACTGGACTGCCTGATAGCAGCAAACGGACTAATCCAAAAACTAACTTTAAGCTTTGGCAGTTAGCCCCGAGACTCTGAAGAGAGCAGTTCTAGCTACTGGACCGAGAGGAGCTTCTATGATCATTTGGCCTAAGAACTGTGGTCCAAGACTGTTTCTACAGACTAAGAGGTTTGCTCAGTGAATTGACTGCAATTGCGAACTGGCCTGAAACTGATCAAAGAGGTAGAGACGTGAATGTTATTTCCATTAAATGTGCTGAATGTTTATCGTGGGTCAAGGCCTACTGACCAGGGACTCCTGATTGCCAGAAAGGAGCCTACCTTTACGAGTGACCAAACTGCTTGCCAGCTGTAGGTTGCCACCGGCAAACAAAATGAACTTTGCCAAGAGTGTTTGTCCAGTCTTGGGCTCATGCCAAACTCAGCCCAAACCAACTATCTTTGCACCAGTTACTGTTTTCTTGGCAAGAGACCAGCGTGGGGATCCAGCCCCTGCTCAGCAAGAAATTGCAGGTTGCAACCACCTGGAAGGAAAAGGTCGTGAAGCAGAAATGAGTCATGCAGGCCCAGCTTCCCCATGCTCTTCAGTGTTCTGCAACAGGTCTTCATACTGCCAGGACATTTTCTTCCAACTGGTGTTATGAGAAACTCAAGGTAGCTCCCTGCAACCTTTCTTTAAATCACTTTGTGGTACCATCTGATTTTGTCTGTGTGTTATAGGGTTGCATTGGAATGGGCCAACCAGCCGAGGATACAAATAGCCAAGGGTTTTGTTATTGCATGTTTAACTGCCTTTCTTTCCACCAAGGGCCCCAGCAACAACTGCAACCCCTTGAAATGATCCAGCTAGCCACCAACAGTCTGCATACCCAGCAGCTGCAAGACTGTATAATGGGACTGAATGCATGCCTGCAAAGTACCCTGGTTTAAATCCAGTATAGTAATCATTCATCTAGATCTGCCCCTTCCCTTGTTCAAATTCCCTTTAATAAATTAATTGGTTTGTTTTATTGTTACATTGCCTGACGAATATCTCTTTTTCTGGGTGAAGGTTAATGTGCTTGGGGAAAACTCATTTAAAAGTGCATGTCTGTATTGAATACTGTTTTACAGGGGGTTCTGGGGGACATGCTGAAGATCAGACCCTGGTGGTATGGTGGTAAGTACGAGGGGTGTATGCATATTATTAATGCTTATTTCTAACTGTGTGTTAACTGCTGTGCAAGGTTGTTCCCTAGAACGAGTTACTTGGTCACTAGGTGGGTTTGTGAGTGGTTATATCTTCCCAGAGGGCTATACCAGGTTAGGCAGACACCCCCCACATATTTTACTCTGGGTGGAGGCACCAAAATATTGAACCCAGGCCCCTCAACCTGTTGTCAGAAGTACAAGCAGGGATAGTAACCCTAGAGATAGTGCCACCTAGGGGTTACATAAGAGTGTACTCCTTCATAAGCTGCTTAAGGGCTTTCCTCGCTGTGTGATGTGATTCCACCCGGGAAGCAGTGCGATCCAGGCTAGGCCCCAAGGTGAAGTTAAATTCTCCCCATATTAGAGTCAGTGCAGAAGGGGATTTGAGAGTTCCCAATTCCTGACTGAGCACATGAAAAAATCCAGGGTCATCTGCATTAGAAGCATAAATATTAACTACATGTATAAGGCATTCAGGGGTTTGCACCCAAGCGATAACCCATCTTGCCTCTGTGTCCATCCTAAATTACTCTGTCTTCCATTTAAGGGACTTATGAAGCAAAACTGTCACCCCCCGGCCCTTTTTGGGGTTGAAGCAGAGCTATGTACTTCTGCTCCTACCCATTCCCTGTTCAGCTTGGTAGCCTGTATTGACCAAAGGTTGGGCTCCTGGAGGAATGCCACATGAGTATATAATTGTTTTCAAATGTGTTAATATTTTTTCCACTATATTGGAGAGTTAATCCCCCATTGATTGCATGACATGAGGATTAAATCAGCCATTTAAATGATTATGGGGGGTAATGTATTGTGGTTTGGATAACACCGTAACGTTCTGTTACCTTCCGCAGGATTGTCAGTTAGTGGTAACCCCACTCATTCTGCTGTATGGCAAACACTTACAATGGCCTTCCTCCTAGGTTCCTTCTTACACCGTGCATACTGAAATAAAATATCATAAACAAGCCATTGTACTACTAACTGTAAACTCCCAGCAGGGGCTAACTGAATTCCTAGTAACTTATACCAACTATATGCATGACTGCCCCTCCCCCACCAAACATCCCTGTGCCATCAACCACACAACTATGTAGAACACTTTATAGGTGGTACTTGCTGTGAACCATGAATACATCCCCCCTCCTATTTGTTGCACATGATAAGTAGTCCGTAACAAAACCTCTCCCTCCCCTGGCTAGAACCCCCTGAAAATGGCATCAGGGCAGCTGTCAGGGGCAAGGCTGAAATGAGACAGCCAGTCTTTACCAGAGAAAGGGTCCAGAATGGGCTAGAAGGCCTAAAGGTAGATAAGGCCCAGGGCTGGATGGGATGCACCCAAGGGTGCTCAAGGAACTAGCAGAGGAACTGACTGAACCCCTAGAAGGACTATTCAACACCTCAGTTCAGACAGGAGTAGGTCTGAAAGACTCTAAGGTAGCAGACATAGTCCCACTACTCAAGGGGGAGAAAAGAAGCAACTGAGGAATTACAGCGTGAGTTTGTGGCAGGCAGGTCTTGTCAGACCAACTTGATAGTTTTCTGTGACTGGGTAACAAAGGTGATAATGAGCCATGCTGTTGATTTAGTCTACTTTGATTTCAGCAAGGTTTTCAACTTGGTGTCACACAGAAGATTGCTGAGGAAGCTGGAGTACCTGGGAGGGGCTAGGGACATAGTTAAATTGATGGGAAACTGGTTAAAGGAGAGACAGCAAAGGGTGGTGGTAAACAGGATCAAACCAGAAGTGAGAGTGGTCATGAGTGAGGCGCTACAAGGATCTCTCCTGGGTCCCACCCTCTTCAATATGTTCAGCAGTGACACTGGAGTGGGCAGCTGAGGCTAGGTGTGTCACTTTGCAGATGACACAAAGCTCTGTGGTAGGGTAGATAGCGACAAAGAAATCAGGGAGCTGCAGAGAGCTCTACAAAGGCTAGAGAGGTGGTCTAAAGTTTGGCAGAAAAGGTGCAAGGTTATGCACCTAGGGAACAAAAACTTCAGGACAGAGTACTAAATGGGAGGAGTAAAACTAAGCACTACTACAAACGAAAGAGATCTGAGTGTCATCATTAGTGACTCAAGTTCCTTAAACAATCAAGCCAGTGTAACAAGGCCTATAATAAGGCTAATTGGATACAAAGGTCTATACAACGTGCAATAGAAGCTATAAGGTAGTTTGTCCATTGTGCTCCATTAGTTGTAATAATTAAATTTTTTTAACTTGACTGATGTAATCACCTAACCTTTTTGAACTGATTTTTATCTCTACTTGCAAAGATCTCAATTAACAGTGAGTTCCAAGGGTATATTACTCTTTGGGTGAAATAATATTTTCTTTTGTTAGTGTTGAACCTTTTTCCACAGATTTGTAGTGTGTGCCATCTGATGTTATTTATACTGTGCTTAGATTTGAAGTTCATTTCATTAAAGGACTAAGTTTTATTAATAATACCAGATTTGAGGAGTAAGTCTCCATGATGTCTCATTTTTTTAAGTGACATTAGATTTAGTTCTATCAGTCTGTCCTTGCATGGAGTGTTTTTTCAGGGTGATGATGGTTTTGGTGGCTCGTCTTTGTATTTTTCTATTTCATTTATGTCCCACTTTTTATAGTGGCATCAAAACTACGTGGCATTGTTAAGATGGGGGCGAAATATGCCCTGTGCAGCAGAAAAATAACTTTGATGTGGATGTTCCTTTTTATGGCCCATAAAATTCTATTAGCATGTGAGATCGCTGCATTACTCCGCCCAGTGTTCTCTAGATCTTGTGTAACCTGTGACTCCCTGGTCTTTTTTGTGCATGGTAGATAAAAGTGTTGTGCCACACAATATGCATTTTTTTGTTTCAAACTTTATTTTATTGTAGGCCGGTACACTGGAAAACCTCATAGAGGTGGGAAATACATCTGTGTTTGCTTATTACAAAGAATAAAATAAGACCACGTGTCATCATTCCACTACACTGAAAGAGAGTAAAAGCAGAATCTAAAATTATTACATTGTAAATACATTCTAAATACAGGAATGTGCGTAGATCCCAGCAGATTCTTTTTCCATTCTAGGTTTTAAACTTATTGATAATTTAGGACAGAGTGACATAGGCTTAGTGTGGCAAGGAAACCAACATATACTAAACACATAGACAGCTAAGAATGGTCGGCTATCAAATATTCTGGTGAATTATCCTAGCTAGTCCTGGCTACTTCTTCCTAAATTTCAGGGAACCACCCCTGGGAGATGGCATGTTCTAAAGGTTCCCATATTGTATTTTACTTTTCCTCTCTGCCTGTCACTCTATATTGGGTATGTTCCAATTTCATAGAATTCAGAAGGCTTCTGACCCATTCTGTTATCGTAGGGAACATATCTTGGCACCAATGACGGGCGATTATCTGTTTTCCTATTGCCATACCCAAGGCCGATAGGGGGTGATCCAGCCCCCTGACATTCCGAGATATTCCAGAAAGACCCAAAATTACTTTGCGAATACCCATCAATTGTGAATCTTGAATGTTTTTTTGCATTATATTTACCACTCCTCTCCAAAAGTTCTGTATTACTGGACAGTCCCAAATTAGATGAATAAAACTACCCTTACCCACTTTACATTTGGGGCAAATCTCTGAACATTCTGGGTCAATTTTATTGGCTAGAACCAGGGAAAAGTATGCTCTATGTAGTATATTAAAGTGAGTAGCCTGTATTCTATTACTAATAGAGCACTGTATGCCTCTTTTTAGCGCCATCTTCCAGTCTCCCAGTGATAATGCTTCTTCTCCCAGGTCCTTGTCCCAATTATATTTCAAGCTCATTCCCATGTCAGGTAGAGCATTGAGGAGAGAACTATAGCACATTTTCATGATCCTCAACTTTATTTTAGACTCTGCTTGCTGTAGAAGTTCCTCCAAAGGGTACCGGAATAATATTCTACCTGGGTCCCAGGACTGCAAACGATTGCAGATCTGGAGGTAAATGAAAAAACTTTGAGGTAGCAAACCAAATCTTTTCACCAAATCTAAGTATGAAAGTAAACTATCCCCCCTCATATAGTTGGGCCATACAGTTAAGGCCTTTCCCTTCCCATTTGTCAAAAACCTGACTCTCTACCTCCTGAAGCCTATCCTCATCCCACAGGCAACCCCTGATACTAGACTCCGGAGAAAGGGCAGGAAGATAGTTTATGATCTCATGGGCCACCAGCCAAATCCTCACTGAGGCTCTGGAGAATGGATTTTTGCTCTTTTGTGGAGGCTTGCCACTTAACATAGAGGCAAATGTAACTGAAGTGAGACTCGGGGACGCACTCTCATTTTCCACCTTCACCCAGGTCCGTCTCCCCCCCAATTAAAAAAACATCCTGTAAGGCTGAAATTTGAGCTGAAAAGTAATATAAGGACATATTTGGAAGGCCAAGACCACCTTCTGATACCGGTTTCCATACAAATTCTTGTCGAATTCGAGGTCTCTTTGCACCCCAGAGAAGAGTACCTATTGCTCCCTTTAAAGATTTAAAATAGTACTTAGGAATCAAAATTGGGAGAGATTGAAAAAGATAAAGACACTGAGGTAGGATAAACATTTTAATGAGATTAACCTTACCTATGAGGGTCAACGGGAAACCTTTCCACCTGTCACATTGATCCTTGATCTTTTTTAATAATGGGAGATAATTTAAATGAAGTAAAGATGTCAATTTACTAGGGATGATTACTCCGAGTTATTTTAACTGTGGGGTTGGGTTTATCTTATAGTTCTGAATCTGTATACTTTGTTTTGTTTTCCCCAATGGAAGCCATTCGCACTTGGACCAATTTATTTTGTGCCCCGACATAGGGCCATACTCTGTGAATAATCCAGTCAGCGCTGGAATATACGTCCTTGGGTCTTTTATGTATAACAAAACATCATCCGCAAAAAGGAAGATTCTATGGTCCTCGCCTCCCACCTCACACCCCTGAAGTTTAGGATGCTGTCTAATGGCCGAAGCCAGTACCTCCATAGTCAAAACATATAGTAACGGGGATAGGGGACATCCCTGCCTAGTTCCCTTAGTGAGTGGGAAGGACAGGGACATAGTTTCATTGGTGTAAATTTGGGCTTTCGGGGACGCATAAAGCATTTTAATCCTGTTTGTAATGACTGGACCCACACAGAATTTGTTTAAGGTTGCAAAGATAAACTTCCATTCCACCCTATGAAATGCCTTTTCGGCATCGAGAGCCAAAAGGCCTCTACTTGGATCCTCCTCCCTTCCAGACCACTTATGAATTATATTTAAAGTTCGTCTCAAATTGTGCTTTGCCTGACGCCCCTTCACAAAGCCAAATTGGTCTTGGTGTACCAATAATGGTAAAACCTTTTCTATGTGGGTAGCAATAATGTTTGTTATGATCTTATAATCTGCACTTAATAAGGAAATCGGTCTGTAGGACCCACACTTTGTTGGATCCTTACCTGGTTTAGGAAGGACAATGATAGTGGCCAACTGGAGAGAAGGGGGTGACACACCCCTGCTCATAGCCTCTCCAACCATATCACTAAACTGCTGGTGAAGATCTTCCCAAAACAGTTTATAAAATTCCATGGGCAAACCGTCAGGGCCAGGGGCCTTACCTAAATTCGAGTCCCATATGGCATCCTTTATTTCCTGAATCGAGAGGGGTCTGTTAAGATGCTCCCTTGATATATCATTAATCAAGGGTAGCTGTATATTTTGCATAAATATTGTGGAGTCAGCCCCAGCCGGGGCCTCTGAAGTATATAGGGACTTATAAAAAATTTGGAACTCTTCATTTATCCACTGTGGGTCCAACGTAATTGTTCCATCACTATGTTCAATAGAAATTATAGCTCTATCAGCCTGCTTCATTCTAATTCTCCAGGCTAACCATTTTCCAGCAGAATCCCCCTCGAAATATGATCTAGCCCCTACCTTTATAATGTCTCTTTGTATCTTTTTGTTTGCCAGTTGAGTCCATTGCCCCTTTAATCTATTGAGTTCTAGCATATTATGAAGGGTATTAGTTTGCATAATTTCACGTTGTAGTTGTAGTTGTAGTATACGTTCCTCAAGTTCTCTTTCCTTTTCCAGAGCTACTCTATTTAGATTTGCAGCAAATTAAATTGACTCCCCCCAATTATAGCCTTAAGAGCTTCCCAAGTTGTTGCTGCAGATGTATCACTAATTTTATTGTGGGCCCTAAAATTATCTATTACCTGTTGAATTTGGGTTTTATAGTCTAGGGAATTTAGTAAAGTAGGGTCCAACCTCCAGTGGTTATATGACCAATTTTTGCCCACTTTAGGGAGGCCAAAAAACAAAGGTGCACGATCCGACACACAGATGGGACCATATTGTGGAGTTTTCAGGCCTTTTAGCAGATTAGGTGAAACCAAAAAAACAGTCCAGCCTAGTAAAACATCGGTGTGGTGCTGAGTAATAAGAATATTCTCATTTATCCGGATTAAAATGTCTCCATATCTCTGTTAATGTCCTGTCCTTAGCCAAAGCTCTTAAGGCCCCTGAGCTTCTAGGTGGATATTTACTATGAACAAGTGAGGTGTCCAATGTCTGATCCCAGTATGTATTGAAGTCTCCCCCCACAATCAAATTATCCGGATAGGGAGCGAAGGTTATCGCTAAATGGTTGAAAAAACCCGGGTCATCTATGTTTGAGCCATAAATTAACATCAAAGTGTATCTGGAACCCTCAATACTAACATCCACCAGGACATATCTCCCCTTGGGGTCAGATTTCATGTTATGAAGATCTATTCTTAAATGGGGGTGAAACCATATTGCCACTCCTCGGGCCTTGGATGTAAAAGGAGCAGTCTGCAATAAACCCCCCAAAGCCCACTGCAAACTCTGAACCTCCTCCTTGCTCAAGTGAATCTCTTGCAGAAACAATACATCCCCCTGGTGTTTTTTGAAATAGGACCATATCTTTTTCCTCTTGACCAAGGTTTTCACTCCCCGAACATTCCATGTCATAAACATTAACAACGACATTTTATAAATTTAACAATTGTGTTGTACTGTATTTTTGCCCCACACTCATGATCCAGTGGACCAACCATAATTGTACCCTTTTTTCTCCAACATTTAAACTTTCCCCCACCCCCAACCTCCCCGTACCCCAACAAACCCAACAAACCAGCTAAAGCTATTCTCTGCATCCAACCCCCCTACCTGTATACGTCCCATCTTAACTTATCACTCACTAAAACCCGCTACCTTTCGGGGATGCACCGGGGTGGAGCCATCCAACCCACTGCAAACAAATTTTAAATGTAAAAAAAAAAGTTCCCTATTACCTTGGTCCCCATGAGAGAGCCCAAGGAAAACTCTTCCTCCGAGGTGGGTTTAATTCAATCTACGACAGCTCCTTCCTTGTCTAATTTTCCCAGAAGGAACACTATAAGAAAATATATATTGCAATATACCGAAACCCTTGGAGGGAGATAGGAGGCATGAGCCCCCCAGAGTGGGGGTCCACCTTTCCCCCAATCCCCTCTAATGCTGTTACAGACTAAAGCAAAATAGCACTTACTTCCTCATATGATCAAGGGCCTCTAACCATGGACCCTTCTTGTAGCTGAGTCACAAAATTAAAAACTTTCAGTAAGAAGGACAAAAGAAATAAAGTTCAGAAACCCTGCCCTTGACCCCCCCCCCCACAGACAATGAGCTTCTTCATTGCAACTGAGTATAAAAATTATCGTTGTAGAAAAATAACTGTGAAGGCCAACAGAACATAAACATGTGCTGCCCTCTGCTGGATAAACTTGTATTATGGAGCGAGTGGTACTGCAGTCGGCCTAACACGCACCTCAAATAATTGGAAAACAAGGAAATATGATGCCCAGTCCATGTAGGCTGGAAAATATTCAGTTTTGGGCCTCAATTTCAACCTTATGTCCGATGAGGGCCGTAACATCCTGCCGACTACCACCCCAGGCCCTTCTATCACTCGTAACTCACTCAGCTAAAACGGAGATAAAACCTCACTCCACATAAAAAGCCCAAGCTTCCAACCTCGGACTTTACCCAGATTCATATTCTAGCATAAATTTAGTCCATTCACTTCACTTTGTTCTTCATCTTTCTGCTCTTTGGGGATCCTCCGGGTTTCCCTGATGACGGACCAATTCCTGCTCCACATAACGCATTGCCGCCTCTGGATCAGTATAAGTTCTGCTTTCTCTGTTACGGGGTCTTATTATCATGTGCAGTTTGAGCCTGACCAGTGTGAAGGCCTGCCAATCCCCCTGTAATCGTCTTGAGAAATCTGGAAAGATGCTCACAACATGTCCTTGTTCCTGAATGCAACCCATTTCTCTGGCCTTCTCCAGCACCCGCTGCTGATCTGGAAACCTGAGGAATTTAACTATCAAGTGTCTGGGGCGCTCACTGGGATTAGGCTTTCGGCCTGGGGAACGATGAGCTCTCTGAATTTCAAGCAGGGTATCGGCCAGTAAGCTCAATTTATTTTTAAGCCAGGTCGTAACGAATTGCACACAATCCTTCCCCTCAGACCCCTCCAGCATCCCAACTATTCATACATTGCACCTTCTTTCTCTGTTCTCCTGGTCATCTAAGGTGGTCTTTAAGGTTTCTATCTCTCTCATGGCTTGGCTTAAATTATGTTCCGTTCACTGCTATGCATCCTCCCGGGCCCTCACCCTTTGTTCCAGGTCTCCCAGCCGATTCGAGTGAGACTCCACCATATCACTTAGACCTTTTACGGTTTGTTGTAGCTGAGTTAATTGAGACCCAATATTCTCGAAACCGGCTCGCATTTGACTGGTTATATCAAATTTGATGATGTTTAACAGGGTTTCCATAGATTCCGATGTTGGATGAGCTAGGCAGTCAGAAGTACTTGCTTGACTTGTATCAGGGCCCTCGCCGGGAGGAGACGCCATGTTAGCGATAAGCTTCTTGATCTGGCTTGCCATTTGCTTCCTTTTCGTTGCTTAAAAATTTAGTGAAGCTTGCTTCTTTGTCGATTTTTTTGAGGAGGCCATGTAGGAGCACTAGTTTATGCAGAAAGTTTGAGGTTGCAACGAAATATCAAGCATCTAAAATCTAGAGATACTGTAGGTTGGATGGTCCCTGAGCAGCTGAACTAAGCAGTCATTTCTTCCCTCGGTCAGGTCACGCCCCCCCACAACATGTATTGTTGACTTGGGTTTCTAGATCCCAAGTGTATGACCCTACTTTTGTCAGCATTGAATTTCAAATCCCACTCAGAAGTCTATAGTTCTATAGAATCTAAATCTTGTTGTATGGAGTCACAGTTTTCTTTGGTCGCAGATGGACCACCAAGCTTGGTGTCATCTGTGTATTTTATTTACCAATTTCTTAAACTCTCTGTTAAACCCAAGATAATATTAGGGGACCAAGTACTGACCCCTGGGGTACTCCACTACTTATTAAACCTGGTTAGGACCAAAAATCATTCATCACAACTCTCTTGTGATCTGTTGTTGAGCCAGTGGATTTAGTTTACTAATCTAAAGTCAGTCCCTGTTTTTTTTTCTATCCTTTTTTTATGGCCCATTGAGGCACTAGATCAAAGATCTTACTAAGACCCAAATATATTATATCACATGGGATTTTATCATCAAGGAGTTGGCCAAATAGTTTATAAAAACAAAGCAAGTTTGTCATGCAAGATCGTTCCCTGATAAAACTATGCTGTTTTGGATCCATATTAGTAATGTGGGAGTCTGTTTTGTTCCTTATTTTGTTTTCTAGCACTTTTATTTATTTATTTATTTATTTATGTAGCTTTTGTTGACCAGGTAAGCACACTGGACCAAAAAAATGCCTATTTTCAGGTACGACCTGGGTATTTTGCCACATACAGAAGTAAGGCTTATTGGCCTATAGTAACTCGGGCTGGGTTTACCCCTTTTTTAAACAAGTCTGGTAAGAGCCAATACAGCTGTGTAGAGCTTTTAGGAGCACTGCCAGAGTATGCCATGCACAAGATGCCGAATCTAGGAAACTAGAGGAAAATGCCAGAGCTGCAAAGAAAATAATAAAAAGTGCAACAGAGGAAACCCCAATAGATCTGCTGCCACACCGGTTCGTGCAGTCGTCCAAGAATGTGCATAGGTGTTGATCTGCAAAATGGCTGCCATTACAGTCAATTCACTACCAGTCTCTCACTGCTTGTAAAGTGCTTTTGGATTCAAATAAAAAGAGATACAAAATGCTAATTCTTCTTTCCTTTTTTGACTGAGCTATGAAATGCAACAGTTCCTAAACTACACATAAAAACTGCTGAAAAACTAGTTGAGGACTAAACCATAAAACATAATCCTAATAATTAAAGCTGTTTCACTTTCAGAAGAGATTAGTGGAATGTTCTCTGCTCATTTTTTTAATGGTTTAAGTACATAAACGTTTTTCGCATCCAATATTTTACAGCTGTTTGATTTTAGTCCATTCATAAAGATTTAAATTTAACCCCAACAGAAAGTAGTAAATTGGGATGGGTTGTGTGGTTCCTAGTGCCAGAGAGCACTGCATTGACTCTGCAGCCCCCATGGTCCCGATCCACCTGTAAAGAACATAGAAATACGCAAACGAACTTCCTAGTAACTTGAGGTTGCTTCCTGGATCTGGCCCGTCCATGCTTCTGAACAAAATCTCTTTGGCACCTTGGAGGAAACCCAAATAAATTTGCTACCACACCAGATGCTCTGGCGCTGCAAAAGGGATGGGGAATCTTCCCTGCCGGAGCTAGGAAACAGGAGGGAAAAATCCAGAGCTGCAACTGTGACACTGAGAAGTTTGTGCTGATTGAAGAACCATTAATTCAACACTTATTCTTTTAAATAAACAAGAGAGCCTTGAATGCAACTGTACCTCAAAGCTGCTACTGTAGGTCATAATACTGAAACAGTTATGATTGACCAAAAACTGGGAACTCTACTATTTGAGATTCATTGGGCCCGATTCCAGAACGCATGGCGCAACTCACGGGCGTATGCGAGTTGCACCATGCGCCACTACACCGGGGAGCTGTGCTCTATTCCAGGATAGGCAGGGTCCCTGGCACCTACAACCCACAACTTGCAGCAGCTGCAGGGTTGTGCTACAGGAATGGTGCAATGGACCTGGGTGCCACAAGTCACAGATCACACATAACTGCCACCCCAGAGCCCCCCCACACTGTAGCACACTCGCAATCCCCTGGGGGCCTTGGGGGATAGGCTAGGTGGCACAGGCGCAAGGGGGGACATGGCACAATACAGCCTGTGTGGCACCCTGAAACTCGGGGGGGTGGGGAGCATCACTGTGCTGCGGCGGTCCATGGGGCACAGCAATGTGTGATCCATGGCACTGCAGGGAGGGCATCCATCATTTTGCCAGGACAGATGCCTCTTAGACCACCTCCATGCTGGCCTAACCTGCAGTGCCATTGCGGGACCTGTAATAGCATAACTGGTTTGCGGCAGCCGCCCTTTTGGAATAGGGTGCAGGTGCTGCCATTACCCACTCTTGCACCATGCCACAGCAGGATGCAGGCATAGTGGGTGGTGTAGCCCACCTTTGGCGCAACCTGCATGCAGCATGGTGCAAGCCACATCTTGTAATTACAGCTAGCGTAACACATGGTGCAAGCTGTGATTTGCACCATAGGATTTGGCGTAAATCACCTTGTGCCATGCATAACGTGACTTGGAATCAGGCCCCATGTACTTTGAGGTCTCATACTAGGACATTTTGCTTACACACACACGCTCGCACGTCATGCTTGCATGTACTCATGCACACACCTATCAGTAATTAATACCACATATTATAATATATATGTATATTGTGTATGGCAAACATATTTTTAAACCCTTATTAATAAGCCATATGGCTGATCAATTAATAAAACACAAACTTATACATAATGTAAGTTCTCATTTTCTTTTAGCAGTCACACAATTGGCGTAGACAATGAATTTGTTTCCTTTACCATTTATCTAAAAATAATACCAAAGGAACTCAGTGCTGTAAAGCAAGACAACAGTTGCACTTAACATGTAAAACCTAATAGATTCTCACCTAGTATTTGTGAGAGTTTTGTTTGTGCTTTTAACCAGGGATGTAAACAACTTATTATTATAAATTATTTTCCCTTCAGAATTAACTCAGATGCCGTTTCTTAGGGAATTCAGAAATAATGAAATAACTTGCCACCCCAGCGGTAACTAATGTTAACAGCACTCCATTTTAAGGATACACTACACAGCTTATGTCTCATTCAGTTCCTTTTACTTTGTGTGAGAACAAATGGCAGTTACAGTTTTCATCACAGTCACAGGTGTCAGCGTGGCTCAGTTGGTAGCACATCCGCCTCTGGACCAGAAGGTCGTGGGTTCTCGTCCCACACCGGGATTGGACTTGCACCTAAAAATCGCTGGCATCTGAGTGCAGTATTGGGGGGGTGCTGTACTGCTGGGGTGTGCTGTCCTTCAGACGTTAAACTGAGGTCCCTTCTGCCCATCCTGGTGTTGTCCAGGTGGAAGTAAAAGAACCCAGGGCACTCTTCGCAAAGAGTAGGGAACATTCCCGGTGTCCTAGCCAACATTCCCCTTCCCATAAAACCGGTTCATGTAATTATCCAGGCTGTGTGTGGGGTGATGATGTGCAATATGGCCGCCACCACACATTCAGTCACTTCACTACCAGTCTAGCATTGCTTGTAAAGCGTTTTGGATGTATGAAAAGTGCTATATAAATACTGATTCTTCTTCTTCTTCATTTCTGCATGAGTCAATAGTGAAAAAACACAAGCGTTCTTAGGGGTCCTGGTCTTAAGTGCTGTCTAGTGTATCCTTAAAATAGAGTGTTGTTCACATTTGTTACCGCTTCAGTGGAAAACTATTTCATTATAATAGATTCTCATTCTAAGTTTAAATAAGCACACACTGCTCCTGCATATAAAATGCTCTGCAATGCAGCCGGCCCAGTGGCGCTGAGGGTTGAGGTGCTGGACGCCACAGCACATGCCACACCAGTGACCTGGGTTCGGGAACAGACTCAGGTCATTTAGGGTTCAGCCGGGGGAGGTAAGGATTGAGCATCCAGAGGACTGCTCTCCTTTCTCAGGGAGGGGGGAACATGTTGGGTGCTGTTGTGACAGTCGCTGGCACATAAGGGGTTGGTCCCACAGCCAGGGCACCAGACTGCCTCAGCGGAGGTGGAGACAGCCATTGTGCCCATTGGACAGACAGGGGCATGGGAGAAAAGTGGAGGAAAAACTGGGGCTCGACAGGATCAGTGATGGCCCGATCACTCTCGCAGCAGCCCCTAATTCTGGATTAGTGCCTCCGGGGATGGGAGTTAGCCAGCGCTCCCAGACCCTGGCTCTGCCACAGGGGGAAGCTGCAGGGGAATGCTGGGGGTTGCAGGGCAGGGCAATCGGGTCCAGACGACATACCAATCTGTAGAGGGGGGTTGTAACCCCTGTCGGGTCTGCGGGAGAGGATAAAGAGGTCCAATAAAAAAAATGCTCTGCAATACTGTAATATGCACAACGCATCATTAAATTATTACCGTCAATCAGCAGTTGTGCAAACAATAAATTATAGATTCCACTTTAACTCACTATAGAACTCCTCTGCATGATGTGGTAGAAGGTTAGTTTTTCTTCTGCTTTAGATTGATTAGGTTTAATTGTACTATTGTTTGTGCAAAAAAATGAAAAGTGCAACGGAAGAAACCCAAAAGTTCTGCTGCCTCACTGGATGCTATGGCACTGCCAAAGGGAGGGGAATCTTCCCCACCAAAGCTAGCAAATAGGAGGGAAGAAATAAAAATAAAGACCCTGATTCTAGAAGGATTACAACTGGCGTAACAGAACTTGTGCTAAGTAGAATGGCGAAAGTAGCAACTTACGCCAGCAGTTGCGACATGTGCAATTCTGCAATTCTACAATACTTGCACCAAAGAGCTGTTACATCAGCAGTTGCACCATAAACCCCCTGCAACATGGTGCTAGGGGGTTTATGGCAGCAGTTGTGCCCCATTCCAGAAGGGCAGCAACAAAGTCCCCAATGTCGGGATTCTACAAGAACCCCCACCGGAGGAGAACCGGCAATGTAAGTTACACCAGCATTTAGTTAGTGTAACTTACGTATGCCCCCCAAGGGGTTCTGTAGACCCACCAGCAGCCCAGTAGGAAATCTACAGGTGTCCTCCCCCCATGCTCAGCATACCCCAGTAGGTGCCCCGCAGGGTGGCCCACACCACCTGCCCCCTGAATCTCTGAAAAGTGAATGCCCCATAGGGCTTCCCACACCCCCTGGCCCCCAAATCCCTGAAAAGTGAATGCCCCACAGGGCTGCCCACACCCTCTGCCCCCGAACCCCCCCATTGCTAAATGCACCACAGGGTGGCACTGTCAACTCCCCCACCCATGCCCAGACCCCAAGTCACTCTGCAATTGCTGGCCATACCCCAGACCATCCCTGGTAGTCTAGTGGCCCGCCACCCCCTGACCCAGCCATGCCAGTCCACCCAGCACCCCCAACCCATCCCCAGCCGGCAACTGGCACAGCCCACCTCACACCTCCACAGCCAGCCGCTAACTGAGCTCCTTCTGAGCGCTTTCTGTAGAGATGTGCTCAGAAATGAATGTACACATTCATTTCTGAGCGTGTCTATACAAGTCAGAGCTGCAAAGAAAAAAATTAAAAGTGTTACAGAGAAAACCCCAAAAGTTCTGTTGCTACACTGGATGCTTTGGTGCTACCAATGGGATGGGAACCTTCCCTGCCGAAGATGGCAAACAGGAGGGGAAAAAGCCAGAGCTGCAAAGAAAAAAATAAAATAAAAAGTACAACCCTTGGACTCTTATGATGACTAAAAAGTTCTAGATACAGTGCAGTTGACTGAGAACAAAATATCCACTGCTCCATGCTTCACCTCCACGCTTGTGAGAGATGGGACTTGCGAGAGAAGGGGACAGTGTGTATGGCAAAGCCTTCACTTCTGCAGTTGCAGAAGAAAAAGTAGTGGGTGTGAAAGAAAAAAAAGTGCAATGGAGGAAATCCCAAAAGATCTGCTGCCCCACGGGATGCTCTGACGCTGCCCAAGGGAAGGGGAATCTTCCCTGCCTAAGGTAGGAAACAGGAGGGGAAAAAGCCATAGCTGCAAAGAACAAGCTCTGTTGGAGTTTCAGAAGGATACTTCCAAAAGTCCAAAGGAAGCGTGCCACAGTCGGTCATTTTCAGAGCGATCGCAGAATGGCTGCAGGCTCTGCCCGCAGCCGTAAAAATGGGGATGACATTTGCCTCAAGCCAATCATCTGGAATATTCCCTGTATTCTGGGACTTTTCATAAATATATTTCAGTAGGATTACAATTTGGTCAGTCACCATCTTCAGAAACGACCCAGAGATCTTGTCTGGTCATGGTGAAGAATGGTTCCATGTCATACTAGAGATCACAAAACAGCAATCACTATTATGGCGAATGTATATCACCGAAAAGCAAATCAGCGATATACACTTTAGGGCAACCAGACATCCAGATATGAAACAAAATGTTTTTGTGTGTGGGGGGGGTGACCTCCCTGAATTAGGATTCTCAACTCCAGAAGGGTGCATGTTGGGGAGGGGGCAAAATCTGGATGTCGGGAAAAAATTAAGTGCCGCAGCTCACAGCTGCTGGCAAAACGTAACCCACTCCCGGTCCCGAACCCAGTACCTGTTCTGCCAGAGCTAGCCTCCCACAGCACTATGCCACATGGCTAGCTTGGCAGCAGCAGGTGCTCCAGTCCCTGACAAACCCTTCCCTGTCCCTCCCCTTCCCCTCGCTATTCCCCCCTTCCATTCACCCTTCCCCATAGTCACTGTCCCGTTCCCTCGCTATTCTGCAGGGTAGCCCAGAATAATAGCACACAAAATGAGTCACCATTTTTGCAGTTGCTCATTTTGGGTCACTATTATTATGTGATACCATGAAGGTTTGGGGTTCAGTTTTTTTTTTTTCCTTTGGGTGCAAAGACTGAGCAGAAGTATGTGCTGAAGATATCCACCATTTCAGTCACAATACTTGATGTTCTGTTATTGTATTCAATAGGGCTGATCATATTTTTATTACTTTTTAGTGAGCTAATATAAATAAAAAATGACTTGGAATTATTTTTACTTGCTTTTATGGCAAGGGTATATTCCATCTCTTGTTTGGTCTTTTTTTTTATTGCAGCTTTGCATAGAGGATAATGGCTGGGGATCGGGTGATAACCATGCTGTAATCACCGCGAGTGGTTGCTAGGGCAACATGGTAAACCTCGAGAGCACAGCTCAAGGGGTTTACTGTAGCCCTAGCAACCACGAGAGGTGATTTCAGCATGGTTGTTACCCAATCCCCAGCAATCATCTTTTTTAGTGTATGGTCAAAAAAACACTGTTTGCATTCTATGTGTGAGAATTATGGAACTCTGGTGCATTCTTTTTTGTTATGCCACTGTTTACAAGTTGTGAAGTGTGGTTAACAACTTTTAAAATTCTGAACAGTGCATAACAAAGCTGTGTGACTGCTGATTTTGGTGGTTAATAGGCACTTACCATACATTATAATGTTATTATTGCTTTTTAAATAATGCCCCATTATGGTCACTTTTATTTTTCATGTATTTCATGTCTGTTTTATTTTTCTTGTTTATTAAATGATTTATGTCTTTTGTTAACCATTTTGGTTTAAGCCCAAAGTTCCTAAATTTATTTTTTGTGGGGATGAATTTATGACAGATTTGCGGTGTCACATCCCTAAACAAGTTACATATTTCATTTGCAGATTCAGTTTCATTAAACCTTCTTAATGGCTTCAAGTTTTGTCTTATTGTAAAGGAACATTTTTGTTATCCATATATTAACTTCATAATTTGTTCCTTTACAATAAGGCAAAACTTGAAGCCATTAAGAAGGTTTTTAATGAAATTGACTGGAATATCCTATTCCATAATACTCTGTAAATGAGTCAGGTCAAGTCAGAGTTTATTGTTTTTCCAGTACATAAAAATGTTGGACATTATAATCGTACAAAAAAGATAAAATAGACATAGTAATAAAAACAGACATTTCATACAATTTCTGTGGGAATGTGAGTTTACAAAGAGATGTAAGCGCTGATGTATAACAGTATGATGCAGAAAAATAATAAGTCACATTAAGTTTGATGAGTAAGAAAGCATTTTCTTTTATAGATTGTCACGAAAGCAAGAAATTTGGAGATTAATTCAGTGTCATCTTTAGCCATAGGGTGCATAAAAATAAATAGTGAATCATAATCCAAATTAGCATATTTAATCAGGAATTCTTTTAAGATTTTCTGCCGTGGATAATTATAAAGGGGGCACTGTATTATAATATGGTAAAGGGTTCCCTTAAAGCCCTTGTTACATCTGCACGTGTCCTGGTAGAGCCCTTCAGGGTGTAATTTATTAAAGTAGGTGTGTTTGGAAGATAGTATGCCTAATCTGGCCCAAGTGATAGCTTTCCTAGTGTTAGGGGCGAGAGGGAATTTTAAATATTCTTTCATCACAGAATCAATTTTGTTAATACTGTACCAAGGGGCTTGTTTTTGAGCCCTTACTAGCTCCATCTGTTTTGACTGAGCAACTGAAAACAATTTGTCTTTAAGTAAACTTTTGTAAGAGGGAGATATCTTAATGCCTGTCTGAAAATCATTCCAAAGGTCGAATACTGAGGCTTTTGATAGAACAGACATAAGGGCTTTTAACCATTGAGATGAGAAATCTTGCTTGAGCCAACTTATTTTCTCAAGAAAACAAAAATTAGGAGTGGGGTTGAATGAGTTATTAATCACCTTGGGCCAGTAGGTGACCAAGCATAGCTCAACTAAAGTGGCCAGGGGGAGTCTGCCCAACTCAGCACTGACTACAGGGTTGGAGGTAGAAAAAGGGACCTGTAACAAAAATTTATAAAAAAGGCATAAGGGGAGTTCTAAGTTGGGGAAGTATTTAGTTCCCCATACTTCAGCCCTGTGTAATAAAATTGGATTCATCTAAGTACACAATGAGAGGTGAGATACTGACAACAATAAAAATGGAAAGGGGCCTTGGAGTGATTATACCAGATGACCTAAAGGTGGGCAAGCAATGTGAGAAGGCAGTAAGAAGGGCTGGGGGATACTGGGTTACACAGGGAGAGACATCAACAGTAGAAAACAGGAGGTTGTTATCTTTCTGTACATACAGTTGGTGAGATCCCATCTGGAGTACTGTGTGCAGTTCTGGAGACCCCAACTCCACAAAGACATAGACAGAGTTGAGCTTGTCCAGAGGAGGGCAACCAAAACGGTGCAGGGTCTGCACCAGAAGACATATGAAGAGAGACTAAAGGAGCTCAATATGTATACCCTTGAGGAAAGAAGGGAGAGAGGAGACATGATAGAAACTTTTAAGTACCTCAAGGGAATCAACAAAGTCCAAGAGGGTAGTATATTTCAGAAAAAGAGATGTGCAAGAACAAGGAGGCACAATTTGAAGACAGAGGCGGATGGCTTAGAGGTAATGTGAGGAAGTATTTTTTCATGGAGAGGGTTGTGGATGCATGGAACAGCCTTCCTGAGGAGGTCGTGGAGTCAAGAACAGTGGGGCAATTCAAGAATGCATGGGACAGACATAAGGCAGTCCTAGTGAGGGGTAGGAGGAAGTAGGCTGTTGGTTAACTAGGATCTGCAGCTTATCCGTTAGGTAGGAAAATGGGCAGACAAGGTGGGCCAAGCGATCCTTATCTGCCGTCAAATTCTATGTTTCTATGTAAGCTTCAACAGCTGTTAAAGTGGATACCATTGTATGCCCCCCCCCCCATAGTTAAAGTTAAAGCATAGTAGGGCTTTAGCAGCAAATCTGACCTTTGATATTTGTTCATTACAATGTTGGGTCCACACCATTGGATGTGAATTTGACTCCAAGATATGTATGCGAAGATAAAACTTCAATAGGATCTTTGTCTAGATAAAGCTTTGGTAATGGTGTTTGTGGCCCAAAAACCATGATTTTGTTGTTGTGTTTTTTAAGATTAATTTTAGTTCTAAGAAGTCACATTTGGACTTCAATTGATTTCTCTTATGTTGAAGACCTACGGGAGAAAGCAAAAGAACGATCAGATTGTCAGCTTAAGCAAGTATATGAATATTATTGTTACTGATTTTTGGGGAGTCCAAAGTTGAGGAAGAATCAAAGTAAAGCAGTGAATCAATGTGAATACTGAAGAGGAGAGGGGCTAAAAGGCAGCCCTGTTTTACACCTAATGATGTCTTAAAATAATCTGAAAGGTTGCTGTTGTTATCATATCTTATAGCTGTGGTGGTGGTATTTTTGTGTAATAAATAAATTGGAATCATTAGATTAAGCAGTAGTCCTCTTTTGTATAGACTGTCCAATAATTTTTCTCTGACCACAGAATCGAATGCCGCAGAAAAATCTACAAAAAGAGCATAAAGCTTCACTTTTTTATGCAACCTGTACTTTTCCAAAAGATGAGCTGAGAAGTATATATATTATCGATGGTAGAGAAACTGTGGTGAAATCCTGCTTGATATTTTGATAGGGGAGAAACAGAATCTATCCACAATTGGAGTTAAACCATTTGTATCCTAGAAAATATTTTACCACTAATGTCTAATAGACTGATCAGACAGTAATTAGAGGGAAGCTGATATGAGCCCTTTTTATGGATAGGGACGATTATATTTTTAGTCCAAGATGGGGGAATAAATCTTTCCTTGAGACAAATATTGAAAAAATATGTAAGAAAAGGGACCCAATAATTCATATGATCTTAGTATATTTCACCTGATAAGGTGTCGGGACCAGGAGCTTTATTATTAGTAAGTTTAATTATGGCCTGCTCAACATCACCCAAGGTAATGACCAAAGGCTGGAAACTTAGGGCTAATGTCCAGGGGAGAGATGTATTGTTTGTGGCTGTTGGTTTCTTTATTGAGTAGGGATTTGTAATGTGAGACCCATGTTTCCTTAGGAATACGTATGGGCAAAGGGGGGGGGCTATGACTTTACACCTTTGCCACCATTGTCCAAAAGGACTTAGTGTCTTTAGAATTTATAACTTGGTATATAATAATAGTAATAATAAGTTTATTTATAAAGCGCGGTATCTAATACCAAGGCACCTAACAATATAAAAACAAATCAAAATCATACAAACATCAGTTCAATTAAAATCAAATAACAATAAATCAGAAAAGCAAATCTGTCAATTAGCTGAGAAGTCTTTGTGCCACAAAAAGGTTTTTAAGCCCTGCTTAAATCCCTCCACAGTTGTGCACTCCCACAACCGACAGGGTAAGAGAATTCCAAAGGGTGGAGACTGCATATGCAAAGGCTCTTGCACCAGATTATTTTAAATTCACCCTTGGGATCTCTAGCAACCCCTCATCAGCTGAGCGCAGTGATTGGCCAGGGCAGTAAGGGACCAGGAGCTCTTTCAGATAGTCCAGGCCCTGTCCATGTAGGGCTTTGAAAGTCAGTAAACTGATTTTAAAGGTGATCCACCACTGTACTGGCAGCCAGTGTAGTTCACGCAGCACTGGTGAAATATGACAGGATTGAGCAGATCTTGTCAAAAGCCAGGCAGCCGCATTCTGCACCTGCTGCAAGTGATGGATTTCTACCCCAGAAAGCCCTAGGTAGAGGGAGTTGCAATAATCCAAGCACGAGGACACAAAGGCGTGGACCAGAGTAGGAAGGTCGTCAGATGGAACCAGATGCCTAATCCTGGTGATATTCCTAAAATGATAAAAGGACATTTTGATGACAGCCGACACCTGAGAATGCAGGGTCAGTCCATCATCAAAAATTACCCCCAGGTTATGCACCCATTCAGAGGTCAGGACTGAGACGCCGCCAAGAAAACTTCCAAATGGCGCACCAACCCCTGACCCCCACCATCTGATGACCTGGGTCCACAACCAATACCTCAATTTTTTCTGAGTTCAACTTCTACCAGCTGGAATCCATCCACTCCTGGATTTCTCTCAGACAGTTATTAAAGACCGGAGAGCTCCATCCTGGTCAGGTACGAAAGAAAGGTAGAGCTGGGTATCATCTGCATAGCAGTGAAACCTCAGCCCATACCTTCTTACAGTGTCTCCAAGAGGTAGCACGTACACTGCGAACAACATGGGTGACAACACTGAACCCTGAGGCGCCCCACATGACAGAGGAGTAGGGCCTGAAGAATAAACCCCAGACACCACTCTTTGTGTTCTTCCCGTGAGGAAAGATGTAAACCACCTAAGGACTGCTCCTGACAGTCCACAGATATGCATCAGGCATTCTATCAACACCCCATGGTCCACGGTGTCAAAAGCTGAAGAGAGATCCAGAAGGACCAAGATGGTATGGTTCTTCCGATCTCTCACCATCAGGAGATCATTGAGCACCTGAACCAGCGCTGTCTCGGTACTATGTCTCTTACGAAAACTGGACTGGAGCGGTTCATAGATGTAATGGATGGTCAAATGGTTTTCCAGCTGAGCTGCCACTACTTTCTCAATCACCTTCCCTAAAAAGGGAAGGTTAGAGATAAGTCTGTAGTTTGCAAGGCAGTCGGGGTCCAAGGTAGCTTTCTTCAAGAGTAGTGTCACCACTGCATCTTTCAGGGAGCTAGGAAACTCTCCAGATTCCAAGGAGCACCTGACTATCCGTGCAAGGACTGGACCGATGACATCAATACAACCCAAAATTAGGGAGGTTGGTCCAGGGTCCAAACTACAGCACAAAGGGTGCACACCCTGGATAATCTGCATGACATCCATGGACTCCAGTAGACTGAAGGTACTCCAGAAAGGCTGAAGTACAGTGACACTGTACTGATCAGAAGCAACACTCAAAGAGTGTGCTGGCTGGAGTACCGCCCTGATGTCAGCCATCTAATTTGCAAAGAATTGAGCAAGCTCATCGCACTCTAATTGCGAAAAAGCTTTCCAAACATGTAGACAGGCTGGATTGCACAGTCTGTCCACAGTTCGGAAAAGCTGAGCTGGTCGATTCTGAGCAGTCACAATCTCCCTGGACAGGAATTCTGACTTCTTACGGGTGATTGCAAATTAATAGACTTGATAATGGTCCATCAATCTAAGGTGGTCGGCATCAAGGGCGGACTTGTACCAGCAACACTCTAACCTTCGGCCTAGTCTCTGCATCTCCCTCAAAGTCCCATCTAACCAGGGGGACCTGGATTGAAAGGAGAGAGGACGAACACGGATTGGAGCAATGGAATCCAGAGCCACTGAGATGGCTGAATTGTAAGCTGTCACAAGGGTTTCTGGGTCATTGCTTGCCAACGAGAGGGACGACAGATCAAGTACTGCCGATAGGCCATGAGAACTTATATCCCTTAAAGAGCGGTACCTAACCATCTCCACAGGGGTAGGCCTATGAGGGGGGTTGCTAAAACTAAACCCCACAGTGATAAGACCACCCAACCAGTTTCACCCCCAAGTCAGATGTTTCAATCCCTAGGAGGAAGATTAAGTCAAGGGAGTGTCCGTGCTTATGAGTAGCAGTGGAAGCCACCTGTGTGAGGCCCAGAGATGTCATCAGCTGGAGGAAGTGTTGACCACATTGCAAGAGTTCGTCATCAATCCAGACGTTGAAGTCACCCAGAACCATCAGTCTGGGTGACTCAAACGTCATGTTGACGACGAAGTCTGCCACTTCCTGAAGGAATCATTTCTCATCACCGGGTGAACGATGAATGTGGGTGATTCAATAACCTACACCTACTACAATGGCACACTCGAATGACTCAACCTCCTCAATTAATACTCTCATGAGGTTAAGTTCGGTCTTGAAACAGACCGCACCCCCCCCCGATCCAGTCTCGGGTGGTGTATCACTGAGTACCCAACTGGAGTTACAGCCTCCAAAATGGGGCCCAAATTTTCATCCAGACAGGTCTTGGTGATGCAAGCCAGGTCCACCATTTCAACAAGCTCTGCAATAATTGCAGCCTTGTTCTTAATGGACCTGGCATTGCACAACGCCGCGCCCGAGTTGGATGAACTTCCCGGGCTGCCCGAACCATCTGCCTACTACAGTCAGTAGTGCTCTTGGGTATGGGCACCAGACATGGAGAGCCATGGTCAGGATTCCATTTCACCCCAGGGCACCTCCTGGATCCTACCACTCCAATACAATGACTCCCCTCGTTCATCCTCCACTGTTCGCAACCCCCACCCCTCCTCCTTCTCTTTCGCATAATACCCAGCACTCCACAGTGCTGGTAAGTTTTAAACTGGAGAGGAGGAGTGGAGAAAGGGAGGAGGGTACAGAGAGCAGAGGATGAATAGCACACAACTGTGGGGGCTGGCATCCAACATATTCTTCACCACTGATAAATACACAAAACTAACTAGAATCTAATAAATACCCCCCCAATCCAACTCCAGCCAAAACAATTACCCCAAAACTTAAACTATAAATCACAATAACAAAAAAATGAATAAAACTAAAAATAAATCCCCAAATTGCTCAAATAACCCACCCTAACACAAAATAAAATACCACTTTAAAAATATCACCCTATCCCACAATGCTGAATCAGTCACTCCTACCCTTAATTTTGGAAAAACACTGCAAATCTCCCACAAAATACAATTAGTAACAATCCCCCCCCCCCAGTCCTCTCATGGCCCGGGAGAGAGGAATTCAGGCACTCTCACTGCCCCAAAAGAATCCAAGTCCACAAAAGAGTTCTGAAATTGTTTCCATACCCTCTTATAGCTGTACAAATAATATTATGGGTAATGAGATTTACCTCCAAAGTCCCTCTCAACCAGGAGGCATATAGGTTCAGGCACTCACTGCCTCAACTGAAAGTCACAATCCACAAAAGGAAATAAAAACACAAAAAATGTACAATACAGAAAAAAGAAAAAACTAAACTAAATCAAAGAAAATATGTGGACACCCAGGTCCTCTCACCACCAGGGAACCACTACAAAAAAATTGAAATTGAATCAAAGGGAGGATGCAGTTAATTCTTAATGTTGTCATCCATAAAGTGCAGTAATTCCATAATCCAGCATAGGAGAAAGGCCAAAATATTACACTCAAGCAGAATCCCATCCATAAAAACATAAAACAGCAGAAAACCAAAAAAGATTTGGGTCGCCACCAGTTCTGAGCTGCAACTTAGGCTAAGAAAAGCCAGTCAAAATTCCAGTAAATCCAGTATTGCTCAAAGCTCCCCCACTCTGCCAGGGTACAGCCATTCAGTCTCTTTCTGAGCAGAACTCCATGAGCCCAGAGTTAAATTCACATAATACCAGCTCGAACCAAAGATCAGTATGAGGGTCCAAATGTAAAAACCAGGAGCAGGTCAAAAAAAAGATGCCACACCACCACAAACAGGCCCGCAATCACTCCAACTCATGATCCGCAGCTACAGAAAACTCAAAACTAGGCCGTCAGGACCAATCTTGAGTCTTCTTAGGAAAGGCCACAGATAATGCCTCCAGCTTCCTGGAGCCAAATCTAGTCAACTCCCACTTGGTCTGGGGGGTCGGGATTAGCCCTAAAATCAGAGGAATTCAGGGAACTCCCCCACCCAACACTGCCCACTGGAAATCACTACTCTTGATCTCTGAGCAGCAGTCCTGGGTCGAAACTCCAAAGTATTAATCCAATCTCAAAAAGTGTTTCGGCATTAATAACAGCGTCAGCAGCAAGCACCAAACCACAAACGCCTTCCAAATGTAAGAAGGGCAGTCCAGGTAGTGAAACCGGCAACAAACTGGCAACAGATCGCCGATAAAGACGCTGATTACACCAAGACGGCTCTACTCCACAATCACCTGCCAAATGCTAGGAGTTAGTCCGAGCAGTAGAAATTGCAGCAGACTGCTGCTACACAAGTTCTTTGTGGTGGCTACACGGATTCTTGCTGCAATTATGAATGGAAACACCAAGAAAAGAATAAAAATAAAAATAAAACTATAACTAAAACAAACATAAAAAAAAACGTTAAAATTCTGCAAACAGGAGCTATTGTGAAGGCTGGCCCAGCGTGGCCGCCATCTTGAAATCTAATCTAGGTCCCACTGTTTAGTTATGAATTCAGATTTTTTTTTTAATTCAAAAATGTTTTGTAATGTTTACATGCTTTGTCTAATTGTGCAAATTCATCTTTAGAGGGGATCTTTTTAGTGTTCCTGATTAGTTTCCCCAGCTTACGCTTTTCCTTGATACATTGTGCATCAAACAGGTGTTATGCCTGGGCTTATTATTGTTTGTGGAATAGATTTTAAGACTAATTTGCTGATAGAACATCTCTGATTACATATGTACTGTGCAGCAGAATAATCAAATAGCAAGGAAAAAAGGGCAGAAAAGAAGGGGAGTAGATTAGTTCTGTAACCATCTCCCTTGATTTGATATTAAGAGTTAATTTAGATTTACCTGTTAAAGCAACTGAAGCTAGGGTTTTGGTCGAGTTATCAGGGAGCGACATATTACCAGTTGTGTCAATTGAGAGTAGTATAGCAGCATGGTCACTTTCCGGTGTCATGTATACAGTCAACTTTTTGAATTGATCGTAGCTATGAGGGGAGCACAAGAGAAAGTCAATGACGCTTTGCCCTTTAAGTGATAAAAAAGTATACGCACCCTCCTGGTCCCCATTCACCCTACTATTTAATATCAACAAATTATTATTCATGATAAACTCTTGAAAATGCTTTCCCGCATCATTCAGTACATTATCAGAAGAATTCCTCATGCCTAAATACCCTAAGTCAATTTGATCCTGTAGAATAGGCAAATTGTTAAACTATGCAGTTCTTGAGTTGAAATCCCCAGCCAGCAAGACAGTGTCAACATGAGACTTAAGTATCATACTATTTATCTCAAGCACCAGTTTGGTCCAGACACCATAAGGTGAGCTTGTATGGAATTTGGGGGGAATGTAAACGTTTATAATCAAGTATACTAGGGAATCCCATCTTATTACAATAGGAAGGAGTTCCTGGGATGTGGTCAAGTGATCCAGTACTTTTAAAACTTTTTTAATTTTTACCAAGGTGGAGAGATGCCCCATAGGTCTGCCATACTGTTTAACCTTGGTGGCTGGTATATAGTAAGATTCATAGCCATTTATATAAGGCTGCTGAGTGGCCCAGGTTTCTTGAAAAACGAGGACCTCATAATTCTGAATAAAGTTGATCCAATGTAGATCCACTAATTTATTCCCCAACTCAGCAACATTCCAAATAAGCATATTAGCATCCTCTCTGAGGGAAAAGGAGAACTTATGATCAAGAGTAACAGTATCTGATGAGTTTGATAAACGTGATAGTCATAGAGGCTGTTCAATCTCCAAAGTGTGTTTGGAAAACTGCTCCAATTCTAAAAAGGAAACCGAATGTATATTTGCAGCATCAAGCTTTTGGTTGTTTTTGAACAAAATATGGAATAGAAACATAGAAACATAGAATTTGACAGCAGATAAGGACCGCTTGGCCCACCTAGTCTGCCCATTTTCCTACCTAACAGATAAGCTGCAGATCCTAGGTAACCAACAGCTTATTTCCTCCTACCCCCACTAGGACTGCCTTATGTCTGTCCCATGCATTCTTGAATTCCCCCACTGTTCTTGACTCCACAACCTCCTCAGGAAGGCTGTTCCATGCATCCACAACCCTCTCTGTGAAAAAATACTTCCTCACATTACCTCTGAGCCATCCACCCTCTATCTTCAAATTGTGCCCCCTTGTTCTTGCACATCTCTTTTTCTGAAAGATGCCACACTCTTGGACTTTGTTGATTCCCTTGAGGTACTTGAAAGTTTCTATCATGTCCCCTCTCTTCCTCCTTTCCTCAAGGGTATACATATTAAGCTCCTTTAGTCTTTCTTCATATGTTTTCTGGTGCAGACCCTGCACCATTTTGGTTGCCCTTCTCTGGACAGCCTCCACTCTGTCTATGTCTTTGTGGAGATGGGGTCTCCAGAACTGCACACAGTACTCCAGATGGGATCTCACCAACTGTCTGTACAGAGGGATAACAACTTCCTGTTTTCTACTATTGATGCCTCTCCCTATGCATCCCAGTATCCCCCCAGCCTTCCTTACTGCCTTCTCACATTGCTTGCCCACCTTTAGGTCATCTGATATAATTACCCCCAGGTCTCTTTCCATTTTTACTGTTGTCAGTATCTCACCCCCCATTGTGTACTCTTCCCCTTGGTTTTTGTTTCCCAGGTGCATTACCTTGCACTTCTTTGCATTGAATCTGAGATGCCAATATTTCCAGAGAGTGAATTGGGCAGTCTACTTGGGTCCCTTGGGACTCTGTGTGAACCCTTACTATGGGTCCCAAATCAAAGGGGGAAATGTCTAGGTTAAGAGTAGCAGCTAAAATTACCCTTACATACTGTATGAGGCCAGCATGCTAGAGTTTTCTCCCTCTATGCAATCTGTCCCAAAGATGGACAGAATATTTGGTTGTTGTTGTGTTTCAAAGTTCCAATTGAGAGTTGCTAGAGTTGAGGAAAAAGTATCAAGAGAAGTAGTTTGGGGGATTTAACCCAACCGTAAGTATATTTCCAAATTGTGGGCCAAATGACAAGACAGGAGATACTGAGACCTAAAGAGTTTAGGAGTTGTTGTTTGGCCCATATGTTTTTGGCTATATCCATACTGGAAATAATTACATAAACTAGGTGACCTTGATTTAACCTATCTCTATAGATAAATATGATAGAACTTGCCTCCAAAGGAAGTTCCAATTCAGCTCTAAAAAGATGAATTATAAGTTCCATAAGAGTCTCTTGAGTCCCATAAGATTTAGTAAACATATTCTCTATTTTAAAAACTACTTCTTTGCCAGTAGTTATTAGTTGATTGAGATGTTGGGGGGGGGGGGGATCTATGAATCAGAGTCCACCAGGACTTTTGAGCAGTCATTAGGGACTGTGAGAGCTGATTTATTGGTCAGAGAACTACTAACAATTCTTGGCATTATGGTGGTCTTCGCTTCACTGTAGCTGGGACATTAACATCCATTTCTTTATTCTTTGCAGAGGTAGTGTTGCTTTCTACTTTCTCTTGGACATTACCAAATTTTTTTTTGGGGGGGGCACATCAGATGATTTAGAGATGAAAAGAGTGGGGAACTCCTTTTTTGTATTCTCAGCCAGAAGAAAGTTAAGGGTGTTATTTGTTCCCTTGTGTTTTCTACCTCTTTTTTCTTTGAGTTGTTCTTTGTTTTTTCCTGTGGAACCTGCTTTTTTGTTTCTTTAGATATGAGTGAGTCAAGAATAATTATAATAGAGAAAGAAAGATTGTCGGTTTGATTTTTCCCCTGTAAGTCATTTTCCAAATGTGCCATTCTCTGTTCAAGCCCAGTGAACTTTAAGAATATGGAGGGCAAAACCTCTATACAATGTTTGATGTCATTAAAAGCCTCAAGCAAAATTACATTAGACATAAGTGGATGTGCTAGGGCTTTGATAGTGTACTTAGATATAGTATCAGGGCACTAGGCTAGGACTGCAGGTTCAAGTTTAATTTTTTCCACTTCCTTATCAAGTCTCTCAAATACTTTGTTTGGGGATCCAGATAAAATATTCAAGTCCTCTGAGTGAGAGAGTGAACAGTTCATGTCTTTTATTAAGTCCAGAGAGCTAAAGAAGTCAAATTTAGAGGGGGAAAAAGAGATCTCAGCACCGTGTAGAAGAGACTCTGTACATTTTACCGATAGGAGGGCTCAGAGGCTCATTTGAAATGGCAATGTTTTCCCCACATGCAGTAGGGAGGACTTCAGTTATTTCTTCAGGACCTGCAAATGACTGATTTTTTGAGTAAACAAAATAATCAGTTATTTTGGCTTAATTGCCCTAAACAAGTCTAACTAGAGATGGTATTATCGGTGCTGATGCTAGTTTAGGTAATGTGTAGGAAAGGTCCTCTTTTTCCTTAGTTTCTCGTGGGAGTGTGTCAGAATAGTTACTTAATTTCATAGCCATCCCTATTCCTACTGGGGAGTGAGCAGTGGGTGAGGGAAAGGGGACAGTTATGTTATAAGTTAAGTGAAGGTTTCCCTTTTGTCAATCAAAACTTCCTCATGTATATATTGTGCTAGGTTAAGTAAGAACAGAAGAACAAAAGAAAAGTGTCGGCAGATAGGAACCATGCGATCCATCTAGTCTACCCTAGAAACTACTCCCCTCCCTATGCAGCCTTCATCCTAACTTGTCCATTATGTCTGTCCAATGTGAGTTTGAACTCCCTGATTGTATTTGATGCTACCACCTCCTGGAGTAGGCTGTTCCATGGGTCTATCACTCTCTCTGTGAAGAAGTACTTCCTGAGGTTGCTTTTGAACCTTCCTCCTACCAGTCTCATATCATGCCCTCTTGTGCATGCTGATATGTTCTGTTGAAATAGATTGCCTGTCTGAGCTGCGTTAAATCCCCACATGTACTTAAATGTTTTGATCATGTTCCCTCTGTTTCTTCTCTACTCAAGGGAGTATAGGTTCAGCTCTTCGAGTCTTGCTTCATATGACCTGTGATGCAGTCCATGCATCATCTTAGTAGCCCTTCTCTGCACCGTTTCTAAATGGTCAATGTCCTTCTTGAGGTGAGGTCTCCAGAACTGAATGCAGTACTCCAAGTGTGGCCTCACCAAGGACCTTTAGAGGGTCATGATAACCTCCCTCTTTCTACAAGAAATACCTCTACTTATGCATCCGAGGATGCCACCCGCTTTCTGTGCTGCTTTCTCACATTGTTTTCCTACCTTTAATTTGTCAGTGATGATTATGCCAAGATCTCGCTCCGTTTGTGTCTCCTCAAGTTGATGTCCTCCCAGTGAGTACTTTTTTCCCAGGGTTCCTCATTCCCAAGTGCATTACCTTACACTTTTTGGCATTAAATTGTAACTGCTAGTCCCTGGACCAATCCTCTAGCCTTCTAAGGTCAGCTTCCATGTTGTCTGTTCCTTCCCTTCTGTCCACTCTGTTGCAGAGTTTTGTATCATCTGCGAACAGGCAAACCTTCCCTGTTAGTCCACTTGCTATGCCTGCTATAAATATGTTAAATAGGATCGGTCCCATTACCGATCCCTGCGGGACACCACTGGTCACCCTACCCTCCCTTGACAATAATCCATTGACTAGCACTCTCTGGGTCCTATCATTCAGGCAGTCACTGATCCAGCTGACCATCTTCTGGCTAACTCCCTTGTGTTCCAGCTTGTTGGTTAGCCTTCTGTGAGGGATGGTGTCAAAGTCCTTGCTGAAATTTAGGTATACAACATCCACTGCCACTCCCTGATCCAATGTTCTGGTGACCCAGTAGAAAAAAAATCAATCAAGTAGGTTTGACAAGAGCGTCCTGCTGTGAAACCATATTGCTTTGGGTCCATTTTTCCAGTATCTGCTAGGTACACCACTATCCTTTCTTTTAGTAGTGACGCCATCATTTTCCCCATAACCGAGGTCAAACTGACAGGGCAGTAATTTCCTGCCTCTTCCTTGTTTCTGCTCTTGTGTAAGGGCACAACAGTTGCCTGTTTTCAGTTCTGAGGTATTTTCCTGCTGTCTAGTGACTTGCTGAACAGCTCAGCCAGCAGTGCGGCCAGTTCCTCTTGGAGCTCCTTCAGTATCCTAGGGTGTATGCCATGCGGTCCCATGGCTTTTTCCACTTTCAGTTGATTAAGCTCTTTTAAGATCCTCTCCCTTGTGAAGGGGCTAGTATCTTCTCCCTGGGAATCTTCCTTTGTCCTGCTCAGTGTGGGACCTTTGCCACTGTCTTCTATGGTAAAGACAGAGCAAAAGAACTTGTTTAGCACTTCTGCCTTGTCCTCATCACTCTCTGCCATCTTACCATCCTTGGTTGCTAGTCAGACTATTCCTCCCTTAGTTTTTCCTTTTTCTATTATGTATCTATAGAAGGTTTTGTCTCCCTCCTTAACATCCTGTGCTATTTTCTCTTCTGTCTGTGCTTTTGCCCTTCTAACAGCTTTCCCTGCCTCCTTTAATTTGTTCTTGTATTTTTCCATGTCTGCTTTGTGTTTTGTTGGCTTGAATTATGTAAAAGCCTTTTTTTTTTCTCTTTGATTTTGGATGCTGCTTCATGTGAGAACCAGAGAGGTCTTTTTCTTCTTTTGGACTTGCTGATCTGCTCAGTGCATACAGTTGTTACAGAGTATTCCAGCAGTCCTCTACATCTCCTGTGATTCCTCCTTCTAATATGGATGTGATCATAGTTCTCATTTTGGGGAAGTTGGCTTTGCTGAAATGTAGTACCTTGATTTTGATGTGACTATTTTCCTCCATATTGTTCACAGTAAACCAGATTGAACTGTGCTCACTGGTCCCTAGATTGGCTCCCACCTCTGCTTCTGGGATCCTTGTGCTGTTTGTCAGCACTAGATCCAATATTGCTTTGTCTCTGGTGAGTGAGTTCACCAGTTGACACAAACCTGCTCCCCTTAGTGCAAAAAGGAACTCTTTGCTCTGGTCTGAGGATGCTGTGTATGAGGACCAATCCACATCTGGTAGATTGAAGTCCCCCACAAGCAACAACTCACCCCTGCCTGCCATCATCGAGATGGTTTCCAAGAGCTCCATGTCTATGTCGGCCTCCTGGGATGGGGGTCTGCATATGACTCCTACGCAGATAGAGACTTTGTCCCCGGCTCCTAGTGTAACCCAAAGGGCCTCTGCTTTACTGTGTTTTCCCTTGATTTCTGTTGCACATATGTCATCTCTGACATATAGTGCTAACCCCCTCTTTTAATTCCCTTGCGATCTTTCCGGAATAATGCATTCCCAGGGATGGTGACATCCCAGGAGTGGTTCCCAGTGAACCATGTTTCTGTAACAATGACCCAGTCTAATTGTGCATTTGCCATTACGGCTGTGAGATCAGGGATTTTGTTTGACAGACTATGAGCATTGATGCACATTGCTTTCCATCCCCTTCTGTTTTGGTCATTTCCATTTGTAATATGTTTTGGTTGTGTAATTTTGTTGAAATGCTTGATCTGAGTATGTTTGGTGCGATGTTTGGTCCGAGTATGATTGGTGCATCCTTGTGCTGAACTAGTTGGTGATGGGGGAGGGGCATTTGGCTACCTTTTTGTGCTAGCGGTGCCTGTGCCACCCCTCCATCCACTAGATTAACGGACCAATGCGAACGTCAAATTTTTGCCCTAGCGCTCAGGTCCCCTCCTCTGAGAGGCGTAGGCCATCGAATTTAAAGAACTCCCATTCCCAGAAGTCCTGCCATTTTCCAATAAAGTGGTGACCTTTTTCCTGGCACCAGTCCTTTAGCCAGGTGTTTAGCTTGGAGATGTCCCCTTCCCTGATCTTTTGCCTGCTGTCTCCTTTTTTCCAGTCTGGCAGAATTTCAGAGAAGGTGATAGTGGACGAAAGGGAAGCAAGCTTGTCACCCAGCCTGGTGAGGTTTTGTTTTGTTTCCTCTACTGACTTACTGGCTAGGTCATTCATACCTATGTGGAGAATGACATGTGTGTCTCAATCAATGCCTCAAACTATTTCCTCTATGCGATTGGTGTCCCTCCATGCCGATGTTCCGGGGAGGCACCTTACCACAGTTGAAGCATGGTCTTGCTGGAGGTGAGTCTTTACATCCCTAATCATTGAGTCACCAATTATTAGTACCAGTTTCTTTTTATCCTTTTTAGTGGGTTTAGTTGTGTGCTGTACCTCTGTGCGCCGCTCTGGGTTCACAGAATATTTGACACTCATTATGCTCTTCATCATGGTAGGTAGTACAGCGTACCTATTCGGTGTTTGAATAGGTTTGGCACCTTCCTGTATTGAGGATTTTGTGCCAGTTGTACGAGACCTAACCTGCTGCCCGCCCCCTGGCCTGTTTGTCCTTTGGGGTAGGGGTACTGGTGTAGTGCGCCTTGAAACTAAAGGTTTTATGCTGTTGCCCAGTGGGGGCCAATTTAGTATATCTTGGAGGTATTTTATCTCAGCCCATGCTGCATGACAGTAAGGCTAGGGGCTGACCCGCACTTGACATATGCCCTTTGTGTCTGAGCTGTTCAGTGGTTTATCTAAACCATTAGGGGTTGACAAGGTAATAGTAAGCTCCTGGGAGAGCACACATCCATTCTTTATTTTCTATTATAAACCGGCGATCGTAAATGGAGCAAGCTGATTGGCCGAGAGGGTTTCGAGGCCGTGATGATATCAGGCTACATCATCACGGCTTTAGAAAACCTCCGGTCACCAGCCTCCTCACTGACCGCACACTGTTCTCAGTCTCCCCCGCTACAGAGCGAGTCAAACTTGTACTCGACCGCGGTAAAAAAATAAAAATAAAAACTCTGCTTACACTCAATCAGTGATATTGCCTGCTGTCTCCAGGGCCCACAACATTCAGACGGACAACAGTAAAGACATAATTAAGCACACAAAACCAACCTACTGCCGCTTGCCAGCAACACCGAGCAGACGACCGTTCCCATCCCATGTCTCGTAGGCACGCGCATATTCAAAAAGGCACACTTGTCCTCTCAATCCCGCTGCTTCCTAATCCACCTATATTGGTAATTGGCTTAATTTTCTCTTCAGAATCTGCTACACTATCATCTACGGGGTAGACAAAGATACTGTTGCAGAGTTCACAGGTCACACCATCACAATACTATTACCTTTTCTGTGAGCTCCAACTACAACAGCGCCACCTGCTGTCTTCTAGAACTATTTTTTTTAAATGTATTCCTACACTACCAAAAAAGCTTTTTTTAACAGGTTTAAAGGGTGTTTTTTTTTAATCTTTTATTTATAAAACCATTACTCCTGTTCATAACAGCAATAAGGCACTCCAGGGTGTGGTATATCGTGGGATATCGTCACTTCTCGGGTCATTGGATGCACTCGGCCTGCGGCCTCATGCCCAACCACCCGGGGCGTGACGATATCCCACGATATACCACACCCTGTCATTCCTTATTGCTTAAATATTTCATGACAGCCTTTTTTGCTTTATTGGGCACTTCAGTAATACTGTCTATTTCTTTTCAAATCTCCTTACCGCTTCTGGCGTACATGACCAAAGAGCAATGAGTAGCACAATAAATAAACGTGTCATTACTAAAATAGTAGAAGTCTAGAACTCAATACTGGAAGTTATACTTAAATGCTATTATGTAATAAATATGAGCTATGCTTGCTTAAAATACAATTTAAAAATCATTCAGATACTGGTTTTAAAATTAATGGATAATCTATAAATACTTGAGTGATGGCTTTAGTATCATTAAATCTGCAGGTGTATTTACAAGTAACGTGGGTTGCTCAGAGAACATAAAATGTCACTCAGACACTCCAAGGATACTAGCTTATGCAGGCCTGCAGAGTTTGTCGGTATCTAATGCCGTTTATAAAATATTTTAAAATTAGGGACCTCAGCACGGCCTGGATGAGGGCCTACTTCAGGCATAGTGGCCAGTGTAAGCCAGGGGTGACAGGTATAGGCCTAATCAAGACCAAAGTAAGAAGTTCACAATCCACGTACAGGCTTATCAGATTTGTAAAAGTTTGTACATTTTGGATATGTGGGGTCTCTATAAAGGATTACAGCATTAAGGGCCTAACTATGAACTGAATGTGGCCCAAATAGAGTCCTAATTCAACAGCTTGTGGTCTATAGGCACCAGGAATCGCAATCTGGAGCTGAGACTGGACCGTTATGTGACCAGATTCCCATGGCAGGGGCACTACCTGGGGACGACAACAGTGCGTTCCAAAATCCTGGGGGTGTGGGGTGAGATTAGCACAGCACTGAGCTTTTGAAACTATGAACTGGTAAGCTAGTGAGCTGCCCAGTAAATGAAGTAACAACTTCCACCTTGGATAAGCAGAGACAAGTGAATACATCTAAGCAAAGTAACTACACCACTGTTTTGTGTCTGCCAAAATCTGAACTCTACAATCCAGAGTAACGCATGGGCTTCAAGCCCAGTGCATGCGACATGACATTATTTAGCTTATGCCCTGTAGATGCTCTTTGTTGTATGCTATATGAAATAGAGGAAATATTCCTCAAAATCTTAACATAAAACAGTCCACCGCAGTCAGTGTGCATGAACCCACTGCAGAAAAAAGAAAACAGTAAAATTTATAATAATAAAAAGATTAATAAAACAAAAGGCTAAGATGGTTTTGGAGCAACACTGGCAGCATCCATTTAAAAATGTAAGTGAACTAGGTACAATAGATCACAGAGTCTGCCCCAGTCTGTTGCAGAAATAAGTCTTAGTTACCAGTCATCTTGATAACTGATGGTCTGGTCTGATGGCCTGATGTTCTGGTCTGGTTAGTAGGGGCAGAACACTCTTGTTCAGGTCCCTTGTTCAAGTCCCTTGCTGGGAGGCGCTCACCAATGAGCTCTGTGGGTTGCACTCCCTGTATCTTCCCTGTATCTTCCCTATATCCTTGGCATCCTCGACACCTTCAATGAATCCTCGTCAATGTATTTGCAGTCACTGGGCCTCCTATGAATCTTTCCAGGTTATCCCTCCTGTGCAGAGAGCTTGAATAGGTGGCTTTTCGCAATGTTCTCCACACTTCGGTTACTTCAGGCAATGCAGGGTCCACCAGTCGCCTTTATCTAACAGGTCTCTATAAATAATAAAAGAACAAGGAGAAGGAGAGGACTGGGGAATTGTGTGGTCTCACACACTGTAAGGATCAGGGCTTCTACACAAATATGGCAACGGTGGCATATCTTTCTGCTAAAGTTTGAGTGCCTGTAGAAGCCCTGCACACCGGCTCCTCTGAGTTCCTCCATAGCACTAGATCTGCAGCAATGACGTCAGTACAACAAAGCCTCCTCCTCTTCCAGCAGCCATCTGCAAATGAAATGTGGAACTTGTTCAAGGATGTGACACTGCAAATCTGTCATGAATTCATCACCACAAAAAATAAATATAGGAACTTTGGACTTAAACCAAAATGGTTAACAAAAGACATAAATTTTACCTGTCGTTAACTTTTGCACTTCAAAGGCAGGATGCTTGGGAAACCAGGTTTTGGGAAATAGCCCTTCTTGACAAGCTGGTGTAAATTGTCTTACCAGTAAGGCAGCAGGACATCAAAAGGGCAGCCAGGAAATTGGGTTGGGGAAATAGATAAAATAATTCCCTCAGAGTTTGGAAGAGCAAGAATGACATTTACTGGCCCCAAAATAAAAAGTCAAGGCCACCAGCTGACAAAGGGCAGTGTCATAGACTGGGGGGGCATGCCTATTTAAGGACCTCCAACCAGAAACTCAGTGAATTTGTCACAGCCTTTTGGCTTTTTGGCATTTCATTTTGGATACCCTTCTGATCCACAAGAAGCAAAACTGCCACAACACAGAAACAGACCAGAGACTACCCTTATTCTTCTGGATTTTAATTCACTACGAACTAAAGGTAGAAATTAGATAAAAGTTTATAGTGCGTTTGTTTTATATATATATTTTTTCCCACCTTTTTTTGTGTTATTCTGTGACCAAATTTTCTAAAACTTTTTGTTGTAATTGTATTATTATTTTAGTAAAAATATTTGTTTCAAGAAACCTGCCTGAGCAAGATTTTTCATGTTGTGTGTGGTTGTGGGACATTTAATAATAACCTGTGACTAAACTGTTATTGCTAAGGGGTGTCACTACAAACTACCAATCAAACAAAGATCTAAAAAAAGGAAATTTGGGTAAAGATGGGGAGAATACAAAAGTCTCAGGAAGGAGTCTGTGGGGATTAGAACCTGATTACTGCATGCCCTGTGGGAGAAGATAAAATCAGGGTCACAAAGCTACCCCAAAGAGATCGTGATGCCTTAATCTTCCCCCTTTGGGCAACAACCCAGAATAGTTCTCATTTGGCTATAAGACTCAAGACTGGTATTGCACCCTTATCCAGAGAGTAAAGAGGGAGCCCTAGGGCCTCATGGTGGGTGATCAGTCGTGACCTCAGCGAGCATTCTAGAAGGACACAGAGAGGGATTTCTTGTTTTCCCCCTCCCTGTCATGGATTGCACTTAGGGGCGGGCACTGTGAGCTCAGTGGACCTGACCCTCAGAGGTAGATTTATGACAGTTTTAGTCCAGAGTTCCTATAGTTATTTTTTGTGGGGATGAATTTATGACAGATTTGTAGTGTCACATCCCTGAACAAGTTCCACATTTCATTTGCAGATTATTATGGAATAGGGTATTCCAGTCAATTTCATTAAAAGCCTTCTTAATGGCCTCAAGTTTTGCCTTATTGTAAAGGAAGATTTGTGTTATCCACATATTAACTGCATAATGTGTGGATATATCAAATGTCTTAGTGTTGTGATCATTGTTTTTAAGTGGAGCTCTTGTTCTGCCATCCCTTATTTCAATACTTTCAGATGTTAATACAATATCTAAAATGTTGTTTTCCTTTGTCAGTTGATTGACATGTTGTGTTAGATGAAGTTGCTGTGTGGTATTTATTTATTTATTCATTTTGCTTTTGTTGACCCGGGTGGGTACTCTAGCCATAAAAATGACTATTTTCAGGCACGACCCGGGAGGTTACAAAATAGACAATACAAAAACAGGATACTGAGGCAAGAGAAACAATTTCACAAAAAATGGCAGAGATAATACCATATTAAGACATAACAGTAAAGACCTAGTAGTACATAAGCAATAACCCACAACAGGGTGTTCCATTATTGGGGATTAATCAACACTCTGGGTGCGTTGTGAAGCATGAACCGCATGCCGAGTGCCCTCACAGCACCCGGGGTGTTGATTAATCCCCAATAACCGCACACCCTCAAGGGGGTTATTACACCATTAACATGGGCCATATGTGAACAGAAATGAACTAAAACAACAGGAATAAGAGGAAAAACATGTGGGAACTATTTTGTGTTCTTCCACTTTTCCTGGCTGTAGTACCACTGTTTTTTGTGTTCTGCCACAAGAAAAATAGGTCTACAAACAGAATTTGTGGTGAAGAGGCCTGCAACATAAGATCAACAAGCACACCAATCTAATTATACTGTCAAAAAGTGCTTAATTTTTCAGCTGTGCTGTTTTAAAATTATTATACAGACACACACATACACAGTGAGAGAGGACCCACGGCAAATAATACTATGATTCACAAACACTGCGTGTAAAATAATTACTGTCTCTGTCTGTACACTGCTGTGCTGTTGCTGTAAACAGGATTTAGAACTGTCACTTGGGAAGGAACATTAATTACTGCACATACTGTTCAGACCATTAAAATAGAGGATAATGTATGGGCATCGGTGGTTAAGCACACTATGCTAGTGCCGAGTGGTTACCTTGGCAACTTTAGTTTACCTCGAGAGTGCAGCTAGACAGGTTAATCAAAAGTTGCCACGGTAACCATGAGGCCTAACATAGTGTGGTTGACCACCAATGCCCATACATTGTCTTTTATAGTTTATGGGCATCGGTGTTTGGCACATTAGCAAGCATGAGCGGTACTCTGAATAAAAAACAGCCTCTTACCTTATTAGGATGACAAACAGATAGTCGTTATTGTTTGACGAACATTCAATATTTATTTACTCACCAAATTTACTGTTTACCATGTCCTGCTATGAGTATTTGGTATATTTAACAAACAAAACACACACGCTAATGTTAACAGTAAGCCATCGCAGGAAAAAAAATAAGTTCTGCTATTTTGCAACAGGAAAACATGTGACAGAGGACGGCCAAGCAGAGTTGCCGTACAACATTTGGTAGACTGCGTCATCACTCTACGGATGTTTTGCTTCACAGAGATTGACTGTGAGAAGACAGGACAGAATAGGAGAGGAGAAAAGACTGCATCTTATATGGTGTATGGGGAACCAGTTAAAAAAAAAGCTCCTCTGATAACATGGAGTACCACACTAAATTAATAAATAATAAACTAAGCAAGTGAGGAACCGCCGTTTTAGTTTAAATGCTGCCGAGTACTGTGAAAGGCTGCGATGCGCTGGTGCGGTGGAATGTTTATCTCAGCAGCATTCTTTTTTTGTTATGCCATTGATGTGACGTACCATCATTGGGTTAACAACTTAATTACGTCACATCGATAGCATAACAACATGAGGAAAAGATGAAAATCCCCACATAACAATGTTCTACCATACATTTTAAGTATTTCACATGTGTGGCATTACTTATCGTGAGGTTGGAGTTCCACTGGGCCGGTGGGTCGCAAGTCTCTGCAGGATATCGCAACATTTCCACTGGATGGCTGGGTGGCAGGTCTCCACACTGTGTCAGCACATTTCAAAGAATTCTGGTAGCCGGGTAATACTGTGCCATGGGGAATGATGGTGTTCCGCTGGGCGGGTCGGTGGGAAGTGTGATTGCTTCTACGCCAATCTCTCAGTTCCACAGAAGGGGCAGGCAGGCGGCCTGCTTGCGGACACAGGAACGTACATGTTGGGGCTCTGCGTCTGTGTGTGACTCTTGAGTCTTACGGGATGGATTGGTGTAGGCAGAGAGCAGGGAAATGCACACAGCAGCTGGTGACCTAAATAGCAACTGAACAACAGGCTAGCAGTAATTTTTGCCTCCATTTGTACACGCGTTTTAGTACGTCAGTATTAACAGTTGGCATGCTAGTCGAACTATGCTGCTTCTGTGGGTGGCTGGAGACCCTCACTTACATATGAAAAACATGACTGCCTTTCACAAACATTCACAGCCTTCTATAACTAATTCGGTCTGCTGCTTAATATCTGTTTCTTTGGACTGTTTACCACAGAAAGACACTGTGAGGTTAACAGAAATTAATGAATGGTCACCTGGTGTGTCTCCTCCAATCACCTCACAGAAATGTCTTTGCTTGTGTTATAAAAAGTATTAATGAGTGCCTGCAGTGGGAGTAGCTCAAAGGTTTTGCCAGTTGATGTTACCAAGGTTCATATCCCCCATGAATACCAATTCCCCAGTGGCACAGGCCTCTTCAATTTCTGTTAAAATCTCCATTGTGATTGTATTGGAGTGCAGGGTAGTCTATAACAGAGTCAAATGAGAATATATGAATTATTATCTGTCGTGTTGACCCTGGCCCACGTGGTTTTAGATTTTTTTAATTTTACTGCTTATATCTGTGGTGGTTAACTCTTCCTTTATATAAACTGCAATTCACAGAAATACAGATACACAGAAATGTGACAGCAGAGAAAGGCCCCACAGCCCATCTAGTCTGCCCAACACCACTTCATCCTACTTTCTTCCAATGTCTGTCCTGGTTGAACTATACATAGTTACATAGTCCGTCATATCTCTTCTCCATATATTCTGGTCACTCCACCAAGTCTGCGTTATTGCAGCTAGTGAAAATTGATTTTTTTTCTAACCAGAGCTCAGCTCGTCCTTTTTTTTTGTTTTTGTTTGTTTGTTTTTTGTCTAGTTCACAGGATTTTAGCACCCAGTTTATTTAAGTGCAGACCATTTTTTGAGTAAACTCTAAAATTGTTATGGAAATCTGCCCAATGATTTCATGAACCTGATATTTTCCATTTGACACCAATTTTTTAATCTTATATTAACAAGAGATGTGTGTTTTTTTCATAGTGTGCATTTTGTAACTGGGAGAATATCTGATATGGCCACTTTGCATTTCTTATCCCTTATTTTCTTTGCTAGGGTTAGAAGATTATGGCAAATATCCTTTTCGTGATTTTTTTCCCACATCATTTAACCTTGAATGTATAATCACTGATGTATTTGCCCCTTTTTTTACCTATGATTCTATTTATTCTTGAATATGTCCTTAACTCTTGCAGCAGGTAAGCAACATACTGTGGTTGTTTCCTTATCAGGGTTTCATAGTATGGTGTCGGCAAACCTGATTAATAGAGTCACCTATCACAATCTTGTACTTGTTTGCATAGGGAGACTGATTATTAGATTAAATGTTGACAGGAGGGTCAGTGTCTAAAGGGCTAAAGAAGTTAGCCAGGGTAATAGACTTTGTGAGGCAGATACTGCTCGTCTTCCATTTTTGGAACCTTTTTTACGTGTTACCAAAGAACATTCATCCTTTACAGAACTGCTAATAGGCTGAGTGTCTTCTCAGCCTCTCTTTGCCGACCTACCATTCCCTTCCTTAGTGTCGGTCTCTTCTAATGAAGTTTCTAGCCATTCTTTCTTTGGGGCCCTTCTGGTCATCAGCTGGTAGATTGTCTGATAATTCTTTAACAAAAGACTCATTCTTACTAATTTCTTGTATTTGAGTCAGTTCACACTTGATACATCTCAGATCTTTACTGAGTACAAAAACAATAAGACATTTGTCACAAACAAAGTCATCAATCTCTTCATAAGTTGGTTGGATTGTAAACATGAGGCAGTCTGTAAATATTATTATTGCCCCTTCTTTGCACAGGATTTCCAACAAATCTGGTGTAGTATCCATTATATATATATATATATATATATATATATAATTTCCTTTAAAAGATAAGTTTGGGCTTACCCAAGGATTGTGTTCCACAAGGAAGAGGGTGGGTCACCTTCTCACCATCCTTGGTGGGTGCAGACTGACATGCTTGCCTCATTGTGTGCAACACCTCGGCTCTGCATTTGCCGCCGCTTGCGCAGGTGCTGGGTTTAATAGCTGGGGGACCAGACTTAGGGCTCCACCAGCTTCCAGTTTTCTCATTCCTACCTGAGTCAGCTACAAAGTTAAGTTTTTAAATATAGTGTAGTTAAAACCCCACTATAGTGCCCCAGACAGCAGATTTAGCTAGCAGTGTTACAGGGAATAATGATGTCACCCCCAGTTCAATCTTGACACAAACACGGACCCAATACATAGAAGGGCTCTCTTTCTATCTAAATGCAGGCAGTTTGCAGGGTGACCAAGATGATTCAAAGCCAGTGGGGCAGATTTAATGAGGATCGTCTCAAGGTACTGAACATGTACTCACTGGAGACCAGGCAGAAGGGGGAGTGATGGAGACCTTCAAGTTCTTAAAGGGAATAAACAAGGTGAACTATGGGGAACTATTTAACAGGAGTAAAGATTCAAGAACTCAAGATCATGAGTGGAAACTGGCAGGGTGGAGTTGAAGAGGGGTGTAATGAAGTTTTATTTTATGGAAGAGTGGTAGAGCCGTGAAACAGTCTTCCAGTGGATATGGTGGGTGCCAAGAGAATAAATGGTTTCAAGCATGGCTAGGACTGAGTGAAGGGTCTGGTGGTTACTCAGATTGGTAACAGTAGGGTGAGTAGCAGGGGGTGAACCGAAAGGGATAGAACCCTGTATGGATAATAGGTCTCGGGGTAGATGGGGAACTACAGGCAGACTAGATGGACCCTTGGTCTTTTTCTGCCATCATTGTCTATGTTTCAATGTTTCTGGTGTGCAGCAATACTCCCCCCTTCCCCATGTACCCATGGTAGTAATAAAGAGATGCCTACTGTGCCTTGACACCACAAAGAAGAGTACCTTGCCCCAACCCTATTTGTAAGCATGCCTTTCCAGTATGCAACCCATGTGAGGGAGGGGGTTCCTGTGAAACACTTACCATGGTAGCTTCTGCAGGGGGGTTACTGTGGCATACTACTCCAGACAGCAAGTTGTAAAGTGCCATGCCATGTGAGCAAAGCACAGAGAGGTCTGCCATCAGCTCCAACCCCCATATCGAAGCAAACAAAAAACATCTCCGAGGCATGAATGTAGGCCCAGGCAAAAACCTTTTGTAGTCTGTTTGGCCTGTTCAGAAGTAGACACAGACTCAAGGACAGTCTCAGTCTGTGCATCAACACACCCTCTGGGGACTCTATTAAACAGGTGCAGGTATTTAAATAGCTGGTTGTTATTCTGGAGCAATTGTTATTTTCTGTGCTTACTGATGTTATGGTTGGGAAAACTCACCAACTTTATCTTTATTGGAAAAAGGAACAACTTCACAAAGGAGGTTAAACTGATGTTGATCCGGAGTCTAATAGTACCAATTATTTTATTTATTTATTTATTTTTTACCAGGAGAGACACACTAAGCTGAAAGCTTGTTTACAGGTGCAACCTGGGAGCACAAGGAAGTTAAGTGACTTGCTCAAGGTGGGGGCTGTGGGGTTCAAACCCAGGTATCCAGGTTTGCCAATTATTGATTATGGTTCAGTGATGTAATCTGCTGCTAACAAAGTTGCCCTTGAGAAAATCTCCCTGGCTGTTAATCAGGCTTGTACATTTGTGCTTAATCTCAAGTGTGACACTCACATGCATGGTCTGTACATTAATCTAAATTAGTTGCCCTTCTACCACCAAGTGCTCTTTCAGTTGGCTCTGTTGTGCAAAAAGACTGTACTAGGATTCATGCCAATTGCCTTTCAAAAATTCATCACCTTAGCTGACCCGGTGGCGCTGAGGGTGGAGGCACTGTGTGCCACACCTAGCGCCACACCGGCGCCCCGGGTTCAGGAATGGACTCGGGTCGGAGGGGGTCAGAGGGGTGGAGGAGGATTGAGCATCCCAACAGATGCTCTTCTCCTCCAGGGGTGGGTTTCTGGGGTGCCTTGAGCACCCGATGCACTGGTGCCTGTGGAAGCACAGGTATCGGGCCACAGGCGGTTCTTCAGAACCGGGGAGGGGAGGACATTGTGGACACTTGGCAATGACGTACGTCAGCACGTCATCCACCTGAATGTCAGTCCTGCGTGCTGACGTCCTCGGGGTAGTGGGACCTAAGAAGGGAGAAAATGCAGAATAAACCCCGCTCTACCCCAAGATGATGACTGACCTGATCCCAGACTGCTTACCATGGGCAGACCCCAATGTGTGCAGGCGCTTCAGAAGGAGGAAGGTAAGGGGGAGGAAGGCCAACACTCTAGGGGCAGACTCCGGGGTAGAATCACCGGGGGTGATCAAGTCTGAAGGAGTGGGGTGAGTGGGTAGTAAGGTGGATAAAATGAAAGTGCAAAAAAAAATACAAAATTCATCACCTTTTTAACCAATGGGTATACTACATGTGCAATGTGTGGTGACAGGCTCCAAACACCGCTGAGGAGGACTGTTCTTAACAATGATCTTTCCTGTACAGAGTCACCAAAGTATGGAACTCAATACCTTCTGACTTTTGTGAACTTCCTTCCCTATTTTCCATTAAAAATCATGAAAAGTCTTATTTTTATGACAGAATGTTGTATAGATGCAATTATTCTGAGCTGGCCTCATTATCATATTATTTAATAGTCTTGTAAACTACAGTTCATTACTTATATGCTGTCCATTGTTGGACCACTCCTTGTCATTTATTGTATTGTATGGTGTATCATGTTCTATGACTTGGACACCTTTGAAAAAGGGTTCTGAGCTCAAAAGTCTCCTGAATATTAATAAAATGAAAAAAAAGAAAAAGCCTGTAGATTGGATTTGGCATATTAGCTGTCACAGCCTGACAAAACATCACTTTGCCTGGAATACCTCTACCTCACACCTTGGTCAACATATCACCCTAGCCAGCTCCACCTGTGTGACCTGTTTACTGGTAGGACCCCTTACTCCTGTCAGTTTATCTCTGACTCTCCAGTAGTATAGGAATCTTTGGTGACAGTTGAGAAATGTAAGGGAGCCACATTTATAAGGGTTATATTGGGAAGAACATAACAAGTGTATACCAACAACGACAGTAAGAGTAGAGAGAAAAATAAAAAAAGAAAGAGTATCTAACCCAGGCAGGAGAACCACCTGCCTTCCTTCCCCAACACACATATTTGTACAGAGGCAAATTAAAGCATCAAGTGTACAAGTCCCTTAGTAGGGCTACTCAATAGTTCAGTGTAGTCAGGGGTAGTTCCAAAAGGCTGGAGGGTAGCAGACGTAGTCCAACGACACAAGGGGTGGAGGGGAGAGGGAGAAGGAGCAACCAGGAAATTCCAGACCTGTCAGCCTTACCTCTGTAGTGGGTAAACCAGTGGAGTCTCTTATCAAAGGGGACCTTGTGAACTACCTAAAAAGCAATGGTCTACAAGATTGTAAACAGCATGGGTCTGTGAATGGGAGGTCTTATCAAACCAACCTGATAGTTTTCCTTGACTGGGTAACAAACGTAATAGATAAGGGCCACTCTGTGGATTTACACTGCTCAGAGACACACAGAAGATTGCTGAAGAAGCTGGAGGACCTGGACATGACTACGGACATAGTTAGATTGGTAGGAAAGCAGTTAAAGGAGAGACAGCAGAGGGAAGTGGTAAATGGGATCAAATCAGAGAAGAGGGAGGTCACGACTGGGGTGCCACAGGGATCTGTCCTGGGCCCTGTCCTCTTCAATATATTCATCAGTGACATTGGAGATGGCACCCAAGGCAAAACTGAGTCTCTTCACAGATGACATGAATCTCTGTGGCAGGGTAGATAGCGACAAAGGTCACTGGTGAGTCTGCCTCTGGAATACTGTGCTCCGTTCTGGAGTCCTCACTTGAAAAAGACATAGACAGGCTGGAGATGGTGCAAAGCAGGGTGACAAGATGATTCAGGGCCAACAGGTTGTCGTTGACCACCTTATTGACTACCTCAAAAAGTACCAGCCGCAATGTCCCCAGCAACACAGATTCAGAAAGGGACGCAGCACCACCACAGCACTCACTGAATTCACAGCCTTCATTCATGAGTTGCTTTACCAAGGCTATCTTGTCAGTGCAGCATTTTTAGATCTATCCAAGGTTTTTGATACAGTGAACCATACTCTTCTGCTTAACCAGCTATTGACACTTGGCCTGTCCATGAACACCTTATCCTGGTTCAAAAGTAACCTTACAGGTCGCTTTCAACAGATTAGGATCAACAACCACCTCTCAGATAGCCACGCGGTCCTATCTGGTGTGTCCCTCAATGGTCACTTCTGGGACCCCTTCCATTCAGTATTTTCATGAATAACCTGCCCCACTCCTGCCAAGACTGTTTATTGCTGTATGCTGATGATGCAGTCATTTTCATCCGCAACCATGACCCCAAGCACCTTGAGAAGACACTACAGCTCAACTTTGAGCAATCAGAGGACTGGTTCAACAGACATAAACTAATACTTAATCACAAAAAAACAAAGGTTATGCTCTTCTGTGGAGAGCACAGCAAATATCAATCTCACCCACTAACAATCTGCAGTGCTGTTGGCATGCCCCCGGAACAAGTCCAACATTTCAAATACCTCAGTATTTCCCTGGACAGCACCCTCTCCTTTTCACATCATATTGAACATGTTGCCAAGGTTGTCAACATTTGCATCAGGCTTCTGCACAGACACAAACAGACTCTGACCTCAGATGCACTGAAAATTGCAATCCATAGCTCCATCATGTCCATAATGGACTATGGGCTCACAGTCTACAGCTCCGCCACTGAAAAATCCCTATGAATAACTCCACAGCCCTGAACAAGGCCTGCAGGCTCCTCACAAGAGATGATCGATTCACACATACCTGTGTCCTCTATACTAAGACTGTCTGGCTTCAACTGAAAGACAGAATCAAACTTCAAACCTGTCTTCTAGCTAATAAAATCAACCTGGATCTGGGGTACAAAACATCACACCTGCAATCTCGGCCATACCAGGGGCTCTGTCAGTCGAATCTTCCAGGTACCTTGCTGCCATACTTCCCAGGGACAAAGATCTTTTGCCTACCAGGCATCCATCTGGCTAAACTCACTCCCTGGTGACATCATCTCAGTCTCTAAGCCTGGCCCATTTAAACATCACCTTGGACAATACCTAATCAAGCACAACCAATGTGACTGCTTCCGCTAAGTTGTTGTGCCACACACTTCAAAACCCTCAACGACCACAATGCATCCAGCAGTTACCATCCTTGCTCCTATCAGCACTTATGTCCCAGTCCCACTCACTTGCCCTTCCTCCTCCCACCTCCTCCTACCCTTACTCCTCCCCTACTCCCTCTTAGCCCTACCCACCCTTTTCCCATGCCTGTCCCACACCCCTACCCACCACCCCTTAATCCCCCACCACCCTTGACAAAGCCTCTGACCATCCTGCAATGATTCCCCTCACCTCCTATCCCCCACCCACCCTCCCTACCAGACAAGGCCTCTCTGCTGCGACCTTTCTCTTGGCTAACTGTCTCAACATGCGAAGCACCGAGGGCTTTTGTACTCACCTGGGCTCCAAATAAACTTTGTGGTTTGGCATCATGATTTGGTTTTGACTTCAACTTTTTATACAATTTATGCAGAATAGTGCAACCTGTCCTATGTTTTTGATCCCATCTGAGGAGCTGTCTGTGTTTTGGGAGCAAGAAGTGGGTGCAGCCTTCTGCTGTTGTCCTAAGCCTTTACCTTTAGAGTTGTTTTTGTTCTTGTCCCGGTGGCATTGCCTTCTGGATGGGATACACATTTCTTTGTTATCGAGGGGTGGATGAGGCAGGGAGGATGACTAGTGCAAAAGGGCTGTATCCCTCTCTGAGGCAGCCAGGGTGGTGTCCATGGGTTGATGGGCCTCTGTAGAGTCCTTGGATGTGAAAGCTTTTCCCAGCCATGACCTGGTGATGAAGGCCTCAGCTGCAAAAAGAAGTGGATTGGGAGTGATAAAACCCCATATGGACAACAGGTCCCAGGTCAGATAGGGAACTCCGTGCAGACTAGATGGACTTTTGGTCTTTTTGACTCTTTTTTTTTTTTAGTGGAATACCATATTTCACTGAATCCTTGTTGTGGCAGGACATTGCAGGTTGTAGGGAATAATCAGTTTGAGAGCATAGCAGGCCCTCATGAATGCCTGACGCCTTTCTGACAGTACTGGTAATAAGTTGGGCTATCTAAATTCAGTGCCCTTGCCATTCCAGTGGTCTCCACTCCTTCGCTAGCTGGATGATCCTCTTCTTGACTGAAAACAGAGGAATTTGCTAAATTTGGTCTGGGCCACTGCCCCGGCTTGGGGGGGCAAGTAAACAATGGGACTACTCTATCTATACGGTTCCCAACCAGTGGTGCTTCAAGATAGCCAGGATGGCATTTTGTAAAAACAATCTCATGTTCCAGCCCTTTGGAAGCCCCACAAAGCTGAGGTTATTTCTCCAAGCCAATTTTCAGCGTTCCTCGATGCAGTCCCATAGCTGGCAGATCATGCATTCCTTATCCCACAAGTGGGCTGCTAGCCTGTCAGAGAAAGCCTCCTGCTTGGATGTCTGTAGTTTAATCTCATTAACTCTGTGAGAAAAGTATGTTATGTCTTTCTGAGTCTGTTAGGCTGTAAATCATATTTCCATGTCAGCATTTAATTCACTGAGCATCTGCATCAGAAGCCCTATGAGGAGAGACTAAAGGAGATCAACATGTACACCCTGGAAGAAGGGGGGTATGATAGAAACCTATAAATACCTCAAGGTAATAAATATGGTACAGGAGAGGAGTACTTTTCAGAAAAAAAGATGCACAACATAAAGAGGATATGCAATGAAGCTGGAGAAGGTAAATGCAGGAGAGATGTGAGGAAGTACTTCTTCATGGAAAGAGTGGTGGATGCCTGTAACAGTCTTCCAGCAGAGGTGGTGGGAGTGAAAACAGTTGTGGGATTCAAGAATGTGTGGTATAAGCATAAGGGAATCTTAAAGGAAAGCAAGGGTGGAGCTGGAGATCAAGTAGGGTCTGTGGTAATACTATAGGCAGGGAAAGAAAATGGGCAGACTGGGTGGGCCAAGCGGTCCTTATCTGCCATCAAATTCTGTTTCTATGTTTTTGATATTGCCCTGATTTCTGACAGATTGGGTGGAGTGGTGCCAATTGCCAAAGGCCAAAGCGCCATTTTCGCATGCAAGAAGGCCCGAACGATGACCAAGCAAGGCATTGACTAGAACTATTCAACTGGTGCCATTCAGGAGCAGCTGAATGCATGTACTGAGTATGAGCGACAAGAGATAGTAGGTATTGTGGTTCCATGTCATAACAGTGATCACAAAACAGCGATCACTATTATGGCGAGTGTATATCACTGAAAAGCAAATCGATGATATACACTTTAAGGCAACCTGAAATCTGGATATCAAAAAAATGTTTTTGCAGGGGGGCTCTGCCCCGCGCTCTCTCCCTCATGGGGCTTTGCCTCCCGCACCTCTGTGAATTAGGATTCTCAACTCCAGGGGGCTGCATGTCGGGAAGGGGGCAAAATCCAGATATTGGTCAAAAATTAAGTGCCTCAGCTCATAGCTGCGGCAAAATGTAACCCGCTCCCAGTCCCGAACCCAGTACCTGCTCTGCCAGAGCTAGCCTCCCACACCACCATGCCCCATGGCTAGCTCGGCAGCAGCAGGTACTCCAGTAACTGACAACCCCTTCTCTGTTTACCTCCCCTTCCCCTCATTATTCCCCCCTTCCATTCGCCCTTCCCCATAGTCACTGTCCCATACTCTCGCTGTTCTGCAGGGTAGCCCAGAATAACAGCACCCAAAATGAGTCGCTATTTTTGTAGTCGCTCATTTTGGGTCGCTGTTATTACGTGATACCAGTATGGTTTTTTCAACACTTTAAAAAAGTATCTAAGCTAGCTCAATGGTGTCGAGCAGTGGGGCACTGGCTTGGCACGCTGGCAACCCGGGTTCGAGCCTCGAGCCCAGGATGTCAGGAGTGGAGGACAGCATGGAGGTTTATAGAACATCTGCACAGATGCTCTCCTCCTGGGGAGGGTGCTTCAGAGACAAAACATGAAAGAAACGGCGCTCACCACAGCACAAAATACGTGATCAGAAATTACATATTTACTGAGCTAAACACCAAGCAGGTTGTATCCCCGACAGTTCAAGGACACACTTGCAGTTACAACCTGCTTGGAGTTTGGGTCAATAAAAATGTAATTTCTGATCGGCTATTTCATGGCGCTGTTCTTCTGTTTATTATTACTACTACTTTATAACAGCAGCACACCTTTCCAGCACTCCGCGCACGTGGTAAGTGTATCTGTTCAAGGGTGCTGTGGCACATCGCTCAGTCAGTGACACCCGGTGGTGTGCAGAGGCTTGCCAGCATGGGTCACCACACATCAGCTGACTCCGCCTCCAAAGTGTGGCCATGGTGCGTGCCATTGGGGTGTGGAGAGGGGCCCAGAAAATGAAAAAACTAGCACTCACCTCAGTCTGCTAGATGATGGCTGCCTAGAAAAGGTCATAGCACCACAACAGTGGAACAATTGGAATTCACTGGCTACATCCATCAATCTCTCAACAAAGGCAATTTAGTGGGAGCAGCCTTCATAGACCTTACAAAGGCCTTTGACACTTTTCACCACACTCTTCTTCTTCAGCAACTAGCCTCCATAGGTCTCACCTCCAACACGTTAAATTGGTTCAAGAGTTACCTGCATGGTCGATCCCAACAGGTGAAAATTGCAGATATTACCTCTGTCAAACTGCCCATCCGCTCAGATGTACCGCAGGGCTCTATTTTAGGGCCTTTACTTTTCAGCATCTTCGTGAACAACCTAAAGCAGGCCTGCCACCAACAGATGCTACTATATATGGATGACGCTGTCATCTTTACTAGTAACCCTGACCCACAGCAACTGGAACATCAACTGCAGCATAGTTTTGTAGAAGGTGAGGACTGGTTCAATGCTCACAAATTGATCCTGAACTACAAAAAATCTAAAGTTATGCTGTTCAGTGGCACCCATAGCAAGCACAAAACTCAACCACTTACAATCCAAAATTGCATGGGAGTACCTCTGGAACAAATCCTACACTTTAAGCATCTGGGAGTAACCCTGGACATCTCACTTTCTTATGCTCAGTACATCGACAATGTTGCCCGGGCTGTCAACATCAAGATTGGTCTGCTCTACAGACGTAAACACTGCTTGACACCCGAAGCCCTCAAAACTGCACTTATCAGCTCTGTCTTACCTACTGTCGACTATGGCTTGGTTATCTATGGTGCCGCTACTACTTCTTCACTCTGTAGACTGTCCATTGCACTAAATAAGGCATGCAGACTCCTCACCAGTGCTGCATGCCTTACCCACACATGCGACCTATACGCCCAATCTGGGTGGCTTCAACTAAGCGAAAGGATACAGTACCAAACATACCTGTTAGCTAAAAAAGCACTTCTTGGCCATTTGCCCCCTGGAACTGCAAACCTCCATAGCCCTCACTCCAGCTCCCAGCACACTTGAAGCTCAGACCATCAATTTCTGAAGATTCCTTGGTGCAGGACATCTCAAGGGCAGTGGTCATTTGCTTACAGAGCCCCACTCAGGCTCAATGCACTTCCCAATGAAATCCTATACATATCAAGATTAGGTACCTTTCAAGCACAGGCTCCATCAGCATCTTACAACAAATAGTTCCTGTGACTTCTTCACCTAATGATACTACCACCTGTACGCACTCCAGTTCCCTCTTCTCCTCCTCAAAGCTTTACCTTTCCAACCGTGGCTATATCCTCCTACCCTCCCCACTCTCCCCACCCACCACCTCCCCTCATACCTACTACCCACACCTGCCACTCTTTCTACTCCTACTGACAAGGGCTTCTGGCTGCTTTCCCCTCTTCTTCTCTCCAGTTACCGCCCCCCACTCCTTCCTTCCTTCTTTCTCCACTATTAAAGTTATTAATTCTAGATAATTAAAGTATGTACTTTACTGTTTTTTAAACCTGGTCTTTGTATTACCTCCTCTGTATTTTTGTTCACCCCTCCCCACTGATGTGGAACCTTTGTAAATGAGCGCCTGCACTCAAAGGTATTGTAATCCAAGATTGAATGAATAAATAAATAAATAATCCCCCCATGCCACAGTTCCACTAGCACATCACTCCTGGCCCCCAACCCTGCAGAACTCAGAGGACCCCCCCAAGAATGCTACTGCCTTTCTCTCCCCCCCAGGGAGGGGGATAAGCCAGACCCTCCAAGGATAGGAGGACAGCCTGGGGAGCCAGGTGGCAGGAAGTGGCACTGAAGGGCGAGACTGGCAGGCAGACAGGGATGATGAGCAGCTAGAACGACTGGGAGGTCAGGAGTGCAGGGTAAGGTGCAAAAAGAAACGTGTTTAGATAGGCAGATTATGTTTTATTATACAGTGGGTACTCAGAGCTATAGGTCTTAGGCAGCCATCTTCTTAGTGGACTGCCCCTTCCCCAAGCATTACATTTAAAGGACAACTGAACCAGGATTTGTGGGGGTCCATCATTGTACAAACCCACCTATGTAAACAGAGTCTAAATGATGCTGTAACAGGTTATAAGTATTTACCTTAAATGTTATGGTTTAACAAGGTTTCATCCCATTTGAAATTTAGCCCAAATGTAAACAACTAGTAGCAAGTTCCACATTGCCAAGCTGCTGCTTGGGTCATAGAATGTCTCCGACATCATGCATGCTGACATCATTGGAGCAAGTCTGCTCCACTTGTAATAGTAAAATAATTCGTGTTATAGACCTGGTTTTCTCATTGGGTCTTGATATTAGTAATCTCAAGGTTGATCTGGTTGTTTGTTCAGGCCATGCAGTTTCTGGTACCGGATCAATAGAGCACTACAAAAACAGCATGGCAGTAACCACACTGTGTAAAGCACTAAAGCATTTAGAGCAACAGGGGTATAATAGTGTAGGGAATTACTGCTACCACTGTTGCTCTGCACTCTTACTAGTAAGGGATCAGAATGCCGTGTGTGTGGTGCCTGGTTGAGCCACTCCCGTGGTGGAGTGACTGAAGCACCAGCACACAGCAGGGTTGGAGACCTGGAACCACGGTTTGTTACCCCCCAGGTCTCCTGGTGTTGCACCTTTTTTGTTTGTTTTTTGGGGGAGAATTTTAATTTTCCCCTTCCTTGAATTTCACCCCATCCCTGAAGTCCACGCCCCCCCCCTCGGAGTTTGTTATTTAAAGTCCAAGGGGGTGGGGGGGCAAAGTCCCCATAAAAAAGAAAGTCCCATTATTTTTGATGGGGTGCACTGTTTGTGTTGCGGTCAGTGTTTTTTCTGATCTTATTTCAGGGGCACGCGGTGTTGCTTGCGGCATTTATTACCATGCTGTGTCTGTCGGCGACCTCATGACCCCGTGCCACAGTTTCTTTGCGCACTCTTTGTTTAACCTCCATTTAAGCTCCTCAGTGGAGATAGTCAGTTTCCATCCTGTTCAGAATTTGGAGACTCAGAGTTTCCTGGTGGTACTGACATCTTGGGCATGGAGATGGTTTGTGCGATGGGAGTCAAGGAGGACATGGAGTGCACTAATGTGGCTCTTGCAGCTGCATTTGACTCCCTAGCACCTCTCTGTGTCTGCCCCTTGATTCCAACTGCAGGTCACCATGATTTGATGGTGATCTAAAGAGGTTGAAGACCAATGGGTGGAGGTATGTGCATTGCTGGTGGAGGTCCCGGACAGAGGAGGATAAACTGGCACTGTGGCTCATTACAATGAGTACCAGTGGGCAATCACTCTGAGAAAGTCAGTATTTCTGCCATGAGTGACTGCTGCTGGAAAGAACTGACCAGCTCAACTTTTTAACACTGTGGACAGATTGTTAAACCACCCAATCTGTCTGCAGTCCTACAGAGATTTTCCACAGACAAGTGTGATGAGTTTAATCAGTTCTTTCTGGACAAGATGTCTTCTATTCGGGTTGAGGTATTCTCAAGTGGCTTGTCATCAGCCAACAGTGGCAGTATCCAGTCTTTGATGGGCAGAGGCACAACATCTTTGTGGGCAGAGTTCAAGCTGGTAGTGGCAGACAATGTTCTCCAGATGGCTTCAGGACTGCATCTTTGCTTCTGTAGATTGGATCCTGGACCAACCCACCTTCTTCTAGATTGTTGAGGGGCCCTCACACCAATTTTTGTGGAGATCGTTGGATGTTCTTTTGGGGGGGGGATTCTTCCTTCAAACCCCTTCTTAAAAAACATCATTGGACCCTGAAGTTTTTTTCTCAAACTGCAGGCCTGTCTCGAACCCTCCCTTTGTGGGGAAGTTGATTGAGACGGTGGTGGTGGTGCAGTTGGAGCAACACCTGGAGAAATATGACATCTATGAGCCTTTCCAGCCTCACCACAGTACAAATACTGCACCAGTCAGGGTGCACCATGACCTCCTTTTGGTAAGGGGTAGAAGACATCCTTCCATCCTTGTCCTGCTGGACCTTTCTTCAGCTTTTGATGCAGTAGGCCATGGGTGCTATTGACTTGACTGAGGCACTATGTGGGACTCACAGGTATGATGTTACAGTGGTTTGAGTCCTACTTATCTGGCAGGGTGCAGCAGGTAACACTTGGCTCTTTCATCTTGAGCAATGCAGTGCGCAGCTCCTGATGTGCCTCATGGATCAGTTCTAGCTTCCATGCTGTTCATGTTGTCATTGGGGGAGATCATTAGATGCGTGGCCTGCGTTTTCATTGCTCTGCAGATGCTACCCAACTGTATGTATCCTGTGCCCCTGATGAATATGTTGCAGTATTGGAAGCAAGTATTGAGCGAGTGCCTTAGGGAAATTCAGGACTGGATGGTGGCCAGCTAGCTTTGACAAAATCCACTGAAGACAAAGGTACTACTGGTGGAGCTGGGTTGGTATAGTTCAGCAATGATGAGCAGTGATGCTGTCCTTCCTTCCTTTTTTAGATGGTATCACGCTCAGAGCCATAGATAGGGTGAGGATTCTGGAGGTCACTGTGGCTCCAAGTAGACCTTAAAATATCAGGTATCAGCTGTTGTCTGAAATGGCTTTTACCATCTCTGGATCATCTCCTGAATCAAACCCTTTCTTGAACTAGCTGATCTGGTGACTCTGGTGCATGCCCTGGTTACATGTAGACTGGATTACTGTAATACTCTGTACCTTTGGTTATCCATGAAGTTATTGCATTGATTGTAGCTGGCCTGGAATGTGGCAGCCTGGCTGGTTGCTGGAACCTCCCAGTTCAAGCATACTATGCCAGTTTTCCAAGTTCTGCACTGGTTGTCACTTTCTTGGCACATCAACTTCAAGATGTGCTTGGTAACTCACAGGACCCTGCATGGTCTGGGTTTGGGCTACCTGAAAGACCTCCTGACTCCTTACTCTCCTGGCTGCCCTCTCCAGTCACCAGATGCAAACCTCTTGTTCATAGCTAGATCCTGACTTAAGTACTTAGGGGATAGGGCATTTGGTGTGGCTGCCCCAATTCTATGGCGCGCCCTTCCCTGGAGGTGGGAGGTGCTTCTTACCTGGCTCTTTTTAAGCCTCATTTAAAAACTCATTTATTTACATTGAGTTGTTGGCCTGCTACTGCTGTATAAATCTTTTGAAACAATATTTTAATCTAGTATATTATTTATAATTTATTTTAATTAACTATTTTGTTGTGTAGTGTAAGGTGCCCAGAGCCCCTGGGATTGGGCTCCATATAAATAAAATTGCCTTGCATTGCTTTGCCTTGCCTAGATGGGAATGGTTTTAAAACACTGTGTATTGGTGCCATGTGTGAATCTGATCATATGTATTGATTTGTGCATCAGACTTTGTTACATCTCTTCTCCCCCCCCCAAGAAAATAAGAGACAGTGTCTCCTTGTTGCCCATCAAGAGATGCATTTCAAGTGAGGGTGGTCAGCCCTGCACTACCTGCAATGTATCTATGGCCCAAATGGGGCCTTCCCATTCCCTGGAAGAGATCCATTCATTGGAGCAAATTATTGGCTATATTTTGACACTCCAGTCATTGAAGGGAACTGTTGACAATAGTTTGCTAATCGAACCATACAATGTATCTGCAGCCCAAATGGGTCCTTCCACTTCCCTGGAGGAGAGCCAGGCAATGGAGCAGACTATTGACAGTATTTTGACATTCCAAGCACTGGAGCAAACTGTTGACAACAGTTTGCTGGTTCAGCCATGGGGGAAGGCTATTGGAGATGGTTTGACACTCCAACAAACTATTGTCAGTTCTTTGAGGGAACAGAGTAATGCTGATGAAAAACCTGCTAAAAATACAATGGAAGAGTACGTGGATGCTGATGAAATAATGAGGGACCTAATGGCTATTGCATGCAATAGTGCACAGATTGGAGAATAAAAGAGAGTTCAGAATTCAGAATTCAATGTACAGATATTTAGCTACAAATGAACTGTATTCTGCTTTCTTTGTAATATGTAGACTGAAGTTGATAAGAAACATTCTGTCATGTACTCGGTATGATTATTTCTCTTTTCTATGCTGGCAGATCAGAAGGTCAGGCTACAGCCATTTATATATATATATGAAATACACATAGTAGTTTTGCTTCTTCTGTTGGTAGGGCGTTAACTGTTTGATAAGCTAGAAAGTGGCAAACCACAAAGGCAGGTGTTGTGAGCTTAGCACAATTTGGATAAAAACCACAAGGTCATAGCATCCAGTGTATCTAGAAGGCATAGACCATGAGCTAAATCCTGAATTCTCAGATTGTTTATTTCATACATAACATAAAGCCACTGATTTGCAGTCAGTGCACTTACCGTGCTGAGCAGAAAAAAACACCAGCTTAATTTTTTTCCCTATATAAGTTACCTTGAAGATACACAAGGTAGGGGTCTTTTCTACAGGATGTTCAGTTTGGCATGAGGACTGGCTGCAAACATGAAAAACTCTAGGACTTCATGTAAACTGAGATCTGGTTTGGTCTGATAGTGGTAAAGACTTGCATGTTTATCCTGGCTATAGGAACAGGAATAGGGTTGCTTGGCACAAAATGTATTTTTCTGTATTTATACTTTTTGCATCTATAAGTAATGCACTCCATTCCCCGGTGCAATTGTATTTTGCTTGTTAATGCATTCTGCATAAATTGCTGTCAGCACAAAGTCGATTTAATAAGAATTCATTGCTTGGACATGGGTGTGACTACTCATTTTGGAGTTTTAGAGAATAGAGTAACTGATTGTCAAACAAAAGATAGAGGTGTTTATGATTATTGCTATATTGGCCATTTGGAAACATTAAAACCAACTATAGAGGCATATAAACAGGTGTTAGCCTGTGTCGACCCTAACTGTCCTGTCCCAATTCACAGAATTACGGGATGGTGTAAACTAGACTCAGAGCCTGATGCTGCTGGGGCATGCAAGATATACAATTGCCCTAGGCATGGCCACAACAGTATAGGCTGTGTGGTGATTAGAATATTTGCATATATAGGCCGGGACCATTGTCCTTCCTCATATTCACACAAGCATGAGCACCGCGTGGATTTTGATGAGTATGAAGTGTACACACACAAAGGTAAAATACTGTTAATCAGCAAGGAAGATAAAGACATTATAGAAGCAGGAGAAATGACAGGCTCAGAATATCACAAACTACCAGCCCTCTGTAGCCACACCAGTTTGATTATACCCTAACATAAATCAGCTACTGGCTATGTCACCTTCTCCCAAAGGTCATGGAAGTCAGGAAACTGATTCTCATGTACACAGAGAAAGCCTGGAGAGCCATGCCCAGGAAACAGCACCAGAACCAGGCAAAACAAATGGTGACCCCGAAGTTAAAGGGGCTCGCACCCGAGGCCATTCTCAAGCTAAATCCTCATCTTCCACTTGCTCCACCAGTTTACCCCCTTCCATTTCTAACATTAACACAAACTGTTCTGACAAAACTAGCAAGGATAAAGGTATTGTTAGTAATCTTAAGAGCTTCTAACATTTAAATATTTAAATCGGGGTAAGATATGACTTAACTCCCTGATGCCCCCTCCTGATGAGGAATATCGCTTACAATTCAACTACCCAACTTCAGAGTCAGAATTCTATGACTCTGAGTCAGATTCAGCACAGGATGAACCTTTGAAATTAGGTACCAATACACCTACCCCCCCCCATCACTGCTATTTACCAGCTGTGAATTTTAAAACCACATCTCTTATCTTTCAGATAATTGCTGAGGCTGTAGTAGCAATCCTTGAATTAAATCATATTGAAATGGAGCAATTAGATTTAGAATTTCAATATCAATCAATCAATCAATACTTTATTTGTATAGCACCTTTCAAAATCAAGGTGCTTTACATGATAAAACCACAGTGAATAAATAATGTTAAAAGCAATCAGTAATTAAAAATTAAACAAGGAAGGCCAAAGAAAATAAATACGTCTTTAGCATAGATTTAAAACTACTAACTGTCAGGCATTCTCTCAACCGACGAGGTAGAGGATTCCACAGGGTTGGTACTGCAAATGAAAAAGCACAAGCTCCAGATGTTTTAAGATGAACCCTGGCAATCTCTAGCAATTCCTCATCGGCAGATCGGCGAGGGCGATTGTAGGAGTGGGGAGTCAGGAAATCTTTCAGGTAGTTGGGTCCCTGTTCATGTAGGGCTTTAAAGGTAAGCAAGCCTACCTTATAGGTGATTCGCCACTGAACTGGCAGCCAGTGCAGTTTGCGCAGCACAGGCGTAATGTGACTGGCCCTAGAAGTATCAGTCAGCAGCCTGGCTGCAGTATTCTGCACCAGCTGCAAGCAGCGGATGTCAACCCCAGACAGCCCTAGGTAGAGGGCATTGCAGTAGTCAAGACGGGTAGTGATGAAGGCGTGGACCAATGTTGGAAGGTCACCCGGTGGAATCAGGTGTTTCACCCGGGCGATATTCCTCAGATAGTAAAATGAGGATTTAACCACAGCTGAAACCTGAGACTTCAGGGTTAATCTATCATTAAAAATAACACCCAGGTTATGTACCCGATCTGAGGTAATGAGTTGGACATCATCAAGCCACAGGCCCGACATGTGCCCAGCCCCAAAACCCACCCCCGGGTGACCCAGATCCACAACCAACATCTCAGTCTTATCCAGATTCAATCTCAACCAACTCGAGCTCATCCAATCTTTGATCTCAGAGAGGCAGCTATTTAGAACAGAGATCGCATCAACCTGTCTGGGCTCAAAGGACATATACAGCTGAGTATCATCTGCATAGCAGTGAAAACTCAAGCCGTATCACCTGATGATATCTCCCAATGGCAGCATATACACTGTGAACAACATGGGTGCCAATACGGAGCCTTGCAGCACCCCGCATGACAGGGGGAGGGCATCGGAGGAATAAATTCCAGTGACCATCCTCTGAGACCTGGCTATGAAGAAGGATCGAAACCATTTGAGGACTGTACCCGAAAGTCCACAAAGGAACCGCAGGGTCTCCAAAAGCACCTCATGGTCCACAGTGTCAAAGGCTGCTGAGAGATCAAGAAGGACCAAGATGGTTCGAGCCTTTTGATCTCTCACCATTAGGAGATCATTTAATACCCGAACAAGGGCAGTCTCCATGCTATGCCTCTTCCTAAACCCAGACTGGAGAGCTTCATAGACATTATAAGTTACAAGATGATTGTCCAGTTGCAACGCCACCACCTTCTCAATAAACTTCCCCACAAAAGGAAGGTTAGAGACAGGTCAGTAATTAGCTGGGTCGTCAGGATCCAAGGAGGGTTTTTTAAGGAGTGGTCAAATGACCGCCTCCTTTAGGGGATCTGGAAAGATTCCCCTCTCCGAGTATCTCCAAACAATTTCAGCTAGGATCGGGCAGATAGCATCTACACATCCCACTAAAAGGGAGGTATGGCCTGGATCCAAACTACAACAGGTTGGGCGCAAAGTCTGGACAATCTTTACAATGTCCATGAATTCTGGTCTGCTAAAATCCATCCAGACAGACCGGATGCCCATCACCTCCCATCGACCTCTGCAGTCCCTCATGGAGAGAGCTGGGCCAATTCCAAACCTGTTGCTGGCAACCTTACTTGCGAAAAACCAAGCTAGCTCATCACACTTAATTTGTGAAAAAGCTCTTCCGGACCAGAGACAGGTTGGATTGCACAATCTGTCAACGGTTCGAAAAAACTGAGCAGGTCGGTTCTGCACAGCAGAAATCTCCCTGGACAGGAACTCTGCCTTCTTACGGGAGATTTCTGATTGATAGCCCTTATAATGTTCCATCAATCTAAGCCTGTCAGCATCCAGGCAGGACTTTCACCATGCTCTCTCCAGCCTTCGACCAACTTGCCTCAACTCCTTCAAGACCCCATCATACCAAGGGGAAGAGTGAGTGGTCGAACATGGACAGGAGCAATCAAGTCCATGGCATCTCCCACTGCCTTGTTATAGGCTAGGACAAGATCCACAGGACCTGTGCTTTCACCCAACAATCCTGATAGGTCCAGCACCGCCAACAGACCATCCGAGGTAACTTCCCTTAAAGGGCGGTAGCGGACCATCTCTATAGGGGTAGGTCCATTTGGGGGGGCCCCGAAACTGAACCCTATGGTGTGATAATCAAACCAAATGACTGGTTCCACCACCAGATCATTGATCTCCATCCCCAGGGGGAACAGCAGATCCAGTGAGTGACCTCCCATGTGGGTAGAGGAGGTAATTACCTGTGTAAGGCCCAGCATTGTCATTAGCTGGAGAAGATTTAGACCAAATTGCGAGAGTTCATCATTGACCCAGGCATTGAAGTCCCCCAGAATTATCCATCTGGGGGACTCCAACACCATGTTGATGATGAAGTCTGCAATCTCCTGCAGGAATAAACCCCCATCACCTGGTGGACGGTAAATGAGGAGTATCCTACAGCCTACACCCTTGACCATGATGCACTCAAAGGATCTAACTGTCCCCACTGGAACATCCACAAGGCCCAATTCGGTCTTAAAAGAGATGGCCACACCCGCACGCCTACGATCCAACCTCGGTCGGTGAATCACCGAGAACCCAGCTGGAATGGCAGAAGCCAATACTGGGACTGCATTTTCATCCAGCTAGGTCTCGGTGATGCATGCCAGGTCAACTGTTTGAACAAGATCAGCTATAATAGCTGTCTTGTTTTTGATGGACCTTGCATTACATAACACCGCCCGGGTTGGATGAGATGCTGGAGAAGACCTCGACTCCTGTCCAGCCTCAATTGCTGGGCCCTTGGGTATGGGGACAAGACAGGGATTACCCCTGTCCTGGCACAATTTTGCCCCAGGGCATCGCCTGGTCACCACTACCCCAATACTCCCCCCCTTTTCTATTCCCCCACCAGACCAGCCCTGCACCCCTTCCTGCACCTCCTAGCAATCCCCAGGGATTGACAGCATTTGTAAATCTCTATTGGCAGAGAGGGGCAATCAAAGGGCTATAGTTCCTTGAGCCTGGTGGGAGAATATTGTCTGACCATCCTTAAACCTTCCCTATACATATTATTATACCCAAACCCAACAGACCCACAACACAAAAATTAAAACCCCACCCCGGTTAAAAACTAAAACTAATTTAAAAATAATAAATCAAAAAATAAAACCCACAAATAATTAGACGAGCAACCATAAAAATTAAAATAAATCTTAAGACTTCAGACATATTAACCAAACATTTCAAACATTATAATAACTAACCCTCAATCAACAACCCCCCCAAACATAAAATATGCTAACAGTAAATTTAAGATACAAATAACCCGAGGAGCAGAGCAGCAGTTGGGTCAGTAACAATCAAAAAATAATAATAAGGTTTCTTGAAGCTGTAGCTTAAATCCAAATGTGTAAACAAAAAGTAACAAAACTCGACAGCCCCTTAAGGCCCTCTCACAGCCTAGGGAGGCCAAGCACAGCACAGGTACTCTCACTACCTGAGCAAACAGCAACAATGTTAAACATTAGTGTCACAAATCATTTTCAGCCCCAGGGCCCTCTCACAGCCTAGGGAAGCCAAGCATAGTACAGGTACTCTCACAACCTGAGCAAACAGAAACGATGTTGAAAGTTAATGTCACAGATGATTTTCCGCCCCAAGGCCCTCTCACAGCATGGGGGCCTGATAAAGACAGCAGGCACTCTCACTGCCTTCCAAAGCATATACCAGCAAACAAGAGTAAAATAGAAAAACTGACTGCAGATAGGCAAAATAGAATTTGTAGGAGTCCTCTTCACCAGGTCCACTTTTTAGTGCAGGAGCGGGACCCACAATATCCCATACAGGGGATCCCAGCTGAAATTAGCCACAGCCACCACTATGGATCCCTGCCAGTACCAACCCACCGGTTAGCCCCCAGAGAACCTGAAGGACCAATGGCCCGGCTTGCTGGCTACCCAACTAGACTGAAACCCAGTCCCCCACACAGCTGCGAGCCTCAAACCAGACACCCTGCAGGGTCGGGACCACTCGCTAAACTGCACAAGTCAAATCAGACTCCTGCGTCTACCAAAAACACCGATTCAGGACTTCCAGAACTTATTCAAAAACAGACCAGGATCCAGGCAATCTTCCCATATACCTCACCAGTCACAGCTGATCAATTTCCCCAAAAGTCCATCTTCTTTCCTCGAATCTTTCCCTTTTCTGTCATCAGCGCAGATTCACAGTTCAGTGCTGACAATCATACAAGACAAAACAAGGCAAAAACGATAGCAGATCCTCTCCAACAGCTCCAGATAAAAAATAAAGTCCAAATAAAGGGTAAAATGCTTAAAACCCAAGGAGCACCAAAAGCCCGACATAAAACTTAATGATTCTGGGCAGTAGCGAGACTGCATCGAAATGGCCCAAGTGTACCGAAATACAAATCAATACACCACATCCTATATTCTGTCTACATCTAATAATCCCAAGGGCACTGGATCCATTCACATGTCTGGAATGTGTAGTACGGTACGGGCTCCACACCCATTGGCTCACGCTGTGGACCAATGGGTGTACAGCTCATAGGGAGTAGGGCGGTGGGGAGGAGAGGCGGGTGGGGAGCTGCCGACTGCCGCTAACCGGGGAGCGGGGCGGTGGGGCTCAGTGGGCGGGTGGGGAGGGGGTACTGCTGGACCACCAGGGATATGGGACTAGTATTTTAACAGGATATGCCCACAATTGGACTGTAAGTGGTCCACTGGACCACCAGGGATATAGGATACACATTATTATTCTACTTATGCCCACAATTGGGCTGCAGGCGGTCCATTGGACCATTAGGGATATAGGATGCACATTATTATTCTATTTATGTCCGCGATCGGGCTGCAGGCAGTCCACTGGACCACCAGGGATATAGGACGCACATTATTATTCTACTTATGCCCGCGATCGGGCTGCAAGTGGTCCACTGGACCACCAGGGGTATAGGACGCTTTTATTATTCATCTTATGCCCGCGATCAGGCACTGTGCCGCGATGTGCAGGGGGCGTCTGTCCCCGACTGCTGCAGCCTGGCAGGGCGCCAGGCACAAGTCGCCGGGGATCGGCGCACCTGCATGCAAATGGAGCCATGATGACATGCAAATGGCCCCATTTGTGCCTTGCATGCATTATGGCCCCATTTGCATGTGCACTTTTGAATATCGTGGTTGTTGCACCTAGCGCAACAGAACTTGAGCTAGCGCATCCCCCTGCTCCACTCTGGCCACTAGCGCTGGCGCAGTGCCACTGCACCATGCACACTCCGGGTGGCCAGGGTGCAGTATTCAACGATGCTGCGCCATGGCGCAGCTCTGTTGAATATCACCCTGTCAACGCCTCTGTGCAGCCAAGTTGTGCTGTGCCCAGGCTTGAGCCACAGCCTGGCGCAGTCTGAATATCTGGGCCCAAGTCTTTAAAAAACACTATGATGCAAGCAAAACAGTTATTCACTGTCTAAGAAATACTTATGATTTGCAGGTGGAAGGTGTCATACAAAAAGCCACACGTTTAGGTTTAACACCTAAAAAAGACTTTCATACCTGGTTACAATTTACAGTGTGAATTATCTGACTTGGAAGTGGCAGGTTTGCAAACCTATTTAAATCTATATTTACAAACAAAATTTGACCTACATGCCATACAACACCTCTCTTGGGAAGAAGCAAAGAAAAAGTTAGTTTTGTTGTACCAAGCTCAGAAGGGGGCAGAGCAGGAAAAGCAGCCTTTTCATAAAGAAGCAGACAACAAAAAGGACTGGTCACCCTAACCAAACAGTAACAAAAACTTGCCGTTTCAGGAACAACCTCAGTCTAGACAGGCAGGCGAACCCCCAAAACAAAATTCAAGGGCCATTGGGTATGACCTTTGCCCTTGTGTGAGTCTCAATTGAGGCAGAGGGAGACCATACTGGTGCAATAAAGGCAGAAGAAATTTTACTCGTTGATACTAGCTCTACCCACACTGCACTCCCCCAGCAACACTTCCCTGTTAATTTTACTAAATACCCCCTAAAGACATTATATACAACTGCAGGACACAAAGCAATATCAGGACCTTTAGTCCCTATAAAAATTAATGGACACCCCACAGAGGCAATTATAACTGATATTCCAACACATGGAATCTTAGGTGTGGCAGATGCACACTGTTGGACTTCATCAATACACTTGTACAAACATTACCAATCACCACTGATTTACCAAAACAATATATACCCAAAATACACAACCTAGTTCAACAAACAACAAACAACAAAAGAGGAGTGTGCAGGTCTAGTACAAACACAACCAGTCCGTACCCTTGGCACTACACACCCACAACAAAATAATACCCTATTAAATCTCAATATAAACATGAACTAGATAAAACTATTCAAATCTTATTGAAAGATGGCATAATTAGGCCTTGTATTTCTTCTACTAATTCCCCAGTACTACCAGTACCAAAGAAGGATGGCTCCATTCAATTAGTAGTAGATTACAGACCGCTAAATAAGCATACTTTTGATAATGTATTGCAAAACATTGACATGCTACAATAGTGGGAAGCACTTCCCATTGAGACATATAAGACAGTGCTGGATGTTTCAAATGGCTTCTTCTCTATTCCCCTGCATAAAAAAGACCTATACAAGACAGCTTTTACAGTAAATTATCAACGATATTGTTTTACAAGATTACCTCAAGAATTCAAAAATTTACCAAACATACTTCAATCAATTATAACAAAGGACCTTGCTGCTATTCTCAATATTAGAATTTACACAGATGATATATATTTTAGCCATCATGACCCCCAGGAACATTTAAAAGCACTTCAATAGGTGGCAACAACATTGGCAAATAAAGGATACAAGATTAACTGGGAAAAAAGCCAGATAGGCCCGAAAAGGGTTAAATACTTAGGAAAACAAATACAGGGTGGAGTTAGCCAATCTGATGAATACCTACAAAAAGTTCAACAAATAAAAGTGCCAAAAACTAAAAAACAGTTGCTAAGTGTTTTAGGGTTATGCAGCTTTGCCCGCAACCATGTGCCAAATTATTAAACACTAACTAAACCACTCTATCAAGTATTACAACATTTTTCATGGGATCATGAAAAGGAAAAACTATTAGTTGAGTTGCAACAAGCAATCCTACAGCACCATTCCCTGACGCCTTTAGATTTAACTTACCCATTAAACATTCAAATAGATACAACCCATGACAGATATTTGGCAGCCATAATGCAAAACCAAAAATTAACCTCTTATCACACAGGTACATTTCAAATACTGAAAGTGCTTTCTCCAGCTTTATGAAACCCTTATTAGTACTACACCAAGTAATAAAATGAGTACCTCATTTGTTTCAAGCCCCAGAAATTACAGTACATATATCAGATCCCAGTACCTTAACTCTTATTAAGAACCCAGTCTCAGCACCAAAAAAAACAAGTACTTTATATCTTAGTCCCTTATCAAATACAGAAAAAAATCACTTTTGCAGTAGACACACAAAAATACACACATCACATTGAGAATAAGGGCAACCCACCACACCTTAAATACATCCCTTGGGTGGATATTCCAACTGGATGCAATATTGCTTATGCAGATGGTAGTGTACAGCATATTGATGGTAAGCGTAGAGCAGTATAGGACTTATACTTGACCAAAAAACATTAGAAGGAAATTTTCCCATCTCCCAACAAGAATCTATAATGGTCAAGGCAAAATCTGCACAGCATGCTGAGGTATCAGCACTTAAAAATGCCTTACAGCACAAGCCTAATTTTATTTTGACTGAGAGCAGTTATGTAGTACACACTTATAATGTACGGCCAAATCATGTTGAGGCTTATTCCTCAGATTGGGATACCATTTGGCAAGCAAGTGACCTCTCAAACCCTAGACCTGAGGTTTCTCACATCTGAGGGCATGGGAGAGATGATATAAATTCCAAGCACAACCCCCGGCAATTCAGCAGTGAATAAAATGGCAAAACGTGCATGCACCATGCTGTTACACCACCAGCTCAGCCAAACCATGATGGAGGTCCATTCTCACACCCAAGCAGTAGACTACTGGCTGGGTAATGTGAATTCTCAGAAAATTCAGGAATGGGAGACAGGAGGCAAAATTCAAAAGTTAATCAGAAACACCTATTTGGTTCAGGATGAATCCTGCAGGCAGGAGTTGATCCAAATGGCACATGAGGGTATAGGACAAGTTCACTCCGGGATTAAGATCACATCTAGATTAATTAGACAAAAATTTACTTGGCCATCATTAATGCATGATGTCACCAAGTATATAACAAATTATAGTGTATGGTGGAATGCAGTCGTGTATGGAAATCCATACACCGCAAAAAGTCGTTCTGCTTCAGTAGTGACATCCTCACTAAAGCAGAACGACTTTTCGTTCTGCGTTAGTGAGGACATCACAATGCAATCACCCGTACCAGTGCCGTTCATAGGAGGGGTGGTTGGCAAAAGCCGGCCGGCAGGCTGGAGAGACCAGGAGTGTGGGTCTCCAGTGAGAAACGATGGTCAAAAAACAGAAGTGATCCTGTATTTTGGGGCACCATACACTATATAGAGCAGTGTATGGCCTCCCAAACAGCATTGTTCAACATGTCAGCAATATACGAATGCATCAGTCCTCAGAACTTCTAACCTGCAAACAAGTTCTAATTTGTCCTTGGAGAGAATGTATGTTGATTTTGTGTAGCCATTATCTCCCAGCGAGAATAAAAAAATATTTGCTTGTTATAGTTAATAGTTTCACTCAGTATGTGGAGGCCTTTCCAGCCATGGCTGCCACAGCTGAGTTTGTGACACATACATTAACAAAGGAAATCTTGCCACATTGGGGAATACCTAAACAAATTTATTTGGACCAGGGCTCACATTTTAGAAATTAGCATGTGTCAGCCCTGATACTTAAATATGGATTAAATTGGCACTATGGCATCCCATATCACCCCCAGTCACAAGGTCTGGTTGAAAATGTCAACAAGCAGCTAAAACAGGCCTTGCGTAAGGAGCAAAATAAATTCTGGACTAGAAACCTTCCCAAGGCAATAATGCATCTGAGAAGTAGGCCATTAACCAAACATGGTCTATCCCCCTATCAATTTCTTGACCGGAGCTCAAATACATATGCAAACACCACTTGATGCCTCCACCATGCTAGACTCACAAAAACTAAGGGCACAGGTTGTTCACCCAGTAAACCCATATCAAATTGGAGACTGGGTTTGTTGGAAAAAGGTAGTAACCACCCCAATGGGGCCTAAATATTCCAAACCAATGCAAATTAAGCAAATTTCAAATAATGCTGTCCTGGTGGACCCTAAGGGAAAATCTAAATTGGGTACATGTCTCTCAACTGAAAAAATGTTTATGTTGCAGATGAGTGAGGCACCACCCAATTTGCCACCCCCTCATGTTCATATTGAAGAGCTACTGGATAACTCAAACCCACAAACAACTCAAAGGAGAATCATATCTGCAAGACTTCCCTGTAGGGCCAGATCCCTGAATGAGATTCTTGACACAGAGGAAGAAAACAATTGTCTCAAAGCAGGAAGAAATGTTGCTATTCATCTGCAACCTACTGTGTTTATCGCTTTATTAGCAGCCCTTGGGTTTCTATGCACCTGTTTGGGACTTACATTAGCTCAATTACTGACTTAATGAATTGTTGTGTTTTCTTTTATATCATATGTCCTATGGTGTGTTTAGGAAGGTTGCACTAAAAACATGCAATAAAGTCTGGAAATACTATAAACACAGAAAAGTCAGAGCAACACATAGCCTACCTGCTACAAGCAAAAACAACTTTGCAACTTACTTATTGTTCTATTTGATTATATTAGTACTGGTTCATACACTGTGTCTTTAGCATTACTCTTTGCATTATGACTAAGTAGAAAACCAGGGGGGATGAAAGTAAGCCATTCTTACATAACAAAAATATTGTCTACACTGTTCCTGAGGACCCAATACATGATGCCCGGGTACAGTCAATTAAAAAAGACAAACAGGGCCAGCCCACCAGTGCAGCAGTTGGATTTCTGCTTGCGACACCAGCAACCCGGGTTCCGGAACAAGCCCAGGAAGCTGGAGGGCCAGCTGGGGGAGAAGGCTTGAGCGTCCCAAGGACAGCTTGTCTTCTCCAGGGAGGGAGGGGGGTCAACATCCCAGTGCAAGACTGGCTCCAGACAGAGGTCTGGGGCACAGCATGCGCCGAGGTGCAATGAGGGGAGGACGTCGCGGGCATCAGCGCTATGCACCCTGATGTCAGGGGATCATGCGACATCCATAGAAAAATGGGAAAAATGGCCACAGCATCTCTGGTAGACGAAGCACTAGGCCCGGTCCCCAAAAAGCCTCCTACCTGCCACCGAACTGGCATCCCGATGAGACAAGGACGCACGGGGTAAAAGGCCCCCATCTCAACCCCACCTGGGGGGTAAACTAAGGATCCGTGGGGGATGAGACCGCTCAGAGGGTCAGGTCGGAGAGTGGGGACGTACAAGGCATAAGCAACTCCCAAAGAGAGGAGTGTCGATGGCCGGGGGGAGTATAAAGAGAAAGTAAAAAAAAAAAAAAAGACAACCACATAACAAAGGAAAACACTCACTTAAACCTTTGAATGCCTGCAGAAGTTCATTTATACTCTCCTTTTACTGATAGTAGCAGCTTTTCTTGTCTATATGGCATATTTATCACACTTAGATGCCCCCCTCACAACACTTCAGACCTCATACATATCACCACTACTGGAGACATAGAATCCTTTAACACTTCATACATATCCCCCTTAACTGGTGACCCACAGCCCCTCAACATCTCAGCTCTGAAATATCCTGACACCTTTCACCAGGTCACCAGTACCACTACGGAAAACCAGACAACATCACCATCAGTTCCTGAGTCTACAATATGTATCCCTGTGGCAGTTGAACCAAGTCTCTACTAGTTAAACCTCTCTATGGACATAAGGCATTGTATGAACTTGTTACTTCCTCAATATCATATTACACTGATGAAGAAAATATAACAATTCCTGAAGAAATTCAAGGTCCAGTGTAACCAATGTTATCAAAGCAATTATACTAAGCCAGTAAATGGATGTTAATTTCACTGCTTCTTGGTGCAATCTCACCAAGCAAGAAAATACAAAATGGACGAAGAAATTTACAGACGTTCATTACTTTACCCAGGTACAACAAAATTTAACAGACAATCCACTTTTACTGCAGAAGTGCCCCGACACCTATTTGTCCTATGGACATTTCCTCACTATGAGAGATATTGGAAAATTTGTTAAAAAGGTTGGAGAATTTTACCGGCTCATTAAGAGCATTTCATTTCAAGACGCCCTCCAGGAAGAACACAACAAAAAAGCGCAGGGTATCTGCACTCTTCATTTTCAGAAAAAAATATCTTTAAGAAAGGAATTTCAAGTAATAGCAAGAGGACCCAGTGATAGTCCATGCGTAACTGCAATCAAGCAATTCAACAAAAATACTGATACTACTGATGTTCTGGCATGCAGAAAACGTCAACCTCTAACAACTCTTGCTGACTTTCAAAACACTTCCATACCTGCTACTGCTTTCCACAACACAACGTACTGCCATTTTATTAATAGACTTTCTCAAGGATGGGAGCACACCTATCTGCAATAAGTCCCTTGCAATCAGACCATTTCTTGTATACAGCCACCTTTTAACAAGGTTACCTGGGCTCCATGTGGAGAAGAAGGGGTCAACTCTTGCCCGGCATCACTTCCCAACATGCAGTTCTCTGAAATAGACTGGTTCAATTAACTTAAAGACATTCAGCATTTACTTAAAATACAACTTAAGTGGAAAAGTGTACACTTTAAAGATGAGCTGCATAAAACAGAGCAGCAATCACAAAAAATGGAACAACACCTCACACAACTTTTTGGTAACTGGGGGAATTGGACTTTGGATCCTCTGGGATGGTTCGCTTCCATCTTTTCCTGGTTGCTGTCACCAGTCAATTTAATAATTGTAATAGTTTTAATAGCAATTGTGCTTATATTATTGTGCTGCAGCAAATCAACTTTTACCCATTACTTCCATTAGTATTTTTGTTTCTTTTAGGTCATGTATTCAAGCCATGTCTGCACAACAGCACTAACTTGTTTAAGACACCATGCAGTTTGGCCTACATTTAATAGAAGCCAATGAGCAATGTCAGCTATTACTCTGTTTATATCCCCTGTATCACCTCAGCTAGCAAAATGCTTCATTTGTGATTTCATCTTCTCAACAACTCTACGAACAACACAACACCTGAAAACTCACTTCCTCCATGGTCACCCAGAATTGCATGACTGCCTTGTTAAGATGACGAACTAAAGATGGCGGCCACGCTGGGCTAGACTTCGCATCTCATTTTTGTTTTTAGATTTTTGGACATTGTTTAGCGCCTTTTCATGCATTTTATCATTTATCGTTTATTTTATTTGTTTTCGTAGTTATATGTAAAACTCGCTGTTGCTTCCCTGCTTCCATGCTTGTTTGCTACAGAGAAGCTATAGTTTTACTCTGGTCTACCTGCTGTAGCTGCAGCTTGAAGTGTTGTTGTCCCACTGCAGTTTTGGAAACGGAGTGTCCTCCGTTGAAAGAAGGAGGCAAAAGAGAGACCTTGGTACAGGTTGCAAAGCCGACTGGCCGTTGCCCCTGTTTCTGTGGCCTGGTAGGCCTGAACCAAGCTTGTTTAATTGGCTCCTTGGAGGATTGAATGAGGACTGTAGGAGCTGAAAATTTTTGGAGAGTGGTGAAGGAGTGGATTGTTGCCTGATTGGCCTTTTTGGGAGATCTGCTGATCGGGGGAACAGGGTCGGGCATATACTGTGGGCTCGGTTCGGATGCCGGATTGCCGGATTTCAATTTGGATTACTCCCGATGTTAATTTCTGTCGGCCGTTGGAATTGAAACTTACTGCTGTGAAGTGGTTCGAATTGTGGGGACCTGCCAGTTTCTGAAGTAGTTGCTCCCTCGGTAGGCGATCTACACAGGGGTGGGAAGCAGGGCTTGCTGGAGGGTTGGCCCTGTGTTTCTGTTTCTCTAGACCCCTGGTTGAGTCTGCTGATGGGCGGACTTGATTGGGAGTCGAAGTAGTGGGTCATTGGTAAAGCTGGGTGTAGTTGACTGGGGAGTGCTGGTGGGTCCCTGTGGCCTATTGGATTATTTTCCTGATACTTGGGCTAGAGATTTGGAAAGAGGCTCGAACTGAAGACTTGGATAGAGGCTCGAACTGAAGGCTTGGAAGAGGACCCTTGACTGGTTGGAAGAATTGGAATTATTCTGCTTTGCTGCAGCAGAGGCCCATTTGTTATTTTGGTGCTGATAGTGAGAAGGATTTTTCAGGTTTTTCTGTGATTTTAACTTTGACTTTATTTTATTTGAATTTGGATTGATGAAACCGGATTATAAATTTTTTATCATTTGGACGACTGGGTGGTGAGAGGACCTTGTGTCCATGTATTTTATTTATTTTGTTTACTGGATTTGTTGCTTATGTTATTATTATTATTTGGCATTGAGAGTGCTGCCCTCTCTCCCCAGTGGTGAGAGAACTGGGTGGGGAGTGAATTAATTAATTATTTTAGTATATATTGCTTTTACCTCTCTTTCCCAGTGGTGAGAGGACTGGGTGGGGAGGGCGAATTAAGTGATTATTTGTTGTATTTTGTTATATTTTGTGTTTGGGTTTAGGGGGTGAGAGCCCTTAAATCAATATTCAAGACTTATTTTGTGTTTTAATTTTGATTATATTGTAGTTATTCGCTTAGGGTGCTAAATATGTGTTGGGATGGTACAAGGACAGTCGGGTATTATTCCCCCTCCAGGCTCAGAGACCTCTGCCCTTTTTCTTGTCCTCCCCTATTGCCAGAAGTATACAGGTGGTGTAGGGCTTTGGGGATTATTAGAAAAAGGAGGAGAACGAGGGCTGGGCCTGGGGAGGGAATGGAAAGGAGTGGGCTGATAGGGATAGTGGGGACAAGGAGACGCCCTGGGGTGAAATGGGTCCAGGAAAGGGGTCCACCCTGTCTGGTTGCCATACCCAAGGGTTCTGCTTGTAGTCATCAGGTAGCACGGTCATCCTCGGTTGCTCATCCTACTCGGGCGGTGTTGTGCAATGCCAGGTCTATTAAAAACAAGACCGCTATTATAGCTGATTTTGTTGGAACATCTGACCTGGCGTGCATCACTGAGACCTGGCTGGATGAGAACTCTGGCCCAGTTTTGGCGGCAGCAATTCCAGACGGATACTCAGTGATACACCGCCCGAGGATGGATTGTAGGGGCGGGGGTGTTGCTATCTGTTTTAGATCGGAACTGGGCATAGTGGAGGTATCAGTGGGAACTACCAACTCCTTTGAATGTATCATGGGCAAGGGTGTGGGGTGCAGGATACTTCTCATTTACCATCCACCAGGTGATGGGAATGTTCTCCTGTGGGAAGTTGCAGACTTCATTGTCGACCTGACATTGGGATCCCCCAGATGGTTGGTTCTGGGGGATTTAAATGCCTGGGTCGACGATGAACTCTCGCAGTTTGGTCAAGACTTCCACCAGTTAATGACTTCACTGGGCTTCATACAGGTTATTTCCTCCTCGACCCATATTGGTGGACATTCATTGGATTTGGTGTTCCTACTGGGGATGGAGCTATCCGATTTGGTGGTGGAACCAGTTGGATGGTCTGATCATCACTCCATTGGGTTCAGTTTTGAGGCCACCCCTAGTAGGCCGGCCCCTATGGAGATGGTCCAGTATCGCCCTTTGAGGGGTGTTTCCCCAGATGGCCTGATGGCAGTGCTGGACCTATCGGGCTTACCGAGAGATTGCATGGATCCAGGGGACTTGGTACTTGCCTATAATAAGGCGGTGGCAGGGGCCCTGGATTCCATTGCTCCTGTTCATGTTCATCCCCTCATTCTTCGCCCCAGATCTACTTGGTTTGATGAGACTCTGAGGGAGTTGAGGGGAGTCGGACGAAGGTTAGAGAGGTGCTGGCGGAGGTCAGGCCTGGATTGTGACAAACTTAGTTTGATGGACCACTATGTAGTCTATCAATCCGCAATCTCTCATAAGAAGGCAGAATTCCTGTCCAGAGAGATTGCGGGTGCACAGAATAGACCAGCTTAGCTTTTCCCGGACTGTGGACAGATTGTGCAATCCAATCTGTCTTCAGCCCAGAAGAGCCTTTTCTCAAGAATGATGTGAGGAATTTGCTCAATTCTTTTCAGATAAGGTTGCCACAATCAGATCTGATATCCGTCTGACCCTTCCTAATGGGAGTTGTGATGATCGGCAGGAGATGTCGGACACCCAGTTTGTGTGGTCTGACTTCAGCCTTCCCACAGTCAATGACATAGTGATGATCATCCAATCATTGCGTCCAACCAACTGTGGTTTGGATCCGGGCCCCACACATCTCCTAGTGGGCTGTGTGGATAAAATTGGTCCAGTCCTTGCCGAAATAGTCTGGAGGTCTTTGGAGAGGGGGATTTTTCCAAATCCTCTGAAGGAGGCTGTGGTTCAGCCCCTTCTTAAGAAGTCCTCCTTGGATCCGGACTGTCTGGCTAACTACAGGCCTGTCTCTAACTTGCCCTTTGTGGGCAAAGTTATTGAGAAGGTGGTCGCGTCACAGCTGGATGATCATTTGACCAGCCACAATGTCTATGATTCTCTCCAGTCCAGATTTAGGAAAAGACATAGTACTGAGACAGCTCTTGTCCAGGTACTAAATGACCTCCTAATAGCGAGAGATTGAAGGACTTGTTCTATCTTGGTCCTTCTTGATCTCTCTGCAGCGTTTGACACTGTGGACCATGGTGTGCTATGGGAGCACTTGCGGTTTATCTGTGGGTTGTCTGGTACAGTCCTCAGTTGGTTTCTATCTTTCCTCGAGGGTAGGACTCAGAGGGTGGTGTCTGGGATTTTTTCCTCGGCATCATTCCCCCTATTCTGTGTGGTGCCGCAGGGCTCCATTTTGGCACCCATGTTGTTTGCGGTGTACATGCTGCCGTTAGGAGCAATTATTAGGTGGTACAGTTTGAGTTTTCACTGCTATGCAGATGATACTCAGCTGTACATGTCCTTTGTGCCCAGCCAAGATGCTGCCTTTTCAGTCTTTAACAAATGTCTGGCCGAAATCCAGGACTGGATGAATGTGAGTTGGCTGCAGTTGAACCCAGAAAAAACTGAGGTGTTGGTTGTGGACCAAGGTCGCTGGGAGGTGGGTTTGTTGGCTGGATCACCCTCAGGTTTATGGCTTGGGGGTGTACAGCTAACTACCTCAGACCGGGTGCGGAACCTGAGTGTTGTGTTTGATGACTGTTTGACACTTAAATCTCAGGTGTCGGCAGTTGTCAAAACCTCTTTTTACCATCTGAGGAACATTGCCCCGGTGAAGCACCTGGTTCCTCCTGACAATCTTCCTACTTTGGTCCACGCTTTCGTTACCTCCCGCCTTGACTACTGCAATGCCCTTTATCTTGGGCTACCAGGGGTTGAGATTCGCCGCTTGCAGCTAGTGCAGAATGCGGCAGCCAGGCTATTGACTGGTTTTTCTAGGTCCAGTCATATAACGCCTGTGGTCCGTGGACTGCACTGGCTGCCAGTTTGCTGGCAAATCACCTTCAAGGTCGGTTTGCTGACCTATAAGGCCCTTCACAACCAGGAACCTAGCTACCTGAAAGATCTCCTCTGTCCCTACTGTCCCTCCCACTCTCTCTGATCCACTGACAAGGGATTGCTAGAGATTCCCAGGGTTCGCTTAAAAACTTCAGGGGCCAGATCTTTTAGTTTTATGGCCCCAACCCTGTGGAATTCTCTACCTCGTCAGGTGCGAGATTGCCCGACTGTCCAAAGTTTTAAGGAGGCTTTAAAAACTTATCTTTTTAGCCTAGCATATAATGATTTTTGAATGCCGTTATCAAGTCTATTTTAATATTGTTTTTAATTATTTATTGTTTTATCATGTAATGTACAGGCGCCTTGGTTTTAGAAAGGTGCCTTTTACAAATAAGATTGATTGATTGATTGATTGATTGAACTGTGATGGACTCTCTTGTTATATGGCACACTTACTACAAACATTTCCTTTACATACACCAAATAATAGGTGTTTTTATTCTCAATTATATTTCTGTAAAATTGCACTACCTGCAATGTATCAGCGGCCAAATGCGGCCTTCCCATTCCCTGGAAGAGATCCAGTCATTGGAGCAAATTATTGGCTATATTTTGATGCTCCAGTCACTGGAGGGAACTGTTGACAATAGTTGGCTAATCAAACATACAATATATCTGCAGCACAAATGGGCCCGTCAGCTTCCCTGGAAGAGAGCCAGGCAATAGAGCAGACTGTTAACAGTATTTTGACATTCCAAGCACTGGAGAAAACTGTTGACAATAATTTGCTGGGTCAGCCATGGGGTGGAGGCTATTGCAGATGGTTTGACACTCCAACAAACTATTGACAGTACTTTGTGGGAGCAGAGTAATGCTGATGAACAACCTGTAGAAAATACCTTGGAGGAATACATGGATGCTTATGTAACCCCCTTGTTCCCAGGGGTTACTAGAATCCCACTTAGAATCAGTGGCAGGCAAGGAGAGGTGGCTTGTGAGATGTCACTTAAATGGGTTTCACACTGTCACACTCTGTTTTCAGTTTCTGCTGAGCTGGAGTGGTGATGTCACCTTTGAATTCTCACAGCAGCATAAGCCACAATGGAATGCTAGCTGCAGGGGTTAGCAGTAGAACATTGGGAGATTCAAGTCAGTTTCAAGAGAGACTCAAGACAGTGAGGAGTGCTGCAGTGTGCAGCTCCTCAGACCTAGCTCTGAGAGAGAGCTACCTCAAGAGAAGGGATTGTGTGTTCTCACCCTAGAGAGGAACACAGAAGGCCTGTTGTGAAGTGGTAGAGACTGTTCCTGGGAAGTTGTTTCAGTGCCCCATCCCAGGAGGGATGGGGGGAATTCCAAGAATTCAGGGGCAATCCCCTGGTCCTGCCTGGAGAGAGAGAGAGAAGCTGCCTGAGAGTCGTTTTGTTCTGTGAGTACCAGAGATTGTGTTGTGGAAAGAAGCCCTGGGGCACCTGCATTCTGTGGTGAGTTTTTCTCTGACAAAGAGACTTTGTTCACCGAGATAGGGTTTCAAGTAAAAGTGTCTGCCTACTGTGGGGTCAAAGAGAGACTTGTCAAGTACAGAACTTTTAGACAGTGTATGACTTAAAAGCATCTGCAACAGTGGGGGTCTAGGGTAAAGACACAGCCACATACATAACTTTTAAAGTCAAGACACCTCTAGTGAAAAGTAGAATGTTAAATGTGAAAAACATTTTGAGAGAGCATCTACAAACAGTGTTTCAGAGAAAGGTGTTGTAACCAAATGAATGGCTGAGTATAGATTTGGAAGCAAAAGGTGGGAGACCCCCCATCTGGAGTAACCAGGTTTACCTCTCCTGGTTCAGTTTGGGAACCTATGTTTTCTCTCAGTGCATTTGGCCAATACCTGAGGAAAGCACCCAGATGTGGGATTTTGGATTTTCCCTGAGAGCTATAACGTGCTCGTGGGTGGTTTAGGGAGCCACCATCAACCTCCATACAGTATGGAAAAATGTCCTAGTACTGGCCGGGGTGCCATGTCAAGGAAAAGAAGAGAAGTGTACCAGTACAGGCCATGTGTGCCCAGATCCATTCAGAACCTGAGGGTTCATAGTGAGGAAGTGTGCTCTGTACCTCAGTAATCTGCATTACCAGTGATAGTAGCCCTGTGGGGGTCCATCTTTGCTTTGTTATTCTCTGTGTTATGTGAATAAAAGCCACACTCTAGAATCCTAACCTGGTTTGGACATTACAGTTATTGCTTCCAGTGTCTGAAATTACTTGGGTGCACTGACCAGAAGTACAAACCTAGTATAATGCTGAGCAAACATTTTTTCCCAGGGACCCAGGTTGATGGCCATGCTAAATGGTCCCCCCCAGGTGTGAGCTAGGTAGTTGCCACACTTGGTCTGCCTGTCTAAGGATGGCAGGCTCCAAAGTAGAAGTAATGAGTTCCACAGTATCTGTGAGATATTTGTAGTGACTACCCGCACCCCTCTTGGTGGCACCTAGATGTGAGAGGAGCAGCCCTGCTGGTAAAACAAGGGGGGGGCTGGTGGGGGGAGGTTACAAAATGGAGGCACCGCTGGGATTTATTTGGAATTTGGGAGAAAACAAGATGTTTGCTCGGGTTGTGGCTAGCATTTTGTCTGTCTGGCAGTTGGTATCCCAAAAAATCAGAAGCTTTGCACATAAGGGATTTGCTAGAGAAGTACCATCCGTATGCGTCACTGTGTGCCTGCTGTTCATGTGCTGCTGTGATAGTGCCAATATTTACCAAGGAGCTATAAAGTCAGATTGTGTGTGCCCCTTATCCTGCATCAAAAATAAAGTTTGCCAGTTTTTAATTTTCAAATTATGACAAGAAAAAGTATGGAGAACTGTGGGAAACAAAGAGACATTTATGCCCTGAGAGTTTGAAATGCTTTCTGTGTGGACTGGGGGAGTCGCTAAGGAAATTGCCATGAAAAATGGCTAAAATGGTGCTCCCGTCATGGAGTTACAGTTGGAAAGAAAAAAGTTGCTTTGCAGTTTAAATTTTGTCTGCTCGATGATCATCGTGGAGGAGAAGAGCACGAGGAGAGAGACTCATTTGCATGGCATCGTGTGATTGGTGAGACTGCAATCAGTCCCACCCCCAAGCCAGCTTCAGAGTGCTGCCCAGTGTTTGAGAGGGAGAGGGAGAGTGGTGTGCGAGCTGGCTAGCCAGGAGGAGCGTTGCAGTGACTGCAAACTTTATAAAAAGTAAAATATCAGACTTTTCTGTTTTAAATCAGGCTCAACCCATATTCCGATCGACTGGGGAGAAAGCGTGGTGTTCGCAGGGACAATCAGTGAGACCTCCAGCCTGTTTCAACCCAGAGGCCTCCAGGATCGGCTGTAGGCCAAAATTTCCATCGAACAGCCAGCTACTGATTCAGTGAGTACAATTTAGCAAAAATGAGCTCAAACTATGTGTGATTTTTCAAAAGCCAGCTGGATCTGTGTGTAAACAGGTTGATTGTTTTGCAAAGAAGGACTGTCTAAAGTAAATCAAACATAAGCAAGAATTCTAAGCATTAGACTGTGAGCATGATTATGGATTCAGCAAAAGTGTAATTTTCTGAGCAAAGTGAGAGACTGTGGGCTGTATGAGAGATGCAACAAAACAGGCAATCCTGTTCATGAAATACTGTGGCTTTAGTGACTTTAAGCAAGAACAAGTGATTGAAAGTGAATGTAAAGTCCTAGAAAAATCATATAGATGTGCTGAGGGAGCAAAACAGTGCAGTCTGTGCAATTTGAGTGAACTTTATCAGTATGCAGTAAATCGGATGTGCAGTGGCTTGAGTCAGAGACAGAATGTTGATGCACCAGGAGTGCTGCCGTCGCCATTATGGGGTGGGGTAGTAATGTAAACACAGCAGCAGGGGAGCCATTTGTGAGATTGTTCCAAGCAAAGTGAGATCAGAGATAACAGTGAACTTTTGTGTTTTTCTGCAGTCATGGCTTCGGGATAATCCCGCTAACCGGATCACGCACGGGCTATGATAGTAGAAGAGGTTAACAAGCTGAAAGAAATAGAGCGATGTTTCTATGGTGGACGTTTGCCTCCTCATGTTGCGATTCCCAGATACCTTGTCAGAGTATGCATAATGTGCCTCAAGGCTGGAAGGGATGTTTTCAAGATTCCTTACTGTTCTGGGTGCCTAGAGAAGCAAGGCCTAACTAATGCACCCAAGATTCGTTTGGCTCCCACGTGGACAAAGTTTTAAGATCCTGCAAATGGCAGCACACAGCATCAGGTGGAACCTGTTGGGGGAAGCCCAGCAGAGTGTGGCACAAAGGAAGAAGGTGTGGATGTACTGGCAAAGCAGAGTAATGATGATGTCTCCATCTCTGGGTCACAGATGGACAATGTGGAGGGAGCATCAGTGGATCCGTGGAGAGAGGGGCCAAGCCCTAGTCTCATAGGAGAAGATGAGATGCAAGAGACCCTAGATTGAGAGGTGTCAATCTCTGTGCCCAGTGAAGAGTGGACAGTCTCAGGAGTGCGGACGACTGCTCAATCCTGGGCTCAGATCCTCAGTGAGGAAGAGGAGGAGGGGGGAAACTATGTATCCTTATGATGGTGCTAGTCCACAGCCTTGGGCTTTTGCCTCAGAGGAACCAGAAGAAGAGACTGGTGACTCCACAGCCCTGTCCCCACAAGGAGGAGTCAGAGATCTATTTTATGTAGCATTGAATATGCGACACTAGCAGAACCAGGACTAGCCACCCCCAAGCCAGACCAGTGGTCTTGATTTGACCAAGAGTAGTAAGGAGGAAAGACTGGTTCATAGAAAGGCAAATGAGGTCTATGGAATGTCCTTTCCTACCTTTCCTCGGAGAGTCTGGGAGGAGATTGAGAAAAACAGGAGAGCCTGGATAGTGGAAGAGGCAACTAAAGACCTGCATCCAGGTGCAACTCGATATGTCAGAGACAAAGCTGTCAGAGACATATTCAAGTATTGGAAAGTGGGCAGGACACTGTTCATAGACACTGTACGTATTGTGGATGGAAAGGGCAATGAGACTTTCCATAACGTGAATTATGAGCACCCAGATGGGGTTATAATTCTTGCACCTGACCCATTGTGGTACTACCCTCAATGCAACCAACTTCCTGTGAATGTGCCCATGCCTACCAAGTGGAAAGCAGAGCAGTGGTAGCCAGTGCTGCCATCCAGCCATTGCCATAACCATGTTGTTCCACCAGTCTGGTGTTCCAGGATCCAAAGGTGCGTCCAGATTCATCAGCCTTGCAGTGTGTCTTCCAGTTCCATCACCTGGCCTTCCAGATGACATCATCCAGAGAGGACATCATCCCAGCTGTTTCCTGATTCATTGCCTGGAATTTTGGATGACTTCAGACCAGCTGTTCCTTTCCTGTTCCAAGGTTCCATCTCCAGATGACGTCAGCCAGAGATGACATCTTCCCAGCAGTTTCCAGATGTGCCATCCTGTCATTTCCAGAAGATTTCTGCCCAGCTGTATTCAGAAAATGCTGCCAGGGAGAGTCTTCAGCTGGAGATCCAGGAGCCGTTCCATTTTCATTCTTCAAGGGACTGGTAAGTCCAAACTTTTCTTACCTTGTTGACATTGCAATACACATCCTACACCTGGCAGACTACAGACTGTTTGAACTGTCCACAAAGTCTCTCCCCTTCGGGACTACAGTCCTACAAGAACCAGGCTTCACCGGGCTCTGGCCCAGGAGAGGCTCTTTCATGGACCTTGCCTTCAGGCACTGTTGTCACTAGTTGGGACATTTAGGGCATTCCATCCCCAAAAGGTGTATTGTATATAATGTTGATGTTTTTCTACTGTTTTGTACTTTTCTACCTTTTTCTGAAAAAATGTTTTTTGGGAGGATTCTCCAGTGTTTTGATGGTAAGGGTTATGGTCGTGTACTGTGTTTGCAGATTAGGGGTGTGTTTTTGTCTTTTCTCTTTCAGGTGGTTCCTGACAAAGACAGAAGAGAAGACAAGAAGAGGATTGGAGGAACTCATCTGAGTTCATCGTGTGCTTTAAAGTATTGTGTTTAAAGTACTGTGTAGTTGTTAACATGTGTTAAAATTTCCTTCCACAGGTGTGGTAGTGGGGGAGTGTGGGAGTATAATGCTTAGGTGTAGGGTTAGCTCCTTGGTTTGGCTTGCAGGTGTCCAGGGATGGGGGGAGGTTCCCCTGTTTTGGGTAGTTTTGCTTCTGGTCAGATAGGTTTTCCCTAGAGGGCCAGGGGGATAGACAGGTTGTGGTCCTGACCTGCAGTAGGGGCTGCAATACTGGTCTAGTAGGGCTATGCTCTGGACAGTTCTTCCAGGGCCACTGGTTATCCATAGTAAGATCATAGTGTAGGGGCTGATGTGTCAGCCAATGGCCTCTGGGCCCTTAGTGTTGTCTGCCTGTGCCTGGCACATTGTAGGGGGAAAGGTAGCGCTACCTCCCCATAGTCAACACATAGGGTAGGATGGCCTGGTGCCGGGTAGGTAATGACTGCAGACAGTCATTTTCCTGGCTGAGGGTGGGTGTAACTCCCTTGTTCCCAGGGGTTACTAGAATCCCACTTAGAATCAGTGGCAGGCAGGGAGAGGTGGCTAGTGAGATGCCAGTTAAATGGGTTTCACACTATCACACTCTGTTTTCAGTTTCTGCTGAGCTGGAGTGATGATGTCACCTTAGAATTCTCACAGCAGCATAAGCAACAATGGAATGCTTGCTGCAGGGGTTAGCAGTAGAACGTTGGGAGATTCAAGTCAGTTTCAAGAAAGACTCAAGACAGTGAGGAGTGCTGCAGTGTGCAGTCAGACCTAGCTCTGAGAGAGAGCTACCTCAAGAGAAGGGGTTGTGTGTTCTCACCCTAGAGAGGAACACAGAAGACCAGTTGTGAAGTGCTAGAGACCGTTCCTGGGAAGTTGTTCCAGTGCCCCATCCCTGGAGGGATGGGGGAGGGATTCCAGGAATTCAGGGGCAATCCCCTGGTCCTGCCTGGAGAGGAAGAAGCTGCCTGAGAGTCATTTTGTTCTGTGAGTACCAGAGATTGTGTTGTGGAAAGAAGCCCTGGGGCACCTGCATTCCGTGGTGAGTTTTTCTCTGACAAAGAGACTTTGTTCACCGAGATAGAGTTTCAAGTAAAAGTGTTTGCCTACTGTGGGGTCAAAGAGAGACTTGCCAAGTACAGAACTTTTAGACTGTGTATGACTTAAAAGCATCTGCAACAGTGGGGGTCTAGGGTAAAGACATAGCCACATACAGAACTTTTAAAGTCAGGACACCTCCAGTGAAAAGTAGAATTTTAAATGTGAAAAACATTTCAAGAGAGCATCTACAAACAGTGTTTCAGAGAAAGGTGTTGTAACCAAATGAATGGCCGAGTATAGATTTGGGAGCAAAAGGTGGGAGACCCCCCCATCTGGGGTAACCAGGTTTACCTCTCCAGGTTCAGTTTGGGCACCTATGTTTTCTCTCAGTGCATTTGGCCAATGCCTGAGGACAGCACCCAGACATGGGATTTTGGACTTTCCCTGAGAGCCAGAAAGTGCTCGTGGGTGGTTTAGGGAGCCACCATCAACCTCCATGCAATATGGAAAAGTGTCCGAGTACTGGCCGGGGTGCCATGTCAAGGAAAAGAAGAGAAGTGTACCAGTTTGGGCCATGTGTGCCCAGATCCATTCAGAACCTGTGGGTTTGTAGTGAGGAAGTGTGCTCTGTACCTCAGTAATCTGAATTACCAGTGAGAGTAGCCCTGTGGGGGGTCCATCTTTGCTTTGTTATTCTCTGTGTTATGTGAATAAAAGCCACACTCTAGAATCCCAACCTGGTTTGGACATTACAGTTATTGCTTCCAATGTCTGGATTAACTTAGGTGCCCCTGACCAGAAGTACAAACCTAGCATAATGCTGAGCAAACATTTTTTCCCAGGGACCCAGGTTGATGGCCATGCTAAATGGTCCCCCCAGGTGTAAGCTAGGTAGTTGCCACACTTGGTTTGTCTGTCTAAGAATGGCAGGCTCCGAAGTAGAAGTAATGGGTTCCACAGAGTCTGTGAGATATTTGTAGTGACTACTCCCACCCCTCTCTGTGGCACCTAGATGTGAGAGGAGCAGTCCTGCTGGTAGAAACAAGAGGGGCCGGTGGGGGGAGGTTACATTTATGAAATAATGAGGGACCTAATGGCTATTACATGCAATAGTACACAGATTAGAGAATAAAAGAGAGTTTAAAACTCAGAATTCAAGGTACAGATATTTAGCTACAAATGAACTATATTCTGCTTTCTATGTAATATGTAGACTGAAGTTGATAAGAAACATTCTATGCCGTATTCAGTATGATTATTTCTCTTTTCTGTGCTGGCAAATCAGAAGGTCAGGCTGCAGCCATTTATATCTATGAAATGCATATTTTGATTACAATAGTAGTTTTGCTTCTTCTGATGGTAGGGTGTTAACTGTTTGATAAGAAAGAAAGTGGCAAACCACAAAGGCAGGTGTTGTGCGCTTAGCACAACTTGGATAAAAACCACAAGGTCATAGCATCCAGTGTATTTAGAAGGCACAGACCGTGAGCCAAATCCTGAATTCTCAGCTTGTTTACTTTCATACAGGATAACATAAAACCACTGATTTGTAGTCAGTGCACTTACTGTGCTGAGCAGAAAAACCACCAGCTTAATTTTTTTTCTATGTAAGTTACCTTGAAGATACACAAGGTAGAAGTCTTTTCTACAAGATGTTCAGGAAAAAACTCTAGGACTTCATGTAAACTGAGATCGGGTTTGGTCTGATGGTGGTAAGGACTTGCATGTTTATCCTGGCTATAGGAATGGTAATAGGGTTGCTTGGCACAAAATTTATTTTTCTGTATTTATATTTTTTGCAACTATAAGTAAGGGAATGCACTTCCATTCCCCGTCACAATTGTATTTTGCTTGTTAATGCATTCTGCATAAATTGCTGTCAGCACAAAGTCGATTTAATAAGAATTCATTGCTTAGACATGGGTGTGACTACTCATTTTGGAGTTTTAGAGAATAGAGTAACTGATTGTCAAACAAAAGATAGAGGTGTTTATGATTATTGCTATATTGGCCATTTGGAAACATTAAAACCAACTATAGAGGCATATAAACAGGTGTTAGCCTGTGTAGCCCTAACTGTCCTGTCCCAATTCACAGAATCAGGAAGGTGTAAATAGACTCAGAGCCGATGCTGCTGGGGCATGCAAGATATACAATTGCCTAGGCATGGCCACAACAGTGTAGGCTGTGTGGTGATTAGAATATTTGCATATATAGGCCGGGACCATTGTCCTTCCTCATATTCACACAAGCATGAGCACCGCGGGAATTTTGATGAGTATGAAGTGTACTCACACAAAGGTAAAATACTGTTAATCAGCAAGGAAGATACAGACATTATAGAAGCAGGAGAAATGACAGGCTCAGAATATCACAAACTACCAGCCCTCTGTAGCCACACCAGTTTGATTATACCCCAACATAAATCAGCTACTGGCTATGTCTGCTTCTCCTGAAGGTCATGGAAGCCAGGAAACTGATTCTCATGTACATGGAGAAAGTCTGGAGAGCCATGCTCAGGAAACAGCACCAAACCCAGGCAAAACAGCCACCAGTCTCTACAACTGACTCCCCACTTTCTAGTGTTTAGATATGGCCTAGAGACCCCATCTGCATCTGCATAATGGGAGCCCACTGCAGTGCTGGGTTGCTTGTAGCCCCAGACTCCATGGTAGCAGTTTTGCATTCCACCCACTTGTTTATTGCGGCCATGTTAGGGAATTGTGGCCAATGATCAGGGTAACTCCCCTCTAGTCAAAGAACTATAAGACTAGATTTTGTTGCGCCCACACTATCACAAGATACTTCTTTTCAGTTGTCGAGTAGGCTTAGTCCCTTTATAGCAGTATTTACTTCAGGTATTATACACAATCTGGTGTTCTTCCCCTGTGGGCACAACCTGGCTCAGAACAGCACCTAACCCATGTTTGGAAGTCTCCATATGCACAATAAACTTTAAAGAAGAGTCTATTCTAGCAAGCACTGGTGCCCAACGTAATGCTTCTTTCAGCTGGCAGAATAATTTCTCACAATACTCCATCAACTGAACTTTTCCAGGCTTTTTCTTTTCATGAGGTCTGTTAGGGGTTTTGCTATACTACTGAAATTTACCACAATCCTATGGTAAAACCTTGCAGTCCCTGGAAATGCCCTCACCTTCTTCTTAGTGGTGGTCATGGTCTATCCTAGATTGGCCTTAATCTTTGCTGGCTCAGGCCAGATGTGCCCACTGCCTACCCTGTAACTAAGGTATGACACTTCCGTCATACCTATTTGACATTTCTTTGCCTTAAAGGGACACTGTCAGCTTCAGTTTATGTTTGTTTTCTGCTTTTAGTATAATTTGCTTTTTTGACTAAAATATTATTTTGATCAACCCTGTCAGTTTTGTTTTTTCATTTTCTTCAAGTAAGTGCAATACTGATTTACATTGTGTACTTTTTTTTTTATAGCTGTGAGTGGAGCCTACAGCCATCTTGCTATCTGTAACTGGAAAATGGAGTATCGTGGAACACATGTTTTGGACTTTTCAATGTATCCTTCCATGCCAACTGAAATAAAATACTCCCTTCTTTCTGTTAAAAATTTTGGAGACATAACTCCAAGCTGCTTATCAGACGCCATTAGGAAACTGAAATATCTTGATAAATATTTTTTAAATATTGGTTGACTATTAAACCAGAGATTTGTTTGCCACCTTCGGAATGCAACAACTTGCTTATTTAAATAAGTAGCATTTAAAAAGCTTCTTGTTACTAGCTTCACTTGGGAATGTATTGTCTTTCAAGAAAGGTTCATAACTCATAAATGTCATCCCTTTCCCAGCAAATCTATAATTTACATTGTTTTTTTAACCTCTAAAGACACTATCTGAGCACTGTCTCAGACATCCGTCTTTCGGATGAGACGTTAAACCGAGGTCCCATCTGCCTGGATTGGTGGTAGTTCAGGTGGATGTTAAAGATCCCATGGCACTTATCGAAAAGAGATGGGGAATTTCCCCGGTGTCCTGGCCAAATTTCCCTCCTTCACTAAAAAATACCACCAACAGCTTAATCTGGTTCAAGGTCAGTTGGCATTCATCTGTATCCCCCTCCTCCGGGTCGTGCCTGAAAATAGGCAGGATTTGTCTAGTGCACTTACCCGGTCAACAAAAGCTAAATAAAAATAAAAATATGCCAGGTCTTCAGTGAACTACACAGACTGAATATGTCGCAATCAGCAGGCATTTTCTACTATGCTTTTTGGGAAAAAAATATATTGAGCTATAGCAAACACTCACACACACACACACACACTGTACACACCATCCTCATGGCCACAACATTCAAAATAAATACTGCATTCTAATATGTTATAAAACTACAAGGAAACTGTTTGTTTATGTCAGTGAACACAGTGAAGTTCAGTTTAGAGTAGATTTCCTTTAAATATTTCTTATCCTATATTTTGTATCCTGGACACACACACACACACACACACACACACACACACACACACACACACACTGTACACACCATTGTCATGGCCACAACATTCAAAATAAATACTGCATTCTAATATGTTATAAAACTATAAAGAAACTGTTTTCAGTAGGGTCATGATGTTACCATTTTGATAATGTATTTCTTCAGGGTAGCCCAGTCCAGGGCCCCCTTATTCAAAGGAGATGCGCGGCGCATCCTGGCAGAAAAGGGAGATGTGCTGTGCAACTCCAACAATGCGCTACAGCATGATATTCAAATGTGTGGGATGCACTGGCCACAAGGGAATGGGCCAGGGTGCACACGAATAGTATGCTATGCAAGTCAAGGGTGCATTCCCATGCATATGCTGCGCTGCGGCATACTCAGTGGGAATGCACCCCTCGCAGTCCAGAGCAGCACGGCCCACAATTAGGCCATGAATAGCTGGCCTAACCCAGCCAGTCACCCACCCACAGGTGGGCTGTGGAAGTGCACACAGGTGCACAGCAGCCTGGCAGCCCTGGTGGACTAGGGGTACCACCTCCCATCCCCAGTTGATCCAACTCCATCCCCAAAGAGCTCCATAGTGTAGGGCCCCCCTGGATCCAATTGCACCAGAGGAAACCACGGTCCATATCCATAGCATAGAGGACCCCCACCCACGCTTTGGTACATAGACACCCCCGTTTCCCCATACCTGACCCGTTGCAGAGAATGGCACTGCCCTCCACACCCTGCCATGGCCAGCCACCGACTGCACTAGACCCAGGCTGGGGACCTGCACTCCAGAATGACCCAAGTGGCTGTACCATGCATTGGGGCACTACACAAGCTGCAGACCCACCACCATATGCAGCCATGTTTATGACCTTGGCAAACCGTAAGAGGGAATTGACATACCTCCAGTGCATGCCTTGTTGATGCTGTATCTTCCTGCTGTCATACACCGCTGCAGGCCCATACTCTCCTCCGTTCCCCTGTGTAACATTCCACCCTCGGACTGCTGAGGTATCCTGGGTGCCATGGGGTGTGGTATCCTGCAATGCCATTTTCAGTGTACATTCCAGGCTATGAATAGTGCATCTGCGGTTCCCCAATTGTACAAAAAATTTGGAGGTCAGCTGTAACATGCATGTTTGGGACCTGTGAGTGGGTACAGCATTGACTGTCACCCGCACTGAGCAGTGCAACGGCACTGGGACAATGCATCCACATGCGAGTGCCTGAGGTGTATGGCCACTGGATGTTATCGCCCGCATGCAGCTCGTGCCTATATATGACACATTCCAGCATCCTACTGCCAGTGCTCTGCCACCCGAAAATAAGATACTATTTCTTCTGTGAACTATCCAGGCTAAATATATTTTATTTTATTTATTTATTGAAATGTTTCACCAGAAAGGCATGTTGAGCAACAAGTTGCTCATCTCCCGGTGTGACCTGAGGGGGTAGGGGAACATGAGGATAGTATACAGAGATTTGGTACACAATATAGGTATACAATTTGATTACATTCAATAAAGTGAGCAGACTATACAGAAGTACTGAAAAGGAGGAATGCTAACAGGTGTGAACTAGATGGATACAATGCTAACAGTCTTGAACTAGATAGATACAACAGAAGAAATATCTTCAGCAACACTTGTTGGGACATAGCTTTGAAGTTAGAAAATGGCTGGATAGAACACAAGGAGGTTGAACTAGGGCAAGATTGCGAGGAGAGACACAGATAAAACAAAATGTGCAAGGTGTAACAAAAGTGCAAGGCTTGACTATAAGTGCATTAGAGATTAGGGGTTAGTCAATAACTGTGGCTAGGAAGGGGGGAAGATGGGTGAGTGGGGGGCATATAGGCAGAGAGCAGAGGGTGGAAAGGGGGTGATTTGAAGGAGGGGAAGGCAAGGGGTGGAGGAAAAGGGTCTGCCAAGGCCTGACCCCTCCAGAATGCTGGGGACCTTGCCTGCACCAGGCAGAGGTCAAGCATGAACAGGAGGGAAGAGCAGATTGTAGGCAGTGGGAGTTAGAGCACATCAGGAAAGAAGAGAGGGGGAAGAGAAGGGTCTGCCAGGGCCTGGCCCCTCCAGTATGCTCTGGACACTGCCTGCACAAGGCAGAGGTACCGCACAACAGGAGGAAAGCAGGTTGTAGGCAGCAGAGGTAGAGCACAACAGGAGGGAAGTATGCAGCAATGGGGAGTAGGCTTCAGAAGGACCAAGAGAGAGGGAGGTGGGAGAGAAGAGGGGCCAAGAACCAGCCCTTTCAGGAAAGAATGGGGTGGGAGTAGGAGGTGAGGAAGGTGTTTGCCTAGGTTCTGGACCCCTCCAGGATGCAGAGAACCCTGCCAGGGACTAGGCCAAGCGACGGCGAGTGGGTAGTGAGGGTACGGTGGTGTAGAGAGGAGGGAACAGGGGGTGGGTGGGAGTAAGGTGGAAAGGAAGGGGCACTGGGGGAGGATGTAGGGGGAGGGTTTTGCAGGAAAGAGGTGAGTATGAAGCTGAAGCAGGCTCATAGGGGAACAAGTCAAGGAGGATTGTAGCAGGAGCAACTAGCAGAGAGAACGTAATGTAAGGCAGAAGAAAGGGAGTGGGAAGAGGAGGAAGAGTGTCGTATTTGAGGTGGGAGGGAGTTCCAGATTTTGGGGAAGTGATGGGAGAAGCCTGATTGGCCAATGAGGGTGATACAACGGGGGACTAGCAGTGTGCGAGTGTCGGGAGGATCTGAGGGAGTGGGAGGAAGGCAGGGGGGAGGGAGGGAGGGAGCATGAGCGGTAGGAAGGAAGTACACCATGCCAAAGTTTGGAAGTTAGCTTGGCACAGTGAGCTAGGCATCTGTTAGCAAGCGAGGGGAAGGACAGTCATGGTAAAGGTCACAATGATGGGTTCGAGATGGGGCATCAAGAATAAATTGACAGAAGGAGTTGAAAAGAGAGTCCAATCTGGTAAGGAAAGATATGGGAGCAGCACCATAGACTACATCACAGTAGTCAAAAATGGAGAGGATCGGCCGGCCCTCCGGCGCAGCAGTTGGAATTCAGCTTGCAGCGCTGGTGCCTGGGTTCAGGAACGGACCTGGGTCATTGGAAGGCCAGCCGGGGAAGAAGGATAGAGCGCCCCATGGGCAGCTCTCCTTCTCCGGGGGGAGGGTGGGGCAGTGTCTGACGCAATGAGGACCCCTGGCGGAGGCTGGAAGTCACTCACGCTACCAGCGCTCAGCATCAGTGATGCGGGGTGGATGCTGGTGTCATTGCACATCCCCACCTCTGAGAAAACCAGGAACAAGAGGGTGGGCGAGTCCGCTGTCTGTGTGAAGCCCTCCCTGGGGCTTCAATTAGCTGCCATCGCCGCATCCCCGACCAGATACCAGTTCCGCGGCACGGATGAAGGGGACTGATGCCAGAGCCCCGCTCTCTGGGGGGTAAGCCGGGGATAACTGGGGATGGTGGCAGTAGATGGCAGTGGAAGTCCCAGGGGCCGTGACCAGGGCTGATGGTGACAGCAAACCAGCCAGGATAAAGAAGAAGAAAAAAAATTGGGAGGATCATCTTCTGCACAAGTTCTTGCCAGGCCATAGGAGGGATGCAACTATGGTTCCTGTAAAGGGCTCCAAGCTTGGGGCACAGTTTTTTCAGAATGGCTTCAATGTGGCAAGAAAAGCTGAGGTGTTGGTCCAGCCAAACACCAAGGTATCTGAAACAAGGAGTGTCCTCAAGGATTTTCCCATCAAGGGTATGGAAAGAGGGTAAGGGATGGAGCCTAGAGAATCTCTGCCTAGTGCTGAAGGTCATGGAGACTGTCTTTTTGGCATTTAGGAATAGTTGATGTGATGCAAACCAGAGCTGAACCTGGTGGAAGTCATGCTGAAGAGTGGTTGCTACATCAGTGGTGGTTTTGCCAGAGGTGAACAAGACAGTGTCATTGGCATACATATGGATAGAAGAGGAGGGGGAGCAGACTGAGGGAAGATCATTTAGGAAGATGGAGAAAAGGATGGAGCCAAGCACAGAGCCCTGTGGGGCTCCTGTGGAGATTGGGAGGGGTGGAGAGATTGCATTCTGAATACTGATTGATTGTGTTCTGCCTGTGAGGTAAGCTCTAAACCAGGTAAGAGCAGGAGTAGACAAACCAGCAGCCATAAGTGAGTCAAGAGGGAGGGCATGGGAGACTGTGTCGAAAGTCTTGGCGAGGTCGACAAAGATGGCAGAGATGATGAAGCCATTGTCCATCCCAGTAAGGATGGAGTCAGTGAGCCTAAGGAGGGAGGTGGTAGTGGAGTGGTTCTTCCGAAAACCAGATTGGAACTGGATGAAGAAGGAGAAGTCAGCAAGGAAAGAGGTCAGTTGAGAGAGGACCAGGTGTTCTTGGAGCTTAGCAAGGATGAGGAGGAGGGAGATTGGGCGATAGTTGGCAGGGGAGGAAGTATCGCCATCCTTAGGGAGAGGGAGGCCCAACACATGTTTCCAGGATGTAGGGATGGAGGAGGATGTAAAGGAGTGATTTAGAATTAGAGAGAAAGGGTAAGCAATAGCAGGGGGTGAGAGGTAGAGCAGTTTAGGGTCAAGGTCATCCATAGAGGAGCCTTTAGAGGGATTGAGAGATAGGAGGGCTGTTAGTGTCTCCTCAGGGGAGATAGGAGAGAATGAAAGGGGGTGGGTACAGGGGGTGAGTGGTAGGAGAGGGAGAATAAGTGGAGTAGAGGCTTGAGGGGAGGAATTTTAGAAGGGTTGAGGCACAGGAGGTGTAATAGGAGTTGAACTCCTGTGACACTATACAAGGTTCAGACTCTAGTGTGTTGTTTATGTTAAGCACGGAGGGGTGGGGGATGCAAGAGGAGGTAGAATAGTGAGTGGACTACTTTCCAAAATTTGGAGGGGGAATTTATGTTATTGAGGAAAGAGGATTTAAAATATTCAGACTTGGCAAGTCTGATTGCTTTAGTACAAGCATTTCTTAGCCTGCGATAGTTAGAAGGGCTGATGGGAGCCAAGAGGCCTTGTGTTTCCTCCATGCTTTATCACACTCCCCTGAGGCAGGTCATATATTCAGGGATGATCCAGGGATGATGGATACCTCAGACTCTAGTGCATTTGAATGGGGCATGGAAGTCCCAAGTAGCTATAAATCTGTCTTTGAAGTAAGTGAGGGCTTGGCCGATGGAAGTGGCAGATTCAATTGGGGACCAATCAGAATTGTATATATCATTGAGGAGAGGGTTTAGGTCAAGGGAACTGAAAGAGTGGAGTTGCAGGATTTTATGTGGGGGTTTAGGTCTGTGGACCTTCCTAACCACAAAGACAGTGTAGTGATCGCTGAGGGCATCTGGGAGGATGCCGAACTTGATGACTCGGTGAGGGTGGGTGGTGAGAGCCCAGTCTAACAGCGAGTGGTTTTGGGTTTTGTGATTTAGTCAGGTAGTCTCTTGGATGAGTTGGGAGAGATTTAGAGCAGAGATATCACTTTGAGTCTTAGAAGTGGTTGATGACAGCATGTTTAGATTTACATCACCTAATACATATAGCTCACCTTTGTGTGAAGTGGAAGCTATAGAGGTGATGAGGTCAATAGATTCAGAGGGCTCGATACCTGAGCAACAGTACATACTGGCAATAAAGATAGGAGAGGAGAAAGGCAGGGCAATATTTACCACCAGGGCTTTGTAAGTGGAGGGTAAGGCAGATGAGAGAACGGTAATGTATTGGAGAGAGGACTGGACATACATGGCCACTCCACCTCCCCTACCTGCCCTATCCTGCCTGACTAAGGAATAGCCTGGGATGGCAATGGAGGGATCAGAAGTTTTAGTATTCAGCCAAGTTTCAGTTAAGACTAGAATGTCTAGAATGAGGGAGATTATCATCGGCTGTAATAGATCAATTTTTGGGACAAATACATATTTTTGTAATAAAGTCTTCAGTGATAACAAGTTTGTGGAGTTGTGTTAGAGATGATGGAAATGAGAATTAGAAGGAGGGGAAGTAGGAAAGGTGGGGTGGGCATGCTGTAGGTAGATGGGAGGTGCTAACTGGTCAGGGTAGATTGGATAGTGGGGGGGTGCAGGACAGAGAAACTTGGAGGGGTGACAGTAAAAAAGTGACCACCCCAGTGGTAACTGACAGCCACTAGCAAGTTGTGCAAATGTGGGGAAAAATAGGCAGCTAGAGATAGGCCTTGACAGAAGTAGAAGAGGGAGGGGGTAAAGACTGATGAATAGGGATAGATTGACTACACAATAAGTGAAACGAGACAGGGATTGGATTGGGTGAGTATGTTTATAGCTGGGTCCTCTAGTGGCTAGAATATATAATCTGCTAATGGAAAAGTAAAAACAAACTAAAAACAAATATATATATGTGTATATATATATATATATATATATATATATATATATATATATATATATATATATATATATATATATACACACACACATAGGGGCTATGAGCATGGCCCCATTGAAGATATCATATTTATCTTCACGAGAGGCCAATGATATCATGATATCTCACGCAGTAAAGCCAACGCCGTGAGATATCTTTGGATGTCATTGGCCTCGCAGTAAAGATAAACATGGTAATTTCAGTCGGGCCATGTCATGTTCTGTTTATACTACATATGTTTAGATACCCCTCCCAGAAACACTAGCCCTCTACATGCCCCCCAGGCAATTCCCACATAGAGGTTTTCAATTCCAAGATATTTAGAAATTTTGGACGTCCTCCCTGACAGACAATTTAGTTGTGTTGAATCCCCACCATTAGCACAACTCTCCATACCTCCAAACATAAAATGCAGCATTTTTTTTATTTATTTATCAGGTTGATCCTGCAGTTTGTACCATGTTTTAAACAGTTTCTCCTTTTCTGTTGTCATGTAGCGTGACCAAGTGGTGTGAGGTGTCAATAATGTGGTGGCAGTGAGTAAAATTAAGGCACTCCTTAGTAAGAAAATTTTAAGACTTGCTGTCGGTCACTTTATTTAAAATAAACTGCGATTTTGAAGAGAGGAGAGGGCGAGTCCAGTGGCTGTAGAATAGTAGACACAAGCCCAGTAGTGCTGTAACACTCGTCTGGCCATGTTCTACCACTGTGAAGGCACAGATTTGTTTCCTCTCTGTCTCCACAGTCGGTGACTTGTTTTAAACAGAAATGAGCCAGTGCATGAAAACGCGATTATTTTCTGAATTTTATGAGTACGGAGCACCTTAATTTTAATCAGTGGCACCACATCATTGATACCACTTGGTCACACTACGTGACGAAAAAGGAAAATGGTAGTTTGTCTGCCGTCAGTGGATTCTTTTACAGAAATTGAGTAGATTATAAAAAACAAAGTTCTGTAAGTTGTGTTTGTTATTTGCAGTACAGTGTTTTAATTTCAAACCCTGGCATCATGTAATTAAGAGTGCTCGCTCACGCTACATAATAGCAGGAACAGCTCCTAAAGTGAAAGTGGTAGTTAAAAGATGGCACAGATGGCAGGATCAACCAGATAACTTTTGATATGCTGTATAGAAATGTGGAGATAACAGATGACATATAGGAACATGAAGATATCAATGATATCACTTTTTATACATGGATTTATCCCAAAACATACGATGTGTATATATATATATATATATATATATATATATATATATATATATATATATATATATATATATATATATATATATAGAAACCCTAGTGGCAGGATCACCATAGATAATACAAAAAAAAGAAATCACTGACAGGCCAGTTAAGGTTAGGCAAATGCTGCTCTACAAAAAGGTCAGGACTTCACTACGCAGCTGCTAAAGGAAGAAAAGTCAAAGGTCAGTGTTTCTCTGCAGTCTTATGCCCTAGTCCAATGATTTCAGCACTGGCTGCAGCATTGGACAGAAAACCAATGTCAGCGCTCTGGGACCATCTGAAACCATTCAGGTCCCACAAGGAGGAAAGCTCCAAAATCACCTTTCCCTTTTCCTGGGTCCGGGACCAGACGTTACCTTGCAGGCCAAGGAGGAGAGTGTGGGCAGCAGGCGCTTTCTCGCCATGTCCTAGGTGGGCCGGTTGCTTGTGGAGGGGACTGCGTCAGTGGTACCAGCCCAGTGGGCTCCAATCAGCCTTGTGGGCCAAGGAAGAGAGTGTGCAGCAGGCACCTACTCGCCCTGTCCTAGGCAGGCGGGTTGCTTGTGGAGGATACCGCGTCAGCGATACCAGCCCAGTGGGCTCCGATCAGCCTGAGCAATCAGCAGGCATATTCTAGGAAAATACATTGTAAAAATGTGTAAGAGACCAAATTGAAACTGCCTCTCAGCAGATCTGCATTGTGCAAATTCATTAGAAACAATGGGTAATAGCATCCCAAAAGCTCTCCGCAGCTATATCGGCTCTGACCAGGGTTTTTTTTTTTTTTTTGTTATAAAAATGCAGCAGTTCATAGCAGGCTGATTTCAGTTCAACACAATAGATGTATTCTGCTCTTCCATGTGCTGACACTATGAGTTTTACAGGTCATCATTAACAGCTTCACTGATGAACTTGTGCATGTGCTCATAATGTGAGAACGAACACACCATCCAACCTGTCATCGATGTGTTCCCCGCTGGAAGCAATACAGAACATGTTTATATCTGAAGTATACATCGAGATTTATGTGGGTTTTCTTATCTCAGTTGTAGTATTCACAATAAGAATAAATCCTTACTGTCACTTATATCACATTTCAGACTGTTTACTAAATAATTTTTTGGCAGATTTCGTTATGTACACAATGTCAGAAATCGTTGTATTAGATTGATTGCCAAGGTTAATTATTCATCCATGATATCTAACTGCACAATCATATACAGCGATTGTTAATGTCATTCAGTTTGTGATGCTGATTTCTTCTTTTGTGAATTGGTGTGTCTTATTTTAAAACATAATTTTTTTCTTGATCGAGTGAGTCTTTAACACCCCTACCCCTCAACCATCACAACAATCACCACTGTAACCCCCCTGCAAATGGGGGTTCCCAAAAGTCTTCCAGGTGCTTGCTTGAATGTTCCAAGTCTGGATGGTGTTCAGCGTCTAAGCCGTTTATCTGTGAGTGCTTTTAGAGCCGCTGGTACTGCCTCTTTAAGAGCTGTCTGCCTGCAGACATAATTAATTTGGATGGGGGTCTGTGTGTTTCCCTGCTTGAGTCCCACTCGAGCTGCTGCCAAATCACTCCATTTCTGCCATCACTAAGTGGGCAGAGTGAGCACTTTTCAAAGATGTAACTGTTTGCCAGAAATCATTTAGAGTAATAACGAAAATACAGTTTGTCTAACCTGCTTTTCTTTGCAGTCAGAACTGTGTTTGCCTAGTCCCCCATTCTGGTTTTGAACTGCTGAACTGGACCAATCAGTGTGGGGGACCTTTGAAATGGAGCCTGCTGCTGGCAAATCAGAACTTGGACTCTCATTGTGGAGCCAGCCACCTATGTACTGTATGGCCAATGCTTCTGGGAATTGTAGTTTGGACTTCGGCGCCTTTTTTGCACCAACAGGGGGAGTCTGATTGTTAGTGCCAGCAAATCCAGCCAACTGAACTGGGAGGAACTCAAAGGAAATGCCCAGCTCTGTCTACCGGAAAGTCAGATCAGTTTGGGCAGTGAAGAGACAGGGAACTGTGTGCTTCTTCGGTGTGTAGTTTTAGAGTGGGAATCACGTGTAAGGCCCTAAGTTTCTGTCTGCAGCTTGTGCAAGCGCCTGTTCGGACTGAATCTGACCTGTGAAGAGAATCAAGGAGATCTGAAGAGTAGAAACCAGGCTTACCCTGTAGAAGACTGGACAAATTGCTGAATCGCGCTCGGTCTGTCAGGAACTGAAGCTGCTGTGTGTTCTCCCGGGTATTGTGCAGTAATTACGGTCGGGATCGAGAAGCAGCCTGCCTGGTATAGTACTTTCCTTTTACATATAAATATGTGTAGTGCTTGTGGGAAATCGCGTTTCAAATCCCCTGTACAGTGAATTGAGTGCATGAAGCTGGAAGTAAACCCCAGCTTAATCCAGACTACATCTATTTTCTGTAAACTGCAGTGGGGTCCAGTCACAAGGACCTTTTCCACATGTTCTGCTCCTCCTGGCAATCCAGGACAATCTGCTTTCCATCCAGTTCCCAGCATTGAGTCTGTGAGTACAAAGCAGGGAAGCTCCCTGCCATCTGTTTATCAAATTGCAAGTGTGTCATCTATTTGTTGCTGTTTCATTTCTTGACAAACCGAGCCATCCGGCTCCGGATTACAATTTGGTATTGTGCAAGTGTTTTTCCATCACAGGGCCCCATCCAGCTGCACCGTTCCTGGCTAGCCCCCACCCCCATCCTGGGTACTCAGTGAAAGTGACAATTTGGGACTCTGAACATGTGCACAGTACTGTGATTATTAAGGTGTCTAAACTAATTAACCTGATTTTCGCCTGTCCTTGTTATATTCCCCTAAATAAATCAGATCTGTTTGTTTCAGCAAAGTTACACTGTCTGAGGTATTCACTTATGTTAAAGTGTTGCACTGTGGCTTTTGCATTGTATTCTTGTTTTACAGGGGGTCCCCAGAGTCAAGCTGATCGAACCAGTCCTGGGGGTAAGTGTGTACTGTGAAGGTACTTCTGATATATTGTGTGGGCCACTAGTGGGAAGAGGGGGGGCTGCAGTAACCCAGAGGGCTGTGACCAAGTCATACCAGACTGTCTTAACCCCGACCTCTGGGTGGAGGCACCCACCATTGCACCTAGGCCCCTTAACCTGTTAGCAGTTACGTAGGCAGGGGTAGTAGCCCTTGGGATAGCGCCACCTGGGGGTTACATTTTGAAGGCTCACCACTGGGATTAGCGTCCTCTAGTGGCCACATTTAGGAATTACTGTTAAAAAATAAATGGGTACCCCAACAGAAGTGGCTGTACACCAGTTGGTGAAGTGGTGTACTGAGGAGGAGATCGACCCCCAAAACGCTATACTTAGCCTGGATATTCTGCTGGGTACCAGTACGGACACTGTAGAGGGAGCACTTGCCAAGGTCGAATGTTTACGAGACCCTGTGGTAGAGGGGCGACAGGCTGATCTGCTTGCCCAAACTTTCATGGCCCTAATAGAGTGTAAGGACCCTGTAGACAGTTCTAAAGTGCCACAGACCATTACCCCAGGGGAATCCCTCACTGTCTGGAGAGTGATAACCAGGGACAGTAAAGACCCCAGGGAGAATGAGCCTCCCCCATTATCTGAAATTTTTGAGGAGAAATTTGCTAAATTGTTGTTGGGGGAAGGGAAAGCTGTAGAGGATTTAAAGAAACTATTATTGCCACCTGAGAATGTTCCTCCACCAACACCCTCTTCCCCTCCAGCACCTGTTATTGCCCCTCCTTCCATGCCAGTGCAAGCCCCCATGTCTGTGCCTGCCAATAGTCATGACTCTTACCGCAGGTTGAGAATTTTCTCTGGCACCCTCCCCAACCCACAAGGGGAGGATGATTGGGAGACCTGGATAGACTGTGTTGCCCCTTTGGTATCTGAGTGGCAGTGTGCAGAGGCTGAGAAATGGAAAAGAATCCTAGAGAGCTTGAGAGGTCCTGCTCTGGAAGCCATTAAGTCTTTGAGGTCCACTAACCCTGAGGCATCTGCCCAAAAGTACCTAACTGCACTTGAATGCAATTTTGGGAGTACCGAGTCAGGGGAGAGCTTGATGTGGAAGTTTCAAGGCACAAAACAATGGCCAGGGGAAAGTTTATCTGCATATGTTATTCATCTGGAAGGAGCACTACAGAGGGCCTACCGGAAAGGGGGGGTGGCCGCCAGTGACTTAAACCATGTGAGGTTGGGGCACATATTGCAACATGCAAAGCACTCAAAATTGCGGCTCCTTCAGTTGAGGCTTCAAGACAGGAGAGGTAATCCGCCGGATCATTGTGATTTGATGAAAGAAATCCGGGAAGTTGAGGAGGATTTCTCAGAGCCCCGCGTAGTTGTAGCTGCTACAACCTCTGCTCCAAGGGCGAGGTTGGCTGCTGACGGCCAGGGATCATCGAAAATCCATGATGAAAGTCAAGGATTACGTGCCTGCCAAACGGGGATGGCTGTAAATACCCTGCACTGGGAGGAGTTGCTGAGGGAGATTAGGAAAGTAACAGACAGTCTCATCATGAAGGCCACTCCTATGAGCATGGGCACCGACACTTGCCTGACTGCTTCTGCTATGGGGGTTGGGGTACCCACCCCGGCACCTCATGTTGACAACAGTTCGAAACTTGATGCATTGACTATGGAAGTGAGGGAACTGAAGAGATGTCTCCAAATATCCAACCCACCGCTGGCTGAGGTGGCACCAAGGTTTTCTATCGATAGTACCAATGCCACAGCCCCCACAGTGATGCCTCGGTCACCCCAAACTTCAGCAGACATATTTTGCCATAATTGTGGGAAGGATGGGAACATGAAGAGGGAATGCCAGTCTCAGAAAGACTTAGAGAGAGTGGTGAGCCGGCTACAAGGAGAGCTTCGGAGAACAAGTCAGTGGTTAAGAGGTGCACAAAATGGTCCCAGTGAGGGTCCCAAAAATGCTAACTTACGTCCCTCTGTGGCAAGGTCAGCTGCCCAGGCCCCCGCTACTGCCTCTCCAGACTGGTCCAGAATAGTGGGTCCCTCCATGGAGACCACTGTAAAGGTGAATGGAGTGTCTACAAGAGCTGTATTAGACAGTGGCTCCCAAGTGACAATTATGTTCCAGGATTGGTATCAGAAGCATTTGTCAGACGTACCCTTACAACCATTAGAAGGACTGCATGTATGGGGGTTAAGTGAGACGGCCTACCCCTACTCCAGGTATATCTGAATTTGGCTGTCTTTCTCCACCTCTGTGGCTGGAGTGGCAGAGCAAGTAGAGACCCTGGCCTTACTGGGTCCTCCTACTGGACTGTATGATGGGGTTCCTTTACTACTTGGGACTAATGCACATATGTTTGGATGGCTGGCACAGTTGTGTTATGAAAAACAGGGGTCAAGAACTAGTAGAGCTTTAAGAATTCCGGCCTTGATCAAGAAGGCCTACGAGGCACAGAGAGATGTTGACAAAGTGGAACCAGAGGAACCGGTTGGAGTTGTCTGGAAAAAGGATCCTGAGTCTCTGATCCTGGCGCCAAATGCCCTGTGTACCTTACAGGGGGAAGTCTGTATCAGAAAGGATGTCAAGAATAAAATCCTCATGTTAGATGCACCAGGTGATGGGAACTTGCTGGAAGGACTGCTGGTCAGACCAAGTATTTTGCCTGCCAGAGCCCATGCTTATGCTAGAAGGGTAATGGTTCAAGTTCATAATGTGTCGGATAGAGAGATTTGAGTAAATAGAGGTTGCACCCTGGCTAATGTACATTGTGCGGATACTGCAGTGCTACCCAGTAGCAAGAGTTCGGGGAAGAGTGGCAGAATAACGCCTGACTTGTTTGATTTTGGTGACTCTCCGTTGCCAGCTGAATGGAAAGTGAGGATCAGTGAAAAGCTTGCCCAGAGAGACCAGGTGTTTTCTTTAAAAGAATGGGATGTAGGATGTGTTCAAGGTGCTGAGCATCACATCTGGCTACATGATGAAAGGCCATTTCATGAGAGGTCTCAATGCATGGCCCCTGCTGACATAGATGATGTGAGATGGCATCTGCAAGAGATGCTAGCTGCTGGTGTAATACAAGAATCCAGAAGCCCCCATGCTTCCCCATCGTGGTAGTGAGAAAAAAGAATGGGACAGTAAGAATGTGTGTGGATTATCGCACCTTGAACCAGCGGACTATCCCTGATCAGTATACAATGCCCCGCATCCAGGATGCTTTGGACTGCCTGAACGGTAGCAAGTGGTTCTCTGTGCTGGATCTTCGCAGTGGGTACTACCAGATCCCGATGGCCCCAGAGGACCATGAGAAGACAGCCTTTATCTGTCCACTTGGCTTCTATGAATTCATGAGGATGCCTCAAGGGATTTCAGGTGCCCCAGCCACTTTTCAACGATTGATGGAGCATGCAGTGGGGGACATGAACTTACTAGAGTGCCTGGTATACCTAGATGATGTTATTGTGTTTGGCAGCTCACTGGAGGAACATGAGAGCAGATTATTCAAGGAAGACTTTGCCCTTAAACTGTCCATTGATAAGTGTCAATTCTTTCAAACATCAGTAAAGTATGTGGGACACATAGTATCCACCGAGGGAATAGAGACCGACCCAAGTAAAGCTGAGGCCTTGACCACCTGGCCACAGCCCAAAAATCTAAAAGAACTGCAAAGATTCCTGGGATTCTGTGGTTATTATCGGCGTTTCATCAAGGACTATTCAAGAGTGATCCGCCCTTTACTTAACCTTACTCAAGGGTATCCCCCAACCCACAAAAAAATACAAAAAGTCAGCATCCCTCGAGACTGAAAGAGTGTATTTTCATCCAAGTGAAGTATTTGGGGTCCGCTGGACTCCTGATTGTGAGACTGCTTTTCATGAGATCATATATCAACTTACCCATGCTCCAGTGTTGGCCTATGCCGATCCAACAAAACTCTATGTCTTGCACACTGATGCTAGCTTGCAAGGGTTGGGGCTGTGTTGTATCAGGAGTACGAGAATGGCCTGAGACCAGTGGCCTTTGCTGCAGAAGCCTGACACCTTCCGAAAAGAACTATCCTGTACACAGATTAGAGTTTCTAGCTTTGAAGTGGGCCATTGTTGATCAATTCCACAAGTACTTGTATGGGGTTAAGATACTAGTAAAAACTGACAATAATCCTTTGACCTATGTGCAGACTTCAGCTAAGTTGGATGCCACTGGCCATGGGTGGCTTTCTGCCTTATCTACCTATGACTATGCAGTTGAATACAGAGCAGGCCTGAACCACATAGATGCTGATGCTCTCTCCCGGAGGCCTGTTCCCCAAAATGACTGTGTCAGACTGTTAGAACCTGATATTCGAGCACTCTGCCAGAAGTTTGACAGGGAGGAACAAATGTCCACGGACGCAGTGGACTGTATGGTGGATTGTTTGGGACTCTGAGAATTGCATACCTGCTGCTTATTGCCACTTTTCTGCAATAGACATTGGTGCACTGCCTCAGCTGGACAATGACAGTATTCGGCGGGCTCAATCCCGAGATCCCATGATCAAATCAGCTTTAGAAGCCCTATATGCAGGGAAAGATGTGTCCGAATTACGTTCCACTGATTTGAGAACTGCATCGTTATACAAAGAAGGTCCTAAGTTGAAACTGATCTATAGACTGTTATACAGAGAAACAGTAGACAGAGGGGGACAAGTAGACAAACAACAACTAGTGCTGCCCACTGCTTTTCGAGACTCGGTGCTGAGGTCCTTACACAACCACATGGGGCACCTTGGTATAGACAGAACACTTGACTTGGTGAGATCCAGATTCTATTGGCCTAAGACAGGGGCTGATGTGGAGCAACACATTCAAACTTGTAGTCACTGCTTACAGAGGAAAGCTTTGTTCCAGAGGGCTGTCCCCCTTGTTAACATCACCACCAGTGCACCCATGGAGCTGGTCTGTATTGATTTTCTGAGTTTGTAGTCAGATCAAAAAAATATTAGTAATGTGCTGGTGGTCACTGACCATTTTACGAGATATGCCCAGGCTTTCCCCACCAAGGACCAGAAGGCATCCACTGTGGCAAAAGTACTTGTAGAAAACTTTTTTGTTCACTATGGGGTTCAACATTTTATTCCCCACCTGTGCTTCCATTCTTTTAGCATCACTTCCCCTTCCAGCTTCTCAACCACCAGCAACTTACACACCCACTTCTTCTCCACACTGCTTCTCTTTCCTACCTGTCTCCCCCACGGACACACCAAAAGCTCTCCTAGCCCTTAACCCCCAGAAGGGCAAAAGCCAGGATGGGCTTGACCCTAAGCTCCTGCACCTCTTGGCTCATGCTATTGCCATCCCACTGACCTCCCTACTTAATAGCTCCTTCTCACTGGCAATTGATGCCTGGAAGCTTGCCACAGTCGTCCCACTTTCTAAGAGCAGTGATTCCTCTAATCCAAGTAACTTCCGTCCGATAAACCTACTCCCATTCCTTGCCAAACTCCAAGAACACCTGGTACTGGCTCAGCTTTCTCCTTTTCTTGATGCCTCATCCTTTTTCACCCCCTTCCAGTCTGGTTTTTGCAAGGCGCATTCCACCACAACTTCCCTTCTCCGGCTTACTGACTCCATTCTCTCTGGCATGGATAAGGGCCGCATCACCTCTGTCATCTTTGTCGACTTGGCCAAAGCCTTCAACACTGTAACTCACACCTTCTCCTCAACAAGTTACAGCAGCTGGTCTCTCTGAGACCACCACTACCTGGTTCCATTCCTATCTTATGGGTAGAATCCAATCAGTCAGGATAGGGAACTCCTTCCACCCCCCCATCAACACTGGAGTCCCTCAAGTTGGTTCTCGGACCAATACTCTTCTCCATTTTCCAAATGACTTACAAAATGCCTACTCCTCTGCTGAAATCATATATGCAGATGATACTGTTTTTTTTGCCTCTGGCACCTCCCCCTCCGATGTGGCGACCAGCCTCCAGCTGGATTTCAATAATGTCCAGCGCTGGCTTCACTCCAATCAGCTATCACTCAATGCCAAGAAGACAGTCTCTATGACCTTTGGCACCAGGCAAAAGCTCACCAGGTAACTGTCAACCCTACCTTCCATACCCTTGGGGGGTCCTTATTAGAGGATGTCTCCTCCTTCAAATACCTCAGGCTCTGGCTCAACGTGAACCTCAACTTTGCTGGGCATGTGGATGCTATTCATAAAAAGTTGCATCCCAAACTCGGCACGCCATACAGACACTGTAGCTGCATCCCCCTTCTGGCCCATTGCAAAGTCATCCAAAAGATGATCCTCCAGATTTTTGACTTTGGAGACATCGTTTATGGTGTTGTCTCTAAGACCATCCTCACCAGACTGGACATTCTATTGAATTTCTTTGTTTTGCTCTAGATTGTCTGCCTCGTACTCACCACTGTGACCACAACTCTGCTCTGTCTTTCCCCTCTCTTCGGCCCAGTTACCTTGCCCACAGTGCCTCATTAGTTGGTAAGTTCTGGCTTGGCTCCCTTTCACCCTACCTCCACACACTCCTTTCAACCCTTTCTACTCCCAACTATGCTCTCCACAACTCCCCCAATGGGATCCTTGCCCTTCCCACTCATTCTTCCACTGCAGGATGTTCTGCCTTCTCCTACCACTTCCCAAATATTTGGAGCTCCCTCTCCTTGGATATCCACTCTGCCCCATTCACTCATTCGTTATTCTATCTTCTTTGAAACTACATGCCTCCATCCTGCAACTGCAACTAACCTCACTATCTTCAATTACTTTATCCTGTTCTCTTATTAACTACTCCTAGCTTACTTTTCCACTCTCATTTTTTTTCTACTTCAAGTGTAAATCCTGTAAATTATTGACTATACTGCTCATCTGTCTCACAAAATATGCTTGGTATAACCTAAATTGTTTCAGTTGCATTACTTCACTTGTTTTTGTTCTTGTTTTGTTTCATTACTTTTGAAACTTAAATTGTAATATCCTACTGTCTCAAGTTGTATCTTATGATTGTCCTAGTTTTTATCTTTATGTATATTGGATATTGCTGAAATTTGTACTCCCATCTCCCCTTTCCCCCAGGATGCACCTTGAAATGAACTATTGTAGCTCAGTATGTCTTTCCTGGTAAAACATTTTCAAATAAATAAATAAATAATATGTCCAGTGTAATGGGATTATACACTGTTCACTTTTGTTGACAAAGGCTTGTTTGTTATTATTTAGTAACATGTTTGCAGTTTGGGTGATTTTTTTACAATGCTCAGAGGCTGATAAGTTGTTACTTACAATTATAGTATTGTGCTGCAAAGTGCCTGTGGGGCATGTAGTTTGGATACTACAGAGTGGACTGGGTGAGTTAAAATGAAGGACTGTGGGACAGCTAATCGGGCTGGACAGAGAGGTTAAAAGAGATAAAATTAGTGACAGTACTCCTAGTGCGAGACCATTGAGAGGTAGTCCATGGCCCACATCATCCCCCCCTTTCCCCGGACCATCTGTGACTCCATGGATAGGTGCCTAATATGTGGATTTCTGTACTCGGACTGTGCCTTAGTCAATTCTAATTCCTGAATTCACCACTGGAGATGGGGAAGGTGGGAGGAGATGGCAGATTCACAGGGATGGTGTTACAGGAGGCAAAATAGAAGGTGTAGAAATCAGTGGAGCAAAGGGAGAAGGAGGAAGAGAGAGAGGTTCAATAAAGAGAGAGTAGCAGTAAAACAGGCAGGAGGTGAGCCAGAATATAGTAAGAAAGGTACTGCATCACAGAGCAGTATAGGCTGGAAGGGGAGGAGAGGGAAGAGTCTAGGGAGCAGTTGTGGGTATCAGGACAGCAAGTGAGTGCAGAGCAATAGAAGGAGTGAGAGGGGGGTCTTGCACTCAAAAGGCATCTGCTACATCACTATACCACTTTTTAATTAATTTATTTATTTATTCATTCATTCAGAAATACACTTTGAGCACAAGGGTTCATTTACAAAGGTTCCACTTTTACTGTGGTTTCTCTGTTGTATACCTCCATTTTGTGGCCTCTTGCACAGAACATTTTTGACTGTTTTTCTATTGTCTGTTTTCACCCTGCTGTCACCTCCAGAACAAGACCGTCTACCTGCTTTAGCATGCCAGCCACGTCCACTTCCATGAGTCTCAAGCCTTGATGCATCACAACATGCTCTACGGCTTGTTCCCATAAGTGGAACCCACCTGCCTTGACAAAGTGGTAGTTAAAAGAAAACATCAAGCCTATGGATGGGAACTGAGATGCGCAAGGGGTGGCAACATTAAAGCCTGGACCACATGAAGACAGCCATTTTCAACATTTGCTAGTACGCAACCCCCAAACCCCGATGCCAGCATGTTCATTCCTTATCACCTTATCTCTCTACCTCTCAGCATAAAAATTCACAGTACTGGCCTTCAATTCATAGCAAATGGCCAGAATATGTAGCACTTTCTTATTTTAAAGAACAATATGTCTACAAATAGTGGACCCCATCTCTTTAGTGTTAAGGAATGCTTCTGTCATTTTTATTCAAGGATTTATTAGTTTGTCCAGAAATAGTGCTAACATTATTGAGAACATCAGTAGACCTTTGTGGAGCAAGGGTAAATCTGAGTGTAAAAATCGTAGTGCTCTATGCTGATCACTGATACATGTATCTCTCAACATTCTCACCCTGCCTGATGAGTTGCCATCGCAGCACCCCGTGGCTGGAGGTGCTGCATCAGGCACTTCCTAGCCCAGCCACAATGCTGCTTGTATCCAAGGTTTGAGGCAAGCTGTAACAGAGTACTTTCAATTGCTGAAAAAATCAGTTGCTGCTGGAGAGTCAGCCACAGGCACTTTCAATGATTCTAGCAGCGTCTACATTCAGCCCTTGAACTCCAGCATTACTGTACATTGCCACGCCATACTAAACAAAATTCAGTTGCTATGCACTTTAGAAATGTTTTAGTTATTCACTACTCTGGCTCTATCGTCAGTTGACCTCTTTTGTCTTGTATTAGCAACATCAGCTATCCAATAAATGAAGTGTGCTGTTCTCAAAGATATGATGGGAAACCTGGGGCTGGATTTTGAAGCAGACATAAATCTGGCACGCTATTCATTGAAAGCACATTTTCTTGGAAATGACCACACCCTCACAGTTTAAAATTATTTCAAACAACTATAAGGAAGTCATGCATTTGCTTTCTTTTTTTTAACCCCTTAACCGGGGTCAGAATATTTTGTTCTGGTATTTTTAATTACGCGATTTAAAAGGAAACAGCCTTGTCATGTCAGTGTATTTGATCAGCAGTCCCAAATGTTTTGAGGGAGTTTTACAACCCCTGTGAAGCGTTCCTTAACTAGAGGAGATTATTGCCTTTATCTGCTAATTACTCTGTCACATGGCATTTTGAACTGCTAAAGACAGCCTATCAGCTGCAGCAGTGATCAAGCTGTAAGCACTTCATTTTTTAAATAGAATTTAATTCAAACAGCATTTTTTAGATAGGGAGAGTTAATCTCAGCTCTGTTGTGGTGCTTTGCCAGGGCGCTGAGCTTAATGACTGGATTCATTTTGAACCAATGCCCAGTTATACAAGATGCTTGGAGATATAGCAGCATTTAACCATCTTAGTCAGTTTGAATCCATGAGGAACAAACTCTGGCCAGAGCGGATAGGGCAGCAGCTGAGGAATTTGGGGTAAAATTATTGAAAATTGCCAAAGTTACGAGTCTATGTTCACAAAATGTAATGTAGGCTCATAAATGTGTTATGTAATATTTTTACATCAGATTTTCAACAAGATCTTGTTATGACCCTACCTCGTGAAGCAAGTTGGTGCCACTCAGAGGCAGGGAAGTCATGACATCCTCCGACAATCTACTTGGGTCATTGGGAGCCCTTCATATAGATTTTCTTACCTACTTAATGTACGTTAAACCACATAACCCATATACTCATTTCCTTGGTACATCCAGCAGACCTGAGTAGTTTATTTATTTATTTATTTATTTTAAACTGTGGTAACTGGGAAAGGCACACTGAGCCAAGGCTAATTTCCAGGTGAAAACCGGGGGAGTATGGTTCCCACAACCTCCCCTTGCATACTGTGTGACTCTGAGCAAGTCACTTAACCTCCCCAGTGCTCACATGTTACCCCTGAAAACCAAAACAAAGCAAAAAAAAAAGCAGCACTTCTTTTAATATGGCTACCCCTTGGTTTTCATTAGTATTCATTGCTTATGTTTAACATCACATTTTGTGACTAAACTAAGCTAGTATGCAGCAGGTCAGCGAGTCTTCACCAACAGCTGAGAATAATAATGAAATTGTGAGAATAGACTTATTAAAAGGTACCTGCCTGTTATTATTTCCAAATGTATGAAGAAATGCTAAAGTGCACTGCAAATAGTACTGTAAAAAGGCATATTTAAACATAGGACACAAGGGACAATCAAAAATGAAATTAAAAGTATAGGTCAAAATGTTAAACCCGCGCTACTGTCTTACCATCAACACCATCACTACTGATGAAAACATACATGGTAGCAATCCACAAAAGAAAGAAATTAACTGCCCAAATGTTGGAGCCACAAGGGGCAGTCTGAATAATGACAAAATACCCAATTTCCTCTGCACTTTGTAAGGTACTGTTGTGGAGGGAATACATAAGCATTAAACCATGACAGACCATGGTTTTACTGTGGAATTAATCCAAGGTTGGGGAGGGCTGGGGCACAAGGCCGAAGGCCAAGTGTGTCCAACCACCCTACCATAGAATAATTCCACAGTAGAACGATGGATTGCAGTGGTTTAATGCTCTTGTAACATGGCAAGAGAATTGCCACTGTTGTTACATGTAGAGAGTTACTGGGCATTACAATGAAGAAATAATGTGTACAGATACGGCATTGATTTAGTTGTTCTTCTTATTGAAATATAGTGCACCAACGTAGCGCTGCTTACATATATTGCAGCTGGTTTACACGCATATTACTAACTCTGGTGTCAGAAGTAACTTACTTCTACTAGCAACATATCCGATTCTTAAGGAAAACAAGTCAGTACAACATTTATTTTACTGAGATTTGCACTGCTTGCATCTCACATTACTACTACCTTATGGCTGTCTACTGCATTCTGGGATTCTTGTTATGACGCAATGTCCTTACTATGCAGCATTTTCCAACACTACGTCACTTTACATCAAAGCAAGGAAGTCTGCCAATAGTTTATTGTGGTTCATTAAAGGTACTACAGAAGCAACCACAGTTCTACTGTGGAAATAATCCATGGTTGCTTTGTAGTCACCTGTTATGATTCCACCAATCACATTTCATTATTTGCGGCTAGTATATAGAGCCATGTTACAAAAGGGTATACCGGTCCAACTTCCACCATTTTGGCAACTTCAGTGTCCAGTCTGGCATAGCCGGTCTTCCTTTTTTGAATTTTTAGTGTATAACTAACTAATATGCAAATGGAAAGGTCCGAGACAAGAAAATAAATCTACAGTATTTGAAAGTGTCTCTGAGGGTACTGAAGGAGCTTCAGGAAGAACTTGTCACACCACTGACTGAGCTTTTCAGCAAGTCACTGGAAAGCAGAATAATACATCAGGACTGGAAAAGGGCAACAGTAGTACCTTTACACAAGGACAGTAGCAGAGAGGAGGCAGGGAACTACCAACCGATCAGTTTGACCTCGGTGGTAGGAAACATTTTGGAGTCATTGCTAAAGGAGAGGATAGTGAAGTACCTGGAGGATAGCAAAAAGATTGACCCCAGGCAACGTGGCTTCACAGCAGGATGTTCTTGTCAAACCAATATGATCGACCTTTCCGACTGGGTCACCAGAGCAGTCGACCAGGGAGGAGCAGTGGACATCATGTACCTGGACTTCAGCAAAGCCTTTGACACCATCCCCCACAGAAGGCTAGCTAACAAATTAGAGCATACAGGAGTCATTCATAAGATAGTGAACTGAATTACCAACTGGCTGCAAGATAGGACATAGACAGTGCTTGTCAATGGATCATTATCAAGGGAAGGCAAACTGATCAGTGGCGTTCCACAGGGGTCTGTGTTGGCACCTATCCTCTTTAACATATTTATCAGGGCTATTGCAAATGACTTGAAGGGGAAGGTTTGCCTGTTTGCAGATGACACAAAACTCTGCAACAGAGTAGACACACAGGAGGGAGCGAAAGGTATGGAAGCAGACCTAAAAAAAACTTGAGGAATGGTCCAGGGATTGGCAGTTTAAGTTTAATGCCAAAAAGTGCAAGGTTATGCACATAGGAAAAAGAAACCCATGGATAAAGTATACACTGGGAGGGCATCAGTTAGAGGAGACAAAGACAGGAAGAGACCTTGGAGCAGTCATCACAGATGACTTAAAGGTTGGAAAACACTGTGAAAAGGCAGCTCAGAGGGTGAGTGGCATCCTTGGCTGTATTGGTAGGGGAATTACAAGTAGAAAGAGCGAGGTTATCATTCCTCTCTACAGGTCCTTGGTGAGGCCACGTTTAGAGTACTGCGGTCAGTTTTGGAGGCCCCACCTCAAAAAAGACATAGACCGCCTGGAGACAGTACAGAGAAGGGCTACAAAGATGGTGCATGGACTGCATCATGAGCCATACAAGGCAAGACTCAGGGAATTAAATCTGTACACCCTTGAATAAAGAAGAAACAGAGGGGAACATGATTGAAACTTTTAAGTACGTTAAGGGAATCAACACAACACAAGCAGGAAACTTCTTCAAGCAAAACAGGATGTGCGTACAAGAGGGACAACTTGTGTCTGGTGGGAGGCAGGTTCAGAAGCAACCTCAGGAAGTACGTCTTTACAGAAAGGGTCATAGACCCATGGAACAGCCTACCTCAGGAGGTGGTGGAATCCAAGACAGCACGCGAGTTCAAACTCGCATGGGACAGACATTGTGGACATATCAGGGTGCAGTCTGAACAGGGGAGGTGGGCAGAAACATGGGCAGACTAGATGGATTATGCAGTCGCCATCTGCCGACATGATTCCTATTCCTAGGGTCTCTGAACTATTGGAAAGAAATAAATGTCTCCCAGCTCTGAGGGACAACTAACATATGCACATGTAACAGACGGATCTATTTCAGAACAAAACTACAGGAGCTAGGAACCTCCCAAAACCTGTAATTGTACCAGCACCTTGTAAGTTGCATATCAATTATTGTAGTTTTGCAATAAGCATCATATAGATATTATTAACAAGAGGCCTCATCCCTTCAGTGAAAACACATTTTTCCATATAAGCTTCCTCTTTGACACAATGAATTCTAGGTTTTAATAAACTTTTCTTTGTTATTTAAAACACATATTTGACATTGCACATACCGTAACCCAAAAAGAAAACTTCCAACTCATAAATATCGTCCATTATAAAAACATCTTGAAATGTCTGTTCCTTTAAGAGACAGCAGTTATTTAAATAACTATTTCTTGATACATATCTAAGATGAACAAATCCGCCAATGTAATCAGCATGTAACTGCATCAGCTGTGTTCCAGTTTCATAAATAACATAAAACAAATGTATTTTGAGTAGCCATTGGGGACTCTGATTAGAACATTCTGTGACAGTGTTCCTTTTCAGAATAGTATAAAATACTGTAGTGAACAGAAAGAGTAAGGTCCCAACTTGTGGATTCAAACAAACATTTATAGGTCATAAACACTGTGCAAATTGAGGAAACAAAACTAAGTGCAAAAAGATGTTCAGGTATTTAAAAGTTCAATCTGGAAATGTGCAAGCAGATTTTTTTGGAATTTTACTCTTAGTTGTCCAACGGGGCAGCTATTCCCCGAAATCCTGTCAACCCCCCTTTACCCAAATAAACTCCTTCTCTTTTTTTGCATTGCTCTTTAAACTAGACCATTGAACTGCTGTGTTGCCCAGCTGCCATTTTTTTTAAATTCTGAATAAATGTTATACCAGTTTATATTAACTTGTTGAACAGCCGGATGTAAGTGCTGAAGCTCCTAACACACTTGATCTCTTAATTTAATCAAAGTCTCAGGTTCTTTAAGAGCTATTTGTTTGTGCACTTATCTGTATTATTGAATTGTTGAAGTATCTCCACAGAGTCAGACATGCCAAATATTTATACAGATAGAAAGAGTACAAAAGATTTAGAACCATAGCAGCATTTACTACATGAAACCGCCGCAGCGCTAATACTCAGCATGAATCAGAGCAGAAATACAACTGCAATTACAGGATGCTTGTTAAATGATAGCATTCCTTTTCAGAATAGTTTAAGATACTGTAGTGAACAGAAAGAGTGATGTCCAACTTGTGCATTCAAACAAACATTTACAGGTCGTAAAAACTGCAACAAACATGATGTGCAAACTGTGGAAAAAAATGCTAAGTGCAAAAAATTGTTCAAGTATTTAAGAATTCTATCTGGGAATGTGTAAACAGATTTTTTTTTGGGGGGGGGGCTTTCACTCCATGGAGAATATAAAAAGTGCTTTTCCCCACAGAAATCTAATGATTTCAGGTAACACAACCCACTAAGGAAATTCTGCAACTCTTTTTTTTTTTACATCTCATATCATTCACTGTGCAATAACAAGGCCCTGGACTCAGGAGTCTCTATTTCCATGTACATGGCTACTGTGGCTCAGTGTTAACCTTTCTCCATTCACAGATGGTGGGGGGGGGGATAGGCTATTCCCAGAACACCCCCTTCCCTTAGCAACCAACAGCCTCCTTCACTTTTGTGGTGTTGCACTGTAAACCAAACTTTGTACATTGTTTTATACGTTTTATTCTGTTGCTCTTTTTTCCAGTCATATATATGGTTCTCAGTTTACCGACGGGTAGTAGGGGGCAGCTGTTCCCTGAAATCCTGCCAAGCCCCTCTGCCCAAATAAACTCCTTTTCTTTTTTGCATTACTCTTTAAATTAGACCATTCAATTGCTGAGTTGCCCAGTTACCATTTTTTTTAATTCTGAATAAACATTATACCAGTTAATATTAACTTGTTGACTAGCTGGATGTAAGTACTGCAGTCCCTAACACACGTGGGGCTGTATATTTAAAAGTACACCTGGCAATGGCACAAATGGTTGTTCAGTGCAACTGAGTTGCACTGGAACAACAAAGGGATATATTCAAAAGAGAAGTGCCATGGTGCATCTCATCTGAATATATAAAAAAATGCCTGCAGCGCCAATACAGTGCGCCGAGACATCCCCCGAACAGGTCTGAATAGCAGGAACTGGAAATGCGCCAATGCATCAGAGATACACCGGGGACAAATTCCTGATAGTCAGACCCAAATATTCAAATGGGGCCATAATGCATGCAAGGTGCAAATGCAGCCATTTGCATGTCATTATGGCCCCATTTGCCTGACTTGTGCAGGGCTGGCCAGCAAAATGCGCCTAACACCCTGCATAGCAGGTGGTCCCTGTCCCAGGTACCGAAGTAGTAACTCCTCCCTGATCTATACCTCAATCCCCATAATAAATAAATATTTATTTCTCTGCAGTCCAGTGGTACCCACCCCACTTGTAACCTCGATCCCTGCAAGAAATATATATTTAGTTTCCTGTAGTTCAGTGGTACCTCCCCTCCTGCCCATAACCCTGATCACCAAAAACTGCATCCCACATCCTTGATGATAGTCTAGTGGTCCCCCCAGCCCCCCACCCACAGGACCCCATCCCACCCCATTTCCCCATGTAATCGGCGAGCAGCAGATCACCCCACACACCTCCACAGCTGCCCACCAAATGACAGCTTACAGTACATGCTGCAAGCTCATTGGTCCACACAGATGACCAGCGGGCTTGCAGTGTGTACTGTACTAGTCATTCACGACTTAGTGAATAAAGTCATTCACTCACAAAGTCATGAATGACTAGTACAGTACACACTGCAAGCCCATTGGTCATTCATGTGAACCAGTGAGCTTGCAGCACATACTGTAAGCTGTCATTTGGCAGGCAGCTGTGGAGGTGTGCGGGTAGGTCTGCTGCCCACTGATGACATGGGGAGCGGGTGGAATGGGATCCTGTGTGGTGGGGGGGCTGGGGGATCACTAGACTACCAAGGATGTGGGGATGCAGTTTTCGGGTGATCGGGGTTATGGGCAGTGAGGGGTACCATTGGACTACCAGGGAAATAAATATATCTTCATTATGGTGACTGGGGTACAGAATAGGGAGGGGGTACCACTGGTCTACCAGGGAAATAAATATATCTTCATTATGGGGATCAAGGTACAGGATGGGGAGGGGGTACCACTGGACTACCAGGGAAATAAATATATATTAATTATGGGGATCGAGGTACGGAATGGGGAGGGGGTACCACTGAACTACGAGGGAGATACATATATATATATATATTAATTACGGGATCGAGGTACGGGATGGTGAGGGGGTACAACTAGACTACCAGGGAATAATGTGGGTGCTTGTGTATGGTGTTCTGGGGGAGTAGCTACCTATGACTGGTGGCTGCTGTGTTACTCCATGCAATACAGCAGCCCACCTATGGGTGGCTACCAGTTGAGCCTGTTTCTGATAGGCTCAACTTTGTGCAAATGTATGCGGCACATCTGGGGATGTGCCGGCAGATGCACCGCACATCCCGGCTGAATATCAGGTTGTGCTACATATGCATGGGCATGCCCCCTGGAGATGTGCCACATACATTATCTTTGCACCGTGACGCATTGGGAATTGCCCAGTGCATTTTCCCCTTTTGAATATAGCCCTGGGTCACATTTCTGGAGTTGTGCCGGTGCAACTCAGTTGCGCCAGGCGCAACTCCTTTGAAAACTAGCCCACGATCTCCAATTTACTCAAAGTCACAAGTTCTTTGAGAGCTATTCATATGTGCACTTATCTATATTACTGAATTGTTGAAATATCTCCACAGAGTCAGAAATGGCAAATATTTATAGAGAGAGAGTAAAAAGGACTTCGAACTGTGGCAGCATTTACTGCATGAAACAAAGGCAGCACTACTAGTATTCAGCATAAATCGGAGCCAGAATCCAAGTGCAAATATGCTCCTTAAATATATAAGAAAAGTTTATTAAATCTAGAAGTTCCCAAGAAAAAAGCTGTCTCTAAATTGTTTTTCCATCTCTAAATTAATGGATTCTGTATGTTCCACTAACCACGAGCCCCTATTTAATCCAATAATTCAAATACATCTTTTGGGGTAAGAGAAGGAAGATAAAGTCTGAGTACCAGTTACCTCTTTTATATCCATTTAGGATAAGAAAAATATCCAGAAGTCTCTGCTTACAAAGCTCCTTTTCCGTTGATATTATAAGTTATTGACCATTTTTCTCCACTTCCAATGAGAGGATTTCATGGACTTTCTCTGTCCATAACTGGGTAAAATGACTGTATTTATTCAGGAACCTGATTTGTTCAGACAGTGTTTTAGCACTGTATTTTAGCATTACTGTATGTCTCATCTGAATCTATGATGCAGCCATTGGCAATGTATGTATCACGCATCATATGAGATAGTACTTCTAATTTCTCACCTTTCTGAAAAATAGAATCTGTTGCATGCTGCCTAGTTTGGAGCTGCGGGTCAATGAGAGGAAAAGGGGCACATGCCTGCAATGTAAATTTCCATACGGTTGCACTAACCTGTTTAGCATTCTCAAGAGACCTCACACCTAAAACAGTATAGGTAAACAAGCAGTTTGAAATAGGAATATTTGTTGGGAGCTCTTTCTCAGTTAACACAGAGGATACATTTTCTATTGGTCAGTAGAGGTGTTTTCTGTATATTTGTCACGAGGCTTCCACCACGTTCAGTACAGAATGATAACATCCAGTCTATCTCTATCTGTCTATTTATCTGTATTTCTGCAAAACAGTGCAACAAGAGACACAGTGATCAAACAGAACTGCAGTTGAGCAGGTTCTGCACAAGGTAATCCTTTATAACTGGGCATCCTTATACAAACTTTTCCCAGTCACGGTTTGTACGTTACTGCTCCACCTTCTGATAGTTGAGGGTCAGTAAGAAGTCTACTCCACTTCTCTCCAATTACCAAGTTTTTTTTCTTTTGTGGAGCTTAGTGACTCACAGTGGCATGATTTTGAAGGTGGTTTGAGAAATATAACTATTTAGAACCAAAAATGTGAGTGGGTGCCTTACAAAGTAGAGTAACTTTAAGGAAGGTGAAGGGTGCTTCAGAAGCTGCATCCTATAGTGGTGGCCTGTGCTGCTTAATATCTTATTTTCCTTGCTGATTCTGAGGATACGGTCAATGCCCACACATTAGGTGCCCTGACCAAAAGAAAATATTGTAAGTAGAGGACAGCTAGAAGATTTTTTGGAGGTGGACCCTATGGGCAGTAGTGCTATACAAATGTATTTAAGTCTACAATTTGTAAAAGCTGGTTTTCACAAATAAAATGCTTATTTTCGCAAATGTGAGTGGAAGCACCTCTCGTCAAGCTTTCTCAGCTTTAAAGGTGAAATGAAAAACAAAACCATTAAATCATTACATTTGGTTTATGTATGAGGTGAGTACAGGTTTATTTGTTACGTTTAGTAATGTAACCCCTACATGGTTAGGGGCTTACTAGTACAGTATTGCCTCCAAGTGTGTGCCACCATGTCCCCAGATCAGAGGGTCCTTGAATGCTTCTGCCGGTCCCATTGTCACCAGTTTTGCTAAAGGGAGACCAGCAGAGCAAAAAAAAAAGAAAGAAAGCCGCATGCTGTGGCAGGGCTGGTGCTGCTCAGTTCATTGTGCGAGCTGCTGTGATTGGCGCCTCACACTCTCTCTCTCTCTCTCTCTTCTCTGCCGTGACACTGAAGGAGTGCTGTGGTACTAGTAAGCAAGAGTCACCCACGTGGCTATGTCAGCAACCTGTTAGTATGTGCCCAGGACCTAGAGTAAACAGAGATAAGAGGAGGGTCTGGAGGCACTTAGGGAGCAATTAAATAAATGTTTTAAAGTGCTTTTAAGCGCTGACATGAATAAGTGGTGCCTGTAGTTTTAAGGAGCAGCAGAGGCTGCTCATGAATAAATAATGAGCACTGCTGTGTCTGGGGGGTTAACGCTGTGGAGGTAGCGACAGGCTCATGCAGCCCTGTTTGTAATTTAAACTGCAGATGCTAGAAAGCGCAAAGGAGCAGTTACAGTTGCATGCTTGTACATAAATATATTTCTTTATGGATTGCCTGTATTTTAAATAGAAAGTTGGGACTCTGGATAAAATGTTTACCTGGTGACCATGTTTGCCAGCCTGGTGACTAATAACAGCCAATCAGGAAGCCAGGATCCCGAGAAGCTGCTCTGAAGGCTCCTGGGAAAAGGAAGTGGTGCCAACTTTTGCCACCAAGACTGCCAGCCAATAGGGCATCAAGGAAGCCCATTAACTGCTTTTTCTGTGACTAACAGCTGGCATAAACCAATCAACAGCTGCCAGGTTTCCCCCCTTGTTCTGCTCAACCAATCAGGAACTGTGTTCTTTTTCCGAAGCTCATGAGGAGAGACAATCAGTTCAGTTCTATTCAGACAGTTGAGTTTTGAATTCCATCAGTGTTGACTGGAGCCTGCTCCTGAGGGAGGGGGGCTCCTGACCCTTGCTTCCTGATCCTGGGGAGCAGAAGAAAGATATAGAAATGCCTAAGAGTGTCAATGGGGTATGAGGTCCAATGCCTGGAAGGGGCTCCAGTTCAAAGAAAGAAATTTAATTGTCTGAGGCAGGGAAGTTGCCTGACAGTTGTGATGTTCTTTTGAGTGAAGTAAAAGGACTGCCCAGGGCTTTGCACAACCCCCAAAGCCCTGGAGGTACCTGCATGTCTCCCGCAGATGGGAAAGAAAGTGTTTTCCAGCACAAAGGTGTGTCTAAAGTAGAATTGAGGTCATCTGGCTGGGGTTCCTGAAGGAAAGTGAAGTAACAAGCAACTGTAAAGCTATGAGAGACTGCAAGACACAACCTGGAGCCAGGTAGGGGAACTGTCAACCCCCTATCAAGTGGAGCAGACTGGGCCACAGGAGTTATGGGTTTATACCCAGTGCTAGGGCACTCTGATCCAGAGGAGCCGGGCCATGGCGTCACTCCTGAGTCTGGGTTCTTTGTGGTCTGAGATGCTTTGTGTTGCACTCTACACCTGGCCTGCTCGGTGGGCTGAAGAGGACAAGCTGCTGAGGCTGCAAGCAAGCTGCAAGATGTTAGTTTCCAAGCTGCAAGATGCCTGCTTCATGCCTCAGTTTTCTAAGCTGCAAGATGCCTGCTTCATGCCTCAGTTTTCTAAGCTGCAAGATGCCTGCTTCATGCTTCAGTTTTCCAGGCTGCAAGATGCCTCGTCATGTCTCAGTTTTCCAAGCTGCAAGATGCCTGCTTCATGCTTCAGTTTTCCAAGCTACAAGATGTCTGCTTCATGCTTCAGTGTTCCAAGCTGCAAGATGCATCCTTCATGCCTTTGTTCCAAGCTGCAAGACAACCGCTTCATGCTTCAGTTTTCCAAGCTACAAGATGCTTGCTTCGTGCCTTTGTTCCAAGCTGCAAGATGCCTGCTTCATGCCTTTGTTCCAAGCTGCAAGATGCCTATCTCATGCCTCAGTGTTCCAAGCTGCAAGATGCCTGCTTCATGCCTTTGTTCCAGGCTGCAAGATGCCTGCTTCATGCCTCAGTTTTCCAAGCTGCAAGATGCTTGCTTCATGCCTTTGTCCAAGCTGAAAGATGCCTGCTTCATGCTTCAGTTTTCCAAGCTGCAAGATGCTTGCTTCATGCCTTTGTTCCAAGCTGAAGATGCCTGCTTCATGCTTCAGTTTTTCAAGCTGCAAGATGCCTGCTTCATGCCTCAGTTTTCCAAGCTGCAAGAAGCTTGCTTCATGCCTTTTTTCCAAGTTGCAAGATGCCTGCTTCATGCTTCAGTGTTCCAAGCTGTAAGATGCTTGCATCATGCCTTTGTTCAAAGCTGCAAGACACCCACTTCATGCTTCAGTTTTCCAAGCTACAAGATGTCTGCTTCATGCTTCAGTTTTCCAAGCTACAAGATGTCTGCTTCATGCTTCAGTGTTCCAAGCTGCAAGATGCTTGCTTCATGCCTTTGTTCCAAGCTGCAAGATGTCCGCTTCATGCTTCAGTTTTCCAAGCTGCAAAATGCCCGCTTCATGCTTCAGTTTGCCAAGCTACAAGATGTCTGATTTCATGCTTCAGTGTTCCAAGCTGCAAGATGCTTGTTTATGCCTTTGTTCCAAGTTGTAAGATGCTTGCTCATGCTTCAGTGTTCCAAGCTGCAAGATGCTTGCTTCATGCCTTTGTTCCAAGTTACAAGATGCCTGTGTGATGCCTTTGTTCCAAGCTGCAAGATGCCTGCCTCATGCTTCTGTGTTCCAAGTTACAAGATGTTTGCTTCACATCTCAAGCTTTTCATGTCTTCAGGTTTCTGCAAGTTCCATCCACCCCAGAACTACAGATTCAATGCCACCAGAGTTTGTCTGTAGAACCGTGGATAACCACAGGGATTGTCCTGCCCTTGGGAAACTGTACATAGTTTGATTACAAGTTTACTCCCCAAGACGTAGAAAGTTTTAAAGAAAGAGTAAAATGCCACTTTAACAATTGCATGGCCTTTTGGGGTTATGGGTTTGTGATCTGATTTTAAAAGTGCACCAACTGCAAGCCAACCAGCTGCATCATGCAGGCCTGCAACTAGATCCTGGGTACCTAGCTAGGACTTACAGGGGTTATACTGGTACCAGTTTAGAAGTGGGTAATGTGTTAAAACCTGATTGAAGTGAAATGCTGGTGGAGGCGGCACTGAATGTTTTACCTGCAAGGTGAATGTTTACCAAATGCCAAATGAATTGAAATGTTAACTCTATTCCTGTGCCCAGTCCTAATCCTCCCATGTCAATAAATGTGTTTTATTGTTTTGAACAATACCTGACTTGTGAGCATATTATTAGCTGGAGTCTTTAATTTCAAATGTTATGAAAATGGGATTTTGGTTTCATTATGCCATCTGTGGGGATGACTGTAAGGAGGTGGGTAGGTACAGCATCCCGCAGGGTTGTACTGCTAAAACAACATCTGACCCACTTTATATTTAACTCTGGGTGGAGGCACTGTGCTGTTTACCTAACCTTTGGGAAAGAACCCTTATTTCTATCAGAATCGATCCTAGGCCCTCAACCTTGTTTGAGCTGGTACAAGCTGACAAGGCAGGGGTAGTAGCCCTTCTCTCTCTCTTCCATACCAAAGTGCCAGTGAAGGGGTTACAGTAACTTATACTAGCCTACTTTTCATTTGTTATACTAATTTTTTATTTTATGAAGCTAGCTCATTGATTACCATGGTAACTTCTGAATTTTGGCAAATACTCAGTGCGAGACACTGATGATGTTTGTACCCCTGCAACTACTTACTGGTAAAGCATCATGCACTGTGGGTGCTGATGTATAGAATGGTGCCTGCTCGAGTTGTTGGGTTGCTGATTCAGTGCACATGCAGTTTAAAGTCCCAAAATAGTACAGCATATGAAAAAAACAACAGGATTTGTTACAAATAGTGTTGTTTTCGGGGCTCATATCTCCGGGACTGGATGACTTAGGATGACATTCTGTATATTGTTGGAAAGCTACAAGTCCCAGACTTCCGGTGATGTCATCGAACTAATGGCGGCATAGAAGCTGAGCTCCCGTCTCCCCAGGCAAGAAATCGGCCCCACAGCTGAGAAAAAAAAGTTTAATTACCTGCAATATAAAAAAAAACAGCAGTGGGAGCATAAGTGGCAAGAGATCCAGGTCCAAAACTGCTAGCCAGAACCAGCAGCGAGGAACATTATCGCAGATGAGTTTGGGGTCTTGCAGAGCATGGGCGTAGCTAGGGGTGGTTTCCTGGGTGCTCAGAAACCCCCCTCACACCTCCCGCTTGCCGACTGTGTCCCCCCAAAAAATCTTTCACTTCTTTTAGCCATAGACTCTGCACAGAGAGTCGAGTCACTCATGATGCGGCCCCCCCCCATGGATTTACTTACAAACAGTTGATCTTCCTCCTGAAACCAAGACTGTGCTGCCCTGCCCATGGCCATAACTTTTCCAACCAGCACCGTGATTCCCAGGCATTTAAACTTTAAAAAAACCCTGATGGCCGGTCAGTTGATGAAGCCCTGCCTCCGCCGGCAGTGCTCGGCTTGCCCACGAAGAGGTCTCAGCCCACCCCAGCTCTGCATCATGTGTGATTACAGATTGACAGTCACATGATGCTGAGAGCTGCCACGCACTGAATGCACACACTCTCTTGGCAGTCTTCATTCCGGACCTGCCGTGGGTGCTCTGAGCAGCTAGCTTGCTGCCCATGTGTGTTCAAGGCCGTAGGAGGATTCAACATGGTAGCTGCAGTCTGGGAGATGGGGGGTAATGAACAGCCTCAGCAGCGGGGGGGGCATCTCGGGATGGCCGTAGTAAGGAACTCGGGTCCCAACGTACTCACTGGGACAGGCAAAATTACAGGCCTTCAGTGAGATGGTGTTAGAAGCCTGGAGGCAGACGGGTGACCGAGCGGGGTACAGCAGTGAAGACAGGAGGGAGGATATTTCAGGTAGCTGAAATAAAAATGCACTGCAGCTGAGCACTGAGGTGAACTGGGGCAAAAAACTAACATTAAATATGGATTCAGGAGGGGAAAGGAAAAATTACCAGTGCAAGGGGGGTGTCCGACCTAACAATTTTCAGTGCTGTGGCAGCTGAGCAGGCAATAAGGAAAAATTACAAGGGTGGAGGGCAATTCTGGTAAACTAAAAGTGGCCTAGAAGTGGGGATTTCTATAATTCTGTGCTGATTCATCACACTGGTGACTGATGTGACCAGGGGGTCTAAGGTCTGGAAATAAAAACATGGCTGGCTGGCTGGCCAAATCATGAACAACATAAACTAAGAGGGCTAAATAGAAATGATGATATGGGGTGATGGAAAAATGACCATGGGGAAGGGGTTCTCGACTTCTGGTTCAATTTTTTTTTTTTTACTTCTATTTATTCGCCTTATTTGTACCATCACCCCACTCAATCGGACCCCCTCAATCCTTCAAAGCGTCCCTTAACCTCCCCAGGAATATGCTCCTATAATGTCCCCCACCCAAAAAAAAAAAAAAAAATTTAGAAGGAACACCTGGCTGAAATACCTGGGACTGCAGGGATGGATGAGAGTGATGATTTGAATTTTGATACTTTTTGAGACTCTACAGTTGTTACTTAAAATGCACAAAACTGCACCATTTAACACCTACATTTTCAAAATTTTACCGGCGGGGGCATGCCCCCAGACCCCCTAGAAGTGTTTGGGAAACCCACCACCACCAAATCCTGGTTACGCCCCTGCAGAGGGGAATCACCAGTGAGCATGGCGAGCTGAGACACGGAGACAGAGCTGGAAACACTGTCGCACTCGCAGTTTGAAATTTTGCTGTCCGAAATCAAGCAATTCAGGTCTTAGAATAAGACAGAGTTTGAGAGAGTTCCTTCAGACCTAACAAAACTGGAGACCAGAGTAACCGAAACTGAAGAAAGAATCTCCATGGTGCAAGATGATCTCATTCATCTCTCTAGTGCAGAAGAATCACTCACCCAGCAACAAGAGCAAACTGCAGCGAAATGTATAAATCTGGAGGCTCGAGCTAGATGAGAGAATCTACGGATTTATGGCCTCTCGGAGGGGGCTGAGGTGGGAGAAATGGCTGAATTTCTAAATGATTTATTAAAAAATGTGCAGGATCTTCCTCAGGCATTTACATTTCAAATCGAATGGGTGCACATAGCCCTGATACCTAGACTAACCTCAACAACTGCACGCCCTAGATCAATTATAGCAACATTTTCAAGCTGTAGGGACAAGGAATTCGTCCTCTGAGCTGCTTGGAGACAACAAAAGGTCGAATACAATGGTGCCAGGCTCTATTTTGACCAAGATTATCCCCCTCAAATCCAGCAGCATCGTTTGGCCTATGCCGCTATACTCCGTAAGCTGAAATCCTTGTGGGTGAAGTTTCAGACATCATTCCCTGCTCGCCTTAGAGTCCAATGGGAATCCAGCATAGAACTCTATCATACAGCTGAAGAGGCCTTCCGAGCTTTAAGGGATAAAGGGCATGACATACCTGAAGAGGCCTCCCACTCGCGCCAGCCGGTAAAGGGGCAATCCAGATGGCAAGATTCATCTCAGCACAACCCTAGAAAATCTGGAAGGGGATCAGCATCCAGTACAATGCGGGACACTAAGAAGCTGCTGTCCCAGCTTACTCACTCTCGACATCAGGAACCATTGGAGTCAGAAGATGAAAATACCCGAACTGGTCACTGACTAACTGTGAGTGCTCTGTTTTCCTCTTTTTTAGTCTGTACCTCTACCTTGGCTGGCGAGGCCCTGTGCTAGCCTAATTCTGGGTGACCTGGGGGGGTCCTGCAGCCAGTCGAGGGGGAGACCTTCCCCCTTGTGACAATACCCCTGATTCAACCTCCGCTTTGTCTCTGAGAAGGATATATCCCTCTAGTGCTTTCAATTGACGCTGAATCGGGGTCTCATATGGAGGGGGCATTCAGTTTGAATGGCTGTCCTAACCTGACTTGAATTAAGGAGGCAAGAAGATCTACATGCTCGGGACTTAAGCGGGACTTTTGATGGGGAATGATTAAGCAGCATGTCACCAGTCGCCTCGATATGAGCTAGGATTTTGTAGTGCCTTATACATTTTACAGTTTTAAGATATTTTGTTATTACTGGGAACACTTGAAAAAGTGCAATGGCATGAATCTCGCTGTTCTGCACTGACTTTTAGTTAAATTGGTTTATAATGGAACCAAATTCAAACCTGATTGTTTATGGTTGCCTGGGGGGATGAGGTTTCTGATGGTTCCAAATGATTACACGTGGGGCCTAAGGGAACCCACCCTCTGGTTTGTGCTTGCCCTGTTCTTGATGGGATGTGGAGAGGACGAGGGACCTCCTCGGTTGATTTTTGGGAGGCCTCGTCTCTTTTCCGCCTGTCCCATTGGGTTCCAGTGATGTTTAAGTCAGTATTCATCTGGCTTGGACCCACTTTTGTTAGGGTCCAAGAGGAACAAACTCCTTATGGGGCTCCATATCCTCTACCCTTAGACTTCCTGTCTCGGGGACATAGGGAACGTAGTATTCGGTTCCCCTACCTTGGGGGTCGATAAGTGTATAGTTCAGACTCTTTGGGGAGGCTGACTAGTTTGGCGCCTGCACTTTGGGAGGTTCAGGAGTTATTGTTTATGCTACACATTATTACGTACTGTTTTTTGTGTGTTGGTTTACATATGGACACTATGTTTTATGTGGGGGGATTGGGGGTTGGCGGGGGGTGTTGGGCATTTGGAGAGCTGATCCCATTGCTGTACAGTACGCAGTAAATTGGCTCAGGAAGTTTGTGGCGGGTTATTCCCCTCAGACAATTATAGGATGTTACATACATGAACTAGCCTCTCAACATTCATATGACTAATAAGCACACTATCAAAGTCCTATCACATAATGTGAACGGGTTAAATGACCCAGTTAAAAGATATAAGGTGCTTTCTGTGTTGAAGAGGTAGGCCCCTTTGGTTATACTTCTGCAAGAAACCCACCTCAGTAAAGCAGAGCATGTGAAACTGGGAACATTTGGCTTTGAGCAAGTAATTGCCTCTCCCTATGGAAGGGGAAAGAGAAGGGGTACAGCTATCTTAATCTCTAAAGGATCCCACTTTAAAATAGTTGCTAGCTACTCTGATCCAGAGGGCTGCCTCACTATAGTCTCCGGGGATCTGGACCCATTACCCTAGCATCACTTTATGTACCCCCGGGCTCTAATGTTAAAGCCATGAAAGGATTACTCCTTAAGATAACAGAATACCAGAGTGGGGTCCTAGTGGTGGGGGGGGGATCTTAACCAGACCCTAGAGCAGATAGATAGTTTGAAGCCTGGCTCCTCTAGGAGCAACCCAGTTAGCAAGGTGAACAGGACATATCTGAAAGGGGCCTCCTGGATTGATGCCTGGAGATCGGCACACCCTGGAAAGAGGGAATATACACAATTTTACCACACCCATGGGTCTTCGCCCCATCAATTATTTTTAGTGTCGGATGAACACCAGCATCAGAATGTAGGATGTAATCATATCTTCTCTGCACTCTCGGATCACTCCCAGCCTCACTGAGCCTAGAATGGCGCCTGAGAGAGGGCAAACATTATGGAACTTCAATAATTATTTATTAAACTTCAAAGAATTCACAGATTTAATCAAAATGAGATTGGCACAGATAATTCAAGAGAATGATTCTCAGGAAATTTCCAGAACCATTCTCTGGGATCTTTGAAAATGGTCCTGAGGGTAGCTATAATTAAATTTGCTTCCCACTTTAAGAGGCAACAGACTTGTTGGTTGGAAAATCTCCAAGTACAATTAAAGGAAGTTCAAACCCAACATGCAGCAGGGTATGAGTCTGTCTTTGAGAGAATTCAGACTTTAAAACAGCTTATCCAGAAACACCTAGCTATTAAGACGGAGCAGGCCCTTCAGCACCTGTGCCAGAGGTACTCCGAGATGGGTCCCAGAGCCACTAGACTGCTAGCTCACCGCTTGAGACAGCAAACAACCAAGTTGTTGATTTCCCAGATCAGGGGCCCTAAGACGGGCAGACTACATAAACAAATTTTGGCTGCTTTTAAGATTATTATCAGGACCTCTACACCCCTGAATTGGTTCCTGAGGACACCCAAATAGAGGCTTATTTATCTAAATTGCCACTCCCAAAATCTCCCCAGAAGCTAAACTCTGGTTGGATAGTCTCATCACTCAGGGAGAGCTTGATCAGGTAATCCAGAAATTGAAATCGTATGATCTCCGGGACCAGATGGGTGTACCCAGAGTTCTTCAAATTTTTAAGAAGAATCTGGGCCATTACTGGAGGCCTGCAAGGAAGCTCAATCTGGAGAGAAGAGTCCAGAGACCTGGAATTATTCAGTTATATCTTGCATACCAAAGCCAGGTAAGGATGCTACCCAGTGTAAATCCTATCACCTAATCTCAGTCCTCAATATTGATTATAAATTATATGCCAGTATTATAGCAAGGAGATTTGAATCAATCCTACCTACGTTAATTGACTTTGATCAAACAGGGTTAGTCCCTGGTAGGCAGACCCAGGATAATATCAAGTGGGACAAATGAGCAGTTAAAAAAAACATCAATGTTTAAACTACAAATGAAAAAATAATTTCTGGGTTATCGCAATGTATGGCACTTTTGGGGTAGTGGCACTACTGTTTTACAGGCTTTGCAAGCCCTTGTTCTCTTTATTTAATGCATAACAGCTTATTTTGACTGAGTTCCCTGAATTTAAATGCTAAACCACATGGTGCTGTACCCCAAACACACAAGCGGTCCAGATTGATGTCACTGGCTGAATCATACCTGCAATTTACTTTTGTTTCTCTGTTTGGCTCCCCATTTTATTTTAAAAAGAGAAAGACTGTTGAATGCTGACTTTCTTTCTGTTGGCTTGTGATCAACATACGTATACATAATGCTACTAAGTTTCCTGTACTTGTTTTTTTTTTGTAAGGAAACCAATGCAACAAACTTCATGTCTGCTGAACATTGACCTGTGTCTGATCTCTCTTATATATGTACTGAGAGTCAGTTTTCTACTCTTTTTTGTTTTTTTATTCTAAAAGAGAAAACCTATAGCTGGCCCATCAGCACAACAGTAAGGCCACCGCTCATGAAGCCAGCGACCTGAGTTCAGGAACGAGCTTGGTTCGTTGGGAGCTGACTGGGGGAGGAGGATTGAGCATCCCAGAGGATGTCATCCTCCTCCAGGAAGACAGGGCCACCAGCTCTACTGTTATACTGTCACCTGGGTGAACACAGGTGGCAGTGCAGTCGGGAGCATCCCATGGGAGTGTGGACATCAGCTGGTGCTGCACAGCACAAGCTTGCATGTGTGCATGCTGACATGTGTGCATGCTTGTCCACCCTTGGCCCCAACATACTAGGGGTAAAAGGAGAAAAAGCAGGAAAACCCCTGACAGGCTGTATGGTGCCAGCCACTCACAGGCCCCCACAACTGGCTACCCAGGCACCGCCTCCCATAAGTGGATCCATTCAGTGGCGGGAATAGAGGCACCCCTGCTGCCTCCGTTAGAGGAGAAAAGCTCTAGAGGCACATGGGGAGGCAAAGATAAGCCCTGGAGATGCCTGGATGACAGAGCCAGGATGGCAGAGTAGATGGGGGCCAGCGGAGAAGAGTCATAAACAAATACCCCCCCCAAATTCCTGCTGCTTGCTTGCAGTCAGCGTCCATATACAATCTGCTAGTAAGTCTCCTCTTCTTTTTTTTTTAAAGGAAACCAAAGCAACAATCTGCGTGCTTGCTGAACATGGACTGACGATTTTCTACTTGCAGTTGGCGTCCACTAGATCCTCTTTCTCTCCCACTTCTGTAAGTACTGAGAGTCAGTTTCTTTTTTTTTGTTAACTCTATTTATGCTCCTGTACTGGCCCCTTAGACCTCTCTCCAGTGAAGTCTCTTGGCTTGACCCAACCCCGCCCTGCCTGAGATCCCCTCAACCTGGTCTCCGCTTCTCAGAGCACCTCCACATCCACTGATCACCCTTGCCCCAGCTCTGAGCCCCGGGTGGACCGCCCTAACTCCTCTGGTGCTCTATCTAGAATCTAGAAGGGCGGCCAGGGAGTGGAGGAGACACGGAGATCAGTCGTGACGGATCCAGCTAGGGGCATGGGGTTGTCCACTGGACCCAGCTTCATCTGTCCAGGTGCCAGGGTCCTTTTTTCTTTTTCCTAGTTCCAGGATTGGATGTGCAATGATGTCTGTTGCGTGTCAGGAGTGAGCCCACTCCCACCACTGGACACCCACCGACTCCTCCCTACCCCTCAACGTGGCCCCACCAGCTACAATGCCCCCAGCCTCCACTGGGAGCCATGATAGCTGCACGGCTCACAACTCCCCCCCCCCAGAAGAGGAGAGCAGTCCTCAGGATGCTCGATCCTACTCCTCTTCAGCTGACCCCCGGCAACCCACATCCACTCCCAAACACGAGTCGCCAGCATGGCAAAAGATGTGGCATCCAGCGACTCAACCCTCAGTGCCACCGGGCCATCGGAGAGTCAGTTTCTTACCAGCAGATTTTTAAAAATAAAAATTGAAAGCAACAAACTGCTGTCTTGATGTTGACCACTGACTTTCTGTGGTTTGAGATCCACCTCTGAGAGGTTCCCCTCTCTCACGCTAGGGAAATGCAGCCAGAGACCACTCTCACTCATGAACAGGAATCACCACAAGCTGCAGGCATATCAAAGGACCAGATAAAACTTAACATTAAATAACTTCCCTCTGAGTAATAACTCTCCTCTACATATTCAGCTTGACGGGGATCATGGGGATAAACAAATAACTGGCACCAGTAATTAAGCAACTCTAGAGGGATGAATGCAACAGAGTCTTACAGGCCTTAAGAGATATATTGTTGATGATTAAAAATAGTTATTTTACAGTTATAAATTTCACATTTTGAAAAGTGACTGTGTGGGTAGGACTGGGTGAATGGTGGTTTTACTAGTGTGTAAACGTACTTATTTTTAAGTGATGGCAGTTGGCAGTGGGGATAATTTTTATTTCACAAACATGGCTGCCAGAAATGTTTTTTCAAACTTATCTCTGAGTCATTAATATCTTTTGTGCTACATTCTGGTTGCTGGAAGGGTTCCTGGACAGATGGTTGTCGCGTCATTAAGCACTGGGTTCCAACCTTCTTAGCCAGTCAGGATGCAGCAAAATCCCTACTCACTTTATAGCATGGTTTACCCTGTTTGCATCTCCTGTTGAGCAGCTTCACCATGTAATTTATCTCTTTTACCGTCCCATACCACAGTGAGAACCATCAGGCACTGTCTGAACTTGTACTCCTGGCTTTTGGCCCCACAGTCATACCATGCTTTTTGCCTCTACTGTGCAGTGGCTAGGTCCTCCTGGACAAGCCCCATGAGCTCCTTGAGCCATAACCTGAACTTCAGGAGATACTCCATAACAGATTCTCCTTGAGAAGCATCTTTCACCTCCCATTCATCTCTCATCGAGCTAGGGACCCTCTCACCCTGGGCCAAACAGAGACTCGAAGGGTGAAAACCCTGTGGACCTTTGTGGAACTTAATGAATAAAAGATGAAGTGAAAAGCTGGTCCAGTAGCATGGAGGGCTGAGGCATCCATGCCTTACCTCCTGCCACACCGGTGACCCATGTTCATGGTGCGAGCGGGCCGCCGGGGTTCGGCTGGGGAGGAAGAGGATTAAGCGTCCAGAGGACTGCTCTCCTCTCCCAGGGAGGGAAGGTTGGTGCTCCCGCCAAATGACTGCCCCCAGGTGGATGCTCCAGGGCAGTGCAGGTATGCACAGCACCACAGAAGGGAGGGTGCTGACGGACTTCCAGAGATGCGTGCCTCACGCACACACGTCTGGCGCGGTGCCCCAGCAATGGGCTCAAGGGGGAAAATGGAGGAAAAATTCCCTGGCTGTGGATAACAACTGACCCTCCGCAGGCTCCACACCTGGTGACAGGGCAGCAAAGGAATCTATACAAGTAAGTCCTGGTGATACCGGGGTGACAGGGCTGGAGGGGGTTGGTCAGAGGGGTGCAGCCGGGAGGAAGGCGATACATACAATAGTAAAAAAAAAGATGAAGTGAATATTTGTCCCACTCCCTCTCATTTTGGTCAGTGAATGCTTGTAGCATGGTCTTAAGCCTGTAGTTAAAATGTTCAACCAAATCATTAGTCTCGGGGTAATATGGAGAGGCTCTGAGTTGCCACACTTCACAAATCTTCCACAGACTGGCAACAGGGCAGACATAAAATTTGTACCCTAGTCGCATAGAATATCCTAGGGGAATCCCACTCATCTGAATATCCCCAGAAGTTCATCAGCTACCTTCCTACCTCTATGAAGAACACGGCCATAGCTCTCTGGGTACCTGGTTGCACAGTCCATTGATCACTATTAAGTAATGCTTACTCAGTGGCAATCTCCTTGTGGGCTTAGTGGCCTCGCACTTCCACAACTGCCTACCAAAAGGGTTCTACTGTACATTTATAGGTACAGGAATCAAAGCCACTTTAGCCTTGTCCCAGACCTTCTCCACTCTCTGGCACTGCAGACAACTCTAGCAGTAATCTGCCACATATTTGAACATACGGGCTAAGTAAAAATTGTTTGTAAACCCCTGTTTTGTGTAGCTAACTCCCAGGTATCCTGAGAAAGAAGGAACATCATGGGTGAGAACCAGGAGCTGCTTCCTGTGTCCCCGAGGAACTACTGTCTGTCAGAGCACCCTTTCCTCTGGTCCTCCTTCAAGCACCCACTCTCAATACAATTTCCCATTCTCCCAGTCTATTCCCATTTTACTTTACCAGTTCTCTCAGTTTCTGTAGGGATGGGTTAGCTTGCTGAGCCCTGCTCAGCTCCTCTTGCTTAAGGTGCACTCATCTTCAGTAGCAGACCTGCTCACAGTTAGGATCACCACAGTATCTAGCTGTGGCTCAGATCTGCTGCTCCCAACTAGTCCTTCAGCCCTACTGACTACTTTCCATGCTACTGAGGTTTGGGTCGCCTCTAACTGCACTGCTGCCACTCTTCCCTGAGTAGCCTGTCTCTTGCTTGACTGTGGGTATTAAGACAGACAATATTTGATCTTGTATGAAAATCATTGCCTAGAATCACATCCACAAGGAGGTCTGGTACTAGTCCCACCTCATGTATCCCTTCCTCGCCTTCCCAGCTTAGGAAGGCCCTTGACACTGGCATAGAGACTACAGGGCTGGTTACTCCCCACGTTTTTGAGATCTGACCTGGCAGAATCTGCTCCTCATCGATAAAATTCTGCTTCACCCTAGACTGGGAAGTCCCTGTGTTTCTCTGCCCCTGTTATTTTACCAAAAATAAAGACAGGGTGCATATTGTATGTGCAGTGGAATTAGCAGGGCCTGTATTTTCTCCACAGGTCACCAACTGCTCCCCCACCGGGTTATTTCCCTATCTGTACTCTTACTCCTGTTCTTTGGATAATCATGTGCTATGTGCCCCGGTTTCAGGCATACATAGACCTCCTCTTCCCTAGGTCTTTAGGTTAAGTAGCATTATTTTTCAGTTTGGGTTCAAGTTGAGAATTGTTTTCCTTAGGTTGCCCCCCCCCCCCCGAGTTCCCTTAAAACTATGTAATGACTTTCCCCATGTGTTTACGCTGCATGTGTGGCCTGCTAGTTGCAAACTGATCCACTTTTTCAGATGCTTTCCATGAGGCTTTGCATTACTGGATTTGTATGATGTTGTATTTTTGAAACCTGACTTTATTGCCAATGTCCTTTCCAGGTAACCCTTGCATTAGTGCCTTTGAGCTGAGGGTTTCTGTCTTTTAACTCTTTCACATGCATTTTTAGTGTGCTGGATATTCAGTTTAACAGTCACACACAACACAACCTCCTCTGGCACCATCTAGTGAAGTTACTCCATCAAAACAAATCTTTTATTTGCTCTGCAGAAATTGCACCCACCAACCACCTCTGTAGCATATGACCCCCAGTGCAAAATGGTCAGACGTTACTGTAAAAGATGATTAGATGAAAGGAAAAGTTAAAGCTAAGGCAGTAAAGAAAGTAAGGTAAGGCTACTATGGTCAGAAGACTGGAAAAGAAAAGAGGAAGCTAGAAAGAGATATTGAGAACTTTTAAACTACTGTGAAAGTATGCATTAAAGGGAATCAATCTAAACATCTGTTTGGAGAATGAGGTGGTAGGGGTAGTTGGGGATGGGAACCCTGAACAAGATTTTATGTATTTTTATTTATTTATTGTAGAAGCCGGCCAGGTGGTGCTGAGGTTGAGGCACTGGACACCACACCTCGCGCCACGCTGGTGACCCGGATTCGGAACAGACTCAGGTTGTCAGGGATCAGCAGAGGAGGGAAGGATTGAGCATCTGAAGGACTGCCTCCTTCCCAGGGAGGAGTTCTGGGTCTGCACCACTCCTGAGCAGCCCTGATGGTAGTCAGGTCAGAGCAAGGCATTCGGCAGCGATGCAGGGGTGGAACGCAGAGGCGGCATGTATCTGCCACGACATCACTGCAAGTCCTAAGCTCTGGGGGGCAAGTGAAAAATCCCCCTTGGACTGGGAGGTGATGAGGGGTCCAGTGGACTGCACACACATCCCCAATGCTGGGCCAACTCCCCAATGGCTGGGCCGCACCCCGCACCAGATGGACCCTCTAATCTCAGAAGGCCACCAGGTAGGAGAGGCAGTCCCTCCCCTGGGGGTGATCCAGGGGGCAGGAATGTCTGGTTGGGGGGTGTCAGATGGGAGGAGGCTTCAGGCAAGGGAGTAGAGGTACCAGTCTGAGTGACCACCTCTGAGAGATGCCCAGTCCTTGGAAGCATAAAGAGAATTGGAAAAAACAAATTATTTTTTTGTAATTCTGACCAGGAAAGGCACACTAAGCTGTGATAGCTTGTTTCTAGTTGTGCCCTGGGGATAGGTTACATGGTTCTTTTTTACAGACAGGGAATGATAGCCACTGCACCCTGATTGGTCATGAATCCCTAGTACATTGTATTACTAGGTTTACTAGGTTTTGATTAGACATAAGAAAGCATGCACCCATCATGAATGTCTCCCACAATTGTGTGGGTATATGAATTTGTACCTGTTGACCAGTTTAGATATTTATCAAGCTGAGTTTTAAAGGATGCAAATTCTCTGAATTGTACCACTTCACGTGGTAACTTGTTCCAAGCCTTAGTGACCTGTGTAGTAAAACAGTGGTCTCTTTTACTGGTAGTTGCCCTCAGGACTACAAGTTGGAAACAGTGGCTCCTTGTAGTCACTCTTCTTTCTGCAAAGTGAAGGCCACACTGATATTAGATCAGGGTTTTGTAAAATCTTGAAAAACTGTAAAACATCACACCTAAATCTGTTTTCAAGACTCATCAGGCCAGTTTTGACCAATCTATGTTGATATGGTAGGTGTCTTATATTTGGTATAATTTTTGTGTCCCTATGTTAAATTTGTTCTAATAGATTTATGTTATGTTTAAGATGTGGGTTCCAGAAGGGAGAGCAAAAGTCAAGGTGAGGCCTAATGGGAGGGCTTTGAGCCCAAGGTTCGATGGGCGGAGCAACAACATCACTCCCCCATTGGGCTTAAAAGGTCGCCAATCCTGGGCCTCACCAGGATTCATTTTTCGTTTCAGCCGGAGGCACTGCATTCCTGAACCTATTTAGCTTTCCACTGGGTATCCCCATGTCTGTGCTGCACCTCCTGCTGCCTGTTTGTACCTCCTCGCCTTCTTTGGCATGTTTTTCAATGCCTGTCTCTCTTCCCGCAGCTCCTGATGCTTCCTTCTTCTGGCCCCTTCTCAGTTGGTGCTTTCAAGCACTCCTTTCACCCTGCTTGCCGCCCCACCCCACCCGCGCCGTTCCTGCCGCGACTCATGTTCCTATACTGCCCTCGCTTCTGCCATTTACCCTCCTGGCTCCGAGTTCATCGCCGGCGGGGAGGGGAGCTGCTGGCCATCTGTGGTTCTCTGCCTCACCCATGTCTTTGGTCTCCATGCCCTCATTCGTGCTGGCCCTGGTGTGTGGTCATTTGTTTTTCCTCATTCCTCCGCTCTTGCAGCTTGGTCATGTTCCTCTTCTGTTCACCCTCCATTTCTGGCTCAACCGCCTTCTCCTTTGGGCTTCTCTCCCTCCCCGCTTATGCACCACCGCTTCCCTACCTGGAGCTGGTGTCGATCCCCAGGACTATCCTCCAGCTGCCCTTTCCTGCCTCTGCTCACAATGGGCAGCCCATCAGCAAGCCTACAGCGATGTCCTACGCTCTCTACTGCTGAGTCATTACCGCAGCTTCCTCGAACCTTGAATTTCATGGATGATCTGCATCTAACCTTCAGCTCTGTATTTTCTGTACCAGCTTTGCCAGGCAATCCTCCTGTGTGCATATGTTGTTCATTCATTGCCTGCTGTATGCTGTTACTCCCTGTCTCTGCACATTTCGAGGACCACTGCCAGTCACAAAATAGAAAAGCAGTTCATGTCTGTGCAGTTTTTCTGTATAGCACTGCATTGCATTTGTTGAATCTATCGGTGGGACTTCTGGCATAAGTGTGCAGATATTCTGTTGTGTCCATACTTGCCTATTTACCCTTTTCTGTATGATGTTTCAATGTAGAGCTTATCCTGGTGCCTAAAAAAAATGGCATTATTATTCTGGCTCTCCTGCATGGGAACGGAGCTCCCGCGTGCTGCAGTCTAAACCATGGATTACCTGAATTCTTATCTACTGTTCACACTGGATACCTGGGGTCACCTGCTGCACTATCTCTAGCTGTTATTTCTGTTTGCATCTTATCAGTTTCCTGCTCAGGCTGCAGTGCAAGGCTGGGATTGCCACTTTCCTCCTTCTGCTGTTCATGTAATTCACCTCCAGCCATGTCTTTGCTCCTCATTCATTCTGCAGTTTTGGCTTCCTTTGGTGTTTCCATCCATTCTGCTCCTTGCCCGTATATGCTGTGCTTTCTTTTGGGGTTTTCATCCCTATCCTGCCTTCGTATTCCCTACTCGTTTCCTTCTATTTCGCCCATACGTGTCCAGGTTCATGGGTCCGGTTCTCCTTCCCTCATTTTGACTTCATGGTTCACCTATTCCCTTCACTCAATTGGTATACATCTCATTGAATCCTATGCTTCCTCATTGACCCACTGCTCCTGCAGTTTTCATCCCGTACTGGCCATCAAGGCTTCCCTCCAACCACGGCTTCTGTCCATCACTGTACTTTGTCCATGTCATACCTCATTTTCCTGTTTCAGCCTTCAAGGCTTCCTTCCATCATCATCTTCCTGGCCGTTATCCTCCTTCATCCTTTCATACTTCGCTTTCACTGTATCCAGCCTCCATAGCTTCGATCCATCATCGTACCTCCTCAGTTTCCTAAATTTTACCTTCCTTGTCCTAGCGCCTTTTCTAGTACTAGCCATCATGGCTTCACTCCACTATTAGCTTCCCTCCTTTTCATACATTGTTTACTTTTGCTCCTCGATAGCTCAACCTGAGTTGTTCCTCCGATGCTCCTTCTGAGCGTGCTCTCTGGTTTGCATACCCTCTGGTTCTGGACATGTCTTCTTAGCCTCGGCATCTACCTCCTTTCAAGAAGCCTACTTATTCCTACTACCTTCGTACAAGTTCATTTTCAAGTTCATTCCCTCATTGCCTCAAGGTTTATCTATTCACATCACTTACTCGAGCATTCCTATAATTGAATCCTATGCTACCTCATCGACCACAACATCAGGGTCTAATTGTTCACGTCGCATAATCATGCCTTATCAGCCTGAGTGTCTCCTTACTCACCTTGCTCAATTCAGCATCCCTCTCTATGGATCTTATGCTACGTCATTGACCTGCCGCCCTCCTGCGGTGCTGATCACCATCAGCATCCATCATTGCCTCATGCTCCTTCTTAGATTCGTCCGCAGCCTCATGTTCCCTCTTCGATCTGTACTTTCTTTTGGGGATTTTCCCTATTCCGTCATCATCCCTACTCATATCCTTCATTCATGAACCATTCTCTTTACTGACATACGTCCTCAAATCAAACGTCATCAGCCTGGAGGGAAGGCTACCTAGGCCTTGGATCCCCAGAGGTTTCCTCCTCAAAGGGTTTTTTTCCTCTCCTCCGTGCCAATGGTCATAACATAAGTTAGAGTTAGTACTTTCTTCAGATTAGTTAGTTAGGTTCCGCTGTTGGAGGCGGATGGTAGCCCCGGCTTTCCCTGCTCTTCTTAGAAGGTCAGCCCTTATCTTCTCAGTATTCATTCATCATCCTCGCCTCTTTGAAGCTCGACATCTTTGGGTTTTCCTTTTGGGCTTCTTCCTAACCTACCTTTAGCCGATGCATTCATTCCCGTGGCACCTGTAGGGGGGGAACCCTCCTCTAGGGGTAGTATATCCCACAAATAGAGAGGCGGAAAGCCACAAAGCAAATCAAGTTACACAAGCATCATCTCATATCATCTCATCCAGTTGCATAAGCACATCAAATGGGAGGGCTTTAAGCCTGAGGTTCGATGGGTGAAGTAACAACGTCACTCCCACATCAAGCTTAAAAGGTCACCAATCTTGGGCCTCACCAGGATTCATTTTTCGTTGCCCACCATCCACCCTCCTCCTCCTGCGGCTCATCTTTCACCCGTGGGCTTCTTCCTAACCTACCTTTAGCTGATGCATTCATTCCCATGGCACCTGTAGGGGGGACCTCCTCTAGGGTTCCTTGCATTGCACCCCTACAGTGTGGTATGTCCCATGGATAGCGAGGCAGAAAGCCACAAAGCAAATCAAGTTACACAAGCATCATCTCATATTATCTCATCCAGTTGCATAAGCACATCAAATATATATTTATATTTCTGCCCCCCTCCCCCCCCCGTGGCTACCGAGTTCAACATTTTATTCCCCACCTGTGCTTCCATTCTTTTAGCATCACTTCCCCTCCCAGCTTCTCAACCACCAGCTCCTTACACACCCCACTTCTTTCCACACTGCTTCTCCTTCCTACCTGTCTCCCCACGGACCGCCAAAAGCTCTCCTAGGACTTAACCCCCAGAAGGGCAAAAGCCAGGATGGGCTTGACCCAAAGCTTCTGCACGTCTTGGCTCATGCTGTTGCCATCCCACTGACCTCCCTACTTAATAGCTCCTTCTCACTGGCAATTGATGCCTGGAAGCTTGCCACAGTCGTCCCAGTTCCTAAGAGCAGTGATTCCTCTAATCCAAGTAACTTCCATCCGATAAACCTACTCCCATTCCTTGCCAAACTCCAAGAACACGTGGTACTGGCTCAGCTTTCTCCTTTTCTTGATGCCTCATCCTTTTTCACACCCTTCCAGTCTGGTTTTTGCAAGGCGCATTCCACCACAACTTCCCTTCTCCGGCTTACTGACTCCATTCTCTCTGGCATGGATAAGGGCCGCATCACCTCTGTCATCTTTGTCGACTTGGCCAAAGCCTTCAACACTGTAACTCACACCCTTCTCCTCAACAAGCTTGCAGCAGCTGGTCTCTCTGAGACCACCACTACCTAGTTCCGTTCCTATCTTATGGGTAGAACCCAATCAGTCAGGATAGGGAACTCCCTTCCCACCCCCTGCCCCATCAACACTGGAGTCCCTCAAGGATTGGTTCTGGCCCAATACTCTTCTCCATTTTATGTTTGCTTGCACGCATGTGCAAGAAACATAGTGCCATCATCGGAGTTTTCGAGGTGTGTCAGCCCTGCTCCAATTCAGTCAGTGTCTTTGCAGGCGGCAGCAGTTCTCCAATGGCTGCTGGGCTGTGTATGACAGCTCCAAATGCAGTGGCATACAGTTGAAGGGGAGCTACGCTCGAGTGAGCAGCGATAAGATATCGCCTGCTCATGCGTGCTCCCCTTACACACACGCACAACAAAGTTGTAACATGTCATAAATGCAAGCGATGGTTGCCATTATTTTCTATTAATGCAGACATTTTACTTAAACCCCCAAATCTTTCATGAATAAAGTTTTCCAGTATGTACCGTGGTTAATATGAACAGTATGTGGAGTACATACAGTACACACGGCTGCTCAAACGGACACATCTGCACTCTCAAGCATGCTTTTAGCATCTTTTCAACTTCACTCTTAGTCTGCCCCTCACTGCTCTCTGCTCAGTCATCTCCGGCAGGGCTCACGTTGTCTCTTCACCTCTACCGACTCCGGCTCCTGCCGCTCACTACCAGCGCGGCGCGTGCCTCCCAGCTCCCACTCCAGGCAGCACCTCACTGTGGTCAGTGGGATGGACTGGAGGGAGCACTATGGAAGCCACGAATGTGAATCACGGTTCTAGGCAGCAGGCGTGAAACGGGTCTGCCAGCACCTCAGCAGGACAGGAGTCTTAAGTCTCCATTACAGAAGGTGCCCTTAATCCGCTATAACCCACATTTTGTTTTCTATTGAGCTCTATACCTGTGATTTGGGGCAAAATGTTTTTTCTCCAGTATAAGTGGCTGTCCAGCTCAAGGGCGTCCTTGTTTTTTTCAAATAGCGACACTGTCCTTACATAGTACTGTAGTTGAATTTGTAGCATTGCCTTCCAAAAGTTACATTTATCACTATACCACACCAGTGACAGTTAATACTAAATGTACATACAAACCTCTCCATGTCTCAGAATTAAAATTGATAGCACTGACCTACAAAATCCATAGCAAACGGCCAGAATGTGTAGCACATTCTTATTTTTAAGCATTATAATATGTCAAGCAAATAGTGGGTCCATATATATCAAGTTAGTTCCATGATTTCATAGTTTGTGTATCCAAAACTAGTTCTCTAACATTAGTAAGAACATCAGTAACCCGTTGTGGGGCAATGGTAAATTTGAGTGGAAAAATCATAGCGCGATCTGAATGCGAAATTCATAACAGTTCAGAGGTATGCAATATACTACATCTTTTAAATATAAAACATATTTCAGCTTGTTATCTGCCACGTGCGGACCTACTTGCTTGCACAAGTTGAACAGGACTTGAACTGTACAAATCCCAGTCGTTAGTTCTTCTGAAACTATGGCTTTATTTACGCCATTATTTTAAACTTGGAAAAAGGCTGGGGTCGGAAAACACAGGAAGTGGTTTAGTGTGATTTAGTTCGTCATTCCACTAGCTAACTAACGCAGCTAAATATTTTGAGCAACCCCAATGCATGGCTATCAAAATCGAAAACCGCAACAGGCATGATTGCATACAAAATATGCTCCAGTGGTTAAAGGGGACATGAAATGATTCTGACATTTCTGTGTACATGAATAATTTATAATTTGTAATTGAAACTATTTTTTCACTCAGTTATGTCTCCTTTCATTATTTAGCTGTGTCTTATTTCATTAATTCTTGATCCCGTTGCTGGCCCATTCCTGAGGATTCTATTTATTGCATGAGAGCTGCTTCAGTAAGTTGTTGTTCTAAATGACATCTCAGTTTGAAGCAGCGACACGTCATACAGTTGGGCTCAAACTGTAAAGAAGGTATCCTGTGCAAATATGGCATTCTTCTCTTGTAACTTGTTGATTTTTTACAACTGTTTACATTATTTGGAAACTTTAGCTAACAAATGCTGTTGGTAGGGTTACAGGCATTACAGTACAGTTCACCGATGTGTACCGCCTCAACCCAGAAGCTAAGTAACAATTTAAATCGCTGAAAACATTACTAAATGTCAAGACCGCATGAATTTTAGCCTTCCTGGTCCTGAGATGTATTGATGTTATTCAGCAAATTACTGTCAGCTCCAGATCTGGACCATTTTTTTTTTTTTTTAGTCCGATGTCTTTTCCATGCAGTGGATAGTGGCTGAGTGTTATTAGCAGACAAATCACATTATGGAATATAGAATCTAACTTGGTCAATACTCGGGGCTTTTAATTTGAGATTTTGCCTATAGTCCAGAATCATGCCTCCAATTGATGTTATCTGTATGGTTATGTCAAAATCAACTAGCGCAAATCTAAGACAAGCCCTGTGTCAGTGTTTAAAATATTTCTTGAACCCATCTAAATAATAGTTACAATTGTAGGTAGATGCTCATTACACCGTTTTATTTGCGACCCCCACCTCTACACACATTCAGCCCCCATTCCATCCCCCATAGAAAACTGTTATTTTTATTTTAATTTGAACATTTCCAGTGTTGGAGGGATGTTAATTTGGTTACTGAATCACTCTGGTGGAGCTGCGGTGTTTCTGAGTGACTGGCCTCTGCTCCGAGGGATGGTATGCCCAGGTGAGGAAGGAGGTAAATGGGGGCTACTGATCCTATCTGGTGGAGCTGCTGTTCTTTGAGCAGCTGGCAGCAGCTTCATGGTGAGGTGTGGCCAGGGAAGATGAATGTAAATGGGGCTACTGATTCATTTTTTTGGAGCTGCCGGGAATCCGTGCTGCTGATGACGTCTCTGAGTGGAGTTTAGCCCAGGAGAGGAGGGAGGTAAATGTGGCTGCTGGCTCACCCAGATGGTGCTGCGGTCCTTCCTTGCTACTGGCAGATGCTCCAAGGGGAGGTGTGCCCATAGGAGGAGGGAGGTACATGGTGCTACTGTCCCTTGATTGAAACCAATCAAATTTGTATGAACAACAGGCTCATTTATAAGCTAATAAAAACAATAAATAGAAATTAAAATCACGAAATGGAGAAAAAAAGGGATTGTGGTCTTAGTGTGTGGTCCTGTTCTCCATAGACATTTGTTATTAGCTGTACAGATCATACATTTACACATAGCCTGTCTCATTATTATTACTACCACTTGCATCAATATAGTGTGTTGACCCCACACTCACCTGTGCGGTCTACGTCATGTAAGTTGTGGAATTATTTGTGCAGTGATCGTTTTTGATTCTGCCACAGTAGCGGATGAAACACTCTATATATTTCATTATGGTTTTATTTTTAGCACTTAGTTAAATCATTGTAATCTTGTTTGTTTTTCCTCTTTCACTTCATGCAGCTGCACATTTACCCCATCCCAAAAAAAAAGGAGACATCAAAAACAGCATTTCAAATGCTGAAAACAATCATGCCCATCATGATATTAGCAATAAAAGATATTAATTTTATTGGCAAGTGTGAGGTGCTAAACAGCAAATATTACCAGTGTTGATGGTAATAATTTATTTAGAATTAGTGCTGCCGATGTACCGAATTCTGCTGCTGCTATTTAGAAACCATAATGTTTATAGATCCATTCTGAAAGATTAAAAAGAACTGCGTAATAGTATAAACATTGACTTGCAGCGTGTTAATAGAAACATATACTGTACTTAAACTGGATAAAAAGTTACATTATCTCCCAGACCCCCCCCAATACACACGCACGCGCGCGCGCAACCCACATCCTAGGCACATTCTTGACTTGGTTAATTAGACACAGCAATGTCAAACTGATACTGAGTTGTGAAAGCCAGTGCAGTGTGGCTAAAGCACCCTGTCTGCAGGCTCCTCCTCGCTAATCCTGCTGACTCAATGCATAGTTTACAGGCGTCACAAGTCTAGCAAAGGGCTGATGATCACTGATGCCTAACTTTTGTTAACTCTTGCTGTCTTTCTTTCTATCTATCATAGAATTATAGAAATTGACAGCAGAAAAGGAGCCTTTGGCCCATCAAGTCTGCCCCCCCCAGTCCATATATGTGTGTGTGTATTTTTTGCTCCCAGCAGCATGCAATAGCAGTGTTGTGACCACCGGCGAGCAGGCTCAGTTTTGTGATAGCCCTTCATTATTTTCCACATTGGCCTTCAGAGGTGATGCACTGTGGCTTAGGGGATAGAACAGTTGTACTGCCACCCACTACATAGCACCTCATGCCATCTATGCATCTGGCTTCATGTATTGCCTATTCACAAATGCTGGACAACTGAACTACACATCCCTGATAGAGCTCTTGAAGGAAGAACGTCCTTGAACATACAGATATTATGTTTCAAAGACCATTTTTTGTGTCCATTAAATCCATCTTCCTTTCCATAAATATTATTCTTTTTGTTTATTCATCCTGTGGTACTGTATATACATGAAATGCATGCTACTTGTAGTCACCATAAATAAATAAATGTATTTTGCCAACTAAATTTCTTTTAATTTACTGCGCTGTATCTATCTTTATTCTACCCCACCACCAAATTTTTATTACGGTGAACTGATTGCTTCTATGTAACATGCGAGTATCACTTTCAAACTCGGTAATATATTAACTTTTCAATTCCTTTATTCTGTTAATGAATCTGAAGGTGTGGTAAAGGGATTGAGACCTATTCAATGAATTTGGTTGATGCTTCTTGAATGCAAATCATGAGGGAAAGCGGGGTAGACCCCATCATGTGCTAAGTTTGCTAAAATAGAGTTTCTGTATGCCTGAATTTCAATGCATTAGTGAATGAATCTCGGCCTGACTTTAATTGATTTAGCATACTGTATCTTCTATTTTAGATATGACAATTCTTCACCTTACAACCATAACCAAGGAATAAAGGGCTCTAGGGGCTATCATTAATACCTAAAGATGTCTACGCCGAGTCAAAGGCTGCACGGAGGGCTAGAAATATACTAGTTAGCAAAGGGAAAGTTATCACTAGCGGAAGGAAGAAGGTGTTCATGCCATTGTATAAATCACTAGTAAGGCCTCAGCTAGTGTACTGTGTGCAGTTCTGGAGGCTGTATCTTCCTAAGGACATTAACAGGTGCGATGCGGTCCAGTGAAGGGCGACAAAGATGGCACAGGGGCTTGTACCAGAAAACATAAGCGAACTGACTGAAGAAATGGAGGGATGAGGGATGAAGGTGGCATGACAGAAAAACTAAAGTACATTAAAAGCATAAACAAGGTACAGTACATGGGAGCAAAATCTTCCAATATAGAAGGTGTGCAGGACTGCAGGGTCACTGTATGAAACTGAAGGCTGGAAGGAAAATGTGAGAAAGTTTTTATACACAGAGAGAGTAGTTAAAGCATGGAATGGTCTGCCATGGGCAGTGGTGGGATTTAAACATGTATGAGACAGACATAAGGGGACTGACATATTAGTTCAGCAGCATGTAAAAGAAAAAGGAAAAAAAGAAAATGCAGTCTGAACAAAAGAGAATCCTGTGTAAACCAATTGCAACTCACTCAGTCATTTGGGTTGAAGTCATAGCTATAATTACTGAAGACTATAGACATGACTTATTGAACCCCAAATGATTGAGTTACAATTTGTTTTATACAGGGTTCCCATTTGTAAATTCTTGCCTTTTTTGTCAAACAACAGCCCCAGTTCTTACTTCTTACCAATCTGTATTAGACTGTCCTCTTCAATGATTGGTCTGGCTCCGACCATGTCTAGTACTAAAAATATAAATCAATAATTAAATTCTTCCATCCTGAATGTAGTAAGCTATAATCAGACAATCCCCCCCCACCCCACACACACACACACACACATATACACACTTTGTCTCTGCTGCGCATGTCTGTTGGTACGCTGTGCAGGGCTGAAGTGCTTCTCAGAGCCCTGACTAATTACGTCTGTGTAGCAAAGCTGCAACAATAACATAAAGATTAAAAGAGCTTTTACAATAAGTACATACTGTGATTATGTCCTGTGGCTGCAATACAATCCTGGAACAGCAGTAACAGTAGTTCAAGTATGTGAGAAAAGGAGCAGCCAGCAAAACACGTTGAATGCAAATAATTACTCTAATAAGTATTTTAACCAGGTCCACTTTCTAAATAAAAATAATGACCTGATTCAGTCTACCTGCAGCCTCTCTGGTTACAAGCAGCAGTCCACAAACCCACTCCCACAGCATGGGTGCAGAAGGTAATAACTGCTAAAGGAAGGTGCCCTTTGTGAGCTATCAAATCTTTATTACTGAATGATCTGGTCAGCTGGCATTCCATGCAGATCTGCTATATGCTGAGTGTCAGCTGAGCATATCTGTAACGTGCAGTTAGACCACCCACAGCAGTCGATAGTCACTGTTGGAGGGCTACTTGAGGGTTTGCCAACCCGGGCGATGTGGATGTTCGATCCTGTTCTCCCTGCAATGACATGACCGACCAGGACTGGCCGAGGTAAAAGCGGAGACACCAGTCAGTGATGGGTATAAAAAATGATTGCTTGTATCTCTGTTAATACATTATCTGCAGCTGCATGATTCGGGTTCTTGAGGCAAAAAAAAAAAAAAATGGGATGTCGGCGGGGGAAGAGGATGCAGCCAGCACAGGTAGGCTCCTTGCTACATCATGTGCTGTGCTGTTACCAGCAGCGGGTTCAAAACAGGTCTGCATGATGCATCCAATAAGGACAAGTTAATTTCTCTTTTTAATTTTGTTTTATTTTTTAAAATGACAACATGGCATAATTACAGCCTGACAAAACCCCACGAAACAACAACAAAAATTGGATTTGTATGATGTTATTTACTGTAAATTTGAAATGAGATGTAAAGGAGCTGCTTTTCTTTTTGCACAAAACGGCAATATAATTCTTAATGACACATAAAGTACTGCTCCCTAAGTGTCTGCATAAGCTTTCCTGTGCTTATGTCCTGCATTTGTCAGGTGTTGAAAGGCCACAGTGCTTCAGTAGGCACAGACTAAGGATCATGTACAACCACATTGCACTAAAAACATCTTTTGATATAATGATTAGAGTCAGGAATTTATGATTACAGAACAATTTCTCAGAGATTCGAGAAATGAATGCAAGTTTATATACCTCTGTCCAGTTCTTTTGAGAACAAAAAAAAAAAGAAAAGTACAACTAAAAGAAATACAGGTAAAACTAAACCAAATACTAAGGATACCTAATATAGAACAGCACTGAACTTTCCTGGTCTATGAGGAGATCTTTGCTCCCTGATGGTGCTTTCAAAATTTCATGTAAATCAGTTGAACATTTGTGAAGTTATTAAAGTCCAAATTTGGGGGTTTAACATAGAAGTGGCCATTCAACACTAACACGGCTCTATAATAGTATAGTGGCGCAGTAGCTCCACTATAGTTAGGGTTGGTACAGCACTTCAATGTTAAATTCAAAATTTTGCACCTTAATAACTTTGACATACTTTGACAAAAAAGACCCAAATTTGACATGCACAGTCATGCTGCCAATATCTGAAGATGTGAAAAATTGTGTGATGGTATCCTGTTTGATTTTTGAGATATAAAGTGGTAAAAAAAACAGGAAAAAATATACTTTTTTTACATTAGTTAACATGGAATTTTTTGCCATCATCTACAGACCAGAGGAAATGAAATTTTCTCTGAAATGTCCAGGGATGATGGGGTATGTGCCAAGGGTGTGCCTTTGGATGGTTTGGTGAAAAAATATTTTACCATTTTTGAATTATAATGATTTTTGTGATCACTGCAAGACAGGCAGGTAGATGAAAACAGTTCAAACTGTAAATTTGCTGTTTGAACTGTTAATTTACTGTTTGTTCTCAGACAAATACTGTTTGTGATGTCAGTTATCTTGTTTTTTTTTCTGTGTTAACACATTTTTTCTATGTAAGCACTGCCTGGTAATTAATGAACAAGCCCTATAATTAGGTCTCCTTCACACACTTTGTTGGATTCTTTCATTAGTATTTTAAAATTAACACTGGAATTATCAGTTAGTGTGGTGAGAATAATTTCACCCATCACCGCTTAGTTAACAACCATTTGACAGGAAAATAACCATTCGCAGCTCTTTTCATTGAATTTTACTGTTTGAAGTGAAAAGACTGCAAACAGTAAGGTCCATGACAGTTCAAACTGTCATCACTTCCTGGTGTCTAGTGGCATCCCCTACCCACCAATTTCTGTCCCCTGAATATAAAATAATATTTAATGGTAGTCCAATGGTCCCTCCCTGCACTCCAATTCTCCAATCACCATCCCCAATGTGTTTCATTATATTCCTGGTGGTCTAGTGGTCCCTCCCCCTCCCCATTCTCCGATTGCCATACCTAATGTGTTGCATTATACTCCCTGGTAGTCCAGTGATCTTTCCCCATTCTCCGATCACCATCGCTGATGTTTTCATTTATATGCACTGGTAGTCCAGTGGCCCCTCCCCCATTCTTCAATCGCCATCCCCAATGTTTGTATTATATTCCCTAGCAGTCCAGTGGTCCCTCCTCTGTTCTCTGATCACTGTCACCAATGTTTTCATTTATATTCCCTAGTAATCCAGTCCCCCCCCCATTCTCCAATCACCATATCTGATGTTTGTATTATATTCCCTGGTAGTCCAGTGGTCCTTCCCCATTCTCAAAATGCTGTCCTGTACTGGCTTATGTCCTTGGTGTCTAGTGGCATCCCCACCCCTTTCGGTATCCATCCCTGAAATGCAGAAAACCATCCCTGGTGGGTTTCTTCCTGCAAAAGAAAGGCCCTTGCCAATCAGTCCCTCCACCCCTACCTCCCATTCAGCACCAACCATCCCACACACCCTCACTACCTGAACAGGTCTGAGGTTTGAGAGCCACTTCCGATGGAAGTCACGCCTTGTTGCTGGAACCAGCAACCTACAATATGAGAAACTAAGGTAAATGCAGTTCAATGTAGTTCACTAGGGGTTTCCACTTTTATCCATAACCCAGCCATTTTCTGACATTTTGACCCAGCTTTTCAAATGGCATTCTTGAACCCACCTCATGAACAATATGACTGTCATTATGCAATTCCCACCTGAAAGGTGATTTCATGGTCGGTTGGTGAATTCACCTTTCGGCAGGATTCAACAATTTTCCTGACATTGTTCATGAGGTGGGGTCATAAGAAGGCTACGTTGAAAATGTGGGGTCAAAATATATAAAAACAGAAGAGTTATGACCATTTGTTGCAATTTCATTATGCACACTCGTAACTTTGGAAATGTTAAATATTTTAAATAGAAACATAGAAGCTGACAGCAGATAAGGACTGCAAGGCCCATCCAGTCTACCCATTTATTTTTCTACCTTATGAATGTGCCTTCGGCCTTTGCTCTGTCAATGGCCTATCTATTGACCCCAAATTTTCAACATAGATTTCTTATTACCTCCACCACATGTATGTCACACCTGTCATTTTTCAAATCCTGGTCAAAATGTCTTTTGCACCTGTGGCATGGGATGGCATTGCATATGCATGGAATTACATTTGATTTGGACTCAAACATTTTCAGTACTGGGTACATGAGGTTGGGCAAGAAGACGTCTATGCTGACAATTAGGTCATTGTCCTATAAAAGGAAGTGCAGGGCCATTCCACAGCTACATATGTATATACATTTATGGAGGATGGGAGAGCAGGGCCCTCAGGCAAATAAGGATACAATTACTCTATATCAAAAAGTAAACATGGGTGGGAGCACAGGGCCCTCCCACATGGAAATAATGCTATGATTACACTAACTCAAAAAGTAAGGAAATTCTTTGCAAAAAACTACGTTAATGCATCAGTTAGTGATGAAGATAAAGTGACAAATGTAGCGAAATATGATGTTAGGATTTCCAACCCTAAAACCCCTGCCCCACTCCTGAAGTGAATGAGGAGTGGAGTCTTTCTTATGATTTTCAACCCTAATGTTCACCCCATTGTATGCACTCTTGAAACATACACACCTGTTTCCATCATAGCTTAGCTTTTCTGTTACAGCAATGGGGGTGAGCGTTACGGTTGACAACTCCAAAGAAGACTCCACCCCTCATTTACTTCAGGGGTGGGGCACGTGTTTTAGGGTTGGAAACCCTAACATCATATTTCCCTAAATTTGTTGCTTTACCTTCAACTCTAACTTATGCATTAATGTAGTTTTTTGCAATGAGTTATACAGGTACGGTAGTGCCTGTTTATTAGGGTTGAGAAGGCACTTCAATGTTAAACCCCAATTTTTGCACCTTAACAACTTTGCCCCCATTCAACTGATTTACATGAAATACGGAAAAAAAGCACAGCCTTTGTACCAAGATTTCTTGATCCTGAAAATTTCATATAGATTGGTTTAGTGGTGGCAAAGTAACAGAGGTGGACAAAATGTAAAAGTCTCCATTTTTAAAGACTTTTTGCCTCCAATAACTGAAAAATATAAGGATCTGAAAATTGAAACTTTCAGGTTTGATAGAGTTGATCCAAGGTATGTGCTTTTGTGTTTTTAACCTCTCACAGTTCAGTAATTTTAAATTATTTAAGAAAAATATTCTGTTTGTGAGCATGTGCATTTCACAAAATCAGCATTCTGTGGATAGCTGATTTTTTGAAAGCAAGATGTCCTGTTGTTAGATTTCATTATGTGTGTCATATCATATACTGCGATGTGTCCTATAACACAATACCACAGTATAATGATACAACACACAACAACGGGGGGGGGAAATAATTTTGTTTTCTTTTTTTCTTTTGATAGCTTAGTAAAGCATTTTCTTGCATTACTGCCCCCCCCAAGCAACCCTCCTCCCAGCACCTTCACCATGTTTAAAAAAATCAACCCTATGGATAGCTGAATTTGACAACAACTGATTGCACTATAGGACTCAGCTGTTGTTTACTAACAAATGACAGCTGTGTCATTTAGCGCAACCCCTGCTGTGCCGTGACTCATTGGTCAGGGATGGGACTATTGTCATTATAGCCCTGCCATCCTGACTGTGCTGTATCTGCACACCGGGGGAACCAATCCCCAGTGGCAGTGTACTTATTTCTTTGATTATTTGTTTATTTATTTATACCCAGTATAATCAGACACCAGGATGCCCACCCCCAGTGTTGGATTCCCTCCCCTTGCAGCCTGTTGTTTTATTAATACTGCCAACATTGGGGACCCAATCCATGTGTCAGCATTTACAAGTCCCATTTAGCTGTTTGGGACACTGGGGTCCCACCCAGTGTCCTGAAATATTTTATTTTACTTTGCTCCTGTGAAAAGAAAACAGTCCCCAACATCTTTTTTTTTTAACCTGAAAAGAGAAATCTGTCTCTCTTCATCCTCTCCCCATCCCGGCACTTCCACTAACACCCACCACCCACCACCCTTACCCTATACTTACCAGTGGAGGTAGAACACTGTCATGTTCTGTGGACCGAGACATGTCTGTACTCTTCAAAGCCAAACTGTGAACTAAGGAATAAAGGTAGGTGCTGTATAATGTATTTCAATGGCATTTTGAACCTATGTTCATAACTCTGTCATTTTAAGGAATTGTTTCACCAAATTTCTAACATGGCCTTTTTGGGACCCCATCTCATGAACAGTTGCATTATCATTTTGTTACTCAGGCCCAGAAGGTGATATCATGGTCGCTGTGTGAAATCATTTTTCAGAACCAAATAATGAAATTTCACCACCAGTGTTCATGAGGAGGGGTCCCAAAAAGGCCATTTTGAAAATTTGGTGAAAAATATTCCTAAAAATGGCTGAGTTATGTGCGTTCATTAAAATTGTTCTACACACGAGAATAACCTTGGTCATTTTCAATATTTTGAGTCCAAATTTTCAGCATACCCATTTTTACATAGCACCTCATGAACAGCACAACTGTCATTTTCCACAACCTGTCTGAAATGTGGTTTTGCACCTGTGGTGCTGAAAAGCATTTTTACACAGATTTGAATATTTTCACCTGCAAGGTTTATGAGGTTGGGTCATAAGAAGACTATGTTGAAAGTTTGGGGTCAAAATACTAAAAAAATAAAGAAATTAAGTAACGTTGTCTGCAGGTATGTTCATTACACCACTGGAGAACACGCTGCCTTACCGTGCCAGTGAGCTGAGTTCAGATGTGAATTCAGTGAGCCAGTTTAATGGGACAAGGCAGATGGGGAAGGTGCTTACCGCCCCCTCCCCTCAGCCCATAGCCTCCTGTCCAAAGTACAAGATGCAGCTCCAACCTAGTGCCTCATAGTGATACAGTATGGTCAACATAATCTTTCAGAGCATTCTTCATGCAGGGCCCCACAGGCCCTGCATGAAGACATCACATTTGACCTCATCTGATCAGGGGAGTGGGTGGGCATTAGGGTTGACAACCCTAAGTAAGACCCCACCACTGATTCGCCAATACTGGAGACCTAAATCTAATTTCCCTTCTTTTTTTTGCACTTCTATGCTCTACAACCCTAATGTTCCATTAACATAGTTTTTTGCATTATATATATATATATATATATATATATATATATATATGTATATATAGAGAGATTAATAGATAAAGATATAGATATAGATACATACATCTATATGATAATGGTTCAGTAGCGCTATTATATTTCACTTTGAGCAGAGGTTTCTGTGTTCAACCTCAAATTTTGTACTTTGATATCTTCACAACCGTCATTGGATTTTGCATGAAATTTGTATGTGCAGTTTCATGGGGTAGATTTCTTGACCTTGCAAGTTGCATTCTGGTTGAATGTGTGGATTCCGAGATCTGGATAGTGAAATAATTTAAACAAATCACTGTTTTTTACTGCTTTTTTTCATCGCCTTGCACTCAAACGATTGGAACTTTGATCTGCAATTTAAAGGGTGTAAAGGGCTTTCTCTACAGATGGGCCTTTCACTAGTTTGATGAAGAAATACTAATCCATTTCAAAGTTATTCAATTTAAATTTTATGGTTCTGAGCATGCTCAGTACAGTCTTTTGGATCGAGGTCTGGAACGAAAAAATAATTTGGTCCAAGTGAAAAGGGATCCTTTATTGTTTGGGGCCAACCCTTTTTCTTGAGTGAAAATTCCTTTTTAATTTGCTGCCATCTTGTTTTCCATTTTTTTTTATTTCAACACCCCTCAAAATGGTATCCTGCAGAGAGACCAAGACATGTATGACTGTTCAGGACTCGTTACCTACATTCTGCATTTTACTGTTGGAGAAATTACCCTAAAATGTCTTTATTTAAAACTTCTAAATCTTTTTCATCACTCACTTCCACTTTTTTCATTTGGGCTTTTTCATCGATTCATAAATTTATAGACATGTGATGGCAGAAAAGAGCCTTCCTGGCCCATCGAGTCTGCCTATTCCCTCCCTCTACCTGTCGCACCCCCAAAAGATTCCCCTTGTCCTGTCCTTGACAACCCTCTGTGATTGTCCTAGGCCCTCTTGAATCCCCCCACTGTACTGACACTCACCACCTCCTCTGGCAGTCTATTCCAGGGCTCAACAACTCTCTCTGTGAAGTAATACTTCCTAACATTTCTCCTAAACCTTTCCATCTCAACCTTCTGTCCATGCCCCTAGTTCTTGTATCTACCTTCCCTGTAAATAAGCTCTTCCCCACTTTATTAATCCCCTTCACATACTTGAATGTTTCAGTCATGTCCCCTCTTTCCTGTCTTATCTCCAGAGGATGCAAGTTCAGTTCCTCAGCCTCCTGATGTGCCATCCTCTTAGCCCACACATCATTTTACTGACCCTTCTGTATACCCTTTCCATGCCATCTACTGTATGTCCTTTCTTAGATGGGGCCTCCAGAACTGTACCCTATACTCCAGGTGTGGTCTTATCATGGAGCTATAAAGTGGTATCAGCACCTCCCTCCCTCCCTCTGCTGGTTATCCCTTTCCCTATGCGTGACAGTAAACTGTTAGCCTTGCCCACTGCTTTGCTGCACTGGGTCCCCACCTTAAGGTCATTTGCAATTATAATCCCTAGATCCTTCTCCTGCCTGGTTGCTGCCATTTTCTACACCCCCCTCCCCCAGTATGTATGTGGTATTTGGATTCCTCGCTCCCTAGTGCATCACTTTGCATCTCCTGGCATTGAATTTCAGCTGCCATGTTTCTGATCACTCTTCTAGTAACCTTATATCATTCTTCATTGCCTCCAGCCCCCCAGGTGTCCACCTTGTTACTGTGTTTTGTGTCTTCTGCGAAAAGGCAGACCTTCCCCTGAAGCCCTTCTGCTATGTCACCGATGTAGATGTTAAGCAGAATGGGCCCCAGCACTGACCCCTGAGGGACCCCACCAACACCCCAGTCTCCCAGAGTGCACCCCATTGACCACTCACCCTCTGGCTTCTCCCCATCAGCCAGTTCTCCACCCATCTTACTATTTTCTGCCCCACCCTAGACTCCCCAACTTATTAACCAGCCTTCTGTGGGGCACCTTGCCAAAGGCCTTCCCGAAGTCCAGGTAGGCCACATCCATTGCCCCACCCTGATCAACCACCCTCATTACCTCATTGAAGAATTCAATCAAATTTGTCTGACATGACAGTCCCTGAGTGAAGCCATGCTGCTGAATGTCTTGCAGTCCCTCTGTTCCAAATATCTAACCACCTTTTGTTTCAATATTGCCTCCATTACTTTGCCCACCACTGATGTGAGAATGACTGGACAATAGTTGCCTGCTTTCTCCATGCTGCCACTTTTATGAATTAACACCACATCTGCCTTCCTCCAGTCCTCTGGTACCCACCCTGTGTCCAGGGGCAAGTTAAACAACCCCACCAGTGGTTCAACCAGTATATCCCTTAATTCCTTGAGCACCGTAGGGTGAAGACCATTTGGTCCCATGCCCTTGCCCACCCTCAACTTACCTAATTCCTCCTTTACATCTTCCACACTGCTTGGGCTAGGATCCACCCCCTCTTCACCCTTTTCTTCTCACTTAGCTCTGGTCCCCTTCCATCCACCTCATCATAAAAACCGAGCTGAAGTAACCATTCATCACTTCAGCTTTCTTGAAATTCCCCTCCACCTGCAATCCCCCCTCCCCTTAATCCTTTCTATCCCCTGTCTTGCCTTCCTCCTTTCACTAATGTAACAAAAGAACATTTTGTCCCCCTTTGGCCTGCCTAGCAATTCTCTCCTCAGTTTCTGCTTTAGCCATCCTAATCCTCTGCCCTGCCACCCTCAATTTCTCTTTGTAAATTTCCCTATCCAACTTTCCCTGCATCCTCTTATATTTCCTGAATGCCCTTTTCTTCTTCCCGATTGCCCACCTCACTTCCCTATTGAACCACAGTGGCCTCCTCCTTCTTGTGTTCTTCCTCACCCTTCTTACACATCCCTCTATCAATTTAAGAAGCCCCCATTGATTTGTATACATAGATCCTCCACCACTCCCCCGATCACCTCCCACCCTCTTACTACCTTCTGGAAAATCTCCCTCATCCTGGGAAAATCTGCCCACCTGAAGTCTAGTACTTTCATTGTGGTACTGACCTCATCCTCATATCCTGCTCTGGACCTTGAAGCCCATGGTGCTGTGGTCACTGTCTCCCAGGGTTGCCCCTACCTCCATTCCCACCACACTGTTTCCATTGGTAAGGCCCACATCAAATATGTTACCTCCCTGTGGGCTCCTAACCAGATAATGCAGGAAGGCCCTTGCAGTGCCTCTAGGATCTCCTCAGTCCTAGTAGTCGTAGCTGGTGGGATATCCTGTCTGGACCAGGGAAGACAAAATCCCCATGGGAACATGAGCAGGGGAATGGAAGTATATGGAAAGGGTGGACGGTAGTCCTGTTAAATGCCAGGAGCTTTGACAATAAAATGCCTGAGCTCCAGGTGATGCTAGCTGAGGGAGAGGTGGATGCAGTGGTCACTGAGACCTGGGCCACTGCAGGGCATGACTGGGACATGAATCTGGAGGGTTACCGTGTTCAGGAAGGACGGGGAGGGAAGGGAGGAGGTGTAGTAATAATAGTCAAAAACTGCATTGCCATAGGAGGAGTGGAGGAGGTGGAGGGAACTGTGGAGGTGATTTGGGTAACCTTGATAACAAGGAGGGGCAAGACAGTAAAAATGGGAGTGGTGTACAGACCCCCCTGTGCTGGTGGAGGAGCTGGAGGAGAGTCTGGTGGCAGATGTTGGGAGACACTGCAGATTGGGAAGGGGAAGGGTGGTGGTGTTGGGGGACTTAAACATGCCAGGAACAGACTGGGAGACTATGACATCCTCGATGGCCAGGGAACAGAGGTCGTTGGATGTCTTTCAGGATGCGTTCCTAACTCAGCAGGTGGGGGAACCAACTAGGAAGAAGTGGATACTGGATGTGGTCTTGGCAGACAGTGACCAGATTGGGGGCCTGGAAGTAATGGACCCATTGGTGGGGAGAGACCATGCCATGGTCTGGTTCTGCCTGAACCTAGGAGGGGTAGAAGGCTGCACAAAGATGGAGGTAACTGACTTCAGGGGTTGGATTTCAAGGAAATGGGAAGGATCCTTAAGGAGCACTTGGATGGGATTGGGCCAGACATGGATGCTGACAGTAGGTGTAAAATCATCAGGAGGGGGGTGCAGGACAAAAATGCGGTAGGGCCCAAAAACCCTGCTGGTGGACCAGGGAGGTTCAGGAGGTGGTGAGGGGAAAGAAGGCAGCCTATAGGCAATTCAAGTGCTCAAGGAGTGAAAGGGACAGAGGGGAGTACGAGCTGATGGTCAGAAGGGCCACTAGAGTGGTGAGGGTGGCTACGGCAAGAAAGGAGAAGAACCTGGCCAGGGAAATTAGGAGAGGGAACAAGGGGTTCTTTAGATACATTGGGGAAAAATGAAGGGTGAAGGGGTAGATTAGCAGGATTAAAGCAGGGGAGGGATGGGCACAAGATCCGGGGGAGCAGGCTGATGTACTAAATGAGTACTTCGCCTCAGTTTTCACCAAGGAAAATGGGGGGGCTGCATCATACATGGGAGGAGATGGTGAAACTGAGGAGGGGGGACCCTTACCGATTGGCAGGTCTGGGGAGGGAGGCATCACTGGCAGGTGGGAGGAAGGCAAAGCAGGAGGATGAGGTAGTGGAGGTGGAAATCATGGCAGAGAGAGTGAGGGAAGCCCTCAGGTCCCTTGAGACAGAGAAAGCACCATGGTCAGATAAATTACATCCCAGAGTGCTGAAGGAACTGGCAGATGTCCTGGTGAAACCCCTGGCAGAGCTCTTCAGCATCTCTCTGAGGACAGGGTAGGTGCCCCAGGACTGGAAGGTGGTGCATATAGTGCCAATCCACAAGGGGAGATCAAGGGAGGTGGCAGAGAACTACAGGCCTGTCAGCCTGACATCGGTGGTGGGCAAGGTGATGGAGGGCATTGTCAAGGAGAGACTGGGGGGGACCTGGAAAAGTTGGGGTGCCTGGATGATAGACAGCATGGATTCATCCCAGGAAAATCATGTCAGACAAACCTTGTGGAGTTCTATGTCTGGGTGACAAGTGCCTTGGACCTGGGTAGACCAGTGGATGTCCTGTTTCTTGACTTCAGCAAGGCATTTGACTCTGTTCCTCACAGGGGCTTGTTTGATAATCTGGAAGAAATGGTGGTGGGGAACCAGATGATCAGATGGATAGGCAATTGGCTCCAGAACCGGACCCAGGGGGTCGTGGTTGGCTGGATAGTCTCATCCCCAAGGAGGGTCATTAGTGGAGTCCCTCAGGGATTGGTCCTTGGGCCCCTCCTGTTCAACGCCTATGTCTCTGACATAAGGAAGGGTATCAGGAGTGAGATAAATCCCTTTGCGGATGACTCAAAACTGGGGGCGGTGGTGGATGGGGAGGAGAGGAGGGGCAGGTGGCCCTACAGGGGGACCTGGAGACTCTGGAAAGGTGGTCTAGAAAGTGGAAGCTGAGGTTCAATGCTAGGAAATGCAAGGTACTGCACCTGGGAGCCAGAAATCTGGGCCAAGTGTACACCCTGGGGGGAGAAATGCTACAAGTTTCAATGGCTGAAAGAGACCTGGGGGTGGTGGTGGATGCCAAGATGAACAACTCAAAGACTTGTAGGAGGGCAGTGGCAAAGGCCAACAGGATGCTTGGATACATCACTAGGGGGCTCACCTCCAAAAGGAGGGAAGTGATACTCCCACTGTATACCTGCTTGGTGAGGTTGCACCTCGAGTACTGCATGCAGTTTTGGAGGCCACATTTAAAGAGGGACATTGAACTCCTGGAGAGGGTCCCAAGGAGGGCAACCAAAATTATTTGTGGCTTGGGGGATAGGACCTATGGGGAGAGGCTCGAAGAGCTAAATATATACACATTGGAAGAGAGAAGGGACTGGGGGGACATGATAGAGGTCTTCAGGTACATGAAGTGGGTAAATAGTGGAGGAGCAGTCAGGGTGCTCGAAGGAAGGGGGCAACTAGAGGGCATGGGTCAAAGCTGGAGGGGGGGATATTCAGGGGGGAGAAAGGAGGAGGTGCTACTTCACTGAAAGGTTGGTGGAGCCATGGAATGTGCTGCCCAGTGGGCTGGTGGAGGCAGAAACTGTGGAGGGGTTCAAGAGGGGGTGGGACAGGTACAGGGGAAGGGTTCTGGAAGCAAAAACCAGTGCAGCAAGAATATCTGGGACTGGGAAGGGAGAAGTCAGAGAGGGAGAGGGGGGCAGCAAGGTCAGCTGCCAGGGTGGGGGATGACCAAACGAGCAGACATGAAAGACCGTTAGGCCTATTCTGCTGGCATTTTAGTATGTTAGTATATCTGGGAGATTCAGGTCTCCCACCAGTAAACTCTCCCCTTTCTGGGCCATTCTTTGAACCTACCGCAGCATCTGTATGTCCTGTTCCTCACTCTGCATAGGGGGTCTGTAAATTACCCCTAGTCTTAATGCTGTCCCAACCTTCCTCTCCAGCATGACCCATAAGCTTTCCACTTCACCTTGCTCCTCCTTCCCTTCCATGACCTTAATTCCCTCCCTGATGTATAGCACCACTCCTCCCACTTCCTGTCTATCCCATCTCTCCTGAACAACTTGTACCCTGGGACCCCCACCTCCCAGTCTTGATGCTTGGAACACCAGGGCTCCATCATTGCTACAATATCCAAACTCCCTCAATTAATGCTTCCAAATCTACCATCTTATTTTCCAGGCTTCTGGCATTTATGGAAAGCCCTTCCACCAGTTACCCTCACTGCACCCCCTTACCTCTAGGCATGTTATTGCTTAACAATTCTGCATTTTTCTGGGGCTGACTACTCTCGATACTCCTATCTTTTGGCATTTCAACTTGTGTCATTTTCCCTAACCCCGATTTAGTTTAAATCATTTGTTTGGTCTATGAATTCCTTAAATTTGATACTCAGTACTGCTTTTCCCTACCCATTTAGGTGTAGTCTGTCCTGGACATATAGGCTTTCATCATTCCATGTTGTCCCCCAGTCCCCCATTAACCCACACCCCCTCTGTCTGTACCAGCCTCTTAGACACTGGTTGAAATCCAGGATCCTTTGTTTCCTTTCAGTGCTCATTCAAATGAAAAATGATCTTGTGTGATGAAAAAGGATTTCAGTAAGTATTTCCTTGGTGTCTAGTGGCACCCCACACACACACCCTCTGACTGCAGTCCCTGTTATAGTTCCTTGATGTTCAGTGGCACTCCCCACCCTCCAATTGCAATCCCCCTTATAATTCAGTATTTCCTTGGTGTCTGGTGGTACTCTTCACCCTCTGATTTCAGTTAGTGTTATATTTCCCTGTTGTCTAGTGGTACCCCCACCCTCCAGTTGCAGTCCCTGTTATAATTCCATATTTACCTGATGTCTAGTGTCACCCCCCATGATCACTGTACTGCTTGTTTTTGTTTCCTGGTATCTAGTAGCACCCTATCCTCCCATGTTCCTCACAGTATGTAATAAAGAAAATGGTCACTCAATGTTTTTTGTTTTGTTGTTTTATTTTCTCTGTAAGAAAGAAAATGGTCCTTGGCAATGTAACCCCCACCCCAACTTCTAACTGAGCACCCACCACCCTCAACCCTCAGATCTCCACATGCACACTCACTCACTCACCTGAACAGGTCCCAGGGTCCAGATACACTCTCCGATCAAAGACACATTTTGCTTCTGGAACCAACTGCTACATAAGAAAGAATGTAAGTGTGGTTCAATGTATTTCAATCGGTTTTCAAATTTGTGCATAACTTGCCATTTTGAATATTTTGAAACCAAATTTTCAATATGGTATTTTGAGACCCCACCTCGTTAACAATGTTAGAGGAATTATACAAATCTGGTCTGAAAGGCAATTTTGTGGTCACTTGGTGAAATCACCTTTCCGACAAGATTTGAAAATTTTCATCACCTTGTTCATGAGGTGGGGTTATAAGAAGGGTATGTTCAAAATTTGGGATCATAATATGTTAAATGGCAAAGTTATGTGCATCCGTTGAAATTAAGCTACATTCACTTGTGACTTTTTGTAATTTTCAATATTTTCAACCTAAATTTTCAATATAGCCATTTCCTTACATCAGCTCATGAATTTGACAGCTGTCAGTTTTCAAATCATTTCCAAAATGTGTTTTCATGCCTCTGACACAGAATAATGATATGGTGGTGCAGAATGACTTTTCATCATGGATTTGAAAAGTTTCAGTACCAGGTTCATCTGGTTGGGTCACAACAAGGCTGTACTGACAATTTGGTTGCTGTTGTGCTACAAATGGCCCTGCACTTTTACAGCAACATACATATACACATCTATGGAGGTATGGGAGTGCAGTGCCCAGATGGTGCTGCGTTCCCTCAGGCAAATAATGATATGATTATACTATCAAAAAAAGTAAGGAAATTATTTGCAAAAAACTCAGTTAATGCAAGATTTAGGGTTATGGCTAAAGTAACAAAAGTAGGAAAATAAGACTTTAGGGGTTCTAACCCTAAAACTCCACCCTGATCCCTAAAACAAATCAGGGGTGGAGTCTTCCTTGGGGTTGTTAACCCTAACGCTCACCCCATTCTATAAACTCCTGAAATATACACACCTGTTTCCATCACATCTGACCTTTCTTGCTATCACAATGGGTTGAGCTTCAGGGTTGACAATCCCAATGAAGACTCCACCCCTGATTTGTTTTACGGGTGGTGTTTTAAGGTTGGAAACCCTAAAGTCACATTTCCCTACTGTTGTTGCTTTAGTCATAATTCTAAATGTTGCATAGATGGAGTATATATACAGTGTATATAGTTATGCAAAAGACATGGACATAAATCCTATGAGATACATCTGAGCTACTATGCGATAAATTCAAACTTCTTACATTTATCCACATAGTAGATGCATCATCACAGATTTATTCACATAGTAGATATGTCACAATCACTCCAGAACTCATTTAGAATGTTCAGCCTCATACCAGTACTAACTATATTCAAATGCAAATAACTTTAAAATGAAAACAATATAGCATAGTGCTATGAGCATGAAAGTTGTGCAGCACAAAAATTATCTACAAAATGAGTGGTACTTCATTTATAGATACCTTATAGATTTTTGATAATTAGCAAAACACAGCAAAATTCATATTTATTTTTCATTTTGTCCAAACAAATGTAAATAACTTTAAAATGAAAATGATAGCATGGTACTGTGAGCACAAGGTTTATTCAGCACAGAAATATCTACAAAATGAGTGGTGTTTCATTTATAGATACTTTTTAGTTTTTTCAGAATTAGCGAAAAACAGCAAAAAATTCAATTTTTGTGCACTGTTTCATCAAACAAATGCAAATAACATAAAAACAAAAAAGATAGTATGGTACTTTGAGAACAAAAGTTGTTCAGCATAAAAATATCTACAAAATGAGATGTGTTTTGTTTCTAGATTCCTTTTAGATTTTCTATAATCAGCAAAATATGGCAGAAAATTCTATTTTTATTCACTTTTTTGACTAGCAAATGCCCCTACAAAAGCAAAACAAAAGAATTGCATAATGGAATATGCAATGGAAAACTTGTAATAATGATCTACTAGACGAGTAGTTTGACTGAGACACTACACCCGTGGCTTATGCCACCCGTGAGGTTATTTGAGGTCAAACTGCTCTTGTGCAGATAAATCATTTATTACACTTGCTTCCATTGCATATCCTATATATATATATATATATATATATATATATATAGTATTTTATATATATATATATATATATATATATATTTATTCTTTGCAAAAACTTAGTTAAAGCATCAGTTAAGTTTGATTTAACAGTGACAAAAATGTGGAAATTCAAAGTTAGAGTTACCACCCCACCCCCATGCCCCATCCTCAAAACCCTAACCCCGCATTCCCCACGAGACAAGTTCCAATCCCTGCCATCAGTATCCCCTCTTTGTGATGCTTCAATGAACCAGTAGCTGGTGCCCAATCTCTCCACTAGTATCTGCCTCCCACCCACTTGATGCTTCAGTGGACCAGCAATGGATGCCAAACCCTGTTACCAGTATCCATGTCCCACCTACCCTGCAAACAAAAATAACCCCACTCTCACCCTTATCATCTATCCTCAATGTTCTACACTGCATATCCTCAATGTACCTTGATGGGTCCTTTACCAGCAAACATGCAAAAAAAGAAAAAAAACTGGGGAAAAAACCTGAGCCCTGAAATGTATGCATGTATGTGGACTTAGGTTTTTTCTTTTTTTGTTCTTTTGGTTACAAATTGGCACACTTTGGTCATTTTAACCCCAGTTTTCCAGTTGACCAGGTTACCGCAACACCACATGACAACATAAGTGGCATCTGGTAAATCTGACCTGAAATTTTATTTTTGTTTTCAACCCCCAAAAAACACATTCTGGGTCGGATTTACAAAGTTTCAGTTATGTGATCAGTAGTTTCAGTTGTACCCTGGCCACCATGAAAATGTGGTCTGAAAGTGACCAAAATGGAAAAATAATGGAAAAATCCAAAATTCACACGCATGTGCAGCACGTGCATTTTGGGAATTAGATATCTTTGTCCAGTTTTTATTTTGCTTGTATATTGGTCACTTTGGGCCATTTTGGAACCATATTTTCAAGGTAACCAATTTGCCATGATCACTTAAGTGGCACTTTTTAAATCTGCCATGAATTGTGTACTTGGAGTTGGACCCCAAAAGCACATTTCAAGTCACATTTACAAGGCAACTCATAGGGTTGTGAGTTGGGATGACAACTTGGGCACCCCAAAATTTGGGTCCAAATGGGCAAGTTATGTGCAAAAGAAAAAATTAAACTAAGTCCAGAAATATGCATGATTAGCACATTTCACGATTTAAGATTTTCTTGTATTTTTTCACTTTAATACATGGCAGACAGCTGATGTGGAGTGTTGTGCCAGTTGTTGGATGCTGTATTTTATTTAAAAGATGGGTGTGTGGGAGGGTAAATATGGTTGCTAAATGGGTTGTAAGGATGGGAAATATTATTTACTTGCATGGCAGGAGGATCGTGGCATGGTTGCCAATGGGTGGAAAGGTTGTTTTTTGTATGATTCCCTGGCATCAAGGTTCGGCACCTGAAGTTAGGAAGCCAAAATGGAGGATGGTGAGACCTGCTTTAGGCCACTGATGATATAGTGCATTGTGTGTCCCTAAGCAGCAGCTTTGTGAGTGGCTCACAGGTACCAGGTCAATATAGCACTGCCAAAACAACAGAGGAATAACCGGTGGCCTAAAGCATGGAATGAATTAGAGCTTAGGGTATACAGCAGTAGGAAACTATTGCTACCCCTGTCACTTACTGTGACCTGGGAAAGGGCTTAAGAATCCACAGGTGCTGTGCCTGGTTGAGCTGCTCCCATGGTGGCGTGGCTAAGGGCACAAGCACCTGGCATAATGGAGATCAGGGATCGGGATTTGGTTCCCCATCTCCCGACATCTGTTTTTTTTTGGTAAAACTAAGTTTAGCTGAACTTGTGGTGCTGAGGGTTGAGGTGCTGGGCACCACACCTCATGCCGGTGGTCAGCAGGGGAGGAGAAGGATTGAGTGTCCTATGGACAGCTCTCCTTCTCTGGAGAGGGGGCAACCAGTGGTTGGTTCATGCCTGGCCCCTAGTGATAGCTGGGGTTGGGTGCAATGAAGCTGTAGAAATGTGGCATGGGAGCGGGGCAGATGCTTGACGGGGTGTGTGCATGAGAACGTATGTGGCACCATCACTGGCATCATTGCAAGTTCTGCTCCTGAAGGGAGGAAACCAGAGAAACTAGTCACGGAGGATGAAGGGGGATTTTGCAGGTCCTGCCCCCAACTAGCCATGGTGCCGGCACACTAGATCCATTCTTGGTTGGACTGGGCACACTGGATCCATTCTCAGTGGGGGTGGGCCCTCACATTCCAGTCTCAGTGGTGGATGGGCTCCCCCACCAACCCCACCAGGGGAGGCAAGCCCTGGGGATATAGCTGGTGCTGGCTGGTAGACATTGGGGCAAAGGGGCTGAGACTCCCCCAGAGTGTGAGGGCCATGGAGCAAGGAGCATAAATAAAAAAAACAATAAAAAACTAAGTTCCCCCATCCTGAGTTTCCCCTTATCCCCTCAGTCCACACCCCCCCTCGGAGTTGGTTAATTTAGTTTCAAGGGGTGTGGGGGCAGAGCCACGCACAATAAACAAAGAAATGGGAATGTTTCCCATTTGTTTGTCTGGTCTGTGCTATAACTGATTTCCTTGTTGTTTTTACTGACTGTTATTTACATGCACTGTTTTGACTGTGGCATTGTTTTGCCACACTGTTTTCACTATTGCATTATGGCTCCGCTCCATGGCTTACAAGCTTCGGGTGTGGCACAGTAAGTGTCACTATGAAGATGCTTTTAGATGCATTTTCAAAAATAAGGAAATGTATTGCAAAAAACTACATTAGTGCATCTATTAGGACTGAAACACAATGGGCTAAATATTCAAAGGTGCGCCTGGCAATGGTGCAAGTCGTTGTTCCACACAACTGAGTTGCACTGGAGCAACAAAGATGTATATTGCCCGAGGCACAAATACAATGTGCCAATGCATCCCCCAGACAGATCTGAATACCAGGAAGGTTTTGAATTTACTATTACAGTACACACTGCAAGCCCATTGGCCCACAGTAAGCTGTCATTCAACAGGCAGCTGTGGAGATCTGTGGGTGGGTTTGCTGCCTGCCAAAGACTTGGGGAGGAGCTGGGTGGGCTGGGGGTCCTGTGTGGGTGGGGATGCCACTGGACCACCAGTGAATTAAAACACATTTATTCCAGGCAATCTGGGTACGGAGCAGGGAGGGGGGATCCACTAGACTACCAGGGCATTTGATGGGTGATTGTGCATGGTGTTGGGGGGATTGCCACCCACAGCTGGTGGCTGCTGTGTTGCACCCTGCACTACAGCAGCACACCTGTGGGTGGCTAGCAGTTGAGCCTTTTTTTATGGGCTCAACTTTGTGCTCCTGTATGTGGCACATCTCTGGGATGTGCTGGCAGATGTGCTGCACATCCCGGGCTGAATATCGGCATGTGCCACATATGCATGGGCATTCCTCCTGGAGATGCGCAACATACATTAACTTTGCACTGTGGTGCATCAGGAATTGCACAGCGCAATTCCTCCTTTTGAATATAGCCCCGGGGCATATTTCTGGGGTTGCACTGGCACAACTCTGTTGCACCTGGCACAACCCCTTTGAATATCAAGGCCAAAGTGTACAGAGTAATAAAATGAAAAATAAAGGTTCAGAGTCTCTGGAACCTTGACAAATCAGTAGTGTGACATTCCTCAGGGCTTGACTGATCATACAGTACAGGGCTGGCATTACCCTAATATTGGCATTGTCTTCTCACACATATTAAATTAATGTGTCACATGATTGTATGAACCTTGAGGAACAACAAACCTCTGATTTGTCAAGGTTCCAGAGACTTTGAATCCTAAGTTTTGATTTCCATACTTTGTACATTTTGTTTTTCAACCCTAATAGCTGCATTAATGTAATTTTTTGCTATATATGTAATATATAACCCATTACAGGGTGTGCAGTCGTGCTCTGATACACGTATGCCTTGGTGTGTGTTGTGATGTAAAAGACCGCAGGCCAAGTTCATTTGACCACCCAAGGTGTGTGTACATCAGAGCATGACCACATGCCCTGTAGTGAGTTATCTATCTTATAAAATTACCACAAATATTGGGGGGGGAGACAAAAAGTAGTAAGTAGTCCCTGTCTGCCACAAATAAGTGTTTCATGTATGTAGGTGATCTGGTTGATCCTGCCATAACTGTGATAGGTTTAAATTGTATGTCATAGTTATCTGGTTGATCCTACTATGATTCTTCAACAAAAACTAATTTAAATAAAGCTTATTTGGTTGATCCTACCATTTTCAGACTGTGTTATGGCATACTCACCTTCACTTTTCGTCCTGTAAAGTAATATGACTGAGTGGTGTTAATAGTGGTAAAGGATGTGCAGGCAGAGGTTTAGAATAAGGCATTCTATGCTGAAGTAGTATGTAAAGTCCATTCTGAATATTCAGTTTATTCAGCTTTTTGTAAAAGACACCATCGACTGTAGACAGAGGAGAGCAAGCAAAGAGCAAGTGAGTTGGCAACTTCAGAAAAGTAGACGTAAGGTCGAGTAGCCGCTTGTTATAGCAGCATGCTCCAACACTGTATTTATTCTATTTTGTACAGGTCCTGACTGGACCTATGAAATGAGGATATTTATTTATTTGCTTTTGTTTACCGGTAAGTCACACTAGACAGCCAAGTGCCTATTTTGAGGTGCGCACTCAGGAGGGTTACAAGCTAGAGCATACAAGAACAGTGAGGAAGTCAAGTTTACATACAATGAGATAATAGGCAACATCAGAATTTAACAACCAGAAAATGACATGACCCGGGAGGGTTACAAACGACCCGGGAGGGTTACAAGCTAGAGCATACAAGAACAGTGAGGAAGTCAAGTTTACATACAATGGGATAACAGGCGATATCAGAATTTGACATCCAGAAAAATTACACGCTTAGAAGGTTTTGAGTAGGTAGTTAACAGCACTAGAAATGATTTAGGACAAGATAAGTACAGTGCACATAATTATATAACACAGGTTCAATCAAATGCAAACATAAGTAAGTGCCAGCAGGTAGGGTGGGTGGCTGGGGGGGGTAAACTAGGGACGAACCAATGTGGGGAGGGGAACAGAGGGTCTGGTAATCTCATTAGGGAAGGAGGACGGGGAGTCAGACTGGTGTAAGGATGCCATTTAACACTTACTCGACCAGTTGACAGGAGAATAAGTGCAGTGGTCGCTGTGGGTGCAGAGACCCCCATGCATATAATTCCACTATCAGAAAAAGAAGGGAAATTAATTTCAAAAAAACTGTGTTAATGCAGACATTAGTGTTGAGAATGCAAAGCGCACAAAGTAGGGAAATGAAAAACCATTAGGGTTTTGGGTCTCTGGAATATTGCTAAATCAGTGGTGGGGTCTTCCTTGGGGTTGCCAACCCTAATGTCCACCCTCTCCTCTGAGCAAACAAACTAAGATTTGATGTCTTCACACAGGGCCCACAGGGCCCTACGTGAAGAAAGCTACAACAGATTATGTTGTCTATACAGTACCACTATGCAGCACTAGCTTGAAGCTGTACCTTGTGCTTTGCACAGGAGACTACGGACTGGGGGAAGGGGGTGGGAATTAGGGTTGGCAGCCCCAAGGAAAATCTCACTGATTCGGCAGTACTCCAGAGACCCAAAACCCTAATGGTTTTTCATTTTCCTACTTTGTGTGCTTTGCATTTTTCAACCCTAATGTCTGCACTAACGCAGTTTTCTGCAATTCATATATATATATATATATATGAAACAGATAATCCACTACAGGTTGTGTGGTCATGCTCTGATATATGCATACCTTGGTGTGCATTCATCCTCCCAAGGTGTGCATGTATTAGAGGCTGACCAGATGCCCTGTAGTGGATTATCTGTCTTATAAAATGTCCAAAATTTTGTTTTTTTTTATAGGGGGGGAGGAATAGTAAGAAGTGCAGGCGTGCAGTCATTATGGGATAATACACGGTCATTTGGTGTGTTATGTCCAATCAGGAGACACCACTTTTACTGATTTTTATCATTCATTTTTCAAATCTCTCCTCTGGCTCCCTCTTCAGATACTACTTTAACTGGATCCACTAGTTTCACCACCTTCAGTCTTACACTAACTTGCTAGACACACCACCTGCTACTGGGATTGTGTAACCATTCTACGCCTCACATCTCTAGCCGAGATCTCATTTCTGGGGTGAAGTGTAAAGGCATATAATTAAATACATCCACCATTCATTTAATGGTTCGAAGAGATGCTTACGGAGTTTATACATCCTGATTAGTGATGTGCGGTTGAAAACTCCACTCCACGGATTAATTTGTGAATTCGCCTCATTTCACGTAAAATTAATCCACCGTGCAAAGTCCAAATTTGTGGAAAACTGATAACTCTATGAAATGCGGTTGCAACTTCACCAGCGGAGTTTGGCACAGAGTCAGTTTTGCAAGAACACGGTTGCAACTTCACCGGCAAAGTCTGGTGTGGAGGCAAAGTTTGCAATGTACAATGGGACTGGAGGTCACATGTTACTGAAACAGCCTGTATGCTATGCAGAGGCTGTCTTCAGTGCAGTCTTCGAAGACAGCATAGGAGAAGTTTATGTGTGCTTCTCTGAGGAAAATATATTTTAAAATACATCTCAAAACCAAGCTTTTTGAGTCAATATTGCTCACAAAGTGTTCTGGAAGGCCTTATGCTGCTAGATTTTGTTTTTCTTTTGGTTATTTTTTCAGTGATTGTTTACTTTTAAGTAGTGGTTCTGTTTTGTCAGTCTGTGAAGCAGTGGTGTGGGATGGGGGAGTGGTAGGTGTACTGTAAAGTAAGATAGCAAGGCAGCCCAGGGAGATCTGGAGCTTTTCTCGCTAAGCTGGAGATTTGTGTCATAGTTTGGTTTTCCCGCTCTCTCTCTTGTTGATCATTTCTAATCTGTAGTAATTTCTCATTTTTATTTCTGTGGTTTATTTTAGTGTGTTTAAGTAAAGTATTTTGTCAGTGTCTTTCTGTAGCAGTTTTTGTTATTTTTTAGTTATATTTTTCTTCAAGTGACAGTGTTCTGTCACTTTTTGTTATATTTAAAAGGGAACTGTCATCTACAGGATTTCTTAATACCTGAAAGCCCATAAAAATCTAATTTGAGTGAGCCATTGTGTTTATCTGTGAGTCTTTGCAGTCCGGAGTTATTCATATGTAAATCAGCCTGTAATTAAAGGAAAACACTGGAAAAGACACAGCTTTTCCAGACACTACAGAAACTTTCAGACAGTAACAACGCTTTTAATTATTTAAAACAGCTACCCACAATTCCACTTTCTGTTGCTGGCAGCCACCATCTCATGAGCAGCAGTGAGATTTCTGAGCTCACTGTATGCTAATATGTCTGTTTGACCACTGCTATTGGTTGGCAGGACATATTAGCATAACATGAGCTCTGGAAGCTCTCTGCTGCTCATGAGATAGTGGCTGCCAGCAATAGAAAGTGAAAGTTGAGGGTCACTTTTTAAATCACTAGAAAAGCATTTAGAGGTAATTAAAACAAAAGTTACTATCTGAAAGCACTAATCAGGCATTGTTGTAGTGACTGGAGAAAGCTGTGCCTTTTTCAGTGTTTCCCTTTAAGAGCTGGGGCAGTTATGTGTTTAAGGCTCCTGACAGGAAATTATGTCACCAAGGGACTTGGCCCTCCTTTGACTGTAGATAATCCAACATGTTAAATAGGAAATCATCTGTTTTATTAAGTGTGTTTTAAGGTGTTATTACAACACTTTCTACATTTATAATATTTGTTTTATATGTACATTGAAACTAGTGGGTTATCATCTTTACATTTCAAACTGTTTTCCAATAACCAGTGTCCTCCCCCTTCAATATTACTGAAGTTATGAAATCATTCCCAAAAAAATACAAATTTCCATCCCTTCCCCTCAGCTGTCCCACTCCTGCCGCCATGCTAAATTAAGGTGTGGATTTTCATGTACTTGACTCAGCTGATGAGACAGCCTCTATCTGTCAGCGATGTCAAGCATGAGTAAGTAGGGGGGGAAAGGGCAGCCACCTAGGCACCAGTGGGTAACACACACACCTGAAGAGCAGTCACCTGGTACACTAGCATCAGCACCAGAATGAAGCCAGTGTAGGGTCCCTGTCCCTCATCACCATTATTAGACAAGGTAAACAGAAGTGACAGGGCACTAGACCTGGTGGACAGAGAGGCAAGTGAGTAGGACTACACAGAGGAGGAGGGCTCGGTGGGTCTGCCTAGTAGCGGGTATAGCAGCAGTGGAGGTGGGTTGAATATTACCACCCAGAGTTAGAAAAGCACAGCAACGCCATTGCAGAAAACCCCCAAAAGTAAGTAAGTAAATTTATACAGGATTCAGAAGAGCAGCTGACCGGTGACCAGTGTCACTTAAACAGCAACACATATGAATACCCAGGCATCAAATACCATTCCAACATTGCTGCTACAATGAGTCCAGCTGTTTGGTAGCCCAGCCCCAAGAAAGGTCCAGCCTACACTGCATAGCATGTTTTGGTATCACTCCAAATTCACTCCAAGTCATGCTGAACTACTGACAATTGATCTATTGCCATTCTTTTTTGTTGAAAAAGTTGAATTCAACATCCCCATATGTACATCTGAGCATGAACATGTGGCCTAGTGGCCAAACAGCTGGTAGCTTCTACCTGTGCATTACAGCAATTTGGGCACAGATACCTGGGGGTAGTATTTGACTCTGAGCCTGGGAAAAAATTGCACTGAACTCAATTGTGGTGATAGCAACATTCCAGATATTTTCCAGCATACCACACTGACAATGAAGACTATACCTGGATCACACATGAGTGAGAAAATGCTGGAAGTGCTCCTTATCGAGACTGATGAGTTGCTTCACCCCATTCACTGAAAAGTATGTTTCACTGCGAGCAATAATTGCATACATATTTTGAAATGCATCAGTGATGGGGGGTTTGTCAGGGTGCCATGCCTTGCACACTGTCTTAATCTCATTGTGCAGCAGTTTCTGACCCATCCTGATATCAAGGCCATGTTGACTGTGGCACACTACACCTGTGTCCACTTTTGCCTGTTCCAGAAAGGCCCATGACCAGCTCCATCAGCTGCAGATACAAAACAAACTGCCTCAGCACCGTATGAAGCTGGATGCTGTCACCAGATGGAACTTGACACGGTACATAATCGAGTGGTTCTATGAGTAGTATAAACCCATATCTGAATATCTACTGCTACATACAAGCCATGACAGTGCTGGATTATCCATGTCTCTGACAACAGAGTACCATGACTGTGATGTCCACATACCAGGGTACACTATCTACAGGAGGGACAGAGAGGGTAGAATAGGAGGAGGAATAGCTCTCTACATTAGGGAAGGGATCAAAGCAATGGAACTAAAGGGTAAACAGGGAGGAGAGAAGGCACTGTGGGTCACCCTGGAGACTGGAAATGGCACCACAATCTGCATGGGGGTGGTATGCAGACCCCTGTCTCAGGGGGAGGAAGTGGACAAGGAAATGATAGAAGGCATAATTAGGATTCCAGAAAAAGGGGAGATATTGTTGATGGAGGACCTGAATATGCCAGATGTTAACTGGAGCACCTTGGCTGTAGCCACATCCAAGAGCAGGGTCATTCTCGATGCCTATGGGGGCATGCCTCAGACAGCTAGTGTTGGAACCCACTCGGAAGGCAGCAATCTTAGACCTGGTACTCTCAAATGGGATGAAGAGAGGAGCTCAGATCTAGAAGTGGGTAGACATCTGGGAACAAGTAACCACCAAACAGTGTGGTTCACAATAAACACAGCCACAGAGTCAAGCCATACAAAAGTCAGTGTACTGGACTTTAGGAGGGCTGGCTTTGCCAAAATGGGAAAGTGCCTCAGAAATGCACTAGTAAACAGGCAAGAAGGAGGAGTGGAGGAGCAATGTGGAAACATCAAAACTGCCATCACAGAGGCAACAAGCCTTTGTGTGAAGTAAATAAACAAATCAAAATGGAAGAAAAAAACACTATGGTTCTCAAAAGAGGTGGTGGGGAAAGTTAGGGAGAAAAAGATGGCATTCAGGAAGTATAAGAAAACACAGAAGGAGCAGGACAGAGAACTGTACCAGTTAAAGCAGAAGGAAGCAGGGAAGGCAGTCAGAATAGCAAAGGCCCAAACTGAGGAAAAGATAGCCAACTTGGTTAAGAAGGGGGATAAAACCTTCATAGGTACATTAGGGAGAAAAGAAAGACCAAAGGAGGGATAAATAAAGGGAGGGTGGTGCAGAGAGGACAGTGAAAAAGCAGGGATACTGAATGAATATTTCTGCTCAGTATTCTACAAAGAAGAGATGGGGAGGTACCTAATACAATCAATAGAAGTACTCTGGGTAGGGGTGTCGATACCAGTCCTTTCACAGAAGAAAGGGTTCTGAAAGAACTCCTAAAACTGAAGGTGGACAAAGCAATGGGCCCTGATGGGATTCACCCCAGAATTCTTAAAGAACTAAGGGGAGAACTAGTGATGCCACTGACTACCCTTTTTAACAAATCATGGGAGGATGGTGTGGTACCTGAGGACTGGAGGAGGGCAGATGCGATTCCTCTTCAAAAAAGTGGGAGCAAAGTAGAGGCAGGGAACTACAGACCTGTTAGCTTGACCTCAATGGTAGAGGAAATTATTGAATCACTTCTGAAAGAGAGAATTGTTGAGTACCTAGAGGCCAGCGGGGCACATAACCTAAGGCAGCATGGATTCACAGTTGGAAGGTCATGTTAAATAAATCTAATAGATTTCTTTGACTGGGTGACCAAAGTAGTAGAACAGGGTGGGGCTGTGGACAAGGCCTACTGTAGCTTTAGCAAGGCATTTGATGCAGTCCCACACAAAAAATTTATAAACAAGTTAGCCAGCCTGGGAGTGGATCCCAGGGTGGTAGCCTGGGTAACAATTGGCTCAGCAACAGGACACAGAGGGTAATAATAAATGGGGTCTACTCCAAGAAAGGGGTTACTAGCAGGGGCAAACGCAGGGTTCAGTACTGGGTCTGGTACTGTTTAATGTCTTTATAAGTGACATTGCAGAGGACTGGAAGAAAAAGATGCCTCTTTGCAGACTACACAAAGATCTGCAATATGGTTCATACACACTGGGGTGGAAAAATGAGAAGGGACTTGGCAAGGTTGGAGGAATGGTCCAAAGTATGTAGCATAGATTCAATGCAAAGAAGTGCAAGCAATGTACCTGGGAAGCAAAAACCCAGGGAAGAGTACATAATGGGTGGGAGGTATTAAGAATAACAAAAATGGAAAGGGACATGGGGTAGTCATATCAGATGACCTAAAGGTAAGCAAGAAATGTGAGAAGGCAGTAAGGAGGGCTGAGGGGATACTGGCATGTATAGAGGGGGCATCACCAGTGGATAACAGGAAGTTGTTGTCCCTCTGTACAGACAGTTGGTGAGACTCCATCTGAGTACTGCATGCAGTTCAGGAGACCCCATCTCCATAAGGACACAGACAGGATGGAGGCAGTCCAGAGGAGGGCAACTAAAATGGTGCAGGATCTGCAATAGAAGCTATACAAAGAAAGACTAAAGGAGCTTAATATGTATACCCTTGAGGAAAGTAGGGAGAGGGAGGACATAACAGAAACTTTCAAGTACCTCAAGGGAATCAACAAAGTCCAAGTGGGTAGCATCATTCAGAAAAAGAGATGTGCAAGAACAAGAGGACATAATTTGGAGATGGGGAGGGCAACTCAGGGGCAATGTGAGGAAGTATTTTTTCACAGAGAGTATGGTGGATGCATGGGACAGCCTTCCTGAGGAGGTTTTGGGGTCAAGAATGCATGTGACAGACATATAACAATTCTGGTGGGGGGTAGGAAGAAGTAGATGGCCCTGGCTGCATCTCCTCCTCATTGTGTGCAGGTGGCAGTGGTGATGGTGGTGGTACAACAGCTGAATGAGCTGGAGCTTCCTTTGCTGTTGGAGGTGATGCCCTTGCCTCATCTTGTTGCTGGGGGTACTATGCTGTGGGGGAGTTGGGTGCTACTGCTGTTGTCTCCTACTGCCAGTGTCATGGGACTCTTGACATGAAAAGCACAGCATCTCCCATCTGCTGCCTACAGCCCCCCTCCTCCTAACCATTCCCAATCATTTTAGAGCCCCCAAAAAAGCATAGCATAAAAAGACAGACAAACACACTAAAAGAGATGAAAAATAGCCCAAATAAAAGTGTTCAATATAAAGAAAATAACAGCTAAAGAACAGCTGAACAAAGACTCCCAAACTGTACTGTAAAAATAGGATGAAGAACAAGCAAAAGAAAGCTGAAAAAAGTGTGTGTGTGTTATTTACTAGGTTTTACACCACTGAAAAGAGCAGATCTGTCCCCTTCCATTGGCTAGCTCCGACTATCTGAGAGGGTGAATTAAAAAGCATAGTAGCAGTGGCAGCAGCAGCCATTTCTTACCGGTCCAGCATTACTGATTTCTGGTTTGGGATAGAATTTCCAGAAGTGTATATATTGTGCTTGGCAGTTGTGTATACTAAAGTGCTTGACAACACAGACTATCAGAGAGGGTGAATTAAACACTATAGGAGCAGCAGCAGCAGTTTATTACCAGCATTACTGATTTGTGGTTTGGGAGAGAATTTCAACAAATGAGAAATGTATATATTGTGCTTGGCAGTTGCATGTACTAATTTATTATATATTTTTGAATTCTGATAACCGGGAAAGCCCACTGAGATGGACTATCCCTTTTTTCAGGAGCAATCCAGGGGAGGGTGCAAAATGGGAGGTACAACATACGAATACAACAGTATCAGAGGAATGTACAAAGGCAAGTAAACCGTGGTTACAATTATTTACATAAAAATATTTTAAATAGTATAAATTGCAAATTACTGAGACAAATCACTCTGGCTGTAGCCTAAGATAAAAACAATAGTGGTCTATATATAACATTCATAAGGGCCAAAGGGCTATAGGAGGGGAACATCAGGCACAGGAGCAATACTGAGAGGAGACTATGTAGGATTTAAGAGAGTGCTTGAACTGATGTAAAGAAGTACAGGTTAGGACCACATGTGGGAAGGAGTTCCAAAGAGAGGGTCCAGAGAAGGAGAAAGCTCTCTGACCAACCACAAGATGAGGTTTAAGGACTGCTAGCAATGGGAGGTCAGCTGACCATGGGGACCTAGATGCAATTATGCATTAGATAAGGGTTTTAAGACAGGGAGGGTTGGACATGTGGACCAGTTTAAAGATCAGACACAAGGTGAAGTATTGCAGTCTAGCTTCAAAGGAAGGCCAACCAAGAGAGGTAAGGACAGAGCAGTGGTGCTCCCTGGAGCTTGTGCCAAGTGTGAAGTGTCCAATCCTGTGGTAAACTTGTTTTAGCTGGGCAAGGGTGGAGATCAGGGTGGCGTGGAGTATAGGAGCTCCATAAGTGATGAGAGGAAGAAGAGAGGAGGATGCTATGGCAAGGCAAGTGGAGGGAGTTAGGAAGGAACTGAGGTGATGAAGGAAGCCTAGTTTCTGGTGTAGGGTCCTAACAACATTGGTAATGTGCATCAAAGTTGAGGTTGGAATCTAAAGTGCTTGACAACATAGACTGCCCTAGAGGGTGACTTAAATAGCATAGTAGCAGCTGCAGCAACAGCAGCTTATTACCAGTCCAGCATTACTGATTTGTGGTTTGGGAGAGAATTTTCAGAACTGAGAAATGTATATATTGTGCTTGGCAATTGTCTGTACTAAAGTGCTTGACAATACAGATTGTCCAAGGGGGCAACTTAAACAGCATAGTAGCAGTGGTAGCAGCAGCAGTTTATTACTAGCATTACTGATTTCTGGTTTGGAAGAAAATTTCCAGAAATGAAAAATGTACATATTGTGCTAGGCAATTGTGTATACTAAAGTGCTTGTTCTGAAATTCAACCTACTTTGTTTTTCTGGAACATCTAAACTACTGTTGTGCAGTGAATTACAGGAATGGCAGACTGTGGTGATGGGGGGGGATTGAAACCCACAGCATAGCACCATGTAGCAGCAGTAGTTGAGAAAAATGTTAATGATAGTGTAAGGACTGTGCAGTTGCACAAGAAAGACAACAATAGAGTCGAAATCAGATTTTTCTTTTAAAAGGGTGAGAACAGAAAAATGTCAATAGATAGAACAAATAAGTAACAGAAATCAAGAAATACAGAGTAATAAAGATGGATAAACTTTTTTCTTTTTACATTTTTAATTTGACTTTAACAGTGCAGCAGTAACAGAAATAAAAAAACAGACAGAAAAATAGGGATAGATGAACAATTTATTTTTTCTTTTAAATTTTTTTGTTTTCATTTTTAGGGTTTAACAGAGGGTAAAAGAGAAAGATAAAAGAAAATATCTGGGTTGGAGGGCTATGGTCTGGTGACAGAGACTGCACTGCCACTTTGCAGTTTGACCAAACCCTTCAGAATGGTTTGCTGATGTTGTAGCACCACCTCTAACAGCCCCTTTATTCCCACAACTTGCCAGCAGAGCTTCCCTACCTCCTCGAGCTGTTGTACTTTCACACAGGTGGATGTGGGAGGAGGATCTAAAGTCAGTCTCTCAGGTTCCCCCTGCAGCACCCAAGTCCACCTGCAGGTCTTTCTCCCAGTCCCTTCCATCTTCCCTCCTGCATACCAAATTTCTTTCTGTTGCCCAGCAGAGAAGAACCAGTATGGGTGGCATGATCTCCACCCTCTCACCAACTTTATTTCTCAAATGCTCCTCCCTCCTTGTGGTGCCTCCCTCAAGATATGTGTGTGTGTGTGTGTGTGTGTGTGTGTGTGCTTCCCACCTGTCCCCAAATGGCGCACCCATTTCTCATGCCGAACAGTGTGGCATAGTTTGCAGGTGACCATACTGTTGTCGGTGGGGTCAATATCAAAAAGTCCCAGACAAGGGACTTCAGCTGCTGCCAATGAGAGGAGGACCAAGATGGCCCTGGCTGCATCTCCTTCTCCTCATGGTGCAGAGGCATTGGTGGTGGTGGTACAACAGCTGGCTGGGCAGGAGTTTCCTTAGCTGTTGGTAGTGGTGGGCCCTTGACTCATCTTGTTGCTGAGGATGCTGCAATGCGGGGTGGTGGGTGCTGCTGCTGCTGTCTCCTCCTACTGCCAGTGCCATGGGACAGGCCCTCTTGATGTAAAAAGCATAGAGTCTTCCATCTGCTGACTGCACCCCCCTTCCTGACCACTCACACTCATTTTAACCCCATCCCAAAAAAAAAGAACACAGAGTAAAATTACAGAGTAAAAAAAATCCTAAAAGAGATACAAAAATAGCACAAATTAAAGTGTTCAATATAAAGAAAATAACAGCTAAAGAACAACTAAGCAAAGACTTACAATCTGTACAGTAAAAATAAAGAACAAGCAAAATAAAGCTGAAAAAAATGTTTTTTTGGAGGGGCTAGGTTTTACTATGAAAAGAGCAGATCTGTTCCCTTCCACTGACTAGCTCAGACTGCAAGGTGAAATTTAGGATGAATCAGTACATAGAACAGCAGCACATGACCTGCAGGATTTGTTTCCATATGACCTCCAGCACCTGTTTACCACCAGTAGCCTCATTTTGGAACAGACTTCACCTGATTGTCTTAATGGCAAAGTTACTGGCAAAATTAATAGGTGGATTTGCAAGCTGATGGAAAAAAACTGCGGATTGCTCCACAGAGGCAAAATCAGTAACTTCGCCGGACTTTTACCAGTGAATTAAAACTTCACAACATCTCTAATCCTGATGTGTAGTTGTGTACTCATATTTGTAAATAGGTTAGAGTTCTACTAAGTTCAGACACACACCCAGTATAACCCTAACCATTTACTCTTCCACAGACCACAGCTGGACTTCTGCAAGTGTTTCTTCATAGTCTGACTAGGCCCTCTTTAGCTTTGATTTGTGCATTTACCAGTCAGTTTATACTGGATTAGCTGGAACAATTTGTCAAGTACAGTTTCACCATTTCCTATCGTTTATACACCGCATGTCTGTGGTATTCTTACTTGTCCCTATATTTGATCTGCATCCAGACAATGCATATGACTTTGCTGGTATTTCTGTAGGTTGAGAAATGCTTAATAAAAAAATGAACAACAAAAAAAATTACAATTTCAAGAGAACATGTAATATTGTTTCTTAATGGGGTGTGTCAGTACCACACATCATGGTAATACAACTCTTCAAACTGCAATGCACTGTCTGGCAGTACGAAACTATTGTCTGCATAGCAGAGCAGTGGTTTATTAAAATTAAAACTACAAGAGCAGAGTTAAAGCTCTTCTAATAACACAGAATAAAGATTACTATCCATGCATGCTATCATACAACTGTTCAAGTAATTTGTGTTCATAAGGGTATCATTGTAAATAAGCATGTGGCCCAAGTGGCTGTAACATCTCCTGTTTTATTATTACAAGCACACATGTCATTATCATTATTATTATTAAGATATTGGCTGCTTTGTGTTGGTATTTTACAATATCTATCTTTTCACCTTAAGAGCAAAGTCTTCTGGATGGTAGCACTATGGTGGAAAATCAGTGTTCAGTATTTCAGATTCAGAATCTGAAATAGCTAGGTAGATAGAGGCAGAGAAAACATGAGAAAGACTGTTGTATACATGCCATGTTTTAACCACGGATACTGTATGATGACCACATCATATCTTCCAATTTACTGTATCACTATTCATTACTTCATATATCTATTCCTTGGTGTAATATGAAATAAGGAAAATGAAATAAAAGTGGTTACTATTAAATACCAAATTTATTCCACTGATTAGCTTGTGACATTTCAGTCTATAGTGGTAATTTGAAAACTGACAGATTTAACAGTGTCTCTTAATGAGTCCAGCAATAGGGGCTGCACACTCACCTCAGGAAATGCTGCAAACAAAAGAGAATTTATGTCAGGAAATTCTCAACAATTAGCCTCACACTGAGGTGAACAAGAGCTTCCACACTTTGGTAACTTTTTCACTTACGGGCACCAGTGAGGAAGGGGAGACAGGTGATGTTTTTTTTCCTGTTAAAAAGTCATTTTGTTACCAGTGAGATTGTTGTGTGATTTACACAGTCAGGACAACAACTTAAATTCCGACTTAGTCATCCCACAGTCTGGGAAATAATGTTCAAGAGTCGGAGCTAATGACTGTGTTTTCTCATTTCACACAGAAGCTCACAGCCGCACATCTAATAGTTTTCGTAAGTGATAATAAGTGCCTCTTGTTAATGGCTGTGAATTCTATTTCCTAACTCAAGGCCATGAACATCAAGCAGGGCAACAAATGCTGCCATATCCGTAAGAGGCCGTGTATAAGCTACAAATTCCAGGCATTTATTTTCTTGACAGTTTATTTCATGAGTTTACAGAGGATCAGTTTTGCATAACTGAGTACTATTTATAGCAACAAATGTGAAATAAATAAAACAGAGTTCAAAGAGGCAAGGCAAATAGAAGAAGGAATTGATGCATACCCAAGTAAGCAGTAGTTCATAGCATGGTGTCTGTTGTGGTCAATTAATGCATGGTCTTACTGCATTAATTCAGCACAATGAACACCCTGTAGGTGGCTATTCTATTCATGAAATAAGTTCCTATATTTAATGGTAAAGAACAGGAAAGAAAACAGAATTAAATCAGAATAATATAAGGCTAAAAATAGATACAAAGTAAAATTCCATTAAGGGATTCCATCACAGCTCAAAATAACTGGCTGCCTACCTATTTTAGATAGTTGATTTTCTCCTGAACAGGTGTTTACCCATCCTCATCTGCACTTGGAAAGACAGCTGATTCTGATGCAGTTGGTACAAGGACCCAGTAGAGAACAGCTTACTTGAGTGCTTGAGGTTGAGTATTGATGGACGTGATAATGTTACACTGTATGATGTGTGATGCTCATCTGTCAAATCCAACCTCATGCATGTGATGCACTCTCTGTGCTAACTTTTCACAGGCCCGCCATGACCAAGAACATTTGTTCCACATCATTGTACATGCACTGTTGTTAGTTCTGCACACTTCTGCAGCATACATCAATGTGCATCCAGCAGTGTGAGATGCAACAAACTAAGTCAAGCACTCAGCTGAAAAACTTACTGCCTGCCTGCCCGTTTTAAAGGCAAAAACACAAGGAACACAAACATTTGTTCGTGATGGCTGGTGCTGATTAATCAAACCAAACAGAGGAAGCATGAAAAGTCCTACACATGAGAGAGCGGGACCTGTACTCACTGGAGACCAGAAGGGAGAGGGATGACATGATTGAAACATTCAAGTTCATGATAGGGATAAACAGGACAGAGGAAGGGAGCCTATTCAAGAGGAAATGCACAGATAGAACTAGGGGCCACAGTCTGAGGTTAGAGGGGGAAGAGTCAGGGGTAGTTTAAGAGCACATTACTTCACTGAAAGGGTGGTGGATTCCTGAAACAGACTGCCAGAGGAAGTGGTGGGAGCTGAAGTAGTAGGGAGATTCGAGAGGACATGGGTGCAGGTTTACAGTATTAGCTGGGGAAAACAGGGGTAGGACAGGGAGGGATGGGAATGTAAATAAGGGAGAAAGGGCAGACTTGATGGGCCACTGGTGTCCTTTTCTGCCAACAGCATTCTATGATTCTATGAAGATAAACAAGTTATAGCAGGTAAAAAAACAAAAGGAGTAGCTGCAGATAAAAGTTCACCAATTCTCAAGCATTTGTATGTGGCTCTGGTCCCAGCCCCTGATGAAAAACAATGCTATGGATGCAAATCACTGGGAAGCACCAAGTTTTCCCTTCAGCGAAAATGCCAACCTCCCCCACAGTGACAGCCCAATACCGACGCAGGTATTGTGCTGCCTCTGGACTCATTGTTTTCTGTGGGGGGGCTGCACCCCCTGAACCCACCGGACTCTAAGATTCCAAATCCAGGTTGGAGCTGGTCCGGGGAGAGGGCGGAACACTGGGAGAAGGCGAAACAAGGAAAATGGACCATTACCACGAATGTTGCCGTAATGGTCCTTTTCCTTATTTCGTCGTTGGGGTGTCGATGAAAAGGGGTGCTACAAAATCACTGGAGTTCCATGCCACACTCTCTCAAATCTGTATTCACCTTTGAGAATTATTAATTTTTTTATTCGGCAGCTACTGCATTTATGGAATTGTGCTACTTTTACCTTGTTTATCTTGAGCCTCTCTCTCTGTGCAACTTTTTTGTACTTTCTCCATTTTAAACATGGTAGGCAGTAGCAGCAGTACTGCTATGGCAGGTAAATTGATTACCAGTGGCCCCTGTGAGGGTTAACATGAGGAGAGGAGGAGAGGAGAGGAGAGAGAGGAGAGGAGAGAGAGGAACTCAAAGCCCTTTAGCAGGCAGGGTAGGGGGTTAATTATAGGCAGCACATTTAAGTTGGAAGCCTTATAAAAATTAGTGTTCAATTTAAAGGCGCAGCCAGCAGGACAAATTAATTAATAGCCCCGGAGCAAGAGAGGGCTGAGCAGACAGTTTGGGTCCATTCTTTCTTTGGGGCACCAGTTCTCAACCCCATTTAGGGCACCAGACCATCCAGTCAGGGACAGAAGTGGGCAAAAGGTTGCGAACTGCACTTTAGTGGAACTTCTGTAAATTTTCACAACTTTCACAGAATTCTCCAAACTTCCACCTGTGGTGGATCAGAAATCTTCTGCGTGTTTTTGGTAAATTTTCACCATGTTCTAATTAGAATGATGTGTTCAGTCCCCCCCACCTGAAGCCCTGCCTGAAACAGCAATGAGATTCCCTTGTGGCTAGTGGTGCCTCCCCCCAACCCGATCACTCATCCCATAAAAAATACTTCTCTCTGTTCCCTGATGGCTAGCGGTCCCTCCCACCACCCTTTCACTCACCCAATAAAATACTTTCCTGGTGGCCAGCAGTCCTCCCCCACCCAATGACTCACCCTATAAAAAAAATCACTTCCCTGGTGGCTAGCGGTCCTTTTCCCCACCCGATCACCCACACAATGCCTCCAGTGTAACCCCCCATTCCGATCCCCATATAGTAATTATATAAACATTTTCTTCCTGGTGGTCTAGTGAACCTCTCCTCCCCGTCCCCAGTCTCCAGTATGTGAAGTTATTCCCTGGTGGTCTAGTGGAACTCACACCCCCCCCACTCTGACAGGTAGTGTCCCACTACCCCACTCCTCCCCATCCCAAACCTGAGCCAGCGACAGGCACAGCCCTCATCTCACCACCACTGCCAGCTGCTGACTGAGCTGTCACTGAGCATATACTGTACAGAGTACACACTCATTGATTGACAGCTCAGTGTAAGCTTTCAGTCGGTGGACTCATACTGTATACAGTACGCCTTCAGTGACAGTTCAGTTGATGGCAGGCCATGGTGTTGAGAGAAGGACTGTGCTGGTCACCCGCCAGGGTTCAGAATGGAGGGTGTGGGGTGGTGGACTCACCTGAGATGGGGAGGGTCCACTAGACCACCAAGGAAGAACCTCATACTGGGATCGAGATTGTTAGTGGACAGGTTCACTAGACCATGAGGGAAAAACTAGTTATATAATTATTATACTGGGGATAAGGATGGGGGGTTACACTGGACACATTGGCTAGGCGATCGAGTTGGGGGAGGCACCACGAACCACCTGGGAAGTATTTTTTTTATGGAGTGAGTGATTAGGTGGGGGGAGGGACCACTAGCCACCAGGTAATTGTATTGCTATTTTGGGCAGGGCTTTGTGGGGAGCACTGGAAACCAGGGAATACGTTTTAATTATGTTTGATATGGGTGGTGATTGGTGGTCGGTGATGGCACTAGACACCAGGAAAATATTAAAGTCTTACTTTCGTGGAACTTCAGCTGGCAGAATATTTTTTTCATACACCTCTAGTCAGGGGTAAGTGTGCACTAGTTAATAAACTCATCTCCATCCTGTCTGGAAGCACCAGTTTATAAAAATTATCACTGCTGTCAGGGGGTAGCAGATACCAAGCTCAACTCAGGACACATGTCCATCCAGTCAAGGGGCACCAGTTAATAAGTCATATGCATGGCACTGATCCATTGTGCTAGGGAATCAGTTAATAAGCACTATCAGGATACTACAGACTGCCTCCAGTAAGGGCACCAGTTTGAAAGCCCTATCAGGTTACCAGGCCATGTACAGTCAGGGGACACCAGTTACAAAGCCCTACCAAAGGCACAAGTCTGTACAGTCTGTGTCACCAGCTAATAAGTTCTACTCAGGTACATGTTGTTAGTCAGTACTAGATCTAGGATAGCCCTGTCTCTTGTGGGGTTGCTGTACCAGTTGTTTGAGGCCCTCCCCTGCAGGGAATCCACTATGAGCTAGTTCTGGCAGATGTTCCTGCTGGTATTGACCAATCTGTATCTGGCATGTTGAAGTCTCCCATTATCAGAACCTCCCTTTAGCTGTCATGTTTTGTATATCTTCTAACAGTAATGTGTCTATGTCCTCCCTCTGGTCTGGGGCCTGTAGATAACCCCAGTTCTTATGGCTGTCCCATTTCCTGTTTCCAGGGTGACCCACAGTTCTTCTGGCTCCTTATGTGTATTCTGAATTTCTGTAGCTTTGATATTTTCATTAACATACAGGGCCTCCTCCTCCCCTTTTTGCAGCTCGGTCTCTTCTGAACAATACATAGCCAGGTACTGAAGTCTCCCAAGTGTGGTTACTGGTAAACCATGTCTCACTAATTGCTACTATGTCCAGTTTAGCCTCTGACATTATTGCCTGCAGGTCTGGGATCTTATTTCCCAGGCTGTGAGCATTTGTACATGATTTTCCATTGGCCAGATTTTGGTGTGTTAGTTGTTGGGTGAAGTTTGGCATTACCCTGTGCATCGTATGGGAGACAAACCTTTTTCTTACCTGGTGATGCAAATGAGCGGCAAACCGCTGAATTCCTGTTTGACCACTAGCTGAGGGGAGAGGTGTTCTTCCCATTCGACGTGTATGGGTGCTGCACCCCTCTCCCCATTGCTAGTTTAAATATTCTGCAAAGACGTCAAACTTCTGCCCCAATGCACTGGCTCCCTGTTTAGTCAGATGCAGTCCATCAAATTTAAAGAATTTCGCTCCCAGAACTGTTGCCAGTTCCTACAAATCTGTGTCCTTTTTAATTGTGCCAGAACCTTCTCTAAAGTAGCCAAGTGTTGTGAAGACATAGCCTACAGAGCAAGGGGCTGACAGTGCTCAGTTTGAACATTCCCATCCACGCAGAGGCACCCCTCACGACTAGCAGAAGCTCCAAAGTTAGTGCTGAAAGTACAGAGACTGTGGCTGTTCCCCCCAGAAAGACTGGCCGAGCTGTCAAGCCAGTATTGTGCTTCAGTTATGATTCACCTGGGAGGCCAGTGGATTTGCCTCTCAATGTGGTTCATAAAGGTGTTTATATTTCTCAGAGCTCACTACCCAAACTGAGCTTAATGGCCAATTCCAGGTCAATTGTTCTTCTTTCTCAGTATGGTGCCCCTGCCCCATCTAGCCCCAAGTTAGCTGATATGGAAGGACCCCATCCTACATTCTTTAATGTACAGGAGTTATAACATGAAACAGTATTGTGATGTCACAAGTATGTTAATCATAGTGGAATCAGTATTACCTGTATGAAATATGTATAAGTATTGTCCTTATGGATATAGTATCATGAAATGTAGTGAACATGTATAGTAAAGTAATAAGTTTATGTTAACTGATGCATGATGGTACAGACTTGATGCAGACGCCAAGTTTTCTCCAGGCAGGGAAGGGTGTAACCCCCCTACAAATGGGAGTTCCCAAAAAGTCTTCCTTGAGCTTGCCTAAATGCTCACTGCCAGGCTGGTGTCCTGCATTTTAGCAGTTTAAAGGGTACCTAAACAACAGTTTTTAAAACTGCAAACTCAAAATCTGGCTTCATATCGAGGTAAAGTAAAAGCTGCAGTTACATTTATGCTAAAACTGCATTTATGTAAATAACATAAATGCAGTTTCACAGCTTTTAAAAAAATGTAAACAGCAGCCTTCCACTTTCAAAAAACAGCCTTGGCTTCTCCCTAAGAAGTCTGCCAAGTGTGTTAAGTGATGAGTCATGGTGACATCATCAGAGCCAGAGCTAGAGATCCACATACAGATCTATAGTGCTAACTAGTTCTTCTTTCCCTCTTTATTTTGAATTGTTGTACCAGAATGATCAACACCATGTATTATCTCATGGATTATTTTGATCAGTACACATGTTAGGCTATGATTTTGTTCATTTTGTTTACTTTAACTTACAGAAAATGTTTTCCAGTCCAGCTGACTTTTTCTTTGGTAAACTGCATTACAGTACAACACTTCAAACACCTGATGATCTAGTGGTTATATGATACACTGAATTTTGTTTTTTGTTAACCAGGAGAGATACACTAAGCTGAAAACTTGTTTACAGGTGTGGCCTGGGAGCACAAGGAAGTTTAGTGCCTTGCTCAGGGTCACACAGCAAAGTACCGGTGTTGTTCACTTCCAAAGCCCATGCTCTCCAGTTGATCCACAAATAAGGCTTTCTTTTTACATGTGAACATCCTGCACCTAGCCTGCCTTCTGTTGAATACCCCACCATCCATACCCTGTCCTTAGTACTGCCTGGGACCGCATATGAGCGCGGTCTCATGAAGAGAATTATTACACCTCAGATTGTAATCTTGTACCTCAGAGAGCTGTGCACACCTATACTGATATGCATCATCAGCTAGCACTGTTAAAATGCCTCCCAAATCATTCTCCAGTCCACATTCTCAATGCTTGACTTCTGCTCCCATAGTAAACAATGAGTGGATCACCACCCTTCTGCACAGTGAAGGTAGTATGTACAGTTCCCGGTTGTGTTTTTTTCCCACCTCATTAACCAACAACTAGGTCTTCCTGGAAGGCCAAGCAATAAGCATCATGACCCACCAGAAAAACTGCTGTTCATGCCCTCATAAGGGCTGCACTTACAATGGATAACAATATTATTAGCAGGAGAGGCATGCCAATACCTTGAGCAGATCCACCTGACTTCCAGTGTCAGTCTACTTCTTTACCTGTGATCTGTAGAACCCTGCAGGACAGTTACCAGTAATTCTTCTCCAGTACTTTTCTGTGCTCTACTCCACAACGTGAGTTGGCTGGCTACCACCCTTCCAAAGCTTGAATGAGCGATACATAACTCCCTCAATACTGTCCTAACAAATGTCAACATCCCCCCCACCCAAGGGTATTCTCCTACACTGAATTCAAGTAACAGTTTAGGTGCAGCCCTGCCACTCTGAGTATTTGTCATCACTGGCTACTGTCATCCACAGTCAGGTAGTGATCACGATGCTGACAGACCCACATTTCAGATCTCCCAGTGATCTGCTCAGCGTCCTCCTTCATGTCTTCAACTAACCTGAATATAGCTGTACCCTGCTGGAATGGCCTCTTCAGTCCCTCTCTGGCATTCATTCTTCTCACCTGCTCCCCACACCAAAAACTAGTGAGTTCACTACCCTTCTGCATCATGAATGGGTTTAGTACAGTCTCCCGTGTTATATTTACATGTTAATAATAAACATGATCTTCTGGTAAGCCAGGCTGATAGCAGCATGGCACAAGTGGAAAAATAGGCTTTCCTATCCATATAAGATCTAAGCCACCTATGATTAGGCACCATTAAATGATGTGTATAATGCTGTGCACACCCATCATTTAATAGTGACTAATCAAAGGTAGACTAGATCTTTTAAGGATAGGAAAACCCATCATACCCCTTGTTCCCTGCTGCTATGAGCCTAACTTACTGGAAATATATGTTTATATTTGACATGTCAAAATAAAATGGGGACTGTACTGCTTGCATTCATGATGCAGAAGGGTGATGAGCTCACCAGTTTTCAGTGTGATGAGGAATAGTGAAGAATGAATACCAGGGGGGGACTGAGAAGGCCACTCTTCCAAGGCGCTGCTATATTCAGGGAAGGGGGAAGACAGAAGAAGAGAAATATGAGCAGATTACTGTGAGAAATAAGATGTGGCGCTGCCAGCAACTTGATCACTACCTGGCCCCGTTGTCCTGGCCAACATTCCCCCTTCCCATAAAACCAGTTCATGCAATTGTCCAAGGCTGTGTGTGGATATTAATGTATGAAATGGCTGCCACTACACATTCAGTCACTTCACTACCAGTCTAGTATTGCTTGTAATATGCTTGTGTATGAAAACCACTATATAAATGCTGATTCTTATTATTACTATTTCCCATGGAAAAAGAAGACAAGACAAGCATATATTTGAGTTTCAAGAAAGTATGAACTGTAACATTGGACTGCACAAGAACTTTGCTACAAAAAAGTGGTGGCTTTAGGGGGTTGTGAAGGGTGTGGCTGCAACCCCCACATAGTAATGTACTTGCTGCTGCTGCTGCATTTCACTTTGTTGAAGAAGTCTGATTTATTGATTGTACAAATGTTTGCATTCAAACTATGGATTACATTTGTCGGTTCTGTCAAAAGCGAGACGAAAGAATAATAGCAGAAAGTATAAAGGTTTAATAAAATGTTAAAAGGTGTTTATTAAGCATGCACACCACCCCAGCACCCCAATGTAGCATCCTGGATCCACCATAATCACTAGACCACCAGGTTATTCAAGATTTGTACTGCACTGTGGTTCGCACAGAGAAAGTCAGTTGATTAAAACACATTTTCAGCATGTTAAAGTAAACAAAATGAACAGAACCATAGCCTAACATGTGCATTATACAAAATAATGCACATGGTTTTGACCATTTGGGTGAAACAATTCTATACAAAGGGGAAAAAAGAACTAGTTAGCACTATAGAGAGCCATACATCTCTCTGACTTTGACTCCATTGATGTCATCACATAACACATTTGGCGGCCATTTTAGGAAGCAGGTAAGACAGTTTTTTTTGAAATTGGAAGGCTGATTTTACAATTTTCAAATGCTCTGGAACCACATTTAGGTAAATTATGTAAATGTAGTTTTAGCATTAATGAATACAGCAGCCTTTCCTTTAGTCGCCTATGGAGTCAGATTTTTGAATAGTTTGTTGTCAAAATGCTGTTTAGGTATTCTTTAAATGTGATAACCAGAGAGTGCCTCTATAGCCTCTGTGTACTGTCTCTTTAAGAGCTGCCTGGATTGCAGTCATAATTAATCTGAGAAGGAGTTCTGTTAGAAGATGTACTTGTTTGCTGATCATTTGTTAGAGTAGTAATAATATTGCAGTTTGTTCTAACCTTCCTTCTTTGCAGCATGGACAGTTCTGTTTGTTTCCATTATCTTGGTCCTGGACTGCAGAATGGGCCAGTCAGTACATTTGGGACTCTAAAATGGAGACTGCCTACAAGGGCTTGTGGGGCCAAAACTTGTAGGAATTGTAGTTTTGGGCTTTTGGTGCCTAAAATAACCTGGAGGGGGAACCCTTGTTGTGACTGACAGATAGATCAGCCAACTGAACCTTTTGGATCCTGAGGAAAGTTCCACACTGCTTGCAGTTTCAGTTAGATCTGAGTTGGGAAGTGAAGAAGTAACAGCTCGCGATAGTTCAAGCAGCAATCCATAGTGGATTTGCGTGGGAGAACTGTGGAAAGGCCTGAGACTGAGTTTGACCTGCATGCCTGCCTGCTGTCCCTGAGAGGGAACGTGTGCTTTTTTTGGACTGAATCCGAATTTGGAGAGCGAATTAAGCCACTGAATTGTGACCAGGCTTTAACCTGAAGAAGACTGAAGATTTGCTGAATGGGATCGGCCTGTCAGGAATCCCAGCTACCTCTGAACTCCCAGATTGTGCAGATGTGTATGTGCTGTGTGCTTATAGTGGGTCATGATTTGGTTCCCCACTGTGTGTCTGAACTGTGTTTTGCTTGCTGGAGGCTGTATCCAGCTCCACGGACTGAAACCATATCCATTTCCATTTGCCCGGGCCCTGCTACACTGGCCCAGCCAGAATACTTGCTACGCAGAGAAAGTCATCGACGAGAGACCGGCCTGGGGATCAGCCCCCTGCTCAATGCCTTGAACAGGAACAACGCCTTAGTGATTCATGTGGGCCCTACTTCTCTGGCACTCCATCTCAACAGCCTGCAGTCTTGATTTCATCCTGCTCGTGTCCAGTATTGGGTATCGTAAGTAAACATCAGGGTAGCTCCCTGCAACAACAGCTAAATCTAAAAGTGCTGTCATCTGATTGTCTTGTTGCCTTTTCTTTCACAAACTGAGCCCTCCGACTCCGGATTACAAATAGCGTGTGTTGTGCATGTTGCTTTCTTCCATCACAGGGCCCCAACCAGCTGCAACGTTCCTGGCTAGCCCACCATTTTCCTACCTGGGTACCCAGAGTGCGTGACTGTGTAGGGACTCTGAACTGCATGCAAAACTGTCTGATTAATATAGCTTTTAAGCAAATCAACCCTGATTATGCCCCTCCCTTGTTCAAGTCCTCTGAATAAATCAGATTTAACTTTGTTTGCATTTAACCTGACTGTGGCTCCAGTTTGTGCCAAAAGTATTGTACTGTTGCTATTTGCTGTGCTTAACCTTGTTTTACGGGGGGGTTCCCAGGGTCAAGCTAGAGGAACCATCCCTGGTGGTAAGTGAAAACAGTGTGGGTAATTGCTTGGTGAATAAGGGTCATTGTGAAAGTAATTATTGTATATTGTTCAGGCCACTAGAAGGCTAGAAGCCCAGAGGGCTTTGCCCAGGTTAGCTTGACCATTAACAACCCTGACCTCTGGGTGGAGGCAGCCGTTTCATTACCTAGGCCCCTTAACCTGCTACTAGCCAAGCAGGCAGCGGTAGTAGCCCTTGGGATAGCACCACCTAGGGGTTACACATGAAACAATGATTTGACTTACCAGACTTTCATACATTTCAATATCTGCAAATAAAACATTTCTTAGCAAGCAGGTTGGGGAATGGTTACAAACTGCAGGAGCCTTCTGGTGTTGCAAGAATATTAGATAATGCAGCGGACTCGTCACTCTGATACATATACAAATGTAATGAATTCAGTGACCGTCTCTAGAGAACATAATAAAGTAAAATGGGAGGTAGAACTAGGTGTGTAAATACCCCAGAGGACTGGGAGGATTTGCCGAAGGATAACTGGTATAAACCTATGCAGAGCAAGCGTAAACTAATCCAGTACGTGTCTCTATAGAACCATGTTACACACCAGCAAGGTTAAAAATGTTCTCATATATTTATGATGGAAAAAGTTCAAGCTGCTCTCAAAACAATGCACGCATGACCCATATGATGTACACCTGCACAAAACTGGCTCAGTACTGGGGAGCCATAAAGCAGAAACTTAGAAATATCACTGGTCTGCACATAACACTTTACACAGGTCCTGTTATACGACTGTGGGGGTTGTTTAACCAGGAAAGGCATACTAAGTCGAAGATTGTTTCCAGGTGCAACCTGAGAGCAGAAGGAAGTTGAGTGACTTTCTCAGGGTCACACAGTATGCAACTTGCAAGTGGGGCTGTTGGATTGAAATCATGGTCTCTAGGATTGCAGCTCAGAGCCCTAAACCACTTATACTATACTGCCTTCTGGATAGAGAAAGAAGAGGTACCCTAACAAAACAAATACAGCTTCTTTCCTCAGCCCTCATACTGTAGTTGCTAAATGTGGCATCCTCTAAAGCTGGAAAAGCTCTGACCCTCTCTCAGAAGTAGCTTGGCTGAGAGCCCAACACAGTACAATAACATGGAAAGAATTATATATAGAAACAGGGACAGAATGAACATCTTTGATAGCATCTGGTCAGATTTTGAGGAATATGTGAAAATACCCCCCCACACACACACACACACACTGGCCCAGGAGGCTCTGAAACACCCTAAACCTCCTGAATAGGTGCAGTAAACTGTAAACTGAAATTAATCGTATTTTGCTATTTAAAGAAATCAGCACAGCCTAATGAAATATGGACAAGGAAATTAATATAATCAAGTCTATAACTTGCTCCGTCCATTGTTTGGTTGTTGAATTTTTTTAAGTTTATGAACTGCTTGTCTTACTGTCAAAACAAAATTATTGTAATGAATTGTATGACATACAAAAGGGTACACATGTTAAATCTGGAACATTTAACAAAATATATTTGGAATAAAAAAAAAAAACAAAGTTATGAGTTGGTCCTGTATGATGGAGAGGCACAATAAATAAGTGTAGACGGTTTCACAAAAAGCTAAAATAAATACTGATATCAATCATACATTAAACAACTGAGTGTCAGGGGCAAGATCAGGATGATGGCAGTATAGCCTAGAGGTTAGAGTAACGAGCTATGAATGGGTTTGATTCCCACAACCTTCACCTGCATACTCTGCAAGTCATTTATACCCGTGCTCCCAGGTTGCCCCTGAAAACAGACACATGTGCCTAGTGTACTAATTTAGCGAAATAAAAAATGGGCACATCATAGAGATTATGTAGCAAATAATACAGGTTAAGACAGTGTGCCGTTTGTATTTGTAGCACATCCGTCACATTTAACATCGACACAATTAGTGGTGACAATTGCACTTCTCAAATCATGCTGCTCCACTTCCTGTTCACATCACTTTCGAACAGGACTGCAGGCAGCCAGAGCTGCTTATATACCTTTGACTTTTATGCAGCTCAGCAAGGCAGAGCTCAACTAGCTGTGGCCCTCTAAACAAGGATTCATACAGTCATGGATTCTCAGATATTTCTGGACCATAAGAAATGGTCAGGATCTGTGCACTGATATGCCAGATTACAATTTTGCTCAGTCTTTTTTGAGTTATTGGAGAATGGCTGTTTAGTCTCACAGGATGACATCTGAGTTCAAAGGTTTGCAGGCTTGATCAAAAGAAGTTCTTGCTCTGACCCCTAAAGGTCACAGTCGTCCAAGACCAGCTGTGGCCACTGCTACGTGCACAGGCCTTTATAGACCCACTCTGTCAGCTGGGGTGAGGCAGGGATTTCAATAAACTGCCATTTCTTAAATTTCTTTAATTACAATATTTCTGACACCCACCCTGCGTAATTTTGTTGCCAGCATCACCCAGGCAGTAAAATGTGGAAAAGAAGCTGTGTCCAGCGCTGGTATCATGGCAGGGCACAGCTGGGCTTGGCTCCACAACTATGAAGTGAGCCCACTAACTCATGCAGCACTACTGTTTACTTACAATGGGAGAGGTGGGTCTCAGTGTAAAAGATGACAGGAAGGGCTGACCAGCTAGCACAGCAGTAGGGCTACCAGCTGCGATCCAGATAACCCAGGTTCACATCCTAAACCTGGGACATTTAGCTGTGCCGGCATTCATCTTGGACAATTCCTGCCTCAGGGAAGGAGAGCGCCCCCTTCTATTACATTTCTGCCCTGATGCCCAGTGGGAAAGGGAGTTGTAAAAGAAGGAACAGGGGGTCCCTTAAAGAGCAGCCTACTTTGCTGTGCAGCGGTTTGCTTGGTATGCGATATGAATTATGATAGTATCACATGAAAAGCAGGCCAGCAGGGGAATTCCAAAGAGGAGTTGGGCTCATCCATCATTGGATGGCTCTACTGAAGAACACAGATCACCCCATAGGAAATGCCCTGTGGCAAGGTCAGGGTGGGGTAACAAGGTGTAAATGAAGTAAGGGCTCGAAAGGACCCCTTGGACTGCCTCTCAATGACTCCTCCCACGGTCTCCCATTCAGTTTGAAAGGTGCTGCCACCCACCTGGATGAAACACTCTTCGTCAGTTTCTGCTAGTAATATCTTGCAGTATTCTGCTGGAACACAACGTAATCCAATGGCACTTAGTCCAGTTTGTCTTACAGGAAACCATAATATCTTTATCACAGAGGCTTTTCTTGGTGGGAGTCACTGCAGTATGTCTTCAGAGTTCTACCTCCACCACTGAGGTCCTGCTTTGGGGGTTGTATAAGTCACAGATAACTGGTTCTAGAGGCTACTGTTAGTGAGCAAAGGCAGGAAAGGTGTCAGCCACCAGGGGTTCCAAAGGCAGGAAAAGGATACTGATGGAGAAAAAGCAGTGTCTCAGTTCAGGCTCAGTGGTGCTGAAAGAGAAAGTTAAAAGATGATACAAAGCCATTTCAAACTCAGTTTCCTTTAAAGTACCAACTACACTTCCTGGGCATTCTATGAGATTAATGTGATTGTTCGGTGCTTCTCATTATCAGCCGGGGGTAGATTTGCATTGTAGAATGCTCAAGAGGCAAAAGAACAGTCAGCAGTAAACAAAGACAAGTGACAGAGACAGAGACTATAAATAAGACTCAGTGGCAGCAAAAAAGTAAGAAATGTAAGTCAACAAAACAAACCTCTGTAGCATATCAGAAGAGTAGATCCCAGTTATCCCAGGGAAAGGACAAAAAAAGAGGGTGTTAATGTTATTCCCTTATCGTATTTACTCAACATAGTGTTTTTTTTTCCAAATTTTCAGCTTCAATGGAATAGAAGGGAGGCTCATTCCTTTCCAGTCATTGCATTTTTACTTTTAGTTTACAAATCTTTCCAACCTTCACTCGGTTCACAAGAGTATCAATCTTTTGAGCAAGCACTATCAAATACAGTATATACTCTGCTTATTTCCAATGGAGTGTTCTGCCCACTCAGCAGTTCTGTTGGATGTCCTGTAGTGCAGAATTATCTGTCTGGGGTAGGTGCATACTTCTCAACTGTCCCTGATTTTCAGGGATGTCCCTGATTTGGCCTCAACATTTTCCTCTGTCCCTCGTAAAATTTGTGTTTTTGTGACAGAACAGTGAGGATTAAAAGCACAAAATAATGTCAAACATTAAAGTTGCAGACTTGTTCTTCTGCAGAAAATGCATCTTGTTACAAATCCCTTTATTCTATCTGCTTTTTAACTGAATAGTACCAGTTTTTAAGATGTGTCCCTGATTTGAGGTCTTTGTCCCTGATTTTTTTAAGCCTTGTCCCTGATTCATGAGGCAAGAGGTTGAGAGGTATGGGTAGGTGGCAGATATATGGTTGTATGAATGCATATGCTGTTTATACCATGGCTTACAAGTTGTTGTTTTTTTTTTTGGGGGTTCATTCTGGGTAATAGCCATCAATTCACCCTGATCTTCCCTACACTAATATTATAATATGACTGTTGTGTTGTTTGAAATAAAAATAAATGTAATACTTATGTATATACAGTACATGTAACCAATCATGGAGCTGTCAGTACTACAAGGCCCTAGGCTATGTAAGGGCAGCCGATTAGGGTTTTATTCCTATAAGGTGGCACAATGGGGCACACATGTGCTATGGGGCTCCATGGAAATCATTTGTATTTTGAAACACTCACTGCCCATGCCTAGCAGTAAAGTGAAACAGCAACTGGGCTTACTAAGGTACTGTAGATGATACAATGCTTCTGTTCCCTCCCAGGTGGAGTAAAGTCGTAGCACAAAGTTTATTTGTGCCTCCTAGATGGGGTGGGGGACCTCAGCAAATAGACTTAAGCTTAATTCAAAGTTCTCTTCCAACTACACTCAGAAACAACCTCCTGTTTATATCTTCTGGGAATTAACATCCCCTGAACAGTAGTGAGCATCTGCCCTGGCACAGGAGGGGACTTCGCACCTGGAATAACCCAGAATCACATGACCCTTGGACGCTACAAGACTCCATCTCCTCCACCCCACTACTTGCATATTCTCCTTTCCCTTTTTCCATTAAAGACCTGCAGTAACACATAAGTACCTGAATCTCCTGGAGATCTCACCTCTGTATCTGGAACAACAGCTGAATACCAATTTTATAATAATCCATACTGTTATTATTCTCAGTAACCACTCAGTTGAGTGACCCAAACCTAGAGAGATAACTTTAAAGTGGCCTCCACCACTTTAGCTCTGGATTTCTACTTGAAACTCAGCATACAGAAAACAAAGCAGGCCCTGTGGTTTCTAGACACCTGCAGCACTGACTAACCCTGCTCCCTTTCCTGAAGGCTCCCCCTTCTCATACCTTCTAAATTAATTACCCAGACATAAATTGGGAAACTAAGAAGGCCACTGCTAATCAAAGTGCAACCTTTTTTGGAAGCGTGTATTGACGTGTATTGATAGTAACTTAATACAACATGTTGATGCACCTACCAGAGATAATAATTTATTACACTTGGCAATTAGTACAGAAGGCATCCATATTACTGAGTGTCATGTAAAGGCACCACTAGGTAACATTGATCATACCAGTGTCACCTTTATAGTGCAAAACAATTATGTCCATCTAAAGGGATGTACGGAAATACATTTACATCAAACCGCAAATGTAGAAAAAATAAATGAAGACATGACAAACATAGAGTGGACTTCAACGTTAAATAACAAAACTGTTGAGGAAAGCTGGTTAATCATAAAAAATACTGTATCATCTACAATAAACAAACATGTAAAACAAGTAAAAATAATCATAAGGGCATACAACATACAGTAAGAAGCTTACTAAGGAAATAATAAAATAATAAAGAAAGAAAAACAAACCATATGGTAAAGCATCAAAGCCTAACACTGAAGAGTACTGGCAGAGTTTCAAACAATTACAAAACTGTGTAAAACAAAATAAATAAAGCAAAACATAACTATGAAAAAAATTAGCAACTACTGCTAATAAATCAAACAGTAAACAGTTCTATGGATATATAAATTCACTTAAAAAATCTAATCCTGAACTCAGCATTTTTCAGGAAAATGATGTCATGAATTCAGATCCAGTACATATGGCAAACGTTTTCAATACTTATTTTTGCTCTCTAATTTTACAACTAATAAAGATGCCAAAGGGCATTCAAATCCAAGTACGCAAATAGAATAGCATATTATCACCACCAAAGAGATTTTTCCAAAAATTGCAACTTTAAAGTCTCATAGTGCTCCGGCTTGGACAATATCACCCACGCCATGTTGCAATTAATGAAAACAAGTATTTCTGAACCACATAAAAAGCTTTCTGAAAATTCGCTGAATATAGGAGTAGTACCAAGCGACTGGAGGAAAGCTAAGGTGACACCTACACACAAAAAAGGAAGTAAACAAAACGAATAGAACTGTAGACCTATAAGTCTAATGTCAGTTACATGCAAAATACTGGAATACATCATTAAAAATAAAATCAAAAACCATTTGGCAAATAAGACCATTTTTGACACAAACCAACATGGATTTATAAAGGGACATTCATGCACAATGAATCTAGTTTGCTTTTACGAACAAGTCAGCAGACAAGGGAGATAACCATGATGTGATGTGATATTACTAGATTACAGAAAGGCGTTCAACACTGTCCTACACTAGGCGGTGAGAGAGAAAGTACACAAATATGACATTGATAACAACATGGATAGAAAACTGGTTACATGATAGAATGCAGCAAGTTACAATTAGAGGGGCACTTGTTAAGTGAAGGTAGGGTCATTAGTGGGGTCCCTCGGGTCCACGCTCGGACCAGTAATATATTGTCTTTTCTCAGCAGACATTGATGACAATATTTGTAATGGTGTCATCAAGTATGCTGATGATGTCAAAATTGGAGGCATATGTAACACTCTAGATCATGGGTCATTCATACAGAGAGACCGTGATACTAGAGTGCTTTGTAACAGCTACTTGTGCAACTGTACAGTACCTCTGCCATTATGGCCAACACCTGGATTGAAATAGGTCTCCTCTCATCCACCCGCTGGTGCCTGACATGCCCAAAATCCCATCATTTATTTATTTTTTTTTTGCAGTGAAATGTTGGCTGGCATCCTTCCTCCTTGTATTCTGCCAACAACTATGATTCCCATGAGTTGCAGTCCACTGTGCCACCAATTTATTCATCTACTCTAGCATGAAGCCCAGCACATTACCTTATGAAGCTGGCCAACAGACAGTGAGCTGCTCCCCAGCTATAGGCTTCACATCATCCTGGTATTACAGATTGGGATATTACCTGCCAGTCTCACCCAGCTGCAGTTCCACATGTGGGTAGGGAGGGGGCCTGTGGTTCATCCTCAGGCTCAAGTGCTAGTTCTTTGAATCTGAGCCACTGAAAACAAAGAAGGGTAATGGCAATTTGATTATTCACCCACCCCAGGTATGTACTTCACCTTAAATGTGATACTAAGATGAAATCAGTTCAGTACAAATACCTGCAGCAAATCAGTGACTTTCATGCAGTGGGTTGACATACTGTATTGTCTGACCAGAATTCCACCTTCCTGTTCTTCAGCTTCCTGCCCTGGACCTCAAGTGTCCCCACAATGGGAAAGAATTCCGAGAAGACCAAGTTCTTGGTTGGTTTATGCCACTTCTACAGCCATCGTTTCGAAACCACCCTTGCAATATATGCCAAACCCACACTTCCGAATGCATCAGTCTAGAATCATATCTCCCAATTGAAATTTATTTATTGAATTTTGTTGACCTGGTAGGTCCCGCTGGGACTAGAAGTCCTTTTCAGGGGTGATCGGGAGGGGGAGGATACAGATGGTAAGCAACTGAAATTGAACCAGATTAAGCTGTTGGTGGTATTTTTAGTAAATGGAGAAATTTGGCCATGACACCGGGAAATCCCTACTCTTTCGATAAGTGCCATGGAATCTTTAACATCCACCTGAACTACCACCAATCCAGGCAGATGGGACCTCGGTTTAACGCTCTCATCTGAAAGACGGCACTCAGAAGTGCAGCACCCTCTCATGCTGCATTACAGCGTCAGTATAGGGATATTAACCCAAGAGCCAGATGTGGAACTGAACCCACAGCCTTCTGATCTCCCGCCCAAGAGGCAAGTGTGCTACCTACTGAGCTACTGACACTGAGAAATTACTGTGGCCAGCTACCTTGCCACAGCAATACAATTGACCAGGAAGTCTCCTCATATCTGAAAGTCTGCTTTTATGTCCCTGGCAACTCTGCTGAAATACAGGACCAATCTTGCCACAGCCATGGCCCTTGCTAGCCTCCTGTAGAAGGGGAAATCATGGAGATGAACTTGCAGGTAGAATTCAGATGCCTGGGCAGTGACTGCAACAGCTTTAGGGTGACCTTCTTTGAGTAACTGACCTTGTACACCTGTTATAATGTCAGCACCTTGTCTGGAGGCAGTGTAGAGACCCCTAATACCAAGTTCAGCTTGATGCTCAGGAAGGTGATCTGAGACTAAAGGTCCTTTGTTTTGACCATTGCTAATGGGACCTCCAATTCACTGTTGCTGCCAGGAATGCTTTCAGTGCCTTGGCACAGGAAGCCTCTCCGCACAGACCCACACACAGGAAATTAGCCAGGTAATGGATGACAGACTTTATTCCAGCCCTGGTGCAGAACACCCAGTTCAGAAATATAACACATTTTTCAAAGACTGAGTGTTGTAGTGAGCAACTTATCAGCATACATCTATGCACAAAACCCTCTCCCTTTACCCACATGCCTAACATGCAGAAGTCATCCTGTTGGATAGGGCTGAGTCAGTTAAGAGTGCTGGGTTAATATCCACTTTTGCCATCAGGGCCCCAGGATCACATGCCTGCACCCAATCCACTGCCATGTCAAAGGATGTGTAGGACACTGCTGGTAGGTCAGGATCCATCCTGGTCATTCACTAAATCCTCTGGGGGGGGATGAGAGCTGACAGATGACCCAGAACTCTCCTGGGATCTTTTTGTTGCCAAACCCAGAGGAGATATCCTCATGTCCCCCAAAGTGGGTCTGGCTAAAGGACCCACAAATCCTGCCTAGCCTTACCTCCTTGTGGACTGTTTTGGTTAACCACGGCTGGCCTCTCCAGGGCCAACTAAAGGTGGCCTGCTTCCCTAGCCACCCTGCAAGATCCTTAAATCATGTAAAAACCCATCTCTTAGTTTGCCTGCCACTGTTCTGTTAGGGTATCTATCCAGTCATGGAATGAGTGCTTGCACTCGCTATACCGTGATATGGGGCACTAGCAAGTGGGCGCCTGCTGAAACGCCGACCCATTTTGGCTAGTGTCCCGATGGCGGGGGTGTGGGGTTGGTGACCGGATGGGGTGGGTTGCAAAAAGATGACAGGATATCGCACTTGGGGGGTGGGTGGAAGCAAGTCTGCCAAACATGGGATGGTAGGGTATGTGAGGGGTGGTGCCATGAGTTTCCAGCGAGCTAGCATCGTGGCGTGGTGGGCTAGGTGCTGGTTTGGGATGGTGGAGATGCAGGGTTCGATACTGGGCACCAGTAGTTTTTGTTGTGTCCCGCCTGAGACAGTGTTTTTTTTTGTAACGAGATGCCCTCCCCCCCAACATGCACCCCCTTGGAGTTAAGAATCCTAATTTAGTTTAGTGCGGGAGGCTATAAAAGAAAAAATATGTTTTTTGTGCCTCGTTTCCTTGCGCCAGGATTCCACATCACCAAAATTGAATTTCAGCAATATGGGGTTATAATAAGGGCATTCGACGTGCCGAATGTGCCCTTATCACATAGAACCCTTGCACTCTAACTGGGGTTGCTACTTTTACCAGAATGGCTTGTGGTGTTTTCATTTCTTGTACCACCCCCTTGTCTCCCATGTTGTTGTTTTTTGTTGGTTTTTTGGCATCATTTTTCTGGTTGCTTGTCCCCACACCCTGAGTAGGTTTGACAAAACTTACAGTTCTGCTACAACTGACAGGATCCTTCCACAAACCCTATCACTCTTTCTTCCCCTTCCCTTTTCCTGTTCCCATTGGCAGGGGACCTCATGACTGGGAGACCATTGTCAGTCTGCAACCTTAATAAGGGTCACATTGGACACATTTGTTTCAGATATAAGAATACCTGCATCCTCCTCCACCTGATGGATGTGTCTACTGCTATTTTTCTCCTGAATGTCTCATTGTATGCAGTAGTGTCATTTTACCAGAATCATAGGCAGCAGTTGCCAAAGCTCATTTCAGTAGAATCATAGGGGCTGTGAAGCTTCTCCATCCACTAAATATTATATAAAAGAAGTGCTAGGTTACCTTATTTTAGGGGTTGCAGTGGACAGACATCATGAGAGTTGCAAAAAATCACAGAGGTCGACTGCAACCCCTAGCAACCCCTAAATGATGCCCCTGATTATTAATCCTCTAAGGGTCAGCTCTACTGTTGCTCATTCACAAACTTGAAATAGCATTTTTATTACGAGTGCTGCTGCTTTATGACATACATCAGTTAAACAGAGAATTCCATGCACCCCTCCCCTTCCCCATAGCAAATCTTTTAAAGATAATACTGGGGGCTATGTACCGCTGGGTGGAAAGTATGTGCCACCCACCGTGTAACTCCGCACCCACAGACAGGTGCGTACAGGCCGGTATGCATGAACGGCTGCCACCTGTCTGCAGCCTCCCCCCAGTGCGCAGGACCACGCAGGGCAGCCAGGGGTGGAGTAGTGGACCCATGTGGGAATCCAGTAGGATGCCTTTCTCGGGTCCAGGAGTGGATCCCTTGCATGGGAAGGCACAGGTCAAGGTGCATGAATACCACCAGGCACCTGGACCTGCATGGCCGTGCCACCCTGTCCAGCAGTCCCCCCCTTGCACGAGACCTGCCCCAGTAGCCTGAAGTCCCCTCCAGCAGCAACTCTGCCCCCAGAGCTTGGGACTCCCCTCACAGGCAGCAGTGTCCTAACCCCGTCCGGTGCCAGATGCAACCTGTCCCCAGGCTCGGTGGTGACCACGCCCCCAGCGCAACACTGCCCCATCCCCTGACCCCATGCCAGTGTCCCACCCTCCATCCATTACCCCAGCTCAATCACTGGTGGACAGTGGTCCCCTCCCCTGACACGAGAGGTGCCCAGACAGCACTACCTCAACCTTTTACTCCAGCACAGTCATTGGTGGACAGTGGACCCCCATGGCACTGACAATACCCCAACTCCTCCCATACCTGCATGGCAGTGCTGTGGCAGTGCGGAGAGCAGCACAGCCCTTCCCCACCTCCTCAGCCACCCGCTGCCGACCGTGCTGGGAGCCACCACCTATTTATAGGTGGTGTGCTTCCCAGCATCAGTTGTATGGTGGGCAGCCAAGGAGGTGTGTATCACCGTGGCACCAGCATGCAGGTACGAGGAGGGTGGGGTGTTGTCGAGTGCGTGGAGAGGTCCACTGTCCACCAATGACTGTGCTGGCAAGGGTGGTGCTGTCTGGGCGCCTCTGAGTGACTGGGGAGGGGACCACTGCCCACCAATGATTGCTTGGAAATGGAGTTGGGAGTCAGAATGTGTGCACCTGGGCTCCTCTGTACATGGTGGGAGGGTCTTTCTCAACACCGGGGAGGAGGCTGACGTGTTGGGGGGGGATGGGTGATGTGTGTACTATGGGGACGGGGCTGACTTGCTGGGGGAAGTGCTTCAGACATGTTGTTGGACCATGGGAGGAACTCCACAGGTGTGCGGGCCCCCCCAGCATATCCCGCTCAGCCCTATGCCCCCCCATGGAATACACTAAGCGCTTTTGTGAATGGCACGTAGTGTTGGCACACTCCTGACACCCCCCGCCCGCCCCTGGTGTGTTGCTGTCTGCACGACCTGAGGATCTGGAGCATATGGGCTGCATGTCCCTCTGGTGCATCATGCACAGGGGTGCAATGGGTGTGGAGTCGCTTCATGCTGTGAATACAAGGAACATAGGTACTCCACACATTCATGCATAGGCCCCATTATATCTGCTTGAATTGTCTTTTTACTTTTTTTTATTATCGATGGGGTAGGGGTCTCTTGGTACTCATATTGAAGACCTGCTGTGAAAGTGCCAGCTAGCAAACATCACAGTGGACCACCCATTAGCTGAGTCCTTATTCTAGAATTTAACTGCTTGAATTTACTTCTTTTACATAAGGTGCACTGCCTATGTTGATTTCCTTTAGTTAAGGTGCAGTCCCAACCAATGTACAGATAACCGTGAACAGCCTGCTAATAAAGAGAGTCATGCATCTCCCAAGCATTCAACAAGCACAAATTAACAGCTCTAACTTGAAATGGCTTTTTCATTACGGCTGGTACTGCTTATGGCATACAGTAGTTAAAACAGAGAATTCAGTGTGTGTGCCCCCCATTCTTTCAAATATAATAATTCTTTCTGTCTGAATTGGCAAACAAATCACTTATTGTATCTCCAGTAGAAGTGGGGGTCTCTTGGTGTTTATATCAGAGCTCTGCTGCAAAGCAAGCCCTGCTACCAGACATCTCGGTGGACCACCCATCAACTGGGTCCCTATTCGAAAATATGACTGCCTGAACTGGCTTCTTTTATTTAAGGTGCACTGCATAAACTGGCTTCCTGTAATTAAGGTGCAATCCCCAACCAATGTGCAGGTAACTAGTGAGGGCCCTACTAACATGGAGAGCCACACATCTCCCAAGCATTAAACAAATCAGGGTGAAGACTCTTTCTTATCTTAACACTGAAATGTGCTCACTTTTTAGAAGCAATCTCATTACAAAAGAAAACCTATGTTTAAATATCCGTTTAATTGTTTCCATTCATTTATGGAATTGTATTGTATTTATTGGACTTCCTGGTAGTGTTTTATTTCTTGTGTATACCGTGCAATGATATTGCACTCTTGGATGCTTGATTTGTAATGACTTATAGCAGATCAGAGAAACTATTACCACTGCATTCAACACACACAATTAGCAGCACAACCCTTGCTTATTCACAAACTTTAAATGGCTTTTTTTCATTGGGGATGCTACCACCTTATGGTATACATCAGCAAAAACAGAGAATTCAGTGCACCCCACAGACACACACACACACACACACACACACACCATAGCAATTACAGTATTTTAAATATAATATTCTTTCTGCCTGGACCAGCTACTTACTTATTTTATCTCCAATAGGAGAGGGAACCTCTTGAGGTCTGTTTATATGGCCTTCCCCAGACACAAGCACTGGTCCACTCTGGTGTTGCCGAGACCTCCTGCAGCAATCAATTTCTGTTTAGACAGCCCCTCTCAGCACTGATGTAAACCATGTGGGAGCGGGGCCATGAGTGTGTGTGTGTGTGTGGGGGGGGGGTTAGCTGGTTGCATGGTGGTGTCAGCTGGGTGCGTCAGACTGAGCAGTGCAGCCTGTCCACATTGTTGCTTACACCGCTCACTCCTGAAGGTGTCCCTAGCTCTGCAGCAGCTGTGAGAGAAGAGCGAGGACCAGCTTACTGTACTGCAATTGTGTAAGAGTCCACATGGCAACATTTGCACTGCAGCAGCCCAGGTGCTCACGTTGCTGCATGCAAATGCAGCCCTATAAACAGGCCTTTGGTGTTCATATCAGAGTTCTGCTGCAAAGTATGCCCACCTACCAAATGTCATGGTGGACCACCCATCAGCTAGATCCCCATTCTAAAATGTAATGGCCAGAATTGGCTTCTTTTATATAAAGTACACTGCTTTAACTGGCTTCTTTTAATTAAGGTACACCTTAACCAGTGTTTTTTTTTTGTTTATTTTATTTGTTTCTTATTCAGTCTTGGATTACAATACCTTTGAGCACAAGGCGGCTCATTTACAAAGGTTCCACGTTAGTGGGGAAGGGAGAACAAACAAACAAGGGGTAAGACAATGTTACAGAAAATCAACAATGTTACAGAAGATCAGTCAGCAATATTTACATACTTTAAATAAAAATCAATTAGATGAGAGGGGAAGATGGCAAAGTTAGGGACCTAGAAACAGTGCAGCCCAAAGGCCTTGTTGTAACCTGGGAAGATAGAAAGGGGTACACAGGGTCGAGGCAAGAGGTGTTCCCCAGTTGAAAACAGGAAGGGTAGGGGTAAGAGGGGGAAGGCGAGAGGGCCTAAGAGAGGGTTGGCAAGTGGTAGGTGGCACTGCATATTGCAGAGGAAGTGAGGAACAATGGGTTGATCGCACCCTCAGAAGGTGGCACTTAGGTGTAGAAGTCACAGGAGCTGTTAGCCATGAGACCCGGTGAAGCAAATGTTTGAAAGGCCCTAGCTTTGATTGGGTTGAGATTTCTTTGTTAATGCATGTAGGGCTCCCGATCCCCACTTTTTGTGAACGGGTGACAAGGGCTGATTTCAGATAAGGTGAACTTAGCCAGTTGAAGTGAGAGGTTGAGAATCTTTGTGAGGGTTTCCAGTAGCTCATCTAGGGTGAGAGCAATGACTTTTAGATCCAGCAAGTCACCACTAAATCTTGTTCTCCCTAGGGCTTTGCTTAAGTATTTCCTGGCAGTTAGCAGTGAGACCTTTCTAAAGTAAAATGGAGGTGTGACCCGGGACTTATATTCGGTACTATGGGTGGAGGTAGGAGAGGTATCGTCAAAGAAGTCCTGAGGGAGAACACTGCTCAGATCAATGAAAGCCAAGTTAAAAGTATTTGCTCCAAGGTAGGGGTACCATTGATGTTAAGCATGGAAGGTGAGACCTTCGCGACTCTGCAGTTACTTCTTTGATGTTATTCCAAAGTTCTTACTATCCTCTAGGAACTGGCAAGAGCGGATTGCTCGCATGCATTCGTTTCCTTACTTTTTATAAGCCTGAACATCCACTTGCCTGCCTGTTGCTCCTGCTCTGTGCCAAAGGTGGTCCCTATGTGTAGGTAACTGGTGAGAAGCCTGTTAATAGACAGAGCCATACATCTCCCAATCATTAAATAAACACAAAATTAGCTGCTCAACTCTTGCTCATTCACAAACCTTATATTGTTTTTACATTAAGGGTGCTACTGCTTTAGCTAGCTCCAAGTTTGGCTTAAATATAGTATGTGTAAATATAGCCACGTTATGACCATGTGAAAATCCATATGGCAGAAATAAAACCTAACTCTGTTTGCATGTGTAGTGCACAGCCACGAGTGAGGTCTGTCAAGGTCCAACTCTGAAATTTAAAATACATAATTTAGTAATAATGACAGAAGAGCCCGTCAGTTCCTGGAGATTAATGACTGGCTGGGGGGCCTTGGGCCAACCCCCACCAGCCAGTCATTAACCAACAAGAAATAAATGGCTCTGAGGTAATTATTGGGATTATAAGTCTAGTTGCAATAATGGTTACCTTTGCAGCAGTTCATTTTGGTGTTTTTCTTTTTAATTCTTGCTTCCATCGTACCGCACGTATATGTGGCCCCGCACGTGCAATGCCAGCATCACGAATATTCATTTGGGTATGTTACTGCCATTGTTTTTTGAGATTTGCTGCGGTTTCCATTTTGAGGTTGACACTTGCTGCCATTCTGACAGAATGTGTGACTTGTCGGTGAGACTACACAGTGGGAGTAGCGGGAAGAGCATAATGTGAACAGCTAAGCAGCTGCCATAATTGGCATTTCTTAGAGATTTCAGCCTGGCACGGCAGCCAATCAGTGAGCTAGATAAGCTCATGAATAATTAATTAGACTTATAATTTAGTTTGCAGCAGTACGTGGGATGACACTGCCTGCCCAAGGTAATGTGGAATGTTGAGAAACATGCTGCATAAAAATTTAGAAAGAACTGATGCAGCTCAAGTGAAACTATCCATTTTTAAGTAAGCTGTATTGAGAATGCATTCATTGTATAGTTTCTATTCTCACATTCATTGTATAAATATGGGATATGTTCTGGCTCTATAAAAGAGAGTTGTGCTTGAACTTTGCTCTCATAAGTGGCCGGGTGAAGACTGAAGTCAAAGTACAATGAATGAAGATAGTTCTATTACATAGATACATAGACAGTGTCAGCAGATAAGGGCCTATGGCCCACCCAGTCTGCCCATTTGAGCTTGTAAGTTCAGTTTATGTTTTTCTAGAAGTCTGTTGCCCCTTAACCCTGACCTCCAGAATTCCTTTATGTCTATCCCATGCATTCTTAAATCCCGTGATTGCTTCAGCCCCCACCACTTCCTCTGGCAGGGTGTTCCACTTGTCCACCACCCATTCTGTGAAGAAATTCTTCCTCATGTTTCCTCTGAATCATCCTCCTCCAACTTCATCCCATGCCCTCTAGTCCTGGAACATCTTTTCACTTAAAATAGTATATCCCTGCACCTGTTCCTCCCTGTAAGATACTTGTATGTCTGTATCATATCCTCTCTCCCTCCTCTCCTCCAGTGAGTACATGTTCAGTTCCTTCAACCTGTCTTCATAGGACTTGTGATGCAATCCATGCACCATCTTTGTTGCCCTCCTCTGAACCTTCTCTACCCTGTCTATGTCCTTATGTAGGTATTAAGCCAGCATGTACTAGATATATACAAAACCTTGTGCTGAATTCATGTGTAGTCAAAGCCCAAGCAGCATTTCAACATTTTTGGCAAGAAGAAATGCCACTGAAAATGTTCAGTGTACCTGTTTAATAGTATAAGGAATTTAACTAGTGAGATAGTGATGCTGTCTGAGTGTGAGATCATTAACTAGTAACATCATTGCAGTGTGATATTATTAACTAGTGATATTGTCTGAGTGTGACATCAACTACTGATATCTTCATATCTTTTTAAGTTATGTAAAATACATCACTTATCTGTGTTTATATCTTCACCATGCTGTTTATATGTATCTATATACCATACCATACTATATTACTGCAGCAGCACCAGCATATACGGTTGAGTAGGCAGTTTAATGTTGAACACTGATTTCTTCACATTAATAGCTCAACTATCGTCAGTCCAATTTTCCTAAAATTGTGAAGTGCAGAGTCCGTGCAAGATCTCAGGAACATGTAAAGTTGTTAACAATGAGTTCAGTGGTTTAAACATTCTAGAAGGCTGAATGCAAATAAAATAGCCTGACTGATTCTGTGGGCCCTATGCGGAACAGCACAGTTGTGGGGCATGGCTCTGGATTTGTACAAATAGAAATAATGGCAGCACTCAAGAAGTGAAAAAAATACAAAACATAGTATGTAGTGTTGCCAACAAAAGTTGTATTCCACAAGGAGAGCACAGTATAAAGCCCCTCGCTTCACGTCATGGATGCGGCACTTCATCAGGGGATCTGTAGCTCCGTCTTGGTCATGAGGCTAGGGGCTGGGAAGGGGGTGGGCATCAATACTGAAACCACCCAGGAACCCTACACCGCTAATCTGCCAAGACTCATGAGACTTTGAACTCTCGGTTTTTATTTCCTGACTTTGTTCACTTTGTGTTTTTCAACCCTAATCAATGCATTAATTATACCCATTAGTGCCATATGGCATCTGAACCATCCATTGCTTAACCTGACCCAAAATGGCGGCATCAGAGAGAATTAGTTAACAGAGGGGGTTTGGGTTGCAATTTAGAGAGATACAAGCCTCTGTTTCTAACTGGAACATCAAAATGCTGTCAATGGTTCCGTTTTAGCCCTGTGATCTGCACTGCTATGCATATTAATTATATGCTAATCACTCATTTGTGTTTTGAGTCATTTAACCTGGTTTTCTAAATTGAGAAAACTGCTTAGGTTCTATTTTTTTTTTTATTTGTTTTGTTTCCAACAAATTCTGCCATCTCGTTTTTTCTCACAACAATTGGTTAAGGGGCTGGAGGCTGGTTAAGAGATGGAGAATGCAAATGACAGACAGGCTTAAACATGGAATACAGGACAAAGGTGCCACAGTTATGGTGGATGTGAAGCATGCAGGAGCGCTCTAAGGCCCTTGGAAAAATCCTCAAAATTCTGTCACAAATGTGAACTTACATTATAAGGAGGGAGCAATATGTTGGGTCTCCAAAAGATGATATAGGAAAAAGAAGACCACTGGTCCATTGAGTCCCCCCACCACCACCACCACCACCACCATCACCACCCCAGTGGGAATACAATGACATCCCTTTTTCTGCTAAGTCCCTGTCAAATCTAAATTTAAGGGCAATTACACTATGGGCTGTGGCTGATACCACTTCTTCTGGAAATCTGCTCCAGAATATCCAACGGTCATCCCATGAGTTAAAAACTATGGGTTTCAGTAACTCGCTTTTTCACTTTAATCAATTTGGGTGAAATCCTCCTCTCTCAAAAATGACTAATAAAGAAAGGCAGTGTGGTTCTGTAATAAGAGCACAAAACAGAACCAGGAGATCCCACCATCATAGGTTCACTGTGTGGCCTTGAGCAAATCACCTGATCTAGTACTTCAGCCTTCCCAACACGCCAAGAGTAAAACCTTGTAGAAGAAGGACATGCTGAATTATCTTTCTTGCACCTTACTGTAAGTGTTATTTTCTCTTTGTTCTTTTTTTTTTATTCAGTGTCAGTGGCTCAGCAGGTTACACACTCACCTCTGAGGTTGGAAGATTGGAAAGCTATGGTTTCTATCCACACACCAGGAATTTGGGTTAAATTCCAATACTGACCCTGTAGTACAGCATTGGGGGGGGGGTTGCTTCACTCCTGAGGTGTCATCTTTGGGTGAGACGTTAAACCGAGGTCCTGTTCTGGTGGTTTATCAGGTAGATATTAAAGATTTCATTGTCATTCTCAAAAAGAGTACAGGAATTTCCCTGGTGTCCTGGCCAAATTTCCTTCATTCATTAATAATACCACCAACAGCTTAACCTGGTTCAGTAGAATACAAACTCCCAGCTGGCATGCCAGTGCAACGGTAGTGCTACTGTTCACAACACCAATGGCTTGGGTTCAGGAATGAGCCTGGGTCATCAAAGGGCTGGTGAGGGGAGGATGGTGCAGCATCCCATGGGCACTCACCTCCAGAGGGGATGGAGTATTACTGTTCACCCCTGTGCTACTGCCACCTGGTGTCCCCAGGCAGTGGTTGCAGCAAGCAGGGATGCTACAAGGGGGAGGATGCTGTTGCACGCTGGTATCTGCACACACTCTGTGCATGCACATTGGGCAAGGGCCTTTGCCAGCATCCAGGGATGGGAGAAAAATATACAGAAACATAGACTTTGACGGCAGATAAGGACCACTTGGCCCACCCAGTCTTCCCATTTCCCTACCTATTGGATAAACTGCAGATCCTAGTTAACCAACAGCCTACTTCCTGCAGCCCCCCACTATAATTGCCCTTATGTTTGAATTCCCCCACTGTTTTAGACACAACGACCTCCCAGGAAGGTGGTTCCATGTATCCACACTCTCTCCATGAAAAAAATTTCTCACATTACACCTGAGCCGTCCCCCATTATCTTTAAATAGTGCCCCTTGTTCTTACACATCTCTTTTTCTGAAAGATGCTACCCTCCTGGACTTTGTTGATTCCCTTGAGGTACTCAAAGTTTCTATCATGTCCCTCTGTCCTCCTTAAGGGTACACATATTAAGCTATCTCAGTCTCTCTTCATATGGTTTCTGATGCAGACCCTGCACCATTTTAGTTGTCCTCCTCTGGACTGCTTCCACCCTGTCTATGTCCTTGCATAGATGAGGTCTCCAAACTGCACACAGTACTCCAGATGGGGTCTCACCAACTGTATGTATAGAGGGATAACCACTTCCCTTTTTCTACTTGTGATGTCCCTTCCTATGCATTCCAGTATCCCCCTTGCGCTCTTTACTGACTTCTCACATTGCTTACCCACCTTTAGGTCATCTGATATGACTACCCCTAGGTCCCTTTCCATTTTTGTTGTTGTTAGTACCTCCCCTGCTATTGTGTACTCTTCCCCTGGGTTTTTGTTTCCCAGGTGCATTACTTTGCACTTATTTGCACTGAATCTAAGTTGCCATATGTCTGACCATTCCTCCAACCTTGCCAAGTTCCTTCTAATCTTTTCTACCCCCTCTTGTGTATCAACTCTGTTACAGATCTTTGTGTCATCTGCAAAGAGGCATACCTTTCCTCAAACCCTCTGCAATGTCACCTACAAAAATGTTAAATGGAGGAGAAAATACCAGCTAAGCATAATGCCATCCCATTGCTCCTCACAAGCCTCTCTCCATCGACCGAGGCACTGTTCCCAGACCAATCATTAATGTCACCAGAGGAACTGGGGTTCCCTCTTGTAGCCCTGCCCTGGGGGGGGGTGCAATCCAGGGAGGACCATGGTGACCGGTAAGCCCCGGAGTGTTAGGTGATGAGGCTGGGGGAATGAGCAACTGGATGAGGGGGATAAAAAAAAGAATAGAAAATCCCTATCAGAGCAAAGGAGATTTCCATGACTTCTAATTATGCAGGCTGCCACGAGGTAAGTCAGTACTGCTCCTCGGGACCTCAAGTTAGTTCAGGCATTCTGGGGACTTCAGCAGGACAGCAAAGAGCAAATTTTCAACTGCTGGTGTTGTCCCAATTTGCAAGGATTTTTCGCTATATGAAGGCCTTGGCTGACCAAGTAGTTGACTTTTCTGACCCTACTTCTAGAAGAATGCAGCTTTCTGAGGAATTCAGATGCCAGGGGCGCTCTCTGTCCCAGTGGAGGTACATGCTTCTAGTAGTAAAGCAAAAAGTAAAAATAAACATTTGGAACCCTGTAATGAGGTTACCCCTATATCTCCTCCCAAGCACCCCAACCCCATGAAATACTGAGACCCATATACAATCCACCACTATTATAGATATAGGCATCATGTATACACATCCCCTTCTACAGCGCTTCACTATTTTAGCCATTTTGGTGCTTGCCTTTCTCCAGCCAGATCACAATCCCAACCCTCAGAGGACAGCACACCTAGATCACCCTATCTTATCTCGACCCCCCCCCCACTCTTGCCTCACAACCTAGGCCCCAGCATCCACCTCCTGGCAGGCCCTCCCAACCCCTCTGCCTCCCGGCCCTCCTGGACCCACCTCCTCACCACCATTCCTACCCTTCATGCCCTACCCATTCCCTGTACCCCTGCAGCCTCACCATCATCTCAATGCCCAGCTAAGGATGCCCTGCGGCTACCACCCCTGGTTAGAATTATTACTCTGCTACTGCTAATCTCTGGAAATGTCTACCCACCCCAGGCCCTATCCCACCAGCCCACCCAAGACATTGTTCTCAGGACTCCACAGTCCCTCCCTGAATATCTGCAGCTTGCAGAAAAAATATGCTGCACTCCAGTGCTGGGTCATTCTACACCAGCCTGACATCATTGCCCTTGTGGAGACCTGGCTTTCCAAATCCACCACTGACTCCTTTGTCTCACTCCCTTGGTACACCCTCTACCAGGAGAATTGTGTAGGCAAATGCGGGGGTGGCTGAGCTGTTTTCATATGTGACACAATTGTTGGTCATGCGCTCCCTGACCCCAAGCTCGATAATGGTGCCCAGGCCCTCACCCTCAAACTCATTCCTGATTTGTCTAGCGGACCGCTGTACCTCACAGTCTCCTATGTTTCCCCAAGGAACCAGAACCTGGCAATCTAGTCTCTTACAGATTATCTCATCACCCTCCCCCACAAAGCAGAACAAGTCCTTGTTGGGGACCTCAATGTCAACTGGCTTAGTCCCACTGCCTCCCAAGGAAGGGACACCTTCGCTGCCCTTGATCTGACCCAACTAGTCTCCCAGCCCACTAGACTCAATCCCTCTAGTGGAACCAGCACCCTCCTGGATGTCATAGTCACCAACCACCCCTGCAAAATCCAGGACATACAAATCCTCCCTGACTCTGTAAGTGACCACTCCCCTATCCTATTCCTCTGGTCCACCTCTACCCTCAAACCAGTAGCCCAAACCACCCTCCGCAGATGCCTCCACCCGGGTGGCCTGAATAAACTCAAGCAATTCCTCACCCAGATCGACTGGTCCCCCATCAACCAGGAACCCAGCATTGACTCTGCTCTTGACCTTTTCACACAGGCTTTTAACAAGACATGTGATCTCCATGCACCGCTTACCAGATTCCGCACCAAAAAGCAAAATGCACCATGGGTCACCCCCACCCTACTCCAAAAACTCAGGGAAGGGGATAACCTCTGGCACCTAGCCACTGAGACTGGCAGGACAGCAGACTGACAAGCCAACAGTGCTGCATGGAATAGGTACACGTGGGCCATCCGTAAGGCCAAGGCTGCTCACTACCAGGCCACCCTCACCTCCTCATGGGGGTCTGCCCGGACCTTTTGGGACAATATTAAAGAACTGAATGGGAAATCTTGCTTCCCTTCCCCCATCCCAGCTTACTACAGACAGTTCTATTACCACTGACCCCTTTAACATAGCTAACTGCCTTAACATCTCCTTCATGTACCTTAGCTCTGTCCTTCCCAGTAATTTCTTCGACCCAGCTCTCGATTCACAGCCCCCTGTCCTTCAACGTCCCCGGTTCTACTTGCATAAAATATCTACCCATGAAGCAGACCGTACCTTCTAAAAGCATTACTCATAACCCAATAGCTTAACGACTCCTTGGATCCCAAAATACTACGACTGGTCCTGGATGACATCCTAGTCTCTTACTAAACCGATCCCTCTGCCTGGGTCAATTTCCCAGTGTTTGAAAGCGCTCTTGTCACACACATTCATAAAAGTGGGGAGAGGTCCACCCCAGCAACTACTGGCCCAATTTCCATCCTTCCCCACTCTCCAAAGCCATGGAAAAAGTGGTGGCTACCGGCTTACAGTATCTGTCTAAATATGCTGTTCTGTGCCCAGAGCAGCATGGTTTCCATGCAGACCATAGCACTGGTACAGCCTTACTGGAATTCTCCTACTTTCTGTACTCCTCTCTTGACTCCAGCAACCTTGCTGGAGCAGTGTTCATTGACCTCTCAAAGGCCTTTGACACTGTCTGCCATCCCCTCCTACTTGACGCCCTGTACCATATTGGTTTCTCTACTGGTCCCCTCACCTGGTGCTCTAGCTACCTATCAGCCCATTCCCAGTGTGTCAAAATCAATGGGACACTCTCAGAGACCCATCCTGTCCACTCCGGGGCCCTCCAGGGCTCCATCCTGGGCCCTCTACTTTTTAGTCTCTACCTAAACACCTTGCCAATTGCCTGCTCTGGCAAAATTCTTCTGTACGCAGATGATGCCATTCTTTATGCCTCTCACTGAAATGCTGCCTTCCTCCAGGACTCTCTCCAACACACCTTCAATCAAGCCGAAAGCTGGTTCAAGGAGCACAGACTTGTCATTAATCTCAAAAAGACCAAGTCGATGCTCTTCTCCCACCATTAAAACAAAGCAAGAAATAACCCCATCCTCATCCTCCCGAGCACTCAATACCCGCTTGAGCAAGTGCACACCTACAAATATCTTGAGATTACTTTCGACACTGCCCTCACTTTTCACGCCCACATTAATGCCCTTGCGTCTGACACCAACACCTGGATTGGCCTCCTATACCGCCACAGGGACTGCCTTCCACCCGATGCTCTCCAACTGGCCATCACTTCCTCAGTACTGTCCCTAGTGGATTATGGCCTACCAGTATAGGGAGCCGCTGATTACACAGCACTCAATAAGATTCGACTCACTCTGAACAAGGCCTGTAGACTACTGACCAGTGCCCCCAGGCTCACCTATACGTCATCTCTATTCCACTGCTAATCTCCTCAACCTGGAAGAACATCTCCACTACCAAACCTGCCTCCTAGCCAAGAAAATTCTGCTCGGGCTCTCTCCCCCCCCCCGGGGGTATCTGCCTCCCTCCACTATACCTCCCCCACAGTCTCCACCCACAGCTTGAACGAGGCCATTCTACTGGTACCCAGAACTAGGACCTCCCTAGCTCAGAGATCCTTTTGCTGCAGGGCCCCTTCCTGGTTTAACACTCTCCCTGTAACTATCACTAACACTCCCAATATTGCCTCCTTCAAAACTGCTCTTCGGAACCACTTGTTCAACACACGCTGCTGTTCCTATCACTAACAGACTGCTCGCATATCACTAAGTTCTCCGGACTGCCTCCTCTGCCCCCCTTCCCCATCTGGTTTCCTTCATTCCCCCCTGCCAGATATCTGTATTTATGTAACTACTGTTTTATGAAATGTACAAAATATAAGTAACAATGTCTGTATACTACTGTGTAAAATCTGTGTATATCTGTATGTCAGCCTACTGTAATATTATAACATTGTGGTCCTCTCTGTGACGAGGAACATTTGTAAATGAGCCTCTGGCTCAAAGGTTGCAAATCCGATTGTACAAATAAATAAATAAATAAAATAAATACTGCTAGATTATCCCTATAATATAAATAAATAAAACAATGGGGAAGTGTGAGTTACAAGGTGACAATCCAGCCTTGGGGTTTATGGAACACCACAATCCAGTCAGCCTTTGGCCTCGTGGAGTTTAACATTCCATAAACCTCTCATCACCTTGTAACTCACACCTCCCATCATTTATTCTACATTTATAAAGCCTATGTATTTTTTTTACACTGACTTGAGATTTTGCCCATTTCGTAATCCATAATGAAGAAAAATAATTTTTATATAATGTATGGACAGTGTCTATTAACCCATGTTCAATCAGTTTTTAACCTGATAATCCCATTGTTATGACATCAGTATACTGTAAACCTTCCTTAACTATGTCATAATGATGGAATTACAGTATAGAATGTCACCACCTGTCAGAATTCTTGGAAAGGAAATATGATCTACTGCTTGGACACTCGTTCAAACACACACATTCCATTCAGACAGTTACTGTTCTGCTGCAGTATAGATTGCAATGGCTAATTTCAGCACTTCAGTTGCTCAACATTCAAACCAGGAGGCATTCATAGCTGAGCAGAACAAACGCACATTGAAAAAACTGTATTTTGTTTTCCCACAGTGGCTAGTTTTTTCCATACACTATAAAATACAGTGCCTGAGTAACAGTGGTCAACCACTGACTTAATCACCTCTCGCGGTTGCCATTACAACTGTAAACCTCTTGAGCTGTGCTCTCGAGGTTCACTGGAGGAGCTGTTGGCAAATAGTGGCAACACCACCTAGTAGCAAAACCAGAAACTGTGGACTTTTGAGGCACATACAAAAAAAGATTTTTTAGTTATTAATATTTTTGTTGTTGTTGACTGGGTAAGTGCACTAGACACATTCTGCCTATTTTCAGGCATGACCCGGGGGAGGGGGATATAGGTGAATGCCAACTGGCCTGGAACCAGATTAAGCTGTTGGTGATATTTTTAGTGAATTTAGTCTTTTTGGTGCCCGCTTTGTTTTGTCGGGCATCCGCCCGGTCACGGACCCCTCAGTTACAGGATCCCCAGATGAGCCGCACTCCCGGGAACCCCTAGATTACCCCCCCAGGGCAGCGATGTAGCACCCCTGGCCCTTAAGGCACCGCAAACAACGGGATAGGACGGGAGTCGGCCTGGGGAGCCGATTGCAGCTCAGGGGCAGGCTTCATTTAGGCAGCGGTGGCAGTCTGATTTTTTCCTCTGTAGGGGGGCGGGAATGTGCAATGATGCCAGTGTCCATCCCGCCCCCAGGAACCTTGTGGACGTCGGTTGCTTTGGTACCCCTCTCCTCCGCTAGGGGTCCTCCATGCACTGGACGACGACCCTCGCCCCCCAAGAAGGAGAGCAGTGGACGCTCAATGTTTCTCCTCCTCAGCCAGCCCTCCAACGAATCCTTAGTATGCTCCTAAACCTGGGTCGCCGGTGCCGCAAGCAAAAATCCAACTACTGAACCAGCGGCCGGCAAACCTAATTTTTTAACATAAACCATTGTATAATAGCAATAAGGTGGTTCCCGTGATGTGTTGTGTAATAATGTCACTTGGTGCAATGCCTGCAGCCTTGTGCTTCAATCCATCCGAGACATGTGAAAATTAGATAAAAATATAAAAAATATATTTTTAACATAATGAGTCATTGTATAATAGTAATAATGCACTTCAAGGATTGAGTTGCTGTGTAATAACCATAGCCGGTTTTAGGTACAAGCGAGCACTGTAGTCACTGCTGGCCTCCTGCTTATGGGGGCCCAACCAGAGCAGTTTACCTAAATCATTTTGTTTTTATCTTATCTTCTTAAAACAGCAAGGGCTGTGCAGCACCTTTGGATGCGGATCACTATGTCATGAATGCCTTACTAAACTATGACCCAGTCAATAAGAGGCAGATTGGCAGCAGTTGTTAGGATGACAACAACCCCAAGGACTAACACTGTTGTCTCCTCCTAAAAATGGTAAATATACCACTGGGTTGTACTGAAAATAAAATTATTTGTGTGTAGGCTACAGTCAAACACATGGGGTGAAGGTGGGGGACCGCCAAAGCCCTAAAACTGGCCCTGGTAATAACGTCACTTCTCGGGAGTTGAATCGACTCCGACTGCGGCTTTACTAATACTACTGTGGGCAAATGAAACTCATAAGGCATTTCCTTGGATGTTCATACCACGCTGTGGTTTATTAGTTCAAGTGCAATATTTACTAGAAGTCAATGTAACAGACTTCCAAGACAAAAAAGAAAACACAGCAGCCATGCTGGTGCCACTGCGATGCCTCACTAGGGGACACACCTACCAAGAAACCATTCCAAACGAGCCGCTACTTCCGTTCTCTCCGCTGGGATTGGCCTGTGGAAACGGGGCCCGGTGGATACCATTGCACGGATTCGGGAAGAAGCGTAGAGAAAACAAATGTCCCAAGTATGCAAGGCAGTAAATGCTTATTTAGCCATTAGAAAGACTACTAATCCACGCCAGCTGACTGATGCACAAAACAGCCTTGCCTACAACTAGCGATCGCCCGGTAACCAGTGTGTAGAAGCTTGCTGGCGCCACTGTAGTCTCTAGCACCCCCGGCACGCCCCGCAAGTAGTGTAGCCCGGAGTGGGTGGGGTTTCCTGGCTTCATTAGCATTGGTGCTGGGTTGAGTCACGGGCGCTGATACATACCCTCATTAGTCAAAAGTTAGATGTGGCTGGACTTCAGAAGTTAGTCTATTTCCAGTGTCCCAGGACTGTAGCTCAACGGTACTGCGTCCAAGTCATGGATATGTTCGAGTCCCGAGAGGAGGAGCTCGGCTGTTGCATTTCCTTCGTCGCGCCCCGGTGATTGTAGCACTGCATACAAACCGAGACATTTCTGGAACTGTACTAATTTTACAAGCGAGCTCAGGGGAAGGTAGCCGTCGCCGAAAATGTGTGATCAGAAGTGGTTATTAGCACCAGATGCCTTAGAGACACCAAAGGAGCGGTCTTGACAATCGGAGAAGAACTATACGAAAGGAAGAAACCTCGGTAACTTGTGTGAGTTCGAAAAGAGCGAGCAGCAATGATTTTAATAAGTACGTGTGCTCTTTAGTTATTTACTGTTTAAACCCCGGGAGGTGTTGTGGTATCTTGTATCCCAAAGTAGCAGCATCGGTAATGCCCCCGTCTTTCAGGTACAAGCCACTTTTTCGTGCACTGCTGCACTTGAAGTGAAAGACACCTTCACCTTAGCCCATGAATTGCCGTTTCCACTGTGGGGGCATTGGTGGTCCCGGTAACGTACGCGTCCTGGTACATTCCCAGTGGTACAGACATAACGTCATGAATTATTTCATTGTGAAAAATAAAATCCAGAATCCCATTCCCATCTCATGTCTCGGGGGCTAGACAGGGTATAGGTAAAGATCGAGTTCTTCGGGACTTTTGTTTGTGGTAGAGGGGTGCTATAAAACTAAGGATGATTACGTATCTGTCCCTTGAACGAAGTTCCCATCTATTTCAAGACAAAAATAAAATGATTGATGTAAGGTTTCCTGGGCTTTGAGGATGTTGCTCTGGTTTATTTCTGATTAAATCGCCCGGGTGATGATTTGTCGAATGCCAGGCAAGGAGCTCTTACTCGGGGCATCTAACCATCTGCCATCATTTATCGCCACCTTTCATCAACTAGAGGTGGATGGGACGGTGTCCCAAATATATGGGGCGCACTGTGGCGCTTACAAAGCACAGAACACCGTGCTGACAAGCTTTGCAGTTCAGTGGGCAATGGAGATTAGTATGCATTTTTTTGTAGAGATAGAGGGTTTCGTGATGCTAAAATGACTGGACTTCTGATTCTGAGGAATTGCTACCTACTCCTACAATCTTTTTCTCTATTCTGTGGTTTTCAGATTCCACTATAACTAACGCAGACTCTGCTGCCGTGGGTATTAAATTTAAGAGTGTGTGTGTTTTGTGGGAGGCTTACAAATAAGTCAGTAGGTCTTTTAGCCATATCATTTTTTAATGACATTTCTTTGTAAACCTCTGTTAAATTAGACTACATACTTAAACTGAAACGAGTAATTTGGCCTCCTTCTCTGATACAAATAATATTTTTGCAGATACTGTTTTCTTTTGTTCAAAGTTTCTTGCTCGTTAATGAGGTTAGAACAGTAGTCTTGGTGACTCTTCCCTGCTGGCCTGCATCCTCAGCTACACTCCCGAATGCTGTGTATTTAATCCCTGTGTTGCTGGTTCAGCCTAGTGATTAGGGCACAGAGTCCTGAACCAGCGGAGATCAAGGTTTGACTAACTCCCTCGGTGCTCGCTCAGTTTGCGACTTTGAGCAAATCCTTGCTCTTAGCTCTTTGTAATCTCCATTCTCTCCACTGTTACAACCTCCAGGTTCCTATAGGTGTCATTTCTTATTCATACCTTCTTGGAATTAAGATTGTTGGCATGTAGTTCCTTTGGAAGTCGGTCACTGTTCATAACTAACTTTCTTTCCTAGTAATCAGCAGCCTACATAATATTAGGGAGATAGCGAACAAGTTCTGCCGGCAGACAGGAACTGTTCAGCTCTCCAGAACAAGAACAGCTTTCATGTATGAAGTTTGGCTGCAGTTTCAAGTTATATTGTGAAATGCATGCTGCTGAACAGAGAAACATGGTGGGACTGAATATCCCTACTGAAAAAAATGTACGATGCATATGCATAATTCATAACCATAATGAGGTTCCTTTTAAATATCTACAAATCTGTTTCTGTAACATCTTCAACCTGGGAGCTCTTGTTGTATTACTTAAAATGCTTTATAGATAGCATGTACATATATGTAGGGTTGAGTTTGTGTTTTTGTGTCAAAAACCCTTTTTTTTTTGACTGCTTATAACTTATCCCTCTTAGGACATAGGATGTTGACAATTTCTGTGTACACTCACAGTTCTGGAGGCATGAAGTATGCCAATTTACAAACAATTGGTCCAGTAGTTTCAGTGCTGTGAAGTGTGAATTACAGTACAGCCACCTGTGATGCTTTTTTGCACACCGATAACAAAGAAAAAAAGTTTTGGATGAGTTGGATATTGGCCCAGAATAGGGTCTTTGAGTTTTGCGACAAATGGCCAAACTGAAAAGTTTTAAGTAGTTTAAAACAGCTGAAGCCAGCAAATGGGTGGGGGGAGTGATTTTTTTTTTTTTTTTTTTTTTTGTGTGTGTTTTCCCATTTGTGATTGATTTTAGGTCAGTAGTAAATGGAGGGACATATTCTCAACCGCCTGCCTCTGATACCCTGCCACAAAACATGAATAGTTATGAGGTTTTAAGTCATGATTGATTTCTAAGTTGATCTTGAAGGAGGGAAGTGCCTTGCATTTGTAGTCATTCTGTAATGTGGGTGGCCAGTGTCAGACACCCCCGACACTGGTATCTATTTATGTACATGTATCTATCATTGGCAGCATTTCAGACTGATTAAATAGTTATCCTTGGATGTCCTATGGAATATTCCCTTAAGTACATATATATGGCCCTAATGAAATTATCACAGATCCCCCCCTACCCCCCAAGTGCAGTTTGACCTTACGTCACCACAAGTGATGTCAACTGCATAAGGGAAATATTTTCATTAGAGCCATGGCATATTTATGCCATGCATTTTATATACAATGGCAAGAGAAAATACTGTTGATCAGTGGCCACCTTCAACAAATATGTTGGCCCAGCACTAGCTCACTTTTTGCAGGTGAATGAAGTGCAAGCATGGCACGCTGAGTCCTCGGAGTGTCCTGCATCCTTGGTCTACCTCCTTTCTCACTATGGACCTACTGTTTGGATAAATTAACGAGAGTGAGGATAAATGCAATGTTCTCACACTAGGTCTGACCACCTTCAAAATATGGAAAATGTTTGCTGAAATGTATCCTCACAAGCTTTTGCATAAATGTGTCTTGATTGGTTCAATTCAGCATTACACTGAGATGAAACTGACCTTTAAGATATCAGTAAAGATAACACTAATGGATCTCATGCTACCTTGTTAGTTTACTCATCAACAAAGATATGACTTATGAAAGTAAATATTAAATGTTTTGAATAGAATATATGTGTACCACAAAGAGTCTTTGTAACTAATCTTAAGCGTTGTATAACTGCCCACTTCTATCCACTGTGTGTGTATCGTATTCTGTCAATCTATGATCTTTCTCTGTAATTAATCCCATCCCAGGTCGCCCCTGAAAAAGGGCCTCCCAAGGCCCAGTGGGTTTACCCAGTCCGCAAAATTCAAATAAATAAATACACATATACACACACTGTTGTGTCGAGATAGGTTTATGTCTTTTTGACCAGAAAAAGAAAAACACACAAGAGCAATTGCAGCTCATTTTTGGGAGCTGAGGGAGGGGGGAGTTGTTAAAGATCATGTGCAATGGTTTTTACATATTTTTTTTTATAAAAGCTTGAAACATTGAAATTCAGTTCCTTGTGCCATGATTAGTGTTTCCCGAAAATTTCATGCTGTTTGGTTTTGTGGTTTTCTTTAAATCAGCATTTATTAACTTGCTCTACAGTGGCTGAAAACAGTGGGGTTATTTCTGTCCTCTCAGTCAAACTTATCAAATCAAAATCACTCTTTATTTATATAAGGCGCCTTTCTTAAACCAAGGTGCCTGTACAATATTACATAAAACAATAAATAGTTAAAACAACATTAAAATATTCAGAAATCATTATAGGCTTTACTAAAAAGGTAGGTTTTCAAAGCTCCTTTAAAACTTTGGACAGTCGGGCAATTTCGCACCTGACGAGGTAGAGAATTCCACAGGGTTGGGGCCATGAAACTAAAAGATCTTGCCCCTGAAGTTTTTAAGCGAACCCTGGGAATCTCTAGCAATCTCTCGTCAGTGGATCGGAGAGAGCGGGGGGGGGTGGGGGACAGTAGGTACAAAGGAGCTCTTTCAGGTAAGCAGGTCCCTGATCGTGTAGGGCCTTATAGGTCAGCAAACCGACTTTGAAGGTGATTCGCCAGCAAACTGGCAGCCAGTGCAGTCCGCGGAGCACAGGCGTTATATGACTTGGAGTGCAATGACATCATTTTGGAGTAGCTTGCTGTTTCAGATTCCAATCAGAGCAGTAGTTTTTAGAGTTAATGGTTTGTTGAGCGCCTAAGTTTCTTACAAACCCAGTCTCTGGTTTGTGGTTTAGATAGATCAGCTTTTATGAGAAGATAATGTTATATTTTAAGCTGATCATTTTAATTTCAATGCTGAATTGAAGTAATGGAAATCTTTCTCTGTGAGAAATTAGCTTGTCTATCACAGCTCTCATTTTTTTCTAATCAAAACTCAGATTGTTTTTCTAACTGTAGTAGATAATACACGCTACTAAATGAATATAAAATAAATATACATTTTGTTCATTCACAGAAACAGTTTATATTTGATGTAGCCTCCATAATCAGATTTCATGTAAGAACATTTTTTTTTCATGTCAGATTGACAAACAGTACATGTGCTTGAAATACTGCAGCAGAGTGTGACAGGCACCTGTCAGAACTCACAAATTTCAGTTCTTTGGTGGTTTCTGTGTGAAAACACATTATGTTAGGTATACCTAGAAACACTATGTGGCATCCTGATGCACCGTGTCTCTACCTCACGGTTGAGGCAGCTGCAGTCCACTGCCACCTGTCCCTGCCCCAAAAGCCCCCTTCTTTCTGCTCCACATTTGAGGCTGCTGCATCCTACTTCCCACCATGTTCTCCCACACAGTCAAGGCTTGTGCACCCTGCTACCTCCATCCCCTGCCTAAAGAATTGGGGATGCTGTACCCTGCCTCCCCTTGCCTAAACAATTGGGGTTGCTGCATCCTGCTGCCCTCTCTCCCACACCCTCACAGTTAGGGAAGTGGAACCTGTTGCCCCTTGTTCCTGTTTCCACAGTCAGGGCTGCCTTGCTGTGCTAAGCCCTAGAGTGCCAGGTTTCCTGCCTCCACAGCTGGGGCTGCTGTACCATGCTGCCCTAGCCACCAGAGGTGGGGCTTTTGCTATACCCTGCTATTCACTTCTGTTGCTCCAAATAGTCAGGGCTGCTGCACCACGTGTACCCCATCTCACAGTCAGGGCTGCTGCACCCTGATGCCCCTGTGTTCTGCATCACAGTCATGGCTTCTGCACCATGCTGTTCTCTGTCCCTTGTCACCAGAGACAGGCTGCTGCACCCTGTTCCTTTCTACAGTTGGGGTTGCTATGGCCTGCTGTGCTCTAGAGCCCCATGCCTCTGCAGTTAGGCTGCTGCACCATGCCGCCACTTGCCACAAGATTCAGGGCATTTGTTGCATTCCTGTTGCATGCTCAACTGTGGAGGCATGCACCTGTTGCAGGCCTCCACAGTTGAGGCAGTTGCACCCTGCTGTCCCCTGCCACCAGATTCAAATTCTTGCTACACCCTGCTCCCCCACATCCCTTATGTCCCAAACAGGCAGGGCTGCTGCACCCTGTTCCACAGTTTGGGCTGCTGTATCCTGTTGCCACCCCTATCTCCTGCCTGAACATTCAGGGCTGCTGCACCCTGCTGCCCTCTGTCCCCACACCCACAGTCAGGGCCACATCACCCTGTTGCCCCCTGTTCCTATCTCCACAGTCAGGGCTGCTGTGCTACACCCTAGAGTCTGATGCTGCCTGCATCCACAGTTGGGGCTGCTGAACCCTGCTATGCACTTCCATTGCCCCAAATAGTCTGGGCTGCTGTACCCTGATGCCCACCTGTGTCCTGCCACACTGTGCTCTGCTGCACCACAGAACCCCTTGCCTCCACAGGCAGGGGACAGGATGCAGTAAATGCCCTTACTCTTGTGCTGCACCCTTCCCAAATAGCAGGGGTTGCTGCACCCTGCTACCCTCTCTCTCTCTCACCCTCACAGTCAGGGGTACTGCACATGTTACCCCCTGTTCCTGTCTCAGCAGGGTGTAGCAAAGGATCTAACTCTGGTGGCAGGGAGGCAGCAGGGTACAACTGGCTCAACTGTGGAGGCATGCAACAGGATGCAGCAAATGCCTTGAATCTTGTGGCAAGTGGCAGCATGGTACAGCAGCTCTAACTGCAGAGGCATGGGGCTCTAGGGCACAGCAGACCACAGCAACCCCAACTGTGTAGAAAGGAGCAGGGTGCAGCAGCTCTGTCAGTGGTGACAGGGGATAGAAGACAGCATGGTGCAGAAGCCTCAACTGTGGGGCAGGACACATGGAGCATCAGAGTACAGCAGCCCCGACCATTTGGGGCAATGGAAGTGGGTAGCAGGGTGCAGCAAAAGCCCCACCTCTGGTGTTAAGGCAGCATATGGTGCAGCAGCCCCAGCTGTGGAGGAATGGAACCTAGCACTCTAGGGCTTAGCACAGCACAGCAGCCCCGACTGTGGAGACAGGAACGGGGCAACAGGTGCAGCATCCCTAACTGTGAGGGTGGGGAACAGAGAGCAGCAGGGTGCAGCAACCCCAATTGTTTGGGCAGGGGTGGCAGGGTGCAGTAGTCCTGATTCTTTAGGCAGGGAATGGAGGCAGCAGGGTGCACAATCCCTGACTGCATGGGAGAAGACAGTGGGCAGCAGGGTGCTGCAGCCTCGAATGTGGAGCAGAAGGCAGGGGGCTTGTGGGGCAGTGGACTGGTGTCAGTAGACTGCAGCTGCCTCAGCTGTGGTGCAGAGACATGTTGCATCTGGATGCCACCTAGTGTTTTTAGTTATACACATACATGATTTATTTTCACACAGAAACCACCAAAGAACTGAACTTTGTGAGTTCAGACAGTATATGTGCTTGAAATACTGTAGCAGAATGTGACAAGCACCTGTTTGTTAATCTGACATGAAAAAAAAAATGTTCTTACACAATTGTATTTATGAAGGCTACATCAAAAACAAACTTTCTGTATATGAACAAAATTTAGATTTATTTTATATTCATTAAACAGCTCTGTGTTATGTAGTTAGAAAAAAATTGAGGTCTGAGTAGAAAGAACAGAGCTGTGATACAGACAAGCTGATTTCTCACAGAAAAAGATTTCTACCACTTCAATTCAGCACTAAAACTGAAATGATCAGCTTTTTAAAGGAAGAGAATGATGTATTTTAAGCTGCTCTATCTAAACACAAACCAGAGACTGGGTTTGTAAGAAACCTAGAGAGCTCAGCAAACCATAAACTCTACAGAGTGCTGCTCGATTGGCATTCTCAAACAGCAAGCCACTCCAAAATGACCTCACCACACTCTAAGCTTGACTGAGAGGACAGAAATAACTTCACTGTTTTTAGCCACTACAGAGCAAGTTGACAAATGCTGATTTAAAGAGAACCACAAAATCAAACAGCATGAAATTTTCCGGAAACACTGATCATGACACAAAGACTCGAACTGCAACTTTTAAGCTTTTATTAAAATATGTAAAAGCTGCTGCACATGATCTTTAAGTGACTAGTTCTATTAATGGGGAATGTTGGGCATGTTGGTCGGTAAATGCAAGGTTTGTAAGAACAAAAAAGACTATAATTTGTTGAAGATCAGACTAGAGTGAGAGTATATTGATCTTTACTACTTCTCCCTAGCCATCCTCCCCTACCTCATGTCGCCAGTCCCACTGCGCCTCCTTTATCTCCAGATTTTGGTATGGGACCCTGCCCTCTTGCCTGTGCTCACTCCTCTCTCATGTTCCCTCCAGTCTAGGGATCTCCACACCTTCTTCCTTCCCCACTCACACTCCTCTGCAGGGCAGTCTGCTTTCTGCTATCACCTTCCCTCCCTCCTTCTGGAACCTGCTCACTCTTCTCTCCATTTCTCCTTCGTTGTCTCCTTTAGGCACAAGCTAAAACTTCTTCCCACCCCTCTAGCTCCTGTCATCCTACTGATGGGTCTCCTTCTGGGTTCAACCTCAGCCCATATCAGGTTCTTCCATTTTTTTTCTACACTGTCATTCATTCCACCTGTTTTGTCTATTTATTTGTACATCAAAGCCATCCATTTTACCTTTGTTTAGCACCAGCATTTTTTATGTGCATTTCATCTATGTTAATTTGTACTTTGTTTATACTTTGTACCAATCGTTAATAGCAGTGTATGCTCTTATTATTGTGTGTTCTGTTCCATCTCCTTTGGTTCGCACCTGGAATAAGCCTTGACTCAATGTGCCTCTCTCAAACACCAGTTTTCAAGTAAATAAATTTTCCCCACCAACACAACAGTGTGTATGCACAGAGGCATTCCAGCTGTTACTGTGCGACATTAGTTTATTTAGGTTGATCACAGATTTCAGTTCCAGTGATCATCCTGTCTCCACTAGTCTGAAGGGTCCAGAAATAATTTATTTTTAGAGGTCCAGAAAGAATGTTCAGTTCCTGGACCAATACTAGCATAAATATGAGCCCTGCCACGATAGTCCAGGGGCTCCCAGCCAGAATCCAGTCCTGGTAGTCCTATGGATACCTTCCTTGGTCCACGTTCCCCATAAGATACAGTCCCTCACTAATCTTCATCCCCGACATGGACCGCTTAAAAGGCACAGAGTTCTGACATACCTACTGCTGCACTGAAAAGTTGTTGGGACAAGGGGAGCTGTACAGTTTTGCAGCTGGTGCAGTGAGGTCACCATGCATTTGAGAATAGCACCGCATGCAATTCGCATGGTACCCCCCAATGCAATTGCGTTTTGATCTGTGTTGGGGCAGGAAGAGCATGAGCATAGGTTTGGGGGGCATAGGTTGGACTGGCACAAAATCATTGTCATGGTGATTTTTGCACTAGTCTATACAACTGAGAATTGAAGCCCCAAATTATCTAAAATCTTATGTCTGAGCTGAACTAATACGACAGAAACTGCTGTCTGGTTATAGTAGAGCACCAGGGACCTTGGGACTACCTCTAGCCAAAAAACATACGTTTTAACATGGGTGACATAAAACTGTTTATAGAATCATGTAGTGTATATGGATTTAGGAACCAAAATGAACAGCAAGGGCCGCACTGGGATAGGAAAGGATGACGACATAAAGCATTTTGTTTAAACAATTTTAGCAAGAATCGCTGGTTTTAAGATGTTTTGACAATGTTTCTGTTGTGCAGAGCTTCAAGCTGCAAGCTTTACAGCAGATTAAGATGAAAGGTGTGTGGGATCTTAGATGATGTGGTTAAAACACCAAGCTCCATACCTGGAGACCCAACAGACCTGGGTTTGAATCTCACAACTGCCGCTTGTACACTCTGCCCTTGATTAAATTGCTTATAATCTCCCTGTCCTCCTCGGTCATACCAGAAAAAAGAACTGTGATGTAATGTGCCTTTCCCAGTCTAAAGTAAAAAAAAAAAGCTGAAGTAACCGTAAGTTGCAGAGTATGAAGTTTAAGTTTTTATGAAAAGTATAGGGAGCCAGGCAAAATGACAGTTGCTTTGAAGTTTCCTTTTATTGGCTGTTGAGACCCGATTGTCTCCTTCTGTTATGCACCCCCTTTCAAATCCATGGTATTTAATGCCTGATGGCCTTTGATCTTCTTTAAGCACCAATGCCTCCTGCTGGCAGCCAGCAACATTTGGGTAATCAAGTAAACAAACTCCTAAATTTTCAGCACAAATAGAAAACAAGCCATGTTACCTCTGCCAGGGCTGTTTCCAACTCTCCCTCCCTGCAAATGATCAGCCAGAGAGCCACTTCTGATTGATTGAGTGATGTGTTGTATTAGCCAATAAATGCACAACTAGTCAGGCTGTCAGATAGTGAGGCCACTTTGTTTGCTTTCTAACAGCTTGCATTCATGCATTGTTAAGAATACTCAGAAGTTTTAATGTGGCTATTTTGGGCTGCAAGCATTCTGTACCATTTTGTAAGCCTTGATTCTGCTGTTTTGATCCTTCTTTACCCACTCCAGAGGGTCAGTGATGTTGTTCACCTCTCTGGTGATACTTGGTCACCCTTATTGCAAAAAAAACTGAGGAACATAATAGCCAAGCAGACTGCACAGCAGTCTCTGCGTGTAAATCTATCACAGGCACAGAGGGCTCTATTAATTCAGTCCATCTGGCCAGCAGCCTATTGCCGGTCCACAGCGTGGATAATTGGCATTAGGTTTTCCATTATGTGCAACAAGTGGGTGCTGCTCGTGTTGTCTTTCAGGTTGCAGCAGATGGTTGCAGTGCCGCTAGTCATCTGCCCTACCTTTCCAATAGTAGAGCATAGAAACTGATTAAGAACTTTTTGCAAGGGGAGAGTGCTTAGTATACATGGTCAGAAATCAGAGCTAATCAGGGCAGACCAAATAGATTGCCCAGGCTCCATTAACACAAACAAAAAAACTAAAAAAATGTTATGTTTTTTCCCGGTGTTGCTGCTGCCTAGCCTACCTCCCTGTCAGACGGCTGACTGACACCACAAACCTTGTTTATCTTTTGCGCTAAGGATGTCCTAGGGCACCCACCTTACCCATTAAGGCCTTTTCCTTCTGTCATTGTCCAGTGTAAGGCAAGGTGAAGCAAGGTGAGTGTTATGCTCCATGCTCAACTCAAATGTTTTCCTGGTTGTGATTCCCCCACTGGTCCCCCTTTTGTTACTGCTGACTTTCAGGGAAAACTGATGTGTGATCACTCCATGATGTCAATGCTGCTCCAACTTGGATCCCTCTCTTCAGAGTCTACCTACTATGCCCTATACTTTTAGAGGCCTGCTGTGGAATTCAGGCTTGGGATGAAAACCAGAGTCTTCGACAAAGTAACAAAATGCACTGGCGGCACCTTGGAATGCCGAGGCAGCTTCTTGTGCCCACTCGCAGTGCAGCATGATGCTCTATAGGGTATCAGGTAGGTAGGCTCTGCAGGACTTCAGGTGCTGGTTCATGACTGCGGATTTTTTTCTTTTTTTCTTTTGTGATTACTATTATTATTTATGAACCCTTGGAGGAGGAAACCAACTGAAAACCCCTGGTGCTACCAGACCAGGTACTTTTTCCTTTTTTTCTTCAGATGTATGTGGGCTGAAACTCGGTACTGTGATGATGAGAAATTCTTGTGTGTCTCTGGCACTTTTTAAGTCATTTATGCATCTGCTGCAGAGGTATACTGAATACTGCTGCCATATTACTTCTCACTGTATCAGATGTTTTCTTTTTCCCAAGTGTTTAATATGGGCAAGGAAACAGTGGCTGTGTGATTGTCTTTTTTGCACAGGATGGGCCAGTATTTGAAATGGATGTTTCTCATACTCAACTGTCCTTCCTAGCGACCACACAGAAGGAAATGAAGCAAGGCCGAAGGATCTCCGGCAGGCTCCAGACAATATTGGACCCACCCTGGTAAACATACACACACAGCATAGGGATAAAGGACTGGGCTGAGTATAAATAACTTCAGATGTTTCCTCTTCCTCTTTTTGTGTAGTTTTATAGAAAATGGTTGCACTGAATTCCTTTCCTACCTCCATCAGAATTATGGTTGCATATAGCAGTAGCCATAGGTTTTGCTAACAGGGACTGATCCAGTTAGTTTGCATTGATGATCAGTCTCCATATTTTGTTTAATGAAGTTGTTTTGCTCTCCAGGATTGTGGGATGTAATATCTCATTTAATGAGGGCCCTGAGGGGACAGCAAGAAAACACACACACACACACACACCTCCTCTAGCAAACATGGTGTTTTGCAGCACTCTTCTTTTTGTTTTAGTTATTTAACCAGGTGAGACACACTCGCTGAAAGCTTTTTACAGGCACAACCTGGGAGCACAGGAAGTTAAGTGACTTGCTCAGGGTCACACAGTATGCAAGTGGAAACTGTGGGATTCAAACCCAGGTCTGGTCTGCTGGATGTCACCAGATTGGCAGCTCAGAGCCTTAAACCACTGCGCTATACTGCCTCCCAGCTTATAGCTATCTAGCTTAGGAATAGTTAGTAGGTTCTAGTTTTGTGGAGTTTTGGCGTTGGGCATTTTTTGTAAGCACAGCAGTTTTTTAGGGTTAGGAATCCAGCATGGGTGCTCTGTTCAGTCCTGCCAGTTGTCTTGAAACACCTGTTTGAATTTGGCAAAAGTGAACCACATTTGTGGTTTCTTATCTTGATGTGGAGCTGCATTTTGTACTTGGTGGCTCCAAAGTTACATCCAGGGAAGTTTGTGAACTGATTAGCCAGACTTCCGGAACTGTTGCATCCCTTTCAGCTTCTCCACAATTGGATGTTTGTGAAGAGGGGGACTCATCTGCCGTTTCATGGCTTCTGACCCGGCAGAGTGGTGGTGGATTGGGTAGGTCACAGTATTACTGCCTTGGCTCTGGAAACAGTTGGTGGGCTGGCCCTCTGTTCTGTTGGTGAGCTCTGGAGGATGCTGTGGCAGGGCATCTGAGGGTGGAGAGGACATGCAGATTTTTTGGCAAACTATGTCCTTGGCACCTTTTCCTAAAAAGTCTTGACTGAAGTGGCAAAGTGGGAGTTGGCATTTGTGTTGAATTTGTACTCTTGATCTGGAAGCGCATAGTGTATCTCATTGACTTTCCCCTTATCAGGGGCAGCGAGATAGGGGACCTGCATTGCACTGCAGGAGTTGAAATTAAGTTTTGCAGCCACTAGCCAGCAGGGCTAGTGACTGGGAAAATCCACTGGCTCCACAGACTTTTCCCCTGACCCAATTGGTGTACAAAATGAAGTGCTGCCTTCTCCAGTACAAGCCTGCAGGGCTAGTTAAATGAAAATGTTACTAGTCCAATACAAAATCTACCAGCATCTGGCTAGCGGGCCGGTGCCAATTTCGACCCCTGCACTGGTGACATTTTGTCATCTTGGACCTTTTGGACAGAAATGCTTTTTGCCGTAAATGTGGTTTAGTGGACTGAAGAGTCTCTCCCAGCCGTATTGAATAATGGTATTATTTTCATCTGTTGTCTTTGGACTCGTATGATTGGAGTTGAATGAGGGATTAGACAATTTTGCATTTTTGAGGCGACTGTGTCATGATTGCTTGTTATTTAAGGGTTGGATGTATTGGGTATTGGCTGTGTTGATTTACCTGTGCAGTTGTTGTGTGAGTGAGAAATTGTTTTTTTGTTGAGTGTGTGGTTGGATTTGTTTGTGGGAGGGTAGTCATTTTTAAGTAAATGTTTTTTTTTTTTATTATTATTTGGGAGGATAAAACTGTTTATTTTGCCCACCAGGTAGTGTTTTATGGTCTGCTCTTTGGATGAACTGCTTCAGCTGCAGCCTTTTGGGGGACTCCTTGCACCCTTTCTACAGTGGTCCTTGATCGCTGCAGTGGGTTGGGGGTTTCCTGGACCACAGCTCACAATGCAAGTGTACTGCAGGTGTGGACCACAGGGTTAACAGAATTGGGAGTGTGAAATTGAGGAAGTTGCCCTGGGAAAAGACTACATCAGGACAGGAATCCAACCTGCCTGGTTTCTTTTCCTGGGGCTATATCGTCTTCGCACGCGCAGATGGGTAATAATTCCTCCAATTAGGGTGGTCCTGTGTAACGTCAGTTTGCTGAGAACTAAAACTGTGGTAATGGAGGCATTGCTTGAGATTCCTCAGCTGACCTGGTGTATATCTCAGAGATCTGGTTTGGGGTCACTTTGGAGCAGTGTTAGAGGCATCCAGTCTGCTAGGTTATTCCATGGTACATAATCCTAGGCTGGAGCATAAGGGAAGTGGGTGGTCACCTGTTAGATCTGTATTTGGACTACCTGTGTACCCCATGGGTATGACCAGGTCATTTGAATGTGTTGCTGTGAAGAGTGGTCCAGGAAAGGGTTGCATGATCATTCTTGTGTGCCAACCTCCGGGGACTGGGAATGATTTCCTACAAGGAACTTGAGGGTTTCATGGTTGACCTGGTTGTGTGCTCACCCAGATCACTGGTTCTAGGTGATTTCAATGCCTGGGTCAAAGACGAAGCCTTTTAATTTAGAATACAGTTTCTCCAGTTGATGAAATCACTGGACTTGGGCATGGGTGGTTGCTTCTGTTACTCACCAGCATCGTCATGCCTGAGATTTGGGTCTTGACATAAGTGATGTCAAGGTTGATCCAGTCATATGGTGATGGTCAGATACGTCCAGTTCGAAATTTGGATCTGCAAAAGCTCTGTATGGTTCTTATTACCTTGGGCATAGTGACGGCTTGTGCTGGGGGATTGGAGAAAGCCATGGAGAGCTATAATATGGCTGTTATGGCTACCGCTGATTCCTTGCCACCATTCCATTTTCATCCCTTATGACCTGAAGTGGTTGGAGCATTCCTGGTGCAGATCCAGGTCTGAGGAGGATAGATTAATTCTGAGAACTCACTACAGTAAATATCAGCATGCAATCACTCTGAAAAAGTCAGAATTCCTGACTCATGTGATTGCTGCTGGGGAAAAAAAATTGGCTCAGCTCTACAATACAAATGCAGGGACTTGAATCTTTTTTTTTTTTTTTTTTGATAAGATATCCTCACTGGGATCTTATTGGGTGGTCTACCATGGACTGTCAGTGTCCACTAGACATTGGGTGAAGGCACTCCATATTGTTGGGAGGCATTTGAGGCCACTGTGGTGCAAAATGTCTTCCAGGTTGTCTTGGGACTGCATCTCACTTACTGTGCTTGATCAGGACCTAGACTTCTTCTGGACTGTTGGCAGGAATAGGGTCTGGTATTCATGGAAATTGTCAGGTGTTCCTGAAGGAGGGTGTCTTTTGTGGACCCTGATGTTCTTATGAACAAAGTCTGTTTTGAACCTTCCTTTTTGTGGCATGTTATCGAAAAGGTGGTAGTGGCACAGTTGAGTATCATCTGGAACACTGTGACAACTGTGAGCAGTTCCAGTCTGGTTTCTGGCTTTGTCACAGTACTAAGACAGTGTTAGTGTTAGTCAAGGTGTATCATGACCTCCTCCTGGCAAGGGATGGGGTCGAATTCCATTCTGTTCCTGCTCAACCTTTCCAAGGCATTCATCATGGTGGACCATGGGGTGTTTCTGGTATGGCTGAGGTCCTTTGTAAGACTCCCAGAAACAGTGTTTTGGTGGTTTTGAGTTCTGCTTATCTGGCAGAGAGCAGCAGGTGGTGTTGGGTCTTACATACCTGGTAGTTGGGTATGTGCAAATCCTATTACCCCCTGTCCGGGGCAAGTACATTACCTTGAAGGGGAAGTACAAAAAATAGAGCTAATTTCATTGTTTCAAGCATTTGAAATTATATCTGCTTGATTTTATGTTTCTGCAGTTGTTATTAAATGTTTTATGTATCTGTTATTACCATTGAATGTTTTTTGGATTTGTATATTTTGTATTGTATATTCTGTTCAGTTCGTGCCTGCAAAAGGACCCTCTGTCCAGTGCCCTTACTCAAATAATTTAAATAAATACATTGCAGTGAATGGGGCAGGTGAAAATTCAGCCACAGTCATGGCTGGGCAAGTCCTAAAAGTTTTGATTAATACCCAGGTGATAGTGCTGTGGAGTGCCTCTGGGATTGATCCTGACTCCCATGTTCGTTGAGTAAGTGTTGCCGCTGGGGAAGATCACAGGATGCTGTCGGCTGGGTTTTCTCAGTGGTGCTGATGATACCCTTCTCTGGACAGAGATGACATATCCTTGGGGCTGGTGATTGCCTTAAGGAAATTCGGATCCAGAAGCAAATGGTTTGATACCTTTTATTGGACCAACATACAGTAAGTGCTACAAAAAAAGCGATGTCTTGGGAGATTCAAGACTGAGCGGTCAGCAGCTGGTTTAGTCTGAATTCGCAAAGACCAGAGGTGCTACTGGTGGAACCAGGTTGTTGTGGGACAGTAATGAATGGTGTTGGAGTCAGTTTGCCAGCTTTGAATGGCATCACGCTAGGAACTTCAGATAGGGGAGGAAATTTAGATGGCATTGTGGATTCCAAAATGATACGAGAACATCAGGTGTCGGCTTTTGTCTGTGACTTTTCTCCATCTTTGAAACTGCTTGGATTAAAGTTTTGCTTGTGCCAACTGACTTGGTGACCCTGATGCATGCCTTTGTCATGTCTAGACTGGACTACTATAATGCTCCCTGCCTTGGGCTGTCCAAGTGGCTGGTGCATTGCCATCACCTGGTGCTGAATATGGCAGCCCGGTTGATTAGTGGGACTTCCCAGCTTGAATATATCGGGCCATGCTCTGTGAACTGCACTAGCTGCCAATTTGGTGGTGTATCAGTTTCAGTGTGTGTTTAACTTACAATGCCCTACATGGTCTGGCACGGGGTCCCTGAAAGACCTCCTGGTCCCAAATGCTCCCACCCATTCTCTACAGTCCGCTGAGGTGTGTCCCCTCTGTACTCAAAGTCCCAGCTTAAATCCTTGGGGGATTGTGTGTTTAGGATTGCAGCACTGCTTTTGTTGAACACATTTCCCCAAGGTTAGAGGTGCCCTTTCATTGGACACTTTTTTTTAAAGAAAACTTGAAACCCATTTAACAGCTGTTAAGGATCTTGTGACTGATGTTGCTGTATAGCTGATTCATGACTTGCTGTTTTTATTCTGTTTCTGTGTTTGCAAGGTACCCAGAGTTGCTGGGTTTGGGCACCATAAAATTAAAATTGCCTCGCTAAAGTAAAGTCCAAACTTCACTCTCTAGCAGGGATGCTTCAATGGCAATGCATCAGTTTCTTGAACAAGACTGGCTACAACTCTTTCTCAACAGTATTGGCAGTAAATCAATGGTGTATTGTGTAGCTGCAGCAACAAGTCTTGACTGCAGGGCTTTAGCATGCAAAAGAAAACAGGAAAGTGGGTTCTCCTCTTTAACCTTAAATAGCGGAACTGTGCGCCTTATTTAGATTAACAAAATAATAAAGATAGCTATGTAAGTATGGAAACTGAGAAGCCTGTATCTGTGAAGGATGCAGAACTGGAAAGGATGACATTTGACAAGCCTTGTGAACTAATTGGTGTAAACTGAACAAGTCGTCTGTCTCTATATTGGGTTGCTTAAGTGAATCATGGTGGGGGGGGTAAAATAATTGCCACTATCATTAGCCGATTCTGTTCATTTGTACTGCCACTGCTTGTGGGGGAAGAGTTGTCTATAAAACCCCTTGGAAGTCCAGTTTGGCCTTCTTTATTATCCATCTCTTGGCACCATACCTCTCAACCGTCGCACATTACGAGGTATGTCACTCATTTTATCTCTCAAAAATCCTTTGTCCCACATGGGGGAAGATGATATTCCACATTTCCCAGTAAGACTTTAAAGCAGTAATTCATAATTTTCTATGTTGCTCAGTTATCAGCAAATATTATGAACATTAGTGCACTGTTGGCCATAATCTTCTGAGCCTGCAGTGCTGTGTTTGATAATCTGTCACGCATTTTGTTCATTTGTCACACATTGTATCACACAGTTTGGTGAAGAAGGGTTGAGAGGTATGTGTTGTGAAATTTCTGCAACATTTCTTGACTTGTTAATGAATGACTGCCTGAGACAGGGCATCAAATGAACTGCTCATGTGAAGAAGAATGCCTGGCCTGACACGGTTTATTAGGTTTGTCCTCAAGTAATTGTTGAACATGGTGGGAGTGTGAAGGTTGCCAGTTTTCCAGAGATTTAAATAACCCAACTTGTCTTTTCTAAACAGGAGTTACATGACTCCAGAGAGAGGGAAGGGTGTGTGTGTGTGTGTGTGTGTGCACGTGTACTCACAGGGGAGGGTGACCTTGCTCAGGCAGTGCTTGTTCAGACAGTCTTTCTAAATAAATCATGTGCTGGAAAAGTGAGGAGAGAATTTTTGGGGAGGGGATTAGCTAACGGAAATGCCAGTCTTTATAAGCAGTACCAAATATTGTAGAATGATGTACATCCATGAAGGACTATATTTTGGCAGTGGCAGAGAAGCATGTAACAGTTTCATAAAGTTAGAATACCGTGGGTGTAAATGAGGTACTCTGTCTACTGGTTTGTCATCTGGCAGCTACTTTCTGATGTAAACAAATCTGTGCTGATTCCAAGTTTCCCCTGACATCTGATGAGGGCACCTCCATGGTTCTGAGAACTTCTGCATGGCAGCAACTTTGGACACTACATGTGCTGATCCAACAAAAGGTAAACGCTGCAGGACTCTGTGGTTGTCCAAGAACCATTGTGACCACAAACATTCTTGCTTACAGAGTTTCTCATCTGAAATTCTGTTTACATTGCTCATATCCCATTCACCTCATGCTTTTGCTGAGGTGAATTTTGTTTCCATGAGTTGATACTGCCTAGGGTGAAAAAGTTGGACTGCTTCAGTGTAGCCATCAATTGCTGTGGCTGGTACATGACTAACCAGGGGCGGTGGCTTGAGGTTCCTGCCATACAGTGCACTTTTGTGCTGAGCATTGTGTTGCATTTGTTGTCACTTGCTGCTGTTTGTTTTGGATGTTGCAAGGAGAAGGCAGTGTGATTTTGTTTGTTCTATATCTGCCATTGTTTAATGCAACCCTGTTTACGGAGTAGTCAGGCATCCGATCATTTCTGTAGATGGTGTTGGCAGTCTAAAGAAATGGCTGTCTAGTACTTCTGAGCTGTTAACATTTAAAACCTCCCTGTTGTTTTAAAGTTCTTGAAAGAAAATAGGATTGCATACCACCATGTCATTAGGAGAGATAAGTACCCCCATGTCTCAGACACTTCCATGTATCTCACTCATACAAGTCCAGTTTGTTCAGAGTTTTTTTTTAATGGGACACGGTCCTTGAAGATAGCAGCCTTTTAACTATAAACGGGGGGACAGTCTCCATAAAACACACCATTGCATTCCATCTTTACTGTTTCCAGTTACTTAAAGTATACCAACATCTGCAGACATTTGTGTATGTAATCTGTTGATTTTATTCAAAACCACATGTGATCCAACCGGGCAGCATTTCATCTTTTAGCATTTTAACAAGTGATAGTACATTTTGGTTTGTACTTTCATACTAAGGGTATTCTTTAACATCATTCAACATGAACACGTACCTGTTCGTAGTTTATTGAAGAAATGGGAGCAGCAGGTGGTGTAGAAAAGGGCCTTGAGTGCATCAGGGCCCCAGTTAAAAAAATATATATATATATATATATATATATATATATATATATATATATATATAAATGTTTCTGCTGTTCTGTGCCTGTAAACAAACATCTTTTGAAGAAGAGGCCTCACATATACTGAGCAAATTAACTTTACTGACATGCAGTGTTGGTTCATCATTTTTCTTACTAAAAGCAAAAAAAAAGTAGTAGTTTTTAAGAAAGGAGCAAGGGTCTTTGGCTAATGGAATTTAAAATCTCAGTCAGTACCATACCACGCTGACCCACAAAAGCAACTCTCATGGAGTCTTTGGTTCTATAAATTAAATTGAATCAAAAGGTTCAGCTTAATGCCATGTCAAACTCAGCAGTTGGAGTTTCCTTAATGAGGTACTGTGGGTTAACCATTCCATTCTGTAGGAATCCATGGGAGCAAAAACTCCTAAAATGTCTTTTAGATTGAAATTCTGTATTAGACAAATACCCTAGTTCCTGATTTCCTGTTGTGGTGATTAAAGAGGCCAACATGTCCACCATCATTGAGCATATCCTTTGAAATGGGGCTTTAATCCCGCTCCCTACTGCAAAATACAGTGCTTGGACTTACACACTCTCTCCCACACACACACACACACACACACACACACACACACACACACACGTGCACTCTTACTTTAGTTTTGTCCAATGATTATTTTCTGAAAACTTTTCTCCTCATTTAGTAACAGAAATTTCAGCAGGGACACTTGCTTAAAGTCCCCGGATCCCAAAAATTTGCTTTGCGCTGACCTGGACCTGTGTGATACTTCAGTGGAGGAGGCTTAACAATCTGGATCAGCACTGAAATTGGCTGAAGATGCTTACATTTCAGTGGCCACTGCAACCACAAGCATGACTAATAAATACCACAAAAATTGGGCCCATATCATAAATGGTAGCACCACAGTGCAGTACAGAGCAGGGCTAGAAATTCATGGTATTTCCACCGTGTTTTGCATACTAGTTATAAAAGCGGAATATCATTTTATCATGCTAGCATTCTGACTGGGATACCGCTTCTTGATGCTACCACTTTGCGGTTTAATCTGTAGCACAGCTCTTTTGGAATGGTGGAATTTCAGATATTGAGATACAGTACAAAATGTAGTGGTTTTGATATTCTACTTCCCACACCCAATTTTTTTCTTAATTTTACCCCTGCTAAGGGGATGCTGTACCATCAGGATGTGCCATTCTTTGATGAGATAGTAAACCAAGGTCCTGTCTGCTGTTTTTATTTTTTTTTGGGGTTCAGATGGATGTTCTTAGGAAGTGTAGGGGAATTATTAAAATTAATCATACAAAAATATACATAATAAACATACATTTAGTAGTTAAACAGAAAATTCAACTAATAAACTGACATCCAAAATAAATGGAAAGAAAACATAGAATGTTTTGCAAACAGATGAAATGAGAGCAAATGAAATGAAAACAAACTCTCCCTACTCCGAAAATTCAGAAGTGCAAAATGCCAGATCTGGTCTAATAACAAAAGAGAAAGAAAGCAACACTAAGTAATATGTGCTGTAGCAAATGCAAAGTCAGCAGCATGAGTCCATCACCCAGTGTACAAACTCCCCTGGCAGTGCTGCCAACATTCCTGAACGTTTTAGTATTATAATATAGTTGTATCCTTGTGGTAGGATTTCGGCAAACTGTCATCATTCTCAGCATTTCAAGGTGGGGGGGTTATTGGACAGTGAGAGCACACTTCGCTTGCCACAGATAATAATATTTTCAAGCTGCAAAACAAAAATATAAGGTACTTTCGTGGAATTTAGTCCATCCTCCCTGGTATATTCCCAAGACTGTCTGGTAGGTGACCTGATGTAAATAGCGGTTCATGCCAAGTGTAGGGGAATTTCTCTGGTGTCCTGGCCAGAATTCTCTTGTTCTCTAGAATGCCATAAGTAGCTTAGTCTGGTTCAATTTCAGCTGGTTTGCATCTGTATTACCCCTCCCCCAAGGAGGCTGAAAATAAGCAGCATTGTCTAGCCCTCCTTTCCCAGTCAACAAAAATTAACTAAATCGATGGGGAGTGGCGATTGATTATTTGTAGTTATGCCTGCCTTCACTTTGACCAGAATGGTGGACCGTGGGGTGGACATGGTTTACCTCCACTTCAGCAAGGCTTTTGATTCTGTACCCCACAGGAGGTTGATAGGCAAGCTGGAGAACCTGGGAGTGGGGCAGAAGATAGTAAACTGAATAAGAAATTGGTTATATGTCAGAGCACAATGGTAAGTAGTAAATGGCAGCTTATCAGAGGAGAAGGAGGTGACTAGTGGGGTGCTGCAGGGGTCTGTATTGGGTCCAGTACTATTCAATGCCTTCATCAGTGACTTTGCGGACAGGTTGGGAGGAAGGTTGGTCTGTTTGCAGACAATACAAAGATCTGCAACAGTGTAGATTCAGCTGAGGGGGTAAATCGAATGAAGGAGGACCTCAGAAAGCTGAAGAAGTGGTTAGAAGACTGGCAGCTAAAATTCAGTTCAGAGAAGTGCAAAGTCATGCACTTGGGTAGAAGAAACCCTAGGGTGGAGTACTTCATGGGGAAGAAAAGCCGTCTGCCCTAGAGCAGGAAAGGGACCTAGCAGTTACAGTATTATATCCAGGGACCTGAAGGTTAAATATACAATGTGAAAAAGCTGCATTGAGGGCAAGTGGCATGCTGGGAGCATAAGCAAAGGCATCACCAGCAGAAGGAGAGAGGTCATATTGACACTGTATAGATCTTTGGTAAGGCCGATCTGGAGTATTGTGTCCAGTTCTGGAGGCCACACCTTAGAAAGGATATAAACGGGCAGAGACTGTTCAGAGGAGGGCGACAAAGATGGTCAAGGGGCTGCATGAGAAACCATATGAGGAGAGGCTGAGGGAGCTAAACATGTACCCCTCAAGCAATGTGGGGGGACATGATAGAAACCTTAGTACCTCAGAGATATTAACAATGCACAAAGCATTAACCTTTTTCAGATCAAAATAATACCAAGATGAGAGGTCATGACATGAGACTAATGGGGGAGTTCAGGGGTAACACAAGTAAGTTCTTCACAGAGAGAGTGGTGGATGCTTGGAACAGCCACCTCCAGGAGGTTGTTAAAGTCAAAACGATCAGTGCGTAGAAGAGAGCATGGGATAAACACAACGTTATCCTAACTCCTGCAGAGTAAGAAGAGGGGGTAGTTTATTGGGCAGACTAGATGGATCAGGTGATCATCATCTGCTAACACTTTTACGTTTCTGTGCATTATGAATGAGTCATACTGCATGTTTAGGGTATTGTTTTCTTATTTTACCAAGCTTGGTACATACTCCAGCTTCTCTGGAAAGTGCTGTGTATTTAGAACCCTGTCTAGACCATGTGTCCTGGGTTTTTAGGGTTTTATTAGTAGAATGGATGGACCAGTGGTCTTTATTTGCCTTTCATTGTCTGTTTCTGATTTTGATGGTCTCAACTGGTTGAAAATACAAGTAGTTACAGCTGGTTGACAGGGCATCAAAGGTTAAATGCCAGTCCTCATGAGTGAAGGAAACTGGCTGCTTAGCATGAAAGTGGAAGGTGTGCAGTCATTTTCATTACAGCACTGTACAGAAGTTTGGAATTTATCAGCTTTGCCCTAAAGCGACAACAGGATAAGTTGATCTGATTGAGAATGTGGAAAATGTTTGTTCTAGAGAGCACACAGTTAGCAATGCATCTTCTCGGTCTTCATTTCCTAAATGGACACTAGTGACTCACTCACTTTAAGACCCTAAAACACATTTATAGTCTCTTTCTAGAGCCTGGCTTGCTTATCAGTGCAGAAATACACCCTGCACTGTTTTGCTTTTTGTTTGTTTTTGTTTAAAGACCAAGCTTGTATGAGTTAATACAAACAGAATGCTGTCCAGGCTTTTATCTATACCTGAATGGATAGGCTTCAAAATTAAATTTGTTTTATTTATTTAAAAGTTACAGCAATGCACAGGAACCCAAAATTAACTCATTTATTTTTGTTGACCGGGTAAGTGCACTAGACAAATCCTGCCTATTTTCAGGCACAACCTGGGGAGGGGGATATGATGAATGCCAACTGACCTTGAACCAGATTGAGCTGTTGGTGGTATTTTTAGTGAATGAGGGAAATTTGGCTAGACACCGGAACATTCCCCACTCTTCTCAATAAGTGCCATGGGATCTTTAACATCCACCTAAACTACCACCAATCCAGGCAGATGGGACCTCGGTTTAACATCTCATCCAAAAGACGGCACCTCAGAAGTGCAGCACCCTCTCATGCTGTATTACAGTGTCAGTACTGGGATATTAACCCTAGTGCCAGATGTGGGAACTGAACCCACAGCCCTCTGATCTCCCAGCCTCAGAGGCGAAGTGTGTTCCTGCTGAGCCACTGACATTGACACATGTGGCTGGTAGGAGAAAGGGTGGAATAACGAGTAATGCAAAACTACAATAAATCGCTGCAGCGGGTACAAGCCATGACACTACTAGTGGGTGGCAGTAAGGAACAGCATTTGGAAACATCAGTGGCTGTAGCAGTCCTATTCAATGTTGGAAACCAAAATGCAGATAAATGAAGAAAATGCAAATAATGTAATAAGACAGGATTTTATACAATAGTATATCTGCAAAGCAAATGGGGCAAGGGAAGCTAGAGATACTACGTAGCTGAAGGCCACAGCAGCAGTAGTGCACAGGTTTACAGAGGAAAGAAGGGGGGTTGGGTTTGGTCAGGAAAACTGGGTGGGGGTAAGAGAAGGGAAAGAGGAGAGGGGAACTGGGTACAGGACCAGACATGCATTCATAGAGCCAAAAGATATTTTAAAGCAGAAGAGGAAATTGAGGTGGGAGAGTCTCTATTCATCCTTACGAGACTTGGGGGTACATATATGTCCAGAATCTATATATATATATATGTTAAACATATTCAGCACTCAAATAGTTAAACTCGCAACATGCAGGGAGGGAAATATAACTAGCTTTGTTCAGATGTGGTGCACTAGCCTTTGGGTGGAGTTTTTTTTTTTTTGTGGTGTAGTACAGTAGGGAAGACGAGGTGTCCTTATTTAAAAGTGGGGACTTCCTGTGGGGAGGGATCCAGGGTCCTGAAGACCAGGGTGAATTGGAGGGTGTCCACTGCGTCCTGTTCTAAATGTCATAGAGACTGTTTTTTGGCAGTGAACCTGAGCTGGTTTGAGCAGGACCAGCTTTGGAAATAGCAAAGAGAATAGAATTACTTAAGCAACAAGGACCAGCAGAGTTCTCATTTCCTGAGGACTAATCACCTGCTGGGGAGTGCTGATGGCCCAAGTTAGGCTAAGGGACATTAACACCATTAGGTCATTCTGTCATCTGGAAATAACCAGCTCTGACGCTGTTACTGTGAGTAGTCTTGTTTTTGACTTATCATTTTTTTTGGGGGTTCTAAAGGTAATACGTTTGTTTCTAGTCTGTCACTGTGGTTCTGTATGCACTGCCAGTGGTATACGCAGAATTAACAACAACCAGTGTGGCAGTCAATCAGAACACACCTTTCCTTCATAAACATTTAGTCCAGACGTATACCTGATTCTCATGGGAATGAGATTTGGACATATTTTAATAATATCACAAGTTTTGGAGACTGGAGAGAGTTTTCTTGCAGAGTTACTGGATTGTTTTTAAAACTTTGGTGATACTGTGTAAACTATTGTGGTGAAAGCACCAGAGACCCTTCTGAAAGGCAATAAGGACACATGCAGAGTGCTGGGAAGAAATTGGAAGAAGCTGGTTAAAATATATGGGGGAGCTTGAGAAATGGAAACAGACCATTTACTAAACTATTTTTGCATCGTGCTTTTCCACAAAATAAATTGCCTAATGTACAGAACTATGTATCTGCATCCAAAAGATGTTTCCAAAAAAGGGTAAATGTTACAAGTCAACTAGGGAGGAATGGTTGGCTGGGCATGTGGAACGCAAATTATCAAACAGAAACACACATGCACATTGTGAGACTGAAGAAGGATGCCTTTTTCCCATTCTTTGTTTTTGTACCTTTGTACCTTTGACCCTCTGGCCTTGCAGCGCCCCATCACCGACTTCATGGATTCACCAGTTGTCCACCACTTACCCAGGCCAGGGCCATACATGGTGGTGGGTGGCCTGGCAGGTCTGTTGTGCTTAGGTCTGTGGGGGGTGCAGGAGCATTCTCCTCTACTCTCTGCCCAGGGAGATGGCATGTAATGACATGCACATATTAGCATGCATGCATGCATGTTACCTGATGGCAGTCCCTTCCCAGCATTAGCCAGGTAACAGTCAAGCAGTGAGATGCAGTACCCCCACGCCTCAGTGGAGGAGAGTCATCTTTGGGATGTTCTGTCTCCCTCTCCCTGCTGACCCCCACTGACCTAAGCTTATTCCGAACCAGGATCACTGGTGTCTCAAGCAGTAGCCCTACCACTGCACAACGTGTTGGCCCAGAAGGATGCATTTGACACCAACTATGCATTATGTGTGGTATTTGCATCCATAAGAGTAACTTATTTCCTGGAGGAAAGAACATGAGATGCTGCAGAAATGTTAAGAAGATGGTGCAAAGTAGATGGGGAGTCATTAGCATAAACAGAGAACTAAAATGAGACCTGATGACCCAGGTAGGGGGCAGAGGATTTGTTTCCCCCCCAAGATGAGCATATAGAAAATGGCAACTATAACACCGCAGTGTGTAACTGTAAATACTGTATTGGAGACATGTCTGCAAAGAAATCATTGGATAAAAAGAGTGTTACTGTGCCAGAGATGACAGCATGCTCACAAAGGACTGACTACACATTTAATCTACTCATTTCTAAATATGTTCTTGGGGAAGGGGAGAAGAAGACTTTCAAATGTTGAATCCCCATACAGTAATCGGTGAGATCAGTCTCAGTCACAGCCTAGGGTAATAAACCTAATCACCTCCTCCCTCATCCGATTCATTTTCAGGGGTCCCATTTACATTGCGTGGAAAATGCAGTATAATGCGGTTGAGGTGAAAATACCAGTGAATCATTGCCACCCCTCCCAACCGCCTGTTAGATCAAGCTTCTCTGGCACAAATCATGAATCCTTATTATAAGGTTGGTAGAAGGTGTGATTCACAAAAGCTAGTTGTGTAGTTATGAGGCCTTGGTAAAACCATTTTCAGTGAGAAATCCTGAAGATGATGCTTTCTTAACGGTTGTGTTGGAGATAATACTCTGCACAGTATCTGCGAGACACACACACACACACACACACACACACACACACACACACGTGTACACGTAATGCAGTGACCAGGGAACTATGACTAGATGTCGGGTACAGTAGCTCTGCAAGGTTCTGAATGTTTCATAGGACTCACTGCTTTGAGGAATGTAGCAACACACGGCTGCCTTTTTTTCCTTTTTGGCAAGGTCATTTCTTTATCTGTCAACACAATTGCTTTGAAATAGCTCATGACTTCATTTCTGAAATCAGCAAGGACCAGTTTCTGGTTTGAAGATGGTTGTAAAATAGTGAAGACCTCTGAACCCATTTTCTTATATACCACAAAAAATAGCTTGGCTGTTCTCCAATTTTATTGAAATAGGTAAAACCTAGTAGCTGTACCATTCTACAGATTCAGGCTGTCTTAAATGGGAACTGTAAGCACCAGGGTCCCCATACTCAAGCATGGAGCTGCTCCCAGTGTGCAATTTGTGTGCAAAAACATTTTGGTTTACTTACTGTTTACTATAGTATAATAGAAGACTAATTGTGCTTTGTCCTAGGCCGATATCTTCTGTGACTACAAATCCCAGAATCCCCTGCAGCTAGCACCAGAGCAGCAGGCAGCAGTGGGAGATTCAATAGCTTGTGGTGCATCTTAGAGTTTATGGTCTTGTTTGTTGTTCTCGCTGTTCTCCCTGGGCTAAGTACAGCCACAGAGGATTGTACTTACCCCTGGAAAACAAATGATCGCAGAACTATACAAGCTCTAAGATGCACTACAGGCTATTGAACCTCCCACTGCTGCCTACTGCTCTGATATCTACTGCCAGGGATTCTTGGATTTGTAGTAACAGAAGATATATGCCTAGGACAACACAAAATTAGTCTGATGCAGCATTATTATACTGAGTAAACGGTGAGTAAGCTTCAAATGATTTTGCACACAAAGTGCATTGGGCCAACCCTACATGAGTGAGTGTGTGTTTTTTTCTGCATCCCTGTGAGTGAAGAGTTGCTTATCATCGCTTCTCAGTGAGTGGTCAGGATAAACAGGTACAAGAGCAGCTAGGAGCCCATCCATTGTGGGCAGTTTGGGTTGCTGCAGTGGTGGGGATTGGTAACTTGGCAGACATTTTGTTTTTCATCCTTGTGTGCCCACATACACCCCCTGTCAGCAATGACTGATGAGTCGGGAGAGGAAACCAGCAGAGAAAGGAGACGTAGTTTTAATTAGCAAAAAAAAAAATAATGGTATTAGGACTGAGTGGGGTAGGATGGGGAACCAGCCTTGGAACTGGCTGTAGCGCTCTGCGTGGCAGCTTATTACTGCCCCAACATAGCATAAGTATAAAGCTGGATTGCAATGGAACTTTAATAGCCAGAATTTCAAGTATTGGGTCCCACTAAGCTTAATTTGGCCACATTTACAGTTGCAAGGGGGGGGGGCCTGACTGACCCTATGCACTTTATCTTTGTAGATGCCCCCTGTATTCATCTCCACTCTTATTAAACATTAAGAAAAAAGTAGTTGTTTCAGTGAAGGTCTGATATCATCCCTGAACAGACTTCTCCTTTTACCCATTCATGTAGCGGTAAGCTTCTGGCTGCCTTCATTTACCGCTACACAAAGACCGGACACGCTTCAAGCAATCATGCAGGTGCTTTTCCAAGTTAACAGTTCCATAGCATCAAACACAGAAGCGCACCAAAGCAGGTAACTGGAAAAATACTTGTCTTTAACCCAGCTGGAAAGGTTACAAACTCAAAGTACATGCAGTCAATAGGGGCTGTCTGTGTGTGTCTGTGTGTGTCTGTGTGTGTCTGTGTGTGTCTGTGTGTGTCTGTGTGTGTCTGTGTGTGTCTGTGTGTGTCTGTGTGTGTCTGTGTGTGTCTGTGTGTGTCTGTGTGTGTCTGTGTGTGTCTGTGTGTGTCTGTGTGTGTCTGTGTAAATGTGCAGTTTTCCATTGGGGGTGGTGATTACCTTTTTTGCTGTCTGCTACTTGGACTAGAGGCTGATTTCACAGATTATTAGAAATGCTGTCCCATTTATAAGTTCTCCCTAAACATGATGTGGCTCTTCTAATGGCCCATGAAGAAACATTATACTGTATTAGCAATCTGTACGTGTCCTGAATGTTTCAAAATTACATTCAGAGTGACGGTCAGTAATGGGTATTGGTGGGCACTGATGCCTTCTGCTTGTTCTTACAAGAGGCGCTTTTACATACAGGCGAGTACAACGGAATGGCCATTACTGGTGTGCCACTATTGTACTCTGTTCCATTTGGGGTTCACTTTACACGCAGAGGGTATTCCGTCAACCCCCCCCCAATCTCCATTTTCAGTATTTGTGTTTCGTCTCCCCCAAGGAGTGTGGTGCTCTATGGCTGTTTCTTTACTGCTGCCGGAATGGCTGTTTTACACAGCCAGATGAAACGGATCACAAAGGGACGAACCGAGGTAGGAAGAGATTGTGGTTTGGGTGAACGTTCACCGTTGTAACGGAACAGATGCATTTTACACACAGGGGATGTAATGGTATACTGTTTCCGTAACAGTCATTCCATTACAGAAACCTGTGTGTAAAAGCGTCTAAGGAGTCAGAGTGTTAAGCACAGTGCTGAAGAACATGGTTTGAATTTTTGCCTTGAGGTGCCATTACGTGGGGCTGAGCTTGGATTCTCTTTGAACCTTGATCCAGCTATGTGAGATGCATGATCTTCTGTTTCATTTTGCAACCAGCGAACCAAAGCCTCTTAGAAGGACCCAGACATATGCATTTGCCTGGCATAATAAAAAATCTGATCCAGTAGTTTTTTTATTTATTTTTTTTTAATTTATAGAATATGTTGCAGTACACACATTAATAGAGTAACAATGCTAATTGTTTTGTTGCTGGTTCATCAGAGTTCCCTGCTCACTGAGAGAGTCTCGGTTCCCTGGTTGGTGGTCTCTGTTTAGAAGTCTGTAGAGTATAGCATGTGACCAAGGTATCAACAGGAGTCTGGTTTATCCCAAACAGCAGCTGCCTGTGAAGAAGCTAGTTAGCTGACCAAGGCTATAGATCTGTGCTGGCTGTCTGCTCAGGGCTAAAGTCAACTGGAAACCATGGCAGGACTGTCATGAATTGGTTACATGAGGGAGGGGGTTGTATCAGGGCATCTGCCTGCCTGCTGAGGACTGGGGCTGTAAAACAGAAGAGATTCTGCAAAACATCATAACAGGGCCCAGTGGTGTCCTATAAGCACCATGTTCCCTGCTGTTGAGTGGAGCCAGGATGATCACGAAGGTGTCTGACAAGTGTGTGTTGGGGGGTCTTGTGAATTCTCTCAGCATGCTTGCTTAGACTAAGCAGCTGGTATTTTTTTTTTTTTTTTTTTTTTTTTTTTAATGCTGTGATTTTTTGGTATAGACTACAGGATCTTGTTAATCTATGTATAAACAGTTCTTCCCAATCCACCCGGGGTTTCCTAATATATTGGTCATGAAATCTGTGATCTTGCCCTCAAGTCTGCCTCTGTGTGTGTGTGTGTGTGTGTGTGTGTGTGTGTGTGTGTGTGTATATAGATATAGATATATATATACACACACAGAATCTATATACGTTCACACATTCAGTACTCAGCGTTATTAATTGCAGTTACTTTCTTGGAGCACACATGTTGTGGGGGCTAGAAAAATGGATTTGGAGACAAACTCTGCCCACCACATGTCATTTGGGAATTTGTTTGCTGACAGAACTCGTGTTAAGAGCAGTTAAAATGTTGCCATCTTATCATTTATTGTCTCTGTATTTTTATTGCATTTTATGAATGCACATTACTTTGATGCCTTGGTAAACTGTGTAATAACTACATGGATGTATTTTTGTTATTAGTAAGTGGTGCATTTCGGACTCTTTTTTTTTTTTTTTTTTTTTTTTTGTTTGTTTATTGGCAGGAAGACTCATTGAGAATGCTCATTTACAAGGAGGTCCTGTGAGGACTGATATAATACAGAGTACAGTATACAGTGGTGATATACCACACAGATGCAATAGAAGGTACAGGAGAAGATTACAGGGTCAGTAAAACATTCTATAACAATACAACAGTCGAACATGTAACAAGCAAAGACCATGCTTAATGTCAGTAAGTACCTCACACGAGTTTAGACAAGTTCCTGGATAAGCTGACCGAGTGAAGAAAGGGGTTAAGAAAAGTACATAAATAAATTTCGGAGGAGGAGGAGGACTGGGGGAAGCATGGAATGAATAGCTTTACCAACACAAGAAAGCTTGTAGGTTATGAGAGAAAGGAAAGAGGGGGGTTGATCTAGGCAGGGAACAGGGATAAGGGTCTGGAAGCAAAACCTGGCCATTAGGGTGGATTCGACTGGGGAAGATAGGGGCCAGGGGGACAGGGAGATTAGGGCTGGGGAGGGACAGGAAGATTGGGGTGGAGAATAGAGAAGACAGAAGTACTACACAAAATGGCAGTGACGAAGAAAGTGGCATGGGTACTAAGACCTTAGCAATGAGAGACCACTGGGAAGAGTATGCAGGTCAGTGATTTGAAGATGTTAATCGAGACCATGCTCGCGAGCCTGAGAGAAGTCTGGACGAGATTCCACGCTGATGGCATGGCGTAGCTGATGGCAGCCTTACCGAGGGAGGTGCACATCTTAGGCACATTAAGGAGGGTGTAGTCATAAGCAGTGGGAAATTTTAACAAGTGAGGAGATATAGGTGGGTAATTTATCTGATCGACATTTGAGGATCCAGATACCTAAGTGGAGTAGCCGCCTAGTGGCGAGTGGTTGCCAACCAATTTCTTTATACAAGTCCACAGTTGTGCTCAGAAGGATGCTTTAGTAATGAAGCACAGAACTTGATTGAACTGTATATCAAGCTTACGAAGGTTGGAGACTGTGGCACAGTTGTAGTTAATGTCACCATAATCCAGAAGAGGGAGGAAAGTGGTCTGGACAAGTCTAAGTCTAATGTCGGGGAAAGAGTCCTCTGTTCCTGAAATAAAAGCCAAGCTTTGATTAAATGGTCTTGAGTAAAATAAAATTATGGGGTCGTGGGACCCTTACTTTGGGGTTAGGCTTTGAAGGCTTCTTATTTGTACCATATTTAATAACCCCCAAAAAAAAAACCACAGCATGAGCAACTGCCTTGAAAACTAAAATTACTTGACAACAGCTTGCTTTTAGAGGGTCTCTCTTATCAAAAGCTGTAAGGACCAGAATTTTCTGTAAAACAGCTGACAAAATAGAAATGGCCATTTTGGTGATGGGAGGATCCCTAGGGGAAAGTTTAGGAAAGAGGCTTTGGAATTGGAGTCGGGGAGGGTGCACTCAGCAAGACAACCTTTATGGCAGCAGTGCAGTGTTTTCAACATGGCTGGAACACTCAAGCTTGGAGGCAAGAGGACGCTTATTCAGAAAATGATGGGGTGGGGTATAAATATGAGAAAATATAATCCCACTTTTATAACAAGCATTCTTTAACTTGGGTTTTCTGATGTTTTCAAGTGAATGTTGCACAATTATTAATGTAAAACCATCATTGTAATCATAAGTAGTAGTTGGGTTTGGCAGTATAGCCTAGAGTTTAGAGTGACAAGCTGTGAATGAGCTTGGCGCATCCACGAGACCAGGGTTTGATTCTCACAACCTCATCTTGCAGACTGTGTGACTCTGAGCAAGTCCCCAGTGCCCACAGGTTGCCTCTGAAAACTGGTACTGGTACCTAGTGGGCTTACCTGGTTACCAAAGAGTTAGTATAAAGAAATGAGCCTTTTCCATATGAATGTAATGAGAATTTCATGAATGTACTCTTGTATGATACGTATGAAGTGGTACTACTGTATGGTGACTATTCCAGGACCCTTCAGTAAGAGTTCTCCCTGAACTTACATAGCGAATCCTGGGTAAACTGTTGCCATAAAGAAAAGAAATGAAACTGTTGGCTTCACAGTCATTCAAATCCTTTGCCTGTTGACTGCAACAACTTTTATAGTACTTGAAGCCTACAAGAACACTACTATTGGACGCTGTGAAAGTAGTGGAGCTTGTTTCTTTATTTGCTTACTTGGAGTTTTCAGCATTCTTGAGTGTGTGTGTGTGTGTGTGTGTGTGTGTGTGTGTGTGTGTGTGGTGGCGGCATTCATGATGCCCCTTGTAATGTGTAACTATACCCTAATGATTCCCAGGCATGAACAAAGAAGCTGTTAACCTTCATGCATTCAAGTGCTCATGCAAGCTTTTGTAAAAGCAGGGTGGTAAATGGAGAGCTTTCCAGTAAGATTTCCTGTTTTCTGCTTGCCACACTTGCCTGCTGTTTGCCTGCAAGATAGTGGAAAAGAAAGGCCCTACTGTACTTCCATTGTGGTCTGGGTTTTTAATCACAGCCTCCATACATGAGGGACCCTCCGTGTCCCCGGCACAGGCTCCATTGTTGCCAACAAACTGCATGCGAGTAGCTGCTGGCATGTCGTCCGCAGGTCTGAAAGGTGTAGGGTTGCAGCAGGCCCATTCAGACATGGAGCCCAGGTGATGAGCACATGGGTGCACTTGTCACCAGAAGGCTAATAGCATAGAAGATTGATGGCCTGTCATGTTAGTGGTTCCAGGTCAGCTCACTGCGGATATGGAAATGTGGGTATAATCAATGACGGAATGCCCCTGGCGATGAGGGTGTTGGTTTGATATCCTCACACCGGGTCCACCTTGGTGAACACCTGACAAATGGTTTGGCCTCTTAATGGAATAAAAATAAACTATGTAGAGAATATTTTTTCAGATCAGAGGAAGCGCAGCCCTAAGCAGTAATTAAATGCATTTCCATTCCACACTTTTATTTGTGTGTTTGTTGCCTGTGCCATATTAGCAGCAAACTCCTGTGAAAGGAAAGAACTGATGAGCTGAATAATGCTCTAATTGAATACATTTTTTTGAAAGCTGGCTGTATAATTGCTAATGTCTCCCCACATCTCTGTTAACTATAAATTGAGACAGCACAAGGAGATCCATGTAAACCTTCCTTCAACCCGCTGCACTGTGAAACACTTGCAATCGCATCTTTGCAGATACATTTCCTGTGCTGCCCAGTTTTCTGTTGGCTTGTGGGCATTACTGTTTGAGCCCCACATGGAAGGCGCCTAGTTCGCTCCCTTTAAAGCCAGTTCTATGCTAGTAAAGCAACCCAGTAGAAAAAATGCTGCTTCACGATGAGATCGCTTATATGTGCCACTTCAGCATCTGTTTGTCAGACTATCTCTTACCTTTTGTGTTTTGTTTTTGATGGCAGTTTTCATTCTAAGTACCCAGCCGGTACTGCATGTCCGATCTTTTAAAAACTCATCCAGGAACAAAAACTTTTAGCAAGACAGCTTTATTATCAGGACAGTTTATTTTTACTCATGGATAGTAGTTGTTTCAAAGATTTTCATTAATTTAACTCACCTTGACGTCTTCCATGTAAGTTCTCTGCTTCTTTTTCTTTTCGAAAGTTAAAAGTTGTTCTTCTAGCCTTGGATCAAGACAGCTCCACATTTTTCCTTGGCTTTGGTCTTGACACTGCAGTCTGTACCCAGGGCTGGCCTAGTCAGCATACATCTCAACCTCCCTCGCTACAAATCGGGGACAAGGCTTAAAATGATCAGGAACCAATTACCAAAATCAGGGACACATCTGAAAAAATAGTAATATTAGTTCCGGAAGCTGTGTACAATATGCTGCTCAGTAAGAATAGCATTTTCCTAACAAGAACTAGACTGTAACACCAATGGCTAGCATTATTTTGTGATTCAAATCCCTACTCTGCAGTAAAATAAATGCCAGATTTTGGAAGGACAGAGGAAATTTCTGAGGCAAAATCAGGGACATCCCTGAAAATCGGGGAGAGCTGAGAGAGATATGCTAGTCAGATCATTGTGGGTGAGGGCAACTCTACACATAAAACAGTGTATGTTCTGAAAACACAGCAGAGTAGATCTTGAATACACAAGTACACATCGATTATTTAAAAGCTGAACCTCCAGATATATGTAACAATAGACCTTGCACTTGCACATAGAAACAGATAATTTGTCAGCAGATAGGGACCACTTGGTCCACCCAGCCGCCAGTTTTTCCTATGTACAGTATCACTGCAGACTGTACTTGATCTCCAACTCCCTCCCCTCGCTCCTTTTCTGCTGAGATTCCTTATGCCTAGCCCATGAATTCATGAACCCCACCACTGTTTTTGCCTCTCCACCTTGGCAGGTGGGCTGTTTTAGGAATCCACCACTCTTTCTATGAAGAAGCATTTCCTAAAGAAATGCAGTATAAAAAAGATTTATTTACTCACATTTCAAATAATGTGCAGTAGCTGAGGGTGCAATCCCAACATAGCCTCCAAATATTGGAGTTGTATCTACAGCTACTGCATGCTTTGAAAATGTGGGTACATTATTTTTTTCGTACTGCATTTCTTTGGAGTGCAGTTACATTTTTGGGTGTGTGAGTGCAAGGTCCTCTGTTACCGGTTGACTTGTTTCTTTCCTGCCACACCACGGTGTTTCTAAGTGGCCCCATCTCCGATTTCTCAACATTCAGATATACCACATTCTCATTTTTGTTTTGAAGCTGCAGCCCTTTCTCCTTGTTTGTATTCCTTGTTTGCATCTTAGTTATTGCTGGAGGACCCCACACACACACACACACACACCTTTCCGGCCCATTACATTCAGTGCCCTGAGTGGAAACCCTGCATTTTCTGGTTTAGAGGGGTAATGGCAGCCTTTCAGTGTTTAAACCCTTGGTGTGAGCTGATACGTGCTGGTTTCATGTAGCTTCCTAATCCTGGGGCGAAGTGGAACAGGAGATGTTATACAAATACTTGTCCGTCATTACGTATAGCATTGAGTTTCCCAGTAGCTTGCTGTGTTTGCTGTGGTGCATGTGGAGTCTCTCTGACTAACCCTGGCATTTTGACTTGACACTGTAGGAAGGCTGAAGCTTAAACACTTTTACATGGATTCTAAGAGGCCCACTCCCAAGTGTTGGGCTGGTGCCAATCTGCAGTTTGTGTACATGTTAATTCTTGAAACTCAAGGCAGTACATGGCAATTATATTATACAGCACTGAGCACTTGCACATGCTCAAAGTGGGTGGTAGAATTGCCCGGTCAGTTGTGTCTGATTAAGCCTTTTTGTTCTGCTCCATCAGGAAGGCTGAATACAGTCAAGACTGGTAAACATAGGGAATTTGATCCTGACCACCTGTTAGCCAGATCAAGAGACCGGCTAGAGCAGTAGGGCTAATGTTTGTATTGCACTGCTCAGTGTTCTGTAATCCAGAGCCCAGCACTGTGGAAAATGTCTTCCTGCCACATTGTGCTAAGAGCCAACCTAGGTGCCTGGATTTTCAAAACACTGCACCTGCATGTATTATTGAAGGCAGCACAGTATGCTTGGTGCACGTTACAATGGGGGGACATAGCGTGGCTCTGAACAAGTCTGTCCATCAAGCGGTGGATGCATGGGGTTGGGGTCTAGTTTGGCTCATTCCACAGATAGCTGATGCCGTCAGCTGCATTAGATTGTTTCAATTGGATATGGTTTGCAAATGCATCTGCTGGGTCTAGGCTGGCTTTGGATAGGACAAGTGTTGGTGGGACTGGTTGCATCTCATGTGTTCAGTCTTTAGAAAAGGAGGTCCTTTGCTTTACTGATTGTGTCAATGGCGCATTGTTGTGCTGGGGTGGTTCTCCTATGTAGTAGATTGTCGACATGCTTAAGCTGGGGAGTGTCCCAAGAATGGAAAGGGAATCTTGTCCATATGGAGTCATGCGCCAGGTGGCTACAACATTCAAGACCAAGCCAAGATTCTTCTCTCACTGCTTTTCTCTGTTTGGAGTGTACCTCTCAGCTGTTCCACATTACAAGAGACAGGCCTTCACTGTACAGCTGACAAGTCCCTCTGTCACACTTTGAATGGAGGTTGTCTCACATTATAAAGAATAAGTTTAAAATCTACTGTACATTGCTCAGTGAAAGACCAGCTTTGTGGAATTGAAGGCACACATACACACACTGTTCTGAGCATCTGTCTCTTAAGATTTTCTAGAATGTGCCTTTTTACACCCCACCCCAACACAACACACATTCTGAGTAATGAGGTCCAGGATTAAGGGATGAACAGTTGGCAGATATCGGCGTGGGGTTTATCATATGAGGCTCAAACTGAAAAGTAAAATTATATGTGGGTGGAGGCACGAATATTACCCCAGAGCTCTTTCTGATACTGCAGCCTCACCCCACCTGTTCACATTAGTTCTAGTGTTTTCCAAATTTGTGCATACGTAGAAGTTGTGTTCAGCCTTTCTTGTTCCATACCCCATTAAAAATATGCTTTCAAATGCAAAGAATCTGGTTTCAAAGCATTTTGGTGGGACTGAGAAACACTTTACCGCCAATATATGACCATCTTCTGCAAGGCCACAGGAATTCTTCCACAGTTTAATATCTTCCTAGGGCAGCCTTACAGTCCATTGTATTCAAATTATGTCTTACATCCCATACCAAGTGTGCCTGACTGCAATAATATTTGCCAGATCAAATCGGAAAAGGCAATTTAGTCCAGCGGATGAATCACAGGCTGTGGAAGCAAGCAACCAAGAGGCATAAATTCCAGTCCCATCAATGCCACTTAAACACAGTGTGAGATCTTGAAGATTGCATTATTAACTTACAAGGCACTGCATGGAGTGGGCCATCGCTACCTAAAACATTTCTCGGTCTGTTATTCTCTGGAATGCTCACTCTGCTCCACCGAGGAGTTTCTACTGACTGTCCAGAAGAGATCTTGCCTTAAAACAGTCTAGTGACCTTCTGTTCTTGGTGGCAGGCCTGACTATCTGGAACTCACTGCCAGTCCATCTTAGGAGTTCCCCCTCAGTGGTGATGTTCGAGAAGGGGCTGAACTGCCATTTTTTTTTTTTTTCAAAAGCTTTTGATACTTCTTGTTTACAATAACATTTTAAATCTGTATATGTTGCTACTGTGAAATGCCTTGCATATGGGGCACTATATAAATAAAATTGCTTTGCCTTGGGGGCAGGTCACTTAATTCCCCCCACCCCCAGTCTCAGTATGTCCAATTTTTATGATTGATTGATTAATTTTGAAAATTGCCTGTCGGGAGAGGCACACTGAGCCAGGGCTCATTTCCTGGTGTGACCTGTGACCTGGGGGAGGGGGAAGGGGAGTACAATAAAAATGTCATACAGCTTCAAGTAACAGTGCAGAGTAAAGTGCAAAATGTGTTCAGCAACATGAGTTGCCAATTGTAATATTAGGTAGCCGTGGTGCCCAGGGTTGGAGTGTTGCACAGGGGCCCATCTGGAGAAAGAATAGGGGCAGGGTGATGCAAGCTGTGTGTATGTATTTTATATTTACTCATAATGATGGAAAACATCAATAAGAAGTTGTGTTACATATGCAAGGATTTCCAGGGTTCAGAGGATGGGAAAGAATCCAACTTGGGGCACTAAAATGTCCAACTATCCAGTTGGGCTGGTATAACACTAACAGGACTCTACTGAAGCATTGATATTATGATTCAGTTAGTATTGGCCAAACAAAAGGTAGGGAAAAGTCACAGGGAAATAATAGAGCGTGTGGATTTAGCGTAACATACCTAAGCCTTGGACAGAAACCTGAAAAGTGGTTAACCACACGTGTTCCAAGATGCTGGACAGACACCTAGAAAGTGGTTAACCACATGTGCTCCAAGATGCTTGGGAATTGTTTGGCTTATCCCTGTTCTTACAGGATAAAGAGACTGCACTGCGGTGACCCTCCGCACAAACCATCTTATTGTTTTGTGGCTTTGGGTCTGTCAGTGCCATCTACATGGTGTTAAAACCTCAGGGTATTATGAGCTTTAGCAGGCATTCATACCGCGGGAGTCTAGCCATGCCAAGGGATTACAGGTTTACAAAATGAATGCTTATCATGTTGACTGTCAAGGCTGGCCCCTGCCATACTGTGAACAAAATGTTTCCAACCTGTGAATGAAACTCAGAAAAGTGTGAAGTTTTAATTCACTTTCATTTGTATAATCATTTTCAAAACTACTGTGTATTGTAATGATTAATGTAACAGTCCAATGGAGAGCGCAATATATTGTATAAGTTACCTTCATGGCCATTGCAGTGCTTGGTCCACCCCCCACCAGTTATTAATTTATCCCCTTGTTATCCCCACATGCTGTTGGTGGAGGTGCCACAACATGCAGCCTTCTGCCAGAAGAGTGGCAAGCAAGCTTCATTCACAGCAGTCACCAGTGCCGCGTTTTCATAGACTGTTTGTTTGGTGGGGTGTTTGGGGGGCCTTGCCTCTGCCATCCACCATGCAAGATGAGCAGTTATTCTCTGCAACACACACCTGGCCCCCAGCCAGCCTCCACATGGGATTCTTGGCACTGCATAGTAATCTTTATTAGCCAAGGGATTTGGACTTTTTTTTTTACTTCTGAAAATGGGAATTGATTCACAAGATAAGGCAACATTGAATTTTTTATTATATTTCTCCCAGTGCATTCTTGAAGTTCAGGAGGGCAGCCTCATAGGTCAGATCCTACCAGTCTCAGCAGTTGGCTGAATAATCTGAAAGGAGTAGTTCACCCAGAATTTGCAAAAATCATATGTTATACAGAGTGTTTTGATATGTATTTTAAGTCCTAGTGTGTCCTTCCCTCTGTCTGCTATTAGGAGTTTTTCCTAAATTAGCCCGCTAGCTGTATGGTAGTTTTACAACCCCTGGAGATCTCTATCACAAATAGGTTTATTGGCTTTCTTTCTCCTATGATGCACCCTGTCTCATGTGACACTGATGTAGTCATGCCCTTAGATTTAGCATGTGCACTGCTTTAAAATCTGTTTACAATCAGTTCACAACAGCAGGTAACTGTTCTTATCCAGGAGCACAAATGGCAACAGTTAGTTTAGCAGATACCTGTGAGCAAGCTAACTGGGGTTTCTGTAAGACAACGCTACTAAATAGCTGTAATTCACCATTTGTTTTCTATGTGCATCAGGTCTAGCTAGCAGGAGTGTTTTAATTTTAAAACTTTTATTTTATCAAACTATACACAGCCATAAAAGCACAAACTGCCCAGATCATCATTGCTACATATAATTAATAAAGACTCTAGCTGTTGTCTTACAGAAACCCTACTCAGTTAGATGTCATATTTGCTAAACTGTAAATGTAGGTATCAGCATTCTATTAGCAGTTAGTGCCGATTTTGCTCTGTGACTAGATTTTCATATTTATTTATTTTTACAAATGAAGTGTATGGTATGAAACTGCAGCCTAGAAACTTCAAAATACTTTGAAGTCTGCTTTTCTCCTGCCTGTGGTATGGCATGAAAGCAACAGGATGATAATGACTATTCCAGCTACACATTTGATTCCATTTTACAGTGGTTCACTGCACTACACAGTGTATCACACTTTTTCAAATAACAAGTATTCTCCAAACTAAATAACTCACACACATATTTTATACTTTATTAAAAAGACACTTCACATTTGTAACAAAAAACAAGCAAAAAAGTAAATAAATGAAAGTGATGTCACAGAACAAAATCAGCCCTAACTCCCAGATCCTTCTAGTAGAATGATGGTACATACATTTATGGCTTAGCAAATACTTGAGAGCTGAGTAGGTGTTCTGAAAGAAAATAGCTACAGTCTTTACTAAGTAGAGCATTGATGCTCTGGGGCAATGTATATGTAGTTTAATGAAATAACATTTTAAATGAACACACTTACTACTGCTAGCTAGACCGACACACACTGAAAACATAAATAGTGAATTAGAGCTATTTAGTAGCTGTTTTCTTACAGAACCCCAGTCAGCTTGCTCACAGGTATTCTACTAAACTGTAAGTGTTGCCATTTGTGCTCCCTGGATAAGAACATTTACCTGCTGTTGTGAACGGATTGTAAACTGATTTTAAAGCAGTGCACATGCTAAATCTAAGGGCGTCGCTACATCAGTGTCGCATGAGACAGGGTGCATCCTAGGAGAAAGAAAGCCAATAAACCTATTTGTGATGGAGATCCCCAGGGGTCGTAAAACTACCATATAGCTAGAGGCTAACTTAGGAAAAACTCCTAATAGCAGACAGAGGGAAGGGCACACTAGGACTTAAAATACATATCAAAACACTCTGCATAACATATATGTTTTTTGCAAATTCTGGGTGGACTACACCTTTAATCAAGTCACTTGTTCTTTCGGTTCTTCAGTCCTTCCCAACTAGGGACATTTTAGTCCCAGATATTTGTATAGCCAGTGAAGGCTTGGAACTCAAACGTCATTGTTAACATGTTTCTGGGATGGGCACGCTGCAATAGATTGCATTCCTCTCACTACACAACCACACAAAATGGCACCAGCATGGATATGTTGCATTGAGTTGCACTCATTCTCCCACTGCGTTAGTGATGGCACACAACATGCTACCAAAATGGACACATTGCCATGAGCTGCAGTAATCTCCAACTGCAGTGATAATGGCACACAAAATGGCACCAGGTTCATAACGGTGAAAAAAAAAGTGTTTTGTAAAGTAAAACTGGATCTAAAAAAAAAAAAAATCACCAAATTAAATTTTATGGCTAGTAATTCACAGTTGAGACTCGGGTCTAATTCCCAGTTAGCTAAGTCCATTTCACAGAGGGTGCATGGTATGCTGTCGTGCTGAACCATCCTTAACAGGGTGGGGCGTTTTTACTTATTGTGATGTTGTGGGTGCAAGGAAAGTGGTGGGGCCACTATGCAAATGATCTACAGGGGCCATTTGCATGTAAAAGCAATCCCGCAGCCATAATCAAATGTCACTGCAGCTGCTTCCAGTTAATGGGAGGGTCATTAGCATGTGAACAGGTATAAAGTGTAGGTGCTTCATCTGAGGTAATTTGGGGATCGTACCAACAGGAAATACTTGCAGAGAGTCGGGAGGAAGAAACCACTAGTTTTCCAGGGAATGCTCAAACATGGAGGGAGAACCAAAGGCAACATGGTCTGCTGCAAAAAGATGGTTTCTCCAACCAAATGCATGAAAATGTAGCCTCACAATGATTTCCTATTGTATTATGTGTTTCTCATAAATAACCCCCTTCTTCAGTATATTTCTGTTTCCAAATCCTCGATACCATGGATCACCACTCAAGTGGAATTTTAGAGTGAAGACGTTTTTTCATAAATATATGCCTCTCTCCTAAAATCAAACCTTGGTCATTGATGCAAGAAGGAAAGTTAGTGCTCTTTGCAGCGTGCCACCCAGCAGCATCTCCAGCGGCCAGCCTGCACGAGAGTGGTGCTGCTGCATTTGGTTGGAAAATGAGGTCACAAGTCTGGCCCACCACAGAACCCCTGAGGGGGGCACCATACCTGGTGCCAGTAATCCAGTGTACAGTTCAGGCAGTGCATCGTGCTAGTGTTCTGGTTTGTGGGCACATGTTGTTAACATCTAGAACAGCCCATTGCATTATGCTACACTCATGGAGGTGGGGGTGGTGGTTGACACCTCACCCTCCCTTGCTATATCAGTCCAGCCATGAGTATGGGCAGTGGTACCCAAGGTGAACTTCCTATGACATGTGGGAGGCAAGGAGTTTATAAATAAAAAAAAAAAATCAGGCAGGGTTACAAATGCTGTTAAAGTTTGTAAGTGATAATTCAATTGTGCACCCGTGTTCCACTCCATTCTATCCCTGGCAACAGTGCAGATAGGATATGTATAGGCAGCAGTGTCAGAATCTCAATTTTTCACTACTGGTTTTCTTTATAGAAACTTGCATAATTTTACTGCTCGCAAAAGAGAAATTCCTCCAATAAATGCTGGATGAATGCACTGACACATATCTTGGCAATTTCAACACATGGGATTTACTGAGCCAGCTTTCATTAAGAAATGAAGTGGACTGAAAGGCTTTCGGTGATACAAATGTGAATTAGGTGTACTTACAATACTAACTTGCCCATACACTCATGCTAATTTTGTTACTGTAGCAAAAGATTACTATACAAAAGAACTTCCTGTGCTGCCAAATAAATAACAGTAGGGTGTCTTGCTCTTTTTTTTTTCTCTTCCAGAATCGGAGGCCAAGGATGCGTGTGATTGGCTGCGGGCAGCAGGGTTCCCACAGTATGCTCAGATGTATGAAGGTGAGCTACAGAGATGTTTGAGTCTTGGATTGGTGTGAACGTTTTAGTTAATATTTCACCTCTGACAATTTACATTTTGGTGAAAACTAGTGTGTGTGTGTGTGTGTGTGTGTGTGTGTGTGTGTGTGTGTGTGTGTGTGTGTGTGTGTGTGTGTGTGTGTGTGTCTGTAAATATTTGCTGCTGAAATCATAATTGCATGTTGCAGTTGTGTATATGAAGATTTGACTACATGTGGCAAACCTCGAAAGGCTTACATTTCATGTATGTTAAATAACAGTATGCAGTATAATGAAACAGAGTTGATGTGTGCAGTGACTTTCATAACACTGTCTTGCATACAGGCAGTGTTCACTCTTTGGTAACATTGTCTCTGATGCAGAAGATGTGTCTGTCATACAGGCAATGCTCACTCACCTTAATAACATTGTTTATCATACAGGGAATATTCACTGTCCTTCGTAACAGTGTTTCTGATGCGAGAATGTTCTCGGTTCTTGTAGCATTGTGTATGATACAGGAAATGTTCAGTCTCTTCCATAACAATGTTTCTGATACAGGAACATACACTCCTCCATAACATTGTATCTTCTTCTGAGGATAACCCCCGCGTTGAGCCACAGTATAGAACTGTAAGCCATCAACAGATGGATTATCCGGGAACCTTGCTAGCTGGAGCAGCCCATGTCTGTGTGCATTGTGGCTGCCTATGTAACGTGGGTGGCCCCCATCATGCTACAGCTCTTTGTCCCGTCAACTGCTCGTCAATCTCCCACTGCTGAAGAATAGAAACATAGGTGACTTCAGATAAGGACTGTGTGGTTCCCCATCCCCAGTCTGCCCCTTTTCTCTACCTAATGCAATACCGCAGACCTTGGTTGATCTGCAGCTTACCCTCTCTTCCATGTTGTGAGAGTACTCTTGCATCTATTCCATGCATTCTTGAATTCACCTACCATTTTTGTCAACACCACCTATGCAGGGAGGCTGTTCCAAGTTTCTACTACTCTTTCTGTGAAAAGGTACTTCTTCATATTGCCCCTGAACCAACCCCCCCAGCCTCATATCATGCCCCCTTGTTCTTGCACACCTTTTCTGAAAGATGCTACCCTCCTGTACCTTGTTTATACCCCTGAAGTACTTGAATGTCTCTATCATATCCCTCCCTCCTCCTCCTCCTCCAGGGAATAAATATTGAGGTCCTCGAGTCTGAGTAGAATGTCTTCAAATTCACAAGCATCACTAATACTACTGCTTTTCTCTTTATTTTAAATGTAACAATTGTTTATGCTGCTGACAAAAGACACTGAACAGAACAGTTCCACTACTGTTGTGGTAAAGTCAAGATATATAAGAACAATGCTCACGATGAGTGCACCTGCTGTTTAGGCATGTGTCATGACATGAAGGCCTGCAGGATGTGCCAGTGTTCATAATCGGGTTGCATGCAGAAGTCACAAGAAAGCCTTAGAAATGTATTTAAAGTTTCAGGCAATAGAGGACAAACAGCGTGCTCACAGGTGGCTTCACTGTTGTTTCCCACTCCTTCTACCCACAACTCATTGTTGACCGCCACTCCCTATGGTCAGAAGTGCCACCTGTCAATTTGCCTAAGAAAAGGAAAAAGCTGTTAAATCGGCAGAAAAAAAACACCACTGTGCTGATAAAGAGAAGCAGCAACATTGCAATGAGATGCCTCTCTCATATCTTTGCTCTCCTCTCCTCTATAAAGAGGTAAGTCTGCTGAGAGACAGATCCTAGGTTTAGTCCTTGGGTTCTGCTACCTCCGACTGCCTCTCAGACACCAAGATTGGGGTCTGGCACTAACTCTAATCCCCAGTGGGGGATTCACAGCCAATTCTGCCACCTGGCACTGTATAGTTATTGAATCAGTCATCGACAAAACCGTTGGCATCCGTCAACATGCATATGCTATTTCACACCGTGTCTGAACTGTTTCCGAACTTCTGTCCCTGAATCCACCATTGATGCAAAACCCCCATCACCAACTTCTGTCATAGACTTCATTGACGATGTGGGTGCTCCCTCTGCAGGTTACTGTATCTAGAAAGGAGATTCCTGCATTGACACCTGGCCTATCAATGGTTTTTCCAATGTGGCTGCATCCTACTGTTGACCCACTGCCTATCTGTGTTGAGGAGGAGCTGGAATATAAATCTGGACTTGCTGTGGGAGTAATATGAGGAAGAGTAGGAAGGTATGACGACCCCCAATGTGGTGGGCTTTAGCTCCATTTTATCCTTCTATGGTGAGGATAGTTTGCATTACACACCTAGGTTCCTTCCTGAGAATGCTTCTTTTCAGATTTTCCTACAGCAGATCCAGCCCAAGCTGGGCTTTACTGCTGAGGAGGAAGATTCTCAAAGAAGAACCTCAGTGAATTCTTAGAGGTTTCTGCCCTGCCTAAGGTTCTTCTTCATCCTATCCATTCAGCTTTATGCCATTATGCCATTTCAGCCACTCTGGGTGCTTGGCACAAGCCAGTGCATTGCCTGCTAGGTGCTTCATAAGGTGGATAAACTGTATCATGCCCTATCTGATGAGCTCTGTAATTTTGCACAACCTGAAATGGATTCTGAGGTTATGGCGGCTACACAACAGGTGCAAAGCTCCTAAACACAAGAATCGAGGAAGCTGGATGTGTGGGCAAGAGGACCTATGCTTCAGAGTCTCGTGGCCTGAAGATTGCCAACTACCAGGCTTGCATGACCAAATATCGGAACAGTCTGTGAAAGTCTGTGGCTGCCATGGCTGATGAGCTGCCTGATGAGCCAGACAAAGCTATAGTTTAAAAGACTGTTGCCCATGGTCTGGAAGTTGGTAAGCACCTCTTAATGTCAGCTTACAATGCCTCTGATGCTGCCCTGCTTCTGGCATTTGCATATGCTACCACTCATGACTACATGTAGCTGGCTTTCCAGCAGTTGAACCTCAATATTCCCTCTATAGATCATCAGCTTTTTTTTGTTCCTACACTGAGTTTGCTTTCAGAGACCATCATAAAATGACCTTGAGATCCCTTTATATCCTTAATCTTAAACCTCAGGGTCTGGGCTGGGGTTAGTTTCGTAGGCCCTATGCCTGCTCTGGTAGAGGCTATTCTAGGGGACCCATGCCATGGCTCCCAGCCAACCCAGGTCTCCCCTCATGCCCCTTTGCTTCCCAGTGCAAATGCCCCTGTCACAAAGGGTGTGGTCTTGCAGCAGTGCCTGCTGCCCTGGAGCCTTCTGACTTTCTTCACTCCATCCCCTGCATATCAGGGCATCCTTGTGGAGGCTGCATCTCCTTCTCATGACAGGTGCATGGGTACTCAAGTTAGTTCAGTGAGTAAACACCTAGACCTCCTCTCTGTCCATCCCATTCATCCTGCCTTGCTGAACCATACCATCCAGGATATCTGGGTACCAGTGATCTGACGAACCAGTCTATGGAGATGGTGAAGCAGAAATTTGAGGGTGTGTGTGTGTGTGTGTGTGTGTGTGTGTGTGTGTGTGTGTGTGTGTGTGACAGATGTCTGGCAGCACTCGGCCTCCTGACCCTTTTCTGAGGTTCTCCTGTGCAGTACCGGGGAGAGAAGGATAGAATTGGGAATGATGAGATACAGGAGTTTAATGGGTGGCTTAAGGGATGGTGTCAGGAGAAGGGATACCACTTTGTGGGGACTTCTGGGACAGGAGGCTCTTCAGGGGTGATAGACTCCACCTGACAAGAAAAGGGTCTGCACTCTATGGCAGAAGTTTGACATATATATCACATGTTTAAGCGGACTGCATGGCTGACTGGGGTTAGGGGAACGATGGTAGGGTGAGAAGGAATCATAACTAATAATCCCTGGAGGCAGTATAGTGCAGTGGTTTAAGGCTTTGAGCTGCAGACCTGGAAACCTGGGTTTGAATCCCATGGCCCCGCTGCATACCATGTAACCTTGAGCAAGTCACTTAACTTCCTTGTGCTCCCATGTCACACCTGGAAACAAGCTTTTGGCTTAGTATGCCTGTCCTGGTTAAACACTACCTTCCCTTCCCCACATCTGGGAGTTTGTAGCAGCTTAGAGGGAATGAGGTATAATATGGGTCATGTAAGGAACATTAGAGAGCAGGGAATGCTAAATGTGCGAAAAACAAGAGGCTAAGTGAGCATGGAAACCTACAGGTTCTAGTTGGGAATATCAAAGTAGGTTCAGCTACAGATGCTGATGGCAGACAATGAGGTGGAACTTGTGGCCATTACAGAAACATGGGCTACAGAGAAGAATGACTGGGACCTGACTGTTCTGGGTACTCACTGTTCAGGAGGGATACAGGAAAAGGTAGAGGGTGAGGAGTAGCCCTTCATGTCGGGGATGGCCTTGAGGTGGTGGAGGATGTATGCATCAGGGTAATGAATGATAGTGAGTCATAGTCACTGTGTATGCAACTCATGGCAGCAACGAGCAAGAATCTGCGGTTAGGAGTGGTCTGTAGACCTCTGAGATGAGGGGAAGAGAGGGACAGAGTGCCTGTGGAAGAACTTGAAAAGGGGGTAGCAAAGGGGGAAGTAGTGAGTAGGCAGTTGGAACCTACTGGACATAACTGGGGTGTTCCAGTGGCCAAACGCACTAGAAGTCAGGCCTTGCTGGATGTACTCCAGGACTGTCTCCTGGTACAGCTCATTAAGGAACCCAACAGGCAGACTGCCATTCTCAATGTGGTGCTTATCAACTCGGAGGTGGTAGGAGCGGTGAGAGGAGGTGAGCCACTAGGTAACTGTGACCTTAACTCCATTTGGTTTGAACTGGCCTTGGGACTAGAAAGCACCAGTTGAGAACCACAGAGGAGCTTCAGTGGTCTGTCTATTCTTTCAGTTGAGTGCATAATTCTAGTTGAAGGTAGGCAGCAGAATCCACCATTTTTATGGCTCTTAGGCACACTTGCTGATCCATGAACCTAAATATTGAGTCCCTGTAACCATTATCTCACGCATTTGTTTAGTTCAGTAATACTTTTGGCTTTTGCTCTCCAGTGTCATAGAAACACAGACGTTATTGGCAGATAAGGACCTTTGGCCCACCTAGTCTGCCCAGTTTTCCCTGCCTACTGTGCCACTGCAGACCCTACTCCAATCTCTGGTCATTTCCTCCCTTGCCTTACTACCAAGATCCCCTTGTATCTGTCCCATGCATACTTGAATCACATCACTGCTTTGGCACCCACCAGCTCCACTGAAGGCTGTTCAGGTGTCCACAACCCTCTCTGTGAAGAAATATTTCCTCACTAGAGATGCAGCAAAGTAAAATTTTGCCTGTGAAGTGGCCACATCGTGTTTGTGTTTCCATACGTGAAGTGCCCATTTTTAAGCCCTCACGCCGCATTGTAATTATGACTTTGCATTGTGCACTCTGCCTTATTCTCCCTTAAGGCAGAGTGAGGAATTCATGAGCAGTCCACACATCACGCGGCTTACACAGCATGGGTCCATGCTTCCAGGCAGGCAGGAGGTTCGAGCAGTGGTGGAGCCAGGTTTGGGAGCATTTGAGAGCTGGGGATTCAGTCAATTGTGGGTTCACAATGGGCACTAAACAGAGAATAAAGATCATGGTGGGGCACCACTACTCACACTAGGACAGTCAGGAAGGGTGCCCCCGCCTCCCTGTAGCTCCACCACTGGTTACAGGCAAACACACTCTCCAGTGTGGGTGGGGTTACACGTTTTGCATGGGGTGTGACAAATGGCTCTGCTCTTCGAATGGCCGGGGTGGGATGTGGGTGTGTGAAGAGGGGTGCACAGGTGACAAGTCCCAAATTAATTTATTTTCCCTATTTTACATACAGGATTTGATGTACCACTTGCACTAGACATATTGCATTGACCACCACCACCACCACCACTGCTACTCTGACCACCACTTGACAAGATTTCTAAACCATAATCCTCCCCTCATCATGTCTGTAGTAATCCTCTGGTATTATTTCATCGCTTCTGCAGACATTCCTACTTGGTCTTACACTCTGGGAAGGGGATAACATACTCAGGTTAATGACGAGGGTGAATGTCCCACTATGGCATTAGCTGCCATCTGATGCCGGGTCCACAGTGCCATGTGCCTGTTTTTAAGATGTGTATACTAGCCCCCATGTCCAGATGACTCCCCTTTTTATCTCGACTCACACATGCATGGCAAAGCTAGCAGATTGCTACTGACTCATCATTTGCATCTTGGACAAAAAAAATCTCAAGCAAGGGATTGTGATCCCCTACTTTTAACATATCCCTGATGCTGCTTATTGGACTCCAGTTTTTTAACCCCTGAAATGGTGGGGTGTGCTACATGATTTTTCAGGCACACTTGGACTCCAACTGACCGCCACAACTACCCATGATTATTACTGGGTCATCATCATTATCATCAGCAGGAACTGCTAAATCATAACTTTTTTGAGGCGGGGGGAGGGGGTAACGCCAACAGACCCAGACACAGCTACCTTGACTTTCTTTTTCCTCCAGTTCCCAACAGGGGTCACTGACGTAATCACTATATTCATCAACATTGTCCGCATCCACATTTTCAGCCTGGATGCTGTCATGTGGAGAACATGTTCCAACCACAGCATCATCATCATCACCTATATTTTTGCGCCACACTTTGAATCATTGGATGGCAAAGGCATGACCTCAACAGTGCTGGAAGAAGTTTGACATTGTGAGTTATCGTCACCAAGATCAGAATCCTGTTCAGCTACCATGGGGATGTTAATGGGGAGTATGACATTATCTACACTGTCAGTCATAGCTTTAAACTCAACTATGTTTTTTGAAATGGTTAACTGGTCAGAAGTGGAACTTGAGGTAGCAATACTCATGCCAGCAGAAACTGCACGAACACCACCAGCTGGTATAACATCATCTCCTCCAACTATGAGTGAAGCTACAGATTGCGCTGTAGAAAAACATTGATGGAGAAATCCCTTTACTGACATCAGCTATGCACTTCTGTGTGCTACCACACCCACAATCTTGCCACTGGCAGCAGTGCCATGGCTAGAAACAGATTTACTTGCACGCCTCTTTGCAGGCGCTTTGAGGGATCACCAAGAAAATTCTAAACAAATTTAGATTTCTGAACTTTCAATCTGTGCCGTGGATGTGAAGCTAAAAAAAAAAAAAAAAAAACTGTGGTTTGCAGATGGAGGTGTTACCACTAAACAGATGCAAAAGCACAGACAGATTAAGATTGCACTGCACAATCAAGAAGAGATGCAGATGCAAAGTCACAACAACACCTTAACCAGTGCTCACAAGTCACAATCCAATCTGGAAAAGAATACTTTTTGCTGGTTTGGGGGGAGTGCACCGCAGTAACAGTCCAAAACCAAGATACCACAAAGCAGTACAAAATCACACAGGTGCGGTGGATAGCAGGTTCACACTGCTGCAATTACTCTGTGGCACAATAAAAGGTGTCTGATTTGATGGCAGGCATCACACTCACACTCACATACACACTACAAGTAATGCATAGCAAATTGAAAATTTCAGTAATATAACCAAATATTTTAAACACACTGAAATTACACACCGCTGCACCACAATAAATCAGCAAAAACAAATGTCAAGAATTACTGAAAATATTACACTGCGTACTTTAACACAGTTATACAAGAAAAATATAACCAAAACAGAAAGACTGCCTTTTTCTCCCAGTTTTAACCTACCTCCACCACAGATACGCCTCTCCCCCAAAACACACTTCAAATGATTGTAAGTACACAGACTGAATGTTCTAAATTAACATTCAAAATCCACACACAGACAATAAACACTCGATGATATGAGCACAGGAGGGTTTCCTACAATCAGTGTACTAAATTTTGAGCAAAAATAAAATGACTCAAAAAGGCATTTTTAACAGCTTTTAGAGGTTTTGAATCACAGAGCTCTGAGTGCAAACTGTCTCCAGCTACCACTACACACACACTACCCAGAACGGAGGCTGTGCAGAACAATCTAGAGCCCATGTGGCCTGCAATCCCATGAATCACTGCAAAATTCACCTTGGAGCTCAATTACAAGGCAAAGTGATGTGAAGTACATTGATCTGAATGTACTTCGACTTAAAATTGGTGGAGAAGTGGTTTTGGGGAAGGCGGAGTAACGCAAAGTCATTGGTTTCAATGGACTTCGCGATCCTCATTATGATGCAAAGTTCTCTGCTTCACATTGTGGATTTCTTTGCGGATTCCACATTGCTCCACGAATCACTTCGCGGAGTGAATTTTGGCCACTTCGACCACCACTATTCCTCATTTTTCCTCTGAGACTCCCCTCACCCTCCAGCTTCATAGCATAACCCCTTGTCCCTAACTTTTTCTTTGGAAAATTCCACCTTCCTGTACCTCATTAATACCTGTCAGGCAAGAGATCCCTGATTTTCTTGTTTTTTTTTTATTTTTTTTTCTCCTGAAGACACATGTGCATGAGGACCAGTGGCCCCACTCCACCTAGTCTATCACCAGCCACACTTGATCTTAACGCTGCCATCTGGACCTCCACCTGATGGCAGCCAGGAGAGTGGGGAAACTCACCTGCCCATCCCAAGAGAGGAAAGCTTGCCTGGTGCTGCTCAGTTCTGTTCTTTCCCTCCCCCCACCTGGGTCATCAGCGTGGGAGAGGTAAGGCACGTAAGCGCCTAAGCCCACTGCACCACTAGGCTGGCCTCTTGAGCATGTACGTTTGACAGCTTCAGCAGGCTTTTAGTTTCTCCAGTGTAGCACTGGTCATTACAGAGTCCATTGCATAGACTTCCAGTAACTGTACCCAGCTAGTGTCCATACAAGGCATTAATTCAGACCATACTCTCTTAAATCTTGGGGTTCCACAAAACTCGGTCCTTGGCCCTTTGCTGTTCTCCATTTTTATTAGTAGAAACATAGACTTTGACGGCAGATAAGGAAGGTTTGGCTCACCTAGTCTGCTCATTTCCCTACCTAGTGGATATGACCTCCCAAAGCACAGAGGGAGGTGTTATGTATGTATGTATGTATGTATGTATATGGATGGATGGATGGATGCAGATAGAACCATACTCTACTGAAGTACATTGACAATGTCCAAGGTTAAAGAGAAAGCCTTCTAAACATTTTTTCTGCATACCTGTGTAGTTTGTAGGCATTTAGAATGATTTCCTCTTGCATCCCACTAATTTGAGGTTGCTTCACTCTGTTCTGCCCTGGTATAGACACCTGTTTGACTCCATTGCAAAGGTTGTGATTCCAGTCATGTCAAGGCATTGTGGGAGTTGATGTTGCATACCTGCACAAGGCAGCAGAAGTTATAAGTTATGTTACTTATCTTGTGAATCCCTGTATTCTCTAAAAGCGTTTTTTTTTTTGTTTTTTTTTCCTAAGTCATATACACTTCAAACTACAGAAAACAGCAGGGCACTTACTATACCTTGAAAAGTTGGCATAAAACAAGAACATAGGGACTGCAGTGGTCAGCAACAGCATTGTCTGATACAGTACAAGTACCGTAAGCTTTAACCCTAAAACATCATAAAATTCCAGGATAGCTTACGTGAGTCTGGTCATGACCTTTGTAATGGAGTCGAGCAGGTTTTCACACCAGACTTGAGTAACTTCATTTACATTTAAATCCTGATGAAATTAGGAGGGTGCGCTAAAGGCAATCATTGTTCATGCCTACAGACTACACAGGTATGCAGAAAAATGTCTGAGGGGGGCCTTCCCTTTAATTCAATTCTCCAGTCTGATTTCAGTGCAGTCTCTTCCTGGTTTGTCAACAACCGTCTCTTAATGCAACCAAAACTAAGTCTTCAATGTTTGGATCACAGAACCTGCTAACTCATTCAGCTGATCCACTTGCAATCATAACACTAGTGAGCAAGTCAGTATATTCAGATATCTAGGAGTCTGGCTTGATGCGTCACTTGTATACAGGAAGCATGTTGATCATATCTTTATCAACTGTAGGGCTCAAGCTCAGCTTTCTCTAAAGGTCTAAATGCAGCTTCAGTGCTGACATAAGGAATTGGGAATAGCAGTCTCCCACATCCTGCTCCCTTTCATCGATTGTGGAGACAATCCTATACCGCCATGCAAACAAAACCACTCTGCTACCACTAGATTGTTTATACAAGATGATGTGCAGGTTCATCCTCTCCTGTGGCTGGTCTACCCATCATTGTCTGCCGTGTGACCAGCTTAACTGCACAAGTCCCTCAAGCAGACATGACCCCCACTGATTTTCTTTGTTGCACAGCTGTGCATACGGAAAGCCCCAGAGTATCTCCTAGCCCTCCTCACCAAGTCAGGCATCGAGCAACACCTACTCACTCCATTCAGCTGCAGCGCTTACCTCTCAGTTCCCAGGATGAAGCGTGAATTTGGTAGAAAGGTCTTTGCATTTCTAGCACCAGACACCTGGAACAAACTCCCTCCAGCTGAGGAATGTTTGTAGAAGAAAAGTGTTCAGGTCCAGTCTTTACAGGCAACTCAGAACTCCCTGCATTTGTTTTGACCCAGAATCCCACATCTAACTGCTCATTATGTGTGTGTGTGTGTGTGTGTGTGTATGTGTATGTGTATATGTATATGTGTATATATGTATATGTATATGTGTATATATATATATATATGGTGTGTGTGTGTGTGTGTGTGTGTGTATATATGTATGTATTTATGTATGTATATATATATATATGTATGTGTGTGTGTGTGTTCTTTGTTTACAGTGAACCCACTGTATTAACTTGTTTTAGAAACATAGAATTTGATGGCAGATAAGGACCACTTGGCCCACCTAGTCTGCCCATTTCTACCTGATGGATAAGCTGCAGATTCTAGTTGATCAACAGCTTACTCTTCCTCCTACCCTCACTTGATTTACTGTTTTTACTGTATGGATGTTCTTACCTTTAGAGTGTGTTTTTTTTTTTTTTTTTTTTTCTTCCTCTGTATATTTTAGCCAAATGTGCCTTCCATCTCTGGTACTGGAGGCTTGAGTTCCCAGTTGTTTTGTCCATTGCCAAAATGCAGATACATCTTGGATGTACCTGCATTCAGATGCCCTTTCCTTCTCCAGCACCAGTCTGGATGCAACGGATGAAAATTCCAAAATGTTTAGACATTGTTTAAAGCATCATATATTTAGATCAGGGTTTTAAATGGCCAGTATCGAAGACAGGCGATACATTAGGATACATTCATGTGAGATTGTTTAAAATGAAAACAAAAGATGCGATCCATCCATTATTTTTGCCAAACCTCCCCAACCTATCCTAGCTCTTCACCACCTCACCATGTGTTATAACATTCAGTCTGTCACTGCATGAAGATTTCATGCTTCCATTCTCACTGCCTGACTTGAGTGATGGTAATCTTGGGTTGCACAAGATTACTGTCATATGGGCTGGGCAGTAAGAATGGAAAGCATGAAAATCTTCACGCAGTTTTGGACAGTGTTATAACCTTAAAATTTAAGGTACACTGGGCGAAGGAGCAACAAGGGTAATACTAAGCACTGGGTGGGGTGGGTGGCAGGGCTGTGATGGTTGGGAAAGGTTTCATTTCCTGACATATTTTATTTTGCTAATCAGTTTGAGGCAAGTCCTGTGCATTTTCCTGATTGGTTGGTATTTTCATGCTGATCATTTTTCCTTGCAGATTTAGCGCTAGGCAAGGGAGACCATCTAAAAGATGATGTAATAGACTTAGTTCCTAGCCTCGTTCATCCACTGATGGATCGACTGACTTGTTCTAGGAGAGGCTCTGTCAATAAGAGAGGGAGGTCATGCGCAGTGTACCACAGGGATCTGTCCTGGGTCCGGTCCTCTTCAATATGTTCCATCAGTGATGGGTGAGGAATTCGGGCAGGTTGGGTTTCTTTGTGGATGACACTAAGCTCTGTGTGAGGGTGGATAGTGATGAGGGAATAAGGGAAATGCATAGGATTTACAAAAGTTAGAGGGTGGTCTGTTGGTTTGGCAGTTGCAATTCAGCGCTATGAAGTGCAAGGCAATGCACCTAGGGGACAGGAATCCCAGGACATAGTGCTGGATTGATGGGGTGAGACATAAGTCCAAGGTTCCATTCCTCCGATGTAGTGCTATCATCAGTGACTTCCCTCTATCAAGATTGTGCAATGATGCATATAGCAAAGCAGATAGGTTGCTGGATTGTATTGGGAGCAGTATTGATAGCAGAATGGAAAAGGTAATACTTCCCCTATATAGATCCTAAGTGAGGTCACACCTGGAGTACTGCACCCAGTTCTGGAGTCCTCACCTCAGGAAATATGGGATAGGCTGGAGACTGTACAGCCAGGGTGACAAAATGATTCAGGGCCAACAGAGCAGGCCCTTTGTGGAGCACATGGAGATACTGATCTTGTACGCCCTGGAGACCAGAAGAGAGGAGGAGATGCGATAAGAAACCTTCAATTTCCTAAAAGGAATTAACAAAATGAATTGCATGGAACTATTTAGCTTGAATAATAGCTCAGGATCACATGGTCTTGAGTGAAAACTAACAGGAGGGAGGTTCAGGAGGAACGTGAGGAAGTGTTATTTTACAGAAAGAGTGATGGAGCCAGGGAACAGTCTACCAGTCAAAGTGGTAGGTGCAAAAGCTGTTGGTGGTTCCAAGCACAGTTGGGACAGAATGAAGGGTATAGTGTTTGCTCGGGTCAGCAGAAACTGGGAGAAGAATGAGGGGAGATTTGGGGAGGGCTAGGACCCTGGAGGGATGGTAGGTCTCCAGCCTAATAGGAACTCAGGCAGACTGGATGGACCATGGGTCTTTTCTGCCATCATTTTCTGTGTAACATATGGGAGATAGGCTGGCTCAAGCCCTGAAAAATACACTGGGTGCTAAGGAGACTTTGAATGTGTGCAGCTACCACAACACTAGCAAACCGTGTTCAGGAATGAGCCCGAGATGTTGGGGTGCCAGATAGGGAGAGAACTGTGCTTTTTGAAGGATGGTCTTTTTTTCAAGAAGGCAGGCAACATTCTCTCTGCAGTACTCCCTGCAGACCACAGGTGGCAGAAGGAAGAGCTTGAAGAAGTAAAGACGCAGCTAGGCTCCAGAGCGCAGCCACGGAAGTACATGCACATGCACACCATGGAGCTCACTCTGGCTACGGGGTTTCAGGGGCTCAGAAGAAATAAATGTGAGGGAAAACAACCCTATGATACTAAGGCACTTGGGCTGCACCATTCCAACTGGCTTTTGTCCTCCACACTTTGTGGACCAGGGTGGGGACCTTCCCCATCAGGCTCTCTAATGGAATCTGCCATAGGGGTAGAAATACTCTGTGGACCCCATGAGGACATGTAAGTGCCAGAGATGGATGGAGGGATGGATGGGGCTGGATGGTGGCAAGGCAGAGTAACCAGGAAGATGAACATATAAATGGGGGAAAACAGTTCGTCCTTGGTTTGATCTGGCTGCAGAGACTCTTGCCACGTGAGCTGGGCTCGATATTGACTGTTTGCAATTGCCATATGCCCGCCTCTGTCTTTTCTTGCATGTCTAATATCCACCAGTTAACTTATGTGATATGGTTTAGACTTTTCTTCAAGGAAAACCTTGTTAGTGCTTTATTTTTATTTCTCTCTGTCTCTCTCGGTGGTGGTTCAAACAGCCTTCGAGCAATAATATACTCCCCTCTCTGATGGTTCTTGTACTGTAAATTCTGGTGGTGACCTTAGATGTTCTGAATAAGCATTTTTCTGCAAAGTTTTGATAGAGCAACCAAGTGGTTTAAATACCTGTCGCATAACCTGCTGTTTATTCAATGATGGGGCACCAGAAGCATGTCTGTGGATCAGGTGGTCAGCAGTTGAGCCTTGACTGTGAATGTCTTGGAATGTGTATACCAGACTTCATCATCATGGTGGACTACCTTTTATCACAAAATTAAGATGAGTTGATGACAAGACTGTAATCTCTGGATCCTGGCAGGCATCACTGAAGTCACTAGCAGCAGGGTTCTTTAGCCAGGTGAGAAACTTTCATAACTCAGGATTAGGTTCTTCAGTGTTCTCAAACTCATGTGGAGGCCATCACATGCCTGTATCACGTGATAACTTATCTTTCAAGTGCCTGGCAATGGTATTCAGTAATTGTTTGCCGCTTCACTCCCCACGTGTAGATTGCTTTCCACATAACTTCTACCTGCTGATGTGTCATATACTATGATATTCTTGTTCTTTTAGGAAACGATCATGAAATCCGATCCTGTTTGCAAATTACTTTTGAATCATCTACTTAATTGTGTTTGATTTTGTTGTATTTGTATCATAGCTGAAATTCCTCAACAGGTTATTGTAGTCCATCAGTAGTCCTTGTAATGTTCTTGGCTCATTCATATCCAATACAGCTGTCCGTACATGTTTGAAGAACATTTCTCGAACTTCTGCAAGATGAACCTGTTGTAAGTGGAGATCTGAATTAATGTTTTTGTCCCGGTGGTATATTGGAGAGACATATTTTTCCCAACAGGAGCAGTGATACCAAATCTCAGTGGCAAAAGGATCTGTTGTACAATCAGTTACAGCTAAGATATGGTCATGCATTATAGCATCTTCTAGGTACACTGTGTGAGCCTTGAACTTGTGCCATGCATCCAATTGTTGGAGAAGGCACCATTTGTCTCAGCCAGGATGTTTTTTTGTCTTGTGGCATCATGCACCAGATGCATAGGTCCTTGTCCTGTTGAAGACCACTACATAAAAGTCTAGCAGAAGGGCCAGGAGAATTTTCAGGGGAACTGTCATGCTCAGGTCAGGATATGAATATTTCTTGCATATGCTGTTTCTGTTTCCTAGTTTGGCATGCTGAAGCTTCCTTTACTCATGAATCCAGTCTTACACAATTTGTGAAAAAAAACATGCAATTGGACCACCATCTCCGCTTACTTTCTCAAAGACACTTCCATATTTATCCAACCCCTCCATTCCAGTGCTGGACTCTATAATTTGTTCCATGAATTAGCTGGATAGCCACTTTTGTCTTCATTACACTCTATCACATAATATACACAGTTCTTTAATCGTCTCAACTCCTCCTCTTTCTTTTCTTGGCTGTCATCTTTCCAATCACCAAGCACAGAACTTCATTTGGACACACCTGCAAAAGGTTATATAGATAGTTATATATATTTATGGCAAAAACTCTGTTTAATGCATCAGGATTGACCCACAGTGACAAAAGCAAGGAAATTTGATGTTAGGGTTCTCACCCCTTGCACCCCACTAGCCCACCAACAGGCATTGCATTGGGTTGATCGGTCCTAACTCTAACTCCATCCCATGTGTAAACAAGCTGAGGTGGTTCAGCAGAGGAGAATGGGGCGAGAGTTAGGACCGACAGCCCCAACGCACACCCCGATGCCTGTTAGTGGGGCTGGGTGAGGGTGTAAGCTATGTTCCCCCTAAGGTGTGTGCACGTGCACCCGCACACAGCTTCAGTAGTAGCGCACAAAGCAGCTGATAGGGATCATCATGTTCATGAAGTAGTGACTACAGTCATCACTCAGATTTAAGACTCAGACAGCAGGACATGAAAGTGAATGGGAAAGAAACATTGTATGCCCACCTCTGAGGCCACAACCCATTAACTTTAACAAGCCAGCAGTTAACAAGCCAGACATCTCGCTCTTGCTCCACTTATTGAGCAATGGAACCGATCGGCAAAATTCCAACCAACCGGCTTTGCAGTTACAGCAATGTTTTTAGCTTGACACCTCTTTTCAGTAAGACAGTACTTGATAATGAACAGTATTCCCCTGCTGTTCACAGAAATGGCATGTTTTATTTGTTTGGTAGATTCCCACATAAGCTACATGAGAGATTCTAGACATAGGGTGTATATTATTTCAGTTTTAAAGTTGCACAACTTCAGTGTAATCTGCCTCCTCCCCAAGCAGTGTCTCACTTACAAAATGTGTTTATAATGGATTTAAAGCCTCACCGTTGAAAGCGTGTTCATTTTTTTTTTCAGTACAAGAAAATGGAAAAACTATGGTTTTTGTTTACAATAAAAGCATCAAAGCAACCTACTGTCTGTTTGTGTCATTTTTTTATGTATTTGTTTGGGGCCGGGATGGGTATAACCTTCTCAATTAGCAGGCTGAGACCCTGACTGTACATATGTCTAGTGAGATGAGATTGCGCTTCTCTTTAAAACAGGGTCTCACATTATACACACATTTGTGATTCAATGAATCAGTGCTTGTAAAAGGTTGCCCATGTTGGCTACGTGGGGATAGTAATTCTAAAATGGACAACAAGAAATAGCAGCGCAAAAAATGTCCTTTTCATTTAATTTCATTAATTCAGACTGCGCTTAGTATGGCTTCAGAATGGAAGAGAAATACAGTCTCCTAATTGCATCTCCTCTCTCATATCACACTGACTCACTCACTGCATTGCAAAAATACATTTTAAAACCCCCACTGAGCTTGACAATACCCAGCATAGTTACTGTAAACCATACCTAAAGTAAATTACATCACATACAATTATGCGTGCATCCATCAAAGATCCCATTGCCAGGTACTGCTTTTATGAAGCTGTCCAATCCTGATACCACATTGCCATAACACTATTAAATGATGTACTTTTGGAGTTGGCAGAGTTGCTCAAGATGTTTCAGAAAGTGGTCTAGCAACAGTTGAAGCTGTACAGATTGCTAGGGCAAAAATAAAAAGATCAGAAGCCAGTACCTGGGTGAAACTGTCTACTGGAGCCCACCAGTAAAACTGCTTTTGGCTAATTGCACAGCTGAAGTAAGACAACAGCAATTTTGCAATTTATTGGCCTGTTATGTGACCATCTGGACAGCTGATTTCGCAGGTGAACTTTCTGACTGATCTGCCTTTGATTTTGCAGCAGTGCCACATTGCAGCTTTGAGTTTGGCTTATCAAATATTGAGAGACTGTACAGCAAATATCAGGACTATTTATTTTCATCAGAAGACCAGGCAGAAATTGTTAGCCAGTACAATGACTTCAGATTTATAGTTGCTGAAAAAATAAAGGAGGATCATTAAAATCCTTCACTGACATGATCCACTTTGCTTTGACTAACGCAGTACAGCATGGTGGCTAAACTTATTGATGTATGTGCTGCATTCCAAGCTAAACATGAAGCTATCATATATAGAGGTTCCTACACAGTCTTATCCTTCCCCAGAAGAGATTCTCCATAAGGAGGTGCAGAGTGAGAAGGCTATGATAGCACAGAGAAAAACTTGGGAGTGATGGAGGATCACGACTGAAGCTTAGTAGGACCATAACTATCTTTGGGTGGAAGGTTTCACTCAAGGATTCTCATAGGAAAGTTAGGAAGATTTGTTGCTGCTCCTGGAAAGAGCATTACAATTTTATATCTCCAGAAACATGGTGGAGTCCATAAAGTTATATTACGATCCTGAGCCACAACACAGATTTATATATTACATTTAAAATCCTCATACAGCTAGCAGCTTGCTTTCTCTGGCCAGCAAGCTGGATTGTTTAATACATTTAGTTAACACGTTAGACTTGGGTGAAGTCTTTTCATGGTTTAAACAGACTAAGGATAGTCCAGAATCAATCTTAGAGGCAGATAACCCCCGATTGACTTTGGAAACCTAATTAACCCTAATACCTACTTGCCTCTGACAGTTATTGATTAAGCCTGACAAATGCAGCCTGTAGATAATATAAAACAAATGAACTCTGAATGCCAGCTGGACTTGGATAAGGGAGCTGGGGACTGAGATGTGGATGCCTTTTCTATACTTTCATGGAATATTGAGGGCATCCATCTTAAAATAATTGACCATGAAGTAGTGAGATGTCTGGATAATTTTGATATTATTGGACTGCAAGAAACATGGTGTACAGAAAATGTAACTCCCAAATTGGCTAGATATTCTGTCTTTACTCTGCCAGCAACTAAAGATAAAAAGTTTGGACGGTTTAAAGGGGGTATTTCCTTTTTTATTGAAACTTTGCTAAATTTTCAGATCACCAACATTTCTACTAAGTCAGAGGGTATTTTGGCTCTAATGATTAGCAAGGGACAAGAGAAGATCATTCTCTGCAATATATACTTTCCCCCTCGCAATAGAGCTACTGATCTCGCTGACCTTTTCAAATAGGATCTGAAAATGGCACTTGACGAATTGTCAGATAAGAGTATATCTTGTCCTGTAATTATTTTGGGAGACTTTAATGCCAGAATTCCTTCTCATTTCTTGGAGGATGTATATTCAGATATGATCCATACAATATCTATAATTAATCCAAATATCTCGTATACTAGGACTGCTCAGGATCTAAAATCTAACCTCAGAGGTAGGGAATTGCTAGCGGGCTTGGCCAGTAGAAATTTATGTATTTTAAATGGTAGAATTCAGGTCAATCTAGTCGGATCCTTACTGTGTAGAGGACCTACTGGCTCTTCAACCCCTGATCAGTTTTGGACCAATTTGGAAGAAGTAAAGCTGATCCAAAAGTTAGAGGTCATGGATAGATTGGAATCAGCACACTGTGCTATTGTAATTAACATCAAATGCCCTTTTGGAACTTTAGAGAGTGAAGCACAACAGGAAGAGAATCTGGAAGTCATAAACAAGAGAAGGATTGGATGGGAGCCGATTCATCAAGCTAGTTTCAAAGAAATTCTTAGTATAGGATTCTTAGGTGATATTCACGAGTTGGTCCTGGACAAAAGTAAGGCCTTTAATATTTTGGAGAATTGGGAAACTATTCATTCTTTACTTGGACCTAGATGTAAAACAACGTACCATCCTAGGTCCCTTTATAAAAAGTCTTAGTTTAATTCGGTATGCCTACAGACAAAGAAAGAGTTTGGAGGAAAACTAAGACAGCATAAGAAGAAAAGAAATAAGTCTGCAGCAGATTTTAAATTGCTAAAGACTGAAAGAGAAAAATATAGGAAAATTCTCGAACGGGAGAGACATAAACATACTCAGGGACTTTGGGAAAAACTGAGGTAGGCTGTTTTGGATAGGGATGGAAGGCGATTTTGGAATATTGTTGCCCAGGGATATAATAGATATGCCAATGGGATTGAAGCCTATATTACACCTGAAATTTGGGCATCTCATTTCTCCAAGCTCTTTTATTCTCATGAAGAGCAGGAGACACCTGATGCTTTCAAAATACAGGAGGATGACATTTTTCCAAGACCTATCTTGGTCACAGAGGACGAAATCCAGATGGCACTGATTGGCCTTAAGGCAAATAAAGCACTAGGGCCAGATGGAGTCCTAGGTGATCTCTATAACGTTTTTATCAACTGATGGATTCCTTTTCTTCTTTTACTGTTTAATAGCCTGGTTCAGAGGTACTCTTACCCTGCCAGTTGGGCAGGTAGTGTTATCTTCCCAATCTTTAAAAAAGAGGATCTAAATGACCCAAGGATGTATAGGCCTATTAGTTTGATAGATGTTTCACAGAAGATTTTCTCTAGGATAATTTTGGGCAGATTGCTGTTGTGGGTCAAGGAGAACTCAGTATTGAATGAGGCACTGAACAGTTTCGGAAGGACTGTTCTACAGTACAACACTATTATAGCTTCAGCACCTGATCTGGAAGTATTCTAACGAGAAAAAAACAGATTATATTCCTGTTTTGTGGACTTCTTCTTGGCCTTGACAGCATTGGTAGAAAAATCCTTTAGGCTACATTAAGGGATCTGAAGTTGGAGGCCTCACTTCTTGATGTTATTAATAGACTCTATGAAAACATGTGGGCAAGGGTCCAGTATAATCAATATGGTCATCTGATAGATTTGAGACAAATGTGGGGGCAGACAGGGTGTATTTTGGCCCCACTCTATTAACATCTACATTAATACAGTCTTGGATCAGTTAGGTAACTCAGATTTTCATACTCCAAAATTTAATGATCAAAGGATTGAATGTTTAGCATATGCAGGCGATTTAGTCCTGCTCTCTACTTCAGTCCTAGGTCTTAAAGAAAACTGGCTCACTTTGAATCTCTCTGTTCTCAAAGGAAACTAAAAGTTAATCTTCGCAAGACCAACATTGTAGTTTTTGGCTGTCAAACCAAGAATACGGTAGGCTTTAGGCTAAATAGATAACCATATAGACACTAAGTGTTATGGCTATTTAGGTGCCCGTTATGCCTATAGCCTATTTTGGACCAAACATTTGGAGGCTATTCAATTTAAAATGGGATCTTCTGTAAATGCCCTAAAAATATTTAACAGCAAGATGGGGAAGTCATCGGTGAGCGGGGTATAAGAGTTGTTAATGCCAAAATAAGAACGAGCATGTTATATGCCTCTGAAATCTGGGGTTACGCTAAGGTTAGAGAATTAAAAATAATTCTGAATAAACTCTATAGATACAACTTAATATTTTTAAATGGAACTCCAAGCTGTATTCTTGCCTTGGAGGTAGGACAACGTTCCTTGACTTCTCTTATCTGTGAACGACAGATTCTCTTTCTGTTGAAACTTTTTCTTTTGCCCCAACAAAGGTATCCCAGAATGTGTGTAGTGGAAGCCATCAAATTGGCCAGCATGGGATATGTACATCCCTTTATTCAACTCATTGAGAAACAATAATGCTGGCGATTGGGCCACCTCTTATATAAAATTTACACTAGACCATTTGAGGAGATTAGGCAGGATGTCAAATTGAGGCTTATTGACTTAAGACATAAATTCTTTCTGTGTTCAACTCTCCAAGTTTAAGCTATATGGATTTTATAAAAAAGTAAAGATTTCATGGGGATATGAGCCATATCTCTCTTTTTTAACCTGTCCTAAATGAAGAATCTATATAAGATTCTGAACTGAAAACTATAATGCTCAATGCATTCATTTCAGACAAAGAGAGGGATACTTTTTCCATATTGTAAATGTGGAGTGGGGACTATAGATGATCTCAAACATGTGGTACTCTTGTGTCCTAGGTACGAATCAACTAGGAAAAAACTGCTGGGGATCTTGGCCTCCCCCTGGAGGATCTTTTGGAATATTTGCTTACTATGAAACACAAGAACATGGAAGAGATCTTTGCAAGATTTTTAATCTCAACTCATTTGTAAAGTTTATTAGGGGGACTTGAAGTTCTGTGGAGGTTTTTTATCTGAAAAGATACTCTGTTAAATTGAATTGCACTGTAAAGATATTTAAGTTCCTTGTTGATTTATTTGTCTATTTATAGTTACTATGTATTTTGTCCTGATTTTAGTATATTGTAACTGATTTATGCTGAAGAATAAATTGTACTACTACTACTAACTTCCAACCTTCTAGTGCTGACTGTGAAAGAGGCTTCAGCCTCATGAACTGCATTAAGAGTAAACAAAGAAACCGCTTGGAAGAAAGCCATTTAGATAGCTGATGCGAACAAAATTGTTTTTAACATCTGGTGAAAAAATGGATCTTAATAAAATACAAGTCCACTGGAAGAATGGGAAAGACAGGAGAGAAAAGCAGTAAATGTTGATTTCTTAGCAATGCATCATAAGCAGCACCCCTTTTAGATGCATGCAAGACTCTTTAAAATGTAAATAGTTTACATGTTTCCAGTTCATATTGTTATGGCGCACAATGCACATCAAGCTTCGGACTGTCAGAATGTATATTTATACTCTGCATTGAGTATTTGAGTGTTTGGTTATATTTTCTACTGTTTACTGGCAATAAAATATATCACTTGTTTGGGCCACCAAATTTGCGCACATGAATCAATTTTTTTGCACAAAGTGCAGCACACACATATCAGTCGCCACCCACAGAGACTAAAAATTAGAGGGAACGTTGGGTGTAAGGGGGGTGGGAACCCTAACATCGAATTTCCTCGCTTTTGTCGCCATGGAACAACCCTAACCAATGCATTCCATGGAGTTTTTCGCCATGAATTTCCCTTCTTTTGAGAATGTGTACTATAAATAGTGTAGTAATGGCAACATAGCGCTACGCACATGGTAGCAAAGCGTAAAATGATAGCATAAGCAGTAATAGAAATGCAAGCACAAACATTTTAATAAAAACAAAAATACAGCATACCAGCATACAAAATGCAAACCATGTGCGCATAGTCACAGTAATACAATTGGAAACACAAACACAGTAACAACAACGATAGCCCAAAACGAACAAAAGCAGGAAATACAAATGGAAACACGTACACAAATGCAAGTGAAATGCGCATGGTACGCAAAGAAAGCATAAACAAAAACAGTAATGGAAACACAAATGTTAGCAATAGCTTATAGCATAAACGCAAAACAGTAATGCACAGTCACGTAGAAGGGAACACTAACGCAAATGGTAACAGAAATGCAAGTGGAAATGCTAACTGTAACAAGTATGAATATGCATAGCCTTTTTCCCCAAAAGCTGCATATAAAAGCAGCATAATAATGGCCCTCGGAGAAGAAATGAACACTTGGAATACTAAATTGCTTATATCTCAGGAACCTTACGACGTAGAAATAACATTAAAATTTCATATGACTTATGACTTTCCTGGCTAATTTTGCATTTAATTTGTCTGACAAAAGTCCGTATCTCGAAGCATTTGAGATCCGGAATCAATGACGGGCCTTACGTAATGTTAGTCTATAGGAAAAATAGTCAATTTCAGAGTGCTATAGCTTTGCAGCCCTGTAATATTTTGTCACCAAACCACCAAAAGGCACATCTGTGGATGTTGGCTTTCTTCTCCAAATTTCAGCCCAATAGATCAAACCATTCTTTTTGCAACAGGGTGGCAAAAGAATTCCTATTATTTTGGGCATAGTATCACAAAGTAGTGTCGCAAATCACTACACTTTCATAAAAAAAAAAATCATGAAAGTGTCAAATGTGTGACACTACTTTTTTACTACTATTTCAAAAAGTTTCAAAAACATATTTCTTGGGTGTTTAACCCCCCCAAAAAAGACATGGCTAGCATCCTCAGGGCTCGACTAAATGGAACACAAGAATTGTGTCCCTGGAGGGTCCCAAATTTAAATGCCAAGCATTTCTGTGACCAGTAACTGAAAACAAAATGGCAGATTTGCGACACTACAGGGGTGTTTTGCGACACTAAAAACTGCATTTGCAACACTGTCAAACTTTTTGTTAACTTTTCCCATTGACTATAATGGGAAACGTGTTTTTTGAATAACTTTTAAACTGTTTCATATTTTTTCACGAAATCTTCAAAAGACACATCAGGGACCCCAGCCGCATATTTGCTATAGTTTTTGGACTGGTCACGCAAGCACGTGCGACCTGTGGTAGCGAGCAAAGACTGTGCAAAAAGCGTAAATCGACTTTCTAGTTTGCTTTATAGCTCCATAACCGTATATCCAACTGTTATGAAACTTGGCAGATCCAGAGATCTATGGTACCGCCGTGCCTGCCACATTTCAGGCAAATCCATCATATATATATATATAAAATAGGTAGAAAACATCCTTGTTTCTGATTGACTGAAAGGCACATTTTGGTGTGTCCTTGTACAGCCATAAACTGCCAACCGACACTACCGTTGCCAAGCAGAACATGGAGAGATCAGTGCTTGATGTGGCTCTTTCATTGCACTGTCAGTGTGAAAGTCCATTCCTCCTGCTTGTTCAGCCACCTGACCACCCACCAGCCCTGCAGCTCACCTGCCTCACGCTGCCAAAAGTCCACCCAGTACAACCTATCGACTAGTGTAAATTACAGTGTATCTCTAGTTTTTCCCCTCACAGCTTCTTCACTTTCTCTGGTTATTTTTCCAATGCCGTTTCTGTGGTCCTCGTTCCCAGTCTACAGACCTCGCTCTCCCGTAACAATATTTTATACCAACAAGCTGCCACACTTTTAAAATAAGCATTGCAAAACATGAAACTGTTATGATCTGGTACCCTCTTGCTCCTTCTGCAGCACTGTAGGTAAAGGCGAAGAACAAAACTCTTCTTAGCAGTGGCTGCAGAAGGACAGGCTCAATTCTAGGCTAAAAGCAGCTCAAACACTTGCCGTTTTGGTTTCTCCGGTCAGAGTAGCACTGGCGCTTGTTGAACAGATGTACCCATGACGGTCCTTGTCTGCCACAGTGGATGTCCGTGTTGGGCACCTCACTAAAGCCTAAAACAAAGATTTGATGTAAGGTAAAAAAAAATGAAGACTGTGTATGTGTAGAGGCAGAAACAGTGTGTGTGGGGGAGACATGGGTAAATCAGCCTAAAGCAAAGACAGAACCAAAATGAAAAAATGTGTGTGTGAAAATAGGAGAGAGCATGTGTGTGTGGGGGGGGGGGCAAACACAAACGCCCTTTAATAACTGAGTTTTATATATACAGGGACTATTTTTTCAGGTTTATACCTTAATTAACCTAGATTTTAACACTCATGTTTATCAGACTCCTTTTAATAATTAAGTGTTTTCCAGGGTGGTTTTAATGGAAATCCATTTTATAAGTGGAATAAGACATTCCGAGGTGTGGCTTATGGGCTGATAAGAGCACTTTCCAGGTGCTAAAGGCACTCTGCTCAAGCACCTCGTGCCTCATCATGCACATGGGTGGGCTTTTGCCCATAAACCACACCTCGTTGTGTCTTATTCCTTACATACATTATAGTCAGGGTTGCCCGCACGACTATGTTAAATTTCAAATTTTGCACTTTAATAACTGCACGCATATGACAGATTTGCCTGAATTTTTGCATGTGCGGTGGGGCACCATAGATCTCTGCATCTGGCAAGTTGCATTACGGTCAGATAAGCGGTTGCCAAACTGCTGAGTGTAACAAATGCTTAAAAACAGGGTTTTACGCATTTCTTTGCTTGTGGCTACAGCCCACACAACTTGTCAGTTTGGTCTTCAGGAAGATGCAGTCTAGGTCACTGATGTGCATTTTGAAGATTTGGTGAAAAAATATAAATCCGTTCAAAGTTATTCAAAAACAAGTTTCCATTATAGTCAATGGGGAAAAAATTTATGTGCCTCTCGAAAGCTGCCACCACTACATTTTAGTTCAAATGGCCCTTTTACTGTCATGCAGTGGCCATTTTGTTTCAGTTAACGAGAGAAAAATGCCTGGCATTTAAATGTAGGACCCCTAGGTAAACACTAACAGTTGTGTTTACCTAGTCAGATCCCTAGAGGGATCACAACACTATCTTTTCTTTTGGGGGACCCCAGAAATGCTCTTTTCCGCGATTGGACCTCCTGTAGTAAACAGAAATTGCGACAGAATAGATGCGACATTTCTCAAGTAAATCACGTAAAGTGTCGTGCTCCATTCTGTCACAAATGTTTAGGAAAGTGTCGCAATTTATACAGAACTGCACCCAAAAACACAGTATTCTTTGCCACCCCACTGCATTAAAATGGTTGGGGCTTTTGGGCTGAAATTTGCAGGATGGCAAGCCCTGGTCCCATAGAGGCCTTTTGTGATTTGGTCCCAAAATATTCAACGGGCCCATAGTTACAGTGCTCCAAAGTTCAGAAATTTCCATAGGCTAACATTGCAGCACCACAGCGACTTCCAACACCCGTATCTTGAAACTGATTCGAGATCACGGATTTTTACGTACCGGCGAGTCCACTACGTGGACTAAGCTTGTGGAGGTTTCGAAGTCATGAGTACAACTGCAATGGAATTTTTTACATAGTTGCTACGGTTACAGAGATATTGCCAAATAAGTGTTACCAGGGTTCCTTTTCAGTACTATGGGGCTGCTGTATGGCTCCATACTTATGTGTAAGTGGGAATGCAGTGCCCAGAAGGCCTGCGCTCCCACATACACATACCATTACGCAAAACTGGGCAATGTGAAGGGAGCACAGGGCCTGGAGGGCCCGCGCTCCAACAGACACATAACAGTTACCAGTTAAATTACACTTTCTCAAAAAGAAGGGAAATTCATTGCAAAGAACTTTGTTAATGCATCAGTTAGGGTTGCTAGCACAGTGATAAAAGTATGGAAATGTGATGTTAAGGTTACCCCTCCTAGCAGCCCACCCCCACCCTCCACACAACAGACAGGGTGTGCCATGGGGTCGTCAGCCCTCTCACCCCATTCTCCTATACTGTAGCATGTCAGCTTGCTTACACATGGAAACATGGAATGGGGTGAGAGTTGAGTCTGATGACCTGCTTGTCCCTGGGCCTCCTGGTGAATGAGGCCAAGTTGGAGCTTGTACCTTCGCAGGTGATGCACTTCATCAGGGCTGAGCTCGATTTTTGCAGAGCCAGGGCTTGACTCCTGGCAGACCGGGCGGATTTTCTCTCCTTTGCCCGATCATTTCGGGTTGGGCAGTTGCACCCTGCTCAGGATTTACTGCACCTCCTGGGATTCATGGCAGCATACACCAGCATGGTCTGTTGGGCCCAGTGGAGAATGTGATCTCTGCAGTGGGAGCTCACCCATCAATGGTCTCAGCACAAGGGCCACTTCGACCAGCCGGTCACTGTGAACCAGCTGATGTGGGATGCCCTCCAGTGGTGGCTAGTCCTAGTCCTGGAATGTCTGCAGGAAGGAATCCCATTTGTCTGCCCAGAGCCAGCGGCCACCATCATGACCGATGCCTTGCTGATGGGCTGGGGTGTCCACCAGAGGAGCAAAGAGTCCATGGACTGTGGACCCCCTAGGAGTCGATGCTATATCAACCTGCTGGAGCTTTGGGCAGTTCAGCTGGTGCTGACAACCTTTGCTCCACACATTCGGGGTCGGGTCGTTCGGGTCCAGACAGACAACACTACAATCATGTACTACCAATGACAGCACTAGATAGAGCAAAAAGGGAAACAGTTGCAGCTTGCCCAGAAAATGATCCACATTCCACATGACAGTGGGTCCAAAGTGGTGCATGTCTGTAACAATAGCTGAAAGATGGAAAAGTAAACAATAGGAAATTGTTTTCACTGGCCTGGTAGCGCTGAGGGTTGAGGCGCTGGAGCCACACCTCGTGTCATGCTGGTGACCCAGGTTCGGAAACGAGCCCGGGTCATCGGGGGTTGGCAGGGGAGGACTAGGATCGAGCGTCCTCAGACTGCTCTCCTAGTTCTGGGGTGGGATGGGAAGGAACCACTATGCTGCGGCGACCTCTGGGGATGGCTGGCATCGGTGTATGTAGGGGGGAGCACGGCAGACATCGGCACATTGTGCCTAGACGTCATTGCATGTCCACACTCCTGTGGGGCTTATCAGGAGGAAGAATAGCTGAGCGCGACCATGCAGCTTGATGGCCGCGCTCTGCGATACCCGGAGGACTGGTGTGGAGTCCTGTAAGGGAGGATTTGGGGCTGTCCTGGCTGGCAGGGCATAGGGGGCCCACCAGCGGGATGGCAAGACGGCCGTCCTGGACCCTCATGGGTGCGGTATGAGCCGCCCAGCTCTCAGTGGCTTCAGCCGGAGAACGCTGCAGAAGGAAGCAAAAATAGCAGCTGTGATCAAAAAAAAAAAAGAAGTGTTTTCACTTGACAAATTTGAGCTTCTGAACTAGTGAAATTTGTACTTGTGGTTAGGTTCTGACTCAGTTGTTTCTCATTTTGTCCCACATTTTTTATACCAGTGGGTCTAATTCGACCCATGTTTTAAAACCCCTAGCATTGTCACTGTGTACTACCTCAACAAACATGGTGGGACACACTCCCTTTCACTTTGCATGGAAGCTCTCTGCATCTGGACCCTCGTGCTCAGCCTGAACATTGATCTTCTGGTCATCTATGTGGCCCGGCATCTCCAGTAATCTGGCGGACACCCTCATCCAGGTGGGTGAGGTGTCTCATGAGTGTTATCTCCATCAGGAGGTAGTGCACAGTCTGTTCTCCCAATGGGGCACGCTTCTGGTGGCTCTGTTTGCTTCTAGGGAGAACGCAAAGCTGGGGCTGCATTGTGCCCACCCCCTCAGCAGGTAACACTGCAGGGAGATGCCTTCTCGAGATCCTGGCCTCTGGGCCTCATGTATGTCTCCCCCTCCTTTTCCTCTGATCCACAAAGTGCTTCTCAAAGCTGGGAGTGACAAGGAACAGATGATTTAGGTGACTTCAGACTGGCCCCGCCAGTTCTGGTGCCCCCGATCTCCTCCTCCTCCTCAGCTGCAGGCTCCCATGGCATCATCCTCTACACCCAGACATGCTCTCATGTAATCAAGGGAAGGTATTCTATCCGGACTTTCAATCCCTGCATCTTACAGCCTGGTTTCTGAGTGGCTAGCGTTCCAAGCTTTGGTCTCTCTGACGATATCCTCACTGTGGTCGAGACTTCTCGGAAGGAGTCGACCTGAAAATGCTATGCAAATGGAAGGAGTTCTCCATTTGATGCCAGGACAAGAGCTCGACCCTTGTCTTGTCCAGTGGCTAGCATTCTCCATTAAATTTGGTCCCTCTCTGTCGTGCCTTTGGTCGCGACCCTTAAAGTGCACCTGGCAGCCATCTCGGCATACGGGCATGGGCTGGTTTGCTGTCGGTGGCTCAGGAGAAGGTGGTGTGGCACTCTTTTATAGGTTTTGACCACATTTCCTCTCTGGTATGAACACCACCGCCTTGGGACTTGTTTCTGGTGTTGTCAAAGCTAATGGGTAAACAATTCAAACTGATGCACAGGTGTGACATATCACACCTGTTGTGAAGAACCACCTTCCTTGTAGCTATCACATCAGCTAGAAGGATCAGTGAACTCAGGCACTCTGGTGGAGTCTCCTTACATGGTCTTCCACAGGGACAAGGTTGTCCTTCACCCAAACTCGAAGTTCCTCCTGAAGGTTGTGTCTGAGTTTCACTTTAACCAGGTGATCAATCTTCCAGGGTACTTCACCAGCCACACCTCAAGCTGAGCACAGGCTCCATACTTTGAACCTGCAGTGGCCTGCCTACTATAAGGGCGCACAGCTGGAGTTCAGGGGCAGGTTCGCCAGCTATTTGTCACCCTCGCTGAAGCCGCACCAGGCAGACCGGCAGCTAAGCAGGCGATTGGCAGGTGGATAGTATCCAGCATTGACCTCTGCTGTGAGGTTGGTGGGTAGGGAGCTTCCCATAGGCTAAGAGATCATTCCACTCATCATACTGTTGTCTTGGTGGCTGCTTCAGGGATGTCCCTATCCAGGAGATCTGCAGGGCTGCTACATGGTAGTCTGCACACACCTTCATTTCCACTACCACATCAACCTTGAGTCACGCGGGATGCTGAATCTTTCTGGACTTTGTGTTCACCATTTATTCCTACTTCTGGGTTACAAACTGGAGGTGCTGGGACCCTGCAGGAGCCAAAAATCTTCAGGAGGGTTGGTGCCAAGATAGGACTGCCCATGTGCAGCACTATGAGACTGGCTCACACTGTATATGCTGCCTCAGCATTGACCCTCCAGCTGCCTCAGTTCCTTTTTTCCCCCACCGTCAGTGTGCTTCAGTGATGATGTTGCTCACATGCGGGAGTCAAATCTCAACGTCTATCGACAACAGCGTTTAGTTTGATTTAGTTTTAGTGTTTTGCAGTAAAAAAGTTTCATTGTTTTCTTCAGCCCTACCGATCGGAAGGAGTCATCCATGGATGGAGACAGTGATGGTAGGGACTCTCCATGAGGAGGCTGCTCTGGCAGCTGGGCTGTGTCCGCCCGCCATCCTCTTCGGGGGAAGGGGTCCGACCATGGTCAGTCCAGTGTTCAGGAAGGAGGACAGACTTCTCATAGACACAAAAAGAAGTGGTCCCATTCCCGATCAAGGTCGGGGACCCGGCACCACTCTGCCTCGAGTTCTTCTTCTTTCTGTCAGAAGAAGAAGAAGCAATACCACTCATGGTATGTCTGCCAAGAGGTCTTCGGTGGTTGAGAGTGTTAGGCCATCTCCGGTTTCCTCCAGTTCCCCAATGTCTTCGCTCTTGATTGCGCTGATTCTCAACACCAGAGCCCTGCTCTGTCTTCCTGTGAGGGTTTCGGTGGACAGTTTAATCATTAGGCCACTCTTATGGAGTAGTGGGTACAGCGTCTGTCCTGTTCACTCCTTCCCATTGATCTGGTTCCAGGACCCTAGAGCCTAGACACCTCGGAGTCACAGTTGGGGCCTTCAGGTTAGTGTGCGTTCGGTGCCGGCAGTGGAAAATTTTCCCTTGTCGGCACCGACGTCGATTCCACATGCCCTCCCCCTCTTGCTGCTTCCTTTCATTCCCTTCCCTTTTCCTCTAGGTCTGTTGTGGATTTTCAGGCAGCTGCTATCTCCGCATGGGGAGGCGCCGGGTTCTGCGCGGTGCCACATGCGGCGACTGGTTCTGCGGTGCCAGGTGTGGTTTTGGGTGCGGTGCCAGGGTCCTTGGAGCTGGGTTCGGTGCCAATATCTGCGGTACTGGGCCTCTTGCCTATTCTGGTTTCCCCTGTTTATCCCTTTCCCAGACCAGGCAAGGGCCTTTTAGGGGCAACCCCTGCTCTTTCTGGCAGTTAATCAGAGCAGGGCGTATCTGACCCTGATTTTCTACTCTCTGAACAGGGTGATGAGGATTCCTTCTACAGTTTAGAAGATACACCCTCACTCCCAGCCGAGGCTCCAGTAGAGGACCTTTCATTCCAGACACTGCTTAGGAATATGGGGCAACCCTGGCTTTACAGACTTCCTCTGTGGACCCAGGTAGGCTTTTGCATCTGGAGTGGCTTCATGTTCCAAACATTACAGTGAATCTTATGCCTCCAGTTCCCTCACCCTTCGAAACCTTGTTTAAAGCGTTGTGGGTCAGGCCCACTATTATTCCTTCTGTTTGCAAAACCATAGATAGGAAGTACAGTACATCCCTCCCAAGGACAGGCCTATTGTAGCCTCACAACCCTTCGCAGATGTGCTGGTTGTCCTTGCCGAGAATGATAAAGCTGTCCTTCCACAAGAAGTATCAGCATGTCTTATCAATAAGGAGTCTTATAAAATAGATACCAAGGGAAAAAAGAGCTTTCACAGCCCCAGCTCTGGCATGCATATTACCAGCTTTCAAGGCCATTCTCCCAGCACAAATATGTCCTGTGGACCTACCTTAAATCTTTGGTGGAAGGCCTTCCAGAGTCTGATTCTAATATGGAACTTTTGCAGACTGTTACCTGAGTTATAGAATGCAATAGGCATCAGCTTATGGCTGCCATGGATGCTTACAATACAGCATCCAGGGCAGCAGCTGCTGGAATCTGTTTTAGGAGACATTCCTGGCTTAGGACATCAGGGTTCTCCTCTGATGCACAACAGCAGGTGATGAATGTTACCTTTGATAGTACATATCTGTTTGGCCCACAGGTGGAACAAGATCTTGAGGCCACACAGAAAACCAGGACTGCCATTATGGCCCTATCACACTAGGGAGCCTCCTGTAATGTTACTGGCATGGTAAAACATTACAGGTGCTCAGCACATGGATTCGCATCCACACCTGTAACATTTTCAAACTGCGTTTGACAACCATATTTAAACCCTGATTGTATCAGGGTTTTAACATAATTTCAACACAGTTTGAAAACACACTACATCAGTAGTGTGGATGGGGGTTGTTACCATGTTGCAGCCTCTGCTACCAATGTAGTCCTGCAAGAACTATGGTTCACTGCCCCTCAAGTCAACACGGTTGGGTTGAAAACGGGGTTGCCTTTGAAGTGTGGGCATAATTGGTAACCATGCTAAACACAGTAGGACAAGTGAGGACACACAAGCACAGTACGTTTCAAAATAAAAAGCGTTATGACTGAACCATGTTCAGTGTGGACAGGGCCTAAGACAGCCAGGCTAGCTCCTTCAGCTCCTCAAGAGCATAGGAACCATCAGTTTTTATATAACAGGCAGCCCTTCGAGACAGAGGAGCACCAAATAAAACAACCTCCTCAGCCACAAAAGAAAGCAGCATAAGGCACAAGGACCAAAAGTGCCCAGTGCCACCCTCAAAAGTCCGGCCCCAACCCCACCTTAATTGTCTGAGATGGATTTTTCCACGGCAATCAGAGGTAGTCTTACAACCAATGGAAGTCTGTTACCACAGACAAGTGGGTCCTCAGGATTGTCCAAGAGGGGTACTCTCTCAACTTCATGGAGAGCCCTCAGGACCTTCCACCAAGCGGCAGCATGGTCTATTGACAGCTGCAGAAGCAGGAAACTACAGACCTGTAAGTTTGACCTCAGTGGTAGGGAAAATGATGGAATCACTGCTGAAAGAAATAACTGTTGAGTACCTAGAGGCCAGCGGGGCACAAGACCCAAAGCAGCATGGATTTACAGCAGGAAGGTCATGTCAGATGAATCTAATAGATTTCTTTGACTGGGTGACCAAAGTAATAGACCAGGGAGGAGCTGTGGATATGGCCTACCTAGACTTTAGCAAGGCATTTGACACAGTCCTGCACAAAAAGATTAATAATCAAGTTGGCCAGCCTGGGAGTGGGTCCCAGGGTGGTAGCCTGGGTTGCAAACTGGCTGCACAACAGGACACAGAAGGTAATAGTGAGTAGAACACATTCCGAAGAAAGGGGGGTCACTAGTGGAGTACCTCAGGGCTCAGTACTGGGTCCAGTCCTCTTTAACATCTTTATAGGTGACATTGCAGAGGGTCTGGAGGGAAAGGTATGCCTCTTTGCAGATGACACAAAGATCTGTAACAGAGTTGATACACAAGGGGGGGTAGAAAGGATGAGAAGGGACTTGGCAAGGTTGGAGGAATGGTCAGACATATGGCAACTTAGATTCAATGCAAAGTAATGCACCTGGGAAACAAAAACCCAGGAGAAGAGTACACAATAGCAGGGGAGGTACTAACAACAACAAAAATGGAACGGGACTTGGGGGTAGTCATATCAGATGATCTAAAGGTGGGTAAGCAATGTGAGAAGTCAGTAAGGAAAGCCAGGGGGATACTGGGATGCATAGGAAGGGGCATCACAAGTAGAAAAAGAGAAGTGGTTATCCCTCTGTACAGACAGTTGGTGAGACCCCATCTGGAGTACTGTGTGCAGTTTTGGAGACCGCATCTATGCAAGGACATAGACAGGATGGAAGCAGTCCAGAGGAGGGCAACTAAAATGGTGCAGGGTCTGCATCAGAAATCATATGAAGAGAGACTGAGAGAGCTTAATATGTATACCCTTGATGAAAGGAGGGACATGGGGGACATGATAGAAACGTTCAAGTACCTCAAGGGAATCAACAAAGTCCAGGAGGGTAGCATCTTTCAGAAAAAGAGATGTGTAAGAACAAGGGGACACAATTTAAAGATAGAGGGGGGATGGCTCAGGGGTAATGTGAGGAAATCTTTTTTCATGGAGAGAGTGGTGGATGCATGGAACTGCCTTCCTGGGGAGGTTGTTGGGTCTAAAACAGTGGGGAATTCAAACATGCATCGGACAGACATAAGGCAATTATAGTGGGTGGCAGGAAGTAGGCTGTTGGTTAACTAGAATCTGCAGCTTATCCAGTAGGTAGGAAATGGGCAGACTGGGTGGGCCAAGTGGTCCTTATCTGCCATCAAAGTCTGTGCTTCTATGTCTATGTTTCTATACCAGACAGTATTAACCCTGACCTCTGGGTGGAGGCACCCGCCACTGGACCTAGGCCCCTCAACCTGTTAGTAGTTAAGCAGGCAGAGGTAGTAGCCCTTGGGATAGCGCCACCTGGGGGCTACATTTTGGAGGCACCTCTGGGATTAGCGTCCTCTAGTGGCCAAGTGGAGGAAGTACCACATTATGTCCAAATTAAAGGAAAAAATGGAGGGGGACGCTACACCCAAGTTAAAACTTGATCCCATTAAGATGATGGTGCATAAATTAATGGGATGGGGCAAGCTGAGGAGTTGGACTCCCAAAAGACTGTATTACTGTTGGATGTCTCCTTGGGGATTAAAAAAGCTGACATTGTTTCTACTGTCGAGCGTGTTAAATGTGTTAAAGGCGATGTGCTGACTTGCTCGAACAGACCCTGCAAGTGCTGCTTTCATGCAGTGTTACGATTAGACCCTGAGAGGGTGCCCCAGTGATTTTCCCAAAGGTGCCCAGAAGGGATGGAGGGTTATTCATCGCGTAGTGGTTCGGTCACACCGGTGGGTCCCTCAGAACAATAGTTTCAAAGACAAGCTACTTAAACTGTTGGCCGTAGAGGGGAGAACTGCCCAAGAATTGATACAGGTGTTAGACATCTCAGGCGATCACACTCCCCTGCCGTCCTCAGGTACATCTCCCGGGTCATCTAAGAGCTCCATTCTAGCCCCACCCCCATGGTCATCCCTCCCATACAATTAGACTCCTATCGGAGATTGAGACTCTTCTCTGGTACTGTGCCCGTGCCTTCAGGGGAAGATGATTTGGAGACTTGGATGGACTATGCTATGCCCTTAGTGCAAGAGTGGCAGTGTTCTGAGGGGGAGAAGAGGAAAAGGCTGATGGAAAGTTTAAGGGTCATGCACTGGAAGCCATTTGGTTCCTCACAGACCACTAGTCCCAAGGCAACTGCAGCAGAATATCTTTCCACTTTGGAGGAGTGTTTGGCAGCACTGAGACAGGGGAGGACCTGTTATGGAAGTTCAAGTCAGCAAAATAGTGGAGAAATGAGAAACTGTATGCATTTGTTACTAGAATGGAGAGGGCCCTGCAAAAGGCCCACCGAAAAAGGGGAGTGACTGCTCAAACACTAAACCAGGTCTGATTAGACCATATATTGAAGTCGGCAAGATTCTCAAGTGTGATATTGCTGAAACTCAAATTGCAAGACCGGAGGGCCGACCCTCCTGAATAGTGTCAATTAATGAGAGAGATTCATGAAATTGAAACCGATGAAGAGGGGTGGGAGCCCTATGAGGGGCCGTGAATCTGTGCCAGACTCCTGAGCAAAGTGAGCCGATGAGACTCACCAGTTGAGAGGATTGATCAAAGGATGACAGAGACTTATTGGGGCCGGATCTGTATCAAGCTCCCCGAGCCCAAAAGTGGAATGGGAATGCATGCTGTTTCCTCTGACCCCCAGGTTGAGAGTAATTTGAGAGGCGGAATAGAGACTTATGGGAAATGGTGAGAGCTGCAACAGGCTGCTATCACCCCCATAGAGTTAGTGAACCAGAGATATCTCGGGGTAAACATCCCATTCAAGAAGAGCCATGTAGAGCCCTGAAGTGCCCCACCAGATAAGAGATCCCCTCTTCCAAAGACAACCAAGATATTAAGTTCTGTTACTGTTGTGGGGAAGATGGACACTTTCAGACTGAGTGTCGGTTACCAGAGAACTTGAGAAAGTCATCAGTAGGTTAGTGGCCTGGCATCATAAGACCTGTTCCCGGTCACGGGGGGCCAACTGGAAGAGTTTTGCCACCAGGACCAATGCCCGAGTGACCTCTCAAGCAATGCCCCTGAATGGTCCGAGTAGTGGTCCCTCCATGGAGACTACGGTGAAAGTGAACAGGGTGTCCACCAGGGCTGTATTAGACAGTGGCTCCCAAGTGACAATCATGTTTCAGGACTGATATCAGAAGTATCTGTCTGATGTGCCCTACAACCCCTAGAGGGGCTACATGTGTGGGGTCTGAGTGAGAAGCCTATCCCTACTCTGGCTATATCCGCATTTGGTTGTCTTTCCTACTTCTGTGGCCAGAGTGGCAGAGCAAGTAGAGACCCTAGCCTTAGTGTGTCCCCCACTGGACTGTATGATGGGGTCCCTTTGTTGATTGGAACAAATGCTCATATGTTTGGGCGATTAGGCGCAGTTGTGTTCTGAAAACAAAGTACAAGAAAAGACTGGCAGAGCCCTCAGAATTCTGGCTTTAATTAGAAGGGTCTATGAAGCACAGAGAAAGGCTGGTAGAATGGAACCCGAGCACCGGTGGGGGCTGTCTGGAAGAAACGACCCAGAGTATTTGTTGCTAGCACCAAATGCGCAGTGTGTTCTACAAGGAGAAGTCTGTGTCAAGAAGGGACGAAAAAGAAAATATTAATGCTGGATGCACCAGGGATGGGAAACTGCAGCGGGGCTGCTAGTCAGACTCAGTATCCTGCCTGCTAGAGCTCATGCTTTTGCCAGAAGAGTAATGGTTCAAGTTCACAATGTGTCTGATAGGGAGATTTAAGTGAATTGAGGCTGCACCCTGGCCACTGTGCACTCGTGCGGATACTGCCCGTCCTGCCCAGTAACAAGAGTTCGGGGAAGAGTGACAGGTTGACGCCTGACTTGTTTGATTTCGGTGACTCCCCGTTGCCAGCAGAATGGAGGGAAAGGATCAGTGAAAACCTTGCCCAGAGAGACCAGATGTTTTCTTTGAAGGAATGGGATGTAGGATGTGTGCAAGGAGCTGAACACTGCATCCGGCTGCATGATGAGGCCATTTCATGAGAGATCTCGACACCTAGCACCTGCTGATATAGATGATGTGAGATGACATCTGCAAGAGATGCTTGCAGCTGGGGTAATACAAGAATCCAGAAGCCCATATGCTTCACCTATTGTAGTAGTGAGGAAAAAGAATGGAACAGTCAGGATGTGTGTGGATTATCGTACTTTGAACCGGAGGACTATTCCAGATCAGTACACCATGCCACGCATTCAGGATGCGTTGGACTGCCTGAATGGTAGCAAATGGTTCTCAGTACTGGACCTTAGCACTGGGTACTATCAGATCCCAATGGCCCTGAAGACGTGAAAAGATGCTTTTATTTGCCCACTTGGTTTTATGAGTTTATGAGGATGCCTCAAAGGATTTGGTGCTCCAGCCACTTTCCAGCGCTTAATGGAGCGTGCAGTGTCGATATGAACTTGCTAGAGTGCTTAGTATACCTGGATGATGTCATTGTGTTTGGCAGCTCCTGAAGGAACATGAAAGCAGGTTATTCAAGGTGTTGGACTGACTGGAAGATTTTGGTCTTAAATTGTCTATTGATAAGTGTCAATTCTTTCAAACATCAGTAAAATATGTGGGACATATAGTGTCCACCGAGGGCATAGAGACTGACCCCAGTGAAGTTGAGGCATTGATCACCTGGCCCCAGCCAAAAAATTTGAAGGAGCTGCAGAGATTCCTGGGTTTCTGTGGTTGTTATAGGTGTTTTATCAAGGACTATTCCCGCGTGATCAATCCTTTACTTAACCTTACCCACGGGTATTCCCCAACCCACAAAAAGTACAAGAAAACAGTGCCCCTTGAGACTGAAAAAAAGTATTTCCGTCAAATGAATTATTTGGGGCTCGCTGGACTTCTTATTGTGAGACTGCTTTTCATGAAATCATACATCAACTTACCCATGTCCCAGTGTTGGCCTATGCTGATCCTACCAGACCATGTCCTTCATACTGATGCTAGTTTGCAAGGGTTAGGGGCTGTGTTGTATCAGGAGCACACAAATGGGCTGAGACCAGTAGCTTTTGCCAGCTGGAGTCTGACCTTGTCAGAAAAGAACTATCCAGTGAACAAATTAGAGTTCCTAGCTTTGAAGTGGGCCATTGTTGATCAATTTCATGAGTATTTGTATGGAGCTAAGATATTGGTAAAAACTGACAAAAGTTCTTTGACCTACGTGCAGACTTCAGCCAAGTTAGATACCACAGGCCATAGGTGGCTCTCTGCCTTGTCCACCTACGACTATGCTATTGAATACAGAGCAGGCCTGAACCATATAGATGCTGATGCTGTCTCCAGGAGACGGTTCCTTCAAACAATTGGGTCAGACTGTCAGAACTGGATATTCGAGCACTCTGCCAAAAGTTTGACAGGGAGAAAAGATGTCCACGACACAGTGGACTGCATAGTTGATTGTTTGGGGCCATCCTGATAACTGATATTTGAGTATTAATATTATTTTTTGACTGTATGGATGATTTTATTGTTGGTTTTAATAGATGATGCTGCTATATATTTATTGTATTTATATGTTTTTATGTGATATTTTATATTGTGGATTCTGACATGTAAAGCGCCTTGATATTTTGAAAGGCGCTTTAAAAATAAAGTTACTATTGTTATTATTATTATCAAGAACTGCTTACCTGCTGCCTATTGCCATTTTCTGCATTAGACTCTGGTGCTTTGCCTCAATTCAATAATGATAATATTTAGCGGGCTCAATCCGAGATCCCATGATCAAAACAGCTCCAGAAGCCATTCAAGCAAGAAAAGATGTGACCAAATTACGCTCCACTGATTTGAGAACTGCATTGCTATATAAAGAAGGCCCTAAATTGAGAATGAGGAATGGATTGTTATATAGAGAGACAATGGACAAAGGGGCCAACTGGACAAGCAACAGTTAGTTTTGCCTACTGCCTTTTGAGAGCTAGTGCTGAGGTCTCTACATAGTCACATGGGACACCTCGGTATAGACAGAACTCTTGATTTAGTGAGATCTAGGTTTTATTGGCCTAAGATGGGGGCTGATGTGGAACACATTAGAACTTGTAGTCGTTGCTTACAGTGGAAAGCTCTGCCTCAGAGGGCTGCCCCCCTTGTTAACATCACCACTAGTGCACCCATGGAGTTGGTCTGTATTGATTTCCTGAGTCTAGAGCCAGATCAAAGAAATATCAGTAATATATTGGTAGTCACTGACCATTTCACTCGATATGCTCAAGCATTCCCCACAAAGGATCAGAAAGCAACCACTGTGGCAAAAGTACTTAGCGAAAATTACTTTGTTCACTATGGGGCCCCTCAAAGAATCCATTCCAATCAAGGGCGGGACCTTGAGAGTCATCTGATTAAAGAGATACTTTCCTTGTGGGGGGTGCGAAAGTCCAGAACTACCCCCTAGCATCCCCAGGGAGATCCCAAGCCTGAACGGTTCAAGCACACTCTGCTTGACATGTTAGGCACCCTTCAACCAAAAGACAAGTCCCGATGGAGTCAACAGATTAGCACACTGGTACATGCATACAACTGCACCAAAAGTGATGCCACTGTGTTTTCCCCTTATAGACTCATGTTTGGAAGAGAAGGCAGATTGCCAGTAGATGTTTGTTTTGGAGTTTCTCCTGATGGGGTTCAAGCAGCTACCTATTTACAGTATGTGCAGAAATTAAAGGCCCAGTTAAACCATGCATACCAGCTGACTCAAACCATAGCTGCCAAAATAAATCTAGCCAATAAAGAAAGGTATGACAAGGAAGTGAAAGCTCTGGAACTCAGGGAAGGAGACTGAGTGTTGCTGAGGAACCTAGGGCTGCATGGCAAGCATAAGATTGCTGACAGATGACATCACCTCCCTCATATTGTAGTGGGCAAACTAGATGATCTACCCGTGTACAAGGTACGACCTGAGAATAATTAGAAAGAGGTGAAAACTATGCATAGAAATCATTTGCTGCCTATTGGACAGATCTTGATAGAGTCTGAACCCCCAGACAATGCCCCCTCTGGACCAGTGACTAGAGCCACTGCCAAGAAAAAATCAAGACAGACTGCCCCTACAGAAGTTAAGTTAAAGTGTTCTCTCCCACCAACTTCAATTGAACCTGATTGTCAGTCTGTGTCAGAGAACAGTGAGTGTGATCTTGAATATTACTTTTCTTATGAACTGAGTCAGCTGTTCAGGAGCAATCCCCTAGTTAACCCCGGGGACCAAGCTGAGTTTTGTGGACTGTCTAAGCCCTCAGCTTTGTCTCTGGAGCCAATGCTCCCGGAAAGTGAAATACACAGCATCAAATCAGAGGATGTGGAATCATTGTGCATGGGTGAACTGCTTGACTTTTCAGAAGGAGGGAGTGATGTATCGGAGCAAGCTGGTGACACACCAGAACCCGAACAGTGTGTTGAGTGCTCTGATAGTCCTCTGCCAGTACCAGAAGTCTCCCCAGTTGATCCAGGTGTTGTGGACTCAGAAATTGTAGATTATGGAGCTGAAAATGTCCGGATTCTGGCCTCTTTGCATAATAGAGACCCCCTTGGCCAGTACAGACAGTGCTGAAAGTGAGTCTAACAGTTCAGAAACTGTGCCGTTCCCCCAGAAGGACTGGCCGAGAAGTGAGACCTGTAGTGAGGCTAAGTTATGAGTCCCTAGGCCGACCTGTGGATCTGCCCTGAATGTGGTCCATAAGGGAGTGTATGTAACCCCGAGCTCACTGCCCAAACTAAGCCTGGGAGATAACTCCAGATTACTTGTTTTGCCCTCTGAGTATTTACAGCCCCAAGATAGATGATAGGGACGGGCCCCCTTTATACAGGTTTCAGGTGCAGGAAGTAATGACCTGAGTTAACATATCTGTATATGTACATATATACTGTTGCATGATCAGTAGCAGAATGCATAATACAGTGTACGTGTATCTATCAGAGGTTAATATGCTAATTGCTGTTTGAAAAAGCAGTACAGTCCAAATGTTCTACCTAAAAGTGAGTTAAGGGTATCTACTTGACGTGGATGTCAAGCTTTTCAGGCTAGGAAGGGTGTAACCCCCTTGAAAATGGGGGTTCCCAAAGCACTCCTAATAGCTTGCCTAAGGACTCCAGCCTGGATGGTGTTCGGCATTTAAGCCGCTTATTTGTGAGTGCTTTTAGAGTCTCTGGTACTGTCTCTTTAAGAGCTGTCTGCTTGCAGGCAGGATTGGGACCTGGGGGACTGTGTGGTTCCCTGCTCAAGTCCCGCTTGAGCTGCTGACAAAGTGCTCCGTTTCTGCCATCGCTAAGTGGGCAGAGTGAGCACTATCCAGGTATGTAACTGTTTGCTAGCGATCTGTTAGCATGGTAGTAAAAATGTAATTTGTCTAACCTGCCTTTCTTGCAGCTGGGACTTTGTGTGCTCTGCCCCTCCATTTTGGATCATAACTGTAAACTGGATCCAGTCAGGAGAGAGGGGCACTTAAAATGGAGTACTGAGCGACCAACCAGAATTAGGACTCTCTCGGGAGCCGGCTACCAATGGGGGATATAGCCAGTAATTCTGGGAAGTGAAGTTCTGGACCGTGGCGCCTTTTTGCACCAATGGGGGAAGTTGTGAGTGACTGGCATCTGAAGCCCTCCAATTGGGTCAGGTAGCACCCGATTGTAATTCCCTGCCCCATGGATGAGAAGGCAGATCTGTTGTGGCCTTGACTGAGGAAGGAGCTCCGGGCTTCTGCGCTGCAGAGTTTTCGCGTGGGAAGTGCGTGTGGAGGCCCTAAAGTCGAGCGGCGCGTTTGCCGTGGTGATTCGGACTGAATCTGCAGTGAGGAAGAAAGGAGAGGCTGTGTAGCTAGGAACCAGGCTTACCCTGTAGAGGACTGGAGAAACTGCTTCATCACGCTCAGTCTGTCAGAAGAGAGAAGCTGCATCGCGAGCTCCCGGGTTGGCAGTAAGTGTGAACGGGATATGATAGCAGCTGCCTGGTATGGTAACCTTCTTTTACATATAAATGTGTGGGGTGTGTCGTGTTCTCAGACCCGTGTTCCCCTGCTGTGTGAATTGCATCCAGCCGAAAGTAGTGAGTGAAAAATCAGGGTAGCTTCCTGCCAGCTGTACCGTTGAATTGCAAGTGTTTCATCTGATTTTCTTTCTTGATACACGAACTGAGCCAAGCGGCTCGGATTGCAAATTGGGTATTGTGCAAGTATTTTCCATCCTCAGGGCCCCAACCAGCTGCACCGATCCTGGCTAGCCCACCCCTCATCCTGGGTACCCAGTGACAGTGACAAATCGGGACTCTGACATTATGCACAGTGCTCTGAATATTAGTGTGATTGATTTAATTGACCTGATTTCCCCCTGTCCTTGTTGCCATCCCCTAAATAAATCAGATTTGGTTGTTTCAGCAAAGTTACACTGACTAAGATATGTGTTTGTGTTGAAATATCATACAGTGGTTATTGTAGTACATCATTTTGCTTTACAGGGGGTCCCCAGAGGCAAGCTGACCGAACCAGTCCTGGGAGTAAGTGTATACTGTGAAGGTACTCCTGGTATATTGTATGGGCCACTAGTGGGAAGAAAGGGGGGTTGCAGTGTCCCAGAGGACTGTGACCAAGTCATACCAGACAATATTAACCCTGACCTCTGGGTGGAGGCACCCGCCATTGGACCTAGGCCCCTCAACCTGTTAGTAGTTAAGCAGGCAGGGGTAGTAGCCCTTGGGATAGCACCACCTGGGGATACATTTGATTTGTTTTCACCCAGCCAAGGTGGACTGAGGGCCCCATTCCCACTCTCCATGCTGCAGTACCCAGGATTCCATTGTTGCCAGTGTTGCTGGTGCCAGCCTTGCTGTAACCCCAACCTGGCCATGAGGGATTCCATCAGCACCACTCCCTGACCCTTTTATCCATTCACCCAGAGTGGGAAGTTCCGACTTCAGCCAGTTGGAGGTGATGCATTTTAGTCCCACTGCCAAAAGCCCAGTGCCACCTTTCGATTATCCCCTTTTACCGTATGACTGTGAGGTCCCTAGAATCCAATCCTCAAAGGTATGAGAACTGCTACTCCCAAATTCTGTCTCACTGCCTCCTCCAAATGAGCCCAGAAATTAGTTAATTCTGGGCAGGCCCAGAAAATACGACAATGGCTCTCCTGTCCCCACATCTCCTCCAACACAGAAGTTTCCTACTGTATAGTGTTGGGTAATCAAAGGACTCTAAAAAGTGAATGAGACACTTCCAGTAAAATTCATGCCATACGGAGGAGGTTACCTTCCAGCCCACCTTTAATCTCAATTCAATCTATTTCTCTAGTGTGATGTCTGCCTCTCTCCCGATGTTTCCTGTGTTGTAGCAACAAATCCCTCGTCCTTCAGGAGCATCCTATAAAGATGTGTCACTGGCTTAGTTTAGCGAGATGGTTACCACCCATATAAAAATAGCTCCCAGAGGAGAATGGTCTGGTAAGCCTTAAAAGATGATCTGAGGAATTTATAAAATTTTGACCTGAATGTATCTGAAGAATTCTCTATTGTCCCAATTAAACTTATCTTTTTCCCTCTGAAACAAGATACAGCAGTCACTTTCAATTAGTTGTATAAATCAGGTAACCCTCCTCCTGGCCCATCTTGCAAACCCCACATCTAATATAGGCGGGAAGAAGTCTGGTTCATACCTGATTAGGGATAATGGGCCTAGCCCCTCCGGGGTATTGGTAAGTTTACGAAACTTCCTCAGAATAAATAGGCCCTGTCTCACCCATCTATTCTGGAGCTGCTGGGCATATACCAAGGATGTTGGGGCCAATGACAGTGTGAAAAGTGGTCTCCCATCTGGTAAGTCATCTTCCAGCTCATACCATCTGGACTCATGCTGTTGTTTAGCCCATGAAAGGACTGGAATCATTTGAGCTGCCAGATAGTAGAGGTAAAAATTCGTCCAGGGCGAGGCCTCCCTCTCGTGGAAGGCAGAGTAGGTGTCGGCCATTCTGGGCCTCTTACATTGACAAATAAACTCCTGGGTCTCTTTTGTTAGTCTATTCCAAAAGGAAGTTGGTAACTTCAATGGAAGGGATTGGAACAAAAAGAAGTCTAGGAGAACATTCATCTTGAGCACTGAAACATGGCCAACCAGAGAGAGGGGGAGGAGGTGCCATTTGGCCAAATCCTGACTCACCTGGTCCCAGAGCCATCCATAGTTGAGGTCAAATAATTTTGAGAGAATTGTCAAGATTTGTTTGCCAAGGTAATGAATATGGCCCCTAGGCACTCATTTGAATGGAAAAGTGTCCCTGAAACCTCTGGGAGGAGTGCCACTTAGTACAAGGGCTTCTGATTTGGAAAAATTGATTTTATAGCCTGAGATCTCTCCGAAGGATTGTAGGACTGTACACAAGGCCGGAGAGGACTGGAAAAAAATAGAATCATCTGCATATAACGAAAGTTTTTGTTCCACCTCTCTCCCCATCATTCCTAAAATGTCCAGATTTTGTCAGACCTTATTGGCCAATGGCTCCTAAAATAAAGCAAAGAGGAGTGGTGAGAGGGGAGCATCCCTGCCTGGCATACCGCTTTTTAAGGGGAAAAAGAGGAACTTATCCCATTTACTGTTACCAGTTCTAGAGGTTTGGAATATAATTGAGATATTGTATGCAGAAATTTAGGGCCAAATTTCATTTTTTCCATGGAGGCTTTTAGAAAATTCCAATTTACTCTATCAAATGCTTTTTCTGCATCCATGGATATAGCTATCTGAAAGGCCTTTCAGTTGCTTTGGGAGGAGATAATATTAAGCAGTCTTCTAATATTATCAAAGAGGTGTAATCCTGTAATAAAGTCAGTTTGATCTTCATGTATTAAAGAGGCAATGTGGGTTTGAAGCCTCCGGCTAATAAGCGATAAATAGCTATAGTCCACATTTAGAAGGGAAATGGGTCTATATGAACTACAATCCAATTTATCCTTACCCTCCTTGTGAATGACTGAAATATGAGCCAGTCGCCAAGAGTCAGGACAGGTTCCCCATCTAGGATCTCCTGGTTGCTGGGAGGAAAGGCAGAAGGAGGTCTGCACATTTTTGAAGAATTTGGAGGAAAAGTCATCTGCCCAGGGGCCTTGCCAGTTTAGATTAGTAATTTGAGCCAGGAGTTCTGGTTGCAAAATGGGGCCATCTAGGTGTTCAAGGCAGACTCAGAGAGGACTCTCACCTCTAAACCTTAATAGAAGGAAATTGACCTTCGCTCAAAATCCAATACTGGTTCCTGAGTGTAAAGCCTTTCATAAAAATCAACAAATATTTTATCTTTTCTGAATGAGATATTAGCTTCCCAGGGTCAGTCTGATCCTTAATTTTAGTATCAGTCTACCTAACTGCTGTTGTCTAAGTGTGGCTGCCAAGACTTTTCCGCCTGTTACCCCACCTCATAATACATCTGCGAACTCTCCTATATGATGCCTCTATATGTGCTGTGAGAAGGGTTTCCAAGGCTAAATGTTTTTCATCCAGCAACTGTTGCATTTGCATATTCAGTGATATTTTATGTATGAATTCCAGATCTTACTTCGAGACACAGCTCTTGCAGCAGGTTACACCACTAGGACCGAAGCCGCCAGGCGCCAGGACCCCATGGAAAAATTCTAGCTAGCTAACTACAGCGGGGACCGCCCCCGACGTCGGTCCCGCCTCCGACGTCAGGCGTGGTACAAAAAGGGCCGGTCCCACAGATTCCCCAGTTCTTTTCCCCACCGCCGACTTAGCTACCTGACCCCTTCGTTTACCAGTCTAGCCGACGCTATGAATAGTTCTTTTCGATAAAATTTTCGAAAATCTTCAGAATCCTCTTCAAGCAAGATCTTGATGTCATCACCAACCGGGCCATCCTTGAAGTGCGCTTGTGGAAAGCAGATCCCGTTCAAGGACCCCACCACGGCCTCGTCCGGTGCCTAGGCCCAGACCACGATACCGGGCCTGTCCTTCTTGCCAAGGGTTCAATAGCGTACCGGATCCAGCGTCAGAGGGCTTTGCAGGCGTTTCTTCTGGAGGAACAACTGAAGACCATGTCCTCAAGAAAGCTCCAGGGTCCACAAGCACGGAGAGGAGAGAAAGGCCCTTCCAGGTCTCCTTCTGGGGTTCGAGTCCCGTAGCTCCGGTTGAAATCTCCCGGCTGCAATCAAGAAACCTTCATCTCAGGAGAAATCCATAGGCCTTCCTCCCCTTCAGGGGCCTTGGCGAAGTCCGAGGCAACACCATCACCACCGCAAGTCGGGTTTCCGCTCTCGGTACCCGGCGTCAGGTCTTCGTCGGTGCCTCCACGCCAGGACGTTGGAGCTCACGCCTTTAAAAAGGCCTGTAGCCCAGGCGCCCGGCTCGACAGCTGTCAGCCGTCGCCCTTCTTCCCTGGAGCCGCCGTCGGCCGGCGTCCGGCGCCCGGCCATTACATCCCAGCGGACGCCGGTAGGGGACGGCGCCGCCCCTCCTGAAAGAAGAAGGCCCTGTTGCCTCCGACCGACATCGGTCAGGAGCCTCTATCAGAGGAGGACCTAGAGCAGCCCGAGGACCAGACGGGCGACCCCGGTCCCGTAGGTACTCCCAGGGATCCCTCGCCATTACCAGAGCCCCCTGTGGAGCCGACGCCGGGACCCGACGACCGCCCACCGGCACCCGGGCCGTCGTCGGGCCTCTCTCTAGTGGAGGTGAAAGATCTGTTCACCTACTGGTGGGATACCATTAAAAAAGACATGGTTCCCCCTCCTCCTCCTATCCTCCTCCTACTCCGGTTCCTGCCCCCCCCCCGCCATCGGGGTCGGCAGGCCGTGTTCCTCCTCCCCGGGAGCCTAGAACCCCTCCCAGGGGGAGACCTGATAAACGGAGACCTCCGTCGAAATCCTCTTCTGGATCACCCAGCCCCAAGAGATCCAGGAGACGCCGACGTTCGCCTTCAACGGAGGACACGGGATCAGACTACTCCACCTCTAGATCCCCATCTCCACTCTCCATCCCTTCTCCGGACCCACGTGAGATGCCTAGATCTCCTCCGGATGATCCCTCGTTCCTTGATATTATGAGACATATACAAGAGAACATGGGATGGGATGCTGAAGACTTAGACCCCGGAAGAGTGCGACTCGCCAAATATCTTCGGCAAAAGGACCCCAAGCCTGTGGTGGTACCACCCTTGGTTGACACTTTCGTGGACATCACCAAGGCTGCGTGGAAGCGTCCACACTCGCTCCCGGCGAGACCGAAGAAAGCTGATCGCTTGTACAAGGCTCCTAAGGACGACCAGTACTTGACGCAGCATCCTCAGGCCGATTCTCTGGTCATCACAGCCTCACATGACCGGTCACAGAGGCCACAACATTTGAGCACCCTGCCACCGGACCCAGAGTCCAAACAACTGGACGCATTGGGTAGGCTACGTATGCTTCCGCTACCTCGCCATCAGATCCCTGAACTATTAACCACATGGTTCAGTTCCAGAGCGCTTTGTGGGAACAGGGTCTGGAGCGGCTGAAAAGATGCCGAAGGTGAGCAGAAGGAGGAGATGCTTCAGCTCCTCCATCCAGGTTCAGGCGTGGGGACCCAAGTGCTAGAGCACGTATGACTCAGCGGACTCATCGGCCCGAGCAGCAGCTTCTGGCGTTTGCCTCCGGAACACTCTTGGTTGCGGCGTCTCGGTTTTACCCCAGACGTCCAAAGAACATCTTGGGCGCCCTTTTGAGGAAAGTATTGTTTGGTAATCCTACAGAAAAGATCCTTACCAAACTCCAAGAGGCGGGGAAGGCGGTAAGGTCGGTTCAGGCCATGTACCGACCTAAAGCTTGGTTCCTTCGTAGGAACAAAACCCGTTCGTCTTGTGGACATGAGGGCAACAGACCCACTCGCTGCACCTCAGAGGGGCTCTGGTTTTCGTAGAGCCCAGGGCAAACACCCCGCCAGCCGAGGCCAGCGTTCTCCTAGGCAGGCCCAGCCAGCGGGTCCATCTGCCGCCACAGCCTGACTCCTTGCCGGCCCCCGCCCCTCAGGATCAACGGGAGTTTATAGTCGGGGGTCGCATTGCGAACTTCCTGCCGGGATGGCAGGCCATTACCACCGACAGGTGGGTTCTTCAGTTGGTCAGTCTAGGCCACTTTATAGAATTCGCAGGAAAGCCACCCTCGAGGCCTCCTTTGCTCTCCCGGTATCAGGGTCAGCACAAAGCCTTGATCTGGCAAGAAGTACTCGCGCTACTACGAAAGGGAGCGATAGAGTACGTCCCAGAGAACCAGAGGGACTAGGATACTATTCCACTTCTTCCTGGTTCCCAAGAAAACAGGGGACCTCCGTCCAATCTTGGACCTCAGCGACCTCAATGTGTGCGGTCACTTACAAGAGATTCCGCATGGTGACCCTTCCAGGTCTTATCCCATGCTCAAACAGGGCCTCCTTTTAGCGTCTCTAGACATGCAAGGATGCCTACCTGCACATCCCTATGGCTCAGGCGCACAGGAGGTTCCTGCGCTCGAGTTTCGACCACCACCTTCAGTTCTGAGCCCTTCCTTTCGGACTGTCTTCCGCACGAGGTCTTTACCAAGTGCATGGCAGTCGTGGCAGCGTCTCTGAGGAGACAGGGCCACTCACGTGTTCCCAGTACCTGGACGACTGGCTTCTCATGGCGCCTCCAGAGGCGTTGCTTCTTGTAATCAAGAGCACCCAGGATCTGTTCCGATCCCTGGGCATCCTCATAAATTACGAGAAGTCTCTCCTGGTACCCGTCATGAAACTGCAGTTCATAGGAGCAGTTCTGGACACTGTTCGGGAAGAGCCTTTCTTCCGGCCGACAGGCGGGCGCATCAGATCCCTCATAAGGGACCTATCACTAAGCAAGTTGTACCTGCCAGGTCGGTCCTTTGCTTGCTCACGGACACATGGCTGCGGCCATTCCTACTTCGCTGTCGCAAGACTCCATGCATTACTCAGTGGATGCTCAAAGTGCAATGGGACCAAAGGCAAGACCACTTGCAGCATCCGGTCAGACTCACGAATTCAGTGATTCAAGACTGGCAGTGGTGGCTAGCCCAGAATTCGCTCTCATCAGGCGTCCCGTTCATTGCGCCGTCCGGAGGTCACCCTCACCACAGGCCTTCCGGTCTTGGGTGGGGCACACCTGGACGGGGTAAAGTCCCAGAGTACGTGGACCCAGATGGAAGCTCACCTTCACATCAGCGTGCTGGAAATGAGAGCGGTCCTCTATGCCCTGCAGGCCTTTCAGTCAGTTATCCCACCGTACTCTTCTACTCAGACAGACAACACGGGTGATGTACTACCTCAACAAACAAGGAGGCGCACACTCTTACCCCCTTTGCAGGGAGGCCATGAGAGTGTGGGATTGGGTAATCAGACACGGCGCAAATCTGATCACTGTGCACGTTCCCGGAGTGGACAACATGGTTGCAGACGACCTGAGTCGTTCTCAGGCCAGAGTCCACGAATGGGAACTCCTTCAAGAGGTAGCAGAGGATCTGTTTCTTCGATGGGGAACTCCAGATCTGGACTTGTTCGCCTCCCCATCCAACGCAAAACTGCCCAATTTTTGCTCGCTAGATCCAGGGCCTGGTGTTTTCTGGCGAGGCAGCGTTATCCTCTCCTGGGCCAACAGATTCCTCTCGCTTTCCCTCCTTTCCCGTTGATCCAGAGGTTCTTCTCAAACTCACAGGAGACACGCAATAATGATCCTAGTGGCCCCATTTGGCCCAGACAGATTTGGTTCCTTTGTTGATTCAACTATCTTGGGAACCCCGCTCCGTTGCCCTCAGCTCCCACTTACTGTCTCAGGAGAAGGGTTCACTTGTCCACCGGACCTCGTTCCTTGAACCTGCATGCTTGGCTCCTAGAGACATAGCCATTTTCGTCACAGGGTCACGCAGAAGTTGCAGAAGTCCTTTCTGCAGCCAGAAACCTGACAACGTGAGCGCATACGCCATGAAATGGCGCCAGTTTAATGTATGGTCGCAGCACGCCGCATCTTTCCCCTTTAGGTTGTCCTGTGAGTAATATTAGAATATTTGCTCTCCCTCTTTCATTCGGGTCTAGCCTACTCCTCTATTAAAGTGCACCTCTGTGCCATTTGATTTACCACCTCCGGTGGAAAATCGTACAGTGGACTCAGGTGGGCGCCTCTCGGGAATTTCTTGAGGGTGTTGCACCTAGGCCTCCTATTAGAGACCCTGTGCCTCCATGGGATTTGCTTTTTGCCTTGAACAGCTCCGCTTCCCCCTTTGAACCTGCCCGGTTTACGAAACTCGTTTTCTATCGTGGAAAGCGTTGTTTTAGTTGCTGTTACCTCGGCAAGAAGAATTTCTGAACTTCACGCTCTCATGTGCAAAGAGCCTTATTTAGTTTTCCACGGGACAAAGTATCCCTGAGGATGAACCTAAATTCTTGCCTAAGGTGGTTTCTTCACTCACTCTGAACAGGATATCGACCTTCCGGTCTACTTCGAACTACTCTAATAGAGGGCTCTACTCCATACCCTGGATGTTCACGCAGCCTGAGGTTTTACCTCAACAGAACTCAGTCCTTTCGTAGTTCTGAGCAGCTTTTCATTTCCTTCTGAGAGAATGATGGGCCAATCAGTATCCAAACAGTCCCTTTCTCGCTGGCTTGTCCAGTGTATTTCTCACTGTTATGGTATCAAACAAAGCCCTCCGGGTACAGTCCGGGGTCATTCCACTAGAGGGGTGGCTACTTCTTTTGCAGCACTCAAAATGTTTCTACTTCTGCTATATCGCTGCACATACTTGGAGTTCTGTGCATACCTTTATCAGGCATTATAGCCTGGACATCGCCTCTCGGCGAAGGGCTGGTTTTGGTTTGGCCGTACTTCAGGGTCTCCTGTCCTAGGTTCAGGACCTGGTTTTTATCCTTTAATTTCCTCCTCCCGGATTTTCTGACAGCGTTACTGCTTGGGAATCAGTCCTAATGGTGTAACCTGCTGCAGAGCTGTGTCTCGAGTAAGATAGTACAGTTCATCGTAACTTACCGTAACAGTAGATCTTCGAGAACAGCTCTTACGTAAATCTCCATCCTTCCCCCCTTGGAGGAAGCATGGCTCAGTCTTTCTGAGCAGGAATTGTTATCTTTCTGTCTTCTGAGGCGAATCCTAGGTCTCCCATTTTGATGTCAGCCTGCGGCAAGAAGTCTCCGGCGGGAGAACTGGGGAATCTGGCGGGACCGCCCCCTTTTGTACGACGCCTGACGTCGGAGGCGGGACCGACGTCGGGGGCGGTCCCCGCTGTAGTTAGCTAGCTAGAATTTTTCCGTGGGGTCCTGGCGCCTGGCGGCTTCGGTCCTAATGGTGTAACCTGCTGCAAGAGCTGTTCTCGAAGATCTACTGTTACGGTAAGTTCTTACGTAACTGTACTTTCCTCCAGTTCTCTTTCTAGTTCCACCCTCCTCTGCATCCTGTGTTTCTTAACTAATGAGGAGTAGCCTATAATGGCGCCCCTAAGGCTGCCTTCAGGGTGTCCCATCTAACCATATGAGAGTTGTTCCTACGGGTTCTCGTCTCCAAAGGCGGATAGTACTAGTTATCAGGTCTTGGAATTCTTGATCATTAAGGAGACCTACATTCAGTCTCCAGTGTGAGTTACTGGTTTGGGGTACAAGTTTTAATGCAAGCCTTACAGAGGCATAGTCAGAAAGTACGTGTCATAATTTGACAAGATGTTACTGTATGCATCTACTCCTCTGTAAGAAAGAGGAGATCAATTCTTGTATAACAGTTATGTCTCTCAGAATAGTGTGAGAATCCATTGATTTCCCATTTACATTCCTCCAGACATCAGCAAGGCCTAGGCTCTGTGATATTCTATGCAAAGATTGTCCTGCCAGCCCTAATTTCCCTCTTGTAGCCCCCCTTGTCTAATGAGGGTGGAAAGAATAGTGTTAAAATCTCCTCGATACACAATTGTTCAGTAGTCTGCAATGTGGTTAGAAGAATTTTTAAAAAAGGCGGCCTCTTTGTCATTGTTGGGGTGTACACACAGGCAATAGTGCAGGGGTGTCTAGTAACTGCGCTTGTAATATAATATATTGACCCCTGGGTCTGAATGAGAGGCTGTAACCTGAATGGGACAATTCTTATGAATTAAAATACCTGTGCCTCTATGGTGGGGGTGTTCTAAATAAGTGGAGGCGTATACCTGCCCTACCCAGCTACGACGTAGCTTTTGGTGTTCTATATCTGTGAGATGAGTCTCCTGGAGTAAAGCAATGTGGGTTCCCAGTCTATTCATCTCTCCAAGGACTCTGGCTCTTTTTATGGGGCTATTTAGACCCCTAACATTATATAACGATTAGGTCCTCCATGATAGGTATGTTAAAATATCTATAATATCATCTGTATGTAGTATCCCCTCCCTTCCCCCATGCCCTACCTTAGAGAGATGATGCCTGAAAAAGCACACAGTCCAGACAGTTCTAGTGGGAAGTGGATGGTGCACTTAACAAAGTAACCTCAAAAACTGTTGGATCAAACAGATCCAATTAACTGGTAACAAATAGAACAAACATAACCTGGTAAAACATTTTGCCTCAATAGTGTCACACTTGTCCCCTCGCACTGTACGTGTGGGGCGGTGAGGAAGTGCAGGATGAAGTCCTGTACTGTGTCGCCATACCCTCAGTGGGGTATAAGAGCAACTGGCGTGGTGCACACGAAACATGCTGCAGGCATCAACAGAGTGAGCCCCATGATCATGATACAAGCTGCAGAGCGGGGATAGGTTAGAGGACAAAGGGCCAAGGCGATACATTTATCACTCCCAGAATCCTCCCCACTAAACATATTCCACCCTCCTCAGTGAGTGTCTCTGAATGACCTGAGAAGAAGGCAGTGGGGTGGGGCTACTAGAAGAACCAGGCATTGTGGAAAAGAGTGAATGGTTATAATTATGGCCCTCCTCCCTGTCCCCCACAGACATCCAACCCCAAAGAAACCAGTGGGAAGTCCCAAACCAACTGATTCAGTCTTCTTGAGAAAAAATAAAACAGACATCAGTCCTTAGAAGAACTAGCATCCTCCTTCTGTCTTCCATCAACCAGGAATCCTGCCTGGCTCATTTCCTTATTAAGGCCACAGCTTGAGTCTGAGCCACAGTTTCTGGTTAATGGATGTAGAGCACTGGAGGATCTTCTGTTCACTAGGATCCATTGTCAATTATCTATTTCTTACATAAGATTAGGGGCAATCAGTTCGTCAAGCATAATACCCAAGGAGGCTTGGTATTTCTTAGCATCAGGTGGAGAATCAAACACTTTAATTCCACTGTCTGATATGATCCATAAACGAGCTGGGAAATCCACACAGCCTTCAGACCCTTGTTTTTAAGTTCTTTGATGATGGGAACCAAAGTTTTCTCCTTGCCATAGTTATAGGATTGTAGTCTGGTTCAATATACAACCTTTGTCCCAAAAATGATTTCTTTTGAGACCAGGCCTTTCAGAGAATCATTTATTTTGTGCAATAGTCTAAGACGGTCAGGACTATGGATCTGGGCCTGGCTTTGGAATCTTTAGACGTCGATGCTAAGGCACGGTGGGCCTGAATAATATTTAAGCTTATTTCTCTGTCTAGATTTAGTACCTCTTTAAGCAGGCTCTCAATAAATGTTGGGATATCTCCCGATTCAGTATGCTGTAGGAGGCCATGGATCCTCAAGTTAGCTCTCCTTGAGCAGTTTTCAAGATCTTCCAGCCTCTCCAGAAGAAAGAGGGAACAATCATGCAGTTGTAGCACTGCTCCATTATGCAAGTCTAAGGTGTCCGACTGCACAGTGAGAGATTCTTCGATATCCTGGAGCCATTGCCCATGTTAGACCAGTTTTTCTTTGTTTTTCGCTACCTCCTCTCTAAAGGCGTCCATTGAGCGTGTTAGATGCCACAGCTGTCTACAGAGCTGCCGAGAGGTAATCATGACATCCTCCTCATCTTCAGAGGAGCTGCCCCCCAAATCTGGTGCCATGGATTTGGGTGGCCTTGCTGGTGAAGGAGCTTTGTTAGTGGCGTGAGCCTGTAGTTCTAACTTTTGCTGTTTTATGCCACTCGACAATCCCGGTTTCAGCTTTCCTCAATTGGCCATGGTTCTGCTGACTTCTCGACTATATTTTATAGTACAGATTGCTAGCTGAGGAGGGTTTTTAGCAGTTTTTTTAAGCCTGGGGGCTTGGAGCTCCGCTTCAATGTGATCGCATAGCTCGGTGACATCACTGGAAGTTGGGACCAGTCCTTTTTAATGTCTTTATAAGTGACATTGCAGAGGGACTGGAAGGAAAAGTATGCCTCTTTACAGATGGCACAAAGATCTGCAACAGGGTTGATACACAAGTGGGGTGGAAAAGATGAGAAGGGACTTAGCAAGGTTGGAGGAATGGTCAAAAGTATGGCAGCTTAAATTCAGTGCAAAGGAGTGCAAAATAATGCACCTGGGAAACAAAAATCCAGGGGAAGAGTACACAATTGGGGGGGGTACTAACAACAACAAAAATCGAAAGGGACCTAAAGGTAGGCAAGCAATGTGAGAAGGCAGTAAGGAAAGCTGGGGAATACTGGGATGTATAGGGAGAGGCATCACCAGTAGAAAACAGGAAGTTATCCCTCTGTACAGACAGTTGGTGAGACCCCATCTGGAGTACTGCGTGCAGTTCTGGAGACCCCATCTCCACAAGGACATAGGATAGAGGCAGTCCAGAGGAGGGCAACTAAAATGGTGCAGGGTCTGCACCAGAAGCCCTACGAAGAGAGACTAAAGGAGCTTAATATGTCTACCCTCAAGGAAAGGAGAGAGAGAGAGAGAGTACATGACAGAAACTGTCAAGTACCACATGGGAATCAACAAAGTCCAAGAGGGTAGCATCTTTCAGAAAAAGAGATGTGTAAGAACAAGGGGGCACAATTTGAAGATAGAGGCGGACGGCTCAGGGGCAATGTGAGGAAGTATTTTTTCATGGAGAGGGTGGCAGACACATGGAATGGCCTTCCTTTATTTATTTATTTATTTATTTATTGAAATGTTTCACCAGGAAGGCATGCTGAGCATCCAGTTGCTACTCTCCCGGTGCGACCTGGGGGTAGGGAACAATGGGATAGAATACAGAGAAATGTTATAATGTTGGAATACAATTTGCGTACTTGCATACAATGAGAGCAGGAGGGATTACAGGTGGATGACATTGGCTAACAATGCAACAGTTAAGTATAGTACCTATGAAGACACATATAGCAAATTAGCAACAGTTTGTGACAGTTGGTAACACTGGAACACATATAATAACTTGACAACAGTATGTAGCACTAGATGGTAAGGTGACCCAATAGTAATTGGTTACCATTAGTGTAACATAGATATTCAAGATTTATAGTGATTGGAGTAAAGAGAGGAAGAATGGAAGGAGGGAACGAAAAATTGCGGAGGGCAGAATGGAAGAAGGGAAAGGAAATTTACAGAGATGCAGACAGAACACGATTTTCAAGGCATACAGAGATGACAAGGTGGACTAAAGTCCGTATAAGAGGGGTTATGGGGTAGGTTATAAGTGCTTAATTGAGTGTAGGGGTAGGTCAGTGCTAGGCCTTCCTGAGGGAGGTCATGGGCCAAAAACAGTGGGGAATTCAAGAATCGTGGGACAAACATAAGGCAATTCTGATGGGGGTTAGGAAGAAGTAGGCTGTTGGTTAACTAGGATCTTCAGCTTATCCAATAGGTAGGAAATTGGCAGACTGTGTGGGCCAAGTGGCCCTTATCTGCCATCAAGTCTGTTTCCTCAGTCCCCCTGAGACTAAGACAGAAAACCCATGACACGGGGGACTGAGGAGAGAGACAGAGGTGCCACCCAAATAGAAGGCTGGCTACACTATATAGCCAGTCTGAGTAGAGACACCAAAAGGGGGATGGTGGAAGGAAGGCAGACCTGATGACTGAGATCCCCTGGATCTACTGTTACAGTAAGTTCTTACATAACTGTTCTATCTTCTTTGGGGGTATCTCCGTCATTAGGTCATACCATAGGAACAAGTCCCAAGGAGTTACAGGTGCAGCAGAACAGTCTGGGAGGAAGGTCAACCAAAGCTTAAGACAGGAGGCCCTGCAAAACAGCCTGACTGAAGCTTGCTCAAGCTCTAGAAACAGTGTCCAGATTGCAGTAATTGGCGAAAGCATGGAAGGTACTCCAGTTGTCAGTGGCTGAGACCCCTTTGAAACTGGCCACAGAGGTAGCCATGCCCCTTGTGGAGCAGGCTTTCACTGCCCCTGGCAACTCCTTGCCATGCTTGTTGTAGCAGAACACAATACAATGGGCCAACCATTTGGGCAAGCGTGTGGAAACCTGAGTGCCCTCTCTTTTTTTTATATACTTTAACTTTATTGCATTTAATTACATGATACTGAATAACAGAATAAAACATTCCATGTACCATAAATGTAGCAATATACAGAATGCATAGACAAAGGTTCTCCAGTACAGATTACTCATTAGGAAAACACAAAGTCTTTATACCATGGCATAATTAACACAGAAACCTTATCTTGTATCTATAGAGAACAGATAATTTAATACTGAGTACAGCCTGAAACTCTAAATAGAACTAAAATAAAAATTAAAACTAATAGTAATAATGAGGGGTCCACTTAATCTAAAGAAATGGTGCCTGTCCTGATATGAAACTTCATAACTCCTAGAATTTAAGAGAAGTTATCCCAGGATATATAAAGAAAAAAGAAAGTTTTGAAGTCTGTCGACATACTGATAAAAATGTTCTACCTTTATGTTACTTAGGGAATCAAACTACTTTAAGTGCCAGAAAGAGTACCAACCTGATTAGTTGTATTGCAGGGAGATGCCAAAATCATTAAAAAAAAAAAAAAAGCCAACAGTGTCCATGTGTCTCATTGGGGATCAAAGCCTTCATAGAGTTCCCAATGTGTCCAATGATTTTGGAACTGGGGAAGTCTCTGCCTCTCTAGTTCAAAGCAAATAGTATTTCATAATTTGCATCTAAAGTATGGAGCAATGCTTCCCCTGGATTGGCACGCTCCGAAAAATAAACTGGCAGGTGGGTGGATAGATAGGTTTGGATAGATTGGTTCAGGGTAAACTCAGACACCGGGGGACCAGCACTTGCGAAGGCTATGTAAGTGAAGACACAGTTTCTGCTTGAAAAATGAATGAAAGAACTCACTGGAGCTGCTATTTCATTGTGCAGAATAAAACTTGTTCTTTATTGTAGTTCCAAGGATTAAAAATACTCCAAAGCACACTTAATGAACATGAAAACAGCTTCCCACTTCCTAGTTAATCTTTCCACCCGCTTCCTACATACAGCATCACTTCATGGGCACCTGACGCGTTTCACCAATCCTGGCTTTTTCAAAGGTGACCAGAGAAAAGCTGTACCATTGCTTAAATACACAAAAATCACTTAAAGGTGCAGTGCTTAAAAACACAAGGTGCAACGAGTGCATATGTTTTCAGTAGGGACAACAACATGTGAACAGCAGCAAGTAATAGTGCACATAGTGATTTAAGCTCTCTTTATATGTTATATTGCACTAATATTAAGATTACAGTTTGCAGTGACACTGAAACCTAAAAGTTTATCCAGTCCACATCAATGAAGTGCTATATGCTTATTTTTGAGGCTATAGAGTGCACTAAAGGGAATACAAAGCACAAATCCTATTACACTATTGCATCAGTGCCTTATAAGAAACAACTATAAAGTGACTTCAGACCTGTTACAAATGCTGGTCCAGTAGATAGCACTGTTTTCAAGGAAAACAAATCACATAAGGTGACTGGTGCATATCTAGAAAAGCACACAAATATATAAAGACATTGGCAATACAATAAGGACAGTTAACACAGCTACCATAAAACCAGGTTCAACACCAATAACATATAAATACCATTTTCTATATAGAATATGTGCATATTGTCAGACAGATTATTTTTGGTTTACTTTTGTAGGAATGGTTTCATTTCTATTCTCCCATTCCGGCCTCTGCCGTTCATTTTTAAGACAAGAAAAACGCTCACAGTGAACTCTGTGGCACAGCAAACAGGAACAATTTCAAGGCAAAAAGCTGAGCACCAGAAATCAGTTGCATAAATAGTTTATTCACAAAACCATAGTTAGCAGCGACAGCACAGTAGCAGGAGAGGAAAAAATGCACCTCTGACTGGTTTCGCCCTAAGGCTTCCTCACAGAAGGTGTGTCAGCTAGGTGCTACACTTAAATAGTCTGTTCAATTAAAATGACATTGCATAATTACATTCAATTAACATCAGTAAATCAATGCCTCACACATATAGAAATATAAACAAAAACATAAAGAAAAATACATACAAAACTAGCACCAGAGTGACTAACCAACACACTAAAGTGCATAAAAAAAGCAAAATTTAACTATATAAAACTCTACACATAGGATTTCAAAATAGGAAAAAGGCAGAATAAAGTCCACGAAGAAGGAAACCGTAGATCCTAAAGGATGTCCAAGCTTCAACTTCAGATTTGGTTATCTAGTTTCTGCGTATCCATATAGAGTCCTTGTGTAAAAGTTGAAACCTAAATAGATATGGCAGATAAGGGAGGAGAAAAGACACTGTTAATAACAAGATACTGGAACACAGAATGCATTATTTTCTAGTTTTACTTTGATTGATAGTTGTGGATTCTATTTTGTCATTCAAACCTGGCCTGAATAGGGCACTCAACTGGATGACTCATAGTGTCTCTCTTTCAAGGGTAAGGAATTCAAATTACCGACCCTCCTTTCTAACTTAACCATACAAAGTGTATTCTTAGTATATTTTTCTTAAAATGGGGTCAATCCTGCTCTTCCCTTAGCTGGTCTTGAAGGTCTGGTTCTTTTGGTGTGGAGGGTGACAGGGACAAGTTGGAGCAATTTGTACATTATTTGGAAGAAAGCAACCAAAATTTACATTTCTCTGTTCAGGCAGGTCAGACAGGAAGGAGACAGACCGTAACACCTTGCTCCCCTCATCTAGCTGTCACCCCAGGCACACCATGGATAACATCCCCAAGTCCCAGTTTTTCAGGGTGAGACGCAACTGCAGTAATGACATTGATTTTGAACTTAAAAATAAGGATCTTTATTGTAGATTTCAGCAACGTGGGTATAGGACAGATGTACTCAATGGGGCACTTGGGCATGCCAGGAGAACAGATAGAATGTCTCTACTGCAGCCAATAGAAAGGTCTGATGTGACCGTCAATCAGTCACATCAGTTTAACTTTATTTCTATGTATTGTAGAAAGAGCAGCAAAGTGAGATAGATTATTCAGAAAAATTAGTCTGTCCTCAGGTCTGACCCCATTTTGAGAAACTATACTGAGAATACACCTCATATGGTTTACAAAAGGGACATGAACCTAGGGGATAGGCTTGTGCACAGCCTTCAACCTGTGTTCAGCCCTGATCCTATAGTTTCTTCATGGCTGCCACCCCTTCCCAAGGGTACTTTCAGGTGCAGGAGGTGCAAGTTTTGCCAGCATATAACAAAAACGTCTTTTTTTTACTAGTGTAAATGCCACAAAAACTTTAGACATTCGATGTTTTATAAATTGTGATACCAAAAACATTGTTTATTTGGCTACATGTTCATGTTCAGCCTTTTATGTTAGCAAGACCTCCCACAGCTTTAAGGTGCGCATGGGGGGGGCGTGGCTTAGCCTCTGAAAGGAACAGACACTCTGTAGCACAGTTCCCAAGAGAGATTTAATATTAGCCTGATCTAACTACTTTTTCAGGCAAAACACTCTTCCAAACAAGTTGTTTGATAGCCTAAGTGCTTACCGACAATATGGGCAAGTCTCAAAATGCTGCTCCGCCACCAGACTTTTTTGCTCCAAAGAAAGCCCAACAGGATCAGTGGTCTGTTAACCATGAGGCAGCAGCAAGCTCAGGGGATCCTGTGACCAGATCAGTGACTCTCCTCACGGTTAATGCCACACTGAGCCAGCTTGTTAAGACAGTCAAGGACATGGATCACAAACTGGACAATCTTACTCCCTGAGTGCAAAATCTAGAAACAAGGCTTGACTCTGTGGAGCAGACTGTATTACAGACAGAATCTTCAGCTTTAAAGTCACAAGACACAACTACCATGCTTGTAAAAGAAAATGTACATCTCCGACAGAGATTAGAAACACTGGAGAACCAGGCAAAGAACAAAATCTCCACATGGTCGGGTTACGAATCTGCTGAGGAGGATGCTCTGGAATTTGCCCGACTTCCGTTGAACACGGTGTGTGCACTGATCGGGACAGCGAACCTGTACTCTCTTTGGAAAAAGCCTACTGACTAACCCCTCATGAGCAGCGGCGGATACCTCTGCTCCCAGAACTTTCATCATAGTGTGTATGGGGGTAGGTGACCAAGACCAAGCCCCGGCAATCACAAGGAAGAAACGTTCTCTGCACTATGGAGGAGCTAAGTTATCCCTAATCCCGGATCTGTCATACAGTACCCAGCTGTGTCTGAAGGCCTTCAACTGGATCCACAGCTCCTTAAGACTATTGAGGGTTCAACATCAACTCCTTCTCCCAGCCCAACTCTGAATTGTGTGGAAGGGCCATGCACATCTTTTCAATGATCCGAAGGAGGCGGGTAAATTAATGCATCATATTGAACAAGAATCAGTACCTCAGTGCAATGTGGATATTTTTTTTTTATACTTCAGCTTTATTTTCTTACACGTGGATAAAATCTCACATTCCATCTCCATCAAATAAAATCATATCCTTATTTTCACATTTCCAATGCTCAAACCTTAATTTCTCTTACATATCAATCTTTTTACACAATAAAAACTATAGCCTAATTTCTGTTTATTTGCTCATCTTTCTTATCTTTCATATAATTGTTCATCTTTAATAATCGAATGCATTTTACCCTATCTATAACATACTAACTTTCTTTGTACTCTGCTGCCTCTGACCCACTAAACCTCTCTTTCCCATAGGTATCACCACCTCCATCTAGATATAAAAAACAGAAGTCTGGAAAAAATGATTAATTTTGAGGGAGAAGTACATCTCACCCATCCCTCCACCTCATTCACACCACCACCTCCTTTCCCAGTCTCTCATCTCTCTCTGCTCTGTTTCTCCATTATTCTTTACTCTCCTCAGAGTCAGTCACTATGTTCTACTCCTACTCTAATTCCCATCTCGACCATCTGTTTTGATATTGTGGCAGCTTTTGTCTCAGGGAATAGGTAATCCTTTCAAACATCCTTATCTTTTCTACCACCTCCCTCCATTCCTCCATTGTGGGAGCACTCGGTGAGAGCCACCTCCTGGTAATGGCTTTTCCAGCCGCGGCTATCAATACGTTCCGTAGGTATCTGGCTTCCCGCCCTCTAAGCTCTGATGGATATACCCCTAATATCGTGTGTTCTGGCCCTAATAGTATCATTATGTTAAACCTTACCCTCACAACCCTCTGTATCCCTTCCCAATATTCCTTTAAATCAGGGCATTCTCAAAAAAAATGTGCTTGGTTGGCAATCTGTGCACCACAACCTCTCCAGCAGCTACCTGTTATTGCTTTATGCCACTTAGTCATTTGCATTGGCACTCTGAAATACCTAGATCTTAATTTCCATACAAATGCCCTCCATTCCGGGGAGGATGTGGTGCTCCAGGTGTTTTGCCAAATTGCCATCCATTCTCTACTATCTAACTTAATCTGTAATTCTTGCTCCCATTTAACTTTTATATAGTCCGTTGAATACTGGAGGTCCTTGATATAGTTCTGATATAGCCCCTTCCCCTCTACTTGAATTCCAGATTGTCTCAAATGCATTCGGAGCTGAGTATGCTCCAGCTCTTTTAATTGAATTGTTCATCTGCTCCCCTATAAAATCTCTAATCTGGTAATAATGAATAAGTTCCTTCCCGTCCAATTGAACTTAATTTGAGCTTCCATAAATTAAATTACATTATCCTTTGAGGAACTGCCAAGGGCTCTACACCTTGTCCTTCCTGCCTTTTATACCAAGGATCACCAGCTGCTGAGTTATTCCCTATATTCATGGTCCACCATATATATTTCCAAAGGTATACTCTGGTAGGGCCTTTGGACAATCCCTGTCTATACCCCTGTATTGCTGTTGCTGTCCCCAAATAGGGCGTACTCATCCACTCCTCTCTGGGGTGTAACATCGAACATTGTGCTAATATTGAGGGAGAAACTCCAACCTCTAGGTCAATCTCCTTCCGTCTTGCCGTATAGGCCATATGTTGCAATAGTAGTATTATTCTAGTCTGGGCTGCTATCCAGTATCCTGTCAATAGTGGGACCGCGAGTACTCCCATTTTCTTGGGGAGATATAAAGTTTGCTTTTTAACTCGGGGCTTTTTACTTAGCCAGATAAAGCTCAATATCACCTTTTGCCATAATCCTAACTGTTTAAGGGATAGTGGGGCAGGCACGCATTGAAATAAAAATAGAAAACGTGGTAAGACGTTCATTTTAACTGCCTCAAGGATAAAGACATTGGAAGAAGCCTCCACCTTTGTATATCTTTTGTATGTGCTCTACCAATGTAGGGAAGTTTATCTGTGGTAGTCGGAAACTGTATTATCTAATTTTATCCTAAATATTTCAAACAGGAAGATCCCATCTCATGGGTATAGACTTTTATTCTGGGGATGGGGTATAATTTAATTTCAGTACCTCTGTCTTAGTATCATTTAGCGTATATCCCACATAATTTGAAAATATTTTTAAGTGCTTAAATAGGCTTGGTATAGATTCTTCTGGATTAGTTAAATAAAGTAAAATATCATCAGCATAAAGAGCTAATTTTTGCTGCATCCCTCCAAGTTGTACACCTTTAATTTCATAGGTATCCCTAATTCCTTGAGCCAGGGGTTCCAAGTATAGGGCAAACAACAATGGCGAGAGCGGGCAACCCTGCCTTGTTCCCCTCTCTAAGCTGAATGGATTTGAGTGGTGCCCATTTGCTCTTACATAGGCTTTGGGTGTCTCATAGATTTTCCTAATAAGGTCAATAAATTGTGTAGGAAATCCAAACCTCCCTAATACCACTCTTAAAAATACCCATGAGACCTTATCAAAAGCCTTCTCGGTGTCTAGACTAAGAAGGACTGCAGGTTTCTTGGTACAATTCAAATGATCTATTATATGCATGGTTCGCCTCAGGTTATCCTGCGCCTGTCTCCCTGGAATAAATCCGGTTTGATCCGCATTTATTAACAGTGGGAGTATTTGTTGTAATCTACGGGACAAAACTGCCATAAATAACTTGTAGTTTGTATTAAGGAGGGAGATTGGTCTATAAGAGGGACATCATTTTGGATCCTTACCTCCCTTGGGAATTACTGAAATAATAGCCTGTGACCATGATTCTGGTGGGCATCCCTCTGTTGAAAGGGTTTCATTAAAAACTTTTAATAATAGGGGGACAAACTGTTTCTGAAAATGTTTATACATTTCGGTTGGATATCCATCCGTTCCAGGGCATTTATTTAAGTCTAGATATCTCTCCTACCAGTTCCTCTCTAGTCACAGACTTCACAAGCTGCCTTTGTGCCAGTTCCGGAACCTTAGGTTGTGGAATGTTTCATAAATATTGTTCCACATCCATCTCCTTTCGGGTTGGGGGGGCTGCATATAATTCTTTATATTATGTTCTAAAAGCTTCTACAATCTCTGGTGTGTTTTGTAACCTCCCTTTGTTCTGTGGATGTATTATCTTAGCTATATGGGCTTTCGCTCTTTGGATACGTAGTTTGGCTGCTAATAATCGAGTAGCTTTGGGCCCTCCCTCATAATATCTTTGCTTGATAAATAATGTTTGCTCAATATAATAGTCCAGTTCTCCATTCAGTTCTTGTTTAATTTTAACTTTTTGAAGACTTCTTTGTTGTATTTCTTTTTAAGTTGAGTTTCTAAATTATCTAGTTCTCCCCTTAAAGCTTCTATTCTCTTTGCTTCTTCCTGTGGGCCGCTATGGCTATCAGTTTTCCTCTCAATATGGCTTTTAACGTGTCCCATAATAGAGATGATGTTACTTCTGGTGTATTTTCCTCTATAGCCTTTTTAATGGTATCTACCACTTGTTTGATTTCCTTATCTAGTAACAATGAGACGTTCAGTCTCCAGAATGTTCTCTCTGAAATCCCTAAATTTATTTGTAGAAATATCGGTGATCTGACAATACCGTATTGCCTATCCAGCTATCTTTCACCTCCATCATTATTTCTTTTGGTAAGAGGAAATAGTCTAATCTCGAATAGCTTTTATATGGCAGAGAAAAAAAGTGTAATTTAGTTGTTTGGGTGGCCCCTCTCCATGCATCTACATATCCTATTCCCCCAGCAGCTTCACCAACTTCTTTGAGGTCCCTCTCTCTTGCACCCACCCAGAGCTGTACTATCCATATGAGGATCCAAGGTTAGGTTCAGATCTCCCCAAGTATAACTTGTCCTTCAGCCCATTCCTGTAGTTTCAACAATAGCGTTCTATATACACCTCATAATTTGAGGCAGGGGTATATAGACCGATGCCAACATTAACAGTCTCCTTGAAATTTACCTTGAGAAATACATATCTCCCTCCTTATCAATACATTTATCTATTATTTAGAATACTGTTTTATTTGGTATTAGTATAGAAACCCTAGCCTTCTACCCCATCCATAAGAGGCACTAACTTCATAGTTAAAGCCCATTTTCCCTAATTTATTATGTTCTGTATGGGTAAGGTGCGTCTCTTGCAACAAAATAAAGTCAGGGCCCTCCTTTTTCATTGCTGCCAATATCTTGCTTCTCTTAATGGGGTTAGTCAATCCATTAACGTTAACTGAACAGATTAAAGTTGTTTTATCCATCTTCATATTCCCTCTTGTCCCTTCCTTTTCTACCAGTGTCACTTCCCTCTTTCTTTTCGATCAACCCCGAGGTGGTGGGCCTTTGGCAGCTTCAGTAATATGCATTCGTTCCCCTTTCCTTTTCATACATTTTTCGGCTTATAAAACTTCTCTATATACAACAAACTGTTTCCCAACCTATCGGGAGATCTGAACATCTCGATCTCCCAACACTTTAATAATCTAACATGTGTTCCTCTAAACATGTAAAATATGAACATTTACTAACCAACTAGTTAAACACAACTTTTCCCCCTTAACAAAAGAGGGAGAGAAAAAAGTGGTTGCTTCCAAGGTAGGGGATCCCAACTTCATGGTTCCCTTTCTCTGCCCTCCAGAGATGTTATTGAGGACAGACTCGGGTGGAAATAGTCCTGTATTCTCGGGATATCCCCTCAAGAAAGCTTTCTCTGTAGAGTAGCTTTTAGCCTAATTATCACCTTTGGACCGCTTAGCAGCGCAGTTATGGTGTTATATTGTAAACACCTCCCGTTTCCAGCCCTCCCTCCCACGCCCACTTCTTTTATTTCTTTCTTTCTCTTTCCCCCATGTCAAATACTATATAATATGTAAAATACCCTATTCCCTACTCACCCACTTTATATGCGGATACATCCCACCACCGGGCAAGTTCACCATGTCTCCTCCTTTTCCTCTCTATACTATATTTCCCTTCCTTATTTATTTTATTTCCACTTGTTCGGGAATATGGTGTCCAACCCTACAATAACCCTTCATAAGTCCCAGGCCATTTCTTGCTTTTGTCTAGCTCCCTTGCATCTGGATTATTTCACTTAGTTGTCTCAGGAAGCAACCAAGGCCCTTGCACATAGGTCTAAATTAAGTCTGCCTCTTGCCTTTCTTGCCACTAATGTGGCTCAATCATAAGCTCAGGAGTCTAAAGTTTATGCAGTCTCATCTAGTACAAGACAGACCCCCTTGTCTTTTCCACCCTCATCCCTCCAATAGGGGGATGTCTCTGGACAGAAACTTACACAAACGATTATGTAGTCGGTTCTGGGGCATCTTTCATGGACCCTCCCCCCTTTCACTCCTTATAGACTTCCCGTGCATTACTAGTTCAATTTGGGCACTCTTCAATTAAGCTCCCTTATTTATTTATTACATGTTGGATTTCCCCCTAAATCTGCCTCATGCCCCCTTCAAATAATTCAGCAACTTATCAGTACGTGGTCCTTTCAGATACCCTTTCCAATTTATTTGATTTTACCCCTTAAATCGCCCCAGACCCCTTGCTTCAGTCCAATGAACATTTCTGCATACACTGCCATTTTCTAGATGTGCAATTCAGTCCTTTCATATGGCAGTTTGTGTATTCCCACCTGGGCAACATGTTTACCAGAGCATTGTTCAGGCTAAAGTCTCTTCACCTCCATAGAATCGGGCCAAATAAAAGTACTTGTGAGTGCTTTCGCCACTGCCCACGTTTTAGCCTTCCATCTCAGACCCTGCTCGGTCTTCTCTCTGTGCCTTACCCCTCTCCATCGTCTTTAACTTCTCGAGTGTTTCTCTAAGCACCCTCATTGGTGGCATTCCCTTACGTTGAGTTGCCACCTGAAAAACGTCCGACGAGAACCTCTGACTTATGTTAATCCGTTCCCTTTCTTCCATTGGTAGTGATATTCCCTTCTGTGTTAATGCCTCCATTGCTTTGCTTGGTGACCCATATAGTTGCGCTCCCTCCGGCCAATGAATCCTCAGCTTCGCCGTGAACGGTGTCTGGAACCTGATACCCTTTTCTTTCAACACTCTCAGGATCGGGGAGTACTGCTGTCTTGCTTGCTGGATTTCTGCCGGGTAATCATGGTCCATCGTAATTTTAGATGTTAAGTAGGTCATTTCTTTTTTTGCCCATACTCTACGGAGTAAATCCTTTGTTTGATAACTTGAGACTAGAAATATTATGGAGCGAGGACGTGCCTTCGGGTTTCTGTCCAAGTGACCGGTTGGCACGTTCTACCTTTAAGTTATAATTTGGTGGCAGCTCTAATATGTCTTTAAGAAGATTTTCCACAAATGCAGACATCGGGGCTGTCTCTTCACCCTCTGCCGGCCCATAGTCTCAAATTGTTACGGCGTGATCTGCTTTCAAGATCTATACTTCTCGCCTGTAGCCAGATAGTTTGCTGAATCAGAGCCCCCACTGCTTGGCTAAGGTAGGTCGATGTGTCTTCCACCGCCGAGATCCTAGTTTCAGCCTCCTCTATCCTGTTGTCAAGTTTCGCAATCTGCTGCGAGAGCCCCTGTAGGTCCTTTTTTTGTTTCTAGTCTTGAGCTGTGGATTTCTCTTTAAATTGTTTCAAAGCGCATCAATAGTTTATCCTGCTCCCCCTCCGTGTCATAGTCAGAGCCACGGGTACTGCTTGGTGAACAACTGTGGCTTTGCGGCCTGTGCTCCGGCTCCAATCAGACTGCATCTCTCGCTTTGAGTAGATGTCTATTCTTTGGGGTGCCTCCCTTGTCTCTCTTCCTGGTGTCTTTAGACATTCTGGGCAGTATTGTAGTTTTTAGAAATGTTCAATGGGGTTTATTTTACTCTTGTTTTATTTAGCGAGGGAGGGAGCTCCTTTGCTGCGCTGTCTAGCTGTCCGTGGCGGTACCGGAAGTCCGGGCAATGCGAATTTGGATGACTCAGATGCGACATGAAACCAGAACCTTTCTATGGTGGCACTGGTAAACTTTATTTAATTTGGACTCCCTTATTGCAGTACTTTTGGGAACTGACATTCTATTTGGCTAAGTCGGTATATTATGCTTACTTCTGCAACATATTTGAATAGGATGTTCCATATTTCAGAACAGAATACCGTGTTGGGGCTCAAGATGGTGTCTTTCCCGTCTAAACAACTGCAGTTCCCTTGTCATAAAAGTAGGATGCCACCACACTAACAGATAAGAAGACTGGCTCTGTAATGATTTAAACAGAATGGACTGCTGACTTTGAAATCATACAAATCTATTAGGCATAACTAGTCTAGTATATTCTGTTCATTGCTAAGCCATAGAGTTGAAATTTAAGCTTGATAAATGCGCTCCTGAGGATTATCTTTTGTTTGGTGGGGCTGTTTTTGACAGGCTTACTATTTGTTACATGCCGTGACTTGCTCTTTGTTTGCCTATAAAAATAATCTCTCTTGGGAAAGTCCTGTAGATTTGCAGGTCGAACAAAATGTTTAATGAGGGAATTTATGGGCTTTAGCCCTAGTTGGTAGTCAGGAATCCTTTTACTTTTTCTAAAGCATTATTCCCTGTAAAGTTCCTGGGAGGCATGCTCTTTAATTACCATTGGGATATTGTAGAACTTTTGTACTTCCTCCTATGTGTTTATCTGAAGGAAGATGTACTGATCCTTGGTAAGTGCTAATAAGTAATGTATGTGTTTGTGGTATGCTTCCATGTCTGTATCAACTGTAAGTGCTTTACTTGAAAATGATAAATAAAAAAAAAAAAAAAAAGGTGCACATGGGGGAACAGTTACAAAAGGACATACTAATGCATTAGCTCAACATGTTCGTTTCACAGACAAATGGTTCCCATACCTTTGTGGGGTTGAAAAGGTAGTTGTAGAAATTTTATTGTTTGACAGGTTATGTCATTACAACTCTTTAAAAAAAACACAAACTTGCTACACACATAGAAATTATGCTTTCATAAAATTACATTTTGCAATCTTTAAAATTAATATTCCATGCTAACTTTGTCATATGAAGTACAATAACCACATTATGTGCAATCTATATTAAGTGCAATATTAATCTATTCAAAGTGCATACGTTCCATTGCTCTGCCTCCTCATTACTTTTATTGTGCAATTTCATTTTATCTACTACTTTGAGAAATGATATTATTTCTCTAATACATATACTGATTTATAACTGAGGAGCACCTCTAATTTTTTCAGTTCATGTTTGTGCTTGTTCAATATATCCCCAAAATTTTGATTCTATATTTATCAGAGTGGACAGATTATTAATAGATGGATAACACTGTCTTCCTCAATCCCACAGCGCCACTTCCCAGTACATTTAGATACTTTTCCATGGTATAACTTTTGATTCTTTCACTGTTATATTCAAACCTATATTTAGTCAAAATCTTTCAATTTTTGGTATCTTTATTATCTATAAATATTTCTCAAAATTAATCTCTATTTTTGCTATCCATTTACTTAAGCACCATGAGCAACCCACTGATCGCCTGTGCGATATTCAAACAGAAAGGCGCGGGTACAACCCCGATGCGCCTAGAGCTCATCAGTAATGTGCGAGGTGGGAAGCCCATGCATACTCTGCACAGCTCGATATTCAGCCTGGGATGTGTGGAGCCATGCATGCGTAACCCCTACCTGCACCAGCACAAGAGTTGATCCAAAAAAAAAAAGGAACAATGGATGGCCACCCACAGGTGAGCTGCCGCGTACAGGGCGCCCAGCAGCTGCCACCTGTGGGTGGCCACCCGGTCCAGTTGTACCTCCCCGGTGGTGCCCCTCATTCCGATCGCGGCCAAGTAAATAAAAGATTCATCCAAACCCTGGTGGTCCAGTGACCGCCTCGGATCGCCGGTTGGTAATGAATGAACATTCAATATTTCGATGGTTCCAGTGATCCGTCTCGTTCGACAGGGGCCGCAGTAGACATAGAGCTCATCATTTCGGTGGTCCAGTGACTCACTCGCCACGATCTACGCCGCCGCGTCAGCGGGTGGTAGCACCGCCTTTCGCGTTCTCGCCGTTCACTGCGTACGGTAGGAAAGCCAGGTCACCATTCATTGAAGTTGAGTTAATGGGCGCTGTAGCTCCATACCATGTTATAGATGTTCCCAGATATGTGAATGGGATCCATTCACATATCTGGAATGTGTAGTAACGGAATACGTGCACGCCCATTGACTCACGATTTGGACACTCACGGGCATACAGCCCACCGACGGTGCCAGTTTGGCGCAGGGCAGCAGGAGGGTGGGTGCTGCCACCCACCTCTGACCGGGGAGCGGGCAGTGGGATCAGTGGGTGGGTGGGTGTCCACTGACCACCAGGGATGATAGGTTTCCTATTATTCTACTGCAGCCATGATCGGGCAGACAGGTCCATCGGACCACCAGGGATATTGAGATGTTTCATTGCTTACTTAGCCCACGATTGGGTGGGCAGGGTCCACTGGACCACCAAGGATAATGATAATTTTATTATTTACTTAGCCTTATGACATGGCAGGTCCACTGGGACCACCAGGAATAATGATAATTTCATTTATTTACTTAGCCCGTGATCGGGCAGGCAGGTCCACTGGACCACCAGGGATAATGATAATTTCATTTATTTACTTAGCCCGTGATCGGGTGGGAAGGTCCACTGGACCACCAGGGATAATGATAATTTCATTTATTTACTTAGCCCGCGGGCGGGAAGGTCCACTTGACCACCAGGGATTTATGATGATTCTTTACTGCAGCCCGCGATCGGGCAAGGGCTCATTGTCGTGCTGCAGGATGCGTTGGTCCTCATGGCTGCTGCCTGGCAGGCGCCAGGCGCAAGTCATCGGGATCAGCCGCTCCAGCATGCAAATGCGGCCATAATGACATGCAAATGGCCCAATGTGCACCTTGCATACATTATGGCCCCATTTGCATGTCACTCCGCCGCAGATGAGGAAGCACCTCATCCAGGGTGCCCAACAGGGCATGGAAGAAGTGGGACATGAGGAGGCTGAGCTCATCTGGCGGAGATCAAGCGAGAATGCAGTTGACATTTTTAGCTACGTGGTCCAACTCTGGACCCCTTGTCACAGATTGGCAAAATCCCCAGTGTTGCCGGAGTGCTAACCACAGAATCTGCCACCAGTCCCTCAGCTGAGGGTTGTTCTGTGAATCCCAAGAGGCAACCAGTAGGTACCGCTGCACTTGTGGGCCATCTGGGCAGAAGTGCAGGGCAGGAAGTGGGTGCTGCCAAAGCTCCAGGACAGGGCCAAGAATGACTTCTGCCACCGGAAAGCCTCCAGAGGTGTCTCCCCAGGCAAGGATCTTGGATAACGAGCCCACTTTGGGACGGGCTCCGCTTTTCATACCTGGCCAACTCAGAGAGAGCAGGTGGAGAAGGCCCATAGAGGAAGAAGGACCTTCATCAGTCAAGAGATCCCCACCAACTCGCTGACCGGCAGGAGGCCAGGAGAAACCCTCAGACTCTGAGGAGTCATTAAAGAGTGACTGACCACCCGAGTCCCCATTGTTCCTCTGCGGACTATCAAGAGTACAGTGACCAACAGCTGATGGGAAGCCCTTGGACGGCGAGACTCCTTGGTCATATTGCTGGTTGGTGGCTTTTAGGTGGCAGTTTCACCAAGATCGGTGCAGATGCTGGGGTCTGCCAAGCCGGACTATCTTGGTTGGTTCCTTAGGTGGAGAAGGCATCAGCCTGTTGGGTGACATCCAGGTGATGGTTGGCATAGAAGCCGGGGCCAGCTTAACGCCAGTGAGCACCAGCTGTTGCCACACAAGATCCTTGTAGCATCAATGCAATTTGCGCTGAAGCCTCTCCTCACCCGAGGAGGATGAAAAGTAGTGCCGGCGCTGCTTCCCATGACACCGAGAGCGGGAGCGCCAATGTAGGTGGGAATCGCTTGACCCATGGAAGGAGGACCGAGACCTTGAGCGTCGAGGCTGCCCCGGGTCTTGGTCTGGGACCAGAGGCGGAGGGTCAGCGGATTGATCCATCCCTCCAATTTTCTGAGTCTGGACCGGCGTATAAGGAAGTGTCTGCCTCTTCAGTCGAAAACTGGCTGGTCAGTGCAAGAACAATCTCATCCGGGACTACAACCAGTCTCTTGGCCAACTGGCCCGACAGGGTAACTGTGGAGCTGGCGACCAGGACCGAGGATTTGACCGAAGTTGGAGGAGAAGTGAAGGAATCCAAAGCTCTCAATCGGGAGCACTCACAATCCCACGAATGTTGATGTCCTTTTTCCTTTTTGGATTTCGATTTATGCCCAGAGGGTCCGCAGAGACTGGCACAACTCCTTGAAGGAACCCATAAAAGTCGAGCCCAGCTGGAAGCAGCACGAAGGCAGAAGCCGAAGAGGAGGGATATGGCCTGGGCCACCTCCTCTTCAAACACCACAAGCTGTTCAGTGGACCCCACAGTCACGGAGACCACACAACGGTCATCCTTGGATTTGACCAGCGGGTTCCGTTGGCCAGTAGCCCAGCTTTAGTCAGGCGAGATGGTTCTTGAGAACAATTGGGTGGAATGATCGACAAAAGTCGCAAGCCTGGGGATCGTGCTTGTGCCCCAGGCAGTAGATGGACATGGAGTGTGGGTCAGTTTGGGAGATCTGCCCACAAAGGCACCAGCGGAACCCAGGAGAGGTCTTGTCCATCGTGGAGCCGAAGACAAAAACCTTTTTTTTTAATTTGGAAGTAAATCCTAAGATTTTAGCATGAGGGCCTATTCAACGCAGGAACAATAAGGAGGGAACCCACTTCTTCCAGCGTTAAGCAAGATCTGGTGTCATGGGGCGGTGCCAAGGGAGTTACCAGACAAGTGGGTTGGAGGAGCCAGCTTTAAGTCTTTTCCGGCAAGATTTAAAAGGAAAGGTAACTGTCAGAAGTGTGGCTAGAACATCATATCCACGTCCCTAGAAATGAGGGCTACTTTCCTGCAACCACAGTTTTAGGAGTGGTATATGGTGCACATCCACAATTTTAGCAGACTTCCTTCCCTTTAATTCCAGCTGGACGTCTTAGCTAAGCTCCTCCCACCCCCTTAGGTAGTGTACTCCTCTACACCACCCCATGACATCAGATCTTGCACATAAAGCAGGGAACCAGGTACCACTTGCCAGGGGAGGTCGGGAGGGTTGTGTGGATGTGCACCATGTAACACTCCTAGAAATACAGGTTACTCGCCTGTAACAGGAGTACCAGGAATGGTATATGTTGTTCATCCACACTGTCTGGCAGGTTCCTTGCCGCTTTAAATCTTGCTGGAGGGTCTTCAAGCTGGTTCCTCCCATCCACCCGGTGGTAAAACTCGGCTCACCTACGACGCCATATCTGCCTGGGCTGGAAGCTGGCCAGCCGGGCCGGGAGGTCGGGTGGGTCGTAGGGATGAACAACATATACCATTCCTAGAACTCCTGTTACAGGTGAGTAACCTGTATTTCTAGGGACATGGATATGTTGTTCATCCACAATCTAACAGACTCTAGCAGTTCTCCGGGAGAAGGGAGGCAAGGCGCACTACTCCCTACTTGGGAAATAAAGACTGGAGAACCGAGGCCCCAAAACCTGCATCCCGGTGTGACTCAAGGTCGATGTGGTAGTGGGTGATGAAGGTGTGTGCTGACTTCCAGATAGCAGCCCTGCAGATTTCCTGGATAGGGCGTCCCTGGAAGCAGCCACAGATGCAGCATATGGCGGGTAGAATGAGCTCTTATCCTCTGGAGGCTCCATGCCCGCCAACCTATAGCAGAGATCTATGCAGGAGGTGACCCACCTGCCTATCGTCTGCTTGGCTGCAGGTCTGCCAGGCGGCTTCAGCGTAGGTGACAAACAGCTGGTGAACCTCTCCGAACTTCGGCAGATCCGCTCCTTATAATAAGCGAGAGCTCTTCTAAGGTCAAAGTATGGAGCCTATATTCGACCTCCGAGGTGTGACTGAGGGTAGAACATCGGCAGAGTCAACACCTGGTTAAGGTGAAACTCCACACCACCTTCGGAAGGAATTTCGGTGGGGCACAGGACACCCTTGTCCCTGTAGAAGACCAGATAAGGAGACTCGATGGAAAGCGCCTGGAGCTCTCCCATCCTTCTGGCTGATGTGATAGCCACCAAGAAGGCGGTCTTCCACGACAGGTGAGAGATGTCACACCTGTGCATCGGTTTGAATGGCTTGCCCATGAGCTTAACCAATACCAGCAGTAGATCCCACAGAGATGGAGGTTCTCGCACCGGAGGGAATATGCGATCAAGGCCTTTGAAAAAGCGTCCGACCACCTTCTCCTGCACCACCGACTGCTTCCCGGCCTGCGCCCGGTATGCAGAGACGGCTGCCAGGTGCACATTAAGGGTCGTCGACCGAAGCCCTAGCTGAGAAAGGAACCACAGGTAGTCCAGAATGCTTGCCAAGGAACAGGAGGAAGGGTCCAGGCCTTTGCCTCTGACACCAAATGGAGAATCTCTTCCATTTGAAGGCGTAACATTTTCTGGTCGACTCCTCACGGGACGCCTCAACGGCGAGGACCTCGCCAGAAAGACCCAAGGCCTGGAACCTAGCTGCTCAGGAACCAGGCGCAGGTGCAGGGATTGAAGGTCCGATGGAATATCTTCCCTGATTGACTGAGATCAGGTCCGGGCGGGCTGGGAGCTGCCTCGGGAGCCTGGAGCTGAGACTGAGGAGATCTGGATACCAGCACTGGCGGGCCAGTCTGGGGCTACCAGAATCACCTGCCTTGTCCTCCTCGCTTGAGAAGCACCTTGTGGATCAAGGGAAATGGGGAAAGGCATAGAAGAGGCCCGGGGTCCACGGCCTCGGAAGGCATCCTGCAGCGAGCCCTGCTGAGGGGCGGCATGAAACAGTCTCAGCTTCACATTCTCCCTGAGGCAACGGGTCCGCCTTGAGGCATGCCCCAGTGGGAGAGGAGATCTTGTACTACCTCTGGCAGGAGAGACCACTCATGAGACACAGCCCCTATCCGGCTTAGGGCATTGGCCAGGGTGTTGGAGGCTCCTGCCACATGAATGGCGAGGAGATCCGCCTCCAGGCTGTGCACGAGTGACCAAATGCAGACAGCTTCCCTGCACAGAGGTGTGAAGCGCGTCCCGCCCTGGCGGTTTAGGTAGTGCCTGGTCGTGGTATTGTCCGTCTGGACCTGAACCACTTGACCCCGTAGAAACGGAGCGAAGGCGGTGAGGGCTAGACGAACCGCTCGAACCTCCAGCAGGTTGATATGGCATCGGGACTCCCGAGGGGAGCAGAGGCCGTGCACTCTGTGCTCCCCCAGCTGGGCATCCCAACCCAGCAGAGAGGCATCGGTCGATAGCGAGACCGTCGGCTCGGGGCGGACAAACGGGATGCCCTCCTGCAGATGTGCTGGAACGGTCCACCACTGAAGAGCGTTCCACATCCCCTGGGTCACTGTCACTAGCTGATCCAACGGATTGAAGTGTTGTGACCATTGGCTGGCCAGCCACCATTGAAGGGGATGCATGTACCAGCGGGCCCAACGGACCACGCTGGTGCAAGCCGCCATGAGGCCCAGGAAGTCCCGGGCAAGGCGCGATTGCCCAACCTGAAATGACTGGGCAAAGGAGACAAGAACCTCAGCCCTGTCTGCCGGAAGCCATGCTCTGGCTCGAGAGAGTTGAGCTCGCCCGATGAACTGTATCACCTGCTTTGGCACGAGTTCCGACTTGGCCTCGTTGATGAGGAGGCCAACCTGAGAGCAAACCTGAGGGCAGATCTTTGGACCGCTCCACCTCCGCCTCTGAGGGGCTGCAATCAGCCAGTCATCCAGGTAGGGTACACCCGACCCTTCGGTGTCACGAGGAATGCTGTCACCACTGCCATGCATTTGGTGAAGACCCTGGGAGCTAGGAAAGGCCAAGGGCATGGCCCGTAATCTCGTAAGGGATCCCTCCACTCTGAAGCAGAGGAATCTCTGGTGGACGGTCAGATTGGGACATGAAAGAACGCTGCCCTGAAGGTCCAGAGAACAGAACCACATGCCTTGTTTCAAGGATGGGATTATCTGAGCCAGAGTGACCATCCTGAAGGTCCGAGACCTAGGAACTTGTTCAGGTTGTGCAGGTCGAGAATGGGTTGCCAGCCCCGTCTGTTTTGGGACCAGGAAGTACCTGGACACAACCCCGGGTCTGGAGGAGGATCCGCCACCTTCCTAATCACCTCCTTTTGAGGAGCAGGGCAATATCGGCTCGGCGAGCTGACAGAGAGGCTGTGGACCCCGTAGCCCCCCAAGCGGCGACGGCTCGGAAGGGCGGGGCCTGCTCAAACTCCAGGGGCAGGCCCTTTCCTACCACCTCCAACACCCAACGGTCCGTGGTGATAGCGGACCAGGCGGAAAGGAAGTGGCGGAGCCGTCCCCCCATGGGGGAGTGACGAGGCTGGGGGTGACACCCCTCAACTCGTCACTGGGCAGGCTTGGAGGAGGGACCGGCCTAGGGACCTCCTGGACCTTTACCTCCCTGCTTCCTGTTGGAGGAAGCCGCAGGCTTGGGTTTGGGATGCCAAGCGTGAGCCTGCTGGCCCTGGTGCAGGTGCTGTTGGGCCGGATGTGCCGCAGGCGCAGAAGGACGAAAGGACTTGTGCTGCTGCTGTCGGTGGCCTTTGCCCTTCTGGGCGGAGGTGACCGAGTCCAGAGTGGCACTGGACTTTTCGATCCACTGGAGGTGACCTTCCACTCCAGGGCTGAAGAGGTCGGTCCCCAAGAAGGGGACATCTGCCACTTTGTGCTGGGTATCCGCCATGAAGGTGGATATCCTCAGCCATGCCCTGTGGCACATGGCTCACCGCGTCGCAACCAATCTGGCACAGGAGTCTCTGATGTCCAGTGCCATTTGGAGCTGCTGCTTAGCCACTGCTCTACCTTGGTCCCGCACCTGCCGAACCGTGGTCTGCAGGTCGGCCGGGAGATGAGGGATCACCTCATCCAGGAGCCCATGAGGGCGTGGGAGAAGTGTGCCATCAGCACGGCCGAGCTGGCCTGGCGGAGGCCAAGGAGGACGAGCGCATACACCTTGCGCCCGGGCGAGTCCAGCTTTTTGGACTCCTTGTCGGGGCTTGTCCACGCCCCAGCGCTCCCGGAATGCCAGAAAATGCTGTCGGTGACCAACCCTCGGCAGAGGAGTATTCAAAACCAGGCAAAGAGCCGGTAGGGACCTGCATACTTCCTGGCCATAGGTGCAGGACAGGAAGCAGGCCCGCTAAGCTCCAAGACTGGGCCAACAATGGCTTCAGCCACCGGAAAGGCCTCCATGGGTGAATCCCTCAGTCCAGTATCTCTGTCAGGGATATTTGGCCTGCTTGGATACGGGCTTGAGCTGCATCCTGGTGGACTCCGAGATAAGCTGAAGCAAACCCATGAAGGACGATGGGCTGCCCATCGACTGGCCCTCAGAGGACTCCAGGTCAATGGGCCTGAGAACAGGGAGTCGCCGTCGAACTGTGAAGAGCTGCCTGGGCCTGAGCCACCCTCCACCTGCCGAGGACGGTCGGGAGTGAGGGTGACCGAAACCTGTGGGGCAGGCCCGACCCATCCGAGAGTCCGCGTCGGCGCCCGATTTCAGTTGTGGAGGCGGAGGTTCCACCACAATCAGAGGGGCAGTTGGTTTCGCCGAACAACCGCCCAGGCTTGGACACCCTCGGCTAGAGCGAGGGGTTGTTTCGCCACTGGGTGACAGCCACTTGATGGCCGGGAAGGCGATGGCGCTGGCTTGTTCCTGGACAGAAGTAACTGCTGCCACATCAGGTCCTCGTAGCGTCGACGCAATCTGCGCCAAAGCCTCTCCTCTTCCGGGGAGTAAGACGAGGATGAGCGGTGGAGCTACTTACCTCGGTGCAGAGACCGAAATCGCCGATGTCGGTGGGATCGGCTGGACTGAGACTATGTCCGCGACTGAGATCCTCGGCATTTCCGAGGACGGGTCTGGGAAGGGGCGGGGGACACCTGCTCTTCCCTCGCTCGAAGGCTTAACCGGGAGCTGCACCGAGGGCGAGGCAGGTCCTCGGTTCCCCACCGGGGAACTGGTGAAGAAGGGTTGTCAGCTTCACTAGTCGACAGTCCGTCCGACGGGTCGAGAAAATCTCGACCTGCCGACGGGTGTCTCGCCGGGCTGGCCTGACGGGACGCCAGTAGCTAGCGGCCTTAGCCGCAACTCGATCAAGTCGACTGTCCCGGGAAGGGGACCTCCCGGCCCCACGAACGCCGACGATGGGACTTACCTTTGAGTCCTTTTGGACCGAGAGGAATGTCCAGATAGCCCTCTCCCTTCGTGGAAAGGGATTGGCAAAGCTCCTTGAAAGAAGCTGAACACGAGGTACCCAGTGAGAGCGGATAAATGCCTGCGATCGAGGAAGAGGATGATGCACCTGAGCCCTCCTCCTCGAGGGGCGATCATCGGCTCAAGTTGTTCAGCCGAGCCAGCCGCCACGGTAACCACCCAACAGGCCTCCTTCGACTTAACTGGCGGGTAACGTTTCTCGGGGTGCCCAAGCTGTAACCGGGCAACGCGTTCTTCCAGGACGTTGGCCAAAAACAAACGGCATGACTCGCAGGCCTGCGGGTCGTGTTCTAGGCCAAGGCAGTAGACGCACGTGGAGTGCGGGTCCATCCTGGACATCTTCTACCCACAAGGGCACTGCCGAAATCCGGGAGTCGATTTGTCCATCACAGCCACGAGGTAGAAAGATGGCCGAAGTCTTGAAAATTTTAAAATAAGTTTCGGGCGAACCGAAGAATTAGGATCCAGTCTACATGCAGAGCGTTAAGGAGGGAACCTGAGCTTCCAAGCGGTAAGGAAGATCTGGCATCATGGGGTGGAGCGGAGAGTTCTACCACTCGGGTGTGTGGGAGGAGCCAGCTTGAAGACCTTCCGCAAGATTTAAAACAGCAAGGAACCTGCCAGACAGTGTGATGAACATATCCATGTGCCTAGCACTACAGTTTTTAGGTGGATATGGTGCACTATCCACACTTCTGGAAGACTCCAAACAGTTTTCTGGAAGGAGGGAGCAAGGCACACACCTCCACTTGGAAAACAGGGATTGGAGAACTGAGGTCCCAAAACCAGCATCCTGGCGTGACTCATGGTCGATGTACTAATGGGAAATGAAGGTGTGTACCAACTTCCAGATAGCAGCCCTGCAGATCTCCTGGATAGGAACGTGCCTGGAAGCAGCCACCAAGGAGCTGCATGTCTGGTGGAATGAGCCCTAAGCGAGACTCACTACCAGTCAACCTGTAGCAGAGGTCAATGCAGGAGACAATCCACCTGTCAGTCGTCTGCTTTGCTGCCATGTCTGCCAAGTGCTGCTTCAACGAAAGTAAACAGCTGGAAAACCTCTCCCCCAACTCCAGACATGTGCTCCCTATAGTACGAGTGTGCTTGTCTCATTGTCCAAGGTATGGAGTCTGTGCTCACAGAGGAAGGGTTGGTGAAATACATCAGGAGGTTAATCACCTGGCTATGGTCAGACTCCAATGCAACCCTTGGGAGGAACTTCAGGTGGGGCAAAGGACAAAATTGTCCTTGTGGAACACCAAACATGGAGACTCCACCAAGAGCATCTGGAACTTGCTGATCCTTCTGGTGGAGAGGACAGCCACCAAGAAGGTGATCTTCCATGACAGGTGGGAGATGTCACACATGTGAACTGGTTCGAAGGGCTTGCCCATGAGCATCGCCAATACCAGCAACAGGTTCCAAGGTGGTGGTGGTTCATGCAACAGCAGGGACAGGTGGTCAAGGCTTTGAAAATGCCTGATCGCTTCTCCTGCGCCCAGTCTGCACACGCCTACTATGCAGAAATGGCTGCCAGTGCACCTTTAGGGTCATCGACCTCAGGCCCGACAGAGAGGGATCATGGTAATCAAAATGCTAGCCAAAGGACAGGCCAGAGGGTCTAGCTCCTGCCCTGGCATCAAATGGAAAACCTGTTCCATGACAAGGCATGGCACTGATGGGTGGACTCTTCCGGAAGCCTCCACCATACACAGAACCTTGGAGACACCCAAAGTCTGGAACTAGAGCCGGCTGGAACCAGGCTGTCAAGTGCAGGACAGCTGCAGGACCTTCCACTCATGACAGAAGAGCAGGTCTGCGTGAGGGGCGCACCATGGAGGCCTACTGCAGAGGCTGTGGAAGTCCGAGTACCAAAACTGGCATGGCCAGTCCGGGGCTTGCAGGATCATCCACGCCTTGTCCCTCCGCACCTTGTGGATCAAAGGAAATGGAAGAAAGGCATAAAGGAGACCTGGGGTCCACGGCTTCACAAAAGCATCCCCAAGCAGTGTCCCACACTGTGGGGATAGGCACAGAACAGCCTCAGCTTTGTGGTATCCCAGGAAGTGACTAGGTCGACCAGGGGAGTGCTCCACTCAGAGAAAGGTGGATCACCACCTCCTGATGCAGGGACCCCCTCGTGAGAAGCCTCACCTACCTGGCTGAGGACATTCGCAAGCCAGTTGGAGGCTTCGGCTACATGAATCACCGGGAGACAGGCATCTAAGATGCATATAGGGTCCAGGTATGGAGGGCTTCTCACACAAGGGACGGGATTATGTTCCGGCTTTGCTTGTTTAGGTAGTACATACATAGTCATGATATTGTCTGTCCATGTGCACAGCCTGACCCCAGACAAAAGGAACAAATCCCATCGCATGGAGCTCCAGCAGGCTGATGCAATAATGGGACTCCCTGGGGTTCCAGAGCCCCAGGTGACGGGCTGTAGAGACCACTGGCAGGCCAACTCCCAAAGCAGGAGGTACATCCTCCAGTGGGCCAACCAGATCATGCTGGTGCAGGATACCATGTGCACCAGCAGCTGCAGCAAGTCCCTGCTGGGGACCAGCTGCCATAGGGGCTCCACTGTCCCTACTTCCCCCCGCCCGTTTCTTCAAGCCCTGGCTGGCAAACTTGGATGCCAGACCTGCAATTTCCCCAGCTGGGGCTGCCAGAACAGAAAGGGCCGAACCTGAAAGGGCTTCTTCTGTAGTCTTTTTCCTGACTGGTCTTTCTGTGCGGACGTCACAGAATTGAGGGTGGCACTGGACTTTTCAATCCGAGGAAGGTGCCCTTTTAACCCAGGGCTGAAAAAGTCAGTGTCCAAAAAAGGGACATTGACCAATTTGTGCTGGATATCTTACTGTAAAGGTGGAAATCTGCAGCCAGGCCTCGCGATGCATGAAGACGGCTGCAGCCACGGACCAGGTGCAGGAGTCTCCTATATCCAAAGCCATCTGAAGCTGGTGTTTGTCAACGCCAACCCTGGTTTCTGACCACTAACCGCTGACTGCAAATCCACAGAAAGGTGGGGAGAACATGGTCAAGGACCCTCATCAGGGCATGACCAAAGTTGGCCATCATCACAGCATAACTTGCTTGATGGAAACCCAGGAAGGATGCAGTGTACCTCTTCTTGGCTGCGTGGTCCAGTTTCTGACCTGCTAGGTCGGTCCACATCTCTGACATTGCTGGTCTTATGAAAATAGTTGGCTACCAACCCTTGGCCAAGGGGTGGTCTGAAAACCAGAGAACTGGTCAGGACCATGTACTTGTTGACCATACAGGACAAGGAGTGCTGTGCAGCAGGCTGGATGCTGCCAGAGCTCCAGCGCAGGGCCCAGAATAACCTCTGCCACTGGGAAGGTGACCCACAGAGAATCATCCCTATCCAGGATTTCCGTGAGAGGGCAACTAAAATGATGCAGGGTCTGCAAGAGAAGCGTCTGAGGAGAGACTAAAGGAGCTTAATATGTATACCACTGAGGAAAGGGGGGACATGATGGAAACTTTTAAGTACCTCAGTGGAATCAACCAAGTCCAAGAGGGTAGCATCTTTCAGAAAACGATGTGCAAGAACAAGGGGATGGCTCAGGAGCAATGTGAGGAAGTATTTTTTCACAGAGAGGGTGGTGGACACATGGAACAGCCTTCCTGAGGAGGTTGTGAGGTCTAAAACTGTGGGAGAATTCAAGAATGCATGGGACACACATAAGGCAATTCTTGTGAGGGATAGGAAGAATTAGGATATTGCTTAACTAGGATCTGCGGCTTATCCTGTAGATAGGGAAATGGGCAGATTAGGTGAGCCATGCGGTCCTTATCTGCCATCAAAGTCTATGTTTCTCTGTTTCTACTTGTCCAACCTCTGGACCAGTTCCAAGGGGATCTCCATAGATTCGGAGATCAACTGGAGCACAACCCTGAAGGACACTGGCCCATGCCATGGTCAGTGGTCAGCTCTTCTGCCGAATCACGGTAGCTTGAAGTCCGTGAAGATTGCACAGAAGACCCAGAGTCTGAAGACTCATCAAAGACCACCTCGGCTGCTTTTCACCATGGACGACTCTGGACTCGGCCCAAGTGGGTAATCCTTATCAACAGCCAACCTGGGAGGCTGGCTGCCGAGCCGGGAGGCCTGTTAGGGGCTCCCTGTAAGGGCCGCCTGGTGGTAGTTCCACCCTAATGGGTGGAGAGGCTGACGCCACCAGACACCGGTGTGGCAGGTCTGGGGTGCCTGTGTGCTTCCAGGCCAAGAACTGAGAGCGGACTGTGACAGACGACAGGATCTGCCAACAGTGAGGAAAGGCATGCAAACACGCTGTTGGGCAGCAAACATGGCGGACACTAACTAGCACAGTTCCATCTCCAGCTCAGAGTTTTAAGCTAATTTTACTGTCTACTTTGAGCAGAACAGCGAATACCCTGGCTGACTGGGACCAGGAGGTGGGTCCGAAATGGGACCAAATACAGAGTGTCCAAGGCTTGAGACCTTCTACTTGCAGCATCCTCCTAAAAGGACCAGGGCCCACAACCTGATTGAGTACCATCTGCAGACCTCCTGACGACTCAAATCCTTGCCCTCCTGAAAAAAAAATAAGACACTAATAAAAGGCTAGCATGAGGGGAGACTAAGTTAACAGAAATGGAGAAAAAAATATGAGTTAATGTTGTAGCCATTATCAACCTCGTATGAGAGTCAAAAGCAGCCTAAAAAAAACGTGGCCTTCGTGGAGGATTTTCACTTTTGAGGGCCAAGGAGAGATCCTAGAAAATGCACAACGCCAAGCCAACGCTCAGGTGGTGGGCTTAGAAACATAGACTTTGATGGCAGATAAGGACCGCTTGGCCCATCTAGTCTGCCCATTTCCCTACCTACAGGATAGGCCACAGATCCTAGTTAACCAACAGCCTATTTCTTCCTACCCCCACAAGAATTGCCTTATGTCTGTCCCATGCATTCTTGAATTCTCCCCAGTTTTAGACCCCACAACCTCCTCAGGAAGGCTGTTCCATGCATCCACTACCCTCTCTGTAATAATATCTCTCACATTGCCCCTGAACCGCCTCTTCTATCTTTAAATTGTGTCCCTTGTTCTTGCATCGCTTTCTGAAAGATGCTTGCCACCCCATTTTGCAGGAAAGCAAACATTCTTTCGGATGTAACAAAATGATCTTACAGACCTGGCCTTATTACCTCCTGATTCGGGGATAACAGTACTCCGAGCATTCACAGTCCTGTAGAGCTCTTAACCACGTGAAGCTAAATCACAGCAGCCGCTCACGGCCATTGTTACCCTGTCTTCTGCGGAGGCTCGCATTACCCTCCTGCAAGCTGCTACAGCCTGGGGAGACATCATGAGGGAGACCAGCAAAGTAGCCTTCTTCCCTAGACATTTCATCCCAAACACTGGACAGGTAAAAGGACCTACAAGTAAAAGAAAGCCCTGCTGCATATGGAGTCACTGCCCAGCTAGTTTTCCGGTGCAGCTACAGGTCTGACATAACTCAAAGTCAAATACTCTTGGATCCAAACCCTGCCTCATCTTTTGTTGATAAACATATTGCCCAACTCACCACCCAAGCAGCTGACCAAGATGAAAATGGGCAAGACTGAACTTAAGTTTGGTTATCTGAAGGACTCAAGTTGCTGTTTTTGATCAGCATTCTCAGTTTTGGGGACCCCTAAAACTGTTTGCCATGTGTCTTCTGGCTGTTTAGCTAGTTTACTATTGCCAACATAATTTATTGCTTTGTACCATGTTTGCTGTTTCTCTATTATACAATTTAAAGCTTGTAGGTCCTTGTGTTTTCAGTGGGCTAGAGGATAGATTTTTAGTCTGCCATAGCACTCTGCTCAATTCATGAACGGTTACAAAAATCCTTTTCATATTGCCTGTCCCGTAGCAGATGGATCCACCATGGTAGATGGGGTCATAAATCAACTTTAATCGAGCTCGGAACCTCTGTTCAATATATAATAGCTCACTGGATCTTTGCAACTCTCTCAAGAGTTTTTCTAACCTGTGGAGCGGAGGGGGGACACTGGCAAACCGATCATTTTGCTTACAGGTAGGGTGAAAACGACAAGTCCAGCACAGTAACACTGTAGGGTATATCTCCTAATTTTCATTTGTCTGGCTACCTTAATAGTTAAGTGGATCTATTCTTTTTGTATATCCAACTAACATTTTGCCTGTACGCTCACTATTTGGGTCTGCGTACCTGTTTCTTATATGCTTTTATGGTGTATGCAGAGTATATTTTTAAATGCATAAAGTTAAAAAAAAAAGAAGCAGGCAGTGGGGCCGCGTAGCCAACTTGAACCCAGAGACAGCGTTAACATGCACCAAAAGGGCAAAAGTTGCATCCTGCCCCAAATTGACCCCTCTTTTCTTTGTCAGTGGGTCCAAATTGATGCACCTGCTCCAAAACAATATCTTATGCAAGGGAACGTGAACTGTTCAAAATCTGCTACTGCTTATGTTTTGACTCAGTAAGTTCCTCTTTACACCTTTTTTTTTTTTTTTTTTTTTTTTTAACACCAGTGGGTCCTATTTGACCCACTGTTTTAAACTCCCCAGCGCTGTCACTGCTCGAACTGGCTCCTGCCACGGAACCCCAGAAGGAGCAATCTTTTGCAAGGAGACTGGTCCACTGAATGCTCCCAACCCTCTTGGGAGAGGGCTGAAAGGACCGGAGTCCTGGAAAAGCACAGTTACGTAAGAACTTATCGTAACAGTAGATTTTTGAGAACAGCTCTTGCAGCAGGTTACACCATTAAGACTGAAGCCAGCAAGCGCCAGGACCCCACGGAAAAATTCTAGCTAGCAGTCTCCAGCAGGGCGCCGCCCCTAACAGACATCATATAAAGGGGGCGATCCCCAGTTCTCCCACTGGAGACTCCCGCCCAAAGGTAGCATCCAAGGGGAGACAGAGGATCCGCTCAAAGGAAGGTTTGATAACGAGTTACTGGATGGCATCAAAGACGCTGCGGCCTAAAGATTAGGTCGGAAGACAACCTCCTGAGGGAAGGTGGGAGAAACTACCTGCTGCAAGAGCTGTTCTCGAATATGTACCATTACGGTAAGTTCTTATGTAACTGTACTATCTTACTTGAATAGCTCTTGTAGGTTATACCATTAGGACTGATTCCAAGCAGTTAGGGAACTCACTCCCTGATCGGAAGGGGGGAGAGTTCCTGGTGTTGACCAGATTCAAGACAAAAGTCCTTGAAGGACTGCCAAGCCAAAACCTGCTCTGCGCCTAGAGGCAATATCCAAACTGTAATGCCTGATGAAGGTGCGTACAGTGCTCCAGGTTGCTGCTGCACAGATGGCAGATGTAGAAAAGTTCTTGAGCGCCACAAAGGAGGTAGCCACACCTCTCATGGAGTGACCTTTAACTGGTCCTAGTAAAGGTTTGTTGCGCTTCTGGTAACAGAATAAAATGCATTTAACAAGTCATCTAGAGAGTGATTGCTTCGACACAGGTGCGTCCTGCATCCTGTGTGCAAAGGATACAAAGAGCTGGTCTGACTTGCAATGGGATCTGGTTCTAGCCAGATAGTATCTGAGACTCCTATGTACGTCTAAGGTGTGCAGTAGGGCTTCTCCTCTGTTGGAATGGTTATAGTAGTACACCGGAAGGTCGATATCCTGGTTGAGTGTTACAGCTGCAACCACTTTGGGAAGAAACTTAGAATTTGTCCTTAAGGACACCCTGTCCTTATGAAAGACCAAATAAAGATCTTTGCACATAAGTGCATGAAGCTCAGAAATTCTTCTGGCAGAAGTAACAGCAACTAAAAATAGCATCTTCCAGGCGAGGAGATGCAGCCGCAATCCACGGCTGGTTCAAAAGGGGCAGTGTAAGCTGCTCTAGGACAAAGGGAGATCCAAGGTGGAATCGGGTCTTTGATGGGAGGTCTCGGTGGAGAATACCGCGTAAGAAATAGGGAAGCCTCTAGCTGTGCTAGAGACCTGTGACCTACCAGTGAATGGTATGCCAAAATGGCACAGAGGCGCACTTTAATAGAGGAGTAAGCAAGCCCTGCTTCATAGAGGGATAGGAGGTAATCCAAGACTGACCGCCCGAGCAGTCTAATGGAGTCAGTCCATGAGCCTGAGCCCAAATGCAAAATCTGCACCATTTCATGGCATAGGTGGCATGAGGATAGCTTTGCTTGCCACCAACACGCCTGCAACGTCTTGCAAGACCCTGTATCAATGACTGCTACAGTATGTCCTTAGAAGCCAGGCATGCAGGTTCAGCGACTGAAGATCCGGATGGACCAAGGAGCCTGCCTCCTGGGACAGTACATGACAGCTGAATGGCAGAGCACTGGAGGTTCCTGGGCCAGTTGGTATAGGAGAGGGAACCATATTTGCCTGGGCCAAAAGGGCGCTACCAGTATTAAAGATACCCGCTCTTGAGCTTCAAGAGAACCCTCTGGATCAAAGGAAAGGGCGGGAAAGCATAGAGGAACCTGCCTGTCCAGGAGAGGGCGTGTCTCACCAGAAAACACCAGGTCGCTTCGGTTGCCTAGGAGATGGAAACCTAAGCTGAGAGCTCCCGACAAAATTCTACAACAATCCATCGGAATCCAGCTCACAATCGCCAACACCCCCTGTGAAATTGATAAACCATCTAATTCAACATGCCACGAAACTCAAAACATAAAGATGGAGCAAACAACTTGCACCCAAAGCTAAAATTTCCTCAAGGTTTGCTCTCAACAGGCCACACTGCAGGCTGAGGTAACAGATCTGATTAACCAGACTCCTGCAGTATCTCACAGCACAGATGAGTTCACCATCACTTCAAAAACCCTGTGCAGTACTTTACAACAAATAAGTGAAACACTTATTTATAAGAGAGCCAGGGAAGACATAAAATGTATTTCGGACTTAACTGCACACACAGACCACCTGGAGGAGAACATGACGGAATACACCAACGTCTCCGATATGCACAACGCAGCTTTAAAAGATCTCAACCACAGAGAGATCGCACTCCAACAACTAGAAGATCTGGAAAATCGCAATCAGGCAAATAACCTCGATTACATGGTCTCGAAGGTACCCCAATCGGGCCCCCATGATGCAATAAATGGAGGGCTTCTTAAAGGAGATTTTAAACTTGGACGGGAGCAGAGACCTTGATATTATCCGCGCCCACAGATCTTTGGTGGCCAAACCGAAGGATCCTAAAGCCCGACCCAGATCCATAATCATGGCATTCGTTGATTACAGGATCAAAGAAGAGGTTCTTCGATTCGCCTGGTCTAAAAAGCAGGTTCTCTTCGGCGATGTCCACCTGTTTTTTGAGCAAGACTATGCCCCTCAAACTCAGGCTCGCAGACAAAAAGCATATTCCATAGTTAAAATCATTAGACAGGCGGGGTACACTGCTCAGCTCGAATACCCAGCAAGAATAAAAGTTAACACGCCAGATGGTTGGCAGAGATTTCAAAAGCTACCTGAAGCAATCAGTTGGGCGAAAACGCTAAGAATAGCAGTTGCTGAAGAGGGTGCTGATGTTCCACGCAGAACTTATTTGACGTAGTCCTGGCAAGTACTGGGAACCAGAAATACGAAGATCTCAAGAGCAGGGGAGTCCAAATCAGTGTGGGACAGTGTACAAAAGATCAGACCCCAGGACAACAATCCCTTCACAGCTCTACATCCAGATCTGACTTCTGAAGAGGCATCATCTTCAAATGGTTGAGTACCGAGAGGCAGAACTGGTTTTATGTTTTCTTTCCTCATCACCCCACAATAGAGCGGTTCATTGGGAACGTGCTAAGTTTTAAAATGTCCCTCTTAGGTCCAGTCTGGGGGAGAAGGGAGAAGAAGTTTAGGCTAAGTTCCTCACGGAACATATTTTTCTATCTACAAGCATGTTAGCTGCCTCAAGTATCCCAGACATTACTGCCGACTGGACTTCGTATCAACTCCGAGACTGAAATCGTTATAACTGCCTATCCCTATCATTGGCTCATAAGGAGGGGAATGTATCAGTTGAGTGCAGACTTCCTTGTTCTTCTATGTTCACTAAGGGAGCACAAAGATATAAGAGGGAGAAAGAAGGGGAAAAATTAACTCTGACAATAACGTTTATTCAACAGAGCAGGCTCCAATGGGTTGTTTAAATGGTGGGGGTTGGGTGGTGGGGCTCACCTCAATCCCTCGGGCAGCGATGAGGCACCATTAAGGCCTGGGGTAACCCGTCCTAGTGGTACCAGTGCAGAGTCCGAGGATACTGAGGCCTCCCTTACCCTGTGCCTTGTGGGTCCTTCTACAGCAACACATATAAAGATCTGACTGGAGGGTGGGGTGGCTCGAAGAGGACTGCTGTCACCTGAGATGAGAATCTGTAAGGTCTCAGGGGCTGACTCTTTATGTCAGGCTATGTTTTGACGCATAACTTTATCTAAGGAGGATAAATGAAGGTGTGCTCTAGGGTGCCCGGAAACAGCCCTTGGAAATTTTTACTAAAATAAACAAAGCCTGAGAGAGCAAGAGGCGGTCCCCTGGGTGGTTGGCCACCTTTGGGTCAGGAAGTCCGGGCTGAGTTAAGGCTGACACTGAGTGTGTTCTCGGGGTTGGCCTTTCCGCTTAACGGGCGAGCGGGCCGCCTGCTCATGGAGACGGGTGCTCACTCAGTCTAACAGACTGCTATTCACCTTCAAGAGAACGTTGGGAAAGTATATTGGTTGCCTGGGACCACCTGACCCCACTGGGGGCTTATCCTTGTGGGGGCACATTTCAGTTCCTGATTCCCATATATCACCAAACAATATCTTTGTGTTTTAACTAAATCAAAGAGTCGGACCTATGCGGTGAACTGACTGACAGTCTCTTAGGCATCAGACCTGGCCCAGCTGGGAAATACCACAATTTTAACTGTGGATCTACCTGGCAGGGGGGCTAGATATTTAGTCTCCTACCGCACCTTGAAGAAGTTTCCAGAGGTGTGGGTTAGGCATAAATACACCTTGAAGTGATACAAATGTTTTTCTGACCACTTAAGTGGCAGTTTGTATATAGTTTTGTTCAGTTTATTAATATGTGAAGTATTTGTCCGACTATTGAAGTTACTCTCACAGTCATGCAGAGATGCTAAGAAGATTTGGTTTGGACGTTAATATGACACTATGGCCGATTTAAAAATAGTCTCATGGAACGTTAGGGGTATAAACAGTCCTGTTAAGAGGGCAAGAGTTATCCAAGAATTACACTGGCAACATGCCACTATAGCAGTTTTGCAAGAGACCCATTTGAGTGTGACAGAGCACAAAAAGCTGCGCTGGGGATGGGTGGGGGAGGTATATACTGCTGAATACTCACAGCAGACCAATCGTAGGGGAACTGCTATCTTGGTCAGAAGAGATGCTCCCCTCAAGATCTCGCAAACAGACCTAGATCCGGAGGATAGATATGTGAGATTAACGGGAGAATACAGAAGCCAGAAATGTGTTTTCTTAAATCTATATGCTCCAAATGAGGAACAAGAAGAAAAAATTACTCACCTTAGTAATGTTGTTTCTTCTAATGGAGTCTTGCTATATTATAGACCTTAGCAGTTTGTTCCAGCTCTAGAACTGCCCCGGAGTGAAATGGTTAAAACCATTCCAAAATAGAATTTTGGCACGAGAGCAGCTCTATCTGTGTCATTTCAAACTTGAACTGTCAGATCTTACGAGCCAAACTCACTAAGGTCTGTGTGGAAGTTGTAACCTACACTAGCCAAATGGCTACCTAAATAATAACAACCATTGATGGTCCCAACACCCAAGACTCAAGTCAGGGGACCAGAAATACCAACACCATTCTAATAATATGAAAATGGAACATAAGTATAATAAAACACACACACGCACACACACACACCCCCAAAGTCCCAAAGGGGACAAAATGCTAACAGGACATAAGTAGTGCCCACACTAAGTTGCCCGCACCCCACCAAGTAGAGGTTCTGAGAGGGGCAGGATGGGGGGGAGGTCTATAATATAGCAAGACTCCATTAGAAGAAACAACATTACTAAGGTGAGTAATTTTTTCTTCAAACAACATGAAGTCTTGCTATATTATAGACATTAGCAGAATACACAGCAGTACCTCCATGGAGGAGGGGCAGAACCTACTTAGGGAATAGGCTCTGAAGAACAGCTGTGCCAAACCGAGCATCTCTCCTGGCCTGGACATCCAGGGAGTAATGCTTGGTAAAAGTGTGTACCGTTTTCCAAGTAGCAGCCTGGTAAATCTCTAATAAAGGGATATCTCTGGCAGCAGCTAGAGACGCAGCTGTACCCCTGGTAGAATGAGCCCTCAAACGGGGGGGGGGCTCTGCCCACTTTCTGATAACAAAATTGGATACAAGAGACAATGCACCTGGCTATTGATCTCTTAGTGGCAGGTTTGCCTTTCCCAACTTCACCATAGGTAAGGAAAAGTTGGAGGATTCAACCTGTGACCTTCGGCACGCCTATATAATAACTAAGAGCTCTCCTAACATCCAGGCTGTGCAACCTCCTCTCACCAAGAGAAGTGATCAGTGAAAATACTGGAAGGGAGACAGATTGATTAAGATGGAAATCTGAAACCACCTTAGGCAAAACTTCCTATTAGTCCTAGGACTACCTTATCCCTGTGGAAAGAAATAAAGTCAGTCTCCACTGACAAGGCTTGCAATTCACTTATGCGTCTGGCAGAAGTGATAGCCACTAGAAAAACAGTTTTCCAAGTTAGGTACTTAAGCTCTGCAGAAGACAGAGGTTCAAAAGGGGGTTGCATTAACTGGGCAATGCAAACATTAAGGTCCCAAGCAGGGGCCGGTTCCCGAAAGGGAGGATTAGTATGGAGTAATCCCTTAAAAAACTTGGAAAACACATGATGAGAGGAAAGAGGGGATGACTTTCCTGCTGACAGAAAAGCAGACAGCTGCCAAATGAACTCTCAGGGTAGCTGGTCTGAGACCCAAGGAATTAAGATGTACCATGTAATCTAACAAAATGGGCAATTCAGCAGATTCTGGGGAAATATTTTTCCCAGCACACCAAATGAAAAACCTTTTCCATTTAGAACTATAAGTAGCCCTAGTGGAAGGCTTTCTGGAAGCCTTTAGGATCTCAAGAACACCCTGAGAAAGGTGTAAATCAGCAACTCTAACTCCTCAAGAGCCAGGCCTTGAGATTGAGGGATTTGAGGTCCGGATACCAAACCCTTCCCTGGGCACAAGTCAACAGATTGTGATTCCTGGGAGGCACAGGGAAGATGGACTGTCAGAGACAGAAGGAGTGGGTACCAGGGCTGCCTGGCCCTATCTGGGCAATCAGAATCACCCTGCAAGGCTGAGATCTGATTTTGACTAGTACTTTGAATAGGAGAGGAAAGGGGGAAGCATAGAGGAACTTCCCCTCCCAATCCAGAAGAAGGGCATCCAGGGGAACTGAGCCCAGCACTGGAGGCCTGCAACAGAACAGAGGAAGTTTGTGATTGTCTGGGGCTGCAAAAAGATCTATCTGAGGGATGCCCCACCTGGCAAAACCTATCCCCAGCACTTGAGGATCCAGGGACCATTCGTGATGGCCCTGGGAAATCCTGCTGAGGGTATCCGCTAGGACATTATCCTTCCCTGGAAGATGAACTGCTATGAGGAAAGTGTTCAGGGAATAGGCCAGAGACCACAACTTCATTGCCTCGGTGCACAAGGCCGAAGACCGAGTGCCCCCCTGTTTGTTGATGTACCACATTGTTGTGGTGTTGTCTGTTCTGACTTGTATCACCTTGTCGTGGACAGATGCAGAAAAAGCTTGAAGAGCTAAAAAGACAGCTCTGAGTTCCAGCAAATTGATGTGGAGCAGAGATTCCTGGGGGACCAAACTCCCTGAGTGGAAAGGTCGCCATGGGCTCCCAACCCAGAAGGGAAGCATCTGTAGTGAGAGTCAAGTCGTGAGAAGGGGACCCCGCCTAATTGCTCTGATCCTGCCACCACTGGAGAGCTAGGATCAAGGTTAGAGTCACTGGGACCAACTTGGAAAGGGGTCTCTTCTCTGAGACCAAAAGGTTCTCAAGTGAAACTGAATGTCTCATCTGAAATCTGGCTCCTGCACAACAGCTGTGGATGCAGCCATGTGCCCCAGGAGCTGCAGAAAGTGTCTTGCTGGTCGAGAGACCTGCAAGAGGAAGGAAGAGGCCAGAGCCACTAAATTCCTTACCCTTTCTGGGAAGAAAGGCTCTGGCTAGCTTTGTGTCCAATTCTGCCCCTATAAAGGTGAGTACCTGGACTGGTTCCAGAACAGACTTTGGTAGGTTTAGCAGAAAACCCAGGGAGGTGAGAAGCTGCTGGGTGACCTGCAGGTGAGATTTTATCTGTTCTGGGGACTGGCCTACAATGAGCCAGTCGTCTAGATAGGGAAAAACAGCAATCCTCTGCCTCCTTAAGTGGGCCACTGCTAGTCACTTTGTGAATACCCTTGGAGCAGAGGTAAGGCCGAAGGGCATTGCTCTGAACTGGTAATGCTTGTTCAGATATCTGAGATCTAAAATGGGCCGCCATTCTCCTGTCTTTTTTGGGGTAAGGAAGTATCTGGAATACAGACCCCTGCCCTGATGCAGGGGAGGAACCCTTTCTACTGCTCTGAGAGCCAACAGGGATGAGACCTCTGTTTCCAGAGCGAGGGTCTCTGAAGCACTTGCAGGTAGAAAAAGTCTGCTTCTCAACTCGGGAAACTTTTGAAGCTGAGAACCAGACCCTGGCTTACTACTTCCAGAACCCACTTGTCTGAGGTTAAAGAAGCCCAATTCTGACTGAAGTAAGCCAGCCTGCCCCCCACTGGTACAGGAGAATCGGCCCTGGGCACCCCATCAGGGTGCCTGTTTCGCAGGAGCTTTAGGCTGGGGGGTGGGAGCAGGTCTGCCCACCCCTCTGAAGAAGCCCCTCTGAGCATAGGCAGAGGAGGCCTGAGTCTGGTAGAAAGGCCTGTGAAAAGGCCTACCCCTACCCCTGGGGACATGCCTTTGAGGAGTGGCTTGCGCCTCCTTAGCCTGGGCACCTTGTAAGTAGTCCCATATTCATCCATCTTCTTCATGTAATTCTCTGTCTGCTCTCCAAACAGAGAATTTCCCACCAGGAAAATCCATAGCCTTAGTCTGGGTATCCTGTGACAAATTAGTACACCTGAGCCAGGCCAACCTACGAAAGCTACAGATGTGGTTATGACCCTAGAGGAAACATCATTAACATCCACAGCAGCATGAAACTGAACCTTAGAGGCTTCAATGCCATCAGCAGCCACCTGTTCTAGTTCACTAGCCAGCTGGCCATGGGCCTGCTTGGCCATTGCATAACAGTATCCCATCTAGATTTCTGATACCTAGCTACATAAGCCATATAATTTGCTTGCCTGAGTCCCAGAGAGGCTGCCATATACTGTTTTTTTGCCATGGCATCAATCTTCCTGGAATCCTTGTCAGGAGGATGTGAAGCCAAGGGAATATTAGCTTTATCACAGGCAGCAGCCTGAACTACCCCAACAGGACTGCATTGCTGAGAAAGGAATTCTGTATCAGGGCCTGACAACGTATACCTTCTGTCCATCTTTTTATCTACAGGAGGCACAGAATTAGGAGCTTTTAAAATTGTGTTTGTTTCCTAAAAGACTTATGTAAAGGAATAGACAATCTCCTAGACTCTGGAATATCCATCATTTCTACAAAATCAGGCTCCTCTTGCTCATCCACAGCCTCTTCTAAGGGAAGCTGGAGGGTTAAAGCAACTTTTTTATAAAACATAAAATGAGATGGGGACTCAGACAGCATAGGGGGAGATTCTAAAGGTCTGTCTGGGGAGATGTCCGGTTCAATGGGCACACCCAGACCTTCCCAGCCACATTCATACTGTTCATAATCCTCCTCCCCCTCCTCTGGTTCATAAAATTCCTCAATATCATAATCCTGAACCACTGGGACCGGACGAACCGACCTTTTACCAGATAGTGGTGGTTCGGACGGACCCTGAGACAGTGACTGGACAATTTGTATGGCTTTTGCTATCTCTGCAGCAGTTGGAGAAGGAATTTTGGACTCCAGACCTGCTGAGTTTCTTGTTTTCTTTACTGGAATTGGTTCCTCAGAACCAGCTTTTCTTTTGCCCGAGGAAGTCTGGCCCTGGTCAGAGGGCACTCCCTCTGGTTCGGTTGGCACCGAACCGGCTGGCCATCCGGTCAGCGGACTTTTGGCTCTGCCCTGAGCCTGCCCAATCTTTTTCCAGGGTGGCTGCAGGAAATTCTTGCATACCTGGCAGTCTGACTGAGGTGGTCAAACCCCAGACAATAAACATATGTGGTGTGTGGGTCAGCCTTGGCAAAGACTTCCCCACAAACATCACAGTGTTGAAACCAGTGGGCCCGGTTTTTCTTTTGGGTTTCTCAGACATAATGCCAGCCTAACCAAAAACTTGCTCTTTAACGGCAGTGCCAGGCAAGACACCATCGTTCCTAACCGTGTTTACTGGTATTGGAAAAACGAATAAACCGCTTTTTTTTTTAGAACCGATAAGAACTGGAACTGCACTCTAAAATAGTAACTTTTAGTTTTAAATGAGTTTTAAACCCACTGATCGGTTCAAAACCGAACCGATAACTTACAAGTTCCACACAGACAAAACCTTCATTTACTTACGGTTACCACAGATAGAGCTTGAATCGAACGGTTTTGTGTTAAAATAAAACTATTCTCGTTAAATCCAACCAGAAAACACTTTAAACCGAGAAATGAACGAGCAAAGGAGAAATCTCCGAGCGATTGTTCACTGAGGTGGAGTAAAGAATCTGACAGTTCAAGTTTGAAATGACACAGATAGAGCTGCTTCGTGCCAAAATTCTATTTTGGAATGGTTTTAACCATTTCACTCCGGGGCAGTTCTAGAGCTGGAACAAACTGCTAAGGTCTATAATATAGTAAGACTTCATGTTGTTTGAAAGGATACCTTTTTTAACTAAAGTACTTTCAGATTCCATCCTAGAGCCCAACAGTCTGATTTTCATAGGGGGGATTTCAATTCAGTAATAGATCTGGACCAAGATAGGATGGGCTCTAAATCCACAGGCCCAGCCAAGACTAGTAGAGTGCTCTCCAGATTATGTACAGAATTATCATTAGTGGATGCCTGGAGATTTATCTGCCCTAAAGAGAGAGAGAGAGATTACATGTTTTATTCCCCTAAATATGATATATATTCCAGAATAGATTATTTTTTGATGATATCCAATGCTCAACATCATCTCACAGGAGCAAACATCGGTAACATATCCCTACTGGACCATGCATCTGTGTCCTTAGAGATGACTTTGGCTCCTAAACCTCCAGAGTCTGTTTGGCCTCTTACTGTTAGTTTGCTGAATCAAAGCGTTTAAACAATTAGTTAATGATTCTATTAAACAATTCCCAGAATTTAACTCAGCGGAGGACATGGAGGCAGGGGTCAGATGGGATGCCCTCAAATGTTACTTAAGGGGAATTATAATTCAGTATGCATCCAGATATAAGAAGGAAAGAATTAAAGAACGTCTCGACCTAGAAAGAGAGATCGCCCAACTAGAGGCTTCCCACAAGAGGGCATTAAACCCACATACTAAAACAGAGTTAGACAGGGCTAAAGCCAAACTAAATAAAATTTTGGACTTGCATGTCGAAGGCCAACTCCAGTACGCAAAACAGAAATATTATGAACACGGCAATAGAGCTGGGGAAATTACTGGCTTGGCAGCTTTGCAAAGAGAGAGCTTCCAGGGCAGTACCCAAGCTTCGATCTGAGGGAGACAGCCAAACACTTTCGTCCCCCTCTCTCATCACTGCCCAATTTCAAAAACTGCACTTCTCTGTATCAGACAGAAAAGGACCCAAGACATGGGGAAAAATTACCACTTACTTAGATAGTCTTCAGCTTCCTACACTAACAGAAGAACAGAAAATGGGACTAGAGGCATATATCTCTCCCAGAAATAAAAATTAAACAATTAAAGAAATGGTAAAGTCCCTGGGCTGGATGGATACGTGGCAGAATTTTACAAGGAGTTTCAGGGTCCCTGCTGCAGGTACTTTCAGATACCTACAATGAAGTGCTGGGAGGGAGGAGCTGTTCCTAGGTCGTGGAATCAAGCCCAAATCTCTGTTATTCTTAAGCTCGTGAAGACGCAGAAGACTGCAGGTCCCACTGCCCATCTCCTGCTCCCAGTAGACTTAGCTGACTGGCTACAGTTGGTAGTTTGATCACTAGTCCATAAAGACCAAACAGGTTTCATTTCAGGTCGCTACCTACAGGATAACATTGGGCGCCTGCTGAATATAATCTCAGCTCAAAAGAATAATAAAACTTGCATACAACTCGCCATAAGTATGGATCGCCAAAAGGCCTTTGACAGGGTCGACAGTTTTTGGGAGACCCTGAAAAGATTTGGACTTGGGATAAATTCCTACATGTCATTAGAGCTTTATATAATATCCCAGAAGCCAGAATAAAGGTTAATGGACATCTTTTGCAGAGGATTTCCTTATGGGGTAACCAGGCAGGGTTGCCTCCTTTCTGCTTTATCCCTTGAACCACTCGCGATAGATGTTAGATCAAACCTCAAATCCAGGAAGTGGAGAGGCATACCCAAAAATAGCCTTATATGCAGACGATTCCTTTTTTCTCTCTCACCCTGGAAACATCTATCCCGGAACTCCTTAAGACTCTGGAGAAATATGGTGCTCTGGCTGGCTATAAAATTAACCTTACAAAATCAGAAACCCTTGTCTTGAGTGGGTGTCCTCCAGTGCATATAAAAGGACCTTTCCTTTGCTTGGGCCAAGAAAAATACAACCAGATACCTTGGTATCAATATTTCTGTAGACCTGTCCCATCTTTACAAAAATAACCGAGACTTTTTCAAAATCTCCAGGCAGACATGGCTAGATGGCACCTGCTCCCCCTAACATTATATGGAAGATCATAAGTGCTCAAAATGAACGCTCTACCAAGGCTTCTTTTTCAGACCCTTCCTATGCAACCTCCTAGGGATTTCTGGACGATCCTGCAGAGGGCAACCCAAAGATTCCTTTGGAATAATAAACGTCCCAGATTAGCCAGAATATCCTCCAAACACCCGGGATAAGGCGTATAGCCTTCCACATTTTTATTTTTATTTCATGGCAGCCGTAAGTAAATGTGCACATGGGCTAAATGCAAGGAAGATTCAGGCTGGTACTCTGGAAGAGGCTCTCTCAAGGATTGAGCACTTTGGTCCCTACCTACCAATAACTTACCCGTAGCCATATCAAGATCGGTAAAGAACCCTTGGGTCAGTCACTCCTTATTGGTTCTCAAAAAGCTCAGAAAACTCACACACACACACACACACACACACACACTCCGGAGGGCCCTGGTCCCCTTTCTTTGATTAGATTTGAGCCATCTTTTATCCTGCCACGGTCAGATTCCGGATACCGTATTTGGGCTGTGCAACGCCTTGCAACATTTGCACAACTGAATGACAATTTCCAACTTCATTGGGAGGACCACTTCAGTTATATTCAAATTGCCACCACATTCTTTCTGCCAACAGACTTCAAATGGTAAGTAGGAACAAAACACAACTAGAAGAGTACTTTAATTTTTTCACTACTATTAGGGTTGGTCTCCGCTCTCTCTCTCTCAACTTTACAAAATATTGGTTAACCTTAATAAAACAGGTTTGGACCAAGTCAAACAAAGATGGGAGGAAGAACTGTCTATTTCAATACCTCCCTTAATATGGGGAAAAACTGAGTAGAGTTTGGTAGGTATCCAGTTCTAATTTGCATAGAATTCAATTGGACAATATTTTTAAGATATTTTCTACTCCTACTACGGTGAAGCATTTTGATCCCATCAGTCGGATCATTGTTGGAGGGCTGTCAGACCAAAGGGTCTCAGACATATATATTCTGGCAGTGTCCAGTTTTACTCCCATTCTGGACAGAAGTGCATTCATATATACAAAATATAACTGGTCTACAAATCCCGCTCACAGGATCAGAATTGATCTTGGGCCTTCTGACCTTGCTGTCCGAATCTAGACAGTCCACTAAATTGGCAACATGATGAGGGTGGTGGCATTGAAGTGTATTACATCAAAGTGGTTATCCATATCCCCCAAATAGAGGTGGAGGGCGGAATGACTCAATTAGAATCTATGGAGCAAATCACCCACACTTTGAGGTTACAGAATGAGAATTTTACTACTACCTTGTCACCAGTACATCCAGCAGGAAATGGGTACCCCTTAAAGAAACCTAAGAGTACTAAACCAAGTTAGATGACTCAATAGTAGTAGTTAAGATTTCCCTGCAATGCCTGAGTTTATTTTATTTTATTCTGTTTAGTTGAAGTCGGACACAGGTTACCAGTGTTATTCTTGTTTGTCATTTTACTAAGCAATTAAGCAGATGGAAAAATGGTTAGCAACAATACAGCAGGAAGATTATAGCTTTTGAAGTCTGAACCACAGCTACTAATTATAGTATTAAGACTTAGTCATGTTGACTAATTAGATAAAAAGGATGGAATTGTAACATTTTGAACTGATGTGAACATTTATCTAATACATAATAAACTTGAAGTTTTTTTTAAAAAAAAGAAAACACCAGGTCCTGGATCTAGCGAGCAGAAATTGGGCAGTTTTGCATTGGATGGGGATGCGAAGAGGTCCAGTTCTGGTGTCCCCCATCTGCGAAACAGGTCCTCTGCGACTTCCTGTAGCAGTTCCCATTCGTGGACTCTGGCCTGCGATTGGCTGAGACTGTCTGCGATGATGTCGTCCACTCCGGGAACATGCACTGCAATGATTTCTGCGCCATGCTGTAATACCCAATCCCATACCCTCTGTTTCCCTGCAAAGTGGGTAAGAATGAGTGCCTCCTTGTTTGTTGAGATAGTACATCACCACGGTGTTGTCTGTTTGCAACAGGAGCGTACCTGGTGGAATCTCAGACTGAAAAGCCTGTACGGCACACAGGACTGCCCTCATCTCTAGAATGTTTATATGGAGATGAGATTCCAGGGACAACCAGAAGCCCTGGGTCCCGACACTGTTCAGGTGAGCTCCCCATCCAGACCACGAAGCATCCGTGGAGACAGTCACAGTTGGAGGCGGTGCTACGAAGGGGACTCCCGTAGAAAGGTGCTCTGGAACGAGCCACCATTGCCAGTCTCGGATGACTGCATTCGTAATCCAGACTGGATGCTCAGTTTGTCTCGCTTTTGGTCCCATAGGGCTCGTAACATCCATTGGGTGACCTGCATATGGAGTTGAGCTAGGGGAACCGTTCGATGGCAGCTGGCATGTGTCCGGTAGGCAAGAATGGCCTGGCTGAGACGCTTTTCTTTCCGCTATGTCCCTTATGAGGGACCTGATGCGCTCATTCTGTCCTGAGGTAGGAAATGCCCTCCCTTGATTGGTGTCTAGAACTGCACCTTTAAATTTCAAGTTCTGAGATGGAAGGAGACACGACTTCTCCTAACTGATGGTAATGCCCAGCGATTCGAAGAGGGAATGGGTGTCCTGAACTGCGGACATCAAAGTCTCCCAAGAGGGGGACATGAGGAGCCAGTCATCTAGGTACAGAAACACACAGTGGCCCTGTCTCCTGAGAGCTGCTGCCACACTGCGAAACACTTGAGGTGCTGAGGACAGTCCGAAGGAGAGCTCGGAACTGTTAGTGGCATCCCAGAAACTCGGGCAACATTTTCAGTGCGCCAGTGAGTTGGAGGTGGCGTCCTGCATGTCCAGTGACGCCGAGCATGCGCCTCTTGAGCAAGGGAATGAGACCCAGAAGGGTAACCTATGTGAAAGCGCTTGTACAACAAGAAGGTGTTGAGATCGCTGAGGTCTAAGATCAGGCACAAGTCCTCTGTCTTCTTTGGAACCAGAAAGAAGCAAGAATAGTACCCTCTTCCTCTCCGATCCCATGGCACTGACTCTATGGCGTCCTTGTCCAGGAGTGCCAAGATCTCCTGCCGAATGAGCAAGGCATGCTGACCAGAATACTGGGAAAGCAAGGGAGGCCTTAAAGGTGGGTGGTAGAGGAACTCGATAGTGTCCTTGACGTACTAGCTGAAGCACCCACCGGTTGGAGGTTATCCTCTGCCATCCCGGAAGGTGGTGAGAGATGAGACCCTGACCTTCTCCTCTTAGATCCAGAGGAGGGCGGGTCCGAAGGAGTCCTGCTGTGGTGGTATTTGTCCCGGAGACAAACCCTGTGGCTGCACCCCTGGCTGCCAAGTCCGCTGAATCGTGACGCGGCTCCGAGCACCTGGGTTCCCACGCCTGACCCAGTTTGAAGGAGATTAAGAAGTTCGTCCTTCCTTTTGCCATCAGGGAAATCTTTCATAAGGTCTTGGCCATGTTCCCACAGGGTATTCTGAAACTGCATTTCATGCGTTAAGTAGTTCAGAGACCTTACAGAGTATGTAGCAGCCACATACATGCGTCTTCCCAGTGAATCTGACTGGATTCCTGGTCCGGTGACTGGGTAACTCAGATGTTGAGGTCGTTGAGACTGATCATGAGAAACTTATGACCAGGGAATCGGCCTGGGGTTGTTGCGCCAAGTATGGGTCCTCCAGTGGAACCCTGTAGAGGCGGTCAGCCTTCTTCGGAACTGCTGGAGTAAAGTGTGGACGTTTCCAAGCAGCCTTGGTGACATCCATAAAGGTGTACACCAACGGTGGGACCACCACAGGCTTCGGGTCTTTTTGCCTGAGATATCTGGCAAGGCGTTGTCTCTCGGGGTCTAAGTCCTCTGTCTCCCACCCCATGTTTTCTTGGATGTGCCTCATAATTTCCGAGAATGAGGGATCATCCAGTGGTGACCTGGGGAGGTCTCGTGGGTCGGGCGATGGGAGACTGATGGGAGAAGCAGACCTGGAAGTGTCGGATGAATCCGGCCTTGAGTCATCCCCGGAGAGGATTGTCTGCCTCTGGGCCATTTAGGGTTGGGAGACCCTGAGGGAGACTTTGATGGGGGTCTTCTTCATGGACGTGATCTGCCCTGGGAGGTGGTGTAGGCTCCTTGGGGGTCGTGGGTCTTTCATCCACAGAGCCTCGAGGAGGTGGTGGTGGTGGTGGAGGTGGCTTGGGGCACCACATCCTTCTTAATGGTATCCCACCAGAAAGTAAATAGGTCTTTGACGCCCTGCAAATTCATACCAGATGGGCCGGTCGGTGTCGGCCTGTCAGCGGGTTGGGCCTTGGGGAACGACTGGGTCTGGTGACAGTTTTCTAGGTAATCAGACGTCCTCCGTGTCACTTGTCTGGTCATCAGGCAAAACAGTGACCTCCTCTTCCGAAGACCCCGTCGACCGGTGTCAGCTGGCGTCGGTGGGGCAGGTGTCTGTTCCTTGGCCCGTTTGGACTCAAGAGGTCCTTTTAAGGGACGTCTGCCCCATCGTCTTCCTTGAAAGGACGTCCAGTCCTTTCGGGGGTTGGGAGACTGATCGATGATCCGGGTCCTGGCGTCGGTCCGACGGCCCAGTGCTCTGCTTCAAAGACTACTTCGACTTATGCCAGTCCAAAGTCCCAGGCCTGGTAGCGGAGTCTGGCATCCGGGAATCCTTAGTCTTCAACTGGTGTACGGAGGCTGGGGGGTGAGAGTGGGCCCCGGAAGGCGACTCTGTCCAATTGCGGAGCTGAAACTGGCTTCTAGACTCAGAGGCCCAACTTGGAGATCTAAACCTACCCTTGTCCTGATGCTTCCCTGATTTATGGGAGGATTCTTCCCTGGAGGTGGGGCCTTCTTCCATTTTTTTAAGGTTTTCTTCCAGAAGGACCCCCTGGAGGGCCTTTTGGCAGCGGATCCTGGTTCTACTGTTGAACTGTCAGCAGACAGGGCAGGCCTGAATATCGTGCTCTGGGCCGAGGCACTGCACAAGGCCATATGGCGGTCCGTAAACGGAATCTGCTTGCCGCAGGCGCACTTGGAAGGGTGTCCTTCGGTAGAAGATGTAGAAGTAGACATGGATTTCAAAAAAAAAACACTTTCTTTTTAAGATTTCACGCGGCGTTCGCCTGTTCCAGGTGTCCGCGAGGACAATGCTGAGAGTTGACAGCGGAAAAGAAGATGCTAGCCCTTTATATGATGCCTGACATTGCAGGTCCCTCATTGGATACTGCTAGCTAGAATTTTCCGTGGGGTCCTGGCACCTGCCAGATTCAGTCCTAATGGCATAACCTGCTGCAAGAGCTGTTTCTTGAAGATCAGAGTCATCCTCAATCCCCTAAGACAATGGGTCGACCAGGTCAAGAAAGATAGTGACCAACTGGTCAGCCTGTGTCACAGCCAACAAGTGCAACGGGTTACTAAGGAGCTAGCAGCCTGGCCTTCAACGAACACAGGCTCAGCAAAGCTAGCACTTGACAGCTGTCAAGGGAACTGCAAGAGTGGTGTTTGTTCCTGGTCCTACGACAGATGGTGGGATTTCTTCACTTTCTCTTTTCATCATAGGAAGGATTTACACATTCCTATAAGATCCCGTGAAGGACATCCCAATGCCAGACCCCTGCCAGGAGCAGCACCCACCACAGCCTGGGCCGCTGCCTCTTCCATGGTTGTAAGTTGGGTCACGAGCCCACCTCTGTGGACATCACCTTCCTGGCATCCTTTGAGCAAACGGGGGCATCCTGTTTGTCGAGCCATCTTCAAGAGAAGAGGGTAACAGAGTTTTGCACAGGCTGCAGGCCTGAGCTTCGGCTCTGCCGAGGCAGTAGATGCACGACGAGTGCAGGTCCATCCTGGACATTTTTGGATGCATTACACTCAGCGCTTCAAACCAGGCTTTTTCACAATCCATTCCTGAAGTGGAATCAGTAAAGAAAACTTTCAACAGAGACAGACGCCGATGGCGTAATAGGATTAACAGGGCCTACACTATGCACAGAGCTGCAAAGCAGGAGACCTAACTCTTCAAGCAGAAAGGAAGATCTATGACACAGGAGCTTAGCTTGAAGCGCTTCAACTGGAAGGGGAAGGAAGTCTGCCAAAAGTGTGGCTAAGGCACCATGTCCATGCCTCTAGAAAACAGGTTATTCACCTGTAACAGTAGTCCTAGGAGCGTGTATATGTTCATCCACATGATCTAGCAGTGCTCTTTCCTTTAAGATGTGATGGAAAGTCTTCAGTTGGCTCTCCCACCCACCTGGGTGGTAACTCCTCAGTTCCACCCCATAACGCCAGATCCTACCCGCTGGAAGCAGTCTTGTGTGCCAAAGCCAGGGGAGGTCAGGTGGGTCCATGTGGATGAACATATACAGCGGTAGTTGCGACGTAGACAGCCAGTTCTGAGTGCTGTATTAATTTTTGTTTTTACATATAGAATATGTGAAGGGAAGGGTCAGTTCAAGGAAAAGGCTGTCTTACTGGAACTGACACATCAAGCCCCCCCCCCCAGGATAAATTCAAAGGACAGGAGGTATTTTAAACTGCAGAGATCTGGGGTGCAATTACCTTGTCAATTTGCTTTCATCCCAGGAAATAAGATTAGCCATTCATAATGCCGTCAGGGAGATCCTTTGACTTGCATGGCTACCAGGAAGGACTTGTGGGAGGGGCCGGAGAGAGGCCAGAATGGACATTGAAGAGGTTTGATGTCTGAGCCAGGAGGACCCAGACGGATTTGAAGGTCCAAAATCATTCCTCGGGAACCCTTGAATTACATCAGAAGGACCTGAGGTGTAGATTCCAAGGTTCAGACGGGATTAAAGAGGCCAATACACTTGTTTTGAATACAGTGACTTAGATCAAAGAAAACTTTTGAGATGCTGTGCAGAACAAAACCAGTTCTGACCAGTTAAACTGTGGAAAGGAAAGTCAGTGAGGTCATCTCATATTTTTTTTTTTTTTAAATATTTTATTTGGAGACCTTGTATTGTAAAATATAGAGTTCGATACACCAGGGCGGAGTTAGTGACCTCATGAGAAGGCCAGCTCAGAAGTGTGTTTTAAGCGCTGAAAGAACAGACGCACAAGAAAATATTTCTGACTGACAAGAGAATATTATCTGACTGAGGGAGGATCATCACAGCACTGAAAAACAGTAAGATTAGACCAGTCTAAATGTACGTATTGTAGGAACTGTACTTTTTCCTGTTTGTTTTAAGGCTGTATGTGTTGGGATACATATTTGTTCTGTAATTATTGTTCTGTTTTGATATTTTTAAAGTAGAGATTTTTTTTTTTTTTACAAACAAAACTGCTGAAGTGCCTTGACAATTCTTATTAAGTGGAGCTTTTAAAGGTTATAAGTACACTGTGTATGGACTTATTGTATACCAAACTGGTAAATGGATAGAGTTCTCTAAAAGTCTTGCATAGAGTTCTAAGGGTTCATTTGAAAGACCTGGTTGGGTGCCCATAGGCAAAGATATCTGGCCCCCCCGAAGACAGAATTATCCGAGCCTGAGAATTGGGTATGCTAACAAGAGGTTATCAGTTTTAATCCCTTCAGAGCTTGAGACTAAGGTGACTTGAACCCACAAAACAGACAAGAGGGTTACCTTGTCTGTTCACTGTACACAAACCATACACTCAGAGGTCGGCGCTTTGGGAGTACAGGGTTGACCGGTTGAGCGAGGTTGTGACAGTAGTCAGAAATATTTAGAGAACTACCACTCTAGAAGTACCATTACATGTAACGGTTTTTTCTAGGGATGTGGATATATTGTTCTATCCACACTATCTGGCAGACTCCTAGCAGTTCTCCAAGAGGGAGGCACGGCGCACACCCCTACTTCAGGAACAGAGACTGAGAACTGAGGCCCCAAAACCAGCATCCCAGCGTGACTCTAGGTCAATGTGGTACAGTCCATCTTATAACAGGCGATATGTGCAAACACAAACTGCCTGTTATATTGCATGGTTGGTATAATGTCAAGTAGTGACATGCATATAAAAAAATTCAGTTGCAGTCTCTTTTGCCCCACAGCACACTAAACACAGCCCAAAGTGAACTCAACATGGTAAATCAAATAAGTTCAGCAAATCAGTCAATAAACTGCAAGTACAGCTCTGTCTTGATTTTGGTTAGTTCTTACCTGTAGAAGTCAGAGATTTTACTCTGTAATTTTACTCTGTGATTTTGATCTTGGCAATAAGGAGCCCACACCAGTTTGGTTCAACATCTAGGTCTTAAGAGTCAGCAGTGCATTCTTTACATTGTTTGGTGTAACCTCAGGCTGCTCCTCATTATCTGCGCCATTCTCTTCTTCCGTCTTGGCTGTACGCTAAGACCCGCTAACTCATCTTTGGTAAAGCTTCAGTTTTTTTGTTGTTTTTTCTTTAAAGTTCAACCCTGTCACGAAGTGACATAGCTTTACATTTGTCTGCCATTCTTCGGATGCAGCTGCTGACTTAGCTGTGCACAGTGTGACAACGAGCTGAGAATGAGACGCCAGCCACATTAGTGTCAGGTAAAAATACATTCAGTTAATCGGATTCGTTGACACCTCGTCAGGGTTGTAATTTCGCCAGATAAGTGGCTGATATAGACGGAGGGCAATAAACATTTTATCAGGAGGATTTATCATTAAGGTCTATTGAAATGGCTTTTGTAATGTGAAACTGCCCGCTAAAACTGATTGCCCGTGGGGCGACGGCTCGATAGGGAGGGAACTACTCGAATTCCAGAGGCAGACCCCTGCCGACCACATCTAACACCCAGCAGTCCGTGGTCATAGCGGAGCAGGCAGAACAGAAGTGGCGGAGCAGTCCCCCCATGGGGGGAACCTAGGGAGGAGTGACGAGGTTGGGGGCGACACCCCTCAATCCGTCACTGGGCAGGCTTGGAAGCAGGGCCTGCTGAGGGACCTCCTGGACCCTTGCCTCCAGGATTCCTACTAGAGGAAGCGACAGACTTGCCCTTAGGGCGCCAAGTGTGAGCCTGCTGGCCCTGATGCTGGTGTTGCTGAGCCGGACGGGCGCAGAAGCAGAAGGGTGAAAGGGCTTATGCTGCTGCTGGCAGCCTTTGTCCTTCTCGATCCTCTGGAGATGGCCTTCCACTCCGGGCCCGAACAAGTCGGTGCCTAGGAAGGGAATATCTGCCAGCTTGTGATGGGTGTCCGCCGTGAAGGCGGAAATCCGCAGCCAACCTCTGCAGCGCATGGCCACAGCGGCTGCTACTGACCAGGCACAAGAGTCACCAATGTCCAATGAAGTTTGGAACTGTTTAGCCACTGCCCTTCCCTGATCCCGCACCTGCTTGACCGTCGTCTGAAGGTCAGCCGGGAGATGAGGAACCACCTCATCCAGGGAGCCCATAAGGTCGTGCGAGAAATGTGCCATCAGAACGGCCGAGCTAGCCTGATGAAGACCTAGTGAGGAAGCATGCAAACCTTCCGCCCTGAGTTATACAACTTTCTGGATTCCTTACTGGGCGGTTTGTCCACATCCTGAGTGTTCCCAGAATGCTGGAAAACACTATCAGTCACTAACCCTCCGCAGAGGGGTGCTCCGAGAAACCGGAGAGTGAACCAGTGGGGACCGCGTACTTTCGAGCCATCCTGGCCGAAGGCGCGGGACAAGATGCTGGCCGCTGACACAACTCCAGGGCCAGGCCAACAATGGCTTCAGCCACCGGAAAGGCCTCCATAGGGGAATCCCCTCGGTCCAGTATCTCCGTAAGGGGATACTTGGCCCATTTTTGAACGGGTTCGAGCTGCATCCCAGCAGACTCTGAGATGAGTCGAAGCGTACTCAAAAATGAGGATGGGCTCTTGTTCACCAACTGGCCCCCTGCAGAAGAGGGAGGAGTCCGCGAACAGCTGCTGAGCGCCTGAGCCACCCTCCACCTGCTGAGGTCGATCGGGAGTGAGGGTGACCGACAACCTATGGGGCAAGCCCTGACCCAACCGAGAATCCCTGGTTGGGGCCCCAGTCTTTGGTTGTGGAGGCAGAGGTTCCACCACAATGGGTGGAGCAGCCGGTTTGGGCTGAACCGGCGCCGGCCCCTCGACTACCACGAGGGGTTGTTTCGGCCGCTCTGGTGACAAACCACTTAATGGCCAGAGAAGGCGACGGAGTCTGCTTGTTACTGGTCAGTAAAAGTTGCTGCCACATCAAGTCTTCGTAGCACCAGAGCCTATCCTCTGCAGAGGACAAGCGGCGATGCCGCTCTCCATGGTGCCGAGACCAAGACCGCAGACGGTGGGACTGGCTGGACCTGGAAGAGAACAGAGACCTTCAGGGATTCCGAGGGTGGGTCAGAGAGAGAACAGGGGAAACCCGTTCCTCCTCTGGTGCAGGGATCTTAACCAGGGACTTCGGCACAGGCAAGTCCTCGGTAACCATCGGGGAAACCGGTGAAGAAGGGCCGTCGGCTTCTCTAGTCAACAAACCGTCCAACGGGTCGAGAAAAATCTCGAACGTATCGACAGATGTCTCGGCCGGCTGACCTGACTGGGACACCGTGAAGCCAGCGGAAGCAGCCGCAACCTCGATCAAAGTACAGAGTCGACGGTCCGGTGAAGGGGATCTCTCCCTCTCCCACGAATGTCGACGCTGGGACTTACCTTTAGAGTCCTTCTTTCTGGACCAACTGGAATGTCCCGATGGCCCTTCTTCCTTAGTGGAAAGGGATTGACAAAGCTCCTTAAAAGAAGCCGTGTACGAGGAGCCCAAGGAGAGCGGGATAAATGCCATGGAGGAAGAAGAGGAGGCCTGGGCCACCTCCTCCTCGAGGGTGATCATCTGCTCCAACTGCTCTACGGAGCCCACCGCCGGACACCGCCCAATGGGCTTCCTTAGACTTGACTGGCGGGTACCATTTTCGGGCACCCAAGAAGTAGTCTGGCAGCGTGGTCCTCAAGACCGAGCCGGAAGATCTGCACCCGTAGCCTGCGAGCGACCAGCTGCCCAGGCGTAGACGACGTGGAGTGCGGATCAGTCCGGGGACATCTTCGCTCGACAAGGGCACCACCGAAGTCAGTGAGTCGATTTGTCCATCGCAGCCAAGCGAGAAGACGAAGACCTTAGTCTTGTAAATTTTAAAATTAGTTTTGGGAAACCAAGAGTGTGGATCCAGGCCTAAAACGCAGAGTGCTAGGAGGGAACCTGAGCTTCCGCGGTAAGGAAGATCTAGCGCCACGGGTGGAGCCAAGGTTTTACCACCCAGGTGAGTGGGAGGAGCCAGCTTGAAGACGCTCCAGCAAGATTTAAAGCAGCAGGAACCTGCCAGACAGTGTGGATTGAACATATCCACGTCCCTAGAAATATACTGTATATTAAGTTAAGTCATGATTAGATAAGTGGCTTTCAAGCATGCATATGTATCACTGGGGGATAACCAGTCAAGCAAGTGTTTCAGACAGTAGTGCTTCCAATTTTAGGGTTATCCTAAATATCCAGAAGAAAACAATTCTGAATTCTACCATTTGACGAGCACCACAGAAAATGTGAAAGAAAAGGAAAAAGTGCCTGCAAGAGGCAGCTGCAATAAACCAGCAAGTTCCTCCTCCTCTATGGGCTGTCTTTGGTGACTAATGCCTTTACCAAGAGCCCTAGACCAAAGGCACTGTGGTTTGACCTCAGAAGCTTTATGAAGAAATATTTTTACAACTCAACATACTTGACATGCAGAACACCTTTATTCGGAATGACGTGTCAAGAAGCAGGTTGGCAGAAAAACAAACAAAAAAAAAAAACCACGAATATTATACAAATATTGGGTTGAGAACACAGTCTTACAAGCAGCATTCATTCAATTTCTTGTCTGCCTGCTTCAGAGAGATCCAGGTATTCAGCATACTTGATCGCAGCTTAGCCCACACCAGATGGTTGTTAAGTCCAAAGATCTGAGCAGCAAATTGAGCAGCAGCTTCAGGTGAAAGCACTGTTGAGCATCCAAGGCCTGAGAATAATAAAAAAATATATACATTAAAGGTCACAATACTTCTAAACTAACATCCATTAGATCAGCACTGCAATTTAAAATAAAGACCATCACCATGCCACTCAGTAAGGCAACCTAGGTTCACACCCCAAGCCTTGTTCACTCAATCCAGTAGGTAGAGGCCAGCTCATCCCAGAGGTGTTGCACAGCATTTTCTTATTTTAAAAGAATAAACACAGAAAAGATTTTGTTGGCACTAGGCCCATCCAGTCTGCCCTTGTCCCTACTTATTCCATTACCACTGACCCTAGATGGTTATAGGTGTTATCCTTCCCCCATTCCTCTACCTAATATGCCTCTGTACCTATTCTCGATTCTTGAAGATCCTCACATCTTTGCCCCACTACACCTCCTCTGGTAGGCTGTTCCAGTCATCCACCACCTTTTCAGTGAAGGAGTATTTTTGCACGTCTCTCCTAAACTTCCTCCCCCTCAAGTTTCACTGCATGCCTCCTTGTCGAAGTGCCTTCCTTTCTCTGAAACAGACCCTCCTCTTGTACCTTGTTCACTCGTGAGACACTTCTAGGTTTTACGCATGTCCCCTCTTGCTGCCCTTTCTTCCAAGGAGTACTTGTTGAGTTCCTGCAGCCTTTCCTGGTATGACATCTCAAGCAGCACCCCTCCTTTACAATTCTGGCTGCCCTCTTCTGTACAGCCTCCACCCTTTCAATGTCCTTATGGCGGTGCAGTTTTCAGAAATGGACACTGTACTCCAGGTGGTGCCACCCAGTGAGCAATACAACAGCACCACCACCTGAGTAGAGACCTCCGAGCTGCAAGCAGCTCTCTTCCAGAAGTGTCTGGGGAGAAGGTACAGGAAAACCATGGATAATGCAACACCACATACAGCATGGAAAATATCAAGGTACAAAAATACAGCAGCAGTGTGACAAATGGAAGCAAAAAAGCAGTGTGAAAATACAGAAACAGTATGAGGACTCTAGGTACAAAGATGAATCAAAAGTAGTTAAAGGCTAGACTGTCCAGTGCAACTGTAATTCACGTGAAGTACAATGGCACCAAGTAGGGGGAAGCAGTTGCATGAACAGACATGCAAGATATAGTCTTTAAGCAGGGAATATTTCAAAAGGGGCAGGGGAGGTACAGATGAGAAGGGGGAAGGCTAGACCAGAGACTATGGAGCCTGAAGGAGAATGTAGACTGCTTTGCTGCAGACTATCCCCAACTGGTCAGCATGTAGAAGGCATTCCTGTAAGGGAGGGGTATATGGGGCCCTGCACAATCTGTAGTAAGGTGGCTTCATTCATATTCATGCTCTGAAAACAAGGCAAAATAAACTAAACACATGAGTGTTACATAGGCAGATAAAAGCAGACAACCACCCACTCCCACTCTAAATATCAGAACAGAGCTGCCTGCTGTCTTATGAGCTCCATCTCTTTTTCTGGATCCAGTCTCCAGATGTTGTTGATCACCCCAACTGATCCTGCCATAGGAGCTCTGGTGGCACAGACGACAGTTGCTGGTTCCTTAAGACAGATGGGGCTGCGGTTGCTGGAAGGAGATTCTGGGGATATGGATCTATTGTACAAAGATACACAGTAGACTATCACCTGCAACCGTAGCCCCAGTAGTAGTCAATTCACATCCACATTTGGGCAGTTTTCCACCGAGCATGCTCAGTCACGTGAAGAGTATTCAAGCTAGGCTCCTATCACACAACCATGTGTTCCTTGGGCTCCGCCCCCTTTGCACTCAGAACAACACACTGCAACAGGAATCCAAAGCAAGCCCTGCCAGGGGAGCTTGTGCGGATGTGAACTTAAGTACAAAAATACAGGTTACTCACCTGTAACAGGAGTTCTAGGAATGGTATAAGTTGTTCATCCACACTTTCTGGCAGGTATCCTTGCCACTTTAAATCTTGCGGAAGGTCTTCATGCTGGCTCCTCCCACCCACCGGTGGTAAAACTCTCGCTCCGCCCCATGACGCCAGATCTGGCCCGCTGGAAGCTCAGGTAGTGCCAACAGGCCGAGGTCGGGTGGAATGTAGGGATGAACAACATATACCATTCCTAGAACTCCTGTTACAGGTGAGTAACCTGTATTTTAGGGACATGGATATGTTGTTCATCCACACTTTCTGGCAGACTCCTAGCAGTTCTCCGGGAGGAGGGAGGCAAGGCGCACACCCCCTACTTAGGGAATAGAGACTGGAGAACCGAGGCCCCAAAACCAGCATCCCGGCGTGACTCAAGGTCGATGTGGTAGTGGGTGATGAAGGTGTGTGCTGACTTCCAGGTAGCAGCCCTGCAGATTTCCTGGATAGGGACGTCCCTGGAAGCAGCCACCGATGCAGCGATATGGCGGGTAGAATGAGCTCTAATCCCTCTGGGAGGCTCCATGCCCGCCAACCTATAGCAGAGATCTATGCAGGAGGTGACCCACCTGCTTATCGTCCGTCTAAGGCAGGTCTGCCAGGTGCTTCGGAGGTGACAACAGCTGGCGAACCCTTCCCCACTTTCAGCCGTGGCGCTCCTTATAGTAAGCGAGCGCCTTCTAGGGTCCAAAGTATGGAGCCTATATTCGGCCTCCGAGGTGCGACTGGGGTAGAACACCGGCAGAGTCAACACCTGGTTAAGGTGAAACTCCAACACCACCTTCAGAAGGAATTTCGGTGGGGCGCAGGACAATCTTGTCCCTGTGGAAGACCAGATAAGGAGACTCGATGGAAAGCCTGGAGCCTCCCATCCTTCTGGCTGACGTAACAGCCACCAAGAAGGCGGTCTTCCACGACAAGTGAGAGAGAGATCACACCTGTGCATTGGTTTGAATGGCTTGCCCATGAGCTTTGCCAGTACCAGCAGTAGATCCCACAGAGGTGGAGGTTCTTGCATCAGAGGGGAAATGTGATCAAGGCCTTTGAAAAAGCGCCAGACCACCTTCTCCTGCGCCACCGACTGCTTCCTGGCCCGCGCCCGGTAAGCAGAGATGGCTGCCAGGTGCACCTTTAGGGTCGTCGACCTAAGCCCTTGCTGAGAAAGGGACCACAGATAGTCCAAGATGCTTGCCAAGGAACAGGAGGAAGGGTCCAGGCCCTTGCCCTGACACCAAATGGAAAATCTCTTCCATTTGAAGGCATAGCATTTCCTGGTCGACTCCTTACGGGACGCCTCAACTACATTGAGGACCTCGTCGGAAAGACCCAAGGCCTGGAACTCTAGCCGCTCAGGAACCAGGCCATCAGGTGCAGGGATTGAAGGTCCGGATGGAACACCTTCCCCTGATTGACTGAAAGTAGGTCCGGGCGAGCTGGAAGCTGCCTCGGGAGCCTGGAGCTGAGGCTGAGGAGATCTGGATACCAGCATTGGCGGGGCCAGTCTGGGGCTACCAGAATCACCTGCGCCTTGTCCCTCCTCGCCTTGAGAAGCACCTTGTGGATCAAGGGAAATGGGGGAAAGGCGTAGAAGAGGCCTGGGGTCCACGGCCTCGAGAAGGCATCCCCCTGCAGCGAGCCCTGCTGAGGGGGGCGGGCATGGAACAGCCTCAGCTCTGCCTTCCTGGCGGCAAACAGGTCCACCTGAGGTGTGCCCAATGGGAGAACAGATCTTGTACTACCTCCAGCAGGAGAGACCACTCGTGAGACACAGCCCCTATCTGGCTTAGGGCATCGGCCAGGGTGTTGGAGGCTCCTGCCACATGAATGGCTAGGAGATCCGCCTCCAGGCTGCGCACGAGTGACCAAATGCGGAGAGCTTCCTTGCACAGAGGCATGGAGCGCGTCCCGCCCTGGCGGTTTAGGTAGTACATGGTCGTGGTATTGTCCGTCTGGACCTGAACCACTTGACCCCGTAGAAACGGAGCAAAGGCGGTGAGAGCTAGACGGACCACCAAGCTCCAGCAGGTTGATAGGGCATCGGGACTCCCGAGGGACCAGAGGCCGTGCGCTCTGTGCTCCCCCAGATGGGCACCCCAACCCATCAGAGAGGTGTCGGTCGATAGAGAGACCGTTGGCTCGGGGCCGACAAACGGGATGCCCTCCTGCAGATGAGCTGGAACGATCCACCACTGGAGAGCATTCCATATCCCCTGGGTCACCGTCACTAGCTGGTCCAATGGAATGCAGCGTTGAGACCACTGGTTGGCCAACCCCCATTGAAGGGGACGCATGTTCCAGCGGGCCCAACGGACCACGCTGGTGCAGGCCGCCATGAGACCCAGGAGGCGCAGGAAGTCCCGGGCAGGGCACGATTTCCCAACCAGAAATGACTGGGCAAAGGAGGAAAGAACCTCGACCCTGTCCGCCGGGAGCCGAGCTCTGCCCCGATAAAAAGAATCACATGCTTCGGTTCGAGTTCCGACTTGGCCTCGTAGATGAGGAGGCCGATCTGAGAGCAAACCTGGAGGGCCAGATCTCTGGACCGCTCCACCTCCTGTCTGGAGGGGGCTGCTATCAGCCAATCGTCCAGGTAAGGGTACACCCGGACCCCTCGGCGCCCAGGAATGCTGTCACCACTGCCATGCATTTGGTGAAGACTCTGGGAGCAAGAGAAAGGCCGAAGGGCATGGCTCGAATCAGAAGGGATCCTTCCGCCAAAGCGAGGGAATCTCTGGTGAGACGGACGGATAGGGATGTGAAAAATGCGCCCTGTAGGTCCAGAGAGCAGAACCATGCCGCTCCAGGGATGGTATTATCTGAGCCAGAGGACTATCCTGAAGGTCCGAGACCTAGGGAACTTGTTTAGGTCGCGCAGGTCGAGAATGGGTGCCAGCCCCCGTCCGCTTTGGGACCAGGAAGTACCCGGACACAAACCCTGGGAGTTCGAGGGAGGGTCCACCACCCTCTGATCACCACCTTCCCGAGGAGCAGAGCGACGAGGTTGCGGACTTTAGGCGCTTCCGGGGCCGGTCAGAGAAGGGTGGGGCCTGCTCGAACTCCAGAGGCAGGCCCTTTCCCACCACTTCCAACACCCACCGATCTGTGGTGATAGCGGACCAGGCGGAAAGGAAGTAGCGAAGCCATCCCCCCACGGGGGGAACCTGGGGTGGGGTGACGAGGTTGGGGGCGGCACCCCTCAACCCGTCACTGAGCAGGCTTGGAGGAGGGACCGGCCAAGGGACCACCTGGGCCTTTACCTCCCTGCTTCCTGGAGGAGGAAGCCGCGGGCTTGGGTTTGGGATGCCAAGCGCGAGCCTGATGGCCCTGACGGACGAAAGGGCTTGGGTTGCGTTCAGGCCCTTGTCCCTCTGGGCGGAGGAGACCGAGTCCAGAGTGGCGGACTTTTGATCCTCTGAGGTGACTTTCCACCCAGGGTCAAGAGGTCGGTCCCCAGGAAGGGACATCCACCAACTTGTGCTGGGTATCCGCTGTGAAGGTGGATATCCCTGGGCCATGCCCGACAGCGAAGACAGCCACTGGGCGGCCGCGACTGACCTGGCACATGAGTCACCGGCGTCCAAAGCAGTCTGAAGTTGCTGCTTGGCCACTGCCTCTGCTCTGGTCCCGCACCTGCTTAACCGTGGTCTGCAGGTCCGCCGGAGATGAGGGACTACCTCGTCAGGAGCCCAACAAGGCGTGAGAAAAGTGTGCCATCAGCACAGCCGAGCTGGCCTGACAAAGGCCAAGGAGGACGAAAGCGTGAACTTTATCCGCATAGTCCAACTTCTTGGACTCCTTGTCGGGAGGCTTGTCCGCCCTGGCGCTCGCACGCCGGAAGACGCTTGTCGGTAACCAACCCCTCGGCCGAGGGTGTTCCAAAACCGGACAAGGAACCGTAGGGACGGGCGTATTCTCGCCATCCTGGCCGAGGGCGCAGGACAGGAAGCAGGCGCTGCCAGAGCTCCAAGGTCGGGCCAACAATGGCCTCGGCCACCGGAAAGGCCTCCGTGGAGAATCCCTTGGTCCAATATCTCCGTGAGGGATACTTGGCCCGCTTGATACGGGTTCGCGCTGCATCCCGGTGGACTCGAGATGAGCCTAAGCAAACCCATGAAGGACGCGTGGGCTATCGCCCAGCGACTGACCTCGAGGACCCAAGTCGACCCGCCTGGAGAACAGTAGGAGAAATCGCCATCGGATTCTGGAAGAGTCCGCAGAGCTGCCTTTGGGCCTGAGCCACCCTCCACCTGCCAAGGGTGATCGAGTGAGGGTGACAGACAGCCTATGGGGAAGACCCTGGGCCGACCGAGAGTTCTTGGTCGGGGCCCCAAACAACGGCTGTGGAGGCAGAGGTTCCACCAGAATCGGTGGGGCAGCCGGTTTTGGTCGAGCAACAGGCCTGGGAGCAGGCGCCTCGGCTAGAGCGAGGGGTTGCCTCGGCCGCTCCGGTGACAGCCACTTGATAGCCGGGGAAGGCGACAATGTCGGCTTGCTCCCAGACAGAAGGAGCTGTTGCCACGAGGTCCTCATAGCGCCAACGCAACTTGCGTCGAAGCCTCCCCTCGTCAGAGGACGAGCGGCGATGCCGCTTGCCATGGTACCGAGACCGCCTATGACGGCGGGATCGGCTAGACCGAGAAGAAGTCAGAGACAGAGACCGCGAACCTTGGCTTTTCCGAGGAGGGTTCTGGGGCAGGGCGGGGGAAACCCGCTCTCCCCTCGGCTCGGACGGATCAACCGTGGACTCCGGAACCAGAGGCACAGGCAAGTCCACGGAAACCTCAATCTCCGCCTGGGAACCGGGAGGAGGGTTTCAGCTTCACCGGTCGACAGCCCATCCGACGGGTCGAGAAAATCTCGACCGCGCCGACGGGCGCCTCGGTCAACTGAACTGACGGGGACACCGTGAGGCCAGTGGTCAAGCTGAAGGATCGACTGAAGCCGAAGTGCGGTCGACTACTCGGGAGAGGGACCTCTCCCGCCTCCCAAGAGCGCCGACGGAGGGACTTACCTTTGTGGCCTTCTTCTTGGACCGAGAGGAAGGCCCTGAGGATGCTGGTCCCTCCCTTAGTGGAAAGGGACAGACAGAGCTCCTTAAAGAAGCTGAATAGGAGGATCCCAGGGAGGCGGGATAAGGCCGGCGCCAAGGTAGGCAAGATGCGGCCTGCGCGCCCTCCTCCTCAAGGGTGATCATCTGCTCAAGCTGTTCCGCTGAGCCCGCCACATGGAGGCAGCGAGCAGGCCTCCTTCAACTTCTACCGGAGGGTAACATTTCTCGGGGCGCCCAAGATGTAAACGGGCGGCGCGGTCTTCCAGGACATAGGCCGAAAAGGAAGAGCACAGGTCGCAAGCCTGCGGGTCGTGCTCAAGACCCAAGCAGTAGACGCACGTGGAGTGCGGATCCGTCCGAGACATCTTCTGCCAGCATGGGCACCTCCGAAAACCAGGAGTCGATTTGTCCATCGCAGCGTGAGGGAAATAAATGACCAAGTCTTGAAACCTTAAAGTAAAAGTAATTTTGGGTAAACCAAGAAATAGGAACTAGTCTTATACGCAGAGCGTTAAGGAGGGAACCTGAGCTTCCAAGCGGTAAGGAAGATCTGGCCATGGGGCTGAGCCGAGTTTTACCACCCGGTGGTGGGAGGAGCCAGCTGAAGACCTTCCGCAAGATTTAAGCGCAAGGATACCTGCCAGAAAGTGTGGATGAACAACATATCCATGTCCCTAGAAAAGTAGTTACATAAGAACTTACCGTAACAGTAGATCTTCGAGAGGAGCTCTTGCAGCAGGTTACACCAGAAGGACTGAAGCCGGCAGGCGCCAGGACCCCACGGAAAACTTCTAGCTACCAGTATACAGAGGGGGACCGCCCACTGACATCAGCCAATGGTATAAAAGGGGCGCTCCTCCAGCCCTACCTCAGTTCTCCCGGTAACACAGGAATGGAGAACCAAGGAAGTTCCTCCGAAATGAGTAAAGATCATCGGGGCAAAGCTCTGGATACACTGTCCTCACAGATTATTATGAGTGACTTCGACCGTGATTGGTTCTCTGTCTGCTCTAAGCCTCTTAATGACTTCTGTGACACCTTTGGGCTTACCCAACCTATTGAGTAAGCTACCTGTCCTAATACAAAAAAATCCTCACCATAGCAGCTTACTTGTTCTCATCCTAGTAAATAAACCCCATTCTATGCCTTTAAAAGACCTTAGTGACTACTATTCCATAGCCTGCGTGAGGTTTGTACCCAAAAGAGCTTCCACCTCCAGGTATATCTGTAAAAGAAGTCAACGTAAATTTGATCAATTTGCCTTCCTCTCGGATCTCCAATATTCATTTTGGCAAGACGACTTCTACCTGGCTCCAACTGTGTCCGAGACCTTGAGGTTTTTCAGAACATTGTCCATGGCGCTATAAATTGACATGCTCCCCTAGTCCTTTCACACCAAGAAAAAATTGTGCCCTTAGTTTATGGCCAGTCTAAAGACGGCACTGCTTCAAAGGGACGCCCTTTGGAAAAAAGTGTGCAAAATGAAACTTTCTTCTGATTGGACAGTCTTTAGGGTACCTAGGAATCCATTACCAATGTCTTTGTAAGTGACACTGCAGAGGGACTGGAAGGAAAAGTATGTTGCTTTGTCGACACAAAGGTCTGCAACAGGGTTGATACACAAGGTGGGGTGGAAAGGATGAGAAGGGACTTGGCAAGGTTTGAGGAATGGTCAAATGCATGGCAGCTTAGATTCAACGCAAAGAAGTGCAAAGTAATGCACCTGGGAAACAAAAACCCAGGGGAAGAGCACACAATGGGGGGTGAGATACTGACAACAAAAATGGAAAGGGACCTGGGGGGATAATGGAATGCATAGGGAGAGGCATCACCAGTAGAAAACAGGAAGTTATCCCTCTGTACAGACAGTTGTTGGTGAGACCACATCTGGAGTACTGCATGCAGTTCTGGAGACCCCATCTTCGCAAAGATAGACAGAGTGGAGGCTATCCAGAGGAGGGCAACCAAAATGGTGCAGAGTCTGCACCAAAAGACACATGAAGAAATATTAAAGGAGCTTAATATGAATATCCTCGAGGAAAGGAGGGAGAGGGGGGACATGACAGAAACTTTCAAGTACCTCAAGGGAATCAACAATGTCCAATAGGGTAGCATCTTTCAGAAAAAGATGTGCAAGAACAAGGGGGCACAATTTGAAGATAGAGAAGGGAAGGCTCAGAGGTAATGTGAGGAAGTATTTTTTCAAGGAGAGGGTTGTAGATGCATGGAACAGCCTTCCTGAGGTGGCTGTGGAGTCAAAAACACTGGGGGAATTCTAGAATGCATGGGATAGACATAAGGTGATTCTAGTTTTGGGTAGGAGGAAGTATGCTGTTGGTTAACTAGGATCTGCAGCTTATCCATTAGGTAGGGATATGGGCAGACTAGGTGGGCCAAGCGGTCCTTATCTGCCATCAAGAATTCTATGTAATGTATGAAACTCATCACAGAAAAAAAAGCTAGATACATTCGCACCAAATTGGATTCCTCGTCCAACTGTTCTACAAAATTTTGGAAGACCTTAAAGGACATAGAGGGATATAGTTTGGCTAACTCGATACACCTGCCAAAATTTTCATTTGGTGGTTCCTTCACTACCAACAGACTATTCTAGACCTTCTCAACAATCATTTTGCTACAGCTGGGCTAGCATTTGATATCCTTCCTGCCAATAATCTATGCACCCAGCTTTGTACTAAGGACTCTACTTGTCCAGCCTCTGACACACCTGCCCAAGATGTAGTCTCCTGCCCTGTCTTACTGAAACAAGTAAAATATCTACTATTGGAACTAGATACTAGGAAGAATGGGTGCTGACCAGACAGATCTCCATTTCCTAAAACTTGGCCACTATGTCCTGTCTGCTATCACCCACCTCTTCTATTTGTTGTTTGCTCAGGGTGTTCTCCCCTTCAATCTGGAAAACCAGCCACGTTATTCCAGTGTTCAAAGCAGGAGATCCGAAGATTTAAATAGTTACAGAACTATATCCCTGCTTCCAATCCTTTCAAAATGCTTGAGAAATTAGTTAACATTCAGCTAAGAAAACATTTGGACTCCTTTAATCTGATTAATCCTGTACAATCTGGATTTAGACCATGTTACAGTATGATAGCAGTGCTTGCAAGGTTACCAATGACTGGCAGAATGCCCTAAATGCTAAAATTATGTGTGTGTGCCTTATTCCTTGACCCGAGTAAGGCCTTTGATACAGTGGATCATGATCTGCTTCTGGCCACTCTTCAAAGCATTGGTCTAGATCCCTGGTGTTGAAATAGTTCATCAGCTATCATGCTGGTCAACATCAGCAGGTCCAAGCATCCATTCTGGGACCTCTACTTTTGCAATTTACATCCATAACATTAATCATGGAATCAAATCAGCTAACATCCACCTTTTGGTGATGATATTGTCCTCTACATTGATAGGCCCACCCCAGAAGTGGGCTGTAAGGTATTACAATTAGACTTTAATCGTTTGCAGCAAAACCTACTACACCCGAAACTCCTACTAAATGCTAGAAAAACCAAGTCCATGTTCTTTTCACCCTTAGTCAATGCTCCTGATCCCTGCATCTTAGGTATGGTACCTCTAATTACCACGCTTCTAGGTGAATCATTAGAGTTAGTGGTCAAATTTAAATACTTGGGGTTCTGGACTGACCACAAATTATCCTTCTGATCACACTGAGGAACTAGCGATAAAACTAACACAAAAACTTGGTGTTTTCTTCCGGATTAAGCACCTCCTAACTCAGGAAGCCAAAACTAGGTTGGTTCAAACCACCTTTATTCCGCACTTGGGATTAAACAGACTTCCTTTATGGTCAAGGTACTAGCAGTGCCTTGTCCAAGCTTCACACAATATCACCGAGCACTTATATTTATCACTGGAGCGCCTTATTCCACGCATCACTGCTCTCTCTACTCAACTGTAGGTTGGAAATCTCTTAAAATTTAGATGGTAAAAAAACGTGGCCCTCTGGACGTATAGAGCAATAACTAATATGCTTCCCCAGTACATTTCAGATTGCCTACCTGCTTGTACCATTGGTAGCTACTCCCAGAGAAGCTTCTCCTACATATCTCTTATCCCTAAAGTTAGATCCCGTTTTGGAAGATCTTCTATAAGTCATGCACTTCCTGTTCTGTGGAATAACCTTAAAAAAACCCCCTCAAGTTAGCTTTTCCTGTAAAACAGCTCACGTTCAAAACTGTTTGCTCGTTCCTTCAAGGAATCCTGCAATTGTTTTCCCGGTGTGCTTGGTAGTCTGACCATTTACTACCCCCATGGCTGTCCATCCTGTACTTCCTCTCCATGTCCCCTTTATATACTTTCCTCTAACCCCTCTTCATGAGGATCTCTGTGTAAATACTGTTATACTGTATACACGCTCTGTGCATGTTATGTAATGTTGAGTGCTGTATTAGTGAATTACCCTTTTCTGCCATGTATTTTCTGTTAATTATGTTGTGTAACTGAAAAATGTTTATCTGTCCAGGTCCACCTGTAAAGGAGTTCTCCTCAAAGGTGTTTTGCCTGGTAAAATAAAGATTGATTGATAACAGACACTGGAGAAACAGTTACCAGGGGGAAGGTGGGAGGGAAAGCAGCACCTGCTGCAAGAGCTCTGCTCGAAGATCTATTGTTATGGTAACTTCTTACGTAATTATACTATCTCACTTCGAGGGGGAGCTCTTGCAACAGGTTACACCATAAGAACAGAGTCCCAAACAGTGAAAGGACCATTCCGCTATGGTCGGGAGGAGGAAAAAGTCAGCTGGAAAGCTCATGAGAGCAGGCCCCGAAGGACAGCAAGGCTGAAGCCTGCTCCACAATGAGAGGCAATATCCAAACTGTAATGCCGAACAAAAGTGTGCACAGAACTCCAAGTGGCAGCTGCGCAGATATCATCAGCAGACACCCCCCCCCCCAAAACTTTATTTTTCCCGGTTCACCGAGGCGTCTCTCAGAGGTGCCCGCTCGACTCTAGCCCTACTACTCCCCATCGTAACAGACCACTCCAGTTAACCCTCCCCTCGAGGGACTTCCAAGCTCCCTAGATCACCGCCATGGGGCAGAGCCCTCCCTCGGCAGCATCTTTCTGGAATTAAGAGAGTCCATCCTCCCAGGAAGTCAGCCGTGGATCCCCGGTGTGGTCTGCCCGGTATTGGGGATGAGGAGGAGGCCCCTGAGGCCCTCGTTGCTTCCTCAGCAAGCAGAGGAGTTTCTTTTGTTACGCCCCAGATGTGGGACGTGCAATGCTGCCCAGCCCGTGACGTGGATGCTCCCACCCACGTCCAGAAGGCAGTCACCAGTCTTCCCCCTACGCGATAGCCCTAAGTGTTGCAGTGCCTCCTGTCTCCACCGGGAGCGCTGCAGTGCTGAGCTGTCCCTGTATCCCTCCCCGAGAGTGGAGAGCAATCCTCTGGATGCTCTCTCTCCCCCCTCCCCGGGCTTGTTACCAAACCCGGATCGCCGGTGTGGCGCAAGGTGTGGTGTCCAGTGCCTCAACCCTGAGTGCCACCGGGCCATCCCTTCAGCAGACACATTCTTAATGGAGGCAAAAAAAAAAAAAGCAGTCATATTCCTGGTAGAATGGCCTTTAACCGGTCCCAGCAAAGACTTGCCATACTTTTGGTAACAATAAACAATACAGTTAACTAGCCATTTTGACAAAGTCTGCTTAAAAACTGGAGCTCCTTCAGTCCTCGGGGTGAAAGAAAACAAACAACCATTCTGTCTTACGGACAGCATGGGTGCGAACTAGATAGCACCAAAGCACCCAGTGAACATCCAGAATATGAAGTAGAGCCTCCCCTCGATTAAAATACTCTGGATAGTAGACTAGTAGATGGATGTCCTGATTCAGTGTAAACTCAAGACACCACCTTAGGCAGAAACTTAGGATTCGTTTGCAAGGACACCCAGTCCTTGTGGAAAACTATATAAAGCTCTGCACATTAGAGCCCAAAGCTCAGAAATCCTTCGAGCAGAAGTAATGGCAACTAAAAATAATGCTTTCCACAACAGAAAGAGCAGCTTGTGACCAGTTCGAAGAGAGGCAGTGTTAGTTTTTCCAAAATAAATAAAAGGTTCCATGGCTGGACAGGGTCCCTGATAGGAGGTTTGAGGTGTAGAATGCCCTGCAAGAAAGTAAGGGAAGGCGGCCCGGTGGAGCCGAGGGTTGAGGCGCTGGACGCCATACCTCGTACTACGCCGGCGACCCCAGTTCGGGAACGAGCCCAGGCCGCTTGGGGGGGGGGGGATCGAGCGTCCGGAGGACAGCTCTCCTCTCCCGAGAGGGAGGTGAACCCATGGCTCGGAGCTTGGCTGCCCTCTGGCAGAGGCCTGAGGTACAGCATGCTCCTTGTCCTACAGTGAGGGGGAAGTACACGGCGGATGTCGGCAGGGATGCATGCCAGGCACAGAACAACGGAAAATCACCCTCTAGGCTCCTGGAAGACGGAGCACCCTAGCGCAGACCCTACAAGCCCACCTGCCTGTCCTGGTCCGGTGCCCTGACGAATGGACGTAGTTCGGCGGGGGTGTAGCGCCCATCCAAGCCTACATGGAGAAAATACTGCAGTACAGGTTAAGGTGTGGCTGGGCAGATGCAAATTGGTGACTCCTGAAGCGGCAGAGTCTAGATGGCAGGGGAGGAGCATAAAAACAGGTTACTCACCCATAAAGTACAGTTACGTAAGAACTTACCGTAACAGTAGATCTTCGAGAACAGCTCTTGCAGCAGGTTACACCATTAGGACTGAAGCAGGCAGGCACCAGGACCCCACGGAAATTTTCTAGCTATCAGTATCCAGCGGGGACCGCCGACGTCAGGCATGATGCAAAAGGGGGCAGTCCCCCAGAATCCCCAGTCCTCCTGCCAGAGACTCCCAGCCGCTAGATGACATCAGAAGTGGAGACTGAGGATCCATCAAAAGGAATTCAGAGCGGTGTTAGAAACACCTAATCCTAGGAAAGGGATATCGGAACAACTTTACCTCCAGAGGGGATGGTGGGAGGGAAACTACCTGCTGCAAGAGCTGTTCTCGAAGATCTACTGTTACGGTAAGTTCTTACGTAACTGTACCATCTTACTTCGAGAAACAGCTCTTGCAGCAGAACCAATAGGACTGATTCCCAAGCAATACTGGAAATCCCTCACAGGTGGGAGGAGGCTAGGTAGAAATCGCGAGTTGGACCAAAGCCTAGGATAGGAGTCTCTGAAGGACTGCTAAACCAAAACCAGCTCTTCGCCATGATGCAACGTCTAGGCTATAATGCCTAATAAAGGTGTGCACAGTGCTCCAGGTAGCTGCTGTGCAGATGGCTGAAGTGGACACGTTCTTCATGGCCGCATAGGAGGTAGCCACCACCCTTGTGGAATGTCCCTTAACCGTGCCCGGTAAAGGTTTGTTACGTTTTTGGTAACAGAATGTGATCCAATGGATGAGCCACCTGGACAGTGATTGTTTAGAAACCGGAGCTCCCATCATCCTATGGGCGAAGGAGATGAAAAGTTAATCAGATTTACGGTGGTGCCTGGTTCTGGTCAGGTAGTATCTTAGACACCTATGCACATCTAGAGTGTGCAGCAGGGTCTCTCCTCTATTAAGAGTATTTAGGAAAATACACTGGTAAGTCGATGTCCTGATTGAGGGTGAGAGCTGAGACCACCTTAGAAAGAAACTTTGGATTTGTCCTTAGGGACACCCTGTGCTGGTGAAAAACCAAATAAGGTTCTTTGCACATCAGTTGCATGAAGTTCAGACATCCTTCTGGCGAGTAACAGCAACTAAAATAACGTCTTCCATGTTAGGAGGCGTAGCTCGCAATCCGCGGCTGGTTCAAAAGGTGGCAGCATGAGCTTCTCCAGGACAAAGGGTAAATCCCATGGAGGAATAAGATCCTTAATCGGAGGTGTAAGGTGGAGAACACCTCTCAGGAAGGCTCGTGCTGTGTCCAACTGAGTTATGGGATGTAGGCCTATAGGTGTATGATAGGCTGAGATGGTACAAAGGTGTACTTTAATAGAGGAGTAGGCCAAGCCTGCCTGGAAGAGAGACACGAGGTAGTCTAGGACCGACCTTTCCGGACAATCCATCGGGGAAAGTCCTCGTGCTTGAGCCCAGAGGCAAAATCTGCACCATTTCATGGCGTATGTGGCATGAGTGGCCGGTTTTCTAGCACACGCTAGAACATCTGCTACCTCTTGCGAGACCCGTGCACCGCATGAGCTATGTCTCTAGGAGCCAGGTGTGCAGGTTCAGAGAGCGAAGATCCGGATGGACGAAAGAACCTGCCTCCTGGGACAATAAGTGAGAGCTGATTGGCAGAGGCACCGGAGGTTCCTGGGACAGCTGGTGTAGCAGAGGGAACCAAATCTGTCTGGGCCAAAAAGGCGATAAATATCAGCGTCGCCTGCTCTCTGCGGAGTTTCAAAAGGACCCTCTGGATCAACGGGAAGGGAGGAAATGCGTAGAGGAATCTGCCCATTCAGGAGAGGGACAACGCGTCTCGCCAGAAAACACCAGGCCCTAGACCTAGCAAGCAGAAATTGGGCAGTTTTGTGTTGGATGGGGACGCGGATATGTCTAACTCTGGTGTGCCCCATCTGTGAAACAGATCCTCCACCTACTGGAGTAGTTCCCACTCGTGGACTCTGGCCTGAGAGCGACTCAGACTGTCTGCGATGATGCTGTCCACTCCTGGGACATGAACAGCAATGAGGTTTGCAGTGTTCTAGAACCCAATCCCACACCTTCATGGCCTCCTGCAAAGCCGGTAGGAATGGGTGCCTCCTTGTTTGTTGAGGTAATACATCACCGTGGTATTATCTGTTTGTAACAGGAGATTAACCGGTGGGCTCTCCGACTGGAAGGCCTGCAGGGCATAAAGAACTGCTCTCATTTCCAAAATATTTATGTGGAGATGAGCTTCCTGGGGCGTCCATGGGCCCCAAGACCTGACCCCGTCTAAGTGTGCTCCCCAACCGAACCCCGAGTCGTCCACGGAGAGCGTTGCAATCGGAGATGGCGCAATGAAGGGGACCCCCGACGACAGGTTCTTTGGATCTGGCCACCATTGCCAATCCCGGATTATGGCATTCGTGATCCGAATTGGAAGCTGCAAATGGTCTTGCTTCTGCTCCCATTATACCCGTAACATTCACTAGGTCACCCGCATGTGGAGACGGGCTAGCGGGATTGTTGCAATGGCCGCAGCCATGTGTCCGAGCAGGCAATGGACCAGTCTGGCTGGGACGGTCTTCTTTGCCAAGATGTCCCTGATGAGGGATCTGATGTGTTCCGCTCGGTCCTGGGGCAGAAAAGCTCACCCCTGAACGGTGTCCAGAACTGCACCTATGAACTGCAGATTCTGTGATGGAACCAGGTGCGACTTCTCCTGATTGATAATGATGCCCAACACTCCGAACAGGGACAGAGTACAATGAATTGTGGACATGAGAGCCTCCCGCGAGGGTGCCATGAGGAGTCAGTCGACCAGGTAGGGGAACACGTAGTAGCCTTGTCTCCTTAGAGCCGCCGCTATGATTCCCATGCACTTCGTAAACACCAGAGGTGCCGATGACAGTCTGAAGGGGAAGGCTCGGAACTGATAATGGCGACCTAGAAATTCGAAGCGCAAGAACTTCCTGTGAGCTCGAACAATGGGTATGTGCAAGTAGGCAACCTGCATGTCCAAGGACGCTAGGAAGGCGCCCTGCTTGAGCATGGGTATCAAACCGGGAAGGGTCACCATGCGGAAGCATTTGTAAAGGACCGAAGCACTGACATCGCTGAGATCCAGTATCGGATGGAGGTCCCCTGTCTTTTTGGGAACCAGAAAGAAGTGGGAATGGTAACCTGCACCTCTCTGGCTCCTCGGTACGTGCTCTATAACTTCCTTTCCCCGAAGCACGAGCACCTCCTGCTATATGAGTGGTGCGTGCGGACCCGAATAACGGGAAAGCAGGTGAGATCTTGACGGTGGGTTGTTGAGGAATTCTATAAAGTGACCTCTCTTGACCAGTTGAAGGATCCACCGGTCGGTGGTAATCGACTGCCATCCTGAAAAGTGGCGAGTGATGCGACCTCCGACCTTTTCTGCCCGTTGATCCAGAGGAGGGGCGGGGGCCGGGAAGGAGTCATGTTGTGGCAGCATTACCACCCCCCCCCCACAGGCTGGGCCAGTTTGGTATACCGCTGACCTCAGCCTGGGGAAGACTTAGGTTGGGCCTTACAGTGGAAGGTGCCCTTTGCTGCTGGCCGGAGCGTGGCTGCTGTCGTTGTCATAAAAAGCGGTTCTGGTTCCTCTGAAAAAGAACCAGATTTGGGTCTGTACATGGCCTGTACAGTCCTTACTGCCTTCCCGGTGTCCTGTAATTTGGTGATCACCTTTTGGAGTCTTCACCAAATAGGACTTCACCGTTATAGGAACGTCCCAGGATGTTTTTCTCAACATCCAGGATAAATCCGGAGACACGAAGCCATGGATGTCTCCGGAGACAGATGCCTGAGGCTGCTCCCTTACTGCGGAGTCTGCCAAATCGTAGGCGGCTCTCAAAATCTGGGTCCCCACGTATGACCCAGTGCGGAAGAGGTTGAGAGCTCCTCCTTCTGTTCCCCATCCAGAAGCATTTTAACTAGGTCTTGACTCTGTTCCCATAGGGCATTCTGAAACTGAACCATGTGTGTCAGATAGTTCTAATGGAGCATGTAGCAGCGCATACATGCGCCTACCCAGTGAGTCCAATTGCTTGGACTCCTGGTCGGAGGTTGCATACTCAGATGTTGTGGTCGTTGAGACCGATCATGGGAGGCTGTAATGGCCAGGGGTTGTTGTGCCAAGTACAGGCTCTCTGCCGGGGCCCTGTACAGATAGATCAGCCTTCTTCGGCACCGCTGGGGTGGAGTGCGGATGTTTCCACGCTGCCTTGGTGAGGTCCGCAAAGGTGTCCACCAAGGGTGGGACCACCACAGGCTTAGGGTCCTTCTGCCAAAGATAACGGGCTAGCCGCTGTCGTTCGGGGTCTAAATCTTCCGTTTCCCATCCCATGTTCTCCTGGATGTGCCTCATGATTTCGAAGAAAGATGGATCATCCGGAGGTAACCTGGGTAGGTCTCGTGGGTCAGGTGATAGGATGCTGATCGGAGAAGGAGACCTGGAGGTATCAGGTCTAGAGTCGTCCCCCTGCGGAGTGGACCGTCGACGTCTGGGTCGGTTGGGGCTGGGAGACCCTGAGGGAGATCTTGAAGGGGGCCTTCTCCTTTCTTTTGACCTGCCCCTAGGAAGCAGAGTAGGCTCCTTGGGGGTCGGTGGTCTTCCTACTGGCCCCTGTGGTGGAGGAGGAGGAGCAGGCGGAGGAGTTTTAACTGGGACAACATCCCTCTTGATTGTGTCCCACCAAAAGGTAAAGAGGTCTTTAACCTGAATATTCATACCAGACGACGGTCCTGGCGTCAGGGTTGGCCTGTCGCCGGGTCAGGCCAAAGCTCCTGCAGAAGCCTGGCATCCTCATTCTCACCTGCCTCGTCATCAGGCAACGTTGCATCTTCCTCCGTAGACTCCTGGCGACCGGTGTCCACCAGTGACAGAGAGGCAGTTGTCTGCTCCTTGGAACGCGAGGCCGACGTCTGGTGTTTGCCCAACGTCTGGGCTGACGGGTGCCTAACCGATGACGGGTTGGGAGCCCGTTTTGTATCAGTCCATTTGAGGAACGTCAGGTCCTTAGTCTTCCTGGGAGGGGGGTCTGGGATGCAGATCTAACATCGGGCTCCTGGCATTTGCCCGAGGAAGAATGAGTGATTTTGGAAGAGGACTTGGACCTATGATCAATAGACTCCGTAGAGGCCCGGGAGGGCTTTGGCGGCAGGTCCGAGGTCCTGGAAGTCTTGATGGGGTGCAAGGAAGCCAAAGAGCTGCCCAAGTCCTTACCTTCATGGGAGGAGACAGAGCAGCCCGGAAGGAGAGCAGTCTGAACGGTAGAGCCGGAGCTAGTACGCGAGTCCGAGGCCCGGTTCAGGATCTAGACCCGCCTTCTCTTGGTGCTTGTCCGGTGCTTATGAGTCTTAGAGGTGGACTCACCTCTGCAGGCAGGTTTTTCTCCATAAGTTCGAGTTGTTTTTCCAAGAGGAACCCTTGAAGTGCCTTCTGGCAGCGGATCCTGGTGCGACCGTTGAACCGATGGCAAAATGGACAGGCCTTGGTCTCGTGGTCTGGGCCTAGGCACTGCAGACAGGACGAGTGCAGATCCTTAAAAAGAATCTGTTTGCCACAGGCACACTTGGAGGGGTGTCCTTCTGAGGAAGGAGTAGGAGATGCCGTCATTTAGAGAAAACGCTGGAAGTTCTGGTTGTCATTCGCTGGAGCAGGACCGTGAGGCGGATGCTGGTGAGTCGGTGGGAAAAGAACTGGGGATTCTGGGGGACTACCCCCTTTTGTATGATGCCTGATGTCGGGCGCGGGGCCAATACCTGCTGGATACTGCTAGCTAGAAAATTTCCGTGGGGTCCTGGCGCCTTCCGGCTTAAGTCCTAATGGTGTAACCTGCTGCAACAGCTGCTTCTCAAGTAAGATCAGTAGTTCTAGGAGTGGTATATGTTGTTCATCCACACTCTTGGCATTGTCCTTTTCCCTTTAAATCTACCAGAAGTCTTCAAGCTGGCTCCTCCCTTCCACCCACCCAGGTGTTACAGTCCTCAACTCTGCCCCGAGACACCAGATCTTAGCCCGCTGGAAGCCAGGTTGCGCTTCCGCAGTTGGGGAGGCCGGGTGGGTCCGTGTGGATGAACAACATATACCACTCCTAGAACTACTGTTACAGATGAGTAACCTGTTTTTCTAGGAGCGTGGATATGTTGTTCTATCCACACTACTTGGCAGACTCCAAGCAGTTCTCTGGGAGGAGGGAGGCAATGCGCACACACCCTATTTAGGGAACAGGGATTGGAGAACTGAGGCCCCAAAACCAGCATCCCGGCGTGACTCAAAGTCGATGTGATAGTGGGTAATGAAGGTGTTCGCAGACTTCCAGGTAGCAGCCCGACAGATTTCCTGGATAGGGATGTCCCTAGAAGCAGCAATATGGCGGGTAGAATAAGCTCTTATCCCTCTGGGAGGCTCCTTGCCCGCCAACTCATAGCACAGACTTATGCATGATGTGATCCATCCTGCTATGGTCCATTTGGCTGCAGGTCTGCCAGAAGTGGCTTCAGCGTGAGGTGAACAGCTGGCAAACCTCCCGCAATTTCATGTCTCTCCTTATAATAGGAGAAACACGTCTCGGAGTCCAAAGTATGGAGCCTGTACTCCAGCGTCGAAGTGTAACTGGGGTAGTATACCGGCAGAGTCAACACCTGGTTAAGGTGAAACTCTCACACCACCTTCGGAAGGAATTCTGGGTGGGGAAGCAGGACAGCCACTCAAGTACCAGGCTGTGAGGTGCAGGGACTGAAGGTCCTGATGGCAGACCTTCCCTGGTTCAGAGAGATCAGGTCCAGGCGTGTACAAAGCACTCCGAGGGCCTGCAGCTGAAGCTACCGAGAATCACCTTACGCCTTGTCCCTCCTTACCTTGAGTAACACCTGTGGATCAAGGAAATGGACGGAAGGCACAGAGGAGGCCTGGGTCCACGGCCCTCGAGAAGGCATCCCCTGCAGCGAGCCCTGCTGAGGGGGGGCAGGCATTAAACAGTCTAAGCTTGGTGTTTTCTCTGGAGGCAAACAGGTCCACCATCGGTTTGCCCCAACAGGAGAACAGACTGTAAGCTACCTCTGGATGGAGAGACCACTCGTGGGATGTCTGGCCCATGCGGCCGAGAGCATCCGCCAGCTGGTTTGAGACTCCTGCCACATGGATGGCTAGGAGGTCCGCCTCCAACTGGCTCACACTGGTCCAGATGCGGAGCGCCTCCTTGCACTGCAGACAGGAGCGTGTGCCGCCCCATTTGTTGAGGTAGTACATGGTCATGGTATTGTCAGTTTGGATTTGGAACCACTTGACCTCGGAGCTGAGGAGCGAAAGCAGACAATGCCAGTTTGACTGCTCTGAGCTCCAACAGGTTGATGTGGCATCGGGACTCCTCAGGGTCCAGAACCCGTAGGCCCTGTTGTCCCCCATGTGGGCTCTCCAGTCCATGAGACGCATCAGTCGTGAGAACAGTCGGCTCAGGGCGGACAAAGCGGATCCATTCCTGTAACCGGTCTGGAGGCGGTCCACCTCTGGAGAGCATCCCATCTTCTGGGTTACAGTGACCAGCTGGTGAAATGACCATGTTGCTGGGTCCACTGGGTGGACAGCTCCCATTGGAGGGGTGCATGTGCAACTGGGCCCAACGGACCACTGAGGTGCATGCCGCCATGTAACTCAGAAGGCCAGAAAGTCCCAGGCAGGCGCAAGTGCCCAACCAGAAATGATTGGGCAAGGAGGAGAGAACCTCTGCCCTGTCTGCCGGGGAGCGAGCTTTGGCAACAGTCAAGCCAAAGCCGATGAAACCCATCACCTGCGAGGGCATGAGTTCCGACTTGGCCTTGTTGATCAGGAGGCCGAGCTGGGATCAGGTTTGGAGGCCAGATCCCTGGACTGCTCCATCTCCTGTTGGGTGGAACCTGCTAGGAGGCAGTTGTCGAGATAAGGATAAATCCTGACCCCCAACCCATGCCGTAGATGGGCTGCCACCGCTGTGATGCATTTGGTGAAGACCAGTGGGGCCTATGACAGGCTGAACGGCATGGCTCAGAACTCGTACAGGGTCCTTTCGACCCTGAAGTGGAGGAACCGCTGATCGGACGAACGGACTGAGATGTGAAAGAATGCGTCCTCCAGATCCAGTGAACAAAACCCATGTTTCGCTCCAAGGATGGCATAATCTGGTTCAGAGTGGCCATCTGAAAGGTGCATGACCCGAGATACTGGTTCAGGTTGTGGAGATCTAGAATGGGGCGCCAGCCCCCCATCCGCTTTGGCACCAGGAAGTACCTGGAGACAAAGCCTGGGTCTGCAGATGGTTCCGCCACTACAGCTACTGCCTCCTTGAGGAGGAGCTGAGCAACGTCGTCTCGAAGAGCTGACTGGGTGCATGTGGAAATCCGATCTTCCCGAGGGGCGCGGGCTCGGCTGGGAGGGTACTGCGCAAATTCTATAGGCAGTCCCTGACCACTTCGAGAACCCACCGGTCTGTAGTGATATCGGAATAGGTAAAAGGAAGTGGCAGAGCCAGCCCCCCACAGAAGGACCCAGAGCTGGTGTGATGGGAATAGGGGTGGCCACCCCCATTCCGTCACTGAGCAGGTATTGAGGAGGAGAAGCTCCAGGACCTGAGCCTCTGCCTCCTTTACGGGCCTGTTGAGGTCCAGGCTTGGGCCGGGCGCCAAGCTTGAGCCTGCTGCCGATGCTGTGGCTGCTGTCCTCCTTGATAGGATGTCTGCCGGATCACAGGGGAAGAGTGCGAACGCTTCTTCTTCTGCAGGTTCTTTCCCGGAGAACCCTTGGCAGAAGTGGTGTCCAAGGTGGCATTGGACTGCTCTATGCGCTGTAGGTGAGGTGACCAGCCACTCCTGGGTCGAATAAGTCGGTCCCCAGGAAAGGCACGTCAGCTAACTTGTGCAGAGTATTCGCTGGAAAGGAGGAAAGGCTCAGCCAAGCCCCGCAACGAGAGGCCACTGCGGCGGCCATCGAGCGGGCACAAGAATCCCCGATGTCCAGGGCCATTTGGAGCTGCTGTTTGGCAACAGCACGGACCTGCTTGACTGTGGTCTGCATCTCCGCGGGGAGATGAGGGAGGACTTCGTCTAATGACCCGAGAAGGGCATAAGAGAAGTGTGCCATAATCAGGGCCCCGTGTTTTCTGCGATTCTGCAGTTGCAGCAGTGGCCGCAGAAATCAAGGCTGACAGCAGAAATCAGTACCGGCTGCAGAAATCCGGAAAACCAGCCATATGGCCACAGAAATGCTAACTATGCTCTACGGTGTCACAAGGAAAGGGCATAGCTACTGATATGTTAAGTATGGCATTGCATACATACTCATTAGAAGGGGCAACAAACTATGCTGTATCGCCACAAAGCTGAAAAGCTAGTGGCTACATGGCATCTTGGCTCATGCTTGCTCTTGTTACATAATTCCGTCCAGCCAGTATTATTGGGGGTGGGGGGGCAGGACTGACGCAAGAGTAGTACAGCTTGATTAGGTCCACAGAAGTTATGATTTGCTGTTGTGTAGGTGTGGCTAGCTCAGCCATGTTAATTTTTCATTGCGAGATTGCTGACAGTGCATGCTGAATCCCTGGAAAATTAATTTGGAAGGAAGAACTGGTAGGTGAGCAGTACTCAAGAAGTGAGACGATTCAGTGGTGCCCATGGAGGGTGGAATCGATCTCGGTGTGGTGGCAGGTATCGGAGGAGGAGCTGATTGCAGAAACATGTGGCTAGCAGCAGACTGGGAAGAAGTCTCAGTCCCCACTGATGGACATCGATCACAGTTTTGATTTGTGGGCTGCAGATCTGTACCTGCAAGTAAGAGTAATTTCATGGCAGATTTGAACCTGCGGCCTAAGTGGTGGCATCGAGCTCAATTCTTAAGGAGGGTCAAGTTGCCCAGCTGCAGTAGAGTTGGGGACCAGGGTATACTAGAACTGGAGTGAGCAGATAAGGAAAAAAAATCAGAATGGAGAGCTGTATTGATTACTGCTATACATAAGTGAAATGAGGGTCACTGACTGAATAACACCACAACTCCAAGTTGCGAGGAGAAGAGAACATGCTAACCAAGGTTACTCCAGCTTAATCAGAATGACGTGCTTGCATTTTTTAGTGCGTTCCCCAAAAGAAAAATCAGGAGGCAACAAATCATACAGACACTGCAAGTTAGTTACACCCTCCATCACTATTATAGGAAGACACCCACCCCAACCCCCCAAACACACAGATTTTCACACTGCACTCAACATGTTTGTTGCAAGACAGCTGGGGTATTCCTAGTTTTAAAACATTATAATCTAAAAGAACGTTCATCAAAATCAGGAAAAAAAAAACAAACAAAATGGCTTCAAGGTGGAGCCTCTCTTTATTTTTGCTAACTGCAAATATAAACCAGAAGAAATCCAAGAAGGTTTTGCCTTCTGTGTAGTTTTAGCAGAGTGTTCATGTTGTCCTCCAATTACAACCTAGAAGAACAGCAAAAACCACCAGTGTCCAGAAAAACAGATGAGCCTTCAAATTCTGGGTGGGAGGGAAAAGTTATTAAAAGAGAGCACCAGGTTTGGGTTACTGCGATTTAATATTTGTGATAAGAAGACTACATACTGTTAAATGGCCTGCTGTTCTACTTTCAGTGTAGTAGAGTGGTTGAACAAAGGCAGCCAAAGGGTAAACTAAGACAATCCCCTTGAAGGTATGCTGTTTAACTACTATTTATCTGCCGCAGAATTAGCAGTTCTGCCGCATAAAGTATGAGGTCCTGCCGTAGAACGTGGGTCCACTTTGCTGCACTAAACACGGGGCCCTGGCCATGACGACAGCCGAGCTGGCTTGACGAAGGCCCAAAGAAGAGGCTACACAGACCTTTCGGGCAGTTTGGTCCATACTTTTGGACTCTTTGTCCAGAGGTCCGTCAGCGTCGGCCGAACTACCAGTACACCTGATCACAGAGGCGGTCACCAGGCTCTCGGCCGAAGGGTGCTCTGTGAACCCCGCAAGGGACCTCATGGGCACCGCGTACTTGCGGGCCATGCAGGCAGACTGTGCTGGGCATGAGGCAGGGCGCTGCCAAAGTTCAAGGGCCGGGCCAACAATGCCTTCGGCCACTGGAAAGGCCTCCGTGGGGGTTTCCCCTCTCTTTAGAATATCTGTGGGAGGGTACTCCGCCTTTTTCTAGCTAGGTTCCAGGGGCATTCCCGTGGAGTCGAAAAAGAGACAGATAATCCCTTGGAAGGATGAAGGGCCTTCTTCCATCCCTGTGCCAACGGACGACTCGTCATCCCCCCCAGATAAGAGTGGAGCCGGTGACATTCCAGTCGAAGAGTCGTGATACAGTGGTCTACCACCTAAATCACCCTCGATCTGCCATGGCAGGTCCAGGGTGACTGTAACAGACAGACATCGGGGAAGTCCGGTGTCTAGTCTGTCCTCTTTCGAGGAAGTCCCTCCCGTAGGCTGCTTAGGTGGCGATTCCACCGGAATAGGTGGAGAGACCGGAATAGGCCGAACCGGTGGACGGGCCAGCCCCATGGGCAGAGGAACCAGACACTTCGGTTCCGGAAGGGTTAGCTTCGGCCTGGGAGGCGAAAGTCAAGTAACGGCCGGGGTGGGCGGCAGAGCCGGCTTCTGCCCGGTCAGGATCAGCTGTTGCCATATAAGGTCCTCATAGCACTGGAGTTTCCGTCAGAGTCTCTCCTCATTTAAGGAGGATGAGGCCGACCTGTGGTGTCGCTTCTTTTTCAAGCGCTTATGGCTCTTCCTCGGTCGTTCAGCCGACTCGGTCGATCAGGAGAAACCGGTGAAACCCGAGGGTCTGGAACAGAGTCCCTGATTGGGACGCCAGCTGGCTGGGTCTCCTCATCAGGAAATACTAGGACCGGAGTCTGTTCTAAGGAGTCGTCGGCCACGGCCGGCGACAAAGGGTCGATTGGGTCGAGGATTATCTCAACCTCATTGGCCACTTCCTCGGTCCCCTGGCCAGACAGAAGATCCGTAAAGCCAGCGACCAAAGAGGCGATCTCGACCGAGGTCGAGACCGCATACTCCTCTTGGTACTCAGACCTCTCTCGGTCCCAAGTTGGTCTTCGTCAAGATGAAGACAAAGGTTCTTTTTCTGTCTTGCAAGAGTGAGAGGAGTGCGATCCGAGGCGCCTCACCCTGGTGGGGAGACATGGGCACAACTCTTTAAAAGAACCAGTAAAGGTGGAGCCTAGGTTGAGAGGAACAAAGAAGCTTCGATTGGTCGAGCGTGAGCGGCTTCCTCCTCGAACACCTTCATGTGTTCCAGCTGCTCGGCGAGACCGTTACATGAAACTGCCCACCTAGCCTCCTTGGACTTCACTGGAGGGTTCCATTTTCTGGTCTCCCCAGCTTCAGGCGTGCCTGGGTCGTCCAGGGCGTTGGGATGGAGGCCAAGCAATAACTGCAGGACAAGTTGTCTGTAGACACCTAGACAGTGGCCTTACGTAAGGTGGGGATTGGTGCGCGACATCTTTTGGCTGCAGGGACACTGGTGAAATCCCGGGGAAGATTTTTCCTTCATGATCGATGCTGTAAAAGCACGACTGCTAACTCGAATGAGTTTCAATTTCGGTAAAACCGACTATTTGAAAGCCAATGCCTATGAAATGTGACAGCACGAGGGAGGCAACCTGTATCTTCCAGCGGAAAAGAAGATCTGGCGTCATGGGGCGGAGCCAAGGACTATACCACCCAGGTGGGTGGGAGGAACCAGCTTGAAGAGTTCCGGTAGATTTAAAGGGGAAAGGGACAATGCCAAGAAGTGTGGATAGAACAACATATCCACGCTCCTAAAAATAGAAAGTTCAAAAAAAAAAAAAAGAGTAAGGGAAAGATCCAGCAGCGCAAGAGTTTTGCCCTCTATAGGTGCATGACATGCGGAGATGGCCAACAAGTGCACCTTAGTGGAGTAGTAGCTCAGTACAGAGTCTGATAGAGAAATAAGATACTCCAAAACAGTTCACCGGACATGTGAATGGATCAAGATGGCGAGTGGAGGCCCAAAGGCAAAACTGCTTCCACTTCATAGAGTAAGTGGCCCTGGTGGAAGACTTTCTAGCAACCACCAGGACCTCTGCCACTCTGGTGGAAACCCCAAACCGAGCCACGGCTACGTCTGCAGGAGCCATCCATGCAGGTGCAATGACTTGAGGTCTGGATGGACCAGGGTACCCTGCCCTGGGAGAGCAATCCTGAGCGCAGGGGCAGGGGTATTGGTGGTTCCACTGCTGGCTTCTGAAGTAGTGGGAACCAAATCTGACATGGCCAGTAAGGAGCTGTCAGGATCATCCCTGCTCCTCTTGACTGCAGCTTGAGAAGAACTCTGCAGTAGCAAGAAGGAGAATGGCATACAGAAACCTCCCTGTCTAAGAGAGGCCAATGCATCTTGCCAGAAAACATCAGGCTCTGGATCTAGCAAGCAAAAACTGGGCAGTTTGACGATGAGTGGGGACACAGGAAGAGGTTCAACTTGGACCAGCCCCATCTGTCGAATAGCTCTTGACCACAGACTGAGAAGTTCCCATTCGTGCACCTTGGACCGAGACCAGCTTAAATTGTCAGCCAAGGTGTTTTGTCGCCTGGAACATGCACAGCAGTAAGTTCAAGATGATGCTTGATGGCCCAATATCAGACTCATGGCCTCCTGCAGAGGGATAGAGGCAGTCCCCCTCCCGCTTGTTTATGTAGACCACCACTGACATTGTCTGTCTGGATTAGAAGGGGGCCTGGGAGCAGATTAGTCTGAAAGGCCTGGAGGGCAAAAACAATCTCCCTCACCTCCAAAACACTGATATGGATATGTTGCTCCTGGGGAGACCCAGCACCTTGGGTCTGAGCTGCCAAATGAACACCCCAGCTCAGGCCATCCGCTACCGTCGTTCGGACCCGACAAGGAGACTTGTCGAAAGTGGACCCCTGTGGAAAGATTGGAGGGGTTCAACCACCAAACCAGTGTCTGGCACACTGGAGTGGAGACTGTCACCTGCTGCTCCAATTCATCCGTACGTTGATCCCACTGGACTCTTAGGGTCCATTGGGGAACTCTCATGTGCAGGCGTGCTAGAGGAACTGCTGCGATGGCCACTGCCATGTGCACTAGCAGCTGCAGAAATATTCTGGCCATGACCTGGCACGCTGAAGAAACTAGGCGAGCTTGATACTAAAGGTGTTCCGCTCTGTCCAGGAGCGGATAGGCCTTAGCGGAATCCAGAACTGCCCCGATGTACTGCAGTTTTTGGCTGGGCCACGGGGAGGAATTCGGGAGGTTGAGGGTTATACCCAAGTCCCGAAACAAAGTAAAGGTGCCCTCCATGGTGTTGAGCAGTTGATCTCTGGAAGGAACTGCCAGGAGCCAGTCCTGGTAGGGAAAGACATAAGAAAAAATTACTCACCTTAGTAATGTTGTTTCTTCTAATGGAGTCTTGCTATATTATGACCATTGCAGTATGACCGCAGGTTAGAACTGCTCCGGAGGTGAAATAGTTAACTTTCCATGAAGGCATGGAATCTTGAGCGCGAGCTCGGTTAAGGAAGCTCTGTCTGGATGCTTTCAAACCTAAACCGTCAGATCTTTACGAGCAAACTCACTAAGGTTCTGTGTGGAAGCTGTAAACCCACACTAGCCAACTGGCTACTAACATAGCAAACACACTTCTTGGTCTCGAAAAAAGACTCAAGTCAAGAGACCCAAAAGATTAAATAAAACACAAATTCACCCTAAGGAAGGGTGAGACAAAAACAACAAAGTGGCAAAAATAGAGCGCCAACACTGTGGTGCCACCCACAGCCAAACAAGGTTCTGAGAGGGGCAGGCAGGAGGGAGGTCATAATAGCAAGACTCCATTAGAAGAAACAACATTATTAAGGTGAGTAATTTTTCATCAAACAACATGAAGTCTTGCTATATTATGACAATTGCAGAACTACACAGCAGTACCCCCATGGAGGAGGGACAGAACTCACCTAGGAATAGGGCTCTGAAGGACAGCTGTGCCAAACCGAGCATCACTCAGAGCCTGGATGTCCAGGAATAATGCTTGGTAAAACTGTGAACTGTTTTCCAGGTAGCTGCTTGACATCTCTCTAAAATGGGGATATCTCTGGCCGCAGCCAGAGAAGCAGCTGTACCTCTGGTAGAGTGAGCCCTCAGGCCTGAAGGGGGAACCTTACCCAGCTTTTCATAACAGAATTGGATACAAAAGACAATCCACCTGGCAATGGATCTTTTAGTGGCAGGTTTCCCCTTGCCGACCACACCATAAGTGAAGAACAGTTGGAGGGAGTCAAACCTGTGACCCTTGGTCCGCTCTATGTAGTAACTAAGGGCCCTCTTCACATCTAAGCTGTGCAGCCTCCTCTCACCAGAGGAGGAATGGTCAGTGAAGTAAACAGGGAGAGAAATAGATTGATTAAGGTGGAAATCCGAAACCACCTTAGGCAGGAACTTTCTATTAGTCCGAAGAACTACCTTATCTCTGTGAAAGGTGATAAAGTCTGGCTCCACTGACAATGCTTGTAATTCACTTATGCATCTGGCAGAGGTGATAGCTACCAGAAACACAGTTTTCCAAGTCAAGAACTTAAGCTCAGCTGAAGACAAGGGCTCAAAGGGAGGTTGCATGAGCTGAGCAATGCAAACATTGAGATCCCAGGCAGGAGCAGGATCCCTGAATGGAGGGTTGGTGTGAAGCAATCCCTTAAAAAACTTGGAAAACACAGGGTGCGATGACAGAGGAGAGGACTTACCTGCTGAAATAAAGGCAAAGACAGCTACCAAATGTACCTTCAAAGTAGCTAGTCTCAGCCCCAAAGTGTTTAGATGGACCATGTAATCTAGAACTGTGGGTAAATCAGCAGAGTCTGGGGAAATATTCTTCTCCGAACACCATATGGAAAATCTTTTCCATTTGGAGTTGTAAGTAGCCCTGGTAGAAGGCTTCCTAGAAGCCTTGAGTATATCCATTACACCTTGAGAGAGGTGTAGGCCAGCAAACTCTAGCTCTTCAAGAACCAGGCCTTGAGATTGAGAGACTTGAGGTTCGGGTACCAAACCCTTCCTGGGCACAGGTTAACAGATTGTGATTCTTGGGAAGGCACAGGGGAGGATGGACTGCTAAGGACAGGAGGAGAGGGTACCAGGGTTGCCTGGCCCAATCCAGGGCAATCAAGATTACCTTGCAGGACTGGGATCCGATTTTGACTAGCATTTTGAATAGGAGAGGGAAGGGGAAAGGCATGAGAAACTTCCTTCCCAACTGAGGGCTAAGGTGTCCAGAGGACTGAGCCCAAGACTAGGGCCTGCAGCAAAGAGGAAGTTGATGACTGTCTGGAGCTGCAAAGAGATCTGTTTGCGGGGTGCCCCATTTGGCAAATACCACTCCCAGAACCAGGGGATCCAGGGACCACTCATGATGGCCCTGAGAGATCCTGCTGAGAGCATCTGCCAGGGCACTGTCTTTGCCTGGGAGGTGAACTGCCGTAAGGGAGGTGTTCAGGGAGTAAGCCAGAGACCACAACTTCATGGCTTCGGTGCACAAGGCCGTAGACCGAGTGCCCCCCGTTTGTTGATGTACCACATTGCAGTGGTGGTGTCTGTTCTGACCTGTACAATTTTGTTCTGAACAGATTTGGAAAAAGCTTGAAGTGCTAGAAAAACTGCTCTGAGCTCCAACAGGTTGATGTGGAGCAGAGATTCCTGAGGGACCACAGTCTCTGGGTGGTGAGGTCGCCATGTGGCCCCCCACAAGAGGATGCATCTGTAGTAAGGATTAATGAGTGAGGCTGGTGGCGAAGGGAACTCCTTGTCTCAGGTTGCTCTGATCCTGCCACCACTGCAGGGCTTGGATCAGGGTTGAGTTACTGGGATCAATTTGGAAAGAGGGTCCTTTCTTTGAGACCAAAAGGCCCTCAAATGGAACTGAATGTCTCATCTGAAATCTTGCTCCTTGCACTACTGCTGTGGAAGCAGCCATGTGTCCCAGGAGCTGCAGAAATGTCTTGGTGAGAGACCTGCAGGATGAATGAGGAGCCAGGGAGACTAGGGTGTTTGCCCTGTCTAAGGGGAGGAAGACCCTGGCTTCCTGGGTATTCAGTTCTGCGCCTATGAAGGTTAGGAGCTGGACAGGCTCCAGCACCGACTTTGAGAGATTCAGGAGAAAACCTAGGGAAGTAAGCAGTCGCTGAGTTATCTGAAGATGTAGGTTGACCTGATCTGGGGATTGGCCTACTATGAGCCAATCGTCCAGGTAAGGAAAGATGGCAATCTTTTGCCTTCTTAGCCAAGCTACTGCCAGGCATTTGGTAAATACCCTTGGAGCCGAGGTGAGTCCAAGGGCATTGCTCTGAACTGTAATGGCCTGAGGGCAGCTGAACCTGAGGTACTTTCGATGGGAGCTTCGATGAGAATATGGAAGTAGGCATCCTTGAGGTCCAGGGATGCTAGCCAGTCCCCTGGCCTTAGGGAAGGTAAAATGATCCCAGAGTCACCATTTTGAAAAGGTGCCTGTTTAGGTATCTGAGATCCAGGATGGGCCGCCCATTCTCCTGTCTTTTGGGGTAAGGAAGTACCTGGAGTACAAGCCTTTGCCCTGATGTGAGGGTGGAACCCTTTCCACGGCTCTGAGGCGAGGAGGTGAAGACCTCTGACTCTAAAGGCGAGTGCCTCCGATGGAGATGCAGGAGGAAAGATCTGGTTCTCATCTTGGAAATTTTTGAAGCCGAGAACCAGTCCCTGGCTTACTACTTCCAGGACCCACTTGTCTGATGTGAGAGACTTCCAGTCCTGGACAAAGTAAGCCAGCCTGCACAGGTGGAGGAGAAGCAGCCCTAGTACCCCATCAGGGTGCCTGCTTGGCAGGGGCTTTGGGCTGGGGGTGGAAGCAGGCCTGCTTGAACCCCTTCTGCCCCTTCCTCTAAAGAATCCCCTCTGGGTATAGGAGGAAGAGGAGGCCTGAGCCTGGTAGAAAGGCCTATGAAAAGGCCTGCCTCTGCCCTTGGAAAGCTGCTTCTGAGGAGTGGCCTGCCTTTCCTTGGCCTGTGCACTCCGATAGGTGGTCCTGTATTCATCCATTTTCTTCATGTAATTCTCTGTTTGCTCCCCAAATAGAGAATTGCCAACCACAGGAAAATCCATGGCTTTAGACTGGGTATCCTGTGACAAGGTGGTGCATCTGAGCCAAGCCATTCTGCAAAGAGCCACAGAAGTAGCCATGACTCTTGATGATACATCATTAGAAGTCCACCAGAGCATGAAATTGCACCTTTGATGCCTCAATACCATCTTTAGCCACCTGTTCCAGCTCCCTGGCAAGTTGGTCAGGGACTTGTTTGGCTAGAGCCAGCACAGTATCCATCTGGATTTCTGGTATCTGGCAGCGTAAGCCATATAATTTGCTTGTCTGAGTCCCAAGGATGCTGCCATGTACTGTTTCTTTGCCATAGCATCAATCTTCCTGGAGTCCTTTTCAGGAGGATGTGAAGCTAGGGAATATTTGCTCTGTCACAGGTTGCAGACTGCACTACACCCACATGGCTGCATTGCTGTGTAAGAAATTCTGTGTCAGAACCTGATAAAGTATACCTTCTGTCCATCCTTTTGTCTACAGGAGGTATAGTATGAAGAGTTTTAAAACTGTCTGCTTCCTAAAAGATTTATGAAGGGAATAGACAGTCTCTTTGACTCTGGAATATCCATCATTTCTACATAATCAGGCTCTTCCTGGTCATCAACAGCTTCCTCCAGAGGAAGCTGAAGAGTTTCAGCAACCTTCTTATAAAACATGAAGTGAAGGGACTCAGAAAGCCTGGGGAGACTCCTAAAGGTCTGTCTGGGGAGGAATCTGGTTAAATAGGAGACTCCAGATCTTCCAGACAATATTCACTCTCCTCATAGTCTTCTTCTCCCCGGTTCATAAAATTCCTCGAAATCATAATCTTGAACCGGAGGAACCAGGTGAACCAAACGTCTCCCAGATGGTGTAGGTTCAGGAACCGGGAAAAGAGACTGGACAATTTGGATTGCTTTAGCTATCTCTTCAGCTGTTGGGGGAAAAAACTTTTTCCACAGCAGCAGACTTTCTAGTCCTATTTGCAGGAACTGGCTCCTCGGAGCCAGCTCTTCGTTGCCCAGGTATACGCCCTGGACAGAGGCACTCCCTCAGTTCGGTTGGCACCGAACTGGGCGCCATCGGGTCAGCGGACTTTTGGCCTCCTTTCCTGAGCCTACCAACTCTCTTCTCAGCGGTGGCAGCAGGGAAATTCTTGCAAATCTGGCAGTCTGAATCGAGGTGGTCAAACCCAAGGCAATAAACACATGTGGTGTGAGGGTCAGCCTTGGCAAAGGCTTCCCACAGACATCACAGTGCTGAAACCCAGTGGGCCCGGTTTTTCTTTTGGGTTTCTAAGACATTATGCCAGCCTAACCAAAACTTGCCTGTTTATGGCAATCCGCCAAGCAAGACTCTCCTATCGGTTCTCAACCGTGTCACGGGCCGTGGAAAAAACCGTAATGAAATCCGTTTTTTTCAGAACCGATAGGAACCGGGAACCGCACTCTAAAAAAGGACTAGTAGTTCAAAAACACAACCTGATCGGTTCAAACCGAACCGATAAATGTTTTACAAGTTCCACACAGAAATTCATATGTAAAACTATCTATTACTTGCGTTACAACAGACAGAGCTTGAACGAGCAGTTTGCGGTTAAAATTAGAAATTTTAAACTTTTAAACCGCGAAAATGAACGAGCAAAAGGAGAAATCTCCGGAGCGACTGTTCAGGGAGGCGGAATAAAGAATCCGACAGTTTAGGTTTGAAAGCATCCAGACAGAGCTTCCTTAACCGAGCTCGCGCTCAAAATTCCATGCCTTCATGGAAAGTTAACTATTTCACCTCCGGAGCAGTTCTAACCTGCGGTCATACTGCAATGGTCATAATATAGCAAGACTTCATGTTGTTTGAATGACCCTTTCTTCAGAGGGCCGCAGCCACCACTGCCAGGCACTTTGTAAAGACTCGGGGAGCACAGGACAGGCAGAATGGCAAGGCGCAAAATTGATAATAGGTTGCCCTGAAAGCGAGAATGAGAACCTCCTGTGGGCTGGAACACCAAAATCTGGAGGTATCGTCCTGCATGTCCAGGAGCACAGCCAGTCCCCTTGATGAAGGAGAGGGCAGGCCTGGAAGGGTGACCATTCTGAACAGTTTGTACTCTAGGTACTTGTACAGGTGGCTGAGATCAGGATGAGTCATAAGTCCCTGTCTTCTTCGGACTAGAAAAAGTTGGAATAAAATCCTTTCCTCTCTGAGCTGGAGGACCTGGCTCTATGGCCTGTTTCAGTAAGAGCACCTGGATCTCTTCCTGGATAAAGGAGAGGTGTGAAGGAGGGCAAGAAAAATTACTCACCTTAGTAATGTTGTTTCTTCTAATGGAGTCTTGCTATATTATAGACATTAGCAGTTTGATCCAGCTCTAGAACTGCCCGAGTGAAATGGTTAAAACCATTCCAAAATAGAATTTTGGCACGAGAGCAGCTCTATCTGTGTCATTTCAAACTTGAACTGCCAGATCTTACTGAGCCAAACTCACTAAGGTCTGTGTGGAAGCTGTAACCTACACTAGCCAAATGGCTACCTAAATAATAACAACCATTGTGGTCCCAACACCTAAGACTCAAGTCAGGGGACCAGAAATACTAACACCATTCTAATAATATGAAAATGGAACATAAATATAATAAAACACACACAGCGTACACATACACCCCCAAAGTCCCAAAGGGACAAAATGCTAACAGGGCATAAGTAGTGCCCACACTAAGTTGCCCGCACCCACAAGTAGAGGTTCTGAGGAGGGCAGGTTGAGGAGGTCTAATATAGCAACACTCCATTAGAAGAAACAACATTATTAAGGTGAGTAATTTTTCTTCAAACAACATGAAGTCTTGCTATATTAGACATTAACAGAATACACAGCAGTACCTCCATGGAGGAGGACAGAACCTACTTAGGAATAGGCTCTGAAGAACAGCTGTGCCAAACAGAGCATCTCTGGCCTGGACATCCAGGGAGTAATGCTTGGTAAAGGTGTGTACCGTTTTCCAAGTAGCAGCCTGGCAAATCTCTAATAAAGGGATATCTCTGGCAGCAGCTGAGGCGCAGCTGTACCCTGGTAGAGCGAGCCCTCAAACCGGGGGCTCTGCCCACTTTCTGATAACAAGAATTGGATACAAGAGACAATCCACCTGGCTATTGATCTCTTAGTGGCAGGTTTGCCTTTCCCAACTTCACCATAGGTAAGGAAAAGTTGGAGGATTCAGACCTGTTACCTTTGTAGTACGCTCTATATAATAACTAAGAGCTCTCAACATCCAGGCTGTACAACCTCCTCTCACCGAAGAGGAGTGATCAGTGAAAAATACTGGAAGGAGATAGATTGATTAAGATGGAAATCTGAAACCACCTTAGGCAAAAACTTCCTATTAGTCCTAAGGACTACCTTATCCCTGTGGAAAGAAATAAAGTCAGTCTCCACTGACAAGGCTTCCAATTCACTTATGCATCTGGCAAGTGATAGCCACTAGAAAAACAGTTTTCCAAGTTAGGAACTTAAGCTCTGCAGAAGACAAGAGGTTCAAAAGGGGATTGCATTAACTGGGCAATGCAAACATTAAGGTCCCAAGCAGGAGCCGGTTCCCGAAAGGGAGGATTAGTATGGAGTAATCCCTTAAAAAACTTGGAAAACACAGGATGAGAGGAAAGAGGGGATGACTTTCCTGCTGACACAAAAGCAGACACAGCTGCCAAATGAACTCTCAAGGTCTGAGACCCAAGGAATTAAGATGTACCATGTAATCTAACAAAATGGGCAATTCAGCAGATTCTGGGAAATATTTTCCCAGCACACCAAATGGAAAACCTTTTCCATTTAGAACTATAAGTAGCCCTAGTGGAAGGCTTTCTGGAAGCCTTTGGATCTCAAGAACACCCTGAGAGGGTTTAAATCAGCAAACTCTAACTCCTCAAGAGCCAGGCCTTGAGGTTGAGGGATTGAGGTCCGGATACCAAACCCTTCCCTGGGCACAAGTCAACAGACTGTGATTCCTGGGGAGGCACAGGGGAAGATGGACTGTCAGAGACAGAAGGAGTGGGTACCAGGGCTGCCTGGCCCAATCCGGGGCAATCAGAATCACCCTGCAAGGCTGAGATCTGATTTTGACTAGTACTTTGAACAGGAGAGGAAGGGGGGGGGGTGAAGCATAGAGGAACTTCCCCTCCCAATCCAGAAGAAGGGCATCCAGGGGAACTGAGCCCAGCACTGGAGGCCTGCAACAGAACAGAGGAAGTTTGTGATTGTCTGGGGCTGCAAAAAGATCTATCTGAGGGATGCCCCACCTGGCAAAAACTATCCCCAGCACTTGAGGATCCAGGGACCATTCGTGATGGCCCTGGGAAATCCTGCTGAGGGCATCCGCTAGGACACTGTCCTTCCTGGAAGATGAACTGCTATGAGGGAAGTGTTCAGGAATAGGCCAGAGACCACAACTTCATTGCCTCGGTGCACAAGGCCGAGGACCGAGTGCCCCTTGTTTGTTGATGTACCACATTGTTGTGGTGTTGTCTGTTCTGACTTGTATCACCTTGTGGTGGACAGATGCAGAAAAAGCTTGAAGAGCTAAAAGACAGCTCTGAGTTCCAGCAAATTGATGTGGAGCAGAGATTCCTGGGACCAGACTCCTGAGTGGAAAGGTCACCCATGTGGGCTCCCAACCCAGAAGGGAAGCATCTGTAGTGAGAGTCAAGTCGTGAGAAGGGGAAATGAAGGGACCCCGCTCTTAAGTGCTCTGATCCTGCCACCACTGGAGAGCTAGGATCAAGGTTAGAGTCACTGGGACCAACCTGGAAGGGGTTCTCTTCTCTGAGACCAAAAGGTTCTCAAGTGAAACTGAATGTCTCATCTGAAATCTGGCTCCCTGCACAACAGCTGTGGATGCAGCCATGTGCCCCAGGAGCTGCAGAAAGTGTCTTGCTGGTCGAGACCTGCAGAGTGAAGGAGGAGGCCAGAGCCACTAAATTCCTTACCTTTTCTGGGGAAGAAAGGCTCTGGCTAGCTTGTGTCCAATTCTGCCCTATAAAGGTGAGTACCTGGACTGGTTCCAGAACCGACTTTGGTAGGTTTAGCAGAAAACCAAGGAGGTGAGAAGCTGCTGGGTGACCTGCAGGTGAGATTTTACCTGATCTGGGACTGGCCTACAATGAGCCAGTCGTCTAGATAGGAAAAACAGCAATCCTCTGCCTCCTTAAGTGGGCCACTGCCACTGCTAGACACTTTGTGAATACCCTTGGAGCAGAGTAAGGCCGAAGGGCATTGCTCTGAACTGGTAATGACCTGAGGGGCAGTTCGAATCTGAGGTACTGATGGGATCTTCTGATTAGGACATGGAAATAGGCATCCTTGAGGTCCAGGGAGGCTAGCCAGTCCCCTGGCCTTAGGGAAGGTAAAATCATTGCCAGAGTTACTGTTTTGAACTTTGGTTTCAAAAGATGCTTGTTCAGATATCTGAGATCTAAAATGGGCGCCATTCTCCTGTCTTTTTGGGGTAAGAAGTATCTGGAATACAGACCCTGCCCTGATGCAGGAGGAACCCTTCTACTGCTCTGAGAGCTAACAGGATGAGACCTCTGTTTCCAGAGCGAGGGTCTCTGAAGCACTTGCAGGTAGAAAAGTCTGCTTCTCAACTTGGGAAACTTTTGAACCTGAGAACCAGACCCTGGCTTACTACTTCCAGAACCCACTTGTCTGAGGTTAAGAAGCCCAATTCTGACTGAAGTAAGCCAGCCTGCCCCCACTGGTACAGGAGAATCGGCCCTGGGCACCCCATCAGGGTGCCTGTTTATGGGAGCTTTAGGCTGGGGGTGGGAGCAGGTCTGCCCACCCTCGTCTGCCTGCCTCTGAAGAAGCCCCTCTGAGCATAGGCAGAGGAGGCCTGAGTCTAGTAGAAAGGCCTGTGGAAGGCCTACCTACCCCCTGGGGCATGCCTTTGAGGAGTGGCTTGCCGCTCCTTAGCCTGGCACTCTTGTAAGTAGTCCTATATTCATCCATCTTCTTCATGTAATTCTCTGTCTGCTCTCCAAACAGAGAATTTCCACCACAGGAAAATCCATAGCCTTAGTCTGGGTATCCTGTGACAAACTAGTACACCTGAGCCAGGCCAACCTACGAAAAGCTACAGATGTGGCCATGACCCCAGAGGAAACATCATTAACATCCACAGCAGCATGAAACTGAACCTTAGAGGCTTCAATGCCATCAGCAGCCACCTGTTCTAGTTCACTAGCCAGCTGGCCATGGGCCTGCTTGGCCAATTGCATAACAGTATCCCATCTAGATTTCTGATACCTAGCTACATAAGCCATATAATTTGCTTGCCTGAGTCCCAGAGAGGCTGCCATATACTGTTTTGCCATGGCATCAATCTTCCTGGAATCCTTGTCGGAGGATGTGAAGCCAAGGAATATTAGCTTTATCACAGGCAGCAGCCTGAACTACTAACATGACTGCATTGCTGAGAAAGGAATTCTGTATCAGGGCCTGACAATGTATACCTTCTGTCCATCTTTTTATCTACAAGAGGCACAGAATTAGGAGCTTTTAAAATTTTAATTGTTTGTTTCCTAAAAGACTTATGTAAAGGAATAGACAATCTCCTAGACTCTTTAATATCCATCATTTCTACAAATCAGGCTCCTCTTGCTCATCCACAGCCTCTTCTAAAAGGAAGCTGGAGGGTTTCAGCAACTTTTTTATAAAACATAAAATGAGATGGGGACTCAGACAGCATAGGGGAGATTCTAAAGGTCTGTCTGGGGAGATGTCCAGTTCAATGGTCACACCAGACCTTCCCAGCCACATTCATACTGTTCATAATCCTCCTCCCCTCCTCTGGTTCATAAATTCCTCAATATCATAATCCTGAACCACTGGGACGGACGAACCGACCTTCTACCAGATAGTGGTGGTTGGGACGGACCCAGACAATGACTGGACAATTTGTATGGCTTTTGCTATCTCTGCAGCAGTTGGAGAAGAATTTTGGACTCCAGACCTGCTGAGTTTCTTGTTTTCTTTACTGGAATTGGTTCCTCAGAACCAGCTTTTCTCTTGCCGAGGAAGTCTGCCCTGGTCAGAGGCACTCCCTCTGGTTCGGTTGGCACGAACGGGCTGGCCATCGGGTCAGCGGACTTTTACAGCCTCGTTCCCTGAGCCTGCCCAATCTTTTTCCAGGGTGGCTGCAGGGAAATTCTTACATACCTGGCAGTCTGACTGGAGGTGGTCAAACCCAGACAATAAACACATGTGGTGTGTGGGTCAGCCTTGGCAAAGACTTCCCCACAAACATCACAGTGTTGAAATCAGTGGGCCCGTTTTTTGGGTTTCTCAGACATAATGCCAGCCTAACCAAAAACTTGCCCTTTTAGCAGCAGTGCCAGGCAGAACACCCCTTATCGGTTCCTAACCGTGTCACGGTATTGGAAAAACGTAATAAATCCGCTTTTTAGAACCGATAAGAACCGGAACCGCACTCTAAAATAGTAACTTTTAGTTTTAAATGAGTTTAAACCCACTGATCGGTTCAAAACCGAACCGATAACTACAAGTTCCACACAGACAAAACCTTCATTTACTTACGGTTACCACAGATAGAGCTTGAACCTAACGGTTTTATGGTTAAAATAAAACTATTCTCGGTTAAATCCAACTGAGAAAACACTTTTAAACCGAGAAATGAACCAAGCAGAAGGAGAAATCTCGGGCGACTGTTCACTGAGGCGGAGTAAAGAATCTGACAGTTCAAGTTTGAAATGAGACAGATAGAGCTGCTCTCGTGCCAAAATTCTATTTTGGAATGGTTTTAACCATTTCACTCTGGGGCAGTTCTAGAGCTGGATCAAACTGCTAAAGTCTATAATATAGCAAGACTTCATGTTGTTTGAAAAACAGGTTACTCACCTGTAACAGTAGTTCTAGGAGTGGCATGTTGTTCATCCACACTTGTTGGCATGTCCTTTCCCTTTAAGATTCTTGCTGGAAGGTCTGAATGCTGGCTCCTCCCACCCATCCGTGTGGTATATGCCTCAGCTCCATCCCTTGGTGACCGATCTTGCCTGCTGGAAGCTTAGGTTGTGCGTCGAAGCCGGGGAGGTCGGGTGGGTCGATGTGGATGAACAGCATATACCACTTCTAGAACTACTGTGCAGGTGAGTAACCTGTTTCTAAGTTAATGGATATGTTGTTCTATCCACACTTGTTGGCAGACTCAAGCAGTTCTCCGGAAGGGAGGGAGGCAAGGTGCACGCCCCTACTTGGGAAACAGACTGAAGAACTGAGGCCCCAAACCAGCATGACTCTAGGTCAATGTGGCAGTGGGTGATGAAGGTATTATCGACTTCCAGGTAGCAACCTGCAGATTTCCTGGATAGGGATGTCCCTGGAAGCAGCCAACCAATGAGCAGTATGGGGATGGAGTGAGTTCTTATCCCCACGGAGACTTCTTGTCCACCAACCTACAGCAGAGATCAATGCATGATGTAATCCATCTGCCAATCGTCCGCTTGGCTGCAGGTCTGCCAGGTGCGGCTTCAGCGTAGGTGACAAACAGCTGGAGAACCTCTCCCCAAACTTCAGCCATCCACTCCTTATAGTAAGAGAGCTAGTCTCAGGTCCAAGGTATGGAGCCTGTACTTGGCCTCCGAGGTGTAACTGGAGTAGTACACCAGCAGAGTCAACACCTGATTAAGGTGAAACTTCGACATCACCTTCAGAAGGAATTTTGGGTAGGGGTGCAGGATAACCGTGTCCCTGTGGCACACCAGGTAAGAAGACCCAACAGAGCGCACCTGTAGCTCCCCAGTCCTTCTGGCTGACGTGATAGCCACCAAGAAGGCAGCCTTCCATAACAGATGTGACATCTCACACCTGCGCATCGGTTTGAATGGCTTGCCCATGAGCTTTGCCAGCACCAGTAGTAGATCCCACGGTGGTGGTGGTTCACGCACTGGAGGGGAAATATGGTAGATGCCTTTAAAGAAGCGCCAGACCACCTTCTCCTGTGCCACCGTCTACTGACCAGCCCACGCCCAATAAACAGAGATGGTTGCCAGGTGCACCTTAAGGGTCGTAGAGGATACTAGCCACCACAAGCCCTTGCCCTGACACCAAATGGAAAACCTTTTCCATTTGAAGGCATTGCACCTCCTGGTCAACTGCTTTCTGAATGCTTCCACGACTGTGAGTACATCCTCAGAGAGACCCAAAGGCTGGAACCCTAGCTGCTCAGGAACCAGGTTGTCAGGTGCAAGGATTGAAGGTCCGGATGGAATATCTTCCCGATTGACCATCGGGTCCGGGTGTATTGGAAGACGCCTCAGGGGCCTGGAGCCGAGGCTGAGAGATCTGGAAACCAGAACTAGCGAGTCCAGTCTTGGGCTACCAGGATCACCTGTGCCTTGTCCCTCCTGACCTTGAGGATCACCTTGTGAACCGAGAGAAGGCATAGAAGAGGCCTGGGGTCCACAGCTTTGAGAAGGCATCCCCCTGCAGCAAGCCCTCCTGTGGGAGGCGGGCATGGAACAGTCTCAGCTTTGCATTCTCCCTGGAGGGGAACAGATCCACCCGAGGTTTGCCCCAGTGGGAGAACAGGTTGTGTACGTACTACCTCTGGATGGAAAGACCACTCATGGGACATCTCGCCACACAGCTGAGAGCATCCGCCAGTTGGGTTGAGGTTCCTGCCATATGGGTGGCTAGGAGATCTGCCTCCAGTCAGCACCACGAAGGTCCAGATGCAGAGGCTTCCTGCATAGAGGCCGAGAATGCGTGCCGCCCTGCTTGCTGAGACAGTACATGGTCGTGGTATTGTCTGTCTAGACTTGCATCACTTGACCCGAAGGAGTGGAGGAATGCTGACAGTGCCAGTCAGACTGCTCTGACCTCCAGCAGGTTGATAAGACATCGGGATTCCTCGGGGTCCAGAGCCCATGGACTCAGATTCCCCATGTGGGCACCCCAGCCCATGAGAGAGGCATCAGTCATGAGAGCGACAGTCTGCTTGAGACGGACAAACGGGATCCCTTCCTGCAAATGTGCTAGGACAGTCCACCACTGGAGTGTGTCCCACACCTTCTGGGTCACCGTGACCAACTGATCGAAATGACCATGTCGCGGAGTCCCCTGGCAGGTCAGCTCCCACTGAAGGGGGCGCATATGCCACCGGACCACGGCTGTGCATGCCGCCATGTACCCCAGAAGGCACAGGAAGTCCCGGGCAAGGCGCAAGTGCCCAACCAGAAATGACTGGGCAGAGGGGAGAAATGGAAATTACATTACTTACCGTAATTGATCTTCTTGGACAGTCTCCATCACTCCATTCACACTAGTGGGATAGCGCCCGGGCGCTAGGTCCAGCAGGAGCCAAAAATTTTCTGAAGGGCCGGTGCGAGGTGGGACCACGTCTTGACACATGAGACTGAGCGTCGACCCTCCAGCCGCCTCAGTACCTTTTCGACCAAGGAGGTGCAGTGTAACTAATGAGAATAACTCATTCTGAGTGTCTGGGCCTGAGAGGGCCCAGATGGCACTGTAAGAAAGGTCAAGAACAATGTCTTCACAGCCGAACCATAGGCCATGAAGACCAGGAAACAAAAAACGAGTGAACCCAGGGGATGGTGGGTGGGCGTATGAATGAGTGGTGGAGACTGTCCAAGAAGATCAATAATTACGGTAAGTACGTAATTTCCATATCTTCCTGGACTAAGTCTCCATCACTCATTCACACTAGTGGGAGAGTACCAAGCTAAAATCAACAACTCTGAGTAGGGTGGTAGGAGACAGGGTTCACTCGGAAAGGACAGCCAAGGACTGTCCTGTTAATAAAAAGAGCTGTCTTGTAAGAGCATCTATAACATAGTGCCTACAAGATAAACGCTCGAGTTGTAACTCGTCACCTTGCCGACAACTACAATGGGCAAAAAATTAAAGTCTGCCAGGCAGCCGCAACTACTCTAGGGGAGCGGCAAGAACCTGGCCTCACAATTTGATCTAGGACCAAAATTAATAGTGTCAAAGACATGCACTAATCTAATGTAAAGGACCTCAGGAACTACGAGGCCGGAGGTAAAGTGTACAGGTTCAGGGTAGTATGACTGTATATGAATATCTGCGAAGCTACCTTAGAAAGAACCTACTTGACCAATGGTCAAGAAAGAAGCATGTCATCTGTTAAGTTGGAGCAAACATGGAAGTATGAATCTAAGTTCCGACTTGCTGAAGAGTCACTTCTGTTGCTGCAAGGCTCTGATCAGGAGAAGAAAGCCTGATTAAAAAACAAAAAGGGGACTAGCAGACTGGTTAGATGCCTAGGTTTTGGAAATATCTCGGAATAAGAGAAATTCTCTAGAGAAAAGAGGTGAGCTATACCACCGCTGGATCGGACTGCCCCCTAGGGGTTGAAGAAAACAGGTACTCTTTACTGAGGTTTAGAGACGACCGCCTCAGTGTTGAGGCGGAACCTGATCAGATCCAAGCGTGGTATCAGGAAATTCCAACTAGGCCCTGTGCTGTGATAATTCTGACCCCCCTCCATTTTTTTTTTTTTTTTTAAAATATCATTAGTCCGAGCCTGACAAGGTTGCTGGCTGCTATTTGGCAAGTACTGCCTGATACAGAAATGACAAGGATGTCATCCCTCTGAGGAGCAGGAGGGCCTGAAGATCCATAACTGAACCCCTGACTGGACTAATAATAGCTAGACAGATGTTAACTACCTGTGGCGAAGCAAGCCACCAGAGGGCAGCATCAAAAGCGGGCTGTATACCCTATCAAAGGAGGCGGGACAGTCTGTGCAGCTCCGACCATAGAATTAAAATGTTCCAAAAGTGTAATTGTCTTGACCACTGAAAAGTCTAGGCGAGAGGTATATAGTCCACAGATCCAGTCTGAACACTATGGTGGACCCCATAAATGAGGAACTACTAAAAGAGCTTGCATCACAGACTCTGATGATAGAGAGGGCGTGTCGTTCAGTATATAAAATGAGTCATCCGCTGTATCACTGACCAGAAGGACAGGGAAAGACTCATGCAGATGCCTTTCTACCACAAAAGGACCCCAAAAAGAGGTCTCGGTTAGAGCCACTAGAGACTCCACTACCAGGAAGGGTGTCGAGGAGCTTGGCACCACGTAGGGGGCTGAGAAACTGCTGAGCGGAATGAGAGATTCCGCTGACAGAAACAGAACAGAAGAGTCCCATCAGCGGAAAATCGCTGGATGAGGAGATCCGATGCAGACCGCCACCCACTAAAATGTGTGGAAATAATCCGCAGAACAGGAATTCATTCCATGGAAACATCCCAACACAAGTCCTGCGGAAGAGGTCTGCAAACACAGATCTTTCCCTAGTTCTGTCAGACAGCACCAACTGGCACCCTGCAGCACTAGCATCACTCCTGGCACAGGAAGGCACCAGCAGTAACCATGCCAACCTGAGAGACACAGAGGCACCCACGGCAGAACCATGGTATCCTTGGTACCAACGGCAGCAATGGCAAGGACACCACCCGACACCATGGCACCCATGCCACCGTGGGTGCCAGGTGCCAGCAGCAGGTGCACTACGTCGCCCACGGGTGCACTGCGTCGCCCACGGCGCCACCTGCAGGTGCCGGCACACCCGCAGCACCCACAGGTGCCCGCGGGCATCAGTGGCACCGTGAGACACCCACAGCACCGCTAGCGGCGCTGACAAAGAAGCACCCACGGCACCAAGCATAGCGTGAGCCACGGAGCCGACCCACGGCACCGAGCACGGCGCCCACTGCAGCACAGAGCACGGTGCCGACCACGGCGCCGAGCCATGGAGCCGACCCACGACACCGAGCACGGTGCCGACTGCAGCATAGAGCACGGTGCCGACCATGGTGCCAAGCCATGGAGCCGACCACGGCGCTGAGTAAGCCACGGCGCCGACTGCGGCACCCAATACGGTGTCGACCACGGCACCGACTGCAGCACCCAGTACGGTGCCAAGCACGGCACTGAGCCACGGCGCCAACCCAAACACCCGCGGTGCCGCCTAGGACACCCATGCCAAACCAGAGGCACGGCACCAGACCTGCGAGCGCCACCAAGGTGTTGGGCTGCGCCAGGAAAAACACCATAGAAGCCAATGGAAAAGAAGAAAGGTGGTGCACATGCCGGCCCTGCATGGAAAAGGAAGAGGGGCAGGCACGAGGGCTGACAGGATAGCGAAAGGCATCAAGAGAGCACCGCTCATTCAGATCAGTGATTGACTCCGGTCCAACGACTCAGGCCCAGAAACCAGGAACACAACCAGAAAAAAGGAGTCAAACCCCTGCTCCATAGGAGCGGCCCAGAGTGAAACTGCTCACCAACAAGGACAGAGATGGTGTCCGGGTCGAGAATGCACCGCCAGATTCGTGCTTGATTGGACTGTCCTCCCGCCGACACAGGACCGTCAGTGAGTCAGACCCCCGTTACTTAAGGGTAGTGGAGCAGGCACAGTCCCTCTGCCATAACAACTTTCAAATGAAGTCTTCCTACCGTCCGCTACCGTCTAAGGACGACTCCGTGGATGGCAGGAAAGAATTTCTTCATAATCTTCTTATTAAGTAAAATAAAAATTACTACTAAATAGTTAAATTAAATAGTTTAAATTAAACACTAAAAGCTGCTGTCGTATGAGCGAAAACTTTGACTCGGCAGATGGCGGCGTCGACATCCAAGCGCACTTTCGACGGCGGGAGAAAAGGAACTGAAGGCGGTTGGAGGTCGGCATCGAGATAGCCTATACAGGCGCGAGTCAGTCTCACGGTGCCGCGCGTGCGTGGTCCTACCTCGGCGCTGGCCCTTCAGAAAATTTTTGGCTCCCACTTGGTCCTAGCGCCTCTGGCGCTATCCCACTAGTGTGAATGAGTGATGGAGACTGAGTCCGGGAAGATCCTCTGCCCTGTCCGTCGGGAGACTGGCTCTGGCTCGGCAAGAGTCAAGCTCTGCTTCAACGAAGCAGATCACCTGTGAAGGTATGAGTTCTGACTGTCTTGTTGACCAGGAGACTAAGACTGATGCAGGTTTGGAGGGCCAGATCCCTGGACCTCTCCACCTCCTGTCCGGAAGAACCCGCTATGAGCCGGTCGAGATAGGGGTACACCCTGACGCCGAAGACGGGCCGCCATCACTGCAGTACATTTGGTGAAGACTGGGTTGGGTGGTGGTGGGGGCAGTGACAGGCCAAGCGGCATGGCTTGGAACTCAAGAGGGCTTCCTCCGCTCAGAAACTGAGGAACCTTCGGTGAGGCGGACGGATCGGGACGTGAAAGAACACATCCTGGCGATCCAGAGAGCAAAAATACAGGTTACTCACCTGTAACAGGAGTTCTAGGAATGGTATATGTTGTTCATCCACACTGTCTGGCAGGTATCCTTGCCGCTTTAAATCTTGCCGGAAGGTCTTCAAGCTGGCTCCTCCCACCCAACCGGGTGGTAAGACTCTCGGCTCCGCCCCATGACGCCAGATCTGGCCCGCTGGAAGCTCAGGTTGTGCGCTCGGGGCAGAGGTCGGAGGGTTCAGATGAACATACCATTCCCTAGAACTCCTGCAGGTGAGTAACCTGTATTTCAGGGACATGGATATGTTGTTCATCCACACTGTCTGGCAGACCTAGCAGTTCTCCGGAGGAGGAGGCAAAGCACACCCCTACTTATGGAATAGAGACTGGAGAACGAGGCCCCAAAACCAGCATCCGGCGTGACTCAAGGTCAATGTGGTAATGGGTGATGAAGGTGTGCTGACTTCCAGGTAGCAGCCCTGCAGATTTCCTGGATAGGGCGTCCCTGGAAGCAGCCACAGATGCAGCAGTATAGGCGGGTGGAATGAGCTCTTATCCTCTGGGAGCTCCATGCCCGCCAACTTATAGCAGAGATCTATGCAGGAGGTGACCCACCTGCCTATCGTCACAGCTGCAGGTCTGCCAGGTGCGGCTTCAGCGTGGGTGACAAACAGCTGGCGAACCTCTCCTGAATTTCAGCCGTCGCTCATATAATGGCGGGCGCCCTTACAGGGTCCAGAGTGTGGAGCCTATATTCGGCCTCGAGGTGTGATTGGGGTAGGAACACCGGCAGAGTCAACACCTGGTTAAGGTGAAACTCCGACACCACCTTCGGAAGGAATTTCGGGTGAGGCGCAGGACAACCTGTCCCTGTGGAAGACCAGGTAAGGAGACTGGCTGCAGAGCGCCTGGAGCTCTCCCATCCTTCTGGCTGGCGTGATAGCCACCAAAAGCGGTCTTCCACAACAGGTGAGAGGTTCACACCTGTGCACTGGTTCGAATAAGCCTGCCCATGAGCTTTGTCAGTACCAGCAGTAGATCACGGAGGTGGAGGTTCTCGCATCGGAGGAAATGTGATCAATGCCTTTGAGCGCCAGACCACCTTCTCCTGCGCCACCGACTGCTTCCGGCCGCGCCTCGTAGCAGAGATAGCTGCCAGGTGCACCTTAAGGTCGTCGACCCTAAGCCCTTGCTGAGAAAGGGACCAAAGGTAGTCCAATATGCTCGCCAAAGAACAGGAGGAAAGGTCCAGGCCCTTGCCCTGGCACCAAATGGAAAATCTCTTCCATTTGAAGGCGTAGCATTTTCTGGTCGACTCCTTACGGGACGCCACAACTACGTTGAGGACCTCGTCGGAAAGACCCAAGGCCTGGAACTCTAGCCGCTCAGGAACCAGGCCATCAGGTGCAGGGATTGAAGGTCTGGATGGAATACCTTCCCCGATTGACTGAGAGCAGGTCCGGGCGAGCTGGAAGCTGCCTCGGGAGTCTGGAGCCGAGGCTGAGGAGATCTGGGTACCAGTACTGGCGGAGCCAGTCTGGGACTATCAGAATCACCTGCGCCTTGTCCCTCCTTGCTTTGAGAAGCACCTTGTGCATCAAGGGGAACGGGGGAAAGGCACAGAAGAGGCCCGGGGTCCACGGCCTCGAAAAGGCATCCCCCTGCAGCGATCCCTGCTGAGGGGGGCGGGCATGGAACAGCCTCAGCTTCGCATTCTCCCTGGAGGCAAACAGGTCCACCTGAGGTGTGCCTCAATGGGAGAATAGATCTTGTACTACCTCCGGCAGGAGAGACCACTCGTGGGACGCAGCCCCTATCCGGCTTAGGGCATCGGTCAGGGTGTTGGAGGCTCCTGCCACATGAATGGCTAGGAGATCCGCCTCCAGGCTGCGCACGAATGACCAGATGCGGAGAGCTTCCTTGCATAGAAGCATGGAGCGCGTCCTGCCCTGGCGGTTTAGATAATACATGGTCGTGGTGTTGTCCGTCTGGACCCGGACCACTTGACCCCGAAGAAACAGAGCAAAGGCAGTGAGAGCTAGGCGGACTGCTCGGAGCTCCAGCAGGTTGATGTGGCATCGGGACTCCCTCGGGGACCAGAGACCGTGCGCTCGGTGTTCCCCCAGATGGGCACCCCAACCCATCAGAGAGGCATCGGTCGATAGAGAGCCCGTCGGCTCGGGGCGGACAAACGAGATGCCCTCGGGCAGATGAACTGGAACGGTCCACCACTGGAGAGCGTTCCACATCCCCTGGGTCACCGTCACTAGCTGGTCCAATGGTTCGTAGCGTTGGGACCACTGGCTGGCCAGCCCCACTGAAGGGGCGCATGTTCCAGTGGGCCCAAGCGGACCAGCTGGTACAGGCCGCCATGAGACCCAGGGGCGCAGGAAGTCCGGGCAGGCAATTGCCCAACCAGAAATGATTGGGCAAAGGAGGAAAGAACCTCGACCCTGTCCGCCGGGAGCCGTGCTCTGGCTCGAAGAGAGTCGAGCTCTGCCCCGATGAAAAGAATCACCTGCTTTGGCTCGAGTTCCGACTTGGCCTCGTTGATGAGGAGGCCGACCTGAGAGCAAACCTGGAGGGCCAGATCTCTGGACCGCTCCACCTCCTGTCTGGAGGGGGCTGCTATCAGCCAATCGTCCAGGTAAGGGTAAACCCGGACCCCTCGGCGCTGCAGGAATGCTGTCACCACTGCCATGCATTTGGTGAAGACCCTGGGAGCTGGAGATAAGCCGAAGGGCATGGCTTGGAACTCGAAAAGGGATCCCTCCGCTCGAAAGCGAAGGAACCTCTGATGTGACGGACAGGGCGTGAAAACACCGTCCTGCAGGTCAGAGAGCAGAACCACACCGTGTTCCAAGGATGGTATTATCTGAGCCAGAGTGACCATCCTGAAGATTCGAGACCTTAGGAACTTGTTTGAGTCGTAGGGTCGAGAATGGGCGCCAGCCCCGTCCGTTCGGAACCAGGAAGTACCTGGACACGAACCCCAGGTTTGAGGAGGTCACACCTCTCTTATCACCTCCTTCTCGAGGAGGAGGCGATGTCGGCTCGGCGAGCTGACAGCAGGCCGGACCCGAGGCCCCACAGTGCGATGGCTCTGAAGGGTGGGGCCTGCTCGAACTCCAGAGGCAGGCCCTTTCCCACCTCCAACACCCACGGTCTGTGGTGATAACGGACCAGGCGGAAAGAAAGTGGTGGAGCCGCACTTTCGAGGGCACCTGGGGTGGGCGACGGGTTGGGGTGACACCCTCAACCTGTCACTGGGCAGGCTTGGAGGAAGGACCGGCCGAGGGACCTCCAGAGCCTTTACCTCCCTGCTTCCTGGAGGAGGAAGCCCGGGCTTGGTTTGGGGCTGTAGCGAGCCTGCTAGCCCTGATGCTGCTGGGCCGGACGTGCCGCTGGCGCAGACGGACGAAAGGGCTTGGGTTGCGGTCCGTGGCCCTTGTCCCTCTGAGCGGATGAGAGAGTCCAAAGTGGCATTGGACTTTTCGATCCTCTGGAGGTGGCCTTCCACTCCAGGGCCGAAGAGGTCGGTCCCCAGGAAGGGGACATCTGCCAATTTGTGCTGGGTATCCGCTGTGAAGGTGGATATCCTCAGCCATGCCCGACAGCGCATAGCCACTGCGGCCACGACTGACCTGGCGCATGAGTCTCCAATGTCCAGAGCAGTCTGAAGTTGCTGCTTGGCCACTGCCTGCCCCGCACCTGCTAACCGTGGTCTGCAGGTCAGCCGGAGATGAGGACTACCTCGTCCAGGAGCCCAACAGGGCATGGGAAATGTGCCATAAGCGGCGAGCTGGCCTGGAGAGGCCAGGGAGGGCATAGCGTGAACTTTGCCCGGCATAGTCAATTTCTTGGACTCCTTGTCGGGAGGTTTGTCACGTCCTAGCGTTTCCGACACGCGAGCGCTGTCGGTAACAACCCCTCGTGAAGGATGTTCCGAGCCGGACGGGAACGGTAGGGACCGCATACTTCCTGGCCATCCTGGCGGGCGCAGGGCAGGAAGCTGCCAGAGCGCCAAGGCTGGGCCCACAATGGCCTCGGCCACCGGAAAGGCCTCCGTAGGGGAATCCCCTTGGTCCAATATCTCCGTGAGGGGATACTTGGCCCGCTTGGACACGGGCTCGAGCTGCATCCCAGTGGACTCCGAAATGAGCCTAAGCAAACCCAGGAAGGACGAAGGGCTGTCGTCCAGCGACTGACCTCAGGGACTCAAGTCCGCGCCTGGAGAAAGGGAGGAATCGTCGGACTCAGAAGAGTCCATGAAACTACCTGGGGCCTGAGCCACCCTCTACCTGCCGAGGCGATCGGGAGGCGAGTGACCGACAGCCTATGGGCAGACCCTGAGCCGACCGAGTTCTTGGTCGGAGCCCAAACAGCGGCTGTGGAGGCGGAGGTTCCACGGAATCGGTGGAGCAGCTGGTTTGGCGAACAACCGGCCTGGGAACAGGCTCCTCGGGTAAGGCGAGGTTGTTTGACGCTCGGTGACAACCACTTAATGGCGGGCAAAGGCGGCGGCGTCGGCATGTTCCGGTCAGAAGGAGCTGTTGCCACATGAGGTCCTCGTGTTCGTCGGCGTAACTTCGTCGAAGCCTCCCCTCATCCGGGAGGAAGGCGAGGATGAGCGTGAGCGCCGCTTACCGAGTGCCGAGACCGCCTATACGGCAGGATCGGCTGGACCAAGAAGAAGTCGAGACCGAGAACCTCAGCCTTTCCGAGGGCGGGAGGGGCCAGGTGGAACCGGCTCCCCTTCGACTCGGAGGGTTCACCAGGGCTCCGGAACCGGAGGCACTGGCAAGCCACGGGATCCTCAACTCCCACGGGGAGAACGGTGAGAGAGGATTCCGGCTTTGCCGTCGACAACCGTCCAGCGGGTGAGAAAGATCTCTACTGCGTCGATGGGAGTCTCTGTCAACTGACCTGACGGGGACACCGTGAGACCAGTGGCTGAAGCTGAACGATCGACCGAAGTCGATGGCAGACAACTCGGGGAGAGGGACCTTTCCCGCTCCCAAGAGCGTCGACGGAGGGACTTACCCTTGTCTTTCTTCTTGGACCGAGAAGAAGGTCCAGCAGACGTTGGTCCCTCTCCTCTAGTGGAGAGGGACAGACAAAGCTCCTTAAAGGAAGCTGTGTAAGAGGAACCCAGGGAGGCGGGATAAATGCGCGGTCGAGGAAAATCTTGACCCCGCGCACGCCTCTTCGAAGGCGATCATCTGCTCTAGCTGATCCGCCGAGACGCCGCTTGTGAGCCGCCGACCGGGCCTCTTTTGACTTCACCGGAGGAAACGTTTACAACTGGGCGCCTGAGAAGCGGGCAGAGCGGTCTTGAGCGTGGGCTGAGAAGGAAGAGCACAGGTCACAAGCCTGCGGGTGGTGCTCAAGGCCTGAACAGTAGGCATGCGTGGAGTGCGGATCCGTCCAAGACATCTTCTGCCCGCAAGGGGCATCTCCAAAACCGAGGAGTTGGTTGTCCGCCATGGCCGTGAGGGATAGAAGACCGAAGTCTATAATGCAAAAAACTTAAATTCGGAAAACCGAAGAATTAGGAACCAGTCTTATACGCAGAGCGTTAAGGAGGGAACCTGAGCTTCCAAGCGGTAAGGAAGATCTGGCGTCATGGGGCGGAGCCGAGAGTTTTACCACCCGGGTGGGTGGGAGGAGCCAGCTTGAAGACCTTCCGGCAAGATTTAAAGCGGCAAGGATACCTGCCAGACAGTGTGGATGAACAACATATCCATGTCCCTAGAACCACATGTTCTGCTCGAGAGATGGTATGATCTGAGACACAGTTACCATCTTGAATGTCTGGGACCTGAGAAATGGTTCAGGTCATGCAGATCCAGAATGGGGCGCCAGCTCCCTGTCCGGTTCGGGACCAGGAAGTACCTGGAAATGAACCCTGGGTTAACAGGGGGGTCTGCGACTCTGGCCACCACCTCCTTGCTGAGGAGTTGGGCGATGTAGTCTCGGAGAGTTGACTGAGTGTGTATGGACACCATTTCATCCAATAGGGTGCGGGCTTGGCTTGGTGGGTACTGCTCAAATTTCACAGACAGTCCCATGCCGACCACTTCTAAAACCCACCTGTCCGTTGTAACAGCAGACCAGTCGGAAAGGAAGTGGCGGAGCCAGTTCGACCACAAGAAGACCCAGAGCTGGTGCTACAGATATGGGGGTGACCACCCCATTCCGTCACTGGGCAGGCTTGAAGGAAGAGGATCTGCTTGGGGACCACCTGAACCCCATCCTCCGGGTTTACATGCCGCCATGGGCCCAGGACTTGGCTGAGGCGCCAAGGTTAAGCCTGCTGATGCTGCCCGACTGAAATGGGACTGCTTGGGCTGAGGCGGAAGGCCAAAAGGGCTTTTTCTTCTGCTTTCAGAGGAGCTGACTTTGATAAGATGGCCAACAAGAGTTAAGCTAGCCCTGGCAAAAGAAACACAGGTGAGGAGGTACAGGCAAAGTGGGCAAGCATTAAGGATACAATACTTGAAGCAACATCCCATTGTGTTAGACAGAAAGGAAGTGCAAAAAAGGAAACCACTTTGGTTCTCAAATACAGTATTGAAAAGGTCAGAGCCAAAAGGCTGGCCTTCCAGAAAATATAAAGGAACACAGCGGGATGAAGATGAGGGGCATACCAAACTGCCCTAAGGAAGCAGAGTAAGGCAGGCAAAGTCCCAAACTGAGGAAACACTAGCACAAACAGTAAAGAAGGTGACAAGACTTTCTATAGATACATTAGTGAAAGGAGAAAGTCCAGAGGGGTATTGCTAAGCTTAATGGAGAAAGGGAGCATGTGAGAGGAGGACCCTGTAAAGGCATCTATCCTAAATAGATACTTTTGCTCAGTATTCACTGAAGAAGGTGGGCAGGGCCCACAGCTCCAGCATCATGGACACAGGGGAGGAGGTGAGCACTACTCCTTCACAAAGAAGGGTCCTACAGAGCTTGCTAAGCTCAGGGTGGATAAGGCAACGGGACCTGATGGCATACATCCCAGGGTACTTAAGGAGCTAAAGGAGGAACTAGCAGAGCCATTAGCAGAATTGTTTAGTGAGTCTCTGAGCACAGGAGGGTCCAGAAGACTGGAGAAAGGGCTCATGTGATCCCGCTCCACAAGAGTGGTAGCAGGGAGGGGAGACTACAGACCCGGTCAGTCTTACCTCAGTAGTGGGCAAGATTATGGAGCACTCCTTAAGGAAAGGATAGTGCAACACCTGGAATCCATAGGGGCACAGGATCCAAGACAGCATGGGTTTACAAAGGAAGGTCCTGTCAAACTAATCTCATAGATTTCTTTGACTGGGTAACCAGAGTGGTGGACCAGGGAGCAGTTGATGTCGCCTACCTTGACTTCAGCAAAGCTTTTGACACTGTTCCATAGAAGATTGATAAATAAGTTAGGTAGGCTCGGGGTGGGTCAGAAGTTGGTCAACTGGGTGGCAAACTGGTTGACTGGCAGAAAACAGAGAGTGGTGGTAAATGGTATACAGTCAGAAGAGATGCAAGTCACAAGTGGGGTACCTCAGGGATCAGTCCTGGGGCCAGTCCTATTCAACATCTTCATTAGTGACCTAGCAGATGGACTAGAGGTAAGGCTTGTCTGTTTGCAGATGACACCAAGATCTGCAACAGAGTAGATGTCCAGATGGGGTGGGCAGAATGAGAAGAGATCTGGATAAACTAGCAGAATGGTCAGAAGAGTGGCAACTGGGATTTAATGCAAAGAAGTGCAAAATCATGCACATGGGAAGAGAAACCCTGAAGCCACTTATAGGCTGGGAGGAGTTGCTAGCAGTCACAAAGGAAGAAAGAGACTTGGGCATCATCATCACTGATGACCTGAAATCATTCAAGCAGACCTCTAAAGCAGTAGGTAAGGCTAGGGGGTGTTAGGGTGTATTAGTAGGGTATCACAAGTCGTAGCGGGAGGTAATAATCCCTCTGTACAAGACATTGGTTAGGCCCCATCTGGAGTACTGCGTGCAGTATTGGAGGCCACACCTTCACAAGGACATTACCAAATTGAGGCAGTCCAGAGAAGGGCAACCAAATGGTGCAGGGACTGCATCAGAAGACATATGAGGACAGATTAGCAGAGCTCAATATGTATACCCTTGAGCAAAGGAGGGAGAGGTGATATGATCGAGACATTTAAACACCTTAAGGGCATAAACAAGGTGAAAGAGTCTAACATGTTTAAATATAAGAAAAATAGCAGGACAAGAGGACACAGCATGAGATTATAGGGAGGCCGATTAAGGGGAATGTGAGGAAATTCTTTTCACAGAAAGGGTGGTAGATGCATGGAATGGCTTACCACAAGAAGTAGTGGCTATGAATACAGTGCAGGGCTTCAAACAGGCATGGGATAGGCATAAGGGAGCAATACAAATGACTATGAATAGATAGGTCACTGACATAGCAAAGGCCGATGGCACATTTATAAGGTAGAAAAGAAATGGGCAGACTGGATGGGCCTTGCGTCCTTATCTGCCGTCAACTTCTATGTTCTATGTTTTGGAACCTAAGTTCCTTCTGAGCAAATCAGAGTCCAAGTGCCATTGGACTTTTCCATGTACTGGAGGGGACCGTCCACACCTGGGCCGAAAAAGTCGGTACCCAGGAAAGGGACGTCCGTTAGCTTGAGCTGGGTGTCCCCCTTGAAGGTGGATACCAGCAATCAAGCCCTGCGGTGCATGGCAACTGCCACCAATCGGGCGCAGGAGTCCCAGAGGTCCAAGGCCGTCTGGGGCTATTGTTTCGCAACTGCCCGACCCTGGTCACTGACCTGCTTGACCATGATCTGGAGGTCTGCAGGGAGGTGAGATAGAACCTCATCAAGTGAGCCCAGGAGGGCATGAGAAGCGTGCGCCATGATGATGGCCAAGCCACTTGACGTAAGGCTCCAAGAGGCGCGACTTTCTGGGGACTAATAGTCCAATTTTTGGACCTCTGTCCGGGATTTGAGTTACCCAAGCGCTTGAACACAGACCCAGTCACCAGTCCCTCAACCAAGGGGTGCTCTGTGAATCCCAAAAGGGACCCAATGGGCACCACATACGGGCTGAAGGCACGTGGTAGGAGGCAGGGCACTGCCACAGCTCCAAGGCTGGACCGACAATGGCATTAGCCAATGGGAAGACCTCTGTCAGTGAATCCCCTCATTTGAGGATATCAGTGATGTGGTATTTGGCCAGTCTCTGAACGGGTTTCTAAGGGCATCTCCATGGATTTGGAGATGAGGCGGAGATACCCATGAAGGAAGAAGGGCCTTCCTCCGTTGAAAGATTACTGACAGATTCCTCGCCCAAAGGGCAGAATGTAGTCGAGATCCTGGGACTCGAAGAATCTGGATAGATCGGCCGACCACCAGAGTCACCTGCACCAGCCTAGGACAGTCAGGTGTGAGGTGGTGGATAGCCTGCGTGGTAGGCCCAGAGCAGGCAGAGACTCCTTAGAAGGCCTCCCCGGAGGCTGTTTCGGTGATGGCTCTACCACAATCGGTGGAGAGGACAGTTTTGACAGACTCTGCGGGCGAATGAATGGTGCAGACCGGCTCCTGAGGAGTAGACGTCAGACTAGAGAGCATCAGCTGGAGCCGACTTCAGGCCGGACATAATTAGCTGCTGCCATATTAAATCCTTGTAGCGTTGGGAGTTTCCATTGAAGCCTCTCCTCATCCGAGGAGGACGAAGAAGAGTGGCAGCGGTGCTGCTTCTTAGAGTGCTTATGCGCCTTCTTCGGCGTGTCAGCTGAAGGAGCCAGTGAGAACCGCGGCTCTTCCTGGTCAGGGATCTGGACCATGAGGGGACTCCCAGTGGGCTGGGTCTCCTCCTTGGTGGCAGGCTGGACTGGGGTCCTGGATAAGGAGTTGTCTGCCTCATTGAGCAATGACGGAGTCGACAGAGTCAAGGATAATCTCAACCGGATCGTCATCCCGCATCTTAGCAGGCTGGCAAAGACAGGGGTACTGTGAAGCCAGTGGCCAAGGCCACAACCTCTACCAAAGTCGAAACAGAAGATTCCTGGGACCAAGATCTCTCACGGTTCTAGAAGTGTCGTTGGCGAGACAACGTTTCCTTAGGCTCCTTGTCCTTTTTACGGGACCGAGAGACGTGCACACCTGAGGGTCCCTCTCCCTTGGTAGGGAGGGACTGGCACAACTCCCAAAAGGAGCTGAAGAAGGTGGAGCCCAGATTGAGCGGGACGAAGAGGGACATGGAAGAGGACAGATCCACGGTCCAAGCTGCCTCTTCCTCGAAGGTTTTCATCTGTTAGAGCTGCTCGGCGGACCCCACAGCTGCAGAGACCGCCCAACAGGCTTCCTTGGATCTGACCGGGCAGATTCAGTTTTTCGGTCTGCCCAGTTACAGTTGTGTGAGATGATCGTCCAAGATGTTTGGATGAAAAGCGTGACACATTTCGCATGCCTGGGTGTCATGACCAAGACTAAGGCAATAAGCATACGAGGCATGCGGGTTGGTGCTAAGACATCTTTTATCCGCACAGGCAGTGGTTCAAACCGGGTGAGGACTTTTCCTCTATCGCGGTCGAGATTGCAGAGCGATTGGAGAACTAACAAGTCGGGGTTGGGTAAATCCACAGATTTAAGCACAATGGCCTACAGTAACGCGTGAGCAATGAGGAAGCTGAATCTTCCAGTGAAAAGGAAGATCTGGCATCAATGGGCGGAGTTGAGGCATATACCACCCAGGTGGGTGGGAGGAGCCAGCTTTTAGACCTTCCAGCAAGAATCTTAAAGGGAAAGGACATGCGAGCAAGTGTGGATAGAACAACATAACCACAATCCTAGAATGGGAGTTAACGGGAGGATTGTCCGGGGGCATCTCCGTGAACTCCAGGACATGCCCTTTATCAAATGAAGAACCCACAGATACGTCGTGATGCTTTGTCATCCCTCTAGATAGAGAGAAAAGTGACCCCCATCACCTCCCCCCACAGATTCTGCTGGTGGAGGGGGGTCAGGCCAAGGAACTGGGGACAGGCAGAGAGACCTTGGAGATTTTGGGGGCTCTGGGGCCTGAACCTCCAGAGGCCTGGGTGGTGGCTTTACACCAAAATGTCCCTCTATTTTGCTGGCCTCAGGACTGTTGTCCAGACAACCTACGAAAGGGCAGACGACTGTTCTGCTTTGGATGGGATCTGTACATGGTGTGTAGTGTACAGATCTGACAGCCATGCCAGACTCCTAGAGATTAGTTATGATCTTCTCGGAGTCCTCACCAAAAAGGACAGATCCCGTGAGTTTTCGCTTGAATGTCTGGAGTAAATCCCAAGAACAGCGGCAAACGCAAATCCCTGAGGCTGCCGCCCTAGCAGCATCTGCCGTGTCACAGGAGGAATGTAAGACAAAGGTGCCAACATCCGAGCCCAATTTTAAAATGTGCATCAGTTCAGCCTTCTGGAGGCCATCCTACTGAGTTTGGACCAATTCCATGGCCTTTTCCCTACAGGGTGTTCTGGTACTGGACCACGTGGGCCAAAATATTTAAAGAGCTGATGGCACATGTGGCGGAGGCATATACTTTTCTGCCAAGCTCGTCCACTTGCTTGGAGTCCTTGTCTGGGACTGGGTACTTGGGTGACGTGGCCCTCGGACTGGTCGTGAGCTGCCCTGATGACCACAGAGTCTGCAACTGGCCACTTCCTGAAATAGGGCTCATCCCTGGGAGCGTTATAAAGACGGTCAGCTTTTCTGAAAACAGTAGGAGTGGAAGACTGGTGTTTCCATGTGGACTTGGTAACGTCCATAAAGATGTCACCAGAGAAGGATCCACCATGGGCTTCGGATCCTTCTGGTGGAGAAAAACAGCCAAATGGCATCTTTCAGGGTTCAAATCTGCAGTATCCCAGCCATGTTCGACAGGACATCCTGCATAACCTCCATAAAGGTCAGGTCATCTGGAGGTAACCTAGGGTGTCCTCTGGAGAGAAACAACCCTGATTCAGATAATGCGGAGGAGGAAGAGCTGCTCGACTCCCTGAGGAAAAGACCTCTAGGTCAAGCGCCAGTGCCTATGGCCATGAGACCGACATCTATTGTCTGTCAAGGATCTTGAGGAGCAGCGGCAGTGCTTCCTGGGCGACCCCTATCCGTATAGTCCAGTTGTGGGGTAGGATCCTTGGGCTGTGGAGAAGGCTTTTGAGGAGGAGCCGGAACCCCCAAAGGAGTAGGCTCCTCAGGAGGGGGTGCCAGTTATGGAAGCAGGTCGCCCTTGACCACATTCCACCATGAAGTGAACAAGGTGGTCAGATCTGGCAGAGGATTGAGCGGAGTAGCAGGGTTGGCCGGCATCAGTTGCAGGACATTAGAAGGTCCTGGCGTCTGTCCCTGCTGAGGTGGCAACAGGCGTTGGGTCCTGTGGAGTCGATTTGACCAGCATCCAGCCCAGCAGGCGTCAAGGTATCTGGTATAGGCCTGGTGGGTGTCGTCCGGTTCGACAGGCGGACCCTTTGGAGTCAGGTGATCAGCAGTGAGGCGGGTCCACTGGTGACTTCTGGCTGGCTGGCGTCAGCCTGGAGGGAACCTAATTAGGGGAGCCAACTCCTGAAAGGGGTAGGGGCACCACTTTGCCTGAGGAGGCAGATCCATGCCCCTGGCGCGGCTGAGTGATGTCGGTCCAGGAGCCTGGGGCGGACACTGTGGCGGGTGGGCCCGAAGGCGGATCCGCCGCCCAAGAAAAGACCCAGCCGAGCCACCTGGCTGCTGGCCCAAAGGCTGGTGAAAGGGCTGGAGCAGCAGGGGCCGAGAGGCGGAAAATGAAGTCCCCGACCCTGACAAACCTCTGCCTGACGTCTGAATGAGGGCGAGAGGTTTCACCATGGGGAGCCCGGTAGGAGAAAGGGCTGCCACAGGAACATATTCCGATTTCCCTCTGGAGGAGGACCCCGAGCTGGTTGATTTGTAATAGGAGACTGGGAACAGGAGGAAGACTTGTCCTTATGCTTCTCCCTGTGTCTGTCTCTCCCATCTGACCATTTCTCCCAGTGGGAGGATGAAGCGGTGGAGGCCCCAAAAACAGGTGGAGTAACTTTTGCCCTGGATTTGTTTATCACTGCAACCTTCTTTTCAAGCAAGAAGCTCTGGCTGAACTTCTGGTAGTGTTCGCAGGCCTCAGTGTTGTGCTTCAGGCCTAGGCAGAAGAGGCAGAGAGTGGCCGTCCTTTGATGGTATCTGCTTGCCACAAGGACACTTGGACCGCCACAGTTCCACAGATGAATTCGGAGATGAAGACATGCAGAAAAAATGAAGAAAAAGGAAAAAATTTCAGTAAAATAAAAGTGCTGGTAATCATGAAAAATGGCAGTCGACTGGAGCAGAAGGTGTCTGTGAAGCTGATGTGCATGGGTCGACGGCGGGAAAAGAACTGAGGTAGGGCTGGGGGATCAACCCTTTTATACCACTGGGCGGGGTGGGCCATCAGGGGGCGGTCCCCCGCTGTATACTGCTGGCCAGAAGTTTTCTGTGCGGTGCTGGCGCCTGCCGGCTTCAGTCCTTATAGTTAACCTGCTGCAAGAGATCCCCCTCGAAATGAGATAGAATAGTTACTTACCATAACAATACATCTTCGAGAACATCTCCTCCACCGAGCCACATCATGGAACTGTAAGCCACTGGTGTCACGACCACCCAAAAATTTTTGCCAATGGGGGCTGCCCACACAGACATACATTATCACAGCTTATATAATGTGGGCGGCCCCATCATGCCTCAGTTCCCTACCAGAAACTAGCTGAGGATCATTGGACCAGCAGGGACTGAAACAACCAGGACCAAAACCAGGCATTCAGGAGTGGATTATGAAGAACCAGCATGTGAGAGCAAGTAGGATAACCACCTATTATCCAAAAGGGGGAAGTAAGAGAAATCTGTGGCTCAATGAAGGCAAGTCTTTTGAAGATCTATTGTTACGGTAACTATTCCATCTTTTTCGAGGATATCTCCCTCTACTGAGCCACATCATGGAACAATTCCCAAGCAGTACCAAGGCTACCAGGGATTAAGGATGGATCCAAGGACCCTGAATAAGGAGGCCTTGAAAGAAAGTTAAGACCAAATCCGGCACATCTACAAGGGATGATGTTCAGACTGTGATGCTTAGTGAATATAAGAACAACACTCCAAGTAGCAGCAGCACAAACGTCAGCAGTGGACACACTGTCAAAACAAGGTCACAGAATTAGCCACTCCACAGGTGGAGTGAGCGCGGGCCAGAGCAGGAAGTTGCTTACCGTGCTTCTGCTAACAGAAAGAAATGCAGCAGGCAAACCATTTGGAAAGGCCCTACTTAGAAATAGAGAAGCCCACCCTTGGGAGAAAGCCGCAAATAGCCGAGAGGATTTTCTATGATCCTTACTGTGATTCAGGTACCAAAGCAGCATACGACGGAAGTCCAGTGTAAGCAGATAATGTTCCTTACGATCCATGGGAGCTGAAAAATAAACTAAGAATAGCCTGATTTAGTCTTCGCTCCGAAATGACCTTCATCAGAAGCGAAGACTGGGCATGAAGTAGCCCTGTCCTTGTTGAAAATAAGGAAAGGAGGCTTTGCTACCGGAGTCAGAGTCTGCAATTCAGAAATGCACCTAGCTGATGTGACAGCCACGAGACAGTGTCTTCCAACAGAAGTGCAGCTCACAAGTAACAGATGGCTCAAGGGAGGGTGCAAGTAAGGGCTTGGATCAAATTAAAGTCCCATATTGGGAATGGATCGTGGACCAGAGGGTGTAGAAGTAGATTACTTCTTAGGAACCTGCAAGAAACCTCAAGCTGGGCCACTGTCTTGCCACTGATGAGGGCATAAAAAGCTTGGCACCATGGCCAAGGGACCTTAATGGAGGAATACCAGTGGTCCAAGTCCACAAGTGACAGGAAGCAGTCCATCAACAAACTGGACATGTAAAGGAGTCAGCCTGATGGGCATCACATCATACTGTAAAACACTTTCATTTTTGTGAGTTGGTGTATTCAGCAGACCGTTTCCAAGAAGCCAGTATAACAGCCGCAACTGCCAGGGGACCCCAAAGTGGAAGTGCTCTACGTCCTCAGGAGTCAGTCTTGAAGGTGCAGGAATTGAAGATCTGGATGCACCAGAGCACCCTGTTCCTGTGACAGAAGCTGCCTGTAGAAGAGAGACAGGGGTTCCACTGCTAACTGCTTAGAAGTAGGAAAAGTACAGTTCGTAAGAAAGTAGTTACATAAGAACTTACCGTAACAGTAGATCTTGGCGGTTCCTTCAGTAGGTCATCACATATAGGGCTAGCGCCGTCTGGAGCGCACGGCAGACTTCCAGCAATACCTGATGGGGGGACCGCCCATCCAACATCACGTGACTGATGTCAGCGTGACCCTATATAAAACAGGTGGTCCCCACGCCAGCCGGAGACCTAGAAGGAATGACAGGAGAAGGAAACAGAGTCTTGAGCCCCAAAAGAAAACTGGGGGAAGGAGGGAGGGAAAAATATGACCTACTGAAGGAACCTCTCTCAAAGATCTACTGTCATGGTAAGCTCTTGCGTAACTGTACTATCTTACTTCGAGAGGGTTCCTTCAGTAGGTCATCACATATAGGACTGAGTCCCAAGCAGTCCCTCCAAAGGGAGACCGAGATAAACATGGGAGGAGGAGAAACTACAATGGAAAAAACTGAATGGAACCAGCCGAGGACAGAAGGCCCTGCAGTACAGCTCGGCCAAAACCTGCCCTCCGCCTAGAAGCAATGTCCAGACTGTAGTGCTCAGTAACAGTATAGACCAAACTCCAGGTTGCTGCTGCGCAAATATCTGCTGCAGAAACATTATGCAGAAAAGCTGCGGATGCAGCCATGCCTCTAGTGGAATGACCTCTAACAGACCCCGGCAGAGGTTTGTCATACTTCTGGTAACAGAAGCGAATGCAGTTGGCTAACCACTTAGATAGGCACTGCTTGGAGATAGCCTTCCCCACGGATTTGGGGGCGAACTAAACAAAGCTGATCATCACTCCAGAAATCTTTGGATCGATGGGTATAGCACCTCAGAATATGGTGCACATCCAATGTGTGCAGGAGCACCTCACCTCTATTCGCTGGAGTCGAATAGTAGACCGGAAGTTCCACTGTCTGGTTCATTGTGAATGCTGACACCACCTTAGGTAAGAAAGTATAGTTACGCAAGAACTTACCGTAACAGTAGATCTTCAAGAGAAGCTCTTGCAGCAGGCTATAACCACTAGGACTAACGCCGCAGGCCTTAGGACCCACTGGAAAAATTCTGAGCTAGCAGTACCCAGCATCACCCCAGTTCCCCCCGCCAAGACCTCCTAACGGGAGAAAGAAGTGAAGCCTGTAGATGATGTGCTAAACACCTCACTCAGGGGAAGGAGGGCTGGAAAGCAGCGCCTGCTACGAGAGCTCCTCTCGAAGATCTGTCACTGTAAGTTCTTACATAACTGTACTAACTTACTTCGAGTGGGAGCTCTTGCAGCAGGCTATAACCATTAGGACTGAATCCCAAGCAGTCCCGCGCCAAGGAGGTGCCTAATCCCGGGAGGAGGAAGGATGGAATAATGCTGGTAACACAGCAACTCAGGAAAGTAGTCCCTGAAGGACTGCCAAGCCAAACCGGCACGGCATCTGGATGCAATGTCCAAGCTACAGTGCTTCACAAATGTGTGCACAGAATTCCAGGTGGCCGCACAGATGTCTCTCTCACAGAGACATGCTTCAGAGCGACAAGGAAGCAGAGATTCCCTGGTGAGTGGGACCCCAACCTGGAAGGGGTTTGTTGTGCTTCTCACAGCAAAACACAATACAGTGGACGAGCCACTTAGAAATAGTCTGCTTAGACACCGGGTTGCCCAAGTGTTGTGTGAAGGCCACAAACAGTTGCTCCGATTTACGGAGTGCAGCTGTGCGCTTGAGGTAGTACCTCAGTGCCCTGTGAACGTCCAGCATGTGAAGGAGAGACTCTCCCCTATTAGAAGAAGAAAAATAAACTGGAAGGTCAACCGACTGGTTAAGGGTCAACTCCGAGACCACTTTAGGAAGGAACTTAGGATCTGTTCTAAGGGAAACCCTTTCCCTGTGAAAAACCAAATTAGGCTCTTTACACGTCAGAGCCTGGAGCTTGGAAACTCTTGAGCTGAGGTAACAGCAACTAAAAACAAACCTTGCAGGAAAAGTAACGCAGCTCAAAATCAGCCGCTGGTTCAAAAGGGGGGGGGGGGCTTCTCCAACACAAAACAGGAGGTCCCAGGGAAGGATAGAATCCCTAATGGGAGGTCTCATATGCAGAATACCCCGTAAAAAGGGGCGGGTCACGTCCATTTGTGCCAAGGTTCTATCCCTTAAGAGGACAGGATATGCAGAAATGGTCCACATATGCACCTTTATCGAAGAGTAGCTCAGGTCTTGTTGGTATAAGGAGAGGAGATACTGCAATGCTGAGTTCACCGGACAGGTAAGGGGGTTAAGACGGTGAGACGACGCCCATAAGCACAAACGCTTCCACTTCATAGCATAAGTGGAGCGAGTAGAGGGCTTCCTGGCCAAGACTAGGATGTCCGCCACCTCCTGGGAGACCCCATACCTGGATTTTACTACATCTGCAGGAGCCAAGCATGAAGGTGCAAAGACCTGAGATCTGGATGGACCAGCATGCCCCAATCCTGGGACAGCAACTGCAAGCAAACTGGCAGTGGGACTGGATGTTCCGAGGACAACCCCTGAAGTAGTGGGAACCAAATCTGCCGACGCCACAATGGGGCGATCAGAATCATCCCAGCCCCCTCAGCCTGCATCTTCAACAGTACTCTCTGAATGAGAGGGAAGACAAAGAAACCTTGGTGCCCAACAAAGGGACAACGCGTCTGGCCAGAAAGCACCAGGTGCAAGCTCTCCCGAGCAGAAAATTGGCAGTTGGCGTTGCGTAGGGACACAAAAGGTCCAGCTCTGGGCGACCCACGTGTCGAAGAGCTGTTTCACTATTGATTGTAGTAACTCCCACTCATGCGCCTCGGACTGAAACCTGCTTAGGCTGTCTGCCAAGTTGTTTAGGATGCCTGGAACGTGCACTGCGGACAGAGAGATGACACGCTCCAGCGCCCAGTACCAGACTCTCATTGCCTCCCTGCATAGGGGGTAGGAGTGCGTTCCCCCTTGCTTGTTGATGTAAAAGACCTCCATGTTGTCCATCTGAACTAGGAGAGAGCCTGGGACATGGTCCTTTTAGAAGGCATGCAGCGCACTGAGGACCACTCGCATCTCCAGGACATTGATGTGGAGGTTGTGCTCCACTGGGGTCCAGACCCCTTGTGTTAGGCAGGCCCCTAGGTCCCCCCCAATCCCACATCTGACGCATCCATCGTTAGGGTCCGATTTTGGGGGCTCCTGACGAAAAGGGACCCCTTTCTCTAGAATGAGAGGGTCCAGCCACCAAAGTATGGTCCTCTTGACCAGCTCTGCGTCTTTGACCATGTGATCTAAGTCATCTGAGCATTGGTCCCACTGCACCCTGAGCATCCACTGTGGGACTCATGTGGAGGCGGGCCTAAGAAGTGACAGGAATGGCCGCCACTATGTGCCCCAGACATCTGAGGAAGGTCCTGGCCTAGACCTGAGGGGTTACTAGGACCGATCTGGCTATCTCCCACAGGCGATTGCCACTCTCTGGAGGTAGAAAAGCCATGCCCTGGATTGAGTCCAGGACTGCCCCTATGAAGACGAGTCTTTGGCTGGGCTCCGGGGAAGACTTTGGAAGATTCAGGGTGATCCCCACCTCTTGGAACAAAGTATAGGTGTCTCAGACAGCTTGAAGGAGGCGCGTCCTTGATGGGGCTGCAAGCAACCAATCGTCGAGGTAAAGGAAGACATAATGCCCCTTGGTGCCTTAGAACCACAGCTTCCACCGCCAAGCATTTGGTGAAGACTCGAGGAGCGGAGGAGAGGCCGCACAGAAGAACCCGAAACTGATAATGCTCCCCCTGGAAGTGGAACCTCAGGTACTTCCTGTGGGGGTGGGGGGACCCTGATGTGCATGTACGCATCTTGCATGTCTAGGGAGCAGAACCAGTCTCCCTGGTGCAGCAGAGGAATAAGACCTGGAAGGGTCACCATCCGGAACCTTCGGTACTCTATATAGTTGTTTAGAGAGCTAAGGTCCAGGATGGGTCGAAGATCTTGCGTTTAATTTGGAACTAGGAAAACATGGGAGTAATATCCCTTTCCCCACTGCTGCAGAGAAACTGGTTCTATTGCCCTTTTTTGCAAGAGGGCCTGAATCTCTCCTTCTACGAGAGGTATGTGAGGAAGAGGATATCTTGAGGACCTTGGTGGAGTATCTGGGGGAATTTCCATGAACTCCAGCGTACGTCCCCTCCTTATGTCTAGGACCCACTGGTCCACTGTAATAGAGCTCCAACCATTCAGGTGAAGGGAGAAGCTACCCCCTACTGCCTCCCCTGGTACCTCCTCCTGGGGGAGGCAGGAGGGAGTCATTGGGCGAACCCGGGAGTGGGCAGAGAGGCTTGGGAGGACTTCAGGCCTTGAAAAGGAGCGCCTCCAGGTTGCCGGCTTTCCTTTTGAAGACACCCCTCTGGCCCTGTTGGTTTCCATGGACTTGAGTACCTGAGGGTCCAAAATGGCAGTCTCGCTCGTTTCTGGTCCCCTCTCTACATTTGCCGGACAGACCAGACAGATTTGCCAGACTCCAGGAGACAAGAGATAAGAGACCCAGTCTCCTGCCCAAAAAGGACTTAACCCTGGAATGGGAGGTCCCAGATTCTAGACTGCAAATCCCTGTGAAAACCTGAGACTCTCAACCAGGCATGGCGCTGAAGGCAGACATCTGCTGCTGCTGCTCTGGCCGCCGTATCTGCAGTGTCGTATGAGGCGTGGACAACAAGCGTGCCCACATCCGAGCCCGATTTTAAGATGTCCAGAAGCTCCGTCTTTTGTGCGGAGTCTGGCAAGGCATTAGCTAACTCCTGCCCTCTCTCCCATAACGCATTCTGGTACTGGAACATGTGTGTGAGAAAGTTCAGGGACCTAATGGAGCAGGTGGAGGCAGAGTAGACCTTCTTGCCCACCTGGTCCAAGTAGCGGGATTCTGGGTCAGGAGGCTGGGAGCTTAGGCTGCTTGGACTTTTTCGTGAGCAGCCGTAATGACTGATTAGTCCGCCTTAGGGGGTTCCGCCATGAAAGGCTCATCCCTCGGGGCTCTATACAGCCTGACTTTCGGAACAGCCGGGACTGAGGCTGGATGCTTCCAAGTTATCCTGGTGAGATCTTGGAAGGTGTCCACCAAAGGAGGCACCACTAGAGACTTGGGTTCCTTTTGCCTCAGGAAACAGGCCAATCTACGGCCTTCTGGATCCAGCTCTTCCATCTCCATACATTGGAGGCCTGGATGTGCCTCATGACAGCCATGAAGGTCAGATCGCCAAGAGAGTGGGTTGGCCTTCTTCCCTGGGAAACCACTGAGAGGACGAGGAAGTAGAAGGAGTACACAACCTGCTACTGGGCCCAGGAACGGCCTGAGCTGCGCTCTTGACTTCCCTGCTCGAGCGCCGGTAGCTACCGGACCAACAGTCCGAGGACCGGTGCTGGAGCAATGACTGATGTCGGCCTGAGGACAGATGTCGGGAGTGGGAGAGAGCCTGCCTAGGAGGCCGGGAATGGCTCCTGGGCCAAGGCGGGACAGATGACGGCTGCCTGATCAGGAATGGCGCAGACTGTTCTCAGACCAGGACCGAACCTTCGAGGGCGGGCGAAGCAGTGGCCGCTCGGGGGTCTTCTGCGGAAAAGGAGCAGGAAGGCCCTCTGCTCCTGCAGTTCCTCCTTGTTAAATACCACGGCTGCAGAACCGGGAAAGGGAGGCGGGAAAGCCAGAGGATCTGGTAGGGTTTGGGAGGGCGAACCCCCCGCAGAGCCCTGCTAAGTGGAAGATCTAGGAGTCGCTGAGGCCGCACCTGCCGCAATGGGCACCATCCACTAAAGAAGCCTCTATCGGCATTGGTACTGGGTCAGACGTTGGTTTCACAGGAGGCGGAGCCGGGGTAACTACTACCTGGAGGCTTGCCTGCGTCGGGCAAGACCAAGACCTTCTTAGGCAAGGCCGCAGCTTGCGCTGAAGAGGTCTGCGGGGTAACCCGTAGCGGAGCCACCTTTGGTTTGGCTGGTTTCTCCCCCTGATGTTCCCGGCTTGGCCGGCATTGGTTTCTTGACGGGAGGGCCCAGCACTTTAAAGCCTTCTGGGCGCTTGTGATGGTTCCCCGAGCCAGAGGACGAAGAAGCCTTCTTGGGGGAGGAATGGGAGCAGGACAGAGACCGGGAGTGGTGATAGGACCAGCTACGGTCCTTGTCGCAAGAGCATTTGCTCTTGTCCCTGTGCTTGCGTCCCCCCCTTCCCGAGGTGTGCAGTATATCTATCTGTTGCTCCATGAGATGGGCTTTTAGGGCCATCAGGCATCTGATCCTTGTCCTGCTCGTGAAGCCCTTACAGATCTTGTAGGTCATGCTGTCGTGGTCTGGGCCCAGGCAAAAAAATGCACTTGGTGTGGCCGTCTTTTGATGGCATCTGGCAGCCACAGTCGCACTTATTCCTCTTTGGGCAGGAGGAAGAGACAGACGACTGAGACATGTGCCGGACTGAAGTCGGAAGAGGGAAACGATAAAGAAAACCGATGAAGAAGGAACAGTTTCTTCTTGAATATCTTCTTTAAATTCTTTTGCTGAGTAGCCAAGAACTTCCCCAACGTGAGTGGGTCGCGGCGGGAAAAGAACTGGAGTGGAGCAGACGTCAGGGGGCAGTCCCTGCTGGGTACTGCTAGCTGAGAATTTTTCTGGTGGGTCCTAAGGCCTGTGGAGTTCGTCTTAACGGTTATAGCCTGCTGCAAGAGCTCCCACTCAGTAAGATCTTGGGATTTGTTCTGAGGACCGCCTGGTCCCTATGAAAAAATCAAATAAAGCTCCTTGCGAGAGCTTTGAAGCTCGAAATTCTTGAGCAGAGTAACCACAACCAAAAATAGCGCTTTCCAAGAAAGATAACGCAAATCACAGCTCATCGCTGGCTCAAAAGGAGGGACAGTGAGCTTCTTCAATACAAAATTTAAATCCCAAGGTGGTGTAGGGCTGCGGATGGGGGTTTCAGATGGAGAACCCTTTTGATAAAGGTTTTTGAGACCTCCAACTGAGGCACGGGTTTGTCATCCACTAGCTCGTGGTACACGGATATGGTCGATAAGTGGACCTTTAAGGAGGAACAGGAAAGACCCAAATCTGAAAGATGAAGGAGGTATTCCATGATCTGTGGGGTAGAACAAGAAAGAGTTCCAACCTTTGGAAGCCGCCCAAATGGAATAACGTTTCCACTTCATGGCATAAGTGGACCGGGTAGAAGGCTTTCTAGCCTCCACCAAGACTTGGGCAACTCTGTTGGAAACTCCAAAGCGAAATCGCTATGTCTGCAGGAGCCACGCATGCAAAGCGCAGGGTCCTGAGCCCCAGATGCACGAGCCGGCCTTAATTCTGGGCACAAGAGGTCATGTGTCAATGGAAGTGGAACTGGGTGTTTCATCAGCTGCTGCAGAAGCAGGAACCAAATCTGTCTCAGCCAGAGAGGGACGATGAGAATCATAGTGCCTTCTCTGCCTGAAGCTAGGAGAACCCTCTGGAGAATGGGAAATGAAGGGAAGGCGTAGAAAAATTCCTGTCGAGAGAGAGCGCGCATCGTGCCAGAAAGCACCATGCACTGGAACGAGTGAGCAGAAACTGTGAAGTTTTGCATTGAATGGGGAGGCAAAAAGGTTGAGTTCTGGACGCCCCCATCTTAGAAAGAGAGAATCTGCCACTTCCTGATTTAGTTCCCATTCGTGGCTGAGGGTCTGCGATCTGCCGAGACTGTCCGTCAGGATGTTTTGCACTCCTGGAATATGCATGACTGTCAGAGACAGACCGTGCTGAACTGCCCAGTTCCACACTCTCATCTCCTCCCTGCAAAGGGGTATGAGCGAGTTCCTCCTTGTTTGTTGATGTACCAGACGACGGACATATTGTCCGTCTGGATGAACAGTGATCCCCGAGGAATAAGAGTCTGGAACACTTGCAGTGCGTACAAGACCGCTCTCATCTCCAAGATACTGATGTGTAAGGACATCTCCAAGCTGGACCAAAGTCCCTGGACTTGGTGTTCCCCAAATAAGCCCACCAGCCCAGGCTGGAGGCATCTATTGTCAAAGGTGCCTGGGGGACTTGACTCCTCAAGCGAAGACCTACTGACAGATTGAAGGGATCCCCCCACCAGCTCAAGTCTTTCTGAAGAGCAGATGACAAGGACCGGATGGTCCAGATCCCACTGGACCCGCAAGGACCACTGAGTGATTCTCATGTGGAATCTCGCGAGGGGAACTGTAGAGATGGAGGTCGCCATCAGTCCTAGCAACCCGAGGACCTCCCGAGCCGGGAGGGTCCTGGAGGAGGCTACCAAAGTGGCCTGCTTAATCAGAGTCTCTATCCTGTCTGGAGGAAGGAAGGATCTGCCCTGGACAGTGTCCAAAACCACCCTAATAAACTGCAACCTCTGGGAGGAGTAAGGGACTTGGGGATACTGACTGTAATCCCAGTCTGGAGAATAAGTCCAGAGTAGTGGATAGGGCCTCCAGAGAGACTCCCTGACTGGGCTGAAATCAATAATCGTCCAGGCAGGGAGACTGCTATGCCCTGGCGGACGAAGGGCAGCTGCCACCACTGCTAGGCACTTGGTAAACACCCGGGTGCAGAGGAAAGGCCAAAGGAGAGCCCAAAATTGGAAATGCTCCCTTGGAAACAGAACCGCAAGAATCGTGTGTGGCTGGGGAAGATCAGGATGTGCAGGTAAGCGTCCTGTATATCCAGAGCACAAAGCCAATGATTCTCCAGAAGGAGAGGAGGAGACTCTAGAGTGTTAACACCCAGAATTTTTGTACTCTACAAACAGACTGAGACTGCTTAGGTCGACCATGGGTAGCAGGTCGCCTGTCTTTTGGAACCAGGAAGAAATGGGAGTAGAACCCTTCCCCTTTGGCGAAGATGAATGATCTCCATGGCTTCTTTGAGCAACAGAGCCTGGATTTCCTCCCTTACGAGATGAGCCTGGTCTCGGAGTAGGCCGACTTTCAAGTGGAAATTCGAAGAGCTCCAGAAACTCTAGTGTGTGTCCTTCGGACTCTAACTGCAGGACCCTCGCATCGGAGGTGATGCTTTGCCACTCCTGCTCATGGCAAGTAAATCCCATCTCCCACCGGTTCCTCGCACTGAGGTTGGGGTGGGGTGGGGTGAGGGAGTCAGGAAGTGGCAGGACGAGATCCCCCTGAACGTCTCTGGTTCTTGGAGGCAGGAGGGGTAAAGGTTCCTGTGGTCTTGCGCCGGGCCTGGGCTTGCTTCCTATACCTGCAAGTCCTCTTCCAAAAAGGCTGCTGCTGTTGGGTGCCCGACTGGTATATGGAATGCACGGATCTCAAGGCTTGGCCTCGGTCCTGGAGGTCTGTGATGATGTCCTTGGTGTCACCATCAAAAAGCACCGAGCCCATGAAGGAGGCATCTTGTATCACTGTCTGTACATTGTTAGCGAGGCCAGAGATGCAAAGTCATGCCTACCGTTGAAGGAAGACGGCAGTCGCCGTGGCACGGGCCACGGAATAGACAGACTTGTAGGTGGCCCGTAACGCATGCCTGCAAGAGATCTTGGACAGGCAGATGTCCTTGGCGAGCTCCTCCCTGAGGTCCAAAGGGTCCATGGATTGGACTCCGGCCTAGAGTCTGGCCAAGCAAGCTTTTTGGTGAGACACCATATGGGCCACACAATTGAGGGACCGTAACGCACATGTGGCCGATGAGAAGACTGTTTTACCATACTGGTCCATCTGCCTCGACTACTTATCTGGAGGAGAAGTGCTCATGTGCTGTGGTGCGGTCATGAGCAGCTGAGTTGAACACGAGGTCAGCCTTCGGATGCGCACTGAGGAAGGGGCATCCTTTGGCACCCAGTATGTCCTGTCAGCCCTCCTGGGGACAGCCGGGATTGAGTGAGGCATTTGCCAGACCGTAGTGGTGAGGTCTTGATGAGGTCCAATCCACAGAGGAACAGGAATCGGGGACAGAGACTCCAGGTCAAGGTGTTCTGAGTCTCTGCGCAAGGATCCTGCTCCTCAGACTCCCAATCAGATGTTGTTGTATGGACCTCAATAGGTCTGAAAAGGAAGGATCCTCGGGCAGGGGGATTGGGAGAATCCTTGCCCTTAGGGACCTGGGACTCGTGGTCTGAGGGCTCCTCCGACATATCACCCCCCTTCAGTCCAGATAGTCCTCATGACGTGAATGGTGAACTGGGACGGGCTCACCGGGGAAGAGGACCTGGGAGAGCGGGAGTCTGCTCTCCAGGTCTGTCACAAACTCCGCACACGCCTCCTGCCTCCAAGACTGTACAAGAGTCTTAAAATCATTTGGGACACCGGTGAAGGTGGAGGCGGGATAACAGGACGAAGAGGGTAGTGGTACCCCTGGTAACCCGAATATCCAAAACCCGGGTATGGGGTGTAGCCCGGGAAATAGTGTCCCACACCACTCCAGTCTGGAGGGGGACCTGCTGGGGAATGGTTCAAAGGATACCCGGAGGTATGTGGGACAGTGTGGGGTCTTGAGTAGACCCAACATCAGAGAAGTCTGGTGGGGGAACCCACGTAGGGCCTGCCACTGAATATATGGGTGGCAGGTCCGACGTAGAAGGTGCTGGTGTCGGGGCCGCTGTCGTTGGGACCCGGTATGCCGGAGGAGCTGGTGGCAGAGGCAGACGTGAGGGCCCCAGCATGGAGACAGTCGTTGGGAGGGTCCGGCGTTGGAACAGGTCTCGCTGGATCCGAAGGAGTTAGGGTGTCCAGCGTCGGAACATTTGCTGGAACAGGGACAATCCTCCCTGAAGGGACAGGAGGTGCCTCTGGTGAAGGGCCAGATGGCTGAAGAGGGACCGACATCCCAGAGAGTGAGTGGAGATTAGACCCTGAGGTTAGCTTTACAGAGGGGGCCCGCACTATCCTCGCCCAGGGTAGAAGACGCAGAAAGGCAGTCTCCCCTGGGCTCATCCGGACATCGGGTGGGCTGCCGTTGGGCCCAGATGGGAGGGGCAGGAGCCCCCTGCCGACAATGGCTCGACCAGGTCCTCATTGTGTGGAACTGAAAAATAAAATAAAATAATTCCAGGCGTTCACATAACATCACCATGATTCTATTCAGATACCACATTTTAGAGCTGGAAAGAACCAGGAAGACACAGAGCACAGCGCCCTGCTGAGCCAAAATGAACTAATTAGACCTTCACAAAGTGAGAGCCTTTTATAATGCTAGAGTACCATGTGATATGATTTCTCCTCTAATTATTTACTTTCCTAAAATTCCAAATATTTCATATATATTGCTTTATTCCCAAACCACATATTTTATGGTGTTATTCCTTGGATTCAGAATGCTCATAACACTTATTTTAGGTGGCTATGTTACAATTTCAGAAATAACATTTTCCTGTCAATCAGAGCTAGTCTCCTCCCCTCCAAGTCTGCCTACAAAAATGGGAGAGGTAAGGCCGGCCAGCTCTATAGAACAGGAGTGCATTACTACAGAGCAGCCCAGGATCAGCATCATGTTTTAATGCTGCATATACAGGTATTTTCTCTCTCTAAGTGATGACCTACTGAAGGAACCCTCTTGGAGAAAGATCTTAGCGTAACAGTAGATCTGCGAAAGGAGCTCTTGCAGCAGACAACACTGGTATGACTGAAGCCACTAGGTGCCATGACCACACAGAAAAATTCTAGCTAGCAGTCTATCACCGGGAACTGCCCCTCCAGCAAGCTGCTGTCTGCCTATCCTATGAAGGGGGCAGTCCTCCACACCAACCTCAATTCTCCTGCGGAGACTCCAAACAGATGGTGAAATGGAAAATCGAGGTGGGTCCTCAGAGCCAAGGAAAAGGCAGAAGAGGTGCAAAAGAAGAAGAAACAATCAGGGAGAAAAGAGGAAGGGAAAGCAGCACCTGCTGCAAGAGTTCCTTTCAAAGATCTACTGTTACGGTAAGTTCTTACATAAAGTACAGTTATGTAAGAACTTACCGTAACAGTAGATCTTCGAGAACAGCTCTTGCAGCAGGTTACACCATTAGGACTGAAGCCAGCAGGCGCCAGGACCCCACGGAAATTTTCTAGCTAGCAGTCTTCAGCAAGGACCGCCTCCGACGTCTGGCGTAGTACATAAGGTCCCCCCATAATCCTCAGTTCTCCCGCCGGAGACTCCCGGCCGCTGGATGAAATCAGAAGAGGAGACAGAGGATCCGCCACCAGATGGCAAAGACTAGGGAATAGGAATGTCCCATCCCATAAGATGGGTGCTTGACCAGATCTACCTCAAAGGGGATGGGTGGGCGGAAGGTACCTGCTGCAAGAGCTGTTCTCGAAGATCTACTCTTACGGTAAGTTCTTACGTAACTGTACTATCTTACTAGATACAGCTCTTGCAGCAGGTTACATCATTAGGACTGATTTCAAGCAGTAGTGGCAATCATACACCACTGGGAGGAGGAAGGTAGAGACCTCGATGTAACTCGAGCCTGGGACAGAGAAGTCCCTGAAGGGCAGCTGAGACCGAACCCCGCTCTTCGCCTCGATGCAATGTCCAGACTGTAATGCCTGACGAAGGTATGCACAGAGCTCCAAGTAGCTCCACAGCGCAAATAGCTGAAGTGGAGATGTTCTTTAATGCTGCAAAGGAAGTAGCCACCCCTCTTGTGGAATGACCCTTGACCGCGCCGGTAAGGGTTTATTGTGCTGTCATAACAAAAGTGATGCACTGGATGAGCCACCTAGAGAGTGACTGTTTGGAGACAGGAGCTCCTATCATTCTGTGGCGAAGGAGGCGAAAAGTTGGTCTGACTTCCTGAGCTGTTTGGTTCTGGTCAGGTAGTATCTGAGGCACTGATGCACATCAAGGATGTGCAGAAGGGCTTCTCCTCGATTAGAGTACCTTGGGAAATACACTGGAAGATAGATATCCTGATTAAGGGTGAGAGCTGAAACCATCTTAGGCAAAAAAGTACAGTTACGTTAAGAATTTACCATAACAGTAGATCTTCGAGAACAGCTCTTGCAGCAGGTTACACCATTAGGACTGAAGCCATCAGGCATCAGGACCCCATGGAAATTTTCTAGCTAGCAGTCTTCAGCGGGGACCGCCTCCGACGTCGGTCCCGGCCCCGACGTCAGGCGTAGTACATAAGGAGGCGGTCCCGCCACAATCCCCAGTTCTCCCGCCGGAGACTCCCGCCTGCTGGCTGACATCAGAAGGGGAGACCGAGGATCCGCCATCAGATGGCCAAGACCAGAAAGAAATGGTTTCATCCTGAATGATGGAATTTAGGCTATAACTTATCTCCTCCAAAAAGGGGGAATGGTGGGCGGGAAGGTACCTGCTGCAAGAGCTGTTCTTGAAGATCTACTGTTACAGTAAGTTCTTACGTAACTGTACTATCTTACTTCGAGATACAGCTCTTGCAGCAGGTTACACCATTAGGACTGATTCCCAAGCAATGGCGACAATTATACGCCATCGGGAGGAGGAAAGACTGAGATTATGGCCCTGTCTGAGCCTAGGACAGAAGTCCCTGGAGGACGGCTAGGCTGAAACCTGCCCTTCGCCTTGAAGTGATATCCAGGCTGTAATGGCTAATAAAGGTATGCACCAAGCTCCAGGTAGCTGCAGCGCAAATAGCTGAAGTGGAAATATTCTTCAGCGCTGCAAAAGAGGTGGCCACTCCTCTGGTAGAACGACCCTTGACCACGCCTGGCAAGGGTTTGTTCCGCTTGTCTATTAGAAAGAGATGCACTGAATGAGCCAACGTGAAAGGGACTGTTTAGAAACAGGGTCTCCCTTCATCCTCTCAGCAAAGGAGACAAACAGCTGATCCGCCTTCCGGTACTGTTTGGTTCTGGTCAGATAATATCCGAGACACCTGTGAACATCTAGGGTGTGAAGCAGTGCTTCTCCTTGATTGGAGTACTTGGGAAAGTATACTGGTAAATCGATATCCTGATTAAGGTGTAGGGCTAAACCACCTTAGGCAGAAACTTAGGATTTGTCCTCAGGGATACTCTGTCCTGTTGAAAAATTAAATAGGGTTCTTTGCATGAGTGCATGTAATTCAGAGATTCTTCTCACCGAAGTAACTGCAACTAAAAACAACGTTTTCCACAACAGAAAACGTAGCTCGCAGTCCGTGGCTGGTTCAAAAGGTGGCATCGTAAGCTGCTCCAGGACAAAAGGCAAGTCCCAAGGAGGAACAGGATCCTTGACAGGTGGCCTAAGGTGGAGAACCCCCCTTAAAAAGGCACAAGTAGTGTCCAATTGAGCCACCATACGATGGCCTATGGGGGCATGATAAGCTGAGATTGCACAAAGGTGCACTTTGATCGAGGAGTAAGCTAGCCCAGATTGGAAAAGGGAAAGCAGGTACTCCAGAACCAGCTTCTCAGGACAGTCTAAAGGCGAGAAACTGCGCGTTTTAGCCCACAAGCAAAACCTGCGCCGCTTCATGGCGTATGCTGAGCGTGTTGCGGGTTTTCTAGCGGCAGAAAGTACGTCTGCCACCTCTTGTGAGACCCCGTGCCGCATCATGGCTATGTCTCTAGGAGCCAGGCATGTAGGTTCAATGACTGTAAGTTCGGATGGACTAGTGAACCCTCCTCCTGAGACAACAGATGGGAGCTGATTGGCAAAGGAAGCTGAGATTCCTGAGATAGCTGATGCAGTAGCGGGAACCAGATTTCCTGGGCCAGAAAGGTGCTACCAAGATAAGTGTTGCGTGCTCCTCGAAGAACTCTCTGGATCAGCGGGAAAGGAGGAAGGCATAGAGTAATCTGCCCGTCAAGGAGAGGGACGATGCGTCTCGCCAGAAAACACCAGGCCCTGGATCTAGCGAGCAAAACTGGGCAGTTTTGCGTTGAATGGGGACGTGAATAGCTCCAATTCTGGAGTGCCCCATCTGTGGAACAGATCCCCTGCCACCTCCTGTAGAAGTTCCCGCTCGTGGACTCTGGCCTGGGAACGACTCAGGCTGTCTGTGACAGTATTGTCCACCCTGGGGACGTGAACTGCAATAAGGTTTGCGCTGTGTCGAATTACCCATTCCCACACTCATGGCCTCCCTGCAAAGGGGGTAGGAGTGTGTGCCTCCTTGTTTGTTGAGGTAATACATCACCGCAGTACTGTCTGTTTGCAACAGGAGAGTACTCTGTGGACTCTCCGACTGGAAGGCTTGCAGGGCATAAAGAACCGCCCTCATCTCCAATATGTTGATGTGGAGATGAGATTCCTGGGTTGTCTATGTTCCCTGAGACCTCACCCCGTTTAAGTGCGCTCCCCACCCCAGCCCTGAGGTGTCTGTGGAGAGAGTTACCGTCGGGGACGGCGCTGTGAAGGGAACCCCCATGGAGAGGGTTCCCGGATCTAGCCACCATTGCCAGTCCCAAACCACAGCCTTCGTGATTCTGACTGGTTGCTGCAGATGGTCTTGCCTTTGGTCCCACTGCACCCTTAACATCCACTGGGTTACCCGCATGTGGAGTCTTGCCATCGGGACTGTTGGAATGGCCGCAGCCATGTGTCCGAGCAGGCGAAGGACCAGTCTGGCCAGGACAGTCTTCTTCACTGATAGATCCCTTATGAGGGACCGAATGCGTTCCGCTCTGTCCTCGGGAAGAAAGGCTTTTCCCTTGATGGTGTCCACAACTGCCCCTATAAACTGCAGTTTCTGGGACGTCACCAGGAGAGACTTCTCGTAGTTGATGAGGATGCCCAGAGACTGAAAAAGGATCTGGGTACGCTGAATGGCCATCAGTAATGCCTCCTTGGAAGGGGCCACGAGAAGCCAATCGTCCAGGTACGGGAACACGTAGTGGCCCTGTCTCTTCAGAGACGCTGCCATGACTGCCATGCACTTGGTAAATACCCGAGGTGCTGATGACAGCCCGAAGGGAAGCACCCGGAACTGATAGTGGCGGCCGAGAAACTCGAAGCGCAGGAACCTCCTGTCGCGCTTGAGCAATAGGGATGTGCAGGTAAGCATCCTGCATGTCCAGGGACGCCAAGAAAGCGTCCTTCTTCAGCATGGGGATTAGACCCGGAAGGGTCACCATGCGGAAGTGCTTGCAGACGACCGACAGATTGAGGTCGCTGAGGTCCAAAACAGGACAGAGGTCCCCTGTTTTCTTTGGAACCAGGAAGAAGTGCAAATAGTATCCTGCTCCTCTTTGGTTCCCTGGAAAATGCTCCAAAGCTTCCTTCTCTAGTAGCGTGAGCACTTCCTGCTGTATAAGCAGGGCATGCTGACCCGAGTAGCAGGAAAGCAGTGGAGGCCTTGTGGGCGGGTTGTCTACAAATTCTATATAATGGCCTTTTTCGACCAACTGTAGCACCCACCTGTCGGTGGTGATCGACTGCCACCCTGGCAGGTGGTCCGCGATACGATCCCCGACCTTCATTTCCCGTTGATCCTGAGGAGGGGGCCGGGAAGGAGTCATGCTGGGGCAGCATTGGGTCCTGCAGGTTGGGCCGACTTTGTGACTCGTTGGCCTCTGCCTGAGGATGTCTTAGCCTGGGCTTTTCAGATGAAGGAGCCCTTTTGTTGCTGGCGGACGTGGTTGTTGCCTTTGGGTCGGCTGTGAAAGCGACTGGTTCCTACGAAAGGAACTAAGTCGAGACCTGTACATAGCATGGACAGATCTAACCGCCTTCCCGGCTTCCTGCAATTTGGTGATCACCCTCTCCAAGGCTTCACCAAACAGAACTTCGCCATTGTAAGGGGCGTCCATGATGTTCTTCTGGATGTCCGGGGTAAATCCAGAGACACGAGTGTCTCCGGAGACACACGCCTGAGGCTGCAGCTCTGGCCGAAGAGTCCGCAGAGTCGTATACGGCTCTAAGCTCCTGGGTCCCCACGTCCGAACCCGTACAGAGTTGCAACAGCTCCTCCTTTTGGCCACTGTCTGGCAATTTTTCAACTAGGTCTTGTCTCTGTTCCCACAATGCGTTCTGGAACTGAACCATGCGGGTGAGGTAATTTAACGACCTAATGGCGCAAGTCGCGGCCGTGTACGTGTGCCTGCCCAGGACGTCCAACTGTTTGGACTCCGGGTCCGGTGGCTGTGTGCTCAAGTGCTGCGGTTTCTGAGACTGGTCATGAGAGGCTGTAATGACCAGGGAGTCGGCCAGAGGATGGTTTGCCAGGTACTGGTCCTCCCTTGGGACCTTGTACAGGTGGTCAGCCTTCTTCGGCACTGCTGGAGTCGAATGTGGACGCTTCCACGCAGCCTTGCTGATGTCCACGAAGGTGTCCACCAAGGGTGGCACTACCACAGGCTTGGGGTCTTTTTGCCGAAGGTAGCGGGCAAGGCGTAGTCTCTTGGGGTCAAGCTCTTCAGCGTCCCACCCCATGTTCTCCTGAATATGCCCCATTATCTCGGCGAACGAAGGGTCATCCGGAGGGGACCTGGGAAGGTCGCATGGGTCCGGAGAAGGGACGCTGAGTGCAGAAGGGGATCTGGAGCACGCAGAGGTGTCAGATCTGGAGTCCTCCTCGGATGGGGAATACCGACGCCGTCTGGGTCTTTTGGGGCTGGGTGACCCTGAAGCGGATCTTGAAGGAGGCCTTCTCCTCTCCGAAGATCTGCCCCTAGGAGGGGACGCTGGCTCCTTGGGGGTCGACGCCCATCCTGCTGACCCCCTGGGTGGTGGAGGGGGCGCAGGCGTTGGAGGGGCAGCAGGCGCAGGAGGAGGTTGTGTGGTGACCACATCCTTCTTGATGGTGTCCCACCAGAAGGTGAAGAGCTCCTTCACCTCTGTCAAATTTAAGCCCGATGGGCCAGGTGCCGGTGGCCTGGCGTCGGGACCGGGTGTCGGGTCCACGGGGGTCTCCCGTGCCGGGGAGGGCTCCCGTGGGAGCTCGACGGGTCCGGGGTCGCCCGCCTGGTCTTCGGGCTGGGTAGAGTCCTCCTCTTCCTCCGACGCCTTCCGACTGACGTCGGTAGGCAGTGGTGTGGTCCTTTCTGCGGTAGCCGACGCCGGTCCCCCAGCCGACATCCTCGAGGGCGAACGCCTGACCGGCGCCGGGTGACGTACGGTAGCCGGTTCCCGGGAGTGCCTATGTAGCTTGGCTGACGTCGGGTCCGACGGCCACTTCAGGGAGGTCAACTCCTTAGTCTTGCGCTGGGGTGGCGGCGGTTGGGAGACAGACCTGACGAGGCCTTAGACAGAGTGGACGAAGATACAGGCCTGGAGGTCTTGACAGGCTGCAGAGAGGAGGAACCACTAGCCGACCTGACGAGAGCCGGGGGAGGCTGAGAGCAAGCCCTCGAGGGAGAGCAGTCAGACCTGGAGCCGGAGCTGCGGGAGTCCGAGGCCCTGGAAGGGGATCTGGGTCTCTCCTTCTCGCGGTGCTTATGGGACTTCCCTGACAACTCCCCCTTGGAGGAAGGGTCTCGATCCATAGCTTTAAGTTTTTCCTCGAGGAGGAAAGCTTGAAGGGCCTTCTGGCGGCGGATCCTTGTACGGCTGTTGAAGCCCTGGCAGAAGGAGCAGGCCTGGGTGTCGTGGTCTGGGCCCAGGCAGCGAACACAGGCCGAGTGAGGATCCTTGAAGGGGATCTGTTTGCCGCAGGCACACTTCGACGAATGGCCCTCCAGAGAAGTTGGAGAGCACATCAGACGAAATTCAGTGAAAACAGAACGGTTGAAGTTTCCTAGTCGTCGCGCGCTAAAAGATGATGGAGAGGCTGATGCTGCGATGTCGACGGCAGGAAAAGAACTGGGGATTGTGGTGGGACTGCCTCCTTATGTACTACACCCGACGCCTGGGCGGGACCGGCGTCGGAGGCGGTCCCCGCTGAAGACTGCTAGCTAGAAAATTTCCGTAGGGGTCCTGAGCCTGCTGAGCTTCAGTCCTAAAGGTGTAACCTGCTGCAAGAGCTGTATCTCAAAGTAAGATCTTTGGGTTTGTCCTTAGGGATACCCTGTCGTGGTGGAAAACCAAATAAGGCTCTTTGCACATAAGAGCATGCAATTCAGAGATCCTTCTAGCAGAAGTAACAGCAACTAAAAATAACGTTTTCCAAGAGAGAAAACGTAGCTCGCCATCCGTGGCTGGTTCAAAGGGAGGCAGCGTAAGCTGCTCCAGGACAAAAGGTAAGTCCCAAGGAGGGATTGGATCTTTGATGGGAGGCCTAAGGTGGAGGACACCCCTTAAGAAGGCACGAATAGTGTCCAGCTGGGCCACCGTCCGATGGCCTACGAGGGCATGGTAAGCAGAAATTGCACAAAGGTGCACTTTAATCGAGGAGTAAGCCAGTCCGGAGTGGAAGAGGGAAAGCAGGTAGTCCAGAACCAGCTTTTCTGGACAGTCGAACAGTGGGAAGCCGCGCGCTTGAGCCCACAACCAGAATCTACGTCATTTCATGGCGTAAGTTGCATGGGTAGCCGGTTTTCTGGCAGCAGAGAGTACGTCTGCCACTTCCTGCGAGACCCCGTATCGCATCATGGCTATGTCTCTAGGAGCCAAGCGTGCAGGTTCAATGAGCGTAAGTCTGGATGGACCAATGAACCTGCCTCCTGAGACAATAGATGGGAGCTGATTGGCAAAGGAACTGGAGGTTCCCGGGATAGCTGGTGCAAAAGAGGGAACCAAATCTGTCTGGACCAGAAGGGTGCGATCAGAATGAGTGTCGCTTGCTCCCTCCGAAGTTTTAACAGAACTCTCTAGATCAACGGGAAAGAAGGAAAGGCATAGAGAAATTCGCCCGCCCAGGAGAGGGACAACACGCCTTGCAAGAAAACACCAGGCCCTGGATCTAGCGAGCAAAAATTGGACAGTTTGTGTTGGATGAGGAAGCGAGAAGGTCCAACTCTGGAGTGCCCCATCTGTGAAACAGATTCTCTGCCACCTCCTGCAGAAGTTCCCAGTGAGTCTGGCCTGAGAGAGGCTCAGACTGTCTGCGAGGTGTTGTCCACTCCCGGGACATGTACTGCACTAGGTTTGCGCCAGTTGCAATACCCACTCCCACACCTCATGGCCTCCCCCGCAGCGGGTAGGAGTGAGTGCCTCCTTGTTTGTTGAGGTAATACATCACCGCGGTATTGTCTGTTTGTAACAGAAGTGTACTCTGTGGAATCTCCGACTGGAAGGCTTCCAGAGCGTAAAGGACTGCCCTCATTTCCAAAATGTTGATGTGGAGATGAGATTCCTGGGCTGTCCACAGGCCCCGAGACCGAACACCGTCCAGGTGTGCTCCCCACCTGAGCCCTGAGGAGTCTGTGGAGAGGGTCACAGTCGGAGACGGGGCTGTGAAGGGAACCCCCGCAGAGAGGTTCCCTGGATTTAGCTACCATTGCCAATCCTGAATTACGACATTCGTGATTCGGATTGGATGCTGTAGATGGTCTTGCCTTTGGTCCCACTGCACCCGTAGCATCCACTGGGTTACCCGCATGTGGAGATGTGCCAGCGGGACTGTCGCAATGGCCGCAGCCATGTGTCCGAGCAGGCGAAGGACCAGTCTGGCTGGGACGGTCTTCTTCACCGACAAGTCCCTGTTGAGGGATCTGATGTGTTCTGCTCTGTCAGAGGAAAGAAAAACTTTCCCTCTGACAGTGTCCAGAACTGCTCCTATAAACTGCAGTTAATAGGACGGCACCAGGAGTGACTTCTCGTAGTTGATGAGAATACCCAGTGACTGAAAAAGGGACTGGGTGCAGTGAATAGCAGTCATCAGTGCCCCCCTGGAGGGCGCCATGAGAAGCCAGTCGTCCAGGTATGGGAACACGTAGTGGCCTTGTCTCCTCAGAGACGCCACTATGACCGTCATGCACTTCGTGAATACACGAGGTGCCGATGACAGTCCGGAGGCAAGTACTCGGAACTGATGATGGCGACTCTGAAAAGTACAGTTACCTAAGAACTTACTGTAACAGTAGATCTTCAAGAGAGGCTCTTGCAGTAGGTAATTACGTATAGGACTGACGCCGGCAGACAGCAGGACCCCACGGAAAAATTTCTAGCTAGCAGTCCCTGGCGAGGGACCGCCCCTACGTCAGGTGACTGGCGTCAGGAGACGTCGGTATAAAGGGACGGTCCCGGACGCCCGCCTTCCAGTTCTTTCCCGCCACCGGACGAGAGAAGAGTGGATATTTCTCTAAATGGAAAAGGAGCTTAAGAAGCCTAGGGGGATGGAGGGCAGGAAGGTATTACCTACTGCAAGAGTCTCTCTCGAAGATCTACTGTTACAGTAAGTTCTTATGTAACTCTACTATCTTACTTCGAGAGGGCTCTTGCAGTAGGTAATTACATATAGGACTGAATCCCAAGCAGTCTGGAACAAAGAAAAGGCACCGGGAGGAGGAAAACTACTCCAAGAAGTAGCTCTAGCCGTGCAAGTCTCAAGACAGGAGGCCTTGCAAAACAGCTAGCCTGAAGCCTGCTCTACGCCGAGAGGCAATATCCAAACTGTAATGTTTCGTAAAGGTATGGACGGAAGTCCAGGTGGCGGCAGCGCATATGTCTGCCGCAGACACATTCTTGAAACAAGCTGCAGAGGCTACTCCTCTTGTGGAGTGGCCTCTGACTTGACCCGGGAGGGTCTTGTGGTATTTGTCATAACAGAAAGTGATGCAATGAGCCAACCACTTAGACAGGCATTGCTTGGAAACCGCACTGCCTTCCCTTTTGGGAGCAAAAGAGACAAACAACTGATCAGTCTTTCTGAGATCCTTCATCCTGTTGGTGTAGTATCTCAGAATCCGTGAACATCCAGAGTATGGAGAAATATTCCCTTGATTAGAGTACTGCGTAAAAAGGCGGGTAGCTCTGGGACTGATTTAAGGTAGACTCTGCTACTTGGGTAGAAACTTAGGATTCGTGCTAAGAGCAACTCGTTCCTTGTGAAAAATCAAGTAGGGGATTTTACATAACAGGGCCTGGAGCTTGGAGATTCTTCTAGCCGAAGTAATGGCCACCAAGAAGAGCATCTTCCATGAAAGAAACTTCAAACCTGCAGAAGCTGCAGGTTCGAAGGGAGGAAGGGTAAGTTTCTCGAGAACCAAATTCAAGTCCCAAGGGGGGGCAGGAGTACGGATGTGGGGCCTCAGATGGAGAACCACTCCGAGAAAGGTCTTGGAGACCTCCAGTTGAGCAAAAGCCTTGTTTGCGAAGAGAACATGATAGGCCGAGATGGCCGCCATGTGTACCTTCAAAGAATAATGGCCGAGACCCAGATTGAACAGATGACGTAGATACTCCAGCAGAAGCCCCGCTGAACAGTAGAAAGGTTCCACGTTCTTGGAAGAGGCCCAAACAGTGAATCTTTTCCACTTCATGGCATAAGTGGATCTGGTAGAGGGTTTTCTGGCCTCCACTAAAATCTCCGCCACTTTGGGAGACGCTCCAAAACGGGATTGGGCTAGGTCTGCTGGAGCCATGCATGCAGTTGAAGGATTTGAGGCCTGGATGGACAGGGTCCCCTGATCCTGGGTCAACAAACCTCGAGATAGAGGAAGAGAAGAGAAGGATCCTCTGAATATTGTTGTAGAAAGAGAACCAGATTTGCCTGGGCCAGAAAGGAGCGATCAGAATCATTCTCGCTCCTTCTGAAGCTAGTAGTTCTGCAAGACTCGTGGGATAAGAAGGAGTGGGAAGGCATAGATGAATCTGTCCTTCCAGTCTAGAGACAGAGCGTCGCACCAGAAAGCGCTCGGCGCAAGGCGAGCAGAAGGTGGGAAGTTTTGCGTTTTGGGGGATGTGAACAGGTCGACCTGTGGTGTTCCCCAAAGTTGGAAGATATTGTCTAGGACCCCTTGGTCCAGTTCCCACTCATGAGTCAGAGCAGAAGAGCGACTTAACTTGTCTGGCAGGGTGTTGTCGACTCCTGGAATGTGAATCGCCGTAAGATGAAAGTCGTGTTGTGTTGCCCCATCCCAAACCCTCATTGCCTCCCTGCATAGAGGGTAGGACAGAGTTCCTCCCGCTTGTTGATGTACCACACTATGCACATGTTGACCGTCTGGACGGCAAGGATGTATTGGTAAAGGGCTTGGAGAGTGTACAATACTGCCCAAAGCTCGAGCACAATGATGTGGAGAGCTTATTCTAGCCTGGACCAGGAGCCCTGGGTCCGATGAGGGCCTAGATGGGATTCCCAACCACGCCTGAGGCGCCTGTGGTTAGAGTCTGGGAGGAGGATGAAAGAAAGGAACCCCGAAACAGGTTCCTCTCGAACCATCCACCACTGTAAGTCTCATCATCGGTGATGAGATCAGAACTGATGATCTAGGTCGTCCGCTAGTTGATCCACTGAGGGCGTAGAGGTCCACTGAGATCCTCTCATGTGGAGTCGAGCGCGGACCGCCGATAGCAGCCGCCATGAGCCCGAGAGTAAGAAGGACCTCGGCCAAGACCATCCTTCAGTCGGATAACAGACTTATCTGGATCTGAAGGGAGGCCGCCTGTCCGGAGGCAGGAGGCCTTGCCCATGGTCGTAGACGGATCGCCCAATAAACTGCAACCTCTGGGAAGGGTCCAGATGAGACCTGGAATGGTTTGATGGTAATACCCAGGCAGGCAAAAACCTGCTGGTTAAGGAGGAGGAATCATGAGGAGTTCCTCCTGGGACGGAGCCGCCAGGAGCCAGTGAGTCCAGGTAAGGGAAAACCTGTACTCCCTTAGTACACAGGTGGGCCGCCACCACTGCCAGACATTTGGTAAAATACTGGGGCCGAGGATAGACCAGCAGGGCGCCTTGAACTGGTAGTGGTCCTCTGTAACGCAAACAAAGGTATTTGCTGACGAGATGGCGAATGGGAATGTGCAGATAAGCATCCTGCATAGCCAGGGCACAAAGCCATTGACCTAGCCGGATGAGGGCGAGAAGGCTCTGCAAAGAGAGCATCCTGAACCTTTTGTACTCTACACTAAAGATTCGAGGAACCGAGGATCTAAAATGCGTCTGAGATCTCCAGTCTTCTTTGGGACCAGGAAAAATGGGAATAGTAACCCGTCCCTGAAGATGAAGGGGACGGGCTCTATCACTTGCTTCAGCAGAAGAGCAGAGATTTCCTCCTGGACCAAAGGGAAGATGTTCCGATGAATATAACTGACTTCAGGAGGGGTGGCGGGGTGGTTTATGAAGAAACTCTATGGAGTGTCCTTCTGCTATGAGCTGGAACACCCAAGAATCGTAGATTATCCTCTCCCATCCCGGAAGGTGGAGGAAAACCTCCCTCCCTACCCGTTCCTCCCAGGGAGTCGAGGAGGGCAGTGGGAGAAGGAGTCGAGATGGTGTGGGGCAGCACACCAGCTGAAGCACCCGCTGCTTTTAGGCGGGGTGAGGGTGGAGCTTAGCAGTCGCGGGGGCCCAGCGTTTTTGTGGCCCGCCTTCCTGGGGTTTAGCACTTTGGCAGATTCCGTCTCTGCAAAAGGAGACGGTGCTGCTGTTATGGGGACGGCACATGGAACAACTGACTTCAGAGCCATCCCTTCTCTTGCAAATCAGTAATGATGTCCTTGACATCACCCAAGCACTGACCCCGGAAGCGCTTCCTGGATATACAGATTACACCTCGGGACCAGACCTGACACACAGAGCAAAGCATGGCCGTGAGCTCTCGCAGCTGAGCTCCGCCCAGCAGTGTCCACTAAGTCAGTATATCGCGCCGTAGCAGCTGGCGAGCAGAGCAGAGCAGACAAGATCAGCGCCAACTCCTGTTTGACTTGGGAGTCAGGCAAGGAGTCCAGCAACTTCCGCATGAGTAGAGATGGCCTTCTGGTAGTCCCTCATGTGGCCGACACAGTTCAGGCCCTAATCCAGTGTGGAGGAAGCGTAAACCTTTCTCCCGTACTGGTCCAGAAAGTGAGATTCATATCAGAAGGTGACTAAATAAGATGTTTTGGGTTACTTACGACCGGCCGTGAGCGGCGCTTAATCACTGACCGAGTTGGCACGATGGTGAGAACCGGGAAATCAACACCTCTGGAGCCTGATATAGCCTGTTAGACTTCCTAGAGGAAGTGGAGCCACGCCATGGCGTTTCCATATCGTAGTAACAAGGTCGGCGTGAGGCTCTATCGAGGGTGGCACTAATATGAAAGACTGTCATGGGCAGATCAGATGCTAACAAGTTTCAGGCAGCGGTCTGGTTTAAAAGCGCCGATGATGAACCTCCTGGATTTTTCAAGCCAACTCCGTAAGCTTGAAGGATCCTCCGGAGAACTTTGGAGTTGTCCTTGGTGGGGCTTCAACGGAGGCGAGGCTTGTAGTCTCTCTCAGACAACTGTCGGGAAGAAGTCGAGGAGTCAGAGAGTGAAGAGGAGGATGAAGAAGAGTAAGACTCCCTTTCCCAACCCGGGGGAGGAACGGGCCCCGTGGGGAGTCCCCGGGGACGCGTGTCCTGCCCCTCTCTGGATCCAGACAGAAGAACCCTGGAGTCCGGAGGAGGTGAGGGAGTGTGCCGCCTGGGGCATATGGGAACCTGGGACGGCACTGTCGCTGGAAGGCAGCTCTCGTCCTCTTTGGTGAGCTGAGCCTTGGCCTCAGCCCACCAGGAGGCCTGATCTCCTGCAGGTCCACGGCCGGCATAAGGCCGGGAAGGAAGGAAAGCGAGGGATAAGAATCTGAGTTATACCATATGGGCGTATCAAAACCGGCTCTGCAGGTAATCAGTGTCCGAATGAGAAGGCGTCGGAGTACTGCGGCATCGGGAAGCCGGCGTCCGGGTGCATGTGGCGCCCGGTCTGGCGTTCCTAGGTACACGGTCGAATAAGGCGGAGGAATACCGGAAGCTTGGGGGCTGCCTGAGCAAAGCAGCCCGGCCGGGAACCTCAAGGCGGGTCTGTAGTGGAGATCCAGAGGGGTGGAGGGCCCAATGGGGAACAGAAGATCTCCCTGACTCAGTGGAGCCGACATCAGGAGCAGCAGCCCGGAGGCCCTGGCGCTGGAGAGGTACTGGCGTCGGAGGGACAGCGTCAGGTCAGTGCCTCCAGATGGAAGAAGGACTGACGGAGGCAAAAATACCCAGCCCTTGCCCAGAAGCGGAGGAAAAAGTCCCGGAGTTCCAGGTTGAGGGGAGACTCTGGTTCCCCAGATGGCAGCGAGAGAGCTGTGGTGAACCAGGAGCAGCCAGACGTTGGGTGATCCGTCGTCGGCTCATGTGACGGACGTCAGAGCGAGGCCGGCGTGAGGCGTAGGCGAAGCTCTCGGCGGGCGCCCGGAGAAGCAGGCGATCCGACTGAGAGCCATCACGGAGACAGGTCGAGAGGAGGTGCGGCCTGGTCGATGGTGAAGAAGCAGCGTCACCCCAGAGGTTGGGCGTCTTGCAGCCCCTCTCAGGTGGGCGATCAGAGGCCCGGCAGCCCGGCTGCGGAGTAAAGCCCATGATGGTAGGCAGCGAGCCTGCTGACCTCAACCAGAAGCGGAAGGCCTCAACAGTCCGAGGCGCCCGCAAAGGCCAGAGCACGAGCCAGACGGGCGGCCGACGCCACCTCAGAAACCTCAAGGCGACCGTCGAGGCCGATCCCAGAGAGGATGTTACCTGTGTGCCAGTGACTCCCGAGGAGGCAGCGTGTAGGAGACGTTGTCCCGGTGCCTCTCCTTATCCTTCTTTCAATGGCCTTGGCGGAGAAGTGGGCAGCCTGCCTCAGTTTTTAAGCTCCTTCTCCATAGAGCTCATTTTCTTCTTTAAAATATGGGCTTCCAGGGATTGCTGCGGCCTTTTAGGGTAGCAGCGTTAAAGCAGAGGCAATGCTGGCACACTCCGACCGGATGATGTCGGGGCCCAGGCAGAACAGGCACAGAGGAGTAGCCCGTCCTTGTCTCGCTAGTTAGGCGCCGCATGAATAGCACTTATTCTTCTGCTCGGGAGGGTGTGGGACGACGCCACACTGGCGTTAGTCGAAAAAAAAAAGTTTTCGGTAAAAAGCGACGAAGGAAGGCCGACGAAGCACAAACTTTTCCTGCGGAGACGCTGCACCAGCTAACGGCAGGAAAGAACTGGAAGGCAGGCGCCCTGGACTGCCCCTTTATACCGACATCTCCTGACGCCGGTCACCTGACGTGGGGGCGGTCCCTCGCCAGGGACTGCTAGCTAGAAATTTTTCCGTGGGGTCCTGCCGGCGTCAGTCCTGTATGTAATTACCTACTAAAAGAGCCCTCTTGAAGTAAGATCTCGAAGTGCAGGAACCTCCGGTGCGCTTGAGCAATCGGAATATGCAGGTAGGCGTCCCACATGTCCAAGACTCCAGGAAGGTGTCCTGCTTCAGCATGGGAATTAGGCTCGGAAGGGTCACCATGCGGAAGCGCTTTAACGACGAAGGTTGAGGTCGCTGAGGTCCAGTATTGGACGGAGGTCCCCTGTTTTCTTTGGAACCAGGAAGAAGTGAGAATAGTACCCTAGTCCCCTCTGGTTCTCTGGGAGCGTGCTCTAAGGCTTCCTTTTCCAGAGCGCCAGCACTTACTGGTGTATGAGCAGGGCATGCTGACCGAATATCGGAGGCAGGGGAGTCTTGTAGGTGGACTGCCTACAAATTCTATATAATGGCCTTCTTTGACCAGCTGCAGAACCAACTGTCAGTGGTGATTGCCACCCTGGCAAGTGGCGTGCGATGTGACCTCCCAACTTTCTTTTCCGTTGATCCTGAAAGAGTGAGGGGGCAGGAAGAATCATGCTGTGGCAGCGTTTGATCCGGCAGGTTGGGCCGACTTTGCAAATCGTTGGCCTCTGCCTGGGGATGACTTCGCCTGGGCCTTGCGGGTGAAAGTGCCCCTCTGCTGTTGGCCGGAACGTTGCTGTTGCCTTTGTAGCCGGCCACGGAAATGGCTCTGGTTCCTACGGAAGGAACTAGGCCGAGACCTGTAAATAGCTTGTACACATCGGACTGCCTTCCGTGCATCCTGAAGTTTGGTGATTACTATCTCGGAGGCTTCACCAATAGGACCTCCACCATTATAAGGGCGTCTAAGATGTTCTTCTGGGCGTCTGGGGTAAAGCGGAGACACGGAGCCAAGTGAGTCTCCGGAGACACACACCTAAGGCTGCCGCTCTGGGTGAAGAGTTAGCAGGAATGGTATGCGGCTCTGAGCAGTTGGGTCCCACATCCGAACCCGTGCGGAGGAGGTTCAGAGCTCCCTCCTTGTGGTACGCCATCAGGCATCTTCTCGACCAGGTCCTGTCCCTGCTCCCACAGTGCGTTCTGGAATTGAACCATGTGGTGAGGTATTCAGTGACCTGATGGCACAAGTCACGGCACAGACATTGCCTCACCAGGACATCCAATTGCTTGGATTCCTGGTCTGGTGACTGTGCTCAAATGCCTAAGTCTCTGAGACCGGTCATGCGAAGCAGTGTAACCAGTGAGTCAGCCAGAGGATGGTTCGCCAGATATTGGTCCTCCTAGGGCCTTGTACAGGCGGTAAGCCTTCCCCGGCAATGCAGGAGTAGAGTGCGGACGTTTCCAGGCGGCCTTGGTGACGTCCGCAAAGGTATCCACCAAGGGCGGCACTACCACAGGCTTCGGGTCTTTCTGCCGAAGGTAGCGAGCAAGGAGTTGTCTCTTGGGGTCGAGCTCTTCAGCATCCCACCCCATGTTCTCCTGGATGTGCCTCATGATCTCTGAAAGAGGGATCATCCGGAGGAGACCTGGGTAGGTCGTGTGGGTCCGGAGAGGGAATGCTGATCGGAGAAGGTGATCTGGAGCACTCTGAAGTGTCAGATCTGGAATCCTCCCCAGACGGAGTGTACCGGCGTCGTCTGCATCTCTTGGGGCTGGGTGACCCTGAGAGGGATCTAGAGGGAGGTCTTCTCCTTTCCGAAGATCTGCCCCGAAGAGGTGGTGACTGCTCCTTTGGGTTTGGCGATCGTCCTACGGGCCCTTTAGGTGGAGGAGGGGGAGTAGGCAGTGAAGGAGTAGGTAGAGGTGGAGTCGGAGAAGGATGTGTGGTGACCACATCTTTTTTATAGTGTCCCACCGTAAGGTAAAACTTTTTTTATCTCTGCCAAATTCATACCTGGCCCGTGGGCCTGGCGCTGGTGGCCCTGCCGCTGGGGTGGTGTCGGGTCCCGAGGTGTCTCATTCTGGGGAAGGTTCCCGTGGGAGCCCGGCGACTCCAGTGTCACCCGCCTGGTCCTCAGGCTGTGTGGCGTCCTCCTCAGACGAGTCCTTCTGACCAGTGTCCGCCGGCGACGGTGGTGTGCGGTCCTCCTCTTGGGAGTAGCCGACGTCCTCGGAGGTGAACGCCTGGCCCACGACGGGTGTTTAGGTGTCGCCGGCTCCTTGGAGCGTTGGTGGTGTTTGGCCGACGTCCGTTTGAGGGAACGGATCCGATCCACGCGGAGGCTGGGAAACTGACCTGGCGTCGGTGTCCCGCCGTCGGGAAGAAAATTTATGGTGCTCCACAGACTTCGGCGAGGCTTTAGATGGGAGTGGAAGAGGCCGACGGCCTGGAAGTCTTCACGGGCTGTAGAGAAGAGGAGCCGCTGGAAGATCCGACCTGAACCAGGGAGGTTGCGACCCGAGCCCTGGATGTAAGTGGTCAATTTCGAGCCGGAGCTTGAGAGTCGAGTCCCTCGCCAAGGAGACCTAGATCTTTCCTTTTCCCGGTGCTTGTGGGTTTTACCCGACGACTCCCCCAAGGAGGAAGGTTCCTTATCCATAATTCAGTTTCTCCTCCAAGAGAAGCGCTTGAAGAACCTTCTGGCAGCGGATCCTGGTGCGACTGTTGAAGCCCTGGCAGAAGAAGCAGGCCTTGGTATCGTGTTCGGGCCTAGGCAGGCGCATGCAGGCGAATGTGGATCCTTGAAGGGATCCATTTGCATGAGCACACTTCATATAGTGACCCTCTACAGAAGAAGTTGGAGAGGACATCAGCTGATCCAAAGTCAAAGGCAGGCGAAAATTGCTGTAGTTCTAATGGTTGTCATACGCTAGAAAAGGAGACCAAGAGGCCAATACTGGCGATGTCGTGACAGGAAAAGAACTGGGGATTATGGGGGACTACTCACTTATGTACTCGTCCGACATCGGAGGCGGTCCTGTAAAGACTGCTAGCAATTCCGTAGGGGTCCTGGCACCTGCTGGCTTCAGTCCTAATGGTGTAACCTGCGAGAGCTGTATCTACGAGGTAAGATCTATTTTCTTACTTGGGGGGCTCTGCAGCAGAGTGACTGCTAACGGGACTGAGTCCCAGGCAGTACCAGGAACTGACCGAAAGGCAGCCAGGAGGAGGCAGTAGTTGTCAGCAGAGGGCTCATGAAAAGCGGTCCTAAGGACTGAGACCAAAACTGGCTCTGCACCTAGAAGCAATGTCCAGACTGGTGCCGAATGGAAGTACGGACTGAACAAGTGGCAGGTGCACAGATGTCTGCAGCAGACACATTATTGAAACAAGCAGTAGAGATGGCCATACCTCTGGTGAAGTGGCCTTTCCACTTCAAGGCAAGGGCTTGTTGTACTTACGGTAACAGTAAACAATGCAATCAATACTACCATTTAAACAAAGCACTGTTTGAAACATGCACCCTTCTCTCTTGAGGGGTAAACAAAACACACAACTGGTCAGTTTTCCTAACAGTCTAGGCATGGTTTGTATAATACTGGCCTTGCCAGATCAATGTCAAAATATGGAGTAAGGCCTCCCCTGGGTAGAATACTCAGGAAATGAACTGGTAGGTGGATGGATTTATTTAACGTAAACTCAGATACCACCTTAGGCAAAATGAAGGACTAGTGTGAAAAGACAAGCTGTCTTTGTGAAAAACAAATAAGTCCCTTTACACATCAGAGCCTGAAGCTTGGAAATCCTCCAAGCAGAAGTAACGGCAATCAAAGACTGATAGAAAATGCGCTCAACTTATGGACAGCTCTAAAGGAGGCAGAGTAAGCTTTTCAAGCATGAAAAGGAGGTCCCAAGAAAGGACAAGGTCCTGGATGGGAGGCCTCAAATACAGGATACCCCACAAGAATGTGCAGGATACCTCCTGCTGGGCAACAGATTTGCCCTCAGTAGGCACAAGGTATGCAGAGATGGCGGAAAGGTGCACCTTAAGAGAGGAGCACCCCAGGCAAGAGTTCGAAAGAGAGCGCAGGTAACTCCAAAATCAAATTCACCTGACAGGTGAAGAGCCGCTTTACCCCATCCCCCAGAAAAGGAAAGCCGTTTCTAGGACACTCAGTCCTTCTCACCCCCGGCCGGCCCTCTGACTCCTGAATCTGTCTTCGAACCCGGGATGTCGCCACCGCATTCAGACACCTTGCCGCTGCGATGGTGGGCTGGCACAGTACTCTGAAATCTCGTTCACTGGGCATTTGAAGGGGTCCTGGTGCTTGGCCACAGCCCAGCGGGCAAAGTGCTTCCTCTTTATGGAATAAGTGGCTCTGGTGGAAGGCTTCCTGGCTGCAACCAGAACATCCACTACCCTGGGGATACCCCAAATCTTCCAACAGCTACGCCTCAGGAGCTAAGCATGAAAGTATAGGGACTTTGAGAGCCAGATGAACCAGAGTCCCCAGCTCCTGGGACAGCAAACCTGTGCACAAGGACAAAGGGACTGGTTGTTCCACAGCCCGTTGTTGCAGCAAGGGAAGCAAATCTGCTGAGGCCAGAAGGGGCTATCAGAATCGTGGTAGCCCTTCCATCTGGAGCTTGATCAGCAACCTCTGAAGGAGCAGGGAGGAAGGCATAAAGAAACCTCCCTTTCTAAGAGAGGACAATGCATTTCACCAGAAACTTTGCAGGCCCTGGATCTAGCGAGCAAGCAGCAGTTATCGTTGTGTGGGGATGCAAGGGTCCAACTCTTGGCTCCCACACCTGGCTAACAGGTCTTCACGACTGAGGTCAGGAGTTGCACTTGTGGGTTTGGGACCTTGACCGGTTTAAGCTGTCTGCCAGGACATTTTGTTCCCCGAACATGGATGGCCAATAGTTCGAGGCAGTGTTCCAGAGTCCACAGTAGACACTCATGACTTCTCAACACAGGGGTAAGGAACGGTCCCTCCCAGTTTGCTGATATAATATACTACACACATTGTCAGTCTGGATCAACAGTGGGCCTCTTGCCAGGTGGGTCTGGAAGGCTTGCATGGTGCATAACACCTCCTGCATTTCCGGAACATTTACGTGGAGGCTCCACCTGGGACAAAGTCTAAATCAGCCCCCCCAGCCCAGACCCGAAGCATCTGTAGTCAGAATCTGCTGCGGGGGAAGGAATCAAGAAGGGGACCCCTTTGAGCAGCTTGCTGGGGTCCATCCACCACTGAAGAACCCATTTGACTGAAGAAGAGACTAGGACTAACTGCTCCCACTGGACCTTCACAGTTCACTGTGGGATCCGCATGTACAACCTGGCTAGGGGTACCATCACTACGGATGCAGCCATGAAGCAGAAGCCTCAGGTACTTCTCTTCTAGCTGTCACGTATAAACAGGTTACTCACCTGTAACAGTAGTTCGAGGAGTGGTATATGTTGTTCATCCACACTTTGGCATCTCCCCTTCCACTTTAAATCTGCCGGAAGTCTTTAAGCTGGCTCCTCCCACCCAGGTGGTATATACCTTGGCTCCACCCCATGACGTCAGATCATAGCCTGCTGGAAGACAGGTGTTGTGTCCCCGCAGCTGGGGAGGACAGGTGGGTCCGTGTGGATGAACAACAGGTACCACTCCTAGAACTACTATTACAGGTGAGTAAATACAGGTTACTCACCTGTAACAGGAGTTCTAGGAGTGGTATATGTTGTTCATCCACACTTTGTGGCAGGTTCCTTGCCACTTTAAATCTTGCGGAAGGTCTTCAAGCTGGCTCCTCCCACCCACCCGGTGGTAAAACCCTCGGCTCTGCCCATGGCGCCAGATCTAGCCCCGCTGGAAGCCAGGGCTGCGCGTCAGGCCAGGGAGGTCAGGTGGAATATGTGGATGAACAATATATACCACCTCTAGAACTCCTGTTACAGGTGAGTAACCTGTATTTCTAGGGACGTGGATATATTGTTCAATCCACACTTATTGGCAGACTCCTAGCAGTTCTCCGGGAAGAGGGAGGCAAGGTGCGCACCCCCTACTTAGGTAATAAGGACTGGAGAACCGAGGTCCCAAAACCAGCATCCCGGCGTAACACAAGGTCAGTGTGGTAATGGGAAATGAAGGTGTGTGCGGACTTCCAGGTAGCAGCCCTGCAGATTTCCTGGATAGGGACGTCCCTAGAAGCAGCCACCGAAGCAGCAGTATGGCAGGCAGAATGAGCTCTTATCCCTTTGGGAGGCTCCATGCCCGCCAACCTATAGCAGAGATCTATGAAAGAGGTGATCCACCTGCCTATCGTCCGCTTGGCTGCAGGTCTGCCAGGTGCGGCTTCAGCGTGGGTGACAAACAGCTGGCGAACCTCTCCCCGAACTTCAACCATCCTCTTCTTATAATAAGAGAGTGCTCTTCTAGGGTCCAAAGTATGGAGCCTATATTCGGCCTCTGAGGTGTGACTGGAGTAGAACACCGGCAGAGTCAACACCTGGTTAAGGTGAAAGTCCGACACCACCTTCAGAAGGAATTTCGGGTGGGGTGCAGGACAACCTTATCCCTGTGGAAGGCCAGATAAGGAGACTCGATGGAAAGCGCCTGGAGCTCTCCCATCCTTCTGGCTGACGCGACAGCCACCAAGAAGGCGGTCTTCCACGACAGGTGAGAGATGTCACACCTGTGCATCGGTTCGAATGGCTTGCCCATGAGCTTAGCCAATACCAGCAGTAGATCCCACGGAGGTGGAGGTTCTCGTACGGAGGGGATATGTGATCAAGGCCTTTGAAAAAGTGCCCGACCACCTTTTTCCTGCGCCACCGACTGCTTTCCAGCCCGCGCTCGGTAAGCAGAGATGGCTGCCAGGTGCACCTTAAGGGTCGTCGATCGAAGCCCTAGCTGAGAAAGGGACCACAGGTAGTGCAGAATGCTTGCCAAGAAACAGGAGGAAGGGTCCAGGCCCTTGCCCTGACACCAAATGGAGAATCTCTTCCATTTAAAGGCATAGCATTTCCTGGTCGACTCCTTATGGGATGCCTCAACGACGTTGAGGACCTCGTCGGAAAGACCCAAGGCCTGGAACTCTAGCCGCTCAGGAGCCAGGCTGTCAGGTGCAGGGATTGAAAGTCCAGGTGGAGAACCTTCCCCTTGTCGACTGAGAGCAGGTCCAGGCAGGCTAGAAGCCGCACGGGAGCCTGGAGCTGAGGCTGAGAGATCTGGGTACCAGTACTGGCGGGTCAGTCTGGGGCTACTAGAATACCTGTGCCTTGTCCCTCTTCACCTTGAGAAGCACCTTGTGGATCAAGGGAAATGGAGTGAAAGGCGTAGAAGAGGCCCGGGGTCCACGGGCCTCGAGAAGGCATCCCCCTGCAGCGAGCCCTGTTGAGTTGGGGTGGGCATGAAACAGCTTCAGCTTCGCATTCTCCCTGGAGACAAACAGGTCCACCTGAGGGGTGCCCCAATGGGAGAACAGTTCTAGTACTACCTCCGGCAGGAGAGACCACTCGTGAGATGCAGTGCCTATCCGGCTGAGGGCATTGGCCAGACTGTTGAAGGCTCCTGCCACATGGATGGCTAGGAGATCCGCCTCCAGGCTGATCACGAGAGACCAAGTGTGGAGAGCTTCTTTGCACTGGGGCAATGAGTGCGTCCCGCCCTGTCAGTTCAGGTAGTACATGGTCGTGGTGTTGTCCGCCTGGACCTGGACCACTTGACCCCGTACAAACGGAGCGAAGGCGGTGAGGGCTAGTCTGACCGCTCGAAGTTCCAGCAGGTTGATGTGGCATCAAGACTCCTGAGGGGACCAGAGGCCGTGGGTTCTGAGCTCCCCCAGATGGGCACCCCAACGCATCAGAGAGGTGTCTGTCAGAGTGACCGGCGGCACGGGGCGGACAAACGGGATACCCTCCTGCAGATGAGCTGGAACGAGCCACCACTGTAGGCCATTCCACACCTCCTGGGTCAACGTCACTGGCTGGTCCAGAGGACCGGAGCGCTGTGACCACTGGTGGGCCAGACCCCACTGAAGGGGACGCATATGCCAGCGGGCCCAACGGACCACGCTGGTGCAGGCCGCCATGAGGCTAAGAAGGCACAGGAAGTCCCGGGCAGGGCGCAACTGCCCAACCAGAAATGACTGGACAAAGGAGACAAGGACCTCAGCCCTGTCCGCCAGGAGCCAGGCTCTGGCTCGAAGAGAGTTGAGCTCTGCCCCAATGAACGGAATCACCTGCGATGGCACGAGTTCCGACTTGGCCTCGCTGATGAGGAGGCCAATCTGAGAACAGACCTGGAGGGCCAGATCCCTGGACCGCTCCACCTCCAACCTGGAGGAGGCTGCAAATCAGCCAGTCATCCAGGTAAGGGTACATCCGGAACCCTCGGCATCACAGGAATGCTGTCACCACTGCTTTGCATTTGGTGAAGACCCTGGGAGCTGAGAAAGGTCAGGCGTGGCCCGAACTTGTAAAGAGATCTCTGCTCTGAAGTGGAGGAATCGCTGATAAGACGGACGGATTGGGACGGAAAGAACGCGCCCTGGAGGTATAGAGAACAGAACCAATGCCTAGTTCCAAGGATGGAATGATCTGAGCCAGAGTGACCATCCTGAAGGCTGTGCCTTAGGAACTTGTTCAGGTCTAGGTCGAGAATGGGGCGCCAACCCCTCGTTCACTTTGAGACCAGGGAGTACCTGTACATAAACCTTGGGTGTGGAGGAGGATCCGCCACCTCGCTGATCACCTCCTTCTGGAAGAGCAGGTCAATGTCAGCTCAACGAGCCGACCAAGAGGCTGCAGATCCCGTTGCTCCCCGTGGGGCGATGGCTCGATAGGGAGGGGACAGCTCGAACTCTAGAGGCAGACCCTTGCCGACCACTTCTAGCACCCAGTGGTCTGTGGTGATAGCAGACCAGGCGGAAAAGAAGTGGCAGAGCTGTCCCCCCATGGAGGAAACCTGGGGAGGAGTGACGAGGCTGGGGGCGACACCCCTCAACCCATCACTGGGCAGGCTTGGAGGAAGGGCCGGCCGAGGGGCCTCCTGGACCCTTCCCTCCAGGCTTCCTACTGGAGGAAGTGGCAGACCTGGCCTTGGGGCACCAAGTGTGAGCCTGCTGGCCCTGTTGCTGCTGCTGCTGGGCCGGACGTGCTGCAGGGGCAGAAGGGCAAAAGGGCTTACGCTGCTGCTGGCGGCCTTTGTCATTCTGGGCAGATGTGACAGAGTCCAAGATGGCACTGGACTTCTTGATCCTCTGGAAATGGCCTTCCACCCCGGGCCCGAACAAAGTCTGTGCCCAGGAAGGGAACGTCTGCCAGCTTGTGCTGGGTGTCTGCTGTGAAGGTGGAGATCTGCAGCCAAGCTCTGCGGCGCATGGCTACTGCGGCCGCTACTGACTGGGCACAAGAGTCACTGATGTCCAAAGAAGTTTGGAGCTGCTGTTTAGCTGCCGCCCTTCCCTGATCCCGCACCTGCTTGACCGTCTGAAGGTCAGCCGAGAGATGGGGAATCACCTCATCCAGGGAACCCATAAGGGTATGTGAAAATGTGCCATCAGTACAGCCGAGCTAGCCTGTCAAGGCCTAGGGAGGAAGCAGCGAAACCTTCCGTCCCGCCACAATCCATCTTTTGGATTCTTTATTGGGCAGTTTGTCCACATCCCTAGAATTCCCGAACGCTGAAAAACTGTCGGTCACCAGCCTCCTCCGCAGAGGGGTGCTCCAAGAAACCGGAAAGCGAACCGGTGGGGACCGCATACTTGCGAGCCATCCTGGCCGAAGGCGCGGGACAAGATGCAGGCCGCTGCCACAACTCCACGGCCGGGCCAACAATGGCTTCGGCCACCGGGAAGGCCTCCATAAGGGAATCTCCTTAATCCAGTATCTCCATGAGGGGATACTGGCCCACTTCTGAATGGTGCGAGCTGCATCCCAGTGGACTCTGAGATGAGTCTGTATTCCCAAGAACGAGGATGGGCTCTTGTCCACAGACCGACCCCCTGCAGATTCCAGGTCAATGGGCCTGGAGTATAGGGAGGAGTAGTCAGACTGAGGAGTCTGCGAACAGCTGCAGAGCGCCTGAGCCACCCTCTACCTGCCGAGGCCGATTGGGAGAGAGGGTGACCGACAACCTGTGGGGCAAGCCCTGACCCAACCGAGAATCCTTGGTTGGGGCCCCAGTCTTCGGTTGAGGAGGTGTTGGTTCCACCACAATGGGCGGAGCAGCCGGTTTTGGCCAAACAACTGGAGCCGGGGTCGGCTCCTCGACAACTACGAGGGGTTGCTTCGGTAGCTCTGGTGACAGCCACTTAATGGTTGGAGAAGGCGACTGAGTCGGCTTGTTACCAGCCAACAAATGTTGCTGTCACATCATGTCCTTGCAGCGCCGGCATAATTTATGTCGGAGCCTATCCTCCAAAGAGAACGAAGAGAACAAGCGGCGACGCTGCTTTCCATAGTGCCGAGACAGAGACTGCTGATGTCAGCAGGATCTACCCGACATGGAAGAGGACAGAGACCTTCGGGGTCGCTGAGGGTGGGTCAGAGAGGGGGCCGGGGAAACCCACTCACCCCTCGGTTCACGGTCCTTGACCGGGGACTTCGGCACAGGCAAGTCCTTGGTTACCACCGGGGGAAACTGGTGAAAAAGGGTTGTCCGATTCTCCAGTCGACAACCCATCCAACGGGTCGAGAAAAATCTCGACCGCGCCGACGGGTGTCTCGGCCAGCTGACTTGACTGCGACACCGTGAAGCCAGCGGCCTTAGCTGCAACCTCGACTGAAGTAGAGAGCCGGCGGTCCGGTGAAGGGGATCTCTGCTGCCCCCACGAATGTCGACGGTGGGACTTATCTTTCGTTCTTTTTTTCTTCGACCTACTGGTATGTCCCGATGGCCCTTCTCCCTTGGTGGAGAGGGACTGGCAAAGCTCCTTGAAAGAACCAGTGTAGGAGGAGCCCAAGGAAAATTGGATAAACGCTGCGGCCGAGGAGGAAGATGAGGCGGCCTGGGCCTCCTCCTTTTTGAGGGTGATCAACTGCTCCAGCTGCTCCACGGAGCCCGCAGCCGCGGACACCGCCCAACGGGCCTCCTTTGACTTCACCGGCGGGTACCGTTTCTTGGGGCGCCCAAGTTGTAGTCAGGCAACGCGATCCTCTAAAACCGAAGCCGTGAAGGACTTGCACATATCGCAGGCCTGTGGATTGTGGTCAAGACCCAGGCAGTAAACACATGTGGAGTGCGGATCGGTCCGGGACATCTTCTGCCCGCAGGGGCACCGACGGAAGCCGGGAGTGGATTTGTCCATCGCAGCTGCGAGGGAAGATGAAGACTGTAGTCTAGTAAACTTTAAAATTATTTTTCGGAAAACCAGAAGAGTTTGGATCCAGGCCTAAAACGCAGATCACTAAGGAGGGAACCCGAGCTTCCAAGCGGTAAGGAAGATCTGGCATCACAGGGCGGAGCCGAGGGTTTTACCACCCGGGTGGGTGGGAGGAGCCAGCTTGAAGACCTTCCGCAAGATTTAAAGCGGTAAGGAATCCCGAAACACAGTGTGTGGATTGAACAACATATCCACGTCCCTAGAACCTGTTTTTTTAGGATCGTGAACATGTTGTTCATCCACACTCTTTGGCAGACTCCTAGCAGTTCTCTGGGAGGAGGGAAGCAAGGTGCACACCCCCCCTACTTAGGGAACAGAGTTTGGAGAACTGAGGCCCCCAAACCAGTATCCCGGCGTGACTCAAGGTCGATGTGGTAATGGGTAATGAAGGTGTTTGCCGACTTCCAGTAGCAGCCTGGCAGATTTCCTGGATAGGGATGTCCCTGGAAGCAGCCACCAATGCAGCGGTATGGCAGGTAGAATGATCTCTTATCCCTCTGGGAGGCTCCTTCCCGCCAACTTGTAACACAGACCTATGCATGATGTAATCTATCATGCAATAATCTGCTTTGCTACAAGTCTGCCAGAAGCAGCTTCAACGTAGGTGACAAACAGCTGGCAACCTCTCCCTGAATTTCCGCCATCCTCTCCTTGTAAGAGGAGAGAGCATGTCTCCGGTCCAAAGTATGGAGCCTGTACTCAGCCTCCGAGGTGTAACTGGGGTAAACACCAGCAGAGTCAACACCTGGTTAAGGTAAAACTCTGACACCACCTTCGAAAGGAATTTCAGGTGGGGGCGCAGGACAAACTTGTCCCTGTGGAAGATGAGATAAGGAGAGTCCACCGAAAGCGCCTGGAACTCCCCTGTCCTTCTGGCAGACTTGATAGCCACCAAGAAGGCAGTCTTCCACGACAAGAGTGACAAGGCACACTTCTGCATTGGTTCAAATAGCTTGGCAGTACCAGCGGGTAGATCCAGTTGAGGTGGAGGTTCACGCACTGGAGGGGATATGTGATCCAGGCCTTTGAGAAAGCGCCCGACCACTGTATCCTGCGCCATCGGCTGACCGGGCCACGCCCGGTAAGCAGAGATGGCTGCCAGGTGCACCCTAAGGGTCGATGACCGTAGACCCCCTTTGGAGAGAGACCAAAGGTACTCGAGAATGTCAGACACTGGACAGGACAGAGGGTCCAGGCCCTTGCCCTGACACTAAATGGAAAACCTTTTCCATTTGAAGGCATAACACTTCCTGGTCGATTCCTTTCTAGACGCCTCCACCTCAGTGTAGACACTGTCAGAAAGATCCAAAGCCTGGAACTCTAGCTGCTCAGGTACCAGGCTGTGAGGTGCAGGGATTGAAGGTCCGGATGGAATACTTTCCCTTGATTGAGAGATACCAGGTCCAGACGTGCTGAAAGCCGCTCCGGGGGCCTGCAGCTGAGGCAAAGGAGATCTGGATACAAGAACTGGTGCGACCAGTCTGGGGCTACCAGAATCACCTTCATCTTGTACCTCCTCACCTTAAGGAGCACCTTGTGGATCAAGGGAAATAGAAGGAAGGCGTAGAGGAGGCCTAGGGTTCACGGCCTCGAGAAGGCATCCCCCTGCAGCAAGCCCTGCTAAGGGGGCAGGCATGGAACAGCCTCAGCTTGGTGTTGTGCCTGGAGGCAAACAGGTCCACTATCGGTTTGCCCCAGTGGGAGAACAGGCTGTAAGCTACCTCTGGATGGAAAGACCACTCATGGGATGTCTGGCCTAAGCGGCTGAGAGCATCCGCCAGATGGTTTGAGACTCCTGCCAAATGGATGGCTAGGAGATCTGCCTCTAATCGGCTCACGAGGATCCAGATGCAGAGTGCCGCCCTGTTTGTTGAGATAGTACATGGTCGTGGTATTGTCCGTCTGGACTTGAACCACTTGACACCGGAGCTGAGGAGCGAAAGCTGACAGTGCCAATCTGACTGCTCTGAGCTCCAACAGGTTGATGTGGCATCGTGACTCCTCGGGGTCCAGAGACCGTGGGCCCTTTTGTCCCCCATGTGGGCTCCCCAGCCCATGAGAGAGGCATGGGTCGTAAGGACGACCGCTGTCTTGGGGCAGAAAAACGGGATCCCTTCCTGCACCCGGTCTGGGGCGGTCCACCAGTGGAGAATGTCCCACATCTTCTGGGTTACAGTGATCAGCTGGTCGAAATGACCGTGGCTCTAAGTCCACTGGGCAGCCAGCTCCCATTGGAAGGGGTGCATGTGCAACCAGCCCCAACGGACCACTGAGGTGCACGTTGCCATGTAACCAAGAAGGCACAGAAAGTCCTGGGCATGGCACAATTGCCCAACCAGAAATGACTGAGCAAAGGAGGAGAGAACCTCTGACTTGTCCGCTGGGAGCAGAGCTCTGGCTTGACAGAGAGTCGAGCTTTGTCCCGATGAAGCCCATCACCTGAGAAGGCACGAGTTCCAACTTGGCCTCGTTGATCAGGAGGTCGAGCTGGGAGCAGGTCTGGAGGGACAAGTCCCTGGACCTCTCCACCTCCTGTTGGGTAGAGTCAATCGTCGAGGTAAGATAAATCTTGACCCCCCGAGATGGGCCACCACCATCTGCGATGCATTTGGGAAGACCAGTGGGCTGATAACAAATTGAATGGCATGGCTTGAACTCTACAGGGTCCCTTCGACCTCGAAGCGGAGGAACTGCTGATGGGACGGATGGATTGGGACGGAAAGTACGCTGGCCTTGTAGATCCAGTGAACAGAACCACGCTTCAGCCCAAGGATGGTATGGGATCTAGGACAGAGTGACCATCCGAAGATGCGTGACCTGACATACTGATTCAGATCGTGCAGATTTAGAATGGGGTGCCACCCCCTGTCCGCTTGGGTACCAGGGAGTACCTGGAGACAAAGCCCGGGTCTGCTTGAGGATCTGCCACTGAAGCTACAGTCTTCTTGAGCAGTTGCTGAGGGATATCATCTCGGAGAACAGACAGTCTGAGCAAATACTCTTTCCTCCCGAGGGGCGTGGGCTCAGCTTGGAGGGTACTGCTCGAATTCCAGACGCCTTAGCAGAAGTAGCGTCCAAGGTGGCACTGGACTGCTCAATGCGCTGAAGGTGACCTGCCACTCCTGGGCCAAACAGGTCCGTCCCTAGGAAGGGCACGTCAACTAGTTTGTGCCGAGTATCTGCCGGGAAGGAGGAGAGTCTCAGCCAAGTCCTGCGATGAGAGGAAACTGCAGCTGCTATCAAACGGGCACAAGAATCCCGAACGTCCAGGGCTGTCTGCAGCTGCTGCTTGTCTACAGCCCGGCTCTGATCCCGGACTTCCTTGACCATGGTCTGCATGTCCGCGGGGAGATGCAGAAGGACTTCATCCAAGGACCCAAGAAGGGCATGGGAGAAGTGTGCCATTATGACGGCCGAACTTGCCTGACAAAGGCCCAGGGAAGTCGCATAGATCTTCCTGGCTGAATGGTCCAAAAACTTGGACTCTATCAGGAGGTCGGTCAGTGTCGGCAGAACTGCCAGTACGCCTGAACACAGAGACGGTCATCAGGCTCTCAGCCGCGGGGTGCTCTGTGAGCCCCGCAAGGGACCCCATGGGTACCGCATACTTGCGGGCCATGCGGGCAGATGGACAAGAAGCAGAGTGCTGCCAGAGTTCTAAGGCCAGGCCAACTATGGCCTCGGCCACAGGAAAGGCCTCCATGGGGTATCCCCTCTCTTGAGGATGTCCGTGAGAGGGTACTCTGCCTTTTTTTGGATTGGCTCTAGGGGCATCCCTGTGGACTCAGAGATGAGGCGAAGAATGCCCTGAAAAGACAAGGGACCTTCCTCAGTCTCTAAGCCAATGGTTGATTCATCATCCCCTGGATGAGAATGCAGGCCGGTGACGTCCGAATCTGAGGAATCCTGATAAGACAGTCGACCGCCCAGGTCACCTTCGACCCGCCAAAGGCGGTCTGGGGTGACCGTGACAGACAAACGCCAGGGAAGCCTGGTGTCCAGCCTATCTTCCTTGGAAGGAGCCCCTCCCACAGGCTGCTTGGGTGGTGGTTCCACCACGATCAGTGGAGAGACCATTTTAGGCCAAGCTGGGGGTTTTACCGGATCTGCGGGCGGGGGAACAGACTTGATCTGCTCCGAAGGAGTCCGCTTCAGCCTAGGAGGCAAAAGCCAAATAATGGCCAGGATGGAAGCAGGAATCTGCTTGTGCCCGGTCAAAATCAGCTGCTGCTACATAGGTCCTCGTAGTGTCAGAGTTTTCGCTGGAGCCTATCCTTGTCCGAGGAGGACGAAGACGACCGATGGCATCGCCTCTTTTTAGAGTGTTTATGGTTCTTCCTCAGCCTTTTGGTTGAGGGGGTCCGAGACCTCAATCGAGATCAGACAGGCCGATTTGGTCGCTCGGGAGACACCAGCGGGACTGGTGATTTCCCAGGGTTGGGGACCACTTCCTTGATGGGAGTCCCAGCAGGCTGGGTCTCCTCGTCGGGGAAATTCAGAATAGGAGTTCAGTCAAGGAAAATCATCAACCGGAGTCAGCGATAAAGGATCGATCGGGTCGATGATGATTTCTAGATCGTCTATCGACAGTTCGGTCAACTGACCAGACGGCAAAGCCGAAAAGCTAGCGGCCGAAGAAGCAATCTCGACCGAAGTCAAGACTACTGGTTCCTGGGACCAAGATCTCCACCGCTCCCAAGAGAGTCTTCATCGAGACGAAGATGATCCCGGGCCCTTCTCCCTTTTACAGGATCGAGAGGAGTACGTGCCCGCCGGACCCTCTCCCTTGGTTGGGAGAGACTGGCACAACTCTCGGAAGGAACCCGAGAAAGTGGAGCCCAGGTTGAGCGGAACGAAGAAGCTCTGAGAGTTTCTGCAGCCTGAGCCGCTCTCTTCGAATGCTTGCATCTGCTCCAATTGCTCCCAGCGGATCCCGCAGGACGTGAAACCGCCCACCAAGCCTCCTTTGGATTTCACCGAGGGTTCAGTTTCTCTGGCCTCCCAACTTCAGGCATGCGAGGCGGTCGAGGGGCGTTAGGATGGAAAGCAAGACAATTTGCATTTAGAGGTGTGTCATGATGGACAGAGAGACAATATATGCACGCGGTGTGGGGATCGGTGTGCGACATCTTCTGGCCGCAAGGGCACCACCGAAATCCAGGGGAAGAATTGTCCTCCATAATCAAAGATTCAAATTCACGATTGCTAATGTGAATAAGACAGATTTTCGGAATAACCAAAAGTTTTAGAGCCAGGGCCTACAAAATGCGTGAGCACGAGGGAGGCAACCTGAATCTTCCAGCGGAAAGGAAGATCTGGTGTCATGGGGCGGAGCAGAGGTACATACCACCTGGATGGGTGCGAGGAGCCAGCTTGAAGACTTCCGGCAGATTTAAAGTGGAAGGGGACATGCCAAAGAGTGTGGCCAGTAGCCAGTCGTCCAGGTAAACCCCTCCCTACTAAGGGCCGCAGCCACTACCGCTAGGCACTTCAAAAAGACTCAGGGGACCGAAAATAAGCCAAAGGGAAAGGCTTTAAACTTTAAGTGTGGCCCCTGAAAGTGGAATCTGAGGTACTTCCAATAGGCAGGGAAGACCGGGATATGAAGGTATGCATCCTGCATATCCAGCCCCCCTCTTGTGCAACAGGGGCAGCAGGCCCTGGAGGGTTACCATCCTGAACTTCTTGCTCTCCAGAAAAGAGTTCAGGGAACTGAGGTCCAGGATGGGCCCAAGGTCTCCCATCCGCTTTGGGATCAGGAAGAAATGGAAGTAGAATTCGTGTCCCCTTTGATCCACTGGGACCAGCTCTACGGCATTTTTGCACAGAAGAGAATTTCTTGCCACAGCACTGGCACGTGATTTAGGGCATAATGGGACTGAACTGGAGGACTTTCTGGAGGCCACTGTAAGAACTCCAGCATCGTGCCCATCAGCTAAAGAACCCGACTGCTTGATATCTTCACCTGTCAAGGTGAACAGAGAATCGACCCCCAACCACGACCTCTGGGAATATGAGGGCAGCAAAGAATCAGGCTGTGGCACCGGCAGCAGGCTGGGCCGTGCTAGCGGTGGCTCCTCCAGGGGCTTTGGCTGCAGAAGGGCTAGGCAAGGCAGCTGTGGCCCAAACCTTGCCTTGAGATTCAAAAGAGGTGGCCTGTCTCTGGGCCGCTCTACGAAAAGGCACTTTCTGTCCACCTCTGGGCTGTGTGTGATACATGGTGTAGCGAGATCTGATGGTTCTGCCTGCAGATTGGACAGAATATCTTGGGCATCTGCTCCGAATAACTTATAGCCCCTAAAAGGAGCATCACAGATGTTCTGCTGGACACCCTGGGCAAAAACCAGAAACCCACAGCCAGCAGTGATGGCGGATACAGACACCGGTTGCAGTGCCCCAACAGAGGCATCCACCGAGTCATAAGACGAATGCAGGAGATGAAGACCCATGTCCGATCCCATCTTCAGGGTCTGGGAGAGCTGGCGGGTATGAGCATCCTGCAAGGACTAAGCCAGCTCCAGGCCTTGATTCCAAAGGGTATCCTGGTACTGCAGCATATGGGCCATATTGTTGACAATGCAGATGGCCAGCGTGGTTGAAGCAAACTCCTTCTTGCGAACGGCGTCCAGCCATCTGGATTTCTCATCTAGAGGCATGGAACTGAGGTGCTTAGGGCACTTCATACGGTCATGAGCCGTAATAAGCACAAATGAATCCGACCGAGTGGGATCCACAAAAAAAGGGTTTCCCCCAGGGGACCTTGTATAGCTTGTCTGCCTTACGTGACATAACAGGGACAATGCTGGGCCTGTGCCACGCAGCGGAGGTGACATCCTCGAAAGTGTCAGAGCAGGAACCACTAGCGTAGGAGAGGGGTCTGGCTCCTCTGTCAGGAACCCCATCGCCTCCTACATCTGACGCACCATTGCAGGGAAAGACAGATCCCAAGGGGAAGTACTTAGGGGTCTCCTCCCAGCAGATGAAATGGTAGAAGGAGCACAAAGAAGTGGAGCCCCCATCTTCATAGTCATCCAGTCGTCCTCTGGCTCGGGGAATTTGTTCGTCGGGCTGCATCGGGGCCAGGTGCCACCTGCATAAGCGTCCACAAGGTGGAAAGCAAAGAGTTAAAATCCACCAGAACTGGCGTTGGGTAGCCTGGAAGCACAGGCAAAGGGAGCACCAGTGTAGGTTGTGGAGGAGCCAGTGTCGGTTAGGGAGACTGGCACCGAGGCTGAGAAGCAGGTGCCGGCCAAGGATCCAGCATGGGTTGCAGATCCGGCATAAGCTGAAGAATCTGCATGGGCAAAGGTGCCGGTGCAGGTGGAGGAACCGGCGTAGGCTGAGGTGCAGGCGCCGGTGCCAGAGCTGTGGTGGCAGACGTCCCTTCATACGAGGTAAAGGGCAATCGGTGCTTGGTCGGGGGTGACACTAGTGAGGGCGCTTAGCCCAAGGCTGAGCATCTGATGAAGAGGGCCCGGAGCCAGCAGATTCCCATACTGGCCAGAGGAAGATGCACAACCACCTGGCTGCAGAACCCTGGAAATGACTGGTCGGGTCAAGCAGCAGCTGAAGTTTTGGGAAGAACAGAGACTAAGGAACCTCCACCCAAAACTGAAAAGTTGGGTTGGAGAGCACCACTACCAGCAACCACAAAGACTAGGAGCTGGCGAGGCAGTAACAGGCGTCCCACGGAAAAGGAAACCCACAAAGCGGACCCGGTCAATGAGGGGACTGCGAGTGAGAAGGAGAAGACTTGGGACTTTGAACAGTCCTTATCCTTGTGCTTCCAGCTACCTCCTCCTGGGTCAAGACGAATGAGAGCCTGAGGACAGAGTCTGTCAAGTGGAAGAGCTTTGAGCATGTAGTTCTTGTTCCATTTGGGCAACCTTCTGCTGTAGCAAATAACTTTCTAAGGCTTTCTGGTGGTGGCGCATGGTGGTCTGGTTGAAGCTGCTGCAAAGCTTGCAGGCCTGGACATCATGGTCAGGGCCTAAGCAGAAGATGCAGTCGGAATGGCCATCCTTTTCTAGAAACTGCTTCACACAGGCGCCCTGCTTCACAAAAGCGGTAGTAGGAACGAAGCTAGCAACTATATATATGCCTGTCAGCCCGCCATCAGTGGCAAGAAAGTTAATGGAGAACCTGAAGCAAAGGATTGCTGCATATTCTGTATCCAACAGGTTACAAGACCTGAGGCAACATGAATTCGCAGGGGGTGGGGGTGGTGGTCATATCAAACAAATCTGATAGATTTCTTTGACTGGGTGACCAGGGAATTAGATCAGGACGGAGCAGTGGATGTGAAAATCCATATAGAGCAGCAAGCAGCTAAGGTAGTTCACGCCTGGAACACACTTAAAACACTGAAGCCATAGAAAAGAAGTAAAGTGGCTAACATGCTCCAGTGTGCACCATAAAAAAGAACGAACCCATAGTTTGGTTTCAAATTTAAAACATTTGCCTTGAACAGCATAAAGCATATACATCCAGCTCACCCCACCACAACAAACCACCATTTCACCCACCTGACCGTGGGCTTTATCAAGATTTCAGTAAGGCTTCTGACACCGTTCCACATAGAAGACTCATAAGGCAGCTAGTCAACTGAGGGACGGGTCCTAAGGTGATAAACTGAGTAAGCAATTGGTTAAAGGCTAGCGACAGAGGTCATGACAGTTAGAGTTCACTCTGAGACGGAAACAGAAGGGTTTCCCAAGGCTCAGTACTGGGACTGGTGCTCTTAATGTCTTCAAATGACATTGCTGATGGACTGAAGGAAGGTATACCTCTGCAAAGATGAAAGAGAGAGAGCGCTAGAGAGTGAGAAAATACATACAGTCAGATACATAAATAAACAGACTGGGCAGAAAACCTGGGAAAATCAAGGAGGGTCAAGGCATGACAGCTGAGTTTCAATGTGAAAAGTGCAAAATCATGCACCTAGGGACAGAACCCCAGAGGCAGAGTACAGAATGGTAGAAGTATTGACAGTCACCAAACAAGACAAGCATTTGTCAATGCCGAATGTTTGCTTGCTGGCATTGGCAGTGGTAGTGTAGAAGTTACAGAGCTGCATAATAGGAATGGCAGTGAAGTAATGAACTGAAGCCAACCCCACCACCACCCTGCAGAAAGTGACAGGCATTGGGGTGTGCCTTTGGGTCGTCAGGCATAACGGCCACGCCATTTCACATTGACCCACCCTGCAGACACTGACAAGTGTCATGGGTGTGCCTGAGGTCTTGGTTCATGCACCCCATTCCATCAGGAAACACGTGATGGGTGCGGTATAGGAGAATGGGGTGAACTTGGAGCCAAAGAGTCCAAGGCATACCTCGATGACTCTCACTGGCTGCAGGGTGGAATGGTATGAGCATTGCAGGCAAGAATCCCAAGTCACATCCCCGATGCCTGTCATTCTCTACGGGGTTGGGTGTTATGGCTGGAAACCATAATACCTCAGGCGCTGGTATTTTCACTCCAAATTTTCAACATTTTTTTTTGTGACCCCACCTCATGAACAGTGGCAATATCAGTTTGTTAGCCGAAAGCTGCTTATGCACAGCGACTACGGCATTTAGCACCACAGGTGCAAACACATTCCGAACAGGATGTAAAAAATGACAGCTGTACTGTTCATGGGGAGGTGTAAAAAAATGGCAATGTCGCAAATCTGTAGTAAAAATATTAAAAAAAACTGGTGCAGTCCCGAGCGTGCATAGAAACTGTGCAACGCACACCCATAATGTAATTAGTTTGGGGAATTTTTTACAGCAGCTTGTCAACAGAGGCATTTTGGGACCTCCGATCATGAACAGTGTCGCTGTGATTTTCTTTATCTGGCCCGAATAATGATTTCCCACAGTGATCACGCATCTCTGCGCTGAAAGTGTGAAAACACATTTTGGCCATGTTGTGAAAAATGACAGCTGTACTGTTCATAAGGAAGTGTGGAAAAATGCCACTGGTGAAAATCTGGACTGAAAATATTACAAAGTCATGAACTTACGAGGGTGCGTGGAAACTGCGCGATGCTCACTCGTAACACAGTCATTTTATGGACTTTTGTCACCAAATTTTCAACATAGCCATTTTAAGACCTCTGCTCATGAACAGTGTAACTGTGATTTTCTTAATCTGTCCCAAACATTGCTTTTGCACACTGCACCATTGTGCGCTACATGTGCGAAAACACATTTTGGGCGACATGTGAAAAATGGCAGCTGTACTACTCATAAGAAGGTGTGGTAAAATGGAAATGTTAAAATCTGGAGTGAAAATATTGAACATTCGCAAACTTATCAGCGCATTGGAATCATGCAACGACGCCAGAAACAGTCATTTTAGAAATTTTTTCACCAAAATTTCAACATAGCCATTTTAAGACCTCTGCTCATGAACAGTGTCACTGTGGTTTTCTTAATTTGTTCCGTACATTGATTTCGCACACAGACTACGCCATTGTGCGCTACATGGGCGGAAACACGTTTTGGATGAGATGTGAAAAATGACAGCTGTACTACTCATAAGATGATGTGGTAAAATGGAAATGTTAAAAATCTGGAGTGAAAATATTTAACATTCGCGAACTTACGGTGCATGAGGAACTGTAGCATACGCTCGTAAAAGTGTCATTTTAGAAATTTTTCACAAAATTTCAACATAGCCATTTAAAGACCTCTGCTCATGAACAGTGTCACTGATTTTCTTAATTTGTTCCGTGACACTGATTGCTAGACACCGACTCGCGCCATTGTATGCGCTACATGGAAGTGGAAACACGCGTTTGGGTGAGATGTGAAAAATGACAGCTGTACTACTCACCAAGAAGATGTGTTAAAATGGCAATGTTGAAAATCTGGAGAGGAAAATATTGAGAATCGGCGAACTTCTGACGTGGGAGCTGCTAGCCCTGCGCTCGATAAAACAGTCATTTATGGAATTTTTCCTGCAAATTTTCAAAAAACACTTGACAGCCCACCTTATGAATGCTACAGTGTCGTTCATCAGTCCGAAAGGTGATTTCACACAGTGACCACGAAATCACCATTCAGGCCCGAATAAGCCATAACAGTGACATCATTCATGAGAAGGGGTCCCAAAAACCCCATGTTGAAAATTTGGTGCAAAAATTCCAAAAAATGCCCGAGATATGCAACAAAGTTGAAAAAACCCTATCTATCCCATTGTACAGCTTACTGGCATTTCCTCAGTTCGCGGTCGGCTTTGAAGAGTGCAGACGTGTTCCCGGTCCACCGAAGATCGCTGTGGGACCGTTTTTAATTTTCAGTTTTTTTTTGTTTTAATTGAGGATGAGGGACGTTTGCCACGCTGGGGTGGTCTCCCTGCGTGGCATAAGGACTTGACTGGTTGAGGGGCATGGGCCGAAGAGGGACTGGGCACCCCGTGTTCCGATGTGCTCGGGGGGGGAGAGACAGTGGAGCCGACAGGATTGGGCACCCCATCGGCTATCTGATGATTTGCCACGCTGGGGTGGGCACCCAGTGTGGCATGTGGAAGGCTGGGGGAATAGGCGCAGCACAGTTGTGAGGGATTGGGCACCCCGGCTATACAGTGTGTGCATGGGGGCAGCACGCGAGTATGCGCGTGTGTGTGGGAGCTGCGCGCAGGCAGGCGATATCTTATCGCTGCTCACTGAAGCGTAGCTCCCCCGTTCAACTGTATGCCACTGCATTTTGGAGCAGTCATAGAGCTCCACCATGCACTGGCGGACTGGGGCCGTGCCTGCCAACATACTGACTGAATTGGAAGAGGGGGTGACACACCTCCGAAAACTCGGATGATGGCACTTTGTTTCTTGCACATGCGTGCAAGCAAACATAAAAATGACCTGGGGCTAATTACATCTGATGAGCTAAAGGTGATTAAGCAATGTGACAAGGTAGTTAGTAGGGCCAGTGGGATGCTAGGGTACATAGGGAGGTGTTGCCACTGTATAGGCTGCTGGTGAGACCCCACCTGGAGTACTCTGTCCAGTTCTGGAGATCACTTCTCAGGAAGGGCATAGAGTGGAGGCTGTCCAGAGGAGAGCAACTAAAACAGTGGATGGTCTGCATCGGAAGCCCTAAAAGGAAAGACAGGACCTCAATATGTACACTCTGGAAGGGGGGAGGGGTGGGCAATACGATAATGACCAGTAAGTAAGTAAGGTACAAGAGGGAAGTATTCTTCAGAAAAGAAAAAAAAAAAAAAAGACAAGGCAGACGTGCAATGAAGCTGAAGGGGGTAAAATTCAGGAGAGATGTGAGGAAGTATTTCTTCACAGAAAGAGTGGTGGATGCCTGGAACAGACTTCTAGCGGAGGTGGTGCAGATGAACAGTGGTGGGATTCAAGAATACATTGTAGAAGCATAAGAGAATCTTAGTGGAAAGCTGGGGGGGAGATGAAGATCAAATAGAGTCTGCAGTGACACTATTGGCTGAGAAAACAAAATGGGTAGACTGGGTGGGTCAAGTGGTCCTCAGCTGCCATTAAATTCTATGTTTCTGTGAGCAGGGAGCTGACTGACAAGACTCTGGGTGTGTGGGTAAAAGGGCATGCTTTACACTCAGACTTGTGTCTGTTCCAGCTGAGAAAAGAGATCAGCACATACTTACTAATGCCTGTCCCTAGGAGCAAACACTCAACACTGATATTTCATGGGGATATACAAACGAGGGGAGACAGGAACCCCTCGGAGTTTCCACCACCTCTGGGTGTCAAGTGAAAAGGATTTTATCCCTGTCAAGTAGGTCACTGAGGCAGTTAAAGGTCTCACCACTAGGTGTCACTGCAAAGTCGATTGCAGATTTTTCCATGTACTGCCTATACCCAAATACTAACCATTTCACTCTTCAGACAGGACTGCTTTCACAACAAAGTAAATACAGACCCACATGTGATCAGTACAGATAATTTTTAAGTCCTAGTGATTAATATCTGTAACACTACTGCAAACAGCAAGTACTGTTCTTCCATACATTAGAAACCATGTTTCTTTTTCTTTAATAGAAATTACAGTTCCTGCTTACCACTGGGCATTCTCAAGGAGGACCAGACATCCTGGGCTACCCAATCTGGCGTGAGAGGAGGACAGTTGATGACTGGGTATGCAGTGTTACCGGACAATACGGGTCCCAGACCATTGCTTCTGCCAGCCACTGCTACAAACACAGTCGGTATCCCATCACCTAGATGAAAAGAAGAAGTCACTTGTTTGAGTTACAAGGCCAATGGAATTTGATGATTGTGAAAATGTTTTCCTTACAGTTCATATGTTTTCTACTTTGACCTTGGATAATAAGGCAATACTGTTTAAAGGCCTTTGAGTAAGTTATTAATCTGAATACAATTCAGCACAGATAGAATTCTGTGCAACAACCTCCCACGCAGATGCAAAACACAATTAAAGGTGGTCTAAGACAGTGTGTGTGACCCCGCCTCTTCAACATGCATAAGCTCAAGTATAGTGGGGTCTGTGTGTACAACCCCACCAGGGTGAAAACTACTACAGAAACACCCTTTGATGAAAATTAGTCTGTGGTTGAAGAGCTGGGGCAAGTTGTCCTCTGAACTTCTACAATAAATCCTATTGGTTGGTTAAGATAGGCAGTTTTTTTTTTTTTTTTTTTTTATTAAACATTCCCAAGTGCAGATTTTGGTTATATGAAAATTAGTACAACTAGCCCCTTAGTCAACTCTTGTTCAGTGTTTTGATAGTAAACACATGATCCAATCCACACTGGTTTGCAGTGGGATCAGTGAAATGAAATTTGAAGCATGAAACCCTCTTATGTTTGTGAATTGGAAATGCAGATCAACACTTGCTACCAAAACGAACACAAACCAGAATCAAGCAGCAGGTCACAACTGAGCAGCAAGTCAGTGACCAAAATCTAAGGCTAATGATCCTTCCTTACATTCCCAAGGTACAGGAACCCAGATATGTGGGCTTGGTCTTACGCTGCCAATCAATCACAACTAAATTACTCCACCTGCCATTTTCATTGTGGATCCACACTAGTTACCAAACAGAACAAATGAAACAAAAAATGGCTGAAAGGACTCACAGTACTGCAGCAGAGAATCGAGCCGTCAGGAATATGTGACTGCTAAAATAATATGGTGAAAAATCTTCCCAGCTAACAGGAACTGTTAAGAGACTGTCACCGTAAATCATTGCCCCAGCAAATTATATACTGTATGTTGGCTAAGCCATATTAAATCCAACGTGTGTTTTACATACCATGCAGCTAATATAAATTTAAGTTTGTCCCACAACTCCTCAGCTTTTCCGCTAAAAAACTAGCTTGAAGCAGTATCATACCAACAGAAAATGTGGAAACTAGAGCCCTGACCAGGCCAACAGGAGACACAGAGGCTCTGTGGGGGTGGGCGGAGCCCATGGGAAGAATGCAGGAAAGGGCAAAAATAAACATGCAGCAATGGGCATGTCTTCCAGAGAACACCACTTGAAAAAGAAAAAAAAAAACCTAAAGGGCAGATAGGAGGGTGAGCTGTGGCTCTATCAAGAAAATTCTCTTAAAGATCTACTGTTAATGGAAAGAAAAAAAACCTAGCTCCTTTAAGGACATCTCCCTCCATAGAGCCACACCTCTGGAACAATTTCCAAGCAGTACAAGACCGTAAAGCAGGAGGAGGGCCAGATAGGACACATGCAGAGGACTCCCACGATAGCAGGCCATAAAGTATGGCAAGGCCGCCAGCTCAGCTACAGAACACCATGTAAACTGCAGTGTTTAGTGACAGGATGGATCAAACTCGCATGGCGCTGGGTTCGGAACCAAGCATGGAAGAGAGGGCTGGCTGGAGTGAGGTGAGTTGAGCGTCCTCTTGAGAGGCACTTCACCTTGAAGGTTTTGTCTCCGGCACAGTACCACCACCTGGGTGACCACAGGTGGCGGTGAAACCCAGGCTCAGGGAGGATGGACGTCTGCATGTGCATGCCTCATGCGCCACTGATATCACAGGGGTAAAGGAAGAACAGCAGGGAGAACGCCCCTGGCCACCACAAAATGACACCCGCCTTGCACTGTAGGTCCTGCACTGCTGACTGTGGCACTCTCCCAACACTGCACTCTAACTCCACTGGGCTGGGCCACCCTGGCAGCTCCCACCTGGGAGCAAGCAAGGAGTAACACGGGAGAGACAAGACCAGGTAATCGGTCTGTGTGTGAGGCAGAGCCAATGGGAGCCAGTCAGGCAGCTGCAGCAGAAAAAAACAAAACGAAAAAAACCCAGAGCTGTCGAATGTAATAAAAACAAGTCACAGAAGAGGCTATGGCATGGGTGGGACCCATCGACAAAACCTGGAAGCACCTTGCCAGACTTCCAAAACAAAATGAAAATTTAAGATGACAACCATTCTGGTAGAACACCAGGGTTTGAATTAGCACTAGTAAAGTGGAATTCAGTTTGAACCTCTGCTTCAAATGTGGTCGGATCAGAAAATCTTGGCATTAAATTTCCGGAATGGCTTTGTACAACATTATCTGATACTTTTTCTGTCAAGGATATCTGTGCAAACCTTTCAATGTACAGGGTCAGTGCTTTTATTTCTGTGCTTTAAAATCATCAAAAATCCCATCTGGGAACTTCAGTAAGGGTTTCACGTAAGCCCTGGGACACAAACTGGGATGCCCACCAATCTGGTGGTGAAAAAATAACAGCAATACTTTGTGCAGTCCAATACAGGAGCCAAACAGAAGCATACGGCTCCAGGGATATCCACAGAAGGCAAGACAACCAAACCAGCAACTGGGTGGGGTTGGGGGAGGCAAGGAAACTCTTGTAAGTGGCAGCTGGAACCAAAGCAACCCCATACAAGGGACTTCAGAACCATTTAAGAGCCAGCAGGGCATACCACCTGAGCCAAGCCATGCCCATGGACCAGGGCAGCAGAGGCACAATAGGCTGCAGAGTCAAGCAGCAACTTGGAGCACTGGAGGCTAAGTCTGCTCAACAAAATGAACGAGGCAGAGTCACAACGAGGACCAGTATCACAACTGGCCAGAAGCAGGACCAGAGTGGAGTTAGCAACTGACCATGGAGCCCTTATTGCAGTTTAAGCACCTGGAGCAGACAACAAACACAGCTGTGGCAAAGAAGGCAATCAGTCCCATGAAACGTAGACTATGAATCCCCTGGCAGGGGATTAGAGCAGGCGCCAGACCCCTACCTTGGTGTCAGAGATGGTCAGGGCAGCAAAACTCAGGGACTTAGTCAGGGATCTGTGTTTTTCAGCAGACGTACCTCCTAAGAGAAGAGCGAGGCCTGGATGGCGAGGCATCTTTGTCAAATGCCACTGCTTCTCCTTATCAGCATGGTGGTGTTGCCCCATCAATTTAGTGGCTTTCTCCTTTTTTGTAATGAGTCAACAAGCGGTGCTACCAAATGTGAGGATCACTGTGTCGACAGTGAGCTGTGAAGGTAAGTGGGTGACGGCAGTGAGGCCACCTGCGACATCTCCATGTAGCCTGTTTAAAACCTTGGCCAACGCTGCAGGCCTTCACATCATATGTGTGTGTGTGTGTATAAAACACACACATAATGTGCAGATCTCAACTTTACTACAACTACAGTAGTGCAGCAACAGTTCCTGGTCTCGTCGGCATAAACCGTTATACTTTACAAAAAAAAAAAGGAAAAAGGAACAGTGTTAATATTTGTGAATTTTGACAGTGTTCAGCAGCGGTGGAACGATTAGCAGAAGAACTGAGGCATGATAGGACCGCCCACATTATATAGGCGTTTCTATGCATTTCAACATGAGTGGCTCCAGCTAACAAACATTTTCAGGTGGTTCGGACAGCAACAGCTTACAGTTTTATGATGTAGCTCAATGGATGGAGAGTTACTTGAAGAAGATACTGGGGTTCCTTCTAAAGTCTGTAAAAAAAAAAAAAAAAAAATCACACCTAGATCCCAGTTAAATCCTGGCGTTCATAGAACCAGAGCTGAGCACAGTGCAAGAGAGAGCATTCTTGCCAATGCACAGGGCAGAAACCATCATACAGTGTGCGAACACATTCCTGGCAGGTCACTGTTAGAACACAGGGCTATACAGCAGCAGTTCCAGTACCACCTACGAAAGTAGTGGCATAGAGAATCTACCCACTAGAACAGCTGGCACCACTCACGGTTGGAACAAGCACTGGCATGATGAAAGAAAATCTGAGGAGGGTAATCCCTTCCAGCAAATGTTTCCCACAGGGTCCACATAACAGATACCCCACTAGTGGGGTGGGAGGTCACCTGGAGGATAGGAATGTACACATCACGTAAGAACTTGCTGTAACAGTAGATTTTCGAGAGGAGCTCCTGCAGCAGGTAATACCAACAGGACTAAGGGCCAGGTGTTAGGACCCCATGGAAAAATCTTCTAGCTAACAGTCCATGGCGGGGACTCACCACAACGCCAGACGTGGTATAAAGGGGCGGTTCCCCAGTGCCATCTCAGTTCTCCCGCTGGAGACCTGGCTGACAAAAGGAATGGAGAACCAAGGAGGTCTCCCCTACCCAAAGGAAGAATAATTTGTCCCACAGGGGCTGGAGGGTGGGAAAAGCCACCTGCTGCAGAAACTCCTCACGAAGATCTACTGTTCACGGTAAGTTCTTACGTAACTGTACTATCTCACTTCGAGGGGGCGCCCTTGCAGCAGGTAATACCAATAGGACTGAGTTCCAAGCAGTACCCAAAGATAGGCCCAGGTCAGATGGGAGGACGACAAAACTGGTAACGGACAACACAGATAAGCTGGAACCTAGGAGAGAAGGCCCTGAGGGACTGCTAGTCCAAAGCCTGCTCTCCGCCTAGAGGAAACATCGACTGTAAGTGTCTGATAAATGTATGGATTGAGCTCCAAGTGGCGGCAGCGCAAAGGTCTGCCGAAGATACGTTCCATAGAGAGGCAAAGGAGGTTGCCACAGCTCTGGTGGAGTGACCCTTCACCGATTCCGGTAAGGGTTTATTGTGGTGCTGACAGCAAAAGGTGATGCAGCGCACCAACCATCTGGTTAGTGTTTGCTTGGTGACAGGAACCCCAGTCTTCCTATAAGCAAAGGAAACTAACAGCTGATCCATCTGCCAAATGAAACTAGTTCTGCTGAGGTAATACCAGAGTATCCTATGCACATCCAGAGTATGCAACACGGCCTCCCCTTTATTAGAATACTCTGGGTAATGGACTAGAAGCTGAATGTCCCGATTAAGGGTCAGTTCCAACACCACCTTTGGCAAAAACTTAGGGCTAGTAAGCAGTGCCACCCTGCCCCTATGAAAAACAAGATAAGGCTCTTTACACATCAGAGCCTGTAGCTCAGAAACTCTCCAAGCAGAGGTAACTGGAAATAAAAATAGAAAAAAAAAATTGTGAATAGAAGCCTTTGCCCTGCCGAGTAGGCGTAACCACCTGGATGGCCTTCTGAAGGCAGAGACCCAGGCCCTCTTACAGAAGAAGAAGGGCGTGGCTTGCCGAACAATGGGACGGGATGGGAGGATTGTCCGGAGGACAGCTCAGAAACTCTAGGGAGTAACCCCTCTATTGTCTGAAGGACCCACTGGTCCGAGATGATACTGGACCACCCTGACAGGTGAAGGAGAATCCCCTACCGTCTCCCCAACGGACTCAAGAGTGGGAAGGACAGCATGAGTCAGTCATGCTGTGTTCGGGGGCGCCTTGGGATATTTGGGGCCCTGTGCGCTGGTAGGGACAGGGTGGACGCATCTTTTGAAGGCTCCTTTGTTTTGGGGTTGCCTTTTCCCTTGTTGTCCTTGGTTCTTACGAAAAGGAAAACGATGGGAGGCGGGCAGTTCCAGCTTGTACATCCTGTGCACCTCAGCTACTGCCTTGACAGAGTCCTGAAGCCCCAGTATGACTTTCTCCACTTCTTGCCCAAAAAGGACGGATCCCTGGATGGGGGCATCGTAGGATGGCATCCTGCAGATCCTGGTGGAACCCAGATACTCTGAGCCAGGCGTACCTCCTCATACAGATGCCCGAGGCCGCGGCCCTGGCTGCCATGTCTGCTGAATCGTAGGAGCACCCAAGTACATGCTTATCTACGTCCATGCCCGACTGGATGTACGCCATGAGCTCCTTCTTGTTGTCTGAATCAGGCTGAGACTTCACTAGGTCCATGGTTTTCTCCCAGAGGGACTTCTGGTAAGTCACCATGTGGGCTAAAAAAATTCAAAGAACAAACAGCCCCAGTGGCTGAAGTATAGACTTTTCGTCCCATGTGGTCCAGCTTTTTGGATTCGGGGTCTGGAGGCTGGGCATTCATGTGCTTAGGTTGCTTAGCTGTTCCATGAGCTGCTGTGGGCACCATGGCGTCTGCTTTGGGGTTCTCCCCCAAAAAAGGTTCCACCTTTGGAGTCCTGTACACCTTTCTGGACATTGCAGACAGAGGCGCTACCAGGTGAGCCTGGTTACATTCTGAAAGAGCTCCACAAAGGGTGGGATAACCAAGGGTTTTTGGTCCTTGGATCCCAAAAACTTTGCGAAGTGGCGCCTCTCAGGAGCAAGCTCCTCAGTGTCCCATTGATAGATTGTTCGAATATGCCTCATTATATCCAGGAATGAGTGGTCATCAGGGGAGGGGCCTAGGCGAGTCCCTCGGACTAGGAGAAGGTAGTGGAAGATCTTCCCCAGAAGAGTAATCTATTGAGGAGTCCCCTGCGTCTGCTCCAGAGGAAGATGGAGGACGCCTGCTCTAAGATGGCACCGACAGGTGCCTTCTCCTTCCTACAGGGCCGGGCAGCAGATGAGAGCCCTCATCGGGCGCCTGACCACCAGCAGGCAGAGGAGGCGTTGCAGGGATTTCCTTTGGGGATGGCTCCGGAGCCCTGTAGAGCAGATCCACCTTTACTGTGTTCCACCAGGAAGTGAACAGAACACCGACATCCACTAACAGGACGACCAGGGGTGCGGGAGTCTGGCTCAAGGGGCCAGGTGCCGGACCCTTAGGGCCTTCAGGTGTGGGCGTCCAGTCTGGGGACTCCTCCACAATGGCATCAGGCTGCGGGTCTAGCTCAGTGTCATGGTAGACCACCTGTCATCCAATCCGGCGTCTGGTTTCGACTGATCCCCTGGAGTAGGGGCAGATGCCTGATCTTTGGGGCCTGACGGCCTCTTAGCAGATGAGGCCCAGTCCTGGCCAGAGGACAAGCTAGCCTGGCTAACGGGATGCTTGTCGCCTGCGGAAGGCTTCCCCTTTGTAAGGGGTGGAAACGTCCAATGCCAGATGGTCTCCTGGCATCAGAGTGTCTGCGTTTGTCGGACGAACCACTGGACTTACGGCCAGAGTTCGAAAGCCCGCCTGAAGATGCCTGTCCTTCTTGAGTCGACCCATGTGAAGGTTTGTGGATTCGGTGAGCCAAGGGGAGCTGGGCGGATGAGCGCTCAGAAGACGGCTCCTTACCTTTGGCCTCAGCTGAAGAAAAGGATGTCTTCTTTGAAACAGTCCCAGCGGCAGCTGGAGGGACCAACCCGACCTCCCGTTGGAGGGCCAAGAAAGAAGAGGCCTATGAGGGGATTTAGGGCAGGACTCCAACCTGGCCCTATCTTTCTCCCGTGATGGTGATGCCACCTCCCCCCAAAATAACTTATTTTTATAGGAGACTCAAGCAGGGAGACGAAGAACTGCGTCCCGAAGAAGAAATTCTGCATGGCTGCCACTTCTTGAGGAGATAAGCCTTCAGGCGTTGGCTCTTCTAATGCAGGTCTTTCGATTGAATTTCTGGCAGTGCGCCAATCGTCAGGGCCAATGGTCTGGGCCTTAGAAGATCAAGCAGGCAGCATGGCCATCCTTGGCCGGGATATGCTTCCCACACGGACACCTGGATTTGCGCCGCGTGGAGGAAGGCGAAGACATGCAAAAACTGTCGAATGATGTAGAAAAAAAAATTTGGAATTGAAGTGTTGGAAACATGAAGAAAAAACCGCGGTTGACTGTGAACACTAGGTGTCCGTTTAGCCAATAAAGCGAGATTGACTGTGGGAAAAAGAACCGAGGTGGCACTGGGGACGCCCCTTTATACCACTTCTGACGGGCTGACACGCCGGGGGCTGGGCCCTGCCACACATTGCTAGCTAGAAGATGTTTCCATGGGGTCCTAACGCCTGGTGGCCTTAGTCCTATTGGTATTACCTGATGCAAGAGCTCCCAACCGAAGTGAGATCAGTCAGATATGTCTCGAGTGCAAGGAGCACATAGGTTACAGCTCAATGCAGTGCTTCTGTCAACTGTAATCTTTCTCCTCCCTGCTGCATGGGCAAATAGTCCAGATAAAGACAGACAATACAACAACAGACGGAGATATCAGAGCCAGTAAACTCTGTAGAGAGGAAATGAAGGTACAGAACCTAGCATACTCTTTAGAAGCAACCATAACTGCGGTACATCTGCCAGGAAAAGAATGTTCTGGCAGACATACAGAGCAGAAGGATTCGGGGAAATCTAATGGTCACTGGATTGGCAAGTGCTGAACAGTTTTCCATTAACAGAGGGTTCCAGAAATGTATCTGCTTCATGGGAAAATAGAAAGTTTCCCAAGTTCTGTTGCAGACTACCCTCCCAAATGCACAGTCTCTGTCCTGGAAGGTAAAGTTTCACTATGCTTTCCAGACATTCCCATTTCTTCACAGTGCTATTGAAACCAAATGAGTCAGTAGCAATGACCTTACGAGTACCAGACTCTGCCTTGACAGACCTGGTACTTACTCCTGTTGACAATGTCACACCAAACCTCAATTTCCCTTGCCCTCGAGGTACAATCTGCCGACATGGTCACAGAACATCCCTTGGCGGAGGGGTTAGTGACCACTTTTGTGTTCAGACACACAGGCAGCTCTGCTGACACTGACTTCTAGACAAGGTGTCCAAAAAACTGGACCACTCTGCCAGGAAGGTCTGTGCAGCCTACTCTCTAGGCCTCCGTCAGGCAAGCTCAGCCGTCATCATGGCGCACTTCTCCCATGCTCTCCTGGACTCCTTGGACGAAGTTCTCCCGCAGGACCAGAGCTGAGCTGTTGCCAAGCAGCAACCTCAGATGGCCTTGGACCTCGGGGACTCTTACGCCCATTCGAAGGCAGCCATGGTTGCCATGTGCCGCAGGGCGTGGCTGAGGCTTTCCACGTTTACGGCGGATGCCCAGTACAAACTCACTGATGTTCCTTTCCTGGGTACCGATCTCTTCGGCCCAGGTGTGGATGGTCACCTTCAGCGAATCGAGCAGTCCAGTGCCACCTTCGACTGTTACTTCTGCTCAAAAGAACACCCCTGGCTCCAAGAAACAGCAGAAGCAGCCGTTTCGGCACCCTGCTCCTGTGACCAAGCAGTCCTCCTTCCAGGGTGGGCAGCAACAGCAGGCACAAGCTTGTGGCCTCAGCCTAAGTCCGGTCCTCCAGCGGCCTGCGGACAGGAAGGTTGGGGTTCAGGCGGGTTCCAATCTGGACCCTCTTCCTCCAAACCCGCCCAGTGACGGGATAGGGGCTGCCATCCCTATTCCCGTCACGCCAGCTCTGCGTCCTCCCGTGGGGGCCGGCTCCGCCACTTTCCCCCGGTCCGCTGTTACCATGGACGGGTGGGTCTTAGAAGTTGTTGGCCAGGGTCTGCCTCTAGAGTTCATGCAGTACCCTCCCTGCCGAGCCTGTGCCCCATGGGAGGAGAGATAGCCCACATTCAGTCGGCTATGAGAGGCGACATAGCCCAACTCCTCCTGAAGGAGGCAGTGGTTGATGGCAGATCCTCCAGTGCGACCCAGGGTTCATTTCCAGGTACTTCCTGGTCCCGAAGCCGGACGGGGGCTGGCGCCTGCTCTAGATCTGCACGACCTGAATCAGTTTCTCAGGCCACGCACCTTCAGGATGGTAACTCTGTCCCAGATCATACCATCCTTGGAGCAAAACATGTGGTTTTGCTCACTGGATCTCAGGACGTGTCTTTTCATGTCCCAATCCGTCCGTATCACCAGCTGTTCCTCCTCTTCAGAGCAGGGGAACCCTATATGAGTTCAGAGTCATGCCATTTGGCCTGTCATCGGCCCGCGAGTCTCACCAAATGCACTGCAGTGGTGGCAGCCCATCTCGGGTGTCGAGGTCAGGTATCCCTCACATTCACGACTGGCTCTTAGCAGGTTCCAACCAGCAAGAGATGGAGAGGTCCAGGGACCTGGCCCTCCAGACCTGCTCTCAACATGGCCTCCTGATCAACGAGGCCAAGTCGGAGCTCGTGCCATCACAGGCGATATGCCTCATCGGGGCACAGCATGGCTCCCAACGGACAGGGCGGAGGGAGGTTCTCTCCTCCTTTGCCAATCATTTCTGGTTGGGCACTTGCGCCCTGCCCGGGACTTTCTGTGCCTTCAGGGGTACACGGCGGCCTGCACCACTGTGGTCCGATGGGTCTGCTGGCATATGCGCCCCCTTTAATGGGAGCTGGCCGCCCAGTGAACTCAGCACCACGGTCACTTCTACTAGCTGATCACTGTGACCCAGAGAATATGGGACGCTCTCCAGTGGTGGACCGTCCTAGACCATCTGCAGGAAGGGATCCCATTTGTCCACCCCAAGCAGACAGTCGTACTCACAAACGATGCCACTCACGGGTTGGGGAGCCCACATGGGAACAGGGCCCACGGGTTCTGGACCCCCGAAGAATCCAGTTATCATATCAACCTGTTGGAGCTCAGAGCGGTCAGACTGGCACTGTCACCATTCACACCACGACCATGTACTACCTCAACAAACAGGGCGGCAGGCACTCCGGCTGCTGTGCAGGAAGCGCCATCTGGACACTCATGAGGGACTGGAGGCAGATCACCTAGCCATTCATGTGGCAGGAGCCTGAAACCAAGTGGCGGATGCTCTCAGCCGTGTACACGAGACATCCCACGAGTGGTCTCTCCATCCAGAGGTAGCTCACAGCCTCTTCTCCTATGGGGGCAAACCGATGGTGGACCTGCTTGCCTCCAGGGAAAACACCAAGCTGAGGCGGTTTCATGCTCGCCCCCCTCAGCAGGGCTCGCCGCAGGGGATGCCTTCTCAAGGATGTGGACCCCAGGCCTCTTCTACACCTTCTCTGCATTTCCCTTGAACCACAAGGTGCTTCTCAAGGTGAGGAGGGACAGGGCGCAGGTGATCCTGGTAGCCCCACTCTGGCCCCGCCAGTTCTGGTATCCAAATCTCCTCGGCAACAGACTTTCAAGGTGTCTTCCAGCACGCCCAGACCTGGTCTCAGTCAGGGGGAAGGTATTCCATCCAGACTTTCAATCCCTGCACCGGATAGCCTGATTCCTGGCGACTAGAGTGCCAGGCTTTGGGTCTCTCTGAGGATGTAGTCACAGTAGTGGAAGCATCCAGGAAGGAGTCAACCAGAGAGTGCTACACCTTCAAATGGAAAGGATTTTCCATTTGGTGTCAGAACAAAGCGCAAGGCTCATGAGCAAGCCATTCGAACCACGCTATGGTGGAAGACCACCTTCCTGGTGGCTATCACATCAGCCAGAAGGACTGGGAGCTCCTGGTGCTGTCGTGGAGTCTCCTTACCTGGTCTTCCACAGGGACAAGGTTGTTCTGTTCCCCCACCTGAAATTCCTCCCAAAGGTGGTGCCAGAGTTTCACCTTAATCAGGTATGGACTCTGCCTATGTTCTACCCAAGACGACACCTGGATGCAGAGTACAGGTTTCATACTCTGGACCGGAGACATCTCTACTATTAGAAGGAGAGAACTGCAGAATTTCATGGAAGATTCACCAGCTGTTTGTCACCTACACTGAAGTCGCTTCTGGCAGACCTGCGGCAAAAGCGGACTGGCAGATGGATTACATCTTGCATTGATCTCTGCTACAGGTTGGAGGGTAGGGAGCCTCACATAGGGCTAAGGGCTCATTCCACTCGCCATATCATACATGTTGAAGTGGCTGCTTCCAGGACATCCCTATTCAGGAAATCTGCAGGCTGCTACCTGAAGACAGCAAACACCTTCATCACCCACTACCACAGACCCTGAGTCACGCCGGGATGCTGGTTTTAGGGCCTCAGTTCTCTGGTCTCTGTTCCTTAAGTAAGGGGTGTGCGCCTTGCCATCCTTCTCCCGGAGAACTGCTAGGAGTCTGCCAAGATGTGTGGATGAACAACATATTCACATCTCTAGAAAAACAGGTTACTGACTTGCAACAGTAGTTAAAGGAGTTGTATATGTTGTTCATCCACACTGACCCAACCGACCTCCTTGGCTGTGACACACAAACCTGGTTTCCAACGGGCTAAGATCTGGCGTCATTAGGTGGAGCTGAGGGTTATACCCCAGGTGGGAAGGGCCAGCTAGAAGACCTTCTGGCAAGAATTAAAGGGGAAAGGGACATGCCAAGAAGATTGGATGAACATATCCACATCCCTAGAAACAGTTACACAAGTACTGTATTTACCGTAACAGTAAATCAGAGTGAATCTCTTCTATTACGTCACACCTTTGGAAACATAAACCAGCAGCCTCAGGGCCACACGGAAATTTTGCTAAATGGAGGCTGCCCACAATGACGTGCAAATAACATGGGTGGTCCCACCACTTCTCAGTTGCCTGCCAGAGATTAGCCTTGGAGGGCGTCTGTGAGGTACCAGGAGATTAGACCAGTACCAGGCACACAAGGAGAGGCAAGGGACTGGAAACATGATTCATGGAGTAAGGCTTTAGGCACAGCATCTGATATCACCCTTAGGATACCGTACCGAAAGAGGGAGGGTATGGCATGGCCTAATGGAGGAGATTCTTGAAGATCTACTGTTACAGCAAGTGCTTATGTAACTGTTCTATCTTCTTCGAGGATATCGCCTCCATTAGGCCACACCTTTGAAATGACTCCCAAGCAATACAAAGCAAAACACAGCAGTAGAATCAAGCCATACAAAAGCAAAGGTACTGAACTTTAGGAGGGCTGACTTTGCCAAAATGGTCGAGTGCCTAGGGAATGCACTAGCAAATGGGCAGGAAAGAGGGGTGGAAGAACAACGGGGCAAGTACAGTTACGTAAGAACTTACCGTAAGAGTAGATCTTTGAGAACAGCTCTTGCAGCAGGTTACACCATTAGGACTGAAGCCAGCAGGTGCCAGGACCCCACGGAAATTTTCTAGCTAGCAATCTTCAGCGGGGACCACCTCCAACATCGGGCGTAGTACATAAGGAGGCGGTCCCCATATAGTCCTCAGTTCTCCTACCGGAGACTCCAGGCCGCTGGATGACATCAGAAGGGGAGACAAAGGATCCGCCATGAGATGGCAAAACAAGGCAACAGTAAATGTCCCATCCTAGGAGATGGATGCTTGACTACGACCTACCTCCAGCGGGGATGGTGGGAGGGAAAGTACCTGCTGCAAGAGCTGTTCTCGAATATCTACTCTTACGGTAAGTTCTTACGTAACTCTACTATCTTACTTCGAGAAACAGCTCTTGCAGCAGGTTACACTATTAGGACTGATTTCCAAGCAGTAATGGCATTCATGCACCATTGGGAAGAGGAAAGGTAGAAACCTCGAGATACCTCGGGCCTAGGACAGAAGTCCTTGAAGGACAGCCAGACCAAACCCTGCTCTTCGCCTCGATGCAATGTCCAGGCTGTAATGCCTGATAAAGGTATGCACAGAGCTCCAAGTAGCTGCAGCGCAAATAGCTGAGGTGGAAATGTTCAACCCCACAAAGGAAGTAGCCACCCCTCTAGTGGAATGACCCTTAACCGCACCCGGTAAGGGTTTATTGCGCTTCTGGTAACAGAATGTAATGCACTGGATAAGCCACCTAGACAGCGACTGCTTCGAGACAGGAGCTCCCTTCATCTTATGGGCAAAGGAGACGAAAAGTTGGTCGGACTTTCGGTGTTGTTTCGTTCTGGTCAGGTACTATCTGAGGCACCTATGCACATCAAGGGTGTGCAGAAGGGCTTATCCTCGATTATTTCGGAACATACACTGGTAGATAGATGTCCTGATTAAGGGTGAGAGCTAAGACCACCTTAGGCAGAAATTCTGGATTAGTCCTTAGGGATACCCGGTCCTGGTGGAAAACCAAATAAGGCTCTTTGCACATAAGTGAGTGCATTTCAGAAATTCTTCTGGCAGAAGTAACTGCAACTAAAAATACAGGTTACTCACCTGTAACAGAAGTTCTAGGAATGGTATATGTTGTTCATCCACACTGTCTGGCAGGTTCCTTGCCGCTTTAAATCTTGCCGGAAGGTCTTCAAGCTGGCTCCTCCCACCCACCCGGGTGGTAAAACTCTCGGCTCCGCCCCATGACGCCAGATCTAGCCCGCTGGAAGCTCAGGTTGTGCGTCGAAGCCGGGGAGGTCGGAGGTCGTGTGGATGAACAACATATACCATTCCTAGAACTCCTGTTACAGGTGAGTAACCTGTATTTCTAGGGACATGGATATGTTGTTCATCCACACTGTCTGGCAGACTCCTAGAATTTCTCTGGGAGGAGGGAGGCAAGGCGCACACCCCCTACTTAGGGAATAGAGACTGGAGAACAGAGGCCCCAAAACCAGCATCCCGGCATGACTCAAAGTCGATGTGGTAGTGGGTAATAAAGGTATGTGCCAACTTCCAGGTAGCAGCCCTGCAGATATCCTGGATAGGGACATCCCTGGAAGCAGCTACCGATGCAGCGGTATGGCGGGTAGAATGAGCTCTTATCCCTCTAGGAGGCTCCATGCCCGCCAACCTATAGCAGAGATCTATGCAGGAGGTGACCCACCTGCTTATCATCCGCTTGGCTGCAAGTCTGCCAGGTGCGGCTTCAGCGCAGGTGACAAACAGCTGGCGAACCTCTCCCTGAACTTCAGCCGTCCGCTCCTTATAAGCGAGCGCTCTTCTATGGTCCAAAGTAGGGAGCCTATATTCGGCCTCCGAGGTGTGACTGGGGTAGAACACCGGCAGAGTCAACACCTGGTTAAGGTGAAACTCAGACACCACCTTTGGAAGGAACTTCGGGCGGGGGTGCAGGACAACCTTGTCCCCATGGAAGACCTGATAAGGAGACTCTATGGAAAGCGCCTGGAGCTCTCCCATCCTTCTGGCTGACGTGATAGCCACCAAGAAGGCGGTCTTCCACGACAGGTGGGAAATATCACACCTGTGCATCGGTTCGAATGGGTTGCCCATGAGCTTGACCAATACCAGCAGTAGATCCCACAGAGGTGGAGGTTCTCGCATCGGATGGGAAATGTGATCAAGGCCTTTGAAAACACGCCAGACCACCTTCTCCTGCGCCACTGACTGCTTCCCGGTCCGCGCCCGGTAAGCAAAGATGGCTGCCAGGTGCACCTTAAGAGTTGTCGACCGAAGCCCTTGCTGAGAAAGGGACCACAGGTAGTCCAGAATGCTTGCCAAGGGACAGGCGGAAGGGTCCAAGCCCTTCCCCCAACACCAAATGGAGAATCTCTTCCATTTGAAGGCATAGCATTTTCTGGTCGACTCCTTACGGGATGCCTCAACGACGTTGAGGACCTCGTCGGAAAGACCCAAGGCCTGGAACTCTAGCCGCTCAGGAACCAGGACGTCAGGTGCAGGGATTGAAGGTCCGCATGGAATACCTTCCACTGGTTGACTGAGATCAGGTCCGGGCGGGCTGGAAGCCGCCTCGGCAGCCTGGAGCGGAGACTGAGGAGATCTGGATATCAGAACTGGCGGGGCCAATCTGGGGCTACCAGAATCATCTGCGCCTTGTCCCTCCTCGCCTTGAGAAGCACCTGGTGGATCAAGGGAAATGGGGGAAAGGCGTAGAAGAGGCCCGGGGTCCACGGCCTCGAGAAGGCATCCCCTGCAGCGAGCCCTGCTGAGGGGGACGGGCATGGAACAGTCTCAGCTTTGCATTCTCCTGAGGCAAACAGGTCCACCTGAGACGTGCCCCAGTGGGAGAAGAGATCTTGTACTACCTCCGGCAGGAGAAGCCACTCGTGAGATGCAGCCCGTATCTGGCTTAGGGCATCGGCCAGGGTGTTGGAGGCTCCTGCCACGTGAATGGCTAGGAGATCCGCCTCCAGGCTGCGCACGAGGGACCAAATGCGGACAGCTTCTTTGCATAACAGCATGAAGCGCGTCCCGCCCTGGCGGTTCAGGTAGTACATGGTCGTGGTATTGTCTGTCTGGACCTGAACCACTTGACCCCGTAGAAACGGAGCGAAGGCGGTGAGAGCTAGACGGACCGCTCGGAGCTCCAGCAGGCTGATATGGCATCGGGACTCCAGAGGGGACCAGAGGCCGTGCGCTCTGTGGTCCCCCAGATGGGCACCCCAACCTATCAGAGATGCATCTGTCGATAGAGAGACCGTCGGCTCGGGGCAGACGAACAGGATGCCCTCCTGCAGATGTGCCGGAACGGTCCACCACTGGAGAGCGTTCCACATCTCCTGGGTCACTGTCACGGGCTGGTCCAACGGATCGCAGCGTTGTGAGCACTGGCTGGCCAGTCCCCACTGAAGGGGACGCAAGTACCAACGGGCCCAATGGACCACGCTGGTGCAGGCCGCCATGAGGCCCAGGAAGTCCCAGGCAGGGCGCTATTGCCCAACCAGAAATGACTGGGCAAAGGAGGAAAGAACCTCGGCCCTGTCCAACGGGAGCCAAGCTCTGGCTCGAAGAGAGTCGAGCTCTGACCCGATGAAGAGTATCACCTGCTTCGGCATGAGTTCCGACTTGGCCTCGTTGATGAGGAGGCCAATCAGAGAGCAAACCTGGAGGGCCAGATCTCTAGACCGCTCCACCTCCACTCTGGAGGGGGCTGCAATCAGCCAGTCGTCCAGGTAGGGGTACACCCGGACCCTTCGGCGCCACAGGAATGCTGTCACCACTGCCATGCATTTGGTGAAGACCTGAGAGCTAGAGAGGCCAAGAGCATGGCCCGAACTGAAGGATCCCTCCGCCTGAAGCGGAGAAATCTCTGATGAGACGGATGGATTGGGACGTGAAAGAACGTGTCCTGGAGGTCCAGGGAACAGAACCACACGCCTCGTTCCAAGGATGGAATTATCTGAGCCAGAGTGACCATCCTGAAGGTCCGAGACCTTAGGAACCTGTTCAGGTCGAGGATGGGGCGCTATCCCCCCATCCGTTTTGGTACCAGGAAATACCTGGACACAAACCCGGGTCTGGAGGAAGATCCACCACCTTCCTGATCACATCTTTTTCGAGGAGCAGGGCAATATCGGCTTGCGGGCCAACAGCGAGGCTGCGGACCCCAAGGCCCCCTGAGGCGCGACGGCTCGAAGTGGGGGGGGATCTGCTCGAACTCCAGAGGCAGGCCCTTTCCTACCATCTCCAACACCCAGCGGTCCGTGGTGATAGCAGACCAGGCGGAAAGGAAGTGGTGGGCAGATCCCCCACAGGGGAACCCAGGGGAGGACGAGGCTGGGGCGGTACCCTCAACCTGTCACTGGACAGGCTTGGAAGAGGGACCGGCCGAGGGACCCTCCTGGGCCTTACCTCCTTGCTTCCTGTTGGAGGACCTGGCCCTATTGCTGGTGCTGTTGGGAGGGTCATGCTGCAGGGGCCAAAGGACGAAAGGACTAATGCTGTTGTTGACAGCGGCCTTTGTCCTTCTAGGCGGAGGTGACAGAGTCCAGAGTGGCACTGGACTTTTCGATCCACTGGAGGTGTCTCTCCACTCCAGGACCAAAGAGGTCAGTCCCCAAGAAGGGGACGTCCGCCAACTTGTGCTGGGTATCCGCCGTGAAGGTGGATATCCTCAGCCACGCCCAGCGCGACAGCCACGCGCGCCGCTACTGACCTGGCACAGGAATCGCCTATGTCCAGAGCAGTCTGAAGCTGCTGCTTCGCCACCACCCTACACTGGTCCCGGGCCTGACGGACCATGGTCTGCAGGTCGGCCGGGAGATGAGGGACAACCTCATCCAGGGAGCCCATAAGGGTGTGGGAGAAGTGTGCCATCAGCACGGCCAAGCTGGCCTGTCGGAGGCCGAGGGAGGATGCAGTGTACACCTTGCGCCCGGCAAAGTCCAGCTTTTTGGACTCTCTGTTGGGGGGCTTATCCACGTCCTGAGCGTTAACGGAACGGCGGAAAACGCTGTCGGTGACTGCCCCTTGGCAGAGGGGTGCTCCAAGAAACCGGGCGAAGAGCCGGTAGGGACTGCATACTTCCTGGCCATCCTGGCAGAGGGCGCAGGACAGGAAGCAGGCAGCTGCCAAAGCTCCAAGGCTGGGCCGACAATGGCCTCAGCCACCGGAAAGGCCTCCGTGGGAATCCCCTCGGTCCAGTATCTCTGTCAGGGGATACATGGCCCGTTTGGACACGGGCTCGAGCTGCATCCTGGTGGACTCCGAGATGAGTTGAAGCAGACCCAAGAAGGACGATGGGCTATCGTCCAAAGACTGGCCCCCGGAGGACTCCAGGTCGACCTGCCTGGAGAACAGGGAGGAGTCGTCATCAGAGTCCGAAGAGTATGCGAAGAGCTGCCTCGGCCCTGAGCCACCCTCCACCTGCCGAGGACAGTCGGGAGGGTGACCAACAACCTGTGGGGCAGGCCATGACCCGACCGAGAATCCTTGGTCGGTGCCCCAGACTTCGGCTGTGGAGGCGGAGGTTCCACCACAATCGGTGGAGCAGCCTGTTTCGGCCGAACAACCGGCCCTGGAATGGGCATCTTAACTGGGGCAAGCGGTTGCTTCGATCGTTCGGGCGACAGCCACTTGATGGCCGGGGGCTGAACCGGAGTCGGATTAGTCCCGGACAACAGTAACTGCTGCCACATAAGCTCCTCGTAACGTCGACGTAATTTACGTCGAAGCCTCTCCTCATCTGAGGAAGAGGACGAGGAGGAACTGTGTCGCCGCTTACTTCGGTACCGAGACCAAGACCGCCGATGTCGGTGGGAACGGCTTGACCGAGATGAAGTCCAAGACAGAGACCAAGGGCAGGTCTGGGAAGGGGCGGGGGGGACACCCGCTCTTCCCTCGGCTTGGGCACTTTATCTGGGGACTGCGGCCCCGAAGGCGCAGGCAGACCTCGGTCTCCACCGGGGGAACCGGAGAAGGTGGGTTGTCGGCTTCACCAGTAGACAGCCCATCTGACAGGTCAAGAAAAATCTCGACTGTGTCGACGGGAGTCTCGGACGGCTGGCCTGACGGGGACACCGTGAAGCCAGCAGCCTGAGCCGCAACTTCAACCGAGGTAGACGGTCAGCTGTTTAGGGAAGGAGACCTCTCCCGCTCCCACGAATGCAGACGGTGGGACTTACCCTTCGACTCCTTCTTCTTGGGCAGAGAAGAATGTCCCGAAGGCCCCTCTCCCTTCATGGAAAGGGACTGACAAAGCTCCTTGAACGAAGCCGTGTACAAGGAACTCGGAGAGAGCGGGATAAATGCAGAGGAGGAGGAAGATGCGGCCTGGGCCGCCTCCTCCTCGAGGGCGATCATATGCTCGAGCTGCTCAGCCGAGCCAGCCGCCGCAGACACCACCCAACGAGCCTCTTTGGATTTTACCGGTGGGTAATGCTTCTCAGGGCGCCCGAGCTTTAATCGGGCAGCTCGATCGTCCAGGACGGTGGCCGAAAAAGAGCGGCACAACTCGCAGGCCTGCGGGTCATGGTCTAGGCCTAGGCAGTAGATGCACGTGGAGTACGGATCCGTCCTGGACATTTGCTGCCCCCAAGGGCACCTCCGAAAGCCGGGAATCGATTTGTCCATCGCAGCCACGAGGGATGAAGAAGACCAAGTTTAGAAAACTTCAAAACTAGTTTTGGACGAACCGAGGAGTTAGGATCCAGTCTGAAACGCAGAGTGCTAAGGAGGGAACCTGAGTTTCCAAGCGGTAAGGAAGATCTGGCGTCATGGGGCGGAGCTGAGAGTTTTACCACCCGGGTGGGTGGGAGGAGCCAGCCTGAAGACCTTCCGGCAAGATTTAAAGCAGCAAGGAACCTGCTAGACAGTGTGGATGAACATATCATCCATGTCCCTAGAAACAACGTTTTCCAAGAGAGAAAACGTAGCTCGCAATCCGTGGCTGGTACAAAAGGTTGCAGCGTGAGCTGCTTCAGGACGAAGGGTAAGTCCCATGGAGGGTTTGGATCCTTAATTGGGGGTCTAAGGTAGAGGACGCCCCTCAAAAAGGCACGTGTCGTGTCCAGCTGGGCCACAGTGCATTGGCCTACGGGGGCATGGTAGGCTGAAATGGCACAAAGGTGGACCTTAATCGAGGAGTAAGCCAGGCTGGAGTGGAAAAGGGACAGCACGTAGTCCAGTACCAGCTTCTCTGGACAGCCCAAAGGCTGAAAACTGCGCGCTTGAGCCCACAAGCAGAACCTGCGCCATTTCATGGCATAGGTTGCATGGGTAGCCAGTTTTCTAGTGACAGAAAGCACATCTGCCACTTCTTGCAAGACCCCGTATCGCATCATGGCTATGCTTCTAGGAGCCAAGCGTGCAGGTTCAGGGAACGTAGGTCTGGATGGACTAAGGAACCCGCCTCCTGAGACAGTAAATGGGAGCTGATTGGCAAAGGCACTGGAGGTTCCCGGGATAGCTGATGCAAGAGAGGGAACCATATCTGTCTGGGCCAGAACGGTGTGATCAGAATGAGCGTCGCTTGCTCCCTGCGAAGTTTTAGAAGAACTCTCGGATCAACGGGAAAGGAGGAAAGGCATAGACGAATCTGCCCGCCCAGGAGAGGGACAACATGTCTCGCCAGAAAACACCAGGCCCTGGATCTAGCGAGCAAAAATTGGGCAGTTTTGCGTTGTATGGGGACGCGAAGAGGTCCAACTCTGGAGTACCCCATCTGCGAAACAGATCTTCTGCCACCTCCTGGAGTAGTTCCCATTCGTGGACTCTGGCCTGAGTGTGGCTCAGGCTGTCTGCGATGACGATGTCCACTCCCGGAACATAAACTGCAATAAGATTTGCGCCGTGTTGCAAGACCCAATCCCACACTCTCATGGCCTCCCTGCAAAGCAGGTAGGAGTGGGTGCCTCCTTGTTTGTTGAGGTAATACATCACCGCGGAATTGTCTGTTTGTAACAGAAGTGTACCCAGTGGAATCTCTGACTGGAAGGCCTGCAGAGCGTAAAGAATTGCCCTCATTTCCAGTATATTTATATGGAGGCGAGACTCCTGGGCTGTCCACAGGCCCTGAGACCGAACACCATCAAGGTGTGCTCCCCACCCGAGCCCTGAGGTGTCTGTGGAGTGTGTCACAGTTGGGGACGGCGCTGTGAAGGGGATTCCCGCCACGAGGTTCCCTAGATGTAGCCACCATTGCCAATCTCGAATTACGGTCTTCACGATTCAGATTGGATGCTGCACATGGTCTTGCCTTTGGTCCCATTGTACCCGTAACATCCACTGGGTTACCCGCATGTGGAAACGGGCTAGCGGGACTGTTGCAATGGCCACAGCCATGTGTCCGAGCAGGTAAAGGACCAATCTGGCTGGGACGGTCTTCTTCGCCAATAACTCCCTGATGAGGGATCTGATGTGTTCCGCTCTGTCCGTGGTAAGGAAAGCTTTCCCTCTGACGGTGTCCAGAACTGCTCCGATGAACTGCAGCGTCTGGGACGGAACCAGGCATGACTTCTTGCAGTTGATGAGAATGCCCAGAGTCTCGAACAGAGACTGGATGCAGTGAATGGCAGACATCAAGGCCTCTCGGAAGTGCGCCATGAGAAGCCAATCGTCCAGGTAGGGGAACACACAGTGGCCCTGTCTCCTCAGAGACATGGTTACGACCGCCATACATTTCATGAATACCTGAGGTGCCGATGACAGCCCAAAGGGAAAAGCTCGGAACTGATAATGGCGGCCCTGAAACTCGAAGCGCAGGAACCCCCCGTGCACCTGAGCGATAGGAATATGCAGATAGGCGTCCTGCATGTCCAGGGACATAAGAAATGTGCCTGCTTCAGCATGGGAATCAGGCCCGGAAAGGTCACCAGGCGGAAACGCTTGTAAGCGACCGAAAGATTGAGACTGCTGAGATCCAGTATTGGACGGAGGTCCCATGTTTTCTTTGGAACCAGGAAGAAGTGAGAATAGTACCCTAGTCCTCTCTGGTTCCCTGGTACGTGCTCTAAGGCTTCTTTTTCCAGAAGTGCAAGCACTTCCTGCTGTATATGAGCAGGGCGTGCTGACCCGAATAAAGGGAAAGAAGGGGAGGTCTTGTAGGTGGATTGTCAATGAACTCTATGTAATGGCCCTTTTTGACCAACTGTAGAACTCACCTGTCGGTGGTGATCGACTGCCACCTTGAAAGGAGGCGTGCGATGCGACCCCTGACTTTCTTTGCCCGTTGATCCTGAGGAGGGGCGGGGGCCGGGAAGGAGTCATGCTGTGGCAGCGTTTGTCCCTGCGGGCTGGGCTGACTGAGTATCGTTGGCCTCTGCCTGGGGACGACTTGGCCCGGGCCTTGCGTGAGAAAGTGCCCCTCTGCTGCTAGCCGGAGCGTTGCTGTTGCCTTTGTAGCCAGCCGTGAAAACTGCTCTGGTTCCTGCGAAAGGAACTAGGCCTAGATCTGTACATGGCTTGTACAGATCGGACTGCCTTCCCTGCGTCCTGGAGTTTGGTGATAACCTTCTCAGAGGCTTCACCAAATAGCACCTCGCCGTTATATGGGACGTCTAGAATGTTTTTCTGAACGTCAGGGGTAAATCCGGAGACAAACGCCTGAGGCTGCAGCTCTGGCCAAAGAGTCCGTAGAATCATATGCGGCTCTGAGCACCAGGGTCCCCACATCTGACCCAGTGTGGAGGAGGTTTACGAGCTCCGCTTTCTGGTCTCCATCAGGAAGTTTTTCAACCAGGTACTGGCCCTGTTCCCACAGGGTGTTCTGGAACTGAACCATATGGTTAAGATAGTTCAGTGACCTGATGGCACAAGTAGCAGCTGCGTACGTGCGCCTCCCCAGGGCATCCAATTGCTTGGATTCCTGGTCCGGTGGTTGAGTGCTCATATGCTGTGGTCTCAGACCGGTCATGTGAAGCAGTGATGACCAGGGAATCTGCCAGAGGATGGTTCGCCAAATACTGGTCCTCCCTAGGGGCCTTGTATAGGCAGTCAGCCTTCTTCGGCACCGCAGGAGTGGAATGCTGACGTTTCCATGCAGCCTTGGTGACGTCCACGAAGGTATCTACCAAGGGCGGCACTACTACGGGCTTCGGGTCATTTTGCCGAAGGTAGCGGGCAAGGCATTGTCACTCTGGGTCAAGCTCCTCAGCATCCCACCCCATGTTGTCCTGGATGTGCCTCATGATCTCAGCGAAAGAGGAATCATCCGGAGGAGACCTGGGGAGGTCGTGTGGGGCAGGACAGGGAATGCTGAGTAGAGGTGATATGGAATACTCTGAAGTATCCGACCTGGAATCCTCCCCCGACGGAGTGTACCGGCATCGTCTGGGTCTTTTGAGGCTGGGTGACCCTGAGGGGGATCTGGAGGGAGGCCTTCTCCTGTCAGTATATCTACCCCTAGGAGGTGGGGTTTGCTCCTTGGGGGACGGAGGTCGTCCTACTGGCCCCTCAGGTGGAGGAGGGGGCGTCGGCAGTGAAGGAGTAGGAGGAAGAGGCGTAGCAGGAGTAGTAGTAGAAGGACGTGCGGGGACCACATCCTTCTTGATGGTGTCCCACCAAAAGGTAAAGAGCTCCTTTACCTCCGCAAGGTTCATATCAGACGACGGATCTGGCGCCGGTGGCCAGTCGCTGGAGTCGGGCGTCGGGTCCCCGGGGGTCTCCCGCTCCGGGGAGGGTTCCCTGGGAGCCCAGCGCCCCAATGTTGCCCACCTGGTCTCGGGCTGTGTGGCGCCTTCCTCTGTAGAATCCCTATGACTGGTGTCCGCGGCGAGAGTGCGGTCTTCCACTCGGGGTAGCCAACTCCCGGACTTGGCGAATGCCTGGCCGCAACAGGTGTCTAGTTGCACGCTGCCCTGTGAGTGCGCCGTCGAACAGAGTGTCAGCAGACGCCGGGTCCGGCGACAATGTGCTGAGGGACGCCAGGTGCTTAGTTTTCCTGGGCGCCAGATCAGGACCTCGGGGTGGTTGGGAGACTGACCTGGAGTCGGTGTCTCGGCGACAGGAGGAAGATTTGTGGCGCTCACCCGACTTTGAAGAGGCCTTGGAAGGTGTTGAAGAAGCCGAGGGCCTCGAAGTCTTCAGAGGCTGGAGCGATGAAGAACCGCTGGCGGACCTGACCTGGACCGGGGGAGGTTGCGACCGAGCCCTGGAGGGAGAACAGTCCGATCTAGAGCCGGAGCTTCAGGAGTCCGAGGTCCGTGTAGGAGACCTGGACCTCTCCTTTTCCCGGTGCTTGTCCCGGCGTTTGTGGGATTTGCTTGAAGATTCTCCCCGGGAGGAAGGTTCCTGGTCCATACTATTCAGCTTTTCTTCTAAAAGAAATGCTTGAAGTGCCTTCTAACGGCGGATCCTGGTGCAGCTGTTAAAACCCTGGCAAAAGCAGCAAGCCTTGATGTCGTGGTCCAGACCTAGGCAGCGCACGCAGGACGAGTGGGGTCCTTGAAGGGGATCTGTTTGCCGCAGGCGCACTGCGAATGGTGACCCTCTAGAGATGGAGTTGGAGAGGACATCAGTTGAGCAGAGCCAAAAAAGGACGAAAATATTCGTAGTTCAGTAGTCGTCGTATGCTAGAAAAGAGACCGAGATGCCGATGCTGGCGAGTCGACGGCGGGAAAAGAACTGAGGATTATGGGGGGACCGCCTTCTTCTGTACTACGCCCGATGTTGGGGGTGGGACCGATGTCAGAGGCGGTCCCCGCTGAAGACTGCTAGCTAGAAAATTTCCATGGGGTCCTGGCGCCTGCCGGCTTCAGTCCTAATGGTATAACCTGCTGCAAGAGCTATTTCTCAAAGTAAGATTAATCAAAACTGCCATCACAGAGGCAACAAGCCTTTGTGTGAAGCACATAAAACAAAATGATATAAGAAACCACTATGGTTCTCAAAGGAGATGGCAGGGAAGGTTAGGGAGAAAAAGAAAGCATTCAGGAAGTACAAGGAATCATAGTAGAAGCAGGACAGAGAATTGTATCAGTTAAAGCAAAATGAAGCAGGGAAGGCAGTCAAACAGCAAAGGCCCAAGCTGAGGAAAAGATAGCCAACTTGGGTAAGAAGAGGGATAAAACCTTTTATAGGTACATCAGGGAGCGAAGGAATACCAAGGAAGGGACAGTGAGGCTTAATAAAGGGGAAGGGGTGGGCAGAGGATGACTGTGAAAAAGCAAAGATACTAAACAAATGTATTTGCTCAGTATTCACAAATGAAGAAGGGGAGGTACCTAAACCAAACAGAAACACTGGATACGGGGGTTGATACCAGCCCATTCACAGAAGAAAGGGTCCTGAAAGAACTCTTAAAACTGAAGGTGGACAAAGCAATGGGACCTGATGGGATTCATCCCAGAATTCTAAAAGAACTAAGGGTAGAACTAGTGACACCACTGGCTACCCTCCAACAAATCATGGGAGGATGGGGTGGTACCCAAGGACTGGAGGAGGGCAGATGTTATTTCACTTCTCAAAAGTGGGAGCAGGGCAGAAGCAGAAAACTACAGACCCATTAGTTTAACCTCAGTGATAGGAAAAATGATGGAATCACTTCTGAAGGAAAGAACTGTCGAGTACCTAGAGGCCAGAGGGGCACAGGACCCAAGGCAGCATGGATTCACAGCGGGAAGGTCATGTCAGACGAATCTAATAGATTTCTTTGACTGGATGACCAAAGTAGTAGATCAGGGAGGGGCTGTGGACATGGCCTACCTAGACTTTAGCAAGGCATCTGACAGTCCCACACAAAATATTAATATACAAGGCATTTGACACAGTCCCACACAAAATATTAATATACAAGTTAGCCAGCCTGGGAGTGTGTCCCAAGATGGTAGCCTGGGTAAAGAATTGACTGGAGAACAGGACACAAAGGGTAATAGTAAACGGAGTCACTCTGAAGAAGGGGGGTTACTAGTGGGGTACCGCAGGGTTCAGTACTAGGACCAGCCCTCTTCAATGTCTTTATAAGCAACATTGCAGAGGGACTGGGAGGAAAAGTATGTCTCTTTGCAGACGACGCAAAGATCTATAACAGAGTTGATACACAAGATGGGGTGGAAAGGATGAGAAGGGACTTCGAAAGGTTGGAGGAATGGTCAAATGTATGGCAGCTTAAACTCAATGCTAAGGAGTGCAAAGTAATGCACCTGGGAAACAAAAACCCAGGTGAAGAGTACACAATGGGGAGTGAGATACTAACAAAAATGGAAAGGGACCTGGGGTAGTCATATCAGATGACCTAAAGGTGGGCAAGCAATGTGAGAGGGCAGTAAGGAGGGCTGGGGGGATACTGGGATGCATAGGGAGACGCATTACTAGTAGAAAACCGGAAGCTGTTATCCTTCTGTACAGACAGCTGATGAGACCCCATCTCCACAGACACAAACAGGATGGAGGCAGTCCAGAGGAGGGCAACTAAAATGGTGCAGGGTCTGCACCAGAAGACACATGAAGAGAGACTTAAGGAGCCGAATATGTATAGCCTCAAGGAAAGGAGGGAGAGGGGGGACATGATAAAAACATTCAAGTACCTCAAGGGAACCAACAAAGACCAAGAGTGTGGCATCTTTCAGAAAAAGAGGTGTGCAAGAACAAGGGGGCACAATTTGAAGACATGGGGGCTCAGAGGTAATGTAAGGAAGTCGTTTTTCATAGAGAGGGTTGTGGATGCATATAACGGCCTTCTTGAAGAGGTTGTGGAGTCAAAAACGGCGGAATTCAAGAATGCATGGGATAGTCATAAGGCAATTCTAGGGGGTGGGGTAGGAAGAAGTAGGCTGTTGGTTAACTAGGATCGGCGGCTTATCCATTAGTTAGGGAAATGGGCAGATTGGGTGGGCCAAACGGTCCTTATCTGCTGTCAAATTCTATGTTTCTAAAGCAGCTGGGAGGATGGCACAGTCTGATCAGGACATAAGGCCTTGTAGCACAGCAAGCCCAAAACCAGTAAGAGAGAGAGTGTCCAGACTGTGATGTTTAGTGAAAGGGTGAACTGTGCTCCATATGCCTGCAGCACACGTCAGCAACAGGTATGTTTCTGGAACAAGCAACAGAAGAGACCATAAATCTAGCTGAGTAACCACAACAGCACCTGGAAGTTACTTACCGCACTTCCCATAACAGAAGTTTATACAATGTGCTAGCCATTTGGACTAACGTTTATATACAGTAGTGCCCTCTTTCCCAGGGGTGAATGAAATAAAAAGCTGAAAGGACTTTCTGCAGTCCTTGGTGTGAGTAACATAGCATCAATGTTCTAACGTACACAGCAGTGCTCCACCTGGTTAGCATGCTCGGGATAATAAACAGGAAGGTGCAATGTTTGGCTCAGCAGAAATTCTAACACCACCTTTGGTAGAAACTTAGGATTCATATGCAAAGAGACTGTCTTTGTGAAAAATCAAATAAGGAAGTTCACATATTGAGAGCCTGAAACTTGGAACTCCTTTGAGCAGACGTCATACCAACAAAAAATTTCTTCCATGACAGGAAGCATAAGCTACAACTTGCTGCTGGCTCAAAAGGAGCCAATGTCAATTTCTTGGAGCTTACTAACGGCAGCAACAAGAAGAAGCAGGGACGACTTATTGTCAATACAAGGTGCAGGACTGTGCCAACCAGTTAAAACCCCAACAAGGGGAGATGCCATTCTCGATCTTGTCCTCACAAATTTGGAAAGGATCAAAGACATGGAATGCCATATGGGCAACAGCAGCCACTGCATGGTAAGCTTTAAGGTAAATATAACAGGACACCAGCCACTCAAAGATGAAAAGTAACAGATTTCAGAAAAGCCAACTTCCAAAAAATGAGGAACATCATAAGTAGCCAGTTAATGGAAACAAGAGATTGAGGAGGTGGAGGTCATGTGGGGGAGACTCAAGAGAGCAATAAAGACTTCCACAGATCCATGTGCCAGACGGGTCAGCAAAGGAAAAAGAAATCCTCTATTTCCAAGGAAGTAGCTACCACAGTCAAAGAAAAAAAGAAGGCATACAGCATATACCAGGAAACCAAAACTGAGAAAGACCGAGAGCTGTACAAGGAAAAAAATGAGAGTCTGAAACAAATTAGAAAGGCAAAAGCTCAGACAGAGGGAAAAATAGCAGAAGGGGCAAACAGAGGAGACAAATCATGTTTTAGATACATTAGCGAACGTAGGAAGGCAAAAGGGGGGATAGTAAAGATTGCTGCTGAAGAAGGAAAATGTACCAAACAGAGAAAGCCGAAATCCTCAACAAATGCTTCTGCTCAGTGTTTACCAAAGAGGACCCAGGGGATGGCCCAGCCCTGAAAAAATAATAAAGTTACATAAAAGGAGCAACCAAAACAGGGAGGTAGGAGCAATATCGCTCGACAATGGTGCCTCCACGGTTTTACAGGGTGAAAATAAAGGGCTCCTGTTCTCCGGATTAATCTTAATCCACAGTTTAAGGGTAATTTACCTATTAATTTATACTGGGGATCGTAGGTTCATTAACTTCAGTTAAGTGTGCTACGATTATAATTGCCCTCCTTCCAAACATGGTAGACCCCCTTCCACTATTTTGGGAGGTGAGATTACTCTACTTTTACCCCTTGGGTCCACCTGTCTTTCTCCTCTAGATTAAACTGGGGGAAGGGAGCCGTTATTGTTGTCCGTGTAGGTTGTCTTGCAAGTCCACATTTTACTGACAATTTATAAGAAAAGTCATCTGACATGAGCATTACTCAAGCATCAGTTCCAAATAAGTCTGGTGTGATAGGCATGGTGCCCTGGATTAAGTTTTGGGAGGGGATAAGTAGTTTGCTTTAATGTCCCACATTATTTTAAGCGCCTTGTTGGAGCGTCAGATGTACAGCAGGTAGCATCAGTCAGGAGGTCATATTTTTTGGGGGTGGGGGGCGCAAGTAATGACTGACGCATTAGGTCGCCTGACAAGTGTTCCAGTCCAGCCTCTATTTAGGGGCAGATGTTAAATCGGACTGGCCCTAGAGTCGGGTAAACCTCATCTGGCCCAGGAATACTTATGCTTCCCTATCCCCCCCTTCCAAGGTAGCCAACACCAGTCCTACCTAACATGTAGAAGTTCATTTTGGTCGTAATCTCAGACCTCCTGTGTTGTGGTCAGTCTACGGTAGGCAGCCAGTCTCTGTTTTAGGTCTTGATGTGGGGTTAGGGTTCCATTGTGTGTCTGTGGAGCTCTGCCTTCACTCCAAGCCATGGAAGTGTTCCCAGGAGTTTGCCATCATGGAGGACGAGCTGTTGAGGGGGTCTGTGCATTGTTACGGTCTGGAAAGGCAATACCTTGGCTGGTTAGATCTTCCTTTGCCTCCTATGCCGGAGTGTATTCCCTCTTCCTCCACTTGGGCAGAACCACCACCAACTTTGCAGGGTAAGATGTTGTAAACTTAATGCCTCTAGCTTTGAGATTCAGGAGGGGAAAATATGCCCTGCGTTGCCTCACTGTTTTGGGCGCATAACCATGATCTGCATAGAAACGTTTCTGACCAAAAAAGATCTTCTGTTTACGCCAGGCCGTGGTTAGTAATTGATCTTTCATGGCACAGCTTTGGAAGCGGATGATTATAGATCTGGGTGCTGCTGTGGGAGATGTTGGTTTGGGTGCTAGTGCTCAATGCACCATTTCCAGGCCTAGATCCATGTCTGGAGGTAGATACAGAGCTGAATGCAATAAAGATGCCACAAAGCCCTTGATATCTGTACCTTCTGACCCCCTCGGAATAGAGTCTTATGTTTTTTCATCTGGCTCGGTTTTCGGCATCCTCTTGTCTTCTCTCAAACTCTTGCTGGGTTTGTAGCTGCTGTATGAGCGACTGTAAGTCATCGACCCAGTTTTCTGCAGCGGTGACCTGGCGCTCCGTTTCATCAGCCCGTTCTAGTTGTGTAACGTCCTTGTGCATTTCACAATATAGTTCAATTTCTGCTCGGAATGAGCATAGTTCACTGTAGATTACAGTTTCACCTTTTTATTTTTAGATGTTCTGCCTGTAGCGAGGGCAGCCCTGACCGAGGTTGCAGAGGGTCTAGATTCGGCAGAGGCCTCAGACACCGATCTCTCCGTATCATTCATCTGCCACCTCAGTTTCTTCGGTGAGTACCCATTCCTTGTTCTCTGAACCCCTCGGCATTAGTTGTGGAGTCAGTGTTTTTTTAAATTTACCTCGGCGTGAGGGTTTTTTCTCAGAGGATTAGTGAAGCGCCCTGATTATGCAGTTGTTGCCATTAATCCAGAACCGGAAGTCTCGAAAACTGTGTTCTTAACAGCAGTGACTCCTTCCAGGAGACTCAGTGAACTGCAAGTTCGCTGTACAGAACCAAATTTTATTATCTCCCATAAAGTGGTCGACACAGGAAATTTCTTCTGAAAGTGGTTTCAGAGTGTCATTTGAACCCATTAGTACCCGGCCAGTGTATCTGCCAAAAACTCAAATGCAAATGAGAAGCTCCATTAACTGTGATGTGAAAAATGGGTTTTATTTTTTATTTAGATATAACAAGAAAAGATAAAAATCTAGAACCGACAGCACACTGCTGTTTATCACTTAAAGCGAGGTAGTAAAAGGGAAATCTGTGGCTAAGAAGACTAGATCAAGGTGGCTAGTCTCTTGTTAGTCGCTTGCATTCAGTTTTAAGAAAAAGCTGGCAAGCATCCCACCAAAGAACCTATGGGAACATTTTACCTGAGCTACTTCTGACACATAGGCAGCTATGTGGGGCATTCCTCTATAGAAGGTCTGTAAACAGCTATCTGGCTATAGTACACACCTTTACAAAATAGACAACCAATGCAGATGAGATGCCAGGTTTGGACCTGTGATGACACAGAACCTTTTTCCTAAAAAGGATATAGACCCTAGTAGACACCTGTTAAAAAACAGAATTACTCACCTTAGTGATGATGTTTCTTTTAAGTGGCTTACTAGTGATGCATATATAAACCCTACTCTACCTCCCCTACTAAAATTTGGGCTTTATGATAATCAGTAAGCAACAGATCTGCTATTTGAGCACTAAAGGGAGAGTCACCATAGTGCAGAGTTTGTATCTGCGTATGCATTCCGATTCAGACTCCAGGGCAACTCGGGTGCGAGAAATCTGCAGACGCATGAATCGCTAGTAAACCCTTTAGAAGAAACATTACTAGGGTGAGTAAGTTTTAATCTCCCCCTTTTAAAGCCCCTAACCCCCATATCAAAAGCATCCTAGGCAAACAAATATCCTGTGAAATTCCACATTTTAAAATAGCCATGGCACTGTACTATAAACAATTAAAAATGTTCAACATATACCTTCATACTCTGCTTTGATCCTCAGGGTTTCATCAGGGCCTTTGTGAGCAGAAGTAACTCTCAACTCACATGAAATGCCATAGTTGGCACACGATTTCTTGATTTTCTCACAATGAGCAAGGTCAGAAGTTGAACCCATGAGCACCACAACTCTACCAGACTGCTTTGGTTCCAACAATAACTGAAACAAAGGGGTAAATACAGTTTTCTTTTAGTGGCGTCAGTCTTAAAAAATGAGTTAACTACATAAAACAAATACACACATACATATTATACAGGTGTAGTAGCGTCTACACATTAAGACTGAGTTAGTGTTATATATCTCAACAATCTTAGCCTCTTGGACTGTGGAATTTGTTGTGCACAGTCCTGGTCCTAAGGGGATAATTGTTCATAGGTTCATAGTATATTACGGGCTCAGTAGGCCAAAGACCTATAATGAACTCGCCACCAGTTTATCTCTAGTGGTGGTAAGAGAATTTCTTTTCACTCATATACATATCTAGTCTTTTTAAACTGATCCAAGATTTTTTCTTTGTACAATAACACTTGGCAATGAATTCCATAATGCTACCACTCAGAGTGTACCAATTACCTCTCTCGGATGTTTTATTTACAGATTTATTAAATTTCAAATTATGTGATCTCGAACTAGTTATTCCCCTATACCATACCAGCCCTATACTCTCTAATATTGTTTCATCTCTAGATGCCTTCAAAGCTAGACACAAGTCCCTTCTAATGGCCCTATACTCCAATGAATACAGCCCCAAATGTTTAAGCCTATCCTGATAATTATAGGATTTAATAGGATTTATCTTCTTGGTAATCTTTCTTTGAACTTTCTCCACCATTACTTTACCTTTTATAGAAGTGGGTGCACAAACAGGTGCACAGTATTCCAGATGGAGTCTCACCAAACTAGAATACAGTGGTATAAGCACCTCAGACTCTCTGCTTTTAACATGTCTAAGAATACACCCCAATATTTTAGGACACTTTTAACTGTATTAATAGTATGTATATCCTGGGATAATTTGTTAAAATTACGCCAAGATCCCTTTCGTTCTCTGTTGTATCAAGAATTTTGTTATTAAGTATATGGTTAATTCCTGGGTTACTTTTTCCAAAAATGCATTACCTTACATTTAGCTGTATTAAATGACATTTTATTTTCCTTTTCCCATTGTTTGGCAAGTTTGGTCAAAATCGGTCTGGTGGTTCAAATGTTATCAGTGAAATTACATAAAAAAATGCAGTCTTTTTGCCATCAGAAAGAGGAGAGAGAGGAAAAAAAAAGACTGTTTAAACCATGAAACTTACATGTTTGTTAAACCTTGTCTCAGAATAGAGCTTTTTCATGGGTCTGAAACAAAATGTATTTTTTTCAGTGTACGTTCTAAAGTTTTAAAACCCAGTACGTGAACAGGCCACTTAACGAAAAAGAGAAAAAATAAATAATTTAAACTGTACAGGTGAAAAAAAGGTGCTTTGCTCACACGAGCCAAATCCAAAAATGAGGTAAGCCTGCCTGCTTCAGTGGTCATGGCCACGAAAAAAAATAAATAAAAATAAACTTGAGCTCCAGCACACTTCCTGATTAAGCCGCTTTACAACCATTTCCTCGCCTGGAGTCCAGTGCATGGAGGAAAGATATACAGCAAGAATACTTTTTTGTCCTTACGACGCATGGTTATGGATTGACTATATTGTGAGTAGCTCAGCAAGAAATTCTCTTACTGGTTTATAAAAGTAGTCATGTATAAGCCACTGGCATATACTGTACCTCCACTCTTTCTGCCACCCACTCAAAGTTCCTTTTTACAAGCTGCAATGCTTCGGGAGTCACCTCCTTTAAATCACGATATACCTGTGGGAGGGGGGTGCACAGAAAATGGGGGAAAAAGTTATAATCTGGAGGAAACAAAGGAGGATGAAAACAAGACAACAAAGAATAAGGATATAAAAGCATAAGGGATCACTCCTCCCCACACAAACTTGATAGGCTGGTAGTATTTTCCTTAGTTACTAGCTCTGGTGACTACTGGCGGGGAAAAAAGGGGCTACTCACCTGTAACAGTAGTTCTAGGAGTGGTATATGGTGTTCATCCACACTTCAGGCAGTGTTCCTTCACTTTAAAGCTTGCCAGAAAGTCTTCAAGCTGGCTCCTCCCACCCACCCCGGAGGTAACTCCCTCGGCACCACCCCGTGATGTCAGATCTTGCCCACTGGAAGCAAAATCACTGTGCCACTTGCCAGGGAGGTCACGTGGGTCAGTGTGGATGAACATCATATACCACTCCTAGAAAGATCAGTTAAACTAAGACTTTTGCCGTAACAGTAGATCTTCTTGGAAAGTCTCTTGCAGCAAGTCATTACTTCTGGGAGTTTCCCTAGGTGGCACTCTTACACGGTAGTTTTCTCCAGCAATCCCTATACCAGGGACCACCCACACGACTTGACTTCCTGGGCTGTGCCTATAAAAGTGGGTGGTCCCCGGTTGTCTCTGTTCCCCGCCAGTTTCAGCTCGTGAAGGCAGGGAACTGAGGGGAACCGAAGTACCAAAGCCTCCCGACCTTACATCGTTTTCCCTGTTACAGAATGGCAGGGGGCCGGAGGGAAGGAAGCTACTTACTGCAAGAGACATTCCTAGAAGATCTACTGTTAGGGCAAAACTCTTTGCGTAACTGATCCATCTTCCACGGAATGGTCTCTTGCAGTAAGTCATTACTTCTGGGAGATTCCCAAGCAGCTATATGGCAGTGGGGTGGCCAGATATGGCATTCTGCCATACATATAGCATGGTCTTCGGACCGGTAGGTGCTGAGAGCAGTATATCAGCATATAAAGAGAATTTTGTATTCTATCTGCAAATACTCCATTATCAGTATTCGTTATAGGATTATGGTTGAAAAACAGGCCAGACTGGCTATTACTAAGCATCGCCAGATTAGTTTTTGGCATATCAGATATTGCAATAAATCAGAAGAAATTCATCCATATAATGGAGTAATTGGTAGGTCTCAATGGCATGCACTGGAAAAAAATACAGTATACAGTGTCTTCAGAAAGTATTCACCTCCCTTGGATTTTGTCACATTTTGTGATGTTGCAAACTCAAATTAAAATACATTTATATGGGATTGTTTTGTCACGTATCTACACAAATTACTCTATAATGTCAAAGTGGAATGAAACTTCTGGAATTTTTTGTACATGTAATTTAAAATAAAAACCTGAAATATCTTGATTTGATAAGTATTCATCCCCTTTGCTATGACACTCCAAATTGAGCTCAGGTGCATCCAATTTCCTTGTGAGATCACTCTAAAACTTGAATGGAGCCCACCTGTGGTCAGTTCAAATGGTTGACATGATTTCAGAGGAAATACACTGTCTATATAAGGTCCCACTGTTGACAGTGCATGTCAGAACAGAAACTCTACCATGAAGACCAAGGAGCTGTCCGCAGAACTCCGTGATAGAATCGTGAGGAGGCATAGATCTGGGGAGGGGTATAAAAACATTTCTAGGGTGTTGAAAGTTCCCAGGAGCACAGTCAACTCATCATTAGGAAATGGAAAGATTATGGAACCACCCAGACTCTTCCTAGAGTAGGCCGTCCTCCCAAACTGAGCAACCGGGCAAGAAGGACCTTGGTCAGGAAGTGACCAGGAACACAATGACCACCCTGACAGAACTACAGAGTTCCATGGCGAGATGGGAGAACCTGTCCAGAGGACAACAATCTCTGCAGCACTTCACAGATGTAGCCTCTATGGGAGAGTGGCTAGATGGGCGCCACTCCTGAGAAAAGGCCACATAATAGCATGCCTGGAGTTTGCAAGAGGCACGTGGCAGACTCAGACCATGTGGCAAAAGATTCTCTGGTCTGATGAAACAAAAATTGAACTCTTTGGCCTGAATGCAAAGCGCTATGGCTGGCATAACCAAACACAGTCATCACCTTGTAACACCATCCCTGCCATGAAGCATGGTGGTGGCAGCATCATGTGTAGGGATGCTCTTCAGCGGCAGGGACTGAGGCACTCTGTCAGGATAGAGGGAACAATGAATGGAGCCAAATACAGGCACATCCTTGAGAAGAACCTGCATCAGTCTGCAATAGACCTTGGACTGGGGCGAAGATTTACATTCAAACAGGACAACGACCCCAAGCATACAGCCAAAGCAACACTGGAGTGGCTTCCGAACAAGAAGGTGAATGTCCTTGAGTGGCCCAGCCAAAGCCCAGACATGAATCCCATTGAGAATCTGTGGAAAGACTTAAAGATTGCGGTTCACCAACGCTCCCCATCCAACTTCACAGAGCTTGAGCAAATCTGCAAGGAAGAATGGGCAAAAATCCCCAAATCCAGATGTGTAAAGCTGATACAGACATACCCAAGAAGTCTCAAAGCTGTAATTGCTGCCAAAGGCGTTTCTACAAAGTACTGACTCAGTGGGGCGAATACTTAAGTAAACAAAATATTTCAGTTTTTACTGTTTCATAAATTTTTGTTACACAATAAAAATATTTTTGCCCCTTTAAATTGTTGAGTATGCTGTGTGAATCAAGGGGAAAAATCATTTAAATGCATTAAAATTCTGGTAGTAACACAACAAAATGTGACAAAATCCAAGGGGTGGGGGAGAGAGGAAAATACTTCTGAAGGCACTGTATGTCCAAGCCTACTGGGTTGTGAGTTTTGAACAGTAACCCAAATAATACAATGTTATAATGTAGCAAGTTAGTATTTTTTTTTTTTTTTGCCATGGTTGTCAAGTCATTAGAGAAATGTATCCATTTGTGGAATAAGCAGGCTACGTAAGTAGCAAACAATGATGTTGTGAAATGAAACAGTGTATCTATTTCATAATGGAATCCAGTGGCTCTTAAGAGTCAGAAGTATTGTTGTAGTCAATATTGTACCAGTTTTAGGGTAAAGACATGGAATGCAACAGAGTGATGTAGTCAGTTCCATCGTGCATTAGTAATCTCATTTGCAAGGGGGTCCCAAGTATGCCAGGGCCTGCAGCCTTGTTAGGTGTAAACCTGAAATGTTAGTATGGTGGAACCTTTATTTATGCTGTCGGGTGAACAGAAGTTTAAATAATGATCTGGATAATTGTAAATTATGAGCCACTAGATCTCATCTTTGAGATTCCAAAACGTGTTAATCTGAAAAAAATTGTAAGATTTGTGACATGTACATATTTTGTTGTCCAAGTAGCGTGGATCAGAAAATTGCTAAGTCTTGCAGAGTTTATAATGTTTATAATATATATGTACTCACCATTGTTTCTGTGACCTTTATTTATGGTCAGGTGAAGACTGCATATAGCAGTAGAAGTTTGGTAAGAATATGATGATTCATATTACATTATCAGGATATAGTGATTGTTTCTCAGCATGTGAGTAGTGGCAGGCTATGTTCGATGGAGGGACATGAGGGTCCGGCACACTACAGGCTGAGAGGCATCCCAAGGAAGTGACCGTAATGGCCTGTAACAGTGATACTTCTATTAAATATGTATATATGAACATGATAAACATGTTACCTTCCGTCCTGAGGTGTGTCTCTATAATATTGGTGAGGTTATCCGCAAGGCATAGGCTATAGTATGATGAATTCTTAGTTCTGGGTCCAGAGTGGCGGCGCCAAATAATCGGAAAAGTTGACTGTAGTAAAATATGAAGCTGTCGACAAAATAAGCCCCTTTGAATAGTAGGGGTATGCCATATATTTTGTTGATAAAAAGCCTCATAGTTGTATACACTGGCGTTGTCGACTGGAGGATTTTCTGCTCCATAAATGAGGGTGAAAAAGCCCTGTACCTTCGTTGATAGAGGAGGAAGCCAGGAGACATCCGTCGAAGGGGTACACCCTATTGATGAGAATATGTAATCATATTAATGTTCTGTTGACAGAAAACGTCTCCCATTAATAATATATTGTAATGCATGGTCTGTGGACGGTGGAATGTTGGCCACTGATGGTGGGATCATCCCCGTCGACGGTGTAGAAGGAATACCGCGGCCCGTCGACGGTGGGTCATCTGCCGTCAACAATGAAAGAAAGGGAGCATGTCCTGTCGATGGTGGAATGTGTCTAATCGACAACAGATGAAGATAATATGCCTCGCTGATGGGGGGGGGTGGCGTTATGCCAGTCGATGAGAGAGGCTTGTTCTTATACGAAGCCACCGTTGATAGTCTTGGAGGAGGCCTCCGTTGATGGGGCATGAGTGGTCCATCGATGAGAATTCATGCAGGAGGCCTCTGTCGAGCAGGAAATTAACCTCCTGTCGGCGGTGAATGAACCTCCCGTCGACGAAGTATGCAGGAGGCCTCTGTCGATGGAGAATGGACCTCCCGTCCACAAGAAGCATGTAGAGACTTCATCGACGGGAATGAACCCCTTCGTCCGAGAAGTATGTAGGAGGCCTCCGCGACGGGATTATGTAACTGTTGGCGGAACATAGTGTGAGCCTCTGTAGTCTGTTCTGTGATGAAGATTATGTAGAAATGCTTGCCGTTGATGGGGTATTTGTTCTCAGTTGACGAAGAAAGTCTCTTGATAGCACATATGACCGTTGAAAGGCGGTTCCGGCAGGACTTATGGTGAAGATATGTCTTCCACTTCGATGCTTCTTGAAAAGGACTCAGTGTTATCGGAGCCTGTTAATAGAGCTCCTTGAGTCATCATATTAAGCCAGGCACCCCAAGCTATGGGTTCAATCCACGTCGTAGATCACTTAGCAGGAGAGCATACTAGCTGCTGCGAGAGCTGAAGCCAGTGGGAAAATGAACAGAGACTACTGGGGACCACCCACTTTTGTAGGCACAGCCCAGAAGTGTGGTCGTGTAGGTGGTCCCTGGTGTAGAGACTGCTGGAGAAAACTACCGTGTGAGAGCGCCACCTAGGGGAAACTCCCAGAAGTACTTACTGCAAGAGACCATTCCATGGAAGATCTACTGTTACAGGCAAGCAACCCATTTTTCTAGGGACATGGATACGGTGTTCCGTCCACTCTTCAGGCAGACTCCTAGCAGTTCTCTGGAAGGAGGGGGCCAGGCACACACCCCCTATTTAACAAACAGAGTGGAGAACTGAGGCCCCAAAACCAGCATCCTGGCGTGACTCAAAGTCGATGTGATAGTGGGAAATGAAGGCGTGTGCTGACTACCAGGTAGCAGCCCTGCAGATTTCCTGGCTAGGGACATCCCTTGAAGCAGCCACCAAGGCAGTGATATAATAGGTGAAATGAGCCCTTAGTCTTACGGGAGGGCTCCCTACCAACCAACCTATAGCAGAGGTCAATGCAGAGTACAATCCACCAGCCAATTGTCCGCTTAGCTGCTGGTCCATCAGGTGCGGCTTCAGCACAGGTGACAAAAACAGGTTACTCACCTGTAAACAGTAGTTCTGGGAGTGGTATATGATGTTCATTCACACTCATATAAGCAGTGTGCTTTCCCGTTAAGATGGTGCCGGAAAGTCTTTAAACTGGCTCCTTCCACCCACCTGGGTGGTAGCTCCCTCGGCTCTGCCCCATACCACCAGATTTTGCCTGCTGGAAGCAGTTGTGCGTGCCAAGGCCAGGGGAGGTCAGTGGGACCGTCTGGATGATCGTCATATACCACTCCCAGAACTACTGTTACAGGTGGACAACCTGTTTTTCCTAGGGACATGGATTCAATGTTCTATCCACACTCACAAGGAGACTCCTAGCAGGTCTCCAAGAGAAAGGAGGCAAAGCGCACACCCCCTGAAAATAAGGATTGGAGAACTGAGGCCCCAACCCAGCATCCCAGCGTGACACAGGTCGATGTGGTAATGGGAAATGAAGGTGTGTACTGACTTCCAGGTAGCAGCCCTGCAGATTTCCTGGAGGATAGGGACATCCAGCAGGTAGAATGAGCCCTTAGCCCTACGGGAGGCTCCCTACCCACCAACCTATTGCAGATGTCAATGCAGGATGTGATCCACCTGCCAATTGTCCCCTTGGCTGCAGGTCTGCCAGGTGTGGCTTCAGCACAGGAGACAAAACAGCTGGCGAACCTCTCCCTGAACTCCAGCCGTGCACGCTTTATAAAAAGTGAGTGCTCGCATCAGGTCCAGACCATGGAACCTGTGCACGTTGAAGTACACTAGGAGATTTATCGCCTGGTTAAGGTGAAACTCTGACACAACCATCGTAAGGAACTTCGGGTTTGGGGCGCAGGACAACCTTGACCCTGTGGAGGACTAAGTAAGGAGACTCCACCGAAAGCACCTGGAGCTCACTGATCCTTGTGGCTGACGTGCTAATAACCAAGAAGGCAGTCTTCCAGGACAGGTGAGACATGTCACACTTGTGCATCGGATCGAATGGCTTGCCCATGAGCTTTGCCAAAACCAGCAACAAGTCCCACGGTGGTGGTGGTGGTCCATGCACCGGAGGGGAAATGTGCAAGAGGCCCTTGAAGAAGTACCAGATCACCATCTCCTGTGCCATCAACTGCTGACCAGCCCATGCCCGGTAAGCAAGAGATGGCTGCCAATTGCACCTTAAGGTCAACGACCAAAGGCCCAAAACAGGGACCAAAGGTAATTGAGAATGTTAGCCATTGGACAGGACAAAGGGTCCAGCTCCTTGCCCTGACACCAAATGGAGAACCTCTTCCATTTGAAGGAATAGCACTTCCTAGTCGACTCCTTCAGAGATGCGTCCACCACACTGAAGACAGCTTCGGAGAGACCCAAAGCCTGGAACTCTAGCCACTCAGGAACCAGGCTGTCAGGTGCAGGAATTGAAGGTCGAGGTGGAGTACCTTCCCCTGAGTGATGAAAAGCAGGCCCATGAGTAAGGGAAGACGCCTCGGGATCCTACTGCTGAGGAGATCGGAGTATCAGAACTGGCTTTGCCACAAGGACCATGTGTGCCTCGTCACTTCTGGCCTTAAGAAGCACCTTGTGAAGAGGCCTGGGGTCCAGCTGAGGGGGCGGGCACAAAACCGCCTCAGCCTTGTGTTCTCCCTGGAGACAAGCAAGTCCACTTGAGGGGTGCCCGGGGGGGGGACCACTTGTGAGATGCCTCGCCCACACGGCTGAGGGCATCTGCCAGCTGACTGGAGACTTCTACCACATGGATGGCCAGGGGATCCGCCTCCAGGCTGCTCATGAGGGTCCAGACATGGAGAGCTTCATTGCACAATGGCAGTTGGACCACCTGACCCCGAATGTGCAGAGCGAATGCAGTCAGCACTAGCCAAACTGCTCAGAGCTCCAGTACGCTAATGTGGCATCCGGCCTCCTCGGGGGTCCAGAGCCTGTGGATTCAGTGTTCCCCAAGTGGGCACCCCAGCCCATGAGAGAGGCACCGGTCATCAGGATGACAGTCTGCTCTGGGCGGACAAACAGGATCCCTTCCTGCAGATGTGCTGGGACTAACCACCACTGGGTGGCATCCCACATCTGCTCTGTTACAGTGACAAGCTAGTCAAAGTGACTGTTGTGCTGAGACCAAGCTCCCACTGCAGGGAGTGCATTCTTCAGCTGGCCCACCGGACCACGCTGGTGCAGGCCGCCATGTAGCCCAGCGAAACTGCCCAACCCAAAATGATCGGGCACAAGAGGAAAGAGTCTCGCACCACCCCGATGAAGATCACCTGCGAAGGCATGAGTTATGACTTGGCCTCACTCAAAGGAGACGCAGGTCTTGAGGGCCAAGTCCCTAGACCGCTCCACCTCCTGCCTGGAGGGACCTATGCTCAGCCAGTCATCCAGATAAGGGTAAACGCGGATCCCTCGGTGCCTCAGGTAAACTGCCACCACTGCAATCCACTTAGACCCTGGGGGCCAAAGAGAGGCCAAAAGCATGGCCTGAAACTCACAGAGGAAACCTTCGATGAGACTGACAGATTGGGATGTGAAAGAACGCATCCTGAAGATCCAGGTAGCAAAACCACATGTTTCGGTCTCGAGATGGTAAGATCTGAGACAGAGTTACCTTCCTGAAGGTGCACGACCTGAAGAACTTGTTTAGGTCATGCAGATCTAGAATGGGGCGAAGGTTGAGATCATCAGCCAAGCCCTGCGGCGCATGGCCACTGAGCAGGCACAGGAGTCCCCAATGTCCATGACTGTCTGGAGCAATTTGGCCCTGGTCCCGGACCTGTTTGACCGTGGTCCGAAGGTCCACCAGCACATGAGGAAGCACCTCACCTCAAGTGCCCAGTAGGGCATGGTAGAAGTAGGCCATAAGGGAGGGTCAAGCTTACCTGGCGGAGGCCAAGTGAGGAGACAGTAGAGACTTTTTTTTTGAGCCGCATGGTCCAACTTCTTGGGTTCCTTGTCAGGTGGCTTGTCAACATCCTCAGTGTTGCTGGAGTGCCTGAACACAGGTCTGCCACCAGCCCCTCGACCGAGGGGTGCTCGGAATCCTGAAAAGGATCTGGTGGGCACTGCATATTTGTGGACCATCCGGGCAGAAGATGCAGGGCAGGAAGCAGGGCGCTGCCAGAGCTCCAGGGCAGGGCCAAGGATGGCTTCTGCCACCGGGAAAGCCTCTGGAGCGTCTCCCCAGACAAGGATCTCTCATCGGGTAGTGAGCCCCTTTACGAACGGGCTCCATCTTCATACCCGTCGACTCTGAGATCAAAATGAGGAGGCCCCCGAAGGATGGGTCTTCGTCTGTCGAGAGATCCCCCATGGACTCCACATCGACTGGACGGGAATGCAGGGAGGAACCCTCGAACTCCAAAGTGTCATCAAAGGAGTGGTTGACTGCCCAGAGTCCCCGCTAACCCTCCGGACAGTCAGGGGTGACTGACTGACAGCTGGTGGGGAAGCTCCTTGGCCGGTCGAGACTCCTTAAAACTTACCACTGAGCAGCTACTGTTTAGGTGGTGTTCCACCATGATCAGCAGAGATGCTGGAGTTGGGCCGAGCTGGGACCGTTTTGGTCGGCTCTGTCGATGGAGACAGCGTTGGCCTCTCAGGTGACAGCCAAGTGATGGCTGGCGTTGAAACCAGGGTCGGTTTAGCACCGGTAAGCATCAACTGTTGCCACATCAGGTCCTTGCAGCGTCGACACAATTTGCACCGAAGCCGCTTCACTCGAGGAAGAGAATGAAGAGTATTGATGGTGCCACTTCCCGTGGTGTCGAGAGCAGGAACGCTGATGACGGGACCTTCTCAACCCACGGGGGAACCGGCGGCGGGACTCTGAGGGAGTCAGCGAGCGCAGAGGCTCCTCCAGGTCAGAGTCTGGGACCAGAGGCGGCCAGTCAGTGGACTGATCCATCCCTCCAACAGTCTGGGTCAGGACCGGAGTCCTGGACAAGGAAGTATCGGACTCCAACACCTGGTCGGTTGGCTCGAGAAAAATCTCATCCGGGAACTCCATCAACATCTTGGCCGGCAGGCCCGATGGGGTTACCATGCAGCCGGCGGCCAAGGCAGAGGATTCGACCCAAGTCAATTACGGCGAAGCGAGAGTCAGAGGCCCTCGACCAAGACCACTCCCAATCCCATGAACGACGAGTCCTCTCTTTTTCCTTCTTGGACTCTTTCTTCTTCGATTTGTGCTCGGAGGGTCCCTGACCACGGGTAGGCAGAGACTGGCACATTCTCTAAAGAAACCCATGAGTGTCGAGGCCAGCTGAAGCAGCACGAAGGCAGAAGCCAAAGAGGAGTAAGGAACAGCCTGGGCCGCTTCCTGTTCTAATGCCACGAGCTGTTTGGCAGTCCAGCTGTGGAGACCAACCCCAACGAGCATCTTCAGATTTGACTGGCGGGTTCCGATGCGCCCATGCGGCCTAGTTGAAGGCGAGCGAGATGGTCCTCCTGAACAGCCAGATGGAAAGAACAACAGAAGTCGCAAGTCTGGGGTTTGGGATCGTGCCCCAGGCAGCAGATGCACGTGGCATGCGGGTTGGTCCTGGACATCGTCTGCCTGCAAGAGCACCGGCGGAACCAGGGAATGGACTCATCGTCCATTATGGTTGTGATCGATGATCAAGCTGAAGATGTACTCGTAAGAGTTTTGGTTTTGGAAGTAAATCTAAAGATTTGAGTGTGTGGGCCTAACAACGCGGAAGCGGTAAGGAGGGAACCTGCTTCTTCTAGCGAAAAGCAAGATCTGGTGTCATGGGGTGGAGTCAAGTAAGTTACCATCGAGGTGGGTGGGAGGAGTCAGCTTAAAGACTTTCCAGCACCATCTTAAAGGGAAAGGACACTGCCTAGGAGTGTGGATAGATCATCATATCCACATCCCTAGAAATAGCTGGCTGAACATCTCCCCAAACCCAGCAGCGTTCCTGTACAGGGACCAGCGCCCCGTCAGCAGGTTCCAAGGTAATGGAGCCTGTGCACAGCCTCCGAGGTGTGGCTGGTGAAGCACACTGGGAGAGTAATCACCTGGGTAAGGTAAAAATCTGCAAACCTTCGGGAGGAACTTCGGGTTGGGGTGAAGGACAACCTTGTCCCTGTGGAAGACCAGGTAAGGAGACTCCACAGAGAGCGCCTGGAGTTCACTGATCCTTCTGGCTGATGTGAGGCGGCCTTCCACGACAGATGCGACATCTCACATCTGTGCATCTGTTCAAATGGCTTGCCCATGAGCTTAGCCAACACCAGCAACAAATCCCAAGATGGTGGTGGTTCACGCACCGGAGATGAAATGCGGTCAAGGCCTTTAAAGAAACGCCAGACCACTTTTTCATGCGCCACCGACTGCATACAAGCCCACGCCCGGTAAACAGAGATGGCTGCTAGGTGCACCTTAAGGGTAATCGACCGAAGGCCCGACAGAGAGGGACCAATGGTAGTCAAGAATGCTAGACACTGGGCCTGATAAAGAGCCCACTCCTTGCCCTGGCACCAGATGGAGAACCTCTTCCATTTAAAGAGCATAGCATTTTCGGGTCAACCCTTTCTGAGAAGGGACTACACGGAGGACATCTTCGGACAGACCCAGAACCAGGAACTCTAGTCGCTCATGAGCCAAACTGTCAGATGGAGGGATTGAAGGTCCGAGTGGAGTACCTTCCCCTGACTGATCGAGAGCAGGTCCAGGCGTAGAGGAAGACGCCTTGGAAACCTGCTGCTAAGGCTGAGGAGATCGGGGTACCAGAACTGGTGAGGCCAGTCCAGAGCCACCAGAATCATCTGTGTCTTGTCCCTACTGGCCTTGTGCAGTACCTTATGGATCAAGTGGAATGGAGGGAAGGCACAGAGAAGGCCCGGGATCCAGGGCCTGGAAAAGACATCTCCGTGCAGTGTTCCCTACTGAGGGGGGCAGGCACAAAAAAGGCTCAGCTTTGTTTTCACCTTGGAGGCCAACAGATCAACCAGAGGGGTTCCCCACTGGGAGAACAGGCTGTGTACTGCCTCTGGGTGGAGAGACCAATTGTGAGATGCCTCGCCCACATGGCTGAGAGCATCTGCCAACTAGTTTGAGACACACAGGCCACCTAGATGGCCAGGAGGTGGACCCCCAGGCTGCGCACGATGGTCCAAATTCGGAGAGCTTCTCTGCACATAGGAAGGAAGTGCGTCCCGCCCAGGTTGTTGAGGTAGTACATTGTCATGGTGTTGTCTGTCTGGACCTGATCCTGGATGTGTGGAGCAAATGCAGTCGGTACCAGCCGAACTTCCCGGAGCTCCAGCAGGTTGATATGGCACTGGGACTCCTCATGGGTCCAGAGCCCGTGGACTCTGTTCCCCCAGGTGGGCATCCCAGCCCATGACAGAGGCATCAGTCGACAGGATGACAGTGGCCTCTGGGTGGACTAATGGGATACTTTCCTGTAGATATTCTGGGACTAACCACTACTGGAGGGCATCCCACATCAGCTGGGTCACAGCTGGTCAAAGTGGCCCTTGCACCGAGACCACTGGCAGGCCAGCTCCCATTGCAGAGAACACATTCTCCAGTAGGCCCAACAGACTACGCTGGCACAGGAAGTCCTGAACAGGGCGCAAATGCCCAACTCAAAATGATCAGGCAAAGGAGGAGAGAACCTCTGCCCTGTCCACTGGGAGTTGAGCCCTGGCTCTGCAAGAGTCGAGCTCCACCCCGATAAGCTGATCACGAGTTCCGACTTGCCTCGTTGACCAGGAGGCCAAGAGAGATGCAGCTGTCGAGGGCCAGGTCCCTGGACCGCTCCATCTCCTGCCTGGAGGGACCTGCAATTAGCCAGTTGTCCAGGCAGAGGTAAACACTGATCCATCGACACCTCAGGAAAGCTTCCACCACTGCTACGCATTTGGTGAAGATCCTGGGGGATGAGGACAGGCCAAATGGCATGACCTGGAATTCACAGAGGTTCCCCTCTGCTAAGAACTGGAGGTGGGACAGACTGATTGGGGTGTGAAAAAACGCTTTCTGACGATCCAGAGAGCAAAACCACATGTTTTGCTGGACAGATGGTATGATCTAAAACAGAGTGACCATACTGAAGGTGCGCAGCCCGAAATATTTATTCAGGTCGTGCAGCTCTACGATGGGGCACCAGCACCCCATCCATTTTGGCACCAGGAAGTACCTGGAGACAAGCCCTGGGTGTTCCGGAGGGTACGAGACAGGAGCCACGACCTTCTTGTGAAGCAGCTGGGCGATGTAGTATCGAAGGGCTGACAGTATGTCCATGGACACGATGCCCTCCTGTGGGGCATGGGCTCAGCAAGGCAGGTACACCTCAAATTCCAGAGGCAGACCCTGACAGACCACCTGTCCATGGTGACGGTGGACCAGACTGAAAGGAAGTGGTGAAGCCAGCCCCCCCCCCACGGGAGTCAGGACGGGCATAAGGGAGGCACCCCCATCCCATCACTGGGCAGGCTTGGAGATGGTGAAGGGCCCATTGGAGCCTCAGCCTCCTGGCGAGTGTGGCCACAGGCTTTGGTCAAGGTCGCCAAGCCAGAGTCTGCTGACCAGCCTGAAACTTGGCTGGTTTAGCCATGGGGGCAGAGAGGGGCCAAAAGGGCTTCTTCTGCCACTTGGAGCCCTTGTGGTCTCTCTGAGCGGATTTCAGAGTCCAAGGTGACAATGGACTTCTCTGTACATATGAGGTGCCCCTCGACCACAGGCCTGAACAAGTCAGTGCCCAGGAAGGGGACATTCACCAGCTTGTGCTGGATATCTGCCATAAAAGTAGAGATCCTCAGCCAGGCTCTGCGGTCCATAGCTACCATGGTCCAAGCCCAAGAGTCACCAAAGTCCATGGCAGTCTGAGCGGTTGCTTAGCTACTGCTCTGCCTTGAAACCGGACCTGTTTGACTGTGGTCTGCAGGTCCGCTGGGAGATGAGGGAGCACCTCATCAAGAGAGCGCAGGAGGGCATGCAAGAAGTGGGCCATGAAAAGGGCTGAACTCACTTGCCAAAGGCCAAAAGAGGAGGCAGCATACACCTTTTTGGTCGTATGATCCAATTTCTTGGGACTCCTTATCGGGTGGCTTGTCAACCACGTTGCCCATACACCTGAAAACAGACTCTGCCATGAGCCCCTAAGCTGAGGGATGCTCTGTGAACCCTGAAAGGGAACCGGTTGGGACCGCATACTTGAGGGCCACTGGCACAGGGCAAGTGGCCGGGTGCCGCCACAGCCCCAAGGCAGGGCCAAGAATGGCATTTGCCACCGGGAAGGCTTCTCCAAGGGATCTCCCCAGTCAAGGATCTTGATGAGCGGGTATAGAGCCCGCTTCTGAACGGGCTCCAACAGGAGACCCTTGGATTCTGAGATGACGGAGAAGACCCAAAAAGGAAGTAGGACCCTGCTCTGTCGACAGATCCTCGGCTGACTCCAGGTCCAACGGACGGGAGTGCAAGGAAGAGCCCACCAAGGATTCATGGAAAAAAGGTAGACCACCAGAGTCCCCGCTGACCCTCTGGGGACAGTTGGGGTAACTGTGACCAACAGCTGGCGGGCCTCCTTAGTTGGAGCACCAGTCTTCGGCCATTTCAGTGGCAGCTCCATCATACACAGTAGAGGCAGAGCAAGGAAACCATGCTGGTTGAACAGAGAGGTAGTGAGGGCAAAACGACAGGAGCACCAGAGGTATAGGAGGATAGAGAAGGAAGGGGACAGAGAGGAGTATGCAAGATGGTCCAGGGAGGTGACCAGAGAAGTGAGAGAAGCCAAGGCACAGAGGAGCGAGATTAGCACACAAAAATTAAGGGGTTGGGAAGAGACATTCAGATACATCAAAACAGAAAAGGAAGTGCAAGAAGACAATAGTTAGAATAAAAAAGGTGGGAGTGGATGGAAAAGGGGAGGAACAGGCGGAAGCACTGAATGAATGCTTTGCTCAGTGTTCATGGAAGAAAAGGGGGGCTGTTACCACCATGGGCTGGGACTGTGGGGACGGGGGTGACAGATGAGGGATTGAGGGAGACAAATGGAAGGACTAAGGGAGGGAGGTAGAGTCCTAGAGGGACTGAGGGCACTGAAGGTAGACAAGGCACCAGGGCCAGATGGTATCCACCCCAGGGTGCTAAGGGAGATGGCGGGAGCTGTTGGCGGATCTGTACAGCACCTCACTGGAGTCTGGGTGTGTGCCACTGGACTGAAGGATGGCACATGTAGTGCCGTTACACACAAGCGGACCAAGTGACGAACCAGGTAATTATCGTCTGGCAAGTGTCACCTCCATAGTGTACAAACTCATGGAAACAATACTAAAGGAAAGAATGGTATCGTACCTGGAGGACAGTGCCCTCCAGGATGTGAGGCAGCATGGGTTCGTTTTGGGAAAGTCCTGTCAAACCAACCAGGTACAATATTATGACTGGGTGACAGGTGAGCTGGATAAGGGTCAAATGATGGATGTTCTTTACTTGGACTTCAGCAAGGCCTTCGATTTGGTGCCTCATGGGCGGCAGCTAACTGGTGTATGGGTAGGGGGCCAAAATGACCAACTGGATTACAAGCTGGCTGAGTGGGAGTCTGCAACAGGTGGTGGTGGGAGGAGCTCTCAACTCAAGCAGTGACAAGTGGGGTGCCACAGGGCTCTGTGCTGGGACCAGTATTATTTCGACTCTTCATATAGACATTGTACAGGGTGGTGAGCAAGGTAAGTCTATTCACAGACGACACCAAAATGGTCATCATAGACCAGGAAGTTCAGTGCTGTTCTATATTAGGTATCCTTAGTATTTGGTTTAGTTTTACCTGTATTTCTTTTAGTTGTACTTTTCTTTTTTTTTTTGTTCTCAAAAGAACTGGACAGAGGTATATAAACTTGCATTCATTTCTCGAATCTCTGAGAAATTGTTCTGTAATCATAAATTCCTGACTCTAATCATTATATCAAAAGATGTTTTTAGTGCAATGTGGTTGTACATGATCCTTAGTCTGTGCCTACTGAAGCACTGTGGCCTTTCAACACCTCAACAAATGCAGGACATAAGCACAGGAAAGCTTATGCAGACACTTAAGAGCAGTACTTTATGTGTCATTAAGAAATTATATTGCCGTTTTGTGCAAAAGAAAAGCAGCTCCTTCACATCTCATTTGAATTTACAGTAAATAACATCATACAAATCAATTTTTGTTGTTGTTGTTGTGGGTTTTGTCAGGCTGTAATTATACTATGTTGTCATTTTAAAAAATAAAACAAAATTAAAAAGAAATTAACTTGTCCTTATTGGATGCATCATGCAGACCTGTTTTGAACCGCTGCTAGTAGCAGGCACAGCACATGATGTAGCAAGGAGCCTACCTGTGCTGGCTGCATCCTCTTCCCGCACGACATCCCATTTTTTTGCCTCAAGAACCCGAATCATGCAGCTAGCAGATAATGTATTAACAGAGATACAAGCAATCTGTTTTATACCCATCACTGACTGGTGTCTCGCTTTTACCTCAGCCAGTCCTGGTCGGTCATGTCATTGCAGGAGAACAGGATCGAACATCCACATCGCCGGGTTGGCAAACCCTCAAGTAGCCCTCCAACAGTGACTATAGACTGCTGTGGGTGGTCTAACTGCACAGTTACAGATATGCTCAGCTGACACTCCAGCATATGCGAATCTGCATGGAATACCAACTGACAGATCATTCAGTAATAAAGATTTGATAGCTCAAAGGCACCTTCCTTTAGCAGTTATTACCTTCTGCCCCATGCTGTAGGAGTGGGTTTGTGGACTGCTGCTTGTAACCAGAGAGCTGCGGTGACTGGATCAGGTCATTATTTTATTTAGAAGTGGACCTGGTTAAAATACTTATTGAAGTAATTATTTGCATTCAACGTGTTTTGCTGGCTGCTCCTTTTCTCACATACTTGAACTACTGTTACTGCTGTTTCAGGGATTGTTATTGCCGCCACAGGACATAATCACAGTATGTACTTATTGTAAGAGCTCTTTTAATCTTTATGTTATTGTTGCAGCTTTGCTACACAGGCGTCAATTAGTCAGGGGCTCTGAAAGCACTCAGCCTGCACAGCGTACCAACAGACATCGCAGTAGAGACAAAGTGTGTATAGTGTGTGTGTGTGTGTGTGTGGGTGAGGAGTTGTCTGATTATAGCTTACTACATTCAGGATGGAAGAATTTAATTATTGATTTATATTTTAGTACTAGACATGGTCAGAGCCAGGACCATTGTGAAGGACAGTCTAATACAGATTGGTAAGAAATAAGAACTGGGGCTATTGTTTGACAAAAAAAAAGGCAAAATTACAAGTGAGAACCCTGTATAAAACAAATTGTAACTCAATCATTTGGGGTTCAATAAGTCATGTCTATAGTCTTCAGTAATTATAGCCATGACTTCAACTCCAAATGACTGAGTGAGTTACAATTGGTTTACCAGAGATTCCTCTTTATTCAGACTGCAATTTTCTTTTTTTCCTTTTTCTTTTTACATGCTGCTGAACTAATATGTCAGTCCCTTATGTCTGTCTCATACATGTTTAAATCCACCACTGCCATGGCAGACCATTCCATGCTTACTCTCTCTCTGTGTATAAAACTTTCTCACATTTTCCTTCCAGCCTTCAATTTCATACAGTGACCCTGCAGTCCTGCACACCTTCTATATTGGAAGATTTTGCTCCATGTACTGTACCTTGTTTATGCTTTTAATGTACTTTAGTTTTTCTGTCATACACTTCATCCCTCATCCCTCCATTTCTTCAGTCAGTTCAAACATGTTTTCTGGTACAAGCCCTGTGCCATCTTTGTACCACCTGTCACTGGACCATATCCTTTCTGTTAATGTCATAGAATACAGCCTCCCAGACTGCACACAGTACACTAGCTGAGGCCTTACTAGTGATTTATACAATGAAAACAGAACCTTCCTTCCTTCCGCTAGTGATAACTTTCCATACACGCTAACTAGTATATTTCTAGCCCTCCATGCAGCCTTTGACTCGGCGTAGACATCTTTAGGTATTAATGATAGCCCCTAGAGCCCTTTATTCCTTGGTTATGGTTGTAAGGTGAAGAATTGTCATATCTAAAATAGAAGATACAGTATGCTAAATCAATTAAAGTCAGGCCGAGATTCATTCACTAATGCATTGAAATTCAGGCATACAGAAACTCTATTTTAGCAAACTTAGCACATGATGGGGTCTACCCCGCTTTCCCTCATGATTTGCATTCAAGAAGCATCAACCAAATTCATTGAATAGGTCTCAATCCCTTTACCACACCTTCAGATTCATTAACAGAATAAAGGAATTGAAAAGTTAATATATTACCGAGTTTGAAAGTGATACTAGCATGTTACATAGAAACAATCAGTTCACCGTAATAAAATTTGGTGGTGGGGTAGAATAAAGATAGATACAGCGCAGTAAATTAAAAGAAATTTAGTTGGCAAATACATTTATTTATTTATGGTGACTACAAGTAATGCATTTCATGTATATACAGTACCACAGGATGAATAAACAAAAAGAATAATATTTATGGAAAGGAAGATGGATTTAATGGACACAAAAAATGGTCTTTGAAACATAATATCTGTATGTTCAAGGACGTTCTTCCTTCAAGAGCTCTATCAGGGATGTGTAGTTCAGTTGTCCAGCATTTGTGAATAGGCAATACATGAAGCCAGATGCATAGATGGCATGAGGTGCTATGTAGTGGGTGGCAGTACAACTGTTCTATCCTAAGCCACAGTGCATCACCTCTGAAGGCCAATGTGGAAAATAATGAAGGAGCTATCACAAACTGAGCCTGCTACGCGTGGTCACAACACTGCTATTGCATGCTGCTGGGAGCAAAAAATACACACACACATATATGGACTGGGGGCAGACTTGATGGGCCAAGGCTCCTTTTCTGCTGTCAATTTCTATAATTCTATGATAGATAGAAAGAAAGACAGCAAGAGTTAACAAAAGTTAAGCATCAGTGATCATCAGCCCTTTGCTAGACTTGTGCGCCTGTAAACTATGCATTGAGTCAGCAGGATTAGCGAGGAGGAGCCTGCAGACAGGGTGCTCTAGCCACACTGCACTGGCTCTCACAACTCAGTATCAGTTTGACATTGCTGTGTCTAATTAACCAAGTCAAGAATGTGCCTAGGATGTGGGTTTTGCTCGCGTATGTATTAGGGGGGTCTGGGAGATAATGTAACTTTTATCAGTTTAAGTACAGTATATGTTTCTATTAACACGCTGCAAGTCAATGTTTATACTATTACGCAGTTCTTTTTAATCTTTCAGAATGGATCTATAAACATTATGGTTTCTAAATAGCAGCAGCAGAATTCAGTACATCGCAGCACTAATTCTAAATAAATTATTACCATCAACACTGGTAATATTTGCTGTTTAACACCTCACACTTGCCAATAAAATTAATATCTTTTATTGCTAATATCATGATGGCATGATTGTTTCAGCATTTGAAATGCTGTTTTGATGTCTCCTTTTTTTGGGATGGGGTAAATGTCAGCTGCATGAGTGAAAGAGGAAAAACAAACAAGATTACAATGATTTAACTAAGTGCTAAAAATAAAACCATAATGAAATATATAGAGTGTTTCATCCGCTACTGTGGCAGAATCAAAAAGCGATCACTGCACAAATAATTACAACTTACATGACGAGACCGCACAGGTGAGTGTGGGGTCAACACACTATATTGATGCAAGTGGTAGTAATAATAATGAGACAGGCTATGTGTAAATGTATGATCTGTACAGCTAATAACAAATGTCTATGGAGAACAGGACCACACACTAAGACCACAATCCTTTTTTCTCCATTTTTGATTTTAATTTCTATTTATTGTTTTATTAGCTTATAAATGAGCCTGTTGTTCATACAAATTTGATTGGTTTCAATCAAGGGACAGTAGCACCATGTACCTCCCTCCTCCTATGGGCACACCTCCCTTGGAGCATCTGCCAGAGCAAGGAAGGACCGCAGCACCATCTGGGTGAGCCAGCAGCCACATTACCTCCCTCCTCTCCTGGGCTAAACTCCACTCAGAGCGTCATCAAGCATGCAGTTCCGGCAGCTCAAAAAATGAATCAGTAGCCCCATTTACATTCATCTTCCTGGCCACACCTCACCATGAAGCTGCTGCCAGCTGCTCAAAGAACAACAGCTCCACCAGATAGGATCAGTAGCCCCCATTTACCTCCTTCCTCACCTGGGCATACCATCCCTCGGAGCAGAGGCCAGTCACTCAGAAACACCGCAGCTCCACCAGAGTGATTCAGTAACCAAATTAACATCCCTCCAACACTGGAAATGTTCAAATTAAAATAAAAATAACAGTTTTCTATGGGGGATGGAATGGGGGCTGAATGTGTGTAGAGGTGGGGGGCGCAAATAAAACGGTGTAATGAGCATCTACCTACAATTGTAACTATTATTTAGATGGGTTCAAGAAATATTTTAAACACTGACACAGGGCTTGTCTTAGATTTACGCTAGTTGATTTTGACATAACCATACAGATAACATCAATTGGAGGCATGATTCTGGACTATAGGCAAAATCTCAAATTAAAACCCAGTATTGACCAAGTTAGATTCTATATTCCATAATGTGATTTGTCTGCTAATAACACTCAGCCACTATCCACTGCATGGAAAAGACATCGGACTAAAAAAAAAAAAAAATGGTCCAGATCTGGAGCTGACAGTAATTTGCTGAATAACATCAATACATCTCAGGACCAGGAAGGCTAAAATTCATGCGGTCTTGACATTTAGTAATGTTTTCAGCGATTTAAATTGTTACTTAGCTTCTGGGTTGAGGCGGTACACATCGGTGAACTGTACTGTAATGCCTGTAACCCTACCAACAGCATTTGTTAGCTAAAGTTTCCAAATAATGTAAACAGTTGTAAAAAATCAACAAGTTACAAGAGAAGAATGCCATATTTGCACAGGATACCTTCTTTACAGTTTGAGCCCAACTGTATGACGTGTCGCTGCTTCAAACTGAGATGTCATTTAGAACAACAACTTACTGAAGCAGCTCTCATGCAATAAATAGAATCCTCAGGAATGGGCCAGCAACGGGATCAAGAATTAATGAAATAAGACACAGCTAAATAATGAAAGGAGACATAACTGAGTGAAAAAATAGTTTCAATTACAAATTATAAATTATTCATGTACACAGAAATATAGAATCATTTCATGTCCCCTTTAACCACTGGAGCATATTTTGTATGCAATCATGCCTGTTGCGGTTTTCGATTTTGATAGCCATGCATTAGGGTTGCTCAAAATATTTAGCTGCATCTGCTAGCTAGTGGAATGACAACTAAATCACACTCAAACCACTTCCTGTGTTTTCCGACCCCAGCCTTTTTCCAAGTTTAAAATAATGGCGTAATAAAGCCATAGTTTCAGAAGAACTAACGACTGGGATTTGTACAGTTCAAGTCCTGTTCAACTTGTGCAAGCAAGTAGGTCCAGCAGATAACAAGCTGAAATATGTTTTATATTTAAAAGATGTAGTATATTGCATACCTCTGAACTGTTATGAATTTAGCATTCAGATCGCACTATGATTTTCCACTCAAATTTACCATTGCCCCACAACGGGTTACTGATGTTCTTACTAATGTTAGAGAACTAGTTTTGATACACAAACTATGAAATCATGGAACTAACTTGATATATATGGACCCACTATTTGCTTGACATATTATAATGCTTAAAAATAAGAATGTGCTACACATTCTGGCCGTTTGCTATGGATTTTGTAGGTCAGTGCTATCAATTTTAATTCTGAGACATGGAGAGGTTATGTATGTACATTTAGTATTAACTGTCACTGGTGTGGTATAGTGATAAATGTAACTTTTGGGAAGGCAATGCTTACAAATTCAACTACAGTACTATGTAAGGACAGTGTGCGCTATTTGAAAAAAAAAACAAGGACGCCCTTGAGCTGGACAGCCACTTATACTGGAGAAAAAACATTTTGCCCCAAATCACAGGTATAGAGCTCAATAGAAAACAAAATGTGGGTTATAGCGGATTAAGGGCACCTTCTGTAATGGAGACTTAAGACTCCTGTCCTGCTGAGGTGCTGGCAGACCGTTTCACGCCTGCTGCCTAGAACCGTGATTCACATCGTGGCTTCCATAGTGCTCCCTCCAGTCCATCCCACTGACCACAGTGAGGTGCTGCCTGGAGTGGGAGCTGGGAGGCACGCGCAGTTGTAGTGGCGGCAGGAGCGGAGTCGTAGAGGTGAAGAGACAACGTGAGCCCTGCCGGAGATGACTGAGCAGAGAGCAGTGAGGGGCAGACTAAGAGTGAAGTTGAAAAGATGCTAAAATGCTTGAGAGTGCAGATGTGTCCGTTTGAGCAGCGTGTGTACTGTATGTACTCACATACTGTTCATATTAACACGCTGGTACATACTGGAAAACTTTATTCATGAAAGATTTGGGGGTTTAAGTAAAATGTCTGCATTAATAGAAAATAATGGCAACCATCGCTTGCATTTATGACATGTTACAACTTTGTTGTGCGTGTGTGTAAGGGGGGAGCACGCATGAGCAGGCGATATCTTATCGCTGCTCACTCAAGCGTAGCTCCCCCTTTCAACTGTATGCCACTGCATTTTTGGAGCTGTCATACACAGCTCCAGCAGCCATTGGAGAACTGCTGCCGCGCCTGCAAAGACACTGACTGAATTGGAGCAGGGCTGACACACCTCCGAAAACTCCGATGATGGCACTATGTTTCTTGCACATGCGTGCAAGCAAACATAAAAATGGAGAAGAGTATTGGGCCAAGAACCAATCCTTGAGGGACTCCAGTGTTGATGGGGCAGGGGGTGGGAAGGGAGTTCCCTATCCTGACTGATTGGGTTCTACCCATAAGATAGGAACGGAACTAGGTAGTGGTGGTCTCAGAGAGACCAGCTGCTGCAAGCTTGTTGAGGAGAAGGGTGTGAGTTACAGTGTTGAAGGCTTTGGCCAAGTCGACAAAGATGACAGAGGTGATCGGCCCCTTATCCATGCCAGAGAGAATGGAGTCAGTAAGTGGAGAAGGGAAGTTGTGGTGGAATGCGCCTTTGCAAAACCAGACTGGAAGGGTGTGAAAAAGGATGAGGCATCAAGAAAAGGAGAAAGCTGAGCCAGTACCACGTGTTCTTGGAGTTTGGCAAGGAATGGGAGTAGGTTTATCGGATGGAAGTTACTTGGATTAGAGGAATCACTGCTCTTAGGAACTGGGACGACTGTGGCAAGCTTCCAGGCATCAATTGCCAGTGAGAAGGAGCTATTAAGTAGGGAGGTCAGTGGGATGGCAACAGCATGAGCCAAGACGTGCAGAAGCTTTGGGTCAAGCCCATCCTGGCTTTTGCCCTTCTGGGGGTTAAGTCCTAGGAGAGCTTTTGGCCTGTCCGTGGGGGAGACAGGTAGGAAGGAGAAGCAGTGTGGAAAGAAGTGGGTGTGTAAGGAGCTGGTGGTTGAGAAGCTGGGAGGGGAAGTGATGCTAAAAGAATGGAAGCACAGGTGGGGAATAAAATGTTGAACTCGGTAGCCACGGGAGGGGGCAGAAATATAAATATATATTTGATGTGCTTATGCAACTGGATGAGATAATATGAGATGATGCTTGTGTAACTTGATTTGCTTTGTGGCTTTCTGCCTCGCTATCCATGGGACATACCACACTGTAGGGGTGCAATGCAAGGAACCCTAGAGGAGGGTCCCCCCTACAGGTGCCATGGGAATGAATGCATCAGCTAAAGGTAGGTTAGGAAGAAGCCCACGGGTAAGAAAGATGAGCCGCAGGAGGAGGAGGGGTGGATGGTGGGCAACGAAAAATGAATCCTGGTGAGGCCCAAGATTGGTGACCTTTTAAGCTTGATGTGGGAGTGACGTTGTTACTTCACCCATCGAACCTCAGGCTTAAAGCCCTCCCATTTGATGTGCTTATGCAACTGGATGAGATGATATGAGATGATGCTTGTGTAACTTGATTTGCTTTGTGGCTTTCCGCCTCTCTATTTGTGGGATATACTACCCCTAGAGGAGGGTTCCCCCCCTACAGGTGCCGCGGGAATGAATGCATCGGCTAAAGGTAGGTTAGGAAGAAGCCCAAAAGGAAAACCCAAAGATGTCGAGCTTCAAAGAGGCGAGGATGATGAATGAATACTGAGAAGATAAGGGCTGACCTTCTAAGAAGAGCAGGGAAAGCCGGGGCTACCATCCGCCTCCAACAGCGGAACCTAACTAACTAATCTGAAGAAAGTACTAACTCTAACTTATGTTATGACCATTGGCACGGAGGAGAGGAAAAAAACCCTTTGAGGAGGAAACCTCTGGGGATCCAAGGCCTAGGTAGCCTTCCCTCCAGGCTGATGACGTTTGATTTGAGGACGTATGTCAGTAAAGAGAATGGTTCATGAATGAAGGATATGAGTAGGGATGATGACGGAATAGGGAAAATCCCCAAAAGAAAGTACAGATCGAAGAGGGAACATGAGGCTGCGGACGAATCTAAGAAGGAGCATGAGGCAATGATGGATGCTGATGGTGATCAGCACCGCAGGAGGGCGGCAGGTCAATGACGTAGCATAAGATCCATAGAGAGGGATGCTGAATTGAGCAAGGTGAGTAAGGAGACACTCAGGCTGATAAGGCATGATTATGCGACATGAACAATTAGACCCTGATGTTGTGGTCGATGAGGTAGCATAGGATTCAATTATAGGAATGCTCGAGTAAGTGATGTGAATAGATAAACCTTGAGGCAATGAGGGAATGAACTTGAAAATGAACTTGTACGAAGGTAGTAGGAATAAGTAGGCTTCTTGAAAGGAGGTAGATGCCGAGGCTAAGAAGACATGTCCAGAACCAGAGGGTATGCAAACCAGAGAGCACGCTCAGAAGGAGCATCGGAGGAACAACTCAGGTTGAGCTATCGAGGAGCAAAAGTAAACAATGTATGAAAAGGAGGGAAGCTAATAGTGGAGTGAAGCCATGATGGCTAGTACTAGAAAAGGCGCTAGGACAAGGAAGGTAAAATTTAGGAAACTGAGGAGGTACGATGATGGATCGAAGCTATGGAGGCTGGATACAGTGAAAGCGAAGTATGAAAGGATGAAGGAGGATATGACCAGGAAGATGATGATGGAAGGAAGCCTTGAAGGCTGAAACAGGAAAATGAGGTGCATGGACAAAGTACAGTGATGGACAGAAGCCGTGGTTGGAGGGAAGCCTTGATGGCCAGTACGGGATGAAAACTGCAGGAGCAGTGGGTCAATGAGGAAGCATAGGATTCAATGAGATGTATACCAATTGAGTGAAGGGAATAGGTGAACCATGAAGTCAAAATGAGGGAAGGAGAACCGGACCCATGAACCTGGACACGTATGGTCGAAATAGAAGGAAACGAGTAGGGAATACGAAGGCAGGATAGGGATGAAAACCCCAAAAGAAAGCACAGCATATACGGGCAAGGAGCAGAATGGATGGAAACACCAAAGGAAGCCAAAACTGCAGAATGAATGAGGAGCAAAGACATGGCTGGAGGTGAATTACATGAACAGCAGAAGGAGGAAAGTGGCAATCCCAGCCTTGCACTGCAGCCTGAGCAGGAAACTGATAAGATGCAAACAGAAATAACAGCTAGAGATAGTGCAGCAGGTGACCCCAGGTATCCAGTGTGAACAGTAGATAAGAATTCAGGTAATCCATGGTTTAGACTGCAGCACGCAGGGGAGCTCCGTTCCCATGCAGGAGAGCCAGAATACATAAGGCTTTTTTTTTATTTTTTTTATTTTGTTTAAGGCACCAGGATAAGCTGTACATTGAAACGTCATACAGAAAAGGGTAAATAAGCAAGTATGGACACAGGTAGAATATCTGCACACTTATGCCAGAAGTCCCACCCGATAGATTCAACAAATGCAATGCAGTGCTATACAGAAAAACTGCACAGACATGAACTGCTTTTCTATTTTGTGACTGGCAGTGGTCCTCGAAATGTGCAGAGACAGGGAGTAACAGCATACAGCAGGCAATGAATGAACAACATATGCACACAGGAGGATTGCCTGGCAAAAAGCTGGCACAGAAAATACAGAGCTGAAGGTTAGATGCAGATCATCCATGAAATTCAAGGTGCGAGGAAGCTGCGGTAATGACTCAGCAGTAGAGAACGTAGGACATCGCTGTAGGCTTGCTGATGGGCTGCCCATTGTGAGCAGAGGCAGGAAAGGGCAGCTGGAGAGGATAGTCCTCTGGGGGGATCGACACCAGCTCCAGGTAGGGAAAGCGAGTGGTACGCAAAGCGAGGGGAGGGAGAGAAGCCCAAAAGGAGAAGGGCGGTTGAGCCAGAAATGGAGGGTGAACAGAAGAGGAACATGACCAAGCTGCAAGAGCGGAGGAATGAGGGAAAAACAAATGACCACACACCAGCGGCCAGCACGAATGAGGGGCATGGAGACCAAAGACATGGGTGAGGCAGAGAACCACAGATGGCCAGCAGCTCCCCTCCTCCACCAGCAATGAACTTGGAGCCAGGAGGGTAAACGGCAGAAGCAAGGGCAGTATAGGAACATGAGCCGCTCGGCAGGAGCGGGTGGGGGGGGGGCGGCGAGCAGGGTGAAAGGAGTGCTTGAAAGCACCAACTGAGAAGGGGCCAGAAGAAGGAAGCATCAGGAGCTGCGGGAAGAGAGACAGGCATTGAAAAACATGCCAAAGAAGGCGAGGAGGTACAAACAGGCAGCAGGAGGTGCAGCACAGACATGGGGATACCCAGTGGAAAGCTAAATAGGTTCAGGAATGCAGTGCCTCCGGCTGAAACGAAAATGAATCCTGGTGAGGCCCAAGGATTGGCGACCTTTTAAGCCCAATGGGGAGTGATGTTGTTGCTCGCCCATCGAACCTTGGGCTCAAAGCCTCCCCATTAAGGCCTCACCTTGACTTTGCTCTCCCTTCTGGAACCCACATCTTAAACATAACATAAATCTATTAGAACAAATTTAACATAGGGACACAAAATTATACCAAATATAAGACACCTACCATATCAACATAGATTGGTCAAAACTGGCCTGATGAGTCTTGAAAACAGATTTAGGTGTGATGTTTTACAGTTTTCAAGATTTTACAAAACCCTGATCTAATATCAGTGTGGCCTTCACTTTGCAGAAGAAGAGTGACTACAAAGACCACTGTTTCCAACTTATCAGTCCTGAGGGCAACTTCTGAGTAAAAGAGACCACTGTTTTACTACACAGGTCACTAAGGCTTGGAACAAGTTACCACGTGAAGTGGTACAATTCAGGGAATTTGCATCCTTTAAAACTCAGCTTGATAAATATCTAAACTGGTCAACAGGTACAAATTCATATACCCACACAATTGTGGGAGACATTCATGATGGGTGCATGCTTTCTTATGTCTAATCAAAACCTAGTAAACCTAGTAATACAATGTACTAGGGATTCATGACCAATCAGGGTGCAGTGGCTATCATTCCCTGTCTGTAAAAAAGAACCATGTAACCTATCCCCAGGGCACAACTAGAAACAAGCTATCACAGCTTAGTGTGCCTTTCCTGGTCAGAATTACAAAAAAATAATTTGTTTTTTCCAATTCTCTTTATGCTTCCAAGGACTGGGCATCTCTCAGAGGTGGTCACTCAGACGTACCTCTACTCCCTTGCCGAACCTCCTCCCATCTGACACCCCCAACCAGACATTCCTGCCCCTGGATCACCCCCAGGGAGGGACTGCCTCCTACCTGGTGGCCTTCTGAGATTAGAGGTCCATCTGGTGCGGGTGCGCCCAGCCATTGGGAGTTGGCCCAGCATTGGGGATGTGTGTGCAGTCCACTGGACCCCTCATCACCTCCCAGTCCAAGGGGGATTTTTCACTTGCCCCCAGAGCTCGGACTTGCAGTGATGTCCGTGGCAGATACATGCCGCCTGCTGCGGTTCCACCCCTGCATCCGCTCGTGCCGAATGCCCCTTGCTCTGACCCTGACTACCATCAGGGGCTGCTCAGGAGTGGTGCAGACCCCAGAACTCCTCCTGGGAAGGGAGAGCAGTCCTTCAGATGCTCAATCCCTTCCCTCCTCTGCTGATCCCTGACAACCTGAGTCTGTTCCCGAATCCGGGTCACCAGCGTGGCGCGAGGTGTGGTGTCCAGTGCCTCAACCCTCAGCACCACCTGGCCGGCTTACAAATAAATAAATAAAAAAATACATAAAATCTTGTTCAGGGTTCCCATCCCCAACTACCCCTACCACCTCATTCTCCAAACAGATGTTTAGATTGATTCCCTTTAATGCATACTTTCACAGTAGTTTAAAAGTTCTCAATATCTCTTTCTAGCTTCCCTCTTTTCTTTTCCAGTCTTCTGACCATAGTAGCCTTACCTTACTTTCTGTTACTGCCTTAGCTTGCAACTTTTCCTTTCATCTAATCATCTTTTACAGTAACGTCTGACCATTTTGCACTGGGGGGGGGGGTCATATGCTACAGAGGTGGTTGGTGGGTGCAGATTTCTGCAGAGCAAATAAAAGATTTGTTTTTGATGGAGTAACTTCACTAGATGGTGCCAGAGGAGTTGTGTGTGTGTGTGACTGTTAAACTGAATATCCAGCACTACTAAAAATGCATGTGAAAGAGTTAAAAGACAGAAACCCTCAGCTCAAAGGCACTAATGCAAGGGTTACCTGGAAAGGACATTGGCAATAAAGTCAGGTTTCAAAGAAATACAACATCATACAAATCCCAGTAATGCAAAGCCTCATGGAAAGCATCTGAAAAAGTGGATCAGTTTGCAACTAGCAGGCCACACATGCAGCGTAAACACATGGGAAAGTCATTACATAGTTTTAAGGGAACTCGGGGGGCAACCTAAGGAAAACAATTCTCAACTGAACCCAAACTGAAAAATAATGCTACTAACCTAAAGACCTAGGGAAGAGGAGGTCTATGTATGCCTGAAACCAGGGCACATAGCACATGATTATCCAAAGAACAGGAGTAAGAGTACAGATAGGGAAATAACCGGTGGGGAGCAGTTGGTGACCTGTGGAGAAAATACAGGCCCTGCTAATTCCACTGCACATACAATATGCACCCTGTCTTTATTTTGGTAAAATAACAGGGCAGAGAAACACAAGGACTTCCCAGTCTAGGGTGAAGCAGAATTTTATCGATGAGGAGCAGATTCTGCCAGGTCAGATCTCAAAAACGTGGGGAGTAACCAGCCCTGTAGTCTCTATGCCAGTGTCAAGGGCCTTCCTAAGCTGGGAAGGCGAGGAAGGGATACATGAGGTGGGACTAGTACCAGACCTCCTTGTGGATGTGATTCTAGGCAATGATTTTCATACAAGATCAAATATTGTCTGTCTTAATACCCACAGTCAAGCAAGAGACAGGCTACTCAGGGAAGAGTGGCAGCAGTGCAGTTAGAGAGGCGACCCAAACCTCAGTAGCATGGAAAGTAGTCAGTAGGGCTGAAGGACTAGTTGGGAGCAGCAGATCTGAGCCACAGCTAGATACTGTGGTGATCCTAACTGTGAGCAGGTCTGCTACTGAAGATGAGTGCACCTTAAGCAAGAGGAGCTGAGCAGGGCTCAGCAAGCTAACCCATCCCTACAGAAACTGAGAGAACTGGTAAAGTAAAATGGGAATAGACTGGGAGAATGGGAAATTGTATTGAGAGAGTGGGTGCTTGAAGGAGGACCAGAGGAAAGGGTGCTCTGACAGACAGTAGTTCCTCGGGGACACAGGAAGCAGCTCCTGGTTCTCACCCATGATGTTCCTTCTTTCTCAGGATACCTGGGAGTTAGCTACACAAAACAGGGGTTTACAAACAATTTTACTTAGCCCGTGATGTTCAAATATGTGGCAGATTACTGCTAGAGTTGTCTGCAGTGCCAGAGAGTGGAGAAGGTCTGGGACAAGGCTAAAGTGGCTTTGATTCCTGTACCTATAAATGTACAGTAGAACCCTTTTGGTGGGCAGTTGTGGAAATTGCGAGGCCACTAAGCCCACAAAGTTGCACAGGTAAGCATTACTTAATAGTGATCAATGGACTGTGCAACCAGGTACCCAGAGGCTATGGCCGTGTTCTTCATAGAGGTAGGGAAGGTAGCTGATGAACTTCTGGGGATATTCAGATGAGTGGGATTCCCCTAGGATATTCTATGCGACTAGGGTACAAATTTTATGTCTGCCCTGTTGCCAGTCTGTGGAAGATTTGTGAAGTGTGGCAACTCAGAGCCTCTCCATATTACCCCAGACTAATGATTTGGTTGAACATTTTAACTACAGGCTTAAGACCATGCTACAAGCATTCACTGACCAAAATGAGGAGAGTGGGACAAATATTCACTTCATCTTTTTTTACTATTAATATATCCTTCTTCCTCCGGCTGCACCCCTCCTGACCAACCCCCTCCAGCCCTGTCACCCCGGTATCACCAGGACTTACTTGTATAGATTCCTTTGCTGCCCTGTCACCAGGTGTGGAGCCTGCGGAGGGTCAGTTGTTATCCACAGCCAGGGGATTTTTCCTCCATTTTCCCCCTTGAGCCCATTGCTGGGGCGCACACGCCAGACGTGTGTGCGTGGAGGCACGCACACATCTGCGGAAGTCCGTCAGCACCCTCCCTTCTGTGGTGCTGTGCATACCTGCACTGCCCTGGAGCATCCACCTGGGGGCAGTCATTTGGCGGGAGCACCAACCCTCCCTCCCTGGGAGAGGAGAGCAGTCCTCTGGACGCTTAATCCTCTTCCTCCCCAGCCGAACCCCGGCGGCCCGCTCGCACCATGAACATGGGTCACCGGTGTGGCAGGAGGTAAGGCATGGATGCCTCAGCCCTCCATGCTACTGGACCAGCTTTTCACTTCATCTTTTATTCATTAAGTTCCACAAAGGTCCACAGGGTTTTCACCCTTCGAGTCTCTGTTTGGCCCAGGGTGAGAGGGTCCCTAGCTCCGGTAAGAGATGAATGGGAGGGTGAAAGTGCTTCTCAAGGAGAATCTGTTATGGAGTATCTCCTGAAGTTCAGGTTATGGCTCAAGGAGCTCATGGGGCTTGTCCAGGAGGACCTAGCCACTGCACAGTAGAGGCAAAAAGCATGGTATGACTGTGGGGCCAAAAGCCAGGAGTACAAGTTCAGACAGTGCCTGATGGTTCTCACTGTGGTATGGGACGGTAAAAGAGATAAATTACATGGTGAAGCTGCTCAACAGGAGATGCAAACAGGGTAAACCATGCTATAAAGTGAGTAGGGATTTTGCTGCATCCTGACTGGCTAAGAAGGTTCGGAACCCAGTGCTTAATGAGCGACAACCATCTGTCCAGGAACCCTTCCAGCAACCAGAATGTAGCACAAAAAGATATTAATGACTCAGAGATAAGTTTGAAAAAACATTTCTGGCAGCCATGTTTGTGAAATAAAAATTATCCCCACTGCCAACTGCCATCACTTAAAAATAAGTACGTTTACACACTAGTAAAACCACCATTCACCCAGTCCTACCCACACAGTCACTTTTCAAAATGTGAAATTTATAACTGTAAAATAACTATTTTAATCATCAACAATATTCTCTTAAGGCCTGTAAGACTCTGTTGCATTCATCCCTCTAGAGTTGCTTAATTACTGGTGCCAGTTATTTGTTTATCCCCATGATCCCCGTCAAGCTGAATATGTAGAGGAGAGTTATTACTCAGAGGGAAGTTATTTAATGTTAAGTTTTATCTGGTCCCTTTGATATGCCTGCAGCTTGTGGTGATTCCTGTTCATGAGTGAGGAGTGGTCTCTGGCTGCATTTCCCTAGCGTGAGAGAGGGGAACCTCTCAGAGGTGGATCTCAAACCACAGAAAGTCAGTGGTCAACATCAAGACAGCAGTTTGTTGCTTTCAATTTTTATTTTTAAAAATCTGCTGGTAAGAAACTGACTCTCCGATGGCCCGGTGGCACTGAGGGTTGAGTCGCTGGATGCCACATCTTTTGCCATGCTGGCGACTCGTGTTTGGGAGTGGATGTGGGTTGCCGGGGGTCAGCTGAAGAGGAGTAGGATCGAGCATCCTGAGGACTGCTCTCCTCTTCTGGGGAAGTTGTAGCCGTGCAGCTATCATGGCTCCAGTGGAGGCTGGGGCATTGTAGCGTGGGGCCAATCATGGAGGGGTAGGGAGGAGTCGGTGGGTGTCCAGTGGTGGGAGGGCTCACCCTGACACGCAACAGACATCATTGCACATCCAATCCTGGAACTAGGAAAAAGAAAAAAGGACCCTGGCACCTGGACAGATGAAGCTGGGTCCAGTGGACAACCCCATGCCCCTAGCTGGATCCATCACGACTGATCTCCGTGTCTCCTCCACTCCCTGGCCGCCCTTCTAGATTCTAGATAGAGCACCAGAGGAGTTAGGGCGGTCCACCCCGGGGGCTCAGAGCTGGGGGCAGGGTGATCAGTGGATGTGGAGGAGTGCTCCTGAGAAACGGAGACCAGGTTAGGGGGGATCTCAGGCCGGGCGGGGTTGGGTCAAGCCAAGAGACTTCACTGGAGAGAGGTCTAAGGGGCCAGTACAGGAGCATAAATAGAGTTAAACAAAAAAGAAACTGACTCTCAGTACTACAGAAGTGGGAGAGAAAGAGGATCTAGTGGAATCAACTGCAAGTAGAAAATCGTCAGTCCATGTTCAGCAAGCACGAGATTGTTGCTTTGGTTTCTTTAAAAAAAAAAGAAGAGGAGACTTACTAGCAGATTGTATATGGACGCTTGACTGCAAGCAAGCAGCAGGAATTTGGGGGGTATTTGTTTATGACTCTTCTCCGCTGGCCCCCATCTACTCTGCCATCCTGGCTCTGTCATCCAGGCATCTCCAGGGCTTATCTTGCCTCCCCATGTGCCTCTAGAGCTTTTCTCTCTAACGGAGGCAGCAGGGTGCCTCTGGTTCCCCGCCACTGAATGGATCCACTTATGGGAGGCGGTGCCTCGGTAGCAGTTGTGGGCCTGTGAGTGGCTGGCACCATACAGCCTGTCTAGTTTTTCCTGCTTTTTTTCTCTTTTTATTTCTAGTATGTTGGGGTTGATGGGTGTGCAAGTGCACACATGTCAGCATGCACACATGCAAGCTTGTGTTGTGCAGCACCAGCTGATGTCCACATCTCATGGATGCCTCCTGATTGCACTGCCACCTGTGTTCACCCAGGTGACAGTATAACAGAGAGCTGGTGGTCTTCTTCCTGAGGAGGATGACATCCTCTGGGATGCCAACTCCTCCCCCAGTCAGCTCCCAACGCAACCAAGCTCGTTCCTGAACTCAGGTCGCTGGCTTCATGAGCGGTGGCCTTACTGTTGTGCTGATGGGCCAGCTATAGGTTTTCTCTTAGAATAAAAAACAAAAGAGTAGAAAACTGACTCTCAGTACATATATAAGAGAGATCAGACACAGGTCAATGTTCAGCAGACATGAAGTTTGTTGCATTGGTTTCTTACAAAAAAAACAAGTACAGGAAACTTAGTAGCATTATGTATACGTATGTTGATCACAAGCCAACAGAAAGAAAGTCAGCATTCAACAGTCTTTCTTTTAAAATAAAATGGGGAGCCAAACAGAGAAACAAAAGTAAATTGCAGGTATGATTCAGCCAGTGACATCAATCTGGACCGCTTGTGTGTTTGGGGTACAGCACCATGTGGTTTAGCATTTAAATTCAGGGAACTCAGTCAAAATAAGCTGTTATGCATTAAATAAAGAGAACAAGGGCTTGCAAAGCCTGTAAAACAGTAGTGCCACTACCCCAAAAGTGCCATACATTGCGATAACCCAGAAATTATTTTTTCATTTGTAGTTTAAACATTGATGTTTTTTTTAACTGCTCATTTGTCCCACTTGATATTATCCTGGGTCTGCCTACCAGGGACTAACCCTGTTTGATCAAAGTCAATTAACGTAGGTAGGATTGATTCAAATCTCCTTGCTATAATACTGGCATATAATTTATAATCAATATTGAGGACTGAGATTAGGTGATAGGATTTACACTGGGTAGCATCCTTACCTGGCTTTGGTATGCAAGATATAACTGAATAATTCCAGGTCTCTGGACTCTTCTCTCCAGATTGAGCTTCCTTGCAGGCCTCCAGTAATGGGCGCTCCAGATTCTTCTTAAAAAATTTGAAGAACTCTGGGGTACACCCATCTGGTCCCGGAGACTTACACGATTTCAATTTCTGGATTACCTGATCAAGCTCTCCCTGAGTGATGAGACTATCCAACCAGAGTTTAGCTTCTGGGGAGATTTTTGGGAGTGGCAATTTAGATAAATAAGCCTCTATTTGGGTATCCCCAGGAACCAATTCAGGGGTGTAGAGGTCCTGATAAAAATCTTTAAAAGCAGCCAAAATTTGTTTATGTAGTCTGCCCGTCTTAGGGCCCCTGATCTGGGAAATCAACAACTTGGTTGTTTGCTGTCTCAAGCGGTGAGCTAGCAGTCTAGTGGCTCTGGGACCCATCTCGAGTACCTCTGGCACAGGTGCTGAAGGCCTGCTCGTCTTAATAGCTAGGTGTTTCTGGATAAGCTGTTTTAAAGTCTGAATTCTCTCAAAGACAGACTCATACCCTGCTGCATGTTGGGTTTGAACTTCCTTTAATTGTACTTGAGATTTTCCAACCAACAAGTCTGTTGCCTCTAAAGTGGGAAGCAAATTTAATTATAGCTACCCTCAGGACCATTTTCAAAGATCCCAGAGAATGGTTCTGGAAATTTCCTGAGAATCATTCTCTTGAATTATCTGTGCCAATCTCATTTTGATTAAATCTGTGAATTCTTTGAAGTTTAATAAATAATTATTGAAGTTCCATAATGTTTGCCCTCTCTCCGAGCCCCATTCTAGGCTCAGTGAGAGCTGGGAGTGATCCGAGAGTGCAGAGAAGATATGATTACATCCTACATTCTGATGCTGGTGTTCATCCGACACTAAAAAATAATTGATGGGGGCGTAAGACCCATGGGTGTGGTAAAAATGTGTATATTCCCTCTTTCCAGGGTGTGCCGATCTCCAGGCATCAATCCAGGAGGCCCCTTTCAGATATGTCCTGTTCACCTTGCTAACTGGGTTGCTCCTAGAGGAGCCAGGCTTCAAACTATCTATCTGCTCTAGGGTCTGGTTAAGATCCCCCCCCCACAACTAGGACCCCACTCTGGTATTCTTGTTATCTTAAGGAGTAATCCTTTCATGGCTTTACATTAGAGCCGGGGTACATAAAGTGATGCTAGGTAATGGGTCCAGATCCCGGAGACTATAGTGAGGCAGCCCTCTGGATCAGAGTAGCTAGCAACTATTTTAAAGTGGGATCCTTTAGAGATTAAGATAGCTGTACTCTTCTCTTCCCCTTCCATAGGGAGAGGCATTACTTGCTCAAAGCCAAATGTTCCCAGTTTCACATGCTCTGCTTTACTGAGGTGGGTTTCTTGCAGAAATACCACAAAGGGCCTACCTCTTCAACACAGAAGCACCTTATATCTTAACTGGGTCATTTAACCCGCTCACATTATGTGATAGGACTTTGATAGTGTGCTTATTAGTCATATGAATGTTGAGAGGCTAGTTCATGTATGTAACATCCTATAATTGTCTGAGGGGAATAACCCGCCACAAACTTCCTGAGCCAATTTACTGCGTACTGTACAGCAATGGGATCAGCTCTCCAAATGCCCAACACCCCCCGCCAACCCCCAATCCCCCCACATAAAACATAGTGTCCATATGTAAACCAACACACAAAAAACAGTACGTAATAATGTGTAGCATAAACAATAACTCCTGAACCTCCCAAAGTGCAGGCGCCAAACTAGTCAGCCTCCCCAAAGAGTCTGGACTATACTTATCAACCCCAAGGTAGGGAACCGAATACTCATTCCCTATGTCCCCGAGACAGGAAGTCTAAGGGTAGAGGATATGGAGCCCCATAAGGAGTTCGTTCCTCTTGGACCCTAACAAAAGTGGGTCCAAGCCAGATGAAATACTGACTTAAACATCACTGGAACCCAATGGGACGGAAAGAGGACGAGGCCTCCTAAAAATCAACCGAGGAGGTCCCTCGTCCTCTCCACATCCCATCAAGAACAGGGCAAGCACAAACCAGAGGGTGGGTTCCTTAGGCCCACCGTGTAATCATTTGGAACCATCAGAAACCCCATCCCCCAGGCAACCATAAACAATCAGATTTGAATTTGGTTCCATTATAAACCAATTTAACTCAAAGTCAGTGCAGAGTAGCGAGATTCATGCCGTTGCAGTTTCAAGTGTTCCCAGTAATAACAAAATATCTTAAAATTGTAAACGTATAAGGCACTACAAAATCCTAGCTCATATCGAGGGACTGGTGACATGCTGCTTAATCATTCCCCATCAAAAGTCCCGCTTAAGTCCCGAGCATGTAGATCTTCTTGCCTCCTTAATTCAAGTCAGGTTAGGACAGCCATTCAAACTGAATGCCCCTCCATATGAGACCCCGTATCTAGGCCAATTGAAAGCACTAGAGGGATATATCCTTCTAGAGACAAAGCGGAGGTTGAATCAGGGTATTGTCACAGGGGAAGGTCCCCCTCGACTGGCTGCAGGACCCCCCAGGTCACCCAGAATTAGGCTAGACAGGGCCTCGCCAGCCAAGGTAGAGGTACAGACTAAAAAGAGGAAAACAGAGCACTCACAGTTAGTCAGTGACCAGTTCGGTATTTTCATCTTCTGACTCAATGGTTCCTGATGTCGAGAGAGTAAGCTGGGACAGCAGCTTCTAGTGTCCCGCATTGTACTGGATGCTGATCCCTTCCAGATTTTCTAGGGTTGTGCTGAGATGAATTTGCCATCTAGATTGCCCCTTTACCTGTTGGGCGTGAGCAGAGACCTCTTCAGGTATGTCATGCCTTTATCCATTAAACTTGGAAGATCTCTTCAGCTGTAATAGAGTTTCTGTTGATTCCCATTGACTCTAAGGCAGCAGGGAATGATGTCTGAAACTTCACCCACAAGGATTTCAGCTTACGGAGTATAGCGGCATAGGCCAAACGATGCTGCTGGATTTGAGGGGATAATCTTGGTCAAAATAGAGCCTGGCACCATTGTATTCGACCTTTTGTTGTCTCCAAGCAGCTCAGAGGACAATTCCTTGTCCCTACAGCTTGAAAATGTTGCTATAATTGATCTAGGGCGGCAGTTGTTGAGGTTAGTCTAGGTATCAGGGCTATGTGCACCCATTCGATTTGAAATGTAAATGCCTGAGGAAGATCCTGCACATTTTAATAAATCATTTAGAAATTCAGCCATTTCTCCCACCTCAGCCCCTCCGAGAGGCCATAAATCCGTAGATTCTCTCTCATCTAGCTCGAGCCTCCAGATTTATACATTTCGCTGCAGTTTGCTCTTGTTGCTGGGTGAGTGATTCTGCACTAGAGAGAGATGAACAGGATCATCTTGCACCATGGAGATTCTTTCTTCAGTTTGTTACTCTGGTCTCCAGTTTTGTTAGGTCTGAAGGAACTTTTCAAACTCTGTCTTATTCTAAGACCTGAATTGCTTGATTTCGGACAGCAAAATTTCAAACTGCTTGAGTCGACAGTGTTTCCAGCTCTGTCTCCGTGTCTCAGCTCGCCATGCTCACTGGTGATTCCCTCTGCAGGGGGCGTAACCAGGATTTGTGGTGGTGGGTTTCCAAACACTTAGGGGTCTGGGGGCATGCCCCCCCCGGTAAAATTTTGAAAATGTAGGTGTTAAATGGTGCAGTTTTGTGCATTTTAAGTAACAACTGTAGAGTCTCAAAAAGTATCAAAATTCAAATCATCACTCTCATCCATCCCTGCAGTCCCAGGTATTTCAGCCAGGTGTTCCTTCTAAATTTTTTTTTTTTTTTTGGGTGGGGGACATTATAGGAGCATATTCCTGGGGAGGTTAAGGGACGCTTTGAAGGATTGAGGGTCCGATTGAGTGGGTGATGGTCAAATAAGGCACATAAATAGAAGTAAAAAAAAAATTGAACCAGAAGTCGAGAACCCCTCCCATGGTCATTTTTCCATCACCCCATATCATCATTTCTATTTAGCCCTCTTAGTTTATGTTGTTCATGATTTGGCCAGCCAGCCAGCCATGTTTTATTTCCAGACCCTTAGACCCTGGTCACATCAGTCACCAGTGTGATGAATCAGCACAGAATTATAGAAATCCCACTCTAGGCCACTTTTAGTTTACCAGAATTGCCTCCACCCTTGTAATTTTTCTCTTATTGCCTGCTCAGCTGCCACAGCACTGGAAAATTGTTAGGTCGGACACCCCTTGCACTGGTAATTTTTCCTTTCCTCCTGAATCCATATTTAATGTTAGTTTTGCCCCAGTTCACCTCAGTGCTCAGCTGCAGTGCATTTTTATTTCAGCTACCTGAAATATCCTCCTCCTGTCTTCACTGCTGTACCCCGCCGGTCACCCGCCTGCCTCCAGGCTTCTAACACCATCTCACTGAAGGCCTGTAATTTTGCCTGTCCCAGTGAGTACGTTTGGGACCCGAGTTCCTCATTACTGCCATCCCGAGATGCCCCCCCCGCTGCTGAGGCTGTTCATTACCCCCCATCTCCCAGACTGCAGCTACCATGTTGAATCCTCCCACGGCCTTGAACACACTATGGGCAGCAAGCTAGTTGCCCAGAGCACCTCCACGGCAGGTCCGGAAATGAAGACTGCCAAGAGAGTGTGTGCATTCAGTGCGTGGCAGCTCTCAGCATCATGTGACTGTCAATCTGTAATCACACATGATGCAGAGCTGGGGTGGGCTGAGACCTCTTCGTGGGCAAGCCGAGCACTGCCGGCGGAGGCAGGGCTTCATCAACTGACCAGCCATCAGGGTTTTTTTAAAGTTTAAATGCCTGGGAATCACGGTGCTGGTTGGAAAGTGATATGGCCATGGGCAGGCAGCACAGTCTTGGTTTCAGGAGGAAGATCAACTGTTTGTAAGTAAATCCATGGGGGCCCGCGTCATGAGTGACTCGACTCTCTGTGCAGAGTCTATGGCTAAAAGAAGTGAAAGATTTTTGGGGACACAGTCGGCAAGCTGGAGGTGTGAGGGGGTTTCTGAGCACCCAGGAAACCACCCCAGCTACGCCCATGCTCTGCAAGACCCTAAACTCATCTGCGATATCAAATCCTCGCTGCGGTTCTGGCTAGCAGTTTTGACCTGGATCTCTTGCCACTTATGCTCCCACTGCTGTTTTTTTTTATATTGCAGGTAATTAAACTTTTTTTTCTCAGCTGTGGGGCCGATTTCTTGCCTGGGGAGACGGGAGCTCAGCTTCTATGCCGCCATTAGTTCGATGACATCACCGGAAGTCTGGGACTTGTAGCTTTCCAACAATATACAGAATGTCATCCTAAGTCATCCAGTCCCGGAGATATGAGCCCCGAAAACAACACTATTTGTAACAAATCCTGTTGTTTTTTTCATATGCTGTACTATTTTGGGACTTTAAACTGCATGTGCACTGAATCAGCAACCCAACAACTCGAGCAGGCACCATTCTATACATCAGCACCCACAGTGCATGATGCTTTACCAGTAAGTAGTTGCAGGGGTACAAACATCATCAGTGTCTCGCACTGAGTATTTGCCAAAATTCAGAAGTTACCATGGTAATCAATGAGCTAGCTTCATAAAATAAAAATTAGTATAACAAATGAAAAGTAGGCTAGTATAAGTTACTGTAACCCCTTCACTGGCACTTTGGTATGGAAGAGAGAGAGAAGGGCTACTACCCCTGCCTTGTCAGCTTGTACCAGCTCAAACAAGGTTGAGGGGCCTAGGATCGGATTCTGATAGAAATAAGGGGTTCTTTCCCAAAGGTTAGGTAAACAGCACAGTGCCTCCACCCAGAGTTAAATATAAAGTGGGTCAGATGTTGTTTTTAGCAGTACAACCCTGCGGGATGCTGTACCTACCCACCTCCCCTTACAGTCATCCCCCACAGATGGCATAATGAAACCAAAAATCCCATTTTCATAACATTTGAAATTAAAGACTCCAGCTAATAATATGCTCACAAGTCAGGTATTGTTCCAAAACAATAAAACACATTTATTGACATGGGAGGATTAGGACTGGGCACAGGAATAGAGTTAACATTTCAATTCATTTGGCATTTGGTAAACATTCACCTTGCAGGTAAAACATTCAGTGCCCGCCTCCCACCAGCATTTCACTTCAATCAGGTTTTAACACATTACCCACTTCTAAACTGGTACCAGTATAACCCCTGTAAGTCCTAGCTAGGTACCCAGGATCTAGTTGCAGGCCTGCATGATGCAGCTGGTTGGCTTGCAGTTGGTGCACTTTTAAAATCAGATCACAAACCCATAACCCCAAAAGGCCATGCAATTGTTAAAGTGGCATTTTACTCTTTCTTAAAACTTTCACGCCTTGGGAGTAAACTTGTAATCAAACTATGTACAGTTTCCCAAGGGCAGGACAATCCTGTGGTTATCCACGGTTCTACAGACAAACTCTGGTGGCATTGAATCTGTAGTTCTGGGGTGGATGGAACTTGCAGAAACCTGAAGACATGAAAAGCTTGAGATGTGAAGCAAACATCTTGTAACTTGGAACACAGAAGCATGAGGCAGGCATCTTGCAGCTTGGAACAAAGGCATCACACAGGCATCTTGTAACTTGGAACAAAGGCATGAAGCAAGCATCTTGCAGCTTGGAACACTGAAGCATGAAGCAAGCATCTTACAGCTTGGAACAAAGGCATGAAGCAAGCATCTTGCAGCTTGGAACACTGAAGCATGAAGCAGACATCTTGTAGCTTGGCAAACTGAAGCATGAAGCGGGCATTTTGCAGCTTGGAAAACTGAAGCATGAAGCGGACATCTTGCAGCTTGGAACAAAGGCATGAAGCAAGCATCTTGCAGCTTGGAACACTGAAGCATGAAGCAGACATCTTGTAGCTTGGAAAACTGAAGCATGAAGCAGACATCTGTAGTTTGGAAAACTGAAGCATGAAGTGGGTGTCTTGCAGCTTTGAACAAAGGCATGATGCAAGCATCTTACAGCTTGGAACACTGAAGCATGAAGCAGGCATCTTGCAACTTGGAAAAAGGCATGAAGCAAGCTTCTTGCAGCTTGAAAAACTGAGGCATGAAGCAGGCATCTTGCAGCTTGAAAAACTGAAGCATGAAGTAGCATCTTCAGCTTGGAACAAAGGCATGAAGCAAGGCATCTTGCAGCTTGGAAAACTGAAGCATGAAGCAGGCATCTTTCAGCTTGGACAAAGGCATGAAGCAAGCATCTTGCAGCTTGGAAAACTGAGGCATGAAGCAGGCATCTTGCAGCCTGGAACAAAGGCATGAAGCAGGCATCTTGCAGCTTGGAACACTGAGGCATGAGATAGGCATCTTGCAGCTTGGAACAAAGGCATGAAGCAGGCATCTTGCAGCTTGGAACAAAGGCACGAAGCAAGCATCTTGTAGCTTGGAAAACTGAAGCATGAAGCGGTTGTCTTGCAGCTTGGAACAAAGGCATGAAGGATGCATCTTGCAGCTTGGAACACTGAAGCATGAAGCAGACATCTTGTAGCTTGGAAAACTGAAGCATGAAGCAGGCATCTTGCAGCTTGGAAAACTGAGACATGACGCAGGCATCTTGCAGCCTGGAAAACTGAAGCATGAAGCAGGCATCTTGCAGCTTAGAAAACTGAGGCATGAAGCAGGCATCTTGCAGCTTAGAAAACTGAGGCATGAAGCAGGCATCTTGCAGCTTGGAAAACTAACATCTTGCAGCTTGCTTGCAGCCTCTAGCAGCTTGTCCTCTTCAGCCCACCGAGCAGGCCAGGTGTAGAGTGCAACACAAAGCATCTCAGACCACAAAGAACCCAGACTCAGGAGTGACGCCATGGCCCGGCTCCTCTGGATCAGAGTGCCCTAGCACTTGGGTATAAACCCATAACTCCCTGTGGCCCAGTCTGCTCCACTTGATAGGGGGTTGACAGTTCCCCTACCTGGCTCCAGGTTGTGTCTTGCAGTCTCTCATAGCTTTACAGTTGCTTGTTACTTCACTTTCCTTCAGGAACCCCAGCCGATGACCTCAATTCTACTTTAGACACACCTTTGTGCTGGAAAACACTTTCTTTCCCATCTGCGGGAGACATGCAGGTACCTCCAGGGCTTTGGGGGTTGTGCAAAGCCCTGGGCAGTCCTTTTACTTCACTCAAGAGAACATCACAACTGTCAGGCAACTTCCTGCCTCAGACAATTAAATTTCTTTCTTTGAACTGGAGCCCTTCCAGGCATTGGACCTCATACCCCATTGACACTCTTAGGCATTTCTATGTCTTCTTCTGCCTCTGAGATTCAGGAAGCAAGGGTCAGGAGCCCCCTCCTCAGGAGCAGGTCTCTAGTTAACACTGATGAAATTCAAAACTCAGCTGTCAACTGTCTGAATAGAACTGAATTGATTGTCTCTCCTCATGAGCTTCAGAAAAGAACACAGTTCCTGACTGGTTGAGCAGAACAAGGGAAACCTGGCAGCTGTTGATTGGTTTATGCCAGCTGTTAGTCACAGAAAAGCAGTTAATGGGCTTCCTTGATGCCCTATTGGCTGGCGCTTGTGGCAAAGTTGGCACCACTTTTTCCCAGGAGCCTTCAGAGCAGCTCTCGGATCCTGGCTTCCTGATTGGCTGTTATTAGTCACCAGGCTGGCAAACATGGTCACCAGGTAAACATTTTATCCAGAGTCCCAACTTTCTATTTAAAATACAGGCAATCCATAAAGAAATATATTTATGTACAAGCATGCAACTGTAACTGCTCCTTTGCGCTTTCTAGCATCTGCAGTTTAAATTACAAACAGGGCTGCATGAGCCTGTCGCTACCTCCACAGCGTTAACCCCCCCCAGACACAGCAGTGCTCATTATTTATTCATGAGCAGCCTCTGCTGCTCCTTAAAACTACAGGCACCACTTATTCATGTCAGCGCTTAAAAGCACTTTAAAACATTTATTTAATTGCTCCCTAAGTGCCTCCAGACCCTCCTCTTATCTCTGTTTACTCTAGGTCCTGGGCACATACTAACAGGTTGCTGACATAGCCACGTGGAGTGACTCTTGCTTACTAGTACCACAGCACTCCTTCAGTGTGCGACGAGAAGGAGAGAGAGAGAGAGAGAGAGAGTGTGAGGAGCGCCAATCACAGCAGCTCGCACAATGAACTGAGCAGCAATCAGCCTCTGCCACAGCATGCGGCTTTTCTTTTCTTTTTTGCTCTGCTGGTCTCCTTTAGCAAAACTGGTGACAATGGGACCGGCAGAAGCATTCAAGGACCCTCTGATCTGGGGACATGGTGGCACACACTTGGAGGCAATACTGTACTAGTAAGCCCCTAACCATGTAGGGGTTACATTACTAAACGTAACAAATAAACCTGTACTCACCTCATACATAAACCAAATGTAATGATTTAATGGTTTTGTTTTTCATTTCACCTTTAAAGCTGAGAAAGCTTGACGAGAGGTGCTTCCACTCACATTTGCGAAAATAAGCATTTTATTTGTGAAAACCAGCTTTTACAAATTGTAGACTTAAATACATTTGTATAGCACTACTGCCCATAGGGTCCACCCCCCAACAAAAAAATCTTCTCTAGCTGTCCTCTACTTACAATATTTTCTTTTTTGGTCAGGGCACTCCAATGTGTGGGCATTGACCGGTATCCCTCAGAATCAGCAAGGAAAATAAGATATTAAGTAGCACAGGCCACCACTATAGGATGCAGCTTCTGTGAAGCACCCTTCACCTTCCTTAAAGTTACTCTACTTTTGTAAGGCACCCACTCACATTTTTTGGTTCTAAATAGTTATATTTCTCAAACCACCTTCAAAATCATGCCACTGTGAGTCACTAAGCTCCACAAAAGAAAAAAAAAACTTGGTAATTGGAGAGAAGTGGGAGTAGACTTCCTTACTGACCCTCAACTATCAGAAGGTGGAGCAGTAACGTACACCGTGACTGGGAAAAGTTTGTATAAGGATGCCCAGTTATAAAGGATTACCTTGTGCAGAACCTGCTCAACTGCAGTTCTGTATCATCACTGTGTCTCTTGTTGCACTGTTTTGCAGAAATAGACAGATAAATAGACAGATAGAGATAGACGGATGTTATCATTCTGTACTGAACGTGGTGGAAGCCCGGTGACAAATATACAGAAAACACCTCTACTGACCAATAGAAAATGTATCCTCTGTGTTAACTGAGAAAGAGCCCCAACAAATATTCCTATTTCAAACTGCTTGTTTACCTATACTGTTTTAGGTGTGAGGCTCCTTGAGAATGCTAAACAGGTTAGTGCAACCGTATGGGAAATTTACATTGCAGGCATGTGCCCCCTTTTCCCTCTCATTGACCCGCAGCTCCAAACTAGGCAGAATGCAACAGATTCTATTTTTCAAAAAGGTGAGAAATTAGAAGTACTATCTCATATGATGCGTCATACATACATTGCCAATGGCTGCATCATAGATTCAGATGAGACATACAGTAATGCTAAAATACAGTGCTAAAACACTGTCTGAACAAATCAGGTTCCTGAATAAATACAGTCATTTTACCCAGTTATGGACAGAGAAAGTCCATGAAATCCTCTCATTGGAAGTGGAGAAAAATGGTCAATAACTTACGAATATCAACGGAAAAAGGAGCTTTGTAAGCAGAGACTTCTGGATATTTTTTCTTATCCTAAATGGATATAAAAGAGGTAGCTGGTACTCAGACTTTATCTTCCTTCTCTTACCCCAAAAGATGTATTTGAATTATTGGATTAAATAGGGGCTCGTGGTTAGTGGAACATACAGAATCCATTAATTTAGAGATGGAAAAACAATTTAGAGACAGCTTTTTTCTTGGGAACTTCTAGATTTAATAAACTTTTCTTATATATTTAAGGAGCATATTTGCACTTGGATTCTGGCTCCGATTTATGCTGAATACTAGTAGTGCTGCCTTTGTTTCATGCAGTAAATGCTGCCACAGTTCAGGTCCTTTACTCTCTCTATAAATATTTGCCATTTCTGACTCTGTGAGATATTTCAACAATTCAGTAATATAGATAAGTGCACATATGAATAGCTCTCAAAGAACTTGTGACTTTGAGTAAATTGGAGATCTGGGCTAGTTTTCAGGAGTTGCGCTGGCGCAACTGAGTTGCACCGCACAACTCCAGAAATGTGACCCAGGGCTATATTCAAAGGGGAAAATGCACTGGGCAATTCCCAATGCGTCACGGTGCAAAGATAATGTATGTGGCACATCTCCAGGGGCATGCCCATGCATATGTAGCACAACCTGATATTCAGCCGATGTGCGGTGCATCTGCGGCACATCCCCAGATGTGCCGCATACATTTACTAAGTTGAGCCTATCAAGAAACAGAGGCTCAACTGGTAGCCACCATAAGGTGGGCTGCTGTATTGCATGGAGTAACACAGCAGCCACCAGTCATAGGTAGCTACTCCCCCAGAACACCATACACAAGCACCCACATTATTTCCTGGTAGTCTAGTTGTACCCCTCACCATCCTGCACCTCAATCCCTGTAATTATATATATATATATATGTATTTCCCTGTAGTTCAGTGGTACCACCTCCCCATCCCATACCTCAATCCCATAATTAATATATATTTATTTCCTGGTAGTCCAGTGGTACCCCTCCCATCCTGTACCTTGATCCCCATAATGAAGATCTATTTATTTCCCTGGTAGACAGTGTACCCCTCCTATTCTGTACCCAGTCACCATAATGAAGATATTTATTTCCTGGTGGTCCATGGGTGCTCACTGCTCCATAACCCGATCTTGCAACATGCCTGAATTTCAATGCATTATGAATGAATCTCGACTTTAATTGATTTAGCATACTGTATCTTCTATTTTAGATACGACAATTTTCTGACAAACTAACCAAGGAATAAAGGGCTCTCGGGGCCTCATTAATACTAAAGATGTCTCCTTGGTCAAAGGCTGCGGAGGGCTAGAAATATACTAGTTAACAAGGAAAGTTATCATAAGCGAAGGAAGAAGGTGTTCATGCCATTGTACAATCACTAGTAAGGCCTCAGCTAGTGTACTGTGCAGTCTGGAGGCTGTATCTTCCTAAGGACATTAACAGGTGCGACAAGGTCAGTGAGGCGACAAAGATGGCACAGAGCTGTACCAGAAAACATAAGCGACTACGAAGAAATGGAGGATGAGGGATGAAGGTAGCTGACAGAAAACTAAAGTATTAAAGCATAAACAAAGTACATACATGGGAGCAAAATCTTCCAATATAGAAGGTGTGGGACTGCAGGGTCACTGTATGAACAGAGGCTGAAGGAAAATGTGAAAGTTTTATACACAGAGAGTAGTAAAGCATGGAATGGTCTGATGGGCAGTGGTGAGTTAAACATGTATGAGACAGACATAAGGGACTGACATATTAGTTCAACAGCATGTAAAGAAAAAGAAAAAAAAGAAATGGTCTGAACAAAGAGAATCCTGTAAAACAATTGCAACTCACTCAGTCATTTGGGTTGATCATAATATAATTACTGAAGACTATAGACATGACATTGAACAATGATTGAGTTACAATTGTTTTACTAGGGTTCCAATTAATAAATTCTTGCCTTTTTATTCAAACAACAGCCCCAGTTCTTACTTCTTACCAATCTGTATTAGACTGTCCTTCACAATTGGTCCTGGCTCACCATGTCTAGTACTAAAATATAAATCAATAATTAATTCTTCATCCTGAATGGTAAGCATAATCAGACAATCCCCCCACCCACACACACACACACACATAACACACACTTTATCTCTCTGCATATGTTGGTACGCTGTGCAGGGCTGGTCTTCTCAGAGCCCTGACTAATTACGGCTGTGAGCAAGCTACAACAAAATATAAAGATTAAAGAGCCTTGACAATAAGTACATACGATTATGTCCAGGACGGCACACAACCCGGAAACACAGTAACAGTAGTTCAAGTATGTGAGAAAGGGAGCAGCCAGCAAAACACGTTGAATGCAAATAATTACTCTATAAATATTTTAACCAGGTCCTCTTTAAATAAAATAATACGATTCAGTCTACCTGCAACCCTCTAGTTACAAGCAGCAGTCCACACCCTCCACAGCATGGGTGCAGAAGGTAATAACTGCTAAAGGAAGGTGCCTTAGAGCTATCAAATCTTTATTACTGAAGACTCAACAGCTGACATTCCATGCAGATCTGCTGCTGCTGAGGTCAGCTGAGCATATCTAACGTGCAGTTAGACCACCCACAGCATCGATAGCACGTTGAGGGCTACTTGAGGGTTTCCCAACCAGGCGTGCGATGTTCGATCCTGTTCTCCCTGCAATGACATGACCCACCAGGATCAGCGATAGCGGAACACCAGCAGTGATGGGTATAAAAATGATTGCTTGTATCTCATAGTACATTACCTGCAACTGCATGATTCGGGTTCTGAGGCAAAAAAAAATGGAGTTAAGGAAAGGATACAGCCAGCACAGGTGGCTCCTTGCCACATCATGTGCTGTACTGTTACCAAGCAGCGGTTCAAACAGATCTGCATGATGCATCAATAGGACAAGAACTCTCTTTTTAATTTTGTTTATTTTAAAATGACAACATGGCATAATTACAGCCAAGCAAAACCCCACGGAAACAACAACAAAATTGATTTGTAAGATGTTATTTACTGAAATGAAAAGATGAAAGGCTACTTTTCTTTTGCACAAAACGGCAATATAATTTTAATGACACATAAGTACTGCCCTAAGTGTCTGCATAAGCTCTGTGCTTGTCCTGCATTTGTCAGGGTATTGAAAGACCACAGTGCTTCAGTAGGCACAGACTAAGGACATGTACAACACATTGCTAAAAACATCTTTTGATATAGATTAGAGTCAGGAATTTATGATTACAGAACAATTTCAGAAATTCGAGAAATGAACGAAGTTTATACCTCTGTCAGTTCTTTTGAGAACAAAAAAAAAAGAAAAGTACAACTAAAAAAATACAGGTAAAACTAAACCAAATACTAAGGATACCTAATATAGAACAGCACTGAACTACACCAGTTCTGATGATTATGAAAGATACAGTATTGGATCACTTCGCACTCATTCGAGCTAGAGTGACGCTTATGGAAGGTATGAATGAACACGCTTGTCATTTAGCTGTCACGCTCAACCTCACAATATCAAAACTGGAAAGATAAAACGGCCTGCTACAGTAACACCCATATTTTAATTTCAGGATACTGGTAGAATATAAAAAACTTAAACACACACTTTCAAGACATGGTGTTTAAACTACAACTGCTTTATTATAAAAAAAACCAACAGTAAACAACACATGGGGTTTTATATTGTTATTCATTTCCTGTCCTTTTTAACCTTAGTAAACAGTACCTGCACTACTGGATACCTTTCCACATCACTAGCCATAACCAGTTTGTTGGCCGTGACTTGACAGGAGTTGTCCGGCTGGGGGAGGACAACAACAACCTGCCCCGTTCAATCTGTTGTGGTTCCCATTCCCACCCTGCCTTGCATGCCTGCCATCCATACACCCACAACTATACTCCACCAACATACATATACAGGACTGTGCAGCACAGTGCAATCAACACACATGCACGCACACAACGGTAATCAAATTACCTGCAGCCTTACGTACCAAAAAAACTCCTCCCTGGCAGGCAAAAGCAGAAAATGAAAGGAGGCATAAATCTGGAAACAAACACAGATAGCGAAGTCAAAGCGCAGCAGAACAGCCCGATACCTTGCCTGTGTTTTCTCCCAATACAAGTCCAGTTGGTGCTGCTGGTCACCATCTGCCAGCAGACAGAATGCTTGAAAATCCGGCGCTACTATTATCCACTCTAGGAGCTTTTTCCTGGAGTGCAAGTAGTGAGGAAAGCGGAGCCCCAGTGGTTGGCTCTGACCAATCTCTGGCAGCCCCCTAACAAACCATATATGGATTATTTTAAAGGCACACCCCAATGCCTGTCACTCTCTGCAGGGTGGTGGTGGGGTTGGCTTCAGTTCAATACTTCACTGCCATTCCTATTATGCAGCTCTGTAACTTCTACACTACCAATGCCAATGCCAGCAAGCAAACATTCGGCATTGACAAATGCTTGTTTTAAATGACTTACCTAATGCCTGCTCCTCTGCTGAAATCATATATATGCAGATGATACTGTTTTGTTTCCCTCTGGCACCTCCCCCTCCGATGTGGCAACCAGCCTCCAGCTGGAATTCAATAATGTCCAACGCTGGCTTCACTCCAATCAGCTATCACTCAATGCCAAGAAGACAGTCTCTATGCCCTTTGGCACCACGCAAAAGCTCACCTAGCAACTGTCACCCCTACCTTCCATACTCTTGGGGGTCCTTATTAGAGGATGTCTCCTCCTTCAAATACCTCAGACTCTGGCTCAACATGAACCTCAACTTTTCTGGGCATTTGGATGCTATTCATAAAAAGTTGCATCCCAAACTCGGCACGCCATACAGACACTGTAGCTGCATCCCCCTTCTGGCCCATCGCAAAATCACCCAAAAGATGATCCTCCCGATTTTTGACTTTGGAGACATAGTTTATGGTGTTGTCCCTAAGACCACCCTCACCAGACTGGACACTCTATTCAATTTCTTCTGTTGTTTTGCTCTAGATTGTCTGCCTCGTACTCACCACTGTGACCACAACTCTGCTCTGTCGTCCCCCTCTCTTCGGGCCAGTTGCCTTGCCCACAGTGTCTCATTAGTTGGTGAGTTCTGGCTTGGCTCCTTTCACCCTACCTCCACGCACTCCTTTCACACCCTTTCCTACTCCAGCTGCTCTACCTAACTCCCCAGTGGGATCCTTGCCCTCCCGCTCATTCTTCCACTGCAGGATGTTCTGCCTTCTCCTACCACTTCCCAAATATTTGGAGCTCCCTCTGCTTGGATATCCACTCTGCCCCATTCACTCATTCATTTATTCTATCTTCTTTGAAACTACATGCCTCCATCCTGCAACTGCAACTAACCTCACTATCTTTAATTACTTTATCCTTGTTCTCTTATTAACTACTCACCAGCAACTTACTTTTCCGCTCTAGTTTTTCTACTTCAAAATTAAAATCCTGTAAATTATTGACCATACTGCTCATCTGTCTCATAAAATATGCTTGGTATAACCTAAATTGTTTCAGTTGCATTACTTCACTTGTTTTGTTCTTGTTTTGTTTCATTACTTTTGAAACTTAAATTGTAATATCCTACTGTCTCAAGTTGTATCTTATGATTGTCCTAGTTTTTATCTTTATGTATATTGGATATTGCTGAAATTTGTACTCCCATCTCCCCTTTACCTTAGGATGCACCTTGAAATGAACTACTGTAGTTCAGTATGTCTTTCCTGGTAAAATATTTTCAAATAAATAAATAAATAATATGTCTGGTGTAATGGGATTATACACTGTTCACTTTTGTTGACAAAGGCTCATTTGTTATTATTTAGTAACATGTTTGCAGTTTGGGTGATTTTTTACAATGATCAGAGGCTGATAAATAATTATTTACAATTATAGTATTGTGCTGCAAAGTGCCTGTGGGGCATGTAGTTTGGATACTACAGAGTGGACTGGGTGAGTTAAAATGAAGGACTGTGGGACAGCTAATCGGGCTGGACAGAGAGGTTAAAAGAGATAAGGTAGTGACAGTACTCTAGTGCGAGACCATTGAGAGGTAGTCCATGGCCCACATCATCCCCCTTTCCCGGACCATCTGTGACTCCATGGATAGGTGCCTAATATGTGGATTTCTGTACTCGGACTGTGCCTTAGTCAATTCTAATTCCTGAATTCACCACTGGAGATGGGGAAGGTGGGAAGAGATGGCAGATTCACAGGGATGGTGTTACAGGAGGCAAAATAGAAGGTGTAGAAATCAGTGGAGCAAAGGGAGAAGGAGGAAGAGAGAGAGGTTCAATAAAGAGAGAGTAGCAGTAAAACAGGCAGGAGGTGAGCCAGAATATAGTAAGAAAGGTACTGCATCACAGAGCAGTATAGGCTGGAAGGGGAGGAGAGGAAGAGTCTGAGGGACAGTTTGGGTATCAGGACAGCAAGTGAGTGCAGAGCAATAGAGGAGGTGAGAGGGGTCTTGCACTCAAAAGGCATCTGCTACATCACTATACCACTTTTAATTAATTTATTTATTTATTCATTCATTTCAAATACACTTTGAGCACAAGGGTTCATTTACAAAGGTTCCACTTTTACTGTGGTTTCTCTGTTTGTATACCTCCATTTTGGCCTCTTGCACAGAACATTTTGACTGTTTTCTATTGTCTGTTTTCACCCTGCTGTCACCTCCAGAACAAGACCGTCTACCTGCTTTAGCATGCAACCAGTCCACTTCCATGAGTCTCAAGCCTTGATGCATCACAACATGCTCTCGACATTCCCATAAGTGGAACCCTGCCTTGACAAAGTGGTAGTTAAAAGAAAACATCAAGCCTATGGATGGGAACTGAGATGCGCAAGGGGTGGCAACATTAAAGCCTGGACCACATGAAGACAGCCATTTTCAACATTTGCTAGTACTCAACCCCCAAACCCCAATGCCAGCATGTTCATTCCTTATCACCTTATCTCTCTACCTCTCAGCATAAAAATTCATAGTACTGGCCTTCAATTCATAGCAAATGGCCAGAATGTGTAGCACTTTCTTATTTTAAAGAATAATATGTCACACAAATGGATCACATCTCTTTAGTGTTAAGGAATGCTTCTGTCATGTTAGTTCAAGGATTTATTAATTTGTCCAGAAATAGTTCTAACATTATTGAGAACATCAGTAGACCTTTGTGGAGCAAGGGTAAATTTGAGTGTAAAAATAATAGTGCTCTATGCTGATCACTGGTACATGTATCTCTCAACATTCCCACCCTGCCTGATGAGTCGCTGTCACAGCACCCCTGTGGCTGGAGGTGCTGCATCAGGCACTTCCTAGCCCAGCCACAATACTGCTTGTATCCAAGGTTTGAGGCAAGCTGTAGCAGAGTACTTCCAATTGCTGAAAAATCAGTTGCTGCTGGAGAGTCAGCCGCAGGCGCATTCAATGATTCTAGCAGCATCTACATTCAGCCATTGAACTCCAGCATTACTGTACATTGCCATGCCATACTAAACAAAATCCAGTTGCTATGCACTTTAGAAATGTTTTAGTATTCACTACTGTGGCTCTATCCTCAGTTGACCTCATTTGTCTTGTATTAGCAACATCAGTTGTCCAATAAATGAAGTGCGCTGTTCTCAAAGATATGATGGGAAACCTGGGGCTGGATTTTGAAGCAGACATAAATCTGGCATGCTATTCATTGAAAGCACATTTTCTTGGAAATGACCATACCCACACAGTTTAAAATTATTTCAAACAACTATAAGGAAGTCATGCATTTGCTTTCTTTTTTTTAACCCCTTAACCGGGGTCCAGAATATTTGTTCTGGTATTTTTAATTATGCGATTTAAAAGGAAACAGCCTTGTCATGTCAGTGTATTTGATCAGCAGTCCCAAATGTTTTGAGGGAGTTTTACAACCCCTGTGAAGCGCTCCTTAATTAGAGGAGAATATTGCCTTTGTCTGCTAATTACTGTGTCACATGGCATTTTGAATTGCTAGAGACAGCCTGCAGCAGTGATCAAGCTGTAAGCACCTCATTTTATAAATAGAATTTAATTCAAACAGCATTTTTTTAGATAGGGAAAGTTAGTCTCAGCTCTGTTGTGGTGCTTTGCCAGGGTGCTGAGCTTAATGACTGGACTCATTTTGAACCCATGCCCAGTTATACAAGATGCTTGGAGATATAGCAGCATTTAACCATCTTAGTCAGTTTGAATCCATGAGGAACAAACTCTGGCCAGAGCTGATAGGGCTGCAGCTGAGGAATTTGGGGTAAAATTATTGAAAATTGCCAAAGTTACAAGTCTATGTTCACAAAATGTAATGTAGCCTCATAAGTGTGTTATGTAATATTTTACATCAGATTTTCAACAACATCTTGTTATGACCCTACCTTGTGAAGCAAGTTGGTGCCACTCAGAGGCAGGGAAGTCATGACACCCTTCGACAATCTACTTGGGTCATTGGGAGCCCTTCATATAGATTTTCTTACCTACTTAATGTACGTTAAACCACATAATCCAGATACTCATTTCCTTGGTACATCCACAGACCTGAGTATTTTATTTATTTATTTATTTTAAACTGTGGTAACTAGGAAAGGCACACATAGAGCCAAGGCTCATTTCAGAGTGAAAACATGGGAGTATGGTTCCCAACCTCCCCTTGCATACTGTGACTCTGAGCAAGTCACTTAACCTCCCCAGTGCTCACAGGTCACCCCTGAAAACCAAAACAAAGCAAAAAAAAAGGAGCATTTTTTTTAATATGGCTACCCCCTGGTTTTCATTAGTATTCACTGTTTATGGTTAACATCACATTTTGTGACTAAACTGAGCTAGTATGCAGCAGGTCAACAAGTCTTCACCAACAGCTGAGAATAATAATGAAATTGTGAGAACAGACTTATTAAAAGGGACCTGCATGTTATTATTTGAAATGTATGAAGAAATGCTAAAGTGCGCTGCAAATAGTACTGTAAAAAGGCATATTTAAACATAGGACACAAGGGACAATCAAAAATGAAATTAAAAGTATAGGTCAAACTGTTAAACCTGCGCTGCTGTCTTACTATCAACACCATCACTACTGATGAAAACGTACATGGTAGCAATCCACAAAAGAAAGAAATTAACTGTCCAAATGTTGGAGCCACAAGGAGCAGTCTGAATAATGACAAAATACCCAATTTCCTCTGCACTTTGTAAGGTACTGTTGTGGAGGGAATACATAAGCATTAAACCACGACAGACCATGGTTTTACTGTGGAATTAATCCATGGGTGGGGAGGGTTGGAGCACGAGGCCAAAGGCCGAGTGTGTCCAACCACCCTACCATAGATTAATTCCACAGTAGAATGATGGACTGCAGTGGTTTAATGCTCTTGTAACATGGCAAGAGAATTGCCACTATTGTTAGATGTAGAGAGTTATTGGGCATTACAATGAAGAAATAATGTGTACAGATACGCATTCATTTAGTTGTTCTCTTTATTGAAATATAGTGCACCAATGTAGCGCTGCTTACATATATTGCGGCTGGTTTACACATACAGAATATTACTAACTCTGGTGTCAGAAATAACTTACTTCTACTAGCAACATATCTGATTTTTAAGGAAAACAAGTCAGTACAACATTTATTTTATTGAGATTTGCACTGCTTGCATCTCCATTACTACTTCATATGGCTGTCTACTGCATTCTGGGATTCTTGTTATGACGTCGATGTCCTTACTATGCAGCATTTCCAACACTCGTCACTTTACATCAAAGAAAGGAAGTCTGCCAGTAGTTTATTGTGGTTTATTAAAAGGCACTGCAAAAGCAACCACAGTTCTGCATGTGGAATTAATCCATGGTTGCTTTGTAGTCACCTGTTATGATTCACCAATCACATTTCATTATTTGTGACTAGTATATGAGAGCCATGTTACAAAGGGTATACCAGTCCAACTCCACCATTTGGCAACTTCAGTGTCCAGTCTGGCATAGACAGTCTTCCTTTTTGAGTTTTAGTGTATAACTAACTAATATGCAAATGGAAGATCAGAGACAGAGAAAAAAATCTACAGATTTGAAAGTGTCTCTGGAGGGTACTGAAGGAGCTTCAGGAATAACTTGTCACACCACTGACTGAGCTTTTCAGCAAGTCACTGGAAAGCAGGAATAATACATCAGGACTGGAAAAAGGGCAACAGTAGCACCTTTACACAAGAACAGTAGCGAGAGAGGAGGCAGGGAACTACCAACCCGATCAGTTTGACCTCGGTGGTAGGAAACATTTTGGAGTCATTGCTAAAGGAGAGGATAGTGAAGTACCTGGAGGATAGCAAAAAGATTGACCCCAGGCAATGTGGCATCACAGCAGGATGTTCTTGTCAAACCAATATGATCGACCTTTCCGACTGGGTCACCAGAGCAGTCGACCAGGGAGGAGCAGTGGACATCATGTACCTGGACTTCAGCAAAGCCTTTGACACCACCCCCCACAGAAGACTAGCTAACAAATTAGAGCATACAGGGGTCATTCATAAGATAGTGAACTGAATTACCAACTGGCTGCAAGATAGGACACAGACAGTGCTTGTCAATGGATCATTATCAAGGGAAAGCAAACTGAACAGTGGCATTCCACAGGGGTCTGTGCTGGGACCCATCCTCTTTAACGTATTTATCAGGGCTATTGTAAATGACTTGAAGGGGAAGGTTTGACTGTTTGCAGATGGCACAAAACTCTGCAACAGAGTAGACACACAGGAGGGAGCGAAAGGTATGGAAGCAGACCTGAAAAAAACTTGAGCAATGGTCCAGGGATTGGCAGTTTAAGTTTAATGCCAAAAAGTGCAAGGTTATGCACATAGGAAAAAGAAACCCATGGATAAAGTACACACTGGGAGAGCATCAGTTAGAGGAGACAAAGACAGGAAGAGACCTTGGAGTAGTCATCACAGATGACTTAAAGGTTGGAAAACAGTGTGAAAAGGCAGCTCAGAGGGTGAGTGGCATCCTTGGTTGTATTGGTAGGGGAATTACAAGTAGAAAGAGTGAAGTTATCATTCCTCTCTACAGGTCCTTGGTGAGGCCACATTTAGAGTACAGCGGTTAGTTTTGGAGGCCCCACCTCAAAAAAGACATACAGTAGACCGCCTGGGGACAGTACAGAGAAGGGCTACAAAGATGGTGCATGGACTGCATCGTGAGCCATACAAGGCAAGACTCAGACAATTAAATCTGTACACCCTTGAGCAAAGAAGAAACAGAGGGAACATGATTGAAACTTTTAAGTACATTAAGGGAATCAACACAACACAAGTGGGAAACCTCTTCCAGCAAAACAAGATGTGCGTACAAGAGGACACAACTTGTGTCTGGTGGGAGGCAGGTTCAGAAGCAACCTCAGGAAGTACGTCTTTACAGAAAGGGTCATAGACCCATGGAAAAGCCTACCTCAGGAGGTGGTGGAATCCAAGACAGTATGCAAGTTCAAACTCGCATGGGACAGACATTGTGGACACATCAGGGTGCAGTCTAAATAGGGAGGTGGGCAGAAACATGGGCAGACTAGATGGATCATGCAGTCGCCATCTGCCAACACGATTTCTATGTTCCTAAGTTCCTAGGGCCTCTGAACCAAGAAAAAAGCTATTGGAAAGAAATAAATGTCCCCCAGCTCTGAGGGACAACTAACATATGCACATGTAACAGACGGATCCATCTTCAGAACAAAACTACAGGAACTAGGAACCTCCCAAAACCTGTAATTGTACCAGTACCTTGTAAGCTGCATATCAATTATTGTGGTTTTGCAATAAGCATCATATAGCTATTATTAACAAGAGGCCTCATCCCTTCAGTGGAAACACATTTTTCCATACAAGCTTCCTCTTTGACACAATGAATTCTAGGTTTTAATAAACTTTTCTTTGTTATTTAAAACGCATATTTGACATTGCACATACCGTAACCCAAAAAGAAAACTTCCAACTCATAAATATCGTCCATTATAAAAACATCTTGAAATGTCTGTTCCTTTAAGAGACAGCAGTTATTTAAATAACTATTTCTTGATACATATCTAAGATGAACAAATCCGCCAATGTAATCAGCATGTAACTGCATCAGCTGTGTTCCAGTTTCATAAATAACATGAAACAAATGTATTTTGAGTAGCCATTGGGGACTCTGATTAGAACATTCTGTGACAGTGTTCCTTTTCAGAATAGTACAGTATAAAATACTGTAGTGAACAGAAAGAGTAAGGTCCCAACTTGTGGATTCAAACAAACATTTATAGGTCATAAACACTGCAAATTGAGGACACAAAACGTTAAGTGCAAAAAGATGTTCAAGTATTTAAAAGTTCAATCTGGAAATGTGCAAGCAGATTTTTTTGGAATTTTACTCTTAGTTGTCCGATGGGTGGGGGGGGGCAGCTATTCCTTGAAATCCTGTCAACCCCCCTTTATCCAAATAAACTCCTTCTCTTTTTTGCATTGCTCTTTAAACTAGACCATTGAACTGCTGTGTGGCCAGCTGCCATTTTTTTTTAATTCTGAATAAATGTTATACCAGTTTATATTAACTTGTTGAATAGCCAGATGTAAGTGCTGAAGCTCCTAACACACTTGATCTCTTAATTTAATCAAAGTCTCAGTTTCTTTAAGAGCTATTTGTTTGTGCACTTATCTGTATAATTGAATTGTTGAAGTATCTCCACAGAGTCAGAAATGCCAAATACTTAAAATATTTATACTGAGAGAGAGTACAAAAGATTTAGAACCGCGGCAACATTTACTACATGAAACCACCGCAGTGCTCGTACTCAGCATGAATCAGAGCAGAAATCCAAGTGCAATTACAGGATGCTTTTTAAATGACAGTATTCCTTTTCAGAATAGTTTAAGATACTGTAGTGAACAGAAAGAGTGATGTCCAACTTGTGCATTCAAACAAACATTTACGGGTCGTAAAAACTGCAAAAAACATGATGTGCAAACTGAGGAAAAAAATGCCAAGTGCAAAAAATTGTTCAAGTATTTAAGAATTCTATCTGGGAATGTGTAAACAGATTTTTTTTGGGGGGGGGGATTTCCCTCCATGGAGAATATAAAAAGTGCTTTCCCCACAGAAATCTAATGATTTCAGGTAACTACACCACTAAGAAATGCTGCAACTGTTTTTTTTTTTACATCTCATATCATTCACTGTGCAATAACAAGGCCCTGGACTCAGAGTCTCTATTTCCATGTACATGGCTACTGTGGCTCAGTGTTAACCTTTCTCCATTCACAGATGGTGGGGGGGGGGATAGGCTATTCCCAGAATACCCCCTCCCCTTAGCAACCAACAGCCTCCTTCACTTTTGTGGTGTTGCACTGTAAACCAAACTTTGTACATTGTTTTATACGTTTTATTCTGTTGCTCTTTTTTCCAGTCATATATATGGTTCTCAGTTTACCGACGGGTAGTAGGGGGCAGCTGTTCCCTGAAATCCTGCCAAGCCCCTCTGCCCAAATAAACTCCTTTTCTTTTTTGCATTACTCTTTAAATTAGACCATTCAGTTGCTGAGTTGCCCAGTTACCATTTTTTTTTAATTCTGAATAAACTTTATACCAGTTTCTTTTTTTTTTTTTTTAATCTTCTTTTTATTATCAGATTTTAACTTATATACATATAGGTCATCAAATGCCATTTTATACAGTACAATTACATCTGGTCCAGAAATACAGATAAATTTATAATACATATAAGTAATTAAATTTATGGGTTCATTTTGCACATTAAGCCAAGATTCACTATTTGTTTCAATCCATTTATCACTCCCCATGAGGGTTACAATCTAGTTGTGTCCTGTCGTAAAGATATATGACTTTTCTTAACTTATGTAAAAAAATTATAAATAGGTCAGTCTCCAGGTCAGTGGGCTCTCCATTCTCCTCCTCACTTAGAGATACCACTCTCTCTGATCTAACTGGATAATTCCAAGTCCCCCTTCCCTTTTTGAGAGAATTCCAACTAGGCAAAAAGGTGGGTGGGAGGAGCGGAGGTAAACCAGGTCCAGATTCCCCAAACGATGGAGCAAAGCCTCCAGTACCAAAGCTTCAAAACAACCCCCCCGCCCCATGTTATCCGTCTTAGGGCACAAAGGTGGGGTCTTTTAACATATAATATATCTGCCACCGTGTCCATCTCAAAGAGAAAATCTCCCCACGTTCGTTTATATTGTGTGTCATTTTTTCCATGTTATAAATTTGCCGAGTGACTTCCCACCAGTCTCTAATGGATGGTGCATTAGTTGTTAGCCATTGTCTGGTTATTACTTTTTTGGCCGCAGTAAGGAGCAATAAAAGCAGGTATCTAGTATCGGGACTTTGATAGGGCCTAGGTATTATGAGAAACAGGTACATTTCCAAGGTCAGTTGCAGCTGTGGATCGATAAGTTCCTGTAGCTGCGCCTCCAACTGATTTAAGAAGTTGGAGAGTATTGGACAGGTCCACAAAATGTGGGTCAGGTTGGCCTCCTTTTCACCACATCTTCTCCAGCATTCCGCCGTTTTATTTAACGAGTAGTGTTTAGTGACCTTAGGGGATCTAAAGTATCGTATCAGCAACTTCCAGGAAAATTCTCGCCACTGATACGAACTCGTGACCTTGGAGGAGTGTCTACACGCCTGCCGCCAGTCTAAAATGGTTAGTTGGTAACCTGATTCCTCTCTCCACTGTGTGTGAATAGTTTCAGTGTGTGCCTCACCTTGTGAGTTCATGGATTGATGGAATAAGGAAATCAGGTGGTCCTTTTTCCCAGAGTTGTTCAGTGAAATTTGGAGTTGGATTAGTACCGGATAGCTATCTGGGTATCGCAGGGATGGTGATAAGCCCTCTACATAATGTCGGAGTTGTAGATATCGATAAAAATCTCTGTGTGGTAAATGAAACTTTGCCTGGATCTCCGCATATGACCAGATTACTCCTTTGTCGATTATTTGTGACAGATACCTCAACCCAAGGCCTTCCATGAGGCAAATCCTGAGTCCAACTTATTGGGAAAGTCTGGCAGTGCCTGAATTGGGCATAATAGTGGGAGGTAGGGTGTCAATTTATGCAGCTTTTTGAGTGAGTTCCATTTTCGGAATTGATCCACCAACCAGGGGTTAGTGGTTGGGTACGTTATTTCTCTTACCGCCTGTCGATATAGTGTTTGAAAGTATGTTATGTCATTCATCAATACTTTCTCCATCTCCATCCAATGCGGGTTCGTACTTATAACTTGTCTCGCCATCACGTGAACCATGGTCACTGCTTGTTGGTAGTGTTTAAATCTGGGAGGCTGAGGCCACCCTCTGTCCACGGCAAGGACAGCACCTTGAGGCGACCGAGCCCTCCGACCTGCCCATATAAAGTTCCTGACATGGTTAATATCTCTGAAGATTTTGGGGTATCGATAGTGGGACATTTTGAAAAAGGTATAGTGCTCTAGGAAGTGTTATCATCCTAATTAATTCTATCCACTTCATTAGATTCAGTGGTATAACTGACCAAGCCTGCAGATCCTGCTTTAGTTGAGCCATAAAGGAGTAATTATATTTATAATAATTTGTTCTTTCCTGGGGTATATATATACCAAGATATTTAGTTTTCCAGACTCCACCTACCTGGCAAAACATCCGCCACTTTCCGTGAGGTGTAATTAAATGCGAGAATTTCGGTTTTAGTCAGGTTTAGTTTATAACCTGACAACGCTCCATAGGCATCCAGGATTTGGCGGACCGCTGGTATAGATTTTTCGGGGTTTTGCAAATACAGGAGTATGTCATCTGCGTACAAAGCAATCCGATGCTCTGTGTTCCCAAAACGAACCCCCTGTATTTGTGGGGAATCTCGGATTTGTTGTGCTAGGGGCTCTATTATTGCTGCAAATAATAACGGTGACAGCGGGCATCCCTGACGGGTGCCTCTATTAAGTTGGAAGTAATCAGAATGATGTCCATTCACCCTTACACAAGCTCTAGGGGCAGAGTATATACTTTGTAGAACCTGAATGAGGCCTGGAGGGAAGCCAAATTTATCTAGAATCGAATACAGAAAAGGCCATGCCACTCTGTCAAAGGCCTTCTCAGCATCGAGACTGATTAATACCGCTGGTGTTTGGTGCTACTCATTTGGTTAACCAAATAGGCGTTAGATTTGATATTATCAGTGGTGATGCAGGCCCTTACAAAACCCGTTTGGTCCTTATGTATTAATATTGGGAGAATTTGATCTAAACGGTGGGCCAGTATACTCATAAATAATTTGTAATCCTGATTTAATACAGAGATTGGCCTGTATGATGCGCATTCCTGGGGTTTTTTCCTGGCTTTGGGATCACCGATATAGTCGCATAAGACCAAGATTTAGGAGGGGGATCGCCTTCCATTATTGAGTTAAAGACCGCAGATAGTGTAGGTTGGATCTGGGTTCTTGTGGTCTTGTAGAATTCAGCTCCATACCCGTCAGGTCCTGGGGCTTTCTGAGACTTAGAGTTGGTTATAGTCTGTGCTATCTCGGTAATTGTTATAGGTTGCATGAGGGAATCTTTGCATTCTTCTGCTAGAGTTGGCAGGGTGAGTGTCTCCATGTAGGATGTTAAACTGTCTCTGGAAGGGATAGACTCTGGAGTATACAGGTTTCTATAGTATGCCAAGAAAGTTTCGGCAATGTCATGTGTCTTAGTAAGAGGTTGACCTCCAACTGGGTGCCTTATAGTCATTATTGTTGCACCCTTCCTCTGTCTATGAATTTGGTATGCAAGCATCTTTGTGGCCCGTGGGCTGACCTCATAGTATCTCTGTTTCAGAAATGCTAAGGCTATTTCGGTTTGTTGTAGTGCAAGTTTATCTAATTCTTGTTTGGTCTGTTGTATCTGGGGAAGGAGGATTCATCGCCTTGCTTGTGTGCCTGTTGCAGGAAGTGTAGTGTTTCTTCAAGCTTGGCTCTATATTCTCCACGTTGTCTTTTTTCTGTGCCACATACTAATTATATGCCCTCTTAGTACCGCTTTAATTGTGTCCCATTGAATGCATGGGTGGTGTCGGAGGCTGGGTTGTCAGCCATTATTTCAGTAAGTTTGTCCAGAGATAAACTCTTTAAATTCTTTGGAACGTAGATAATATGGATTTAATCTCCATTGGGTGGTTCTAGGTTGAATCCCCAAATCCCAGTGTGTAATTATAGGTGCGTGGTCTGAAATAGAGATATCTCCCAGCTCTGCGTGAACAGTTTGTAACTTTTCAACTTGGGTGAAAGTGTAGTCTATACGGGTGTATGTGCGGTGAACCGGGGAGTAATAAGTATAATTTCTCGTCCGCGGGTGCAATTTCTGCCATACATCACACCATCCAAATTCAGCAATGAATTTATTAAAAAATCTCTGAGTTGCCGTTATTTTCTATGGTCTTCCACTTGTGGAGTCCAGGCCTGGGTTCGCGGTCATATTAAAATCCCCAGCCATCAAGAGGATGCCCTTGGTAAAATTTACCACTTTATCTAGCAGGGCCTCAGTTGAGAGACAGTTATGCCTGTGGGAGATATACATTAGCTAAGGTAATTTCCTGCCATTAAGTTTCCCTCGGGTTAAAATCACCAGCCCTCTGGATCTGACCAAGTCAATTCTGGTTGAAGCAGGGTATATGATGGGATTATTATGGCAACTCCTCTGCTTCTGCCACCTTGTATGAGGAGAAAATACCTGTCCCCTACTTAATTTAGTAAGTTTGGGTGTTCCACTGAAGACATATGGGTTTCCTGGAGGAAGGTTATATCAGCCTTGGCTCTCGGAATATGCTAGCGTTTTAGATCTTTTAATTGGAGAGGCCAGGCCGTTAATATTTAAAGAGTAATTTTAATTTTGGTGAGTGCATCCTATCATTTTATTGCGGCTCTGGTACAAAGCGGCACCCCGCTCCTCCCCACAGGGTGTCCGCTGAAACCGTATGTTATGTAGCATTAATGACCAGATTGGGTAAGATGACCAATTAACAAAACCAACATCAAAAACTATACAACCACATATATAAACATACAACATTGAACTAAAATAGAACAAACCGGTCAACCTGGCCATAGAGACCTGTACAAAACAGTTAGTACTTCCAGAGATCTGGGCAAAGCCCTGATCTTCGGCAGGAGACAAAACTCCTCCCATTTCGGTCCTCTTCTGTCTGAGGACCTTAGGTACACCGTACCTACAGGGGAAAAGGGTAGCTGGGGTTGGTGACTAAAGCTGTGAGGAGTTAGTTCCTCCGGGGTCAGTCATATCAAAGGGGCAGATACTAATTTGTAGAGAACAAGAGTTATCCCCTATTACACCAGAAACATAGAAACTTAGCAGGGTCCCAACACCCCCTTAATTGTTGTTATTAACTTGGAGGGGCGATCCAGGAAGCCAACCCCAATTACTGAGGTACCCCCCTCAAACCTCCCCCCCTTCCAACATAAAGCCCTGGTGCCGGGGTCCTATCATACAAACAGGGGTCAGCCTTTTCCAGGGCCGTGTTCATACCTTGAGCAACGCCTACTGCCCCCATCCCAGGAGGACACTGTGCTGCCAGGATACTGCATGCTAATTGCATGTACTTACCAGGACCACGATGGGTCCAGTGGCACAACCCAGCAGGAACACCAGACAGTGTCCCAATCGTGGGTACAGGGGACGGAGGATTCCGCTCATCTCCTGCTCCTCTACTTGACTCCGTTAAGTGACACGAGATCGTAAATTTATATATTAGTTAGCTGCTGCATACCCTCCCCCCTTTATCCCTACTCCCTCCCCCCCCATGGTCCCCTGGGGTGGTTTTAATGCATTTATAGTAGGCTGGGTCTTTGATGATCTTTTCTACTCTATAGTGCCGGTTCCTTCCTCCCCCTTCTACTGTACAACGGTTCTACGGCGCATGGTGGGGCTATTGATCCCGAGGCTACCTCGGTATCTTCTGCAGGGTAATCTTCTACCACTATGCCGTGTGCTCACTTCACGCAGTCTGTCAAAGGAGTAATCGATCCCCAAGCTATCGGACTCCCAACATCAAGCAACAGGCAGCCCAGTTGCATGGCCCCTCCCGTTGATTGGATGGGAAGTCACACAATCTATCTACATTCCTCCAGCTGTCTACCACTTGTTATGTAGTAAGTGGATCCTCTGGCAGCTCAGGTAGATCAGGCCTGTAGGTGGCACTACCACCAAGGCCCAGATACTATTCCCTTTCACCTTGAAGCCCAGCAGTCCGCCCTATCAGAGGACCGGTACGGACAGTCGGACTAATGGCAGTACCTGCCGACAAATCCCGGTTGCGTAGCCATGTCCGGGACGATTTACGCAGACATCTCTCTCCTTTCCCTTTCTCCCTTCTTGTTCTGCCACTGTGTCTAGGAACCTCCCCAGCGTCCCGACCCACCCCAGACAACATCCCCACCCCGGTCCCAAGCGAAGCGGATACATATCAACCCCACAATCCCCACAAGACCGCCAATCCCGATGGCGGGAAGGACGTAGGAGGAGAAAGGGCCACGGCAAAACCGCACACCAGGAGAGGTCCATAGCGACACCACCACCACGTGGGCCTCCCGGCCCCCACGACCATAATCTCCACCAGGACCCCCACCGTGAAGCGAGAGCTCCAACGCACGCCCCGAGGCAGACTGCAGACCCCCCACAGTGTCTCCTCCCACGCCTCCTCCCCCACTCAAACCCTCCAGACAACCCCTCCCGCACATCCAACCAGCCACTACCTTATTCCACAACAACCTCCCCCTGTATCGCCCAAGACCATCCCGGGGAGAGCCATCAACGAGGCGTATAGATTCCCACTCACACTCCCGCCCCCAGGTCGACTGTCCTTCATCTTGAACATGCCAGGTACCCTCCAACCCCTCACCCCAATGGACCAGAAATCTGACCACCGCCAACAGTATCACAGTCTAACCTACGAGCTGACTGCCCGCTGCGGCCCACCCAACAGCAACAGGCCCCAGAACCGGGAAGTCCCCCACAGCCCCACAGTCCCTGCAGACTTTCAATCCCATGGATCCATGACATGGGGGGGCCAGCAAGAAACAAGCTCCGGGGCACAACCCAACACCAAGGCCCGCGTCCCCCCAACCTCCACCCTCCTCCCCGCCATCCTCCAACCACCCCCATCCCCCCACAGCGATATAGCATAAGGTTTAATAATAATTATATATATAGTAAAATTTTAGCCAAGTCCCAAGTTAGTACACAGCTACTTGCAGTTGGATGTTCAGGTAGCACCTCTACGGGTATTCAGTTCGGTATTCAAGAGTTCCTGTGAGCTGGTTTTTAACGTTTTAACGACGTTCTGGATGGCTTCAGCACCTTGTCGTCTACGTGCCTCATGTTGCTCAACAGTCCACATCTTCTGGGCTAACTTTGCTGCAATTGGGATTCCTCCGGAGGCACGTTGCTGGGGAACCTCTATTTTACTGGCCCGCAGTCCCGTTATTGCTGTAGCTGCTGAGTCGTACACTTCTGCACCATCCTCAAAATTGATCATCAGTTTCGCAGGGTACAAGGTGCGGAATCGGATCCCTGCCCCTTTAAGAGCCTTCATCACTGGGATGTACATCCTACGCCGCGCCATGACCTCAGGCGTGAAGTCGTTTTCAAAGAAGAGCCGATGATCTCCAAAGTGCACCCTGCCCTGTTTCCAAGCAGTGTGCAGCACGGTTTCTTTCTCTTGGTGCCGGAGGAATTTGATGAGGACCGTTCGAAGGCGGGCTCCAGCAGGCGGTTTGGGCCCCAGTGTACGATGGACATGCTCCATCTCTAAAGTGATGCTCTCAGGTAGGGGAAGGGTCTCTCTTAGTAGTTTTTGCATAAAAGATATAAATTCAGTAGTTTCAATGCCCTCCGGTAGCCCTGACAGGCGGATATTATTTCTGCGGTTTCTACATTCCGAATCTTCAGCTCTCTCCTGCAAGGCCTTTACTTGTGCGTGCAGTTGGGTAATGGCTCTTTCGGTCTCATCAACCCTCTGGTCAGTGGCTGTTATCTGTTCCTCCAAACCTTCCTGTCGTTTCTCCAATTTGCTTAAATCCGTTCTCAGTGCCATTACAGTAGACCTCATTTCCTTCCGGAACTCCCGAATTTCCAAGAGCATTTGTGTCATTTGTCTCTGCAGGATTGTGTGAGGGATCTGATCTGTCTGCGGTATGCTGTGGTGGGATGCCGAGGAGGCCCTCGAGTCTCCGCTGTCAGAATCTTCAGCTTGCAATCTCCTGCCATCTACTTGATTAGAAGACCCATTCTTATCTGCCCCTCATTTCTTTGGCATTATTTACCTCTATTAGTAAAAATGGTACTGTTTTACCGGTTTTAAACTGTTATTGAAGAGGTTAGTTGATTAAACCGTGGGGAGCCTCGCGCTTTGAGCTGCTCACTTACTCATGACGTCACCGGAAGTCCCTATACCAGTTTCTATTAACTTGTTGAATAGCCGGATGTAAGTACTGCAGCTCCTAACACACATGGGGCTGGATATTTAAAAGTGCACCTGGCAATGGCACAAGTGGTTGCTCAGTGCAACTGAGTTGCACCGGAGCAACAAAGGGATATATTCAAAAGAGATGTGCCATGGCGCATCTCGTCTGAATATATAAAAAAATGCCTGCAGCGCTAATACAGTGCACCGACACATCCCCCGAACAGGTCTGAATACCAGGAATTGGAAATGCGCTAATGCATCAGAGATACACCAGGTGCAAATTCCTGATATTCAGACCCAAATATGCAAATGGGGCCATAATGCATGCAAGGTGCAAATGGAGCCATTTGCATATCATTATGGCCCCATTTGCATGACTTGTGCAGGGCTGGCCAGCAAAATGCACCTAACGCCCTGCATAGCAGGTGGTCCCTGTCCCAGGTACCAAAGTACTAACCCCTCCCTGATCCATACCTCAATCCCCATAATAAATAAATATTTATTTCTCTGGTAGTCCAGTGGTAACCCCCCTTCCCACTTGTAAGCTCGATCCCTGCAAGAAATATATATTTATATATATATTTATTTCCCTGGTAGTCTCAGTGGTTGCCCCCCTCCCCATAACCCGATCACCAGAAAACTGCTTCCCACATCCTTGGTAGTCTAGTGGTCCCCCCAGCCCCCCCACCCACAGGACCTCATCCCTCCACTCCCCCCCATGTAATCGGCGGGCAGCAGACCCACCCGCACACCTCCACAGCTGCCCACCGAATGACAGCTTACAGTACATGCTGCAAGCTCATTGGTCCACACAGACGACCAACGGGCTTGCAGTGTCTACTGTACTAGTCATTCATGACTTAGTGAATAAAGTAATTCATTCACAAAGTCATGAATGACTAGTACAGAACACACTGCAAGCCGATTGGTCATCCATGTGAACCAATGAGCTTGCAGCACATACTGTAAGCTGTCATTTGGCAGGCAGCTGAGGAGGTGTGCGGGCAGGTCTGCTGCCCACTGATGACATGGAGGGAGCGGGGTGGAATGGGGTCCTGTGTGGGTAGGGGGCTGGGGGGACCACTAGACTACCAAGGATGTGGGGATGCAGTTTTCGGGTGATCGGGGTTATGGGCGGTGAGGGGGTACCACTGGACTACCAGGGAAATAAATATATCTTCATTATGGTGATTGGGGTACAGAATAGGGAGGGGGTACCACTGGTCTACCAGGGAAAAAAATAGATCTTCATTATGGGGATCAAGGTACAGGATGGGGAGGGGGTACCACTGGACTACCAGGGAAATAAATATATATTAATTATGGGGATTGAGGTATGGGATGGGGAGGTGGTACCACTGAACTACCAGGGAAATACATATATATATATATATTAATTACAGGGATTGAGGTACGGGATGGTGAGGGGATACAACTAGGCTACCAGGAAATAATGTGGGTGCTTGTGTACAGTGTTCTGGGGGAGTAGCTGCCCACGACTAGTGGCTGCTGTGTTGCTCCATGCAATACAGCAGCCCGCCTGTGGGTGGCTACCAGTTGAGCCTGTTTCTGATAGGCTCAACTTTGTGCAAATGTATGCAGCACATCTGGGGATATGCCGGCAGATGCACCGCACATCCCGGCTGAATATTGGGTTGTGCCACATATGTATGGGCATGCCCCCTGGAGATGTGCCACATATATTATCTTTGCGCCGTGGCACATAGGGAATTGCCCAGTGCATTTTCCCCTTTTGAATATAGCTCTGGGTTGCATTTCTGGAGCTGTGCCAGTGCAACTCAGTTGCACCAGGTGCAACTCCTTTAAAAAACTAGCCCACAATCTCCAATTTAATCAAAGTCACAAGTTCTTTGAGAGCTATTCATATGTGTACTTATCTATATTACTGAATTGTTGAAATATCTCCACAGAGTCAGAAATGGCAAATATTTATAGAGAGAGAGTAAAAAGGACTTCGAACTGTGGCAGCATATACTGCATGAAACAAAGGCAGCACTACTAGTATTCAGCATAAATCGGAGCCAGAATCCAAGTGCAAATATGCTCCTTAAATATGTAAGAAAAGTTTATTAAATCTAGAATTTCCCAAGAAAAAAGCTGTCTCTAAATTGTTTTTCCATCTCCAAATTAATAGATTCTGCATGTTCCACTAACCACGAGCCCCTATTTAATCCAATAATTCAAATACATCTTTTGGGGTAAGAGAAGGAAGATAAAGTCTGAGTACCAGTTACCTCTTTTATATCCATTTAGGATAGGAAAAAATATCCAGAAGTCTCTGCTTACAAAGCTCCTTTTTCCGTTGATATTCATAAGTTATTGACCATTTTTCTCCACTTCCAATGAGAGGATTTCATGGACTTTCTCTGTCCATAACAGGGTAAAATGACTATATTTATTCAGGAACCTGATTTGTTCAGACAGTGTTTTAGCACTGTATTTTAGCATTACTGTATGTCTCATCTGAATCTATGATGCAGCCATTGGCAATGTATGTATCACGCATCATATGAGATAGTACTTCTAATTTCTCACCTTTCTGAAAAATAGAATCTGTTGCATGCTGCCTAGTTTGGAGCTGCGGGTCAATGTGAGGAAAAGGGGGCACATGCCTGCACTGTAAATTCCCCATACGGTTGCACTAACCTGTTTAGCATTCTCAAGGAGCCTCACACCTAAAATAGTATAGGTAAACAAGCAGTTTGAAATAGGACTATTTGTTGGAGCTCTTTCTCAGTTAACAGAGAGGATACATTTTCTATGGGTCAGTAGAGGTGTTTTCTGTATATTTGTCACTGGGCTTCAACCACGTTCAATACAGAATGAGAACATCTGTCTGTCTCTGTCTATTTATCTGTCTATTTCTGCAAAACAGTGCAACAAGAGACACAGTGATCAAACAGAACTGCAGTTGAGCAGGTTCTGCACAAGGTAATCCTTTATAACTGGGCATCCTTATACAAACTTTTCCCAGTCACGGTTGTACGTTACTGCTCCACCTCCTGACAGTTGAGGGTCAGTAAGGAAGTCTACTCCCACTTCTCTCCAATTACCAAGTTATTTTTTCTTTTAGGGAGGGCTTAGTGACTCACAGTGGCATGATTTTGAAGATTGTTTGAGAAATATAACTAGAACCAAAAAATGTGAGTGGGTGCCTTACAAAAGTAGAATAACCTTAAGGAAGGTGAAGGGTGCTTCACAGAAGGGGCAACCTATAGTGGTGGCCTGTGCTACTTAATATCTTATTTTCCTTGCCGATTCTGAGAGATGCCCACACATTGGAGTGCCCTGACCAAAAAAGGAAATATTGTAAGTGGAGGACAGATAGAGAAGGTTTTTTGTGGGGTGGACCCTATGGGCAGTAGTGCTATACAAATTTATTTTAGTCTACAATTTGTGAAAGCTGGTTTTCACAAATAAAATGCTTATTTTCACAAATGTGAGTGGAAGCACCTCTCATCAAGCTTTCTCAGCTTTAAAGGTAAAATGAAAAACAAAATCATTAAATCGTTACATTTGGTTTATACATGAGGTGAGTACAGGTTTATTTGTCACGTTTAGTAATGTAACCCCCCCCATGGTTGGGGGCTTACCAGTACAGTATTGCCTCCCAGTGTGGGCCACCATGTCCCCAGATCAGAGGGTCCTTGAATGCTTCTGCCAGTCCCGTTGTCCCCAGTTTTGCTAAAGGAGACCGGCAGAGCAAAAACAAGAAAAGAAAAGCTACATGCTGTGGCAGAGGCCGATTGCCGCTCAGTTCATTGTGTGAGCTGCTGTGGTTGGCGCTCCTCACTCTCTCTCTCTCTCTCTCTCTCCTTCTCACACATTGAAGGAGTGCTGTGGCACTAGTAAGCAAGAGCCACTCCGCACGGCTATGTTAGCAACCTGTTGGTATGTGCCCTGGACCCAGAGTAAATAGAGATAAGAGGGGGAGTCCGGAGGCACTTAGGGAGCAATTAAATAAATGTTTTAAAGTGCTTTTAAGCGCTGAAGTGAATAAGTGGTGCCTGTAGTTTTAAGGAGCAGCAGAGGCTGCTCATGAATAAATAATGAGCACTGCTGTGCCCGAGGGGTTAACGCTATTGGAGGTAGCGACAGGCTCATGCAGCCCTGTTTGCAATTTAAACTGCAGATGCTAGAAAGCGCACAGGAGCAGTTACAGTTGCATGCATGTACATAAATATATTTCTTTATGGATTGCCTGTATTTTAAATATAAATTTGGGACTCTGGATAAAATGTTTACCTGGTGACCATGTTTGCCAGCCTGGTGACTAATAACAGTCAATCAGGAAGCCAGGATCCCGAGGAGCTGCTCTGAAGGCTCCTGGGAAAAGGAGGTGGTGCCAGCTTTTGCCACCAAGACTGCCAGCCAATAAGGCATCAAGCAAGCCCATTAACTGTTTTTTCTGTGACTAACAGCTAGCATAAACCAATCAACAGCTGCCAGGTTTCTCCCTTTGTTCTGCTCAACCAGTCAGGAACTGTGTTCTTTTTCTGAAGCTCATGAGGAGAGACAATCAATTCAGTTCTATTCAGACAGTTGACAGCTGAGTTTTGAATTTCATCAGTGTTAACTAGAGACCGCTCCTGAGGGAGGGGGGCTCCTGACCCTTGCTTCCTGAATCTGAGAGGCAGAAGAAAGACATAGAAATGCCTAAGAGTGTCAATGGAATATGAGGTCCAATGCCCGGAAGGGGCTCCAGTTCAAAGAAAGAAATTTAATTGTCTGAGGCAGGGAAGTTGCCTGACAGTTGTGGTGTTCTCTTGAGTGAAGTAAAAGGACTGCCCAGGGCTTTGCACAACGCACAAAGCCCTGGATGTAACTGCATGCCTCCACTGATGGGAAAGAAAGTGTTTTCCAGCACAAAGGTGTGTCTAAAGTAGAACTGAGGTCATTGGCTGGGGTTCCTGAAGGAAAGTGAAGTAACAAGCGACTGTAAAGCTATGAGAGACTACAAGCCACAACCTGGAGCCAGGTAGGGAAACTGTCAACCCCTATCAAGTGGAGCAGACTGGGCCACAGGGAGTTATGGGTTTATACCCGAGTGCTAGGGCACTCTGATCCAGAGGAGCTGGGCCATGGGGTCACTCCTGAGTCTGGGTTCTTTGTGGTTTGGGATGCTTTGTGTTGCGCTCTGCACCTGGCCTGCTCAGTGGGTTGAAGGGGACAAGCTGCTAGAGGCTGAAAGCAAGCTGCAAGATGTTAGTTTTCCAAGCTGCAAGATGCCTGCTTCATGCCTCAGTTTTCCAACCTGCAAGATGCCTGCTTCATGCCTCAGTTTTCTAAGCTGCAAGACGCCTGCTTCATGCTTCAGTTTTCCAGACTGCAAGATGCCTGCATCATGCCTCAGTTTTCTAAGCTGCAAGATGCCTCCATCATGCCTCAGTTTTCCAAGCTGCAAGATGCCTGCTTCGTGCCTCAGCTTTCTAAGCTGCAAGACGCCTGTTTCATGCTTCAGGTTTCCAGGCTGCAAGATGCCTGCTTCATGCCTCAGTTTTCTAAGCTGCAAGATGCCTGCTTCATGCTTCCATTTTCCAGACTGCAAGATGCCTGCATCATGCCTCAGTTTTCTAAGCTGCAAGATGCCTCCATCATGCCTCAGTATTCCAAGCTGCAAGATGCCTGCTTCATGCCTCAGTTTTCTAAGCTGCAAGACGCCTGCTTCATGCTTCAGTTTTCCAGGCTGCAAGATGCCTGCTTCATGCCTCAGTTTTCCAGACTGCAAGATGCCTGCTTCATGCCTCAGTTTTCTAAGCTGCAACATGCCTGCTTCATGCTTCAGTTTTCCAAGCTGCAAGATGCCTGCATCATGCCTCAGTTTTCCAAGCTGCAACATGCTTGCTTCTTGCCTTTGTTCCAAGCTACAAGATGTCTGCTTCATTCTTCAGTGTTCCAAGCTGCAAGATGCTTGCTTCATGCCTTTGTTCCAAGCTGCAAGATGCCTACTTCTTGCTTGTTTTCCAAGCTGCAAGATGCTTGCTTCATGCCTTTGTTCCAAGCTACAAGATGCCTGCTTCATGCCTGTTTTCCAAGCTGCAAGATGCCTGCTTCATGCTTCAGTGTTCCAAGCTGCAAGATGCTTGCTTCATGCCTTTGTTCCAAGCTGCAAGATGCCCGCTTCATGCCTCAGTTTTCCAAGCTGCAAGATGCCTGCTTCATGCCTCAGTTTTCTAAGCTGCAAGACGCCTGCTTCATGCTTCATTTTTCCAGGCTGCAAGATGCCTGCGTCATGCCTCAGTTTTCCAAGCTGCAAGATGCCTGCATCATGCCTCAGTTTTCCAAGCTGCAAGATGCTTGCTTCATGCCTTTGTTACAAGCTGCAAGACACCTACTTCATGCTTCAGTTTTCCAAGCTGCAAGATGTGTGCTTTGTGCCTTTGTTCCAAGCTGCAAGATGCCTGCTTCTTGCTTGTTTTCCAAGCTGCAAGATGCCTGCTTCTTGCTTGTTTTCCAAGCTGCAAGATGCTTGCTTCATGCCTCAGTTTCCAAGCTGCAAGATGCCTGCTTCATGCCTTTGTTCCAAGCTAAAAGATGCCTGCTTCATGCCTCAGTTTTCCAAGCTGCAAGATGCCTGCTTCATGCCTCAGTTTTCCAAGCTGCAAGATGCCTGCTTCATGCCTCAATTTTCCAAGCTACAAGATGTCTGCTTCATGCCTTTGTTCCAAGCTGCAAGATGCCTGCTTCATACTTCAGTGTTCCAAGCTGCAAGATGATTGCTTCATGCCTTTGTTCCAAGCTGCAAGATGTCTGCTTCATGCTTCAGTGTTACAAGCTGCAAGATGCCCGCTTCATGCTTCAGTTTTCCAAGCTACAAGATGTCTGTTTTATGCTTGTGTTCCAAGTTACAAGATGCCTGTGTCATACCTTTGTACCAAACTACAAGATGCCTGCTTCATGCTTCAGTGTTCCAAGCTGCAAGATGTTTGCTTCACATCTCAAGCTTTTCATGTCTTCAGGTTTCTACATGTTCCATCCACCCCAGAACTACAGATTCAATGCCACCAGAGTTTGTCTGTAGAACCGTGAGTAACCACAGGGATTGTCCTGCCCTTGGAGAACTGTACATAGTTTGATTACAAGTTTACTCCCCCATGACGTAGAAAGTTTTAAAGAAAGAGTAAAATGCCATTTTAGCAATTGCATGGCCTTTTGGGGTTGTGGGGTTGTGATCTGATTTTAAAAGTGCACCAACTGCCCGGCCAATCAGCTGCATCATGCAGGCCTGCAACTAGATCCTGGGTACCTAGCTAGGACTTACAGGGGTTATACTGGTACCAGTTTAGAAGTGGGTAATGTGTTAAAACCTGATTGAAGTGAAATGCTGGTGGGAGGCGGGCACTGAATGTTTTACCTGCAAGGTGAATGTTTACCAAATGCCAAATGAATTGAAATGTTAACTCTATTCCCTGTGCCCAGTCCTAATCCTCCCCATGTCAATAAATGTGTTTTATTGTTTTGAAACAATACCTGACTTGTGAGCATATTATTAGCTGGAGTCTTTAATTGCAAATGTTATGAAAATGGAATTTTTGGTTTCATTATGCCATCTGTGGGGGATGACTGCAAGGAGGGATGGGTAGGTATAGCATCCCGCAGGGTTGTACTGCTAAAAACAACATCTGACCCACTTTATATTTAACTCTGGGTGGAGGCACTGTGCTATTTACCTAACCTTTGGGAAAGAACCCCTTATTTCGATCATAATCCGATCCCAGGCCCCTCAACCTTGTTTGAGCTGGTACAAGCTGACAAGGCAGGGGTAGTAGCCCTTCTCTCTCTCTCCCATACCAAGGTGCCAGTGAAGGGGTTACAGTAACTTATACTAGTCTACTTTTCATTTGTTATACTTATTTTTTATTTTATGAAGCTCGCTCATTGATTACCATGGTAACTTCTGAATTTCAGCAAATACTCAGTGCGAGACACTGATGATGTTTGTACCCCTGCCACTACTTACTGGTAAAGCATCTTGCACTGTGGGTGCTGGTGTATACAATGGTGCCTGCTCGAGTTGTTGGGTTGCTGATTCAGTGCACATGCAGTTTAAAGTCCCAAAATAGTGCAGCAGACAAAAAAAACAACAACAGGATTTGTTACAAATAGTGTTGTTTTCGGGGCTCATATCTCCGGGACTGGACAACTTAGGATGACATTCTGTATATTGTTGGAAAGCTACAAGTCCTGGACTTCCGGGGATGTCACTGAACTAATGGTGGCATAGAAGCTGAGCTCCCGTCTCCCCAGGCAAGACATCAGCCCCACAGCTCAGAAAAAAAAGTTTAATTACCTGCAATATAAAAAAAAACAGCAGTGGGAGCATAAATGGCAAGAGATCCAGGTCCAAAACCGCTAGCCAGAACCAGCAGCGAGGAAGATTATCTCAGATGAGTTCGGGGCCTTGCAGAGGGGAATCACCAGTGAGCATGGTGAGCTGCGACACGGAGACAGAGCTGGAAACACTGTCGTGCTCGCAGTTCGAAATTTTGCTGTCCGAAATCAAGCAATTCAGGTCTGAGAATAAGACAGAGTTTGAGAAAGTTCCTTCAGACCTAACAAAACTGGAGACCAGAGTAACCAAAACTGAAGAAAGAATCTCCATGGTGGAAGATGATCTCATTCATCTCTCCAGAGCAGTAGAATTGCTCACCGAGCAACAAGAGCAAGCTGCAGTGAAATGTATACATCTGGAGGCTTGAGCTAGATGAGAGAATCTACGGATTTATGGCCTCTCGGAGGGGACTGAGGTGGGACAAATGGCGTTTTTTCTAAATGATTTATTAAAAAATTTGCTGGATCTTCCTCAGGCATTTACATTTCGAATCGAACGGGTGCAGATAGCCCTGATACCTAGGCCAACCTCAACAACTGTGTGCCCTAGATCAATTATAGCAACATTTTCAAGCTATAGGGACAAGGAATTCATCCTCTGAGCTGCTTGGAGACAACAAAAGGTCGAATACAATGGTGCCAGGCTCTATTTTGACCAGGATTATCCCCCTCAAATCCAGCAGCATCGTTTGGCCTATGCCGCTATACTCCGTAAGCTGAAATCCTTGTGGGTGAAGTTTCAGACATCATTCCCTGCTCGCCTTAGAGTCCAATGGGAATCCAGCATAGAACTCTATCATACAGCTGAAGAGATCTTCCAAGTTTAAGGGATAAAGGGCATGACATACCTGAAGAGGTCTCCTGCTCACGCCAACAGGTAAAGGGGCAATCTAGATGGCAAAATTCCTCTCAGCACAACCCTAGAAAATCTGGAAGGGGATCAGCATCCAGTACAATGCAGGACATTAAGAAGCTGCTGTCCCAGCTTACTCACTCTCGACATCAGGAACCATTGGAGTCAGAAGATGAAGATACCCGAACTGGTCACTGACTAACTGTGAGTGCTCTGTTTTCCTCTTTTTTGGCCTGTACCTCTACCTTGGCTGGCGAGGCCCTGTGCTAGCCTAATTCTGGGTGACCTGAGGGGGGGTCCTGCAGCCAGTCAAGGGGGGGGGACCTTTCCCCTTGTGACAATACCCCTGATTCAACCTCTGCTTTGTCTCTGAGAAGGATATATCCCTCTAGTGCTTTCGATTGACGCTGAATCGGGGTCTCATATGGGGGGGCGTTCAGTTTGAATGGCTGTCCTAACTTGACTTGAATTAAGGAGGCAAGAAGATCTACATGCTCGGGACTTGAACGGGACTTTTGATGAGGAATGATTAAGCAGCATGTCACCAGTCACCTCGATATGAGCTAGGATTTTGTAGTGCCTTATACGTTTCACAATTTTAAGATATTTTGTTATTACTGGGAACACTCGCAAAACTGCAACGGCATGAATCTCGCTACTCTGCACTGACTTTGAGTTAAATTGGTTTATAATGGAACCAAATTCAAATCTGATTGTTTATGGTTGCCTGGGGGGATGGGGTTTCTGATGGTTCCAAATGATTACACGGTGGGCCTAAGGGAACTCACCCTCTGGTTTGTGCTTGCCCTGTTCTTGATGGGATGTGGAGAGGACGAGGGACCTCCTCGGTTGATTTTTTTGGGAGGCCTCGTCTCTTTTCCGCCTGTCCCATTGGGTTCCAGTGATGTACTTAAGCCGTACCATCTGGCTTGGACCCACTTTTGTTAGGGTCCAAGAGGAACGAACTCCTTATGGGGCTCCATATCCCTCTACCCTTAGACTTCCTGTCTCGGGGACATAGGGAACGTAGTATTCGGTTCCCCTACCTTGGGGGTTGATAAGTATATAGTTCAGACTCTTTGGGGAGGCTAACTAGTTTGGCGCCTGCACTTTGGGAGGTTCAGGAGTTATTGTTTATGTTACACATTATTATGTACTGTTTTTTGTGTGTTGCTCTACATATGGACACTATGTTTTATGTGGGTGGATTGGTGGGTGGGGTATGGCAGGGGGGTGTTGGGCATTTGGAGAACTGATCCCATTGCTGTACAGTGCACAGTAAATTGGCTCAGGAAGTTTGTGGCGGGTTATTCCCCCTCAGACAATTATAGGATGTTACATACATGAAATAGCCTCTCAACATTCGTATGGCTAATAAGCACACTATCAAAGTTCTATCACATAATGTGAACGGGTTAAATGACCCAGTTAAAAGATATAAGGTGATTTCTGTGTTGAAGAGGTAGGCCCCTTTGGTTATACTTCTGCAAGAAACCCACCTCAGTAAAGCAGAGCATGTGAAACTGGGAACATTTGGCTTTGAGCAAGTAATTGCCTCTCCCTATGGAAGGGGAAAGAGAAGGGGTACAGCTATCTTAATCTCTAAAGGATCCCACTTTAAAACAGTTGCTAGCTACTCTGAGCCAGAGGGCTGCCTCACTATAGTCTCCAGGGATCTGGAGGGATCACCCATTACCCTAGCATCACTTTATGTACCCCCCGGGCTCTAATGTTAAAGCCATGAAAGGATTACTCCTTAAGATAACAGAATACCACAGTGGGGTCCTAGTTGTGGGGGGGGGATCTTAACCAGACCCTAGAGCAGATAGATAGTTTGAAGCCTGGCTCCTCCTAGGAGCAACCCAGTTAGCAAGGTGATCAGGACATATCTGAAAGGGGCCTCCTGGATTGATGCCTGGAGATCGGCACACCCTGGAAAGAGGGAATATACACATTTTTCCCACACCCATGGGTCTTACGCCCCCATCAATTATTTTTTAGTGTTGAGTGAACACCAGCATCAGATTGTAGGATGTAATCATATCTTCTCTGCACTCTCGGATCACTCACAGCTCTCACTGAGCCTAGAATGGCGCTCGGAGAGAGGGCAAACATTATGGAAATTCAATAATTATTTATTAAACTTCTAAGAATTCACAGATTTAATCAAAATAAGATTGGCACAGATAATTCAAGAGAATGATTCTCAGGAAATTTCCAGAACCATTCTCTGGGATACTTTGAAAACAGTCTTGAGGGGAGCTATAATTAAATTTGCTGCCCACTTTAAGAGGCAACAGACTTCTTGGTTGAAAAATCTCCAAGTACAATTAAAGGAAGTCCAAACTCAACATGCAGCAGGGGATGAGTCTGTCTTTGAGGGAATTCAGACTTTAAAACAGCTTATCCAGAAACACCTAGCTATTAAGACAGAGCAGGCCCTTCAGCACCTGCACCAGAGGTACTCCGAGATGGGCCCCAGAGCCACTAGACTGCTGGCTCACCGCTTGAGACAGCAAACAACCAAGTCGTTGATTTCTCAGATCAGGGACCCTAAGATGGGCAGACTACATAAACACATTTTGGCTGCTTTTAAAGATTATTACCAGGACCTCTACACCCCTGAATTGGTTCCTGAGGACACCCAAATAGAGTCTTATTTATCTAAATTGCCACTCCCAAAAATCTCCCCAGAAGCTAAACTCCGGTTGGATAGTCCCATCACTCAGGGAGAGCTTGATCAGGCAATCCAGAAATTGAAATCATGTAAGTCTCCGGGCCCAGATGGGTATACCCCAGAGTTCTTCAAATTTTTTAAGAAGGATCTGGAGCGCCCGTTACTGGAGGCCTGCAAGGAAGCTCAATCTGGAGAGAAGATTCCGGAGACCTGGAATTATGCAGTTTTATCTTACATACCAAAGCCAGGTAAGGATGCTACGCAGTGTAAATCCTATCACCTAATCTCAGTCCTCAATATTGATTATAAATTATATGCCAGTATTATAGCAAGGAGATTAGAATCAATCCTACCCACGTTAATTGACTTTGATCAAACAGGGTTTGTCCCTGGTAGGCAGACCCAGGATAATATCAAGCGAAGACTACATATCATGCATCATGCTGCCCAGTCAGGGTCTACTTTTCTACTTCTGGGTTTAGATGCGGAGAAGGCCTTCGACCGCGTAGCATGGAGTTTTCTGGGTCTGACCCTAAAACATTTTGGGTTCTCAGAAACTTATATTAATCATATTAAAAATATTTACACCAGACCTAGAGCCTTTGTTAAGTTCAATGGCAGAGTATTTGACACTATTCCCCTTCAAAGGGGTACGAGGCAGGGATGCACCCTTTCTCCGCTGCTTTTCGCTTTGTCCCTGGAGCCTCTGGCGTGGGCGCTGAGGGGAGAGGGGGAGGTACAGGGATTGGAGCTTGGTGGGGAGCTGCAGAAAATGGCACTGTATGCCAATGATTTAGTAATATATCTAGGTAACCCTGAGCAGGCCCTTCCCCCATTGTGGAACTACCTGAAGGAGTTAAGCCGAGTTGCAGGGTATAAAATAAATGCTACAAAAACTGAAGTTTTACAGATACATTACATACCTTCGGAAGGTATCCAACAACAATTCCCCTTTAAATGGAATTTGAGGCACCTGAAGTACCTTGGGGTGTGGCTGGGGCTTGAGCATGACTGTCTGTTCTCTCTTCACTACACCCCAATTCTGGAGAATATTAGTACAGAGTTGGAGAGGTGGGCAACCATTCCTATCTCATTTTTACAGAGAGTACAGGCGGTAAAGATGGTAGTATTACCTAAGTTCCTGTACTTGGCTCAGACTCTCCCTGTGCCTGTTCCAGACTCTTTTTATAGTACCTTAAATATAAAGATCTCCCAATTTCTCTGGGGCCCACAAAAGCCAAGAGTCTGTCTACCACTCCTTCAGATACCGAAGGGAGAGGGGGGCTGTCCCTCCCAAACTTTAAATTATATCACCAGGCAGCTCAACTTAGGATGGTTCTCTACTGGTCTAACAGCAGTTATATAGCCAAATGGAAGTCCCAGGAATTGGAGGAAGGAAACCTTACTGATTTGCATAGGGCTCAATTAGCAGAAAGTAGAAAGCTTGAACCCATAGCTGAGTCTAACCCCTATTCTGATCTTACTCTGGACATCTGGTATGAGACTTTGAATCATAGGAGTCTGGTGAGATGGAGACCCTCGATGTATTCTGTCCCATACTTGGAGGGGTTCAGTCCAGCACAATGGGATGCAGGATTCAAGATGTGGGAGAAGAAAAATGTATATATGATCTGGCATTTCATAAAGGAAGCGGGTATTCTATCCTTTCAAGATCTAGTATGTACTTTTGGGCTCCCCTGGAGGGACAGATTTCGTTACTTCCAAATCAGGGATTATATTAAAAATCATCAACCCCAGACAGAGATAGCTGTCTCTCCCCCACAGACACTGGTCTTAAGCAGGGCAATTGTGGAGGATAAGGCCCCCTCAACACATATTATATCCCATATATAAAGCCCTGCTTGCATGGAAGGGGGATAACACCCATTCAGTTAGTGGAGCATGGATCCGGGACCTGGGAACCCCAGTGGAGGATGAAACCTGGTGCAGAGCACAGCTAAAGATCTATAAGGGTCTCTCAGCATTGTCCTGGAGAGAGTTCTCTTGGAAAATGTTAATCTGTTTTTTTAGGACCCCAGTGATTCAAGCTAAATTCCAGGCACACAGAGACCCAGCCTGCTGAAGAGACTGTGGGTACTCACCGGCAGCACTAAACCATATAATGTGGGAATGCCCAGCTCTGGATAGATTCCGTGGTGATCTGCAGCAGGTTTTACACACTATCTTTGGGCCAGATTTGACACTAAATCCTGCTCTATATTTTCTATTCGATGTCACACAGGGACACAGAGACTCCCATACGGAGAAACTTCTTAAGATAATTCTTTTGGCAACCCAAAAGGTAATTACCAAGAATTGGCTCTCTAGGCAGGCCCCGGGTCTCCTTCAATGACAAGTGATTATGATATCAGTTTATAGAGTAGAAGCTCTCACAGCAGTAATTAATAAGAAGCAAACTCAATTTGAGTTAATTTGGAGAAGGTGGGTACTATTTATGGCCTCGGCTAGACCAGACTTTGTGCCGTAGGTCATGGGCTTGCATTGTGGGCCTGCTGAGGGATATGAGGACCTACTGTTTGGAATGTAATGTATTATGGCTAAGAGAGGGTTGATTGTTTGTTTATTTATGTCCCTGACTTTTTCTTGTCCCTTCCCCCCCTTCTCCCTCCCCCTTCCCCATTCCTTCAAAGTCAGATCCCTAAATTGGATAATCTGTGATGAATTAATTCATTAAGTGTCCTGTTTCTGTATGTGTGTACTGTGCTCCTTTTCTTTAGCTGTTTTTGTACAACTGTATATGTGTTGTCAATTATTTGAAATCAAATATAAATAAAGTTTAAAAAAAAAGGAAAGCTACAAGTCCCAGTTTTCCATCAATGTATAGTATATTATCCTTGCCTGTATCTACTTTGTGATATAAGCCCCAAAAATAATGCTATTTTTGTAAGAAAAAGCAACTTTTATTATAGCTTAGCAGGGCCATTAATCTGTTCTGCCCCCCGCCTTTAAAAAAAAATTCAGATCCTTACCTTGGTGGGGGTGTGTAAGACTGGAGAAGGGCAAGGAAAAAAAAAAACAGCACAAACACATAAGTAAATTAAAATTTCTGCTACTGTGCTAACTGCGGCTTTTTGTTACAAATCTACGTTTGATTTGGGGTTTATATCTCAGGAACTGGATGATCTAGGAAGGCATTCTATATATTGTTGGAAGGCTACAAGTCCCTGCTTTCAAGCAATGTAGTGTATGGTATGTTATCCTAGGCCATACCTACTTTGTGATTTAAGCCCCAAAAGTAATGCTATTTTTATAACAAAAAGTTACTTTTATTATAGCATAGCAAGGCCATTAATCTGCTCTGCCCACCCCGCTTTAAAAAAAATAATTCGACCATGGCGACTGATGGCCAAGCCCTGCACCCCTGGATACGAGAAGCGTAGTCGCCAGATCCATGCTGCGGGTCCCTGGGGGATCCTGTGATAGCTGGCCTGTGTAGATTGGTATATAAATTTGACACCAGACCTGGTCTGGGGGTATCAGGGTGCTGGCAGCCAGGTTGCTAAGGGACTGCTTCTACAGAGGAGGACAAATAGTGCCATGTTAAAATAAAAAAAAAATACCAGAGACTTGTAAATCTGGCACCGTGACCAGGCAATTATTTTTGCCACCAAAAACCTGCAGTGACACATTTTAACAACATTGCAAACATCAATATTAAACTGTTTTGGAGGACAAAATAAAGACACTAGTTCAAGCTTGACTCAACAGTTGGGTGGCAAACTAAGGCCAAACCTGAAATCTGGGACATGATCACAACATCATGTCATCATCTGGATGAGACTTAGTGATGCAAGAATCCCCCCCTCTCCCCACAGTTAACAGTTTTCTGCGAACTAGTACTAGGGCACAACACTGACATGAGAGTACATTCAAGTTCTTTATCAGATAGAACATGAGAATCTTCATCAGATAAAAGTTTTTCAGAATAAGTTTCAGATATGAAAGATTCATGTAAATCTTTATCTACTTCTGACTCTGAGCTGTCTCTCTCTTCTTCCTCCTGCTCATTGCTTTGCTTTTTGTTCCATGGACCATATGGCTGTGAAGAAGGCCTTTTTGCTGTCTACCACTGTTTAACTAGTACTCAATGACTTGAACTGGATCAAATTCCTGTTCATATGGTGTATATAATGAGATCCTTATTAAGTCTATCAGACTGTCCTTTCCTAATGAACTTGGCCAATCAGATTTTATTCTTTTCATTAGGCTAAACCTACATTCACAAACAGCTGTACTTGCTGGTAGAGTATGAATTAAGGTTACTAGTCCCAAAATGTTGTTGCATTTGTCTTGGCAAGCCTGATGAATATCTGGCCACTTTGCTTCTACAGCATTAGCATACCTTTGGGGACATGATGTACCCTGACCTGACCTGCGACCAGACAATACATTGAGAATTTGCTGATTGTTAGTGGTGGAAGAAGAAATTCACCTTCTCTTTACATGATTTTTTTAGTTTGGTCCACTCTGCTAAACACATGTCTGGATCTATGTTCTGTTCTACGAGGACTGGTCGGAACTCCTTTACAACACCTGCTACTGCATCCTCCACATAATCTGAAACAAATTGGAAAAAACTGCCTCATCTCCACCTCGCTAAGCTAAAGATTCTCCCAGTACCACCCAATCAGAGTTATTTGCCCACCCTAACACACCTGTCAAGTCCACATGGCTTGTTGACCACTGTTTAAAGTTCACAATGTGGTTCATGGCCACCATAATGGAGTCCGGCTATTCGTGACATTTAGGATCATGGCTGTCAGTAGTGTCTCTCTGTCAATGGAAAACTGGTCCTCTTCATCAACAGATAAGGTGTGTCCATTGAATTTAGGTCCCTCCAAGGCATCGAGATTTCACAAGTACTTTCCAGGTCTAGAAAACAAGAACAAAAGGAAAAACACACTTATCCCCTGGCCTGCCCTAACTCCTGAGACAGAGATAATACTATTAGTAACAGTTTTTTTCTGGCTAGGGTGGAGGAAAATAGTCTAGCTAAAATGTCATCATTCTGGAAAACAAAATTTACCTTGTTTTCAGCTTTACAAGGCAGTCCTTCAGGTCCTGAAGTGATTCAAATACCTCTCCCACTGAAGAATCATTTGCTTGTAGAGGCAGGCTGGCTTTCATGAACTCTTCCAGGATGTCTGCCATCAGGTGAATGTAGTGTAGACATCTCCAGGTCTGCATAGTCTTCTGGTAGCCCTTGGCCTTCGCTGCTTGGTCCTCTTGGGATCCGCCATGTTGAATCTGAGAAGACAAAATGGCACAAGTTGTTGCTTTAACAGTTCCAATTTTAAAACAAATTTCTAGAAGACCGTGCTTAAAATGGAGTGGGACAGTACATACCTGTTGAAAGTGCAGCAGGATCCCGGGGTAGTCTGTGATGAGCACTTTCAGTGCTGTTAATGTGTGTTGTGTCCATCTGGTTCCTCCCACTCTGGTAAGAATAAGGCATCTTACTGTAACCCCTAGGTGGCGCTATCCCAAGAGCTACTACCCCTGCCTACTTGGCTAGTAGCAGGTTAAGGGGCCTGGGTAATGAAACGGGTGCCTCTACCCAGAGGTCAGGGTTGTTAGTGGTCAAACTAACCTGGGCACAGCCCTCCGGGACACTGTAACCCCACTCTTTCCCTTCTAGTGGCCTGAACAATATATAATAATTACTTTCACAATGACCCTTATTCACCAGGTAATCACCTACAGAGTTTGCACTTACCACCAGGGCTGGTTCCTCTAGCTTGACTCTGGGGACACCTGTAAAACAAGGCTATGCTCAGCAAATAACAACAGTACAATACTTTTGGCACAAACTGGAACCACAGTCAGGTTAAATACAAACAAAGTTAAATCTGATTTATTCAGGGGACTTGAACAAGGGAGGGGTGTAATCAGGTTGAGTTGCTTAAAAACTATATTTCAATGTGCTTACACAACTGGATATGATATGATAATGCTTGTGTAACTTGAGTAACTTGAGTTTTATGTGGCTTTCCGACTCTCTATCCGTGGGATATACCTCCTGTAGGGGTACGACGCAAGGAACCCCAGTGAGGGGCCCCCCCCCACAGGTGCCGGAAATGAATGAGTCGGCTAAAGGTAGGTTAGGAAGAAGCCCCAAAAGAATACCTGAGTTGTCAAGCATCAAAGAGAGAAGTGATTAATTAATTCTGTGAGAAGGGCTAACTTCCTGGGGAGAGAGGGGAAAGCCGGGCCATCATCTGTCTCCTCCAACAGCGGAACTTAACTAGCTAAGAAGAAAATCATTATTTCTAACTAATATTATGACCATTGGCAAGGAGGAGAGGAAAAACCCCCTTTGAGGAGGAAACCTCTGGGGATCCAAGGCCTAGGTCGCCTTCCCTCCAGGCTGACTACGTTTGAATTGAGGATGTATATTTTTAAAGAAAGGTTCTGTAACTAGAGGTATACGAGTAGTGAGGATGATGATGGAATATGGAAGATCCCGAAAAGAAAGCACAGATTGAAGATGGAACATGAGGCTGCGCGCAGATCAAATGTGAACATGAGGCAAAATGAATACTGGTGGTGATGATCATTGCAGGACGTTGGCAGGTTGATGAGGTAGCATAAGATCTATAATAGGTATGATTGAGTGAGGCGAGGAAGTAGAAATTGAGGTCGATAAGGCATGATTATGCGATGTGAACAATTAGATCCTGATGTTGTGGTCAATGAGTAGCACCAGAGTCAATGATGGAATGCTTGAGGGAATGATAAAACTAAATAAACTTTGTTGGAACTAAGGAGGGTATGCTCGAGTAGTCAATGTAAGCTAGGAGATCTAGAAGCGAGGATAGGAGGGAGTAAATCCATTTATGAGTCGGAGCAGCCAGGCTATCTAGATGTGTTCATGAGGATATTCCAGATGAGTCAATGAGAAGACCAATAATATTGTAGACTGGCTTGATGGAGCCATGCGTTTTATAGAGCGATGCAAGTAAGCAGACACTGAGGATGAAGAGGCATTCTTGATTATGCGATGTAAACATTTAGACCCTGAACGATTAGACCCTGAGGTTGTAGTTGATGAGGTAGAATGGTATTGAATGATAGGAATGTTAGAGTAAATGATATAAATAGATGAGTTTTGAAGTAATGCTGAGTGAAAGATGACTGGAGTCATGAACTTGATATGACTGGTATTATGAACTCGATGCATTCGGCAGGATAGCTGAAGCTGATGGGTGGCATATGAATTGTGATAGGTATGCCCAAAAAGAATGTCAAGAACAGGCCAAGAGTGGAGGGAAGCTCAGATAGCCAGAAGTGAACTGGAAGAGGAGGAGATGGGAAAGAACTGAAAAGGAACTGGCATGAAGGAAGTACACCACCGAGGCACCCTGAAAGGAGGTAGAGTCCAAGGCCAATAAGGAGATCCGGGACCAGAGGCAACTCAAGTGAAGCGATCGAGGATCAAAACTGGATGAGGTACGATGAGGAGTGATCGAAACTGGATGAAGAATGATGATGAGGGAATCGAAGAGTGGAGGGAAGCCATGATGGCTGAATCCTGAAGAACCGGTACAGAACTGGAAGAAGAGGAGACGGGAATAAAAAAGAATGAAAATGAAAGAATGAGAGCAAAGGTATCAGGCTCTATGGAGTGATACAAACAATGATTCTCCCTGAAAGGAGACAGACGCCAAGGCCAGGAAGGTGTATCAGGTATGAGAGGGTTAGCGATCGAGAGGGCAAGCATGGGACTGCGATCCAGGGGAGTGAAATCGGATGAAATACGAGAAGAAGGAGAGCCAAAAGTGGAATAAATCCATGACTGTTAAGACAAGAATAAGCACTAGGCTGAGGAAGGGAACAGAAATGGAGGAGTTAGGAAGAGTGATGGATGCCAGGAAGGCAGGTACTGGAGAGGAGGTATGAAAGAACGAAGGACGATATGGTGGGCAATAGGGTACCATGGGACCTAGCCAGTACGGAAGGAGAACTGCACAGGGTGAGTCAGATTAGGCAGTACGTGAGTCAGGAGAGGCATGACCAAATGGAGCAAGGGAACGGCATGGAATGGGCAGCAAACCAGGCTAAGGCATGCCTAGAGAGGGACTGAATGAGATGAACAGGTTGAGGCCAGGCAGCACGGAGCGGAGGGGCGAAGAAGACGAAGGATCGCAGACGAATGGATCGATGACGGACTACGTGGAGCAAGTAGACTCCGTGAAGGAGTAAGGCTCCACAAGGGGGAAGGAGGGAAAGCTGGATGATGTGGCATGGAGGCCCGAATCAACTGAAGGTCAGATAGAGTCACGTGACCGAGTAGATGTTTCGAATGGAGGTGGAGCCAGGAATGAATAGAACGATGAAATGAAATAGGCCCCTCAAAATGAGGTAGATTTGGAAATGAATGTGAAAGAAACAGGAATGATAGTGGATATCATCTGGCCAGCCCTTAGCAAGGGGAGACTGACAGGAAGGCATAGCTGGGAATGGAGACAGAGTTGAATTAAGGTGATTGATGCCGCAGGCAAGAGGTAAGCAGCCAAGGCATATGGACGAAGCGATGGAAAGAAATGAGCGGGTTGAGGCGAGATATGGTGGAATGGGAGCAATTTGGATGATAATGGGAGAAACTATGACTGGGGTAAATCCAGAACAGCAGATGACGGAATGTATTCAGGAAGGGAGGCTTGAAGAGATACGAAATGGGTAATGAGTATTGGAGTCAGGGACCAGATACAGGGGCAGGAGGCCGCAGATCAATGAGGTGGTATGGGAGGTGGGATCAGTGTGGCCAAAAGAATCATCCAAGGCAGGGTAGACATAGTTAGTTGGGAGGAAAAAGGCGCTAGGACGAGGAAGGGAAAATAGGAAACAGATGAGATATGAAGATGAAGTGAAGCCCAGGGGCAGGTACAGGAAAACGAGGTATGAAATGACAAAGGATGAGGGAGATTCAAATTGGTATTGGAGGACCCAGCTGGGACACTGAGATCTAGGCAGTTCGAAGAAGCACTGGACATGTGGGCGAGGAGCAGAACGTGCAGAATGAACGAAGAAAAGAGACAGGGCGGGCGGGAAGTTTTTTTTTTTTTTTGGACAGGAATGAACTTGGAAAACATACTTATGTGAAGGAAAGAGATGAGTAGACTCCTAGAAAGGAGGTAGACTCCGAGGCCAAGAAGGGGCAACTTAGGTTGAGAGGCAACTTGAGTCGCGCGATCGAGGATCGAAACTGGACAAGATATGTGAACGATAAGACCCTGGACAATAGGACCCCGAGGATGAAGTCAATTAGATATCATATGAGTCAAGGATGGGAATGGTTGAGTAGGCGATGTAAACAGAGAAACCTTAAGGTAATTCCAAGGGAACAATGACTGGAGTTGTGAACTCGATTAATAGGATGGCATAGGAGTCATGATGGGTATGCCCAGAAAGAAGCATCGATGGTAGGCCACGAAGGGTTGAGCAAACAGCACAGATCAAAGAAGGAACATTATGTAGCAGGGACCCTAGAAGGGTATGCTTGAGCAGTCGATGGGAAGGAGTCGATCCATGCATAGGTCAGATGAGCGAGGGATATCCAGAAGTGCTCGGTAGAAGACTGAGGCCGAAGAAGACTGATTATGAGTTCCACGACTGAGCGATGTGAAGAAGTGTACTCCCAAGGCCAAGAAGCCATGCCTGGAACCAGAGGGTATGATCAGATGGAGCGGTCAATAGTAGCAAAATGGACGAGGATGGAATGAATCCATGATTGGAGTGAATCCTGGATGGCTGGTGTGAAGTGGTGAATGATGACCAGAGTCTTGAACCTAGTATGGCAGCCGGAGAGCTGTGAGTCGATGAGGAGGCATATGAGTAATGATAGGTATGCCCAAAAGAAATATTGACTGCAAGCCAGATGAAGGCAGCCAAGACATACAAGGCAGCTGAGGTACACCGATTAGTTAGCTGATGCAGACCAATGGAACGAACTGCATGAGGTGGTAGGCAAGAGAAACTCCAAAATAATGCATGGAGAGGGCGGATGAGAGGGCCCAAACCGAGGTTAACAGGCACCAAGGTGTGCAGGAGAATCATGAGATCTTGGAAAATGTTTTTTGTTGTTGTTGTAGTATGTAGAACGGTTCAAATACAATGGTCCTACAGAAACACTGAAATACTGGCCAGGAGGAACCCAGCAAATGTGAATCAAGTGGTGAAGACAATGTCCCAGTGGAAACAGAAAAGCACTGCCATCTAGAAATGGAGTTAGGGATTGCGAACTGCAGTAGTAGCTGCCAGACAGTAGCGAACATGCAAGAGACACGCTACGACGGAAATACTGAGAGGCATAGCTGGGAAAGATTGTCAGGTACTGGCAGTGCTACATACCATCTGGCAGCTATGTCCTGAAAAGAACAGGTATTTTTATTTATTTTTTTTATTTTTTTTTGGTTAATACAGTATCGACAGTAAAGATCCTCTGGACAAGAAATATTAGGGCTAAGGCAGACCAAATACGATTGCAGAGCAGTCGGACAGGATAGAGGCCAACGCAAGGCAATGGTCCAGGAAGGGGCAAGTCAACTCCGAAGGTCACTGGAAAACGAGAGAAGAGCCACCCTCACAAATAGTTTCAAGAGCTACTTTTGCCAGATGCTCCCGGAGGCACTAACGAAAGATGCAAGCAATCGGCGACACAGAAATGACACTAAAATGAAGAAATACTCTGAAAACAGAAACACAGATATGCAGTCCCAGCGAATTGCTGGCAAGCAATGAGCTGCAAAGCCGTGGTATCCCAAAAGAAGCAGGCAAGAAAGGTTAAATGCACTTACAGAGCAGCAGCAGGAGACGAGCAAGATGGACATGGGAGGTAGACAGGGGCCCCAAGCAGGGAGATCTCGATTGCGACGGGGAGGAAGCACAGCTGATGAGACAGGTGGAAGTCCCAAGGGAGTTACGGCCATGACGGCCTTGAGCTGGCTGGCTGGTGAGTGGGGTGGGATGCAGAGCCATGCAGCAGCCGGAGAAGCGGAGACTGTGTCCATGTCGGATGAATGATTGAGCAACTGGGAGAAGCTGCAAAAACAGCAGCTAGATACAGCCTGCCCCAATGAAAAAATGGAGAAAGGGGCAAGCAGGCAGAAGGGCGAGGCGAACCTCCGAGGTGCAGGGCAGGAGATGGAGTGAAACGAGCATCGGAAAACAGGGAAAAATCACTCGGAGCAGAGAAAGGAGGGCAGGAGCAAGGGAGATGCAGTGCTGCTAGGCAAAAGAAAATTGAATCCGGAGGATTGGGAGAAACAGAGATGTGAGGAGGAATAGCGAGGAAGAGGCAAGGGTGTAAACGAGAAGCACTCGAGGGGTCCCAAAAGAGAGAATAGAGGAGAAGAATGATGTGTGTAGGCTAGCAAGGGCAGCCGGAGGTAAACCAAGCAGAGAAAGGAGTAGGGGAAGACTGCAACGAAAATGAATCCTGAGGCCATCCAGGAAAAGTGACACATTTGAGCTCAATGGGGGAGTGACGTTGTTGCGCTGCCCATTGAACCTCGGGCTTAAAGCCCTCCCATAATCAGACAGTTATGCATGCAGTTCAGAGTCCCTACACAGTCACACACCCTGGGTACCTAGGTAGGAAAATGGTGGGCTAACCAGGAACGTTGCAGCTGGTTGGGGCCCTGTGATGGAAGAAAGCAACATGCACAACATACACTATTTGTAATCTGGAGCCGGAGGGCTTAGTTCATGAATGAAAAGGCAACAAGACAATCAGATGACAACACTTTCAGATTTAGCTGTTGTTGCAGGGAGCTACCCTGATGTTTACTCATGATACCCAATAGTGGACGCAGGCAGGATGAAATTGAGACTGCAGGCTGTTGAGCGGGAGTGCCCGGAGATGCAGGGCTCACACGAATCACTGAGGCATCATTCCTGTTCAAGACATTGAGCAGGGGGCTGATCCCCAGGCCGGTCTCTCATCGATGACTTTCTCTGCGTAGCAGGTATTCTGGCTGGACCAGTGTAGCAAGGCCCAAGCAAATGGAAATGGATATAGATTCAGTCCGTGGAGCTGGATACAGCCTCCAGCGAGCAAAACACAGTTCATATACACAGTGGGGAACCAACTCACGACCCACTATAAGCACACAGCACATTCACATGTAAGGAAATTCCACTGTACCAGGCAAACGGCTCTCTGGTCACAATTACAGAGTCTCTGCACAATCCAGGAGTTCAGAGGTAGCTGGAAGTCCTGACAGGCCAATCACATTCAGCAAATCTTCGGTCTTCTTTAGGTTAAGGCCTGGTCACAATTCAGTGGCTTAATCCGCTCTCCAAATTCGGATTCAGTCCAAAAAAAAGCACAAGTTCCCGCTCAGGAACAGCAGGCAGGCATGCAGGCCAAACTCAGGCCTTTCCTCAATTCTCCCACATGAATCCACTATGGATTGCTGCTCAAACCATCTCAAACTGTTACTTCTTCACTTCCCAACTCAGATCTAACTGAAACTGCAAGCAGTGTGGGACTTTTCCCAAGATCCAAAAGGTTTGATTGGCTGATCTGTCTGTCAGTCACAACAAGAGCTCCCCTCCAGGTTATTTTAGGCGCCAAAAGCCCAAAACTACAATTCCTACAAGTTTTGGCCCCATCAAGCCCCTGTAGGCAGGCTCCATTTTAGAGTCCCAAATATACTGATTGGATCATTCTGACTGTCCAGGACCAAGATGATGGAAACAAACAGAACTGCCCATGCTGCAAAGAAGGCAGGTTAGAACAAACTGCAATATTATTAGTAATCTAAAAAATGATCAGCAAACAAGTACATCTTCTAACAGAGGTCCCTCTCAGATTACAGTAATTATGACTGCAATCCAGGCAGCTCTTAAAGAGACAGTACACAGAGGCTATACAGGCACTCTCTCTGGCAATACATTTAAACTGCTGAAACACAGGACACCAGCCTGGCAGTCAGCATTTAAGCAAGCTCAAGGAAGACTTTTTGGGGACCCCCATTTGTAGGGGGGTTACATTACTTCCACTGCCTGACAGGACTGTCTCCGATTTTTACAGTTTAGTGGTGAAAAATGATAAAACAGATAGATCCCTAGCAGTAGTTGGTCTATTGCTTCATGATATGTGACTTTTTTAAGACATCCTTCAGGGCTAACTCCAGCCTATGTGCATTGCAGTGGATTGTTTTTTTCAGTACTGCGGCCACCCGCGCCCCCACCGCTCATCACTGCTGCCCCATTGGTGGTAAGCCCTACCAATATGTTTTTCCAGTCTGCTGACTCTGTCTGAGACAGCATGGCCTGATCGATGCATGCCGTGATTAATGCTGCATCAGCTTTGTGGGGATTTTTCAGGGACACGAAAAAAACACTTGACACTCCCTTGTTTACTGTTCTTATGTAAATTATTTCCTGTTCTTTTATATTGGAATCTGTTGCACCATCTATCATTACGGACATGAAGTCCATATTCTTCACCACATCCACCAGCTTCTTACATTCCACCACAGCGATATTACTAATGAACATACAGCATGATTTGTCATTGTGGTAGGTTTCCCAAATATCAACCCCTTTACATTTGTCAAGGTCACTCATCCACTGGAAGTCTGTATGTGGCCTAGCATGTTTGGCCAAGGCATGTGCATTTCGAATTAAGATCTGCACACAATGTGCCACACTGGAATTGAGCATTTTGATTGCTCTGTCAGCAGCAGATGCCTTCTGGGATTCAGCTACAAATCAGGCATCAGCAAGGGAGTGCTTCTTAGACTTGGCATGTTTTTGTAAAGACTGCTCAATGAAATTATTGCAGCCCCCTTCTTAATATGCTGGTGTTGTATCTGCAATGTCTGGGAATTTCCTACATGATTTACAAAATATTACATTTTTCTCGTTGTCAAGCTCAACCCAAGTGTACTTTGTTACCCAGTGTTTTTGAAAAGTCCACAGACATTTACTTTTGTCACAAGCAGCATCTCTCTCCTTTTTCCTAAGCGCCTCCTTCTCTGCTGCTATGGTCTTAGGGTTCTTTACTCCATTCCAAAAACACCACATATTGGCAGTTCTGGCAATTTCTTATTCATTTTGCCGGCAAAGAATCACCTGACCAAACAGGTGAGGGCCAATGGATGCAGAACTGACTAGCTGGGATAAATCCACCGTGACACCCCAAAGAGTGAGAGTTATGGGTCCCCGCAGCAATCAAGAAATTTCTGTTCGAGGTGAGTGTCAAGCAGACTTATTACATTCGTTATCAATATTTTTAGCCCTGGGCCTTGCTAAAATGTGCTTGCTGTGTTGCAGATTCAACCACAGGCAGATGTGAGGGGAGATTTTCGAGTTTTGTTATTTGTCCTCAGACCAGGTAAGAAAATGTATATATTCTTAGCCAATTGCAAATTTGTTAACTTCCCAGAGTCTAATTTTCTTTTTTTTTTCACAGGGTGAAGTCTGCCCAGAAAAAATTGACACGCTGCACAAAACTGATTCAATGAAATATCTTACAGCCTAATGTATTTTTTTCAATAAAAATTTAAAAGAAATGGCTGGTGTCTTGTTTTGGGGGTCCCTAAAACAAGGGAAAATGTAAGGACTTTTTTGCCTTGCCAAATCAGGGAGATTAGAGCATGATTGTTGTACCAAGGTAAATGTTATCCTTGTTGTTGCCTTCAGTTATTTTGTGGCACAGTGCCCCTCCCTGAAACTGGGCAATTAATCTGTCTCTGGGCTAGAAAACATAATGCCCCAAGTACTACGGCAAAGTTTGTTTTTCCTTGGCTTTTGTTTCCCTTCTTGCCTTTTGAGTTCTGTGCCAGGGAACGTGCCCAAAAAGGTTAATTTTGTTTTGGGGTTTTTTCTGGCTTGTTGCCTTTGTCTTTTTTTTTTTTTTTTTTTTAGGTAGTGCCCTCCCTAAAGGCAAAAGTTTCCCCTTGTTGTCCTTTTTCATTTTGTTCCTCCTTTTTTTAGGCAGTCTGCCTAATTTTTGAAAAGAAATTGGCTAAGTGTGCAAAATGCAACAAAATGGCACATTTGCCCTCCCTCTGACTGTTTCCTTGAAGCTCATCGACATTCATCATAGCTGCAGAAAATCCCTCTTTCCCGATATCCACAACCCACCCCACAAAATCCTGACTCTACTGTTCCCTTTCCCTTCACCCTCCTATTTCAATCCGCCCCCCTTCCCCTCCCCAATTTACCAGGCCACCATGGAGCAGCATTGATGTCCAGAGTGAGGAGCCAGAGCAAGAGAGTTCTGTCAGTGTGGTTGCCTCCTCAGGCGTAAGGGAAACCAAGTGCACAATGGCTCAGCCCGAGACTGAAATCTCACTTGTGAATGAGAGATTTCGATCGGTCCTGGACTGGGCAGACAGAATGCAGCATTCCGATTGGCTGGATCATCTTAGAAGACGCCAAACAGTCTCCAGAGCTGAAAAACACTTAAAAATAAAACACTCAGAGGCAAAGCGGGCACCCAAAGCAAAAGCCAGGCACCCAAAACAAAATGCTGGCTGCTTGAACCTTGCTCCTTAAAGTGGTATAGACTGCGGTTTTCCAGGTGGTTGAATCTGGTGTTCTGTGCATAGCACACCATTGCAATGGAATTTCGAGCCCTGTATTAGCAGTTTATGCTGATCGAACTAGGCTTCCATGGCTAAGTGAGGTCTTGCCAGTGATCTATACAGAGGCAACACCACCTCCCTCCTTCTGCTGGTTATCCCTCTCCCTAAGCAACCCAGAATCCCATTAGCCCTCCCAACTGCTTTGTTACATTGCCTTTCCACCTTTAAGTCATCAGAGATTATTACCCCAGGTCTCTCTTCTGGTTGGTGGGTCATCAATAACACTTCACCCATTCAGTTCTCTGCCCCTGGGTTTCTGTGCCCCAAATGCATTAGTTTCCACTTTTTCACATTAAAACCCAACTGCCATACTCGTGACCACTCCTCAAGTTTTTTCAGGTCTTTGCTCATCCTTTCCACCCTCTTGGAGTACCCACCCTGTTGTGGATTTTGGTGTCTTCCACAAATAGGCAGAGAATCCCCTCCAGATCCTCTCAATGTCACCTATAAGGACTTTAAAGAGGACCAGAACCATCACCAATCCCTGTGGCACCCCACTCGCCACTCTCTCTTTCTTGTAGTGAACTCTGTTTACTACCACGCTCTGCAGTCTACCTCCTAACCAATTTCTTGCCCAGTTTACCACCTTTTGACCCACTCTTAGGCTACTCAGCTTGCTTAAAGGAGAGCTGCAGGCAAAAGTAATGCAGCGATTGCTGCACAAATCGGGACTCCAGCACCCCTATCCCCCCCTGCAGTTACAATACACATTGCCATGTTTAAATACCTTATCACTCGTAAATTCTAATAATCCTCCCAGTGCAACAAGCATTTTGTAACAGTGGGCACTCACCGCCAGAGATCACGCTGCAAACAATGTGATATGATGACGCGCATTTGCCCCTTCCTGTATTGCGTCCATATGTAAGGAGATTTAATAATCTTCATATCTCCAATGCCCTGCTCTATTTTCACTGACTTTGCCTAAATGCGGCATACACATGGCATTTACACAAAGTCAGTGAAAATAGAGCAGGGCGTGGGAGATATGAAGATTATTAATGATTATTAGTGTCAGTGGCTCAGTAGGTAGCACACTCGCCTCTGAGGCCGGGAGATCAGAGGGCTGTGGGTTCAGTTCCCACATCTGGCACTTGGGTTAATATCCCAGTACTGACACTGCAGTGCAGCATGAGAGGGGTGCTGCACTTCAGAGGTGCCGTCTTTCGGATGAGACGTTAAACCGAGGTCCCATCTGCCTGGATTGGTGGTAGTTCAGGTGGATGTTAAAGATCCCATGGCACTTATCGAAAAGAGTAGGGGAATTTCCCCGGTGTCCTGGCCAAATTTCCCTCACTCACTAAAAATATCACCAACAGCTTAATCTGGTTCAAGGTCAGTTGGCATTCATCTGTATCCCCCTTCCCGGGTCGTGCCTGAAAATAGGCAGGATTTGTCTAGTGCACTTACCCGGTCAACAAAAGCTAAATAAAAATAAATAAATAAATAAATTAAATCTCTGTACACATGGGCACAATACAGGAAAGGGCAGTGGAGTATCAGCATATTGCATTGTTTGCAGCGTAATTTCTGGCAGTGAGTACCCCCTGTTACAAAATGCTTGTTGCACTGTGAGGATTATCAGAATTTATGAGTGATAAGATATTTAAACATGGCAATGTATATTGTAACTGCAGAGGGGGATAAGGGGTGCTGGAGCCCTGATCTATGCAGCAGTCACTACATTACTATTGCCCATAGTTCTCCTTTAATAGTCTTCAATGTGGAACTGAGTTGAATGCCTTACTGAAGTCTAGGTAGGCCATATCCACTGCTCCATCCTGATCTAATTCCTTGGTCACTCAATCAAAGAAATCCTTCAGATTCGTTAAACATAACCTCCCACCCATGAATCAGTGCTGTCTTGGGTCTTGTAACCCATTTGATTCAGGACATTCCACTATCTTCTCTTTCAAGCAGTGATTCCATTATTTCCCCATCACTGATGTGAGGCTGACTGGTCTATAATTGCCAGCCTCCTCCCTGCTACTACTTTTTTGAAATGGGACTACATCTGCCCTCCTCCAGTCCTCCAGAACCACACCTGTTTCCAATGAGCTGTTGAAAAGTACTGCCAAAGGTGCAGCCAGTACCTCCCTGAGCTCTCTCAGTACCCTAGGATGTACTCCATCTGGTACCATTGCTTTGTCCACTTTCAGATTAGCAAGTCCCATTAGGACTCTCTCCTCTCGAAAAGGACTAGTGTCTACCTCCCTTACTACAGGTATCCTGTTACTTTGTTGTGGCCCATCTTCTTCTCCCTCCACTATAAACACTGAACAAAAATATTTGTCCAGGATGTCTGCCTTTTCCTGGCCCCCTCTGCACTATCCCCCCTCCTCCTTTTTTTTTTTTTTTTTTGTAAGTGTTTATACTTCTTCAGCCTGCCGGCAGGCTTTTCTGTCCTCACCAGTCTCTGGTTGCTGCCCTGCCCCCCGGAACCCCAGGCCCTGTATCCCTTGGATTACCCTCTGTGGGAAAAAGGAGGAGGACATCCTCCCTCCCAAGCACTATCCAGTGAGGGCCCAAGAGCTCTGTGAGGCCGTGGCGCTGGAATACCAGAGGGGCTTCCACGAAGCCGGCAGCTGATTTTCCTCTTTTTTTCTTGTGGTCCCTCCCCCTCGTGGCCATGAACATGCGTGTATGGAGGCACGTGCGCAGCATGATGCCATGCTACCTGTTTCCCTGGCTCTGGCGCTACCCCCCATCCTCCACCCGGGGGGGGGGCAGCCATGGAGCAGAACAACATATCCACCCTTCCCCAGGGGAGGAGAGCTGTCATCAGATGCTCAATGCTCTCCCTCTCCTGCCAACCCCTGGTGGCCCCGTGCTCATTCCCGATCATGGGTCACCGGTGTGGCGTTAGGTGTGGCATGTGGCGTCTGGTGTCTCAACCCTCAGCGCCACCAGGCCGGACTCCCTTATCTCTTTTTAACCTTACAATCCCTACCCTAGCCTTCTTTTTTTCACATGTATACCAAAAACTGTCTTGTCCCTGCTCGTTACCACTTGGGCTATTTTCTCTTCAGTTTGTGACCTCAGTCTCCTTACTGCGTCCCCTGCTTCTCTGTGTTTCTCCTGATATACCTCCTTATCCTCCTCCATCTGCATTTCCTTATATCTTCTGAATGCCACTTTTTTAGCCTTAACCTTTTCAGCTACTCATTTGAGAACCATAACAGTCTCTTTTTCCTCTTGTTCTTACTTACTTGTTTGATGCCTAGCTCTGTTACCTTCACTATGCCCCCTTATAGTGTCACACACTGTTCTTCCATCCCACCTATTTCTTTCCCCCATACCAGTTCATCCATGAGGCATTCACCCATCATTATAAAATCTATAAATTCCTGAAATCCAGGACTCTCACCCTTGTGTGGCTCAATTCTGCAGCTGTGACATGCACTCATCACATAACAGTCCACAGCCTGGAATGTCTCATTGATTGGATAAAATGTATAAACTTTAAAAATTTAAAAAGAAACAAAATTGTACAATTTTTTTTTATTAACAAGTATTTTCTCACATATGCCTGAATACACACGCAGGCACACACACACACACACACACACACGCACACTTCATAAGGAGCCACAGTCTTAGCTGTACAATATACGTGATGAGATAAGCACTAGAGATTTCCCTGGTAAGTAGGTAAGACTAGGATATTTGTCTTTGTCAGTAAGGGACTGGCAGAAATTAAAACTGAGTAGTACTGTTTTTTTTTATTTGTGTATGTGATTAAAGAAGTATTTATGAAGGAAACGAACATTTAATTATTTTTTTTTAATTTAAAGGAGTTTTACTTTTTAGGTCCTATTTGAAGGTTTTTAGTGAGTAAAGGTGGAGGTGAGTAAAAGGTGGAGGCTGTGTTTGTGATGGCAATGACAGATGAGTACAAATGATCCTGGAAGACACAGATATGTTAGTGTGCTGCATCCTGGTCACCAAAAGAAGTCCTGAATCATTTGCTGTCAATCCAGAAATACATGGCTTGAGATTCCTTTTGATCAATCAGTATGCAGGACATTCCTTACCCATTTTATAAGTTTTGCCAACCTACCTGAATTTTCTGTAACTGTCAGTAAACAGCTAATAGACTGTAGTGCTTTTAATAAAATTTAAATAACCACTTCAGGACATATAAGCACTATTCTTTTTTCTTTTGTACTATGCAAACTGCTATTAATCCAGAAATGACTGCAAAACCAGAAAAAATTGAAAACCATATTCAATTTTTAATAGTGTATTCTAGTAATGTATTGTTACATATACATTGAGGGTCGGATATTCAGACTGCTCCAGGCAGGGGCGCAAGCCTGGGCGCAGCGCAATTGGGCTGCGCCAGGGCATGGACCATGCAATATTCAATGGTGCTGAGCTGGCACTGAGGGCACACACACCGCACATGGTGCAGTGGCACTGTGCCAGTGCAAGTGGCAGGAGGGGAGTCAGGGGATGCGGCAGCGCGGTTGCGCTAGGTGTATCAACCACGATATTCAGCACTTGGCATGCAAATGATGCCATTATGCATGCAAGGTGCAAATGGGGCTATTTGCATGTCATTATGGTCCCATTTGAATACAGTGCACCGATCCTGGTGACTTGCGCCTGGCGTCCTGCCAGGCTGCAGCCGCCAGGGACCGACACCCTGCAGTCCCTTGACGGACCCCGCACCCATATTCCTGATCATGGGCATATGTGTAAAATATCCTTGGTGGTCCAGTGGACTGCTCTCCAACACCCAATCACTTGCAAAGGTTTAGAATATCCCGGTGGTCCAGTGGATTGCTGTCCAATGCCCGATCATGGGCATATGTTCAGAATATCCCTGGTGGTCCAGTGAACCAATCCCCATTGCCTGATCATGGGCATATGTACAATACATCCCTGGTGGTCCAGTAGACTGCTCTCCAATGCCCGATCATGGGCATATGTTCAGAATATCCCTGGTAGTCCAGTGGAACTCCCCCACTCCCAGCGCCCGATCGTGGGCGGAAATAGCTATCGCAATCCTGGTGGTCCAGTGGTAACCCCCTCCCCACCCGCCAACTGAGGTCCCTCGCTACCCAGCACCCACCCGCATCAGCGGCAGGCGGCGACACCCTGCCCATATGGATATGCCGCCCACTGACTGACAGCGTACAGTACTGTCTGTATGCCTACTGGTCCACTGCAATGGCCAATGGGTGTACAGACCATATTGTACTACACAGGCCTGATATGTGAATGAACACCCATTGGCCCACACAGTGGACCAATAGGCGTACAGACAGTACTGTACACTGTCAGTCGGCGGGTGGCCAGGCGGCATGTGGGGGTGTTGGAGTGTTGGGGGACCTCAGTGGGTGGGTGGGGAGGGTGGTACCACTGGACTACCGAGACTGTGCTTGCTATTTATGCCTAAGATCGGGTGCTGGGGGTTCCACTGGACTACCAGGGATATTCTGAACATATGCCCATGATTGGGTGTTGGAGAGCGGTCTACTGGACTGCCAGGGATGTATTGAACATAAGCCCGCGATCGGACGATGGTGAGTGGTCTACTGGACCACCAGGGATTTAACTCACCTATGCCCATGATTGGACGATGGAGAGAGGTCCACTGGACTACCAGGGTTGTCATTTACTTATGCTTGTGATCGGGTGATGGGGGGGCACAATGCTCCCAGGGAAGGGAGCTTGAGGACAGTGTTCTGGGTGGGCAGGGGGCCACCTACGGCTGGCAGCTGCCGTGTTGCACCCTGCAATATGGCAGCTTGCCTGTGGGTGGCCAGGACTTGCTTCTGGTTTTCCCAGGTATAACCTTGCGCCCCCCCCGAGCGGCGCAAGGCAGGGTTGTGCCAGCATATGTGCCACACATCCCGGCTGAATATCATGTTGTGCCGCGATATGCATGGGCATGTCCCCCACACTTGCACCACGTATCGAGTTGCGCAGCACACCTTGCCCCCTTTGAATATCGTGCCAGGGCGATAGGATTGGCGATGGCACAACCCTGTTGTGCCATGCGCAATCCTTTTGAATATCCCACCCTCAGTAGTTAGGGAGCAGGACTACATAAAACAAGATGAATATATACAAAAATAATCTTGAAAAATGCATCAGTCGCTATGATAACCTCGCTGAATTCACATGGAGTCATCCTGAGATAACCATGTGGCTTTCCATAGATCACAGCAAATTCATGTCACAGGATATGTGATATCTAATCACAGTCCTCTTTGTCATTTGTCTCTCAGAGCTTACATAATTTAAAAGACACAAAAAGAGTGAAAAATAACCTAAAAGTCTATTGTAAATTGAGCAGAAACAAGAAAAGTTTTCTGATCACAGAGTAAGTCACATTTAGAGCCACTGCTGGGTACTTCATAGACAAGGACACTGGTTTACCGGGATTGAGAAAGAGCATATTCCATTTTGCACATTGTAAAAAGTGGTATTGTCACCGGTGTCTGCTAAGCCAAAATCCGCTTTTACTGGTGTTTGGTTTTGTGTACTTTAACAATTTTTAACTCTGCCAACATGCATTTTAGCAATTTTGATTTCCACTATTACACATCCTTCCATCCTTATACCAATTTAAAGTTATTTTAGGTACAAGATGTGATGGCAGCAGCAACACTATGGCCCCATCCCTTAGGTGCGATGGCAGCACCAACAGCACTACGACCCCCATCTCTCTGGTGTGATGGCAGCAGCAAAAGCACTACAACCTCCCTCCCTCAGGTGTGATAGAAGCAGCAGCACTGTGGCCCCATCCCTTAGGTGTGATGACAGCAGTACTACATTCACCATTCCTCAGGTGTGATGGCAGTATCAGCACTATGGCCCCCATCCCTCAGGTGTGATGACAGCAGTAATACATTCCCCATCCCTCAGGTGTGATGGCAGCAGCAAAAGCACTACGACCTCCCTCCCTCCCTCAGGTGTGACAGAAGCAGCAGCACTGTGGCCCCCATCCCTTAGGTGTGATGGCAGCAGTACTATGTTCACCATTCCTCAGGTGTGATGGTAGTATCAGCACTATGGTCCCCATCCCTCAGGTGTGATGACAGCAGTAATACATTCACCATTCCTCAGGTGTGATGGCAGTATCAGCACTATGGCCCCCCTCCCTCAGGTGTGACAGAAGCAGCAGCACTGTGGCCCCCATCCCTTAGGTGTGATGGCAGCAGTACTACGTTCACCATTCCTCAAGTGTGATGGCAGTATCAGCACTGTGGTTCCCATCCCTCAGGTGAGAAAGCAGCAGTACTATATTCCCCATCCACCAGTGGTGATGGCAGAAGCACTACAGCCCCCACCCCTTTGGTGTGATGGCAGTAGCAACAATGCAGTCCACATCCCTCTGGGGTGATGGCAATAGTCACCGCACTATGCTCCCCTTTCTTCAGCACCCACGCCCCACATGTACAACTTACAAATGACTTGGTCTCTTTGCTTGTTAGAACTCAGATGTGAATTAATCTGAACCATCACCGCTAAGGTGGACTACCTTTGTTTTTTCCCTATCTATAATTTAACTGCCTGAATTGGATTTCTGCCTGTGACACTGCTGACCAGGGTTAGGGAACAGACTTGGGTGTTGGAGGGCCAGCTGCTGGGTGAAGGCTTGAGTGTCCAACGACCACTCAGCTTGTCCTGGGATGGAGGGTGGGTTCATGGCTTAGCATTTGCTGGCCCCTGGTGGAGGCCATAGGCACAACAACATGTCAGCCCTCACTGCAGGAGGGAGCGTGACGGACGTCAGCTTATGCTTTGACATCATGTGGCCTGTCACGCTCCCAAGAAAATGGGAAATCACCCACTGACCCAACCGAAGGACAGCTGTTGGTCCCTCCATAAGCCAGAATCCCCAGACATGTGTCCGTTCTGACCCCTGCCATGCCCAGGATACACTGGAATCTCTTTAGGGCAATTCTCCTCCCTGGTAGCCTCCCACAGGGGTAGGGACCCACTCAATGAAGGGTTACTTTGGGTTACCTGGTAGCACAGCAGTAAGGAGCAGTGGATGGTGGTCGGCACTCAGCAGTGATGGTAGGGGGCCTTGGCAGGCCTGAAGGAGTGAATGGCCAGGGGGTTAAAAACTGCTTGAATTTGCTTCTTTAAAATAAAGTGTCTTCACCTAAAAATCCACAATTGATTAGTGGAGGACGTTCAAATGGATTTATGCATCTACCAGACATGTGGATGTTTTTTTTTTCCCTTGGTGTCCATGAAAAGGGTGTCTCCCAGTTTTCATGTCTTTGTTCAGATGTGAATTGAGCATTACTCTGCCCACCAGCATCATACAGCCCCTGGGGTCTTACCCTCTGTACATCATTGACTGTGCTTTCAAAATCCACTGGCCAAACATAAATACACTTAAATACTTAACATTTGCTTTTTGTTGAAGCAGTCTATCAGAAAACCTTTTGTTGTCACAGAGACTGAAACAGTAGGTGGGAGAAAATCTGCAAATGATCCAGTTCACCTAAATGGGGTGCTAACTGTGAAGTATTTTCATAAGTAGTAAGCCAGTTTCTTCTTTGTGAACATACTTTCATTCAGACTAGTTTTCATTCAAACAACTGAGGATTGTGGATGGTCCTACTGGTTATAAACTTGAATAAGCTAGTTGGTAACATTGATCCTGCATTTAGCAATCTACAACTTAGATGCTTATATGTAAAGAATACAATAAACACCTGACTAAAATCTGAAAACAAGCTTATAAAACACATAAAATGTATCTGAACATTTATCTTTACCTATACAAAATCATTTCAGCTCAAGTAAAACTTAGGTAAATTACATGGTACCCTGACTACTGTTCTATGATGTAGTAAACATATATTGGTATTTTTTTTTTTAATTCTTTGTAAAGCAGATAAGGCCCACTAGGCAGGACTGTCTGTTTTCAGGAGTGACCTAGAAGAACTGGGGAGGTTAAGTGACTTGCTTGGAGTCACACAGTATGCAAGTGGAGGTTGTGGGAATCAAACCCAAGTCTGCTGGATGTACCTACTTCATTCACTACTTGTTACTCTAACCACTAGGCATAGGTGGTTAAAGTGAATGGCTGATTACAACAAAGCAGTGCAGGTGATTTCCTTACTGACTCTATATGCAGCAAAACAGAAAGAATGCAAAGCACAGTAGCATTCATTTTAAGATGTTGAAATCTGGGTCGGCCTGCTGGCGCTGTGGTAGCACTATTGCTTGCAATGCCAGCGACCCAGGGTCAGAAGCGAACTCGGATTGCTGGAGGTCTGGCCAGGGGAGTAGGATCGAGTACCTGGGGGACTGCTCTCCTCCTCCGGGGAGGATGGGCTGCAGGTACTGCTGCTTTACCACCACCTGTGTGACCACAGGTGGTGATACAATGGTGCTGCTGAATGATCAGGAGGGGAGGACCCTAGCCAAGATCTGGAGCAGTGGCATGTCTCTATGTGACCTACCTCCCTGGATCTCCTCTAGTGCCAATGCCCTCAGGGACAGAGACCAGAAAACCAGGAACAATCACCCCACATTGGCCACTGGCAGAAGGGACCCAGGTGCCCCAGACTTCATAACCAGGCTCCATGAGGGACCCACTGAGCTGCCTGACAGACACTGAGGGAGTGTGGATGGGTCCTGTGGTCCCCTCCCTTTCCACCTGGTGGGGGTACAACCCAGGCAGGATAGGGGAAGGACCACAGGAGCTCCTGAGCATCACCTGGGGGTGAAGCTAAGGGATACCCAGCCTGAAAAGTGGATACTGATGCTGTGAGAAGGGGACATAGAAAGAGAAAAAAAAAATTTTTTTAAAGGCTGAAATCTTAGAGATTCTGTGCAGTGACATGCAATTTCCTTGAGGCACCGGTACAAGAATTCAAAATCCGCAAACCAAGCAGGATTCCATGATTGTTACCGGTGTTACCGGTAAAAATGGAAAACCAGGGTCCCTGTTCATAGAGCACATTCAATCTCCACAATGGAAGTGGCTTAAGGGAAACAAAACACTCCAAAAAAAGAGAAAAGTAATAATTGGGGTTTATCCAGTGGCCTTACGGTAACACATTGCACTACCAAGTTGGCAATCTGGGTTGAGGAATGAACTCTAGAAGCTTGCAAATGGTCAGCTCGGGCAGTGGAAATGCTTTCAATGTATTCTGTCATCGTAGCAAACTTCTGTGATGGGGTGCAGAGCCTGCTCCTTCACAGGAGGATGTGTTGCTTAATCAGTAAGGTACAACAGGGCATGGATTATTGGGTGATTTACCCACAACTCATGTGGAGCCTCATGAGGTCATGGCGGAGTAACTTTAACCACAGGAGAAGTGGGTAAATTCCCTCAGTTACCCATGTCCTGAAGTGCCTTATTACAATTATACAATAACACCATAATTAAAAGTATTTTGGGTGAAAATATGTTACATATAAGTTTTAGAAGGGTTTTGTTTTAGTTTTTATGTAAATATCCTTCCCCTAAAGAAATACCTCCTGACAAGCCCCCATATAGAGTTTTAATAAGCTATACAACAATCTGGGGCTTGAGAGCTCAGGAACAAGGAGGTAGTTGGCAGGGGAGAGATACAGTGTGTTGTCCCACAACAGCCTGAAGTTTAACCACACTAGATGCAGTGACTAAATATAAAAGTGCTGAGACAACAAAAAAAAACTGCACACACCAACTGTGGCCCGAGAATGCTTTGCTGGCCCTTAAGTATAATGTTGAGACAGGCAAACACACCTACATATTGCCTCACACAGGAGGCTTTGTCAGGGGGTGGAGTTTGTCATGACTAACAGTTAATTTTATGCCCCATATGACAAATCAATTAAGTGCTCATCGGTCAGTTTCAGATTCAAAAATTAAATGACAGCGAGGAACAGTGAAGTATATAAACCCATGAAAAAAAAATATTCAAGCAACATATTGGCATTACAAATAAAGAATAAAAAAAACAGTTTATGTACATATGGTATGTCCTGTTGAAATTTAGAGTTATTCAGTATCATATGTGTGATTGGCAGGACATACTGAGCTAGACCTAGAGAAGGGATCCACTGAAATTAAACTGCACAGTTTAGGCCAACCCACTGGCGCAACAGTAGGGCTTCCGCTTGTGATGCCAGCATCCCAGGTTCAGGAATGGACCCAAGAGTTGGAGGGACAGCCAGGGGAGAAGGATTGAGCATCCTAGGGACTGCTGTCCTCCATGGAGGAGGGTGGTGGAGTGTCCAGTACACAACTGACCTCTGGCGGAGACTTGGGGGAGGAAGCTGCTGCTGGCACCTACATGATTGCTGGAAGTGGGATAGATGTCAGCATATGTCCCCTTGACATCACTGCACATCCCACCTCCCAGGGCAGAAAAATTGAAAAATTAGGCCAAGCAGTATGCCGCCCGCACCGCTGCCTGTGACACTACCAGAGATAAATCCCAGCATCTGACAGGAGGGTGAGCCAACTTCCGAAGGTCCCATCCTGGGGGGCAAGCCAGGATGCAACCTCGGGACAGACACATCCCGGGACCATATACCGGCATCCAGTGGGTGATCGAGTTCCCTCCTGTGGCCCCACTCTGGAGGGTAAGCCAGAGCGTATCTCCGGCTTGGGCACATCTGCAGGGGGCAGGTGATGGGGCTGGATGCGGGGCTGGACTGATGGGGACCAGTCCTTATCGAGGAAGGAAAAAGTGGAGCAGATTAAAAAAAATAAAAACTGCACAGTTTAGGCCATAGAAAAAGTGGTTCAAAAGAAACAAGAAATGGGTGGGGGGGGTCAACTACAAACCCGTCCTCCGAGTAACATGCAACATAATTTGCTATATGCTTTAGCTGTGCAAAGTGCTTTGATTGTTTGGCTTTCATATTTGCTGCTACACACGCAATTATATGGCCCATTCAAACATATCTGGTGTGCGCTCGGGTCTCTACGGTAACGAACAACTTGACACATCTCTGAGTTTAAAGTTACAAAAAGACAAGACATTATTTCTGAACTAAATATACAGTGCTAATACAGGAAAAATCTCCATTTGCACAGTCACCTGAAGATTCCAATATACAGAACATTAATCAGGGTATTTTAGAACAGTCCTAGAAAAACAGCAATAGGTCAAACCTATCATTTAGTCCCTTTCCCACATGTAGCTTTTAACTTGTGAATCCACGTGGATTTATTTGCTAACTAGTTGTACATTTCTACCTTTGCACCAACACTTTGTCAGCTTCAAGCTGCTTGATGTGGATTCAGCTATAGTTATTTAACTTGCTCGAGCTGACCCTTGGTTGGAGCGGTCAGAACTATGACCAGCTCACAAGACACTAGCAGCATCATTTTTGAAGCCTTGTCTAATTTGTTTTATTCAATTTCTGTTTATACCCCTCCCCGGTCACTGCACTGTACCCGACTGCCCTTTGTCACCCCAGCCCCAGAGGCACACCCATCCTGCTGTGGTTTGCCCCCCCCAGGCGGGGACAGAGAGGGGTGGGGACCTACCCCTTACCCCCGACCCCTGTATATACCTTTAATCTCTTCAAGGTCCATCCTTCAGGCGAGGCGCCAGAGGGTGAGGGCTTGTATCCATTCTTTTATAGACCCTTTGTTTTTCTAACAAGGGGAAAGCAACCTGCTTCTAGTGTAACAGGCACAGCTGCCTGGGGTATCAGCAACCTCCCTTCCTCATAGTAACAAAGTTCTGACTAAGGAGGATTTCATCCAACTCGTGTGTACTGCTTTAAAGGTGTAACAGGCAGAGAGTTTTGTTACAAGCATACCTGAATGTTGGAAGGGACCCAAGGGGGACTGAAAGAGACAATGAAACCAGCTTTTAATTGAGAAAAGGTTCCTCTTATGAAGCAGAGGCAATAAGCACGTATGGATTTGTCAGCTATCTTCATGTGGCTAATACTGGAAAATGCAGTCACAACTTAGAGCTAAGGGGCGCTGTTACAAATGGATAACACCTGAGCTAAAATTCATGATGATCAAGTGGGACAAGGCCTGGGTCAGGTACAGGGAGTCAGCCCTGCCTGAAGACCAGATAACCTATAGGTCCCTAAGAAACAAATGTAAGCAAACAACAAAGGCGGCAAAGTGGGAATATGTTAAGAACTTAACTGACCCAAGGTCCTTCTGGACCCAAATCAATGCACTGGTGAAGGGCAGTGGTAACACCCCCCAAGGACCAATAGTCTACAATGGACAAATAATTAGTGAAGGCCAGGAGGCTGCCACCATTTTCAACAGGTTCTTCACGAACCCTGAAAACTATATGGTCTCCCCCTGCAAAGTCATGAGTGGCTGGGCCCTGACAAATTGAATCCTCAGCACCCACAATTTAACTTGCAGATAGTACGGCCCCAGGAAGTGCTTCTTCTACCTAAGAACATCAAGGCAAAGGGATCCGCTGGCCCAGATGGCTTGGACCCTAGATTGCTCAGGGCTGCGATCCCTGCCATAACCTTACCTGTTACATGGCTTATCAACAAGTCACTGATGGAAGAGTAGTACCTAACACATGGAAGCAGGCATAAGTGGTGCCCATCCAAAAGAGAGGCCTCAGGGAACCCATTGGTAACTACAGGCCAATCTCCTTTTTAGACATACTAGCCAAGCTGCAAGAGTGGCTAGTCTACTGCCAACTCTGTGACTACCTTGAAGCAAACCAGCTGCTGGCGAGTACCCAGCATGGATTCAGATGGAAGCATGGGCCTGATACTGCCCTCATCAGATTCTTCACTGATCTTTTTAAGGCCCTCAATGATGGCACCCCAACAGGGGCAGTATTCATCAATCTGGCCAAGGCCTTTGACATTGTGGACCACAACCTATTGGTAAACAAACTGAGTCAATTTGGCCATGATCAGCACTCATTAAACTGGTTCAGCAACTACCTGTCAAATCGATCCCAACAGGTCCAGTGGAGATGTGCCACATCTGAATCACTCCCCATGAAGGAGGGCATACCACAGGGCTTTATCCTGGGATCCCTCCTGTTTTTATTGTTCGTAGATGACCTAAACATGCACTGTGGAGGCAGCTCTTTGGTACAGTATGCAGACGATGCCGTACTCTACAGAACCTCAAACAGAAACTCCATCCCACCCTCCCAGGTGCACCAACTTATAGACTCTGAACCACGTTTTCAATGCAAAATGTCTTTTTTATCCTAGACATATATTGCATTATTAAGAATGGATACTGGAGAAAGTTTTTCTTCCAATGTAAAAGAACTTGAATCCCTTACACCACGTTTTCCATTCATGAAAATTCCAAAGCGTTATTCACAGCAAATGTAGTAAGTAGACAAGCAAGTCAGCATATACTGTACATGAGACCATTAAAATGATGTTAAGCACAGCATAGCCAGAGGACACAGCCTCAGGCTACAAAACCTTACATTTCACTCCATCTGGGCAGAGCTTCCTCAGATGTTAAACCTCTAACCAATACCTCTCCCCTTTTATAGAGCTCACAATCTATTAAAGTGCTTGTGCAATTACATACTATAATTAAGTGAGCCAAGAATTACTACCACTCACATTGTGCAATGCCAACACCTTAAAAACAATTATTCACCAGTTTAAAAGACATTATGTCAACAAGCCCCACTAGATCTAATCATTGCCCAAACAGACTTTTTAAACATACTTAAACAGTCTTATCGATCATTAAATATAACTGTCTTTCAGCAGCATCTTAAATTTCTTTCACTGATAAAAATCAATATTTTATATTTTTTTACAATATTTCCTTATTTACTTGCAAAATTCATATTTTGTATTTAACTCTATTCACTCAGAATGCTTTATATTCAGCATGATGACCTAAACATTCTTTGTGGAGGCAGCTCTTTGGTCGCGTATGCAGATGATGCCGTACTCTACAGAACCTCAAACAGCACTGCGAACCTCGGTCACCAGCTACAGTCTGATTTTGCTCTCTTTAAAAGCTGGCTATTAGGTAACAGGCTAATTCTGAATGCTAAAAAAACAAAACTACTACCATTGGTCACCACGTTAGGCTCTCCCATGGAGGTTGTGAGGTCATTGAGGTACTTAGGCAGAACTCTGGACCAAGGCTTCTCACTGAAAACCCACGTGGATCAGATAACTAAAGTGATCCACCAAAAACAAGATATACTGTATCACCTGAACAGACAAATGGTACCCAAAACAGTGTACCAACCGAAGGTCGAAACCCCTATGGCGAAATCCCCCACAGCAACAGTTTCGACAGGTTTCGAAATTGTCACTGTGGGGGATCTGCCAGTGAAATTTTGCCTATTCACCGTGTGTGCCCCCCCCTTCAAATCAACTCTGACTCTGAGTTGATAATCATTTTGGAGGGTGCGAGGGGCACAGCCCCTGAGAGAAACACCCCAATGTCAGACAGACAAAAATTTGCCTGTCGACATTGGGGATCTCGCTATGCCGAATGTCGACAACAATGTTGTCGCGTTGGCATAGGTAAACCACCTGAAACCAGGAGTACCATAGCTCAAAGCATCCTTCTACCAACCTTAACCTATGCTACTCTGATAATGCACTCAATTGCACAGCAAGAGTAAAACAGGATGCAAACATTATATAATAAGATAGCACGATTTGCCACAATGTACCACCCAAGGTGACATCACTGTGAATTACTGACCTACCTAAACTGGTCATCCATTAGCTGCAGGCTACAGTACCCTCTACTGTGCAATGCCTACAAATTCATTAATGACCACCCACCAATAAGCCTTGTTGGCCTGCTGGCCCCCAAGCACTCAGGTAGACAGCTCCGCACCACTGGTAGAAATCTTCTGGAGGAACCAAGAGTTACGACAATGGCTGGCAGCAAATCTGTCGACCCTTCCACTCCTGTATTCTGGAATAAGCTCCCTGCCCACCTGCAAGAAGCAAGCTCCCTGTGGTTCTTCCACAAGAGGCTCCGAAAGCACCTGTTGGACAACAGCAAATGCTCCTGCACTTGAACAAATACCTAGACCTCTCCAAACCTAACTGTTCTGTCAAATGCTCTTCTACAGTCTACAGTTTGAGTTAATGTGTGCTGTCAATCATTGTTGTGTACACATTCTACCAGGGACAGAAGCCTAGTCCTAATGTGATTGTATAAAGTGATTGTATTAAGTATTTTCTAACTGGTGACTGTTTCCCCTGATGTGTAATGTCTTGCATGTAAGCAGTTGATGTTTACTGCTATGCACTGTATCTGCTAAATGTTTTTACTCTGTGTAACTAATTCTGGGTCACCCCTGAAAAAGGGACCTTCGGGCTCAGTGGGTCTACCTGGTTATCAAAACTGAAATAAGTAAACAACAGAGGTGACTCTGAAAAGTGGAACTTACTCAAAAGGAACAACAAGTAAGTCAATGTTTCACCTCTACTGAGTATGGAGATTTTAGGAACTGTCTACTAGAGACTATTAAGTATCAGGATGAGTGGAATAGTGCTATTAAGAGAAGGAAATTTGCATGAGATGAAGATGATTTTGAAAACAAATCATATATTGGACTGGAATAGGAGACAGTAGTGTTGTATGCTTCAGATCTATTTTGAAGAAGACAAGTGTGTATGGTGATTCGTCGGCCATTAGTGGCTTGGATTCTGAGGGACAATCATCCTCGTCTTTTTTTTAGAGGAGGACTTATCTTGTGCTCAACAACCCCGCCTCCCAATGCAGATACAACAGGGCATCTATCCACATCACAGTCCTCAGTTAGCAAGGTACAGAGAACCTGAAACAGAGGAAAAACACACTGGGACAGCAGGAGGCACAGAAAGAAGAACAAGTATTTGTCAATGCTGAAAGTTTGATACTTGTTGAACATTTTTTTTTTATTTTGACCCCAACTTTTGGAAATACTTGCTTTAGTATTCCCCTTATAGACATAACATGTACCATTTATAGTATATTGGACAAAATGTCATTTCACACCAGAGGAGCGAAAACACATCTTATCCAGGATTTTTAAAACGACACGTCACGTTTATGAAGTGGTGTGGAAAAATGGCTATATTGAATGTTGAAAATTAGAGAAGTTATGCGTGACCGTTGAAATAGTGTAACGTTCAGTCATAACCTGGGCATTTTACCATGTTAGTACACCATATTTTCAGCATAGCCTTCTTATTACTCCACCTAATGAATCCAGTAGGTGAAAAATTTCAAATCCCCACCAAAACGTCATTCTGTGCCACCGAAATGTCATTCTCTGCCACAGGTATGAAAATACATTTTGGTCAGGATTAGAAAAATGACAGCTGTCACATTCATGAGGTGCTGTGAAGAAATGGCTATGCTAAAAATTTGGGGTCAAAATATTGAAAATTACCAAAGTTATGAAACTGTGTTCACAAATTTCAATGTAGGCTCATAACTTTGTTGTTTTTTAGTATTTTTATGCCAAATTTTCAACATAGCCTTCTTATGACCCCACCTCATGAACAAGGACAGAGAAAATGTTCAACTCCTGCCCAAAAGATGATTCCACACAGTGACCTCGAAATCACCTTTCAGGACAAATTTGCTTAATTTCACTGCCATTGTTCATGAGGTGGGGTCCCATAAAAGGCGTGTTGAAAATTTGGGTCAAAAATATTTAAAAATGGCCACGTTATGCCACTAAGTTCAAAACCCCATTGAAATACATTGAACTACACAACTGATTTCCTCAGCTTGTGGTCCTGCTTAGAAGAGTGGAGACATGTCTACGGTCCACAGAGGATTACAGTGTTGGACCCCAGTGCGTAGGTAAGGGTTTGGGGGGTGGGTGCTGAGTGGGAGGGTTGCGGTGGGGACTAATGGTGGAACACACATCGATCGATTTTTTTTACAGGGTTTAAAAAAAAGACGAGGGATAGGTTTCTTTATTTCATATAGTCATACTGGGGGATTGGGCATCCCCAGTGTCGGTGTTATGTTTGGGGGAGTGCTGAGTGGGAAGGTCAGGTGGTAGGACAGTTACAGGGGTACCAGCAACAGACATCCATGGACATTTTTCCTTTTTACAGGCTATAAATAGATATATAAAAAAAACTATGCGGTGGTGATACTAGGGGATTGGGCACCCCCAGTGTCAGTGTTTTGTTTGTGGGGCAGTGAGGGGTGGTGGGTGCTGAGAGGGAGGGTCAGGTGAGGGGTCAGTTCAAAATGACATTTAAACAGTTACTGCAAAATTATTGTGAAGCACAGAGTAAACACCCTTGAGCCTATATATACATATATTAAAAAAAAACTATGAGCTGGTGACACTAGAGGATTGGGCACCCCCAGTGTCAGTGTTATGTTTTTTTGGGGGGGGTCATCACATGGGAATACAATAAAAAAGAGATGGAATAGAGTGCACGCTCATGTTTTGATACAGCAGCTGTTGTTTCAGTTTACACTACACACCGATGACATCTGACATGGCAAACATTCAGTGTGTAGCTTGTAACTGTTTTGAAAGCCGATCAGTTGCTTGTTTACTAGCTTTGTACAAATCAAAAGGCCACAGCCCCTCTCTGATTGAAGCATCTCGGTCCTTTGAAGTTCAAGAAGTTTTCACCCATCAAGCAGCAAGTGATGTCATGACCACAGTGGTAATCATTGGTCTAGACTGCTGAGCCCCCATTATTTTGAACTGCAATGGGCTCAGCAGTGACACACCCCCGAAATCCTCTTTCAGTGTTACAAAACATTGGGTGCACATGTGCCTTAAACATACAAAGCAGATAATATCAGCAAGAGCCACACCGAGGGAGGAGGTGGAGGGGGCAGGGGAGAAGAGTTAAACATTCCAGTTACCATTAAGAGACGAAACTAGGAATGTCATTAATATTTCTTCACACGTACTGTCTAACATAGAAATGCAGCTCTTGAAAAAAGGTTTAAGTTTTGTACCATCTAAAATGGCAAATGACTTGGGTATCTTGGTTGATTTCTACAAATATGTACCACTATTGAATTTAAGTTAATTTTACCATGAAACAAAAAGAGTTACAAAATGGCAAGAAAAAAATCTTAAACTCTCATTGGCCACGAGACATCAGGTGGCTGTACATTATATCTCTATTTACACACAGTCGTCCTGGTTCTAAACCACATCACACAATGAGCAAATGAGTCCTCCTGCAACCAGAACTATCTTCCATCAGTACCCCTACAACCAGAACTGATCTTCCATCACAAACATGGCTGCTACTTTTACACAGTAAGAACCTTCAACTGGGAGCTAAAAATAAAATTAGCTTAAAAAAAATGTAATTAAATGTTGTTTCCCTGATCACCACACTCTCCTTATACAGATAAACAAATTAGAAACATTAAGTATTGTTTATGGTTTTCATTACAACTCTTTCTTTGCTGACAGTGAAAAATCCCCCTTCTGTCTTTACCTGCTAATCAGAGAAAACCTTCTGCTTGCTTTGACAGTAAGATAATTGAGTCTCTGGTTGTAGAAGAGGCCTTTATAATGTATGGGGAGCCCTTATTATCAACTGAAATCAAGCAGATTACAACCCTGTTGAACCATTGTTGTGACATCACTCTGTTGTTAACCCTTCTTGAGTATGTCATATCAATGGTATAACAATATGGAATGCTTACAACAATCAATGTTCTAACAAAATGGAATGCTCACAACAATCAATGTTCTGTAAAGTAATTCAGTGAAGTACAATAATTCAATCCATGATTACACAATCTCGGTAGCCCATACACTATAAAATATAATGTATGGTCTTTGGATAACAACCACACTGAAAACACTTTTTGAGGTTGCCATGACATGTGAAAATCCCTTGAGCTGTGCTCTCGAGGTTTACAATGATGTCATGGCAACATCTTGCAGTGTTTACAGCGTGATCATTAACCAAAGACCATACATTATCTTCTATGTTTTGTGTGTGTGTGTGTGTGTGTGTGTGTGTGTGTGTGTGTGTATAGTATCTTAGGAGACGAATAGTCTGCCAGTGGAACTGAGCAGAATTTTAAATCCCAGTATTCCATGGCAAACATTCAACGATAAACATTTTGGCCCGGATATTCAAAGGGGTTGCGCCAAGCACAATCCCCAATGCAGGCCGGTGCAATATTCAAAGGGGTAGGGTGCATGGCAGCTGCAACTTAGAGCTAATGGGCGCTGTTACAAATGGATAACACCTGAGTTAAAATTCATGATGATCAAGTGGGACAAGGTCTGAGTCAGGTACAGGGAGTCAGCCCTGCCTAAAGACCAGATAACCCATAAGTCCCTAAGAAACAAATGTAAGCAAACAAAGGTGGCAAAGTGGGAGTATGTTAATAACTTAACTGACCCAAGGTCCTTCTGGACCCAGATCAGTCCACTGGTGAAGGGCAGTGGTAAACCCCCCCAAGGACCGATAGTCTACAATGGACAAACAATTAGTGAAGGCCAGGAGGCTGCCACCATCTTCAACAGGTTCTTCATGAACCTTGAAAACTATATGGTCTCCCCCTGCAAAGTCCTGAGTGGCTGGGCCCTGACAAACTGAATCCTCAGCACCCACAATTTCACTTGCAGATAATACAGCCCATGGAAGTGCTTCTCCTACCTAAGAACATCAAAGCAAAGGGATCCGCTGGCCCAGATGGCTTGGACCCTAGATTGCTCAGGGCTGTGATCCCTGCCATAGCTTTACCTGTTACATGGCTTATCAACAGGTCACTGATGGAAGAGTAGTACCTATCACATGGAAGCAGGCATATGTGGTGCCCATCCACAAGAGAGGCCTCAGGGAACCCACTGTAACTACAGACCAATCTCCTTCTTATGCATACTAGCCAAGCTGCAAGAGTGGCTAGTCTACTGCCAACTCTGTGACTACCTGGAGGCAAACCAGCTGCTGGCGAGTACCCAGCATGAATTCAGATAGAAGCATGGGCCTGATACTGCCCTCATCAGATTCTTCACTGATCTTTTTAAGGCCCTCAATGATGGCACCCCAACAGGGGCAGTATTCATCAATCTGGCCAAGGTCTTTGACATTGTAGACCACAACATATTGATAAACAAACTGAGTCAATTTGGCCATGATCAGCACTCATTAAACTGGTTCAGCAATTACCTGTCAAATCGATCCCAACAGGTCCAGTGGAGATGTGCCACATCTGAATCACTCCCCATCAAGGAGAGCATATCCCAGGGCTTTATCCTGGGATCCCTCCTATTTTCATTGTTCATAGATGACCTAAACATGCACTGTGGAGGCAGCTCTTTGGTACAGTATGCAGACGATGCCGTACTCTACAGAACCTCAAACAGAAACTCCATCCCACCCTCCCAGGTGCACCAACTTATAGACTCTGAACCACGTTTTCAATGCAAAGTGTCTTTTTTATCCTAGACATATATCGCATTATTAAGAATGGATACTGGAGAAAGTTTTTCTTCCAATGTAAAAAAACTTTAATCCCTTACACCACGTTTTCCATTCATGAAAATTCCAAAGCGTTATTCACAGCAAATCTAGCAAGTAGACAAGCAAGTCAGCATATACTGTACATGAGACCATTAAAATGATGTTAAGCACAGCATAGCCAGAGGACACAGCCTCAGGCTACAAAACCTTACATTTCACTCCATCTGGGCAGAGCTTCCTCAGATGTTAAACCTCTAACCAATACCTCTCCCCTTTTATAGAGCTCACACTCTATTAAAGTGCTTGTGCAATTACATACTATAATTAAGTGAGTTAAGAATTACTACCACTCACATTGTGCAATGCCAACACCTTAAAAACAATTCATCAGTTTAAAAGACATTATGTCAACAAGCTCCACTAGACCCAATCATTGCCCAAATAGACTTTTTAAACATACTTAAACAATCTTATTGATCATTAAATATAACTGTCTTTCAGCAGCACCTTAAATTTCTTTCACTGATAAAAATCATTATTTTCTCTTTTTTTACAACATTTCCTTATTTGCTTATAAAATTCATATTTTATATTTAACTCTAATCACTCAGAATGTTTTATATTCAGCACGATGACCTAAGCATTCACCGTGGAGGCAGCTCTTTGGTCGCGTATGCAGATGATGCCGTACTCTACAGAACCTCACACAGTACTGCGAACCTGAGTCACCAGCTTCAGTCAGATTTTGCTCTCTTATAAAGCTGGCTATTAGGTAACAGGCTAATTCTGAATGCTAAAAAAGCAAAACTACTACCATTGGTCACCACGTCAGGCTCTCCCATGGAGGTTGTGAGGTCATTTAGTTACCTAGGTGTAACTCTAGACCAAGGCTTCTCACTGAAAACCCATGTGGATCAGATAACTAAAGTGATCCAACAAAAACTAAATCTACAGTATCACCTGAACAAACGGTGTACCAACTGAAGGTCGAAGCCGTACAGCGAAATCCCCCTCAGCAACAGTTTTGACAGATTTCAAAATTGTCACTGTGGTGGATCTGCCAGTGAAATTTTGCCTATTCACCATGTGTGTCCCCTTCAAATCAACTCTGAGTTGATAATCATTTTGGAGTGCGGGGGCACAGCCCCTGAGAGAACACCCAATGTCAGACAGACAAAATTTGCCTGTCGACATTGGATCTCGCTATACGACGTCGAATACCGTTGTCGCGCTGGCATAGGTAAACCACCTGAAACCAGGATTACCATAGCTCAAAGCATCCTTCTACCAACCTTAACCTATGCTGCTCCGATAATGCACTCAATTGCAAAGCAAGAGTAAAACAGGATGCAAACATTATATAATAAGATAGCATGATTTGCCACAATGTACCACCCGAGGTGACATCACTGTGAATTACTGACCTACCTAACCTGGTCATCCATTAGCTGCAGGCTACAGTACCCTCTACTGTGCAATGCCTTCAAATTCATTTATGACCACCCACCAGTAAGCCTTATTGGCCTGCTGGCCCCCAATCACTCAGGTAGACAGCTCCGCATCACTGGTAGAAATCTTCTGGAGGAATCAAGAGTTAGGACAATGACTGGCAGCAAATCTGTCACCCCTTCCACATCTGTACTTTGGAATAAGCTCCCTGCCCACCTGCAAGAAGTAAACTCCCTGTGGTTCTTCCGCAAGAGGCTCCGAAAGCACCTGTTGGACAACAGCAAATGCTCCTGCACTTGAACAAATACCTAGACCTCTCCAAACCTAACTGTTCTGTCAAATGCTCTTCTACAGTCTACAGTTTGAGTTAATGTGTGCTGTCAATCATTGTTGTGTACACATTCTGCCAGGGACAGAAGCCTAGTCCTAATGTGATTGTATAAAGTGATTGTATTAAGTATTTTCTAACTGGTGACTGTTTCCCCTGATGTGTAATGTCTTGCATGTAAGCAGTTGATGTTTATTGCTATGCACTGTATCTGCTAAATGTTTTTACTCTGGGTAACTAATTTCGGATCACCCCTGAAAAAGGGACCTTCGGGCTCAATGGGTCTACCTGGTTATAAAAATTGAAATAAATAAACAACAGAGGTGACTCTGAAAAGTGGAACTTACTCAAAAGGAACAACAAGTAAGTCAATGTTTCACCTCTACTGAGTATGGAGATTTTAGGAACTGTCTACTAGAGACTATTAAGTAGCAGAATGAGTGGAATACTGCTATTAAGAGAAGGAAATTTGCATGAGATGAAGATGATTTTGAAAACAAAACAAATATTGGACTGGAAAAAGAGACAGTAGTGTTGTATGCTCCAGATCTATTTTGAAGAAAACACGTGTGTATGGTGATTCGTCGGCCATTAGTGGCTCGGATTTTGAAGGACAATCATCCTCATCTTTTTTTTAAAGGAAGACTTATCTTGTGCTCAACAACCCCGCCTCCCAATGCAGATACAACAGGGCGTCTATCCACATCACAGTCCTCAGTTAACAAGGTACAGAGAACCTGAAACAGAGAAAAACACACTGGGAGAGCAGGAGACACAGAAAGAAGAACAAGCATTTATCAATGCTGAAAGTTTGATACTTGTTAAAGATTTTTTTTTTTTATTTTGACCCCAACTTTTGGAAATACTTGCTTTAGTATTCACCTTATAGACATAACATGTACCATTTACAGTATATTGGACAAAATCTCATTTCGCACCAAAGGTGCGAAAACACGTCTCATCCAGGATTTTAAAAATGACACATCACGTTTATGAGGTGGTGTGGAAAATGGCTATATTGAATGTTAAAAATTAGAGAAGTTATGCTTGACCGTTGAAATAGTGTAACGTTCAGTCATAACCTGGGCATTTTACCATGTTAGTACACCATATTTTCAGCATAGCCTTCTTATTACTCCACCTAATGAATCCAGTAGGTGAAAAATTTCAAATCCCCACCAAAACGTCATTCTGTGCCACCGAAATGTCATTCTCTGCCACAGGAATGAAAATACATTTTGGTCAGGATTAGAAAAATGACAGCTGTCACATTCATGAGGTGCTGTGAAGAAATGGCTATGCTGAAAATTTGGGGTCAAAATATTGAAAGTTACCAAAGTTATGAAACTCTGTTCACAAATGTCAATGTAGGCTCATAACTTTGTTGTTTTTTAGTATTTTTATTCCAGATTTTCAACATAGCCTTTTTATGACCCCACCTCATGAACAAAGACAGAGAAAATGTTCAACTCCTGCCCAAAAGATGATTCCACACAGTGAAATCGAAATCACCCTTCTGGACAAATTTGCCTAATTTCACTGCCATTGTTCATGAGGTGGGGTCCCATAAAAGGCGCGTTGAAAATCTGGGTCAAAAATATTTAAAAATAGCCAAGTAATGCCACTAAGTTCAAAACCCCATTGAAATACATTGAACTACACACCTGATTTCCTCAGCTTGTGGTCCTGCTTTGAAGAGTGAAGACATGTCTGCAGTCCACAGAGGATTACAGTGTTGAACCCTCAGTGGGTAGGTAAGGGTTTGTGGGGGTGCTGAGTGGGAGGGCTGAGTGGAGGGACTAATGGTGCAACATTCATCGATGGATTTTTTTTTTACAGGGTTTAAAAAAAGATGAAGGAGAGGTTTCTTTATTTCATATAGTGGTACTGGGAGATTGGGGATCCCCAGTATCGGTGTTATGTTTGGGGGTGCTGAGTGGGACGGTCAGGTGGGAGGGCAGTTACGGGGCACCAGCAATAGACATCCATGGACATTTTTCTTTTTTACAAGCTATAAATAGATATATTAAAAAAAAACTATGAGGTGGTGATACTAGGGGATTGGGCACCCCCAGTGTCAGTGTTTTGTTTGTGGGGGAGTGAGGGGTGGTGAGTGCTGAGAGGGAGGGTCATGTGAGGGGAAAGTTCAAAATGATAATTTAAACAGCTATTGCAAAATTATTGTGAAGCACAGAGTAAACACCCGTGAGTCTATATATACATATATTAAAAAAAAACTATGAGCTGGTGACACTGGGGGTTTGGGCACCCCCAGTGTCAGTGTTATGTTTTTGGGGGGTCATCACATGGGAATACAATAAAAAAGAGATAGAATAGAGTGCACCCTCATATTTTGATACAGCAGCTGCTGTTACAGTTTACACTACACACCGATGACATCTGACTTGGCAAACTTTCAGTGTGTAGCTTGTAACTGTTTTGAAAGCCGATCAGTTGCTTGTTTACTAGCTTTGTACAAATCAAAGGGCCAAAGCCCTCTCTGATTGGAGCATCTAGATCCTTTGAAGTTCAAGAAGTTTTCACCTATCAAGCAGAGAGTGATGTCACGACCACAGTGGTGATCATTGGTCTAGACTGCTGAGCCCCCCATTATTTTGAACTGCAATGGGCTCAGCAGTGACACACCCCTGAAATCCCCTTTCAGCGTAACAAAACATTTGGTGTGCACGTGCATCAAACATACAAAGCAGATATTATCAGCAAGAGTCACGCTGAGGGAGGAGCTGGGGCGGGCGGGGGAGAAGAGTTAAACATTCCAGCAACCATTAAGAGATGAAACTAGGATTGTCATTTATATTTCTTCACACATACTGTCTAAGATGGAAATGCAGCTCTTGAAAAAAGGTTTAAGTTTTGTACCACCTAAAATGACAAATGACTTGGGTATCTTGGCTGATTTCTACAAATATGTACAGCTATTGAATTTAAGTTAATTCTACCATGAAACAAATAGAGTTATAAAATGGCAAGAAAAAATCTAGAATTCTCATTGGCCACAAGACATCAGGTGGCTGTACATTAAATCTCTGTTTACACACAATCAACCTAGTCCTAAATCACATCACACAATGAGCAAATGAGTCCTCCTACAACCAGAACTATATTCCATCAGTACCCCTACCACCAGAACTGATCTTCCATCACAAACATGGCTGCTACCTTTACACAGTAAGAACCTTCAACTGGGCTCTAAAAATAAAATTAGCTTAAATAAAAAATAAAATAAATTAATTAAATGTTGTTTCCCTGATCATCACACTCTCCTTATACAGATAAATGAATTAGAAACATTAAGTATTGTTTATGGTTTTCATTACAACTGTTTCTTTGCTGACAGTGAAAAATCCCCCTTCTGTCTTTACCTGCTAATCAGAGAAAACCTTCTGCTTGCTTTGACAGTAAGATAATTGAGTCTCTGGCTGTAGAAGAGGCCTTTATAATGTATGGGGAGCCCTTATTATCAACAGAAAGCAAGCAGATTGCAACCCTGTTGTGCCATTGTTGTGACATCACTCTGTTGTTAACCCTTCTTGAGTGTGTCATATCAATGGTATAACAATATGGAATGCTTACAACAATCAATGTTCTAACAAAATGGAATGCTCACTACAATCAATGTCCCGTAAAGTAATTCACTAAAGTAACATAATTCAATCCGTGATTACTCAATCTCAGTAGCCCATACACTATAAAATATAATGTATGGTCTTTGGTTAACAACCATGCTGAAAACACTTTTTGAGGTTGCCATGACATCTGAAAACCTCTCGAACTGTGTTCTCGAGGTTTACAATGATGTCATGGCAACGTCTTGAAGTGTTTACAGTGTGGTTATTAACCAAAGGCCATACATTATCCTCTATGTTGTGTGTGTGTGTGTGTGTGTGTGTGTGTGTGTGTGTGTGTGTGTGTGTACAGAATGTTAGGAGATGAGCATTCCACCAGTGGAACTGAGCAGAATTTTGAATCCCAGTATTCCATGGTAAACATTCCATGATAAACATTTTGGCCCAGATATTCAAAGGGGTTGCCCCAATGCACCCCAGCACAATATTCAAAGGAGCAGGCTGCACGGCACAACCCCCGATGCGCTGGGGCACATTGGTAATGTATGTGGCACAGATGCAGGGGGCGTGCCCATGCATATGCAGCACATCCCGATATTCAGCCAGGATGTGCGGCGCATATGCTGGCGCAACCTGCACTGCGCCACACAGGGAGGCTCAAAGCTGTGCCCCAAAAAAGCAGGAACATGTCCCAGCCACCCACAGGTGGGCTGTTGAATTGCACAGTGCAACACAGCAGCCGCCAGCCATGGGTGGCCACCCTCCCAACCAGAACACCGTTGCTGGGCACACATACCCCCCTGGTGGTCCAGTGGACGCCCCCTGTACACCCAATCACAGGCTTTCATAACAATAAAAGATCCCTGGTGGCCCAGTGGTAACCCCCCCTCACCCGATCATGGGCTGTTGTAACATTAAAAAAACCCTGGTGGTCCAATGGACCCCCCACCCCCCCTTCACTCTTCATTCACATATCGGGTCTGTGTAATACAGTATGGTCTGAATGCCCACTGGTCCACGCAGTGGACCAATAAGCGTACAGATCATACTGTATGCTGTCATTTGGCGGATGGCCAGGCGGTGTGCGTGTGGGGTGCTGTCGCCTGCTGATGAGAGAAGGGTGCTGGGTGGTGGGGGAACTCTGTGGGTGGGTGGGGAGTGGGCTACCACCTGTCATATTACAAAAGCCTGTGATCGGGCAAAGGTGGGGTGGGGGATCCACTGGACCACCAGGGTTCCTTTAATGTTACAACAGCCGACTATCAGGTGAGGGGGGGTTACCACTGGACCACCAGAGATCCTTCTTTATTACAAAAGCCTACGATTGGGCATATGGGAGTGGGGGGCTACACTGGCACAACAGGGTGTCGATCCCTGATGGCTGCAACTTGGCAGGGCACCAGGTGCAATTCGCCAGGGATCGGTGCATTGCATGCAAATGGGGCCATAATGACATGCAAATGGCCCATTTGCACCTTGCATGCATAATGACCTCATTTGCATGCCCCAGGCTGAATATCACAGGTGATGTGCCTAGCGCAACTGCACTTGCGCTGGTGCATACCCCTGCTTCATGTCTGTGTCTTGCATTGGTGCAGTGCCACTGTGCCATGCACAGTGTGTACACCCTCTGTGCCATATTCAATGGTGCTGGGCCATGGCGCAGCACCATTGAATATCACCTGGTCCATGCCCTGGCGCAGCCCTGTTGCACTGCGCCCAGGTTTGTGCCACTTCCCAGTGCAGTCTGAATATCCGGGCCTCCATATCTTGAATATGGGAAAAAACAGAGAGAGAGAGAGAGAAAAAAAACATGATGAAAAAAGTAGGTTCATAGGTATAATACATGATCGAAGGACAAGCCCAATTTGATCATGCCACCTAAGCCAGGTGGATTAGATATTTTAAGTCATTCATATAAGAAACAAGCTTCAATTTAAATAGAGCCAAATTATCACAAAGCATCACATCACTTGGAAGTGAATTCCATATTGTGACTTTCCTTTGAGTAAAGAATTTATTTATCTTTGTAGTTTTATTTGTAGTTGCAGTTAATTTCAAATTATGTGTTCGAGTATGTACGGATTTTGGATTCCAAGTCAAATATAACGTATCGAACAAATATTCATCCTTTGTTGCCTTATAGAGCAAACAAAGGTCACCTCTCAATTACCTGTATTCCATACTATAGAGTTGTAATTTTTTTAATCTTTCTTCATAGGTCAATAGACCCATGCCAATAATATGTTTGGTGAATCTCCTTTGAATTTTCTCTCTAGATAATCTATCTCTAATTAATGTTGTAGCACTGAATGATGAACAATAATCAAAGTTGTATCTTACAATATTAGTAAATAATGGGAGTAGTACAGTGGACAATCGAGTACATTTTTTAATGGTAGTATTCAAATGTTCTGTAAATTTTAAGTTATTAGTAATAATAACACCCAGATCCTTTTCCGAAGTAATTACACTTAACACATTGCTGTTGATATAATAATCAGCACATATGTTATTAAGCCCAAATTGCATAACTTTACATTTATTAATATTAAAGTTTCAATTATGATTGGTAACCCAGTCTGAAATTAAATTCAAGTTATCCTGTAAATTTGATATGGATTTTAGATTTTTAACAATCCCACCTAGTTTAGCATCATCTGCATACTTTGTTAACCATATACCATTTTTGGTGTTCATACTAGCTATAAGAATATTAAACAATATAGGGCCCAGAACAGAGCCCTGAGGGACCCTGCTAGTAACTTCAGTCCATGTAGAAGTATATCCTCTTAGTGACACTCATTGTCTTCTATCAGTCAACCGTTGTACAATCCAAGTAGTTATAAATTTATTAAGCTCCATTTATAATAAACATTCATATAATATACTATATGAGACAGAGTCAAAAGCCTTTTCAAAATCTAAGTAAATAACATCCACTGGAAGACCTATGTCCGAAGCGTTGCTCACTGGCTCAAAAAAGTTTATTAAATTAGTGTGACATGACCTTCCAGGTTGAAAATCGTGTTGTAATATATCAGTTTGACCTTTATCTATGATATGTTTATTAATCTTGATATATGTTTTTCCATAATTTACATACAGAAGATGTTAAGCTTATAGGTCTATAATTTTTAACTCTTGCTTTGAACCATTCTTATGAATTGGGATGACTAAAGCATCTCTCCATTCTTTAACAACAGTTCCCTTTGCTAATGATTCATTAAAAAGAAATGTTAACATACCTGCTAGCTCGTAAGGAACATTTTTTAAAAATATTGACAGAATGTTATCAGGTCCAACAGATGTGGAGGAGTTACCTGAATTAATACTGATATAAGTTTCAGCAACAGTAAATTCAACTACAGGATCCAAAGCAGAAGGACCTCTCGTTCAATAAAATTTCCTTTTTTTTTTTTGAATAGGCTAGCAAAATATTGATTAAATTTGTTAGCCATTATTTGTTCATTATTTATAATCTCATTATTAATTTTTATGGGTCCATCTAGGGTAGGTGTAGATTTTAAAGAACCAATATAGTTGAAGAACTTTTTTTTATTATCTCCTTGATTACTAACTAGATTAAGTTCCAAATATTTTTTAGCTTTTTTAATTACATATTTAGATTTTTTTGTTTTAAGAACAAATTTAGACCAATTAGAATCAGATTTATTTTTCTTATATTTATTAAAGGCTTTTTTTTTAGCTAATACTAGTCTTTTTATTTTAGTTGAAAACCAAGGTGGAAGCCTTTTCTTTCTAATGTATTTAACTCTAATTGGTACCCACTCTGAAATACAAAAAACAGTTTTGTCTTTTATTCTATGCCATATTTCTTCCACAGGTAGCCCAAATAATTCATTTTTCTAATTCCACCTCATTAGGTACTCTTTAATAGCTATGTAATTTGCCATTTTGTAGTTTCTGAATTTGGTTATACCATTGGAAGTTTTCTAGGTAGGCAATAATACTTTATAAACAAAGAGAAAAGGTGGGAAAACACAGCTACATAGGCAAAAGCAGACCCAAACTGCTCAATTACTTTCCTGAAGTTTATAAAAGCACATACATTTAAATCATACATGGTGTTTTCAGGTGACATCTATCACCCCCCCCCAAAAGAAAAGGTAACCTGGCAGGTTTTTTTCTTCTTACTAACCTTTCACCTCAATCCTATAGCAGTTTTCCTGTTAAATACTAGACCATGATACATAAGTAAAAAACAAAGAGACTATTACCTTCAATGAAACTATATTACTACAGTGTAATTAAAATGAAATTTTAAACACTGCTTATTTTTACAAATTTACAAATGTCACAGTGCAATTATATGAGAATTTACATGATTAAAATATATATTCTCAACCAACACTACTAATAAATACTTTTAGTACAAAGTACTAGTTAATCTATTGCTAAAATATGCTATTTTATGCCTTAACGGGGACTACTTTTTTCAGTTTTTAAATGTTTTAGAGGAAATGTACACTTTTTTGAAAATAGTAAAGAAGTTTTAATCCCTATCAGAGTGACTCAAACTAATTCTTTTATGATGGTGGCCCATTTTATAAGTGTGATAAGCCACTCCAGGGTGTGCATTAAATGATTTTAATGCACTTCTCAGGGGCGTAAGGACACTCCTTTAATGCACACCCTGTTGTGGCTTTTTACTTACATGAAGTAGAGCATGAAACTAAGGAGATTGTTATACCACATGATAGTGATAGTAATGATGAGGGGAATGTTAAGATTCTTCTCCCATTTAAATTAAAGTCCAAATCCATGCCACCAATGAATAGTACAGTATGAACATGTTTACATCTGTGTGAGAGAGACATAGAAAGTATGCTTATAGAAAATCAGAGAGCAAGATACATAAATTGCTCGTGAGTAGAAAGAGAACTCATTAAAAGTTTGCAAGATAATTCACTTCTTGCAGTTAAACCAGCCAATAAAGGTGGCTCTATAGTAATTACAGATACTGGTTGGTATGAAAAGGAGATCAACGTTCAATTGAATGATATGAATTTTTATTGCAAGCTTAAAGGAGATCCAACAGAGGCCTTGAAAAAAGAAATTGGTGTTTTAATAATGTCAGCAGCACACATCTACTAAAACTGCAGAGTTCTTGACTATCAAAGTGCCTGGGACAGCAACCATCTACACACTACCCAGAATACATAAGGATCCCTTATTTTCACCTGGGTGTCCTATTGTATCCAGTGTAGGTTCCTTAGTGGAATCTCTAGCAAAATATGTAGATGACAGATTCAATCAGTGGCAGGATTTGGCTCCTGTTTGAAGGACTCATCTGATGTCCTCAAGATTTTGGAGGACATCCATATAGAAGCTGATTGGCATTTGGTGACACTGGGTGTTACCAGTCCCTATACAAATATCCCTAATAATGAAGGGTTATGGGCTTTGAAGAGGTCTTTGTTAAACTCAGACATGTACATGGAATCACAAGTACAATTCTTGATTTCCTTGATGGAAAAAGTGTTAACTTCAAATGTGTTCTGCTTTCTAGGTGGCTGGTATCAACAGATAAAGGGTACTGCTAATTGGGAATTTATTTGCCCCAATTATGCCAATGTATACATAGGTACATGGGAAAATGAATATGTTAGAAATGGTAGTAACAACCCATATTTTCATCATATTTAGTTATATAGTTTTATCAACAATATAGTGTTGGTATGAAATGGCACCTTAGAAGAGTTACAGTCCTTTGTTTGCTACTTGGAAAGTACTACTTGAACTCCAAACTTTGCATTTAAAAATGGCTTACAGAGTACTGATTCTTTTAGATCTAACCATCGCATAGGATGTTCAGGGAAGGGTTACAACTGACCTGTTTAGGAAAAGAACTGACTAACTCTGTGTTACATTATACAAGCTGTCATCTGAGATGTTTGGTCCATAATGCACTGCTGAGCCAGTTTTATCGTACAAAGTAGAACTGCAGCACTGATAGTGACTACAGTAAACAGGCAGACATAGTTACCTTTCACTTTTTAGATAGCGGTTACACCTTAGAATGCATTTTGGCAGAAAGACAGAAAGTGAATAACGAGAATAGAAAAGACTTAGTACATGGAACAAATTAAAGTAAAAAATTATACAGGAATACTGGTAATGAAACAGCTACTAACTGAATTTTGTCTCCATTTATTGCCTATATTCACATAATATTGAAAAGATAGTGCTTAATATTGGCATATCTTACAGTTTGATGGGTCCTTACAAAATTGTACTGGGGGCACCATGCTTTATTTATAAGAGAGGTAAGAACATAAAGTTTTCAGAAACTATGACCACAGCAGATTAGATCAGAAAGGATGCCACCACTCCCCTTGGGAAATCATAGCTGCGGTCACTATAAAGTTTGTAAAAACATGATTAAAAGCAGCACATTTGATTTTGACATTGTGAGGAGAGAGTACAAAATTAGACAATTCATTAATTACAATTCAGAGCATTTGGTGTACTTGGCAGAATGTTTGTGTGGCAGTTACTATGTGGGGGAAACCTGTTAAAAATTGAAAGTAAGGGTGGGGGAGCATTTGAACTGTATAACTAGGAGTGACCCAAAAATGCATTGGCTATACATATTATAGAAAATGGCTGGGTCATTCTTTTTCCTTTATGGGAACTGAAACGATTACTACAGGACCGGGGGAGACACTGATCTAAAAGTCCTATAAAACAATCCACGTGGGTTTAAAGGTTGAAAGCCACATATGAAAGGGACTAAATGTTTTCTTATTTATTTTTATTTGGAAAATGTTTCTCCAGGAAAGACAGCATGAGCTGTAAACATTTTTGTTTCCAGAAGCGTCCTGGAGAATGATAGCTTAGGCAAGATTGCCTTGTTCTACTGTGGTGCTGGCCAGGATGCAACGCAGTGTCTCAAGTTACTACATGACAAAAGGGATTAACTGTCATTCAAACTGACTTGTTTACTGCAGTAACTCTACTACAGTATGCTGCAGCATTGTGATGCACCCTGGCCAGCACCACTGTATCACAAATTTACTGTGTATGCTGTCAGCCTCAATATGATCTGCTCAGGGATTGGGTGTCCCTTTGTCACCTCACCATATGTAACACATCATTGTTTTTTGTTGTTCCTAATGTCCTCTGTCCTGAACTTCTGAAATCTGAGACTTCTTCCAACATCCAATGTGTGGAGTGTTTCCTCCCCTCTATTGACATGTGGCCTTGGGAAAAACACTGGCAAGGTAATGGTCTAATTCAAATAGAAATTCTAACACTTACTTTGGGAAGAATTTAACTTTTTTAATTAGCAGTGTTTTCATCGTGACCACTGCCCAGTCTGCTTCTGGCAACCAACCAGCCCCTTTGTCCCATCTGAGGTCCCTAGCTTTCAGTCCTTCAGTTTACACCATGGGGGGGGGGGGCTGTGTGGAGCCCTTGTGTACCCAATGTCATTGATGTGGTATCAGGAAGTTGTTTTTTTCCTCCCACTAAGTCCACCTCTGGGATTAATTTGCATGCAGGGGTTCCAGTGTGTGTATGGGCACACATTTGTGTGATGTCATGGGGAGCCAGTAAGCATTCTCCTCTTCATTGCTGCTCTGAACTGAACCTCCAACTATGGGCACCCAGATGACAGTATTCACACAAGGCTATGTAGCCTCCCACCCCAGAGACAGACAGCATCCACTGGGGTGTTGCTGGTACTTTCTCCACAGTATTGAGAGACTGCAGGTGTTGAACTTCCAGTTTTAATTCTTGCATCAATTCTGATGTACAGTATCTGGTTTGAATATTGTGAGCTTCTTTTGTTTTGGATTAGTAACAGAAGACAGACTGAGGTCTTCTCTCACAATCTCCAGCACCCATTTGTTGTGACAGACTGCCACTACTAGAGTTGATGAGAGAAATGTCCCTCCACCCCACCCCACCCCACTGGAGGATTAGGTCTGGCAACCTGTGACTTGTCAGGGGTTAGTTTTTCTCTGAGGTTGTTGAGCTGGAGCTGCTGCTTGCCTCCTACCTCTTCTACCTCTACCTGTATGTGATTCTTGGAGTACAATTTGTCAATTCTGATACTGCTGTGACAGTACCCCTTCCTGTGCATCTCATGCCATAGGGTCTGTAGTACCCTCCGGACTCTTCCTTTTTAACCAAATTTTTAAAAGTTTTTTGTTTTTATCAGCCTTATTCATATAGTGTAGCTCTCTGTCTGATCTCCAGATAGAGCTATATCCTCAACAGGGAAGTCTGCAGCTTTGTTCTGTAGATCCACAATTAATCCTGTGGTTCTTTTTTTAAATGTATTTATTCATTTTATAGAACAAATCATACAAAATGCAATGCCCTGCTATGGCTAGTATAAGGTTACAGGTAAATGTGTTCTATAGAGCTTATTTCTCACCCTTACATGTTCATATAGCAACAAGAGGAGGTACCATAACACCTTTCTTAAATATGTGAGTTAATTAATAATACTGGCAACACTCTTGAACTGTGGACCTAATAAAATGAACATATTCAGACAGATATCAAAGTCTAACCAACAGGCCTTAAAGTCATTAGTACATGCACAAAGAGTGTCCACATGAAGTTTAGGACATGGTTCAGAGCACTGTCATGTTACAACAGCAAATAAAAATGGCAGTTAACAATTTGTGTGGAAACTGCAATGGCAGGTAATAAACAGATTGAAAACCACTTACATAGTAGTATGTACTGTAAGCAGTTGGGAGATAATATTCACAGTAGTGATGTTGTTTTTCTCTCAGGGATCATTCAGTTAGCCTTACAAATAGCATCAGTCCACAGGAGTGTGCTGTCCCGGAGATGGAACTTTATGCAAATTCTGGAATTTAGAATACAAGTTCAAACTCTGCACTGCGGTCATGCTCCCCTTGCTGTTATAATGTCAGATTTGTTTCTATAGCCAGGGGAGCAGTGACCACTGAAACTGCCTAAATAACTACTGTAAATTTTCTAAAATTAAGAAATACGAAACAAATAAATTGTAGCAGAAACACATTTAGAAATGTTCACAATTTTAAATATGTTGAAACATTGCAATAAGCAATGCTGAAGGAGCCATAAGAATTGATTCTTGTATGAACCTATTTTCAGGGTTCTAGAAAGGGAGGCAAGGTCAGATTTTATAAGGCTCATTGATGGATCCTGAGAAGAAACATTACTATGGTTATTTTTTTTCTTCAAACAACAGGAATCCATCAATGAGATGCATTACAAATAGTAAAGTCACTAGCGGTACTTAGGAAGATGGGTCTAGAACCTATTTAGGAAAAAAGATTCCGCATGATAGCAGTTCCAAAACTGGCATCCCTCCCGGACTGTATGTCCAGACAGTAGCACTTTGTGAAGGTGTGTACTGTTTTCCAGGTATCTGCTTTTATAATTCCTTGAAGAAGGATGTTGCTTGTAGCTGACACTGAGGCAAAGGTGCCCCTTGTGGAAAGTGCTTGTAGGCCTCCGAGGGGTGTCGGGGGGGGGGTCTTGTCAATGTTTTCATAGCAGAATTGTACACAGGAAACTATCTAACAAGATATAATATTACTAGCTGCTGGCTTACCTTTATCAACTTCTCCATAGGTAACAAGCAGCTGTGTATTCTGTGACCTGACACCCTTTGTCTAGTCCATGTAGTGACCTAATGTTCTTTTTACATACATCCAGTCCAACGTTTGCTCACCTGTACTGGAGTGTTCAGGGTAGAGCACTGGAAGAGTATCCGACTGGTTTAGGTGGAACTCAGACACTACCTTAGGTAGGAATTTCCTATTGGTTCTAAGGACTACCTTATCAATGTAGAATATTATTTAGTTTGATCTGTACAAAGGGATTGCAGCTTACTTACCCTCCTGGCAGAAATAAAGACTGTCAGGAAAATTGTTTTCATTGTGACATACTTTGTCAGCTGTAACCATAGGCTCAAATGGAGCCCCCATCAGCTGGGCAAGACAGATGTTGCAGTCCCATGGGGAAATGGTTCCCTTACTGAGGGATGTAGATGACTGAGGCCCTTTAAAAACCTTTTAAAAACAGATTGTGAGGCCAAGAACCTGTCTTTGCTTGTTGATGTGTAGGCTGACACAACTGCCAGGTGTACTTCCATACTAGGAGTTCATACTAGGAAATATGAGGAGCATGAAAGCGGTTAGCCCATAAGAGCTCCTGTGTATTCTAGTCCATGTAGTATTCTATGATATTCCCGGATAAAATGTATGTGTTCAGTTTTATTTTTAAACTCTAACTTAGTTCTGCTTATTATAATACCCAATGGCAAGGAATTCCATGCATTAGCTATCCTCATTGTAAAAAAATATTTTCTGTTATTGTTTTTGAATTTCTTACTCATAATTTGTAAGGGGTATCCTCTAGTGACGTTAATACTAGGTTTGAAAGAGATACCTATTTCAGTAAGAAGGAAAGAGTTTTGCATGATACTACAGTATACATAAACAGAAAGTCACCCCATATTCTCCTTGTTTCCAGAGACATTAGTTTTAGTGCCTGAAGACGCTCCTCGTACTTTGTTTTTCCATTCACTTATTGAGCTTGTATATTTTCTCTATACTTTTTATGTTTGCTTGTGTGCATGCGCAAGAAACATCTTGAGACAGTGTGACATTTTAGAGGTGTGTGAGTGTTCTGTGCAATGCAGCTGATGCTTTATGGGGCTCATCCCTCAGGTACCAATGAATTGGCGAGCTGTCTATGACAGCAGTTTGAGAGAAGTGGTCTTCACTTGAAAGAAAAGTGCTGCTCCAATCAGGGATGGTTAGAAGCTGACACTTTATGGGGCTCGTCCCTCAGGCACCAATGAATCGGTGAGCTGTCTATGACAGCAGTTTGAGAGAGAGGACTGCACTTGAAAGAAATCTGCTGCTGCAATGAGGGACAGTTTCCCCATTGCATTGGGACCTTCCTCCTCCCTCGCAACCAGGCACACAGACATACCTTCTCTCTGTTGGCAGTGGTTGACAAGATTCTGGCCATGCGCATTACAGTGCACAGTAATGTGCATGGCCAGAGTTACAATTCTTGTCGGCTCCTGCTGACTAGCACTCTGTCCCCCTTGCTCCACAAGCAACTTGTTTGTTCAGTGTGCCTTTCCTGGTGAACCATTTCAATAAATAAATAAATGAGCCACAATGTGGCTTTCCACATTGATGGCTCCTGCCGCCCACCACACACCCCCCAGAAAGCCAACATCGGGGTGTCCAGTCCCTGTGTCAGCATATATCTCCCTCCTTCCCCATTAATGTGACACACTGGAAGCCCACCCTAGTGTGCCAAAATAATTTTTTATTTATGTTTCCGACACAGGGATGCCCACTCCCAGTGTCAGATGACCCCACCACCCTCCCACCCAAATATTTCAAGTGCTGACATTGGATGCCCAATCCCCGTGTTGGCATACCCCCCCCACACACACACACACTATTGTGGCACACTGGAAGCTAACCCCAGTGTACCTAAATATTTTTGGTAACCTGTAAAATAAAGAAAACAATCCCTGAAGTCTTTTTTTTCCCCTATAAAAAAGAAAATGGTCCCTCATCATCTCCCCATTCCCCCCTCCCTCTGCAGAACCACCATCCCACACTCCACACACCCCTTACCCCATACGTACCTTCAGAGGTTGGGAGCAGTGATCTGCTATAGATTGGGACACGTCTGCGTTCTTCAAAGCTGACCAGCAAACTGAAGAAATGATGGTAAGCTGTTTAATTGGAGTGAATGGGGGGGTTTCAACTTAGGTTGATATCTCAGTCATTTTTAGGAATTTTGGCCCCAAATGTTCAACATGGGGTTCTTGGGATGCCAACTCATGAACACTGTTACTGTCATTTGGTTGCTTGGTCCCAAAAGGTGATTTTATTAATTTATTTTATTTATTTATTGAAGGATTCTGAATTACAACCTTTTGCGGTTGCACGCAGACTCACCTTTTGGGACTGATTACTGAAATTTTATTTTATTTATTTATTTAGCTTTTGTTGACCGGGTAAGTGCACTAGACAAATCCTGCCTATTTTCAGGCACGACCCAGGGGAAGGGAATACAGATGAATGCTAACTGACCTTGAACCAGATTAAGCTGTTGGTGGTATATTTACTGTATGACAGTGCCACTGTTCAGGAGGTGCAGTCCCAAAAAGACCCATGTTGCAAATTTAGTGAAAACATTCCAAAAAATGATTGCATTACAGTTGTGCTTTGCGCAGTTTCTATGCACGCTCATAACTTCACCAATTTTTCATATTTTCACTCCAGATTTTCAACATTGCCATTTTTTCACACCTTGTTATGAACAGTATAGCTGTCATTTTTCACATCTTGACCAAAATGTGTTTTGGCACCTGTGGCGCCGAATGGTGCAGTCATTATGCGAAATTACCTTTTGGGATTGAGTAACGAAATGATAGTGTCAGTGTTCATGAGGTGGTGTCCCAAAAAGCCCAATGAGAAAATCTGGAGTGAAAATACCAGCAAAGGCCTGGGACATTAGGGTTTCCAACTGTAACACCGCACCCTGTGGAGACTGACTGGCGTTGGGGGTGTGACTTGGAGTTGTCAGCCTTAATGCTCATACCATTCCACCCCACCCCCACCCTGCAGCCAGTGACAGGCACTGAGGTGTGCCTTGGGGTCTTCAGCCCTAACGTTCACCCCATTCTCCTCTACTGCACCCATCTCAGCTTATTTCCTTATGGAATGGGATGAACATAAGGGCTGAAGACCCCAAGGCACACCGCAACACCTGTTGGTGTCTGCAGGGTGGAGTGAGATGGAATGGCATGAGCTTTGTGGCCAGTGACCCAAAGGAACACCACAAATACCAGTCAGTCTGTGCAGGGTGGGGGTTGGGGTTGGCGTTAATTTAATACTTCACTGCCATTCCTGTTATGCATCTCTCTAATTCCTGCACTGTCAATGCCAATACCAGCAAGCAAATATTCAGCTCTGACAAATGCTTGTTCAATCATGTCCCAATCACTTTTTTTACTTGGGAACCAAAGTTGGGACGCATATTCCATGTGGGGACAAATATACGAGCTATAAAGTGGTAGTAATACATCCTTGTCTCTAGATACAATATTTATTTTAATTGCCCATATTACCTTGTTTGTCTTGGCTAGTGCAGCCTTACTCTGAATAGTTGTCCCCAAGTCATTTGAAATTTGTATACCAAGATCCCTTTCACTATTGCTTGTCTGTAAAGGGACTCCACACAGCTTATATGTATACATAATGTTGCCTTTTCCCAAATGCATAACTCTACAATCGTGTATGGTGGAACATTATTATACCCTAAATTCAGTTGAAATACAAGCTTGTTGTACCATCATTGTGACATAATATTGCTGTTGTACCATCTTGAGTATGTCATATCGATGATATAAAAGCACTGAACGTGCTTGCACATGTATGTTAGTAAAAGAACCGCACTTTGGTGAATGGCCACTGTGGTGCAGGTTTTTTCAATAACATTAAAACAAAAGCTACGGTTGGTCCTGTAAGCTATTTAAGTCAACAAAGTACCTTAAATGTCCCCTGAATCCAGAAGTGTCTCTTTCTACACTGAACTACAACCTCTGAGACACTTCTGGGTGACACACAGTGTGACATTGACTGGCATTGATCCCGACTCGCATCCGGTTCCTGCTATGGTCAGATTTTTGAAATAGCTAACATATTTAATTTTTTTAATACAGTTACACGTTTATCAGCTGTTCCCTAATTCACTGGTGACCATACACTATACAAGATAATGTATGGGCATCAGTTAACAACCTTGCTGAATTCACTTCTCGAGGTTACCCAGGCAACAGTAAACCTCTCGAGCTTCACTCTCGAGGTTTGCACAGTTGCCATGGTAACCCCTCAAAGCAAATACAATGTAGTTATTAACTGATGCCCATATATCACCCTCTATCTTATCCATGTTTAGCTGCACAATCTCTTTGCATTTTTTCACAGACAGAAGCATTTTTACATGGTCCACCTATCTTGGTGTTGTCAGCATATTTTGCAACCCAGGTTTTAGTATCATTTGTCAGAGATGAAATGAAAACATGAAACAAAAATGGTCCCAGTACAGAACCCCATGGAACTCCACCAGTGGCTCTTCAAACCACTGAATTGTGATCATTTACAACAACCCTCTGTTCTCTTTCATCTAGTCAGTCAATAATCCAGTTTATCAAGCCAGTGTCTGCCTTTGTCATTTGAAGTCTTCTATAATTGCCCAGTGTGGGGTAAGGTCAAAGGTCTTACTGAACTCCAAGTATATAATGTCACATGAAATGTTTTCTTCCAGAGACTGACTTATCTTTTCGTATAAACATAAAAGGTTTGTTGTGCAGCTCCTGCCCTTAGTAAAGCCATGCTGATCTTAATCTATTATTCCAAGTGTAGATATCAACCTGTCCTTAATAATACTTTCCAGTATCTTCCCCAGTAATGTGCTTTCAGTGTTGAAGGTCTCAGACCTAAGTACCATAGGTGTACCAGGTAGTCCAGAACTGTAGACAGCCGTGCTGCATTGGGATTATCATTTTGAGAGCACACAAGCATGAGATTCCCCTCCTCTTAGAGGAATATGAAACATAGAAACAGTTCCATGTCATAATAGCAACTGCAAAACACTGATCACTATTATAGCGAGTGTATATCACCATAAAGCAAATCGGCAATATACACTCTGCGAGCAGCTTTATCTTTTTTATGTGTCCCTTTTGACAGGGACTGCTGCTTATGAGGAAAATAACCCTCTGATCTGTGTGTTCCACCATAGTTGTGAGCTCCCTCTGAGCCTTTATTGTGCTTTGGTAGTGTAACTTATCTTCACATATGTATCTACAGGTTCGGGGAAGGATGAGGTTACCTGGCACAAGAGACCTAGGTTTGGCTACTCTGCACAGGGGCACCCAAGTAAATCCAACTACAAGACTGAATTGGGATTTTTCAGTGTGGCTTTATTTATTAACTCACTGAACATAAACAAAGCACTGCATGGTCCCCCAAAGGGCTACGTTACTGTAATGCAGATTAGAGGTTAAACACAGCGGTCCATTTGAGGAAAGAACACATTACTACAGATGTCTGGCTTTGGACCCTCCAGGCACTCAGCCCGGACTTTGCATGCGCATTGGATACATAGCCCGACTGGCCCGGCTCTCCTGCCGGCCACTCGACTGACGGTCCACTTGGCGAATGAACCCAAACTTTACTTGGAAAGACATCCCATCAAACAAGGAGACTCCCAAACTGTGGCTCCCCACACCACTTGAAGTCTGCGACTCCTAGAGAGATTTATTTCATACTTCCAATCGAAACTCCCATCAAACAAGGAGACTCCTATCCAACAATGAGTAATTTTCCCATCCTGTGGCTCCCCACACCACTTAGAGTCTGCGACTCCTAGAGAGATTTTCAAGTTGCGACCCACGTCTGGGTACCCACCCCATCACTGGCCAAGCGCATGAGGCAAGTAGCAAAAACACAGAAGAAATCCATAGAGGTGGACCTGGTTACTAAAGATGGAGGGTTTTCCCACCTCCAGCTCCCACAGCCCATACCCGGCTATTTCTCTGGACACACAGAAAACTTTAGACTTTAAAATGTAGATTGAACGGTGGATGACCTGAAGCACCCCCTCTACAGCGAACTTTAAATCCATTTAAACTTTAAACAGTTGACTGCTCTATTTGTTTGTCCTAGTTTTTTTTATAGTTGTTTAACCAGGTATAGCACACTAAGCAGAAAGCTTTTTTACAGGAGCAACCTGGGAGCACAAGGAGATTAAGTGACTTGCTCAGGGTCACACAGTATGCAAGTGGAAGTTGTGGGATTTAAACCCAGGTCTGGTCTGCTGGATGTCACCAGATTTGCAGCTCAGAGCCTTAGACCACTGTGCTATACTGCCTCCTAAAAGTTGACATAGTCCTCTCAAATAGCAGTCCACATTTATTTCCCAACTGAAGAAAAGAAGTTGTTTGCCCCTTCCAATGGAGCCAAACACTCACCCATTCATTGCAGGTGCCCCCCAGGCGAAGTACTGTAACCTTTGCTGTTATACATGAACAGACTGAAATTAAATCAGGCAGCTTCTTTCCCAGGGTGGGAGAAGGGGATTGCTCCTGGAACCCACAGAGAACTTTCCTCTCCCCCCCAGAGGGAGGGGGGCACTGAGACCGGGGGAGTGGTCTCCACCACTTTAAAAAGGTAAAATACAGGAACAGTTCCTTTTTTCTGAGTGAGAAATCACACTGCACACTAATGCTTCCTTCTTACTTAAGGACAAACGGAAGAACACCTTTTGAATTTCCCAAAGTTCTAAACTTCATTCCCTGAGCTGGAGATTCCAAAGTGGCTCATGCAGCTGTGACAGTTCTATAATGATGTCATCTCTCAAGTCTCAGCTGTGACTGAGGACAGAGTGAGACAGTGTGAAACCCATTTAACTGGAGTTTCACAAGCTGTCTTCCCTGCCTACCACTAGGTCTTACTGGGATTCTAGTAACCCTGGATAACAAAGGGGTTGCACTCGCCCTTGACCAGGAAAATGACTGTCCCGTCATTATGCACCCGACCTTAGGCCATCCCACCCTATGTGCTACCTGCGGAGGGGGGTGATCAGGCCCCCTCCTACCATGTGCGAGCACAGGTAGGCAACACTAAGGGCCTAGAGGCCTATAGCTGACATCTCAGCCTCTACTCTATCCACTTACTATGGACACCTAGTGGCTCTGGTAGAACCATCCAGAGCTTAGCCCTGATAGATCAGCACTGTGGCCCCTACTGCAGGTCAGGGCCATAGCCTGTCCATCCCCCCAACCCCCTAGGGAAAACCTATCTGCCTCTAACATAACATCCCAAACAAAAACAAAACCCGGGAACCTCCCCAACCTTGGGCAGCCTGCAACTACAACCATTAGCAATAATAACACAGTACATTTAAATTCTACACCATAAGCACTGATGAGGGACTCCGATGAGCCCCTCCTTCTCTTCTTGTCTTCTCTTCTGTCTTCCAGGAACACCTGTAAGAAAAGATAAAAACAAAAAAAAACACATCCTAATCTGCATGTACAGTCTATCTAAACAACAATGACAACAGCAACAACAACAACCCTTACCACACAGAAAAAGCACTGAACAATCCCAAAAAGAAAAAGTTTTTTTTTTTTTTAGAAAAAGGTAGAAAACAGTATTTACATTAAAGTACAATGACATTGGTAACAATACACCTTTGGGGGATGGAATGCCCTAAATGTCCCAACTAGTGACTACAAGGCCCTAAGGCCAGTCCATTAAAGAGTCTCTCCTGGGCCGGAGCCCCATGAAGCATAGTTCTTTAAGGCAATAATCCCGAAGGGGAGAGTCTTTGCGGACAGTTTACACACTGTTTGAAGTCTGTAGTGTAGGGTGTGTATTGCAATGTCATAAAGATAGAATAAAAAGGGTTTTGCGGACTTACCAGCCTCTTGAAGTATTCGGACATCACAAACCTGGTCCTTCCAAGACTCTCCTGGCAGCATTTCTTCTGATACAGCTGGGCGGACATCTTCTGGAACCCACAGGAGTGCACATCTGGAAACAGCTGGGCTGATGTCATAACTGGAGAGGAACCCTAGAACAGGAACAAAAAGAGAAACAGCTGGTCTGGCGTCATCCGATTACCAGGCGATGAACAGGAAAACAGCTGGGCTGGTGTCCTCTCTGGATCTGAAGTCACCTGGTGGTACCAGTAGATGGTTGTTGAATAGGGCAGTACACTGTGGACTGAAGAATATGGGGCACCTGATTCCTTGTTTATTCATATTGGCAGTTCAATAAGGGCACTTCACAGTCTAGATGTGGCAGTATTGACTACCACTGCTCGGATCTCCATTTTGTAGGCACGGGCTTAATTACTGGGAGGTCCTTGCACTGAGGCCAATAGTAGAGGGGGTCAGGGGCTTGAATTATTACTCCATCTGGATGCACATAATTCACACAGTGGGAGACTTCGTGTCCCTCTCCGTCCACTATTCCCACTCTGTCCATAAACAGTGTCCTGCCTCTCTTCCACTGTGTATACTTTTCGTGGAACAGTCTATTCTTTACATGCTGGTTAGCCCCAGGATGCACATGTTTCATTGCTTCATCCCAGATCCAGGATTTCCTGCAGTTCTCAATCTCCTCCCAGACTCTCCGAGGAAAGGTAGGAAAGGTCATACCAAAGATTTCAATGGCCTTTCTATGAACCAGTCTCTCCTCTTTACTTGCTTTGGTCAATCTGAGACCGCTGGCCTGGCTTGGGGGTGGCCAGTCCTGGTTCTGCTAACCGCATCCTCAATGAAATTAAAAGCGGATCCCTGACTTCTTCTTCTTGGTGAAGCCAGGGCAGTGGCATCACCGCCTTCTTGAACACATTCCTCCGAGGCAAGATCTTGGGGCTGTGTACCCGTTCCTTTCTCACAAGGCCACATAGGTTCCCCTCATCTTCCTCTTCACTGAGGATCTGGGCCCAGGAGTGAGCAGTAGTTCTCACCCTGAGGCAGTCCATTCATCACTGGGGCGGAGGTCGACACCCCATTCAAAGGCCTCCCGCATCTCATTTTCACCTTGAGACTTGGGCTAGCCCCCACCCAGGGGACTATTGATGCTTTATCTGAACTTGCCTTCTGAGATCCAGCATCCAATGCTTCAATTTCAGATTCAGTCTCTAATTCTGCACTCTCTAACTTTGTGCCACACTCCCCCGAGGGACCTTCCTCCACAGGCTCCGCCTGATACTGTGTGCTGCCAACTGCAGATTCTTGAAGTTGTGTCCATGTGGGAGCCAAATGAATTTGAGGCACTTTATACAAGCCATATTTTGTAGACATCCAGCACAGTGAGAATCATGAAGACATCCCTTCCAGCACTCAAGCACATCTGGCATAACACGCAGGGATAATTAGAATTGCCACATCAGGAGGAGTTGCCCTCATAGCACCAATTTTCAATATCTCTCAATCTATTTACTGCTGCTGTTACTGCAACCCGGTATGATCCGGTAATGAGCTGGTCCTGAGGCCATAACTGCAGAAAAACAAACAAAAGTTCACTGTAACTGAAAGTCCCACTTTAAATGAACACACTCTGTAGCTTTAAAATGGCTCCTCTGCTGCTGTGTTTACTTTACTACCCCACCCTGTAATGGCGGCGGCAGCACTCCTCTGCATTAACATTCAGACTCTGGGTCAAGCCACTGAGCACCCGATTTACATCAGCTACTAATAACTTTTATTTCAAACTGCACAACTTGCTCTGTCCTGGCTGTTCACACATTTACAGGATTTTCCTTGGACTTTTCACATGCTGGCAACAATTTAATTACAGTCCCTTTTAAAACTTCAGGTTTCAGCACAGGATTGCCTGCTTCTACTAGTGTTGCACTTATTTTACAACCCACAGTCTCTCTCTGGCTGCAAACTTTAAACTGTGGCTACTTTTCATTGCTATGCACACATTTAATGGCTTTACAGACTTGCACTTGCCAGCAGGATATCACACAATCGCTACTTGCAAAGCGACTACACAGCTGCATACACATTTTATATGGCATTACTGAAAATCACTGATTTGAGCAGTTTTAAATCATTTACTCACTGTTATTGTAGCAGATTGCTGTGATGGGGTAAAATGGCATGCAGCCAGATTTTGAAGGCCTCAGATTGCAAACGGACGGGCAGTCTCCGTGATCATAGTATTAACCACACAATTCACTGATCCCATGATCGATAAGCGGGTTGAGCCCGATTTTTAACTGGAAAGTCCTTTTTACTGTTTACAGCTTTGAACACTTTGCTTAACACTTCTCCACTGCCAGTACACGCATTACTCTCTGTCTCCCTCTTCGAATGCTGAAGCAGACTCTGAAGAGCTGGCTGAGGGCGGGACTAATGGCAAACTGACCAACCACACGACGCCATGCAAATGAGCCTCTTCTTCCTCACGAGGGCTCCTCTCCTCACGGCGATCGTCGAGCAGGCAAATTTAAACTGAAAAGATGCACTTTTTTTTTCCAACTGACTTCACGGTGGGAGCCCATTTCAACCATGTAACATTGCCATTAACTCTGCAGTCTCTAGCATTGCACAGAAAGCATTTCCAATGCCCAGGGCATAATTTCTCTGTTGCTACCCCTAGTTTTCCACACTTGCCTTCACAGAACTTTATTTTAAAACTGAACAATTGCTGTAAACTATGTTGATGCAGGACAAGGACACACACTTTGGCTTTACAGCTCTTTGGTAAACAGTTGGCATTTTTTAAACAGCAGCACAAGATTCACAGCACACAACACACACTAGGGAAATTGCTTCAACTTTTTTGGGCTACCGACTGCCAGATAGCCAAAACTGTAGCCTACTTGCCCAAGCACCTTCCTTCCCAAACAAATCCCAGCGGTGCCTCCATTTTTGTAACTTATCTTCACATATGTATCTAGGGGTTCGGGGAAGGATGAGGTTACCTGGCACAAGAGACCTAGGTTTGGCTACTCTGCACAGGGGCACCAAAGTAAATCCAACTACAGGAAGCAATAACTGTAATGTCCAGAACCAGAATTGGGATTTATCAGTGTGGCTTTATTTATTAACTCACTGAACATAAACAAAGCACTGCATGGTCCCCCAAAGGGCTACATTACTGTAATGCATATTAGAGGTTAAACACAGCGGTCCATTTGAGGAATGAACACATTACTACAGATGTCTGGCTTTGGACCCACCAGGCACTCAGCCCGGACTTTGCATGCGCATTGGATACATAGCCCGACTGGCCCGGCTCCCCTGCCAGCCACTCGACTGATGGTCCACTTGGTGAATGAACCCAAAATTTACTTGGAAAGACATCCCATCAAACAAGGAGACTCCCAAACTGTGGCTCCCCACACCACTTGAAGTCTGCGACTCCTAGAGAGATTTGTTTTCGTATTTCCAATCGAAACTCCCATCAAACAAGGAGGCAGCCATCCAACAAGGAGTAATTTTCCCATCCTGTGGCTCCCCACCACTCTAGAGTCTGTGACTCCTAGAGATTTTCAAGTTGTGACCACGTCTGGGTACCCACCCCATCACTGGCCAAGCGCATGAGGCAAGTAGCAAAAACACAGAAGAAATCCATAGAGGTGGACCTAGTTACTAAAGATGGGGGGTTTTCCCACCTCCAGCTCCCACAGCCCATACCCGGCCATTTCTCTGGACACACAGAAAACTTTAGACTTTAAAATGTAGATTGAACGGTGGATGACCTGAAGCACCCCTCTACAGCGAACTTTAAATCCATTTAAACTTTAAACAGTTGACTGCTCTATTTGTTTGTCCTAGTTGACATAGTCCTCCCAAATAGCAGTCCACATTTATTTCCCAACTGAAGAAAAGAAGTTGTTTGCCCCTTCCAATGGAGCCAAACACTCACCCATTCGTTGCAGGTGCCCCACAGGCGAAGTACTGTAACCTTTGCTGTTATACATGAACAGACTGAAATTAAATCAGGCAGCTTCTTTCCCAGGGTGGGAGAAGGGGATTGCCCCTGGAACCCACAGAGAACTTTCCTCCCCCCCCAGAGGGAGGGGGGCACTGAGACCGGGGGAGTGGTCTCCACCACTTTAAAAAGGTAAAATACAGGAACAGTTCCTTTTTTCTGAGTGAGAAATCACACTGCACACTAATGCTTCCTTCTTGCTTAAGGACAAATGGAAGAACACCTTTTGAATTTCCCAAAGTTCTAAACTTCACTCCCTGAGCTGGAGATTCCAAAGTGGCTCATGCAGCTGTGACAGTTCTATAATGATGTCATCTCTCAAGTCTCAGCTGTGACTGAGGACAGAGTAAGACAGTGTGAAACCCATTGAACTGGAGTTTCACAAGCTGCCTTCCCTGCCTACCACTAGGTCTTACTGGGATTCTAGTAACCCCGGATAACAAAGGGGTTACAGTAGCATAGAGGCAGACTGAGAAGCCATGAATTTTTCTCTCTTAAAATCCCTTTTTTGGGGGGGTTTAGTGCAAAACTTTCTGCAAAACTCACAACTGATAAAACCTTGATCTGGACCCAGGCACTTCAAACAAAACTTCTGGCTGTCTGCCTTTGCCAGAAGCTCAAAACGCTTTAAATCATTTTTAAAAACGGTGGGTCTTTCCCCCTTTTAGGTCTATCAGTCATGTCAAACACTGGTAGGACCTATTTACACAAGTGTTCACTTTCAAGTCACAAAAGCAGTAAAACAAAATTATTTACAACTACAAATACACAAAACCACTTATCAAATGAGTGAAAATTAAAGCAATGTAGTATTTTTACACATTTGGGTACTTCTCTCAAGGTAGGAACCATGTTACACAGTAGCCTTCTACCGTTCTTGGGAACCAATCAGTAACCTGAAGAACCACAAAAAATATTTAAATATACATCCTAAGTAACACACAGTATTCAGAAACTAACTAAATAAAACTAAAACAACAAACAATAACACAAAATATTAAAGTTGAAGACTAGAAGGCTGGAGATGACTTTGGGGCACCTGCTCTCTTCAAGCGGACACAAAATCTGACATTAAAACAGCAGGGGGAGTGTGACCACAGTGCAGAGTTTGAATCTGTATTATCTCTGGTACAGCACACTCCTGTGGACTAATGCTATTTGTAAGGTGTCTCATTGATGGATTCCCATTGTTTGAATAACTATAATCTAAAATTCATACTACAAACAGCAACACATTTTTATCCAAAAAGAACAGCTGACTGGGTAAATTTGCATGGTCACTGCCACACGTTGCCTTAAATCAGCCACCATTTTAAATTACGTAATGGCAAGGAAAGAATCCTGGGCTCTGACTGGTCAGTGCCCAACTTCAGCAGTGATGTTATTTCAGTATAACATCACTGTATGAAGGTCAAGCAGCAAGGCAACCTCAATAAACAAAAGAAATCACTGTGCCCCTTCATCTCAAAGCCATCATGGGCTTCACAACCCCCCCTCCAGTCTCCAATGTTCACTCGTGAACCTGGCTCACTTGCCATCACCAGCCACAACTACACACACTAGCAACAACCTCCTACCCCCAACAGTATTCCTCCAAAAACAACAGTTGTTCAAATAAAAAAGCCATCATCTGAAATGAAACAGCACTTCAATCTCTGTAACAGCCACACTCATCACTCACTGCACAGACCACACAGTTCCTCAAAGAAACAGCTGTACTGCTTAGGACCACCTTCACAGAAGAACAAAAAAAACACAGTCATAAACACAATGTCACAGTACAGAAACCGGATATTTTGACCGGTACCTGTGATCACTTCTGAAGTAACAGCCGAAATACCAGAAGTAGGATCGCCATTCCTGAACTCCTGTGCAGCTCCTAATCTGTTTGTAAGCAGACAAAAATAGATAAATACAAAAGAACTTCATCCATTCCCAGGGCAGGCAGCAGGACTGGGTGAATAAAACACTTCCCTCACAATCACAGAAGAAGCAACTTCGTGGGGGGGATGCAGAGAAAGACAGCAGTCCACACACTAAAATAGCACCCCCCACAGATGAAAACCATTACGGCAGCACTAGGTGGTGCTGTTTTCTTTGACTGAGTAATCAGGGAGATATACCAGGGAGGGGTGGTGGATGTGTTCTTCCTGGATTTCAGAAAAGCCTTCAACACCATCAGGCACAGGAGATTGCTAAATAAATTGGGGAGCCTGGGAGTGGATCCTGCAGTGGCAAAGTGGGTTGGGAACTGGTTAAGGGACAGGACACAGAGGGTGGAGCTAAATGGCATGAAATCTGAAGTGAGAGAGATGACCAGTAGGATGCCACAGGGGTCGGTGCTGGGGCCAGTCCTATTCAGTGTCTTCATTAGTGACATTGCAGAGCGTCTGGAGGGAAAGGTGAGCCTCTTCACAGATGACACCAGGATCTGCAACAGAGTGGACACACAGGAGTGGGTGGAAAAAATGAGAAAGGACCTATGCCTATTAGAGGAGTGGTCGAGTGTCTGGCAATTGAGTTTCAGTGCTAAAAAGTGTGCAAGATCACGCAGCTGGGTCACAGGAATTCAAGAGAGGAGTACAAGATGGGTAGGGAAATTCTGGCCACCACAAGTCAGGAGAGAGACCTGGGGTTATCATATCTGATGACCCGAAGGTGACCAAACAGTGAAAAGGTGGTAGGGAGAGCAAATAGAATGTTGGGGTGCATAGGGTGGGGCATAACAAGCAGGAGGAAAGAGGTGGTGATGCCACTGTAAAGATCACTGGTGAGGCCTCAGCTGGAGTACTGTGTCCAGTTCTGGAGACCGCATCTGTGGAAGGACAGTGACAAAATAAAGGCAGTCCAGAGAAGGGCAGTGAAGATGGTACATGGACTGCACCAGAAGCCCTGTGAGGAAAGACTAAGGACCTTAATATCTATTCACATGAGGAAAGAAGGGAGAGGGGAGATATGATAGAGACTTTGAAGTACCTTAGGGGAATAAACAGGGTACAGGTGGAAAGCATATTTCAGAGAAAACTCTGCACAAGAACAAGGGGGCATGATATAAGGCTGAAAGGTGGAAGGCTCAGGAGTAATGTTAGGAAGTACATTTTCACTGAAAGGGTGGTAGAGCCATGGAACAGCCTTCCAGCAGAAGTGGTGGGGTCAAAAACAATATGGGAGTTCAAGAGTGCATGGGATAGACATAAGGATACCCTAGAGATGTGACGAGCAGGAGAGCTGCAGATCAAATAGGATTTGGGGCTGCAGCAGTGAGTAGGGTTAATAGGCAGACTAGGTGGGCCATATGGCTATGGTCCTTATCTGCTAACAGATTCTATGTTTCTATTTTTTTATTCAGTATACCTACCCATCTAAAAATAAAATAAAAATACACTTTTAAAAGTATTTTTTTTATTTTTATTATTAGAAACGAGCCATTGTATAATAGCAGTAATGCATTCCGAGGTGTGTTTCATGCTGGGATAACAACACTTCTCAGGTGTTGGATGCACTCATCCTGTGGTCTCGTGCCCAACCACCCAAGGTGTGATGTTATCCCAGCATGACACACACCTTGTCATGCAGTATTGCTTAAGTAACCTCATGGTGTCCCTGTAACTATACAGCACTTTACAGCCTACATTTGAATTTGCTATATGAAAAAAGAACAGTAAAAATAACAGCCTTTAAATTATGTGGGGCATCATCACTCCACATCCCTCCTACCCAACCAATATACAGTAGTTAATCTTGCATCCAATCAATGTCCACAGATGGTGTTCCCAAGTACAATGAAAAACAAAGCCCTTTGTAAATGTTAGTGTTGCAAGCACTCTCTAGCGGCTCTAGCCCCATCATCACGTTGCTTCTTCTGATTCGGAGTGTGATTCTTTGAGAGCGTGCATAGCCAACAACACCATAGCCAATTCCTCTTTCTGCAGCCATTTTCTAGCATCTCTAACATAATTAAATATGAAGACATGATCCTCCTGGATGATTCCCAGTCTGGCAGGTAAACTAATGCATGGGAAATCCTGTTCTCATGCAGTTTAGCCCTTACTCTGTTGAACTGATTTCTCCATATTTCTGTGGTATAGCAAAGGTCAGGGAATATTTTGAGTCATCCACCATTAATGCCTTCTTCTTCCGCCTGCCTATCTGGAGCATACTGTCTCTGCTGCACACTCCTGACATGGTGACTAATATGGTCCGTGGGCTCTCTGATCTGGCAGCTGCTCTCCTCAGATTGATCCTACCGTATATATCCTCTGCACTGAGAGGGGTTCCTTCATCACATTGAGCTCAAGGATCTCAAGGAGCCAGGCCATCATGCATTGGTAAGGGAAATCACCTTCTAACTCTTCAGGCAGTCCTACTACCCACAGACTTGTGAATCTCAGCTGGTTGTCAGTATTTTCCAGGTGGATTTTCAAATAATTATTTTCTTTTATCAGAAGGGACAAGGATTACATCACCCTCCCAGCTGCAACTGTTGACTCCTGCAATGATCCCACCACCTCCTCTAAACAAATTTCAGCCATAATCAGTCTGGAAACATAGCCATCCGTTTTTTTGCCTACTGAAGTGACTGTACCGTATAGCTGCTGTATGCTAGCATGCAAGGCTTCTAGCCTGATGCAGCCCCTGTTCAGCAGCCTACCATCAGTCAGGCAGTTCTACCTTTTTACCACCATCTCCCTTTTTTTTTCTACATTCTGAACTGGCTTTCTGTGGTCTAACCTTACTGTTTCAATAACTGACCAAGTTCATACGATAGAAAGCACAAAAAAAATGTTTTTTTACACTGTATTTAGTTAATCATTAATGATCAGAAGGTCTGACACAAACCATGTCTTTCCACCTCGAGTGCTAAACCATGCTCCCGCTCCTGTGGTTCTAAACCTTGCGTATGTTCTGGTAGTTACTGCATTTGCCAGGGTTCTGGTTGATGTATCATTAATGTCCGCAGCCATTTGCAATTGTTTTTGATTCTGTGCAAACCAGCTTTTACATACTGTAAAATCAGTGATCTCTTATCAAAGGATAAACTGTCAAAATAAAGCAGCACAGCTTCCCAGAGTGTGACGTGGAACTCAGAAATGCTGCCTCCCTTCCAATGAGTGCAGCAGAAAAATACACTTCTTCCAAGTGTGTCAATTTTTCTGTAGTCTTTATCATGTATTTCTGTTGAAAAGGTTGTTTTTGCTTTTTCATATGCTACATTAGACCCTCTGGGCTAGTGTATACATAAAGATATTTTGAACCAGTCCTGGGTACTATATAGAGCATACTGGATGGGCAACAATGCATAACCAGCCTGTGCTGCCACAGAAGGGTTCTGATTGCATCAGATGTCAAGAGCAATGATTAAGAGGTCCAAGGTAATCAGAACCTTGAAGTAGAAGCACAGTCTGGTTGAGCATGAGGTTGAGCATCGGGTTCTATGACGCCGCAGCGACAACAATGTTGTGACCTGACAGTACAGTGATAAATTTATGTTGCCCGTAACTTGCAGTTCACTTAAATCCATCTGATAAACTCTGTTGTTTTTCAGGGGTGCTTTTCTCCCTGAACCCCCAGTGCAAGAGTCTATGCCCCACACCCCCCCCTTCTTAATGATTATCAACTCCGAGATGGAGCTGATTCTGGATGGAGTGCAAGACCACAAGAAAGCAGTGCCAGGTCCCTTGGGTATATTACAGCAACAACATCAACTTGCTGCTATAATGATGTTCGATGTCGACTTGTTGTGGTTTGGTCTGCATACGCAGTATAGTGCATAGTTTTTTGGGGGTTTTTTCTTGTTTTAGAAATAACACCCCACCCCCCGCCAGCAAGCAGTGAAAGTGAAAGCAGAGCCATTGGGAGACTCACACTGAAATGACTGTTTAACACTCAGATTTTTACAACAGAAAGTTTGAAAAAAATAATAGAAAAAGTTAACACAGGACTTATTGGCATATTTTTGTGTTTGTGTCCAGTTTTCCTCTCCTCCACCCATGGTTCAACAGCTTTGCTTTTTTTCTGGTTAAACACTGTGCATGCAACAGTTCTCAGTGCAGGTGGCCCACGGACTTCCAATCAGCTGATATTTTGTTGTACCACAGAAGGGTACAACAATGTTCCATGACCTTTACACTGTGGTACAACAGCATTTCAGCAAGGGTGAAAATACGAGGTGTTGTTAATTCTTATGATTCTGGAATGGAAATGGATTAGTCTGATATGGGAGGTGCGAGAGAGCAAATGCAGACTGTGCTGTGACAGACATTGAAACACAGCAGGGCTTTGAAGGAAGGTGATTTGAATTCTCTTTTTTAGAACTTATATTTTATTGTTTTTCATAAATAGAAAAAAAAAGCATTTTCAGCCAGAATTCTACATTGGAAAAGACACATAACATTCCTAATGCAATGGTAGGAGTCGATAAAATTCTAGCTAATGTTACATCATGAGGGGGTAATCCCATTCAAGTACTTCTATGAAAAGTTTTGTAAAATGAGTTTATACTGCCAAGAACAAGGACATTCCATATTAAAAGAGCTGTAAGAAATGTTGTACCATCCAGACTTTGGACTAGGTATGCCCTATTTACAAAATTAAAAAAAAATCAGATTAATGCTGCCTGTGTCAGCTCTAAATTGAACAGCATGCACTTAATAACGTTCAAATATGCACAATCAACACATCCTAAAGAAACATAGAAACATAGGCATTGACGGCAGATAAGGACCTCAAGGCCCATCCAGTCTGCCCATTTTTTCTACCTTATGAATATGCCATAGACCTTTACTCTGTCAATGGCCTATTTATTCATACTCATCTGTATTGCTCCCTTATGCCTATCCCATGTCTGTTTAATAATAATAATAATAATTTTATTTATATAGCGCCTTTCAGTGTGTCAAGGCGCTGAACATTTTCAAATCATAAATTCACATTCCAGATACAAATCTTCAAAACATGTATATTAATATACCATAATAGCATAATAAATTATAATAAAATTTCAATCATACTAAAATTAACTTAGTTATCCAAGAAGGCCATTTTCCATAAATGTGATTTCAAATCTTTCTTGAATATCTCCACGGAGGTGCACTCCCGTAACCGGCATGATAGAGAATTCCAAAGAGTGAGTGCAGCAAGAGAAAATGCTCTGCTGCCTGAAGATTTTAAACTCACTCTTGGAATCTCCAACAACCGCATGTCAGCCGAGCGGAGCGATCGGCCAGGGCAATAAGGCACCAGAAGGTCTTTCAGATAGGATGGACCCTGATCATGAAGGGCTTTAAAAGTCAATAAAATGACTTTAAAGGTGATCCACCACCGTATAGGAAGCCAGTGCAGTTCACGCAGCACTGGGGTAATATGACAGGACCTACTTGTCCCAGTCAAAACCCGGGCTGCAGCGTTCTGCACCAGCTGTAGGCGATGGATTTCTAACCCAGAAAGCCCAAAGTAAAGGGCGTTGCAGTAGTCTAAGCACGAGGACTCAAAGGCATGGACCAACGTTGGCAAAGAGTCAGACAGAACAAGGTGCCTAACTCTGGCAATATTCCTAAGATGGTAAAAGGAAGTCCTGACGACGGCCGTCACCTGAGATTGAAGAGTCAGCCTGTCATCAAGGATAACCCCAAGGCTACACACCCTTTCAGAGGTCGGAAGTGACACGCCGCCAAGAAAAATTCCAGAAGGTGCGCCAATATGCGACCTCTCAATCTGACCACCCGGGTCCACCACCAGAACCTCTGTCTTCTCCGAGTTCAACTTTAGCCAACTAGAATCCATCCAATCTTGGATTTCTCCCAGACAGTTGTTAAACATCGAGAGAGCTCCATCCTGGTCGGGTGCAAAAGACAGGTATAGCTGGGTATCATCTGAATAGCAGTGAAACCTCAGCCCATACAGTCTTATAATGTCTCTGAGGGGCAGCATATACACTGCAAATAACATGGGTGACAGCACAGAACCCTGAGGCACTCCACACAACAAAGAGATTGGGCCAGAGGAAAAAAATTCCGACACAACTCTTTGTGATCTCCCAGTGAGGAATGAAGTGAACCACTGAAGAACAGTTCCCGACATTCCACAAATTTGCGTCAGGCGTGCTAACACCACCATGTGATCCACAGTGTCAAAAGCTGATGAGAGATCAAGGAGAACCAGGATGGAACATCTCTTCTGATCCCTCGCCCTCAGAAGATCATTAAGCACCCGAACCAGTACAGTCTCGGTGATATGTCTTTTACGGAAACCAGATTGGAAGGATTCGTAGATACTATGGATGGTTAAATGGTTGTCCAATTGGGCCGACACAACCTTCTCAATAACCTTCCCAATAAAGAGAAGGTTAGAGATAGGTCTGTAGTTTGAGAAACAGTCTGGGTCCAAGGAAGCTTTCTTCAAGAGAGTTATCACTACCGCCTCTTTCAGGGAGCTAGGAAACTCACCTGACTCCAAGGAGCACCAGACTATTTGCACCAGGACTGGACCAATGATATCAGAGCAACCCAAAATTAGAGAAGTCGGTCCAGGGTCCAAACCACAGCCTGTGGGGTGCACACTATGGATGATCCTCATAAAATCCACGAACTCAGGTTGACAAAAGGAACTCCAAGAGAAATGAGGCACTGTGATCTCGCACTGTCCTACAACATCACCCTAGGGTTACCAGACCCAAGTCCACCCTGATGTCAGCCACTTTGGTTGCAAAGTACCGAAGCGAGCTCCCTGCGCTCTACTTCTTGAGCTTTTACCGTCTGTCTACAGTTCGAAACAGCTGAGCCGGTCAATTCTGAGCAACTGCAATCTCTCTGGACAGGAATTCTGCCTTCTTATGGGTGATTGCAGATTGATAGCTAGCATAATGTACTGTCAATCTAAAGCGGTTGGCTTCAAGGGCGGACTTGCGCCAACAATGCTCTAACCTTCACCCTGTCTCCGCATCTGCTTCAGAGTCCCATCAAACCAAGGGGACCTGGGGTGAAGGGATAAGGGGCGCTCACGAACAGGAGCAATAAGATCCAGGGCAACCGTGACGGCCTCATTATAGGCCAACACCAGTGCCTCTGGATTACCGCTCACCATCACAGAGGATGATAGGTCAAGGACCGCTGCTAGGCCTTGTGAAGTAACATTCCATAATGGGCGGTACCTGACCATCTCCACAGGGGAAGGCCTTCTAAGGGGGGTGCAAAAATTGAACCTCACGGTGCAGTGGTCAGACCAGGTGACTGGTTCCACCCCTACATTGGATGCATCAATCCCTAGAAGGAAGACTAAGTCCAAAGAGTGTCCAGATTTATGCGTAGCAGTGGAAACTACCTGTGTAAGGCCCAAAGAAGACATTAATTGGAGGAAGTAATTACCAAATTGTGAGAGTTCATCGTCAACCCAGGCATTGAAGTCACCCAGAACCATCAATCTGGGTGACTCAAATGACATGTCGATGAGGAAGTCTGCTACTACCTGTAAGAAATGTTTCCCATCTCTGGGTGGACGGTAGATGAGAACGATTCGAACACCTACACCTGCTACAACTGTATACTCGAAGAACTCAGCCTCACCTACTGCTACATTCATGAGGCCCAATTCAGTCTTAAAACAGACTGTAACCCCCCCTTCCCTGAGGTCCAATCTTGGGCAGTGTATCACCGAGTACCCAGCCGGAGTCATGGCCTCCACTATAGGGCCTGAGTTTTCATCCAGCCAGGTCTCGGTGATGCAAGCCAGGTCGGCTGAATCAACAAGATCGGCAATAATGGCATTCTTATTCCTAACAGACCTGGCATTGCAAAACACCGCCCGAGTTGGACAAACCTCAGAGGTTGTCGGGCCTATCTGCCTACTGAAATCAGTAGTGCCCTCGGGTATGGATATCAGACATGGTAAACCCTGGTCCGGATTCTATTTTACCCCAGGGCGCCTTCTGGATTTAATAACCCTGATACGATGGCCCCGCTAGTTCATCCTCCCCTGTTCACATACCCCCACCTCCTTCACTCTCCCATGAACAATCCCTAGCGCTCTACAGCACTACTTAACTAAAATAATAAACACCAAAACACAAAAACACAATCTTTATAAAATAGAAATTATCAAATAATCCCTAAACATATCCAATATCATTTGAAGCCCTGCACTGTATTCATATCCACCACTTAAGAATAAGAAGATGGCGGCCATGCTGGGTCGACTGTCGGATGCTCTTTAGAGTTTGTTAGTTTTCTTGTATTTTTATGCTTATTTTTAGTTATTTTAACTAAGCGACCATTTGTGTTATCATGTCGCTGTTTTAGGATTACTGATACGTAGATTATTCCGGGCTTGTCAAGTATCTTGTGACTCAGCACTTTTTGTTGTCCGGGGGAACTGTGTCGGTGATTGCATGCCCAAGCAACCTGTTCTTGAGCCGCCGAGTGATTTGTGGATTACTCAGGATTTTGTGACACGAATCAGTTGCTGCCCGAGGAGTGTGTCGGCATTCACGGCTTGGATTTTGTTTTTGCTGTGGTGCTGTAATGGAACCACAGCGGATCCTCCTCCACTATCTGGAACCTGTGGACTAGATTGGTTTGTATGAGCCATTCCTGTAACTGTGTGAAATCATTTTGGAAGAGGCCATTTATGATCTTACAAGATACTCTTCCTGCAAACTGCCTCTCCAGTGTGTTCACTCTAAGTGTTTTAAACTTAAGCCTGCTTGGTTTTAAGAGGACTGCACTGAAGGTATTTCTGTATGCAGGGACCCTTGATCTTTGTGACACTTGAGCCCTGACTGAATTGAATGTTGGATTGTTGTGTTCTGGTTTTGCAAAGGAGACAGTTGGAGTCAGACAGCTTCTTGTTGGATGGCAAGTTTTGTCGGTTCCTCCTGGGAATCTTTTCTCGGCCCTTGCCCGACTCAGTGGTGTGCTACAGGCTTGCTGCCGTAGGGCGGTCGGTGCTGTGGTGCTTCTGTTCATCAAGTGGTAGCTGGTGGGCTGCCGTTTGGCTGAATGGGTCTGGGGAAGGGTTTTGGGGCTGGGTTGAGGCTGGGAGGTGTTGCTGAAACAATTTTAACTCTACTCGGGCTGGAGTGAAGATTATGGAATTATGAGGGAATGCTGAGCTTGGAGATTTGATATCTGAATTTGCATGGAAGAAATAATAGCAAGTCTGTATGTTTTTTATTTTTTTTTATTAAGAGTAAGTAATAATTTGCACTAGAGATTTCCTTTCAGAACTTCGCTGGGATACATGACTGCTTTTGGTTCTCTGTGGAAGTGAGAGTCCACAGGAAGGACCAATTTACATTCATGGCTCCCTGAGTTGTGAGCCTTTTCTGAAATGATAAAGTTGGTGGACTGATCAAGATTGTTAAGTGACTTTGTTGATTGAACATTTTAATTTTATAATTTATTTATTTTTAGTTTAGTTTTGTATTAGTTTAAATAAGTATTAAGTTTGAAATTTATATTATTCTCTCCTCTGTGTGAGAGACAGTGGGTGGGATTTGTAAATTTTCCTCTCCTTTCCCTTACTTTGTGAGAGAAAGTGGTGGAGTTTCCATCAGAGAGTTTTTTTTTTGGTAATAGTTGATTGGGGTGTATTATTAAAGTGTTATTTTAGTAGTATTAATAGGTTTTAATGTGTTGGGTTGGTGAAAGCACAGTCAGGCGGTACTTCTCCTCAAGACTGAAGGATCTCCGACCTTTTGAATGTCCCGCACTTCCTTCAGAAGTGTATAGGAAATGCTGAATACTCGGCATTGAGAGACATAGGAGTGGTGGGAATAGGAGATCATGGAACTCTTGGGGGGGGGATGGGAAAAAGTGGGCAGATAGGAACAGTTAGAACCAGGAGGTGCCTTAGGGTGAAATGGATGCAGGAGCGAGGTCCATCGTATCTTGCGTCCATACCCAAGGGCACTGACTTGGTCAGGCAGGAAGCAGAGTCACCCTTGGAGTCTCGTCCCTTTCAGGCAGTGTTAAGCAATGTGAGGTCTATTAGAAACAAGACTGCTTTAGTGGCAGATCTTGTTGCATCTGTGGACTTAGCTTGCATCACTGAGACCTGGCTTGATGAAAATGCGGGCCCCATTTTGGGGTCTGTGATTCTGGACAGATTCTCAGTGATTCACCGCCCGAGAGTGGACCGTAGGGGCGGGGGAGTTGCAGTCTGTTTTAGACAGGAACTGGACCTCAGGGAGGTACTGGTGGGGTGTACCAGCTCCTTTGAATGTATTGTGGGTGCAGGTGCAGGCTTCAGGATTCTTCTCATTTATCGTCCACCAGGTGATGGGAAAAAATTCCTGAGGGAGGTGGCGGATTTCATCGCCGAGAGGGTTTTGGAATCCCCCCGATGGTTAATTCTGGGGGATTTCATTGCCTGGGTCGATGATGAACTCACACTTTTTGGACAAAACCTCCTCCAATTGACTGATTAGTTGGGCCTGACACGGGTTATTACCGCTGCAACCCACCAGGGGGGACATTCATTGGACTTGATATTCTATCTGGGGATGGAAGTCTCCGATGTGGAGGTGAAGCCCATCAGTTGGCCTGACCATCATGCCTATAGGTTCAGTTTTGCGGCCCCCCGAAAGAGGCCTGCCCCTAGGGAGGTAGTATAGTTCCGTTCTTTGAGAGGAGTTACCTCAGAAGGCCTAATGACGGAGCTTGACTTCTTGGGATTTCCAGTGGATAGCATGGATCCAGGGTCTTTAGTGCTGGCCAATAATAGGGCAGTTGTGAGGGCCCTGGATGTCATTGCTCCTTTCCGTGTTCGCCCCTGTACTCTTCACCCTGGGGCCCCATGGTTTACCACGGAGATCCGTGAGTTGAAGAGACAGGGCCGAAGATTGGAGAGACGTTGGCGGAAGACTCACCTGGAAGTTGACAGGCTTAGACTGCTAGATCATTATAAAATCTATCAGTTTGCAATCTCCCATAAGAAGGCAGAGTTCCTGTCCAGGGAGATTGCTACAGCAAAGAATAGACCGGCCCAGGTTTTCTGGACTGTGGACAGACTGTGCAATCCAGTCTGTCTTCATGCCGGTCGAGCATTATCACAGTTACAGTGTGAGGAGTTTGCAACGTTCTTTGCTGATAAGGTGTCTGGTATCAGAGATGAGATCAGCCAGGGCCTCCCCATTGAGTCTTGCAGTGATCAATCGAGAGACACAAATACCCATTTGACTTGGTTCATGTTCAGTCAACTGGTAGCCATGAACATAGTGAGAATCGTCCAGACTTTGCGTCCAACTTGCTGTGGTTTGGATCCGGGCCCTACTCACCTACTTGTGGGGTGTCTAGAGGTTATTGGCCCAATCCTTACTGGGATAGTAGTGGTGTCATTGGAGAGAGGGATCTTTCCTGATCATTTGAAGGAGGCAATAGTATGTTCCGTCCTGAAAAAGCCCTCCCTTGATCCCGACTGCCCAGGAAACTACAGACCGATCTCAAATCTTCCCTTTTTGGGGAAGATTATCAAGAAGGTTTTCACCTTGCAGCTGGAAGATCATTTAAACATCCACAATATCTATGACCCTCTCCAGTCTGGCTTCAGGAAACGGCATAGTACTGAGATGCTCTTGTACGGGTACTGAATGATCTCCTGATGGCAAGAGATCAGAGAACTCGTTCTATCTTGGTTCTCTTCGATCTTTTAGCAGCATTTGACACCGTGGATCATGGGGTGCTGCTCAAATGCCTGTGGTTTCTCTGTGGACTAAGTGGGGTGGTCCACAATTGGTTTAAATCTTTTCTGCAGGGTAGGACTTGGAGAGTAGTGTCAGGGATCTATTCCTCGACCTCTTGCTGCCTACACTGTGGAGTGCCACATGGTTCGGTGTTGTCCCCCATGTTATTTGCGGTGTACATGCTTCCATTGGGGGACATTGTAAGACCATATGGATTGAGTTTTCATTGCTATGCTGATGATTCTCAACTCTATATGTCTTTTGTGCCAGAGCAGGAGTCCGACTCAAGTACATTGTTTAACAACTGCCTCCTGGAGATACAGAACTGGATGAGTACCAATTGGCTGAGGTTGAACCCGGGAAAAACAGAGGTATTGATGGTGGAACCGGGGGTGAGGATATCAAGTCCCTGGGTGGGAAAACCCTCAGGTTTATTTCTGGGAGGAATCCCACTTGTGGCATCTGGTTGGGTGCGTAACCTTGGTGTTATATTTGACAAGGGCTTGACCCTGAGGGCGCAGGTGTCAGCCGTAGTCAAATCATCCTTTTTTCATCCAAGGAATATAGCACGGGTGAAACACTTGATTCCATCAGAGGATCTTCCTACCCTGGTCCACACCTTTGTTGCCAATCGTCTTGATTACTGCAATGCCCTTTATCTAGGGCTGCCGGGAGTGGATATCCACCGCTTACAGCTGGTGCAAAATGCAGCAGCTAGGTTGTTGACTGGAAGCCCGAGGTCCAACCATATAACACCTGTGCTTCGCGAATTGCACTGGCTGCCTGTAAAGTGGCGGATCACTTTCAAGGTCATGTTGATGACTTATAAAGCCCTACACAGTTTGGGACCTCGCTACCTGAAAGAACTCCTGACTTCTTACTGTCCTTCCCGCTCCCTCTGATCCTCTGGTGAGGGATTGCTAGAGATTCCCAGGGTAACTTTAAAAACATCTGGTGGAAGAACAATTGCCTTTATGGCCCCTACCCTGTGGAATTCTCTACCTTACCAGATATGCAATAGCCTGACTGTGGAGAGCTTTAAAAAAGCTTTAAAGACCTTCCTTTTTAACCAAACATTTTTAGTGACTTGAATTATGTTGGATTGTGTTTTGAATTTAAATGTTGTTTATAATTATGGCTTTTAATGCTGTATGAAGGATACTGTAAAGGCGCCCTGAGCTTTGGAAGGGTGCCTTATAGAAATAAATATTTACTTACTTACTTCCTGAGGTAGGCCATTCCATGCATCCACCACCCTTTCTGTGAAAAAGAACTTCCTCACATTACCCCTTAATCGGCCTCCATCTAATCTCATGCTGTGCCCTCTTGTCCTGCTATTTTTCTTATATAGAAACATAGAATTTGATGGCAGATAAGGACGGCTTGGCCCACCCAGTCTGCCCATTTCCCTACCTAATGGATAAGCTGCAGATCCTAGTTAACCAACAGCCTACTTCTTCCTACCCCCACCCCTAAATTGCCTTATGACTGTCCCATACATGCTTGAATTCCACCACTGTTTTTGACTCCACAACCTCCTCAGAAGGCCGTTCAATGCATCACAATCCTCTCTGTGAAAAATACTCCTTACCATACCTTTGGGCAGCCTCTTCTATCTTCAAATTGTGTCCCCTTTCTAGTACACCTCTTTTTCTGAAAGATGCTACCCTCTTGGACTTTGTTGATTCCCTTGAGGTACTTGAAAGTTTCTATCATGTCCCCCCTCTCCCCTCTTTACTCAAGGTTATACATATTAATCTCCTTAAGTCTCTCTTCATATGTCTTCCTGTGCAGATCCTGCACCATTTTAGTTGACCTCTTCTGGACTGCCTCCATCCTGTTTATGTCTTTGCAGAGATTGGGTCTCCAGAACTGCACATAGTACTCCAGATGGGGTCTCACCAGCTGTCTGTACAGAGGGATAGCAACTTCCTGTTTTCTACTGGTGATGCCTCTCCCTATGCATCCCAGTATCCCCCCAGCCCTCCTTACTGCCCTCTCACATTGCTTGCCCACCTTTAGCTAATCTGATATGACTACACCCAGGTCCCTTCCATTTTTGTTGTTGTTAGTATCTCACCCTCCATTGTGTACTCTTCCCCTGGGTTTTTGTTTCCCAGGTGCATTACCTTGCACTTCTTAGCATTGAATCTAAGCTGCCATACATTTGACCATTCCTCCAACCTTGCCAAGTCCCTTCTCATCCTTTCCACCCCACCTTGTGTATCAACTCTGTTGCAGATCTTTGTCTCGTCTGCAAAGAGACATACTTTTCCTTCCAGTCCCTCTGCAATGTCCCTTACAAAGACATTGAAGCGGACCGGTCCTAGTACTGAACCAGGCGGTACCCCACTAGTAACCCTCCTTTCTTCAGAGTGGACTACATTTACTATTACCCTTTGTGTCCTGTTGTCCAGCCAATTCTTTACCCAGCCTACCATCTTGGAACCCACTCCCAGGCTGGCTAACTTGTATAATAATCTTTTGTGTGGGACTGTGTCAAATGCCTTGCTAAAGTCTAGGTAGGCCATGTTCACAGACCCTCCCTGATCTACTACATTGGTCACCCAGTCAAAGAAATCGATTAGATTAGTCTGACATTACCTTCCCGCTGTGAATCCATGCTGCCTTGGGTCCTGTGTCCCTCTGGCCTCTAGGTACTCAACAGTTCTTTCCTTCAGAAGTGATTCCATCATTTTCCCTATCACTGCGGTTAAACTAACAGGTCTGTAGTCGCCTGCTTCTGCCCTGCTCCCACTTTTGTGAAGTGGAATCACATCTGCCCTCCTCCAGTTCTCAGGTACCACCCCATCCTCCCATGACTTGTTAAAGAGGGCAGTCAGTGGTGTCACTAGTTCTACCCTTAGTTCTTTTAGAATTCTGGGATGAATCCCATCAGGCCCCATTGCTTTGTCCACCTTCAGTTTTAAGAGTTCCTTCAGAACCCTTTCTTCTGTAAATGGGCTGGTATCACCTCCTGTATCCTGAGTGTTTCTCTTGTTTGGTTTAGGTACTTCCCCTGTTCATTTGTGAATACTGAGCAAAAATATTTGTTTAGTATCTCTGCCATTTCACAGTCACCCTCTGCCCACCCCCTTCCCTTTATTAAGCCTCGCTATCCCTCCCATGGTCTTCCTTCGCTCCCTGATGTACCTATAAAAGGTTTTATCCTTCTTCTTAACTGTGTTGGCTATCATTTCCTTGGTTTGGGCCTTTGCTGTTCTGACTACCTTTCCAGCTTTCTTTTGCTTTAACTGATACAATTCTCTGTCCTGCTCCTTCTGTGATTCCTTGTACTTCCTGAATGCTTTCTTTTTCTCCCTAACCTTCCCTGCCACCTCCTTTGAGAACCATGGTGGTTTCTTACATTGTTTTGTTTTGTTTATTTGCTTCACACAAAGGCTTGCTGCCTCTGTGATGGCAGTTTTGATTATTCCCCAATGTTCTTCCACCCCTCCTTCCTGCCCATTTGTTAGTGCAATAAGAAACGTGTTAGACTCTTTCACCTTGTTAATGCCCTTAAGATGTTTGAATGTTTCGATCATATCACCTCTCTTCCTCCTTTGCTCTAGGATATACATACTGAGCTCTGTTAATCTGTCCTCATATTCTTTCTGATGCAGTCCCTGCACCATTTTGGTTGCCCATCTCTAGACTGCTCCATTTTATTAATGTCCTTGTGCAGGTGCGGCCTCCAGTACTGCACACAGTACTCCAGATGGGGCCTAACTAATGTCTTGTAAAGAGTGATTATTACCTCTTACGACTTATGATACCCTTACTAATACACCACAACATCCATTTTAGTCTTACCTACTGCTTTAGTGGTCTGCTTGGATGATTTCAGGTCATCTGTGATGATGATGACTAAGTCTCTTTCTTCCCATGTGATTGCCAGCAACTCCCCTCCCAACCTATAGGTGGCTTCAGGGTTTCTCCTCCCTATGTGCATGATCTTGAACTTCTTTGCATTAAATCCCAGTTGCAACTCTTCAGACCATTTTGCCAGTTTTTCCAGATCTCTTCTTGTTCTGCCCACCCCATCTGGATCATCTACTCTGTTGCAGATCTTGGTATCATCTGCAAACAGACAAACCTTACCCTCCAGTCCATCTGCAATGTCACTGATGAAGATATTGAAGAGGACTGGCCCCAGGACTGATCCCTGAGGTATCCCACTTGTGACTTGCATCTCTTCTGACTGTATACCGTTTACCACTACTCTCTTTTTTCTGCCTGCCGACCAGTTTGCCACCCAGTTGACCAACTTCTGACCCAACCCGAGCCTACTCAACTTATTAATCAATCTTCTATGTGGAACAGTATTGAAAGCTTTGCTGAAGTCAAGATAGGTGACATCAGCTGCACCCCCTTGGTCCACCACTATGGTTACACAGTCGAAGAAATCTATGAGATTAGTTTGACAGGATCTTCCTGTTTTAAACCCATGCTGTCTTGGAGCTTGTGCTCCTGTTATATTCCAGGTGTTGCATTATCCTTTCATTAAGGAGTGCCTCCATAATCTTGCCCACTACTGAGGTAAGACTAACTGATCTGTAGTTCCCTGCCTCCTCCCTGCTACCACTCTTGTGGAGCGGGATCAGATGAGCCCCTCTCCAGTCTTCTAGAACCTCTCCTGTGTTCAGAGACTCATTAAATAGTTATGTTAATGGTTCTGCTAGTTCTACCTTTAGCTCCTTTAGTACCCTCGGAAGTATGCCATCAGGTTCTATTGCCTTGTCCACCCTGAGCTTAGCGAGCTCATGTAGGACCCTTTCTTTTGTGAAGGGACTTGTGCACACCTCCCTCCTCCCTGTGTCCATGGTGCTGAGCTGTGGGCCCTTCCCTACCTTTTCCTCAGTAAATACTGAGTAGAAGTATCTATTTAGACAAGATGCGTTTCCTTGGTCCTCCTCCACACACTTCCCTTTATCCCCTTTGATCTTAGCAATACCCCCTCTGGACTTTCTCCTTTCACTAATGTATCTCTAGAAAGTCTCCTTCTTTTACTGTTCGTGCTAGCGTTTCCTCAGTGTGGGCCTTACTACCTTCCCTACTTCCCTTAGGGAAGTTTGGTATGTCTCCCTATCTTCATCCCACTGTGTTCACTTATATTTCCTGAAGGCCAGCTTTTTGACTCTGATCTTTTCTGCTGTTTTTGAGAACCATAATGGTTTCCTCCTTCTTTTGCTCTTGCTTTTCTCCCTAACACAATGAGATGTTGCTTCAAGTATTGCATCCTTAATGCTTGCCCACTTTGCATGTACCCCTTCACCTGTACTTCTTCTTGCCAGGGCTAGCTTAACTTTGTTGACCATCTTATCAAAGTCAGTTCCTCTAAAGTCCCATATTTTTGCCTTGGAATGGGATGATTAATTCTAGTGGCCAAATTGAACCATACCATGTGATGGTCATTGGCCCCCAGGTGACCTTCTACCTAGAGACCTTTGATTCTTTCCCCATTAGTCAGTACTAGATCCAGGATAGCCCTGTCTCTTATTGGACAGTTAGATGGAAATTTGACTGGCCAATACCATTTGGTATCTTAGTTCAAAAGATCACAGTATCCTGAACCTTAACACAAAAATGGAAAACACATTCTTGTAAGTGCAAAACCTGCTATTGCCACATAACCCTCCTGCTCTTGGAAAATAAAAATGTAGGTCTTCATCTCGGGGATAGTGGCAGGAAGATGCCATTTTAACATATAACTGCAACATAAATGAATGCACAATCGAGGGCCATAAAAAATTGTGGTAGTAGACCCATTTAACCAGCAACTATACTGTATATTGTTTACTCCCATGACTAGCATTATTATTTTGCATTAATAAGAAATAAGTGTCCCAACAAAGTCAGTTTTTGGCTTTTCCCAATCCATTCCTAATGTCAGATCCCTTACCGATCATTGTGAAAGAAATCCCTTAAATCTTCTTAATAGTTGTCTTCCGAATTGGACATTGATCCTCTTGCAGCAAATTCTCTACTGATACGGGCCACTGTTTTACCTGCATCTTTTGGGTCTGTGTAAATGTAAGTCCTGCCTCCATAGATAATCTTCTGCCTGCCTGGGAGCATTAATACATGTTTAACCCCCAAGCACAGAGTTGCTGGCACACACCCTCAAAAGCCTTCTGACGAGATTAGAAAGAGAAGCTGAGGTGTGGAAAAAGTCAGACGACAGCTCCATTCCATTCCAGGGCTTCTGTGCATCTAGTTGCATGTAGCATTGTGTCTCACTCCACTTCATCGGTGAGTACCAGCATAACAGTATGATGAGGGGGATTGTCTCCCATGGCCCACCTGGGTGTGATTCTGTATAGCTTTTTTATAGTAAAGTACTGAAAATGCAAATGGTCTGTGAGCCATTGATGGATGAAAGCTTTAACATTTTCTTCCTCAACCTCCTCAGGCATTCCTATCATCCAAAAATGGGTGGCCCTGGCCTGATTTTCGAGGTGCTCCAATCTCTGCCTAAGTACTGAATTTTCTTTAACCAAGCCTGCCACTGTTGTAAGGGTCTTAGCTGCTGAATCGGCTGCTGACTTTACTTCCTCTTGGACTCCAACTACTGTAGCATCCATGGTGGTGACCTTTCAAACCAAGGCTTCCAATTTGGCATCCATGGACTGAATTGCATAGATTAAGGCAACGTTTGTTGGCTGTCCAGCCTGCATCACCTTGGAGGATGCCCCTGGTGCGGAGCTGGATTGGGTCTTATCTGTTTTCGGTCTCGCTCCATCTGGCACTTGCCACCTCTAGTATTGCAACCCATGTTGTCGATTTTAGTATCAAACTGTGCCATTTCAGTTCTGGTTCTCAAATGTGTCTTCCAAAATTGAAAAGGAAGTGTAGATACAGCTATTTTGTTTGTCTGATGCTGTTCAAATCCAGAGCTGCAGACACATGAGTATACTCAATTCAGCAGTTGGCTCCACCCCCAAGGAAGGTGATTTTAATTCTTAAAGCAGGTATTCCATCATTGCCGGAACTAAGAACTTTTCCAAGCCCTTTCCAGGCTTACTTGAGTTGCTCACATTTGACTGCAGCCCCGTTTACTGTTCTGCATAACAGTTTTGAGACCTAAGAGTCCGTATGGTGGCAGAGCCCGTTTGGTCGTCAGTACTGCAGTAAGCCCTGTGGAGGGTACGCAGTAGCAGTTCTTGCAACAGGAGTTTGATCCCTTGTTTGTTTGTTTTTTTGTTTGTTTTTTGCAGTATTATCATGTATTCTAAACCACATTAATCTAGCCTTTCTCTCCAAAAAAGAAGGGGTGCTTTCCCAACCACTTCTAACTATATAGGGGTTTGGGGGGGTTAGGTTTGGTTAATTTAGCAACCCCGATTGGATTTTGCTCTTTTACTCCAGGTTTTGTTTTTGTCTTGCTCAGAAAGCCATGGCAGAATTGTGATCCACTAACCTCACTGAGTTCTTGAGAAGCGGGCCTTTATAATTGTCACCACCGAATGAAAACAGAACTTTTGCTTTAGAGATATCAGTAACTAAGTAGAAAGCAGAGCTGGACTGTGGGTCCACATTACTGATTTTAAAATTTAATCACAACTTATTTCATTTTTTCTTTTGAATTATTATTTTTAAATCACTTTTAAAATTTTGGCACCAGACAGTCACATGACTGATCACTATAATGTGCATGTGTGGCATTCTATGATCAGATTCGCCATTTTGCACTTTACACTCAAACAGAGAGGACTCGCAGGGGGTATCTGAAGATCTCACAACGTGATTCTTAGCAGACAATTGCCAGCTCAGCAGGGAGCTAGTAAGTTTTTTATGGGAGGCGGTACTTTTTAATAGCGATTCTAACTGGTACTGCTCTTCCTAAGTTACTTGTAAGCACTACTCCAAGTTTCAAGCCTTCTCATCCAGTTTCTGTCTGTAGTGTACCATCACAGTTAGAAACATCTGACATTTCACTGATAATAGGAATACGGGCACAACCAGTTAATTTAGCAAGTTTTTATTGTTACTGCTAAAATAAATATAGATATATTGGGAGGGATGCTACACCTTTCCCCTGCTGCATTTTATATCGGGTTCTCTGTTTCCGTGCCTCCCTTTTAGTGGCCAGTACTAGAGAGAAGACTGCTTGATGCACCAATCTGTGGTCGTTTTGTGGCTTAAAGCATCCTTACCCTGAAAGATCAGGAACTATTTTGTGGAATTTAGGAGAGCTTGACCACTCACAATGGATCTGAATATTGACCTGGTGCAGTAACCGGAGAAGTTTTAGCACATACAGAGAAACAAGCAGTTGGGTAGAAGCAGTGGCTGGTGAAAGAAGAAGCCACAGAACCATCGGAAGAATCTGAGTCAATTTCACTACAAGTAGCTGCGATATTAAACCGCCACTAATTGAACATTTTGAATTCTCTATTCTCTGCATTACAAAATCCCCAGGATTTTCTACAGAGCTGAAAAAGGAAGATGACAGTAGAAAATACATGAACTTTGCCTTATTGGTTAAATACCACTCTACAGTACCTACTATCAGAAAAAATTACTAACCATAGTAATCTTGTTTCTTCAAAGGGTTCACTCATTATGATTAAACTTAATGCAGTCAGCCTCCTGTGTTGAACTGCCCGGAGAAATGGAATTTTATGCAAATTATGGAATTCTCAAGTGGCTCATGCCACTTTCAAACTGCTGCCCTAGCAACTGCTGCACACTGAGTGCTTCAGATTCTTATGGAGCCTAACTGGGTCTAAGACCCACTAGCTAAAAATTAACAACATTAAACTAACATTTTTGCCCTTTCAGGTCAAAACATCCTTAACCAACAAACCTAGGAAACTTTAAGACCACTTGGACACCAACTGGTTAAACAAAGTGAGTCTCTACCTTAACCAGTATATGAGAAAAGAAAATACCCCAATGCAGGGATGCAGAGCAACTTCTATAGGTTCTAGTAGGGGCGGTAGGGAGGGTCTTTAATCATAATGAGTGATCCCTTTGAAGAAACAAGATTACTATGGTGAGTAATTTTTCTTCTAACCCCAGGAATCACTCATTATGATTAAACTTAATGCAGACTACCAAGCAGTACTTTTGGAGGTTGGGCAGAGAACCTATTTTGGAAACAAGCTCTGCAGTACTGTTGTACCAAACCTAGCATCACCTATGGATTGCAAGTCCAGGCTGTAATGCTTTCTGAAGGTGTGTACTGTTTTCCATGTAGCTGCTTTACAGATTTCCAGTAGTGGAATTTCTCTTGAAGCTGCCACTGAAGCAGCTGTGCTCCCCGGTGGAGTGTGCTCTCAGGCCCAGAGGTACCTGTTTACCCACCTTACTATAACAAACCTGTATACATGCCACTATCCAGCGAGCAACTGTACGTTTTGTTGCAGCTCTGCCCTTACCAACTTCACCATATGTGAGAAAGAGCTGCGATTGACTTGTCCTGTAGGACTTGGTTCTGTCAATGTAGTGGCTAAGTGCCCTTTTGACATCAAGGGAATGGAGTCTCCTTTCTGGAGAACTGGAGTTGCCTGTAAAGAAGACAGGTAGAGTGACAGACTGATTCAAGTGAAAATCAGATACCACCTTGGGAAGGAATTTTCATTTAGTCCGAAGGACCACCTTGTCCCTGCGGAATGAGATGTAGTCCACATCTGTGTACAGGGCTTGTAATTCACTGATCCTTCTGGCTGAAGTAATGGCAACCAGGAAAACAGTTTTCCAAGTGACATACTTCAAATCCGCGGTTGCCATAGGTTTGAATGGTGCATCCATGAATTTAGCAATGTAAACATTTAGATTCCATGCCGGAACCGGTTCCCTTAGGGGAAGGTGTAGAAGATTAAGGGCTTTAAAATATTTTCTAAATACTGGATGAGAGGCCACAGACCTCTCCTTACCAACTGACAGGTAAGCAGAGACTAAAGCCAAGTGGACCTTGAGGGTGGAAGGCTTCAGACCTAAGGAATGTAAATGGGTACGGTAATCTAGAAGAATAGCCAAATCAGCCCTGAAAGGGCTCACACCCTTACCTGTACACCATATAGTAAATCTTTTCCACTTAGAGGAATATGTTTTCTTAGTAGAAGGCTTCCTGGAACCCCTAAGCACTGTCAGCACCTGCTCTGATAGGTTTAGGTTAGCAAATTCTAAGTCCTCAAGAGCCACGCCTTGAGCCTCAGTGATTTGAGATTGGGGTACAGGATCCTGCCCTGAGAGGAGGTTAACAGGTTGTGCCTCCTGGACAGGTGGATTGGTGAAACCACAGACAGAGATAGTAGGAGAGAGTACCAGTGCTGTCTCTCCCAATCCGGAGCCACCAGTATAATTTTTATTGGTTGGGACCTCAATTTCAGTAGGGTCCTGAAGATCAAAGGAAAGGAAGGGAATGCGTACAGAACTTCCCTGTCCAATCCAGGGCCATGGCATCCAGGGGAATTGTGCCACTTAGAGGAGGCCTGCAACAGTACATTGGAAGTTGGTGGTTTTCTGCGGAGGCAAAGAGATCCACCTCTGGAATGCCCCATTTCCTGAAAATTGTACTGAGTACCTGGGTATTCAGGCACCACTCGTGGTGGTCTATACTTATCCTGCTTAGAGAGTCTGCCAGCACATTGTCTTTAGGTGTATGGCTGACAAGGATACTCCCATGGAATATACCAGGGACCACAGTCTCATTGCTTCTGTGCACAGCAGATCTGACCTAGTACCTCCTTGCTTGTTGATGTAATACATGGTTGTGGTGTTGTCTGTTCTGACTTGCACCACCTTGTTTTGTAGGTAAGGAGCAAATGTTTTTAGAGCCAAGTAAACAGCCCTGAGCTCCAAGAGATTTATGTGCAACAGAGACTCTTAGGGGAACCATATGCCACTTGCTGTGTGTTCTAACATGTGTGCCCCCAACCTAGCAGAGAGGCATCTGTTGTGAGGATTACTGAGGGTTGTTCCCATATAAAAGGTACACCCACCATGAGGTTGTGCTCGTTCAGCCACCATTGTAAAGCCTGGTCTAAGCTTTTTGTGACTGGAACCAGTTTGGACATAGGATCCGTCCTTTGAGACCAATACTGTCTGAGATGGAACTGAATATCTCTCATTTGAAACCTGGAGCCCATTACCACTGCAGTGGCAGATGCCATGTAGCCCAGTAGCCTGAGAAATTCTCTGGCTGATTTGGGTCTCCAGGACACAAAGGATTTTGCAATCTGCAGAATGCTTGCCACCCTGTCTTGTGGTAGGAGGGCTCTGCCCTATCTGGTGTTTAGTTCTGCTCCAATAAACTCCAGCACCTGAACTGGTACCTACTGAGATTTCTCTTCATTTGTCAGAAATCCCAGGGACTCCAGAGTAGATTTTACTAATGCCAGTGACTGCACTGCATGCTGCATAGACTGTCCTACTATTAACCAGTCGTCCAGGTAGAGGAAGACTGTTACACCTTGTTTTCTCAAAAACTCTACCACCACTGATAGGCACTTTGTAAAAACCCTTGGTGCTGAAGTTAGTCCAAAAGGGAAAGCTGCAAACTGGTAGTGGCCTGAAGCCAGTATGAATCTCAAGAATTTTCTGAGAGATGGTCTGATGGAAATGTGAAAATAAGCATCGCTTAGATCTAGGGAGGCTAGCCAGTCTCCCTTTTGCAATGAGGGAATGATTATTGCAAGAGTGACCATTTTGAACCTTGGTTTCAAGATGTCCTTGTTCAGAAGTCTTAGATCCAAAATAGGTCACCAATCCCCATTTTTCTTCCTTATGAGGAAGTACCTGGAAAAAAAACCTTTGCCCCTGCTTGTTAGAGGCACATCTACTGTTTTGATTGCTAGCAGATGCTTTACCTCTGTCTGCAGCAGAATTCTGTCTGCAGCTGTTGTTGGAGCAAAGGTTCTTGTTCTCAGCTTTGGAAATGATTTGAAACTGAGTGCCAGGCCCTGGCTCACTACCTCCAACACCCACTTGTCTGTGGTGATGGAATGCCAAGCGTGAAGGTAATGAGCCAGTCTGCCACCTACTGGAGGTCCTGCAATAGGGGATGCAACCTGCACTAGCTCATCAGGGGTTCTGTGCAGGCTGTGCCTGAACCTGTGGAGCAGGAGCCACTCTTCTCATGGCTCCCCTACCCCTTCCTCTAAAATAACCTCTGGCCTGCTGCTGATGCTGAGAGGCCTGAGCCTGAAAGAAGGGTTTGGGGTAAAAACCCCTACCTCTACCTCCCCTACTCTGGGGTCTATAAGAGGTGGAGGGCCTACCATTGGAATTTCTCCAATAGGTGGATTTATATTCCTCCACCGTCTTCAACTATGCCTCTGTTTTATCCCCAAACAATGAATAGTTCTCCAGGGGGAGAATCATTGCTTTGGCCTGAGTGTCTAAAGTCAGGTTGGTAGCTGTAAGCCATGTAAACCTCCTGAGTGAAACAGACAAAGCCATTAACCTAGATGCAGTATCATTGGCATCCACTGCCATATGAAATTGGTACTTGGTAGCATCAAGTGCAGCCCTTGCAGTATCCTGTAAGTCTACAGCCACTTCACATGGGACCTTATCAGCCAAAGCTAGAACAGTGTTCCATAGAGCTTTTTGGTACTGCACAGAATATGCCATGTAACTGGCTTGCCTAACTAATAGAGAGGCAGCCATGTACCCTCTCTTTCTCATAGCAACCATTTTTCTTGAATCTTTGTCTGGTGGATGGGTAGCCAAGGGGATCCTGGCCTTGTCATAGGCAGCAGCTTGTACTACTCCCTCAGGATCAGGATGAGTAAACAGAAAATCAGCTGTAGTTCTGTCCAGCTGATATTTCTTGTCAGCTTTCTTATCCACACCAGGGATAGAGGTTGGATTTTTAAAAATCTGCACTGCAGCCTTTTTTAAAGATTTATGCATGGCAGAAGCAGATGTTTTGTTGGGGTTAACCCCATCATCTCCAGAAAATCTGTCTCCTCCATATCCTTTTCTGTTTCCTGAAGAGGAAGGTTCAGGGTTTCCACCATGCTCTTAACAAAAGCATAGTGGGAGGAGTATTCCTCAGGACCCCTAGGAGGGGACCCAAATTCTTGCTCAGGGGAGACCTCTGGATCTGTAGGTTCCCCTTGCAAGTCATCCTCCTCCTCCTCCCCAAACACTTGCAGCAGTTCTTGCCATGCTGGGACTATAGGAGGAACTGGTGCATTCGGTGTAGGAATCGGGATTGCACCCTGTAGGGCTTGTAGCACTTGAAGTGCCTTAGCAATGTCCTCAACCGAGGGCATAATATGCTTGTCTACTTGGAGCTCCTTAGCCTTCTTGGCCGGAGGCGCAGTGACATGTTTTTCTTTACACTTTTTCTTTAATGGAACAGGTTCAGAGCCTGTTTCCAAAGCCTTTTTGTTTTACCTTATTCAGATTTATCTGAATACTTGTCAGAATCCTTGGCTTTACCTCCATCCTTTTTATGTGAAGAGGAAGAAGCAGAATTATCCATACCAGCAGCAGAAGCAGAAGCCATATCTTCTTAAAATTTTGACCTTTTCTTTAATGTTTTAGGGCAAAACGTCTTACAAATATCACAATTGGCAAATATATGACTTGTACCCAAACAAGTATACACAGAGAGTGTCTATCTGCTTTTGCTATAAGCTGTCCACAAGACTTACAACATTTGAAACCCGTGGGTCCTGTACGTCTTTCAAGTTTATCTAAATGGACCTCTGACATTGATAGAGAAATATATTACTTACAATAAATCATTATTTAAAGCACCTCGGAACTAGAGGATCTTTAAAATAACAACCGCTAGCGGTTCCTGAAACCGATCGCTATTCGGTTCCTGAATGAAAAGGGAACCGATAAATACAGTAATTTAACAAAAAATGAAGTGGTTCAAGGAACCGATCGCTAAATATATAAAAAAAAGAAAACTGAGGTAAAAACCTCCCAAACAGATTCAGAACCCTCGGTTCCAAGGAACCATGAGGGAACTGCGAATAGAGAAAAAAAACTACTATAATAATACTAAACTATACTAAACAATGTTTCTAAGGCAGCAATTTTAAATTTAAACTAAAATGAGTACTTATCCACAGATAAACTTTATTCTGAAGACAGTTCAAGGAGAGCTCTCTGGGACGTCCTTACTAGGCAGGCGGAGTAAAGAATCTGAACCACTCAGAGTGAAGCAGTTGCTAGGGCAGCAGTTAGAAAGTGGCATGAGCCACTTGAGAATTCCATAATTTTCATAAAATTCCATTTCTCCGGGCAGTTCAACACAGGAGGCTGACTGAATTAAGTTTAATCATAATGAGTGATTCTTGGGGTTAGAATTTAGGTTATATGAAAGTAGCGAAATTTTAATAAAGGATACTTTTTATTATTATTATTATTATTATTATTATTATTATTATTATTATTACTATTACTGAAGAGGTTGTTTGCATTTAATGCAAGGTGTGGGTTTTTTATCTTAAACCATTACTAAATACAATTACTTAATATAGTGGAATTGGACTTAATCTGGCATCTTGCATTTGGTTCTTAAAAAAAACTGCCCTACATGCTGCTACTTGATTTACTATCTGCAACACAGTCGACATGACAGTACTTGGTGTATGGTGCTTGGTACCTTGTGTATTATTGGTCTACTGACTTGAGCTGAATTGGTTTATCTTTATACATGTCTGCTCATATTTAATCAGGACCAATTTACAATAAATTAGGATAAGTCTTAACCTCCAGCTAAATTATTTGCATTGCACCACATCCAGCACGTTACTAGTAAAAATCTCAACTAACTAAGGCATTGATAAATTATCCCTGTACTATTTACTACTTACTACATATTGCTATACTCTATTTTTCTGCCGGTGGCCTATTTCTCACTTGGCACTAAACCCAAAAAGAGTAATTTTCCCCAATTGATTGAATAACTACGGTGACCACTGAGAGTCAGCTAGTGACATAGGAACTAGTGATTACTGAAATACCAAAGAATGTAAAACTAGAGAAAGGAAAGAAAAAAGGGAACGAGAATACAGATACTTGCCTTGATGCTAAGCAGCATGCTAATAAATATAAAAAAGGAGGCACTTGAAAAATGAACCATTTATGCTGACCTCTACCCATTGCCCTCAAAATGATAAAATGGTACAAATGGAAATCCCATTTAATATGGTACCAAATGATAGAGAGGATACTGAAGGGTTAGGGGAGGTTAATGGATTAATCCCAAGAACAGGCAGGAGATACCATCTAGTAATCAGGATGTTAAGGATCCCATAAGCAAGCCCCAGAGAGACTTAGATACACCACAATCGGACTATTTCCCTGAAGAATACTTTTGTTCAGTATTCACTGTAAGGATTAAATTTGTCTATCATATCATAACTTAGTAGGAACCAACAATAAATAAAACATGAAGCAGTAAATTACACTAATGATAAACAATTATGTGAGTTCTCTATGAGTTGTGACAAAAGACCATCTAGCACTCATGTAACATTTCATAAACCCTTTATTAGGGGAACAAAGAAAAGGTAAACTTACAGTGTTCCTACAATCTTCATAGACCCACTCTGGCTATTTGGAAGCATACAAACCTCTTGTCATCATCAAAAACATCTGTAGGATTTGCTGCAGCTTTTTCGGACCCTCTTCTGGTGTGGCCATGGAAGCACACACTGAACAGGGTCTCGGGCTGACATTATATATTCTTTCTACTTACATAAGACTGAGATATCTATCCTAGAAATTATGTAATAGCTACTTTGTCCAAACACTTCTTCGTATAAAAATTACAAATAAAATTTCTTGAAAAACAGGGTACAAACACTTCAGAGAATGTGCTGACATCTGACGTCAATAAGCCATATCATTATACTAAAACTCTAAAACCATTACACTGATAATAGCTTTTTGTCTATTCATCAGCTTGTAAAAGTTACAAGTCATACTTATTCTGTTACCTATAAATAAGGGTTGTTTTCATAACAGGACTGAAAAACATTATTTTTGTATGTTCATTCTGAGCAAGTATTTCTGTGTGTGTCACGCTCTCTGAGGCTGGGTCCCTCTGGTCAGCATGACAAGGCAGTCTTCCCATATAATGTTATATTGAACTATAAGTGTGAGCTTCTTTCTCTCCCTTCATAGCCAGTAAATACTGTAGTATAATTAGCTGTATAAAATATTGGGATATATCAATGTTGGGATATATCATTTCTTTACAGTCCTCCTCCTGAAGACCCTAGAGTTTGTAATGCAAGGGTATTCACCAAGCCAGAAAAATTTAAAAGAAGCAGGCAGAAACATGAAAGACAAGTAATGCAAGTCATATGAGGCTCTCCAACTCTGAGAGGGGCTAGAGGGACCCTCCAAGATTGTGAGAGCTAGATAAGACTCCCTTGCGCTGTGGATAAGCAGCGAACATGAGCCTAGATGCAGAGCACGAGTGGTCAGACCAGGAAAAACCCAATATAAACATTTGCTCTCTGCTCAGCTTCCCAAACAGCTTGACCCTAGAGACAAGGCTTTGAGCAAGGCAAAGGGTCATATGACTGAATTAGGAAACTTCACTCAGAAGCTCACTTTAAATTGAAGCATGAGAACAGTGGTGCTCTTTTGTAACTGTCCCCCTAAACAGAGGACTCTGCTATATTTTTTCCTTGTGAAGATTTGAAACCATTAAACAGCTTAGTTCTGACTTCAGGGTGAGTCATGCAATGGAATTACCCCTGCTGAATAAGGGAATTTTCATACGAAGGAGAAGAAAGATGCCCACAATGAGAAGAAACACCCATAGACAATTCCAGAGGAAGCCAAACACATGTATGAGGTTGGAAAACCAATTTGGTATTTTAGAAATAACATCCCATAAAGCTTGAGGTCTGAATAGGAGAGTGGTGTTCATATGTGGAGCAGCAAAGAACAGCTCATGAGTACTGTTTTGTATGTCAGGAACTAGGGAAGCTAGGGTAATTACCTCTTGTAGTTTGAAAAAATCTTTTAAGCCATATGGCACCTGAATAAAATTGATAGATTGAATATCAGGGTAGATGGTGTATACAGCTGGCATAATGGGCAGGAAATCATACTGGCATGTATAAGTATGGGTTAGGAAAGTGACCAGTGTAGGCCAAGTAGACCCCTCAGTAAGAAAACAGGGTCTAAAATGACATAAGAACCATTCGTCAGCCTATGCACTATATTATGAGTTGGGCCAGAGACCCGAGTAACTTGTAGTGGACAGGCCTCAGACATCTCACAAGGATTGTAGGCTGTCCCCTCACAAGTGTACAGTCTGTCATGCCAGAGTTCACAAGAATCATGTAAAAAGGCTTTCCAGTTTTCATTACTATATCTTATATAGGAGTAGGGTATGCTGAGGATGGCATGTAATGCTTTATCAGGGGAGTAAAACCCAAAATTAAGCACAGAATACCCAGTACCAGACTGTCCCCTAAAAATGACAGGCATTCATAAAATAAATTCTAAACAAGAACCACAGTCTCTAGAGGATAAATGGTAGGGGTAGACCATGGCTGCAAAGGCCATGGTTGTTAAATCTAGTAAAGGAACAATTCCTGAATCTAGACTGTATATTAACAATTGGACAAAGTCTGGCCCCACTAATTCCATTGGCACAATACCATTTCTTAAATCAGAAAGGGTTCCTTCCAATAGACTGTGCACTTCTGCCTACGCCACACTGTCATACTGAGCCTCTAGGATATTTTTTTGTATGATATGAAAAGACAAAACTTTCTATAGATACATTAGTGAAAGGAGAAAGTCCAGAGGGGGTATTGCTAAGCTCAAAGGAGAAAAGGGGGCGTGTGAGGAGGAGGACCCTGTAAAAGCATCTATCCTAAATAGATACTTTTGCTCAGAATTTACTGAAGAGAAGGTAGGGCAGGGCCCACAGCTCAGCACCATGGACACAGGAGGGAGGGAGGTGTGCACTAGTCCCTTCACAAAAGAAAGGTTCCTACAACAGCTCGCTAAGCTCAGGGTGGACAAGGCAATGGGACCTGATGGCATACATCCCAGGGTACTAAATGAGCTATGGGTGGAACTAGCAGAGCCATTAGCAGAACTGTTTAATGAGTCTCTGAGCATGGGAGAGGTCCCAGAAGACTGGAGAAAGGCTCATGTGATCCCGCTCCACAAGAATGGTAGGAGGGAGGAGGCAGGGAACTACAGACCAGTCAGTCTTACCTCTGTAGTGGGCAAGATTATGGAGGCATTCCTTAAGGACAGGATAGTGCAACACCTGGAATCCATAGGAGCACAGGATCCAAGACAGCATGGGTTTACAAAAGGAAGGTCCTGTCAAACTAATCTCCTAGATTTCTTTGACTGGTAACCAGAGTGGTGGACCAAGGAGGAGCAGTTGATGTCGCCTACTTTGACTTCAGCAAAGCTTTCGACACTGTTCCACATAGAAGATTGACAAACAAGCTGAGTAGGCTCGGGGTGGGTCAGACGTTGGTCAACTGGGTGGCAAACTGGCTGGCGGGCAGAAAACAGAGAGTGGTGGTAAATGGTATGCAGTCAGAAGAGATGCAAGTCACAAGTGGGGTACCTCAAGGATCAGTCCTGGGGCCAGTCCTCTTCGATAGCTTCATCAGTCACATTGCAGATGGACTGGAGGGTAAGGCTTGTCTGTTTGCAGATGACACCAAGATCTGCAACAGAGTAGATGATCCAGATGGGGTGGGCAGAATGAGAAGAGATCTGGATAAACTAGCAAAATGGTCGGAAGAGTGGAAACTTGGAGTTAATGCAAAGAAGTGCAAGATCATGCACATAGGGAAGAGAAACCCTGAAGCCACCTACTGGCTGGGAGGGGAGTTGCTACTAGTCACAAAGGAAGAAAGAGACTTGGGCATCATCATCACTGATGGCCTGAAATCATCCAAGCAGACCTCTAAAGCAGTAGGTAAGGCTACAGGGATGTTAGGGTATATTAGTAGGGGTATCACAAGTCAGATGAGGGAGGTAATAATCCCTCTTTACAAGACATTGGTTAGGCCCCAGCTGGAGTACTGCATGCAGTATTGGAGGCCACACCTTCACAAGGACATTAACCAAATTGAGGTAGTCCAGAGAAGGGCAACCAAAATGATGCAGAGACTGCATCAGAAGACATATGAGAACAGATTAACGGAGCTCAATATGTAGACCCTAGAACAAAGGAGGGAGAGAAGTGATATGATCGAAACACTCAAACACCTTAAGGGCATTAACAAGGTGAAAGAGTCTAGCATGTTTCAATATAAGAAAAATAGCAGGACAAGAGGACACAGCATGAGATTAGAGGGAGGACGATTAAGGGGTAATATGAGGAAGTACTTTTTCACAGAAAGGGTGTTGGATGCATGAAACGGCCTATCTCGGGAAGTGGTGGCTATGAATACAGTGCAGGGCTTCAAACAAGCATGGGATAGGCATAAGTGAGCAATACAGATGAGTATGAATAGATAGGCCACTGACAGCAAAAGATGATGGCACATTTATAAGGTAGAAAAAGAAATGGGCAGACTGGATGGGCCTTGTGGGCCTTATCTGCTGTCAACGTCTATGTTTCTATGTTTCCATTCCCAAAGTACTATTTTGAAAATTCCTTTTGGTTTTGTTGAGTGCATTTTGGATACTGTTAATGGTATTTATTAAGTGATTAATGGCAGCTCCCTGCTGGGACAATAAATAAGTGTCATACACTCCAAGAAGTGCCCCAACAAGACCCCAAAAATGTTTAGGCCTTTTTAAGAACTGATAACTGTGATGATTGGCCAGCTGGTTATGATTATTGTATGATATTTGTAATATAAAAATATGGTATGTGATTGTCTCATATCAGACAGCCTGTGCTTCCATGGTTGCCCCCCTTAACTGACTTCCTTCAGAATTGCATTTTATTACCATTTATGACATGCCTAGGCTTTTTGAAGTGCAAACCAAATGTGACTTTATGACTTCAGAGACAGGACATCATTTGGCTGATTCCGGTTGTTTTGTTTTTTTAACACATTGGTGCCAGTGTGGGATTGCTAAATTTAAAGGAAACATGTGTAATTAAGGAGTTATATATAGGAAATGTCTTTTTTCTTCTGATGGCACCTTATTTAAAATACCTCCTGATAGGACATCATTTTTTGTAATTTTATATTATAAAAGGAGGAGCTAGATGGTGTGGAGACACAGAGTTTAAACTGATACTTGTGTCTGAAATGTTGTCATATAATCTTGGGACTCTAGAGAGACACAGCTCTCTGATCTAACTTTAAAATGCACTTTCAGAGGTAATACCTTAGATAGCAAACATCTAACTTTATTGTGGTAGGAGTTTTGTTTTGTACATTTCCCTTGTTCTTTTATGTGATTGTGAGCTCTTTGATATATTGTTCTGTATTTACATTCTTCACATTTTTATCATTTTTTAGTAAAGTACATTTTCTTAAGATACTGCCTGGGTGTGTCTTCCAAGTTCTTTTTGCATGTGATGTATATGTGGTTAAGTCTGACAGCTGTTTGAAGGGTTTGATGGTGTTACTAAATGGGAAAGGTAAGAATATACCTAAGGTCTCTTATAGAGTTAAAAAAGGTTCATTTTTTGGAAGCCTGGCTAGGTGCCCTGGCAAAAGATTATACCGAATCCCTCAAGGGGGGTGCATATCTGAGCCTGTTCCTTGATATGCTAGCATAATGTTTCACAGTTTGAATCCCCAGAATTTGAGACTAAAGGATTCAGACTCAAAAGCAGACAGGAGGGCTACCCTGTCTGTTACTTGTTCACACTATTGCGCTCTGAGGTTGGCAGTGTGGTAGCAGAGGACCTGACCTACGGAGTGCATTTGTGACAGATTTGGTTGGCAGCAGTGCAAAAAAATTTGGTAACACAAACTTTAACTGTTCAGTGTGTCAGCTATATACTGTACAGCTTACTTGCAAAATAAGGCAGTGATTTATTTTTAGAAAGAAACAACTACATAATTTTGCTTACAGTCAAAGACCCTACCTGTTTTATTTTTTTTCTAAAGTGCAAGTTAGAGTAGCCATTGTTAGGGAAGAAGATGGCTTCCAACTACAGTGGGTACACTGCAGACTACTTGAGGCAGTTGTGCCAGGACAGAGGAGTCCAGTATGAGGGGAAAGCCAACAAGCAGAACCTTATAGATTCCCTGATGGCTGCAGATGCCCAGAGCATCAAGTCACAGGCTATGATGGTAAAGGACCAAACCTTGGGTGTGGATTGGCCAGCAGCCAGTGCAGTATCCAGATCCAGTGAGGAAGACAGCAGGGCCAGTGCAAGCCAAGAGCCACAGCAGCAGGAGAAGGTCACCAGCATACAGAAGCCAGAAGCAATCAGGCTGCAGATTGAGTTGTGCAGAATGGAGCTGAAGTTCAGAGGGAGGCTGAACAAGAATGACAAGAGGCAGAGTGAGAACATCAAGAAGCGGAGCGACAGAAATGAGCCACAGAGGAGAAGAGGGAGTGAGAACAGAGAGAAGCAGACCAAGAGGAGCATGAGCACCAGAGGCAACATGAACTGGAGAAGCTACGACTCCAACCACCAGCACCAGAGCAAGTAAGTGGCTTGGGTTTAACTGTAACTACAGGACTGGGTTACAAATTAAATTCCAAATTGATAGCTGAATTTAAAGAGGGGGAGGATATGGATGCCTTTTTAAATTCCTTTGGAAAAGTTTGTATTCAGGGAAAAATTCCTAGAGGGTCCTGGAGCTTCCAGCTATCCTCGCTACTTACTGGGAAAGCTTGGGATGCAATGGGTCAAATTGACAATGAGGACAGTAATAATTACAGCAAACTAAAAGCTGCACTTTTAAAAATATTTGATTTAACTGCAGAAGCATACAGAGCTAAATTCCATAAGCTCAGGAGAAGTCCTGACATGAGCTATGAGGAGCTAGCCATGAAACAACGTCAGTTTTTAAAATGTTGGTGGGAAGGAATTGAAGGAAACTCTGTAGATAAAATTAAAAATGCTGTATTGTTAGAGCAGTTTTTTGGGGCATGCTAGCAGAGTTGAAAATCTGGCTGGAGGACCAAGATCCCAAAACAGTGCAAGAGGCTGCTGAACTTCTCGGACCACTATGCCAAGAGCAGACTCTGCCTGAGAGGAATGGGGCAGGTGTGGCAGTGCTGAAAGGGAAAAGGTTTCAGGGTAGAAGCAAACCTCGCTGCTCCACCAAACCGGTCAGCCCCAGGTTTCAAAGAAAAGATTTCTCTGAGAAAAGAAATGAATGTTGGGTTTGTAAAGAAACTGGGCATATTGCCAGACAGTGTCCCAAAAGGACGAGCAATATGCAAAATGGAGCTAGGAAACAAGTGGGTTGTTTGTGTCTCCCTGGAATTATGCCTGTGAACATGAGGGAACACATGCACCCAGTTACTTTGAATGGTGTACAGACACAAGGGTTAAGAGACAAAGGGGCATCCCTGATGTTGGTAAAAGAGGCTCTGGTAAAGCCTGGTCAGCTTATACCCAATAGATTTGTAACTGTACAAGGGTTCACTGGGGAGGAGACAACTTTGCCACTCACTAGTGTTCTCCTAGACTGGGGTGAAACAGGGAACTGTGCAACAGGTGGCTGTAGCCAAAACTTTAACAGTTGACATCATCCTTGGCAACAATCTCAAACAGGGGATGGTGTGTGCAGTTAACCATAGCCAAGTGGCAAGGGAAAATTGTAGTTCCCTGGACTCCATAGAAGCCATTGTGGAAACCACTGGGAGGCTGATTCCCCAGCCTGTGTCTCCTGATATGGAGACTAATGAAAAGGAGGTAGAAATTTCCCCAGTAGCAGTTAACCAAACAGCTACGGAGGTTTATTTTGAAGAAGGAGGGGTGACCCATTGTCAAAGGGTTAGGGATGACAGTGATCCTGAGTGCTCTGACACTAGATCTAGGGACCCTAGTTTAGATACTGACAGGAACCTGTCCCGTGCCTTGGGAATGTGTAAGGAGTTTGCAGCTGCTCAGAAAAGGGAACCTAGTCTAGAGAAGATGAGGGCTTGGGCAGACTCTGATGGAGCAAAGGGAGGTGATGGAAAACATAACGTTTATTGGGACAATGGACTGATATATACGCAGGATGCTAAGAGGGAGGAGTGAAATGCAGGCAGATTGTCATTCCCTAGGGGTACCGTGAGCAGTTACTCAAGACTGCACATGATATTCCCTTGTCTGGTCATCTGGGAATCACGCGCACTATGCAGCATTTGGCACAAAATTTCTATTGGCCCAACTTCACCAAGCAGGTGAAGGAGTATTGCAGGCCTTGTCACCAGTGCCAAGAAATAGCAAAGGTGGGTAAGAAAACCCAAGCCACCCTAATTCCATTGCCTATAGCTGAGGAGCCATTCCAGAGGGTGGAAATGGATATTGTGGGGCCTTTAAATACCCCCAGCTCCTCCGGGAAGAGGTTCATCCTGACTGTGGTTGGATTATGCCACCTGTATCCAGAGGCAGTTGCCTTATCCTCACTGAGGACAGACAAAGTGGCAGATGCCTTGCTTTGGATTTTCTCCCAAGTTGGGTTTCCACAGGAGGTTATCATTGATTGAGGGGGTTCCTTCATGTCGGACCTGATGAAATGTTTGTGGGAGAAGTGTGGGGTGCTGCAGAGGTTCATGACACCTTATCACCTGCAAGCCAATGGGCTTGTGGAAAGATTTAATGGTACCCTGAAGTCAGTGCTCCAAGCATTAGCTGGACAGCATGGGAGGGACTGGGACAAATGCCTTCCCCACCTGTTGTTTGCATACAGGGAGGTGCCCCAAGATTCAACAGGGTTTTCCCCTTTGAGCTCTTATATGGATGCTGGGTACTTGGGCCCCTAGACTTGATCCAGGAGGACTGGGAAGGCAAGCACACCACCCAGGGAACTCCCATAGTAGATTATGTCCTTAGGTTTAGGGAAAGGATGAAGTAGCTTATGAGGACAGCCCAGAGCAACCTGGCAGCTGCCTAACTGAAACAAAAAGTGTGGTATGGCCACAGAGCCACAGCTTGAGGGTCAGAAAGTCATGGTCCTTATCCTGATCTGGAAAGACAAGCTGCAGGCTGAGTGGGTAGGACCGTACAAAGCAGTTAGAAAGGTAAATGATGTGAACTATATCATAGAGTCACCTGCCAGAAGACATACAGAAAGAATGTTCCATGTCAACATAATGAAGTCATATGCTAATAGAGCTGACATGGTGTTTTCAGTATGTAGTCCTGGGCAGGGGACAGATGAAGGAGACCCCCTTCTGGACTTGCTGGAAGAAAGCAAGCGAGAGTCCTCTGTGGAGGCAGTTAAATTGTCACCCCAGCCGTGTCCCAGACAAGATTCAGGAAGTAAGGGAGGTTTTAGCAGACTTTGCCCCACTGTTTAGCGCCAAGCCTGGACTAACCCCCTTAGCCATAGAAATTCTGGATTTAGGGGTAATCCAAAAACCCCAAACCCATGGGCCTCACCCGTAGTCCTTGTGCCCAAGCCAGATGGCTCTACTCATTTCTGTGTGAACTATTGTGGACTGAATGCAGTCACGAAGTCAGACACCCACCGATGCCCAGGATGGATGAACTCCTGAACAAGTTGAGAGGGGCAACATACCTTGAGACTATCGACCTGACAAAGGGGTATTGGCAGGTAGAGTTAACTGACAGAGCTAGGGAGAGGTCGACCTTCATTTCTTTGATAGGCTTATTTGAATTTAAAGTAATGCCTTTTGGAATGAAGAACACCCCGACCACTTTCCAAAGGTTAGTGAACCAGGTGTTAAATGGTGCTGAGGAGTATGCCATGGTGTACCTGGATGACATTGCTGTCTTTAGTGCCAGCTGGGAGGAACACCTGTCCCATGTTAGGGAAGTGCTGGTCAGGATACAGAGGGCCAGACTCACTGTCAAAGCTGAGAAGTGCCAGGTGGCTATGGCTGAAGTGGCATACCTTGGGCATGCTGTAGGCCGGGGACAGCTCCATCCTAACCAAGTAAAAATAGAGGTGATGAAGGCTTGGCTCAGACCAGAAATGCAGAAGCAGGTCAGGAGTTTGCTAGGGGCAGCAGGGTACTATAGAAAATTTGTACCAAATTACAGTGCCCTGGCTGCTCCCCTGTCTGACCTGGTAAAGAAAAGGATGCCTAAGAAATTTACCTGGGAACCAGCCTGTGAAAAAGCCTTTACCAGACAGAAGGAGGCACTGTGCAGTGCTCCTGTATTGACAAGTCCTGACTATAGCAGACCCTTTATAGTTCAGACTGATGCCTCAGACGTGGGTATTGGGGCAGTACTGAGTCAGACATCCAACCGAGGGAAAGATCACCCCATAGTGTACCTGAGTAAAAAGTTACTTCCCAGGGAGCAGGCTTACTCTACTGTGGAAAAAGAGTGTCTTGTCATAGTGTGGGCCCTAAAGAAGTTAGAGCCATACTTATATGGGCAGTATTTTGAGGTACAAACTGACCACAACCCCCTGGTGTGGCTGACACAAATGGAAAAAACTAATGGTAGACTATTAAGATGGAGTCTTGCCTTGCAAGGGTATGACATGACAATCTTACATAGGGCTGGAGCGACCAATCAGAACACAGATGGCTTGTCACATCTATATGAGGAGTGAACTGACTTAGGGAGCTCATCCCATGCAGGGGATAGAGCCCCCAAATTCAGTCTAGGTGGGGAGGATTGTGACACTTGGCCAGCTGGTTATGATTATTGTATGATATTTGTAATATAAAAATATAGTATGTGATTGTCTCACATAAGACAGACTGTGCTTCCATGGGTGCCCCAATGTTTCAATGGTTTCAATGAAGCTACAGGATATGGAAACTGACCAGGAACCATTTGACTAACTGACTTCCTTCAGAATTGCATTTTATTACCGTCTATTACATGCCTAGGCTTTTTGAAGTGCAAACCAAATATGACTTCATGACTACAGAAACAGGACATCATTAGGCTGATTCCAGTTGTTTTTTTTAACACATTGGTGCCAGTGTGGGATTGCTAAGTTATAAGGAAACGTGTAATTAAGGAGTTGTATATAGGAAATGTATTTTTTCTTCTGATGACACCTTATTTAAAATACCTCCTGATAGGAAATCATTTTTTGTAATTTTATATTCTAAAAGGAAGACCTAGATGACTCATAGAAGGGGTGTGGAGACACAGAGTTTAAACTTATATTTGTGTCTGAAATATTGTCATCATCTTGGGACTCTAGAGAGACACAGCTCTCTGATTTAACTTTAAAATGCACTTTCAGATGTAATACCTTAGATAGCAAACATCTAAATGTATTGTGGTAGGAGTTTTGCTTTGTAATTTGTCCTTGTTCTTTTATGTGATTGTGAGTGCTTTGATATATTGTTCTGTGTTTACATTTTTCATATTTTTATCATCTTTTAGTAAAGTACATTTTCTTAAGATACTGCCTGGGTGTGTCTTCCAAGTTCTTTTTGCATGTGATGTATACGTGGCTAAGTCTGACAGCTGTTTGAAGGGCTTGATGGTATTACTAAACTGGGAAGAGGTAAGAATATACCTAAGGTCTCTTATAGAGTTAAAAGGGTTCACTTTGGAAGCCTGGCTAGGTGCCCCTGGTGAAAGATTGTACCACAATCTCCGAAGAGGATACGTATCTAAGCCTGTTCATTGGGTATACTAGCATAAGGTTCACAGTTTGAATTCCCCCCCCCCAGAACTTGAGACTAAAGGTGATTCGAACCAAAAAGCAGACAGGAGTGTTACCCTGTCTGTTACCTGTTCACACTATTGCTCTCTGAGGTTGGTACTGTGGGAGCAGAGGGCCTAACCTGCAGAGTACATTTGTGACAATAACAGTTTGGGTCAACTGGTTCATAAAAGTAGCTGTCATTGCTTTGGCTACGAAGCCCTGAGACCTTGCAGCTGCTAATGATATTGTCTCTGAGTGTGTCATCTCACTGTTGATTAACACGCTTCTTGGCAAGCAAGACTGTGGAGGTAAAGTTAACAGTTGCATAGTACAGTGGATGACTATCCCTACAGACACAGGCAAAGAAAAGGTTACCAGCCTCGACGCCCTGAACAGTAGTATCTGCACAGGTATAAGGAGTCGGGATTGCATTACATAGTTCTTGTGGGGAGTCAAAAGTAGCAGCAAGTATAATACGCTGACTACCATTTATTGTTCTAATACTGTAGCAATGTAGCACCTCTGCAGACTTGTCCTAATCTTCAACCTTCCATTTTTGCTTTTTGCGATCACAATAAGTGTACTGATGCCAAGGCGGAACAAAAGTAGCAAAATGTTCTGATGAGCCGTGTGATTGAGAAATGTCTGATAGGAATTTTGAGTGGAGATACGAAAGTTATACAACCCATCCGGGCAGGCCAAAATGGCTTTATGTTGTACAGCTGCAGCTCGGTTTATGACCTTGGAGGGCCCCATGGGATCCCTGATAATGTACAACTCTGTCTTTCCACGTACTCCAAGCATACCCTCAGGATTATTTTTAAGAGTAAGGATGGAACACAGGCCAAAAGTTTCATAACATTTTTGCTTTTGTTTTCTTTTACCAAAATTTGGATACCTAAAAGATAAATCAAAATCTGGTCTATTTCTCTTATAGGTATTATAGAGATTATTCAAATTTTTACTAATTGAATCCCTAAGGGACCATCCCTCTTTATTATTCTGTACCAACTGGGTTATATAGCTCAAACCTCCACTCATTTGTTTATAAAGGTTTGGAGGCAGTATAGCTCAGTGGTCTAAGGCTCTGAGCTGCAAATCTGGCAACATCCAGCAGACCAGAGCTGGGTTTGAATCCCACAGTTTCCACTTGCATACTGTGTGACCCTGAGCAAGTCACTTAACCTCCTTGTGCTCCCAGGTCGCTCCTGTAAAAAAGCTTCCAGCTTAGTGTGCTATACCTGGTTAAACAATTAAACATAAATAAATAAATAAAGGTCCAGTGGGCTCAGTGGAATTTTAACTGGTATAACCAGGGTTTGATTACTTAGAAACATTGGATACATTAACTGATCATAATTCCCTTGCCCACCTGTGTGAGTTTGTCCCACTGAGTGTATGCCAGTTTTAGGTGTTCATGCTTTCTTAAGAGACTTAAATTCAAAGTGACATTAGGAGCCTGAAGTGAATCATGAAGATTGCTTATCTCATATTAGCCATATTAATATTAACCATATTAGTAGAGCACCCCCTAAAGGTAGCATCTCACCTTTCTGAGTGAAATTAATATAGCAATGTTTTATCCCACATGCTACTATAACTGAAGTCCAAAGTACCAGCAGTGAGGTAAAAACAAACCAAAGTTTCTTTGTGTTCATGACGAAAGTGCAAAGTGCACAGAGTTTAAGTCAGTGAAGCAACCAAAATTCAAGGTGAAATACTCCTGACAAATAAGTTTCTCTTTAGTCTTCAGGAGTCTTAGCCAGAACAGTGGAAGCCTGCAGCTTGTGGAGTGGATGAATATGTGAAAGTTCAATGTCTGTGGTGTCTGTCAGTTCAAATAAGTAGCACGAAAACTCAAGCTGTCTGGGGAACATGACTGGCACCTTGCTGCTTTTAATAGCGTGGGTATTTCCCTGTTAGTTCATTTCAATTGGATTTGAATGGGATCCAGGTAATTAGGCCTTAAGAAAAAAGGAGAAATGCTAAGAGAAAAGAGCAGACATTAGTACAAAATTGTGGCAATTAATTACCCTTGAAGCGTTTTGTTTGGTTTACATGTAACCACTGTTCTATAGGTTTTTTCTTATCTGTGATTCAGACTTTTATGACAGCTGGGGACAGTTTATCTGCTACTGCAAAGGGGCCCCTCCAGAAATTATGCAGGGCATGATCAGGGGTTCGATAAACCAAAATCATGACCCTGTCTCCCAGCTGATATTCCAAGGGGTTTACCTTGGCATCAAAATGCTGCTTTTGTATCTTTGTGCCCGTCCCAGATTAGTGGACACAAACTTGTTAATGGCTTGTAGGTTTTCCTTCAGAACAGACATGCACTTGTCCAGCTGTAATTTATCACAGATAGCAGTCCCCAGACCATCATACCACAGGTGGGCAGGTGTTCTCATTTGTCTCCCTGTCATGACTGCAAATGGGGTGAGCCCAGTGGAGGAATTTGGGGTTGTTCGAATTGCCGTAAGTACCAGAGGCAATTTAACATCCCAATCCTTCCCAAAGATTGAGACATATTTCCTCAGCATTGTTTTGATAATCCTATTCGCCCTCTCTACCTGACCGGAGGGCTGAGGGTGATAGGTAATGTGATATTTTTGTTTGATCCCCAAAGCAGTCAGACAATGTTGCATCGCTTGACCTGTAAAATGTGTTCCCTTGTCTGACTCAATGGTGCCTGGGAGCCCTCAAGCACAAAACACTTTCTCCACCAGGTGCTTTGCTGTAACAGAAGCTGTGTCCATTTTGCTTTGAATTGCTTCTACCCATTTTGAATACAAGTCTGTGACAGTTAGAATGTACTTGTTACCCCTAGCAGTAGATGACAGTGGTCATATGAAGTCAGTTTGCAAATTACACTATGGGCCATGCTTAATTTGTGGTCTTAACTAAGCCTTTTGTGTATGTTGAGCTAAATTGGTTTGTGCACATACTCTGCAGTTAGAGCAGTACTTTTCTATGTCCTTGATCATCTTTGGCCACCAGGCTAGTTTTCTAACCAGTTGCCAGGTTTTTGATACCCCTTGATGTTCTTCCTGATCATGGCACAACTTTAACAATTCATGTCTGATATGCTCTGGTGCAACAAACATAGTCTTTCCTGTCTTTGGACTTTTGTACATTAACAACCCTGATCTCTCATCCACATGCACGTTTGAAGGATCTTGGTAATTTAACCTGACTTGCACTCTGATTTGTTTTAGCTGAGGGTCTGTGTCCTGCATCTGTTTCAAATCCAAGAACTTCAAATCCTGCTTCACAGAGCTCGCCACGGCGGCCACCCTAGGAGAAAGATGCTGCCATTGCTTTTCTTCCCACTGGGTGCCTGTGCGAGCCAGGAAGCCAGCCTGCATATTTTGTACAGCAAAGGGAGCATGCTTAGAGTGTGCCTTAACCTTCAAAACATAGACATAGGAGACCTGATGTAATGGCAGAGTGGAAATAAAAGACCAGTGATAAAGGTATTTGATGGGTTTGCCATCTGAGGGCATGAAGCTGTTGCGCTGCTAGAGGGGAAGGAACTCTGTTAATGCGAGGCAGAGCCAAGATGAGTAAGAACAAAGAACCACAGGAGGTGGAAGGGCAACAGTGGGCAGTAAATGCAAAGCATAGTAAATGGCTGTGAGTTTGGCTGCTTGTGCAAATTGTGGAGTACAGCGCATGTCAATAGATAAATCAAGGGATGGAATGTACACACCAAAGTCTGTGTGTGGCACCCTGTCCACATAAAAGAAGAACCATCAGTAAAAATACAGGATGCAGTGGACGCAAATGCAACAGAAGGGCATTCTTTGAAAATAGCAGTTTGAGGGAGGGCCTCGATGGATGGGGGTGGGGCAGAAACGGCACAGTCATGCAGTTCCACTAAAAGGAGAGAGTCAACAAGCTGAGAGGTTGCAATGGGTAAAACTTCAAGGTCTCTGTCCAGCAAAAGTAGAGCCGCTATGTAAGCCAAGAGTTGGAAACAGTACCCTCCTTTAGCTTGGGTGAAATAAGGAAAGCAGTAGCTTTATGTGGAGAATGCAGAAAGATTTTAGTGAACCCAGTGATGTATGTAAAGTATTGAACATCCCAAAATGTGCTTAACAAGTAATTTTAACAGGGGGTGTACATTTTTGGCTTTTTCTTTAAAGTTTAAAGAAAAATAAATCATTTTATTTAAGGCGAAGTTTATGTGTGCAGCTTACAGATGTTAAACTGATTGTTAAAGTCAGGGTTTTTGGACTTTTAGTTTAAATCTAAATGACTTAGGCAATTATTTTAATAACATTGTATAATTAATGGTAACCATTTGGTATATGAACTGCTGGTTTGTGTTTTGCTGATGCACAAGGATGTAGAGAAAGCCCTTATGACGAAGTGCAAGACTGTTCTTTCTTTTTTTGTTATCTATGTCTGTTGAGACTACCTCTCCTTTTTGTTTTTATCTTATCTATGTCTGCTAACCACATTGCCTTTGCTAAACTAATTGAATTGAACAGGGGTAGGTTATATGGAGATAGAACGGTGAGGGAAGCTGGCGCAAGTGCAGAGGTACTTTGCCCCCGGAAAGGCAAGTGGTAGATAGCACACAGGGTGTCTATACCCAAAGAAGTTAATACATGGCCAATATAATAGTGAAAGGTGCACTGGGGAAAACATAAAGGGAAAACCCTGTGGCGTAAATAAGGTGACTAATAGTGGAGGACCCCTTGCAATTGAGATGGCACACAGAACAAGTAATAAAAGAAAACAAATAGCTACATGAGAGGTAGGTGTGTGGACAGAAACAAAAAAGGATAACATTTGTTTTAAACCATAAAAAAAAAACTTGTGGCTGTGTAAAATGTAACAGCATCGTTACTGCAAGTGAATAATGGGAAGACAGATGTAAGCATAGGGTGGCTGGTAGCTGATTGTCCTGACACTGAGTATTATTGGAAGAGACACAGGTGTAGTTAGAGTAGATAGGGCAGAAGGGGGTTGGGTAGAGGTTACTACAGTAAAATGGGGTGGTGGAGCTGAACTCCTGAGTGCTATGTTGGAGGGATGCACAGATGCTGCATCCTGATTAGTGAGAGAACCGAGTGCACCCATAAAACTAGAATTAGTAGAAGGCAACTTCCCTATCGCTGACCCTGGGTTAGAAACAGTGATAGGACTGGGAGCTTTATGTAACTGAGACATGGCAACCTGCTATTGAAGCAGTTTAAAAGTTAAATCTTGGTTATCTTGCTGTGTCTTATTGGCAAAGGCGGTGCCCCCTAATATGAGGTCCTGAGCTTGGTTATATTGGCCCTGGAGTTCAGCGTGCTGTGTCCCTAGACTCTGGACCTGTTTAGCTAATGCAGAATTGTGGCTTTTTAGTGATTTTAGTTGATCATCATAAGTCACACAAGAAGCATAACAGTACATGACCCATTTTTGAAAATGTTTTGGACTTGCTTTGAACCTAGGATGGCATGTATTTGTATTTCTCAGCCTAAATGAGTAAGTGATCATGTCCGGCCCATTTAGAAACATAATGAAGTATGAAATGTGTTAACTGGTCTGCCTTGTCACTAGAGGCAGCCAGTGTGTTGTGGCTGTGTGTTATGAATAACTCCCTCCTCCGGGGCTGCCAGCAGTGTTAATCCAGAGTTATCTGGAGATATAGTAACAGCACGCACAAAATTAGGATCCTAAACACACTGAAAGTATATTGCACAATAAACCATAAGCTGGAAAAAAAAAGGTCTTAGTCAACAATCGTACCCAATATCTGGGGTGCCAAAATGTAAGGAATAAAGTTGTCTATCATATCATAACTTAGTAGGAACCAACAATAAATAAAACACTAAGCCGTAAATGACACTAATGATAAACAATTATGTGAGATCTCTATGAGTTGTGACAAAAGACCATCCAGCACTCATGTAACGTTTTATAAACCTTTTATTAGGGGGACAAAGAAAAGGTAAACTTACAGTGTTCCTACAATCTTCATAGACCCGCTCAGCTGCAGCTTTTTCGGATCCTCTTCTGGTGTGGCCATGGAAGCACACACCGACCAGGGTCTCAGGCTGACATTATATACTCTTTTTACTTACATAAGCCTGAGATATTATCTTTCCTAGAAATTATGTAATAGCTACTTTGTCCAAACACTTCTTCATATAAAAATTACAAATAACATTTCTTGAAAAACAGGGTGTATACCTGTTGTACAAACACTTCAGAGAACGTGCTAACATCTGACGTCAATAAGCCATATCATTATATGAAAACTCTAAATGCCTCACACTGATAATAGATTTTTCTCTATTCATCACCTTATAAAAGTTGCAAGTCACACTTATTCTGTTACCTATAGAAAAGGGTTGTTTTCGTAAAAGGACTGAAAAACATTATTTTTGTATGTTCATTCTGAGCAAGCATTTCTGTGTGTCACCTTCTCTGAGGCTGGTTCCTTCTGGTCAGCATGACAAGGTAGTCTTCCCATATAATGTTATATTGAACTGTAAGTGTGAGCCTCTTTCTCTCCCTTCATAGCCAGCAAATACTGTAGCATAATTAGCTGTATAAAATATTGGGATATATCAGTGTTGGGATATATCATTTCATTACATCATAAAAGAAGAAGAGGGAGAGGTACCTAAACCAAACAACAGAAGCACTCTGGGCAGGGGGGTTGATTCCAGTCCATTCACAGAAGAAAGGGTCTTGAAAGAACTCTTAAAGCGCAAGGTGGACAAAGCAATGGGACCTGATGGGATTCACCCCCGAATTCTAAAAGAAATAAAGGGAGACCTAGTAACACCACAGACTATCCTTTTTAACAAATCATGAAAGGATGGTGTGTTACCTGAGGACTGAAGGAAGGCAGATGTGATCACCCTTCACAAATGTGGGAGCAAGGCAGAGGCAGGAAACTACAGACCTGTTAGTTTGACCTCAGTGGTAGGGAAAATGATGGAATCATTTATGAAAGAAAGAACTGTTGAGTACCTAGAGGCCAGTGGGACACAGGACCCAAGGCAGCATGGATTCACAGTGGGAAGGTCATGTCAGACAAATCTAATAGATTTCTTTGACTGGGTGACCGAAGTAGTAGACCAGGGAGGGGTTGTGGATATGGCCTAATTAGACTTTAGCAAAGCATTTGACATGGTACCACACAAAAGATTAATAAACAAGTTAGCCAGCCTGGGAGTGTGTTCCAGGATGGTAGCTTGGATAAGAAAATTGGCTGGACAGCAGGACACAGAGAGTAATAGTAAATGGAGCACACTCTGGAGTTACTAATGGGGTACCACAGGGTTCAGTACTGGGACAGGTACTCTTTAATGTCTTTATAGGTGATGTTCCAGAGAGGCTGGAAGGAAATGTATGCCTCTTTGTAGACAACACAAATATCTGCAACAGGGTTGATACATAAGGAGGGGTGGAAAGGTTGAGAAGGGACTTGGCAGGGTTGGAGCAGTGGTCAATAGTATGGCAGCTTAGTTTCAGTGCAAAGAAGTGCAAAGTACTGCACCTGGGAAACAAAAACTCAAGGGAAGAGTACACAACGGGGGGAGGTACTAACAACAACAAAAATGAAAAGGGACCTGGGGGTACTCATATCAGACAAGCTTAAGGTAGGCAAGTAATGTCAGAAGGCAGTAAGGAGGGCTGGGCTGATTCTGGGATGCATAGGGAGAGGCATTACTAGTAGAAAGCAGGAAGTTGTTATCCCTCTGTACAGACAGTTGGTGAGATCCCATCTGGAGTACTGTGTGCAGTTCTGGAGACCCCATCTCCACAGGGACATAGAAAGGATGGAGGCAATCCAGAGGAGGGCAACCAAAATGGTGCAGGGTCTGCACCAGAAGCTATACGAAGAGAGACTAAAATAACTTAATATGTATGCCCCTGAGGAAAGGAGGGAGAGGGGGGACATGATAGAAACTTTCAAGTACCTCAAGAGCATCAACAAAGTCCAAGAGGGTAGCACATTTCAGAAAAAGTGATGCAGAAGAACAATGGGGCACAATTTGAAGATAGAGGGTGGACGGCTCAGGGGCAACGTGAGGAAGTATTTTTTCATGGGAAGGGTGGTGGATGCATGGATCAGCCTTCCTAAGGAGGTCGTGGGGTAAAAAACAGTGGAGGAATTCAAGAATGCATGGGAATGACATAAGGCAATTATAGTGAGGGGTAGGAGGAAGTAGGCTGCTGGTTAACTAGAATCTGCAGCTTATCCAATAGGTTGGAAATGGGCAGACTAGGTGGGCCAAGCGGTCCTTATCTGATGTCAAAGTCTGAGTTTCTATGTTTCTAAGAATCCTATCATATCTTGCTTTCACCCCCCTCTTTTTGGGGCCTACGATGAAGGAATCTTATCAGCTTCTTTTACAAAAGAGGTGACCACAAATACCAGAAAACTGGATAGTTTATCTGAAGTAATGACAGAGCTGTATAATGCAATTCAGGGGCAGAGAGAACTTGATAATTATCAAAATAAGGGCAAACATGAAGAACAGGTAGACTATAACAGTCAGGATTTGAACCCTAGTAAAAATTACCATTTAAATAAGGAAAATGAGCTAATTAACAATTCAGCCAAACAAAGAGATTTAAATATATTTAATGAATCACTTACCTATTTTCCATCCTATTTGAGTGCTGATATTATAAGGGTGATGAAAAACCAATATGCAGCCTCACTAATGTTAATGTAGCAGTTGGTCATTTTAAGAAATGACATAGAGACATTAAGGGAGGATGTCGCAATAAATGGAGCCAGATTAGAGGATGTTCTTATAATTTGATGGAGACAGTACCGGCCAGAAAGTTCTGCAGTGCTAGAGCAAGCCCTTACAGAAAACTAATTAAACAAACTACATCCTGATTTCTCAAGTATGATGATCCCAGAAGAATCTAAACCAGGGAACAAAAAAAATATAATGGAAGGGAAGTGGATTATTAAGAATAAAAAAATGAATCTCCCAGCAGAAAATTTAAAAAAAAAGAAACAAAAAGGAGAAAGGGGAGGGGGGAGAGAACGTAACAAAACTAAAGAAAAAAACAGTGCCCCCAACCAACTTGGAACCATTAATGAGAACAGCGAAAGATATATTAACAGGCAATATCAAGTACAGACTAATCAGATAGAGGTGGCAAAAGACAAATAGGGGAAAATTAACAGAGCATTGTGAAGGATGCTGAACTCTTTCAGGAGGTTAGCAGTAATTCAAATAAGAATAAACGAAATCCTCCCACCATAGGGGGATTAAATGGAACCATCATGGGTAAAGGTAGAGAAACAACAATCAACCCAAATAATACTATAAGGCAAACTAAGACAGTACAGAGTAAAAGAACCTTTAAAGAGGACATTCACCGATGTTTTATGCACATCCAGATTTTAGCATCAATGGCTAGTTTCATACCTGTAATCTGCTTTGCAATTGTTTGTGGTGCCAACTGCTGTCTCCCGGTTTTGTAATCCGTATTTTTTTACGAACTGTGCTTCAGTCCGCTAACACCTGTTCCTGCTGCTGATCTTCTCTGACGCTAGCTGTCTGTGACGTACTTGTAGGAATGCATGTTCCAGTAGTAGGAATAACCGGGATCGCGCACTCTCACTACATGGATCTCGTGCACTGCCTTCCGTGGTGCTTGCGCTTGATCAGTGCGTCTGTGTTGACCGCGATATGAATTTGTATTCATTTTTTGTGCATTTTTTGACTAGTGAATGTAATCCTGCTTCAGTGTTCCTACTCCTACGAAATGCTGTAATTTAACTTTTGCTTATCCGATTGTCCTTTGTGTTGCCAGTCGCACCACGGACTGCCCGATCTACAGTACATAATTTCAACAAGTTCAGTCATGCTGAACATGGATATCATGGTCGGGATATGGTTTTCTTACAGTATTCTGACATAACCCCAAACTTTGTCCCCACCGGAGGCACACAGTGCTGCATAACATTCTTCGGTGATCAGTCATGTAGCACTGTTGGTCGCTGTACCCCTTGTTTCAAAAACATTCACTAAATACATTTATTGCTTACTCCCTCCAAGTCCCACAATGTTTAGTACTACACCATACCACAAAGTCAATTGAATGACATGCAGGTCCGTTATTCTTTCCGTTTTTGCTGTGTGCAGTCTTGTTATTTTTTCCTGCTTCATGTCCTCTGCACTGTGACCTTTGACTCTGACAGCACCATGTGATGATTTTGCCATTTCTAAGTAATTAAAAAATATTACTTTGTCTAAATGTCACACATGTCATGCTGGATCCAGTGATACATGTAGTCTCCTTATTCCTAAGTGTTTTATTTCAGTATTTAGTTGTGTGCCTTATTGTGACAGTGTCCATCTGCATCGTATTGGTTGTTATATTGCACATGACATTGCTTCCACGTCGGCTTGCTTGATGAGAGCTGTTTTGGAGGGAATATTGACTTAGTTCAGTGGTTTCTATTGCTGTTCAGTGATTATTTATTCTCTGCATTCCCCCATTTTTTTCCATCAGTACAAGTATAGTGTTTTGGTCACTGGTTTCTTAATTTTTCAGGAAAAAAATGGTTACTTCATCTGTTGCTGGCAATTGTACAAATACCTGCAAGTCAGGTGTTAGCCTCTTTCATTTCCCGGCAGATGAAGAGGTTTGAAATAAGTGGTCTGAGCAAGTGAAATGTACCAGAGATAACTGGAAGGGGCCCACAAAATACAGTTTTCTGTGTAGTGATCACTTCACACAGGACTGTTTTGAGATGTCTTGCTTGATTATACCAGAATTTAATTTCCCATCACATAAATGTTTGAGGACCGATGCTGACCCAAGCATTTTCAAGGGACAGCAATCAAGTACAGGAGCTGCTGCAGCTGCTGGTGTATCACCACCGTGAAGACACTGAAACATGTGGCACTGCAGAAGCGTCAAAGGACATTGGTGAGTCTAATGTTTTTCAGTAATATGCATTGCCAGTCCTGCCATATGTATGTGTGTGTGTGTGTGTGTGTGTGTGTGTTCCTGTTTTGTTCTGCCATTGTTCACTGCTGGTTACCTGGCCATTGCATTCTGTGTTCCAACTGTATATGTCTGGTGTGTGTTGTGCTGTGTTTCTCTGTCTGTGATGTGTGTGTCTATTTGTATGTATGTGGATGGGTTGACACTGTTGTGTGTGTGTGTGTGTGTGTGTGTGTGTGTGTGTGTCTCCTATCATGTTCTCATCCATTACCACTTACTAATCTATTTTTGTTTGACCAGTGCCGACTGGGAAGGACCTTGCTGTGGTGGCACTGCTTTTCACTAACACTTCCCATCAGCTTACGTGTCTGCTTTTATATATAAGTATGCTTTTTGAATTTATTCAGTGTTTTTAATGTTACCATCTGTATGTTTCATCATTTCGTCAGCAATGCAATAATGAAATTATGTGCATACTATTTGCATTAACATTTTTTTGCACGGTTCTGTATACCTCATTTTCTTTCACTTTGTCTTTGCCACAGGTTGTTAACCGCGATATGAATTTGTATTCATTTTTTGTGCATTTTTTGACTAGTGAATGTAATCCTGCTTCAGTGTTCCTACTCCTACGAAATGCTGTAATTCAACTTTTGCTTATCCGATTGTCCTTTGTGTTGCCAGTCGCACCACGGACTGCCCAATCTACAGTACATAATTTCAACAAGTTCAGTCATGCTGAACATGGATATCATGGTCGGGATATGGTTTTCTTACAGTATTCTGACATAACCCCAAACTTTGTCCCCACCGGAGGCACACAGTGCTGCATAACATTCTTCGGTGATCAGTCATGTAGCACTGTTGGTCGCTGTACCCCTTGTTTCAAAAAACATTCACTAAATACATTTATTGCTTACTCCCTCCATGTCCCATAATGTTTAGTACTACACCATACCACAAAGTCAATTGAATGACATGCAGGTCCGTTATTCTCTCCGTTTTTGCTGTGTGCAGTCTTGTTATTTTTTCCTGCTTCATGTCCTCTGCACTGTGACCTTTGACTCTGACAGCACCATGTGATGATTTTGCCATTTCTAAGTAATTAAAAAATATTACTTTGTCTAAATGTCACACCATGTCATGCTGGATCCAGTGATACGTGTAGTCTCCTTATTCCTAAGTGTTTTATTTCAGTATTTAGTTGTGTGCCTTATTGTGACAGTGTCCATCTGCATCGTATTGGTTGTTACATTGCACATGACATTGCTTCCACGTCGGCTTGCTTGATGAGAGCTGTTTTGGAGGGAATATTGACTTAGTTCAGTGGTTTCTATTGCTGTTCAGTGATTATTTATTCTCTGCATTCCCCCATTTTTTTCCATCAGTACAAGTATAGTGTTTTGGTCACTGGTTTCTCAATTTTTCAGGAAAAAAATGGTTAATTCATCTGTTGCTGGCAATTGTACAAATACCTGCAAGTCAGGTGTTAGCCTCTTTCATTTCCCGGCAGATGGAAGAGGTTTGAAATAAGTGGTCCGAGCAAGTGAAATGTACCAGAGATAACTGGAAGGGGCCCACAAAATACAGTTTTCTGTGTAGTGATCACTTCACACAGGACTGTTTTGAGATGTCTTGCTTGATTATGCCAGAATTTAATTTCCCATCACATAAATGTTTGAGGACCGATGCTGTCCCAAGCATTTTCAAGGTACAGCAATCAAGTACAGGAGCTGCTGCAGCTGCTGGTGTATCACCACCGCGAAGACACTGAAACGTGTGGCACTGCAGAAGCGTCAAAGGACATTGGTGAGTCTAATGTTTTTCAGTAATATGCATTGCCAGTCCTGCCATATGTATGTGTGTGTGTGTGTGTGTGTGTGTGTGTGTGTTCCTGTTTTGTTCTGCCATTGTTCACTGCTGGTTACCTGGCCATTGCATTCTGTGTTCCAACTGTATATGCCTGGTGTGTGTTGTGCTGTGTTTCTCTGTCTGTGATGTGTGTGTCTATTTGTATGTATGTGGATGGGTTGACACTGTTGTGTGTGTGTGTGTGTGTGTGTGTGTGTGTGTGTGTGTGTGTGTGTGTGTCTCCTATCATGTTCTCATCCATTACCACTTACTAATCTATTTTTGTTTGACCAGTGCCGACTGGGAAGGACCTTGCTGTGGTGGCATTGCTTTTCACTAACACTTCCCATCAGCTTACGTGTCTGCTTTTATATATAAGTATGCTTTTTCAATTTATTCAGTGTTTTCAATGTTACCATCTGTATGTTTCATCATTTCATCAGCAATGCAATAATGAAATTATGTGCATACTATTTGCATTAACATTTTTTTGCACGGTTCTGTATACCTCATTTTTTTTTCACTTTGTCTTTGCCACAGGTTGTTAAATCTATTTTTGATGACTTTACAGTGTCCCCCCACAACAGACAGTTATCAGAGACATCAACAACAGACGTAAGCATTGTATTTTCACTGTGTAATGGAGTGATGTTCTGTATAGAATTTCATCAGTCTCAGAATGCTGTTGTACCACACTTCCAAGGTCATGAAATCTAATTGTTCCCTTCGTGTGATATAACTGCATTGTGTAATTTCCAGAAACTGCATGAGTCACTTTCTGTTTGAAAGCTGAACAACTGTCAAAAGACATAGTTCACACAGTACTATACACTATAAAACATGCATGATGGTCAACTGTATGCACAACCAGTGTGTTTTGCCACCTCTGTTTTCTGATTCCCATTGACCTCTCCAGCTTCGCTGTAGAGTTCATAGGGAATCAGAACCACTTTGTGTCAAACACAGTGCTTCTGCATAGTTTCCTCTCCAGTTTTCTTTATATATATACACTACAAATTAGCTTTTTCTGTGACTTGCTGAACTACCCAGATGCAGTATTTAGGCATTTCAGATGTTAGCAGCTCAGTATGTTACGTCTTATGCATAACACTGGTACTACGTATGTATGTATGAGTCACTGTACCATGCAACACCATGCTTCAACACAATGCGGTTGAACACCATGTACTGCCTGGTGAAAGACACATTTCCAAACATGTAAAGCAAGACTGCTCACCATGTGTGGTAACACATATTAACTTCAACAGCACCATGTTACATTCCTTTCATTTATGTTTATTGATTTGGTCACCAACAAAGTAAATCTTCCTTTGGGTGTGTTGGGGTATGTGATGTTGCAGAATATTATTCTGTTAAGTACTTTTGGAATATTTCCAATACAAGCATGGTTTTACATTTCCACTGTCTTGATACACAAAGTGCTACTACATTTTCTATCAGCCTACTAAGGTTTGGAATGTCATCATCCACCTTGATGTTAGAGGTATTCCAAGACCCCAGTTACCCAAAAAATAAGGCCAAGGGTTACTTTGTTTTTCATTTGATTTTTACCATATGCGGAATGTGAAGGCATGTCATCCATACACCTGCACACACGCCCCTGTAGACGGGTCTGTTAAGTGGCTCGCTGTCATTCATGCAGGTGGGCACACACAGCTCCCCCCCCCTCACTTGGTTCCACATCCCATAATTGTGTGGTGCACCTCTCTACGACCATGGCCATCACCTACCACAAGAGCTCTTTGATTTTTCCACATGGTTTTCTCCCTGTAGGCATGCATGCAATGATGTCAGCGCAGTTATATGCCAACATCCTACGTCCTCAAATGTCATGGTTTGGGTGTGTTATCTGCAGTGAAGTTCCACCAACTTTCGTCATTTGTGCCAGTGCACAGTGACACATCCACCTTTACCCACCATGGATAGAGGATAACTGACAGGGGTTGCGCCATCCTCTGCTTCCCCAATCGACCCATGATCACCACAGTCCTTTCCAGAATCCAAGTCTCCTGCGTGGTGCGATTTGTGTCACGAAGCACTGCAACCATGAGCAACACAAGGATGGCACGGCTAATGTTTAGGCATTTGTCTGCAATGTGGAGTGGTGGTGGTGACTGCTGATTGTGCAGATTGCCAAGCATGATCACCTGGTAGCCTGAAGTATTGGCTGGACCAGGACCATTACATGATCTGCCAAAAACTTCAATCTTACAAAAATTGTTTACTAACACTGTGTGTGGTTCACGGCATGCTCTCTCAAACTGAAGTGATGGACAGTGTAGTGGCTGCACAGATCAGGTGGAAGTACTGTAAGTCTGTGTTGAGGATATTATGGCAGTTCAGCCTGACAGTGTTTGAGTATGACACACCCACCACAAACACCAAAAGGTAGCATGTAAGTGATGCCCCACCTGGAGTACAGTGTACACTTCTGCAGACCTTACCTTGGTAAGGACATAGTCCGGGTACAGATGGTTGAGAGGAGGGCAAAAAAGATGGTATTTGAGTGAGCCTCGTGGTGCTGATGGCTAATGCGCTGGATGCCTTACTTTGCTCCACGCCGGCGACCGGTGTTCGGGACAGAGCACGGCGTGCCAGTGGTTGGCCGGGCAGGAGAAGGATGGAGCACCCAATGGCAGCTCTCCTTCCCTGGTGGGGGAATACTGCACACTCACACCGCAATACCACCACCTCCTAGGGGAGCACTGGTGGAAGGTGTGGTACATGGGAGCAGCAGTAAGAGCATTGGGTAGAAATCAGCAGGTGGCGTAGCAGGAGGCGCGTGCTCATTGGCCCCCATTGCATGCTGACTTCTGGAGAGGACATAAAAAGGAGGAAAAAAACCCTCGCTCACTCCTAGGTGATGACACCTCGCACTGCATTCCAGATGGCTGTGGCAGACTGCGCTGTGCTGACACCATGACAAGAGAAGAATTGGATCGGAGGAGGAATTGGGGGTCCCTTCTCACCCAACTGGGGGGGCTGCTGGGTACCTAGGACTAGTGGACAATGCACTCTAGGGGCAGATTGCAACTGGATCAGAAGGCAGTAGCAAGGATGTCCGAGAGAGTTGAGAGAGGAGATAAGATGGAGCATAAACACCGGGGGGGGGGGATGAGACGGTACTTGCATTGCATCACAAGTGCTATGAGGACAGGTTGAAGGACTTGAATATGTTCTCCATGGAGAAGAGAAATGTCACAGATAAGGGGCAACAGATTTGTAGGAAAACATAAAGTGAACTTACAAGTTTAAAAGTAGTGATGAAGTGGGCCATAGGCCCTTACCTGCCTACACTGTCTGTGTATGTATGAGTTCTGTTCAGTTACTGGTGCTGGTCAACCTGAATGGCGGCGGGATTAATGGGACATCTGTTTTGGTTTGATGAATGTCCTGACAGATAGCAGCTGTGCTTAAACAGAAATAAATGACACGTGTTGCACTTCATAACGACAAATCCAAGGACAAATGACATATTCACTGACTGTAAATCAGGGTAACACAGTACAGAGGATTTTGGAAAGTTGTCACATGTTGTGTCCATCCCACATTCTTTGTAAACATGTTGATCACTGTTGCTACTTACACAAATGTGTACAACTTCTGTTCCTTGCTTCTCATTCCCTTAGGATCATGTTTTCCATTTTGAAATGCCTGATATTGACACCACAACGATACACACAAAAGACGTATCCAAGATGTGAAACTACAAACACCCATCAGGATCCCTTCGATGAACAGAGGTAATATTGTTATGAAATGTAGCATTGTAAATGTTGTTTCTGAAACTCAACCTTGGTATTGATATGGCATGCGGGGAAACATATCGCTTTACACGGCTCACATACTGTCACGTACTTATAAGCATATATAAGTATTGTGACACTATATGTGAGAGACATACAACCATCGAATGGCCAATGACATCATGATGCCTGCAAACTGCTTTGGTGATTCACGACTATCAGCATGCAGTGTTTCAGGTGACGCAATGTCATTGTCCTGTTATGTAAACTGTTTTCTTCCTGCTGCGTGTTGAACAATTTTCTTTAACAGCCAATTGCCAATTTACACTTAATGTATGCTGACTATTGTAATACATTGTCAGTAGCTTCCTGAACATCGTGTTTCAGGCCATACTTTTACTATGCAACAGTCTTTAGATAGGTATGCCACTGTGTAGCATGACATGTGTGTTGTACACATGTGTTGTCACGTGTATGGCAGGGGTTCTGACTTATATGATGTTGATGAATGTGTACTCCATAACAGAAGTCTGTACTGTGGCAAGCTATACATTGTCACCAGCAAATATACATAGTGCTGTAGTAATATCTGCGTGAAAACACAATTGTTTTCCTTTTGTGGTCCGATTACATTGATATGTATAGCAATGTTGTGTGTCTATTTATCATGACATCCTCAGTAATGCAGACCACAACAAAAATGTCTCAGTTAAACAGAAGTGATGCACAGAATAAATCGATGGTGCATGCTGCCGTGCAGTGTGACCTATGGTATGGCCAGCCAGAGGTGAAACACTCCACAACATGCAAAAAGACGAATTCCACCTTCCTGTCTGAAGTTTCAGACATTGGCGAGATAACCTGTATTGAGAATGTTGACGATCCAGACTATCAACCTTCAGTTCTTCGGTCATCGGACTGTGTTAGGTAAGTTTCAGGTTCATGTTATCATTGTACCGTTCATCAAGTTGTTAAAGAAATTGTAGCCACCAAATTGCTATTGTAACATTTGTAATTATGTCTGTAATCACAGCCACCGAAGCAGTACTGATGAACTTAGTGGGGATAGACACATCAGTGAGATGGAGCTCATCACAGTTCCAGGAATGACCATCAAAGTTGTAACACCAGCCCTCGACACCGCATTCTTACATAGCATTTATTGTCTTGTAAGGGTAGGTGTTCTCTGTAGGTGTAGAAATCAGGGCTTGGACGTTCACTTCAATATAAATGTGCTATCTTTCTGCTACTAAGGACAATCATGTTAATGCCACTGGGTCCGTGATATGACAGGCAGCTGAGGTGTTTCAACGCAGCTAACATATACTACATGATTGCTACAGAGTAATATCATAGTGACCGAGGGGTAAAACACTGTTTTTTTTTTGTTTCGTTTTTTTTTTGTGCGCCTCCCACACACCCCGACCGGCCACTCCTTTGGAGTGCCACTGCCTTCCTGCCTCCCTCCAACCTCCTGCCACCTACTCACAGCCCCAATTGCAGCCTACCTTGGGTAGCCTGGTGTATCCCTATGCGGGGATGGTCCCTCTCTTCCGGGAGTAGGAATGGCCTTTACGGCCGACTTTGCATCCCAGGTGCTGAGGGGCTAGATCCGGGCTGGCTCTGGGGCTTTGGGTGGCAGTGGCCAAGGCGCTCATCATCCAGTTGGAACAGGGCATAATTTCCATTTTCTATGCCCTGGCTACCGCAGTTCTCTGCCTTGATTAAGCACGCAGGGTATTCCTGGGGCAGGGCGACGAGTCAGCACATCCCCAAGCTCTCCACCAATCCACCCACAGGTCCTCAGGCAAATCCCCCCCCGGGAGGGAAGCATCCAATGGACACTTATAGAACCCCTCCCTTGCCGGTTTCCACTCCTGGTACCCAGGCTCGGGGCGCAAACCTGGGTCGCCAGCGTGCCGAGAGAACCCCTTCGCTCGGCGCCACGGAGCCGGCCCCGGGTAAAACACTGTTAACCACAGTTTATGAATGATGCTGTAAACTGTTATAACTGTTACAAATGTTTACTTGCTAAATTCTACAGGCAACTGCAACAATCTCTTACCACTCTTCAGTAGCTAAAGTCTTTACCTACGTTCGGAACTGAGTATGAGAGCTCTGTTTTATCTGTTACACCTATAAGTGCCTGTAACTCTTGATGTTAGACAACCACAGTATGGCTACTTGGACAACTGTGATGGGTAGTACTACCAGGGTAGGAGACCAGGAATGGGTGACATGTACACATTTCTATGTTACATTTTGGCAAGGATGGGGGAGGAAGTAGAGGCTGAAATTCCACTACAGAGGGAAAGTGAGACCCTAGGGTCCCTTCACATGGATAAAGCACGTGGGACTGATGACATACATACCAGGGTGCTGAGGGAAGTGATGGATGTCCTTGCTGGGCCCCGGCATAGGTCTTCAACATCTCCGTGAAGACGGGATGAGTGACCCTACACTGGAGGGTGGCCCATGTCCTGGTGATCCACAAGGGGGTGCAAGGGAGGAGGTGGGAAAGTGTTGGCACATTAGTCTGACATGAGTGGTCTGCAGGGTGATTGGGTGGTTAGTGGAGCAAAATTGTTATCTGGATGATAGGCAGCATGGCTTTGTCCCATGAACATCATGACACAGATGTATCATTACATAAAAGGGATCAATAAGGGGGTCACTGGTCAGTGTTCTCCAAAGGAAGCTGGGTGATCCAGCAACAGGAAACGGCCATAAGCTGGAATTCTGGCAGGCTCAGAGGGGAGAGGAGGAGGTGTTATTCCACAGAATTTGTGGTGGAGCCCTGTAATGCATTGCCCAGGGAGTGGGTAGAGGCGGAAACAATATTATGTCCAATGCAGGTGGCACATCTGCAAGTGAGTAGACTATAAGCAAATGGTGAGGGGGGGGACAACAACATGTGGCATCCATGCATGTGCCGAACATCGAGCATACTTGAAATTCCATCATGCCTATTCTGCTTCCGTTTTACTATGTTACTATGTTAATAATAATCAGTGGAAGATGCACTGTGACCCCACGTTACACAACACTGTCACTTTCATCTTTTCTGTGCACATACAGCATAAATGCAGTTGATTCATCCTTCAAGTCTCGCAAATATATTGTGTATGAAGAAACCCTACTGGAACAGTTCGAGTTTTGCCTTAACTGCTTTTCTTATAATGTGGACAACAACATCTTTGAAATTGGAAGCATGGCTGGCATTAAACAGCAATGTCCTGAATGTGACTATCAGTATACATGGCGTGCTCAACCGCTGATTCATGACACACCATCTGGAAACATAGAAATGGCAGCATCCATTCTGTTCTCTGGATCATCTCCAAAGAAAGCTATTACGATGTTCCAGCACTTTAACTGTGCATCTATCAGACTGACAACTTTCTACAAGCATCAGCGGAACTTACTGTTTCCAGCCATTACACGTGTGTGGGACTGGCACCAAGACAAAATCATGACAGAAATGAAATTGTCAGGATTACCTGTTGTCCTAGGTGGAGATTGAAGAGCTGACAGCCCCGGACATTCAGCAAAGTTTGGAAGCTATTCATTGGTAGACCTGTCTTGGAATAAGGTTGTCACAGTTCAGCTGGTACAGGTGGGGAATTGCTGTGGACTATCATGCCATTCCTTTAACGGTTAACACCATGGGCACGATTATCAAATCCCTGCATCTTATGCAAGGTGCTTGCACCAAACAGATATAGTGCAAGGTGCAGCTTGTGTCCACGGCTACCACCACGCAATTCACAAATGTGACCTGCGTTGACCGTGTGCCGCCTGCCCCAGAATGGTCTTGCACTATCACTGCGCCCAGAGGTGGGCTGCGACAAGGTGCCACATGCACGGCGGCAGACACAAGCTGCCACAGCATGGGAACGGGATTCACAAACTGCGCCCTCAAGGCATAATTCGAAGTACTCATAGACCATCCAGGGCTAGTCCAAGGGTACTTCGAATATGCTCTGCTGGGTACATCCCCTGTATGCAGCACTATGACGCAGTCCTCCAGTGTTGCCACAGCCCATGTCATGCCCATGTTATTGTACACCCCCCATCCTATGTGCTGTCTGTGGCATATGTGTTAGTACTGTCCCCTCCCCACTACGAACACTGATGCTGACCCAGTAACATGTACTGCCAGTCCCTCCCACATGGTAGCATACTGCTCTCCACACCCCAATGGGTACTGCCCACCCCCATCCTGAACATCAGCCAGTGTCCAGGCACAGCGTACCCCTCACCTCCACGTCTGAGCACTGAGTAAAGCAACAGTGATGTGTTCTGGACAGTGCATGCGCTCAGTGCCATCTCATTGCATACACAGTACATACTGCTACCAATGACAATTCTGTCTGTTCCCAGATGTGGTGGTGATGGTGTGCTGTGCCTGGCGCAGGCCATTGTTCAGGTTTGGAGGTGGGAATTGATCGTTTCAGTGGAGGTCACTATATGTCCACCTAGGGCTTATGGCACTCCTACGGATATGGGCACAGTAATGTTGTCCACACTGCCTATGGCAGACCCGGTCCATGGCGACTACTGACTGCAGAATCACAGTTGTTCATTTCAGCAGCAGCCACCACATCACACTCATTATATTGTACTTCTTTTGTTTTCATTACGACTCAGTAAATGAGACTTGAAGAAAGTATTTTGATGCATTACTTCTGAGGTAACATACTGTAGGCCTTTCTGACACTTGGTACTGAACTTGCAGAGTAAAAAGGTTGGAAGCTCCTACCACATGAAACTTGAGGGACTGAAGTATGCAGTCAATTTCCTGGAGGAAAATGGAGTTACATTCAAACAGCTAGTGACAGATAGACAGCCATCAATCAATAAACGGGTCTGTGAAGAACTTCCCGGAGTTATACATCAGTTTGATATATGGCATGTTGCTAAAGGTATTACTAGCATGATCAACTATGTACTTGAAACGCATCATCCTGTGGTGCAATTTGGTGCTTCAAACTAAGAGTTTCATGTGAAATTACATTTTTCTCATTATTTGTTTATTACCACCTTATCTGACAGTTCACCACTTCCGGCTGCAAAGGGCAGCTCCCCGCATCCCGTATCATCCACCCGGTAACACTCCCATCATGACATTTCAGCCTACCCATGTTAATGTGGCATATCCCTTCATCGCTTGCTTTCTTTCCTTCCTTCAGGTGAGAAAGTGCCTTCCGGCTTACCTTTCTTGGAAGTTGGTGCAGCCAAGGTTGTCTTTGGCTGTTTAATGGCTCCGTGAATACTAGGGTTAGTAATGGCATCATCTGGTCCATCTGTCAGCCCTGTTCTGTAGTTTTCCTGGCACCACCATTGCGTAGTCATGTGTAGTGCTCCCAGTCTCCACAAGGTGCCACTACACAGTGATGCAAACTACCTAGCCCACCCCTGCACAGTTTATAACTGCTAATGTGACAGTAACAGTCTTACTGACATCAGTATGCTGTTGATCATGTCTTTTCAGTAATTATTCTTCTTAGGCCTGAAGAAAGTCACAACAGCTCTTTGCAAGCAAAAAGAGTGTGAGTCGATTGCTGAGTGGCAGAAGAGCATCGTCGATCACTTGTACTGATCCACCGTCTCAACACCACCTGGCAATCCACAGCTTGTCCGTGAGAAATGGATGTCTGTGATCAACCATGTACAGAACATCCATGAGGGTCACGGACAAGTATTCCAGAAATGTCTGCATGGTGATCTGGACCAGCTACCACGTGTTAAGAAGTGGCTCACATCAGGTGGTCACCTCCTATACTTCTGCAATACACAGCCTGCAGATGCATGTAGTCACCAAAAATGTGCATTGGTTGCACTTTTCATAAGTAGTCTTCAGTAGTGCTGTTCTTGTCTGCTCATGTTCTCACTGGCTAGCATTAGTGCTCAATTAGACAGTGTATTTGAAGTGCTGCATGTTGTTCTCTGCTTCTCTGTGTGTGGTGTGTGTGTGTGTGTCTGTTTGTTGCGCTGCCTCCATTAGTTTAATATCCCTTTCTAGTTGGGGCGCCACAACTGCACGCAGTTTTCCAAGTGCGGTCCTACTATGGACCCGTACAGAGGCAATATCACTTTGCTACATATGGATGTAATCCCCCTTGCTATGTACAGTAGCATCCATCCTGTTAGCCTTGGGCACTGACTTCATACTCTGGACCCACTGCTTTCAGTCGCTGTTATTGCTCAGATGTGGACAGTTTCATACCATACATCCAGCAGCTGTTATCCTCTCTTTTTTTATCCGAAATGCATTGCTGTCCACTTCTTGATGTTGGAACACAAGCTGACAGGTGTGCAAACACTCCTCCACTCTTGCAAAGTCCTCCTGCAGGAATTTGACATCCTCGTCCCATACACCATAGCACCAATCTTCCTGACAGTGGTGAAGAAGCTGATGTTAGTCTTGCTTCCAACCGCTATGTCTGTGATGAAAATGTTAAACCAGACAGGTCCCAGTACTGATCCCTGTGGGACAGCACCTGTCACTGCCCTGGCGTCCAATGCTTCTCCCCCCCACAACTACCTTCTGTTGCCTATCCCTAAGCCAGTTTTCTATCTATCGTGCCAGCTTACACCCATTGCCAACACTACTCAACTTGCAGGACAACCTTCCATGTGGCACTGAATCGAAGGCCTCGCCGACATAAAGGTACACCACATTTACCGCGTGGCCCTTGTCCACTGCCCTCATGACGCAGTTCAAAAAATCAAACAGGTTTGTCTGACAGGATCTGACAGCGACAAACCCATGGTGTCTTTCCTCTTGAACAGCATCATCAGCAAGAAACTGCAACACCATTTTTTCGACGATAGATTACCTCACTTTCCCCACAATTGTGTTGATGCTCTCTGGCCTGTAGTTCCCTGCTTTGTCCTGGGGCACACTGTTGTGGAGAGACACCATGTGTGCCTCTCTGCAATCTCTGGCCACAAATGCCATATCTAGTGAGGTGTTGAACAGATCAACCACTGGCTGTGCCAGGACCTCTGCCAGCTCCCTCTGCACCCTGTGATGTACCCTGTATAGCCCAGGTGCCTTTCCACCATCAGTGACCTAAGGCACTCCAGCACCCTTTTCACCATGATGACCCCGTCTGTGGTTGCCTCACCACCTATGCCTGCTCCTCCTTTCCCTGCAGGGACTGGACCATTCATCTCAGTTGTGAACACTGAACAGGAGTACACATTAAGTACTTGACCCTTCTCTGCCCCCCTTGTCTACCCACCCACTGACTATGTGATCCTTGCACTTCCTCTTTTCAGTGACATACCTGAAAAAATCCTTTTTCCCTTCCTCAATCCCCTTAGCTCATTTCCTTTCATTGGCTACTTTTGCAGTCCTGAGCGCTCCACTCAATGACATCTGTTACCTGTTCTCCATCGTCCAACATCAGGTCTATAAGATGTCCTTCCGTTCTTGGCACTGTCACCCTTTTGCTTCAGGAGGGATGCTTTATAACAAGAGAATGATTATTGAAAACCTTCAATGGCCATTCAACATCATGTGAGTTTCACATCTGCTAGGCGATGACAACATTTCTGACTATGTTACATATCACTAGGTTCAAGGGCAGCTACAAAGCTGGAGGAGGCCATGATGCAGAGGAGACTGCTAGGTGATATGGAGAGACTGTCACCGGATGCTCCGACAAGCTCTATTGAAGGCTTCCATAGTGTTATAATACACTTTGCGCCAAAGCACATGGCATACAGCTACACTGGAATGCGATGTTGGTGAGATTACACTTAATATTGTTACATTTTATAAACTGAATCACTGTTCTAATAATTATTCAATGAATCAATGTATGCTTCACTTACTGCACTACACAATGCAATTAATGTTTTATTGCATTCTGTTTGTCTTGCTGTAAACCTTTGATATTTGCTTAATCCCAGATGGCTACTCTGAACATCATGCAGTTTAACATGAGCATGTGAGAAAACAATGTCTGTATTGTGAATGACACATAGGGTACAGGTAAGGGCAAACACAAGGGACAAAGGTTTTTTTTCCCCACTTTCTGCCTCATTGGGACTTCCTCAGGGAGCCCTAGACTGTGGGCCTCCAGTCCCTCCCCGGATACCTCCTGTGGTGTTGCTCGGACCTACCTCCATGCTGCCTCAGCCTGCTGCCCCCCAGGCGGGGAGGAAGGGGGAACCCCTTTACCCCCTCCAGTCCATTACTGTGTGACAGGAGGTCCATCTGAGGCATCCATCGGGAACCCGGTTATGGGTTGTCTGGGGCAGTCAGGTCCAGTCTCCGTCCTATGTGACAGGGTCCTTTTTCTGGTTCTCTCAGCTCCTCTGGATGTCTGCTCTCTCAGAGAGCATAGGGGTGGAGCATGCAGTGGCGTGCAAATGCTCCAGCTGTCAGCTGACATCCTCCCTCCCTTCTTCGTGCTGGCCCACTGCACCTTCACTTGTTGTCACCCAGGCGGTGGTACAGCAGCAGGAAGAGCAACTCACCACCCCCTGAGAAGAAGAGCAGCCTCTGGGGTGCTTGATCCTCCTCCCCCTTGGCCAACCCTCCAGCCACCCGAGTCTGCTCCCCAACCTGGGTCGCTGGCATCGCAAGCAGTGTCACCATCACTGCGCCAGTGGGCCGTCCTGAGGGACAACTGTGTTACTGTTCAGAAACATAAATTTGTCTCTTAAACTCATCACCATAGACATAGATATCACCTTTAAACTGTGAATAACAATTTCATGTCACATTATAGACTTCTTCTTGCTGCCATGCATGTCAATGAAAATTGTTCACGCAAGTTTGCAACAACAAAGGATGGAAGACAGCATTTCAAGGTGGACTTTCCAGAGTACAAGAAGGGAGGATTTGTTGTGAGACAGATGCATGTCAACATCACATATAGTAAGTACTCAATTTAAATACGTTGGGTCTCGTTACTGTATTAAAAAATCCTTTGAAAATTTCTCATAAGACTGATGGACGTGACATACCCTGTCACTTCTGTAGTGCCACTGTAAGAACAGTGTATGACCACCAAGAGAACACTCCCCCAACCCACCACCCATGCAGACATACACACAGTGCCATGCATGACTTGTACTGCTATGTCTGGTCCATACATGTCAAAGTGGAACACAATTGTACATGACCGATTTCATTGAGAACCTCAATAATACTAATAATGATCTCTGCATGACTATTTCTGTGCCTATCCATTCTCTGACAATTGTAAATAACACGATTGCCTAACACTAGTGACATGCAATCCGGGTTCCTTCATGAAGCTGTTTGCGGTTTTAACCGCTGTGTGTTTGTGTATGTTATTAATTTAACTCTGCAGTTTAAAATATACCATTTTTATGTGAAGTACAGTGCTTTATAACTGTGTACTACATCTGACCTTGAGCCCTAGCAGTGACAGCACCCTAGGTGGAGGAGCAGTAGTTTTCTGGCGTGCACTCCAGGACTACAGCTCAGCAGTACCATTTAATTTTCTACCTTCTAATATTTGGGCAGCTTTTTATTGTAACCCTAAAACCAAACTTTTGCCTTTGGGGTGATTTTATTGCTAAACAAGGGCTTAGTTGACACTTTGAAGGTAGTGAGGTACAGGAAGTCATCTCCCGCTACTTCCGGGTGCCTAAAACACTATTTAAACAAGCCCTGCGATGAGCAGCAGAGCTGTTTGCAGTTTTAACCACTGTATGTTTGCGTGTGTTATTAATTTAACTCTGCAGTTTAAAATATACAATTTTTATGTGAAGTATAGTGCTTTATAACTGTGTACTACATCTGACCTTGAGCCCTAGCAGTGACAGCACTCTAGGTGGAGGAGCAGTAGTTTTCTGGCGTGCACTCCAGGACTACAGCTCAGCAGTACCATTTAATTTTCTACCTTCTAATATTTGGGCAGCTTTTTATTGTAACCCTAAAACCAAACTTTTGCCTTTGGGGTGATTTTATTGCTAAACAAGGGCTTAGTTGACACTTTGAAGGTAGCGAGGTACAGGAAGTCATCTCCCGCTACTTCTGGGTGCCTAAAACACTATTTAAACAAGCCCTGTGGTGAGCGGGGTGAGCCCGAGCAGAGCGAAACCTTGCATATGCTGCAACGTCGCCCGCCGAAGACACACGCATCTCGCGTGTTTTGCATGATTGGCGTAGTTTGGCGAAGTTTGAGACCTCCCTATACGGACTAGATAAAGGGTGTGTAATCTCTGATTGTTTACTACTTTATTTCCTACATTAGCTTCTTTTAAATTAGCATTAGTAGTTTAGGAATAAAAATGTCTTCACTAGTCATTACTTTAGAAGGACAAACCGGGTATAAATGTGAAACCTGTCTTATGTATAGTTTCTCTCATGATTTAAACCCTAATGAAAGGTTTGAATGTCTTAAATGTATAAAAAATAAAGAACTTGAAGATAAAATTAAATTATTTGATGAACGCCTTAAATTATTGGAATTGAGCCAACTTGAAACTAGGAAAAGGCTTCAAATGCCAAATGTTATAAATGATACTTTGCTTAATAAAGAAATAATTCAAATCAAGGAACCAAATAAAAGAAAAAGAGTTTGTAATGAACCAGATCCTGTGGATAAGGAAGATGAATGGTTCACTGTTCAGGCATCTAAAATTACAAGAAAAGGGAGAAAAGCTGGAGAATTTCTGTTGCCCCTATCAAATAGCTTTGATCCTCTAACTCTGCTTTCTGATTCACAAAATGTTAATGAGGTGCCACTGATGGAAACAAATATTTATCCTGTAAATGAAGCAAATATTATTTTCCCACAAAAATCAGTTTTGATCCCTAATATTTCATCAGCTGTTGATAGTGGTCAAAATGATTTACTACTTTTTAATCAGGACATAAGTATTGATCCTGAGTCAAATTTGATGGAATCTACTTCAATTAATCATTACCAAATATACGTTTTAGGAGATTCAATTATATCAAATCTTGATCGTTAAATATGTGACATCAATAAATCTACCCGTACCCTTTCCTGTTTCAGAGGAGCTAAAATACAGGATGTTACTAAAATGACCAAAAATATACTCTACAATTGTGGTGCTGATCCTCTGGTGATTGTACATCTGGGTACAAATAATGTTAAATATCAAAATGTACAACAAATTAAAGAAGCTTACATGGGTTTAACAAATTTATTGGAAGCAACAGGGGCAAAGATAATCTTCTCTGAAATGTTAGGAGCTGACAATTTTACTATCAATAAAATCAAACATATTAACAATTGGTTGAGACATTGGTGTTTAAAACAAAATTTAAAGTGTCTTACTAATTAGGAAATTTTTTCACAACATAAAGATTTTTTTGCGTTTGATGGCCTTCATTTGAACAAAAAAGGATCAAAAATGTTAGGTAACATCATAAATACAGCAATTACTGACTCTTTAAACTATTAAAAGGGGGAGTCCAAATGACACTTTGTGTATTAAACATGTATCATCAAACACCAAAAATGTACCGCTTCACCAGGAAACTATATTACATAAAGAAAATTTGACTTTAAACGTGTTATTACTAAATGCTAGAAGTCTTTCAAATAAGATCTGGGAGTTACAAATTCAATTACACACTAAAAATATCGATATTTGTGGCATTACAGAGACTTGGTTCTCTGAAGAACAATGGGGTCTGGAAATCCCTGGTTATATACTGTATACAAAAATAGAGAATTTTCCAGAGGAGATGGGGTTGCCTTTTATATAAAAGAAGATTATGATTGTATTGAATTAAACTTTGATCTACCTGATCCTATAGGAATTGAAATACTGTGGGTTAAAATAAATTCCAATATTGAACCATTAACTTTTGGAATATGTTATACCCCCATCCCTGGATATTAATAAAAATGAATCTTTTATATATTATTTGCAAAATATTAAGTTACCTAAAAACATTGTATTAATGGGAGATTTTAACTTTCCAGGGATAAACTGGAAATCTCTTAGTGGGACTAGCCATGATGAAAAATGTTTTCTAGAAACAATTTTTATATTAGGATTAGATCAAATAGTAACAGAACCTACTAGACAAAATAATGTCCTTGATTTGATCTTTACAAACATCAAGCAGTATTATAAAAATCCATCAATTATTGAATCACTAGGCGTTTCAGACCATAATATACTTTACTGGGAAATATTTTGTTCCATTTATGATAATAAAGGTATTACAAAGATGAAAAATTATAAAAATGCAAACTTTGTGAAAATAAAAAAACACCTATCTAAATGGAATTGGAAGAAGGATTGTGATCAATTATCTGTGGAGGCCATTTGGGAAAATACAAAAACTCAACTTCATTTTTGTATAAATAGCTGGGTGCCTGAAAGAAAAAAATATATAAACAAAAGACGTAATCCAGTATGGTTTAATAATATTATAAGAAAATCAATATTAAGAAAGAAAAGGGCTTTTAACAAATATAAGAAAAATAAAACGGATACAAATTGGATTAGGTTTAAACTAAAATCAAAGGAAACTAAATTAAAGATACAAAATGCAAAAAAGGATTTTGAAAAAAATTTGGTTAGTCAAAAGGATAATAAAAAAAGTTTCTTTAATTACATTGGTTCCTTAAAAAATTCTCAAACTCGGGTTGTACCTTTGATTATTGATGACTTACTAATATCAGACGAACAAGGTATGGCTAATGCTTTTAATAAACAATTTTCTAGTGTATTTAAAAATCAAGAGAAACTAGATCTTCCTTTTGATTATAATATTACTCAAAATATTAATTTTACATCCACAGAAGTTTTTTCAGCCTTGATGTCCTTTAAAACCTCATCCTCTGTTGGTATCGATAATATTCCTTTTGTATTTCTTAAAGAGTTGGCATCTGAGTTGACTGATGTTTTGACCTTTCTATTTAATAAATCTATATCTCAAAGTATAGTCCCCAAGGAATGGAAACTTGCTTAAGTGATTCCTATTCATAAAAATGGGTCAAAATTTCACACCAAACAATATAGACCAATTAGTTTGACATCTAGTATTGGGAAGATTAAGGAAAAACTCCTCCTACAGAAGATCGAGAAACATATCACAGAAAGTGGTCACACAGACATCTTTCAATATGGATTTAGAAAAGGTAGATCTTGTCAAGAAAATTTGATACATTTTTTTGAACCAGTAAGCTCAGCACTTGATATGAGACTCCCAGTGGATGTTATATTTCTGGATTATGAAAAGGCGTTTGATACTGTCTCACATAGGGTGATAGTTGACTCTTTAATAAAATTGCAAATATGTAAAAATATAATTAAACGGATCATATCATGGTTACTTGGAAGACAACAACAAGTTAGTATTAGAGGTTACAACTCTGTATGGAGCGAGGTGACTAGTGGAGTGCCTCAGGGTTCTGTGCTGGGACCTATTCTGTTTAATATTGTTATCTCCAGTATGTCAACATCAAATGGAGTATGGCTAAATAAATATGCAGATGATGTTAAATTAGGCTGTATTGTAAATAATTCTATTTCTATACAAAATCTTCAGATGAATTTAAATAACATATTAAACTGGGCTACTCATAATAATTTATCATTAAACATATCTAAATGTAAAATTATGCATTTTGGCAAAAAAAAACAAATGTCACATTATGAGATAAATAATGTACCACTGACTAAAGTCTCATCAGAAAAAGACCTGGGTGTTATTATAAGCAATGATTTAAAATTTACAAATCACAATAATTTAACAGTTAAAAAATGCCATTGATTAATAAACTGTATTCTTAAAAATTTAAAGAGTAGAGATTCAGAGGTACTAATTCCTTTATAAAGTAGTTTGATAAGGTCTAAATTTGATTATTGTTTTTCCTTTTGTGCACCTACTCTTATAAAGGATAAAATCAATAGAGAACGAGTTCAACGTAGATTTACAAAGAATATTAAGAATCTAAAACAGCTTTCCTACTAGGAGAGATTGAAAAATCTAAATCTTTACTCATTAGAATATAGGTCAATGAGAGGAGACTTATGCCTAATTTTTCGTGCAATAAATAACAAGTCTCTACATGAAACTCTGTGCTTAGAGTGGGGTAATTGTTTTAGTTCTACACGATCACATAATATCAAAATCAAGACATTTAATGTGAAAACTAATAAAAGGAAAGGTTTAATAACACAAAGAATTATTCCAGTGTGGAACTCTTTGCCACAGGAAGTTGTAAAGAGTCCAAATTTCAATATGTTTAAAAAGAATTTGGACAATTATATGGGTGAAAATAAATATAATTACCACCCAAGTTAATGGGTGGCAAAGTCATAATGGGCATGTCCCTCAACTTTGTAAACTACCTATGAACCTATGAACCTATAATCTTTCTAACCCCCTCCCCCCACAATAGTCCAGTCTTCTCAAACTGTTATCACAATCTCAGATTATGTCTTGGAACTCATGGAGAAGTACAAAAAGTTTTACTGACTTCTGGAGATGACGCGTTGCTAACAGACCTCACACAGCCACCACCACTGTGCAGCCAGTTTACTCACCCTTCTAAGGAAGATGCAATTAGCATGCACAAGTCAAGATTCAGCAAGGCAGTTGCGGGGCAATCAGAAGACTGAGGTAATTCACTACACACTTGTAATACTGCTTTCTGCTGCCTTGCATTATTCACAGTTTATGACTTATGTTGTTATTGCAGTGTTTCGCACACTTTCCCTTCCAGTTTTGCTGTATGGTGTATGTATGTGACGTACTGTGGATTTATTGTATATCTGCCTATATATGTTTTGGGAAGAAATAGATTGCATGTACTGTATATAGGGGATACATGATGGGTGAATGTGGAATAGGGAAAATATTTCCAGTCGTGCAGGGTGAACTGTGACAATACTAAGACTAACAAACAAAGCAGTAATATTATCTCAGGTCACAGTGCACGACTGTTAATATTTTCCATGTCACTTGTTGCATATCATCTGTGTGATTTACACAACAGGGGCCACCAGTTATTTCTTACATGGTAGTCTTCACCAAAATTGGCATTACGGTATATCGAATCTGCTCGACCCAAAGACCTCTGGGTGGGTGCAAAACCCATCCACCCTGATGGTATCCCGGTGTCTCCAGACATCCCTCACAGCCCTTCTGTGTCAGGCAAGCATCTGCCTCATTCCTTTCCTGTACCTGTCCCATATGGTCCTAGACCCCTGAACCATACAAGCAAGAAGCACCTTACTAGGCAGTGCATTCCATGTTTCCACCACTTGGTTAGTGAAAAACATCCTCCTCCTCCCCCCCTCATCATTCCTGATTTGAGCTTCTACTTATTTCCTCTAGTGATACCACCCTCCGGTAGCACTAACGTCTCATCCAGATGCACCCTATTTATTACCCTGAGGTATTTGAAGAACTCAATCATGTCCACCTGATCCGTCCTCTCCTCCAAGAATAGGCATATGTCTTCTACCTCTGTCATCATATGCCATCTCCAATACACACTGGGTCATTTTGGTTTCTCTCCTCTGAACCATTTACAGGAGCTTCAGTTACCTCCTGAAGTGGTGCATCCAGTGCTACGCACAGTTCTCAAGTGGTGTTGTGACCAGGCCATTCTGCAGTGGCACAGTTGATTCCATGATCCTAAAGTTAATCCCCCTGTGCAATGCAGCACAACATCAGGACATGACCATCCATAGTTGGCTCCATCAACTGCTGAATGCTGAACACATTGTGTGAGCCATCCAGCAGCCTAACATCCCTGACCAACTCTGTAATCTTGTTACACAGTATCCTGTCATTGACTAACACCACCCAGCAACAGTTGTCCTTAACCACCCCTTACTGTGGCCCACCATCTACTTTTCACCTCTATCGTGCACACCTAACACCATGACCGTGAGCTTATAAGTATTGATTTTGCTTGCGCCATCACTAACAACTTCTGTTTTCCCAAACTCCCAACATCAGGTGTCATTGTAGAACTCCTCATCTACACACGCCTCTTCCTCTCCTTCACAGTTGCTTTGTGGCTGAAATTAAGTGTAATACTATGCCAGGCTAGTCTGTTTTTCACAATTTACAACTGTATGCACCTGCAGCCTTACCCTTGCCATGCCCTCCTCACCTGTGCCACATTTTCACCTAATTTCCAAGAATCTGCCACTCCATGCTGCCCCTTGCCAGCACTTCCCTGACTTTCATCCAGCCACCATCATATCAGTTGGAGTATTTCACTTAATGCCATCCTCCCTTGTATCGGAGAAATGGTGTAAACAAACATGATGCAAAAGTTCTCACTCCTTTTCATGAGACGTGTCTCTGCCTAGCCTCATCCCTTCCCCCGTCACCCATTTGCAACTCCCACTTTATGTCATTGCCATCCCAAACTCCTTTACTTGCCTCCTGATCCATTTTCTGGCTGCACTGGTCTGCAAATACTGCATATAGAGGGTGCAACTGCACTACATCCATGCACAACTATGTGTTATTGATGACACTCACCATGTGTAACTCACAACCCATGCCAAACTGAATGACGTGCTTGTTGAAGAGCACCCTAATTGTCATTCTCTAACCATATGGCATTGTGCCTTCCACATGGAATGCTGCCACCCACCCCTGTCTAAGTGGACATAGTGTGGTCGCATAATACCAATTCCTACCTCCAATAGCACTGCATGTTTTCATACATTTAATATAGCAGTTACCACTGTGGACCATATGCCTGTGTAATGTGCAAACCAGTGAGCATATTATTATTATTATTATTATTATTATTAATGAGGCACACCACACAGATGAAGCAAGCATGTACAACACTGTTTACTGATCAATGTTAAACAACAGAAGGCATCAAAAACTCCAGACATTTCAGATATTGTGCTGTACGACGTGTGTGAAACAGGTAACATTACACCATTGGTTTAATACCGGTTCCAAAAATGATTGAGGGTATTACTATTGCAAGAACAATATACAGCTATATGTGCCATGCAAACTGTAGTACGTGAACAAATAACATCTTAGTTTAATTTCATTGTCTACCTAATAGGTGCAAGAGCACTGAAAAAATAATTAGAAGAATTTAAATTTAAATTTTCAACGTAGAGGCGTATATCTGAGACCGGTGTAATTTTCTGATGGGAAGGTTGATCTGATCTTAAGTACTGCACATGCTGGCAAGACCACACGTACACGTCTGCCAAGCCATCCACAGCACCAATGTGTCAGTTGTCTGTATACCACATATCTGTATCTCCTAAAAAAATGGAATGGAGAATACAAAATGTTAAAAGTTATAACTATGAAGTTATAGATAACACAGACATGTATACATAGGACAGGATAAAATGTAATAAACACTGCTTAGTAGTAACAGCACTGAACACAGTTTAATTGCTGAAGAAAACTCATAATTAAAAGCATGTGAAAGGGTGGCCAACAGCTCATGAGTAAGAAACCCAGGATGGCCTTTCAACATCAGCTTACAGTGATGAAGATGCAGACGTGAAGGACAAGTTAAAAATGTTTGTGTATTGTCTGCGCACAGTGTTACTTATCAAAAACAATTCTTAAATCACAGCCATGTACTGGCCATACAAACACATGGTACAAGTGTCATTGGCATTCATTGCTGATAAATCAGAGGACAAAGCAAACCTAAACAACACAATGTGCAGTCCCTACATGTTACGATATGTACGGTACAAGACATGAAATGGTGTGCATGCAACATATTTAACTGTACTGACATGGCCATAAAAAGGTAGAAGGCCTTTGCCAAGTGCCGTTAGCCCCTGTATACGGTACAATATGTTCCCTGTGCATGCCGCAAGTGTCTTTTTGCGTTCATGACATGGACTTCTATATTTATTTGCATTTCTATCATTACACAAATGTATGTTATATTTGTAAAACACTAAATGTGTGGTGGTAATCATTCATAACATAGTCCATAAAACTTAAAAAAGAATAAGTAGAAGCTTGGATACCATGGACTGGTATTTTGAAGACTGTCAACAATGTGTCAATGGCAGAAAAAACAAAAACATTGTGATCATTGTTTTATGACCAAAAATTATATATTCCTATTTTTCTTTCACTACAGAGCATGGAAGACTACAGCGCGATTCTTTAGTCCTAAGCGTGCAGTGCAGAAGGACGGTTTCAATAGTAATCATCCATATAAGACTAAGACAGGACTTTTTTTACTGCACAGGCATGGTTATAGCACAATGAATAATGAGATTCACAAGGCTGTTTGTTAACTTTGGGTAGAATTGCACAGCAAGGAAACAATTGTACTTTATGTCACAGAGTAATACAAAGGCTTGGGGAACTGATAAAATTGATTGTCAGAAAAATATGTTCATTCTCCTGTCTGTGGTGTCACAACTAAGGGCACAGCAAGACAGAAAATGACTGTTTCAAAGTTAATGTTGTTGCCGTTTACCAGTGATACACACAAAATCTGTTGCATCAACACAGAATACTTTTGGTGTCCAACAGCAGTTTGTTGGCATCACTGTCACAGGCTGTGGAAAATAATGGACCAGGAGGCAGTTTGAAAGAGTCCATTCAACGTAAATTATTTATTTAAACAAGAGCAAACTGAACATGGAAACAAAAATAAGTATAAGATGCAGCATATCAATAACAAAATATGTACTAGCAAGCACTAGTACCTCAGGAGGCTTAGTACAGCACTTCCAGGTCCGACTCCTTTGAGTCAACTGAACTCCTTTACACTGACTCTTAGCATTTTTATGCTATTCAGACATCATGTGACTAACCAGCTCCTCCCTAAAGTCATTTCTGAAACATAAATTCTTTAATTATAAAGCAAAAAAATTATCTTTAACATCCTAGTAATTTATTTCAACATAGTAGTGTATTTTAAGGACACCAGTCGATGAATAGCCTTGTTTTTAGAGAATTTAAAAAAAAATTACTGAAGCAAGCACCGACCCCTGAAGCTAGGGCATAAAAACGGCTGTCCAAGGGCTGGCCAGCTCCTATAGAGCATAATGCAGGCAGATAAGCAAGCAGTGCTTCAGAGGGAACCACTCAGATCCTCGTTCTCACACAGCTTAAAAACACTATGCAGACTTCAATTCCTTCCTACAGGTACGAGGAACTAGTTTTAATTTATTTCCAAGCAGTACTGTTCATTTTTAAACCACTAGTGAATAAAATGCCTCCACAACGTCATACGATCGTATGATTAAAATTACAGCGATTATAAATGCGAGAAAGGTTTTACACAGCGTAACCTAACAAGAAGCTTGCATTACAAAATGCTTCATATAAGGGGATAAAGAAGAAGTAGGCTTAAAGGAACTAAAAGTTTAATTCATTCATTTTTAACAGAAACGCATAGCCTGGTACACGGGCTCTTAAAGAGACAGTAATCTGAAATTAAGGAACAGGCTTTACTTTGGCATTATATAGGGTGTCCTATTAACATTCCCTTTACAACTCATAGTTCTTAGGAAGCCCAGGCTATGTACCAACACCAAAGTATTTTATAACTTTTAATTCCTGACGTCAGTAACTACTTTTAGAAAAGTAATTTTTTATTTCTTTGGTACTCTTATACTTCTTACCGTGGGAATTAAATGCACTGGGAAGACACATATAAAGACACCTAGCGGACAGACATACAGAGAAACAGATATTACAAAGTGGGTGGCCAGCCCAACAAACAAACATACAAACATACAGACAAAGACAAGTGTTCGAAGTGCATTCCAGTCCCTTCTTTTAATAAAAAAATTATTTCCTCTTTCGAATTCCTCCCCACCCAAAACAAAACCTACAGTTTTGGATCTAAGGGAAACATTAACAGTGTATTCATCATCAGATCTCTCCATGCGAGAGATGGAGCCATAGCCCACCCTCACCTAAGGCTCCACCTCGGGGTCCCTAATTTCTAAAAATTCAGAAAGAAATAACTAGGAGACACTGTCTCCTTCATATTAATGCTTCAACTTTACCCCGAAGTCTGATGAAAATTACTTTTATCCTCCATTCCATATCTCGACATAAAATCAGCATTACCATGTGCTGTTCCTTTTCTGTGTTTGATGATAAATCTATAAGGTTGTAAAGCAAGATACCATCGCATTATGCGGGCATTTTTATCTTTCATTACTTGTAACCAACATAATGGATTATGGTCGGTCCATAATTCAAACTCCACACCCCATAGGTAAAAGCGAAGGGCCTCTATGGCCCATTTGATGGCTAAACATTCCTTCTCAATTACAGAATAATGTGTCTCTCTTTCATGGAGCTTTCTACTAATGTAGATTATAGGGTGCTCCTCCTCATTCACAATCTGTGTTAATACAGCCCCAATTCCATACTGTGATGCATCAGTCTGCAAAATAAATGTTCGTGAAAAATCAGGAGTGTGTAATACAGGGAAGAAACATAAGCTAGCTTTAATGGACTGGAATGCCTCTTCGCATTCTTCAGTCCATCTGACCTTTTCAGGGTTCCTTTTCTTTGTTAGCTCTGTCAGAGGGCCTGCTAATGTTGAAAAATTGGGGATAAATCTGCGATAGTAGCTAGTTAGTCCTAAGAAAGATCTTACATCTTTCTTTGTAATGGGAGGGGCTATGTGCTACTGCTGCAACCTTATTTATCTCTGGCTTTATACAACCTTTACTAATATGGAAACCCAAATATTTAGTTTCCTGCATAGCTATTGTACACTTCTGTGGGTTTATAGTAAGGCCAGCCTCGGAGATTGAAGTTAGTACTGCTGATAGATGTTTTAAATGTTCCTCCCAAGAGGGACTAAAAATGATAACATCATCCAGGTAGGCAGCACTATAATCAGTGTGGGGGGTTAGCAGGGTATCCATCATTCTCTGAAAAGTTGCAGGGGCCCCATGCAGTCCAAAAGGCATGACTGTAAAATGAAACAAACCGATAGGCATACTGAATGCAATCTTGTTCTTATCAACAGTATCTAATGGAATTTGCCAATACCCTTTTGTCAGATCCAGGGTACTAAAGTACATGGCACTACCCAGATGATCCAGAATGTCATCTATTCGTGGCATTGGATAGCTGTCAAACTGAGATACTGCATTTAATTTCCTGAAATCAAGGCAAATACGTATACTCCCTTCCTTTTTGCCCACTATTACCATAGGGAAACACCACTCACTATGAGAGGGCTCAATGATTCCCATTTTATGCATCCTTCTTACTTCTTGGATCACATCCTGTCTTGTCTTTTCGGGTAATCTATAAGGCTTTTGTCGAAGGGGCTGGTTATTTGTAACTCTAATGTGGTGACTAACATTTCTAACCCTCCCAGGAATACTTGTGAATGTGTCTTTGAATTTACATAATTCTTTTTCTAAATCAGTCTTTTGGATTGCCATCAACTCAGGGTTGATTAGTAAGTCTGTCATTGTCCCTGTACCCTCTAAACGTTGATATGCTATACCTAATTCATTTTTGGACTCGGAGCACATAACTGGTCAGGGAATCTGGCCGTGTTACCCAGTTTTTCAATAAGTTAGCATGATATATACGTTTCTTACCCTTACTGCTGGGTATCTCTATTTCATAGGTCACAGGACCAGTTCTCTGAGTAACAACATAAGGGCCTTGCCATTTCATCAATAGCTTATGTTCTGAGGATGGTAACAGTAGTAAAACTTTATCTCCCTCACTAAATTCTTTCTGTCTTGTGCCTTTGTCATAATATACCTTTTGTTTTATTTGTTGTTGTAAACTACTGCCATGTGCCTTTTGAAAATAGGACATTAGGCATTCCCGTAACTTTTGCCAGAACTCTAGGGAAAGTGTTCCTTTTGAATCTTTTGATTCCTCCCATTCTTCTTTAACTATGTCTAAAGGTCTCCTTGGATTATGCCCAAATAATAACTCAAAAGGGGAAAATCCTGTAGATGCCTGGGGAACCTCCCCTATATGCAAACATAAGATAAGGAAGATAAGTGTCCCATTTCTTGCCCTCATCTGTTACGAATTTTTTTAGCATCTGTTTTAAGGTCTGGTTAAATCGCTCTACCAGCCCATCGGTTTGTGGATGGTAAGGCGTTGTACACAGTGCTTCTATTCCTAAAGCCTGGTACAGCCGTTTGAGCAGTACAGATTGAAAATTGGCACCTCGATCTGTTAAAATCTCTTTGGGTATACCTACCCAACTAAAGATTTTTACTAACTCATCGGCTATCCTTTGGGCTGTTATAGTTCTTTAAAGGTATAGCCTCAGGATATTTTGTAGCGTAGTCTACAACTACTAATATGAACCTATTACCTTTCAAACTTTTTGGTAATGGACCTACTATGTCCATGGCTACTCTTTCAAAGGGGGTAGACACTAGTGGCATGGGTAGTAAGGGTACCTTATCTTGTCACCCAATTTTAGATACCTTCTGACAAGCCTCACAACTTCTACAATATTCAGCGACTTGCTCATGTATACCTGGCCAATAAAATCTGTATAAGAGTCGACTTAATGTCCGATCTCTTCCTAGATGTCCGGCCATAGGTATATCATGGGCTAGTCCTAGTAGTTGGGCTCTAAATTGTTGAGGTACCATTAACTGCTCGACCACCTCCCCAGTTTGTGTATTCTTACAGACTCAATGTAACAATCCATTTATGATTCTAAAAACAGGACCCTTAGACTTATCCTCCTGTCCCACCTGTAAAAAAAATGGGGTTAGCGACATATCACTCTTTTGTGCTTCTTTAAATGCCGACTCATGTTTCCCAACAATTATGTCCAGGTTGTTTTTAGAGTCTGACTTTAACTTATTTTTAGTCCACAGTTGTTTTTCCTCTTCTTTTTTGGTTTTTCGACTTCCTATCCTTACCAGGCACTTCAAAAAGATTTTCTTCAAAAGGAAATGTATGTCCCAATATTTCTTCATTCCTAGACTGGGCTCTAGTTGTGATAGCAGTAAGATTGGTTGCTAATAAAGATTCAAAATCTTCGAAGTCATGTCCAATAATAACTGGAACAGGGAGCTGAGGAACCACCCCCACTTTCATTCTCTGGCTGTGTCCTTCCACTTGTACAACTGTCTCTTCTAATGGGTAATTATGTACGTCCCCATGTATGCATACAACACCAGTTGTAGATCCTTCTGATTTTACACTGGTATCCAGGACTGAAGCACGAACTAAGGTTTGCTTGCTGCCAGAGTCTATAAGTCCTGTTACCACCTTTTTTCCAATCTTTACTGGTCTTACATAATGTCCCCAATTAGCTAGAGCCAAATGAACCTCTTCTAATGTCTTTTTAGGGCAGAATCTTGCTATGTGCCCTTTTGTGTTACATTTATGGCACACAATATCTGGTTTATATATTTTTACAGGTTTATGACTTAATTTAGTCCCAAGGGTATTACTGTCTGTAGTATGGGGTATAGAAGTATGAGAAGGTGGTCTTACCATGGGTGGAGGGATCCAAGAACTTCTAATGGGACGAGTTCTGTGAGGTCTTGCAGCTATATAATCCTCCACCAATCTTATAGCTACTTCTGCTGTCTCTGGGCGATGTTCTTTCACCCATAACTGTACATCTTGTGGAAGTATATTTATAAATTGTTCCAAAACGATAACTTCCAAAATCTGTGCTGTTGTCCGTGTATCTGGTTGTAACCATTTTATACTTAAGTCTTTCAGTTGAATATAGACGTCCTGGGGGTTGTCAGCAGCATGAAACTTCAAGGTTCTGAATCGCTGTCTATGTGTTTCTGTACTAATGTCATACCTCTTCAGGATGGCCTGTTTTACATGTCCATAGTCATTAATATAGGCAGTTTCAACATAACTATATGCCAACTGGGCTTTTCCCGTTAAATAGGGAGCCAAGCGGATGACCCATTGATCTCTGGGCCACGTACAGGCAGTTGCTACCCTCTCGAATGTCATTAGAAATGCTTCGATATCATCAGAACTAGAAAGTTTAACTAGTTTAATGTCCTTCTGTGTGATCCCTGGTGTAGCAGGGGCTCTAGCCGTACCTATAGTTTGAATCACCCTCAGTGTGTCTGCCCATCTGGCCTGATTCTGTCTCTCTCCATATCCATCTGACGAGTACAAAGCCAGTGTATTAACTCCTTCAGGTCTTGAGGGGTTTCTTCCATCTCAGGGCTGGCTGCTTGGGCTCCTTCCACAGGTTCCTTCTTGTCTTCCATCTCCACTCCTCTTCTACTGGTCTTCCTTCTCACTACTGTCTCCAGACTGGCTAATAAGGGTAGTTTTAGTTGTTGTACTCGGGACCGTGTAGCCACTCCACTCCAGGCTGCCTCGTCTTCTTGCATTCAGGTCCACTGGGTTTTGTGCTCAAAACCTCCACCACTAATCCCACTTCTGACACTAACTGTCACAGGCTGTGGGAAATAATGGACCAGGAGGCAGTTTGAAAGAGTCCATTCAACGTAAATTATTTATTTAAACAAGAGCGAACTGAACACGGAAACAAAAATAAGTATAAGATGCAGCATATCAATAACAAAATATGTACTAGCAAGCACTAGTACCTCAGGAGGCTTAGTACAGCACTTCTAGGTCCGACTCCTTTGAGTCAACTGAACTCCTTTACACTGATTCTTAGCATTTTTATACTATTCAGACATCATGTGACTAACCAGCTCCTCCCTAAAGTCATTTCTGAAACATAAATTCTTTAATTATAAAGCAAAAAAATCATCTTTAACATCCTAGTAATGTATTTCAACATAGTAGTATATTTTAAGGACACCAGTCGATGAATAGCCTTGTTTTTAGAGAATTTAAAAAAAAATTACTGAAGCAAGCACCGCCCCCTGAAGCTAGGGCATAAAAGCAGCTGTCCAAGGGCTGGCCAGCTCCTATAGAGCATAATGCAGGCAGATAAGCAAGCAGTGCTCCAGAGGGGAACCACCCAGATCCTCGTTTCTCACACAGCCTAAAAACACTATGCAGACTTCCAATTCCCCTTCCTACAGGTACGAGGAACTAGTTTTAATTTATTTCCAAGCAGTACTGTTCATTTTTTAAACCACTAGGGAATAAAATGCCTCCACAAACGTGCGCACGATCGCGCAGTTAAAATTACCGGTGATTGTAAATGCCGAGAAGGTTTTACACAGCGTAACCTAACAAAGAAGCTTCGCATTACAAAATGCTTCATATAAGGGGGATAAAGAAGAAGTAGGCTTAAAGGAACTAAACGTTTAATTCATTCATTTTTTTAACAGAAAACGGCATAGCCTGGTACACGGGCTCTTTAAAGAGACAGTAATCTGAAATTAAGGAACAGGCTTTACTTTGGCATTACATAGGGTGTCCTATTAACATTAGCCCTTTACAACTCATAGTTCTTAGGAAGCCCAGGCTATGTACCAACACCAAAGTATTTTATAACTTTTAATTCCTGACGTCAGTAACTACTTTTAGAAAAGTAATTTTTTTATTTCTTTGGTACTCTTATACTTCTTACCGTGGGAATTAAATGCACTGGGAAGACACATATAAAGACACCTAGAGGACAGACATACAGAGAAACAGATATTACAAAGTGGGTGGCCAGCCCAACAAACAAGCATACAAACATACAAAGACAAATGTTCGAAGTGCATTCCAGTCCCTTCTTTTAAAAAAAAAAAATTATTTCCTCTCTCACAATCACCATATGGGTTCCTTCACTCTGCTGGGTACTTAAACAGAAATGTCAGTAGTACACATAGACATCCTTATCTGCTTTTCACTTGAGTAACTGCAGGCAACACAAGCATTAAGTATTGAAATACAAAGTAAAGAGAATGCAGGCCGAATCGGTTCTTACGGTGTATTGAGCGTGGTGGCAATTGAGGATAGCTAATCAACTGTACTAGAATGAGTGGTATCATTGCAATGTGTTAACAGCTTAAAAAGGTCATGAGACAGGTAACTGGGGATAGTAAGGCTGGGGAATGTGTGGAGTGGCAGTGGAATGACAAAGGGGATGAGGGTGGGTCAGCTGAAAAGTATGGACGCTAGATGCATAGTCTGTGTTTCTGCGGGCACATACCTGTGTTTGTATCCATGGGTTCATAGATATGAATTCTTGTTGACATTGCACTCATTGCTGTGTACATGACACAATATGTTACTTTGCACTAATGAAGATGTTCTGTATTTCTTTTGGTTAGAGTGCAGCATTTGTTATTTCACGGTTTACGGGTGGCCAGATCCTGACTATCTGCATCTTGGGTATCCTTCTGACCTCATCTGAAGCACATTTTTCATGTTCATTACAAATTGAAGGTTTTATACATGAAGCATAAGTTACAGCAAGCGTTACAGTTACTGTATAAAACAAAATCGTTCAAGAGATAGAGGAACTGATCGATGGGTCAATGAATTCTGGGTATATAAGTACTATCATATACGTACAGAAAACAAATTTATCGGGTGATTCAGACTGCAGAAGGCGTCATATAAAATGAGGTACCCAACAGTTACTAATGACAGGTAACAAAACATATTAACTTATGTATATGTCACTGAAGTAAATGCAAGGACAAGCTCACAAATCTCACAATGGATGGTGTTGGAAAAACACAGTTGTCGTAAATGAAAAGAACAGCAAAACATGTACCAATACCCAATATTCAGTAGGTAACAGGGCTGTTAACTACATGATGGAGTCTGGATGGTTGAAAAGGGGTGGCGATAAGATGTGTCAGAGCGACAGCCACGCTTCACGGTGGATAAGGCACCATAATGTGACACCATACATCACAGAATGATGATAGCAATCACATTTCTCACACAATTACACTGAGAAATGGGTTGAATACTTACCTGGACACATGGTGGGAGAAGAATAGAAGATGTGCCATGTGTTGGCACTGCACAACAGTGTTAAAACCTATACATCACACTCCTAACATAATTTGTGTGCATGATAAAGCACACTGTATGGAAAGTGGAGATGCTAGCCTTTCAGGGTGACGGTATGCAAAGGTCAGCAAGATTGGTTACTATCATGAAGTTTGTGTCACAAAAACAGATGGTATTTGTGATGCCATAGTTTTACAATGGCCATGCCATCCCTGGAATTTGTTTGCAATTGATCACAGCTGTGTCATACACAGCAGAGGTGAATGTAGGGACAATGGAAATATATTAAATAATTTCGATAATACTCACTCATGCAGCTCTGTCTCTTCAGGCTCGCCATGCTCTTGCCTGAACTGGTAGTAGGCAGTTTGTAAAACTGGGATACGAAGACATACAACATGAAAGCCAAAATGATTGATGATACATGATGGTGGCACCCCATGTTCCTCAAACGTTGCCATGACCTGATCTATCTCCGCACAGCATCTGCATTCCCTTTCGGTTGGCATACTGGCACATTTGCCACACGAGCACCTGTTTAAAAGACAAAAGAAAAATGAAAACAGTTATTGAATACAATGACAGGTTAAGCTGGAACTAGTGCCTCAAACTACAACAATTAAACCTACGTTGTGCTGGTTATTAATAGTGTAAAATAACAGCATTAATAAAATGAAACACACATATAGGTCATGCTGCACCTAATATTAGACACAGCATACACAGCCGAATGCAAGGTATTCATTATGCTATGATGCATATCAAGGGGATTCACAAGCAGGAGGATTGACATGATCCTGACACTGAAAAAAACATGGTCAACACCACAAATGGAATACCGGGTCCATTTCTGGAGGCCATTCCACCAGGGGGTACAGGCTGGAAAGGGTAAAGAGAACAGAAAGAAAAATTCAGAACTGGCGACAGGAAGGTTGTCTGAGGATAAAGTGGGTGAACTGTGCATGTACACTGTGGAGGAGAGGGGGGATATGTTACAGGTATTGAAATAGTGGAAGGGGCATAAAGAAGAACAGAGTTAACATGTTAATAATGACTAACAACAATTACACTAGGGTCATGACTGCAAAGTTGAATGGGAAATGATTAGAGTGGTCGTCAGGTGGAAGTTCTTTACAGAGTCCATGGTAAGGATGTGGAACAGTATGCCTTAATTGGTTGTGGGGATGGATGTGGTATTGGAGCTTCAAAATTGACTGTGAGAGCTAAATGGGCAGAACAAGAAGGGGAAGGTGGACAATGGAGTGAAGGTGTCTTCCCGTGGAGTAACTGGCAGACTGAATGGGCCATGGGGTCCTTTTCTGATGACAGTTACTATGATTGAATGACCCAGAAAACAGAAAGAGAAATGGTAGGCAAGTCTGTGAAGAAACAGAAATGTGTGTTATCAAACTGATCATGCCACTGACAGTACCACACAGTGAGCAAGGCCAAAAATGTACCTGTGTGTGACACCGATTGGACAGTAAGATATGTTCCAGACAGAACAATAAATAATAGACATGCATAAATGTAACATCTCATGATCCTAAAAAATATTTAATTACAAAAGAAAATGGGAGAATAATTCAAGTGACCATATAGTGAAAGAGTAAAATGGGCAGTATGAATACTTAATGCAACATGAACTCACCATGCCACTGTAAGAAATAGCACCTGATGCATAAATAACTACTGACTCACAATAACTTACCATGCTGGAATACAGAAAACAAATGACATATTCAGAACAGGTACACGACTACAGCTGGGAAGTGTTAGTGGAAAGCAGTGCCACCACGGCAAGATCCTTCCCAATCGGCACTGGTCAAGAGAAAAAATAATGTTAGAATAAACAGCAGAAGAAACACAGTGAAAACTGATTGACAGGAGCTAAACACAGGGTATAGGAAGGGGTGTGGAGTAGGAGGGGCATAAGGGGGGAGAAGCCCACCCTCAGCACGACAAGTGTTTTGACTCATTTATTTATTTATTGGTTTATTTTCTTTTTTTTAAAAGAAAAGTATCTGAGGATCAGTGGCAGGATTTTTAGGACAGTAAATTAATAAAAAGGGAACTAGGAGAGCTTCAGTAGCAGACAAGTAGTGGAATAGCAGTATAATTGCAGTATAATGTGGGGAGTGGTGCAATGCAGTGGCTGTGGGGCAGCCATATTCAGGCAGACCTTCTGGACACTGAGGTGCTGCCCTATCTGCATGCATCTCTCTGGACTGTAGGATGAGGTAGCCAGACTCAGAGCAGAAGTAAACTGGGTCAGGAGTACCATCACCCCTATCCAGAGACCACCCAGTCCAATGCAACTGCCTCAAAGGATGCCGAGAACGAGGAGCACTTGGATGACAGTGGGCTCAGGGCAGGTTAGAGCGGTCAGGCAGAGGCACTTCCCAGATCCTATTCCACTTAAGAACTCATATGCCACACTGGCAAATGGGGACAACCAAATAGAGGTACCCAGAGAAGTGGAAGGAATGGATGTGGAGGTTAGCCAAGGAGGTGACCTCAGCAGGGAAAGCAGTGGACCCCAGAGGAGGAGGAGGAAGTGAATCCTGGTGGGGAACTCCATCATAAGAGGGATCCAGCTAGGAACACAGGAGGGGGAGGACAGGGAGGTGAGGTGCCTACCAGGTGCCACGGCATGGAGGGATGGAAGGAAGATCCTGGGGATCACTGGGAAGGCAAGACGGGAGGGTGAGCTGGATGTCATTATCCACCTAGGTACTAATGACCTGGCAAATGGAGAGCCAAAGGAAGTTCAGGAAGAGTTTAGGAAATTGGGGAGGGGTCTCAAGCAAGTAGTTACTCTGTCACTTTCAGAAGTACCACCAGAGAGGCAAGGGAGAAGCATGAGGAGCATGCACCAGAACTTTAACTCATGTTTGGAAGAACTGGTGCTGTGAGGAAGGGTTTGGATTCATTGGCGACTGGGGACCCACCTGGAGGGATGGAGGTTTGTTCAAGCCTGATGGCCTGCATCCATCCTGGAGGAATCCAAGCACTCAATGATAAGTTTAAATGCTACATTGACAAGCATTTAAACTAGCAAAGGGGGGTGGCAGGCCAGCAAGGAGGGTACCTACTTGCTCACCCCCCACAGCCAGCAGTGGAACCAGTGAACCAGAGGAGTGGCTATCTCTACAAAGCAGTGTGCAAAAGATGGAGATTAGCGCCCAAGAGGTGGATAGGCAGAAAAGGGGAAAAATTCAGCAGAAGGGCAGACAGCAAGGAGAACCAGGGATAAAGGACAACCAAGGAAGGGGCTGGAGTAGAACAGCGAAACAGTCTAGGGAGGTCAAATCATGGAAAGCCATGTGTGCAAATGCCAGGAGCCTTAGCAACAAGATGGAAGATCTGTAGGCTGTCATGGTGCAGTCAGACCTGGACATTGTGGCCCTCACTGAAACCTGGTGTAATGATAACCACGACTGGGAGATGGCCATACCTGGCTACAACATATTCAGAAGAGACAGGGCAGGCAGGAAGGGAGGAGGAGTGGCACTGTATGTGAAAAATAACATAAGGGCCACAGAGATCCAGGAGGAACAAAATGGGGGAGAGATACTGTGGGTTAAGCTGGAAAGGCAAATGGGGCCAGCCATCCACACAGGTGTGGTCTATAGACCACCAGCCTAGGAGGAAGAAACAGATAGGAGTTGATGCTAGCCATCCAAAGGATGGCAGACAAGGATGAGGTAGTACTGGTTGGAGATTCAATATTCCAGACGGGACTGAGCATCCCAGCAGCAGCATCAACTAGGAGCAGATTTATCCTGGACTTCCTTCAGGGTGCCTTCCTAGCAACTGGTCATGGAACCAACTCAGCAGAAGGCAATACTGGACCTTGTGCTCACAAACAGGGACAGTGTGATGGGGGTAACAGTGGGGGAGCACCTGGGGAGCAGTGACCACCAGTCATTGTGGCTTGAAATCACAGAAAGAGCAGAATCAAACCACACAAAAACACGTATCCTGGATTTTAGGGGGGCAGACTTTGGGAAAATGGGGAGATACTTGAAAGAGGCATTAAGGAGGAATGGGGCAGGAATCAGGGGTTGAGGAACAGTGGGCAGTATTTAAAATGGGGATTACAAGAGCAACAGAATTAGGCATTAAGCAGTTAGCAAGAGGAAAAGGAAGAGGAGACCATTATGGTTTTCCAAAGAGGTAGCAAAGAAAGTGAAAGCCAAAAATATTGCATTCAGGCAATACAAAAAGACTCAGGCAGAAGGGGATAGGGGGAAGTACCAGGAGAAGCAAAGGGAGGCAGGGAGGTCGGTAAGGGAAGCCAAAGCTCAGACAGAAGAACACACTGCAAAATCAGTGGGTAGAGGGGACAAACCTTTTACAGGTACATAAGTGAAAAAAGAAAGGCAAAGGGAGGGATAGTGAGACTGAAGGGGGAGGATGGGGGCATGGAGGATGACAACAGTAAAGCTGACATATTGAACGGGTATTTCTGCTCAGTCTGTACTGAGGAAGAGGAGGGTAATGGGTCTGAAGGGAGTACAAGGGGTGAGAATGGTGTAGAAATGGACACAAGTCCCTTTACACAAGAAAGGGTCCTGAAGGAACTGGAAGTAATAAGAGTTGATAAAGCAATGGGGGCAGATGGGGTGCACCCCAGGGTCCTTAAAGAACTTAGAGAGGTGGTGGCTGAACCTCTGGCTATCTTGTTTAGCCGATCACTGGAAACAGGGGAGGTACCCAAAGACTGGAGGACAGCAGATGTAGTCCCCTTATACAAAAGTGGAAACAAAGAGGAAGCAGGAACTACAGACCAGTCAGCCTCACCTTGGTAGTGGGGAAGATCATGGAAGTGCTACTGAAGGAGAGATTGGTGGAACATCTGGTTGTCAATGGACCACAGGACCCAAGGCAGCATGGTTTCACCAGGGGAGGTCATGTCAGACCAACCTCATTGAATTTTTGACTGGGTGACTAGGGAGGTGGATCAGAGGAGGGCAGTGGACATGGCCTATCTGGACTTCAGCAAGGTCTTTGACACTGTGCACATTGAAGACTATTACACAAACTGGGGAATATGGGTGTGGGCAGGACAGTATGTGGTGGGTAGGTAACTGGCTGGGTGGCAGGACACAGAGGGTGGTGGTAAATGGCTGTCACTCCACAGAGGGAAGAGTGACCAGTGGGGTACCACAGGGATCAGTGCTGGGACCGGTCCTATTCAACATCTTCATCAGTGACATTGTGCAGGACCTAGAAGGCAGAATTTCACTGTTCTCTGATGACACAAAGCTCTGTAACAGAGTAGACACACCAGCGGGTGTAGACAGAATGAGAAGGGACCTGCAGAAACTTGAAAAATGGTCAGGGGTTTGGCAGTTGAAATTCAATGCAAAGTAGTGCAAGATAATGCATATGGGGCACAAAAACCCTGGCACAATATATCAGTTGAGGGGGTGAGGGTATAGCATGCATCAAGCAGGAAAGGGATCTTGGGGTTATCATCTCTGATGACCTCAAGGTAGGGAAACAGTGTGACAAGGCAGCAGGTAAAGCAAATAGGATGCTGGGATGCATAGGCAGGGGCATCATCAGCAGGAAAAGGGAGGTCATAATTCCACTATACAAGACACTAGTGAGGCCCCACCTGGAGTACAGTGTACAGTTCTGGAGACCTTACCTACGTAAAGACATAGACAGGGTAGAGAAGGTTCAGAGGAGGGCAACAAAGATGGTGCATGGATTGCATCACAAGTCCTATGAGGACAGGTTGAAGGAACTGAACATGTACTCCTGGAGGAGAGGAGGGAGAGAGGATGATAGAGACATACAAGTATCTTACAGGAGGAACAGGTGCAGGTATACACTATTTTAAGCAAAAAGATGTTCCAGGACTAGAGGGCATGGGATAAAGTTGGAGGGAGGACAATTCAGAAGAAACTTGAGGAAGAATTTCTTCACAGAATGGGTGGTGGACAAGTGGAACACCTTGCCAGAGGAAGTGGTGGGGGCTGAAACAATCATGGGATTTAAGAATGCATGGGATAGACATAAAGGAATTCTGGAGGTCAGGGGTAAGGGGCAACAGACTTCTAGGAAAACCATAAACTGAACTTATAAGCTCAAATGAGCAGACTGGGTGGGCCATAGGCCCTTATCTGCCCACACTGTCTATATATCTATGTCTATGTAACAAACGAGTGCTTCAAACTTAGATTAAACAACACAGTGAACAACATAACATCATCCAGTATGAAATGCAAAGTGCTGTTCTAATTCATTGTTAACACATATCATGGAATAAAAAATGTGTACCTAAGAAAATCTCCTGGGGGGGCACTTGAAGAGAAAGCTCACACGTCAGTGGGACACAACATAATAAATGAATCCAGATAGCTGAAATGTATGACGAGTTTGACATTACTAATAAAAACCTCAGGAGGATTCATTAACCAGCCATTGTTACAATAAAAGTAGGACTGTAATGTACAGACCTCATCCATGTCCCTGTGGAACACAATATGAAAGATGGGCAGGAGGGAGAGCTGAGGGGAAACAAAAGAGTCACATATCAATTATGGAGTAACATCTTGGCATGATGATGGGTAATTAGTAATGAATGTGTCCGAGAAAAAATGTATGTACAGTAACAAACAAGATGGCACCACACTTCACAGTCCTGGTCCTGTTACAAACACAACACATTGAATGTATTGCGACACAGAAATGACGTCCACTGTGACAGAATGAAAACACCAAAAAATATGGCTAAAGGGATTTTTGAACACCAGAAACACACTGCTACACTGTGCACAAAACTGGTAACAGTGCCAGAAATAACCATGACAGGCCTAGCTGTGGGCTTATGCTGCTGCAACATCTATGGTGACATGTGTGATCTCTGTTAGTATGCCACATGTACCTGTGTACACAAACAAGCACATTGTAACCTGTCAGATCACAGTTCAAAAGAGGAATATCTACCAATTTCTCATTCTGTAAACCACAGTTCTTACATGGGTGTAAAAAAACAGAATCATTATGTATTAGAACACCAAGCTGTACATTACTTTGGTGGGTGGGGTAGGGGGTCAAAAGCAATGCTATGCGCTTCGGGGTATTGAATTTATTAACATAGCCAACATTTAGAAGCATTGCTAGTTATGTGGAGGCAGGTTGTTATGTCCATTTGTGGCACTAGTTTTCAGTGCTGTATCAAGGAAATAAGAACAATATGTCATTGTCATAATGGCAGTCCAAAATGGAAGGGTTGCACAACTGCACATTGCCATTACCTTTGAGTTACACTGACATAATGTTAGCTCCAGAGGAGCATTATGTCTCATCTTTATTAATGCCTGAAAGAAGGCAGCAATTGGTGACACAGTACATAAAAGTTGTGCTTACTGTGCTCCATAAGGTAAGAGACATGGTCTTGATGTTCAAATTATTATGCAGTAGCTACAATAGTGAAACAGACTTGCACAAATGGACATAGAAGTCTGCGCCCACACAACTAGCAAGACAGATATGCAATACAAGTAAATGGGGCCTATGTTAATAAATTCCATATCCACAACACCACTCACACGTATCAAAGTAATGATGGCATCATTGCATCAATCAGTGCAGGAATGTAACTCAACATTACATGTGGGACAACATTTTTCAGGAAAACGGGACCTGTATATCCCTGTACGGTTCTCAATATGTACAGTGCACAGAGTACTGTGACGGAATAAGACACATAGAGGCAGGCATTTTTGTTTCACTATCTGACCGCAGTAGGATCACTTATATCAATGGTGGAGATTTCGAAGCAGTAAAACACACTGCTGAGACTGACCAGTACAATACCAATACAACACTGCATGATTACAATGGAATGGCACTCACCAGGACACGTCCAGGTCATCCCTGTGGTTGCCAATTGTATCCTGACTGGCAGCAACGAATGTCTGGCTAGCACTATCATCTCGATCGACCTCAGGCTCAAACATATACAGCTGCACGCTGAAGCCCTCAACATTCCCTAACAATGAATTTGCATCCAATTCCTCTGTGTTTAGGCCCATGGAGAAAGCAAGAAAGCTCAGTTCTTCCTCAGACTCAGAGGAAGAGTAATGATTACCAGCCATTATCTCAAAACAGCAGGGTAACAGTACTTCCAGGAATGCTTTACAATGCACTTCCGTGATTAACTACACCATGCACCAACACAGTCACAAACGCGCTGCTCGCTCTCAATGAAGAGCGCTCTCCCGAGGAAAATTCTACTATTACGTCAAACAGCGAAGCACGTTCATGTCAGCACTCGGCGGGAATCAAGCAACAGTGACCTAAACATCGGATTTTGAACAGCTGGATATGTAAAGTCACCACAGAAGGTAAAGAAGGGGAATACATAATTAAAAGAAATGCAAAAAAAAGGAATTGATGCATTGAGATGAAAAGCACTGGTGAAGGGCCTCTTTAATAGTAGCATAGATAGTCATAATCCTCACAGTCTTCAAAAATGTTCACTACAGCCTAAGGGGAATGAAGTGATGTTAAGGATTTGGGGAATGTATCTTAAGCAGAATGAGAGTGAAGAATCCTTTTTCAAATTGATTACCTATTTAATTAAAGCTGAACTTGGGTTAAAGGAAGAGAGGGAAACAATCTTAGGAGTCTTTAGGGATCACAAAGACATCAGTAAACCCGTATATGATCTGATGAATGAGATGAACAGTGCAAGCAAAGTCTGGGCAAAGATGTCCACCAAACAGAGATCAGGACTAGAAACGTGTGCCCCGATTAAATGGAATGCAGTGCTGTTTTTCTCACATGAGGATTATATAAACAAATAAGTGGTTACTTGGGAAGAAGCAAAGAGCATTACCTCAGATCTTAAATGGGATTTTAACAAACCAGAAGAAAACTTAAAAGAAAAAAAATAGTTTTTGGCATTGATCCTTTCAAAAAAGGAAAACAGAGAAAATTAAAGGCAGCAATATATTTCCTAATATACAGTATTTCTGAAATTCTGCCAATACCAAGAATGAATCAGTACATTAATAGAAAAATTAAAAACATTAATAATTGGATTTGACAATGGATTTTAGTTAAGGGTATAGCATGTGTTAGAAGTTTATTTATTTAGTTTTTGTTGACCAGATAAGTGCACTAGACAAATCCTGCCTATTTTCAGGCACGACCCAGGGAGGGGGATACAGATGAATGCCAACTGACCTTGAACCGGATGAAGCTGTAGGTGGTATTTTTTGTGAATGGAGGAAATTTGGCCATTGCACCAGGGAAATTCCCCTGCTCTTTTTCGAGAAGTGCCATGGGATCTTTAACATCCACCTGAACTACCACCAGAACAGGCAGGTGGGACCTCGGTTTACCGTCTCATCCGAAAGACAGCACCTCAGGAGTGCAGCACCCCCCTCATGCTGCACTACAGTATCAGTACTGGGATATTAACCCAAGTGCCTGGTGTGGGGATAGAACCCACAGCCTACTGATCTCCCAGCCTCAGAGGCGAGTGTGCTACCTGCTGAGCCACTGACACTGCGGTTGGGAGTTCTTTGAAAATCAGAATTATTTGTTTAGGTATGATAAGTTACATTTGAGTAGAAAGGGGGAGATTTATTAGGGACACTATTTGTGGATAGAATTAGAAAAGTGTTAAACTAACATCTGGGGGGACAAGGGAACATAAAGCTGGGTCCAGCATCAGGCACGCTGTAAACTTAAAGAAAATTGACAAAAAAAATAAGAGGAATAGGGACAAAATCTCCACATTAGAAACAAATAAAGATACAAATGACAGCACTGATAAAACTAATTGTAACTTAAACTGCACTCAAAGGTGGGGTAAAAATAGGCCTGTGGTTTGTATATTATTGGCAAATGTAAGAAGCCTAAGAAATAAAACTGATCAATTGAAACCTCTTTTATTGAAACATAATGTACATGTTTGTGCATTAACTGAAACCTGGCTTAAAGACCAAGAATGGGGGATCGTAATTCCTGGTTATACAATGTTTTGTAAAAATTGGGTTAATAAGAATGGAGAAGGGATAGCTATATATGTGGTGGAAGAAACTAAGGCACATGAAGTAACGCCTCCTAATGCATCATGTGAGGGACCAGAATTCTTTAATAGATTAAAATTTAAACTGGGGAAAAGATATTACAATAGGGGTAGGGTATAGGTCACCAGGTTTAAGTAGAGAGGGAAACAAAGCATTTCTAGCAGCAATCAGAAACATGACAATAAATGGAGATTATATGTTACTGGGGAATTTTAATTTCCCAACGATCAATTGTGAAACATAGCAAGGCTGTACGTTATATGAAAATACTTTCCTACAGATTGTGGCTCAACAAGGACTAGAGCAATTTGTAAATGAAAAAACCTGAGGAAACAATATTCTGGACCTTGTTCTGAGCAATATTGAGCCAGAAAAGGTCACAACAGGTGTTGACCTGCCAGTCGGTTCTAGTGATCATAATGTTATTCACATAGAAATAGAGGCAGAGAACAAGTCTGGGGAAATACAGTGGTTAAAAATTATTATAAAGCAAATTATGAATCTATGCAGAGATTTTTATGAGGATGGAACTGAGAAATGGATTTGAAGGACCTTGATATGGACACTACATGGCTGAAACTAAAAACTCAGATTACTGTATAAATACAACGGTACTGCTGGTAAGGAAATATAGTAATAGAGGAAGGATACCGGCATGGTGGAACAAAGCGATTAGAAACAGTATAAGAAGGAAGAAGAAAAAGTTCGTAAGATACAAAAAAAATCCCATTGATGATAATTGGGCAGCATATAAAAAGGAAACAAATAAGAATAAACGATTGATTAGGAGAGCAAAAACTAATGCAGAAAAAACAAGCATTTGTCAATGCCGAATATTTGCTTGCTGGCATTAGCATTGAAAGTGCAAGCGTTAAGACAGATGCAGAATAGGAATGGCAGTGAAGTACTCAACTGATGCCAACCTCACCCCCACCTTGCAGAGATGGACAGGCATTGGGGTGTGCCTTTGGGTCGTCGCCCGTAACACTCATGCCATTTCACCTCACCCTTCCCTGCAGACACCGACAAGTGTTGAAGTGTGCCTTGGGGTGTTCGGGCTTTACACTCACCCCATTCCATAAGGAAATACACTGAAATGAGTGTAGTATAGGAGAATGGGGTGAACTTTTGGGGCTGAAGAGTTCAAGCACACCTCCGTGCACCTGTCACTGGCTGCAGGGTGGGGTGGGGAATTGGAATAGCATGAGCATTACTGTGGAAAAATCCCAGAGTCACACCTGACACCTCTCAGTCCCTGGGAGTGAGGGCTTTATGGTCAGAAACCTAATGCCCTGGGTGTTTCTTGGTATTTTTCACTCCAAGTTTTTCAACATGGGCTTTTGTGACTGCTACCATGAACAGTGACACTATCAGCTCAGAGCCAGCAAGTGATTTGGCATGTGCCGACTGTCCACATTTAGCACCACAGGTGCAAAAACACATTTTGAACAGGATGTGAAAAATGACAGCTGTACTGTTCATGAGGAGGTGTAAAAAATGGTAATGTTGAAAACCTGGAGTGAAAATATAACAAAAGATTAAAGTCACGAGCATGCATAGAAACTGTGCAATGCTCACCTGTAATGAAATTATTTGGGGGATTTTTTACACCAGATTTTCAACATAGGTATGTTGTGACCTCCGCTCATGAACAGTGGCACTGTGATTTTTTTTACTCTGTACCGAACATTGATTTCCCACAGTGACTGCACTATTCTGCGCCGGAAGTGCGAAAACACATTTCAGTCAGGATGTGAAAAATGACAGTTGTACTGTTCATAAAGAGGTGTGGAAAAATGCCAATGTTGAAAATCTGGAGTGAAAATATTACAAATTCGTGAAGTTAAGAGGGTGCGTGGAAACTGCGTAATGCACGCTCGTAACACAGTCATTTTATGGACTTTTGTCACCAAATTTTCAACATAGGCATTTTGGAATCTCCGCTCATGAAATGAACAGTGTCACTGTGATTTTCTTAATCTGTCCCAAACACTGATTTCTCACAGCGACTGTGCTATTCTGTGCTGGAAGTGCAAAAACACATTTTGACCAGGATGTCAAAAATGACAGCTGTACTGTTCATAAGGAGGTGTGAAAAAATGCCAGTGTTGAAAATCTGGAGTGAAAATATTACAAATTCGTGAACTTATGCATGTACGTGGAAACTGCACAATGTATGCTTGTAACACAGTCATTTTTTGAATTTTTTCACCAAATTTGCAACATAGGCTTTTTGAGAGTCCACTTCATGAATTGTGACATTGTCATTTGGTTAATCAGTCCTGAAAGGTGATTCTGCGCAGTGACCGTGAAATCACCTTTTGGGACCAAATAACGCCATGACAGTAACTGAATTCATGAGGAGTGGTCCCAAGAACTCCGTGTTGAAAATTTGGCACCAAAAGTCGAAAAAATGGCCAAGATATCCACATACATTGGAAAAAAAAAACATGAATGACCTAAAGGTGGGCAAGCAATGTGAGAGGGCAGCAAGGAGGGCTGGGGGATACTGGGATGCATAGGGAGAGGCATCACCAGTAGAAAGCAGGAAGTTATTATCCCTCTGTACAGACAGTTGGTGAGACCCCATCTGGAGTACTGCGTGCAGTTCTGGAGACCCAATCTCTGCAAAGACATAGACAGGATGGAAGCTGTCCAGAGGAGGGCAACTAAAATGGTGCAGGGTCTGCACCGGAAGACATATGGAGAAAGACTTAAGGAGCTAAATATGTATAGCCTCGAGGAAAGGAGGGAGAGGGGGGACATGATAGAAACTTTCAAGTACCTCAAGAGAATCAACAAAGTCCAAGAGGGTAGCATCTTTCAAAAAAAGAGGTGTGCAAGAACAAGGGGGCACAATTTGAAGATAGAAGGGGGATGGCTCAGAGGTAACTTAAGGAAGTATTTTTTCACAGAGAGGGTTGTGGATGCATGGAACGGCCTTCCGGAGGAGGTTGTGGAGTCAAAAACAGTGGTGGAATTCAAGCATGCATGGGACAGTCATAAGGCAATTCTAGGGGGTTGGGGTAGGAAGAAGTAGGCTGCTGGTTAACTAGGATTTGCAGCTTATCCATTGGGTAGGGAAATGGGCAGACTGGATGGGCCAAGCGGTCCTTATCTGCCATCAAAATCTATGTTTCTATGTTTCTATACAGCTTACCAGCATTTCTTCAGTTTGCGGTCAGCTTTGAAGAGTGCAGACGGTTCCCAGTCCATCAAGATTGTCGCCCAGGTCCGGAGGTAAGTATGGGGTGAGTGGGGTGTGGAGAGGAGTGCACAGAGGGTGGGTGGGGTGGGGAGGGACAACAGACTCAATGAAGGACTGTTTTTTTTTACAGGAATTTGTTTTAAAAGACAGCTGGACTTTGGCATGCTGGGGTGAGCTCCCAGCGTGCCACCTGGATGTTTGTTGGGGAGGAGTGGAGCTGACGGGGATTGGGCACCTCCGTTGACCATACAGTGTGCTGGGGGGGAGTGCATGAGCATGCTGGGGTGGGCTCCCTGCATGCTATCTGGGTGTCTTTTGGGGGGGACTGGAGCTGATGGGGATTGGGCACCCCTGTTGGCCATATACTGTGCTTGGGGCAGGGGTGTGCATGAGCTGAGGGGGATTGGACACCCCCTCGGCACACAACAAATGGGGGAGTGCATCATGCCAAAGGGGATTGGTCTACCCCATCGGCAAATGAACTGGGGAGGGGGCGTGCTGACAGGGAGATTGGGCACCCCCATCAACTTTAACAGGGACTGGGAGAGGCAGGTGGTGGCTGTCCGTCAGCTTCGTGGGGACTGTGAGAGGCCATTGGAGAAGCCGTCACCCTTTCTTGTAGCCCATTCCTGTTCTCTACCACTCACTGGGCACAGCAAATCTAAAAATTAAACTTACAACTGCCTGTGCTTACTACGAGCACCTTCCCCGGGATGAAACAGAGGAGTAGAAGGGAGGATGTAGCAAAGCTGGTTCAATTCTCATACACTGACTGCTACAATCAGGAACAACCCAGCATCACAGTTGATTGTTTAGTGATGAGGCGCTCCCTGATTGCAGCAGTCAATTCATTTGAGCATAGTGGCCCACTCATTAACTGCTGTCATCGACAGCATACCCCTCTATTAGCACAGCAGAGACCGGCCCCAGAACAGACTGCTGCCATTCGCCACAACACTGCCATGCCTCCACAACCCACTAGTGAAGGAAGCTGACACAGTGTGTTTCTTGCATGTGAGCGCAAGCAAACACAAAAATGGCTAATGATGTTAAAGATAATAAGAAAATGTTTTTTAGCTATGTGGGGTCTCTAACAGGTAATAACGTAGGAATAGGACCATTAAAAAAAGATCAAAAGATAATAACAGATGAAGGGGAAATAGCAAATGCTTTAAATCATTATTTTCTGAGTACTTTCCAACCAAGGGACATGGCTAAAACCTTTGGCAAGTACCCCAAATTAATTCACAGACTGAGATAACCTGCCCCATGGTCATGGATAAAATAAACAAATTAAAGATTAATAAATCTATAGGACCTGATAGACTGCTAAAGGAATTGAGACACAAACTGGTGGGACCAATTACCAAGTTGTTTAATGATCCCATTAGACAAGGAGAAGTGATAAAAGAATGGAGGGATGCCCTAGTGACCCCAATTTATAAGAAAGGCGATAGATCAAAAATGGAGAACTATAGGCCCGTTAGCCTGACCTCCATTCTGGGAAAACTCATTGAGGGGATAGTGAATGAACAAATACTTGAATACATTAGAAAACATGGCCTGACTGATGCTACACAACATGGGTTTAGTGGTGGCAGATCCTGCTTGATGAATCATTTATATTTTTATGAATCAGTGAGTGATGAACTTGATAGGGGCATGGCAGTGGACGTAGTGTTTTTGGACTATGCCAAAGCCTTTGATTCACTAGATTATGATGTACTATTGAAACAATTAGTTATCTTTCAAATACATCCAAATATAATATCTTGGGTTGGATCTTGGTTGACTGGGCGGAGACAAAGGGTGTGCATTCGCGGATATTGCTCTGAGTGGGGGGCAGTTATGAGTGGGGTACCGCAGGGCTCGGTCCCGGGGCCCACCCTGTTTAATCTGGTTGTATCAACAATGCAAGTCTCAGATAACATCTGGATGGCCAAATATGCTGATGATAGCAAGGTGGGGACCATCACTGGCAGCAAAACAGGAGGCCAGGTATTATAGAAAGAACTAGACAGATTACAATAGTGGGCTGTAACACACAAATTGAGGTTTAATTTGGAGAAGTGAAGAGTTATGCATCTGGGTCAGCATAACCCAGAATACAGATATATGCTAAATGGGCTATGCCTTGCGAAGACCACTCAGGAAATGGATTTGGGGATAACAATAACCAGGGATTTATCATTTGACACTCCCACTAAAAACAAGGTGAAACAATGTAACAGATTATTGAGATGTATATGGAAAAATATCACTAGCAAGGATGCAGCGGTCTATTACTCTTGTATACCTCCATTGTAAGACCATGTATGGAGTACTGCGGATCCTTTTGTGCACCACAAACAAGAGGAGGATAGGCTCATATGGAGAAGGTGCAGAGGCGAGCAACAAAACAAATAAGGACCTTTAGACTTAAGACATATGGGCAGAGGTTGGGGGAATTGGATCTCTACTTTTTGTATTATAAGCATTTAAGGGGGGCGGATTTGTGTCTTGTCTATAGTGCATCCAGAGATGTATATAAATGGGAAACTATTGGGCTTGTATCACAGGAAACTAGGAGAAGTACTAGGAGTCATGGAAGGAAGATAAAGGGGATTATTAGTAAGACAACCAAACGAAGTAAGTGGTTTTCCCAAAGGGTGATAGCAACATGGAATGGGTTGCCAGAGATAGTGGTAACTAGTGAGAATATGAATACCTTCAAACAAAGATTGGATATGCATATGGGAAATTAAAAATATGAGTACCACTATTATGTGGCGAGCCATTAAAGGGTCAACAGACCTCCTGGCTCATAGCTACCTATGAACCTCTGAACCTATGAACAGTACCATGAGAATACCAGAGAAGAACTGGACAACAAGAATAGTCCAAAGAGTATGTAACCCCCCTAGGAGGCACTACTCCTAAAGCTACTACCCCTGCCTACTACCTAGGATGTATGTTGAGGGGTCTGGGTTCCCGAACCTTAACTTAAACTGGTTCTTTTTCATGATATTACATAATACGCAGTGCCTACATCCAGAGTTCAGCTTTAAGTGGGCTAGCTGTTACCTGGTACAACCCCCAGGATGTCATACCACCCACTATAAGAAGAAGAAGAATTAGCATTTATATATTGCTTTTCATACACAGTGTATCCAAAAGCACTTTACAAGTAATGCTAGACTGGTAGTGATGTGACTGAATGTGTAGTGGCGGCCATATCGCACATCAGCACCCACACACAGCCTGGATAATTGCATGAACCGGTTTATGGGAAGGGGAATGTTGGCAAGGACACTGGGAATGTCCCCTACTCTTTGCAAGGAGTGTCCTGGGTTCTTTTACTTTCACCTGGACACCCACCAGGACAACACCAGGATGGGTAGAAGGGACCTCGGTTTGACGTCTCTTCCGAAGGATGGCACACCCCGGCAGTACAGTACCCCCCTAATATTGCATTCAGATGCCAGCGTTTTTAGGTGCAAGTTCAATCCCGGTGTGGAACGAGAACCCACGACCCTCTGGTCCAGAGGCGGATGTGCTACCAACTGAGCCACACTGACACCTATAACCATTAGCCACCCCAACACAGTACCCAATAAACATTTCCCCACATATCAACACTTCTCCATTTAATGACTCTCTATAATAATATGCACACAACACCATAATTTGCAAATACAACAATAGCAATATTTATTCATAGGGGGATTAGGGCTTAGGAACGGGGAAACAAACGAGCAGAGGTCATGCAGTGGGATTATTATTATTTACAATATTTACATTTGATCTGATTTGGTTTGGATTGTGCTGGTGAAAACCCTCCAGCTGGGTGAATACCTGGTTTCAAATCAAAAAAAGCAATCATATTGTACCAACATTGATATCCAGAGCACTGGCTATCTAAACTGCATAGAATCAGATGGAACACAAGATCATTTTACCCACAACCAATATCAGTTCCCCAAGGATTCAGTATGAGACCTGCAATCCCACACATTTCACCCTGGGTACACAGTACTTTAAAGTCCTTGCATGTTGTAAGCCTGGTGGAAATTACAGCTGTACGTTCATTGGCCAGCTTGATTAACAGAAATTTCCAATTAGATTTCCCAACATTAAGCATTTGAACTATTCAGCGTCTCTTTGGGGTGTGCAGGGATTGTCCTGAATGTTGCAGTTGAAACATTGGTTAGATGCAACCAGTCGGTCACACCGGGTGTGAAAGTCAAGTATTTCTTTCTGAATATCCATCACGTTTATATGTTTTGGTACATTCAGCACATTTATAGTTCAGACACATCTGATGCAATCAATGAAGGTATAGCACCTTCAACCAGGGGACAGGATGGCCGCCCTGGTCCATTTGCATAGGAACAGTCATTTCCAGAAAACAGTAGGCGAATTTAGTAGACTTGGGGTATCAGTCCTATTTGTGGTTCATGGCTGTAGCTTGCAGCTCCACTGGACATCTTGACCGGGTAGATTAGAAAATGCTGGACCTCCCAGGCAAAGTCAGATGAGCCCCTGTACTGAGTGCTCCCCTTCCAGTCCTGTAGGCTCCATAGCAGACATCACATATCAGCACATCTATACTATTTTCTGGGTTCCCCAGAACAGCTAGGTCTACCTGCGCTGAGCAAGACAGTCATAGCAGATGCAAGGTGAAAACCAGTAGAACAGTCACAAATAGCAAGGTTTTCAAAAAGGGTCCACCCGCGCTGGACTAAGGTTAGGAGCAGCAGGATGCAGGGTGCACACCAAAGATCAATCTCACATAGCACAGTCACTTGGGCGTAGGCAGCCCCAATTAAGCAATTTCTCCTTCATTCTTGCACTGGGGGGGGGTACAAGTGTACTCACTCAGACTCCTCATGGTAGAATCTCCGCAATCAAGGTTCCTGAAATCTTCAGTCCTCTCACAACTGAGGTACAATCAGCTGTCTCATAGCTGGCTTGATATCGAGTTGCAAGTCCACATCTTTCCCCAAAGTGCAATGGAGGGCTAGCATCTGGAGGACATTCTGGCAACCCCCAGGGTAGCAGGATCTGCATTAACTAAATTACTTTAAACTCTTACTGCTAAGAAGGCAAACACCCTTCCTGGATGGAAAGGATTAACTGGATCACCAGGCCCAGTTGCATGGCTGGAGGCCTGAGCCCCCACCCCTGTGGGGGGTTCCCGCTCGAATCTGGAAAATTGCTGAAAACACAGTCTTTTATGGGGCTCTTCTGAGACTCCTGATTGGCTGAATCTATTGGGTGATTGGCATCTGATTGGCTAGAGGGCCTGTCAATCAAGAAAATGAATTATGCGTGAACCTCACTCAATGCACTGTTGGTTTACTGTTTTGGCACTTGAAATTAGGTCCCTGCAGTTCCCCATGAGCACTGGGTTTCCCATGAGATTTGGTAAATGTCCCACAAGTCCTGGCTTTAATATTCTATCTTTTCGATTGGCTGTGGCTGCTTGTAATGGCTGCTGAAACACACAGTCCCTTAAGCAGACCGGATATAGTCCCAAACAAGGTCCTGGTGCAGCCAGAATAAACAAAATATTTGCCCAAATGCCCCACAGTTCAATAGTCATGAATGTGTACATGCTGTCACTGCCCAGGTCAAATAAATTGCTCAGTGCGGTTGCCTGTCCCTGCTGCCAATATTTAAGGACACCTTGCAGCAGGCAGGCTGTTTCTCTGAGTCCCAACATATTTCTGGTGCAACCAGGTTAGAGCTTTTAGTTAAATTAAACACTTCTCCCCTGCTTAACATTTGTTCCCACACCTACAGCAGATACATTTATTTATTCAAAACATTTCCTTTTCTTCTCGACAATTACTGAAACATAGTTTCCCTGAGGGCAGAAGCACTCTCATGAATATTCAGTGATTGGGGCTCGGGGCTCATTAATATTCATGAGCCCCGATCATGAATACCTCGTGGATCTTTTCAATTATTGAGGAGTTTGGCCACTCAGGGCCCTGTCCATGGTCACTGGGCCCCCCTTGGGTGATGGGGACACCGGGACCACTGAAACGCTCTCCTGAACGACTACAAGGCGAGTGGTCACAAGATTAAAAGTGTCACCAGAGCCTACAGGATCCCCGCCGCACCAGAGTGCATTGGAAGCACGGGTGATTGTGGTCCAAACTTTTGGAGCGCCGAGGGGCTGAAGTTACACTGGGGCTGCTATTGGGGCACCAGGGAACTCAGACCAGAGACAGGGGACCCAAAAAAGAAAATGCAGGCATTTCCTGGAGGTGCCTGGCAGGAGAGCAGAAATGACAGCAAATGGGCTACAGGTAAGCCTTCAAATTGGTATGGGTGTTGCAAGTAAATCAACAAGCAACACAGATTAATATTCATATCAAGGGGGACCAATTTATTGTTGCTATAATAAGAAAAGCTTTCACTCTGGATGAGCTAGGGATCTATGTAGTTGACTGGAATAACTTAAATAAACACAAATTGTCCCTTAATTCCAACTCCTCCTCAACCATCCTCCAACATGCAACTGTAATAAGTGCACCTTTCATCTTAATCTTGCTACATGAAAAGAAGTTCTATGCCTCCTCAGTTCCCTTAAGGATAACAGTTCACCAGCCATGATACCCTGGAACCCTTCTTCCTAAAGATGGGAGCCCCCACCATTGCCACTCCAGTACATGACCTGATCAGTACATTTTTCACCGCTAGCATAGTGCCTACTAAATGGAAAGTGGCTATAGTAGTCCCCATCCACAAAAGTGGCCCTAACACCGGCTTTGAAAATTATCAGCCAGTATCCATCCTCTGTCCCCTTGCTAAAATTCAGGAGAAACTTGTCCACTATTAGCTCCAAACCCACCTTGAGCTGCATATCTCCCTTATCATCTTTCAGCATGGTTTCCAAAAAAATCATAGCACTCACATAGCCCTCATTATGGTAACCTCTGACATCATGAATGATATGGACAATGGCCTAGTCACTGGAGCAATTTTTGTCAATGTCACCAAGGCTCTTGATATTGTTAACCACAAACTCCTGCTGTAAAAGTTTCATTCCTTAGGTTTGGACAGTGTCTCTCACCTGTTTTTCCAGCTACCTCAATGACAGCACCCAATGCATTAAGTGGTCCGGTACCACCCTCCCTTTCAGTTCCATAACAGATGGCATATCCCAGGTGTCAGTTCTGGGCCCCCTCCTGTTCTCTTTGTTCATTGTTGAGCTACCCCAGTTCTGTGGGGGGGGAGCATCTGTGTAGTTGTATGCTGACGATGCCATCCTGTTTAGATCCTCCTCAGACTTAAGATGGCTAAATCAACAACTGGAGCTCAACTTTCACATACTTGAGGACTGGTTTCTGGCTAATGTCCTTGTACTTAATACCAAGAAGATGAAAACCATGCTCTTCTACCATCCCACCCCCAATACTGCCTGCCCACCACGCCTGCTGGTTAAGTCCTCCAGAGGTGACACTCTTGATATAGTACACTCCTTCAAGTACCTTGGGATCACCCTAGACTCCAATCTCACCTTTGTCTCCCACATCTCCAGTGTTGTCCATGTGATAAATCAGAAACTCTGTCTCCTCTATTGCCTCTACCCATTCCTTACACCCTCCTTCTGTCTGATTTTTGCCTCCTCCACCCTCCTCCCTCTCATCCTGTACAGCGCACCAATTCTCCATTGTGCACAAATCTCCACACTCGCTCCCCTAAAACAAGCCTACTATAAAGTGTGTTGCTTTGCACTTGGCTCTAACTCAAGGGAGCACCACTGCACTGTTCTTGCCTCACTAGGGTGGGCTTCATTAGAGTCCAGATTGCATTACCCAACCCTCTGTCTGCTTTATAAGTTTGTTCACTGCATATAACCCTCCTTGTCTCCAAAGCATTATTAAGAGAAAAACTGCTGTTAGATCCCTTTAGTCACCTGGCATCACTCTACTGACCATGGCCAGTCCTCATCTAGCTGTTGGTAGGCGAGCACTTTGTTACTCTGGACCCTCCCTCTGGAACTCCCCTCATGGGATTCTCACCTGCTCCTCAATATGTCAGTTTGAATGCTCTTTCATGTTTTACCTAACTTCCACCCTGTCCTGACATTGTACGTAGCCCCCCGTGCCCTTATTAGTGTCCCACTCAGCTGTCCACCACAGCTCCTCTCGTTAACTTCTACTCTCCTTTACCTCTAGCCAATCCCCTATCACCTGTTACTCTCCTTCACCTAGTGTGGACATGCTTCTTGTTGCACTGTCTATAGCTGTCTGAATTTCTGTTTGGTATCTATATGCTTGGTATGTTAGGGTCATATCATGCTTTATTTGCCTTGTACTGGCATGCTGTAATCTCAACATTTGATTATCAATTAAGGTATATTTAATCTATATACTTATTCCTTGTTTATTATTTCCTGTAATTTGCTGTACTTTATCCTTGTACACTACTATGTATAACTGTTACTCACCACATAATTTCTCTTCCAACTTGTACCCTTCCCCAAGTCGCCCCTGAAAAAGGGACTGTTAGTCTCAGCGGGCTTACCCAGTTAACAAACTTCAAATGAATAAATAAATAAAATAAGCCAGTAGAAAGTGATAGTGATAATGTTACACAATTACCACATTGTTTTACACAAAACTGACATAAGGACACAACCACAGAATATGCATCTAATAACCTCTCAGATAACTACATCTCTATATTATCATGGAACATCGCAGGGAAGACTACTGAAATAGTAGATGCAGAATGGCTTAGTTTTATAAAACAGCATGACCTCCTTTGCTTTCAAGAAACTTGGACTCTTGGGCCCACATTTTCAAAGGAGATGAACGGCGCAAAGTAGAGATGAGCTGCCAATCTCAAAAAATGTGCCAAAGCATGATATTCAAACGACAGAGATGCATTGTGCATCTCTGGATGCACAATCGCGCAATGTATGCGGTGCAAATAAAAGGGGCGTTCCCATGAATATGCCACACATCCCTATATTCAGCCAAAATGTGCCACGCATCACAGAAATGAGCCACCCAAAGTTTAAGCATACAAAAGGGTGGCCTAAATCAGCCAGCCACCAACAAGCAGGCCACAGAACTGCAGGCAGACCAGCCAGAGACAACTCTCAGAGGTGCACAAGAACATGCTCCAGACACCCACACACAGCAGTCATGCCAGAATGGATGAACCCTGAGCCACAGCTGCCATGTCACTGCTGGCACCATCTAGGAAGCAACACCCCACACTGCACCCTGGATGTAAACACCCAGCAGCCACATGCCAGTGCTGTCATGTGCCTCCCAGGCACACCAGCGGGATGGAAAGCCACACTGCAGCACATGTACCAGGGGCCATGGCTAGCACAAATGCAGCCTGCAGGGTGCCACCCAGTGGTGGCATGCACCTGGGGTGATGTCTGTGGCCAGAGTGCCCAAGTTGCCTGCTGGTACTAGTGTCCACATGTCATGGGCCAGGGACTGACCAGTGGCACACACACACACAGTGGTACACCATGGGTACACACAGGTGGGACCCACCCACCCAGGTACCTGGTCACTGTCTACACACTGCCATCCCTTGTAGTGCCCACCAGGTACCTCCCATATTAGGGTGTGTGGGGCACTGCAGGTGACTGTACACAGCATATGGAGCTGGTGCATCACATGCATGTGGCATTAAGATTGGCCTGTGTCACCATGTACCTGCCCCTGTTGCATGTCCTGGTGGTCCCTGTGGCCACTGTCCAGGTGGGACCCCTGTACCCCTGTTGGACCCTGTACATGGCTATGGGGTGTAGCACTGTACCCAGGCCAATGCAGTCCACCCACCCCCACACTACCATCTCAGCACACCTGCCTGCTAGGCTGCAGTACCTTCTGTTTACCTTTGTGGGGAGGTGGGGCAGCAAGCTAAGCTGGAACTGAGCATGCCTTGGGTATGCAAATGGCCTGACTACATTCCAGTAATGAGCTCTGGCATCTGGGGTTTGGGCATGGAATGTGCAATGAGGCTGTTTGCATATCCTGACTGAATATTTCAAAGTTGTGCCATGCCCATCTCCCCTGTCCCTGCGCATTTCCCTATGTACCTGTCTGTGGTGCATGGTCCCCCCTGCCTGTGATGCACCGCACATCTTCAGATGCATGACTGCGCATGTTCGGGATAAACAGCTGGACATGCACGAGTGCATCTTCCCGCACATCTTCTGAATATACCATTTTTGGGGCCGGCACATCTCAGATGCATGGCATGGGCACTTGTGCAATTTTTCAGGGGACATTTGAATATGGGGGCCTTGATAATTATAACCTAAATGGTTATTGACTTATTAGTGCACCTGCACTAACAGGGAAAAAATATAGAAGCGCTATGGGTGTCTTGCAATTTACATTAAAATATCACCTAACTTGAAGTGGTCGAGATCCCATATAAGAATGAAAATATGATCTTAGTTTTGATAAAAGTCAATTCCACTCAAATTCTCATAGGAACTGTATACATTCCCCCTATTTTACGACGTGGAACCTTTGTAAAAGAGCGGTCTCCCGCTCAAAGGTATTGTAATCCAAGATTGAATAAATAAAATAAAAAATAAAGGTACGACTACTACAAGGAGGTGATTTGAGATTGTTTATCCCAGAATATAGAGGATAGCCTGAATGCATATCCTGGAGTAAATCTGATACTAAGTGATAAGTGATGACTTTAATGCAAGGATAGGCTTACAGTACATGAAAACATGAATAACTTCAGTGATATGCCCCACTTAGACAACTCTCAGGCTAGGAGGACCATGGATTTAACACAGAATGAAAATGGGGAAAAGGCTGATTCAGGTCATCATGGCCCTTAATTTATTGGTACTATATGAAAGGGAGATACGAGACTCAGGACAATCAACCTATGTCAGCCCACACAGAAGGAGTATAGTTGATTTAGAAGGATCGACGATATGCAAAGGATGGTTTACACCTTAGTCCCCTCAGAACAGTGACCCTGGCTAATTATATTTATTGCATATTAATTATATTTATTGCAGTGTCAGTGGCTCAGTAGGTAGCACACTCACCTCTGAGGTTGGGAGATCAAAGAGCTGTGGCTTCAGTTCCCACATCTGGCACTTGGGTTAATATCCCAGTACTGACGCTGTAGTGCAGCATGAGAGGGGTGCTGCACTTCTGAGGTGCCCTCCTTCGGATGAGACGTTAAACTGAGGTCCCATCTACCTGGATTGGTGGTAGTTCAGGTAGATGTTAAAGATCTCATGGCACTTATCGAAAAGAGTAGGGGAATTTCCCCAGTGTCCTGGCCAAATTTCCCTCATTCACTAAAAATACCACCAACAGCTTAATCTGGTTCAAGGCCAGCTGGCATTCATCTGTATCCCCCTCCCCTTGGTCGTGCCTGAAAATAGGCAGGATTTGTCTAGTGCACTTACCCGGTCAACAAAAACTAAATAAATAAAAAATATAGCTGCTGAAGTAGAGAGGCATTTAAACTAGCCGGGGGGGTGGGGTGATGTAAAGAGACACACCATGTTAAGCACAGGAGGTAAAGTAAACAGTAAGTTGGGTAAAGTTGCTGTCAAAAATAATCTGAGATGCTTACTGGCCAATATAAGAAGCATAAGGGATAAGAAAGACGAACTTGAAGTCATGCTACATAATAAACTGTACGTAGTGGGGTTAACCAAAACCTGGTGGACATCTCAGGACATATGGGGAAGAGAAATTGCTGGATATATGTTGTACTTTCTCAATAGGAGAGAGAGAAAAAGGGGGGTAGCAGCATGTATATCAAACTCTATTAAGTCGATGGATATTTCAGAGAAGATTAAACAAAAATCTAAAGAAGTAGAAATCATATGGATTTGGCTGGAAAGTGGGATAAATGCCTTCATAATTACTGGGGTTTGCTACAGACCCCCAGGATTAAACCACAAGGAGACCACTACTATTGTAAATGAAACTGAAAGAGCCTGTACAATGAGAGAAGTGGTACTGATGGGGGATTTCAACCTTGCAGACAGACTGGTAAAGAACGGAAGGGAAGAAATGAACTAGTAACCTGTTGTTGGATTCAGTAAACCAAATAGGCATTACTCAATATGTAACAACCCCCACCAGAGGGGAAACTATCCTGGATCTAGTTACGGCAACCAAGGAAATAAGGGTCACAGATTGTAGGGTTACCTCTCCTATAGGAAATAGTGACCATAACTGCGTTCTGTTTAGCATAAACAAATATATCCCACTTAGTAAGGGTTGCAAAGAAATCATCCTCTTTAACACAGCAAATAGGGAGCAGATGAAAGCGGAGCTGAAAGAAACGAAATGAGAATTTATTTTTAAAAATAAATCAGTAAATGATATGTGGGACATTCTTAAGCAACACGTAACTGAGCTATGCAACAAACACATTAAAAAAAAAAACAATACAGCAACATAGGAGCAAAACCCAAGTGGCTCAACAACAAAATTAAAAAATTACTGAAGAAAAACCACAAACTGTATGAAACTTACAAATAAAGAAAAATGCCAGGAATATGGGATGATTTTAAACTAGTACAAGGGCAGTGCAAAAGGTTAATTAAAAAAAGTAAACAAAATATGGAAAAAAAGCTTTCTAGAGGGGCAGAAAAAAATAACATGCAACATTTTTATGGTTATGTAAATTTGCTCAGGGAAAACGAACGAGGGTCTATGTACACTAGCTGTAGAAGGTAAAACGGTAAATGATCCTAAGCAAATGGCTGATATATCTAATTCATATTTTGGAACTGTCTTCTCCCAAAAGACTACAATAAGCTCCACTCTCCTATCCCATGGTTTCTCCCCCCCTGCCCATGCGTGGTTCCTCAACTACCTCTCCAGCAGGCAGCAGTACACAAACTTTAATCGCACCCTGTCCACCCTCTCTCCTGTCCGCTGCGGGGTACCCCAGGGTTCTGTCCTTGGCCCTACCCTCTTTTCCCTCTTCATCAACAAACTCCCATCCATCACGGTCCATGGCCATACTACCCTGTATGCGGATGACCTTGTCGTCCTGGCTAGTGCCCGGGACACTGCCACCATTAACTCCTAGCTAAATGAGGACTTCAAGCGCATTCAGTCCTGGCTGGTGGAGCATAGACTCACCATCAACCTAAAGAAAACCCAAGCAATGCTTTTTGGCTCGCAGAGCAAGATCAAATCCTGCCTCACCCCCCCTTTCACATACTTGGTGCCGATGGCTCCCCACTGCTGACAGTGACTGACGTCAAGTACCTGGGGGTCACCCTGGATCCACAGCTTGATCTTACCCTACAAATTCAGAATGTCTGCAAGGCTACAAATTGTAAACTCGGACTCGCCTACAGAGCCAAAAACTGCCTTACTCCAGCAGCACGCATGGCCCTTGCCAGAGGGGTTCTGCTCCCTACTCTCTGCTATGGACTGGTTACCTTGCCCTGTACCCACATCCAGTCTCCTCAAATGGGACTCAGCCTACAATAACATCTGCCGCTTCGCCCTCTCTGCCCCTTCCCTCACTCACCGCTGTGATCTCTACACTCGTCTGGGGTGGCTCCCTCCAGGAAAGCACCGCACCTTGTGCTTGGCAGTTTCATTGACAACATTATCAGATCAGCCACCCCCTCTGCCCTCGCCCCTTCCCTCAATCCCGGCCCCCCATCCTACCATCTCAGGTCAAGGATGGCTCTAGATCGTCTGGTTCCCAGAACTCGATCCCTCACGTGTGACCGTGCCTTCACCAGCTATGCCCCAAAAATCTGGAACTCGCTTCCAGTCCCTACCCGGTCCTCCCCCTCCCATTGTCACTTCAAAACCTCTCTCTGGAACTTCCTGAATTCTTCCTCCATATGTCCCTGTACCTCCTAATATACATGATCACCCTGTATACTGTGGGCTCTTAGCGCCCACTGCACTTTACCCTCCAGAATTTGTGGTGGACACCTGCTCCTTATTCTATTCTCCTTCTCTACCCCTGATCTTTCATTTGGTTTCTCCCATTTCTTTTTTTTTCCATCTGCCCCCTTTCACCCCTCTATCCCCCTCTTCCTGTCCTCGGCCCCTCCCTGCACTTACTTCTGTTGCACTTACTCATTCCAGTTGAGTATCCAGCTGCCCTCTCCCTAGCCCACTTAATACATGTCCCTCAACTGTCCCTTATTGCAACTTTCGTATGTATCATGTCCTAAAGTACTCTAACAATGTCTTGCTTCCTTATTACCTTCTAGGTTAATTGTCTGTTGTTTTTCCTGTGTTCGCTAAATATGACTTGTACTGTTCAGTTGCCTAGACTACTCCTGTTAATGCTGTTTTGCACCATCTGTATGTAACTGACTCCCTCACTGTTATATGTATGCCTCTACCTTTGTAACCTCCCGGGTCGCACCTGAAAATAGGCACTTGGCTGTTTAGTGTGCCTTACCCGGTTAACAAAAACAAATAAATAAATAAGTAATCCTGTAAGCCTAAATGCCTCTACTTGTATACATATAACAGAAAGTAGTATTACTGACAAACTAAACAACCTAAAAAATACCTTTTCTGCTGGACCAGATAATATATCTAATGCCATTTTGAAGTTGCTATCTCCAGAAATTGCCACTCTCCTAAAACTCTCCTAAAAATTTACTAAATCCTTAGAAACAAATGAAGTCCCACTGGACTGGCTGGCGACGAATGTGGTGCCCATCCATAAGAAGGGCGACAGGGCAAATTGTGTAAACTACTGCCCAAGTAGTCTGACATCAGTACCGGGAAAACTGTTGGAAGCAGTACTAAAAGACAAAATAAACTCTCATCTCCTAAACAGTGGACAGATTGACTTGGAGCAGCATGGCTTTCAAGCAGGGAGGTCACGTGTTATGAATTTGATTTGCTTTTATGAAAAGATATCTGCTGTCCTGGATAATGGGAAACCGTATTAATTTGGATTTTGCATAGGCATTTGATAAAGTCCCCCACTCTGAAATCATAAATAGCCTAATAGACAGTGGGCTTGACACAGGAATAATTAAATGGGGACAGGCATGCTTGACGGAAAGGATCCAGAGGGTGTGCGTGAATAGATACTACTCCTCCTCAGTGCTTGTGACTAGTGGGGAGCTGCATGGGGTCGGTCTTGAGACTGGTGCTGTTTCAGGTGTTTATGGCTGGCATGGGGAGAGACACAATGAACTGGCTGAGTAAATATGCAGACGATACTAAAATAGCAGGAATCACCTTAGATGATGGGGATATCGATTCTATGCAAAGGGATCTTGGCAAAATAAATAACTGGGCTACACAAAGAGGCATGAGCTTTAACAAAGACAAATGTTGTGTCATACACTTAGGTAAACACAATAAAATGGTAAACTACTCTTTATATGGACAAACCCTAACACATTTGGAAGAGGAGAAGGATTTGGGTATAATAATTGACAATAAAGTAAAATGCAAGATGTAATACACAAACGAGATCAAGAAAGCAAATAAATTAACATGGGTAATAAAAAGGAACTTCAGAAGTAGAAGTAGAGAGGTCATTACGCCACTGTACAGGGCCTACATGAGGCCACTGCTGAACTATGGCAGCCCGGTGTGGGGACCAATATCAAGGGGTGGTGTGGACATGTTTGAGAGGGTGCAGAGGTGAGCCAAAAAGATGATTTATGACTTAAGGAATAAAATATGAGGAGAGACTTCTGGAGCTGAACCTCATATCCCTTGAGACAAGAAGAAGAATAAGAGGGGACTTTTTGATGTGTTATGACATCATGCAGGACAATTATTTATTAAGTGAACTAACCCTGGAATCTAAAAATAACTTGGAATACACCACAGAGCACCCATTACAGCTGCAACCTAAAAACTTAAACACAATATAAAAGGAAGGCCTTTTACACACAGAGGGGGGTGGCCCCCTGGAATGGGTTGCCCTTAGAAGTCATAATAAGTTATAATAAGTAATAGTAAACAAAGTTTCAAACAACAATTGGATGGATACATATTAAATGACAATACTGTTCCGTATTGTATTATGGGTAAATATATTGTATTATGGGTAAATAGATAGGAGCACCTAAAGGGCTCATAGCTTTCTTAGCTCCTAAACACCTTAGTATGAACCTTAGTATGATTATAACAACTCCAGAAAATTATGAAAAAATTGTTAAGTTTAGTATAAAGATGAGACCAGAAAGTGACCATGCCCCTTTGATAACATTTCTGAAAGCAGCCAGCCTAGTGGTGCTGAGGGTTGAGACGTTGGATACCACACCTCGGACCACGCTGGCAACCCGTGTTTGAGAGCAAGCTCGGGTTGCCAGGGGTTGGCCAGGGAGAAGAGGATCGAGCATCCAGAGGACAGCTCTCCTCTCCTGGGAAGGGTGTGTTCATGACGCCCCAGCAGCAGCAACTCCCAGTGGAGACTGGGAGTGCATCCGTCAGGGATCATGCATGCAGGGGGTGGAGTTATCGGCGGACGTCCATCAGTAGGGTGCAGAAGCATGCTCAGCTCACACTGGATGTCATTGCACATCCGCGCCTCCAGGGGACCATCACAAAGTCATGCATGCAAAAGGGAAAAACCCCAGCTCCTGTAGGAGACAACAGCACTCTAGCCTCACGCCCACCATCAGACCCCACCTTCTCTGGTCCCGATATCCTCTGGCCCACACCAGACCACAAAACTAGGTTGAAAGGAGCACCCAGGTAAGTAGTGGGTAGCCCCACCCTGTGGCCACAAGCCAGGGGGTATATGGTGGTTTGGGGTGCCAGTTCAGGGTTCTGGGGGGACCTGAAGCAAGGGTGATCTCAGGCCGGGTGAGACAAGCTGAGGATGCCTGAGGGATGCCTCAAGACCAGCGACCAGAGGGAAAAAGAGCTGAAAAAAAAATACTGAAAGCCCTCACAAAAAAATGTTAATATTGATCCAGATAGTAATACAGCTGAATTAGAGCTTAACAATAATAAGAAACACATTCAACTAAGGAGTGTTGGGGACCTTGCTAGTGTTATTTTTAGGGAGATATCCTTCAAAGTCTGTCTATATATAATGAAAAAGGACTCCCCTCAGGAAGCTTATATAGAGTTGACAAAACAATGCCAAAAAAGGACCTGACATGGTTTAACAAAAAATGCTGCCAGGCTAAAAAGAAACTAAATGCCTTAGTTAGATGGACTAAAAGGAATTCCACTAGGCAGAATTCTGAGTCTCTTATTAACATAGAAAACAGTGCATACAACAATTGCAGGAAGAAAGGAAACATTTCCGGGAGGAACTGTGGAGCAAAATGCTGTATGTATTGAGAACTGGGAATGGAGCACAATTTTGGAAACTGGTATCCAGAAGCACACTAGTACACTCACATGAAATTCTAACACTAATTCCACAACAAATCTGGATTACTCACTTTCAAAAACTCTTTTTCAAGGTTCAGTCTAGGGATCTGAATAGATGGGGGATCGCAAACCTGGATTGGTCAACTATGCCCCTTAAGTAATAGATTTGTACCCAACACGTGGGCTAAGAATATTATTGTTACTATTTATAAAAAGGGAACTCATACAGACCCCAGAATTATCGACCCATCAGTCTGCTGGATTCTATCCTGAAGATTTTTGCTTACATTATCCTGAACAAATTATTGATATGGATAGATAATACTAATATTCTTTACCCACTGCAAGCTGGATTTAAGAAAATTGTTCCATAATTGATCATATTTTTGTTTTACAACATCTGTTAGAAAAATATATAAAAATAAGAAAAAGCAAGTTATTTGTACTGTTTATCGATTTTTCCAGTGCATTTGATTCAATGCATAGACCACTTTTATGGAGGACTTTGATTAAGTATGGAATCAATCACTCTTTACTTATACCAATAATACAACTTTATAGTAACTACAAAACAAGTATCAGATGTGATAAGACGGGAAATGTGTCAAGATATATACAATCAAACTCTGGGGTAAAACAAGGTTGCCTTCTAGCTCCGAGCTTGTTCAGTTTGTACATAAATCAAATTATAAATCAATGCTCTGACCCAAACTTCCACTCACCAAAGATAATGGGCACAAAATGCCCCATGTTAGCTTATGCCAATGATTTAGCCTTAGTATCACTAACTGGGTCTGGTGTTCAGCATAAGCTGAATAAAGTGAAAAGCTTATGCACCAGATTAAAACTTAATTTAGGCCGGCCCGGTGGTGCAGAGCGTTGAGACGCTGGCGCTTTACCTCGAACCATGCCGGTGACCCTGGTTCGGGAAAGGACTCGGGACACCGGGGGCTGGCAGGGGAAGGGGAGGATTGAGCATCCGTGGGACTGCTCTTCTCTCCTGGGGTAGGTTGCAGCATGGCGTTGCTAGGCAGCTGCCTCAGGTGGAGACCAGAGACACTGCACAGTGGTGCAGTGAAAGGGCAAGCACACCAGAAAAGTGGAAATGGCTGCCTATCTCTCCGATGCCACCAATGCCCCTAATGAGCCATGCCCACCTCAGCAGCACCCCGGGGCCAAGTGTTGCACTGGTGTCCCCCCAGCTGGTGCCTTCCCCCTCAGAGGAGGGGGACCCATCTGGTGAAGGGTTATGCCAGTTTACTCTGGGGGTAGCTGCCATATGAGGATGGAGGCTCAGGGGGACTGATTGGTCCAAAGGGGGCTTGGCAAGCCTGAAGGAGTGGCAGATGTGGTGGCACGTAGGAAAGGTAAAAAAAAACTTAATATAAACCTATCCAAAACAAAACTATTAGTTGTTGGGTCTAGAAAAAACTATACTTGCTATTTGCACAAGGAAAATATTGAACAAGTTAAACAATACATATATCTTGGGGTTGCTTTATCATACAGGGAGCTGAGCACCCCATATCAACAATCAGCTAAAGAAAGTAAAGCTCAATGCCAGAGGGCTACTCAAATTTAATTTTGATTACAGGGGATGGTCAGTCATCCCGGCATTGTGGGCAACTGAGACGAAATTAAATCCTATCAGTTTGTACAGTGCTGACGTTTGGGGATATCAAGTGACAGAAACCATAGATTCCCCATATAATAATTACAAATATTTACTGAAAGTCGCTAATTCAACTCCAAACTGTGCGGTACATGCAGAATTAGGAAGGATCCCTATTAAATCAATGGCCTCTCTTAAATCGGTAGTATACTGGATTAGAATAATTAATAACAAAATTGCCCTGCCAGCCACATGGGCTTTATCAGAAAAAGTAAATTGACAACAACAAGGACTGACCTCCCCATGGATTCAACATCTTATAAATACATTACCAAGAATTGGCTGTGAAGGCTTATGGTTTCTGTATTCGAATAAAATTACAGTCTCATTATCTTACCAAAAAAATATTCAAACAGAATATTTGAAAAAACAGTGGAAGATGAAATGATCATGATAAACAAATGTATAATGTATGGGAAGCTCTTATTAACTGAAATTAAGCAGATTACAACCTTATAATGTATGGTAGAACGCTGTTAACCTTAGGAAATCATCATTTCCTAAGGTTGTTAACCTATCGATGTGACATAGACATGTTGTTAACCTATCGATGCTACGTCACATCGATAGGTTAACAACAGCGATTGGTCTGAGCATGTGCGCGCTTTTTTTTTTTCAGCGGGAACCGTCGATGAACAGCAGCGGTTAGAAGGATTGAACGGCCGCGCGTGACTAGTTAGCAAAAAGTAAGCAGCCTTTTATGTGGGACCATACATATAAAAATAATGTATGGTCCTCTTTTTAATCGGTCAATGTTAACCATCTCGAGGTTGCTTATGGCGACGTAAACCTCTCGAGCTTCGCTCTCGAGGTTTACACGGTCGCCCTGGCAACCTCTCGACAGTTAACTGACCGGTTACCGATAGAGGACCATACATTATCCTCTATGTTATGCCATTGTTATGACATCACTCTGTTGTTAACCCTTCTTGAGTATGTCATATTAATGGTATAACAAAACGAAATGCTCACAACAATCAATGTTCCGTAAAGTAGTTCAGTAAACTAAAGTAATTCAATCCACGATTACACAATCTTTGTAGCCCATACACTATAAAATATAATGATTGGTCTTTGGTTAACACCCACGCTGAAAACACTTCTCAAGGTTGTCATGACATCTGAAAACCTCTCGAGCTACACTCTCAAGGTTTACAATGATGTCATGGCAATCTCTTGAAGTGTTTACAGCGTAGTTATTAACCAAAGACCATACATTATCCTCTATAAAATGGCCCAGTGGTACGCAATAAATAAAAAGCAACATCATTTGGAATATTACCTTACTCTACCCATCTCACCAGAGTATAAAAGATTATTGACAATGGCTAGAATGGAGCTTCTACCTACCAATTGGAGAGAGTCTAGGTACAATAGAAAGGGGGAGAAACCCATTGGATAACACCTGCCCATGTAATAAAGAACATGTAGAAACTCTTCAGCATATTACACTTAACTACCCTATTTACACAAAGTGGAGGAAAAGGTATAAAGAAAAATATATCCTTCCATACGCATACAACTGGGAAGATGCTTTATGCAAGTTGTTGCACCCCCTTTATGCAAGTCAAGCCATAGAAGTGGCAAAATTTTACAAAGTGCTGATAAGATATAGGAAAACTATCAAAAGTACTTGAAACAGCACATTACATCCCATGAAATGATGGAATTGGAAATTAAAAGTCATAAAAACAACCCAGAAGGCAACCTTAAAATGTATTTAAAACTCTTTTTGTGTTAATATTGTAATAACTTTTCTCCTGGTATATTGTGGTGCATGTACTTTACTATGAGGACGTTTACTGTCACTCTCGACACTAATGGTTAGAATGTGCAATGACACTAGGGCAGTTTCTATGTACATTTGTAGTCTCTAGACATACTGATTATTTAAGAACTGTAAACACAAAGCTGGTCTTCCTAGGACATTAATGTACAGAAATGTCTTTTTAATTTTGTGAAATAAAGTATTGCTTTTAACTTTGTAATGACATTATGTTGAACAACTAAACATTGAAACTGAAACTGGGTAGAAATACATGCTAAACAAGGGCTCACTATAAACTATATATGCTTGCTGAATGGTATTATCAGTTACTGTTGCAGATGCTGGCAACTGTAACATTTTTTTACTCATCCTATAAAATGTGTCATGAGTGTGGATACTGGCGCGCATGCACGAGCCGCTGATGGGAATGGCTGCTTAACTCTCTGTTCGCATCTGCTGATCTAAAATCCTTTAATATCTGTGCATCAGACCCAGAATATTTGAAAATAGAACACCATATTTCATTAGATTGACACACGTGCAAACGATATCCGTGATCAGGAACAACCTATCTCCTACAGCAACTGAAATATTGTTGGCAAAAGTTTCACCACAGATTCTGACAGGACTGCTCAGGCAGTATGCCGGTGGCAGCAGCACAGCCTTCCCGGATGACAGCTGATGATAGGACAGTCCTATAGAGGATGCTATAGCAAGCTCCCTCTGAAATAACAATGTTTAAATCGGCAATGGCAGAGCTTCAGGACAGCGTACAATCCCTGCAACACAAACAAAGGTACACTGACACATTCTTCTCATATATTGATGAGGACACACAACACAAAGTCAGGATACAGGAACTAGAGAGACTGGTAGGGCTCCTATGGCACTGCACAGCAGATGCTGAGAACAGGAGTAGGTACAACAATATCAGAATCCTGGGCATTCTTTAGGGCACCAAAAGATCCAATGTAGCTGCATTTCTACAAAAGGAATTGCCTAAAATACTGCACTACTCATGGACAGCTCTTCTAGAAACTGAGAGGGCACATAGGACTCTGCCTCCCCTCACCCCCCCCCCCCCCAGAGCTGGGGGTCACCTATGACCTCTCCTTGCAAAGCTACTGGGGTTCTCGGTCAAGGAAAATATTTTAGCCCTAGCAAGAGAATAAGAACCACTGACATGGGAGGGACCCAGAGTTTTGTAGTAAGTAGTAGCAGTAGTAGTAGTAGTAAGTAAAATAATTTATTCTGTAGTTCCAGAAAAGGATAGCGCAATAGAGCTGTGGCCCATTTACAATGGAGTCCCTAGTGCAAGTAAACTGTTTCACATCTAAACTGCTGATTACAAACATACAGACATAATATAAAAGTAGCATAATAAATTACATCATACAAAACAAGTTTCAGTCTTCAACGACTATTCAGTTGAACTGGCGGCAAGATGAAAGGAACACGTCCCACCTCAGGAAAACCTTCCATGAACTAGGGGTGCCATACACTGCAAAGCTCAAAGTTGTGAGGAATGGGTAGCCAGTACATTTGAATCCCCTGAGGAAGCCTCCAACTACCTGCTCAGACACCGGCCAGAGATATCCAAGGCTTTTTGTTCACAACTGGCACCCTCCTCCCAGCTTAGTCAGCCTCAGTACAAATGGCATACCACCCAGAAGCAAGCCCAGCATCTACCCACCAAGCCCAGAAGAAACCAGCTGGACATGGAATGGCAGATGACCACATAAAAAAAGATCCAGAAGTAAAGACCGCAGGAGGACCTTCCCTGACCAGGGCAGAGGCCCCAGGGATCACAGCAGAGACTCAGGCACTTCATCTCAGGACTTGGACACTGCCAGTGAGCCGGCACCAGAGTGCATCAGTCAGAACGCAGCCTTAGTCCTCCCGCCGAAAACCTCTCACTCACAGGAGATCCTTCTCTCTCCAAACAAGTATGGCCTGTTGCTGCCTTTGAGCCTTGAGGAAGACCCCAAAACAGCCTGGGCCAAGACTGTGTCTGACACCATGCTGCACTGCAATGCCCCCATGCAGGACTCAAACACTTCCCCTCCTGAATGGACCTGCAGCAAGATCCTTCATCTACACCTGCTGCTGAAGCAGACAATATGCTTTGCTGGTATTTAATGTCCTCCTTTCCCAGCCTTCCTCATCCTTCCCCAATCCCTATCTCCATCCTCCCTCTGCCTCTATTCCTCTAGCTAGCGGCACACTCTGTACACAACTGGGTTACCAGATGTGTTATAAATGATTGATTTGATATATTTTGACTATGGCTGACTTAAATTTTGATACCTGGAACGTACGGGGCCTTAACACCCCGATAAAGCATTTGCAGGTTTTGGGCACTTAAAAAGGCTGGGAGTGGACATTGCACTACTCCAGGAGACCAAACTTCGGCAAGCAGATAATGATAGCCTAAAAAGGGCATGGGTTGGCTTGGTGGTCTCTTCCTCTGCTACCACTCACAAAAGAGGGGTCGCTATTCTTGTGCACAAATCTTTACACTGGACCTTGGTTAAATCCAAGAGGGATAACTCGGGCAGATGGGTGGTAGCTTTATTCACTACACAACAGGGGCCCCTGGTCAGGGCTGCAGCAATGAATTTTGGGGCCCTGGACAAGTTACTTGAAATGGGCCCCTGTTTCCCAAACCAGCTAATGCCAGGGGTAATGCTAGCTCCTCAGGTGGGCCCCTCCAGAGGTAGCTAATATGTATGGCCCAAATGAGGATACACTGGAACCTTGTCATGCCTTGGCTCAGTGCCTTTCCTCCTTAGTGGGAGACCATACACTGTTTTTTCTGGGGGGTGATTTTAATATTCCCCTAGACCTAAGAGCCGACAGGAATGTGGATACCCCAGATAAACACCCTAAAGCTAGGAGGGCTTTACAACACCTTATGGTAGAAACAGGGCTGTGGAATGCCTGGAGGGTCCTGCATCCTCGAGACCATGAATACACCTTCTTTTCCCCAGTCCATCAAACGTATTCCCAGATGGACTATTGGCTCATACCCTCACTACAACGGAGCATGGAATTTGATGTCCAAATACATCCGATAATAATATCAGATCATGCACCAATCCGCTTGCTGTTGATGTTGGGTTCAGACACTAAACGCGCTCGCTCCTGGAAGCTGGACCCTCTGTTATTGAGGGACCCAGATTTTCCAGCCTGGGTAGCCATACAAGTTCAGCTTTTTTTACAGGACAACCCCCCCCCCGAGCTGACAGACCCAGCCTGCAGGTGGGAAGCACTGAAAGTTACACTCCGTGGGGCTATTATGGCCCTTGCTGCCGCACGTAGGCGGCGGAGGGAACAGCGACTTCAAGAGCTCGAACGTCGCCTAGCTGAACTGGAGGGCATTTGCAAAACCTCCCCCCTCCTCAAAGCCCCATATCTGCCTCTGTATTTAGAAATGATCTGTATCCGTACGGACATAAATAGCTTTTTGGATAGGAAGGCAGAACTGGTTATTCTCCACTCAAAACATAGGTACTGGGTGGGTGGTGAAAAAGGGGGGAAAATCCTTGCACACAGACTGCGTAAGCAGAGAGTGGAGAGTTACATTACGGGCCTTAGGAATCCAGGTGGAGCACTACAAGTGTCACAAGAAAGTATAAACTTCATTATGGCAAATTTTTATAAGAATTTGTACACATCCTCTAGCTCTATGGATCCCACTAGGATAAGGCAGTTTATGGACCTCCTCTCTATCCCTCAATTATCCCTGCAGCAGGCTCAGGTCTTGGAAGCCCCCATCACCCCAGTGGAAGTGACCCTTGCATTAAAGGCTTTAAATGCTGGGAAAGCACCAGGTGGAGATGGGTTCCCACCTGAGATTTGGAATCTGGTAGCACCGCAAATCACCCCTCTACTGGCAACCCTCTTCAATTCAGCAAAAGATAAGGATTCTTTCCCAAGCTCTTTCAGAGAAGCGATCATTACCATTTTTCCTAAGAAAGGAAAGGACCCTACTAACCCCTCCAATTATCGACCAATATCATTGTTAAACTCCGACAGCAAAATATTCGCGAAAATTATGGCCAGGCGGCTCAGCCCCCTACTCATTTCCCTGGTTCATCCCTCCCAGGCGGGTTTTGTTCCAGGAAGGTTCAGTAGGGATCATATCCGATCTATGATCAACATTATGACCTCTGCACAAACATGCCACACTCCTGATGCAGCGGTGGCAATAGATTTCGAGAAGGCTTTCAGTTCCCTCGAATGGGATTACCTGCTACAGGTACTCGAAGCCATGGGCTATGGACCTCATTTTCCGGCCTGGATTGCTGCGTGCTACAATCAGCCCAGAGCGCGAGTTTCTACAAATGTTTCTTTGTCAGCCCCCTTCTCCTTGGGCCGGGGTACCAGGCAAGGATGTCCCCTTTCCCCTTTACTTTTTATTTTAGCAGTGGAACCCTTAGCAATAGCCATTAGATCTTCCTACATGCGGACAACTTGTTGGTACCCCTAGCTAATGCCCCGGCCTCTATTCCCCCCCTTCTTGATTTGCTGTCGGAGTTTGCAATGTTTTCAGGCCTAAAAATAAATTGTACTAAAACAGTAGTGCTCCCATTAAATACCCATTGCACAGAGTCTCTAGTTGACCAATATGGGCTTCAGTGGGCGGCTCACTCGATAGTATACTTGGACATCAGATTTCAGACGGACCTAGCTAAAATCTGGGAGGTAAATCTAAAACCCTTGATAGCAGAAATTAGCACCGAATTGGATCTCTGGCGTAAACTGCATCTTACTTTTGCTGGGAAAGTGTCAGCCATTAAAATGATAGTTACCCCCAAGCTTCTTTGCACTCTATCACACATCCCGTTGGCACTGCCTGCAATGTGGACAACAGTGATAGATAAGCTCATTTCTAGCTTTCTGTGGGAAAAGACCAAACCTAGATATAGTAGAAATAAACTACGTGCCCATTGGAAGCAAGGAGGTTGGAACCTCCCCTGGATAGAAGGATATAAATTAGCATATCTCACAGTGCAAACGATGGCCTGGTTCCTCCCCCCCAGGGGAAAACAAGCCACAGTGGGCCAAAGTGTAAGCAGTTATGGCCGGACCAGGGAACCTGGCGACGCTAATTTACTCCCCTATACCCCAACCCTTGCAGAAACATCCCACTATATCAGCTTATGTTTCAGCGTGGCACTTAGTCCATAAGAAGCTTAAGGCTAACTCCTACCCGCTGGCAGAAATGCCAATTTGGCATAACAAAGCCCTTACAATTGCAGGGAAACTCCTTATCTGGATAGAATGGGTAAATAAAGGAATCTTTACTCTAGCTCAGGTCCTAGATAATAGGGGAAGAAATCTGAAGTCCTTTAGAGAATTAATAAATGAATATCACTTGGGGAACAAGACCTTCTGGCAATATCTCCAATACGCAGTTTGGTACAGACTTACATTAAAACTCGCCAAGGGGTACGACTGAGTAACCCTTCTCCCCTGTCTAGCTGGATACAGGTGAAAAAAGGAACAGTTAGTCGCATTTACTCAGCCCTTAGGTTACAACTCCACTCTGGGTCCAGCTCAGCAGAGGCCAAATGGGAAAAGGCCCTTAATCAGAATATTTCAGAGGAGCAATGGTCCCTATGTTGGAAGGCAGCTCACAAAAATCTCCTGGATGTACGCAGCCGACTCATACAGCATAAAATTCTATCCCATTGGTATCACACCCCCAGTATGCTTTGCCATATGTGTCTGTCTGATACTGATCACTGTTGGAGATGTGGCAACCCAGGTGGAGACCTGGCTCATGTCCTGTGGAGATGCCCCAAACTATCTCCCTACTGGATAGCTGTGTCTGGCCTTGTGGAACAGATTCTGGGGCTGCCAATAGGGTTACCCCCTACACTTTGGATTCTGGGTCTGCTACCTCAGGGAATAAGGCTTTCCAAGTTACAGATCCGATGGCTATCCATGGTCAGCCTGCAGGCCAAAAGACTCATTTTGAGCCGCTGGTGGTCCATTGAGATTCCAGCCATGTCTGAACTTTACAACTCAATGGCACAAATTGCCAAGTTAGACCGTCTATCTCACATAGCCAATAATACACTCTCCAAATATCATCTTTGCTGGGGCCCCTATATGGCTTTTCTCTCCCCCAGAGCAGGGATGGGGTGATTGCTAAGGCTTACCCCTAAGGATTTAATTCAAATTCAGGCCTGTGATTGACAACCCTGATCTCTGGTTATATTATGTAACACTGATTGCATGACTATATATATATCCTAAATAATTAATGTTGGATACCTTGAATAGCTTGTTTTTGTCCTTTTGTCATTTTAGCATCTTTTTAAGTTTAATCCTGTGATCTTTTCCTTCCCCTTTTTATTTTCTTCGTGAAAAAGACTTCACAATAGGAAGAGGTTATCTTCCTGGTGAGACTGTGCTCCAGTATGTAAGCATTGGAATTATCTAATCTCTCCTTCTTTAGTTTATCGTCTTTTAAAAAAAAAAATGTCCACGATGACTACAAAGGACTATAGAGGCACAATTCCTTAATCTCACCCTAAGATGGACTACTACAGGTGGATATGTGTGCCAGTATTGAAGCACAATGCAATATCGTAGATTTCTTTTTTGCCTCTGTGTAAAAATTTGTACCACTCTCACATAGAGCTAATGGATGAAGTGTATTGTACTGATTATAGTCTTATACCACTTAGTCTATGTACCTCTGTTCAAATCTCAGACTATGGCTCTGAATATTAACTGTATGTTCCTATTGTTGAAAATACAATAAAAAGTATTAACCAAAAAAAAAACAACAGCTGGGAGGCAGCTTAGCATAGTTTCTTTATTTGTGCTTGAGTGGACGAGGGGTTTGTGATTGTCGGAGTGGGGATCCAAAACCTCAGCCCTACAGGATGAGGGTATGCTGTTAGCTTCAGCTGGTTTGATTCCACTTCCAGTCTCCCCACCAAGTCCTCAGGAGATCTTTGTGGCTCTCGATCCCTTCCCAAAGTGTGCATGGTGGGAATATGCAAAGCTGATGTAATTAAATCTCTATCCTATCTAGTGGACAAGTCATGGGAAAGGGCTGTCAGGGATGGCATACAAAGTGATCTTATAGCAGTTATTAAATCATATGGGGCTTGTGTAAATACAAAATACCAGGGCTAATTTCTTGGACTTTCAAGATCCTCGCTTCACCAGTCCCCCCTCCATACCCCTAGATTATCTCCTCTTGGGTCACCCCGTACTATACAACTCCCCCCCCCCACCATCCCAGCCTCTGGCGCTCAGCTGCTGCTGATCTAGCTTAGACATGAGCTAAAGTAAGATGGGTGTAGCCAGTTATATAAGATCTACCATTCCTTGTCGCATGTTTGTAACTCGTCAGCAGTTTACCGCTAACCCAGTCCACGGGTGCTAATATGTGTATATCTCCTGATGTTAGTGTAGATTCTGATGTTGGCCTCTGTCCAACATAAGACCCTAAAATAATCCCCAGGCAACATAGACTAAGCCCCTCAAACTACGGGAGTACTCTGGTATCCATGTTTTCATGGTACCCTTGAAAGAACTTAGGTGATAGGCTGGAGTCGGCTAAGCGATGCAGGTCACTACACTCCTTCGATGTACCAAAACTGGTGCCAAAATTGACTGAGACTATCAACAGCTGGCAAAATCTCATTAGTTGTGGATGCACAGCCCTGACCCCCCCTCCCTCCTCCTCTGTACAGTGCTCCATGATCATACAACAATGCGACCAAATCTTTGCACTCCACTTTCATGGTGGTCTGCCATGCTGAACAAGACCACCACAAACAGTAAACTTTCAGATCTGCTCCACCACAGGGGATGGAATATCAAAGCCCACTCAACTCCTGTCTAATCCATTCAGTCTTGTTAAGTTACCTGCCCTCCCATGAACTTGCCACAACTGTCGGTGGGGTCAGGTGCTCGAGTCCTGCCAAAACCACTGATGATGGTGGATGTCTTGCGCAGATGCTGGTTGTCTTTCCTACCAGCCTAACATATCTTACTCTTGCTCCCTATCAGTAGGACTGCTGGAGTCACCCAGTGCAATTCACACAGATTCGTTGCCCTCCCCCACAGCTCCGATTCCAAGGGCATCCCAGCATCCTCTGATACTTACAGAGTGAGAAGTAGCCCTTTACCACTAGGAAGAACAAGACATAACACCTGGTGGAAGTTCATCTCCCCCCCAATGGAGGTTCCCAGATAAGCTCCCCTTGACTTACTGGTGGGTACCAGCAAGGACCCACATTCTTTTTGACCCTCTTCTCTCTCTCGCATATGACTCAGATGGTCTCCCCAGCACAGACTCTTCTGTTCTGGGAACAACTTATATTTAAGGTTCTTTGGCAGGGCCCAATCCAAGTTATTAATGGACCAGGCCACCTTGTGAAAAGGATTCTGCACATGCTAGGTGCCGAGAGGAAAGGGTTCAGGGTCCACAGATCCCATCGTGCATACCTCCCTTGAGATCAACAATACTCTTCTTATGTGTTTTATTATGTAATCACTAAGGTTGTCTTTCCTACCAGCCTAACATATTTGCTCCTGCTCCATATCAGTAGGACTGCCACAGCCTCCTAGCACAATCCACACAGATTTTGTTGCCCTTTCTCACAGTTTCTATTCCTCAGGAGCCCCAGCACCCACTCCCCCAGCACCCACAGATATGGAGCCCTTTACTACTAGGAAGAACAAGACATAACACCCAGTGGAAGTTAATTTCCCCCCAACGGAGGTTCCCAGATAAGCTCCCTTTGATCACTGCTACTGGTGGGTACCAGCAAGGACCCATACTCTTTTCAACCCTCTTCTCTCTCACACATGATTCAAATGGTCTCCCCACCATAGACTCTTCTGTCCTGGGAGTCACTTACATTTAAGGTTCTTTGGCAGGGTCCAATCCAAGCTATTAATGCACTAGGCCACATTACAAAAATGTCTCCATACATGGTAGGTGCCAAGATGAAAGGGTTCGGGGTCCACAGACCCCACAGTGCATACCTCCTTTGGGAACAACAATGTTTTTCTTGTGTATTTTATTCTGTAATTGGTTATTAAAGTTCTTGTGGTTGTTATTGGAATATTTGATTTGTTTATGTGTACTAGCCAGCACTCCCTTCCCTCATTGGGAGTAGGGACACTGGCCTGTTTTACACCTTTATCTGATCCATAGTCTACTAGCTCACCAGATTACCCCTCCCTTAGTTTTCCATGTATACGGAAGGGCCAAGAAACCCACCATGGGATATAGCCTGAGAAAGAATAGTTGGGGGAGAGACAACTTGCCAGACACCACCCCTACAGCAGGCAGACCCTTCCACCCAAAATACAATCCCCCTTGGGAGAGTCCCCCTAACTTAAACCCTGACATGCACCCTAGACCCCTACATACACAGAAAGATGGCTAAAAAAACTACTAAATTTACTTCACGGAACATTACAGGTATCAATTCCTTAGTTAAGGAGAAGGAAAATCCTGGACCACCATTGCAAATTGGGTGCAGAAGTCACCTTCCTGCCGGAGACCCATCTCTTTAAACCTGGGGCTGATAAATTGAAATGAGAGTGGGTGGTTCAAGTCTACAGACGCTCATATGACACAAAAGCCAAGGGATAGCCATCTTGGTACATAAGGAGGTAGACTTTCAAGCATTTGCTACCTGTAGGGACCTAGAAGGAAGGTTTCTGATTATCACTAGCACACTCTGAGGTAAGGCCACCACTCTTTAGTGCTTATATGGTCCTAACCTCCAGAATGTGGCATTCTTCACATATATGGTCCAAAGGCTAGCTGCAAAAGAGAAAGGAAACATTCTGATGGGGGCAGTCATGAATACAATAATGGATGAATTCCTGGACAGGTGCACACTCCCCACTGGACCCATAGCATAAGCCTCTGATACCCTGCTGCCACTGGCAAAGGAGACTGGCACAATGGATATTTGATACCGGATCATTCCCAGGGGAGGGACTATGCCTTCTTCTCCACCACCAGCAACACCTTTTCTAGACTTGCCCTGTGGTTCACGCCCACAAAGCGATATTAAGGCAATTACTAAATCATATGGGGCTTATATAAATACTAAATACCAGGGCTAATTTCTCAGTCTTCAAGATCCTCACTGGGGACTGGACAGGATATCTCTGATGCCGGAATACACTAAGCCATTATCTCAGATCATAGCCCGATTTCCTTCTCCTGGATTCCCCCTAGAGCAACTCACTCTCAGTGCCAAGAAGTGGATGTTCAACACCTTGCCCTTCAGAGATACAGAGTTCTGCACTTGGCTCAAACAAGAAAAAGGTGAGTCCTCAGTGCTTAATAAACCTCCTGACACCTCAGCGGAAATAAGATGGGATGCACTGAAGACCTTCATATGAGCCAGGTGCATTACCCACTCCAACAAGGCAAAAAGAGTAAAAAGAAAGGACCTCAAAGAGCTAGAGAGCTCACTCCATGCTCTCAAGACAAAATATTGCGAGGCGGATGGTAAGAACTGTGACCTCCTGGCACAGATCACAGGTACACATTTCAAAGTTGACATGTACCTGCAGCAAAGAGTAGAATTCACCCTCTTCTGCCTCACACAAGCATTCTGGGAAGCTGGTGAGAAGGCCAACAGACTGTTGGCTTACCAGCTTAAAACGCGGCAAGAGAAGTTTAGGATCTACCATTTTAAGTCAGAAACAGAGGGCACTATCTCAGATCAGAAGGGAATTAATACGTCCTTCCTGGAATTCTACAAAAAACTGCACTCCTCAGAAGTGTCTCCCTTGCTAGAGAGAATGAAGGCCTTCACAAACAGGTTGGCACTATCTACAATATCCCAGTCCCAGAGGGAGATGTTGTTCATGCTGGAGGCACTCTCTTCTACCCTAGCAGTTATGCCCGCAGGGAAGGCCCCTCTAAATGATGGCATCCCAGCAGAATTTTACAACAGATTGCAAGGATCCCTCCTTGAACCTCTAAAAGACACCCTGGCTGAGATATTTACATGGGGTACTCTTCTCTCATCCATGTGCATGGTACATATCTCACTGTTACCCACGCTAGGCAAAGATCCTCAAAACTGCAGCAGTTATAGGCCCATCTGCTTACTCACTGGACACTGCAAACTATTTGCAAAACTGATTGCTGAGAAGGTCAAAGCAGTGATAGGTCAGGTCATAGACAGAAACCATCTAGGCTTTGTCCTGGGCAGGAACTGACAATACCAGGTGCCTAATCAACTTGATGTGGCATGCCAGGTGGAGGAAGATTCCTACAGTCCTCCTATCCCTTCACACAGAGAAGGCATTAGATAGGATGGAGTGGATGTTCCTTTTTCACACTCCTCAGAGCTTTGGATTTGGACCGTGAATACAGGGCTGGATATTTACATTGCACACTGAGGCTTCAGCCTCAGTAATCACCAATGGTATCCCCTCTACCGTTTTCTCACTACAGAGAGGTACCCAGCAAGGCTACCCTCTCTCCCCCTTTTCTTCATTCTATGCCTTGAACCCCTCCTGCAAGACACCTGCATGCAACTCCAGATCCAAGGACTACATCTAGGTAAGGAACAAAAAGTGATGGCCTTTGTGGATGACATCATGTTAACTTTCACAGCCCTACAGACATCTTTCCCTTCTCTTATGTCCCTGATTAAAACATATGGCGAAATGGCTGGATACAAAGTCAATGTCTCCAAATCCATTATACTGCTATCTCTTCCTGAAATCTCCCAGCAGGACAACTTCCCATGGAACATAATAGCTGCACATGATCAGATGAGGTTCCTGGCCATCAGTTTCAAGGGATACCCACCTCACTGGTAAAAGGAATCTGGACACATTCTGGACAAAATGAATCTGGAAGAATCTCAACAAAATGAATGAGGCTCACATTCCATCAAGAAGAGTAATGTCCCTTGTCACACCACTGCTTGACAGTGATAATGATGAGGAAAGTGCTTTTGGCAGACTGGTATGTACCTCATCATTGTCTCACACCACTGAAGTGGATGAAACAGAGATGGAGAGGGAGTTCCCCTATGGTAACAATTCCAGTCTTGAAGACTGTGAGGGATGCTTCATGGATGACATGGAAGAAAAACAAACTCTCCAATTTATTTCTCCTTCTCCCTCCCCAACCATGTAATCCTAGATGTCAAATTAATAACAATTGTAATGTTCACATTCAGTGCTGAGATATAAATCCACAACTATTAATTAGTGATGCTTTTAATTGCATTAAATGGAACACCAGTAAACAATGCACTATGCGCTTATAATGAAAACCTGCTCTAGCCAGCAAGACACACCACAGCTGTGCATCAGTGACCTCAATATCTCAGCCTTCTCCTCCTCCTCCTCCTATCATCTCATGTGTGTATTCACCTTGGACCCTCCAACACAGGCAGAAACAGCACTTCCACCACCACAGTGATATCTACTAGCCAACATAGCAATTCATCAGGATAACGAATGTACAATACATGCAAGGCACAGATGGCTCATGGCAGTTACCCAAATGTGATAAAGAGAACCGCCTCCTCTACCTCTTCTGTACTCCCTGTGCTGCTTCAGCCATGTCCTCCTCCTCACAGCAAGTATGAAACAGCATTGGCTACCACTTCCACCATCGTAGTGATGATTCATTCCCACATATGTGATAAACACAACTGCCTCCTGTACCTCCTCAAAATTCCTCTTGCCAGATTCATCTTGGTCCTTCTCACCAGAATTATCACGCATCATGCCAAAACATTGCAACTGTTAGCCCAAGGAAGTGATGGTCCTACAGTCTATATCAAGCCACTGACTGAAAGCGGCAAGACCTTGTCATGTGGAACTACACTGCAGCAAGGACTTTCTTCAGCAGATGTAATGGTAAGACACCTGCACTGTTTTTCAGAAACTGCAGCCCTTCAATCAGCCTACTAGAGGCAGAAAATTCATCCATGAGACTCAGTGCGGCATTAAAATGTTTTCATGTCATTTCTTCTTCATGCAGATTTTGCTGGTTCTAATACACACAGACACCAAAAATACACCATTGCACAGCCAGCAGTAGTACTCTGACAGTAAGTATCATTATGATTTAATGTTTTTCCTTTCCTTTCCTTTCCACTACTTTCCTTCATAAAAATCCTTTCATGTCTTCACAGGTGCTATTTGGACTGAAATTTGAATGAAATGGTGTGTGAAGAGATCCTGCAGGCAAGTAAGCCATCTCCATCTTCTCAGTCAAGTCAAGTATATCACAGCGCATACACAGTCTTGAAAGTAATGTACCTGAAATTATAACAGCAACAGGAAATACTGAGTTTTGAATTAGGCACAATTGCCAATGAAAATGCCCACATCTCCAGAAAACGAAAATGAAAAAATTATCACCTTGAAAGATGTGTGCAATACTGTAGTGTAACATTTTACTGAACTATATCTTTTACTTAAGTGTAACCTATAATAATATTTAAGCAAATGCTTTTCTACTTAAATATAACCTTTTACAGTATTTGGTTAGCTGTCTTGTGATAAAGTTTCTCACAAGATCTAGGTACATGCTTTATGATGCTTTAGTCTTGTGATAGTCTTATGCTTTCACAATAATTTACCTTATGATCAACATTAAATGTCCTGTAGTACACTTTATCAGGATGGTGTGACCTTATTATGATAGTGTTTACCTATTAAAGAGAGGTGTGCACACAAAGAACCTTCTATCAGTGCAGTCAGCAGTTATGAGATTGTGTAAGAAACACCTTGTGATTATGAGAAAAATACAGTTATCTCTATGTTTTGACACAAATGCACCACACCCTGAGATTAATGTGTTATTTTGTTATATGATTGGCTTATAAAGGGGTGTTGGTAATATTTAAGATATGAAAATGTTATATAAGCACTGTATAAACTTGAATAAGCTAGCATCAAACAGAAGAAAGAATACATGTATTTGATGTTGATGGACTTGCGAAGAAAATAAACCAAAGGAAAAACATTCACTTTGTGTGGCTTAAATTATTTAAAGACAGAAAACACAATGCAGCTATCTTTGTCCTTACATTTGGTGCCGTGACTCTGATGTCTGAAGACAGTCTATATGGTTGCTGACGACATCAAACGAACCAAGAAGAGAAGGAAGCCACTGCGAGGAATGCCTACCATACTTGAACTAATTACTCATGTATGGAGGGAGGTCAGAAGACACATAAGGAAGCTGAGGTGAAGTCAGACGTGACTTGCCAGTGAACTTACTGACGTAAGTATGGATTCCATATTACGTAAATGTTTAGAGACAAACTTTCAAGAAGGTCCATATAGCTCTCCTGAAGAGCAGGAAGATGTGTACTTATGTTTAATTTAACAATGTACAGACCATACCTCTCAACCTTTTGTCCCCCAGATGTGGAACATTGCCTCTCAAAATGTGGAACAAATGAACAAAATGTGGAATACTTAATCAGATCTTTACCTAAGAAGCTCAGAACACTGTTAAAATGTTTGTAGTTATGTTCAGAAAGTCTGTTATTAATTGAATAATATATTTTTTGCATCATTTACTATAGATTTTTGCTATAAAATGTTGACACTGAATGTGGAACAAGTCCTCACAATGTGTAACAGGGAGCTTTTGTGAAGTAAAATGAGGAACGTTCCTCGTAATGTGGTACAGTTGAGAGGTATGGTACAGACTGTAATGAGAAAAGTAATTCAGATAAAACCAAGTTAGCTAACATATGTCAAATGTAAGTACAGTATCAGTTAGAAATAACTGCTAGGATGTGTCAGTTGAAGAAAGAAGTGTTAGAGAAAAATGATGCTCATTACTTAAATATAGCCAAATGTGTCACAGAGGCTAAAGATAGTAAATATAAATTAAGTGTGGCACAAAGGAAAGTTTGTGGGTTAAGAATTAAGACTCTGTAATAAATCTAAGTACAAACACCTATGTCTGTACAGCTATTCCTTGCTGCCCAAGGTCACGCTGTTCTCTGTGCTTACTTGGAGAACTGCAAAAACATTACTGTATTCGGTAATGAATGTTATCAGCTTCATTAACTATAATGACTATAATTGACCTTATCAGGTCCATCTTGTAAATGAGCCTTGCTCAATGATGTTCGCCTGAATAAAGATTTGATTGATTGATTGATTGATTGATGCCGGAGTGAAGTTTAAGCTACTCTGGTTTATTTTTATGTTTCATCCCATGACATGTTCCGGTTTTAGAATGTTGGCTCATTGTCTGCAAACTGTAGTTGCAGATGTGATGCAGCATTGGAAGGGGCATGTGGTTGGGGTGGCTCCCTTGGGCAATTACATAGGAAATAAAGAGATTAGATCATGCCAATCAGGCGCATGCCCAAGACCTTTCATATTAAAAACAGTCCTTGTATACATTACCAGCAGAGGCACAGTTGTAGTGCCAAATCTCCTTAGAGTAAAGGCAGAATAACTACCTCCTTTTATCCAATTGAGTGTTCAACTAAGCAAAAAGCTGCCACAACTAAAAATATGGTAATTTTCACCTTGTTGAAATTAGTGACCTTTTGCAACACAGTTTGACCTTCCATGTTTAATCTAAGTTGAGCACATTATTTTGTCAGGATTTTTCAGGTCCTGCGGTATTTTAAGCTATACAAGTGAACCTTTTCATTCTGACATGGAAAATGTGATTTACTGTTCAAAAATAGAAAAGAAGTAATCAAGATTTATTTAAATCTCACGTCAACTAGCTTAAAAAGAAGGTTCTTTCTACAATTTGTTTTTTGTAACATCTTTTATGCTCTTAAACAAGCACTAATGACAGCTCCAGCCCTCATTAGTCCTTCTGAGTCCTCTGATTTTGTAATACAGGTACACGCAACAGATCAGGTAATCAATGCGGTCCTATTACAAAACAGAGCAGGGACTTTATGTCCTGTGGGATATTTTTCTCATGTACTAACACCTTTGGAAGAGACATATGAAGAATGTGTAAAACATTTGTTAGCTGTATATTGGGCTATACAGGCTACAGAACATATTGTGGGGTTTAACAGAATTATCCTGCAAATGTCTCACACTCCAGTACTTAAAAGGGATGTGAGAGGTGTGTCTTCCCAGCGATTGGTGAAATGGGCTTTAGAGCTACAAGGGAAAAATATCACAGTAGAAAAATGTACCTCACCTAAGTTAGTTGAATTAATGACATGGGAGGGAGAGGCGCATGATTGTAGAACATAATGGAAATTGATTTTAAACCCATATTTGCTACAGAACCAAATACTGAAGCAAGAGATGTTTATGTAGATGGCTCTTGCTTTTGGAAGGATAGACATTTCCACACAGGATATGCCATATGGACACCGAGTACTAATCAAGAAATATTAGTACGATGCCCATCATCATTCTCTGCCCCTAGAGCGGAATTAGAGGCAGTCCGTGGAACTATTATGGCTTACCCACAGGAGGCTATTAATATCTTCTCAGACTGTACTTTTGTGGTGAATTCCTTATTAGACTTTTTGCCAATTTGGACTAAATGAGGAATGTGGACAGCATCTGGAGAACCTGTCGCATTTGGTCCCATATTACAACATATATGGGATATAGGAGCTCAGACAGCTTTGAGAATAGCAATTTGTAAAGTAAGAGCTCACCAAAATAATCTAAAGGATATCCATGAGTTAAACAATAACTTAGTAGATAGTCTTGCTCTAACTGCAGCCAAACAAACAAACTTATGGGTAGACCCTCTAGGAGGTGATTCTACACAATTGTGGGAGATGGAACACCATATTAAATGGATAGCTGCCATCTCACAAGTCCCAAGTTTGGGGTGTATCCAAGATATAGATGCTTGGATAGTGGGTTGTCGGAACCAATGGAAAGACACTGGACAGTGTGCAGCCAAGCATGTTATCGTATGGGAAGATATGGTACTATGGGAATGACAACCTGGGGTTAGGAAGTGGATACCACCCACTTCATTTAGAACAGATATTATCATGGATAATCATCACATTGGGGGTCACTGTGGACTCCACAAAACTTGCAAAATGTTGGCACAAAAACATTGCTGGCCAAAAATTGGAAAAGATGTCAAACAGTGCCTGGAGGCTTGTCTCATCTGTGCATGGATGAATCCTCCAGTGCCTGGTAAAAGGGTTCCATTAGGGCATATACCCTTAGCAGACGGTCCTTGGTCCAGCTTACAAATTGATTATGTGGGGCCCTTACCTACTGCAAAAGGGGGGTTCTGGTATTTGTTAGTCATTATTGCCATATTTTCAAAATGGGTAGAAGCAGTGCCCATACGTAATGATAGTGCTACAGCTACTGCAAAAGCGCTATGGCAACAGGTGTTCTCACGATGGGGTTTTCTCAGAATACTTGAAAGTGATAGAGGAACTCACTTTACAGCGAAAATAATGACAGCTTTGTGTGATATTTTGGGTATCACTCAATGTTTACATTTACCCTACCATCCACAATCCTCGGGTATGGTAGAAAGGTTAAATCACACTCTGAAAAATGCACTGAAAAAGGCAGTGTTAGATACTGGTAAAGGGTGGGCGACACATTTACCAGAAATCCTAATGGGCATTAGAGGTACTGAAAACAAGAGTACTGGCTATAGCCCATACTAATTGATGACTGGATGAGAAATGTGACTGTATTATCCTTCAGATCCAGATCTATCGACACCAGTGTTAGACCACATCAAAACTGATGTATTTTTGCAACTACTGCAAAAACAGTTAGCTGTTTATTTGCCCCATGCTGCCAGAAATATTGCACAGACTCATTGAAAAAACAAACAGAGACATGATGAAAAAGTGATACTGCCCATTAAAAGGGGTCATCACATCATGATGAAAAATTTTGGTCAAAAGGGATCCTGGGATGCTAATTGGATGAGACCATATGACGTCATTGATGTTTTGGGACCATGGGTCATTCAGGTCTGACAAATTCAACAAGGATCTACAGAGACCAAATGGGTCCATGTGGACCAATATAAATTGTATCAGCCTTTAAATGATGACAACTGACACTGTTCTGTTTCTCCCAATAGGTGAAGTACAATGATGTATCCTGTACTCATACTGAGCAGTACCTTACTGATCCTGGCAACTTCCAGCCGATACAATGGATGCCCAGGGCACATATGGAACAGTTTATACAACAAGAACTATGCTAATCGTACAGTGTGGGGTCACCCAGTGATATTGGGAGAATGACATGAACACACTGGATACCTTCTTGTCAAATGGTACTTTATTTGTTATGGACAATGTCAAGATGCGACATGGGGATGCTCGCCAGAGGCCTGGCCTGGCATGGCGATGTGTGTAGTGAACACAACAGCCCAGAGAGGGATTTATATCCACTCCACACTGGGAGATACTATGAATCTAATGAAAGAAGAACAAGATTTATTTTGAATAAAACTAAAGGACACGTTACATTATCCATCTAATCTTACGTTGTTAAATACATCTTATTGGGGTGTAAATGCATCACAACGTAATATGCGGCATTTTTTATATAATACATCCATTGTGAAAAACTATACAGTAGGGTTAAATGTAAATTGAAATATTATAACGTGCTGCTGCATTTGCCTTTTCTATGATTATCGCTTCAATGTACGGATCTGGCTTCGGTAATAGTATGGCAACAGTATTATAATAATACTTTAAATCAATACCATAATAGACACAGAATGTGGTCATTCAAAATTCCTGCAGAAGCAACACCAGGCTTATTCCGTCATAAAAGTGACGTGTGGGGCTTGTTAGGCTCAGGACAAGGAATTGCGAATGGTATTGATTCTATGGTTTTAAAAGGTCATATTCGTTCTTCACAAAGGACTTTAAAAGATATGTCTGCTGGACCATTATCAGCTACTGTGAAATTAGTGGCTGATAATGAAGAAATTGATTGGTTTGTATTTAAAGAAACCTTACAGAATTTTCGAATTATTGTTAAAATAGTAAGACTTTTAAATAACTCACTTTCTAATATGTCTAAAGAAAGCTATGTAGAATTGGCTTGCTCACAATTAGCTGCTGAAGCACATGCTTATCTAGTCAATGAATCGAAAAGAATTGAAACAAATAGGTTACATTTAGGAATAGGTGAGACCAATGTGACAAGATTATTGGATCGTCCTACTATATTCCTACCACCCTTAGCTATGATAAAAGTATGGAATTCACCAAGTCAATATGCACATGTGCTGCGACATGTGATTCCTATACTAGTGATAATACCTGTATGTTTTGAACTACCGAAAATACCGTGGCAAATCAGTAGTTTGGGAGTATTAATACATGACCAGATCATGAGACTCCAAATACCAGGTGATACCATTATTAAAATACACAATGAATATGTTGTCTTACCTAAGCAACAGTGTGCGCAAGAATAAAAAACCTTAGTATGTGAGGAAGAGACATCAACCGCCCCATGGTTTTCTAATCAATGAAAATTTACCCTAACGTCTGCAAATGAATACCACCAAGCAATGAGATGGAACCAATCATGATGTGTAATCGCAGGTCAACCTTGGAATGTATGGGGGTGTAGTGACAAGACCTGGTGGGTTGCAAACTGGACCCTCCGGGAACGTCCTGCCTATAGCCAAACAAATGTTACCCATATCGATGGTTCCAGTATGGCCTTGAATTTACTCACTGATTTGGCAACCCCACTTCATTTCAAATTACCCAGATTTGATAAAATTATGCTTAATGCCTTGTTGTATCGCCAACAAACAGAAGGACTTATTTTCACACAGAAGACCTCTGCTAAAGAGGTTAAAAAGCAGTCCTCATATATCCCTATGATATCTTGGTGGGATTGAGGATCGGCTGTTTTGGGTACTATTCCGACCCTGATAGTGGTAGTATGCGGTACTGCAGTAATTTGTGTTATTATTGTGCAAGTGTTATTGTACCAAAAAATAAGACGCATGATTCGACAGATACAAATGTTACAATGGCAACACCATATTATGTGATCTTCAATTATAGAGGGTCACAAAAGGGGGGATTGTAGTGTAACATTTTACTGAAATATAACTTTTACTTAAGTGTAACCTATAACAATATTTAAGCAAATGCTTTTCTACTTAAATACAACCTTTTACAATAGTTGGTTAGCTGTCTTGTGATAAAGTTTCTCACAAGATCTAGTTACATGCTTTATGATGCTTTAGTCTTGTGATGGTCTTATGCTTTCACAATAATTTACCTTATGATCAACATTAAATGTCCTGTAGTACACTTTATCAGGATGGTGTGACCTTATTAGGATAGTGTTTACCTATTAAAGAGAGGTGTGCACATAAAGAATCTTCTATCAGTGCAGTCAGCAGTTATGAGATTGTGTAAAAAACACCTTGTGATTATGAGAAAAATACAGTTATCTCTATGTTTTGACACAAATGCACCACACCCTGAGATTAATGTGTTATTTTGTTATATGATTGGCTTATAAAGGGGTGTTAGTATTATTTAAGATAAGAAAACTTTATATAAGCACTGTATAAACTTGAATAAGCTAGCACCAAATAGAAGCAAGAATACATGTATTTGATGTTGATGGACTTGAGAAGAAAACAAACCAAAGAAAAAACATTCACTTTGTGTGGCTTAAATTGTTTAAAGATAGAAAACACAATGCAGCTATCTTTGTCCTTACAAATACCAGGGTTCAAGCTTGATGGAAATTAGAAGTCAGCATGTACCCCGGCCTGGGATCACTCAGTCAACATCATTTGCTTGGTGAATCAAGCCCATCACTGGAAAAAAATACAGGCACAAGGAATACCTATAAGGAAGAACATCAGAGGCAGTGATTAACAATTAAAATTAATGTATCAACTATGGTAGAGAAGGAATCCCCCCCCCCAAAAAAACAAAAAAATACTTACCTTCATGGTTGGCCAGTGTTGTACATAACAATAACATCTATGTTGTAGTTGTCCAACAGTATGATGTCATCAGCATAAATAACTGAAAATGAATGAAAGAGCAGTACAAATATATTAGACTTCGAACAGTAGCAATAACCCCCTTCCCTTACAATGAAAACAAAGGTTCTCACCTGTGCACTATGCCTATCCTCAACAAGCAAGAGGCCACTTCTCCAACTCCGGAACAACAGCAGCACACAGCAGCAGCAGCAAAGCACCCTCTCCTTAAGCTATTTACTCCATTCTCAATGTAAAAAACACAGCCACTTGATATTCTCTGGTGTGTGCTGCAACAGTATTTGACTGATGGGAAGCCTTTTTGCTCTCTGAGGACACAACTTCACATTCCTGGCAAAGTGCTGCTGGTCGTGGTGGGGTGGCATGCCCAAAAATGCATAATACCATACATATGTTTAAGTTCTCTTGCAAGTTTCACACCTGCCTTGTACCACCTTCTCTGGTGTGTGCGGCAACTCTATTCGACGGAAAGGAAGCATTTTTCTCTCTGGGGACACAACTTCACATTTCTGGCAAAGTGCTGGTGGTGGTGGTGAGGTGGCAGGCCCAAAAATGCTTAGTGCCATAAGTATGCTTAAGTTCTCTTGCAAATTTCATATCTGCTTTGCACCCCCTTCTCAGGTGTGTGCAGCAACATTATTTGACTGAAGGGAAATGTTTTCTCTTTGGGGACACAACTGGATGTTTCTGGCGATCGGAGTAAACATGTTAAGTACTTAAAATATATTTATGTTTAACTTCTCAGGAGAATAGCTCATGTTTGTGTTATGGTTTGCACTTCTTTGGGTGGTTGGCAGTTGCAAACAACTACCAGTCACACACCATCACATACCATGGGGAAACAATTTATGTAATGTGGCAAATACTTGACATTTGTGGATAGAGGAAGTGAGTACACATGATGAATCAGTAACATAAATGAAAGGAAGGAAAGTGGTTCATCATGTGTAAAAAGGATTAAATAAATAATAGAACTGGACAGGCAAGGGACATCCAAACGAACAAGACAATACTAAAAAAAGAGGATAGAGAAGAAAGACATGAAAACAACTGAGTTTTGTTTTTTATAACGTTTTATATTTTTTTTTGGTGTTTTTTTATTCATTTATTTATTTTTAACCAGGAGAGACACACTAAGCTGATAGCTGGTTTACAGTTGTGACCTGGGAGCACAAAGAAGTTAAGTGACTTGCTTAGGGTCACACAGTATGCAAGTGGGGGCTGTGGGATTCAAACCCAGGTCTCCAGGTTGGCAGTTCAGAGCCTTAAACCACTGCGCTATACTGCCTCCAAGATGGTGGGGGGGACTAGAGAGTGGAGAAATTAAGAACAGAGATTACGGAATAACTAAATATAAAATAAACAGTTTCTGGCAACCACTCAGACAACCCCACCAGCACTGCCAGAAGCCAAGCCATGCCCACCACCACCACCACCATGCAGCTCAGCCAGAAGACTGAGGATCCTCTCATGGCCGGACATAAAATTGTCTAGCCGATCCATCACTTCCTGCCAGAAAGTGTTAAAATCATGCCTCAGATCCTGTACCTCAGCCCACAAAACCACCACATTGCCATGTATGGCAGGTGCCATGGGGTCATCAGGTGGCTGTCTGGGACGTACAGGCTGAGTACTGCTGAGGTCATTCCTATGGCTGCAGCGACGACTCGGAGTCACAGCAGCAGCATCATCACCACTGACCTCCTGCTGCTCCACATTGCCCCAGGGTCACCACCACCACCACCACCACCACCATGTGATGCAGCCACATCACACTCCTTGGCCCTCCACTCACTGAGGTGGTGGATGCGGAGGTGCGTCCTCTGGCCACCAGTCCCAAGGTGGGTCCCCTTTTTCCATTGCCTCACACAGTGCCCACACACCTTGCAGATAGCCACTGTCTCATCTGCAGGGTGCATTTCAAAAAGTCCCACACTACAGAGTGCTGTGGAAGTGGGGGAGCATCAGATGAGGAGGCGGTGGGCTCCTGCTGGGGGGGGGGACTTGTGGCTGCTGCTGCTGTTCTTCCCGCTGCTGCTGTTTCTCTTGTTGTTGTTGCCACTGTTCTGCAGCAGCAGAACTCCCTTCCTGAGCTGGGGGGGCAGCAGTCCCTCTGGTAAATGCATGCCTACTAAGGTGAAAAACTGTACCTCCAGCCCCACCCTTTCTCGATGACTCCGTGTCCTGACGCTGGCCCTCTATTACAAAAAAAAATTTAAAGAAAATGAAAGAAAAAGAGAGTAAGAAGGAGTGAGAAAGAAACAGTATAGACCAACCCAATTTATAAATTCAGAAACTACAGTAAAGAAAGCTAAGGAATAGAACTCTGAAAGGTGTAAAATATTAAAGTGTTAAGAAGATATATAAAGATGTTGCCGCTCAAGTGATCAGTGACTGTCTAGCACTGTCTCCTACAGCTACAATTGCTGAAATGAAAGTGCAACATTCACTTCTTGCCTGCCTGGAGTCTCTCATGTGACCTGCGGTAAGTGAATCATGTGACAAGCCATGTTTTTTATAAAAACTTAAAAGTTACTAACAATGTCGAAGTTAGCTTCGAAGTTAACAGGCGATGTTTTGGCACCAGAAGCTAATTACCTTCGAAGTTGCTAACATAAGTCAACGTTAACCTCGAAGTTAACCAGCGTAGTTTGGCACCAGAAGCCACTTTTTCATGGGGTGAATTTGGTGACTTCGAGGGGAATTCGCAGGCAGAGTAAAACTTTGTAACATCTCTAGCATAAGCAGATGATGTGCTGTTAACGCTAACCAACCCCAAGGAATCCATTCCAACAGTCCTTGTAATCACTCAAAAATTGGACTCAATAGCAAGATAAAAATTAAACGTATCCAAATCTCTTCTCACGGTCTCCCACCGGGACATGAAGAATACACCTTGGTACCCATGGGTACTCTCACCAGCTGTACACCATCTCCAGTATCTATGGATTGAATTAGTTTGGGGTCTAGATAAACTGGTGACACTGAACCGCCATCCCATAGTTAAAACCCTGGTGGAAGATGTAGTGAGATGGAGCCTCCTGCCAGGGCTGTGACCAGGGGGTGCAAGAGATGCAGTTGCAGTAGGGCCTGCACCGTCAGGGGCCCCACTGCCTCAGATGTCAGCATTAAAAGAATCTTTTATTTTCAGACTAACTTGCAACTTTTTATTTGTATATTGCCTAACCATTTGAAATTGGCACTGACAGCTGTGGAGTCTGTATTACAGATTCTAATTCCAGCTTCACGGTGGGGACACAGAACGAAGAAATAATAGGGCCCTATTACTCAGAAAAATCTGATCTTGCTACTGATATCTCCGAGAGGAGCAGGGACAAATTACATTGTTCGGTTCCTTGTTTCTGGTGCCAGCAAGAGGGAAAGGATGGTAGCATGGACAAAATATGGATGGCATGTATGCTTAGTGGGACTGATACAAAAGAATCGACATTACAAATATTTTATACGTGCTAATGGTTATTTTATGCTTATTAGTGGGAGGTAGGGGCCCACAAAATATTTTGCATTGGGGCCCTTACAGTCATTGGCACAGCCCTGCCTCCTGCCTCTTTCACATTGGGGCAGGACGCATGCATACAAAATGATGGCAGCTCCCTACATCCAGTATGTACTGGACAACTTTTCCCTTGCCCTTCCCTAGTGTCTATTCACTTCTCAACAGAAACAACTGTCATAGAAACATAGAAACATAGAAGTTGATGGCAGATAACGATCGCTGGACCCATCCAGCCTGCCCATTTCTTTTTCTACCTTATGAATGTGCCATCCGCATTTGCTCTGTCAATTGCCTATCTATTCATACTTGTCTGTATTGCCCCCTTATGCCTATCCCATGCCTGTTTGAAGCCCTGCACTGTATTCATATCCACCACTTCCTGAGGTAGGCCATTCCATGCATCCACCACCCTTTTTGTGAAAAAGAACTTCCTCTCATTACCCCTTAATCGGCCTCCCTCTAATCTCATGCTGTGCCCTCTTGTCCTACTATTTTTCTTATATTGAAACATGTTAGACTCTTTCACCTTGTTAATGCCCTTAAGGTGTTTGAGTGTTTCAATCATATCACCTCTCTCCCTCCTTTGCTCCAGGGTATACATACTGAGTTCCGTTAATATGTCCTCATATGTTTTCTGATGTAGTCCCAGCACCATTTTGGTTGCCCTTCTCTGGACTGCCTCAATTGGGTTAATGTCCTTGTGAAGGTGTGGCCTCCAGTACTGCACACAGTACTCCAGGTGGGGCCTAACCAGTGTCTTGTAAAGAGGGATTATTACCTCCCTCTTACGACTTGTGATACCCCTACTAATACACCCCAATACCCCCTAGCCTTACTTACTGCTTTAGTGGTCTGTTTGGATGATTTCAGGTCACCTGTGATGAGGATGCCCCAGTCTCTTTCTTCCCTTTTGACTGCCAGCAACTCCCCTCCCAACCTATAGGTGGCTTCAGGGTTCTCTTCCCTATGTGCATGATCTTGCACTTCTTTGCGTTGAACCCCAGTTGTCACTCTTCCAACCATTTTGCCAGTTTATCCAGCTCTCTTCTCATTCTGCCCACCCTGTCTAGATCATCTACTCTGTTGCAGATCTTGGTGTCATCTGCAAACAGACAAACCTTAACCTCCAGTCCATCTGCAATGTCACTAATGAAGATATTGAAGAGGACTGGCCCCAGGACTGATCCCTGAGGTACCCCACTTGTGACCTGCATCTCTTCTGACTGTCTACCATTTTCCACCACTCTCTGTTTTCTGCCCATCAACCAGTTTGCCACCCAGCTGACCAACGTCTGACCCACCCCAAGCCTATCCAGCTTATTAATCAATCTTCTATATGGAACAGTATCGAAAGCTTTGCTGAAGTCAAGGTAGGTGACATCAACTGCTCCCCCTTGGTCCACCACTCTGGTTACCCAGTCAAAAAAATCTATGAGATTAATTTGACAGGACCTTCCTGTTGTAAACCCATGCTGTCTTGGATCATGTGCTCCTATGGGTTCCATGTGTTGCACTATCCTTTCCTTAAGGAGTTCCTCCATAATCTTGCCCACTACAGAGGTAAGACTGACTGGTCTGTAGCTCCCTGCCTCCTCCCTGCTGCCACTCTTGTGGAGTGGGATCACATGAGCCCTTCTCCAGTCTTCTGGGACCTCTCCCGTGCTCTGAGACTCACTAAACAGTTGTGATAATGGCTCTGCTACTTCCACCCTTAGCTCCCTTAGTACCCTGGGATGTATGCCATCAGGTCCCATTGCCTTGTCCACCCTGAGCTTATTGAGCTCTTGTAGAACCCTTTCTTTTGTGAAGGGACTAGTGCACACCTCCCTACCTCCTGTGTTCATGGTGCTGAGCTGTGGGCCCTGCCCTACCTACTCCTCAGTAAATACTGAGCAGCAGTATCTATTTAGGAGAGATGCTTTTACGTGGTCCTCCTCCTCACACGCCCCCTTATCCCCTTTGATCTTAGCAATACCCCCTCTGGACTTTCTCCTTTCACTAATGTATCTATAGAAAGTCTTGAAACCTTCTTTTACTGTTCATGCTAGTGTTTCCTCGGTTTGGGCCTTTGCCTGCCTTACTGCCTTCCCTGCTTCCCTTAGGGAAGTTTGGTATGCCTCCCTATCTTCATCCCGCTGCATTCCCTTATATTTCTTGAAGGCCAGACTTTTGGCTCTGACCTTTTCTGCTACTGTTTTTGAGAACCAAAATGGTTTCCTTCTTCTTTTGCACTTCCTTTTCTAACACAATGAGATGTTGCTTCAAGTATTGCATCCTTAATACTTGCCCAATTTGCCTGTACCCCCTCACCTGTATTTCTTCTTACCAGGGCTAGCTTAACTCTGTTGGCCATCTTATCAAAGACAACTCCTCTGAAGTCTCATATTTTTGCCTTGGAATGGAATGATTTAGTTCTAATGGCCAAATTGAACCATACCATGTGATGGTCACTGGCCTCCAAGTGATCGTCTACCTGGAGATCTGTGATCCTTTCCCTGTTAGTCAGTACTAGATCTAGGACAGTCCTGTCTCTTGTGGGTTGTTGTACCAGTTGTTTGAGGCCCTCCCCCCGCAGGGAAATCACTATGTGTCTAGTTCTGGCAGATATTCCTGCTGGTATTGACCAATCTGTATCTGGCATGTTGAAATCTCCCATTATCAGAACCTCCCCCTTAGCTGTCATGTGTTGTATATCTTCTAACAGTAGTGTGTCTATATCCTCCCCCTGGTCAGGAGGCCTGTAGACAACCTCAGTTCATATGGCTGTCCCATTTCCTAATTCCAGGGTGGCCCACAGATCTTCTGGCTCCTTATGTGTATTCTGAATTTCTGTAGCTTTGTTATTTTCATTGACATAAAGGGCCACTCCACCCCACCCTTTTTGCACCTCGGTCTCTTCTGAACAGTACCTAGACAGGTACTGAAGTCTCCCAAGTGTGGTTACTGGTGAACCATGTCTCCCTAATGGCTACTTTGTCCAGTTTAGCCTCTGTCATTATTGCCTGCAGGTCTTGAATCTTGTTTCCCAGACTGCAAGCATTTGTGTACATGATTTTCCATTGGCCAGATTTTGGTGAGTTGGTTGTTGGGCGAGGTCTGGCGTGTCCCCTGTGTGTCGTATGGGGAGCTAGACCTTTTTCCTTACCTGGTGATGCAAATGAACTACAAACATGCTGAACTCCTGTTTGATCACTAGCTGGGGGGGTGTTCTTCCCATTCGATGTATCGAGTGCTGCACCCCCTTCCCATTTGCTAGTTTAAATATTCTTCAAAGACATCAAACTTCTGCCCCAATGCACTGACTCCCTCCTTAGGCAGATGCAGTCCATCAAATTTAAAGAACTTTTGCTCCCAAAACTGTTGTCAGTTATCTACAAATCTGTGTCCTGTTTCCTGGCACCAGCCCTTGAGTCACATGTTTAGCTCCCCTATGTCCCCTTCTCTGACCTTCCATATATCTGCCCCCCCCCACTCCCAGACTGGCAGAATCACAGAGAAGGAGATGCTGGATGAAATGGATGATAGTTTGTAACCCAGCCTGGCAGGTGTTCCTTGGTCTCCACAACTGACTGGCTGGCGAGATCATTAGTCCCTATGTGTACCAGGACATTGATGTTTTTTCCTGCTTACTGTACAGTTTTAGCAATGTGGTCAGTGTCTCTCCACGCTGTTGTATCTGGGAGACATCTGACCATTATCCCAGGCTGGAGATAGGTATCAACTCCTCGAATCATGGAGTCTCCTATGATCAGAAGTTTTTTGGATTTCCTTTTTTGCTTTTTTTGTTTTGGTTCCTGTTTTGGGCAAGTTTTGTTGCGCTAGCTCCTGTGCTGCAGTGTCCTGCTCTGCAGTGTCCTCTGCCCCTTTATTTGATTTCAGAGATAGAGGCAGATACCTGTTTGTAGTTTTTATGTGGTTTGTGGAGGTGATATGTTGGAGAGCACCAAGTGATGGGGCACCCGATTTGCCCCTCCTAATCACCTGCCAACCTCCTGGACCAACTACCCTGTGCAGTCACGGTGCTACTGTTGTATGTTGGGGAAATGGCAGGCAGTTCTTATAATATATTTCCTCCTGAATATGTGATTTGAGGCATGCAATCTCTGCCCATGCTGCCTGGAGCTAAGCCCTTAGATGCTCAAATGGCTCAGCATGTAGGACAGTGTCCTAAATCCTCTATAACTGCCCTTTTGAAAAGTGTCCCGCAGTATCTGCAGTTAAGAATATCCATTCCAGATAAGTTGCTGGATTTATAACCAGTTCAGAGTAATTAGAAGGAGGAAAATGAAAGCAAAAGTTTGATTTTGTGTTTTATTTGTTTTTGTCTAACTTGTTATAACAAGTTAAATTACATGTGCCCCGGTAAATGAGGTCACTGTGTGGATACCCCTCTGATCCGCCCCTTCCTACTTTGCTACAGGAACTGTCACGACTGTGCTACCCTATAAAAGGAGTGTAATGTGTGGTGGTTGGGGATGGGGGTGGGTGGCTGGGCCCTTCTCCTGCCGAAAAGGAAGAACCATGGATGAAAGAAATGAGGTAAGAGCAGAAACAGTCAGTCAGCAACAAATGCAGTAGTCCTGAAAGCTTAGTCTAATGATAGATAAAACTGTAAAGCCTGTAAAGCACCACCTGTAACAATTTCACAGAAGATATGCCCTGTCAGAAACACTTTGCTACACAGAGAAAAATAAAGCAGTAACAGAAGACATACCTTGCAAAAGACAATTTGAATCAGAAGATTACAGGAGTATTCTGTAAGAACACACCTATAGGCACACCTTGTAATAATGCAGCAGAAGGTATACCCAGCAACAACACTATGAATCAGAGAAAAATAAAGCAATAAAATGTTAGCAACAAACAGTAACAATCTCTGTGAATACAAAAGAAAATAACACACAGTAAATCTGCCTAGCCAAAAGAAACCTTAATCCTTTTCCTTGCTCTGGTAAGGTTCTTTGCTCTGTCCTTACAAACAACCTAGAAGAAAAGAGCTCAGGTGAAACTTGGTGCCTTTGCCAGCAAACCTAGTCAGACTTCTTCTGGGGAAAAGGCTCATTGAGGCTAAGTTTTAAAGCAGCAGCATGTGTTAAATCAGTAAATAATTTCATCATATAGGTTTTTGGGCAACAATTATTTCTGACATCCATAGATTCATCCTCAGTGTATTTTTAATGTTCTCAGATATTTTTAATACAGCTTTCACAGCTAATTTTGTAATTAATGACTCATATCATTAAATATGACTACCATTTACAATTTATTTTAAATCTCTTCCCCTGAGGTTACCTGTTGAATATAAAAACTAGATTCATACTGTGGCTGTATTTGGAAGGGTCTACCTCATATTTTTTTATGATAAACAGCACACCGTTGTACCCATATGTACTCACAGAAAGAAGCTCACCTACTCAGTCCCAGACAACAGAAGTAGACACTACAGCTGTGCTGCAGGATGAAAAACGTCTGTGTTTAGTTTAGTAAAACAGCAGTGAGCTAGTAACACTCCTCCACAAGCATTGCTTGTGGGGGAGTGTCACTAGCTCACTGCTGTTTTACTAAATAAAGATGGGTTCTATCCTACAACACAACTGTAGTGTCTGGCTTCTGCTGTCTGGAACTGAGTAGCTGAGCTTCTTTGTGTGAGTAAATGTTGATTATTTTGCTTACGACTCCAGTATATTGTGCTTTAGCCGTATGTGATGGAAACTGCAACACATCATTGTATCCATTCTGATATTTAATTTGTTCATGGAGGGCATGGCACAGGAGTGGGAACTTTTAAAAACATCTAAATCCCATAGCTTCCTCCATGAATGAAAGAAAACAAAAAGAAAAATGGGTATATTTATGTTTTTTGCCAGGAAAACATTATTGCTGAAAATGACTACATGGTGACAAGCAAATACTGTTGCTTTAAGAAACTCTGGAAAGACCAACTAGCGGGGTTGCCAAATCTTCCAGATTTTGCAATGAAGCGCAAGTCTCACACACTGCTATAGCCGAGGCACATATCGCTTCTGACCCCAGTAGCATTGCACTTCAAATGGGGTGGACTGTGAAAAGCAGTTAACTGGGGAACTCACACACACATCCTTTTGGGGTCACCGCAACATGCTTGAAGTAATATCCAACCATTCAACAAACCAAGGAAGTGTGGTCCTGGACCACTAAATGCATGAGATGGTTGCCATGGTGGTCCACTTGGTTCCCACCATGGAACAACAGCAACCTCTGCATAGGCAACACACAGATTCACCAGAAGGACTGGGAGACCTCTGGAATAGTCCATATAAGGGACCTGATGGATACAAAGACTAACATCATCATGTCCTTTGCACAGATTCAAGCTAAATATGACATCCTAAATGGAACAATTTAAAAGGGAATTAGACAAACATATGGGAGCTGAGAAACTGACATTTTTCCACTGATATGTGACAAGTCATTTAGGCTAACACCGACAGACTTGAACAACAACTATGAAACGATCCCTGTGAAACAGCACTAATGATACCTCCAATTTAGGCATGCTTTGCAAGCAGCCATCATCACAAACTATGTGATGGGCAGTCCCAACACGTTGGAAAAGTGGTCAGAAGGGAGACCCAAAAAAAAGACAATAAGCAGTGCGCTATAAAAATCAGTCATGCCCCTAACCCAAGACACAACAGAGACCACATTGCAGAAATGGAATGAAGAGTTGGGAATACAGCTCACAACCCAACAATAGCACAGATGTTGGGCATCACTGAAAAGGGATGTGAAAGACATTAAGAACAGATTCACCCCATTCAAGATATTGTATTTTGCATGGGTGGTACAGATCACCCCAAAAGCTGCACAAGTGGGATCTTATGGACTAAGACCAGTGCTGGCGGTACCAACAGGGCATAGGCTCTATCACATGCATATTCTTCACGTGTGATAAACTATGGGGATTCTGGCAGGAATTTCAGAAGATCTGTTTAACACTACTTAAAATGAATATCCGGCCAAAGGATGCTTCTGGGCATAGATTTTACAAACACCACTGGCCCACAGAACTCACCCTGGTGATTGGCAGGAGCATTGACATCTGCCAAACTAATCATACTCAGGCACTGGAGGTGAACAGCCCCCCAACCCAAAGAATGGCTTGCAGAAATGGGGAAGATAGCCTGCTTTGAGGAGGTTCAGTTTAGCATCAGGAATCAGTAAGACCAATACTAGGAGATCGGAGGTGCCTATCTAACCTCAACATATTGCACCATACCACCGGATAACCCTGAGCAGTTGAACACACTGCCTACAACGCATAGTGCACACACTTTACACCCACATGTAGTTCAACTCAACATATTACAGATGCCCTGAGATCAAATGTCTACCTAGCTACTCCAAAGGACAGAGGTCGCACAGATAACTGTGTGAGTAGCAATATGCTATTAATATTGCAAACATACAGTGTGCTGTGATTTAATGTTACTAGTCTGCTAATGAACTGTTTACACAAGAAACTCAATACGGAGTTTCTGACAAAACACAAAATCCAATGCCCGGAACAGCATGGCTTCAGAAAAGCCTTAGCACCACCTCTGCCATACTAGAATACACTTCCTTTAACCACAAAGCCTTGGATCAGAGGCACTTAGTAGGGACAGTGTACACTGACCTCACTAAGGCTTTCTATATGGTAAACCACTCCCTCCTATATGATTCTTTCATTACCACTGGTGCCTCTGACAGGACAATGGCTTGGTTTAAAAGTTACCTTGAGGGTCGTTCCCAAAAGGTAAAAATATCTGATGAATTATCCTCCAGTCAATTTGTCTGCTTGGGGGTTCCCCAAGGGTCTATTCTGGGCCCCTTATTATTCAGCCTCTTTCTTAACTCCCTACCTCAGGTCTGCTCTGATAACCTACTCTTATATGCGGATGATGCAGTGCTATTTGCCAATCATCTGGACCCTTAAGCCCTAACCCGTTGTCTTCAAATTAATTTCACAGCGGTTGAAAATAGTTCACAAAACACAAACTGGTCATGAACTATAAAAAAACGAAGACCGTGCTCTTTGTTAACCCCCATAACTGACTTAAATCCTCAACACTCAACATACTCAGCAGTCACAGTGCCCTAATCGAATAAGTTCAGACCTTTAAATACCTCGGTATCACCCTCGACAGCACTCTATCCTTCTCGGACCACATCAGCAAAGTCTCCAAAGTGGTTAACTGCAGATTGGGGATCCTCTACAGACACAAACACTGCATGATCCAAGAATCTCTCCTAACTGCAGTCACTAACTCCATTCTTTCTATAGTGGACTATGGACTAATCGTCTATGGCGCAGCCACTGACACAACCCTAAAAAGAGTTTGCATTGCCCTAAATAAAGTGTGTCAACTGTTCTCGGGTGCACATAACTGGACACACATGTGACTTGAACGCAAGGACAAACTGGCTGAACCTCAGCGATAGGATGAAAAACCACACCTGCCTATACGGAAAGAACATCTACATGGGCCTAACTCTTACAAGCTCCTAACACCTGCTTACATGCCCCTCCAGCTTACATATTACCAGGAGTGTATCTAATCACACCTTCCTAGTCCTTTTCTTTCGGACCACTTAAGCCCAATGTTCCTTCGGTTACTGTGCTCCCATTTGGCTTAATGGACTTCCAACCAGTACTCTAGACATACTCACTCTTGGCCCCTTCAAGCATCTCTTGAGAAAACATCTCATTGCATGCAGCCACTGTGACTGTCCTGCTTAGCCCCCTGACTATCCCCTTTTTAACTTCCCCTTCCCCTCGTTACCATTCACCCCATTCCCTGACCTCTCATACCTATCCTCCACCCCTCATCTGCATCCCTCCCTAGCCAACCGCCCTCCACCCTCCATCCCTCCCCTACCCGTCCTATCCTAAGACCAAGGTTCCCCTATCTATTTCCAACAAAACCTACCCCAGGCTGACTCTCATCTTGGCTGACAATGCCACCTCTGGCTGCCCCCCCCAAGCCTGTAGTCCCTGCTAGTGTCCCTCTGCTATGTTATTTGTGTTTAACAACTGGTTTGCTCTCTTTTCTATTACAGATATAAACTTCTATTTACTCTTTGCAACATGTATGCTTGTTACAACTGCTTCCTGGAATTTGTTTTGTATACTTATGTATCAATCAATCAATCAAAATCTTTATTTATCCAGGCGGGCACCATTGAGCAAGGCTCATTTGCAAGGTGGACCTGGTCATGAAAACATCAATGTACAGTACAGTAACATGGTAGACATAGTGCAATAGTATACAAAGAGGAAAAATATACAGTATATACAGTACAGTAGCAAGGTAGAACAAAATGCAATGTTATACAAAGGAGAAAAAACAGCATATGTACAATAAAACATGACCGTATGGAGTTTTACAACAGAAAGCTTATTGGTGGGTACAGCCAGCATGTTCACTTAACGGCGAGAGAAAGGCAGTATGAGGGGTACCAAATTAGGGACATACTGAAGGGGAAGGAACTGTTTCTGTCAACTTTGGAGAAGAGGGTGGAACTTAACCACAGATAAGGACTGACAGTTGTGGGATACCAGTATAATAAGATTACGACGGAGAAGGGGTAGTTAACTGACAAACTTCATGGGAAGGGGTGGAACTTGGCCAAGGCTAGAAACAGACAGGGAAGAGTGAGAGAAGCAGGTATTTTGATAGGGAGAGAGCGAGAGGCAGGGGCAGAGGCAGGACGTGAGGCAGGATGGATAGGGGGAGCTGTAGAATAAGTGAGCTAGCGATGAGGAAAGCATATGCAGGATTCTTTCATGTAGCGGTCATAGAGCGACTTGAAAATATTCAGACTAACAGGACTGCTCAGCTTCAAGTTTTTTGCAAGCCGTTCCACAAGGCAAGCAAAGAGAAACTTAAAGCAGCTCTGCTGAAATGAGATTTGACCTTCGGAACTTGGAGGGTGATTAGGGAATAGCTCCTGAGAGCATAGGTGCCTATCACACTCCGGGGAATACAATCAGAGACGTATGGGGGGAGTTTGTTGGTTACCACTCTGAAGGCCCATAGAGCAGCATTTCTAGTTCTCCTGTAATGAAGGGAAGTCCAACCAATCGCTGAGTACAATGAGCAATGGTGTGTGGAAAGAGGAAGGCCAGTTATGAGCCTGATTGCTCTGTGGTAGAGGGTGTCCAATTTAGCCAGGGCAGAGGCAGTGCAGTGGCTGTAGAGAAGGTCTGCGTAATCTATTAAAGAGAGGAAGGTGGCTTGGACCAATTGAAGCTTGGCCTCCTTAGTGAGAAGGTGGTTAATTCTGTAGAATAGTCATAATCTTTGTCTTAGTTTCTTTTGTAGTTCTTCGAGATGTTCGGCAAAGGAGAGTTTGTGATCGGGCCATACACCCAGATATTAGAATTTTGGCATGTACTCTAGTTTTTCTCCAGGTACTGTGGTAATTTGAGGGATAGCCCCAACACAAGCAGGATTTGCCGCATACGAGGAAGGGGAAAAGAGCATTGCTTTTGTTTTTTTTCGCATTGAGCAAAAGTTTTTTGCTTATGAGCTGGTATTGTAATAGGTTAAATTCAGCTTGGAGGTCTTCACAGGCTGCTTCTGGCGTAGGACGACTCAAGTAAAGTACTGTGTTATCAGCGAATAAATGGATATTGGCTTTATTGATGGTGTCATTGATGTTATTAATGTAAACCGCAAATAAGAGGGGGCCAAGGATAGAACCCTGGGGCACACCTCTCAGCATAGGTTTAAGTGGTGAAAGATCACCTTCAGCTCTAACCTGTTGTTTCTGTTCTGCGAGGTAGTCAGCAAACCAGCACATAGAATTATGGTCCAGACCTAAGTTACTTAGAGAGGAAAGAAGCAGGCTATGGTCAACTGTGTCGAAGGCCTTACTTAGATCCAAGAAAACGGCACAGACATGCTTCCTATTGTCAAGGTCAAGGAGCCAATCATTGGTCACCTTTGCTAAGGCTGTTATGGTGCTGTGCGTTGCTCTGAATCCAGACTGACTGGGTTTAACAGGCTTCTGATCTGAGGTACCTTAGCTGACCACTCACTATTTTTCTTATAATTTAGACAGAATGGGGAGGAGGGAGATCGGTCTATAATTATTTAGATCACAGGGGTGACCTGATTTTAGCAGAGGGATAACATGGGCTATTTTCCATTGTACAGGGAGGCTCCCCTGGGAAAGTGACATGTTGAAGAGGTGGGTGATTGGCACAGCCAACACATGCTATGCACATTTCAGATAGTAAGGCTCTATGGAGTCAGAGCCTGCACCCTTTCTGGTATCCAATTGCAGCAGTAGGTCTTCCACCTCTTTTAGAGAGGCAGGCAGGAGGGAGAAGGCCTCCTCAGAACAAAGGGGCTCATACTGTATGTATGTATGTAATCTGTTTTAATATTCTGACGTGGAACCTGTGTAAAAGAGCCTCAGACTTATACTGTAGGTACTGTAATCTGAGATATGAAATAAATAAAATAAATTAAAATAGTATCTTATATGAATTGTTGCAAATCTAATGATACCCTGTATTAACTGTTAATTGTTAATTGTTTCTGCGCTATGTTTGACCACTACTCAGAGTTGTACCTCCAAGATTCTAATGCCCTGGCCAGGAAACCAATGATGCAACTGTGCTAATTGTAATTGTATTCTAAATATATCTAATAACATTTTAATTATGACAAAAAAAAGCCCGAGTTTCTTTGTGGAAACCGAAAAATATCTTACTGCTATACGATTGCCTGCATCCTTGATGCCCAATGAAGATGGGGTTTGGCACCTTTATAGCAAAGTGGAGCACTGTAGTTAGGTAGCCCAGATCACCTTCCTCAGGGAGCTAGGAGGAGAAAATAAAGAAATTTCTAGAACAAGAATGTAAATCCAAGCAGGATTTAAAATATTTGTTGAATGTGACTGAGCAGGAAAATTCACAAGCAACTGATTTGTTGGATGCCGCGGGGAGGCTGATGGAAAAGGTGCAACAGCCAGCATGAGAGTACAAGGAGTATAGGAGGCTTCGACTGTTTTCTGGCATGAGCTGACTCCCTTCACAGAGGATGACTTTGATACCTGGGTAGAGCAAGTCACCCAGAAGGTGCAAGAGCGGCTGTGTTCTGATGCTGAGAGAAGAATACAAATTGAAGTTTTTTTGGTGTCCTGTTTTAGATTCAATTGTTGTCCTCAAAGCTACCAACTCAAATGTGACTGCTCAGGATTACTTAGCCACCCAAGAACAGATGTTTGGCCATGTAGAAAAACCTGGAACACTCCTTACAATGTTTTAGCTGACCAAACAGCATGCAGGAGAACAGTTTGTCTGCCTTTTTGGTGAGGCTGGAGAAAGTTGAGCAGAGAGGTTACAGAAAAGGAAGCTTGACGCCCAACCCCATGAATCAAGCCTGTGCTACTCAAGTATTAGATGGAGCAGTGTATTCTGATCAAATCCTGTTAAATATCCATTTTAGATATCATATGGACAAGCCGATCCCCTATGATGAGTTTATGAGCGAAGTACGAGAATAAGAAGAGATATTGTTGCCATAGATGACCACCAAACATGCAACTGGGACTTCCCCTGTGAGCACCCCAAGACAGCCAAGCAATGAAGAACAGCTAGTACATACTGACCAGCTGACACAACTGGTGATGGAGACCTAAGAGACTGCACAAGTAACTGTTGATACTGGAGTGACCCATTCTGCAGGAGCCATGCAGCCAGCTGACACGAGTCATCAGAGAGAGTTTCAGCCCAGAGATTATCCATGGATACCAAGGTATTAACAGGTAATCTGCTACATATGTGGTGACAAAGGACATTTATGGAGAGAGTCACATTCCCGAAGATCTGAGATAGGTGAATGAACTGCTAATCAAAAGGCAACAGGAACAGTTTAGAAGAAACTGACTGGTCCAAAGCTTTCCAATCAGGTCTGCAAACCACCTGTTCACCTTTGTGGCAGGAATTTGACTGGAAAGTCAGGGTCTATATTTTCTGCACCCCTGTCATACAAGGCAAGTGGAGTGCTCATTTCTCCTCAGCTTGTTGAAAGGGTTACGGAGAACCCCAGGCTAATCACACACAAATTTTTTGGGTGTGTGCAGCACTAACAGTACTTTGGAGCCAAGTCATGACACAATTAAAGGCATTGTGTAATACAGAGGACACCCTCCTTTTTGAGAATGTTATCCACTGGGCATGAGGGGAAAGGACCAGTTATACCAATGGAACATACTTCTGGCTGTGGCCCATAAGGCCATCACCAGAAAATGGCTTCAGGCAGACCCCCTGATTACTCAAGCCTGGCTCTCTATATTATTCAAGATATTCAGAATATGGAAAAACTAACAAACAAAGTGAACCTCTAAACAAATGTCTTTATTTGAAGATGGTTGATCTGGTTGCTCTGGGACATTCCTGGGAACCAGCTGCAGTCTCAGTCCTGATATACTGCCCATGGGGATCCGTACGATTGCCCAACTATCAACAGCCTGTCTTTCTGCCCATGTTACTGATCAAAGAATTAAATAAATAATAAATAAATGTTCCTGTGACAGGAATAAAGGCAAGACCTATATTACAGCTGCTGGCTCTCCCTATTTGGATTTGGAAACCTTTTTGAATTCTGTACCGTCTATTACAATGGTTGAGCCTTCTCATGAAAGCATATTGTGCTGTGTTCAGTTTCGTGTACTCATGTTTTTTCAAATAAAGATACAGGAGCACGCTGAACCACCAACGCAGCAGTACCGCTACCGTTTATGGTGCCAGCAACCCAGACTCAGACATAGACCCATGTCATTGATGGGATGGCAGAGGGGAGGTAGACGGGGTGTCCCAGGAGATGCTCCTGTCCTCCGGGGGGGAGGAATCACCATCCTCACTGCAATACCACCACCTGAGTGATCATGGGTAGAGGTGCAGCTGAAGAATGCTCCAGAACAACGCTCCAAAATGACTAAGGAAATGGGGAATGGTGAGTAAGGGAAGAGGGACTTATGTGTTTAAACATTACAAGGCAGAGTTGTATTTTCAAATGTGAACTGCTGCATTTGGTTTGAAATTGAGAATTTTTAAGGGGACCCAATGCATATACGAAATGTATATGTGTTGCAGGTTAGGAGTCAAGTGCCTAAATAGAATGTAAATATGTGTATATATGGACTTTTGGACATTTTCATCCTCATTTCAACTCTGGATTGATGGGGACTTAAATCTCTCAGCATGGGGAGAGTGTAACCCCCCAAATGTGTGGTTTTACCTTGTGAGCCACTGGAGGCTTGAGGTGGGTCTGCCTGCAATGCCTGCATCCTCCGGCTGGAACTGGTGCTTGAGGCCAGGAGGGGTTGTTGTTTGCCTTGTTGTTCTTTCGTTATATACCACCAATGAAAGGGGTGGCCCTGCATGCAAAAATGAACCTTAGGGAATGCTGACATCATCATGGTAAACCAGCCTATATCTCAGCTAGATTAAGTGTTCTGCAAAGTTAAAGTAGCAGCTAAGAGGAACAGGACTATGTGAAACAGCAGCCAGTTATGGAACAGAATGGAAAAGATTAATGTTGCCATCTCTTTGACCTCTGACCCCTGCATTCAACCAACCAGAATGCAAGGTGTCTGTGTAAAGACTCAGGCATTTAAGAGGAATAGCAACAGAGTGCCTTGCACCCTTTTACAGCCACTAAGGGGGCCATATCTTGTGTGACAAGCCAGACAGCAAATAAGAGACTGCTGGAGGAGGTAACTGTGTGGAACCCTTCCACCAGCCTAGGAGTTCAGTGAGCAGTTCATCACAAGTGGTTGTAGAGGAGAGAGGTGCTGAAAAGGAGAGCTAAGGGCCTAACCAGGCCTAAGAGCCAGAGAGAGTCTGGTGCGAGCTGAATCCCGTTGCTGGAAATTCCTTCTGCACTGAGAGACAGAGAGTGCTCTAAGGCCTGCATTGCAGTGAGAGACCAAACCTACTGAAGTTATCTGCAGACTGCTGTATTAAGAGGTGAGAAAAAGCCATTCTACTCTGTCTGGTGTGCCAAGGGAGGAAGTGGTCAGGAGCTTGTCTCCAGGATACTTGTATCCTTGATCACGTGAGCGCCCACTGGGGTGAGGCAGGGTAGCTCATTGGTATCGGCTCTTCCCAACTTGCCACACTACCAGATGATTGAGAGGAAAGATAGCTGAGATGCAGTGATTAGGTCTAGCCTGGACCTACATCCATCATCTGCCAGCTGCTGCAACATCGCCTATGCAGAAGTGTCTGAGACTGCTTTCCCTTGGTATAGGACACATGAGTACTGGCCTTCGAGCCAAAAACTGATGCTGCTGAATTTTCATGTGTTTGGATTACAATTTTGTGTTGGATTCCATTGGATTACAGTTTGTTCTGCTGTAAAAGCAAACTGCTAGCCAAAAGTCAGTCAGGTGGGATAAAAGAAAGCCTGTGTTTCTGTAAGTACATCAATGCAAGATCTCGGGCACCACGTCATCAGGCCTGCAACAGTATTTAATTTACCTGGGTACCCAGTAGTTAGGACTACACTACAGCTAAAATATTTGGACAGAAAGTAAATTGAAACTAGGGATCTGCTACTGAGGGTAGTGGGAGGTTCTACAGCACAGTGGGCCTTGTCTGGAAAACTTGTGTGAGGGTGTTGGGAGGCCTACTGTACCATCTTGGAAGAGAGGCTTGGACATCAAGAATTGTATACCTTGGGTTCACACACTGCAAAAATACTGAAAGTAGTAATTGTATTGTTATAAATCATTGCTACATCAGTTTTGCATAACCCATATTCTCTTCACAAGACCAGCATTGCTGACTAATAGAGTCCTGTTGGTAGTTTCTAAAATTTAGTGTGTGAGCATATAATAAGCAATCTACCCAAATTAATACAAAAGTGTTTGAAATTGCAATTGAAGTATGGGTACCTTAGAAACATAGAAACATGGAAGTTGACAGCAGATATGGACAACAAGGCCCATCCAGTCTGCTCATTTCTTTTTCTACCTTATAAATGTGCCATCGGCCTTTGCTCTGTCAATGGCCTATCTATTCATACTCATCTGTATTGCTCCCTTATGCCTATCCCATACCTGTTTGAAGCCCTGCACTGTATTCATATCCACCACTTCCTGAGATAGGCTGTTCCTTGCATCGATCACCCTTTCTGTGAAAAATAACTTCCTCACATTATTCCTTAATCGGCCTCCTTCTAATCTCATGCTGTGTCCTCTTGTCCTGCTATTTTTCTTACATTGAAATGTTAGATTCTTTCACCTTGTTAATGCCCTTAAGGTGTTTGAATTTTTCAATCATATCACCTCTCTCCCTCCTTTGCTCTAGGGTATACAGATTGAATACTTTACGCAGTATACATACTGTACCGGTACAGATTGGTTTTCAGGTGGTGCCTGACAACTATGGAGGAGGTAGGTTGGTACTGCATCCCATTGGACAGTATTCTACTGGTTATCAGGCCCACTATTTCCTTCTCTGGGTGGAGGCACAGCGCTATTCCTCTTATTCCCCTTCTGAACCAACCCTCCCAATTGTGAGTTTAACAAGCCCAGGTCCCTGAACTTTGCTTGGCCCCCGTGAATGCAATGCAGAAGTAGTAACCTAGAAAGTAACACCACTAACATCTGCATGCCGACCCTGTTACATGAAGCCCAACAAGAATCATTTAATAATACTATTGATCAAGAGAGCAGTACCAACCAATCTTTACCATGCATGTAAGACACTCTCATCCTGCAAAGAGTGTCTCATTTACAGGTGCCCTGGAAACAGGCTAGTTCAGGAAAGGGTTTTTACATTTTTAATATACCTCAATCAATAATGTATTAATACTGCCATAGAGACTGCTCTTGTAAGAGTGGTGTCACTTACATTCTTTGGGTATCAGAACCACTCACTTTCAGTTTACAGTTCCCATACCCAAATAATCTATATGAGACCACTCTTACAACTGTAAGAGTGGTCACCGGGGCAGTATTAACATAAAAATTATGACTTCTCATTCAGGATACCTAATGGGGCAAGAACCTGACCTACTTCATAAATGTGCGTATTCTGATATCAAATAATGCAGTCTTCCTGAGTTGGCTTGCAGAGACACAAGGCCTTTCTTGTCCTACTGGTTGTGGTACTATAATTTGTCTTAAAAAAAGAGTAGGTAATTGCAGACAGCATCACTCTGAGTAGGTAGGCTCCAAAACAATGAGTGCTATGTGAGATACCAGAGTCAAACACAAGAAAAGGTCACGGGAATATTAGACTGAAAAGGAACAGAGAAGGCTCTGACTGATATTCTAATAGTAGTGGGTCTTCATTAGGACATAATCTGTCAAACAATATTATAGAAAAGGTTAGTGGAGTGGATTTAGTTAATCTTCACAAAGCAAGGAAGATAAAACACCCTGTAGAATAGAATGTATTAAAATGTTTGTACCCAGGAATGCTTTCTACAGAGACTACTGTAGAACAGATTTTGGTTTTATGCAGTATCTTATACACGCACAGTATACTTTTAAGTGGTCTGACTGCTCACATTTTAGACTGTACATGCTCTTAGATCTGATCCCATCCTTGGAATGAAATAGTTAAACATTGGAAAGCTGGTAGGTTATCCATATATGTGCTGCCTCCGTTGTGAGCAGATCAATCCAAACTATAATTGTTCAAAAGGACAGCAGATTCCTAAAAAGCAACCTCCTCATTTTATACAGAGATAAGCAACAAATAATTTTTATACTGAGTAGTGCATCAATGGATCTAATTAGGGGAGAAAAACTGTGTCTCTTCAAGATACTTTACATTTCATGAAGCACAGATAAGTAATCTATTTATTTATTTAGAAAGGTTTTACCAGGAAATGGCCTACTGAGCTAAAAAAAATGCTAATTTCCAGAGCTGTCCTGGATAAAAAGGTATAGGGGCAAAAGCTGTAAAAAACAGAATAATCAGAAGCAATATACTACAATGCATTAATAAGAACCGTGCAAGTTGTACAGACAGTACAAACAGCAATGTTACAAGCGGCATGATACCCAGAAAATATGTGATGCTACACGTTATTGAAATGCCTTATGATAGAAGCACAACTGAGCTTAGTTAAGATGAAGTCAGAATGAATGTAATATCCTGGCACAGACAGGGAGAGAAGTGGAGATCAAGTGGTAACAAGTAAAACTGCAGTGAAGGAGGTAACGAACAGTCACAGACATGGAACGTATGATCACAGAGAGGGTTTTGAGCTATAGGAGAAGGGGGAAGCAAGCTTGAACCAGAGCCTGGGAAGCCCAAAAGTGAAGGCAGCCAGTCCTGTAGATGTGATGGGGCAGGGGTGAGAGGAGCAGGTGAGAGTTACAAAGAGCGTGCGAGGAGGGGGAGAGAAAAAAACAGCAGAGGAGGGAGTTACGATAGCAGGAGAGGGAGTGAAACCAGAATTTGGTTATGAGGGCAGTATAGTAAGTGAGACATCTACCTTCAAGGGATGGGAGAGAAAGGGGTATAGTAGAAGAGCAGTGATAAGCTCAGAGAAGGAAGCCTGGGGTAAACAACAGAAGGAGTGGGCTTGGTTTGGCACTTTAGACAGCATCTCCTGCAGACTCTGAACAATGATGGCCAGTTACCCCCAAACCCATACACTTATACTATATGTAGACAAAGATAACAAAGGCTTCAAACAAACCACAGTTTTATTTAGGGCTGCAATCCTAAGGGGGGGGAAGGGGTTAGTGCAATATGATGTAGTGCCTCTGCTACATGGCCGGTCTTCCCGGCCCAATAACACAGTGTATATGATTGCTCTGTACACGCCCTGAGCAAGCACTGTCTAATTAAATTTGTTCCCAACTTTCACCAAAACAGGACCTTCTAGGAACAGTTCTGACACTCAGCCTGTTCCCACACCACAGTACGCAGTACGCAGTACAGTATGAGATTCTGTCCTCCTGTAGATTTTCCTTGCTGGTACCAATGTGTTTACCCCAAAAACTCTAGAAGGGACTGCCAACAAGTTACTTGGTGCCTGTGGCTGAATTGATGTAGGCTGTAGATGGTGCAGCTAGTTGGCAGAAGTGGTGCACTTGAAATCAAATAATGGAAATATTAAGTGAATACCGTTAAACCCAATCCCAAAGGCCATGAAATTGCAAAATGGCTAAACCTCAAATGGAGGTATTTGTACCTGCTCAGCTGGCTGACCAGCTCAAGCAAGCAGCTCTCAAACTAGTTGTACTCTTTCTTTGTATCAGAGCAAGCCTGATATCACTCATTGTTCCAGCACTGGTGGATCTTCCCCTCATAATGCAGGACTCCAGGACACATGGCCTCAATCAATTGGGCTGTCTCTTCATTCTCCCCCCTTTTACTTCTTCCCTGATATCTTCAATGGGGATGCAGATGGAGGTTAGGCTGTCCTTCTGCCAGTCAGGCCACTGTGGGTCCCCAGTGACCCACATGTCTTGGCTTCTACACCCTCAGGGCAGTAGCAGCCTGGCACCAGGCTATGGTACCTGCTAGCAGATCCTGCGGCAGCCTTGAGCTACAGCGCACTTCTCACTCATTTTTTTCCATCTTCACTCTGGCAATGCATGGCGTCAGCTAGCATGCTAGCTAGTATGACAATTCCTTCCTTTTTCTCTCCGCATGTAACCAGTTCTTCATACATAGTTCATCACTTTGTAGACATGCAGTCTGTCGCAGCTCAGCTCAAGCTCTCCTGAACAGCAGCCCCACATCATCGAAATATCTCACAGATCTGATGCCAGCTCAGTCCCTTCACTTCAAATGGGCAATGTCAACTCTGATTTGTCCATGGGCATTGTCAGCCAGAGCAGGTGATCCTGGAGGTCTGCCATGGGCAAGATGATTGGCAGATCAAAAACCACCTGAATTAATTAGATTCATCTGTAGTCTGAGTCCTTCTGCCTCCCAATGTAGGCAAACAGTTGTAATTGGCTGAGGCAGTGTCCTTCAACCTTGGCATCATGACAAGGTCACGGGGAGTAACATGGCTGCTGAACTGTAGTCCCACAGGCAATGTCCAGAAAAGTCCCGATTCCCGCAACATGCAATGTCCAATTCACCTTGAGCACCCCAAGGCAATCCAATGTGGATGCACACGCATGTCCAGAGATGGCATGGGGCAGATCCAGTGACTCCTGGTCCAGTTGCAGCCACAGTAATATCAGGCACTGAAACCCATGGGGGAGGGTTACAAAAAGTTAAGTAGATTCTGCACTCTGTATCACCAGCAGTCAGTAAAATAACTGCCTTGTCCCCTATTATGCTAACCATAGGTCCCTGCCCTGCTTCAGCAAGCACATGCTTCAGGGGGAGGTCATGTCAGACCAACCTCATTGAATTTTTTGACTGGGTGACTAGGGAGGTGGATCAGGGGAGGGCAGTGGACATGGCCTATCTGGACTTCAGCAAGGCCTTTGACACTGTGCCACATAGAAGACTATTACACAAACTGGGGAATATGGGTGTGGGCAGGACAGTAGTGTGGTGGGTAGGTAACTGGCTGGGTGGCAGGACACAGAGCGTGGTGGTAAATGGCTGTCACTCCACAGAGGGAAGAGTGACCAGTGGGGTACCACAGGGATCAGTGCTGGGACCGATCCTATTCAACATCTTCATCAGTGACATTGTGCAGGACCTAGAAGGCAGAATTTCACTGTTCGCTGATGACACAAAACTCTGTAACAGAGTAGACACACCAGAGGGTGTAGACAGAATGAGAAGGGACCTGCAGAAACTTGAAGAATGGTCAGGGGTTTGGCAGTTGAAATTCAATGCAAAGAAGTACAAGATAATGCATATGGGGCACAAAAACCCTGGCACAATATATCAGTTGGGGGGTGAGGATATAACATGCACCAAGCAGGAAAGGGATCTTAGAGGTTATCATCTCTGATGACCTCAAAATTGAGAAACAATTGTGACAAGGCAGCAGGTAAAGCAACAGAATGCTGGGATGTATAGGCAGGGGCATCACCAGCAGGAAAAGGGAGGCCATAATTCCACCATACAAGACACTAGTGAGGCCCCACCTGGAGTACAGTGTACAGTTCTGGAGACCATACCTACGAAGGACATAGACAGGGTAGAGAAGGTTCAGAGGAGGGCAACAAAGATGGTGCATGGATTGCATCACAAGTCCTATGAAGACAGGTTGAAGGAACTGAACATGTACTCCCTGGAGGAGATGAGGAGAGAGGGGATATGATAGAGATACAAGTATCTTACAGGGAGGAACAGGGTGCAGGAATACACTATTTTAAGTGAAAAAGATGTTCCAGGACTAGAGGGCATGGGATGAAGTTGGAGGGAGGACGATTCAGAGGAAACGTGAGGAAGAATTTCTTCACAGAACAGGTGGTGGACAAGTGGAACACCCTGCCAGAGGAAGAGGTGGGGGCTGAAACAATCACGGGATTTAAGAATGCATGGGATAGACATAAAGGAATTCTGGAGGTCAGGGTAAGGGGCAACAGACTTCTAGAAAAAGCATAAACTAAACTTATAAGCTCAAATGAGCAGACTGGGTGGGCCATAGGCCCTTATCTGCCGACACTGTCTATGTATCTATGTATCTATGAAAATGCAAAATCACACATGCCCCCACAATGCAAAGCATCATGGGCTGCATATGCAAATCACCACAGAATGTTATGCTGGTCCAACTTTATGCAGAATTGCATGGTGCCGAAAGGCCTCTCACACAGTTTGCAAAGGGTGCTAACAGAAGCCATAGACACGTGTTTCGTCCTACCAGGACTCAACAGTATGCCTCGTCTGTTTGACACCCCATTTGTACTGTTCTCAGCAGTAGCATACAAATTACTGGCCTGCCCTGCACATGAACTACAGTTAGTGCTGTGAAACTTCAGCATCAGCTCACCTTTAGCCTAGGGCTTAACCAGCAGCATACTAAGATGGGATTCAATTTGTAGTTAAGTTTAAGCCTGCCATCAATCACATCTGCACATGCACCTAACTGAGCACTTTGTAGAACTGTAAAAACAAAAAGTACTTTAGTGTGAGCCAGCAAAACCTTTTTCTCACTGAACCTGTTACACCAGTTGCCAAACTGGGATTCACATGAGAATCTCATGATTCACAGTCCTTTGTTTTTCTAAGAAATGCACACTCCATCCAGACAGAAAAAAGAAAGACACATAGAGAAAAAATATAAAAGGAGCAAAGGAATAAAACAGAGGGTAGGATAAAGAAAAGAACTGGGAGAAAATCAGCTTGTCTTAAATGCAAATACCTGTATAGAATCCTCTGACAGACCACAGGTGTCTATAAATGTTGTTGCTTGCTAGGCATTAATAAAGCTACTATATTTTCATACTACTTGTGAACGTTTGTCTGGTTACAGGGTTTGCTGTCAGAGTATTGCAGTGTTTGTATTTTGAGGATCTTAGCTGAATAGTGTAGTTGGGTTTGCTCCAGTTTGCTATCAGTGTATTTCATATAAATATAGAAACATAGAAACATAGAATTTGACGGCAGATAAGGACCGTTTGGCCCACCCAGTCTGCCCATTTCCCTACCTACTGGATAAGCTGCAGATCCTAGTTAACCAGCAGCCTACTTCTTCCTACCCTCACCCCCTAGAATGGCCTTATGACTGTCCCATGCATGCTTGTATTCCACCACTGATTTTGACTCCACAACCTCCTCCGGAAGGCCGTTCCATGCATCCACAACCCTATCTGTGAAGAAATACTTCCTTAAATTACCTCTGAGCCGCCCCCATCTTCAAATTGTGTCCTCTTGTTCTTGCACACCTCTTTTTTTGAAAGATGCTACCCTCTTGGACTTTGTTGATTCCCTTGAGGTACTTGAACGTTTCTGTCATGTCCTCCCTCCTTTCCTCGAGGCTATACATATTAAGCTCCTTTCGCCTCTCTTCATATGTCTTCCGGTGCAGACCCTGCACCATTTTAGTTGCCCTCCTCTGGACAGCTTCCATCCTGTCTATGTCTTTGTGGAGATTGGGTCTCCAGAACTGCATACAGTACTCCAGATGGGGTCTCACCAGCTGTCTGTACAGAGGAATAATAACTTCCTGTTTTCTACTGGTGATGCCTCTCCCTATGCATCCCAGTATCCCCCCAGCCCTCCTTGCTGCCCTCTCACATTGCTTGCCCACCTTTAGGTCATCTGATATGACTACCCCCAGGTCCCTTTCCATTTTTGTTGTTGTTAGTATCTGATCCCCCATTGTGTACTCTTCCCCTGAGTTTTTGTTTCCCAGGTGCATTACCTTGCACTTCTTAGCATTGAATCTAAGCTGTCATACATTTGACCATTCCTCTAACCTTGCCAAGGCCCTTCTCATCCTTTCCACCCCACCCTGTGCATCAACTCTGTTGCAGATCTTTGTGTCATCTGCAAAGAGACATACTTTTCCTTCCAGTCCCTCTGCAATGTCGCTTATAAAGACATTGAAGAGGACCGGTCTAATACTGAACCTCATGGAACCCCACTAGTAAACCTCCTTTCTTCTGAGTGGACTCCATTTACTATTACTCTCTGGGTCCTATTCTCCAGCCAATTCTTTACCAGGCTGTCATCTTGGGACCCACTCCCAGGGTGGCTAACTTGTATATTAATCTTTGTGTCGGACTGTGTCAAATGCCTTGCTGTCTAGGTAGGCCATGTCACAGCCCCTCCTGATCTACTACTTTGGTCACCCAGTCAAAGAAATCTATCAGATTAGTCTGGCATGACCTTCCTGCTGTGAATCCATGCTGCCTAGGGTTCTGTGCCCCTCTGGCCTCTAGATACTCGACAATTCTTTCCTTCAGAAGTGATTCCATCATTTTCCCTATCACTGAGGTTAAACTAACAGGTCTGTAGTTTCCTGCTTCTGCCTTGCTCCCACTTTTGTGAAGGGGAATCACATCTGCCCTCCTCCAGGCCTCAGGTACCACCCCATCCTCCCATGATTTGTTAAAAAAAATTTGTTTTGTCAGTGGTGTCACTAGTTCTACCCTTAGTTCTTTTAGAATTCTGGGATGAATCCCATCTGGCCCCATTGCTTTGTCCACCTTCAGTTTTAAGAGTTCTTTCAGAACCCTTTCTTCTGTAAATGGGCTGGTATCAACTTCTGTATCCAGAGTGTTTCTACTGTTTGTTTTAGGTACCTCCCCCTCTTCCTTTGTAAATACTGAGCAAAAATATTTGTTTAGTATCTCTGCCTTTTCACAGCCTCCCTCTGCCCACCCTCCCTCCCCTTTATTAAGCCTCACTATCCCTCCCTTGGTCTTCCTTCACTCCCTGATGTACCTATAAAAGGTTTTATCCCCCTTCTTAACTGAGTTGGCTATCTTTTCCTTGGTTTGGGCCTTTGCTGTTCTGACTGCCTTCCCAGCTTCCTTTTGCTTTAACTGATACAATTCTCTGTCCTGCTCCTTCATGCGATTCCTTGTACTTCCTGAATGCTTTTTTCTTTGAACCTTCACTGCCACTTCCTTTGAGAACCATAGTGGTTTCTTACGTCATTTTGTTTTGTTTATTTGCTTCACACAAAGGCTTGTTACCTCTGTGATAGCAGTTTTTATTGTTCCCCATTGTTCTTCCACCCCTCCTTCCTGCCCATTTGCTAGTGCATTCCTTAGGCACTCGCCCATTTTGGCAAAGTCAGCCCTCCTAAAGTCCAGTACTTTTGCCTTTGTATGGCTTGACTCTATTGCTGTGTTTATTGTGAACCATACTGTTCGATGGTCGCTAGTTCCCAGATAGCTACCCACTTCTACATCTGTGATCCTGTCTCCATCTCCATTTGAGAGAATCAGGTTTAATATTGCTCCCTCTCGAGTGGGCTCCAATACTAGTTGTCTAAGGCATGCCCCCTGTAGGGCATCTAGAATAACTCCACTCTTCGAAGTGGCTGCTGCAACTGCACTCCAGTTAACATCTGGCATATTCAGATCACCCATCAGCAATATCTCCCCTTTTTCTGCCATTCTAAGTATACTTTCTATCATTTCCTTGTCCATTTCCTCCCCCTGAGAAGGGGGTCTGTATACAACCCCTGTGTGGATTGTGGTGCCATTGCCTGTCTCCAAATTTACCCACAGTGCTTCTTCTCCTCCCTGTTTACCCTTTTGTTCTGTTGCTTTTATTCCTTCCCTTATGTAAAGAGCTACTCCTCCTCCTCTTTTACCCTCCCTGTCCCTCCTGTAGATAGTGCATCCTGGCATGTTTACGTCCCAGTCATGGTTTTGTGTGTACCATGTTTCTGTGACTGCCATGATATCCAGATGTTCCTCCTCCATCAAGGCCACTAATTCAGGAAGCTTGTTACCCAGACTACGGGCATTGGTACAGGCTGTGGTTCCCCAGGTGACGGTAACACTGCAGGGTGTCTCTGTCCTACCCAGAAACTAACCAAAGCCAAATGAGCTCCAGTCCACCATTAAAATCATTTGATGCCAACCCACTGGTGCAGCAGTAGCATATCTAGAGACCTGGGTTTGAATCCCACAGCCCCCACTTGCATACTGTGTGACCCTGAGCAAGTCACTTAACTTCCCTGTGCTCCCAGGTTGCACCTGTAAACAAGCTTTCAGCTTAGTGTGTTTCACCTGGTTAAACAATTGGGAAAAAATAGGGGCCGGCCAAAGGAGAAGGGGGAATGACTGAGCATCCCAGGGGTACTCTCCTCCTTCAAGGGGAGGACAGAAACACTCTGCAGTGTTACCGTCACCTGGGGAACCACAGGTGGTGTTGCAGCTTGGGGAGCATACATCAGGCTAGAAGAGACATGGCATTGCCACCTATTGCAGTGCATGCACATGCCTTCCATGTGCAACTGCCAGATGTCCATACAAGATAATCTCCTCTTGGATGGGCTGCAACCAAGGGGAAAATCCCTGTTCCAAGCAGTATAAAGACCCAGAGCAGCCAGAGGCCCCACACCTGCTGACCTAAGGCAGCCTCTCTAACCCCATTTCCTTGCCCTTGGGATAAAGGTCGTCGGGGGGGGTGCAAAGTGGCGGGATAAGCCACAAAGTTCCAGAGAAGTGGTCAATCCTGGGTGAAGGCAGGGTGACAGGGCTGGAGCAGTTAAGGAGGGATCAGATATGGGATGTCCCACTGGAGAAGGAGCACAAATAGAGTTTTCTGGTGATCCCCTCTTTCAACACATGAACAAACTAAAATCATATAGTGCTATTCACAGTTTTACTGTAGGTCCAGTTGATTCTTTGGTGACCATGAAAAATTCCCTTCCTGCAGAAGTTAGAATTCTTTCCTGTATTCAGCGATACACAAACATTCCATTTATTGAAATGATGTGGAAAATCAGATGATTGACAAGTGGGATGGACTACTTTTCACTACTTACTTATAACAAAAGAAAATATTTATTTTTAATTAAAAGAAACAGTTGGCAATTTTTTTATCTGTAGTTGAACCTCCTGGCCGAGGAAGGCAGTGGCTTCCCTTAGCACTGTCCCTGCTAACCCCCTTCCCCCATGGCTCCTACCACCCCAGGCTTATCTTTGCACAGACCAGGTTAATCCCCCCCCCAGATTAACCTCTGTGGTGAGGTCAGGAGGGAGAGTGCTGTCCTCCCCCCCGAGACACAATCCAGTGTTCCTGTCCAGCATGGCTTCTGGTGGCAGAGTGGATGTGGATCAGCGAGCAGATCATCATGCACGCATGCCTCGCCACCATTTTCCTCCATTTTCTATTGTGCCAGAGTGGGCACTTTAGCACATGTGTGTGGAGGCACATGCATGCTACAGAATCCCGCAACACCTGCCCTTCCTGCTGCTACAGACCCACACTGTCACCAGGCCTCCACCTGGTGGCAGTCATTCAGTGGAAATGGATGGCAGCCCTCCCACCCAGGAGAGGAGAGTAGTCCTTTGGACACTGAGTCCTCCTCCCCTCGGCTGGCCCCCCCAGAAGCTGAGATAGCTCTCAGTCCTGGGTTGCTGGTATGGTGGGCGACTGAGCTACTGCGGTGCCACTTCATGTCTACATTTTTTGTTTTTTAAGTTGTTCCTCAGTTTACCCATTTTATAAGTGCAATAACACAATCCAGTGGCCCAGTGGTGCTGAGGGTTGAGGCGCCTGATGCCACACCTTGCACTACGCCGTTGACCTGAGTTCAGGTGCAAGCTTGGACCATCAGGGGTCGGCGGGGGAGGAGAGGATTGAGCATCCAGTGGACAGCTCTCCTCTCCTGGGAGGGAGGTGGGGATTGGTCCAGCGCAGTTAGAAGCACTAGGGACCACACTGGGAAGAGGAAATGCTGGGCTGCCACCTTCTGGACATGTGTGGGAGTGCTCACGTAGTGGGCTGAGTGGCATTGCACGTCCCACATTTGGGAGGAGGGACGTAACAAGGAAAACACCCCGGTGACCTGGTGAGGCGACAGCTGGTCTTCAGTGGCAGACACTCCACGCGCTCAAAGACAGCCACAATTCTGACCCTACCCCCTAGGGATCCTTGGCCTTCTCCTGTGGGGCCTGGTGGGAGAGGAGGGGATCCTGATCCCAATGCTTCGGCCGAGGGAGTGGTTCAAGCGAGCAGTTAGGGGTGAACAAACTCCAAGAGAGCCAGCCTAAGAGATGCCCCAGTCCACCAGGTGAAGAAAAAGAATTAAAAAAAAAAATTAAATAAAATAAAATAATACAATCCAGGTTATTGGTTGTCTGAGGATAATGTACTTCCAGTTGCTGAAGGTGCTCAGCGCAAGTGCCTCGTGCCTCACCACACATCTAGGCATGCTTTAATCCCAGATAAGCAACACCCTGTCATGTCTTGTTGGTCACTTGGATTCAACGCAAAGCCTTACAAAAACTGTTACGTAAGAGTTGCAACTCAGTTTGCATTGCACTGTGGCAGAAACCCCCTTCCCCGCCAGTTTACTCTACCCTTTGCTGCTGAACAAAGTGCCAACAGTGCTTCATTCACCCTTCAAATTGCTGCCATCTGCACTTTAACACCATACCTACCGGTGCCTTGTTCATACTCCAGTTGCATTCCAATTTGCACTTATATTGCTCATTACTCATCAGATACCCTGCCTAGCTCATCTTGTTCATTTCCTTGCTACTTAATTGTTTAACATATATTTTTGATTTTTGCATTGCTCTAACCGACTGTTGTAAATTATTGCTTTACTCTCCTCATTTCCCCCTTCCCCCAGGATGCATCTGCAAACAAGCTATTTCAGCTCAGTATGTCTTTCCTGCTAAATCTTTTAAAAAAAGAAATAATAAGACTTGCAGATGCATTCCAACTGAGTTGCAAAACCATGTCATGAAAGTTGCTCTTAAGCTGGTTGTGTTGGAAAATTATATAATGTGAGTTCCAATTTAAAAAACAATTTTTAACATATTGATTGGTGTGACAGTTTAATGCAAACTGTACTGTAGATCCTCTACAGGGACAAACAGCATGTGTGAAAGGCCAACTGACTACCACCAGCAAATGGGGAGAGGAATAGAAACAGGGAGGAAAATCATGTAAGACAAGCATTTGTCAATGCCGAATGTTGTCTTGCTGGCATTGGCACTGGTGGTACAGAAGTAAGAGAGATGCATAATAGGAATGGCAGTGAAGTATTGAATTGACGCCAACCCCACCCCACCCTGCAGAGACTGACAGGTGTTGGGGTGTACCTTTGGGTCATCGGCCATAACGCTCATGCCATTTTACCTTACCCTACCCTGCAGACACTGACAAGTGTCACGGTGTGCCTTAGGGTCTTCGAGCCTTATATTCACCCCATTCCATAAGGAAATATGCTGAGATGGGTGCAGTATAGGAGAATGGGGTGAACTTTGGGGCCGAAGACTCCAGGGCACACCTCAATGCCTGTCACTGGCTGCAGGGTGGGGGTGGGGGTGGAATGGCCCAAACCGAAGAAAGGATAGCCAGTTCTGTTAAGAAGGGGGATAAGACCTTTTATAGGTACATTAGGGAGTGAAGAAAGACCAATGGAGGGATACTGAAGCTTAATAAAGAGGAGGGAATGTGGGTAGAGGGTGACAGTGAAAAAGCAGGGATACTGAACGAATATTTCTGCTCAGTACTCACAAAGGAAGAGGAGGGGGAGTTACCTAAACCAAACAAGAGAAACACTCTGAAGACGGGGGTCGATAACAGTCCATTTACAGAAGAAAGGGTTCTGAAAGAACTAATAAAATTGAAGGTGGACAAAGCAATGGGGCCTGATGGGGTTCACTCAAGAATTCTAAAAGAACTAAGAGTAGAACTAGTGACACCACTGACTACTCTGTTTAACAAATCATGGGAGGATGGGGTGGTACCCGAGGACTGGAGAAGGGCAGATGTGATTCCTCTTCACAAAAGTGGGAGCAGGACAGAGGCAGGTAACTACAGACCAGTTAGTTTGACCTCAGTGGTAGGGAAAATGATGGAATCACTTCTGAGGAAAGATTTGTTGAGTACCTAGAGGCCAGTGGGGCACAGGACCCAAGGCAGCATGGATTCACGATGGGAAGGTCGTGTCAGACGAATCTAATAGATTTCTTTGACTGGGTTACCAAAGTAGTAGACCAGGGAGGGGCTGTGGACATGGCCTACCTAGATTTTAGCAAGGCATTTGATACAGTCCCACACAAAAGATTAATACACAAGATAGCCAGCCTTGGAGTGGGTCCCAAGGTGGTAGGCTGGATAAAAAATTGGCTAGACAACAGGTCTCAAAGGGTAGTAGTAAATGGAGTACACAGTGACGAAAGGAGGGTTACTAGCGGGGTACCGCAGGGTTCAGTACTGGCACCAGTCCTTCTTAATGTCTTTATAAGTGACATTGCAGAGGAACTGGAAGGAAAAGTATGTCTCTTTGCAGATGACACAAAGATCTGCAACAGGGTTGATACACAAGATGGAGTGGAAAGGATGAGAACGGACTTGGCAAGGTTGGAGGAATGGTCAAATGTATGGCAGCTCAGATTCAATGCAAAGAAGTGCAAGGTAATGCACTTGGGGAACAAAACCCAGGGAAGCGTACACAATGGGGGTGAGATACTGACAACAGTAAAATAGAAAGGACCTGGGGTAATTATATCAGATGACCTAAAGGTGGGCAAGCAATGTGAGAAGGCAGTAAGGAAGGCTGGGGGATACTGGGATGCATAGGAAGAGGCATCAATAGTAGAAAACAGGAAGTTGTTATCCCTCTGTACAGACAGTTGGTGAGACCCCATCTGGAGTACTGTGTGCAGTTCTGGAGACCCCATCTCCGAAAAGACATAGACAGAGTGGAGGCTGTCCAGAGGAGGGCAACCAAAATGGTGCAGGGTCTGCACCAGAAGACATACGAAGAAAGACTAAAGGAGCTTAATATGTATACCCTTGAGGAAAGAAGGGAGAGAGGGGACATGATAGAAACTTTCAAGTACCTCAAGGGAATTAACAAAGTCCAAGAGGGTAGCATCTTCCAGAAAAAGAGATGTGCAAGAACAAGGGGGCACAATTTGAAGATAGAAGGGGACGGCTCAGAGGTAATGTGAGGAAGTATTTTTTCACTGAGAGGGTTGTGGATGCATGGAACAGCCTCCCTGAGGAGATCGTGGGGTCAAGAACAGTGGGGGACTTCAAGAATGCATGGGACACGCATAAGGCAGTCCTAGTGGGGGGTAGGAGGAAGTAAGCTGTTGGTTAACTAGGATCTGCAGCTTATCTGTTAGGTAGGAAAATGGGCAGACTAGGTGGGCCAAGTGGTCCTTATCTGCCATCAAATTCTATATTTCTATGTTTCTATGTTTCTATGAATGGCATGAGCATTACAGCCAACGATCCTAAGTCACACCCCTGACACCTGTCAGTCCCTACAGGGTGGGGCATTACAGTTGGAAACCCTAACACCATGGGCGTTTGTTGGTATTTTCACTCCAGATTTTCAACATGGGCTTTTTGTGACTCTGCCTCAAGAAAAGTGGCACTATAAGTGCATTAGCTGAAAGGTGATTTTGCACAGCGACTACACCATTTGGGGCCACAGGTACGAAAAACACATTTCGGGCAGCATGTGAAAAATGACAACTGTACTGTTCATGAGGAGGTGTAAAAAATGGCAATGTTGAAAATCTTGAGTAAAAATATGGCAAAATTGGTGAAGTCACGAGCATGTGGAGAAACTGTGCAATGCATGCCCATAACCCAATTATTTGGGGGAATTTTTTTAACCACATTTTCAACGTAGGCCTCCCCTCATAAACAGTAGCACTGTGATTTTGTTAATCTGTCCTAAAAGTTGATTTCCAACAGCAACTGCGCCATTGTGTACCACAGGTGCGAAACACATTGTTAGGCAGGATGTAAAAAATGACAGCTGTACTGTTCATAAGGAGGTGTGAAAAAATGGCAATGTTGAAAATCTGGAGTAAAAATATAAAAAATTGTCGAAGTTACAAGCGTATGTGGAAACTGCGCAACGTACTCTGTAATGCAACCATTTTTTGGAATTTTTTCACAAATTTGCAACATGGGCTTTTTGGGACCCCACCTCATGAACAGTGGCACTGTCATTTCATTAATCTGTCCCAAAAGATGATTCCATGCAGTAGCCATGAAATCACCTTTCGGGACCAAGTAACAAGATGACAGCACATGTGTTCATGAGGTGGGGTCCCAAGAACCCCATGTTGAAAATCTGGTACCAGAATTCCCCAAAATGGCTAATAAATCCACCTATGTTGAAACCCCCCCATTGCCTGCCATTATAAAGCTTACTGCGTTTTGTTCAGTTCCCAGTCAGCTTTTGAAGCATTCAGACGTGTTCCCGCTCCACAGAAGATCGCAGTGCCAGCCCTCTGGAGGTAAGTATGGGGTGAGGGGCGAGGAGGTTGGAAGCAGTGAGTGGGTGGGTTGGGAGGCCAGCAGTATGACGAGGGACTGTTTTTTTCACAGGTTAAAAAAAGAAACCGACTGGGACTGTTTTCTTGTTTACAGGTAAAAATGATTTCGGCACACTGGGTAGGCTCCCAGTGTGCCAAGTTTGGGAGGGATATGATGTCGACAGAGATTGAGCAGCCCCATCAGCAAAGAAAGTGTGTGTGTGTGTGTAGGGGGAGCATGATGCCGGCGGGGACTGGACTCCCCATCAGCAAACAAAACTGAACTGGGGGGGACATGCCGACACAGGGATTGGGCATCTCCGATGTCAACTTTGTGGGGGATTGTGTGGAATGTTTCACCAGGAAAGGCACATAACGGAGCCTTGTCATCTGCCGCTCCAATGAGGAAGCTGCTCCTGATTGGAGCGGCAGATTTCTTTCAATTCTGTGGTGCTCTCTGAAACTTCTGTCATCACCAGCATGCTCGCTAATTGGTGGCTGAGGGACGCACCCACCAAAGCATTCCCTGCATTCGCCACAGCAGTGACACACCTCTGAATGTGCTACTACAGCAAGATGTTGCTTGCGCGTGCATGCAAGACAACATAAAAAAACAGCAGGCTCAGAATGACAGCCCATTACTAATGGGTCCCTAGGTCTCTCTGATTCCCAGGATCACAGGAGATGGAAAGAAGGTAATGGAGCTGTGGCAGGGAAGTTGCTGGCTTTGCCTGAGGTGGGGTGTCTGGCTAAGGAGCAGACTTTTTAACTTGTATTCTACATTTGCACAAATTAAAGTAGTCACATCTGTTCTGTATCCTATTCAACTGAAAACTGTATGAAACCTCTGCTGCCAAGGACTGGTGCAACCTGATGGATGTTACAACATGATTAGTGTGTTTATGATTTAAGAACAATGGCCCTGTTGTCATGATAGTATCTGGGGTCTTATATGTGGCATCGAATCGCACAGTGCCTCCACCCAGTGGGGTACTCCCAGCACACAGGACACCAGGTGCTGCCTGCCAGGAAAATAATTATTCAACCCATCCTTGGTAGCTAAATAGTAACTGTAAGCAATAGCCCCAAACAAGTGGGTTCCACCTAGTCGCATCGACAACAAAGTTGTCGAGCGACTTTACAACAACACTTTGCAGACACATATCACTGCGACAAAGTGCCAATGGATGCCCACAGCAGCAGAGCCCTTTACTGTTTGCAGGGGAATTTGTCCCCCGCAACCACACACCCCCCGGCATTAATGATCACCAACTCCGGGGAGGGGGTGGATTACGGGGCAGAGCAGCTTACAGTGAAGTTGTATTCATTGATCACTGCAATAACCTGTTCGACACTGTGAATGTCGAATGGGTTGTTGTCGATGTAATGGATTCGCTGTGGGGGGGTTTGTTGTCATAACGGTATATTCTTTAATACAATGATGCAATAGGACACAATGAAAAGTACAAAAAGAAATGAGGTTTATTGGGGGAAACAGCAACAGGGATCTGGAAAGGAAAGGAAATCAAATAAGGCAGGTATACAAATAATATTTATTTAAACAAATAAGTGTAGCCCACCCCAGCCCAAATGATGGACTAGTAAAAGTGTTCCCTGGAACCCCCTGTCTTCCCCTGTCCTACACCTTGCCTTCCTTCTCTTCCCCTACTCCTATCCTCTTCCCATTCCTCCCATCCTCCCTTCCTCCCTTCCTTCCTTCCTCCACTCTCCTCTTCCCTAGGCCGGCCTGGCTATAGTTTTCTCCAATTTACATGGTTACACCTTGAAGCCCTCTGATGTCTCCTTCCATCAATCCACCCTCTCCCCCTTCCACCTCCTTACTCTCCTTCATGGCAGCTCAAGGGTTCCCTTAGGTTCACTGTCTTCCTACTCCTTCTTGTGGCAGGAGGGATTGAGTTTAATCCTGGTCTTACCCTTTCCACTTCCACTCAGCTCCTCAAAGGACTAAGGATGGCCCACATAAACATCCATAGCCTCCTCCCTAAATTGAATCGATTGCATCTTCTGATGTTAAACCTCCAACCGGATGTTATGGTTATTTCCAAGTTTTGGCTCAAATCCAAGACTAATGATGCATCAGTAATCCTCCTTGGCTATTCAGTGATCAGGCAAGACTGTGGCAAGAGGTGTGGCGGAGTTGCTATGTACACATCCTCTCACCTCCAGTTTGAGCCTTACTGTGTGCATCCACCCCATTCTCACATGCTTCTCCTGAAACTCACTGTTTTCCCTCTCAGTACTCCATTTTCATTATTTAGTTCTACTGCTGCCCTGGCTCCATCCCTGGTGCTGTTATCAACCTCATTTCCTCCATCTTCTCTCTGGCTTCTGCAGGTGATGTACTTGCGCTGGGTGACTTTAATTTCAGTTGGGTTTCCCACCCTCTTAAAAGCTATGACAAAACATCAGATCACTTCAGCTTACCCAGCTGATCTCTGAAGCCACTGACTCAGCCTCAACTCCTGTAATCCCTAGGTTCTTTCTTCCCACCCTCACCACATTGTGGAAGCTGGCACTCTCTCTGACACCCTCAGCAATCACCATATGGACTACTGTATGCATAAAACCCATTGGTTCAAACCTCCCCTCCCCCCAAAAAAAATTATCAAAGTTCACCCTTTTAGATCACTGGTTCTATCTGCTGTCCATGCTGTCCTGTCCTTCACATAGAAACATAAAATTTGTCAGCAGAAAAAGACCGGTAGGTCCATCCAGCCTACCCTATTATTCCCCTGCCTATTTCAACACCTTGGACCCTATTTGGTCACTGGCATCCCTCCCACCTCTCCTTCCTCTACTTATTTTGCACATGTGCCTATCTCATGCATGCTTGAAGTTCCCCACTGTTTTCACCCCCAACACCTCTCCTAGTAGGCTTTTTCCGGTCTCCACCACCCTTTCTGTAAAGAAGTATTTTCTCACATCCCTCTTAAACATTCCCCCAGCTTCATTGCATGCCCCATGTTCTGATGCTTTTCCTCCTCAGAAAGAGACTCTCCACCTGCACCTTGTTCACCCCATGAGGTATTTATAGGTCTCAATCATATCCCCTATCACTCTTCTCTCCTCCAGAGAGTACATGTTGAGATCCCATGGCCTCTCTCCTTCACTGATTGGTCTGTCATCCCAGCAGCTGTCAATATAAACTCTGCCTTCCTAAATTTCCAAAAACAATTCATTGCTGTCTGTGCTTTCCATGCCTCCACCCCCCATGAGAACCAGGATCAAAGGCTCTCACCTTCCCTGGGTCACAGCAGTTACTGGACTGTCTCAAGGCAAGGGACCTGGCCTGATGCACCCACAGGCCCTCTGCCCCCCACAAGGTGACCTTACTAAATATTGAAACTTACATCAATCAATCAATCAAATCTTTATTTTACCAGGCGAACATCATTGAGTAATGCTCATTTTCAAGATGGACCTGGACAAAACATATAGTCACACTTCCATTGAACAAAAGTCAAAGGGTAAAATATCATATAACTAAAGAGACTAGATGATCCCATCAGTAGGCCTAGACACGTTATTTACAGTGTATACACATTTCATTGGTCAACAGCAGATTAAATGGTATAATCAGGGTTAGAAATAGTATTTACAGTATATATAGACATTTCCTTGGTCCATACTAGATTAAATGATGCAATCAGGAGGGCTAGCCATAATACGTACATTATATAGATTTCCCACGGTCAATGAGCTGGTAAGATAACTGTGCTCAAATAAAGGAATTCAAGCCCAAAGCTACCAGTGGAGGGAGGATGGTGGTAAATACAGTACTGTATGATGTGGTGATGAGCAGTGGAAGAAGATAGGGCAGTAAAGGGGTATGGGGAGGAAGCGCCAGTAATTGAAGCAATATAGAAGTCTATGAAGAGCTGGGCATTAGGGCAATTTTAGAGCATGATCTAGGGGAGGTACTGTAGGGAGAGGAAATTGAAGACTTAGAGAGCTGGTTCAGAGGAGCATATTTTCCGAGCATCTACCTGATGGGTAACCGGGGTGAGGGGGGATAGTACTAAAGTTATGGAGTAAGCTTTGGTTCTAAACCATATTGTAAGCCACGTTTAATGAAGATCAAAACTGCAGAGATAATGAGTACTGGTAAGTGCTAGAGGTGTGGGTGGGAAAAAGAGCGGCGAATAATGTTAGTATGGATGATAGGGGTTTCTGGAACACAAGGGGAGGGCCTCGGCACCCAACTAGGGATCTGAGGTTCAAGCAGACTCGATAGACCGTAAGGCCTAATCTGCTGGCAATTAGTATGTTAGTATGTTAGTATAACCAGCATTTTGCCCCCAGTTTTCCAAGACGGGAACAAGACTGATTTAATGATAACAATTACAGGATTCCTTGAAAAAGAAGGCATAGCTTGTTTTAAAGGCAGTTACCGACAAAGAGTAAACTCATTTCAAGGATTTTTGTATCTGATTCCATAGCAAGGGGAGCATATGACTTATTGAGGCCCTACCAAATTGAGATCTCACCTTGGGGACAAGCAGCGAAATAAAGGCTGAGCTTCTGAATGAGTACTTGCCAACTGTACAATAAGGCAGGCAATCTGAAATATATTGGGGCAGCTTACCGGAGATAGCTCTGAATGTCCATATGGCTGAATTTCTCTGCCGCCTAAATTTAAGAGATGACCATCCCACCGCTGTGTGTAAGGAGCAATCTGGTTTCAGAAAGTCCCACTCCACCACCTCTTCACTTCTCAGGTTCATTGACTCCATTCTGAATGAGACAGAGCATGACCAGCTAACCTCCACTATTTTTGTTGATCTGGCCAAGGCATTCGACACTGATGCACAACCTCTTCTCCTGGACAAGCTGAAGATGGCAGGATTCTCTGATCACTTGGTAAGATGGTCCCACTGCACTCATGAGGGCAGGTCCCAAGCTGTCTAAGTGGGTGAAAAGTTATCCCCTTCACTCTTTTGCTCAGGTGTTCCCCAAGGTTCCATCCATGGCCCCATCCTGTTCTCCATTTTTCTGAACAACCTCCCCAAGGCCTGTATCTCCTTGCCATTCATATGCACATGGACAACACTGTGCTTTATACTTCTGGCTAATTATCCCCTGCCCTTCAAAACCCTTAGTGGTGTTGCAGTTAAGGAGGTCTCATCCTCCAACTAGCTCAGGTTTGCTTGGACTGTCACCTTGACTTCTCATACCATGTGGATTCCATGCATCAAAAACTCCATATTAAACTTAGGGCACTATAGAGAAACAAAGAGTGCATCCCACTCTCTGCTCATAGAGAGATGGTCCTTAAAATAATCCACCCAATCTTTAACTACAGCGATGTAGTGCTGCACCCAAATTTATCCTTGTGACCCCCTCTTTCGCTCCTTCTGCTGCTTCACAATTAACTGCCCTCTCCATACCACTGCTCCCTTCACTCTTCTCTCTCACTCATCTCCCTTGAAGCCAGGCACCTCTCCCATGGTAAGTCTTTTATTTCTGAATTATGGTTTGGCTCTCTCCCACTTTACTTGAGCTTCCTCCTCACTTGCCCCACCTCCCCCACTTACTACTTTTTGAAATTCTGACACTCATTCACTCTCCCTTCCTTGCAGTATATCATCTGCAGGTCAAGCTGCATTCGCCTTTTGATTCTCCATGCTCTGGTCTAACACGCACACACACACACACCCCACCCCATCCCGCTATCTGTTTTGCCTCCACTAATGTGACTTTAAAAACCATATTCCCTGATTTCACAGCTTACTCTTGCAACTGCAGTTGACCCTACCGAGTCCACGAGGGCTTTCTAAGAACCAACTCCTCTTCACGGAGTCCTTCATTATAATGCCTATCTCATTGAACAACTATTGTGATTACTCTGCACCTTATGTGTTTTCTCTATACATTTATTGCATTTAATATGCACTTTTGTATTGTTGTAGTGATGCTATGTAAGCAATAAGACACAATGGGGTGTGTGTTATACTAGCACAATGCACACCAAGAGGCATATTGAGGCACAGCACTGCAGGCAGAGTACTTTCAGCCCCTGGAAATGCATTGTGCCAGCACAACGCTCACCTTAAAGTGCCTTATTGTGCTTATAAAATGGGTAAACTGGAAAATTTAAAAACCAAAAGTCAACTTTTTTTTTATTAAAAACATCTTTTCTTTTGATAAAATTAACTTGTAAAAAGTAGTCTCTCCCCAGCTATCAAGCATCTCTCTATTTATACATTCAACAGATAGAATGTTTGTTTAACTTGGAATGCAGGAATTCAAACTTCTGCGGCATTCTACTGGCTGAATATTCACCTGTCCCCACACAAACACACACAACAGAAGGCCTCAGTAAACCCAGGGATTCAACTGTAGTAGGGGCAGAGAAAGCAGCAAAGGTTTCCCTGGTAAAGATATAAGGACAGGAGGGGGAAGGCTCCATTGTCAGAAAAGAAGCTCCAAAAAATTTAACTGTGAGTAGTAGTTCATTTTAATTTGTGTAAGTGTGCCTACACATGTTTGTTTACTACTCACTGCTGTTTAAAGATGTTATTTTATTATGCTAGCTTTTACTGATGCCTCTGTTGTACACCTGTTATTCCATACTGTTATGCTGCCTCGGTTTAGTATTCTAAGTTGTTTCTCCTTTCAGCCCCTTTCCTGTGTCGCACCTGGAAACAAGCTTCAGCTCAGTTTGCCTTTCCCAGGAAAGAAAAAAGGAAGGAAGGAAGGAAGGAAGGAAGGAAGGAAGGGAGGGAGGGAGGGAGGAAGGAAGGAAGGAAGGACAACATATAATCAGTTTGATTGTTCTTTTTATTTTTGAGGGAATTTCATTTTTAGGGCACAGGTGATTTTTTTTTCAGTGAGTAAAGGTGGCAGCCATGTTTGTAATGGAAATCAGGGGCTCAATTTTCAGACCCCTGGTAGAGAGATGCAAGTTGTGCCAAACCCCCGCTTGCGGCAAAGCCGGGTGCACCAGGAATCCTGCACCAGAATTTTGTATATGATGGGTCCCGGTGCTCCTCTCCCCACAGCTGCTGCAAGCAGAGCACTGTGTCACAGTGGTGGTGCTCAGGAGGGGTTTGACGAATAGTACAGTCAGTTCCTGGCCCATACAACCGGCCCATGAAGTGGGAGTCTGTCTGAATAGAGCAATCATTCCCCTCACATCACTTCTGTCTGCAGACAATGTCATGGGTGTGCCAAAGAGATGGACCCATAGGGAAATGTAATGCACTATGTGTGGCATGGCAATGTGTTTATGTTGTCAGTATAAGGTGGGTGCCACAGTATGGAAATTAATCCAGTACTTGTGTCATACTGTATAAAAGTACATTGGTGACCCATGTCAGCTATAATCCAGTCTGGCAGTAGTACGGTAGCCTTGTCAGTGGCAGTGTGTCTATAGTAATGTCTGCTGACCAACCATAGTCAGAGTTCCATATACAGGTCCAGCGGTATCATGTCGCAGCAGCAACAGGAATACAGCAAAGACCATCACAGTGATATTACCAACAGTTCTCTGTGATGATCCACTGTATTTCTGACACTGCTGCTTCTGGGGTGTTTGCTCCCTTCCTGAACCAACTCCGACTCAGAGTTGGTTATTTAAAATCCAGGGGTGGGGGAGGTGGGGGTGAAGCCCCCCACAGAAAACACAGTTTTCTCCGGTGATGGCACGACACCAATTGGTGGTGTTGTGCAATCGCTGTACTGACAGTCTCTGTTCTCCGTGTCACCACAGCGTGGTGGAACCAGGTCCAGCACATCTCCATATCCTTCTGAAAGTATATGTAGTTATATAGCTACAGTACGGTCCAGCTACTGTATGTAGTGCTATATTTGTTAGTGATGGTGTTATGAAAGCCAGGTCCCACTTCGTTGTGGACTACATTGTGAACAGTGCTGTGATGCCGCAATGGGGATCAGTGTGTTGCAAGCTCAATAAGATTGCCAATATCCTGCAGAGTACATTACATATGATGCTACAACACTGAGCATAACAAAGACCCTAATGTACAATACCATCAGTTGTCATTGTGTACAGTAGTCCTCGTTGACATACAGGACAGTATGTGCTGGAGAACTGGAGGTAGTGCCAGCTACCTGGTACCACCACTGCAGGTGTACCCTGCAACACCAGTCGACCTTGCCAGAGGGAAAACAGCAGTGGGCACAGCAGATGGGCACTGATGCCATGGAGGAACCCAGCTACTGGGGTACTCCCATGTGGCCACATTGCGACAGGGCATGTGCCACAGCAGCATGATGGCTTTGGTGGGCACTGTGCCTGTTTGGAGCAGCCTGGGTTTTCCATTAGCCAGCATCCAACCACTGCAACAACAGCGCATGGGATCCTCTCCCACCTATGACTATCCTACTGTTTAGTACATGGGCTGTTAGAACAGCTCTAGCTGGTCTAACCACCAGCGGCACCTGCGGTCATGGGGGGGCTTACAGAATCCCAAATGAGGGGATACAGCATCACTGCTATGGCTCAAGCTCCATTTCACCATGGCACAGTCATGCATCTGCTGCAAGCACGACTGGTGTAGGCTACCTCCCCCTGCCTCCATAGGGCACAGGCACCAGCGGAATATTGGGAATGATTCCAGGTGTGGTTCAATGAGCCCTTTGCATCACCTCTCTTTGATACAAGCACCTTGGCTCATTCCCTATCTTTTGAAAATCGGGCCCCAGGAATTAAAAAAAAAGGCACTGAAACATAGAAACATAGACTTTGACGGATAAAAGGACCACTTGGCGCACCTAGTCTGCCCATTTCCCTACCTACTGGATAAGCTGCAGATATTGGTATTGTGCTGTGTCCTGATTGCCAGCATTTTATTTACCAGTGCCTTGTGCTGTAGCAATGCACAGGTCCCAACTAATCAGGATGCAGTATTTTCCCTACCCAAATTGTGATTACTCTGCTCCCTAGGCATTTGCACTATATGTTAATTGTGTTTACTATGCACCTTTGTATTGAGGAATTATTGCTTTTTGCACTGTTACTCACTGCTCCCTTTCCCCCAGGAGCCAGGACACTTCTGGAAATGAACTTTTACCAGTTCAGTATGTCATTTCTGGTAAACGTTTGAAATAACTAAATACATACATACAGTACATGTGAGAGGCCTTTCGGCACCATGAATTTCTGCTTAAAGTTGAACCAGCATAATATTCTGTGGTGATTTGAATATACAGCCCATGATGCTTTGCATTATAGAGGTATGTGTGATTTTGTATTTATTTGAAACTTGGCTTCACGGCCAGTGCCCTTTGGGGTAACCCTTGCCTCAATGCTTATGCACTAAGGTTCTTTGTCACATACATACATAAATACTGCCCTGGACAATCGCTCAGCTGATGAGGGGTTGCTACCAATTCCAAAGGTGTGTCTGAAATCTTCCGGGGCCCGGGCATTCATGCATGCGGCCCCAACCCTTTGGAATTCTCCACCCCATTGGTTATGGGAGTGCACGACCGTGGAGGGATTCAAACAACCTTTAAAAACATATCTGTGGTATCATGCTTTTGGTGAATGATTCCTGCAAATTGACTAATTGTTTTTATACTAATTATGATGCTGGATGTTTGATGTGTTATTTTAAACTTTGTTAGGCGTCTTGGTATTTTGAAAGGTGCCATAAAAATAAAGATTATTATTATTATTAATACATTCCAGGCAGTCAGTGCTTAACTTCAGAGCCCTTGCAGTTAGTTGTACACATGTACAAGAAATGAGGGAGGAGCTTAATGAATCGGTAGGAGTCGGTGTAGAAAGCTGAGTTGGTTCTAGCTGGGGTAGCAGAGAGAGCAGTAGCTGCAGCTTCTAGCTGTCAGACTGGGTCACCAGGGCTTGGAGAATAAGCCTGGAGCCTACTATGCCTGGATGCAATGGCAGGGCTCCACGACTGGTATGAGGCACAGGCATCCTCGAAGTCAATGTAGAACAAATAAACCCACTCAGTCAAACAAATTAAAAAGTGGAATATTCGTTAGCAAATAGGATACCATAACCAGACCTGTTGGGCTGCCAGTGTTTCACAACCTAAACCTTGCTTCCTCAGGACAGCAGGTTTTGAAAATGATTAGTAATGTTATTTTTAAAATGAATAATACAAAAAACTGTTGTGTAACCCCTTACCTTTTGTTGCCCACTCTCCAGAGTTCCCTGCATTGCAATCCAGCCCAAATCGGGAATGCAGGGGCCTAGGGGAACGGCGACCTGGGTTTTGCTTTTAAGAAGGTCCGCTGGTCCTTGCATGCACAGTAGTGCCTTGCTGTGTCGGCCATTCCCAGGGTCCTTTAAACACCACTCCAGTGCTGCCAGTCCCATTGAGCATCTAAATGGGGACTGGTGACATGGAGATGGCATGTGAGGAGCAGTTCCATTATGTTAAAACAGCACCTTAGAGCGTTGTGAGATCAGGGGCTACCTGAATATTAATGGAGGACTAATGAACATTAATGAGCCCGATCGCTGCTCCTGGGGGGATGGTATTCTGGAGCTAGAGACGGGCAGCAGGAGGGCTTCTGAATAATGATGCTGCAGTCATTTAGCAGGAGGGACTGGCTGCTATGGAGTCATGGGGGGGGATCTACGCAACAACTTCTTTGTTTGACTGCACCGGGGCTATGAAGTCAGGACTGCTATAAAGCTGCTGTGGGACTGTGTGTAAGCAGCCATGTTATGATCCTTTGACCCCTAACAAACAGCCAATCAGCTAACTAGGCGCCTAAAACTGTGTGAGAGGGCTCATGGGAGAAGGTGTGAACTATTTTCAGGCACCAAAAGACTTTCCCAATCAATAATCAAAGAGGGCTTATGGTTGTGATTGATGACTGAAACCAACCAATCAGAGGGCAGGATTCTCAGGAGAAATCCCTGGGGTGTTTGGCATTTGGGTCAGTCTGTTCTGGGCTCTAGTCGAGTCAAGAGGTCTCAGTGCTTTGTGGAGAAAAGTCTAAGGCCCTTCACAGGACTTATGTGGAGTATTTCTGAAGACTGAAGTGATGGAATTTTACTGTTGGAAGGAACTGTGCACCCTTGCTGAATGGACCAGGTATCTGGTGAATATTTCTGGTTTTGAGGAGAATTGTTTGCTGCAGAGAGCCTGCATCAGAGGTACTGAGAGAAACTCTTAAGCTGAGAAAGAGACTCTCTGGAAACTGTGAGCCAGAGCAAAAGTGGATGCTGTTTTGAATTGGAGAGATTGTAAAAGGAAAGAGATGAGCAGGTGTCCTATGCTTCAGGAACCTGTGGCTGCTGCTAAAATCCCAGCTGAGGAAAGGTCTACACTTAGAGAATCTTTTGCCAAACGACACTGGAAAGTGGAAAGGTTTGTGAAACTGTCTGGCTGCACACCAAAGCTGTTTTTCTGTCTGAGAGAAAAATGGAACCAGGGAATTTTTCAGTTGCATCTCAGAGCCAGGTGGGAACTTGCCAACCCCCACCAAGTGGGGTCTGCTGGCTACAGGGGGCCACCAGTGCATACTGGGGGGGCTAGGGCACCCAAGACTTTGAGGGAGCCGGGCTGCGGAGCCACTCCTGGGTCTGGGTCCTCTGTGGTTGGGTGAGCCTTGCATGGAAGCTCTGCCATGCGTCTGAATAGGCTGAAGGGGGCAAGATGCGAGACCTCCAATCAAGGTGACAAGCGTCCAGACCTTCAATCAAGTTCAAGTCTACACTTCATTCTCTACTACCCCTTTGTTTCTGCCCTCTCTGAACTGAATCTGTAGAGACTGAACTGTGGGAAGCCCTCCACTCTAGGAATTTCTCAGCTTTTCAGAATCATGAGTACCCAGGGCTTGCCCTGGAAATCAAGGGGAATAAAGGTTTATTTGTTCATGTTTCAGTCTTCATTGCTTCTAGGGCTCCAATGCCAGCCAACCCACGGCACTGAGCAGGCCTGCAAACACCTGGGCACCCAGCTGGGACAGAGGAACATTCACTGGTACCAGTGGGGGTGGACGCGAGGGGTGGCCTGGTCTACAGGTCTTGTTATGGATAATTGCTTTAATCATTTTTTTCCTTCCTTTCACTGCTATTCCTATTCCTGGTACCCCTTCCCTAGCCCTTCCCCTAAATAAACCTGAGTTCTGTTGTTGCAATTGCTGTGTGAAGGGTGCTGTGTGGAAACAAACTGTTAAGTGTATGTGGTATATGGTATTGGGGAACTGTTTGGTATCCAGTGTGTGGGGTGGTTGGAAGGGCAGGTGGGTAGGTACAGCATCCCAATCATACACCTGGCCCACTGCAATTTACTATGGGTAGAGTTACTGCGCTATTTCATTCATTTCTTTGGGATAGAACCCCCGAACAGCACCGTAGCAGGACCCAGGCCCCTTAACCTGTGTGAGGGTCAACGGGCAAAGGTAGTAGCCCACTGGCATATAGCACCTGGGCTACATCTTTGGAGGCACCACTGGGATCTCCTGTTCACCAGCCATGCCCACCATGGATGGCCAAACTGGAAAGACCACTGTTGTTTCCCCCAACCCCAGTTCTACCTCCCTGACCTAAAGTTAGGCCCGGAGAGATGGATAAGGTAAAGTTAGTAGAACGGAGTGGAGGTATGAAAATGGATCCCCAGAAATCCTTTTACTCTTAGGGGTACCCCCCCAAGATGGAAGAGGGGGGCTATAGAAGGTCACTTGTCCATAATAACAAGGCTGGGTCAGGTAAAAGTGTGAAAAAAATGCTTGACTGTGTTTCAGGGACCCTGACCATGCTGATGAAATGTAAAAATGCTACAGAAGCGTCCTGGGTACCTGAGGCGTTAGTGCCAGAGGGGTTGTTGGAGGCCTGGGCCATTGTCACTATGTTCAATATAGTTTCCCCGAGGTTGGGAGTGTCCAAGCCTTCACTGCACCCCCCCCCCCAAAATGTAAGGCCTCAGCCTGGGTATGCACCTGCCCTCTTGGAATCATATAGAAAGCTGAGAATGTTTTCAGGGGTGAAGCCCACCCCCACAGGGGAGGAGGACTATGAGTCATGGATAAACTATGTGATACCACTGCTACAGGATTGGCAGTGTAGTGAGGAAGAAAAATACAAAAGGCGAACTGAGAGTTTATGAGACCCTGCCCTCGATTCCATCTGGTCCCTACAGACCACTGACCCCGAGGCTAGTATGGAGGATTATACAGCTGCACTGGACAGCGCTTTTGGTAGCACTGAGACCTGTGAAGATTTGTGGTGGGGGCTCAGGGTAACTTGCCAGCAAATAGGAGAACTGCTGTCACAACATGTGCAGAGATTGGAGAAAGCTCTGCAAAAAGTGTATCATAAAGTGGGATACAGGCTATGGATTTAAATAAGACCAGGTTGGGTTGAAAAGGTGTTGAGAGGTGCCAGGTACTCAGAACTATTATTGTTAAAGTTAGGCCTGAAGGATAGGCTGAGTAATCCTCCTTCCCTTTGTGTCCTCCTCAGGGAAGTTAGGGAGGTGGAGGAAAGGGACACTCATTGGGGATTCCATCCGGCAGTAGTAGCTACAACCCAGATTCAGGAAGTCACTTCTCCCTCTGAGGCCTCTGAGCTTAAAGTGTTGCTAAAGGAGTGTAGGGAGGTACTGGATGAAGTTATTGCCAGTTCTATTAGGTCTACTGAAGTTCACTCTAGCCAACCCATTCAGTCAGCTCCAGCCACCCTCCCAGTGATGGGCCTGGGGGTGCAGGCCCAGGTGCCCCCTGTGGTTCCCCAGCTTGAAACTTGCCTTCAGGAACTGTGTCATACTGTCAGTGAGTTAAAGAACCAGGGGATGCTAAGGGCAGGGTACATCGAACGAAGAGTGTTTTTTGCTCAAGCGATTGCTCCTGTCTCAGCTTCAGCCCTATTTGTGTACCCGGAGCCTCCAAGTCGTCCAAAGCCCCGGCCACCCCCTGCAGCCCATTACCCAACCAGATCCAGAAGAGTAAATAATTTCTGCTACACATGAGGGAGTGATGGACATTTCCGACAAGCGTGCCGGTCGAAGGAAGATCCAGCTCGAGTGAAGGACTGGTTGTTGGGAAAAGAGTCTCAACTGCAGGGAAACTTCAATGGGGCCCGGTAAGGGAGCATACTGGGGCCCCCGACAAGCCCAGCTCCACCATTTACATGAGGAAATCTTCTATAAAAGCCACTGCTTCAGCATCCTTTGACATGGACCAACTGGTGGGGCCATCAACTGAGACCACCATCACCATAAACGGAGTGGCCACACATGCCATTTTAGATAGTGGCTGCCAAGAAGCAATCATCTTCAAGTCCTGGTATGATAAACATCTGTGCCACATAGAATTACAACAATTGGAAGGGTAGCATGTATGGGGACTAAATGAAAAATCCTACCCCTGTTTGGGTTATGTTAAAGTTTGGATGGCTTTCCCGACCAAGGTGGCTGCAGTGGGAGATTCAGTTGAGACCCTGGCCTTAATCTGCCCAGAGACTGGTATATACAATAGGGTGCCTGTGCTGGTGAGTGCCAATGCCCACATGTTTGGATGGCTTGCCCTGCTTTGCCAGGCCCTGGAGGCTGAACAACAGGGGAAGAAGTTGCCAATCCACCCAGCAATAAAAGAAGCATACAGGAAGCAGGGGCAGCCCCCAGCAGAAGAACCAGATGAATCAGTGGGTACAGTCTGGAGGTGTGTTGCAGAGGAAATAGTGCTGCCACCGAATGCGGAGTGTAATATCAGTGGCGTGGTATGGCTGAAGAAGGAGGTGAGAAACCAGATCTTAATGTTAGATGCCCTAGAGGAACATGGGTTGCCAGCCAGCCTGGTCGAAAAGCCCAGTGTCTTACTGGCACGGGTGCATGCTTATGTCAGAAGAGTCAGGGTGCATGCAAAGAATGTGACAGAGAAGGAAGTGGTGATCAGGAAGGGCCATAATTTAGCTCAGGTGTACTGTGTTGACATGGCAGTACAGCCAGCTGCTCCTGGAAAAGGTGTCCCACCTGGTATTAACCCCAGCCTGCTCGATCTGAGTGATTTCCCCCATCCCCGAAGAGTGGAAAACCCAACTTCAACAAAAGGTGTCAACAAGAACTAAAGTGTTTTCCCTACATGAATGGGATGTCAGGTGTGTGACAGGGGAGCAACATCATGTAACCTCTAGGTGGTGCTATCCTATGGGCTACTACCCCTGCCTTCGTGACTATACACAGGTTGAGGGGCCTGAGTTCTGTGAACAGGTGCCTCCACTAGGAGGAATGGTATTGGGGTAGCATAACTGCTTTGGTATAGCCCTCCAGGATACTATAACCACCCACCAGCCCTTCTAGTGCCCTGAACAGTAAAGCAATAGAACATCCACACCCACCAAATAGCATTAATAATATGCTCACACTCCTTGCACTTAATCACCAGGGTTGAGATCCCCTGGAAAATAAGACCAGTGATCCAATAATACAATAATAATGCTGTAACCCAACCAAGAAGATACACACTAGCCAGGGTAAACATAAAACAACAATCTGGTTTATTTAGGGGAAGTGAACAAGGGTGGGGCGTGAGTCTAGCAAATGATTGCCACTTCAAATTTAATTCAGATAGATTCAGCATGCACTGTAAGTCCCTTCGAAACAGTCCCTCAACCCTGGGTACCCAGGATGTTAAACAGACTAGCCTGAAGCATTGCCCGGGGTAAACCGGCATTGCAGCTGTCATTGGGGCCCTTAGGAAGGAAGAACAGTTAACTTGCACATAACCCAAATAATTGTAATCTGGAGCCAGATGGCTAAGTCCATTGCAATAAACCCAAAACAAGAAAATCCGATGACACACTATGATCGCAGCTGTTGTTGCAAGGAGCTACCCTGATTTGTACTCACGCTACCTAGACCAGGATGCAGGACAGGCGAGATGAAGACCTTGTGGGGTTGTGCTGGATTGCCAGGGGAAGCAGGACCTACATGACTCACCTCCTGGTGATCACTACCTGTTTGATGGTGTTGAGCAGGGGTCTGAATCCCCAAGCGGGTCTTTAGCCGAATTGTCTCTGAATTGGGAGTAGTAGCCTAGGCAAAGATGACAAGGCCCAGGCAGGAGAAACAGTTCAGAAAATGTCCATGGTTGGATGCTGGAAAAGCCTCCACCTGGCATAACAGAACTTGCCGTGGGGGACCAAATTGCGACCCACGAAACACATTCAGCACCTCTACAACAATTAGCTTTCTTAGCAGCAGTTCAGATAAAGTCCGTTTGCAAATTACAGCTACACTGCGCAAACCTTTCGATCTGGGGCTCTCTTCTAACATCAGGCAGGCCGATCACTTCTGGAGCAAGTCTTTGGTCCACTTGCAAATAGCAACAACACACTTTTTTCTCTTCTGATGCAGGTCTCAACCAGCAATCGGAAAAGTCCAACCTTCACACACAAGGCGACACTTTAGACTGGAGAATGTGACGGGCAGGAGAGCAAAGCCTTCCCACCGATTCTCCTATGCTCCTCCTAGGAGCAGCTGGTCGATGGCTCGAGCTGTTCGCTCTTCAACCTCCAACATTTGACTCACTTCTGCTTCAGGCAGTTCTGGATATATCCTTCAATATCCAATGGGTTCGGTAGGCTAAGGGAACTGTCTGTCACAGAAGGACCTCCCCTCTCCAGGTCCATTTAGGGGCCAAACCCTCAAAACTACACATACTACAGAATTTCAATCCCACAAGACCTCTGGGGACAGTCTCCAGTTTAGGTCCCCTGAGGTTCGATTGGTCCAACACTGGAAGTCCAGAACCAAAATGGTGGCTCCCATTCAAAAGCTCAAGCTGCAATTTAAAGCAGGTTAGACAAACTCCTCTATCATTATTATTATAGCCAATAAACAGTAAATAATCACTTTCCCTAACAGAGCTCCCTCTGCGTAAGTAACGACTGCAGAATGGAGCAGAATGACGGACTGTCTGGCTGGCCACAAGCCTTAAATCACTCGGACCCAGCCCAGACTAATTTTCTAACACAGGCTAGACGTTCTGTTAAAGAGACAGGCACGGAGGCTTGCTAAAGCACTCTCATGCAGACAAATAGAACTACTGCAGACAGAACCCCATCTGGGCAGTGGGCATTTTAGGAGCCCAGGAAGACACTTTAGTAATGCCTATTTATAGGGAGGTTACACTCTTCCCTGCCTGGAAAAAGTTGGCGTCTGCATCAAGTCTATACGTACTATAATGGGAGAGCTTGTAGCCCGAGGTTCAATGGGCGGAGCAACAACGTCACTTCCTCATTGAGCTTAAAAGGTCACAACATCCTGGGCCTCGCCAGGATTCTTTTTCATTTCGGCCAGTGGTGCCGCTCCTCCTCGCACTGCTGTTGATTTCTTTGGGGGTGCCTCTGGCCCACTGACTCTGTCTCCTTTGTAGCACTCTACAGTGGGTGGCCTTGCTTTATGATGGCTGCTCTTTCAATTCCACCGTGGGACCCCCACACCTGCCTTCTCTTGCTGCTGCACTTGAACCTCATATTGTACCTGATGGGACTTCTTAATTTAATTTCAAACTCAGCAATGCATCTTGCTCTGCTTCAGACACATGGCAGAATCGCTCATGTGCATTGCATTAGGTATTCCATATACTGGCTGGTATGTGGTGCAGTACTTCACAAGTTGACTTGTGTGTAATTGAATCCGGAGCTTATTTCTTATGGGCTTGATTTCTTACCTGGTTTTATTTTCTGCCCTGTATTTTCCGGTTTCTCAGGTTCAGTGACAACCGTTCTGAGTTCACTATGTAGGGCTTCCTTGGTGCCAGGTTCACCCATGCATTCCCTGGCTCACTTCCTTCAATTACTTTGCAGCACTCCGCGCTGCTCGGCTCCCCACTCTTTCTTTTTTCTGTTGTTCAGCTGCTCCTTGCTCGTCTCCTGAGTTGCGCTTTGGCGTGTATGATCCCTACCTCCCATTCAGTTAGGCTTGCATCACATTCGTATCATCTTTAGTATCTTTCAATCTGTTTTCCCACTTGTATTCACTGCACCATGCAGCAATGCTATCTGCCATTTCTCTGCTGGGAACTCTTCTGTTCTGGAGATGCTGCCTGCTGCCCTTCAGCTGACCGACGGCGCATTCAGCAGCTCAGCATACCTTGCTCACGTTCTAATTCTTGTTACATTTCATAGGATTCTGTGTAGTGTGGAAATGGCTTTATCAGCCTTGGGAAGGGAGGATAGGCAGGGTCTCCCGAGATTGCAACGGAATGCTTCCTCTATTCATATCTATGTTCCTTGAACAGAACTGATTTCCACTTTGCCTTCTTCTGATGTACCTTCTGTTGTTTTTAGAGACCCAAACACGGGTATCATGCACCTTGCTTGCCCCCCCCCATTGATCTGCGGCCCTCCTGCCGCATGTCCCAGGTTCCTGACTCCGGTAATCGTTACCTGTTTCTTATCTCCTCGAGCATCCAATGACTCCGGTCCTCATTCACCACTTATTATCTCGTACCAGCCGTCAAGGTTTTCATCCAATGTTGGCATCACTCCATCATTTCTGGGTCCTCTGCTATATACCTCCTAATCCGACTCAACATCTGCAGTTCTCCCCCAGTACCAGCCATCACAGATTCGATCCAATCAAGACCTGCATTCGATATTCTTTTGGGCATACCTATCATGGCTCCTATGGACCCTCTTTGAACTGCAGCCTTCCTGTCATATCTAGTCAGGTTCCTGCCTATCTCATGGTTCATCTATTTCCATCGCTTACTCTAACATTTCCATCATTGAATTGCTAGCACTTTGACCTCCCTACCTTCCGTACCAGCTACCAGCCTCCATGGCTTCAATCCATCCTCATACCTCATTCGTTTCCTACTTTTTTCTTCCTTGTCCTAGCACCTTTTCTAGTACCAGCCATCATGGCTTCAACCCATTCTTCGCTTCCCTCCTCCTCATACATCATCCACTTTTGCTTCTCGATAGCTCAACCTGAGTTGCTCCTCTGTTGCTCCTTCTGAGAATGCCCTCTGGTTCGCATGCCCTCTGGTTCCAGACATGCCTTCTAGGCCTCTGAGTCTACCTCCTTTCGAGGAGCCTACTTATTCCTACTACCTTTGTACAAGTTCATTTTCAATTTCATTCTTGTCTCCTCCTCTTCACTTTCCGTACCAGCCCTCATGCATTTCTTCCAGTCAAGGCCTGCAATCGATGTTTCTTTTGCCACTCGAGACCTGCAATAGATATTCTTTTTGGGCGTACCTATCATGATTCCTACACCACCTTATCAACCTGCAGCCATCCTGCTGCACGCATCTGGTTCATAACTCCAGTCATTCACTCAGCTTTACCTCAGGTTTATCTATTTACATCATTTATCACCTCATCGACTACAACCTCAGGGTCTAATCATTCCAGGTCTAATCATTCACATAGCATAATCAAGCATACCTCTTCAACCTCAGTATCTGCTCACTCTCATCGTTCAGTCAAGCCAGTATGCATTATCCTCGGTCTCCTCATCAGCACATCTGGAATCTCTTCGTGAGCATATATGGATAACCCTTGCTCCTTTGATCTACTATCTCTCATCGACTACTCAAGCATACCCTCCTTGGATCCCTGCTACCTCATGTTCCTTCTTTAATCTCTGCTCCTTTGAAGTTTCCCTATCCCATCGCCATCCTCCCTACTTATATCCCTCATCTATGAACCATTCTCTTTACCGACCTATGTCCTCAAATCAAACATCGTCAGCCTGGAGGGAAGGTGACCTAGGCCTTGGATCCCCAGAGGTTTCCTCTTCAAAGGGGGTTTTTCCTCTCCTCCATGCCAATTGTCATAATATTAGTTAGAGTTAGTGCTTTCTTCACATTAGTTAGATAGGTTCCACTGTTGGATGGAGGCGGATGGTGGCCCCGGCTTTCCCCTCTCTCCTTAGGAAGTTAGCCCTTCTCTTCACTGAATTCATTCATCATCTTCACTTCTTTGAAGCTTGACATCTTTGGGTATTCTTTTTGGACTTCTTTCTAACCTACCTTTAGCCGACGCTTTCATTCCTGGCACCTGTAGGGAAGGAACCCTCCTCTAGGGTTCCTTGTGTCATACCCCTACAAGGTGGTATATCCCACGGATAGAGAGGCGGAAAGCCACAAAGCAAATCAAGTTACACAAGCATCATCTCATATTAACTCATCCAGTTGCGAAAGCACATCGAATGGGAGGGCTTTAAGCCTGAGGTTCGATAGGCGGAGCAACAATTTCTCTCCCCCATCGAGCTTAAAAGGTCACAACATCCTGGGCCTCGCCAGGATTCTTTTTCGCTGCCCATCATCCACCCTTCCTCCTCCAGCGGCTCATCTCTCTTCCCTGTGGGCTTCTTCCTAACCTACCTTTAGCCGACGCATTCATTCCCGGCACCTGTGGGGGGGGGGACCCTCCTCTAGGGTTCATTGCATCGTATCCCTACAGGGTGGTATATCCCACGGATAGAGAAGTGGAAAGCCACAAAGCAAATCAAGTTATACAAGCGTCATCTCATATTATCTCATCCAGTTGCATAAGCACATCAAACATTCTATGTAGAAAACATTATATGAGAATACATGCATGTTTCATTTGGTATACCATGAAGAAAAAAAAAGACTGATACATCAGTAAAAATAAACTGGTACTAAGCATCATTATAATTTTCCATGGTAATAACATTTCCTACTAGGATACAGTGTTCATACTTTGTCATAAACATATCAGCATATTCAAACAGTTTCGAACAGATAACCACATTACTCTGACCATTCGGGTCTGTACTACCTCCTGTACTTTAAGCCAGATGGCTGGGGACAAATCCCTATCAGTTACATTAAGGTTGCATGGGGCAAGGGTAGGGGCACCATGGTTTGAGGGCTTAACTAGTAACCTGGACGTAGCAGAATAGCTAAATTTGGAAAGTGAGCTTTCAGAGATATACACTCCTTTATGAATAACATGTAAGGGAATATCCACAGGCCTCCCTGGGGAGTCATATAACTGAGGCATATCACTGGTTTGGTGGTTCTTCCAGACTTTCTGGGAGGAACAGGCACAGGCTCAATCTTTTCAACATTTGCATTTTGGTCTGCTTCTGTAGAAAGGGGTACCTCTGCACTGGTTGTCTGTTCTTTATGGGAAGCACTTTCAGCTTCTGGTTTTGTTCACTCTAGTTCAACAACATTGCTCTTAGTACTGGGGTCTGAAGGAAGCCTAGATTCATCATCTAGGGAGAATTCCATGGAATTTAAACCTTGCAACACTGACTAATACTCTCGACATCAGTTAATTCATTTTCGCCATCTGTCATAGCATTTTCAGAATCATTATTTTCGTACAACTCTGTATTTATTGGTATGTCACCAGGGCGCTTTCTGTTTCCGGTGCTCATTCTTGCAACTCAGATAGTTCTACCAGACACAAAGAGTCCACTACCTCAGAAGTCACACTTTGCACCTCACTTTCGGGGGGCACAGGGTCCGTGGAGAAGGCTGGAGGGTTAGGCAGTCCTGAAGGTCCAGTTTCATCTCCAAAATTGTACATGGGATTACCTTGGAATAACTGACTCAGTTCATAAGATGGGTAATAGGATGCTTCACACTCACTGTCATTAGACTCAGACTGGCAATTAATGTCATTTTGGGCCTGCCTGGGGGAAGGCCAGGAATCCTTGACAACTGGAGAAGGTGTGGTCTGTCTCTTTTTAGCTGCAGCTCTAGTTACAGGGCCGGGAGGGGCAGTGTCTTGGGGTGCAGAATCAATGATTATTTGACCAATGGGCAGCAAATGATTCCTGTGCATTGTCTTGGTACGCATGGATCATTTTCTGGCTACACTTTATAGACTGGCAGATCTTCCAGCTTACTGACAGCAATGTAAGGGAGGTGGCGCCACCTATCTACAATTTTGTGTTTTCCATGCAGTCCCAAATTCCATAGCAGAACTCTGTCTCCAGGTTGCAGGTCCTGGGCCTTGACCCGCTTATCATGCCTCTCTTTATTTGCCAAGTTTCTCTCTGTTGCCGTAGTGTGTGCTAGTTGGTAAGCATGGTTTAACTGGGCCTTTAACCTTTGAACATATTGTAGGTGGATTTCAGCTTTGACTCCATCTGGGGACACTCCGAAGCAAATGTCTACGGGCAATCAGGCTTCCCGACCAAACATCAGCTGGTAGGGGGAAAACCCAGTGGCATCACTTTTGATGCAATTATAGGCATGTACCAAGGTGCTTATCTGTTGGCTCCATTTTGACTTGTCCCGGAGATGGAGTGTGCCCAGCATGTCAAGTAGTGTTCGGTTAAACCTTTCAGCCTTTGGATCCCCCTGAGGGTGATGGGGGTAGTTCTGGATTTTCGTAATCCCCAGAGTGACAGCATTTCCTTGATCAGACGGCTTTCAAAGTCCCTCCCCTGATCAGAGTGAATTATCTGAGGGGCACCATAATGGACAAAGAACTTCTTAATGAGGGCCTTGGCCACTGTGGATGCTTTCTGGTCTTTAATTGGATATGCCTGGGTATAATGTGTGAAATGATCAGTCACCACTAGCACATTGCCAATATTCTTCTGGTCTGGTTCAAGGCGCAAGAAATCAATGCACACAAGCTCCATAGGTGCACTGGTAGAAATGTTGACTAAGGGTGCAGCCCTCTGGGGCATAGCTTTTCTCTGGAGACAACGTCTGCAAGTCCTGATATGAGTCTCAATGTCAGCCCCCATTTTTGTCCAATAGAATCGAGCACAGGCCAAGTCGGTAGTTCTGTCACAACCCAAGTGTCCCATTTGGTCATGGAGGGCCCGTAGAATTACACGTCTGAAAGCTATAGGCAACATTAATTGCTGTTTGTCAGTTTGACTTTGTCAGTTTGACCTTGTTGGTTTATAGTCTCTCTGTAAAGTAGCTGCTTACGCAATTTTAGTCTGGACCCCTCTCTAAACAACAAAGCATTTCGTGAATCTGAGGAGCGAAGCTTGGACACATCTTTCCCAGCATGTATAGCATCGAGCATGTGCTTAATCATGAGGTCTTAAGCCTGCGCCCACTGTATGTTGTCAGGAGTAAGTTGAGGCGAGGCGCTGAGGTCTAAGGTTGCAAGATGGTAGTAGGTCATGGGAACACAAGTGTCAGGAGGACCTAAGCAGTCTAATAGGCAATCAACTGTTTCAGGAGAAGGATGCTCATCTTTGTCGAATTGTTTAGCAAAGGGCTTTGACAGATTGTTCGGACACTCTCACCCAATTCATATTAGAGTTAGGTCTTCTGGAAAGGGTGTCAGCATCAGTGTGGTTCAAACCCGGTCGATACGCCACTGAATAATCATAAGTGGAAAGTGCAGATAGCCAGCGATGCCCTGTGGCATCCAGTTTAGCTGAGGTCTGGACAGACATGAGAGGATTATTGTCGATTTTGACCAGAATCTTGGCACCATAAAGGTATTCATGGAATTGGTAAACTACAGCCCACTTTAATGCAAGAAATTCAAGCCTGTGTACTGGATAATTCTTTTCGGACAGAGTTAGGCTCCAACTAGCGAACACCACTGGGCGTAAGCCCTCCTCATACTCTTGGTACAGAACAGCACCAAGTCCCTTCAAGCTGGCATCAGTGTGTAGCACATAAGGTCTGGTTGGGTCTGCATATGCAAGCACAGAGGCATGGGTGAGTTGGTGAATGATATCATAGAAGGCCATTTCACACTCAGGAGTCCACCTGGCTCCAAAAGGTTCATGTGTCCGGAAATAAACCTTGTCCTCCTCCTTAACTGCACTTTTTTTATACCTCTTGTTTGTAGGAGGATAGCCTTGAGTTAGGCTGAGCAAAAGGTGGATGATTTTGGAGTAATCTTTTATGAACCAGCGGCAATAACCACAGAACTCCAAGAGTCTTTGCGGTCCCTTTAGATTGTTAGGCTGAGGCCAGGTGGTCAAGGACTCCACTTTGCTCGGATCTGTCTGAATCCCATCAGCTGACACTATGTGACCAACATATTTCACAGATGTTTGGAAGAACTGACACTTGTCTATTGATAATTTTAGTCCAAAGTCCTCTAATCAATCAAGTACCATGAACAGGCAAGCTTCATGTTCCTCAAGAGTCCAACCGAACACAATGATGTCATCAAGATGAACAGTACAAGGCATTCTAGTAAGTTCATGTCTCCCACCGCTCATACCATCAAGTGCTGGAAAGTGGCTGGTACACCCGAAATATCGTGAGGCATACGTAGAAACTCACAGAAACCCAGGAGACAAATTAAGTCTTTTTTTTCTTGGTCTTCCTGCCCATCAGAATTTGATAATCCCCGCTCCGAAGGTTGAGTACTGAGAACCCCTGGCCCCCGTTGAGGCAGTCAAGGGCATCCTGGAAATGAGGCATGGTGTACTGGTCCAGGATAGTCCTCTGATTCAGCATCTGGTAGTCCACACACATCCTCACCGATCCACTCTTCTTACGGACTACCACAATCGGGGAGGCATATGGGCTTCAAGACACTTGGATAATTCCTGCAGCCAGCATTTCTTGAAGGTAACAACTAACATCTTCTATGTCAGCAGGTGCAAGGCGACGGGGCCCCTCTCTGAATGGCCTCTCATCATGAAGTTGGATGTAGTGTTTAGCCCCTGTGACACAACCTACATCCCACTCTTTCAAGGAGAATATTTGGCTTCTCTGAGCCAACTTCTGGCTGATCCTAGCTTTCCATTCTGCAGGAAGGGGGGACTCCCTGAAGTCAAACAGGTTAGAGGTCACCTCATCACCCTCTCCAGGGCATTTCTTGCTGGGCAGCACAGCAGTATTTGCACAATATACAGTGGCTAGGGTACGCTCTCGATTCACCCAAACTTCTCGATCTGACATATTCTGGACTTGCACCACCCGCTGAGTGTAGGCATGGGCCCGAGCAGGCAGAATGCTAGGCTTGACCAATAATCCCTCAGGCAATTTCCCCTCTTTTGGGGCATCCAGCATAAGGATTTTATTTTTAACATCTGTTTTTAGGCACACTTCACCACTGATGGTGCACTGAGCATTAGAAGGTAGTACCAGTGAATCAGGATCCTTTTTCCAGACCACCCCCATGGGTTCATCTTTCTCAATCTCTTGTGTTCACATCTGTAAATTGTAGACTTGCTGTACTAGGGCCAGAATGTGCAGGGCCCTTCCAGTCTGCTTGGCTTGCTTTTCCTGACAAAGCTGGGCTAACCAGCCGAACATATGTGCATTGGTACCAATTAGTAAAGGGACACCACCATACAGTCCAGTCGGAGGGCACACCAAGGCCAGGGTCTCCACTTGCTCATCCATGCCCACTACAGCAGCAGGGAAGGACAACCAAATTCATACATAACCAGGTAAGGATAGGATTTGTCACTCAACCCCCATACATACAGTCCTTCGAGGGGTTGAAGTGGGAGGTCAGATAAGTGTTGGTCTTACCAATCTTGAAATATAAAGGTGACCTGTGAGCCACTGTCCAGCACAGCATGAGTGAAAATGCCATTAACTGTTACTGTGGTCTCCATAGAGGGGTCCACCATCTCGGACCAGTCCAGAGAGGTTGGTTTGGCAGACTGACCCACAGCAGTTTTGGAGGAAAAAAATCTTTCTCAGTGGGCCCGACTGCTGCTTTATATTGCTTTCATGAACCAAGTTTAACAGTTTGGCCATGACTTTCTGCAGGTTTCCAGAAAGTTACAGCCCAGAAGGGTATGCCCATCTTCTCCACACTGGTAGCAGAGTGGCTAAGTTCTTCACAAACTTTATGCCGGTTGGAAGAAGCGGTTCTACTGTCTTCCTTTGACTTTTGCTCATGTTCTCTGTCCCCACTACTTCCCCAGTGGGCAGAAGTACAGGTGGCATGTATGAGGTCCCCCACTAATGCTCTCAGCTCTCTCATTTTTTCCATCAATTTGGACTCAGCTCGGGGGGGTTGAGAGCGATGGCATGGGCCCCCACACCCTCGAGTGGAACCTCACTTCTAGTCTCAGTCAGCAATGAGCAAGGGTGGGAACTTCTGGCCACTTCAGCCGTGACTTGTTGACTGGCTTGCATCTCCTTTATCTGTTTGAGCAGTTCCCTAACCTGCTGGGTCTCAATATATTCCTCTCTTTCTTCGGAGCAGTCTGAGACTTGGCTGGTGTGGGCAACCCCCAAATAGGACTCTCATCCATCCTCATCGTTCTCAGCCTCTCGAATCTCCTTCATCAGCCAGCAGTATTTGGGAGGGTTAGCTTTCCTGTCTTGAAACTTCAATTTCAGTAAGAGCACAGTAGAGTAATGGGCAGATTTAAGAATGTGCTCCAGCCTGACTCGGTTCAGTTCACTAGCTGGGAAACCCCCTTTTCTATGGGATCTCTGCAAGGCCCGTTCAATCCGGGTGACAAAAGCAGACAACTTTTCATTTTTCCATTGTTTAGCAGACATGAACTTTCACATTAAGTCTTCCCCAGATTCCGTGCTGCCAAACACCCCTTCTAATGCTGAGAGGTGCTCAGCTGCAGTGGCCTCTGGATTAGTGGATCAGAGAAATCGGATAGCTTCCAGTGCAGTGTCATGTAAGCTTTCCATAAATCTCTTTCCCTTCTCCCCCTCAGAACATTGCCACTCCTGGACCAGTGGAGTAGCATAGTCCATCCACGTTTCTAGGTCATCCTCCCCTACGGGTACAGGGACTGCCCCAGAGAACAGTCTGAGTCTGCGATAGGAGTTCAGGTGTACAGAAGGTACCACGATGGGGGAGGTCACAATGGGGGACACCCTGGGAGTAGACAGAGAGGCTGGAGGAGATTGTATGGGAGTGGTCTCCTCTGAACCCAAAACCTTTAACAATTCCTCAGCTGTCTGGCCTTCAGCAGCTAGCAGTCTTAACAGTTTGTCTTTGAACCCCCTCCACCCTCGGGGACCCCCCAGGGGAAGACAGGTCATTATTCAAATTAATAACTCTCCACCCCTTCTGGGACCCATCAGGTATGATAACAGGAGGTACTGTACCTTTTCAGGATCTATAGGGAGGCTACAACAAAGGAGGTCCACTGAGGTCTGATTAGATAGATCTGAGTCCCACTCCCATACATCAACCTTTCCCAGACACTTAACCTTCCCCACAGCATGCTAAGGATCTACTCCCTTGGCCTCACTCCACCCCATCATGCGGTGCATGACTAACTTGTTGGGGGGAAATTTTCCACTGGGGCGTGGTAAGCGCCTCCATTTCAGTTCCTGTCTCTATTTTGAACTTGGCTGAAATTTTACTTTTTGGCCAATAGAGGGCACAAATCCCAGCTGTGCTTCCAAGATGTAGCTCCTAGGTGGTGCTATCCTATGGGCTACTACCCCTGCCTTTATGACTATACACAGGTTGAGGGACCTGAGTTCTGTGACTCGGTGCCTCAACCCAGAAGAATGGTATTGGAGTAGTGTAACTGCTTTGGTATAGCCCTCCAGAATGCTATAACCACCCACCAGCTCTTCTAGTGGCCTGAATAGTAAAGCAATAGAACATCCACATCCACCAAATAGTAGTAACAATATGCTCACACTCCTTGCACTTACCACCAGGGCTGGATCTTCTGCAACTGCCCTAGAGACCCGCTGAAAAATATGACCAGTAATCCAATAATACAATAATAATGCTGTAACCTAACCAAGTAGATACACATTAGCTAGGGTAAACATAAAACCAACAATCTAGTTTATTTAGGGGAAGTGAACAAGGGTGGGGCGTGAATCTAGCAAATAATTGGCACTTCTGATTTGATTCAGATTGATTTAGCATGCAGTGTAAGTCCCTTTAAAACAGTCCCTCAACCCTGTGTACCCAATATGTTAAACAGTCTAGCCTGAAGCCTTGCCCGGGGTAGGCCGGCGTTGCAGCTGTCGTTGGGGCCCTTAGGAAGGAAGAACAGTTAACATGCACACAACCCAAATAATTGTAATCTGGAGCCAGATGGCTAAGTCCTTTGCAATAAACCCAAAACAAGAAAATCAGATGGCACATTATGATCGCAGCTATTGTTGCAGGGAGCTACCCTGATTTGTACTCATGCTACCCAAACCAGGATACAGGACAGGTGAGATGAAGATCTTGTGGTGTTGCACTGGATTGCCAGGAGAAGCAGGGCCTACACGACTCACCTCCTGGTGGTCACTACCTGTTCAGTGGTGTTGAGCAGGGGCCAAATCCCCAAGCGGGTCTTTCACTGAATTGTTTCTGAATTGGGAGTAGCGGTCTAGGCCAAGATGACAAGGCCCAGGCAGGGGAAGCAGTTCAGAAAATGTCCATGGTTGGATGCTAGAAAAGCCTCCAGCTGGCGTAACAGAACTTGCCATATGGAACCAAATCATGACCCATGAAACACATTCAGTACACCTACAGCAATCATCTTTCTTAGTCGCAGTTCACATAAAGTCCATTTGCAAATTACAGCTTCACTGCACAAACGTTTCAATCTGGGGCTGTCTTCTAACATCAGGCAGGCCGATTGCTTCTGAAGCAAGTCTTCGGTCCACTCCCTAATAACAACACACTTTTCTCTCTTCTGATGCAAGTCTCAACCAGCAATCAGAAAAGTCCGACTTTCACACACAAGGTGACACTTTAAACTGGAGAATGTGACAGGCAAGCCAGCAGATCCTTCTCGATGATTCTTCTATGCTCCTCCTAGGAGCAGCTGCTCGATGGCTCAAGCTGTTCACTCTTCAACCTCCAACTTTCGACTCATTTCTGCTTCAGGCAGTTCTGGGTATATCCTTCAAGATCCAAAGGGTTCAGTTGACTAAGGGAACTGTCTGTCACAGAAGGGGGTTCCCCTCCAGGTCCATTTAGGTGCCAAACCCTCAAAACTACAAATACTACAGAATTTCAATCCCACAAGACCTCTGGAGACAGTCTCCATTTTAGGATTTTAGGTCCCCTGAGGTTTGATTGATCCAACACTGGAAGTCCAGAACCAAAATTGTGGCTTTTATTCAAAAGCTCAAGCTGCAGTTTAAAGCAGGTTAGACAAACTCCTCTATCATTATTATTATAGCCAATAAACAGTAAATAATCACTTTCCCTAACAGAGCTCCCTCTGCGCAAGTAACGACTGCAGAATGGAGCAGAATGATGGACTGTCTGGCTGGTTGTGAGCTTTAAATCACTCGAACACAGGCCAGACTAATTTTCTAACACAGGTTAGATGTTCTCTTAAAGAGACAGGCACTGCCAGCCCAGTGGCGTTGAGGGTTAAGGCGCTGGACACCGCACCTCGCTCCACGGCGGTGACCCGATTCTGGAACAAGCCTGGGTCATCGAGGATCAACAGGGAGGACTAGGATTGGCGATCAACAGCTCTCCTAGTCCTGGGAGAGGCGGATGCACGCCGTGCTCTGCTGGTCCCTGGGGATGCCCGGAGGTACTGCAGTTGCGCGGGTGCTTAGTTGGGGGGAAGCATGGCAGATGTCTGCACGTCAGTGCATGGATGTCATTGCATGCCCGTACTTCCATCAGGGGAAATAAATGGGGAAAAATGGCAGCACAACTCTGCGGCAGCTTGATGGCCACAGTTTCACCGACCAACGATGCCTGAAAGGCCTGTGCCGGTAATGGATCTTCTCCAGGTACGGGGGCTAAGGGGGGTCCTTTTCGCAGATGTAGCTGCATATGCCAGCTGAGCATGTCAAGCTTCGGGGTTGGTGGTAGAAAGGAGGAGCAGTGGCTGGATATAGGGCAGGACTGTAGCTGCAGGTAAAAATTGTTAAATGATAAGAAAAAATGAGTTAGGCACGGAGGCGTGCTAAAGCACTCTCACGCAGAAAAATAGAACTGCTGCAGACAGAACACCATCCGGGCAGTGGGCATTTTAGGAGCCCAGGAAGATACTCTAGCAACCCCTATTTGTAGGGGGTTACACTCACATAAGTTTTATGGATTAGTGCCCCTTTAGAGAGAGGTCCAGGCGACTTGCCCCAGCTAATATAGATGATGTGAGGAGGCACCTTCAAGAAATGATGGCCGCAGGCATAATCCAAGAGTCTAGGAGTCCATGTGCCTCGGATATAGTAGTAGTAAGGAAGAAAAGTGTGGCCATTAGGATGTGCGTGAATTACCACATCTTGAATAAATTAACTGTTCCTGACCAGTATACAATGCTGCAGTTTCAGGAAGCCTTGGATTGCTTGAATGGCAGCCAGCAGTTCTCAGTACTGGACTTGAGAAGTGGATATTGTCAGATTCCCATGGGCCCCCTAGGACTGAGAGAAGACCACGTTTATCTATCCCTGGTGTTTTGTGAGTTTCTGAAGATGTCCCAGGGCATTTCAGGTGCCCCTGCTACTTTTCAGTGCCTCATAGAGAAGACCGTCAGGGACATGAATCTGATGGAGTGCTTGGTGTACCTGGATGGCATAATAGTCTTTGGGAGGACTCTAGAGGAACACGAAGCAAGGCTGTTAAAAGTATTGGATCATATGTATGTCAATGAAAATATCAAAGCTACAGGAATTCAGAATACACATAATGAGTCACCCTGGAAACAGGAAATGGGACAGCCATAAGAACTGGGGTTGTCTACAGGCCCCCAGACCAGGGGCAGGACATAGACACATTACTGTTAGAAGATATACGAAACATGACATCTAAAGGGGAGGTTCTGATAATGGGAGACTTCAACATGCCGGATACAGATTGGTCAATACCAGCAGGAACATCTGCCAGAACTAGACACATAGTGGATTCCCTGCAGGGGGAGGGCCTTAAACAACTGGTACAGCAACCCACAAGAGACAGGGCTATCCTAGATCTAGTACTGACTCACAAGGAAGGGATCACAGATCTCCAGCTAGAAGGTCACCTGGGGGCCAGTGACCATCATATGGTATGGTTCAATTTGGCTACTACATCTAAATCATCCCATTCCGAGGCAAAAATATGGGACTTCAGAGGAGCTGACTTTGATAAGATGGCCAACAGAGCTAAGCTAGCCCTGGCAAAAAGAAACACAGGTGAGGGGGTACAGGCGAAGTGGGCAAGCATTAAGGATGCAATACTTGAAGCTACATCCCATTGTGTTAGACAGAAAGGAGTGCAAAGAAGATAGAAACCACTCTGGTTCTCAAATACAGTAGCAGAAAGGTTGGAGCCAAAGGCTGGCCTTCAGGAAATATAAGGGAACACAGCGGGATGAAGATAGAGGCATGCCAAACTGCCCTAAGGGGAAGCAGGAAGGCAGTAAGGCAGGCAAAGTCCCAAACTGAGGAAACACTAGCACGAACAGTAAAGAAGGTGACAAGACTTCTATAGATACATTAGTGAAAGGAGAAAGTCCAGAGGGGTATTGCTAAGCTAATGGAGAAAAGGGAGCATGTGAGGAGGAGGACCCTGTAAAGGCATCTATCCTAAATAGATACTTTTGCTCAGTATTTACTGAAGAGAAGGTAGGGCAGGGCCCACAGCTCAGCATCATGGACACAGGGGGGAGGGAGGTGAGCACTACTCCCTTCACAAAAGAAAGGGTCCTACAAGAGCTTGCTAAGCTCAGGGTGGATAAGGCAATGGGACCTGATGGCATACATCCCAGGGTACTTAAGGAGCTAAAGGTGGAACTAGCAGAGCCATTGGCAGAACTGTTTAGTGAGTCTCTGAGCACAGGAGAGGTCCCAGAAGACTGGAGAAGGGCTCATGTGATCCCGCTCCACAAGAGTGGTAGCAGGGAGGAGGCGGGGAACTACAGACCAGTCAGTCTTACCTCTGTAGTGGGCAAGATTATGGAGGCACTCCTTAAGGAAAAGATAGTGCAACACCTGGAATCCATAGGGGCACAGGATCCAAGACAGCATGGGTTTACAAAAGGAAGGTCCTGTCAAACTAATCTCATAGATTTCTTTGACTGGGTAACAGAGTGGTGGACCAGGGGAGCAGTTGATGTTGCCTACCTTGACTTCAGCAAGCTTCTGACACTGTTCCACATAGAAGATTGATAAATAAGCTGAGTGGGCTCAGGGTGGGTCAGAAGTTGGTCAACTGGGTGGCAAACTGGTTGACGGGCAGAAAACAGAGAGTGGTGGTAAATGGTATACAGTCAGAAGAGATGCAAGTCACAAGTGGGGTACCTCAGGGATCAGTCCTGGGGCAGTCCTCTTCATCATCTTCATTAGTGACCTTGCAGATGGACTAGAGGGTAAGGCTTGTCTGTTTGCAGATGACACCAAGATCTGCAACAGAGTAGATGATCCAGATGGGGTGGGCAGAATGAGAAGAGATCTGGATAAACTAGCAAAATGGTCAGAAGAGTGGCAACTGAGATTTAATGCAAAGAAGTGCAAAATCATGCACATAGGGAAGAGAAACCCTAAAGCCACCTATAGGCTGGGAGAGGAGTTGCTAGCAGTCACAAAGGAAGAAAGACTTGGGCATCATCATCACTGATGACCTGAAATCATCCAAGCAGACCTCTAAAGCAGTAGGTAAGGCTAGGGGGTGTTAGGGTGTATTAGTAGGGGTATCACAAGTCGAAGAGGGAGGTAATAATCCTTTTACAAAACACTAGTTAGGCCCCACCTGGAGTACTGCATGTGTATTGGAGGCCACACCTTCACAAGGACATTAACAAATTGAGGCAGTCAGAGAAGGGCAGCAAAATGGTGCAGGGACTGCATCAGAAGACATATGAGGACAGAATACAGAGCTCAATATGTACTCTTGAGCAAAGGAGGAGAGAGGTGATATGATTGAGGCATTCAAACACTTTAAGGGCATTAACAAGGTGAAAGAGTCTAACATGTTTAAATATAAGAAAAATAGCAGGACAAGAGGACACAGCATGAGATTAGAGGGGGCCGATTAAGGGGATGTGAGGAATTCTTTTTCACAGAAAGGGTGGTGGATGCATGGAATGGCTTACCACAAGAAGTGGTGGCTATGAATACAGTGCAGGGCTTCAAACAGGCATGGGATAGGCATAAGGGAGCAATACAAATGACTATGACTAGATAGGCCACTGACAGAGCAAAGGCCGATGGCACATTTATAAGGTAGAAAAAGAAATGGGCAGACTGGATGGGCCTTGCGGTCCTTATCTGCCGTCAACTTCTATGTTTCTATGTTGCTATGTATGGAGGAATTTGGCTTAAAACTCTCCATCGATAAGTGCCAATTGTTCCAGGCTTCTGTTAAGTATCTTGGGCACATAGTGTCAGCAAAGGGCATTCAGACAGCTCCCATCAAGGTTAAGGTGCTTACCACCTGGCCAAAACCTAAGAATTTGAAGGAACTGCAGTGGTTTCTAGGATTCTGTGGGTACTACAGGAGGTCTGTAAAGGATTACACCGGGATGGTCAGACCTCTTTTGAATTTGCTATAGGGCTATCCCCCAGTACGTACAGATGTACATTCTGACTACAGCCAAGTTGTGGGGTGTCGGGCTCAATCAGACCATTTGGAAACTGAAAGATTCACATTTGGGTTTCAAATGGTCTCAAAGAGGCCCACACACCTCAGCAGGCTTCCAAACAAGGGCCCAGACCATGCGGTCTGATGTTTTTGCATGTGAATTTGCCTCAGAATAAATTTTGGAGCATTTAAAAGATGTTTCAATGGGATGTATGTGGCACAGAATTAAAATTATGCTGCCTGTCTTTTGTGGGGGGGGGAGAATGCCACATGGCTTGGGCCTTTTGTTTGGAAGCCTGCTGTGGTGTGTTGGCCTAGATCAGACCACTTGGAAACTCAAAGGCCTAAACACCACAGCAGGCTTCCAAAAAAAGGAACAAGCCATGCGGCCTGATGTTTTTTGGATGTGAATCTGACTCAGTACTTGTTGGAGCTTTTAAAAGAAGTTTCCATGTGATGTTTGTGGCTCAGAATGTATTTTAAATTATGCTGCCTGTCTTTTGTGGGAGGGGGGGATGCCACATGGCCTGAGCCTTTTGCTTGGAAGGCAGCTGTGGGGTGTCGGCATCGATCAGACCATTTGGAAACCTAAAGATTCACTTTTGGGTTCCAAATGGTCTGATAAAGGCCTACTCACCACAGCAGGCTTCCAAACAAAGACACAAGCCATGTGGTCTGATGGTTTTGGATGTGAGTCTGGCCTGTTACAAAACTGGGGCCATTATTATTGCTAAACATTGTTTCGATGTGATATTTGTGGCTCACAATGTATTTTAAATTATGCTGCATGTCTTTTGTTGTTGGGGGGGCAGCTGGGGGCATGCCGCATGGCCTGGACCTTTGTTTGTAAGCCTGCTGTGGTGTGTCAGCCTAGATCGGACCATTTGGAAACCTAAAGTGAATCTATGGTGTGCATGGGTGGACACAGCACTGCGTGCCACAATGCTGTGATCACCCGTAGTACACCAGAGATTCACTTTTGGGTTCCAAATGGTCTGATAAAGGCCTACACATCACAGCAGGCTTCCAAACAAACATGAGGCCTGATGTTTGTGGATATGAATCTGAGCAAGTAATTTTTTTTTTTTGTGGAGGGGGCATAGCGTTGTTTCTGTGTTTGGAACTAACAAACTAAGCATGCACTTGTAACATCTATATGAAATAAGGCCCATTTAATAGTCAAAATGCTGAACATTTTTTCCCCAACTGTATGATTGCTTGCAGGCGGGTGGTTGCAGGCCTCCATTTTGTTTGCAGGCAGGTGGATGCATGCCTCAATTTTGTTTTGCAGGCGGGTAGTTGCAGGCCTCCATTTTGTTTGCTGGCAGGTGGATGCCTGCCTCCATTTTGTTTGCAGGCGGGTGGATGCGTGCCTCCATTTTAATTGCAGGCGGGTGGATGTGTACCTCCATTTTGTTTGCAGGCGAGTGGATGCAGGCCTCCATTTTGTTTGCAGGCGGGTGGTTGCAGACCTCCATTTTGTTTGCAGGTGGGTGGTCGCAGGCCTCCATTTTGTTTGCTGGCAGGTGGATGTGTGCCTCCATTTTGTTTGCAGGCGGGTGGATGTGTGCCTCCATTTTGTTTGCAGGCTGGTGGTTGCAGGCCTCAATTTTGTTTGCTGGCAAGTGGATGCATGCCTCCATTTTGTTTGCAGGCGGGAGGATGTGTACCTCCATTTTGTTTGCATATGGGTGGCTGCAAGCCTCCATTTTGTTTGCAAGCAGGTGGATGTGTGCCTCCATTTTGTTTGCAGGCAGGTGGATGTGTGCCTTCATTTTGTTTGCAGGCTGGTGGTTGCAGGCCTCCATTTTGTTTGCTGGCAAGTGGATGCATGCCTCCATTTTGTTTGCAGGCAGGTGGATGTGTGCTTCCATTTTGTTTGCAAGCAGGTGGATGCAGGACTCCATTTTGTTTGTTGGCAGGTGGATGCATGCCTCCATTTTGTTTGCAGGCAGGTGGATGCAGGCCTCCATTTCGCTTGCAGACAGGTGGATGCAGGCCTCCATTCTGTTTACAGGCGTGTTGATGCATGCCTCCATTTTGTTTGTAGGCGGGTGGCTGCAGGCCTCCATTTTCTTTGTACTTCTTGCGTTGTATGTCTTGGCCATAGCACCATTAACCTTTTCTTAAGTAGATGTCTTGTCCACCATGCCGTTAACGACTTTGTACGTCATATGTCTTGTCCATTGCACCATTAACCAATTCATGCATCATATGTCTTGCCCATTGTGCTGTTAAACCACTTTGTGAATCATATGTCTTGCCCATAGCGCCATTAACCACTTTTTGCATCATATGTCCTGCACATCACGCCATTAACCTTTTCTTAAGTACATGTCCTGGCCATCGCGCCGTTAACCACTTGGTGCGTCATATGCCTTGGCAATAGTGCCAGTTACCACTTCTTAAGGGTATGTCTTTGCTGTAGTGCCATTAATCATTTCTGTCAGGACATGTCTCTTCCATCATGTCATATGAAGTCCAGTGACAGAAGCACTCTTGTAACCTTCATTTTTTTTTTTTGATATTTCTATTTTCCCTTCCTACTGCCCCACAGAGCCGCACTATCGGGAGTCGCCCATTAAGCCTGCCCCTACCAGTGCCTACCTTGCAACCTTTGGTCCCTCCATCCGGTCTCTGCAACCCCCCCCCCCCGGTGGGGTCATGGTCGGGTGGCCCCCCCGAATCCTTTCAAGTCTTGTCAGGTAACCCTTCATTTTTAAATCAGCTTGTGTCCCTACAGACTTTTTGAGAACCACGTATTCAAGAATGGAATCAAGAAGATTCTGTATGTCTGCTGTGTCATTGCTCAATGAGATGCCACGCAATACTGCTCCTCCTCTGTCCAGAAAGAAAAACAGTCAGCTGTACCAAGACAACATTAAGAAGGACGCTGCTCGCTATCCAGCATATTTGGAGAAAAATGCCACACGTGCATGCAAATACCGACAGAACATGAATGATGAGCAGCACAAACCTTACAACAAGATGGCAGAGGAGAGAATGAGAAGGTACAGGGAAGCATAGAAACTAAGAAAGCAGTCAATGGTTTAAAGTGGCCCATCAAAAAAAACAAGGGATGAAGAACAGAAAAGGACACAGATGGCATATTGGAGGGAGAAAAAAAAGACAACAACAAGCCAACATGAGTAGCCAAAAAAGAAGACAAATAAATGAAAAGCAATTAAGACGGTATCATGAGAAATGAGCTGCTACTGCTGCTGCTGCTGCTGCCACTGCTGCCAAAACCACTACCTTACCAGTGACCATCATCAACACCACCACCACCTCACCAGTAGTCATACCAGAAAAAAAGGAATGTGTGACCCCAACAGTGCAATATCATGCTTCTCTAAGAAAGGCTGTTCAATGAGCACGTAAAGCATTGCCTAAATCACCAAATAAATTTGCAGTCACAATTCAGAGAGTCATGCATCACTGTTCACCATCGAAGAAAGCTGCCCTGTCCAAGCACATTGTGTGTCAAAGGAGCAAACCTGAAGACAAAATGATATCTGTAGTCACAGAAAAGTTGGTTGAGATCAAAAACAAAGAAACAAGAATGTCAGATATTGTAAGTAAGGAATTCTTAAAAACAGTGGTCGTATTAAAGAAATACAAGCTGCATAGGACTGTGAGATCAACATTAGGGTGAATTGGAAGAAGCTTATGAGGGCATCTCACGGTGAAAGCACAACAAACAAACAACACACGTCTGCACTGCCACAGGAAACTGAGTCAAATGTAAATATTCTTTGAAGACTATGCCACACCCCTGCCACACAAAAAGGCTTTCTCTAAACGGACAGGCAAACCATGGTCATACCTGGATAAACCAATTGATTGTCTTCACAAGGAATTTGTATAGTAGAACCCTGATATACCATTAGGAGTGAAGAAGTTTGGAGCACTATGGCCAAGGAACATTAAACTGGCAGCAGAGCAGAAACTTGATCAATCCTTGTGTGAGTATTGTATAAATACTTCACTGAAGCTTCAGGCATTGTCATTTTGCCAACAGACTTCAATTAACAGGCTGTAAAATCCCAGATGTTTATAGGGCAGTAGAACTAACTACAGTATGTGTCCAAAAGCACCATTTGAAATGTTCTATCGGTTGGAGTGCATAGAAAAATCGTGCAAAACATGCAGCACATACAATTTTGTGAAAACAGTGGAAGAGCTATTCCAGCAACCCAGAGAAGAGGAAATATGGCAGGAATGGGACACCATCAAAGTAAGGCACACCACTAATGGCATACAAGTGCAACAGTCACAGAAAGTATTAAAAAATAAACGCTCCAAAGTACGCCGCTAGTACAAGTAATAAAAGAAGATCTTTTGATTCTGAGCCAACACTTGCATGTGGCAGCATAGCAGCAGCATCAGTTTAGAACAATTAAGGAATTCACACCCAAGGGATGGGTTGTGATGGTGCTGGACTTTGCGGAGAACTACACCTGCAAACTACAGGATGAGGTCCAGTCAGCACACTGGCATCATGAGCAGGCAACACTTCATCCTGTGGTAACATGCTTCTGTTGCGAACACTGTGAAACTACTGTCATGGAGTCACTGGTGTTCATCTACAGTGATCTGAAGCATGATCATTATGCCGTGCAACATTTTGTGAAAATGTTAACCTCACACCTCATGAATGTACGAGCATTAAACATCATTAGGCAAGTGCACGTCACTGATGGATGTGGGGCTCAGTGCAAGTCCAAATGGGACTTTTATGACATTTCCTTGGCCAGCAGAGAGTATGGCTTCAAAGACGAGCATGCTCATTTTGGGTTTTGACATGGAAAGGAAATGTCAGATGGTGAAAGTGCAGTGGTTAAGTCTGCGGCAAGCAGGTCAGTACAGTTACAGCAAGCTGTTATTAGGAAGGCAAAAGAACTGTACCAATACTGCCACAATGCACTGACAAAACAGCCTGAATCTGATGAGTGCACTCACTTTAGGCTAACATTTTCCTGGGTGGGTGAAAATGATATAAAAAGAGAGGAAAGACGAGATATAAAAGTAGTACCTGGGACATGCCTTGTACAAAGTGTAAAGGTGGTGGTGGAGGGTGTGGTGGCCACAAGAAACTTGACTTGCTTCTGCATACGCTGCATTAAGGAAGATGGGCCCTGCAAAAACTGAAGCCATGTTGAAGATTGGAGAATAAAGAGATGATTATATTCAGCTGCACTGGTGGCAGCCGCTGAAGATCCTTCCAGCACCACAGTGCCCACTGAAGTTTCTGTTGACTCCACAGCTGTGAATGTTGTGTCAGGACAGGCACATGCCACAGCTTCCCATGACAACCCTTGTCCTGGTGATAGTGCTTCCAGTGCTCCTTCAGCTCCTGACAACACAATGGCAGCTGCCATGACCAAAAATTCAGAAACGTTGCCAGACATAGGTATGGGAAATGATGCTTGCACATCAACTCAGTTCCCAGCTCCACAATCTCATATGCCTGCTCCAGCACCACCACAGCTCCTAAAAAGAAAAAAACATTGTTAGATACAGAACTTGAGAGGAACAGTTACTATGCGGTGTACTATTTCAAAGAATTTCACATTGAGAAAGTAACTACGGTGGATGAAATGAAAAAATGGTACTCCCTGAAGTGCCTACAAAAGCATGGGAGTGTTTTCACTTAGCTGTGCAGGCAGGACAGTGATCACGTGACAAGAAAAATAATTTTTCATGGACCGATAAGATTTGAGGGAGAAGATGGGCACTATGTGATCAAATCAGATGAATTACAAATTATCTCTGAAAAGTTCATCAAGATGCAGCAGAGATGGAATTAAGGACTCTCTGCTATGCTGTTGTGACCCTATAACTATCAGGTGGACTTTGGGGAAATCATTCATTAGTGCACTGCATTAGTTTTTGTCATTTATGTATGTAACCTCCCCCCAACGGCCCCCCTTGTTCAACTAGCAGGGCTGCTCCTCTCACACATGGCGCCAATGAGAGGGATGGGGGTAGTCACTACGAACTATTCTGTTTACCCATACATGTACTTCATAGCCTGCCATCCTTAAACAGGCAAACCAAGTGTGGCAACTACCTGGTTCACACCTGGGGGAACCATTTAGCATGGCCATCAGCCTGGGTCCCTGGGAGAAAACGTTTGCTCAGCATTATGCTAGGTTTGTACTTCTGGCTAGGGGCACCCAAGTTAATCCAGACACTGGAAGCAGTAACTGTACTGTCCAAACCAGGTTGGAATTCTAGAGTGTGGCTTTTATTCACATACACAGAGAATAATACAAAGTAAAGATGGCCCTCCCCGCCACAGGGCTACTCCCACTGGTAATGCAGATTACTGAGGTACAGAGCACACACACACAGTGAACCCTCAGGATCTGAATGGATCTTGGCACACACGGCCTGAACTGGTACACTTCCCTTGACATGGCACCCTTGGCCAGTACTAGGAGACTTTCCGATATTTCATGAGAAATTCTTGGTGGCTCCCTCAACCACCAACGAGCACACTCCGGCTCACAGAAAATTAAAAATCCCATGTCTGGGTATTTTCTTCAAGCACTTGCCAAGTGCACTGAGAGAAAATAAAGGTGCCCAAACTGAACCCAGAGAGGTAAACATGGTTTCTCCAGATGGGGGTGTCTCCTTGCTTCCAAATTTATACTCGGCCATTCATCTGGTTAATAACACTTTTCTCTGAAACACTCTTGCAGATGCTATCTTGAAATGCCTTTCACATTTAACATTCTACTTCTCACACCTCAGAGGTGTCATGAAATTAAAAGTTCTGTAATTGGCAATGTCTTTACACTAGACCCCCACTTTAGCAGATGCTTTTAAATCAGACACAGACTAAAAGTTGTGTACTTGTCAAGTCTCCCTCCGGACCCCATAGTAGGCAGACACTTTTAACAGAAACAGTCCTGGTGACAGTGTCCCTTTGTCAGATAAAAACTCACCACAGGAATGCAGGTGACCCAGGGCTTTTTCCACACAAAAGTCTTGGGTACTCACAGAGCAAATGAATCTCAGGCTGCTTCAACACAATCCAGGCTGGACCAGGGGACTGCACCTGAATCCTGGAATTCCCCCTCCATCCCTCTGGGGATTGGGCACTGGAAAACCCTCTAGGAATGGTCTCTTCCACTTCACTCGCAGGTCTTCTGTGTCCTTCTTCTAGGGTGAGAACACACTACCCAATCTCCTTAGGTAGCTCTCTGTCAGAGCTAAGTCTGAGGAGCTGCCTTCTGCAGCACTCCTCACTCGACTCTCCACTCTCCAGCCTACTGACTCTAACTCAACATTCTACTGCTAACCCCTGCAGATAGCATTCCATTGTAGCTTATGCTGCTGCAACAGTTCTAAGGTGACATCATCACTCCAGCTCAGCTGAGACTGAAAACAGAGTGTGACAGTATGAAATCCATTTAACTGGCATCTCACAAGCTGCTTCTCCCTGCCTGCCACTGATTCTAAGTGGGATTCTAGTAACCTCTGGGAACAAGGGGGTTATACCCACCCTCAGCCAGGAAAATGACTGTTCCCAGTCATTGCCTACCCAGCACCAGACCATTCTACCCTATGTGCTACCTATGGAGAGGGGTGATCAGGCCCTCTCCTACCATGTGCCAGGCACAGGCAGGTAACACTAAGGGCCCAGAGGCCATTGGCTGATGCATCAGCCCCTATACTACGATCTTACTACAGAAACCAGTGACCCTGGAAGAACTGTCCAGAGCATAGCCCTAATAGACCAGCACTGCGGCCCCTACGGATGGTCGGGACCACAGCTTGTCTATCCCCCTGGCCCTCTAGGGAAAACCTATCTGACAAAAACAAACCTACCCAGAACTGGGGAACCTCCCCCATCCCTGGACACCTGCAAACCAAACCAAGGAGCTAACACTATACCCAAGCAGTACACTCCCACACTCCCCACAACTACACCTGTGGAAGGAAAAGTTAACACATGTTAACAACTACACAGTACTTTAAAAACAACACTTTAAAGCACATAAGGAACTCCGATGAGTCTCTCCAATTCTCTTCTTGTCTTCTCTTCTGTCTTCATCAGGATCCACCTGAAAGAGAAAAGACAAAAACACACCCCAAATCTGCAAAACACAGTACACGACCATAACCCTTACCATCAAAACACTGGAGAATCCCAAAATATATTTTTTAGAAAAAAGTAGAAAAGTAGAAAACAGAAGAAAACATCAGCATTATGTACAATACACCTTTTGGGGGTTGGAATGCCCTAAATGTCCCAACTAGTGACAACAGTGCCCGAAGGCAAGGTCCATGAAAGAGTCTCTCCTGGGCCGGAGCCCAGTGAAGCACAGTTCTTGAAGTACTGTAGTCCCAAAGGGGAGAGTCTTTGTGGACAGTTCAACAGTCTGTAGTCTGCCAGGTGTAGGATGTGTATTGCAATGTCAATAAAGTAAGAAAAGTCTGGACTTACCAGTCCCTTGAAGAATGAAAAAATGGACATCACCTGGATCTCCAGCTGAAGACTCTCCCTGGCAGCATTTTTTGGATACAGCTGGGTGGAAATCTTCTGGAAATGACAGGATGGACGTCTGGAAACTGCTGGACTGATGTCATTTAGGAGATAGAACCTTGGAACAGGAAAGGAACAGCTGGACTGAAGTCATCCGAAATCCCAGGTGATGAATCAGGAAACAGCTGGGTTGATGTCATCTCTGGTTGATGTCATCTGGAAGGCCAGGCAATGGAACTGGAAGGCACACTGCAAGGCTGACGAATCTGGAAGCAACTTTGGATCCTGGAATACTAGAGTGGCGGAACAACATGGGTACGGCAATGGCTGGATGGCAGCACTAGCTACCACTGCTCTGCTTTCCATTTGGTAGGCATGGGCACATTCACAGGAAGCTGGTTACATTGAGGATAGTACCACAGTGGGTCAGGTGCAAGAATTATTACCCCATCTGGGTGCTCATAATTCACATTATAGAAAGTCTCGTTGTCCTTTCTGTACACAATACATACAGTGTCTATAAACAGTGTCCTGCCCACTTTCCAAAACTGCAATTTGTCTCTTATCACTTTGTTTCTGACAAAACGATTTGCACCTGGATGCAGGTCTTTAGATGCCCCTTCCACTAGACAGGCTCTCCTGTTTTTCTCAATCTCCTCCCAGACTCTCCAAGGAAAGGTAGGAAAGGACATGCCATAGATCTCATCCGCCTTCCTACGAACCAGTCTTTCCTCCTTACTACTCTTGGTCAGTACACGACCACCTGCCTGGCTTGGGGGTGGCCAGTTCTGGTTCTGCCAGTGTCACATACTCAAAGCTATGTAAAATGGGTCCCTGACCCCTCCTTCTGGGGGCAGGGCTGTGGAGTCACCAACTTCTTCCTCTGGTTCCTCCGAGGCAAGAGCCCGAGGCTATGGACTAGCATCTTCATAAGAATACATAGCTCCCTCCTCCTCCTACTTTTCCTCACTAAGGACCTGGGCCCAGGAGTGAGCAGTCGTCCTCACTCCCAAGACTGTCCACTCTTCACTGGGCGTGGAGGTAGACACCTCCCAATCTAGGGTCTCTCAAACCTCATCCTCTCCAATGAGGCTAGGACTTGGACCCTCTCTCCATGGATCCATTGATTCTCCTTCTGCACTGTCCATCTGTGACACGGGCGTGGAGACATCACAAGGACTCAGCTCTGCCAGTACATCCACACCCTCCTCCTTTGTGCCACACTCTGCTGCCCCCCCCAACAGGTTCCACCTGGTGCTGTGTGCTGCTACTTGCAGGATCTTGAAGCTTTGTCCATGTGGGAGCCAAACAAATCTTGGGTGCACTAGTTAGGCCTTGCTTCTCTAAGCACCCAGAAGAGTGAGGAATCATGAAAACGTCCCTTCCAGCCTTGAGGCACATTATGCATGCTCTCACAGGGTGTCTGGGAATCGCAACATGAGGAGGCAAACTAACACTGTAGAAACATTTCTCTATTTCTTGCAGCTTGGTAACCTCTTCCACTATCATAGCCCGGACATGATCCGGGTAGCAGGATGATCCCAAAGCCATGACTGTAGAAAACACACAAAAGTTCACTTTTATCACTGAGTTCACTTTACTTTGAACAGTCTCACAAAATGGCTCCCTGCTGCTGTGTTTACATTACTAACCTGCCCTGCAATGGCGGCGGCAGCACTCCTGGTGCATCAACATTCTGCATCTGACTCAAGCCACTACGCATCCGATTTACTGCATACTGATAAATTTTACTCAAACTGCACAGACCGCACTGTTTTGCTTCCTCAGCATATCTATATGATTTTCTAGGACTTTACATTAGCTTTCAATCACTTTTACTTGCTTAAAGTCACTAAAGCCACAGTATTTCATGAACAGGATTGCCTGTTTGTTGCAGCCTCTTATACAACTCACAGTCTCTCTTTTTGCTCAGAAAAATTACACAGTTGCTGAATCCATAATACATGCTCACAGTCTAATGCTCAGAATTCTTGCTTGTGTTTGATTACTTTACACAGTGCTTCTTTGCAAAAAACAATCACACTGTTTACACACAGATCCAGCTGGCTTTAGAAAAATCACACATAGTTTGAGCTCAGTTTTGCTGAATGGTACTCACTGAATCAGTAGCTGGCTTTTTGATGGAAATTCTCGGCCTACAGCCGATCCTGGAGGCCTCTGGGTTGAAACGAGCTGGCGGTCTTGCCAACTGTCCCTACAAACACCACACCTTCTTCCCAGTTGATCGGAATATAGGTTCAGCCCGATTTAACACAGAAAAGTCTGATATTTTAACTTTTAGAACATTTGCAGTCACCGCGACACTCCTCTTAGCTAACCAGCTTGCACACACGACTCGCTCTCACCCTCTTGAACACTGGGTAGCACTCTGAGGCTGACTTGGGGGTGGGACTGATTGCAGTCTCACCAATCACTCAACGCCATGCTCTTCTCCTCCACTGCGATTGTCGAGTGGGCAAAATTTAAACTGCAAAACAACTTTTTTTCTTTTGAACTGTAACTCCACAGCGGGAGCACCATTTTAACCATTTCTCATGGCAATTTCTCTAGCGACTCCCCCAGTCCACACAGCAAGCATTTCAAACTTTCAGGGCACAAATATCTCTTTGTTTCCCACAGTTCTCCATACATTTTGTTGTCACAACTTGAAAATTCAAGCTGGCAAATGTTCTTTTTGATGCAGGACAAGGGGCACACACAATCTGGCTTTACAGATCCTTGGTAAACATTGGCACAATCATAGCAGCACATGAACAGCAGGCACAGAGCAGCACATATGGACGGCACTTCTCCGGTGAATCCCTTATGCACAAAACTTCCGATTTTTTTGGCTACCTACTCCCAGTCAGACAAAACGCAAGCCACAACTTGAGCAAACATCTCTTGTTCTCTCCCAAATTCCAAACAAATCCTCAGCAGTGCCTCCATTTTGTAACCTCCATCCACCGGGCCCCACCCCTTGTTCAGTTAGCAGGGCTGCTCCTCTCACACATGACGCCAACAAGAGGGATGGGGGTAGTCACTACTAACTATTCTGTTTACCCATAAATGTACTTTCTAGCCTGCCATCCTTAGACAGGCAAACCAAGTGTTGCAACTACCTGGCTCACACCTGGGGGGACCATTTAGCATGGCCATCAACCTGGGTCCCTGGGAGAAAACATTTGCTCAGCATTATGCTAGGTTTTTACTTCTGGCTAGGGGCACCCAAGTAAATCCAGACACTGGAAGCAGTAACTGTACTGTCCAAACCAGGTTGGGATTCTAGAGTGTGGCTTTTATTCACATACATGGAGAATAATACAAAGCGAAGATGGACCCCCACAGGGCTACTCCTACTGGTAAAGCAGATTACTGAGGTACAGAGCACACACACACACAGTAAACCCTCAGTTTCTGAATGGATCTTGGCACACACGGCCCAAACTGGTATACTTCCCTTGACATGGCACCCTTGGCCAGTACTTGGAGACTTTCCCATATTTCATGAGGAATTCTTGCTGGCTCCCTCAACCACCAACGAGCACACTCCGGCTCACAGAAAATTCAAAATCCCACATCTGGGTATTTTCTTCAGGCACTGGCCAAGTGCACTGAGAGAAAATAAAGGTGCCCCGACTGAACCCAGAGAGGTAAACATGGTTACTCCAGATGGGGGTCTCCCACCTTTTGCTTCCAAATTTATACTCAGCCATTCATCTGGTTAATAACACCTTTCTCTGAAACACTCTTGTAGATGCTATCTTGAAATGTCTTTCACATTTACCATTCTACTTCTCATACTTCGGAGGTGTCATGAAATTAAAAGTTCTGTAACTGGCAATGTCTTTACACTAGACCCCCACTTTAGCAGATGCTTTTAAATCAGACACAAACTAAAAGTTCTGTACTTGGCAAGTCTCCCTCTGGACCCCATAGTAGGCAGACACTTTTAACAGAAACAGTCCTGGTGACAGAGTCCCTTTGTCAGAGAAAAACTCACCACAGGAATGCAGGTGCCCCAAGGCTTTTTCCACACAAAAGTCTGGGGTACTCATAGAGCAAATTAATCTCAGGCAGCTTCAACACAATCCAGGCTGGACCAAGGGATTGCCCCTGAATCCTAGAATTACCCCCATCCCTCCGGGGATGGAGCACTGGAAAACCCTCTAGGAATGATCTCTACCACTTCACTCACAGGTCTTCTGTGTCCTTCTTCTAGGGTGAGAACACACTACCCAATCTCCATAGGCAGCTCTCTGTCAGAGCTAAGTCTGAGGAGCTGCCTTCTGCAGCACTCCTCACTCTACTCTCCACTCTCCAACCTACTGACTCTAACTCAGCATCCTACTGCTAACCCCTGCAGTTAGCATTCCATTGTGGCTTATGCTGCTGTGACAGTTCTAAGGTGACATCATCACTCCAGCTCAGCTGAGACTGAAAACAGAGTGTGACAGTGTGAAATCCATTTAACTGGCATTTCACAAGCTGCCTCTCCCTATCTGCCACTGATTCTAAGTGGGATTCTAGTAACCCCTGGGAACAAGGGGGTTACATGTACATTGTTTAGTCCATAGTAATAGTTTAGCCCATAGTAATTGTTTAGTCCATAGTTAATAGTTTAGTCCGTAGTTAATAGTTTAGTCTGTAGTAATCTGTAGTTAAAGTTTAATTCGTAGTTATAGTCTGCAGTCATAGTGTAGTCCGTAGTGATAGTGTAGTCCTTAGCTATAGTGTACTCTTATAGTGTTGTCATAGCATATTCTGTAGTAAGACTTATAGCTTAGGTTGTATACTTCCATCTGTAGTCAAGGACAATGGATTTCCAAAAAATGCTTTTTTAAATTTCATACTTTTGGTAAATATGTAAATATGTGAATATGCGGATGTTTTAGTTTGTAGCTGGGCTTTAGTCAGTGGTGTTTGGTCTATAATACATTCATTTTTTTAAATTGTATATTTTTTTATTTAAATGTACAGTAAAAACTTTTTGGAACTTCAGCTGCTTTTTACCATCTCTTATTACATGTGCTGTGGTAATTCAAGGGTCGTTGTTGCATCGCAACATTAGGTAAATGGCCCCTGTCCCATGCACACCCAGAGTTTTGTGTCCACAGTTACATGTGCATTCAGAGTTTACGTCCCCAGTTACATGTGCATCCCCAGGTTTATGTCCCCGTTACATGCGCATTTTTCAAAATGTTTTTTCTCTGGACACAGTGAGTGATTTATCCCGTAACATAATAAATATTCATTAGGGAAGTAACAGCATAGAAAAACAATAAAAATTTTGGATAAGTTAGGCATTTTAAACAATTTCACTAATGTCACAGTTTGGTAGCCCTTTTTCATGCACTGACCCCTATGATAAGAAAGTTCTGGCACAAGACTTGATGCAAGGTGATAGGGTCCTACTGAGAAGTTTGGGTATTACTGGAAAGCATACGATCACTGATCACTGAGGAAGCACACCATATGTAGTACTAGAGAACCTGGAGAGGTTGCCGGTATATAAGATGTGACCCAAAGGGGAAACTCGAGGATACAAAGTGTTACATAGGAATCATCTACTGCCCATCTAAGACAAGGTGGTCATCTCAGCTTCTGATACAGTAGATTCTCCCACACCTTCAACCATCCAAGCTCCTGCACGCAGACGACAGAGGAAAGAAAATGGTGATCCACCATGGGGCTGGTCCTGCCCCAGTAGAAGAAGTGCCTGAGGGGGATGAGTCGGCCAATGAGTCAGAAAAGGAGTTTGATGGTCCATCTGTCTGTTTCTATCTCACTCCTGAGCTGGCTAGATTGTTTCAGGGAACCCTCCCCCGACATTGGAGACTGTACCGGTGGATGAAGGGCCTGCTACTAGAAAGACTGAGGGAGAGCATGACGATGAATCTAGGGAAGTGGACTCGCGTGTGCCTGTGGAACAGGTTGCTGAACGGGAGGCTGCTCTCACTACGCCCCTTGAAAGGACCACCTGAACTTGAACACTAGTCCGGCTGAGCCTTTTGAGTGGTTCCAGAGCAGCTCCCCTGAGTCAATGCTTGTCAGAGAGATCACTTTGAACTTGCATACTGGTCCGACTGGGCTCTCTGATAGGCCGCAAGATAGCACCACTGGGCCCAGTGGGGAAACTGAGTTGGTATCAGAATACATGGCAGCAGATGAAGGGGAAACAGGCACAGAGGCAAGAGACATAATTTCCACCTCTGACCAGGAGGTGACCAACAGGGCCAGAGAGCAAGAACCCCCAAGAAGGTCAGGGAGGACTGTGAAACCCTTGCTCAGGTTGACCTATGATACCCCAGGGGCACCCACTGACCTACCCCTATTCATAGTGCACAAAGGTATATATGTCACCCCCAAGTTATTACCCAAGGTTTACATGTGTCCCACTAGTTCTATACCCCCCAGGCCCGGAAGGGAAGGCAGCAAAATGAAAGAGAGGAAAGTGAAGGTGGCACCCAAAGGAAACAAAAGGTAAAAGGTGTATTATTAATACTAAAATGCCAGCAGAATAGGCCTAACGGTCTTTCATGTCTGCTCATTTGGTCAGCCCCCACCCTGGGAGCTGACCTTGCTGTCTCCCTCTCCCTCTCTGGCTTCTCCCTTGCCAGTCCCAGATATTCTCACTGTACTGGTTTTTACTTCCAGAACACTTTCCCTGTACCTGTCCCACCCCCTCTTGAACCCCTCCACTGTTTCTGCCTCCACCAGCCTCCTGGGCAGCGCATTCCATGGCTCCACCACCCTCTCAGTGAAGTAGCACCTCCTCCTTTCTCCCCTGAATCTCCCCCCTCCAGCTTCCACCCATGCCCTCTAGTTGCCCCCCCTCCTTCCTTCAGAGCACCCTGACTGCTCCTCCCCTATTTATCCCTTTATGTACCTGAAGACCTCTATCATGTCCCCCCGGTCCCTTCTCTTTTCCAATGTGTACATATTTAGCTCTTCAAGCCTCTCCCCATAGGTCCTATCCCCCAAGCCCCAAATCATTTTGGTTGCCCTCCTCTGGACCCTCTTCAGGAGTTCAATGTCCTTCTTTAAATGTGGCCTCCAAAAACTGCACGCAGTACTTGAGGTGCGGCCTCACCAAGCAGTTATACAGTGGGAGTATCACTTCCCTCCTCCTGGAGGTGAGCCCCCTAGTGATGCATCCAAGCATCCTGTTGGCCTTTGCCGCTGCCCTCCTACAAGTCTCCGAGTTGTTCATCTTGACATCCACCACCACCCCCGGGTCCCTCTCTGCCATCGAGACTTGTAGCATCCCCCCCCCACCAGGGTGTACACTTGGCCTGAGTTTCTGGCTCCCAGGTGCAGTACCTTGCATTTCCCTGCATTGAACCTCAGCTTCCACTTTCTAGACCACCTTTCCAAAGCCTCCAGGTCCCCCTGTAGGGCCACCCTCCCCTCCTCCCCATCCACCACCGCCCCCAGTTTTGAATCATCCGCAAAGAGACTTATCTCACTCCTGATACCATTCCTAAAGTCAGAGATGTAGGCGTTGAACAGGAAGGGCCCAAGGACCGATCCCTGAGGGACTCCACTAATGACCCTCCTTGAGGATGAGACTATCCCACCAACCACAACCCTCTGGGGCCGGTTCTGGAACCAGTTGCCTATCCATCTGATCATCTGGTTCCTCACCCCCATTTCTCCCAGACTATCCAACAGGCCCCCGTAAGGAACAGAGTCAAACACCTTGCTGAAGTCAAGAAAGAGGAGGTCCACTGGTCTACCCAGGTCCAAGGCACTCATCTCCCAGTCATAGAACTCCACAAGGTTTGTCTGACACGATTTCCCCTGGGACGAATCCAAGCTGTCTATCGTCTAGGCACCCCAACTTTTCCAGGTACCCCCTAGTCTCTCCTTGACAATGCCCTCCATCACCTTGCCCACCACCGATGTCAGGATGACGGTCCTGTAGTTCCCTGCCACCTCTCTTGATCTCCCCCTTGTGGATAGGCACTATATGCGCCACCTTCCAGTCCTGGGGCACCCACCCTGTCCTCAGAGAGATGCTGAAGAGCTCCGCCAGGGTTTCACCAGGACATCTGCCAGTTCCTTCAGCACTCTGGGATGTAATTTATCAATGTGTGTTTAAAAATACATGTGGTTTGAATAACTAAAGGGATGAAGGTATGGGTGCCATGCATACCATGGTGTTTGATAACTGTCAAAAGGGAAGAGTGTTTAGCTTTATAAACTGCAAATAAAATGGTTCACATTTGTTTCATGTTTCTAATTGTTTAACCCCCGAGTAGATGGTAAGCATGTGTCTAGGCAGAAATGTCATGGGATGAATATTAAAGTTGCTGTTTTACTTTTTGAAGGTTCCTACCCATAGACTTGGCGGGACGCCAAGCATTTAGAAGTGTAACCTTAGCCAGCGGGGGCTTACATTTTGTTGCCCACTCTCCAGAGGCCTCCGCACTGTAACCTGGCCCAAATCAGGGCTGTGGGGGCCTAACAACAGGGCTGGCGACCTGGGTTTTGCTTTTAAGGAGGTTCACCAGTCTGCACATGTGCAATAGCACCTTGCTGTGTTGGCCATTCCCAGGGCCATTTAAGCACTGCTCCGGTGCTCCTAGTCCCATTGGGCAGCTAATTGGGGACCATTGACACAGTGGTGATGTGTGAAGAGCAGCTCCATAATATTAAAACAGCACCTTAGAACATTGTGAGATTGGGGGGTACATGAACATTAATGGGGGACTAATGAATATTAATGAGCCCAATCATTGCTCCTAGGGGGACAGTATTCTGGAGCTAGTGAAGGGCAGCAGGAGGGCTTCTGAATAATGATGCTGCATTCATTTAGCAGGAGGGACAGGCTGCTATGGCGTCATGGGGGGGCTGTACTCAAGAACTTCTTTGTTTGACTGCACCGGGGCTATGAAGACAGGACTGCTATAAAGCTGCTGTGAGACTGTGTGTAAGCAGCCATTTTATGATCCTCTGGCCCCTAACAAATAGCCAATCAGCTAACTAGGCGCCTAAAATTGTGTGAGAGGGCTCATGGGAGGAGGTGTGAACTATTTTCCGGCACCAAGAGACTTTCCCAAGCAATAATCAAAGAGGTCTTATGATTGTGACTAATGACTGAAACCAACCAATCAGAGGGCATGATTCTCAGGAAAAATCCTCAGGGCGTCGGGCAGTTGAGTCAGTCTGTTCTGGGCTCTGGTCGAGTCATGAAGGCTCAGTGCTGTGTGGAGAAAAGTCTAAGGCCTTTCACAGGGCTTCTGTGGAGTATTTCTGAAGACAAGTGATGGAATTTTACTGTTGGGAAGAAACTGTTCACCCTTGCTGAACAGACTAGGTATTTGGTGAATATTTCTGTTTTTGAGGAGAACTGTTTGCTGCAGAAAGCCTGCATCAGAGGGACTGAGAGAAACTCTTAAGCTGAGAAACAGACTCTGGAAACTGTGTGTGAGCCAGAGCAAAAGTGGATGCTGTTTTGAATCGGAGAGATTGTAAAAGGAATGAAGTGAGCAAGCATCCTGTGCTTCTCAGGAACCTGTAGCTGCTGCTAAAAACTCAGCTGAGAAAAGGAACTGTTGATCTGCACTTTGGGAATCTGTTGCCAAACGGCACTGCAAAGTGGAAAGGTTTGTGAAACTGTCTGGCTGCACACCAAAGCTGTTTTCCTGTCTGAGAGAAAAAACAGAACCAGAGAATTTTTCAGCTGCATCTCAGAGCCAGGTGGGGAATTTGCTAAACCCCACTGAGTGGAGTCTGCTGACTACAGAGGGCCACCGGCACGTGCTGGGGTAGCTAGGGCACCCATGACCTGTGAGGGAGCCGGGCTGTGGAGCCACTCCTGGGTCTGGGTCCTCTGTGGTTGTGTGGGCCTTGCATGGGAGCTCTACCACGGGCCTGAATAGGCTGAAGGGGGCAAGCTGCAAGACCTCCAATCAAGGTGACAAGTGGCCAGACCTTCAATCAAGTTCAAGTCTACACTTCATTCTCTACTGTCCCTTTGTTTCTGCCCTCTCTGAACTGAATCTGCAGAGACTGAACTGTGGGAAGCCCTCCACTCCAGGAATTTCTCAGCTCTTCAGAATCATGAGTACCCAGGGTTTGCCATGTAAATCAAGGGGAGTAAAGGTTTATTTGTTCACATTTCAATTTTCATTGCTTCTAGGTCCCCAACACCAGCCAACCCATGGCACCGAGCAGGCCTTCAACCACCTGGTTACCCAGCTAGGACAGAGGGACATTCACTGGTACCAGTGGGGGTGGGTACAAGGGGTGGTCTGACCTATAGGCCTTGTTACAAATAATTGCTCTAATCTTTTTTTTCCTTCCTTTCACAGCTATTCCTATTCCTGGTACCCCTTCCCTAGCCCTTCCCCTAAATAAACCTGAGTTCTGTTGTTGCAATTGCTGTGTGAAGGGTGCTTTGTGGAAACAAACTGTTAAGTGTATGTGGTATATGGTATTGGGGAACTGTTTGGTATCCAGTGTGTGGGGTGGTTGGAAGGGGAGGTGAGTAAGTGCAGCATCCCAGGGGGTTATACCAGTCATACACCTGGCCCACTGCAATTTACTCTGGGTGGATACACTGCACTATTTCATTCATTTCTTTGGGATAGAACCCCCAAACATCACCATGGCAGGATCCAGGCCCCTTAACCTGTGTGAGGGTCAATAGGCAGGGGTGGTAGCCCACTGGCACATGGTACCTGAGCTACAGTTAATTTTACAGAAGTAGATTTATAAAGATGGCCACAGTAACAGAGAAAGACAGGTCCCCAACTGCTTGGCTAGAGTATTTTGTGTGAACAATGAATTTATTAATGCAGAGTTCATTTATCTGATACTCATAATCATATTAGTTGCCCTGTGGTCCCACCAAAACCTATAAGAATGCTAGCCGGCCCTCTCTTCTGGATAGAGGACCCCATAATAACTGACATCCAGGGGTGAGCATTACATAAGTTTTGAGTCCCATCACCCTCCAAATTAATAATCCCCCAGCACAATCCTAAATAGCCCCCTCCCTATGATGCACCAGATAGCCCAGAGTCCCTTCCAGGAGCTCTGTCTACATGTAGATACTAAGAGGTGACAGGCTGCAGGCTCGGAAGTTGAGAACCATGTGATAGAAGAAGAATCCTATCTCTGGGCACATCTATGACTGTGCAGGTCATGTCTAGTCTATCAGTCTACTTCAGGTGGGATGACTTTGGCAAGATGGCAACCATAGTGAGGGAGCATGTAGCAAACATAAGGCCTGAGATGGATGCTACTCAAAAGTGGGACATTGTGAAACTGGGACTGACTGAGGCAACAAACTTGTGTACAAGGAGTGCTAGAAAGAATAAGAGGACCAGGAAGCCTAGTTGGTGGACAGGGGAGGTGCAGGAGAGTGTGAGGGAGAAAAGAGCAGCCTTCAGGAAGTTTAGGAAAACCAGCACGGAGGAGGACAGGGAGGAACACATGAAGAGATCAAGGGAGGTGGCCAAGGTTGTGAGGGGAGCTAAGCCCTCAAAAGAGAGGAAACTAGCACAGGAGATTAAGAAAGGAGAGAAAGACTTTTTAAATTTATCAGGGAAAAAAGGAAAAACAGGGAACAGGTAGCCAGAATTAAAAAGGACGAAGGGTGGGCCGGTAAGGGAGCAGAACAGGCAAAGGTACTTAAGGAGTACTTCTGCTCAGTCTTTACAAGAGAAGGGGATGAATCCATTCCATCTGGAAAGGGAGGGAGAGGGGGGTCAGAGGGGAAGGGATAACAGATTGCGATATCCCAGTGGAGAATGTGCTGTCTGCCCTTAACTCCATATGGATAGATAAGGTACCCGGGCCGGATGGGATTCGTCCTTGTGTGCTAAAAGAGTTGGCAGGGGTGCTAGTGGCACCCCTGGCAGATATGTTCAATATCTCCTTGCACACAGTATGTGTGCTGCTGGACTGGGGCACAGTGCATGTGGTGCCCATCCATAAGATTGGCCCAAGAAATAACCCAGGGATCAGGTTTTCAGCGTCCCTATCAGGAAATCCAATTTTTCACTGTGCTGGTCAGGTTTTTGAGCCATTGTGAGCAGGGGTCAACCTTAAATTTTTTTTGGCACTAGCCAGCAAGGCAAGTTGATTCAAAATTGCACTAGCCCGCAGATGGTTGCACTAGCCCTCAATTATAATGGTAAATTTTGATCACTTATACAGGAAACAGTGCAAGCCAAGAAATACTCTGATTGCACATTTATCCTGCTCTCACAATGCTTCCTGCTCCCCAGCAGAAAAAAAGACTGCAGTGCCATTACATACAGTGAGCCCCCCTTCCCCATTGTATTGTACCATGGCCTCCTCTCTTCCTCTTCTCTTTCTACAGACACACACACACACACACACACACACACACACACACACACACACCCCAAACCAGTGGCTATCACAACAGAAAATGTTCAGTCAAGCAGTCCTAGCTCTGCACACACGCAATAACTGACATCATCATGCACCTCATCACACTGTTGCCACCACCCACAGGGCAATGAACAGAGTCAGGCAGAGAAATACACTCTCAGCCCCCACCCTATAGTCAACTGGAGACCTGCACTTCTGGAAGTTTTTGTACTGTCTCAAGTGAGCCAGGAGTACATCTAAGACGTATTTGGGGTGGGGGCTACACAAACCTAAGGGGCTTGGGAAATAGAAAACAATATTTTTATTTTTAAAAGCATTGATTTTAATATGCTCTGCACCGACAATAACAGATTTTTCTTTAACATTGTCCTGTCATCAGCGCAAGGGAAACGGTACACAGGCACAATGCTATACTATCTCTATTTCTATATAGCAGTGGCTCTCAAATGGTGAGGCCAGCCTCCCAAGGAAGGCCCCAAATTGTTTCAGGGTAGGCCCAGTCAAGTCTGAGAATGTACAGTATTTAAATTTTAAGTTTTGGCTGTTTTGAGTAAAAGGATAAAACAAATTAAATATGGATAATTACAGGTGAATTTCTTTACTTATGCACAAATATTTGACCAGGAAGTCCCCATTGAGACAAAGCTTGTTTATAGGTGTGCATGTCAAGGCTCATTTCTACATAGTTATTTATATGCAAATTAGTAACTTGGAAAGGCACACTGAGTCAGGGCTCATTTCTATAGTAGGTATTTATATGTAAATTACTGACTGGGAAGGGCACAGATATACGATGCATGTTTTCGGGTGAGACCTGCGGTAAGGGTACAGGAAGTTGCTTAACAACAGGGTAAGGGAGGGAGAGATGAAGTGGCTAGGTTTGGCTGTTCCAGATAGAAAGGAAACAGAGTAACAAGGGCCCAAGAGTCAGAAAAAGGATAGACTATTATAACCTGGGGTGCCAGGTCGGGGTGGAGAGCAATAAGTTGAATAAAAAGAGGATATACTCTGTCAGCTTTATTAGTTTCACTTTATTCCTGGTATACTGTGCAAAGTAACAGTTATTTTTTTCTGTGGGGAGGCCCAAGATTTTTTTCCAAATTTGAAGGAGGATCAACATTCTTTTCATGGCTTGGGGGAGGCTCACTATCATAAAGTGTGAGAACTAATGATATATAGGGTGACCTATGTACCCCAGGAATGCATATTTTAAGCTTTTAAATTATGTATTTTATTAAAGTTTATTTTTGTACCATACATGATTCAAAGTTTTTTTTTGGATGAAAGGACAAGCTAGGTGGGATAAGGGTGGGATTGTATGGATAGTGATGACTGGCATGGTCCATTTAGAAGAGTTGGGGACCCCTCCACACTTGCCAGTAATGGCAGCTATGGATCTGTGGATGGTCATTTGAGAGTCTGGTCTGCAGTGGTGTCCAGGGAAAGAACAGAGTTAAGAGATTTGGAAGGGAGAGGGAAGTTTATGGTGAGGCTGGGATAAAACCCACCACTTGCAGGGCCAACCCTGTATACCTCTTCGCATTTTGTCACTGAAATATTGGATACAGACACTCAAAATGTAGTGAAATGAGTGGCACTGGTCTTAATAATATGGGACAAATTTCTAGACAGAGACACATTCAGAAAAGTGAAAGCTAGTGACTTAACAGAACTCTACCCTTGATCACACCCTGGACACTAGTTGAAAGTCCTAACAGTGGAATGATAATGACTCACATTGAGTCTTTTGTGGGATCCACCTCTTGAACTGCCAGATAACTGCAGTTCTTAAAGAGCTGTTAGCCACACCAGGCCATCTGGAACACTGAGTGAGATTAGCATGAGGATTAGAGCCTGCTAAAGTAGACTTTTTTAACTTCATTAACAGCCAAGAAAACCTGCACTAGTCAAAATGGACAAGTAGAGAGTTAGCTGCATTAGCCCTGGACAATTTGCACTAGTGTTTGGGCCAGTAAAACAATGTTAAGATTGACCTCTGATTTAGAGTGCTCACATACTTTTGAAACATATTTTGTCATATCACTCATTGTTTCAGCTACATGTCCAGGTTACAAACAAGTTCTCTTGTCAATATAGCCCTTTGTTTGTGAAAGCAGTCAGCCTGTGAGGTGTAAAGTATGGCCATTAACACCACTAGCTAGCGTACCCAATGTACAGGCTCAGATACGTACCATCTTCGGGGATTGCGGTACAATCTTATACCAGGGGCACCAAGCCAGGCTTCGCAAATGAACCCTTAAAAGACCTTAGGTATATTCTTACCTTTTCTCAGTTTGGTAACACCATCAAGCCCTTCAGAACAGCTATCAAACTTAACCACGTATACATCACATGCAAAAAGAACTTGGAAGACACCCAGGCAGTATCTTGAAACAATTTTTTTACTAAAAATATGAAAAATGTAAACACAGAACAATATATCAAAGAGCATACAATCACTTAAAAGAAAAGCAAAGAAAACTACAGAACATACTCCTACCAAAATACATTCAGATCTTTTCTATCTAATGTATTACCTCTATAAGTGCAGTTAACTTAGAGATCTTGTTTCTTAAGAGACCAAAATGATATGACATATTCCCCAGTTACAAAGATACGTTTCAACTCCATCTCCCAACCCCCTTGGTGAGTCATCTAGCTCCTCCTTTTAGAATCAAAAAAATACAAACATGATTTTGTAGCAGAAGATATGTTAAATAATGTCACATCAGAAGAAAAAAGCACTTCCTAAATATGACTCCTTAATTAAACATTTTCTCTTTTATCTTGTGTGGTTTCCTGTTCTCAAGGCAGATTCAAAGGGTTTTTTCAACTCTGCAGTTTGTCACCTAGATGCCAGATAGCTGATAGGAATCAGCTAAATGATGTCCTGTCCAATAATAAACTAAATATTTAGCTTCCCAACTTCAAAGCAGCAACAGGTCATAAAAAGGCCATAAAATGCAATGTCTCAAGGAAGTTAATTACATTACAGAGATCTCCTGGTCAGTTTAATATATCACAAATATCATACGACAATCATAACCAACTGGCCAAGCATCACAGTAGCCACTTGTAACTTTTTATTTCTAAAGATTTTTTTTTTCCTTTGACTCATTACAAAGTCTCCTATGTGATAATATCGTGCTTAATGTGTGGAACAGCTTTTAGCCTGGCAGCTGTCATATCTAACTCTATTGCCCCACACTACATCACCAGCATCATGATCTCAGTAACAGTGACATCACAGGTGAATGACCTGGCCGTCACTGACTTGCTGTTCCTAAGTAGCAGTGATGTCACAGTCAGTGAGATCACAGTGCTGATGATGTAGTGTGGGGCAGTACCACAAGATATGTCAGCAGCCAGGCTAAGAGCTGTTCCACACATCACACCTGCTAACATCAGGTAAACAATCTTCTAATTAAACAAAGGGAAAAGAAAACGTATCTCAGATACAAAGGGTAATGGTTGGCTGCTTTTAAAATGGAATATTACTTTTAGGCAGTACACTAGCTCTTTAATGCTATGAAAATTAAACCCTGCTAAAAAAACTTAAATAAAGAATAAGCTTCCCTTGCACATTGTTGACAAACTCTGCTATCATTATCAAGTTAGATTGCCTGTCTCAAATCAATGTATTCATAAATTTAAGTATCTATGCTTTAGGACCCCTATATTAATACCACACTCCTCTCCCTACCTGCCGACCATCCCCTCCCTGCTCTGCCGTCCCACGGTTCCACAAGCCCGGCTGCGTATCTCTGCCCAGCACCGCAAGGCCGTTAGCTGTAATTTTCCCTGTCTTTTCTGCCAATGCCCTCCACCCCTCATCAGTTTCTCACACCCTCCCTTGCCTGCCTAAAATCCCCCTCCCCTTCCCTTCCCTCTCCCTCTAAAGGTGTGCTCCCTCCAGTACCCTCTGCCTATCGAAACTGTATGCCTGCCTTTGCAATTGTATGCCTGTACTTGTACCGATGTACCTTTGCCTGTATTGTGTTAAACCTGAACTGTCCTATTTTGTACTGTAACTGTGTCTCCCGGGTCGTGCCTGAAAATAGTCACCTGTTGGCTAGTGCACCTACCCGGTTAACAAAAACTAAATAAAATAAATAAATAGTGTGGCACTAACAGGCATGACACTGCATGAACAGACTTAGTGGGTCCAAACGGGATGGGGATATTGAAAGGTGTCCCCTATGCCATGTAGAGTGGGTAGCACAATTTTGTTGAATATACTACTGTGTGCATGCAGACTAGGAGTCCTGCTTGCATACAAGGCCCAGTGGTATATTTAGCGGGTTCTGAAAGTGCTAGCAGGCTGATGAGGCAGCACTAACTGATGCTTACTGAACCTTGCTCTTACCAACGCACACAGTGGTGCATGATCCCCTCCCTGTTCCACCCCCCAAAGCAGCACTGGTGCCAATGGCACCCACCTCCTGCCCGATTCCCCAGTAACAGTGTCATTACTGTACAGTCGATCCCTGATAGTCTAGTGTTCCCCCCGCTTGCCTGGTCACTAACTAGCTGTGTGATGAAATGCACCAGAAGTCAGTGGTAGTCTAAGGTTTCTGCTCCAAACAGAGAGAGCAGCACTAAGAGGCAGACAAAAAATTAACTATCAAGATTATAAATTTATTTAAGAGTCAAGCTGCTCTAGTCTAAGGTCTCTCCCCCCCTCCCCCCGGCGGACATTCACCAGACATGCCTGGAAACCCCTCCTCCTGCCCAGTGTCTGAGTACACATTTGGAAATTGCATATACCACCCATGGTAATCTAGTGGTGCACCCCCACCCAAACCCTGTCTAAACATTGCAGTGAGCCAGTTCAAACCTTTTGTTCAAACCCATTGAAACTGTTGCTCCCAATTGTAGGATCCAAAATGCTTCCCTTTTGAGAAGCATCTTATCTGGCAAACCACCCCTCCTACCAGGAAACAACATCTTTAACCCCACAAATACCAGACTATGTTATCCTGGATCTCCTGAACTACTAACATGCTGTCCCTGGATATAATCCTCCTCTCTTCTAGAAACAGCCTTCATGTGTTCTCCTACACAAAGTTTCAACTTCCTTTTTTTGTCTTACCCACATAGTATACACCACAGCTACTTGAAATCATGTGCACTATGTGGGTACTGTCACAGTTAATAACACTGTGTACCTCTAGTTGCCTCATTTGTAACCACCCCAAGGCAATGGTGGCATAGAAACATAGACTTTGACTGCAGATAAGGACCGCTTGGCCCACCTAGTCTACCCATTTCCCTACCTACAGGATAGGCTGCAGATTCTAGTTTACCAACAGCCTATTTCTTCCTACCCCCAACAAGAATTGCCTTATGTCTGTCCCATGCATTCTTGAATTCTCCCACAGTTTTAGACCCCACAACCTCCTCAGGAAGGCTGTTCCATGCATCCACTACCCTCTCTGTGAAAAAATACTTCCTCACATTGCCCCGGCATTCATATCCTGGCTTTTGGCAAGGGTCACTGGTCACCCATCCTTGATCCAGTAGGATTGGGGTAGTTTACAGCTGTAGGATTATGGTCTGTTGAGTCACCAAGGACAGCCAGTGCAATGCCCTATTGTGAGGGTTCCCGTGAGTCATTCTGTGCATACATGATGGGTACCATCTTGGTACTGTTAGACTGGCTGCTTGGTGCTAGGTGGCATCTTAATACAGGCCATGCATGTATGACTTAGCTATTGGCCATCTTAGCACATGCCACACACACTTGGTAGACCTCAGTGACTATTTTGGAGGCACTGCAGATCATGTTTTAAGTGTAAAAAGCACTGGAATTGTACAACAGACACTAATGGTGGCTGCCTGGTCTGCCTCAGCAATGACATCAAAGGGCAAGTGCTGCCCAGCTGCATTCACACAAGTGAGACACAAATACTAACAATCAAACTCACCATAGGCTGACAAAACAAGGTACTAGTGCTCTCTATGGTATACGTACCCCCTGGAAAGTATACAGTCGGCATCACGCATTTCATTAATAACCAAAGGCAGCTCAAGCATAACTGGGAACAGGTAATAGTTGGCGACTTCAACATTAACTGGCAATCCCAAGATGCATCAGCCATAAGAGATCAAATTTCAGGCCTCTACTACACCCAGATGGTTACCCAAGCCACCAGACTAAACTACCGGACTGGTACGAGCACCCTAATTGACTGGCTTCTCTCTACCAGCCCAGAACATATCACTGAGGTATCAGTCCTACCAGACCACTCACCTGTAATGTGCACTTGGTCCAATAGGTTCACAAAGTGCATTCCCAAGCCAGTTAGAAGTTGATCACTAAGAAATAGACTGCTGGAGCCATTCAAACAGTGTCTGAGACTGTCTGATTGGACCCCCCCCCCAGACTGTGCAAAGGATGGTAACTAAGCCCTAGTTTACTTCTGCAACATTTTTACAGATGCTTGCAATGTCTTTGCCCCCTTTAAGTCCAAAAAAAGTAAGAGGGACTTCAAACCCCTGGCTCTCAGGCTCACTCATCGAGCTCATGACTATAGTGACAAGCTCTGACACAAAACTAAAGCAACTGGGAAACAGCTGACCTCACTGCCTACAAGGCAGTTAGAAATAAATACACAAAACTCATTAGGGATGCCAAAGCCTCATACTATAATGATCTCCTGGGCAGGAACTGGGGCAGCGGTAGGGATTTTTGGAACTCTGTGAAATCTCTAATGGGTAGCGATCCCAAGGCACCACCAGACCTGATTGTTACTGCATCGGGAACTTTACAGGAACCCAGTGATTTTTTCCTTTTAACTTAGATAAATTTTATTGATAGTTTAAAATACATTCATGATCTAGACAGATGTACAGTTCTAGGTAGAAATATAATACAATTGAATACATCTCTATGTTTACTATTTAAGCAATAAGCCACAAGGGGGTGTGGGTTATCGGTGGATTTACCATGGCTGGCGTGGTTTTCCCACGAGGCGTAGCCGAGTGGGCAAATCCTCGCCAGCCGTGGTAAATCCCCCGATAACCCACACCCCAGAGTGGCTTATTGCGATTATACCAACACATTTTGTCGTGGATGAAAGTTTAAATTGTTTAATTTTCCTTTTTCCTGTGGAAAAAAAAATGATTCTATTAAGAGATATCCTTCCATGAAAAAAAATAGTCCATGTTTTTTAATGCATTTCTTTAAGGTTTATTAGGTGAGTGATAATAACAGTGAGGTTTTCAGTGACATGAATTAGGGGTTTAAAGTTGTTAACAAGTAGAGAATTGTTGAAATAGATCATGAGGCTTTCAACTTGTTAAATACTAGCATATTATATTAGAAATATGTGTTCATACTGTAATGTAAGGGATTTTTTTAAACAGTTAATATATTGTATAGTACATTTTTTTATTATGCTGTGGTGCAGAGCAGTTTGTTTGGCTCTGTTTCTTTAAATTATTGTAAAGTAGGTTGCATTTCATTCTTTGGATGCAGTAATCTGAGACCTTTGACCTGTTGAGGATAAGAGAAAGGGTAGTTATTTATTTGAAATTAGATATGCATTTTGATTCATTTTTTTTCACTTGTACTTACGTTTTTATTTTGAAATAAAGTTAACTGTTCCATAGTTAATGAGATGTGCAATTGAAGGTAGTCTCGGGTTGGGTTGTGGCTCGATGACGTTGGTAGCTGCTTTGTGCGTGCAAATATTTGCAGCATTGGAGGCTGTTAGAATCGTTGTGTCTTCTGCTTGAGAAGGTGAACTTTTGTTCTCAACCTGATTTTTCTGGAAACTTCAGAGGATTTATTTGAAAAGGTATGTTATGTTGGGAGAAGCAGGATTTACTTGGATGGAGAACATTTTTTTTATCAGGCGCAGCATGAACATAGCTTTCAGAAATGTTTTCTGTAAGTTGCAATGCAGAGTCCATTGGAGTTTCTGTTACCACTGATTATCTGGCCCCATTTTTAAATTCGAGGTTTGGTTGCCAGTAACTTCTGAGTGATGTCTCATTTTATGACGGTTATGGCCATGATTTGTCTGGCTTCCATGCCAGAATCACTTAGAAGCGTTACTCTTGATTTCCGCGGAGGAGTGGTTTGTAAATATAGTTTCTAGGTTGGCTTCCTTGCAGATTTTGGGTAACATATTACCTAGGAAATTTACCCCCATGGGCTCAGCTGTGTACCAGACTTCACTTGTATCTAGTATACATTGGTCTAATTTTTTGGGATGCAGAAATAAAGCTGGAGGGTTTGGTGGCAGTTTAGATAAATATTTTTTGAAACTGCTGACTGGACATAGAGGATCGTTGGGCTGTGCATACAGCCTCGGGTAAATTGTTTTGTTGGGTCTATTATTTCTTTGTGATTTTTGCTTTGCTCGTTAAATGTTTTTGTAAGGTATTCTTCACCATTTTCTGTTGCTTTTATTTCAAACGAGTGGACTGTCAGCTGTCTAATGCCTTCATTGCCGCATCTGGCGAAGTGAAGCAAAATGTCCATCCAAACTTTTTTTACTAGTCCAGTGGCAGTGAGTGGAGTCAGTGCAGATGAATTTCTCAGCTTTGTGAGTTGATTAATGGTTAGTGGGGCGTGGTGGTTTGCTTTGTCTTTTCCGTCTTTTCGGTAGCGCTTTACAACAGCCTTGAAGATGTTGTTGGCTGTGTTAAAGTCTGTGTCATTCATTATGTTAATGCTACGGCTTAGCGGGGATCATTTAAATATCTATTTAATCCAGCTCTAAGACTGATGTAGCTGGCAAGTACGCACTGGTTGCCATCAGTATGCGACTGTACTGTAGTATTGCCGTAGTATCATGTTTAATTCAGAAGGGCTGATGCTGGGAAAGTTTATTTCTATTTCTTTCTGATTTGCCCAATCCATAAATACATTTATTGCCCACCGGGTTTGTTTTTGTGTGTCAATTTCATGTCTTTGCTTCTCTAATTGAAGCATTTCCTGTGTGGTGATTTCTTCGTGACGTTGTCTTTTCTTCCCTACAGGATTCACTGCTGTGTCTAAGGTGGAGAGAGGCGCCGAGTTCAAGTTGGTGGCTGCAGACACTCGAGGTGATGTAGTCGGCTGCAGAGATGACTGGAGACTCGTGGTTTTGGACTGTGGGACCGGAGCGCTGTACGGTACTGCTGTATTTGGCTGAGATACATTTACTTTATGAGAATATACGTACTCGTTTTGAAGGCTTTCTAATATTTTATCGAGTTCAGTTTGGTCGATGAGGTCAAACGAGGCATCCATTTTTTTTTAAACTGTTTTACTATGTGAGGCATAGTAGTTACTGTTAGCGAGAGGAAAAATGGCGGTTTTGCGATGTTGGGGGGCTCGGACTGATATTCAGTTACGGTAGCGTAAGGATGTGGCAGGCTGGCACCTTTGCCAGTGATTACCATACGATTTACAACAGGGCTGAGGTGCCAGTCTGCCTGTGTGATTGGCTGCTGATTTATGTATATGGTATAATTCTATTTCCTTTACAGATGGATATTCTTCATGCCAGACAGAAGATGGATTTAGCCTTTATAAAATTTATTTAAAACAGCTTAATCTGGTTCAAGGTCAATTGGCATTCATCTGTATCCCCCTCCCCCGGGTCGTGCCTGAAAACAGGCAGAATTTGTCTAGTGCACTTACCCGGTCAACAAAACAAAATAAATAAATAAATAAAATAGAATGGTCATTTCACCCATTTCCACGTTCGAATGAAGGAGCTAATCTTTATCATCTCACCATTCTGCCTACATATTTTATCTTTAAGACATGTTTCAAACTATAATAGCATCGATTTACAATGTCATTATTCTTAATCAAACCATGGTACAACTTATTCAATAAAAAACTGTTTGTGGATAAACAAAACTTAAAACTGGTTGAGGTGGATTCATTATTTCTATTATTGCTCAATGTTCAATATTCACAGAAGCATACACATAGTGTTATCAGTGATACTCTTTCCCTTCTACAGGTGGTAATCAACCCACCTCCACCTGTTAAGACAAAATATATTGCTCTAACACTGGGGTGCCCTCTATGCTTTCAATATAATTGTAATATGGTAACCATTTTGCATATATTGCTGTGTGCATAGTTTCAGGTGGGCAGTTATTGCTTCCATCTGTTTAATAGTAGCGATGTTGGTTTTCCACATAGCAAGAGACAGGAGATCTGGCTGCAACCAATGCTGAGTGATTACTTTCAAGGCCACTACTAACAGTAAATAGTACAAATATTTTTGATTGTTGGATCTAATTTCCTCTGGTGGTAAGCACAATATTATACGGGCCACAGTGGAATTCTATTGAAAGATGGTCTGCAGAGCCTGATTAATGGACTTCCAGTATCTGGCTATCTGTGGACAGTCCCAGAATATATGGGTATGTGTACCCCACCCTCCACAGCCTTGCCAACATTTATCTGTTGGCGGAGCTATGTAGTGTACTGAAACCATTGGTGTAATAAAGTACCTTGAGGTCACCTTCCACCTGAACTCTCTTCAGTTGGGAGAGCTTGTTGTTTTGGATATCCCGAGCCAAATCCTAGACCAATCCTCCTCTGATAAAGGTGTATTCAGTTCTTCCTGCCACTTTTGTTCTATTCGTTGAACTAGCAGTTTCCCTACTTCTTCTTGGAGTGTTTTATACACATATGATATATAGCCCTTGGAATCTGCCATGTGACTCTTTTAGTAAGTGGCAATTATTGGTGAAGGTGGGTCTCACATAATAGCCGACACCCCCACTGACATGGATATGCAGTGTCGACATTGCAGGAACTTAAAAAAAGTCTGTTTTGGGTAGATAAGATTCCTGTTATAAATCTACAAAGGATTTTAAAATATCTCTTGGAAAGAACTGTGTTAGGGAACATAAGCCCCTGCCTCACCAACAACTAAAACATTTATCCCCAAGGTTAGCTGGGAAGTTAGGTAAGCAATCAAGTTGAATGTATCTCCACACCGGAGTGAGTATTTACCACCATTGCTTAGTATCTAGCCATACCTTAATGGTGTGTTTGGTCCATTTATTAGTTATTAATTTAAGATCAAGGTATAGAGCAACCCAGGGCAGCACACTAAGGGGAGTAACCTGGTGTGCTCCCTTTTCCATTAGGTACCACCCCTCCCCCCCATAGTCCAGGTTTAGCATGTTCAGAATCAGCAAAGTCTGAGCTGCTTTATAATAATTATAAAAATCTGGAACCCCCCTTCCTCCTTTATCCTTGGCTTCCATAAGGAGTTCCCACCTTTTCCGGGGTGGTCTCCCAGCCCAGATAAAGCTAGACAATTTTTGTTTGAGTTCCCTTCAGCCCTTCCTTAAATAAGGCAGAGGTAGGTTTGTGAATAGAAAAAGGTACCTGGGTAATATATTAGTTTTGACAGTGTCTATCCGGTTGATGAGCATAAGAGGAAGAGTCTGCCATCTATTTATGTCTGTGAACACCTTTTTTTTTTAGTGTTCCATAATTAATCTGATAAAACCTGGATATTCTAATTGGGATCTGCCTCCCTAGATATTGTATTTTTTCCATTACCCATTTGAATGGGATCCTCCTGCGAAGTTCCCCTGCTATGGTGCCTCTCAATGGAAGGACCTCTGACTTGTCCATATTTTAAACCCTGAAATTTTAAACTGAGTTAACAGGTCCATAAGTGAGAGACTGACATCACCGGATCATTCAAGAAAATTAAAATATCATATGCATACAGGGAGATTTTATTCAGGGCCTCTTCTATATGAATTCCCTGAATCTTATCCTCCATTTTAATCACTTGAGCCAAGGGTTCCATGGCTAATGCAAAGAGCAGAGGTGATAAGGGACAGCCCTGTCTGGTACCCCTTTCTAGTGTGAATGCCTCAGATATAGTGCCATTGACTCGTGCCCTGGCTAAAGGATTGTGGTATGCCATCATAACCCATTGTAGAAATGAGCCCTTAAAACCCATTCGTAACAAAACCTCCCTTAAATAGTTCCAATTCAGCCAATCAAAAGCTTTCTCAGCATCTAAAAATGGCAGTTTGAGGGATTGGAGAGTTACTTTTGTGGCTAATTATATTAAGGAGTTTTCTAATGTTAATCAACATATGTCTATGGGGTATGAACCCCCGTTTGATCAGGGTGTATTAGGGTCTCCACATATTTCTGTAGTTGATTCGCCAGAATTTTGGTTAATATTTAGAAATCCTGATTCAACAGGGATATGGGTCTATAAGATTCACAGTGCAGCAATGGCTTACCGGGTTTGGGAATTACTGTAATTAATGCCTCATGCCAGGAATTTGGAAATTTGTTTTTGTCTAACATAGGATTTATAACTATGGTAAGTTTAGGGGCAAGAATTTTTTTGAATTTTTTGTAGAATTCAGCCAGGAGGCTATCCAGCCTTAGAGATTTACCTGAGTGGAGGTTATTAATTACTAATTGCATTTCTTTTTCTGTTATAGGGGTTGGTAGCCCTTGTTGCATTGCAGGGAGTAATTTGGGGAGCCTCAGAGCATCCAAAAAAGTATTAGTCTGGTTTATTACCTCCTGAGGATCACTCTCTTCAGCATATAGTGTCTGGTAGTACTTTTTAAATGCCTTAGCAATTTCCCCTGATTTTTCCACCCTTCCATTATTATTACTATTGTTCTGTATGAAGGGGACATACCTATTCGTTTGTGCTTTCTTCAGTCTAAGTACAAGTAGCTTAAGTGCTTCCCCCCATCTTCATACTATTTTTGGTTAGAGAAACGCAGGATCCCTTCTGCTTTCTCAGTCTCCATGGCATTGAGCTTGGCTCTTTTTTTGTTAATTACATTGTATTTGAAGATTTTCTCCCTCCCCTTAGGTGCTTTCTTGTGTTCACATTCAAAGATTTTAATAATATTTTGCAGGTCAGTGAGTTTTTTATTCCTAATTTTCTTTTTAGCTGAGGCCAAACTTATCATTTGACCCCGTATCACTGCCTTCATGGTGTCCCACCAGAGCATCGGTGTGCAGTCTTCCCCTGGAGAGTCTACAACAAGGTGCCTGATAGTCTGGGCAATTTGTTGTACAAAGTTTTTGTCATCTAACAGTGAGATATTTAATCTCCAGCTGGTCAATCTGGGCTCATTTCTCCAAGTAATCCTGGTGGATATTGATGCATGATCAGATAGGGTTAACGAGTGAATCCGGGATGTAGTAAAGTAGAGGAAGGGGGATGGTGGAGGTCTGTTGTATGGGTCACGAATAAATCTATTCATGAGCACGAATTTTGGGAGGCAGAATAAAAAGTATAATTTCTTTCGTTTTTATGGTGTGATCTCCAGATGTCCACCATTCCCATTCCTCTATCAATGCCTTCAGGTGTCTGTTACAGTCTTGGAAGTAGCTGTCCAACCTGAGGAGCGATCTACTGCTGGACAGAGGGTGGCATTGAAATCACTTACCAAAACTAGGAGGCTAGGAGCCCTCTAGGGAAATCTGCTATTTTGGGGAAAATTTCCACATAGAACTTATCTGCTTTCATATTGGGTGCATAAATATTCACCAGATGTATTGTTTTGTCTTGTACTACTCCTGACACCCTGATATAGCTACCTTGGTAGGCTCTATCCACTTCATGAACCACCAGTGGGCAGTCTTTCTTAATTAATATCACCACCCCTGCCTTTTTTCCCTCATTATATGAGGCTGCTTCTACTCTCCCCACCCACTGACATCTCAATTTGGAGTGCTCTAACTCCGAGAGGTGCGTCTCTTGGAGGAGAGCAATGTCGCACTCCAATCTCTTAAGCTCTGTTAATATTTTTGTCCTTTTAATAGGGGAATTAATCCCTTTAACATTGTAGGAGACTATGTTTAATTGTGCCATTGTTTATTGATGTTTTTAAACCCCTGTTCACCCGTCACTTGATCAGAATGTGACATCGCTCCCCCCCCAGACCCCTGTGATACCATCCACATATTACTATTTGATAGAAAACCACAACCACAAACCACATGTACATTTGTAAATGAGTAACACATAACTTTAACAATTGAACCCAGTCGGTTCCAGTTATAGAACATTCAACTTCAATGCAAAAAAATCTAATTTACTTGACTTTCTAGGAGAATCTAGCGGTAAAAAATACCACAGGAAACCAAAATTTGTGACTATTCTAGTACCCCAGTGATGTAAAGGGGTGTTGTAGCTGTTACCAAAATTGTGGTACCCAGCGCACAACTAGCAGTATGATAACATCACTAAGGTGAAAAAAGCTGTAAACCCAGTGCCCTCCTAACCACCCCCCCCACACTCTATTTTACTAAAAGATAAAACAGTGTGTTTCCTTAGTTTCTTTTTAGTGTATTTTTACCTCCCCCGCTGTATTTTTAAACCCCTTTAGTAGGTTTTGGAAAATTATATAGCCATCCCCCCTTTACCAGCTTCTCTTTATGTGCTCAGCCTTTGCTCATAGTATTTTCCCGTGGGAGCCTGGCTTTACATTCTAAATGAATGAAGAATACAACCGCTCTAGTTTTTGGCTTTACATTCTGCCACATCATTCTGTGAGGTGAGGGTATGCCCTCTGCTGCCAATAGCTGGTTATTACTGCGCATTGCAACATCAATCCCCCTGTCTAAATTTCCCAATAAGATCACAGCCAACTCCTGGTAAAAGTCATTTATAAGTCCTCTCTTTTTATTCTTAATCCCTGCAGGTCTTCCCCTCTCTTTTAAAATCATGTACCATTGTACCTATAGCAGACCTTCGAATACCCCAATTTCCCCCCGTCTCCGAAGTGTATCCAAGTGCCGATTCACCCAGGGACCTTCGAGGGTGTCAGAAGACTGCTGCAGGTATAATATAGTATCTCAGATGTTAGACTTCACCCTTTCACTGGTGAAGATGTTGCATTAGAGCCATTCTGTGCCTGATCTCTCCATTCAGCTCGCTATAGTAATTTGGCAATATCTCCCACTGCTGCATGGGAAATGGACCCCAGGATACCACGCTTTCTAGTGGTGCTTCATGTCACTACACTCCAAGCTCCCATTTTTTGCTTCTTTTCAAGAATTTCTAGTTCTAGATCAGGGATCGAGATTTGTAGCTCCTTAAGCATAGGGACCTCTTCTACCAGTGACGGGAAGATATTTGTTCCGGATTCCAAGCAGAGCTTCAATCTTGCCGGAAAGAGCAATTGCGCCTTTATGTAATTTTTAACCCTCAACTCTTTAATTATTCCATGCACTCTTTCCTGCTCTGCTTGCAAAGCCAATGAGAAATCCGGATCAAAGTAGATTGTGGCATCTTGATACTTCAAGTCTCTGTGCCGCCAGGCTTCATGCAAGATCCATTCCTTACTCTGGTAGTGCAGCATTCTTATAATGAAGGAGCGGGGTCTGGCTGCTGGATCACTCGTCTTGGGGATTACTGATCTGTGCACATGATCAATTTCCAGGTTTATATCTGCAGGAAGAGAAAGCACCACCTGAAGGAGTTATTGAATAAAATCTCCCGTCATCGCAAAGCCCTCTTCCGCTCCCTCGGGGATCCCATGAATCCTAAAGTTTACTGCAACGCGATTGATTCTCTTGGTCTTCCATTTTAGCTTGCATCTCCCTATCCCTCTGTAACAGATACAGGAGTAAGTGGTTGATACCTTCCTGGGCCTCAGACAGTTTGATAAGTCGGTCGTCATTAGCCGATACCTTTTTATCCAGGGTGCGCACATCTTGTCTCAAATCAGCTAGAGCTGTGTCTATTTAATTAACTGTGGCTAGGATTTGCTTGAGTATCTGTGCTGTACTTTCCAGATGGTCTGCTTCCTCCTGGTACAAGTCAATAGAGAACTCTGAGGGGTAGCGTCTACATGAGGGTAGAGTGGATAGGCCTTCTTGTGATCTACTAAATAGCGTTTGTCTCATTTTGCCAGTAGATGAGGAATGCTTCACCCCTTTCGTCTTCTGTGATTTTCATGCCATTTATACCATACAGGGAACCACTTGAAAGCCAGCTGAAGAAATATCTTACTGAGGATGTTGTTAGATTAAGGCTAGGTGGTTGTGGAGCTCCTAGACTCAGCCTCCCACCATTACGTTGACATCACCGGAAGTCCTCTAACCCAGGTGATATTGAGAATGCCTTCAACTTAGCCTTCACAGATCTTAGTGCTGTACTACCTACAAGCTACCTCACCTCTCCACTGCCAGGACAGCTCCGAGTACTCACCCCCACTACACACCGAAATGGCATACCACCATTCTAGTTCAAACACAGAATCATAGCTGAAACCATAAAATACATCAAGTGGGTCCTAGGTAAGACAAGGATGGGGAGTGATCTAATTGATATGAAGATGGTAGCCCTTACCGTGGATGAGCTGGTGGCACCACTCACCAAAATCTTTAATATATTTCTAAGAACGGGAGTGTTCCTGAACAAATGGAAGTCAGCACTCATCACCCCTGTCTTCAAAAGTGATGACAGAATCAATCTGTCTAACTACAGGCCTATTTCAATATTACCCCCCTCCCCCCCATCTAAAGCCCTGGAAAGAATTGTATCCGATCAATTGACAGAATATCTGGATATGTACAATCTCCTATGTACACAGCAACATGGGTTTCGGAAAATCATTGCACCTTGACCTCACTGGTTTACTACACCACTCAATTTTATGATGCGTCTGACCATGGTTTGGCAGTGGGGTCTATCTTCATAAACCTCACAAAAGCATTTAACACTGTAAATCACCAACTTCTACTAAACTGCCTTCTATCCATTGGCCTGTCCCCTAACATGGTAGCCTGGTTTGACAGCTATCTTTCCCACAGATCACAATGCATTATATTAGTGGAATACTCTCTGAACCAAGAGAAGTGAGCCCCTCGAGGATCAATACTCGATCCCTTGCTATTTAGCCTATTCATCAACTCCCTACCTTCCACCTGCCCAGTTGCATGGTGCTCTGTGCTGATGATGCTGTCATCTCAGTATCTGGCAGGGAAGTGTCAGAAATAACAACGGAACTACAAGCCAACTTCCAAAGTCTAGAAACGTGGTTCATGCAGAACAGACTCTTGCTCAACTACAAAAAAACTAAAAGCATGCTCTTCATAATGCCTCATAGCAAAAAAAAGTATGGTCCGCTATTAATCCATAGCCACAAAGGGGATTTATTGGCGCAAGTAGATACATTTAAGTACTTGGTGTTCACCTAGATGACATCCTCTCCTTTTCCACACGTATTGACCAAGTCATAAAATCAGCTAATACTAAGCTGGGTGTTCTTTACCGCCACAGGAATACAATGACTCCAGAAGCATTGAAACTGGTCACGCGTAGCTCTGTGCTGTCCACCATTGATTATGGGCTGGTGATCTACGGGGCTGGTTTGGACACCGCACTGAAAAGGGTCAAAACCCTCCTTAATAAGGCCTGTAGGCTGGTCCTTGGGGCAGACTATCTGACCCAGACCTATGCTCTCTATAAAGAGACTAGATGGCTCCCTCTCCATCTCAGAGTAAAATACCAGGCCTGCCTGCCTGGGAAAAAAATCACTCCTAGGACTGACATCTAAAGCCACCACTAATCTATTTAAGAACACCCAACCTACCAAAAACACCAGAAATGTGACTAAGGGGGGCTACTTGTGCCCTTTAAGTGCACTATGCTTGGACAACGATCTCTACCATACCAGGGGACTAAATGGCTAAATGACCTCCTGCCCCCTTTACTGAATGCAACAAGCTGAGCCAATTCAAAACTGGGCTCCGATCCTACCTAGTCTGCGAAAATGACTGCTGCTGCCCCTTATAAACTCGGACTACCTAGTATTACCCCCTGAGCTCACTTCCTCTTTCCCATTTACACAAGGAGGCATGGAAAGGATGAAAAGGGACTTGGCAAGGTTGGAGGAATGGTCAGAAGTATGGCAGCTAGGATTCAATGCAAAGAAGTGCAAAATAATGCACCTGGGAAACAAGAACCCAAGGGAAGAATACACAATGGGTGGGGAGGTAGTAACAACAACAAAAGGAAAGGGACCTGGGGTAATCATATCAGATGACCTTAAGGTTAGCAAGCAATGTGAGAAGGCAGTAGGGAGGGCTGGGGTATACTGGGATGTATAGGGAGAGGCATCAGCAGCAGAAAACAGGAAGTTGTTATCCTCTGTACAGACAGTTGGTGAGACCCCATCTGAGTACTGTGTCCAGTTCTGGAGACCCCATCTCCGCAAGGACATAGACAGGATAGAGGTAGTCCAGAGGAGGGCAACTAAAATGGTACAGGGTCTGCAGGAGAAGCCGTATGAGGAGAGACTAAGGGAGCTTAATATGTATACCCTTGAGGAAAGAAGTGAGAGGGGGGACATGATAGAAACTTTTAAGCACCTCAGTGGAATCAACAAAGTCCAAGAGGGTAGCATCTTTCAGAAAAAGAGACTTGCAAGAACAAGGGGACACAATTTAAAGATAGAGGAGGCGGTTCAGGAGCAATGTGAGGAAGTATTTTTCACAGAGAGGGTAGTGGATGCATGGAACAGCCTTCCTGAGGAGGTTGTGGGGTCTAAAACTGTGGGAGAATTCAAGAATGCATGGGACAGACATAAGGAAATTCTTGTGGGGGGTAGGAAGAAATAGGCTGTTGGTTAACTAGGAACTACGGCCTATCCTGTAGGTAGGGAAATGGGCAGACTAGATGGGCCAAGCGGTCCTTATCTGCAGTCAAAGTCTATGTTTCTGTGTTTCTATGTTTCTATGTTTATTACCTCATTCCACCCGTTCTGATCACTCCTAGTCCCTCCCCTCAAAACTATTCCTCTCTGCTGTACCCTTGTCTCAGCCACCTCTGCCTGCGGTCTGCGGATATCTCTACTCTCTGCAACTTGGTACCTCCTTCCCCCACTTCTTCATCCCTCCTTCTCCCACCCCTCAGAACTATTCCTCTCTGCTATTCCCTTGACAAAGCCACCTCTAACTGTGTATATTTCATCTCCATGTACCCAGACAGCCCAGGAATTTTCTCCAGCCTTAACTTGTAAACTGATTCTGCCAAAACTATGCACCGCACTCATGGAGTGCTGTTGTATTCTTTTCACCTACAGCACTTGTGTAACTGAAACTGGGTAACCTTATATGTAATTACTGTCTCATCTGTCTGTTATTACCTGTAACCATTGTATTGTCCTGTATTTATTTTTCTGACTTGGAACCTTTGTAAATGAGCCCCTCGGCTCAAAGGTATTAATCCAAAAATGTAATAAATAAAATAAATAAGAGTAAATAAAGATTTAACCTCTTTCTGCACCAACGATCTCCAAAAGTCCCAAGCTGCCTCATATTTGGTCTGAATCATGCAGAATGGCTTCCATGAGCACCAAACCTAAGGAGGCACTGGAGTGCAAAAGATGCAGTGTCAGGTTCCAATCCACCATGGCTTGCTTCTGCCCCTTTCATGACAAAGTATTTTCCTCCAAGGGTAATGAAGCACAAAGCTTATCCCATTCTGGAAAAAGGATCCACGATGGGTGTTCGACAGAATTTTTGTCTAACGCCCCGACAACAAAACCGGCAGGTTGACCGCATTATGCAGTCGGCTGCGGTTTCCACTGCAACACCAAGTGTTTTTCTTCCAGGCTTAGCTTCATTCCCCACGCCAGGGGCTGCACCCTCCACACGCCACCCACTTAGGATTATCAACTCTGAGTCGGAGCTGATTGGAGGGTGCAGGACCCTGACAGACAGTGCCGGGTTCCAGTGGGTTCCCTACAGCGATGTGGCGCAGTAGTCACTGTAGGGGACCTCGCTGTTGAAAGTCACTGTCGGGTGGAATTACCCCAGAAAAAGGTTCAGACAAGCTCAGATCCACCTTAGATGTGAGACCAAAAGCTGCCATCTCTAAGTTACCACCTATCTTATTCCTTATGCCTAGCAGTGAGCAGGGATGAACGTCAAGGCCACCTTGCCCCTAGGGGATACCAAACATCTTCAACCTATAATAGCTAAGCTCATCAAGATGGTTGATTTCCCTATGGATGCTATGTACACTTCCCAACCTTAGAAGAGGAAACAAATCCCACCATTCCCTCTTCCATCTTCTGCATACTGATATGACTTCATCAGACTTCACACCAGAGACCCGTCACATAAAAACAGATCTGCCACTCCATCCCATTCACTGCATCAGAGGGTACACCTCAGTACAGAGAGCAAATAGTTCACCTTGGACAAGGACCATGCAAGAAAGATGAAGCTGGTAGTGGGGTTAACTGGGAACATGTCATCACTCTTATAAAGCAAACATGCATCATTCTGGATATGGGGACGATCAACAGCAAGACACCAGAAATAAGTAAGACCCTTTAAACAGAGTGATCAAGAAAGAAAGAGCTTTCCTAGTGTGCAATACTTTTTTTATTTAGTATGCTTTTTGAGTGCCTATCCTCCAAGAGCTCAGCCCCTGACTCCTCCGACCTCTGCCCACCCTTGCACTTACTTGGAGCGGCAATCCACCCAGGCTTGCCCCTTCTGAAAGACTGTTCAATGTTCTTGGTGGAAGAACCACTGGGAGGCCTCCCTGGCACTGACAAAATCATACAGAAAGTGGAGATCAGCAAGGGCATGTAAGATAGATGCCAATGATGCCAAGACAAGGGACTCTATGCCAAAGGTTGCCATACCTGGCTACAACATATTCAGAAGAGACAGAGCAGGCAGGAAGGGAGGAGGAGTGGCACTCTATGTGAAAAATGACATAAGGGCCACAGAGATCCAGGAGGAACAAAATGGGGGAGAGATACTGTGGGTTAAGCTGGAAAGGAAAATGGGGACAGCCATCCGCACAGGTGTGGTCTACAGACCACCAGCCCAGGAGGAAGAAACAGATAGGGAGCTGATGCTAGCCATCCAAAGGATGGCAGACAAGGGTGAGGTAGTACTGGTTGGAGACTTCAATATTCCAGACGTGGACTGGAGCATCCCAGCAGCAGCATCAACTAGGAGCAGATTTATCCTGGACTCCCTTCAGGGTGCCTTCCTCAAGCAACTGGTCATGGAACCAACTCGGCAGAAGGCAATACTGGACTTTGTGCTCACAAACAGGGACAGTGTGATGGGGGTAACAGTGGGGGAGCACCTAGGAAACAGTGACCACCAGTCACTGTGGTCTGAAATCACAGAAAGAGCAGAACCAAACCACACAAAAACACGTATCCTGGATTTTAGGGGGGCAGACTTTGAGAAAATGGGGAGATACTTGAAAGAGGCATTAAGGGGAATGGGACAGGAATCAGGGGTTGAGGAACAGTGGGCAGTATTTAAAATGGGGATTACAAGAACAACAGAATTATGTATTAAGCAAGTTAGCAAGAGGAAAAGGAAGAGAGACCATTATGGTTTTCCAAAGAGGTAGCAAGAAAGTGAAAGCCAAAAGATTGCATTCAGGCAATATAAAAGACACAGGCAGAAGGGGATAGGAGAAGTACCAGGAGAAGCAAAGGGAGGCAGGGAGGTCAGTAAGGAAGCCAAAGCTCAGACAGAAGAACACATTGCAAAATCAGTGGGTGGGGGACAAAACCTTTACAGGTACATAAGTGAAAAAAAGACAAAGGAGGGATAGTGAGACTGAAGGGGGAGGATGGGGGCCGTGTCGAGGATGACAACAGTAATGCTGACATACTGAACAGGTATTTCTGCTCAGTCTTTACTGAGGAAGAGGAGGGTAATGGGTCTGAAGGGAGTACAAGGGGTGAGAATGGTGCAGAAATGGACACAAGTCCCTTTACACGAGAAAGGGTCCTGAAGGAACTGGAAGTAATAAGAGTTGATAAAACAATGGGGCCAGATGGGGTGCACCCCAGGATCCTTAAAGAACTAAGAGAGGTGGTGGCTGAACCTCTGGCTATCCTGTTTAGCTGATCACTGGAAACAGGGAGGCACCCAAAGACTGGAGGACAGCAGATGTAGTCCCTTATACAAAGTGGGAACAAAGAGGAAGCAGGGAACTACAGACCAGTCAGCCTCACCTCGGTAGTGGGAAGATCATGGAAGCACTACTGAAGGAGAGTTGGTGGAACATCTGGTTGTCAATGGACACGGGACCCAAGGCAGCATGGTTTCACCAGGGGAGGTCATGTCAGACCAACTTCATTGAATTTTTGACTGGGTGACTAGGGAGGTGGATCAGGGGAGGGCAGTGGACATGGCCTATCTGGACTTCAGCAAGGCCTTTGACACTGTGCCACATAGAGACTATTACACAAACTGGGAATATGGGTGTGGGCAGGACAGTAGTGTGGTGGGTAGGTAACTGGCTGGGTGGCAGGACACAGAGGGTGGTGGTAAATGGCTGTCACTCCACAGAGGGAAGAGTGACCAGTGGGTACCACAGGGATCAGTGCTGGGACCGGTCCTATTCAACATCTTCATCAGTGACATGGCGCAGGACCTAGAAGGCAGAATTTCACTGTTCGCTGATGACACAAAGCTCTGTAACAGAGTAGACACACCAGAGGGTGTAGACAGAATGAGAAGCGACCTGCAGAAACTTGAAGAATGGTCAGGGGTTTGGCAGTTGAAATTCAATGCAAAGAAGTGCAAGATAATGCATATGGGCACAAAAACCCTGGCACAATATATCAGTTGGAGGGTGAGGATATAGCATGCTCCAAGCAGGAAAGGGATCTTGGGGTTATCATCTCTGATGACCTCAAGGTAGGAAACAGTGTGACAAGGCAGCAGGTAAAGCAAATAGGATGCTGGGATGTATAGGCAAGGGCATTACCAGCAGGAAAGGAGGTCATAATTCCGCTATACAAGACACTAGTGAGGCCCCCACCTGGAATACAGTGTACAGTTCTGGAGACCATACCTCACGTGAAGGACATAGACAGGGTGAGAAGGTTCAGAGGAGGGCAACAAAGATGGTGCATGGATTGCATCACAAGTCCTATGAAGACAGGTTGAAGGAACTGAACATGTACTCCCTGGAGGAGAGGAGGAGAGAGGGATATGATAGAGACATACAAGTATCTTACAGGGAGGAACAGGGTGCAGGAAAACACTATTTTAAGCGAAAAAAGATGTTCCAGGACTAGAGGGCATGGGATGAAGTTGGAGGAGGACGATTCAGAGGAAACATGAGAAAGAATTTCTTCACAGAACGGGTGGTGGACAAGTGGAACACCCTGCCAGAGGAAGTGGTGGGGGCTGAAATAATCACGGGATTTAAGAATGCATGGGATAGACATAAAGGAATTCTGGAGGTCAGGGGTAAGGTGCAACAGACTTCTAGGAAAACAAACTGAACTTACAAGCTCAAATGGGCAGACTGGGTGGGCCATAGGCCCTTATCTGCCGACACTGTCTATGTATCTATGTATTTATGTAGCTATGTATGCCTATCTCTGCAGACATAAAGAAACTTACTATCCCTTTCTAAGGGGCAGCAGCCATTAAGGACCCACTACATAGAAACAGAGTCCACAATGAAAATAACGTATGACATGGCAGGTCCATCAGTAAAAGCACCAGTAGCATCGGCTTACATCACATAGGCTATGGTGTATTTTTTGATGGATGTTTCTTTTGATCTGCATTACCATTCTGAGGCAACAAACTCCAGATCCTTCCCTTCCATGGGAGCTGAGCTTTTGGCCGATGCATCCTATTATTTGCTACAGCTATCTTCCAAGTTAGCTTTTTATGCTTCTATTGCTCACAGAGCTCACTGGCTAAGCCCTTGATCAGTGGCAAGTCCTCTAAGGCATCACTGTTAACTTAAATATGCCCTTCCAAGGGGACTTCATGTTTATCATTATCAGGCAAATCTCAGATTTGAGATTGCCCTAGGTGCTCCTTTAAGACACAAGGCAGTATCACCCATGTTACAGGGTCAACTGCTCGCAACATTGAGCACATTAAAAAAGAGTTGGCCATGGCAGAGGGAACAGCAAAGATAGCACACGGTAAGGATATCCAGTCATACTGAGAGTCAGACAATCCCTGGTCAGGAGCACCCTCGGGGGGGGGGGTAGGGCTGTTGCAATTTGCTGAGAGGTGGATGGAAATAACTTTGGATCATTGTGTGTTAGATAGGGTCTTCTACAGGCACTCAATAGAACTCCAAATCCTCCCTTAAACAGACTTCTTCCTGTAGTTGCCCATCTCTCACAGTCCAGACAAAGTCAAAGCAATTGAAGATGCCCTCTGTCATCTCAAGGAGCTCAGAGTAAATTAACCTGTTCCTCATCATGAGCAAGGTGCAAGCCTATACTCTGCCTTCTTCATCATCCCAAAGGGAGCCAGTGGCTTCAGTGCTGTGTTAGATCAGTGTCCCCAGGCCTACCAACAAAAGAATTAAATCCACACTTACATGCTGTGGTTCACCATAGCTGCCATTCGCCCAGGGGATTACCTTGCATCCCTAAGCCTACAAGATGCCTGTCTTTACATCCCCACTCATCCCTCATGCCAACAGTCTCTTTGCTACTGGGTTCAAGGCTAGAACTTCTGATTTGTAGCCATACAGTTTGGACTTGCATCTGCTCCAAGAGTATTCACAAAAGTCCTGTTAGTAGTCACAACTCACCTTCACATACAGTAATATAATACTGAACTCTGTTTGGATGATTGGCCTATAAGGGCACTATCTGTGAGCTTAGCACAGAAGACAATCTCAAGTGTTGTTCACACCATGCAGTTTCACAGCTGGATAATGAATCACAGCAAAAATACACTGCACCTGAACCAGAAACTGCAGTCCCTAGGGGCAACATTGACACTCCACAGGCAATAATATCTGTCATGATTGACAGGATACGAATCCTCATTCTAGCATCTGAAAGGCTCAGTCTCAAGAAAGCAACTTCAGCAAGGACAACTCTGCATGTCTTAGGTCTAATGGGGTCCAGCACAGATCTTGTCCAGTGGGACAGGTTGCACTCTCACCCACTTCAGCCTCTCCTCCTATGGCTATGGAGCTGACAGAAGTCATCCACAATCTCCCTGTTGACATGAGTGAAATTACCCCTCAGGTGGTGGACAATACAGACAAACCTAAGCAAAGGAGTCAGGCTATGAGATTTTAAACAAATCCTTCTCACAACAGATGTCAGCCTCACAAGTTGAGGGGCATTCCTAGGCACAATGTCAGCTCAAGGGGAGGAAGTTACCCATTAGCATGCTACAGATAAGAGCAGTGTTCAGGGCATTGTTGACTTAAAGGAGTAGGCTGTGCAATCATCATGTCTTGATATGCTTGAACAGTGCTGTAATGGTGGCTTATCTCAGGTGGCAGACTGGAACAAAAAGCAATACCATGATAGCAGAAGCCTAAAAAGTCCTTCCCTGCACAGATAAGACTCTTCTCTCCCTGCAAGCAATCTAGCAGGTACCCTAAACTGCTAGGCTGATTGGCTCATCGGTTAGAAATTGCACCAGGAAGCATGGAAGCTCAACCAGGGAGTGTTGCACATGTTCTGCAGCTAATGGGAAAAGCCACTTCTAGGTCTCATTGTGAACAAGGCCAATGCAAAGACACCAATACATTGCAGCACATACCAGGAGATGCAATCCCTGGGCATTGATTGCTTCTCATTGGCATGGCCAGGTGCACTACATTACGTCCTCCCCCCATGGCCAATGATTCTAAATGTCATCAGAAAGTAGCACTGCAAATCTTCAAAGCTGATTCTCATACTCCTTTGTGTTCTGGCTACTCAAGGTACTCAGAACCAAGCCACCTGATAGTGGACAAACCCAATCCTCTCAAGAGCTGACCAGGCCTTCTTCATCAAGGTCTGATATTGCATCCTAACCTAGATAAGTTGCAGTGATCAATCTGGCTTCTGCAGGAGATTTCTATAAGCAGGATACTTAACGACAGCTATCCAGGCTTTGATACAATCCAGGAAAGAATCACCAACACAGCCTATAGAAGGGTTTGTGCTACTTTCTTGCACCTGTGCACACCACTTCATATCAAGCCTTTGGCTTCCCCTCTATCATATGTCTTCTCCAACAGGGCCAAGACAATAGATTGTCAGTTAGCTCCCTACTTTTGTGGGGGGCAGTCAGTTGGCCATAAGTGGTTCTGTGGGGTCACATCACTTGGGTTCCCATCGAGACATCTTTAGCTCCTAACAAGTTCTTCCAATATTCACCCAGGTATCAGACAAGTTCTTCTCCTGTGAAAGCTAAAATGATGGATTACAGGGCCTGAGGGGTCCTCCATTTGAACCACTCCACCAGGTGTCACTCAAGCATCTGTCTCCTAAGGTACTATTTCTAGCATCCATTTTCTCAGCACAATGCATCAATGAGTGGCAGGCCCTCTCTCATCAGGAGCCATAGTTTGTTTTCCATAGAGACATGGTGGTTCTCCAAACTGTCTCCTCACATGAGTCTGTGCTCATGACTGACATGTGCACTCATGGTACTCTGTTTCAAACATAAAAAACAGCTGATTCTGTGCTCATTTTAAAGTCTGACACTAATTTACCATTTTGTGTAGGTGTCTTTTATCACAATATGCCATCTTTGGATAGTGTTTACATTTCACCTCTCTTACTATCTATTAGTACCTGAGCCCGGCACAATACATAGAATCCAGCATGTGCACTCACTGTAGAACGCACTCAGAGCTGCTGCGCATGGCAGCACCAGATAAATCAGCAGCTCTTAGCAGGAGTGCTAGAGCATTAAACAGCTCACTAATGGCAAATTTAAATGACTGATGCAACCAGCAGCAGACCCAGTCACAGAGACCCTGTTATTCCTGGCATGTTTTGAGGAAACGGTTTCCCATAGGTGCACACTGTGTGCATTATCAGCCATGGGGTCTGGGGCTACTATACATTTATGCCCTTATACTGTATATGGTGAAGCATTAATGTCATCAGGATGGACATGCCTGTCCACTATGGGACATATATTGGAAAAGAAGACATAGTGCTTTGGGGTACAGGAGTTATAAAATGTAAAAAAAAAGTATTTTGGTACTGTAAACTGGTGACCCGGGTTCAGGAAAGGAGCTCGGGCCACCAGGGATTGGCTGGGGGGGAGATAGACTGGAGCATCCAATGACAGATTGCCTTCTCCGGGGGGTGGGAGGGTCCAGCAAGCGGTGACCCCTGGCGGAGGCCAGGGGTGCGACAGCAATCTGGAGCCACTGGGGCATGATTGGTCACAGGTGTAGGTCTGGAACCAATCAGCTCCAGGGGGCAGCTCCTTCATGGAAGGAGGGGGAGGGACATTGCAGATGTCAGCATGTGCGCCCTGATGTGTGGGCATGCAATGTCTCACAGAACAAGGGAAAAAAACCTTCAGAACCAGGAAGAGAGAGCGCTGAGCTGGGTCCCAATGTTACAGTGCCTGCCTGCAGTCCCGGACCCTGACAAGCACCACAAGATTCGGTGGTTGACTCTTACCCTGACCCCACCCAGGGGGGTTCCGAGGCAGGATGGAGGGACTGGGGGTTGTCAGGTAAGGCACTGGGCAGGGACAGGCTTAATTGGCGTCTCCCGATGGTGTGGATCTGGAGGGACATGGGGATAAAAATTGAAATAAAAAAAAAGTATTTTGGAGTGCTAGGTGCTCCAGTCTTTACTCTCCTAGGACTACATTGGATAGTAAGGGTCTTGTATAACTAAACTGTTTGCTATAGGTACATATTCCCTTTAAGAATATTAGGGCTATTACAATCAAGCCTGCAGACAAGAGGCAGTGTTATGGTCCTTGTCATTGATGAGTATATAGCAAACATTTAAGAGACAATCTAATAACACATTATTTTATAAGTCTTTGTCAAAGGACTCAACATTCCCCTTTAAAGTAAAGATTGATATGTGCGTAATTAGAGACTGCAGTTTTGAGGGTTATCACTGAGGATGTGAGAACATTTTTCATAGTCTAATTTATCATCAGACCCACTATGTATGTGCACCCCAAGTTGCACCAGTCCCTGGCTGATTCCACCTAGATGACCGATAGTGCCAGGCATAAGCTCACTTACGGAGCCCTCATCCCAATATGTGGATTTTTTTTTTTACAGCCGATCGTGAAAGAACTCCTTTAATATATATGAGATGCAGTACTGGGGACATTCTGTGCATTTAGAGGACCTTTACATTGAGGATATCTCCATATTGGTAGCATTGAATGTAGAAATGCTTTATATGACCATACCACATGAGAATAGTATAAGCGTTATGAGATACTTTTTGCAAGAAAACAAGATGTACACTGAACAGCTCATAGATTTTGTTTCTAAACTAACCAGTCTTGTGCTTACATGTAACTCCTTTACTTCCACTGGTGATTTTTATCTGAAAGTTAGAGGTGAAGTACTGCCATGGCGGTGATCCCGCCCCCATAATTCTGCCAACCTATATAGGGGCTACTGGCAGAAACAGGTCATACATGACCAAGAGAAAAATTCTAAGGTCTCATCACAGACATGTGGAGGTATTATATAGATGATGTACTGGTTACTGGGAGTTGACAGATCTGGATGGTTTGTGCACTATCTACATAGAAACAATTCTCAGAGAATAATAGTTTAGCAAAAAAATAACTTTTGGGGTATTTGGATTACCAAACATTCAGAAAATGGGATTGATACTGATTTATTTAGGAAGTTCAGAATAGAAACACAGTAGTACAAGCCAGTGGTTATCACCTGCATCACACCATCAGCAACGTTTATCAATCTCAATTTATGCACATTAAAAACAATTGTTGAACAGAGGTGTTCTATTAAATAATAAAAAAAGGGTCAAGCGGAAAGGAGTTAAGGTACCAGTACAGGGGATATAATAAGGCTGCTATTGATTCAGCTATGAACAAGGCAGATACGTTTCATACAAGTGATCTCTTAGCACCCAAGGACAATTGCTGGAAAGTGGATAATAGGATCAGTTGTATCACTTCTTATTCTAGTCAAGTTTCAAAGATGGAGAAAATAACCAAGAAACATTTAGGTATTTTAATAACAGAACCAACTCTAATAGATGTGGTTAAGAACCATCTGAGAATGGTATACAATTATTTCCAGAGTCTTAAGGATATACTATTACACGGCCTGTAACCTTTTTTTTTCAAGAAGCTAAAATCAGCATAGATGCCACCATTGCCTTGGGGTTGCCACAAATGTGGTAACTGCAAATATTGTCCCATCAGTAATTCAAAAACGTTTCTCAATCCCAAAAATGTCAATATTATGGAAATATATAGTTTTATCTGCGACGGTACCCATGGTGTACATGGTATTATGTAGTTGTGGCATCTACTATGTGGGCAAGATAAACAGGAAATTGAAATCCTGTGTAGGAAAGAATATAAGGGCTATTTCTGGGAGAGAAAATGTTTATATCCTGCTCCAGCACATGAATGGTTCAGGAGATCCAGGACAAGATAATGCAGTATTTTGGGGTTATAGAATGTGTTCCCTGGTGGGGGGATGGGTCACTGGCTCAGATGCTTCACAAAAAGGAAGTTGTTATGGATCTTTCGATTGGGAGCAACTGTCTGGCCAAGTCTGAATGAAAAGTTTGAACTGGTCCCATTTTTGTAGGAATGGCATGCTGATTAATAAACATAAGCAATACAGGGCAGAAGTAGATCAGAAGCCCATCAAGACTGACCTTGGCTTCTCAACAGCAGTAGCCAGTTATCATTTTTGTACAAATGAATATCTTCACTTTTGGACTTGTTACCACTGAATCTGGGAGCTTGTTCTAGGTATCAGCTACCCTTTGGGTAAGAAAAGAACCCTATTTTTCTGTTATGAATTTTACACCAACAAGTTGGAATAAGTGCTCCCTAGTTTTCCGGGTAACTGATTTTGGATGTAAATGTAGTGTTTTGAATGAAGTATTTCTAAAGGCTTTGAAGAATAAAATCATGTCCTCTCTAATTCTTTTTTCTTTCTTTCACCGCAGACCTGAGGATGTCTAGAAAAATGGATTTCAACACCCTATTTCATCAATTTATGACTATAGAACAGCTTTAAACTCTAAAAGTAAGCCTCTTATTTGAATCTATAAATGCATTGATTTGTTAAGGCAATCTAACTTGAAAATGGTAACAGAGTTCACCAACAACGTGTAAGGCAATCTTATCCTTTATCTTCTTTTCTAGTACACTTTAATTGCCTTGTAGCACCACACTACATTTGAAGTTTTTCTGGTTTTTTTTAGCCTTTTCTTTATTGCATTTTTAAGTTGGCACTATTTGCACTAATATGTATTTTCGTTGACCTCTTGTGCAGGCTTTCATTTTTTTAAGCCATGTATCTTTAAATGCTTCTGATATAACTGGCCAGTACTAAATGGCAGTTCTCCCCTTGACTAATGTTCTAAGTTCAGCAGTGAAACTTTGGGGTCATCTGTTTGTAACCACCCTGAGCACACCTGCACTTTCATATGCAGAAGACATTGCTTTTGTGAATAAAGATTTTGGTTGAATTAAGTTTATCTGGGACACCTTGTCATTTTTCATCTTTATTGATTCCTGTGAGGGTGTTGAGTGCCATGTTTCTTCTGTGATACTGATGTCCTTGTCTTACATTAGCACCACCTCCATTCCACTACAATGGCTTTTTAGTCTTGGATAATGGTGCAACAACCCTAATGTGTCTCTGGTGGTGAAGTATGAAGTGTGTAGCCTATGAGGAAACTCTGGATGATCCTCTTCAGTCCTCGTCATCCCTTGGAGTGGACTACTTTCACCCACCCGAAGGCAGGTAATCACTTAGGGTCATAGAGTCTAGTCCCTCAACAGAGAAAAATCCCTCACAAACACACTCAGCCAGAGAAATAAGGATATCAAAACCTCTAGGCTACAGTGACCATCTTTCAGTATGGTTTAATACTGCAGTAGGTTCTGAGAACACAAACTCCAGGACCAGGATTGTAGACTTCAGGAGGGTGGATTTTGGAGAGATGAGAAAGCTACTCAGGTTCAAGCTGGATGGTATTAGGGAAACAGATGGAGTGGATAGGAAATGGGACATAATAAAGAAAAGCCTGCAGGTTGTCACAAACTCATGTCTGAGACAAATGGGAAAGAATAGGCAGAAGCAGAAACCTATGTGGTTTTCAAAGGAGGTGGAGAGGCAATCTGAGAAAAAAAGGACAGCATTCAAGAGTTATAGAGCAAGTCAGACAGAAGGGATCAGGGATTTATACCTGGACAAATTAAAGAATGCCAAAAATGTGGTAGATAAAGTGAAGGTGAGAACAGAACACAGGACTACAAAGGGGGTCAAGGAGGAAAACAAAGTCTTTCTTTTGATACATCTGTGAGAAGAGGAAGAGAAAGAGAAAGATGAGAAGGAATAGTCAGAATTAAGAAGGAGGAGGAGTGGGTAGAGGATGATGGAGGAAGCTGACGTGCTGAACAAATACTTCCTTTTGGTATTCACAGTGGAGCAAGAGGGGCCACTACTAGAGGGTGGGCTCCGCCTAGAACTGGAATTGGATTCAGGAATTAAAATGGAGCCAGTATCAGTTGAGATCCCTGAAGGTCAACAAACCACCAAGTCAGATGGGTTACACTGCATGGTGCCTAAGGAAGTGGCACAAGCACTTACCAGTGCGCCACCTTAGACAGAACTCTACAAAAGCTCTCTGGAGATAGGCAATGTGCTATTAGACTGGAGAGTAGCTGATGTGTGCTCCTACATGAGAGTAATAAAAGGGATGAGCTAGGGAATTATATGCCTATCAGTCTGACCTCAATAGCATGCGAACAGCTGGACTCTATCCTTAGAGAAAGAGCTGTGGACTTTCTTGAGATAAAAGAGCTACAGTATAACAGACAACATGGGTCTGCAGCAGGAAGACCATGTCAGACAAACGTGATTGATTTCTTCTACTGGGTGATGATGGCTGTTGACAAAGGTCAGGCGGTAGACACCCTGGGCCAGATTTTCAGAGAGCTAGAATTGCTGCAAGCCCCAGATGCATCAGATATATGGTACACTAGGCTTATGGCAATCTAAAAGGATTTTCCCTCCCTTGTGGCAAATGTATGCATGTTAGACCAGCTATTTGTGGTCTGGCATCTATCATTCTCGAAGACCCCTACCATTCACTTTGCAGCCAAACTTTGCCGCAAGCTACCAAAAAGCAAGTAAACTGTCACAACTGCACCCAGCATTGTAAAATCAGGCACAGTTTGGGCATTAAGCAGTGCCACAGCTGCAGCAACACAAGGGTTTGATGCAGAGTGTAACGCAAGCCCTGCATCACCTTTTGAAAATCCGTCTCACTAGATGTGAATGGTTCCATGTCATAATGGTGACCGCTAAATAGTGATCGCTCTTACAGTGAGTGTACATTGCCAGAAAACATAACAGTGATGTACACTCCCCAGCAAGAAAAACAACAGTGAGGAAAACTGAATAAAATATCTATGCGGGGGGCTTCACACACACACCCCTGAGCCCCCTTAAACTTAGATTCTCAACTCCAGGGGGGGTACATATTGGGGAAGGGGAGAAATTTAAAAAAAAGTCAAACTCCCACACACAAACAAAAAAACAGTACCCCCTACCCAGCCCCAAATCCTGGACCTCCTCACTGCAGCCAGCCACCCTCACCACCACACCAGAAGGCCAGCTCGGCAACACCCCACCAAACAATCCACCACATACTTCCTCCTCCTTCCTGAACACTCCTATTCTGTTTTTTCACTCTGCTCAGCAGTCGCTTTTATTTCCCCTAACTTGGCACTGTAACCGTACCTCGCTACCCTTTCAAAGTAGCTAACATCACGGGCGCTCAAACTGAGTCGCTCAAAGCTGAGTCACTCAGTTTGAGCTGCCCATATAGTATGCTACCAACATACACTTTAGTAAAGTATTTAACTCAGTCCCACACAGAAGACTGGATGACAAAGAGGCTAGAGATGAACTAAAACAGTGAATCAGGAATTGGGTGGTAGGGAGAAAGTAGAGAGCAGTAATGAATAGGGAACACTCAGGAGTAAGAGAGATAAGAAGTGAGGTACCACTGAGGTCAGTCCTTGGACCAGTACTCTTCAATATCTTTATCTATGATATAGCAGCGGGAATACAGGGTAAATGCTTTCTTTCTGCTGATGACACTAAGATCTGTGTCAGAGTGGACAGTGAAGTGGGTGTATAGGAAATGAGGGAGGATCTGGAGATGATGGAGAGGTGGTTGAGGGTCTGGAAACTTGGGTTTAATCCAAAAAATTCAAGCCCATGCATGTAGGTAACAAAACCCCAAAGGCCAAGTACTGCACAGGATGGGGGAGATGGAGCACACAGGGGAAGAAAGGGATTGGGGGTAATTATACCTGAAAGGTGAAAGTCAGCTGATTAACACAATAAAGCAGTGAGGAAAGCAAATAGGATGCTGGTGTGCATAGACAGATACTTTGATAGCAGATGAAAGGAGGTGATACAGTTCCAGCAGAGATCAATAGTGAGGCCACATCTGGAATACTGCATGCAGTTATAGAGCCCACAGCTCAAACAGGACAAGGACAGGCTAGGAGTAGTTCAGAGATGGGAAAAGAAAAATGATCCAGGGCCAGCGGGATACATCATACATGCAGAGAGTGGACAGTCTGGATATGTACACAGTGGAGACCAGAAGGGAAAGAGAGGATATGATTCTGACATACAAATTTTGTCTAGAGAATAAATAAAGTGGATCATTGCAGGCTCTTCACCAAAACAGCCAAAAGCAATACCAGGAGCAACACGAAGAAATAGGTGCGGGGTAGGTTCAAGGGATGTCAGAAAGTAGTTTTTTTCACAGAACAGGTGATAGACAAGTGGAACAGAATGTCCTATCAAGTAGTTGATGCTAAAACAATGGTCAGCTTCAAACACGGGTGGTACAGGCATATGGGCTTAGTAAGGAGCAATGTAGGAGAAGCGATCGGGGAAGAGATGGCCGAGGACCAGTAGGGTGCATGGATCATATTTAACTCTAGATAGGTAAACCGGAAGACTGAAGAGACCACTAGGCCTTCTTCTGCCTTCAGGCATACTATGTTTCTGTGATAATACAGACTGGGGAGAGCAGCCTGTTTACAGTATCTACCAGTTGCGCTGGTGTAGGTCAAGGATGGCTAAGCATCCGCTTACATCCATATTAATTTCAATATCTATGTTAAACCATCAGTTAAGGTTGAAGATTAAAGCCACAAAAAATGCAATGTTAGGGTTAAAAGTCCGCTGAGCCATAGAGAATTTGTGGCCTGGCATTCTTCAATATGTGAATGATCACGGGACAGTGTTAGTGTTGCCTTAGTTTTTAGCACTCTCTGTTCAGGCACACAAAAATAGTAACACAGCAATTCTTTGAGACTGGGTGGCAAATACAAAGCATGAGCATGCTTGATCAAACTCCGAGGAATGCCAAGCCACAGATTCACCACAGCTCAGGGGACTTATAAACCTAATGTTGCATTTCCTTGCTTTTGTGGCTTTAATCATCAACCCTAACTGAGGCTTTAATGTAGTTATTTAGGTGAATTTCTTTACTTTTTGAAATACTGTAGTAAAGCACCAGGCTTATGGCGTGCTTTGCAAATGAACTGCATTCTGAATGGCGCTGTGTGAGCCCTACATGGAGCAGCAGACTTATCAGGCATGGCACCGGACCTGTAGATTACTTCACACATAGCCCTGTTTGCCCTGCACAAAGCATTAGAATTGTACAATGTAAACTCTGCTCGCTCATTCAGACACACACATATTTTCACCTTACCACCACCATGACCCTGAATATGGAGATCGGGTTTCTGATCTCAGTGTTTGTGTATGGTTGCTTAGCAACTCTGGGTGTTGGTCTAGTACGTCACCCAGTGAAGTGACGTTAAGATGTCATCAGCGGAGGGCCACGTCGGTTGATATAAAGTGTAAACTCTTGAATCAGCAGTTCCTAACTGCCACAGAAATGTGATGAGCGTTTAGTAAATTTCTAGCTATATTATGGGCCATATTAATCTTAGCAAGGACACTTTTGAATAAAGTGCATTTTTCAGCCTATTCTAGTAAGCAAGTGTTTCCTTTTTTCAAAATGTTTTACATATTGGCATTAACAGTGCTTGCCAAAATAAGGTGTTCTGATATTTACATATCTGTTGAAAAATGCTTTAGCATATGGATCAAGAATTGCCCATAAGTTTTGAAATACAGATACTAAATGTGGCAGCGGAGTATGTAGCATACAACATTTTTCTATTAATTTTTCAGGTAAATTATCTATACTGAGAGGACTTTGGTCCCGAATAACACTAACATGGTGTTGTTTGAGTGAGCAGTGGAAAGTTTTGCTTCAAGAGTTTCAAACTGGGCAAATTGTTTACAATCCATTGATTAAATGGCTACTGAAAGAAAACAAATGATGTTCCTTAGGCTTGCACAGTGATAACACACAGTGAATGAAGTAAGAAGTTATTTAAAACAAGCGACCTCGTAATCATGAGTAATATGCGGTTGTTATTCAAACTTACAAATTTTGTGAATAATAGCCACATAGCTGTCACAATAATGTTTATATCTATATTAGTTTTTTATGCTATCTCCTGGGGAAGCCTTTACAATATAGGTGAAAAAACTGAGGAAGATATTGCAAGCCAGACAGAAAATATTGAACAATATAAACAATCAAGTGGAAATTTGAGTGACTGCTATTTTTTTTTTAATACAGAGCGCCACCCCACCCCTCCCCCATTCATTTCCTTGCTTGTTACATTGCATTTGGGGTGGCAGCACCTTACGTATATTTTCATTTCCTGAGGTACCTCTCTGTTTCACAGGGAAACCTTTACTTGTTTCCTTTTGTGACTAACAGTTATAATTTGTTATAAAATGAGAACTCTCCTTTCCCAAGTCAGCGACTAGTGGTGTGCCGCAGGGCTCCATGCTGGGGCCAGTATTGTTTGTACTGTTCATATCAGATATAGCGCACGGGGTAGAAAGCAGGATCAGTCTGTTTGCGGATGTCACCAAGATGGGAGCTGTAGTGGATGACTTAGAGGGGTGGCCAAGGCTACGGGGTGACCTCACCAGGCTTGAGGATTGGTCACTGAGGTGGCAACTGGGATTTAATGCAAAGAAGTGCAAAATTATGCACTTCAGGGCGAGGAACCAGAGGAGGGAATATTGGCTGAGTGGGTGCAGTTAGGGGTCACTGAGGAGGAGGAGAAGGACCTGGGGGTCATAGTAATGGGGAGCATGAATAACTCTGCTCAATGCAGGAGGATGGCAGCTAGGGCCAATAGGATGCTGGGGTGCATCATGTGGGGATTCTCATCCAGGCACAAAGAGGTGATCCTGCCCCTTTACAGGTCCTGGGTCAGGCTGCAGTTGGAGTACTGTGTACAATATTGGTGTATGTACCTGAGGAAGGATGTCAGACTTCTCGAGGGGTTGCAGCACAGGGTGACGAAAATGATACAAGGGATGAAGGGCAGAACCTACGAGGAAAGGCTGAATCACTTGGGTTTGTTCACCCTGGGGGAGAGAAGGGAAAGGGGAGACATGATTGAGACTTTTAAATATTTGAGGGGTGTCAACAAATCTGGTGCAGAGAGGCTGTTTAATCAGAGGAAGGGAAGGGACACAAAGAGGCACAAAGAGGCACCGGCTGAGGTTGGAGGGAGGGAGGCAGGTTCAGGAGGGAGATGAGAAGACATTATTTCACAGAGAGGGTTGTGTCAAAATGGAATGCTCTGCTAGAGGAGGTGGTAGCATTTTCCTCCTCACTCAGTAAATTACCACCAATCTTCTGTTTAGTGATTGTTCTCCTCTGACTCAAAGCAGCTGTAATAATTTCATAGACACATTCCTCCACCTCACTCTCGATGGAGCTATTGGTCAAACCATTAGAACCATTAGGGAAAGAATACAGGAACACATTAGAAACGTTAAGAACCCTAATATAAAAACACCAGTAAGTGTGCATTTTAGAGAAAAACATGGTGGTGATCTTGACTGTTTGAAATTTATGGCAATAGAATGTGTTAGATTGGGTCCACGAGGGCGTGACAGACTGGAATGCCTGTTACAAAGAGAAACATTCTAGATCTTTACTTTGGCAAGCTTGAAACCAGGGGACTGAATGAGACATAGGATCTCAAGCCCTTTCAGAAAAAGAAATAGGTGAGGAATTCCTCCCTTCCCCACCTCATTTAATCTAATTTAGTAAATACTGCTTAATTCAAAATAATTATTAGTTTGTAATTACTAGACATTTACTGAGGGGTGATTGTGGTCCTAGTTTATTATCAGTGATTGAAAAAGCATATGAGTTCCAACTCCCCCACCCCCACACACACACCAAAAAGTGTGAGACTTAAGATCTTCAAGGTTGAAAGAATCTCATTAAGGATAGCAATAGCAAAGTAGTTATTGGTAAAGTAACTGATTTTCTATTTGTTTATAGATGCAACAATGACATGTTATTTTTCTTTCTGTTTCAGGCCTTTATGTATTTGGGATATACCGACTGCCAGGCTGGACTTCCTGTTGGCAGATCATTACCCCCAGTCAGAAATACTATGAAGGAGTAAGCGTTTTGGTTAGTAACAACCGTTATCATCATTGCCTAGGTTTCTTTTCTTTTCCTTTATTTATTTTAATGTACTTGTCGTGGTTAGATATATTTGTGTTAATGGTTTAAATTTCTCCTTTATTGATAGGGGTTTCACTCAAGGAGATACAGGAATTATAATTAAATAATTCTAGACATGAAATAATTGTGTGTAATAATGGACAGCTGTCATAAGTTGAATGAATCTGTGAATTAATAAAAATAGAAAAAATAGAAAAAAGTGAAAACAAATTCTGCATAAAGCAATTTCAAAGATCAGCAAAAATAATTTTTATGTAAAAAATGTTTTGTTATGTACATCATTGAAAAATGTATGACTCAATGATGATGTCATCAAATAAGTTGTATAAATGCTCACTCCTACTTCTGTAACCCCACCCTCTGAGGACAGTCAGTGGACCAAGGTGCTGGGGCATAGCTCTGGCTGTACTTGTTGTTTCTGGCTGAACATAAAAGCGAGCTGGACTTTAACTGTTGATGTCTGAATTCATTCAAGCTGAGATTTCAGTGCAACTTTTGTGTTGTTTTTGTTGTTCTAGTGGGATAAGGCTTTGTACCCCTGGCAGCACCTATGGTGCTCTACTGTGTGTGGAGCAACTGAACTGTTTTTGTTATACAATACTTAGTTTCAACACTGGGTTGCAAGATCAGTGGTAACAATTATGCTTGCAAGACTGTTCTGATAAGAAAACCGCACTTGTGTGGTGCAGTCCCTAGACACAAATATTAAGCATCACATTGCACACTATCATGATCCAGTTACAGTGAACACTTAGATCAAACATGATAATGCAAAGTCAATGGCCCTGTCCACACTTGCCACTTGGTACCGTTACCATGGCTCGCAACCATTACCAAAGTCTGCAAAAACCGTTCGCATCCGCATTGGTAACAGTATCTGATGCGTTTTTGCTATTGATCTCGAGACCTGTTGGAAGGTAGTCTCGAGATCGGTAGCAGGAACATTTGTCACTTGAACATGCTCACAAATCAGAATACTCACCAGTGCGGATGGGTGAGTGTTTGATCTCGGTCCTCCAGGTCCTCCATGGCTACTGCAGACATCCATGAGGGAGCGCAGTGCACTTTGCTGTTTCCCTCTCAAAGGACTAAAGGCAGATTGAGTTGGTAGAAGAAGAAATTGTGGAATGATTTATCCCAGCATAAAGTCTTTATGGTTTACTGTGACAACTCATTCCACCATTTCTTTATCTGCCAACTTGAACTGCCTCTAGCCGAGAGGAAAACAGGCACATTCCTTGCAGTGAGTGCTTGCTGGGTCCTGAGGGGAGCTTGGTGTAGGAGCACAGGAGCCAATAAAAGCAATCTCCTGTTGGGAATCCCAAGCCATGCCGCCAAGCTCGTTTCCGTTTACTGTGGCCATAGAAACGAGAAGCGGCATGCTGGGATACATTGTGAAGTGACGCACAGCACTCTGGAATTGTGTGTCTCACTTCACTACTATCAGGTGATGGCAGCCGTAGGGAAACATGTGAGGAGAGTGGTAGTGCGGATGCGAGGTGGGTGAGAGCACAGAATGAGGAGCAGGGTTGCAGCAGAGTGTGGATGAACTGTAATGGTACGGCTAAAACCGTTACCGATACCGTTATGCTGCCACTTGAATAAGTTTGGACAGGGACAATGAGACACAATGGCAAGGGTGTTCACATCTATACTGTGACATAAGACAGATCACATGATCATGGCCATTCACTCATTGACTGTGATGCGTACGTAGCACAGTAAAGGTTAAAAGCAAGAAACATAGTCAGCCGCAGCACTGTGAAACACTATTACAGCATAAGACATGCACTACACATTGGTTTGCAGGATACAAATTGCAAAGATAAAATTATTTCGGGGAAGGCTGGCCCAGTGGCGCAGAGGGCTAAGGCGCTGGCACCTTACCTCATGCTACGCCAGTGACCTGGGTTTGGGAACAACCTCAGGTCACCAGGGAGCTGGCTCAGGGGGGAGATTTGGAGCAGGATTGAGCTGTGCCTCTCCCTTCCAAAGGGGTGGATGCCCGCTCCACCGTAGTCCTGCTACCACAGGGTGGAGGTCTGGTGGGCAGTGTAGGTGGTATGGAGCGGCAATGCAAGTCTGGGGAAGGGCAGAAGGGGCCATCGGATCCTGGTGTGTGCATACACTTCCATGCATGCACATGCATGTGTATGCCATGGCCTCAGGGGGAAAATAAAAAATAAAAAAAAATACCATAAAAAAAAAATATGAAAAAAAAATGATTTCAGGGCAAGGAGCAGGGATGCTTTGTAAAGCATTGTATGCTACAGATGTTTATTATCTTTGTGTGCAGTCAAATTTCAGCTGTTTCACAGTGCTGAATGAACAACCTGTAGCAATGCTGGTTAAGTAAATACACCACCATAAGGCATAGTAAATACAAACTTATTAATAACAAGCATAAACCAAATACATTTATTTCAGTGTCTCAAACTGATTCACCAACCATACATTACTTTACATAAAACCTTAGTACTGCCACATAACCAAAGCAGTAGAGGCAATAAATAGGGGGATATGCAATGGAAACAAGTGAAATACATGATTTATCTGCACAGAAGCAGTTTGACCTCTGGTAACCTCATGAGTGGTGTAAACCACGGGTGAGGTGCCTGAGGTCAAACTGCTCTTGTGCAGATAAGTCGATTCCATGCCATGTCAGTGAAAGCAAACCAGCAACCGTGAAAACAGCGAGTGTTTCATGGCAATTGGAATTAGGGCAACAGGTGTATTTGTAGGGGGCAATACCCCCCACACCTCCCATTGTGGGGGGCTTTCCCCACATCCCCTTTTCTAAACATAACAATTCTGAGGTCATAGCACCTCAGGGAGGGGGGAATGCGAATGTCGCCCTAATTCCGGGTCGCCATGAAACACTCGTTGTTTTTACAGTCGCCGTTTTGCTTTTGTCCACTTGACATGATACCAGATAAATCATATATTTCACAAGTTTCCTTTGCATATCCAATTTATGCAATAGGAAATCTGTTTTTTTTATTTTGTTTTCATTTAGTTTTTGTAGAGTTTCAGTTGCTTTTTATATATTCGGTGGGATTTTTTTCTGTATCGTGCTCGAGGTTCAGCTGGTTTCTAAGGACAGTAGCCCGGTTGCTATGCAGGCAACATCAGGACATTGAGAGTGCTGTTTCTGTTGGTTGTTTGTTGGTGTGTGGGCAGGCCAGAGTCTTCTGAAAACATGGCTGCTCTGTTTCTCGCTTAGCGAGAGAGACAGCCGTTGTGGTGGTGATGTTGGTGTTTTTTTGGGGGGAGTTTTTCTTTTTCTCTTCGTTTTTTAAAAATTATCTGGTTGATCCAGCCATATCTGGTTGTTTTTGCCTTCGCTGTCCCTGGAGTGGAGAAGTGTGCTAATACATGTGGCTGCAGTGGTCAGAGATAATCAGAAAGTAGAACGGAGTCTGTGTGTGAGGTGAGCTGGTAGGTTGCAGAGTGACAGCATTAGTTTTGCAAGGTCAGTGGCTGCCTGTAGGTTTGTTTTCTTGGTGCTGGGGAGCCATTTGATTTTGAAAAAGCTTGTTTTTTGACAAGTAGAAACAGGAGTGGCAATTGATGACTCTGAGGCATATGAGTGAGTTATCGAGTGACAGAATGGGCAGGGAAAGTGAGCACAGTGTGGTAGATGAATTTCTCCCCTAAAAAAAAGAGAAAGCATATGCCACTATGGAAAAATGTTTACTTTTGAATTCTTGGGTTGTGTGAGTGTCCATCAGTCTGACAGGAGCAGTGGTTCACTTAGGGAGGTTACTTTTGGAGTGTGGGTGGGTAATTTGAAATTCAGCAGTATTGCGGACACGGTGTAGCAGTGAAAGCATATTAGACAATATGAAAGTTAAAGCATTGGAAGTAGGTCTGGCCGGTGAGGGGATGATTGGTGATAGGGTATTAAATAAACGGTGGTTGATTGACATTAGGGTGTTGGTAAAATCTTAGAACCACCGTCTATTTAACACTAGTGAGAATAAATTAGTTTATTTAATGGCTTATCCTCCCACACCTATTGCATAAATGTATCTACAACAGGGTGGTGTAAAAATGCCAAGATAAATAAAGATAGCTAGTGGCATCAGTAACAGCAACATATCAAAAAATGTTGTTATTATTGTCACAATGGATATTTGTAAAGGATATTGTCATTACAGTGGAACACTGAACAAATCAGAGAGCAGCTTCTATGCTGATTATGACATCACAATACCTAGTGCAGCACTGAAGCCAGTAGAATATTCCAACAAGAAACTGCAGATTTAAAAACTATAACTTGTAAACTACTTGTAAACTACTGTTGTACATATCAAATATTCCTTGCAAAAAACTGCATTAATGCACTAGTTAGAGTTCAAGTTAATGCCACAAAATTAGGAAAATGAGGCGTTATGGTTTCCAACCCTAGCTCCCCACCCCCTCCAAGTAGCAAAAGGTCAAGGCCACACAAGCAGTCACAGTCTGCCATCATCAGATGAGACAATCAACATACAACTGTTTCCAGATAACACAAAAGCAGTAGCACTGATGTGCTGACTTTGTGGATTTGTATCTGTGCTATACAGACCACAAGGCATACAGTGTCACTTCTGGCTGCAGACAGAAATCCATGGTACTGAAATCACAACATTGCTTCTGTGTGCGGAAGCACAGGCCCCTGCAGCCACAGATACAAATCCATAATCCCCAAATTACAAGAGTTCTTTTTTCTGCAAAGCACAGGCCCATATGAAGGCTGCACTTCTGTAGCTGCAGGTAGTCATCCACACTGCAAAACATCCACACAGTTCTGTCTGCAGAAGTGCAAACCCCTCAGGGGCCTGCACTTCTACATCCACTGATGTAAGACATACAACCTGACCTCTGGCTACTGATGCTCAGCTACCATGAAATCCATTATACCAAAATTGCAACAGTATTTCTACCTACAGAAGCACAGACCCCTGAGGGGTCTGATCCTCTACAGCCACAGGTGTGAGACATACACAACCACTTCTGGCTGGGGCCTGCACTTACACAGTTGCATATAGAAAACCAAGTACTAGCAGATCCAGCTACAGTATGTAGCGAGGTAGCACCTGCTATCCTCTTAGGCTAGCAAAAAGTAGTCATTTTACCTAATCTGAGCATTCAAATGTAGCATTTTACTTTTTGGGGAAAAAGTGGTATCCCACAGCAAAACTGCTACCCCTTTTAAAATTTTCTATATCCATTGCTGAAACCATGATACCCACATTGCAACAATACTTCTGTCTGCATATGTGCAGGCTCCCATGGGGCCTGTGCTTCTGCAGCCACAGGTACTCATGCACACTGTATAGCATACATATACAGGTGTGGCTGCATAGGGGCCTGTGCTTATGCAACCACAGATATAAATCCACAAAGATACTGCATTTGTGTTATCTGGAAACAGTTGTATGTTGTTTTTCTTACCAGATAATAGCTATCTGTTGTTGATTGTGTGGTCCTATCCTTTTGCTGCTTGGGGAGGTAGGAAGCTAGAGTTGGAAACCCTAACACCACATTTCTCTGCTTTTGTGGCATTGACTTGAACCCTAACTGGTACATTATTGCAGCTTGTTTGGGTTTTTTTTTGCAAAGAATTTCCTTTCTTTTTGAGATAGTGCAATCATATCCTTGTGCAGACTCATAGAGTCCTCTGGGTCTTGCACCAAGGGAAGAATCCATCTGCCTGCAAACGTGCAGGGCCTTCTGGACCCTGCACTTCTGTGTGTTAATGGATGTCATGAATTTGAAGGGCTGTCTGGTAGGCTGCAGAACTACAGAGCCCTCTGGGCTCTGAGCCTGCCTGTGACCACAGATACATATATGGAGTGCATAGATTCCATCTGTCAGCCAAAGCACAAGGCCTTCTGGCAGCTATGGTACCAGAGATGCAGGGCCTTATGCCAAGAGAAGATTTCTCTTCACTATATGATACTTAGGCCCATGCAGGCAACACTGTGCATTCTATTCACAGGCTAGGGAGTGATGCTGCATACCAGCGCAGTCCCCCCTGCTTTGACCTATCCAGCTGGCTCACTGAGCTTGCTCTCAAACTCAACTCATGGCAAGGAATCACAAAGCACTACCCACTGGGGTAAAGGCTGGCACTCTGCACAATGTTTCTTAATAATATTTTTTTTTATTATTATTTTGACCCAAAATGTTCAAGATAGTCATTTTATGGCTCCCCCTAATAAACATGACATGTGGCAATTATAGAATGCTGGCCAAAAATGGTGTTTCAAGCCACAAGTGCAAAAAATACATCACCTTCAGGAACTGAAAAACTACACCAGTGATGATTATGAGGTGGTGTGAAAAATGGCTATGTTAAATGCTTGGAGTCAAAATTTTGAAAATTAGAACGTCATGAGTAAACATTGACATATTTCAATGTTCACTCATAACTTGGTCATTTTATGTAAGCAATAAGACATGACAGGGTGGTGGTTGTTATGTGATAACCACACACCTAGGTGCGTGGTGAGGCAAGAGGCCAAAGGCCGCATGTCCTTCCGCACCTAGGTGTGCAGTTATCACATAACAACCACCACCCTGGAGTGTCTTATTGCGCTTATAAAATGGAAAACAACTGTGGAAACAAAGAAAATGACAAGGTGTTTATATTTTGAAAACTTTGTAACATTTATTTAAATACAGAATAGAGAATTAATTGAAACATTGAGATAAAATAGTCCCTTGGAAAACTTTTTTGAATGGTAAAAAATAGCAATTACTAACAACATTAGCAAACAACAGTCTACTTGTTGTAGTTTATGAATTGCACTTTTCTTCACTGTGATTTTCTTAACCTGTCCTGAACATTGATTTCGCACACCGACCACGCCATTGTGCGCTACATGTGCAAAAACACATTTTGGGTGAGATGTGAAAAATGACAGTTGTGCTGTTTATAAGGAGGTGTGGTAAAATGGCAATACTGAAATTCTGGAGTGAAAATTTTAAAATGCTTGAAGTTACGAAAGGCATAGGAACTGCCAGCACCACGCCTGTAGAAACAGTCGTTTTGGGAATATTTTCCCAAATTTTCAACATAGCCAGTTTAAGACCACTGCTCATGAACAGAGTCACTGTGATTTTATTAATCTGTCCAGAACATTGATTTCGCACACCAACCGCGCCATTGTGCGCTACATGTGAGAAAACACATTTTGGGCGAGATGTGAAAAATGACAGTTGTACTGTTCATAAGGAGGTGTGGTAAAATGGCAATACTGAAAATCTGGAGGAAAATATTAAAATAAAGCTGAGTTACGAAAGGCATAGAGAACTGCGAACGACGCCGAAACAGTCATTTGGGGAATATTTTCACCAAATTTTCAACATAGGGTTTGAGTCTACCTCATAAACTGTGACACTGTCATTTCATTAATCATTTCTGAAAGGTGGTTCCGCCGCAGTGACTGGCGGAACCACCTTTCGGGACCGACAATGAACAGTGGTACAGTTCATGAGGTGGGCCCCAAAACCCATGTTGAAAATTTGGTGAAAAATCCCAGAAATAGCTGAGATATGCAAAAAGTTGAAAAATCCATTTATGCCATTATACAGCTTACCGGCATTTCTTCAGTTCGCGGTTGGCTTTGAAGAGTGCAGATGTGTTCCCGGTCCACGCGAAGATCGTCGCGCTTGGGCTCATGAGGAGGTAAGTATGGGTTGAGGTGGGGTGTGGGGAGGTGGGTACACAGAGGGTGGGTGCTGGTTGGGGAGGGGCAAAGAATCAACGATAGAAGTTTGTTTTTTTTGTTTCAGTTTTTTTTTTTTAATTTATTTACACACAAGGGACTTTTGCCACACTGGGGTGGGCTCCAGCGTGGCTTGTAGGAGTTAGTGAAGCCAACGGGATTGGGCACCCTTCGGCTAAGGAAGTTTTTGCCATGCTGGGGTGGGCTCTCAGCGTGGCATACAAACATTTTGGGGCAGTAAAACCAATGGGGATTGGGCACCCTGTTTGCAATGAAGCTTTTGCCACACTGGGGTGGACTCCCAGCGTGGCACCAGGCAGCTTGGGGACAGTGAAGCCGATGGGGATAGCACCCCGTCGGCTTAAGGGGGCCACAGCTGGTGGGCTCAGCCACGGCATCTTTAACATTTTTGGGGAGTGGAAACTGACGGGATTGGGACCCCATCGGCAAATGTGAGATTCAAACCCAGGTCTCCAGAATTGCAGCATAGACCATTCAACCTCTATAGTATGCTGCCTCCTTTAATATTAAATTCCCTCCATGATTGTAGCGGTTTCTACTTCTTTACCTTTTTGGTGCCTACCATCATGCACCACGCACTTCCGTCTCGGGAAGCGATCGGCTTTTTTTTTTTCAATGCCTCTCTGCACTCGCGTTGTATGTTTGAGTTAACTGATAGCCCGTGTCACCAGCCGATTATCTCTATGGATTGCTTTTATTAATATTAGCAATGTATTTGGGCACTTTGGGTCTGCCTCTGCCTATTTAACTGTGTTTTCTTGCCTTTTCTTTTTGTTTATAAAGTATTACTGTATTGCCTACTTTCTTCATCCTGTTTTTTTGGTTTCTGTTTTCTCCACATTCAAGACAGAGAATGTTTATCATGGAATGTTTACCATGGAATACAGAGATTCAAAATTCTGCTCTGTTCCACTTGTAGAATATTACTCTCCTGACATTCTGTACACACAGACAACAAAGGCCTGTTTTAGAGCCAGAGACTCAATTATCTCACTTGTCAGGGCAAGCATGAGAGATTTCACTGATGAGCAGGTAAAGACAGAAGGGGGAATTTTCACTGTTAGTAAACAAACAGCTGTAATGAAAACTATAAACAACACTTAATGTTTCTAATTTGTTTATGTGTGTAAGGAGAGTGTGATGATCAGGGAAACAACATTTAATGAATTTATTTAATTTTTTTATTTAAGGTAGTTTTATTTTTAAGGCCCAGCTGAAGTTTTTTTTACAGTGTAAAGGTAGCAGCCATATTTATAATGGAAGATTAGTTCTGGTTGAAGGGGGACTGATGGAAGATAGTTCTGGTTATATAAGGATTGATTTGCTTATTGTGTGATGTGGTTTAGGACCAGGATGACTGTGCTTATATAGAGATTTAATGTACAGTCAGCTGATGTCTCTTGGCCAATGAGATTTTTAGATGTTTTCTTACCATTTTATAATGTATTTTGATGCCAAATTTTGATCACAGTGTTCTTATGACTCTGTGTTATGAACACAGTGGGCTGGGTATTCAAACTGCGCCATTCTGTGGTGCAAGCCCTTGCGCTGCTCAAAATAGTTGCGCTGGGGTGTGGCCCGGGCGATATTCAACGGAGTTGCGCTATTGAGCAACTCCTTTGAATATCACCGGCCACAGCCACTGTGCATGGTGCAGTGGAACTTGCACCACCGTAAGTGGTCAGAGTGGAGCATTCAAGATGCGGTGGCGCAAGTTCCATTGCGCCATGCGCAAATTTCCAATATTCAAAAGGTGACATGCAAATGGGGCCATAATTCATGCAAGGCACAGGGGGCCATTTGCATCTACTTATGGCCCCATTTGCATGCCGTTAACATGCTGAATGCGCTGATCCCCGGCGACTTGCGCCTGGGCGCCCTGCCGAGCAGCAGCCCGTCGAGACTAACATCCAGCCAGCTCAGGGCATGAAGTAAATCCCCTCCCACTGGCCTGATCACGGGCATGTAGTAAACGCCCCTCCCTTGACTGGCCCGGATCGCTGGCAAACCAGTAGTAAACCCTCCCCGACTGGCCCGATCGCGGGCAAATTAGTAGGCCCTTCACTCCCCACTGTAGCTCAATCGCTGGCAGAACAGAGTTCAACCCCCAAGAACAATATCCCTGGTGGTCCAGTGGATCGCAGTCCGATCACGTTAGAGTCACTCATTCAGGTTCCATACCCTGGTGAGAGTCTCACTCATCTCACTCCATGCTCTCATCACTGCCCGTTGCCGGCGGGCGGACGGCGCCCCCACCCGCCGCTTGTTGATCGTCGTGTAAGCCGTTGTCAGCAGACATCGGGTGTGTAGTTGATGCCGATAGTGGCAGTCCAGATATGTGAATGAATTCATTCATTCCTGCATCTCGACTGCCCTCTGGTATGGGCTGCACGCCATTGGCTCTTGCTCTGAACCAATGGGTGTGCAGCCCTACCGAGCAGTCAGTCGGTGGGCGGCAGGGTGGCAGGCGGGTGAGTTTCTGCTGCCCGCTGGCTGACGGGGAGCGGAGTGGTGGGCTCCATGGGTGGGTGGTGGGGTGGGGCCACTAGATCACCAGGTACTTGGACCTGGGGGTATGACTCTAATGCTCACGATCAGGCTTCATGGTCCACTGAACCACCAGGATATTGTTCTTGGGGGTTGAACTCTGTCTGCCCACGATTGGGCTAGGGAGGTGGGGAGGAGTACTACTGGTTTGCTCTGCGATCGACCAGTCAGGGAAGGGGTTTTCAGGTTTGCCCGTGATCAGGCCAGTCGGGGGAGGGGGTTACTATTATGCCCATGATTGGGCTGCAGGGGGGCACAGGGTGGAGGGCACCACAGGTGGCAGCTGCTGTGTGCGCCTGCAATGCGGCAGCTCACCTGTGGGTGGCCCTCGACTTACTCCTTTTTTTTTTTGCTCAAAGTTGTGCAGGCCCAGGTTGGGGGTTGCGCCTGCACAACTCTGCACAGCCCAGCTGAATAACAGGCTGTGCAGTTTATGCATGGTTCCTCTCCCTCCGGTTGAGCATGATTTCATTAGCATTGCGCTGTTGCTCAGCTTGACTTGGGAGGCGCAACTGCCTCCTGCTGAATATGGCAGAATGGCGCAATCTCGGACTTGCGCAGGTGCGACCCTATTGCGCATGGCGCAACCCTTTTGAATATCCAGCCCAGTAGGTGAAAAGCTTCAAATCCTGCTCAAAACATTATTTCACAGAGCAACACTAAAATCATCTTTCAGCCCAGATTTGAAACATTTCACCTGCCTTGTTCATGAGGTTGGGTCCTGAAAAGGTCATTTTGAAAGTTTGGTGGAAATATATTGAAAATTATTGAAGTTATGAGCGAACATTGAAATATTTCAAAGTTCACTTATAACTTGGTGATTTACCTCATTTGTCCACCAAATTTTCAGCATAGTCTTCTTATGACCCCACCTCATGAACTCAGTATGTGAAAATGTTCAAATCCTGCCCCAAAGGTGATTTTTCAGAGGGACCAAAAAATCACCTTTTGAGATGGCTTCAAAAAAATCACATATCTTGTTCATGAGGTGGGATCCCAAAATGGCTATGCTAAAAATTTGGTGTAAAAATATTTAAGAATGGCAAAGTTATGAATAACAATACATTAACTGGACTTACCTTATTTTTTCATATTGCAGTTACCAGTTCCAGCAGGAGGATATAATTCTGATCGGAGAGTGGATCTATGAATTTGAACCCTGTTCAGGTGAGTGAGGGTGTGGGGGGTTGGGGTGGTAGGTGTTGAGTGGGGTGTTGGGGTGGGGACAAAGATCAATGAGGGACCATTTTCTTTTTTGTAGGTTAAGGTTATAAAATGAGTTTAATATGGTGCAAGATTCTAGGGTAACAACAATGTAATAAAAAGTTTATGCAGTAGGTCACTCATGGTTTTGGCTGTAAAGCTGCAATTCTGCTATCAGGAAAACACATTTACACCAAAATGCTAGCAAATAATTTTATTAAAATGTACTCCATTACAGAGTGGTTGTATTTCAAATACTGTCACTATAAACAGTTAACATTACTTTACACAAACAAGTAAATAATTTATTTTTATTTATTTATTGAAATGTTTCACCAAGAGGGCAAACTGAACAACAAGTTGCTCGTCTCATGGTGCGACCTGGGGGGAAGGGTTACATAGGGTTGTGAAGGATGATCCGTTACAATAGTATGTGGGTAGTACAAATAAAACAACATTGTAAGATTATGCAACAGTTGGAACACAAGGTATTGTACAATAAACAGTAGTGGAACATTGGGTAAATTACAACACATGTCCAAAATCATACAAAGGAATCTATAAATGTACAAAACAGTAATAATGCAACAGAACCATTACAGTGCATGAGTGTACCAGGAGCAGGCTCAAGGTAGTACGTAAGTGCTGTTGGAGTAAAACGTACAGGGTAAGTTGTGCCAGCTTTAAGTCAGTGGTTGCAAATTGTTCAAATTACAGACTGCAAAGGAAACACTTGATTAATCAAGCAAAATGAACTATAGGTAACTGATTAAGAAAACATGAGTTAAGGAGACATAGAGAAACAAAATGTTTGGGGTCAGTGAAAATGAAGGTGTGCTACCTTATGGGAGTCAGCACGAACAGGGATACAGGTGCAATTGATGATAGAATGTGCACAACAACTTTTTATTTTTACTTTCTGTTTTTCCCTCCTTCTCACCACATCTACCCCCTTCCTTGGTGTCCTCAATTCATTGCTCAGCTATGCCAGGGGAACCAGAGGGACACCTATGCTCCTTGAGTGTCCCACTCCCAAGTGAACCTGGCATCCCAGATAACCCCCCAAGTGGGTCGGAGGAAGTCCCCCTATCTTCACCCAATACCTCAGGGGGAGAAGACACCTGGTGCCAACATTCCTCAGTCCCTGGTCGTTGATGTGAGGCCCATCTCCTGGTGCAGATGTGGGGCTTTTTCCTTGTTCTGGTACCCCACCCCCCTGCGGATGTCAGCACTCAAGGAGGACCAATGAGACGGAGGCGCACAGAGACTACCTCCACTCCAGTCCTCAGCCAGTGCCCACCCCTCCTTCAAACTCTATCACCTTGGCTGCACCAGCACCACCTGTGGTCACCCAGGCAGTGGCAATATAGCAGTGAGGAAGACAGTCCACCACTTCCTGGAAAAGGATAGCAGCCCATGAGTACTCAATCCTTCTCCCCCCAGCTGGCCCTCCGACAATCCAGGCTCACTACCAAACCTGGGTCACCAGCATCACAAGCAGTAGTGCTACCGCTGCACCACTGGACCGGCCCACAACAACTTTCTGAGAGCCAGGGAATTCCATGCACAGTAAGCCCTAACCATATACAGTACTATAATTACCAGTTTCCCTTTTTTCCCATAGGGAAACCGTGGCATAATTTGCCGTAATGAAGGAGTGTTCATTACGGCAAACATGTGCATGATTTCCCTCACTGTGCACATGCGCCCGCTGCACTTCCTCGCTTCGCGACACCGTGCCTGCTCGGGGAACCGCTATGGAACACTGCAAACCACCACCTCGACTAGGCGGTAAGTACATAAAAAAAAAAAACCTGCCTCAGTCAGTGCTGTGAACAAAATAATAAAAAAAACTTAACAAAATCAAACTGCTGACCATGGCAACGTACTTCACCCTCCGCGAACCCGGCTGCACAGCTAGATTTTATTTTATACAATTGCTGAGGCAAAAAAAAAGGGAAATCTAGCAATTATATAAAATAAAATATGGGTCTGGGTGTGAAACTCGAATTTACACAAACCCTCAGGGTTAGATGCTTCACATAAACCCCTTGAGCTTCGCTCCCGGGGTTTATGTAGCATCAAACCCCTCGGGTGTGTGTAAATTCTCGTTACACATCCAGACCCATACTTTATCCTATATGTAATGAACTAACAGAGAAACACTTTCTTAAAATAAAGTGTACAGCGACTCTGGTAGGATATTGTCCCACAACTCCAGGTTCAAAAACTGGTACTTGACTCATTCCACTGCACATTGTTTGCTGTCTCATTTGCCCTTAATATATGCATGTTCATTTTTTTTTACATTTATGTATGTCATTATGATAATGTCACATGCTCAATTCATTGAGTTATTAAACCTAATTATTTTCTTGTTTGTGTTGTTCATATCTTTTTACTGAGCAAGGCATCTTCTGCTGAAAATAAGTCTGACACAATGTAAACCTCTAACTTAAAGGCCTTCAACTGTCTTCAACAGTAACCACAAAGTTAGTTACCCCCCCCCCACACACACACACACACAGCCTACAGTTGCTGCCTCTGTTATTTGACACTCCACGGAGTGGAGGGTGCAGGGAGTACTTGACAGGAGCTGACTAGTTCACAGAGCTACTACAACAGAGAAGTTACACAACAAGGTGTTGCAACTGATTATTGGGACATAGCTCAGGTTGTCAAAAATAGACTGGCCCTGTGATTTAGAAAGCAAACACTTGAGCACAACTGAATGGACTCTGTTCCCATTCTACAGATAGCAGACTGTGCCAGTGCTGCGATGAGACAGTTCTACCAATAGCATTTCTTTTAAACATACTCTGCATTTGAATATCCCACTGTTCTGTTCTGACCCTTTGTTTTGCAAGATTACTTCATCCAATGCATATTACAATGATAGACACTCAAGGGTGGACATTAGGCATAAAATAGTGATCTCAGGGGAATACATGCTGCACATGAAACACTGTGACATAAGGCAACAATGATACTCAATCATAAACTGAAGGGATATGTTTTTATTTTTTTTTATTTATCAAGTCTAGGATTACAAATACCTTTGAGCCGAGGCTCTTTTACAAAGGTTCCATGTCAGAGAAAATACATATTATGATGGACATCAAGACAGACCTTACAACAAATGGGGACATTGCTTACAATTTACAGATTGATACAATTCAAGGGTAACAATGTAAGCAAAGCAGCCAGTGGCATTTGTCAGAGAAAACAAACAGGCGATGAGAAGTGCCGGAGTCGCAGAGAGAGGGAAGGGGGAGGTGAGGGCTAAAGGATGGGGAAGGAGGGAGCGAAGAAGGAAGGAAGGTATGGTGGGGAGAGGGTAGAAAAGTGCAGCATTGGATGTTTCAGGATGTGAGTGATGTGTCCAGTGGGGGCCGGGGAGGCAGAGGACCACTAGAGTAGGCAGGGAAGTGGAGAAACTAGGTTAAGTTGGGCAGTCACAGGAGCTGTTGGAAGTGAGATAGTCCTGGAGCCTAGTTTTATACATACCAATTGTCGGGGCAGAGGAGATGGTAGTGCTAAGCCCATTGAACCAGAGTGGTGCTCGATAAGCAAAAGAGCATTGTCCCTGGGAAGTGTGACAGTGGGGGACTTTCAGTAGCTGCAGTGTGGATCTCTGAAGCCACCGTTTGTTGGTTCGGTGTTGTAACAGAGTTGAGATCCCAGGAGGTGCAAAGCCAAGGTAGATTTTTTCGCCATGGAGCAGGTGAGAAACTTATTGTGGTTGGATAGTTGGAGCCAGCCAGTCTGGGTGTACAGGTCACGTGTGGGTGAAATGGTGGGCCACTGTAATGAGCCGACATGCCTTATTTAAGGTAATTGAGAGACGTCTAAGGGTTGTGGTTGTGGCTAAGCCATAAATAATGAGACCATAGTCTATTACAGAGATCACAGAGCTCAGGACAGCAATCTTCAGAGCTTCTGGCGTGAGGTGTTGTCTGTGTTTGTAGAGAAGACTGAGCCGTGGTATTCACAGCTCTAGCAACATTGTCAACGTGAGGTCCATAAGAGAGATTAGGATCAAGCTGTATCCCTAAGTATTTGAAGGATCCCACCTGTTCTATGGTGTTCCCCTGGGTGGTGGAGATGGCCAAGTGGTGTAGCTTGTGTGGGTTATGGGAGCTGCAGAAGAGCATAGATTTGGTTTTCTTGTGGTTGAGGCCCAGCTTATGGTTAAGAAACCATGTCTCTACAGAACTGAGGCCAAGTTGAAGGTTGTGTTGTAGTGTTGCAGAATCTTTGTGGGTGGAGAATACAACAGCATCATCGGCATAGAGAATGATCTGTTCAGAGCAGTGGTATGGGAGGGAGTTTAAGAAAAGACAGAAAAGGAGGGGGCCCAGTATGGACTCCTGTGGGACACCAGAGCGAACAGGCAGGGTATCCAAAAGAGCATCAGCGATTTTCACTCTCTGTGACCGGTTATCCAAGTAGCTTTTAAACCAGAGGGCAGAGTCAGGTGATAGCCCGGTAGTCAGTAGTTGGTCAATTAGTAGTCCATGGTGTACTGTATCAAATACCTTGGAGAGGTCGGCAAAAACGGCCCCTGTGAATAGGCCATTGTCCAGAGATTTGTGCAAAGCTCCAGTGAACTCAAGAAGGGCTGTAGTGGCACTGTGACCTTTCAGGAATCCGTGTTGTTGTGGACAAGGTATAGTGTATTTATCCAGGTGGTCAGTAAGTTGATCAGCCACGATGCGCTCAAGTGCCTTGGAGAGTTGGGGGAGTATGGAGATAGGGCGATAATTTGAGTGATTCATCTTATCCCCACTTTTATGGACAGGTGTCATGATGACTATTTTCCATAGGTCTGGGAATTTTCCACAGCTGAGAGAGAGGTTTATGATTTTAGTTAATGGACAAATTACCTCATCAATGGTGAGTGACAGAAGCTTAAGGTCCAGGGTATCACTACTAGATCTAGATTTAGAGATAGCTGCAGTAATATAATGGCGAGCTTCATTTAGCCTTACCTTCCTGAAATAGAAGAATGGATGGTTAGGCTGTGGGGCTGAAGAATTAGGGGAGGAGGCCCTGTTTTTGAAAAAGTCATGGGGTAGGACAGCACTAAGGTCTGAAAAAAACGTGTTAAAGGTGTTAGCGATCACCTTGGGGTCGAGGGTTGGGGATCCATCAACCATTAATATGGCCAGAGAGGTTTTTGGCTGCTTCCCCGTGACATCCTTGATATTGTCCCAGAATGCTCATCTATTTCCCCAGGTATTGGTGAGAGCGTCTTTGTAATAAGTGGATTTCGTAAGCCGGATGGCTTTTGTCCAGGCATTTCATACTTGTTTGTAATTTTGGATGTCCAGTTGTTTGCCAGAAGCCCTGGCAACTGCCCAAAGGTGGTCCCTTAGTTTCAGCTGAGAGAGAAGAGCTCCAGTGAGCCATGGGTTACAGAGAGATTTAGTTTTGCACCTTTTAGCCGGGGCAAAGAGGTCGCAGGCTCTGTTGAAAATTGAGATGAAGTGATCAAGAGCCAAGTTAACATCTGTTGCTTCGTAGATGGGTAGCCAGTCTTGTAGAAGCAGGTGTTGTTTGAGATGTGGAAATTTTCCACGAGGGAGCACTCTACTAGAGATAACTTTGGAAGGGGACTTGAGGAATTTGTTTGACCATGCACATATGACTGGGGAGTGGTCACAGAGAGAGTCCGGGAGAACGGTTGTATGAGAAATCCTTGTGGGATGAGTGGTGAGGACCCAGGCCAGGAGGGTACTGGTGCCAGTCTTGTAGTTGATCCTGGTAGGGGAGTTGACCATTTGAGTGAGGCAAGCAGCTGAGATGGAGTCTTTATGGGCACTGGCACTCGATGCTAACCAGTTTATATTGAAATCACCTAGTAGAATAAGTTCAGTTTCTGGAGGATGGGAGTTGATAAAGTTTAGGATGTCATTGAAGCTATGTTTAGGATCCCTGGGCAGGATGTAGATGGAGACAATAGTCAGGGCTTTATGGTTAGGACCTAGGACGATTTTTATTGGGAGGATCCGGGCCGAGACAGGAAGTGATGGAGTTGCTACAGGGTGTTACAACAGAGAGTCTTTGATATATATTACACAACTGCTGCCTTTTTTGGTTACCTGGTCTAGCCTGTGGACATTATAGCCCTGTACTGTTACTTTAGGCATCAGCCAAGTTTCCACCACAGCAAGGATGTCAGGGTTGTGCTGGCATATGAAGGCTTGGAGTGCATCCAGCTTTGGCAGCAGGCTGCAGATATTAATGGTTGCAAGGAGAAGGGCACCCGGAGTTTTTGTGTGGCCGGAGCTGTTTGGGCCAGGATTGGGATGGACATTGCCTGAGATGAGCAGGAGGAGGAGTAGGAGTTTTAAGGAGCAGAGTCGCCACTCCTTGAGAGATAGTTTTGATCATTGTTTCCGGAGGCAGCGGTTACCAGGTTCCAGGCTTTTTCCCATATGGATGGCAAGGTGGTACAGTGTGCAGAGGTGGTCACACTTGTTGAGAAAAGTGGTAGGAGTAAGTAACCAGGGATATCCAAATGGTGGGCCAAGCACAAGTCTCAAGTGGAAGTGGAGGGTTCCCTGGAAGTAGCAGTAGGAACCTGAGTAGAGGGTAGCAGGGGTGGGGAGGTGGTGGGGATGGCTGGGACCAGGGAGAGAGAAGAGGGGGGACAGGGCAAGGAGGAGGAGGAGGAGAGGTGAGATAAAGGCAGAGAAAGCCCATAAGGTTTGCATGCTAGCGCAGTAGTGATGGGGAAGCAAGTAGAACAACAGGGAGTAACTTGGCTAGCAGGAGGCAGATAGAAAGAGAGATTGAGAAAGAGAGCACTTCAGTCGGTAAGCACTGTGGAGGATGAGAGATGGGGGGTAGGGAGAGAGAGAGAGAGGAGAGGGAGATTAGATATAGGTGGGTTATTGGGGGGTAGTTCAATTTGTAATTCTTGGCCTGAAGGAAGGATTGACTTACAGAGGAGGAAAGGCAGGTGGAGTAGCCTGAACAAAGGCCATCAATCAGTGTACTTTTTTTGGGCCTGTTTGGGCCAATTAGCTAGCAGGGGTGAGAGGGTGGGAGTGTCTAAGGCTTATTTAAAGAAGGCCTGGGCGAGGGTGGGGAGCAGGAAGAAAAACCACCACAGTAGTAGTGCAGCGACAGAAATTACAGCTGGCTTCTCATAAAAAGTCCCCAGGGAGCCCTCCGAGAAGGTGCTACCAATCAATGTCCGCTACCGGACCGCCGCACCAGTCGGGTTGCAGGAGAAAGCAGCTTGAGGGTTTTTCAATTTCAGCAGTGATACTGATGTTGATATTGGTAAACTGAAATTTACCATAATGATATCAGTACATAGCATTTGTCTTTATACACAGTTTGTGTGCATTTAGTGGGAAACAACATTAAAAAAAAAAAACTACATCGGTAATGACAGTAACTGAAGTTTTAAAAGTAACCCAGCCAACTTTCTTCATGGATGTGCAGCACACATGCTAGAAATGACAGCTAACCTATGACATCACCGTAAATCATAACTTCATAACTATTACCCAAAAGTAGGAAGGGATCAGTTTATTCAGTTGCTGATCTCTGCACATTTATAAGACATAATCTGTTTCTCTTTATTTTTTGATTTATAAATTTGCTGATTGGTATGCATATGTATAACTATGTTTGTATGCAACATGTTTTCAAACTATGTGTTTTTTTATACTTTTATGGTGTTTAATTTTTTTTTAATTCAACTTAGAAAATATGTGTTTCTTCTTCTTGTTGCTGCTTCTTGTTAGTCCATCCATAGAGTTGTAGAAACAACATGTAATATGTTTACATTTCAAATTTTATGTGCTTCAATGTCTGACACAACACTGCACGCATTACAAAGCAGGACTGCCTTAATCATTAAAGAAATCCTTAATTTCCAAGGATGAACAAAATCCATGCTGACACATCTCAACTCTGCCACTGCTCATTTAACTGTAAGACTGCCATTAAGGAGAATGTAATATGTACCTATACATTGATGTTTAGTGTTTTGCTGTTGGCTCCCTCTTTTTTTTCCTATTTTTTTAAAGAAAACTTAGAGTTTGTTGCAAAAATTAAGAAGCTTCAAAATCACCACCAAGTAAAATTACTGTAAGATGCAGATTAAACACATTGATATATTGTAAATATATCTGCAGAAGGCTCTGGAGCATTTTTCATATGCTATTACAGCAAACAAGTCTCTTCTACATCTCGATTAAAACCACACACATTAAAAAAGCTTCTGATGATAACTTTACTTTTCAGCACTATTGCAGAGACAAATAGCAGGTCCTTACTAAACAACAATGTACAAGCAAAGAATTCCATTCCAGACTCTTCTTGATGGCCTGCCACACTTACCTTGTTTTTATAGATTGATTGATTGATTTAGTTTGGCTGATATAACCGCATACATTACGTTTTAGCGTTATCATCTAACTGGGACCTTTTGATTTAAGTAAGGAATCAAAGGATTTAAGGAACACTTTTGATAGGTTAAATATAGATCAATCACTTTTATTAAACAGTCTTTTAGATATCAGTGTTTTACAGTGCACTCCACCCTTAATAGTGTAAGGCACTAAATTCAGGTTTTGCTCTGTGTATCCAAGTGTTCAATGAAATACATTCACAACAAAACAGAATAAAATCCACCATAGAACTTGGAGATATCCAATCATAAAAAAAAGATGGCTTTGAAAACATGCTAATGCTAAGAGTTCACATTCTGAATTTACCATGTTGAAGAAATATACTTTTTTAACTAAGCTGCTGTGGACTAGCCTGTCAGAACAAGCCTATGCTGGAACTTTATTCCCCTCACCATATTATTACATGGCTCTGTCTGTCTGTCTATTTTATTGGACAAACAATCTAAAACTTTTTTTATTACGACTTTATTTATGCGCCTTGTGCTGGCTTGCCCTCTTCAGCCTGCCTGACCCCCACCCCCCAGCTCCAACACTCAGAATTATTGGGGCTTACCTTGTGCCCAGCCCAGGAGTGGTGCCTGCGGGGAGTTGGGCGTCATCTTGCAGCCAGAATTTTTCTCCTCCATTTTTTTACCCATGGTCCCTGGAGTAGACACATGCTCATGCAGGCGTGCATGTGTACTACAGCCCCAGTAACGACCCCTTCCGCCCTCCCATCGGCCTAACACCTATACACTCTCTAGCTTGTACTATCTCCTGGCCTCCACCAGAAAGCAGATAATAGCCGAGGGGTGCCACCTTCCCTCCCCGGAGAGGAGAACTGCTGAAAGGCAGCTCCATCCAGCTCTGCCCTCCCCCCCTCGCCGACTTCCAACAGCCCATGCTCATTACCAAACCCGGGTCATCAGCGTGGCAAGAGGTAAGACGTCCAGCGCCTTAGCCCTCAGCACCACCGGGCCGGCTTCAATCTAAAACTTCTTAACACTGTTGTGTGAACTGCAGAAGGAACTGCAGGACACTCATAGTAAATGCAGTGCTACAGAGCTGAGAATTTTGATCCCTCTAGTAAATCTAGAACCAAATATTTACTTTCTGCCCAGACAAAGCTGCAGTGAGTCCAGTGGTTTGCATGGAAACCAATGGGGCAAAACATAAGGTTGTAAAGAATAATGCACCATAAGATTGTTTTGCTCTTATGTTTTATTGAGACAAAAATAGAAAACGTATAACACCACTTGGCATTCCATTAAAAATTGAAGCTTTGCTGGAACTTGGAAGAGTTTCAGAACAGGATTGAGAACTTGGTTTTTCAGTGCAATTATTATTATCTAATAATAACCTATTCAGCATCCATTTTTCCTTACCTCCTATTTATGTAAGAGGCACTGTAAGTTCAGAGGACAACAGATCACTTTCTTATCCATGCAGCAACATTAATAACTGCTGTAAGATGTGCAAAATAACATGTTGTTTTAATTTCAGTGGCTACCATGGAATTAGGAAAGAAGTGAATTGACTGAATTAAAATGAAAATGGTACTAAGGATATATAACTGGTATTCTCTCATTCATGTATACTTTTTTAAGATCATGTGCAAATGGCTATTTAGGGTGTTCGCTACATTTTGTTGTTTGGCTATGTGAATTTTATCTTTGGATTTAGAATGAAAAAGTAATGTATTTCTCACTGTATTCTAGCCATCTCATTATTTTTTGAATCTGTGTAGTGTGATCTATTCTCCTGTGTGTTAGATGGTGAGACCTGTGTTCCTGTGATGTCAGTTGTGGTTTATGACTGAGAATGCATGATGCGTTCAAGCAGCTGCTGGCACCACCTGCCATGACATTGACTGACTACAGCTGATTGCATCATCTGTGAACTGTGTCTCTCATTGTCGTCTGCTTTACTTGTACATTTTTTCTTTGGATCCCAATAGTGATAGGCTATCTCTGTCCAGGATAGCATAAAGAAAACTTATTTAAAACTGAACTAGAAATGCTTGTCATTTTATTTCTCCTGATATTTTAAACTAATGTATTTTTTATATCTAAACTCTTTTTTAATGGCCTTTTATATATCTGAGAATGTGAGCACTCTAACTACTGTATTTCTTGTGTATGTAGTGCATTTGTTTTCTGTATAAAGTACCAAGCAGTGCTGTTTGCATCTCTCCATCTGCTGCCACATGGTGAGTCCTGACCCCAACACAATAATAGGCACACACAGAAACCAAATGATGCTGCCAAAAACGAAACCTCTGCCCACTAACATCATTTATGCTGTCTTTCCTCTCATTCTAGCTCACCCTCTCTGACCACTCATTATACGCTGGGTGAGAGATGCAGTGCCATCGCTGAAGCTGTAGTGTAGAAAGAATTCCAGGATACATGAGATTGGACAATGATGATTAGGATAACTGAGGATTACTCAGGGTGATTGGATTGAGGGAATTAGATGGATGGAGACTAGAGTATATATGAGAATGGGGTAGTTTGTGCAGAAGTGAGAGCAGATGAGACAAGAAATATGAGGGTGGAATAGAACAGGAGAGAATTGGAAAAGATGGGGTTAGATGAGAGGATAGGGAGAGGGTTAGGAAGGTTGTGACAAAAACTCCTTTGGGCTGTGTCAGCTTCTAGGGAGTTTTTTTCTCAATCATTTCTCCTACTGCCACCACATGGTTATACCAGGAAAATACTTCTGTCCTACTCAGGCTCTTAGAAGGTAAAACACCCTAAAATTACCTTCACAATGAGGATAGTCAGCCATTGGTACTATAAAAACTGATTCTTTACTATTATAATGCTACAAATTATTACAAACATGATATGTACAGCAAACAAAAATATATACTCATTTACAGGAAAGGAAAATAAAACAGTTTGAACAGATAGATGGCATGTAGAATAAACTCACAATTTAGTCTCACACTAGGATCTGTACTTACCTGCCAGCTAACTTGAAAGAGACATTCACTAAGACTGTTATTTCCTCACCCAGATAAGTTAGCTATGGGAGCAGGGCTCTCCTTCCTCTTGGGGACACTCACCAAGAGACAGACCTCTGCTCCACTTTGAAACATGCAGGATGTCAGACAGAGACAGAGTTGTGGTTAAAACTCTCCTATTTATGTACGTACGTATGAATATATGTATGAATAAGCCAGCAGAAGAAGACCATTTGGTCTATCAAGTCTGCTCATATTGCAGGGTCCACAGCTTGAGCTAATGGCCCTGCCCTCCCTTCCTACTCCTCCCATTCTTCCTACCCATGATTCTTACCTTCCCCCTATGTCTATCCCAGCCCCTCTTAAAGCTGACCACTGTATTCAATGAGATGACCTCTTCTGGCAACGCATTCCAAGTGTCCACCACCCTCTCTGTGAAGAAGTGCTTCCTGACCTCCCTCCTAAACTTCCCACCCTCCAGCTTAAGACTGTGCCCCCTTGTGATATGATTGCCACTCAGCTTAAAGAGACTCTCCTTATCAACCTTATTTATTCCTTTCAAGTACTTGAATGTCCCAATCATGTCTCCTCTCTCTCCTGTCTTCCAGGGAGTACATGTTCAGTGCCCTCAAGCTCTCCTCATATGCCTTGCCTTGCTGACTGGCTATCATCTTTGTAGCCCTCCTCTGTACCTTCTCCAGCAGGTTAATGTCCTTTTTGAGGTGTGGGCACCAGTACTGAACTCCATACTCAAGGTAGTAGGATGAGTCTTATCTCCATAATGACAGCCCTATTCAGTATCCCCCATCCACGTGAGTGCATATCGGGGGGGGGGGTCTGTGTGTGTATTCAACTACCATGTTGAATTGCTCTTTCACACCTAGCAACAACCTCACTGAATGATCACACCTCTGAAACCTACCTCTGAGGTTTTGTGACATCCTCTTGTCTTTATTGTCTGAGTGTGGGGACCCTGTCCTAGCAAGCTACCTCACATTTTTGTATTACTTTATTTCCTAGCTGTTCAGGATACCTCTGTGAGAAAAGTAGCACTCTCACACCTGGCAACTGTTTTCACTGAAGGTTTCCCAGGATAGCTGTTGGGACATGTGACCTGAACTCCATTTTGTTTGCCTTATGCCACTCCAATCACTGAAAGATCTTATTTGAGAATAAACAGAAAAAAAAATAATTACAATAACAAAAAGAGATAACATTAACATGGTCACATTCCCATCGCCAAGATAGATGGGTATTTTGATGTCACCACTCTGCATATGGGAGGGGGCACTGGAGGGTGTGTCAGTTTTGTGCAGCAATTTCTTTCATTTCGTAGGATATATCAAAGGGACGTAGCAAATATCTGCAAGTCAGTGGAAATGATTTATAAAAAAAGTGATCAATAAAGCAGTTTGCTGTGTGGTTATGCAGTTTATTTCTAATCTGTTTACATACAGTACTGTATATGAACAAAACAAACCCTTGTCTGTTGTACACTTTTAAAGGTTTTCAGGAATCCATGTGGCAACTATATTCTTTACTGTTTAGTTCAGTTTTGTTATGCAATGTACAGAGGCACATCTCATGTTGTATGTGCATTGTACAGATAAAAATAAATTCCCCTGTCCAAGCTTTCGATCTGTCTCTCTCTCTCTCTCTCTCTCTCCCCTGCCAGCAAGATGAAATAAAGGTAATGAATTCATTCATACATAAAGAGAAAAAAAAGAAAGAAAGAGAGGGTGAAAAAAATCAACACTATGATAGAGATTTAGTTCCTGGCACTTGGATAGTTGATCAGAACACAATCACTCATTAGAAGAGAGAGAGAGAGAGATATAGTAGATAGACAGACAGACAGATAGATAGATAGATAGATAGATAGATAGATAGATAGATAGATAGATAGACATCAGGGGAGCACTGCCTCACAGGATTTTCAAGTGCCCAGGAACAATATTATAATTTTTATGGGTTTTTAACATTTTTTTTTTGTAAAAATCAAAAACAAGATGGCAACCATACAAAGGAAAAATGTTGGTTCACGAAGGAAGACTCTTGACTCAGGAAAGAAGATTCTTCTATCATGAGCCAAAAATTCTTCTTTCGTATCAAACACCTATCTGAAAGACCCTATTGAGCATGTTCAGAACCAGAATTTCAAATACTTATAACGCGAGAATGGATCAATATTTTTTTTCCAAACCAACAACAGGCACCATTCTCAGGCAAGCCCTTTCTACTCTGAAAATTTCAGAACAAAATTCCAAACTGTCTGGGCTATAAGTGAGCGCAAAAAAAAAAACAGCAAAAAATAAATGTTTCTTCTTTTTGCCCTGTGTGGATCTTGGAAGCCAGATATCCAACCATCATGAAACTTGCCAAATCAAGATACCTTATCCCAGACCATGCATACAAAATGTTGTGCAATTCCATTGAATGTGGGACGAAGCTAATACGGTGCAAAGTTAGGGGTTTAATATTAAACACCCTACTCAACCCTAACTATAATACAATAGCCTGTCTCAAAATAGGCTAGTTATCCTCACTTGCGAGTGGGCAGAGTTTTCATAACTTACTCATACCTCTGCAACTCGAGAGCTATGGTACTGCCCCCTCACACTTGAAGATGAATTGCATATTTGAAGACAGTCCATTGCACATTACCTATATAATAAAAAAATGTGTGATTTACTACACATCTGGGGGTTCGATTTAGTACTGTTTAACACAGAACCATTCATATCTTGATGCTTCAGAGAATGCCTACATGAGTATCATGTGTTCATCAATTTTAAATTATAACTGGAGTACTCATTATGGTATTACTGAATATTACAAAGATAAATTAAACAATGCAGCTTCAGCTATTACTGTATGACTCACTTATAATAATTAAGCACCTTGCTGTTAAGTAAAAGTAAAAGATCATCTAACTGAAGATTTGCATACCCCCAGAGGTGTACTTCATACTAAAGAAAAATCTAAAAATGTAAGATAAAGTAGATCCAGTGTTAGTTGAATTTCAAAGTATGACTGACTTGCACAATATATGACTAACTTTTTCAAGAAGTTGTAAATTCATGACTTCAACTGAACAGCAAGAATGCAATTGATTTTTGTTTTTCAATTGAAGCAATTTCCAATTGGATTTATGTACCAGCAAAAGGGCCTGTGACTGTCAGAACAAGGATATATCAGCTGGGTATATTCATTATCAGAATACGGCACGGCCCACTCAGAACAGACTAAATGAGTACTTTGAAGCATTATAAGGGTTCCTAATAACAATCTGGAAATCAAAAATATCAAATGGATTGTAACCCACATAACATCAGTTCAATTGATTTGGACAGGTCCCTCTCTGTTGACATCCTGTCTGGTCACATTCAGCACAGGGTGGGCAGAGTTTCACTTGTAGGCTGTGGGGATACCAGCAATGCCCATGACAAATGGTAAACTAAGTGTACTGTTTAAACTAGAGGTTGTCTGTTAACTGATATTCAAAATAAAGTAACTGTCACAGCAATAAGAAATAATGTTTGCATGTTAGTGCAGTAAATTAGTGCCTGGCAGTGACAACACATGATCAAAGCAACAGTAACCCATAATCGTATGACATCTCCGCAGTGACATTTCAAAATCGAAGTACATTACAGCAGCAATCGCCTATCAGCCCTGCCTCTCCTGCCTATCAGCTGCATACTTTAGTTAATGATAATGTGTAGTGGTTGTATTGGGTCAGGGTACAGTGATAATAGAGTTTTATTACTTTATTCAGTGAATACTAAATTTAATGGGTTTAATGGGCAGACTGGATGGGCCTTGCGGTCCTTATCTGCCGTCAACTTCTATGTTTCTATGTTTCTATTAATAAACTGCAAGGGAGTCCTCAATTATGCTGAGCTGGATGGTAGCTCAAAGATCATGTCCCCTCTTTTCTTGACATTGCCAGTTTTTTGGGTGGCTCTGGCAGCTCTCAAGTGCTGGCTAACATACTAGCTCCCCTTACCTGTTGTGCCAGCTGCCTGGCCCTCCTTCACCATTTTGTCATCTTTCAGTGGCTGACTTGTCACTTGCTCCTTCACCTCCTCTGTGTCTGACTTTGTCCCGAACTCCCAACAGGAGTGTCCTTTGTCCTACAAACCTCTGTTCCTTTGAGGCTGAGGCACTGAGCGCTGAGCTGCTCTAGTGTACTGTGCCTGGCAACAGGCAGCCGACATATAGTTACAGACTTACAGGACATTTTAGCCTTCACGTACTGCTGCAGTTTGCAGTCCCGTGTGCATGGGACTTTCTGACCACATTTTTTTTTACCACTACACCTCACCTCTGCCTTGCAGCTCCAGCAATGTCTGACTCCAGTCCACTCTCACTTGTCCAGAGTCTCCAGGTGGTGCCCACATCCTCTCAGCAGCAGCACTGGCTGAGTCAGGTCTGGCCTCCTCCACCTACCACGTGGCTCATGCTACCACAGTCACTTTGACTCTCCTCCACTGACTCTCCTGGAGTCCTGCCAACTCACCCAGTGGCCCAGGCCCCACACAACCTACCACGCACCTCTGGCACTTTAGTACTACTTGAATTGTCCTGACCCTTTCACTCACATGACCCGACTCTGGTTTCAACCCAACTGTCCAACACACACCCGCAGTTTCCCACCAGAGAGTAGCTGCACCCTGGGCCCTGCCCACTGCCATCATGTCTCCCATCCTCACCACTGTTGTGCTGCACCCTGCCCACTTGCTTTCCAGTCCATTAACATGGTGCTACTACATGTACAGTACATGCTAAGTGACTCTGGCTTCTCCCTCACAGTCTGTAACTGATTAGAGAGGTCAGGGCCTGCTACCTGGAGCAGAACAGTGATTTTCCATGCACCAACCACAACTGCCACCAGCCGAGCAACCCAGAGAGAGGCTGTCTCAGCCTGAGACGCATGTGGAATGTCTGCAAGAGAACTACATTTAGCAGGGAGTCTAGGGTCAATCAATGGGCTGGGTGAGGCTGTGCAGGCTAATTGATTGTGGGAAGGCAAAGCAAGGACACTGGGCACTTTGTGATATGGACACGAACAGGAGAGGCAGAGCTGGGAGCAACACACACACTGGAGTGCATAAACTGGCCCACATCTCGGCATTTGAGAACCACCGATCTTGCAAGTATTCCGTTATCTGTTTGTTACCATGCTGCTGATTGATGCTGGATATTAATCCACTTGACATTCTTTGAAAATCAGTGACCTAGAGTAATTTAAATAGTAGTTAATAATGGTTCATAAATTAAAGTTGCCATTGTTTTAATAGCTGCCTATTATTCTGTAGAACAAAGAACTATGCTAAATGATTGCAGTATGCAATAATTTATGACAGGATGTGCAATAATGATTGCATAATTGCATGACTACATCTTGTGATCTTATACATCACATGGCTAAGGCCACTTAATTTCAAAACATGATGGAAGTGTTATTAATAAATAGTGCTTAGACATCCCTGAACTATGTGTAGGATCTTAAACCATGTATTCTTTATAAAACAGTTATTTTAACAGTGACGTTTGTCATGCAGCTGGTATAAAGAACACATTAGGAGAGGGCCAATGCTGTACATTGAGAACTCAATCACAGGCTGCATTACAGACCTCAAACTGTGCAATATACAGTCTACCACTGATGAACATACAATTTGGTGGTACATAAGGTCAGAAGAAGAGTAAAATCACACAGAAAATGGTCATATACTTTTAAATGGGCAAGTTCATTTGCACATGGAAGACACATAAAATGACTTGCAGCACTGAAGTGGGACAAGTCTATTACATAGGAAAGATTCAAAAAGAGGTAGCTGAACAAAAAAATTGTTTTCAATAACTCACTGAATCATGGATGTTGTTATACTGGACTGGATAAGTCCTGATGGGATCTCCCTACATAACAGATGTAGATGTGAAGGAATTGGTAAGCATAGTATGGTCACTATTACATTACCACCTATTACATTAATAGAGCAGTATTCAAGGAAAGACTTGTACAGGACATTGCAGCAAATGGCACCCTCCCACCTCAGAGGAGAAGGAAAGCATCCTCTGGGATGCTCAATCCTCCTCCCCTCAGCCAGCCCCCAATAACCTGAGCTGGTTCCCGAACTTGGGTCGGTAGCGTCATGAGCGGTAGTGCTACCACTGCACCGATAGGCCAGCATTCATTGCATTTTCTGACAACATTCATCACATTGTGGCCACAGTGCTCTGGCATGAAGCCCACTTAATGCAACCCCGCACACTGTTCTCACATATAAATGTAAAGGGCATGTAAGCAGTGCAGGAATTGGAGTATGTTCGCGATTGCCACTTCACTTTCCATGTGATTTATTCCACTGCTGACATGGCCACTGATACATTTTGGCAGCTCTTTTACAGGAAACAAATCTACTAAGTGCATTTCTTTGAATGAGCACAAATAATTTCACATGAACTCATCCGTTGTCTCATCAGCCAATGTATGTACACTATGCTGTAAGTAACCCCCCCTCCCACCAATTTGGGGCTTACCTTAAGTGTCTCCCAGGGCTCCAGCAATGCCCACTGCCAGGCAGACGTCCTGCAGAGATAGTAAATCCATGGTTATTTGGTAAATCCTATTGATCTGTGTGAGAGTGCCATGGTGTGCCTCTGCGCCTGTCAATTTAAGTGACACTGTCAGTGTGCTGTAAATGGTCTGGGTTGGGTCCGAGTGCTTCAAAGCTCGCGACTGGCCAGGCACCATCCTGATTTGCCCAGAGGGAGCTCTAACTACTACTGTAAATATGTACAGTAAACAAACACTGGAAGTAGAGCACACAGCAACCTCATAAAGTACAAGGGCACCAGTCTCTAGAGAAAAATGTTCAAATATTTATATTAATACATAAAAGAAACATAAAACCTGATGCGTTTCGGGTGTCCAGGCATCCATTCTCAAAGGTCCATGTGCTGACTCCCTCTTGCACAGTACTTCTAACTTGTTGTTATATTTAAATTAGAGTGCTTGTTTAACCTGCCTTTATTGCAGCTTATGCACCCAAATGGGAGCCACCATGTTTGGTCCGGGACTTCCACGAATTTGTACCAGTTGGGACACAGGGGACCTTGAGGAGTCCTAAGTTCAGGTGCCTCATGGGAAAAAGCTGTAGTTCTTGTAGTTTCACAGGTTGGCACCTAAACAGATGATTGGGAGCACCAGAACTGTGATTGACAGCTCCCCTAGCCAACTGGAATCCAGAAAAACAGACTAGTTCAAGAACCTTTAGAAAAAGAGTTTAGTTGCTTGTTATAGTGAAGACAATGAGCAGCTTGAGCCATCGAGAAGCAACTTCAGGAAAGGAGCTGAGGAGAACTGGCAGGGAGAGGTCTGACTTGCCTCCCAGCTATTATTTACAGCATTGGGCTGCCTGATAGCAATAAAACGGACTCATCCAAAAACAAAGGCTTTAAACTGTGGCAGTTGGCCCCGAGACTCTGAAGAGTGCAGTTCGAGCTATTGAACCAAGAGGAGCTTCTGTGGAGCATTCGGCCCTAGATTTATGTGCAGAAACTGCCTTTTTGCTGATTGAGGGGTTTGCTCAGTGAATCAACTGTAATTGTAAACCGGCCTAAAATCTAACTGAGAGGTAGAGAAGTGAATGCTGTTTCTATTAAATGTTCTGAATGTTCATTGTGGGTCAAGGCCTACTGTCGAGGGACTCCTGATTGCCAGACAGAAGCCCATCTTTACCAGTGACCAAACTGCTTGCCAGCTGGAGGTTTTCACCAGCAAACAAATTGAACGTTGCTAGAAGTGTTTATCCAGCCTTAGGCTCATGCCAAACCCGGTCCAACCCGACTATCCTTGCACCAGTTACTGTTTTCTCAGCAACAGACCAGCTTGGGGATCCAGTCCCTGCACAGCAAGAAATTGCAGGTTGTGGCCATCTGGGGGAAAGGCCATGAAGCAGCGGTGAGTCGTGCAAGCCCAGCTTCCACATGCTCTTCAGTACTCTGCAGCAGGTCTTCGTATCGCTAGGCCATCTACTACCAACTGGTGTTGTGAGTAAACTCAGGGTAGCTCCCTGCGACAGTTCTTTTAATCATTTTGTGGTACAATCTGATTTTGTCAGTGTAGCACAGGGTTACATTGGACTGGGCCAACCGGCCGAGGATACAAATATCCAAAGTCTTTGTCATTGTCTTTCTTTCCACCAAGGTCCACAACAACAGTTGCAACCCCAGGCAACAATCAGGCTAGCCACCAACAGTCTGGGTACCCAGCAGCTGCAAACTGTACAGTGGGACTAAATGCATGCATGCATGCAAATGTGCCCTGGTTTAAATCCAGTATAGTAATCATTCATCTAAATCTGCTCCTTCCCTTGTTTAAATCCCCCTTAATAAATCAATGGGTTTGTTTCACTGTTACACTGCCTCACAAATATCTCATTGTCTGGGTGAACGTTAATGTATCTGGGAGAAAGGTATCAGTGCATGCCTGTACTTAATATTGTTTTACAGGGGGTTCCAGGTGATTTGCTGAAGACCAGACCCTGGTGGTAAGTGCAAGGGGTGTGTGCATATTGTTAATGTTTATTACCAACTGTGTGTTAACTGTTGTAAAGGGTTGGTCCCCCTTACAAGGTACGTGGTCACTAGGTGGCTTGTGGGTGGTTATAGCTTCCCAGAGGACTATACCAGGTTAGGTGGATACCCCCACATAAATTACTCTGGGTGGAGGCACCAAAATATTGTGATTACTGAGGGCAGGAAAACCCTGGTGACTATTAAGTTTGAACCCAGGCCCCTCAACCTGTTGTCCAAAGTACAGGCAGGGGTAGTAACCCTAGAGATAGCGCCGCCTAGGGGTTACATATACAAGGGCATCTTGTTCTTTTCACAATGACTGGTCAGTTGATTGACTCCAGTAAGTCTCCATTTTCATCCTGAAAGATCAGAAAGCATTGTATAAGCATTAATTTAAGAACTTTACCTATTAAGCAATAATGAACAAGGAAACATAGTATCAACTGACAAGACATAACCTCAGTCTATGATATAGTGCCAAGAGGCTAAACTATGAAACACCCACTAGGTGCATCATTTAGGCTCTGTGCATACTGAGCACAGTTTTAATATAATGTTTTTAAAAACAGTTCAGGACTGATCCAGCCCAGTGGTGTGGAGGGCTGAGGCAGTGATGCCTTATCTCCTGCCACGCCGGTGACCCATGTTTGAGGTACGAACAGGTCATTGGGGCTGGCTGAGGTGGGAGACAATCAAGCATCTGGAGAACAGCTCTCCTCTCACAGAGAGGGTGGGGAACAGAGACCCACATTTGCCTGACACCTAAAGGAGGCTAGGTATTGGCACGCCAGGTCCTGTAAAGTAGGGACATGGAGGTGGAATAGCCGACGGGCATGCTGCGTGCTGACACATGGGTGGCATGCCTACTGTCAGCACTGCACGCTCCCTTCCACACAGAAAATGTGGAAAATGAAGTCCGGTTGAGAGGCTTGATGGTCATCCACTGCAGGCTCTGCCTCCGAGAGGGCATCACTCAGTACTGGATCTGGACCTGGTGGGATGAGTTGGGGGCTTCCCACCACCCCCGCCATGGGGGTAAGCTGTGGAGATAAGAGGTGAGCCCCAAGATTGGAGGTGAGGGCTGGATGGATGGCAGCTGTAAGAGAAGAGGAGGAGGAGGAGGGCCGACTGGGGACCAGGGAGAAATTGTAAGCAAAAAAAAAAAAACAGTGCAGGGCTTACTGTGCTATAGCAGCCATACTGCAGCTGAACTGTTTTTAAAAATGGCTGAAGTCTATCCACACCGGAGGAGATTCCGTGGCAGGGAAACATGGTTTCCGGATGGTGCTAGAGGACCAATAATTGCTGTAGTTGGCAAACATGGTACTGACTCCTGTCCCATCCATACTGGTCAGGTAACTGTGCTCGGTTTCAAACCATTTTGAAAACCGTGCTAAAGACCTGTTATATCAGGTTTTAAAAACGGTTTTCAAACACATTTTGAAAATGTTACCATTGTGGAGGCAAACTGTGTTTAGGGGCTCCTTTAACAGTTTTGTATGCCGGTAACGTTACTGGAGCCCTAGTGTGGACAGGATCTTGGTGTTAAATGACCACTCAGTTCAGCATGTGCAAGAGGTATTGTAAACTGCAGAAGATGTGCTCACAGGCCATCACTAATGCATATGCTGTACACCCAGACCCACACTTACTACAAAATGAAGAATCATTATCACAAGGACAGAAAATATGTCACAACCACCACCTTATGTCACAAGAGCAACACGGTGCTCAATACACCCACGTGGCATGAAATAGTAATAAGCGCAGAACAGATGCCACAAGAGTATCATGAAGTGTTAACTTCACAACCACTACACCATTGACAGAACACACTGTCATCTACCTAAAGTTTACACACAGGGTAGGTTACAATGCCTATGCTACACCCCCTGGGCAGAACCTATTAACAATTTTTTTTTTATATATATATATAGAATTTTATTGGCTTTTTTCCCATTTTCTCCCCATCCCTGTGGCATGGGCGTATGTGCGTATGTAGAGGCACGCGCATGCCATACCCTGGGGTGTCCTCCCGCTACACTGCCACCCCCTCCTGCCTACACTACCCACTGGATCCCCAGCCAGTGGGAGCGGAACTACGGGGGGAGGGGGCGACGACCATCCCGGGAGAGGAGAGCTGTCTTTTGGCTGCTCAATCCTGTTCCCTTCCCCCGACCTGTACCGGCTCTCCATCGACCCAAGCTTGTTCCCGAACCTGGGTCGCTGGCATGACATGAGGTAAGGCATCCAGCACCTCAACCCTCAGTACCACTGGGCCAGCAGAACATATTAACAATTGTAGAAGTGGACACCAAAGGCATCATGTACCAAGGAACTGCAAAGCTCTTCCCCAAGGGCAGCAATATAGATGATACACCCCAAGGGTACTGCATCTTGCAAACTGCACATGCATTAACACAAGGGCAGCATGTAGTAACAACTAAATAACAAGTACCCCACAGGCAGCACATGTTGTCAACAGGCAACAGAATAGGCAGGGCAGAAGCCTATTACTGTTCCCTACCCACAGGGCAGAACTGACAGAACATTGTAGAATTAGTACCCCAAGGACTGCACACACATACAACCATACAACATCAACTCAGAGGGTACCATGACACAGGTATTAGTCCGCCAGGACATCAGGTAATGAAAACAGGAAAACAGATACCCCAAGGGCTGCACAATTTCACACCATGACAAACACTTTCCAAGAGGCTTGAATAATTCTGAGGCCAGAATAGAATGCCTGGTCTCTAACTCCAGGGAAGGAATGACAATTGCAGAAGAGGTAGGTACCCCAAAGGCAGCATATATTTACAGGTAAACAACAAGTACCCCGAAATCAATCCAAATTGTCAGCAGGCAACTGATTAGATAAGACAGAAGTCAATGAATTTTCTCTACCCCAGGGCAGAAATGAATGGACATTGTACGAGCAGTACCCCAAGGGTTCCACACACGTCCACCCATGCAACATCTGCCCCAAGGGTAGCATCACCAAAGTGTAAACACCAGGGACAAGTAGTAAAAACTGGAAAAAAGACACCCCACAGGTAGCATCACATTCAGCAGGCCAGTGGGCAGAGGTAACCAAAGTTATTCTCTATACCATCACCTCTTTGTACTGACTGGAACTTACCTGGAAGGGGGCAACCAGATAATTCTGTGCCCCAGTCATCAGGGCCAACAATGACATCAGTGGAGATGCATGTTAGAGAAGTTGTGGTGCACAAAGGGCTGATGTACTGTTTATACTCATACATAAGTCAAGATTTTATTGCCAAAAATAGACCCTAAAATAGGGGACTTGACTTATATGCCTGTTGTCTTATCTGTGAAATAATCTAAGGAGGCAGTATAGTGCAGTGGGTTTAGGTGCTGAATTGCAGATCTGAAAACCTGGGTTTGAATCCCACAGCCACCTAGGTGCATACTTTGTGATCCTGAGCAAGTCACTTAACTTCCTTGTGCTCCCAGGTCACATCTGGAAACACATTTCAGCTTAGTGTCCTCCTCTGATTAAACAATGTTGCATTTCCCTTTCTGTGCCATCATGGAGCCATTTTTCAACCAGTGCATGAGGTTGACTTTTATAGTGTATGATGTCGGCTCATTCATTCCTGATTTCAGTATTGTTTAAAAAGTCATACTGCTGTAGTAGTGACATTCGTATTGCAGCAGAACGACTTTTTGTTCTGCTGCAGTACAGATATCTTTATTTTATTTTTTTAATTTTTAACAATACAGCAGATGACTGATTTACACTTGAGCTGAGCAGCACTATTCCCAAGCACACACTACTATCAGTAAAAAAAAAAGGCAGTAAAAGCAGTCTCATATGTTAACTTGTTGCAGAGCCAGGCAGAGGTTTTTTTTGGTACAGTTTGGAGGTCAGAAGGCAGTTAGAAACTGAAACTGACAGCAGATGAGGGCCACTTGGCTCATCCAGTTTGCCCTTTTTTGTTGTGTTGCTGTCGCTGCAGACCCTTCTAGGTCTACAGCACCTTCTCTTCTATCCCTTTCCTATCTCTTATTATTCCCTTGTGCCTATTCCAGACTTTCTTGAATCCCACCACTGTTTTCACCCCTACTACTTCCACTGGAAGACTGTTTCAGGCATCCATCACCGTTTCTGTGAAGTATTTCCTCACATCTCTCCTGAACATACCCCCCTCCAGCATGGATTCACAGGGGGAAGGTCATGTCAAACAAATCTGATTTCTTTAACTGGTGACTAGGGAGGTGGATCAGTGGGGAGTGGTGGATATGCCCTACCTGGATTTCAATAAGGCCTTCGATACTGTTCCACATAGAAGACTTGTGAACAAGCTGGGCAGCCCTGGAGTGGGTCACAAGGTGATAAACTGAGTTAGGAACTGGTTCAGTGATAGAAAACAGAGAGTGGTGGTAAATGGAGCTAATCTGAGGAAAGGAAGATGACCAGTGGGGTGCCACAGGGATCAGTTCTGGGGTCAGTCCTGTTTAATGCCTTCATAAGTGACATTGCAGGGGGGTTGAAAGGGAAGGTGTGACTCTTTGCAGATGACACTAAGATCTGCAACAGGGTGGACACTCCAGTGGGGGTGGAAAAAATGAGGAGAGACCTAGGTAAACTGGAGGAATGGTTAAGAGTGTAGCAACTGAGATTCAATGCAAAAAAGTGCAAAATCATGCATTTGGGGTGCAAGAACCCAGGGGAGGATTACATGATAGGGGGAGGGAGATACTGATGGTCACCAAACAGAAAAGAGATTTGTTGGTAATCATATCTGATGACCTAAAAGTAACCAAACAATGTGACAAGGCTGTGGGGAGAGCCAGTGGGATTCTGGGGTACATAGGGAGAGATATCACCAGCAGAAGAAAAGAGGTGTCGATGCCACTGTACAGATCATTGGTGAGGCCTCATTTGGAGTACTGTGTCCAGTTCTGGAGGTCGCATCTCCATAAGGACATAGAGAGGGTGGAGGCAGTTCAAAGAGGGGCAACAAAGATGGTGCAGGGCCTGCACTAGAAGTCATATGAGGAGAGACTGGGAGACCTTAATATGTATACTCTGGAGGAGAGGAAAGACAGGGGAAATATGACAGAAACCTACAAATATCTAAAGGGCATAAATAGGGTACCGGAGGGTAGCATCTTTCATAAAAAGAGATGTTCAGGAATGAGGGGGCATGATATGAGGTTGGAAAGGGGTAGACTAAGGGGTAGTGTGAGGAAGTATTTCTTCACAGAAAGGGTGGTGGATGCATAGAAAAGACTCCTAGAGGGGGTGGTGGGGGCAAACACATTGGGGGAATTCACAATTGCATGGGACAGGCATAGGGAACTTTGGCAATAGGAATGAGAAGGTAAAGCTGGAGATCAAGTAGGGTCTGCGGCTTTTGCAGTAAGTAGGGAACATGGGCAGACTTGATGGGCCTAGTGATCCTTATTTGTGTCAATTTCTATGTTTCTATGTAGTAGTTATTCCATTAGTTTCCCCACCACCAAGGTCAGGCTGACTGGCCTGTAATTGCCAGCCTCCTCCCTGCTCCCACTTCTGTGGAGTAGGACTACATTAGTCCTTCTCCAGTCCTTTGGTACCACACCTGTTTCCAGCTAACTGTTGAATAGGGCTGTCAGTGGTGCTGCCAGCACCTCTTTGAGTTCTCTTAATACTCTGGGATGTATCCTGTCCGGCCCCATTTCCTTGTACACTTTCAGATTAGCAAGTTCCTTTAAGAATCTCTCCTCCTTAAATGGACTGGTGTCTGCTTCCCTCCCAGTGGTGCTTCTGACACCTAACTTTGGTCCTTTCCCTTCTTCTCTGAATACTGAACAAAAATACTTGTCCAGGATTTCTGCTTTTCCTTGGTCTCCTCTGCACACTTCCCTCCCTCCCTTTTTAGTCTCACAATCCCACTCTTGGTCTTTTTTTCTTTCACTAACGTACCTGAAAACGTTCTTGTCCCCTTTTGTTATTGCCTGGGCTATTTTTTCTTCTGTTTGTGCCTTTGCACTCCTGACTGCTTTCCCTGCTTCCCTCTGCAGTTCCAGATACAGTTCCCTGTCTTCTTCCCTCTGTGTTTCCTTGTCCCTCCTGAATGCCACCCTTTTCACCCTTATCTTCTTGGCTACTTCCTTTGAGAACCATAGTGATTTCATCTTTTTGTTTTGCTTACTTGCCTAATGCATTGGTTTGTTGCCTCTGCTATGGCTCCCTTAAGATTTTCCCATTGTTCCTCCACCCCCCTTTCTCCTTCCCTGACAGTGATTTCCGAAGACATTCCCCCAACTTTGCAAAGTTGGACGGAATGAAATCCAGGACCCTTGCCTTTGTGTGGTTTGGCTCTTCTGCTGTTCTCACATTGAACCACACCATACTGCGATCGCTTGATCCCAGATGGCTCCCCACTTTTACATCTATAATTCTGTCCCCGTTGGTGAGTACCAGGTCCAAAGTTGCTCCCTCTCGGCTGGGCTCCTTCACTAGCTGTCTTAGGCATGCCCTCTGCAGGGCTTCCAGGATGCCTCTGTTCCTGGCTGAGGCTGCAGCCTGGTTGCTCCAATCCACATCCGGCAGATTGAAGTCTCCTACCAACAGCACCTCCCCTTTAGCTATCATTCTGTAGATGGCTTCTACAAGTACCCTGCCCAGTTTTTCTACTTGTGTGGGAGGTTTGTAGATCACAACCAGTGCAAATGGCAGTGCCATTTTCTGTCTCCAGGGTGATCCACAGTGCCTCTACTTCTCCTTGCATTCCCTGTACCTCGGTTGTCTTAATTCCTTCCCTGATGTAGATAGCCACTCTTCCTCCCTTTTTACCCACACTGTCCCTCCTGAATAAAGTGTAATCTCATATTGTCATATCCCAGTCATGGCTCCCCATGAACCATGTCCCAGTAACAGCGACATTGTCCAGGTCTGCCTCAGGCATCAGGGCCACTAGGTCCAGGATTTTGTTTCCCAGACCGTGGGCATTTGTGCACGTGGCCTTTAAATTTTTACTGCCTCCTCTCCTAATATCTCCCCTCCTATCCTCATGTCTTTCCTCCATACCCCCTTCTACTTACTCCCATTCTGCCTTTTCTCTGCATTTTTACCTATTTTGGGTGTTAGTTATCTTTTTCAATTTCTCAACCTTAGAGTCCTCTCTACCGTCTGTATCATTTTGTTGGGGGGAGCTGTTTACTTCATCCAGGTTATTTCCACCCCCATCCTTGATTAGTTTAAATGCTTGCTGGTGAAACATTTGAACCTCTCACTGAGGATCCTGGTCACCCCCCCCAGGATAGATGCAGGCCATCACCGCTGTACAGGCTTGCATCCCTCCAGGTGGAATGCCAATCCCAAGTAAAACCAAATCCCTCCGCTCTGCAGCAGTTCCTCAGCCATGCGTTGAATCTCTTGGTGCGGAGCACCCTGTTCTCCCCCTTGCCCACAATGGGTAACACCTCTGAAAAGGTTACAGAGCATGACAGTCGTCTAGGACCCCTCCCCAACTTCCTGAACTGCTCCTGCACTACCCCAGCCTCACCAGGTAGGGGTGACAGATACCTTATATGCCAATGATCGACAGAGCAAGCCACTAGCAACGCACCTGGACTGGGTAGTACAACCATGCATGGCTTCCTAGATGACTCACCTAATAGGTGGATGCACCTGGGGAGAAGAACAACCAATTCAGGGGCTTCTGCCTCCACTCAGGCTAAGTTCTTTTTCTCCTAAAACAGGTTTACATAGGTTTTGTATAACTCAAAGTTTTGAAGAAGCACAGCTCACAGCAAAAAGCTGTGAATTTCTTACTACATAGAGAATTATGCCTGTGCAGGTGTGTGTCATGAGGATTTTTCACACACCCAAGGTGTGTGATAAAACCATAAACCCCGAGAGCGATGCTCGAGAGGTTTATGAGATTTTCATACGCCAAGGGTGTGTGAAAAATCCTCTTAACACACACCTTCATGGGCTTTATTTTTTATAATTACTGGTACAAGGAAATCACTGTAAAAAAGGCTCTTAGTGAAATGTTGAGATACCTGCTACTACCGAGACTCCCTTACACACACAAACACACACACACACTTACTGTCCTGCTTTCACTGTCTCAAGTATGTTAATTAGTTTCTTTTTACTTAAATTTATTTGTATTCATTTTTATTTTTATGGGCCATTTCCAGTAAAATCACTTTTTGCCGAAGCTGTGCCCGATGAGTTCGAACAGCTGCAGGATGTACCAGTTAGATTTTTTTTAAATGAAAGGGCAGCGTCAACTAGTTAAATATTCAAAATCATATAAACCTGAACTGACGGCGTCAGGCAAATGATCTGCGTGGGTCCTCACGTACGAAGAAACATAACTGCCATCTTTGTAGCGGTGTTTGGCCCGCCCACTGTCACAGCAAGTACCAATGAGGTGGCGCAGAAACTAGTAGTGACACAGAATGCCATAAAAACTAGTTGTCCCGGTTATTACGGCGTTTGAAACAGAGTTTGGCACAGTGTATTAAAGGGGGTCACCAGTAATTATACTGGTTTTATGCATGTTCTTATCTGCGTTGAGATGTTGTTATTTTAGAATGGTGGGTGTTAGACTTGTAAGGGACCACCTGACCTGGCATACTGAAAGGGAAAGATGGACTAAAGAATGGCCTTGTTTACTTGGGTCATGGATTGGTGGGACCCCAGGAAACATGACTATGCCCCTGTCTTATAACTAATGCGAGACATTCAATCCTAGAAGATGACCCCGTTGCTACTTACCACCCCACATATGTCAAGTGGATCCCTGAAATTGGTTTCTTGGAACATAAAGGGCATCCACTCTGCTATAAAAAGGCAGAAGATACTGGTTTTCTGAGGAGGGAGGGAATGAAAATCACAATCACCTTCTTACAAAAAAAACATTTTACCTTAGCTGAAACCAGTAAACTTAAGATGACCTGGGTTGCCCAGGTGTTTGATAAGTCTTATAACTCAAGAAGCAGAGAGGTAGTCGTCAATAAGAATGTTGCTTTTAAAGATACCAAGTCTTTTGCTGACCCACAGTGTAGGTACATTATAGTCCAAAGTCTTCTGGACACTCAAGAGGGCACTCTATACAACACGTATGGACCCAGCTGCACAGATGCCACTTTCTTTACATCACTAGCACAAACACTGTTGACACACCAAAGGGGAAAGTTCATTATGGGGGGAGATATCAACACAACCACAAATGAGTTCCTAGACAGGAGAAAAGCCCCAGCAGGACTTAAGCTTCTGGCCTCACAAGCCTTGGTCGAGTTGGTGGCAGAACTTGGTCTCACCAACATATTGAGACTGATACACCCAAGAGGCACAGACTACACCTTCTATTCTCCACCACACCAAACATTTTCCCGTATTGACATGTGGCTGTTCCCTAAACAATGGGTACCTGAGGTGCTGGAAGACATGACTAGTATGGTGATTTTTTTAAACCATGCCCCAGTCTCCTTCATTTGGATGGCGACAGCAGATGAACCACCACCCAGGAAGCAGTAGAGGTTCAGCACCTTCCTTCTCTGGGACCTGGTATTCTGTAAAATGCTCCAAGAGGACATTAACACTTTCCTCGAAACTAACCATCCTGAGGACACCTCAGTGTCAACCCATTGGGATGCACTGATAGCCTACATTAGGGATAGATGCACCAGGTATGCATCCCGTCAAAAACATCAATGAAATAAAGATCTGAAGGAACAATTTTAGAATCTCAATACTCTGGAGGATAAGTTCAGAGCTGATCCTAGTCACTCTCCTCAAATTCTGGCTGAAATTGTGGGCACCGAGTATAAGGTCAACCTCCATCTACATCAATGGGTGGAATTCACCCTTTTCAGCTCAGGCAAATTTTTTGGGAATCTGGGGAACTCTCAGGGAGACTGCTCACTTATCAGTTTAAGTACCAAGAGTGCTCTAGAATACTGTCAATGCAGCAACTGGGATGACTAAAACTAGCCGATGGAATACCAACAATGCCTTCCTGGAGAGCTATAGGATCCTCTATAAGCAAGAAGTATCCCCCACTCTGGAAGAACTCACTGCATTTACCCCCCCCCTAGAGCTCCCAAGACTGTCCCTGACCTTAAGAGAAGTGCTGAAGAAGCCCTTCATCTCCCAGGAGTTGTCAGTGATACTCAGCTTGATGCCTGCAGGGAAAGCCCAAGGCAGAGATGGCCTCCCTGCTGAGTTTCTGTGCTCTTTCAGGAAATGGATACTTAGCCCACTGTCAGACACACTGATGGAGGCAGGTAGGGTTGGAGCACCCTCTCGTCTTATGAGGACTGCATTGATCTCCCTCATACCGAAACCAGGTAAGGACCCACTAATGGGCAGCAGCTACCAACCTATTTTATTGATCATGGTGGACTGCAAAGCATATGCCAAGATGCTTGCCATGTTAGTGAAAGAGGTTATCTCCAACCTCACTGACAGAGATCAGGTGGGCTTCATCCCACTCTGACAAGGCTCAGACAACACCTGTCAGCTTATAAATATATTGAGGAAAGCAGTACAGGGACACACCCCATTAGTACTTATCTCCCTGGATGCAGAGAAAGCATTCTATTGGGTGGAGTGGGCATGCCTATTTCACGTTTTATACACCCCTGGATTTGGTAAGATCTTTATCAAGCAGGTCTGCATGTTATACAAGGGAGCATTGGCATTGGTTGTCACAAACTCCATCCCTTCTGTGTCCTTCCCCCTAGGAAGGGGAACCTGACAGGGTTGGCCCTTGTCCACCCTCCTTTTTTGTTATTGCTTTGAAGCCATTGCTGCAAGCAACATGGCAGCATCCAGATATCAGTGGCATCCAGCTGGGAGGGGAGTATAAAGCCTTAGCTTATGTGGATGAAGTTACACTCATGCTGACACGTCCAGAGCAGGTGGTACCTGCCATCTTTCAGATACTGCAAAGCTCTGGCATACTGTAGAGCTACAAAGTCAATACAGCCAAATCTCACATACTTCCTTCTAATGCACAGGTAGAGAGCCTACATGGCTTCCCATGGGGGCTCCAGGCAGCAGATGATAAGCTGAAATACCTGGGACTACATTTCACTTGGAAAGTTGCTGAACTGGGGAAGCTCAATATACTTACCCTGCTCACGAGTCTGGATAAAGACCTCACCAGGTAGTGTTGCCTACCCCTCTTGCACTGGGGCAGGACTCATACCTTCAAAATGATGGCGGTGCTGAGACTACAGCATATTTTTGACAACTACCCATCAAGTTCAAACCCAAAATATTCAAGTTGGCTCAGAAGAGAATGATACTGTTTATGTGGGGCAAGGGCCTCCAGTGCATCAACCATAAGAAACTTGCACAACCCTCAGAAAGAGGAGGGTTCAATCTGTCAGATTTCTCACTTGAGCACAAGGCCCACCTGCTTAAGCAACTAATCCAAACATCCCTTCTTATCCTGTCGGGGCAACTACAAAAGTGAGCCAGCTGCAAGGGGCACCTAATGGGAGGTAGCCTGATGAGAGCATGATGTCCAAGAGGCTTCTCCAAGGACTTGGTTCACACCCCACCACCAACCCCATGACTCAGACATGGAGCAGCCTGACTAAGCAGACAAACTGGCATCCTCAGAGATCACCTCTTTTCCCTCTGTGGGGAAATCAGGCTGTCAGAATAGGAGACTCAAGCCAGCCCGGTGGTGCTGAGGGTTGAGGCACTGGATGTCACACCTCGTGCCATGCCTGCAACCCCAGGTTCGGGAACAAGCCTGGGCCACCGGTGGTCAGCAGGGGGAGAGAGGATTGAGCATCCACAGGACTGCTCTCCTCTCTCAGGAGGAGGGAAACTAGTCGCCCCGCTCACTGACTGCCCTCTGGCAGTGGCTGGAGGGCAGTACAGGTTGGGAGGCTAGCAGCCGACGTCCTTACGTCGGAAGGGAGGGGGGCCAGGTGAAAAAGGAAAATGAGCCTGGCAGAATTGATAATGGTCCGGCACTCCCAAAAGCGGTCCCCAGATTCTGGATTGGGTCTCCAGGGGGTGTGGGTAGAAGCTGGCAACCTCCTCCTGGCCCCATCATGTGGGGGCAATCTGTGGGGGAACTATCGGGGGCCACCTAGCACGGGAGCGGCGGGACCAGAGAGAGATTCCCTCAAATCAGAGTTCTGTAGCTCCCTGCAAGGGCTCTGGTGGCAAAAAATGCTTACGGGGGAAAAAAAAAATAGGAGACTCACCCATTACCTGGCCTGATCCTCGAGAGGGATCACCCTATCACACATCACTGATAGCTCAACGGGGCATTTGAAATCACTTGGTCAACTACAGGGTGAGTTTGGCCTAGATAAATGCCGCCATTGACAATATCTGCAAATCTCCTGGGACCCCACTACAAGTCTGAAGGGCCCAACACATTAGATGACATCCTTCACACAGAGAAGGGCAATCCCACTAAGGCTAGTTCCATATATAAAAACCTCTCAGCATTAGACCCAAATACTACAGAAGCCCTGCAAGTAACATGGGGTGCAGAACTGGGGGAGGATATACCACAGAAGTTGTGAATTGCATGCTGGACCAGGTTCAGACAGGTGGTGTGATACACTAGGAACCCTTCGACGCAATTTAAGATCATACACCACTAGCCTAGGATGCCACAACTTCACAAGTGGGGACTGTCCCCTTCCGACATCCATTGGCGGTGCTCAGCAGTGACAGGGACTATCACTCACATTCTCTGGCACTGCCCAGTATTAGTCTCCTATTGGGAAAAGGTCACTCATGTCTGCAAGACACTTGTCCATCCATACCTAAAGCTCACCCTCTAGCTGGTATTACTAGATTTGTTTGAGGACACACATGCGCACTGGCAGATTTCACCCCAGTTAATAAGTGCTTCAGGGCTCCCTGATCACAGCTAAATGCATTATACTCAGGCACTGGAGGAACTCCCCCCCCCCCCCAGCTGTATCCAACTGGCTCTTTCAACTGAGAAAAGTAGCCTGTTTTGAAAGGGTACATTACACCATCTGTAACAAACTGGACACATTTGGATGTATTTGGGGTCCCTACTTAACCCTGGAGTACTGCAGAATCCCACAGGGACATTACATTCCTCACCATATGAGGCCATGCCTCGGTGGGGGAATAGCTCTGTGTATGTAACATGTTAAGCATGTGAGGGCTTGAAACTATGCTGTATTAAAAGCGAACCTGTAATTAACACACTGCACTACACCTCTGGGGAAAGATGAGTTCTTCTTGTAAACTTACAGTGGTAGCCATAGCCACTTTCAAAGATATTGTATGTTATATAGCACACAACAGTGTGCTGTCGGTCCACCAACATGCCATTCAATGTCAAAGGAACAAATGCTGCATTTGTAATTCTTTAGCTTGTCACTAGGTGTCTTGTGATCCATTGCTCAGTTTCGTGTAGTTGTGTAGCCACTGGTGACACAGAGTATACATTTAAGATGCGACACTTACTAACAAAGGTAGTATAGCGCAGTGGTTTAAGGCTCTGAGCTGCAAATCTGGTGACATCTAGCAAACCAGACCTGGGTTTAAATCCCGCAGCTTTCACTTGCATACTGTGTGATCCTGAACAAGTCACTTAACTTTCCTGTGCTCACAGATTGTGCCTGTAAACAAGCTTTCAGCTTAGTGTGTCTCACCTGGTTAAATAACTAAAACAAATACACATTTGTGTCTGATGACTCTCATTTTTGTACCTTGTGAAAGGTCACCCTTGCAACCTTCCTACCCTCCCCCTCCCCTCTCCCTGCATCTAGCTACAGGTAGAATGCCAAGCCAAAAATCAACAGCAAGTGATTAATAAGAATTCTTTTTACTGGCATTGTTAAAAACAAAGCTGAACCCCCCCCCCCACCTTGTTTCAGTGCACTATCAAATATTGTATTATGAAATGTAAAAAAACTAACTACAAACACAAAATTGCAGCACAACACTTTGCGCTGTGCCTTGTGCTTGCCCAGGTGCTTGAAGATGCTATAGTGCACTGGTACTATTCGACTAAATATAGGGCCATGTTGGCCCAGTGCTAAGCCACTTAGTGCTGCCTGGACAGGGTTCTCGAAGTACACTGCCAGAATGGATCGTGCCAGAGCGCAATTTCCACTATTCAAAGAGACCCATGCAAATGAGCCCATTGGGCATGCAAGGTGCTAAGGGACCATTTACATGTCCATTATGGGCTCATTTGCATGGGCAGTGAGGCAGGTTAGCGCAGCGCCCCCCCCCCAATTGTCTGGTCCCAGCCATCTAAACATATCCCTGGTGCTAGTGGTATCCCCTTACCAATCGCCGGCCCATTTTGTAAATGACAGCTATCTCTGGTGCTAGTGGTACCCCCACACACACACACACACACACCGATTGGCAATCACTGGCCAATACTTTAAATGACAACCATCCCTGGTGCTAGTGTTAACCCCCCTTCCTCCGATCCCATCCCTGGCATCACATATAACATCCCTAGTGCCAGTGGTAACCCCCTTCCCTCCAATCCCAACCCTGGCATCATGTGTATTATCCCTGGTGTCAGTAGTAACTCCCTTCCTATGATCCCTGCCCCGCCAACAGGTAGAATACCTCTGGTGCTAGTGGTAACCCTCCCTCCCTCTGATCCCTGCCCCGGCATACATTGTGATATCCATATCCCCCCAAGCGCAAGCCTAGCAGTTCACACAACCCCTCTTTGGCATCCAATGGTTCACCCCTGTGGCACCAGGGACCCCCCACTCAAAGTTTCCCCAGCATTGGTGCCACGGGTGCATACAGCAACTGGAACAGCGCTCATCACATGTCCTCGGCTGGCCACCATAAGTGCAGTCATGGACCCTGCCTCTTATTTATAGGACAGGACGAGTCACCCTGTCCTATAAATAAGAGGTGTGTTCCCTGACTGATTTAAACTACAGGCCATTGATCAGCAGAGGGGGGAGTACCACTAGCACCAGGGATAGTTTTAATTGATAGAATGGGTCGGCGATTGGCAGGGGGTACCGCTAGCAGCAGGGATCCTTTTTTTTAAAAGAATGGGTCGCCGATCAGTGGGTGGGTGCCAGGGATCACAGGAGTGAGTGTGCTCTCCTGGCAGCCAACTGACTACGTGGCTGCATTACCTCTGGCAGTTGCTAGGATTGTTCTGCAGTATTTGCACTGCACAAAAGGACCGCACTAAACCCTTTTGCGCAGCACAAAACCACTGAATATGAGGTAGCGTGCATATTCTGGCCACACCCCTCCCCCGCACACATATATTATGTTCTGCATGGGCGCTACCCTCTTTGCTCACACAAAAGCTCTTTTTGAATATGGGGCTCCAGCGCAAACCTCAGTTCGCGTGGGCAAAGATCCGTTAGCGCCATGCAAACTTTTGAGTATTGGACCCCTCCTCTTTAACACTAGCCCATGTTATCCCACCCCACTTTTTCCTGTTGCTATATTTCTATCCCCCCCCCCCTCCAAGTCATGGTGTATCAAACCATTATTATCTTAACAAACTATTTTTGGTCACAGACTAAGAAGTCTGACTTCTTCGAAAATTTTTATTTTCAAACAACCAAACGGTATTGTGCAATCAAAAATAAAAACACACACACAAATATGCCTATCAGGATATTACACAGCATAGCACAGCACTTTTTACACACACACAATTCAGGGGCAAGTACAACTGGAAAAAATATTTAGAAGTCAGTAATATGAAAATAGTCATTTCAGCTGGCCCGGTGGCGCTGAGGGTTGAGGCGCTGGACGCCACACCTCGCACCACGCCGGTGACCCGGGTTTGGGAACTGACTTGGGCCGCCATGGGTTGGCAGGAGGAGTGAGTGTCCCCACAGATGCTCTCCTCCTTCGGGGAGGGATACCAGGGGTGTGTGTAACGCACCCGACGTCTGAGAGAGCCGGTGAAAGCATCGACTCTCAGGGCAAAGGCGGCTTCCATTGGGGGAGCCGGGGATGGGAGGACACCATCAAGGCACTTGGCAGGTGTGTGCATGCACGTTCCACCTGAGCCAGGCATCCTCAGTGGGAGGGACAAGAAAAAGTGGAAAAAAAACCTTGGTGCTCCTGGGTGATGGCCACTCCAGCCTTCCAGTCTGAATCACGGACAGACTCTGCTGTGCAGGTGCTCCGTGGAGGAAGAAGTAGGTAGGAGCTACCAAGAGGCACTCTAGGAGCAGACTCTGTGAGGAATGGGAGACATTGAGCGACCCGATTGAGTGGAATGGTGAGGGCGACAGGAGGGAAAAATGTAATTTCAAAAAAAAAAGAAAATAGTCATTTCAAGGTCAGATGGTGCAGTACTATGTCAGTGGGTGTGTTTCACCTTTCCACACCATTCGTAGCTGTTCATTTAAGATGCAACACCTAATAACCAATACACACTTGTGTCTGATAGCCTTTGTTTTTGTACTTTGTGTAAGGCCATTTTGTGTAAGGTCACCCTTGCAACCTTCCTACCTTCCCACTTACCCCTTCCTGCATCTAGTTACATTAAAGAGCAAGTGACTAATATGAATTCTTTTTACTGACATTGTTAAAAGCAAAGGTGAAAACCCCCTTTTTCAGTGCACTATCAAACATTACATTACAAAATGTAAAAATGTAACTACAAAAACATTGAAGTCAGTAATAGAAAATAGTCATTTCATGGTCAGATGGTGCAGTACTATGTCAGTGGGTATGTTTCCCCTTCTCGCACCATTTGTAGCTGTTCATTCAATCTCTCCCTTATTTTGACAAGAAATGGTGGAGTTAAATCAAAGTGCCACCTGACGTAGGTCAAGATAGCACTGATCAGGTTTCTGGGAATCCCTTTTTTGCCCCTTGTGCCGTCATAGTTTATTTGCCCATTACACATATGTTGTATGGCAAAGCATTCAGGTTTGAGCTCCAGCACCCGAGATCTCTTTCTTTTTCACTTGTGAGAGGCACATTGTCCATATTCAGCAGAATGTTCAGTGTACCTGTGATGTGACCATGGACTGCTCTCAGTAGAACTGACACAGGTACCCTTTCATCTGCCATTGCCTCCAGCACTGTGTCACTGTCTTGCAGTAAGTCTCTCATTTATTCTGCCTCTATATTGTTAGTGTCTTCTGAAAGACTAGCTGCTCTGTGCCTGTCCAGTGGTGTTGATGCCCATGGCATTGACGTTTGCTGTTGCATCTCCCTCCGTCCCTTTTTTAGGTTTTGAATCACTGCCTGCAGATGGAGTTGCCCTGCCTTTAGATGTTCCATCATGGTCTCCTCACCTGTTGGTATTCTTGCTTGCATTCTTTTATGCTCTTTGGCATAAAATGCTCAAATTTGTTTCTCTCTCCCACTCTGTTCCAAGTTCTATGTGCAGCTCCTTCCACATCAGACCCTATTCCTTGGTGTTCTGTAGCTGCCCTTTCTACTTGTGTACCCTCCACATACTGCTCTGTTGATTCCTGATCCTCTCGGCTAGCCTGCTGCTCGGTCAGTTCCTTGTCCCCAAGATGGGCCAGCTGCTCTGGTGCTTCTGTGTCCTCTGGATGGGCCTGCTGATCGGGTGTTGCCCTCTCCTGTGCTGCTGCCCTCCTCCTGGGACTCTGACACAAGGTTCATTGTCCCTGGTGATGATATTACACTATTGAAACAAAAAATGCAGTTAGAATTTAAATTCTTAAACCAGAATATTACCTGTCTGCTTATCTGCAAACTACACTTATCAGAGTCTGACTGACAAATCGGACTAGGCATACCTCTCAATTGTCCCTGATTTTTAGCTATTCCCCTCCAAACATTTAGGTCTCTTTGACTGAACAGTGCAGATTATAAGCACAAAATAACGCCAGATATTATAGTTACATAATAACCGGTTTCCCTTTTTTCCCATAGGGAAACCGAGGCGTAGTTTGCCGTAATGAAGGAGTGTTCATTATGGCAAACATGCGCACTATTTCCCTCACTGTGCGCATGCGCCCACCGCACTTCCTCGCTTCACCACTGTGCCTGCTCAGGGAACCGCTAATGGACAGCAAACCGCCACCTGGACTAGGCGGTAAGTATGAAAAAAAGAAAAAAATCTGCCTCAGTGCTGTGCACAAGATAAAAAAAAAATCAAATTAGGAAATCAAACTGCCGACTGCGGCCACGCACTTCACCTTCACCGAACCCCGGCTGCACAGCTATATTTTATTTTATACAATTGCTGAGGTGAAAAAAGTAAAAATCCAGCAATTATATAAAATAAAATATGGGTCTGGGTTTGTAAACTCAAATTTACACACCCCCTCAGGATTAGATGCTTCACATAAACCCCTCGGGTGTGTGTAAATTCTCGTTACACACCCAGACCCATACTTTATCCTATATAGAACTGTTCTTGCTCAGAAAAAGCATTTTACACTAAATCTCCTATTCTACCAACTTTGTGAGTGGATACCACCAATGTTTAAGATGCGTCCCTGATTTTGGTCCTTTGTCACTGATTTGTAAGGCAGGAGGTTGAGGGGTATGGGACCAGGGGCACACCTGGGAAAAGAATAATAATTTTAAAAATTGTGGTCAACATTTTCCTAGTGTTAAGGACCATTTCAATCACACTACTTAACGTTATAATGTAGATCAGTGGCGCTATATGAAAATCATTGCAGTTGAGAACTATTTGACTATCTTTTATTCAAAACAGTAATACAAAACAGTGTTGCCTCACTGTGTATTTCTTGGGCTCCTTTCTGAAAATCCTTCATTTTATTGGTGGTGTGGCATTTTTCTTTCCCCCTCTCTTTCTGCTCACAGGTGTGCTGCTCTTCGATTGTGTCACCTCTTTTCTCTTCCTGTCAGGTCTGCTTACATTTGGTGTCCCATAAAAGTTTGCAGTTCCGAATCTGGTAATCATCTTCAATCCAATATACAGTACAGTGATGGAGAGTATTACCTCTCAGATGCACATTTTCCGGCTCGACAAAGACCCCATTATATATGGTTCCCCAACTTGAAAACAGCCATCAGTTTGGAGCTGACTAGCTAACACTGTTTCTGACGGCAGAGATCTTCTTCGAGGATATCTCTGTCATCAGGTCACACCTATGGAACTTAGCCGTCAGGCACTAGGATCCCACAGAAGCTTTTCTGCAGCAGTCTGGTATGGGCAGCCTATGCCAATGTCAGGCTCCGATGTCACAGCCCTATATAAGTGTAGGCAACGCTGCTCCCTCCTCAGTTCTTTCCCACCATTGACCCTTCACACATGGACTCCACGGAAGCTTTGTTTGCTCAGTTCGACAACCAAAACCTCATACTTACCTTTTCTTTTGTACTTTCCTTTGAATCACTTTATTTTTAAGTGATTCCTTTTATTTTTGTATGTCGAGAACTACTCCTTTGTCAGCTCATTTATGTTGCTGCCTCTGTGGAAAGAAGATTTCCCCAACCGACGAACACAAACTCTGTGTCTGTGTCTCCAGCCTACTCACAAAGCCTGCAAGCTTTGCCTGAAGTTCAACCTCACCACCCGTCAATGACACAAGAAAGCCCTGCAGAAATTCCTCATGAAGCAACAGTCAGCCAGAACACATCAAGGGTCTTCCGCTCCCCCCCCCCTTCGCTGGCATCTTCTTTGGCCTCCCAGGCTGTCAAAGCTCAGGACAAGTCCTAAGGGAAACACTCTCATCAGAATATGGACCAGCCCAAGGACCATCCCCCCTGACAGTGATCACAATCCTCATCGGATTCCTCCTCCTCTTCTCCAGGGATCCCACTGTTGACTGTTTCAGCGTTGATGTCTTGCTCCAATCAGGACTTGGCTCCTGTCAGGCCCCCCATGGAGGAGAGTTCCCCCAGCCTTCTTAGGGCTGCATAGGGGCCATCAGCCTTCAGGTCATCAGCTCCCCACCCTGCCATCGAGACTTCTTGAATCACGAGGTCCACAGGGACTAGGCCCCACCACCTCTACTGCTGCTAGTGGTGGTTCATTGGAGTTGGGTTCCTCACCCTCTCTGTCGATACCTGTGTCAACGATGCTGCCCTATCTTGCCATCGACCTTAATGCCGTTCTGGCTTCTATAACCTTGGCTCTTATTCAGTAGTTTGTTCCATGGCCTGGGCCTTCATTGCCCTCACCATTGGGCACTACTCCAGTGTTGATGCCTATTCGACCTGTCCACCTCGTGCCCTCTAGATAGCAATCAGTCCTTCATGCATCGGTCCTGGTTGCAGAATAGGCCAATGACAAAGAGGAATACTGACCTGATCTCATCCTTCCTGAGGAAGAGGATGAGGAGGAAGAAACTGAGGTTGACTCCTCTGACAGATTTACTGTCTTCTCCTGGAGCAAGGACTCAATCAAACACACCCCAAGCCCCCCCCCCTGAGGACCCCAGTTTCTTTAACATTATGAAGCCTCTCCTCCACTATGGGGTTCCAGAATGAGGAAGAGGATGTCACCAAGAGGAACCTGGTGGATATTTGGAGATCCCAGAATCTCCACCCAGAGTTATTCCACCTCTACTTCCAGCATTCAATGATGTTGCCAATGCTGCCTGGCATAGGCCTAACTGGTACCTGCAATGCCCAGGAAGGATGGTTAGCTTTACCAGGCGCCTCTGGGGCTGCCTTATAATGTGTCCCAGCCGAAAACTGACTCAGTGGTAATCAAGGCCACTCACGATAAGTACAAGGTGCCCAATCACCATAGTTCCCTCCCCCCTGACAGGGAATCTCAGAGGACTTGCTTCTTGGGCAAGAGGACTTTTGCCTCAGCCACTTTAGATCTCAGAATTGCTAACTGTTTAGCTCATTTGATTAAGTACCAGAATACCCTCTGGAAGAAGGGCAAGGCCTCTGCTCAGGCCCTTCCTGAGGGTTTCCAGAGACAAGAGCTTCTAAAGATTCTCCATGCCTCAGAAGATGTCAGTAAGTATCTCCTCAGAACCACCTATGATATGACTGATAATACAACCAGAGCAGCTGCCACTGGCATTTGCCTTAGAAGGCACTCCTGGCTTAGAGTCTCTGGCTTCACAGCTGATGTCCAGCAAAAGGTGTTGAATGCCCCTTTTGTGAGTCACAAACTTTTTTTGGTCCTGATGTGCAGGATATTATTAATTACCTGCAGGCATCTGGCAGGGCTATTAGATCTGTCCACTCCCTTTATCACACCCAGTCCAGAAGCAGACCGAGGCCCTCCTTTTGTAAGGTTTCTTACAAATCTGGCTCGGGCACCAAGCTCCAGGGCAAACGCAGGGCCAGTTCTGCCTTTCCTTCCCCCACCTCTACCACTGATCCCTCTGCTATGCACTTCAGGGGAGGAGGAGTGGCCCTGGCCACTGGCTCTGCCTCAGCATGGCTCATTGCCAGACACCCCTCATCTTGTTCCAAGCCAGGGAGTGGTGGCCGGAGGTCAGTTCTCCCTCCATCTGCCCCAATGGAGAACCATTACTACTGATGCTTGGATCCTGCAGATAATTGAACAAGGTCATGCTCTAGAACTCCTGGAACAGCCTCCAGATGTTTCCCAGTTCGCACCTCTTATCATCTGGACCACAGAGCCAGTACCCAGGTGGCAAAGGAACAAAGGGTTCTACTCCAGGTTCTTCCTGGTTCCCAAAAGGACTGGGGACTTGAGGCTCATTCTAGACCTCAAGGAGTTGAATCTTTTCATCCTGTACAGAAGGTTCTGGATGGTCACCTTACATGGCCTCCTTCCTTTGCTCAGGCAGGGCAACTGGCTATGCTCCCTCGTCATATAGGATACCTATCTGCATATCATGGTTTACCCCCCTCACAGGTGGTACCTGCAGTTCCTCTTCCAAGGGGAGCATTACCAGTTCAGGGTGCTGCCCTTTGGCTTATCCTCTGTGCCACATGTATTTATCAAGTGCTTAGCAGCTGTTGCAGCAGCCCTCCAGCCTTTATGTGTTTCCACATCTGGATGACTGGTTACTGAAAGCTCAGTCCAGGGACCTTCTGTTGCTGACTCTAGAATGCACCCTGCAGTTGTTCTAGTCCTTGGGCATTACTGTCAATCTGCCCAAGTCTGTCCTGACCCTGTCCCAGTGGTTGCAGTACATAGAGGCAGTTCTGGACTCTACTCAGGCAAGGCCTTCCTATCACAGGACAGGCTCAGACAGTGACTCAGTGCTGGTATGTCCTAGCCAGGGAGTTCTTGAGGCTACTAGGCTTCATGGCCATGGCCATTGTGACAATCCCTTTGACCAGGTTACACATGAGGATCCCGCAGTGGATGCTCAGGGTCCAGTAGGATCAATGCTCAGATGATCTGGATCAGCTGGTCCTTCTCTCCTTCCTAGTCCGCAAGGTGCTTCCATGGTGGACTCTCTTAAAAGGGATCCCCTTTCTTATCCCCACCCCTCACCAAATCCTCATCACAGATGCTCAGGTCTGGGTTGGGGGAGCATACCTAGGCCCTTATCAGACCCAGGGGAGGTGGTTCCAGTGGGAGATGTGCCTCCACATAAATGTTCTAGAGATGTGGGCAGTTCTGTATGCCTTACAGACCTTGCAAAACCACCTCTCTTCAGGCCCACTGTTGGTACAGTCAGACAACCTCAGTGTGGTCTGTTACATCAACAAGCAAGGAGGGACCCATTCCTATCCCCTGTGCTGGGAGGCGATGAGGGTCTGGTACTGGGCTCTAGATCACAGTCTAGCACTGTCAGACATCCATGTGCCAGGCACCTAAAATGTCTTGGCGGACAGTCTCATCTGGTCACAGTCCAGAATGCATGAGTGGGAACTGCTGACCTCGGTCGCAGAAGATCTGTTCGACAGGTGGGAGTCATCCAGAGTTGGACCTTTTTGTGCCCCCACTTAACACACTGCCGCATTTCTGCTCACTAGATCCAGGGCCTGGAGTTTTCCGGTGAGATGCATTGTCCCTTTCCTGGAAAGGGAGGTTTCTTTGCACCTTCCCACCCTTACCTCTGATTCAGAGAGTGCTCATCAAGCTACAGATGGAGGGTGCCACCCTAATTCTGGTGGCTCCATTCTGGCCTCTTCAGATATGGTTTTCATTACTACAACAATTGGCTGTGGTACATCCAATTCTCCTGCCCCTTTGCAGGGACCTGTTGACACAAGCTCAGGGGACACTGGTCCATCTGGACCTCAAGTTCCTCCATTTGCATGCTTGGCTCCTGAGGACATAGCCATTGCCCATTTTGAGGGGTCTCAGAAGGTGGCTGATGTCCTGGTGGTTGCCAGAAAACCTTCCACCAGGGCCACTTACTCAATGAAGTGGAAGCTGTTTGCTATATGGGCTGCTTCCCATCACCTGAACCCTTTCACCTGTCCAGTCAACCAAGTTCTAGAGTATCTCCTATCCTTATCAGATGCAGGGCTTCAATATTCGTCTATTAAGGTGCACCTGTCAGCTATTTCAGCCTTTCATGTGCCTATTGATGGCCATACGGTGGCCCAGTTGGCTGTGGCCCATACTTTTCTGGGAGGCATTCTACACTTGGAGCCTCCTATCCAGAATCTAGTTCCAGCTTGGGACCTCAGTTTTGTGCTTTAGAAACTGACCTAGCCTCCTTTTGAGCCAGCCGCATCTTGAGAGTTATGCTTTCTGTCATGGAAAGCATTATTTTAGTTGCTATTGCTTCTGCTCAAAGAATTTCATAGCTACAGGCTCTCAAATGTGAGGAGCCTTACTCGATTTTTCACAAAGACAGGGTCTCATTGCATACTAATCCTAAGTTTCTTCCTAAGGTGGTGTCTGAGTTTACTCCGAATCAATCCATCCACCTCCCTGTTTATTTTCCAAAGCATGCCAATCCAGGGGCAGCATTGCACCATATTTTGGATGTGCATAGAATTCTCAGGTACTATATGTAACCCCCAGGTGGCACTGTCCCAAGGGCTACTACCCCTGCCTGCTTGACTACTGACAGGTTGAGGGGCCTAGGTTCTATGGTGGGTGCCTCCACCCAGAGGTCAGGGTTTGTAGTGGTTAGACTAGCTTGGTCACAGCCCTCTGGGACACTGAGACCCCCTATTATTCCCTCTAGTGGCTCACACAGTACACAGGAGTTACAGCCCCAATACCCCACGTATACACACTGTTCACTTATAAAGTACCACTTACCCTCGAGACTGATTCTGCAGCACGCCTCTGAGGACCCCCTGTAAAATAAGGTTAAACAACATACACAGCAAAATACAATACTGTTTCCATAAGTACCAACACCACAGACAGTATATAGTATAACAACAACAAATCTGATTTATTTAGGGGACAGTAACACGGGAGGGGGCAATCAGATTAATTGGCAGAATTAAATCACAGTACTGTGCACACATACAGGGTCTTAAAAGTCACACTCTGGGTACACAGGTTGGGGGCTAGCCAGGTCCGTTGCCCGGGGTTGGCCGGCAGGTGCAGATGGATAGGACCCTGTAGAAGAAAATATATGCACAACACCCAATTGTAATCCGGAACCGGAGGGCTCAGTCCATGAAACAGTGAAACAACAAGAATTAGATGACACACTTGTGATTGAAAAACAAGCTGCAGGGGAATACCCTGATTTGTACTCACAACACCCAAGCTGAGGATCGGATGGAGAAGGTCCCTCTGGATTGCCAGAAGAGCAGGGCATGAGGACAAGGTCCTTGTGACTGGACCCCACTGCAGTTGATAGCAAATGGATGTAGTCCGAATTTAGCTGGGGTTTACTTCTAGCTTCAGCACACAATTCACTGTACAGGGGATTTGAAATAGCGATTCCCCACAAGCACTATGCACATTTATATGTAAAAGGAAAGTACTATACCAGGCAGGCTGCTCCTCGATCCCGATCGCAATTACTGCAAAATACCCGGGAGCACACACAGAAGCTTCAGTTCCTGACAGACCGAGCGTGATTCATCAATTTCTCCAGTCTTATACAGGGTGAGCCTGGTTTCCACACTTCTAGTGCTTCTTTCTCCTTACAACTCAGATTCAGTCCAAACTGGCACTCACAAAGGCTGCAGACCGAAACTCAGGGCCTCACACGCGCTTCCCGAGCGAGACTATACACTGCAGAATCACACAGCTCCTTCTCCCTTCACTGCCACAACTGATCTGATCTTTCCAGTCACAGAGCAGGGCATTTCCTTTAGCTCCACACTATTCTATTGGCTGATTCAGCTGTCACTCACAATAAGACTCCCTCTGTTGGTAGAAAAAGGCGCCAAGGTCAAAACTACATTTCGTAGAGTCACTGCCCACACAATCCCCTTGTGGCTGGCTCAAATTAAGAGTCCAAGTTCTGATTCGTCCACAGGCTCCATTTTAGGGCTTCCTTAACCCAATTGGCCCAGCACAGCAGTTTAGGTCCAAAATGGAGAGGTAACACTCAGAGAGTCCCAGCTGCAATAAAGGCAGGTTAGACAAACCACAACTTTGCTAATGCTTTAAATGATTACGCATAAACAATTACAGCTTTCAGATGGGCTCCCTTTGCACCTTCAGCGACTACATAAGATGGGCAGATTACTTCATGGCCAGGGGAGGATTGAGCATTAAATAAACAGTCCCCATACAAACTAATTAAGTCTGCAAGCAGACAGCTGTTAAAGAGACAGTACATGGAGGCTCAAATAGCACTCACTTGCAATCACAGTTAAGCAGCTCAGACGCCGAACACCACCCAGGCTTGGAGCATTCAGGCAAGCTCCTGGAAGACTTTTGGGAACCCCCATTTGCAGGGGGGGTTACACCCTTCCTGGCCTGGAAAACATGGCATCCGCGTCAAGTAAGTACCCCCATAAGTTTCAATACAACCATATATATTTACATCAGTATCACATTAGGCTTATACATGTAATTATATGTCAACATTTTACCTTACCAGAAACACACTTTTGAAACTTTTCAGTACATCACTTTTTCACAGTATTATACACACATTGTACCATAACTCAGGTTATTACCTCCTGCACATAAAACCTGAAGGGGGGGCCCTTCCCTATCAGCTACCTTGGGGCTGGATGGGGCAGGGGCACCATACCTAGAGGGCAACACAAGTAACTTTTTTTTTTCTGATGTTATTTCTCAGGAGCCTCCCCCCCCGCACTCCACCGTTCCTCCGGCACCATCCCCGGACATGAGACCCCCTTCCTTCAGCACCCCGCGACTTACCCTTCGCAGCAGGGTGGTGGGGAGCAACTCAACCCACCAGAATGGGTCCATGCCAGGGAGGCGTCCTCCAGGAATGGCGACGGGGAATGACATCATGCTACAGCTCCATTTTTCCCCGAATTTTTCTCCCGGCGGGCATGGCGTGCAATGACGGCGGCGACTGAGTATGCGCACCCTCCCGTGCACGCACTAGTCAAGCGTCTGCCACGTCCCGCCTCCCCCCTGTCTCTGCGGCTGCGTGTTGTCGATCCCCAGCCTCCGCTAGGGGTCAAACAAGCACCGCCGCCTCGATCTCTCACCCCTAGAGATGGAGAGCAGTCCTCCGGACGCCGATCCATCTCCTCCCGCTGACCTTCGACAACCCGTGCTCGCTCCCGAACATGGGTCACGGCGTGGCGCAAGTGTGGTGACCAGCGCCTCAACCCTCAGCGCCACCAGGCCGGCCAACACAAGTAACTTGGAGTTAGCACTGATGTTCAGTTTGGGCAATGAGCTCGTGGACACATACACTCCTTTATGGACAACATTGAGAGGCAAGTCCACAGGCCTCTCAAGGGAATCATAACTGAGGTGCACCACAGGCTTTACAGCTCGACCAGTCCTTCTAGGGGGAACTGTTACAGTCTCTGCACCCTGAGCCTCATTTTCAGCATTGTCTTCACTTGTCAGGGGAGTCTCCATTGAGGTAGAGAGGCTAGAACTTGGGGCATTTTCAGCTCCAGGAGTTACAATCTCTGAATCCACAACACTTGGCTCACATGGAGAGCTTTTGGACACTGGCAGTGGACCGTCAGGGCACTCAAAATACTCTTCTTGTTCTGGTATATTACCAGTCTATTCCAGTTCATCATTTTCCTCCTCCGAAAGCTCAAACAGTTCAACCACACACAATGATTCCATATAATCTGACTTGATGCTTTGCAATTCACTTTCTGGGAGCATTGGCTCCAGGGACAAAGCTGGGGGCTTAGACAGTCCAGAAGGCCCAGCTTCATCTCCAGGATTGACTATGGGATTGCCCCAAAACAATTGACTCAGTTCGTAAGAAGGGTAGTATTCAAAGCCACACTCACTTTCCTCTGACATGGACTGACAGTCATGTTCAACTGGGGCTTGTGGAGGGGAACACTTTAACTCAGCTTCTGTAGGTGCAGACTTTCTTGACTTTTGCTTAGCAGCAGCTCTAGTCACTGGTCCAGAGGGGGCATTTTCTACGGGTTCAGACTCGATCAAGATTTGTCCAATGGGCAGTAAATGATTTCTATGCATTGTTTTCACATCTTTTGAGTTATTCTCCGGCCTTACTTTGTACACAGGCAGATCATTTAGTTTGCCTACCACAATGTGGGGGGAAATGGTGCCACCTATCAGCAATCTTGTGTTTGCCATGCAATCCCAGATTTCTTAGCAATACCTGATCTCCCTCCTGGAGTTCCAGTGCTTTCACTTTTTTATCATACCTTTCCTTGTTGGCCAGATTTCTTTTGGCAGCCTTGGTTTGAGCCAGTTGGTACACCTGATTTAGTTGGGCCTTTAACTTTTGCACATACTGTAAATGGTTATCAGCTCGAACCCCATCAGGGGAAACTCCAAAACAGACATCTACCGGTAGTTGGGCTTCTCTTCCAAACATCAGGCGATAGGGGGAGAACCCAGTGGCATCACCTTTGGTGCAGTTATAGGCATGTACCAGGGTGCTAATTTGTTGGCTCCATCTGGGCTTGTCCTTTGGGTGGAGGGTGCCTAGCATATCTAGCAAAGTACGGCTGAAACGTTCAGGCTGTGGGTCCCCCTTGGGGTGGTAAGGGGTGGTTCTGGACTTTCGGACTCCCCACAGAGAAAGCATCTCTTTGATCAGACGACTCTCAAAGTCCCTCCCTTGATCAGAATGGATTCTTTGTGGCACCCCATAGTGAACAAAAAAGTTTTCTATAAGTACTTTGGCCACAGTAGATGCCTTCTGGTCCTTGGTGGGGAAAGCTTGGGCATATCTTGTAAAATGGTCAGTGACCACCAGCACATTACTGATATGTCTTTGATCTGGCTCCAAACTCAGAAAGTCAATACAGACTAGCTCCATGGGGGGCGCTGGTGGTGATGTTAACTAGGGGGCAGCCCTCTGGGGCAAAGCTTTCCTCTGTAAGCAGCGACTACAAGTTCTAATGTGTTGTTCAACATCAGCCCCCATCTTAGGCCAATAGAATCTGGATCTCACCAAGTCAAGTGTTCTGTCTATGCCAAGGTGCCCCATGTGGTTGTGTAGGGACCTCAGCACCAAGTCTCGAAAGGCAGTGGGCAAAACTAGCTGTTGTTTATCTATTTGTCCCCCTCTGTCTACTGTTTCTCTGTATAACAGTCTATTAATCAGTTTCAGCTTAGGACCTTCCTTGTATAACAATGCAGTTCTCAAATCAGTGGAGTGTAACTTGGATACATCTTTCCCTGCGTAAGAGGGCTTCTAGAGCTGATTTGATCATGGGATCTCGGGATTAAGTCCGCTGAATACTGTCATTGTCCAGCTGAGGCAGTGCACCAATGTCTATTGCAGAAAAGTGGCAATAAGCAGCAGGTATGCAATTCTCAGAGGGTCCCAAACGATCCATCATACAGTCCACTGCGTAGGTGGACGTTTGTTCCTCCCTGTCAAACTTCTGGCAGAGTGCTCGAATATCAGGTTCTGACAGTCTGACCTAGTCATTCCAGGAAACAGGTCTCCGGGAGACAGCATCAGCATCTATGTGGTTCAGGCCTGCTCTGTATTCAACAGCATAGTCATATGTAGATAATGCAAAAAGCCACCTATGGCCAGTAACATCCAACTTTGCTGAAGTCTGCACATAGGTCAAAGGATTATTGTCAGTTTTTACTAGTATCTTAGCCCCATACAAGTACTCGTGGAATTGGTCAACAATGGCCCACTTCAAAGCTAGGAACTCTAACTTATGTACAGGATAGTTCTTTTCGGATGGGGTCAGGCTTCTACTGGCAAAGGCCACTGGTCTCAGGCCATTTTCATGCTCCTGGTACAACACAGCCCCCAAACCTTGCAAACTAGCATCAGTGTATAGGATATAGGGTTTTGCTGGCTCTGCATAGGCCAGAACAGGAGCATGGGTAAGTTGATATATAATCTCATGAAAAGCAGCTGCACAATCAGGTGTCCATCGTGCCCCAAAAACTTCACTAGGATGGAAATACACTCTCTCAGTCTCAGAGGGAGTTGATCTCTTGTATTTTTTGTGGGTAGGAGGGTAACCTTGAGTAAGATTAAGTAAAGGACGGATCACTCTTGAATAGTCCCTGATGAAACAGCGGTAGTAGCCACAGAATCCCAGGAATCTTTGCAGATTCTTTTAGATTGTGGGGCTGTGGCCAGGTGGTCAAGGCCTCAACTTTACTTGGGTCGGTCTCTATTCCCTCGGTGGAGACTATATGCCCCACATACTTTACAGAGGTTTGGAAGAACTGACATTTGTCGATGGACAGTTTCAGGCCAAAGTCTTCCAGTCGGTCCAACACCTTGAATAATCTGCTCTCATGTTCCTCCAGTGAGCTGCCAAACACAATAACATCATCTAGGTATACCAGGCACTCTAATAAGTTCATGTCCCCCACTGCACGCTCCATCAGTCATTGAAAAGTGGCTGGGGCACCTGAAATCCCTTGAGGCATCCTCATGAATTCATAGAAGCCAAGCGGACAGATAAAGGCGGTCTTCTCATGTTCTTCTGGGGCCATCGGGATCTGGTAGTACCCACTGCGAAGATCCAGCACAGAGAACCACTTGCTACTGTTCAGGCAGTCCAAAGCATCCTGAATGTGGGGTACTGTATACTGATCAGGGATAGTCTGCCGGTTTAAAGTGCGATACTCCACGCACATCCTTACTGTCACATCCTTTTTTCTCACTACCACGATAGGGGAAGCATATGGGCTTCTGGATTCTTGTATTACACCAGCAGCAAGCATCTCTTGCAGATGCCATCTCACATCATCTATGTCAGCAGGGGCCAGGCGTCGAGACCTCTCACGAAATGGCCTTTCATCATGCAGCCGGATGTGGTGCTCAGCTCCTTGCACACACATCCTATGTCCCATTCCTTTAAAGAAAACACTTGGTCTCTTTGGGCAAGCTTTCTACTGATTCTCATCTTTCATTCAGCTGGCAATGGGGAGTCCCCAAAATCAAACAAGTTGGGCGTCACTCTGTCATTTTCCCCCTAACACTTGTTACTGGGTAGCACTGCAGTATCTGCACAATGTACATTAGCCAGGGTGCAACCTCTGTGTACTCAAATCTCTCTATCAGACACATTATGAACTTGGACCATTACCCTTCTGGCATAAGCATGGGCTCTGACAGGCAAAATACTTGGCTTGACCATCAGTCCTTCCGGCAATTTCCCATCGCCTGGTGCATCCAGCATGAGGATTTTATTCTTGACATGCTTTCTGATACGGACTTCCCCCTGTAGGGTACACTGGGCATTTGGCACCAGTATCAGAGACTCAGGATCCTTCTTCCAGACAATTCCAACCGGTTCCTCTGGTTCCACTTTTTTAGCATCTCTCTGTGCCTCATAGGCCTTCTTGATCAAGGCCGGAATTTTTTAAGCTCTACTAGTCCTTGACCCCTGTTTTTCATAACACAACTGCGCCAACTGTCCAAACATATGCACATTCATCCCAATTAGTAGAGGAACCCCATCATACAGTCCAGTAGGGGGACACACTAAGGCCAGGGTCTCTACTTGCTCTGCCACTCCAGCCACGGAGGCGGGAAAAGACAGCCAAATTTGGATACATCCAGAGTAGGGGTAGGCCTTCTCACTTAACCCCCAGACATGCAGCCCCTCCAATGCTTGTAAGGATACATCAGACAAATGCTTCTGATACCAGTCTTGGAACATAATTGTCACTTGGGAGCCACTGTCTAATACAGCTCTGGCAGACACTCCATTCACCTTTACAGTGGTCTCCATGGAGGGACCCACTATTCTGGACTAGTCTGAGAGGCAGTAGAGGGGGCCTGGGCAACTGACCTTGCCACAAAGGGACGTGAGTTAGCATTTCTGAGACCCTCACTGGAATCATTTCGTGTACCTCTTAACCACTGATTTCTTCTCTGAAGCTCTCCCTGTAGCCTATATACCACTTTGTCTGGGTCCTTTGGGGACCAGCACTCTCTCTTCATGTGCCCATCCTTCCCACAATTATAGCAAAACATACTTCCTGGAGTTTGAGCTGGCCGATGCATCACACTGGGGGCCAGGTCGGGGGTACTATTAACTGGGAACCTTGGGGCCATCTCAGTCTGTGGCATGATAAGCATTTGGAGGTATCTCATCAATTTCCTCACTTCCATGGTCAAGACATCAAGTTTTGAGCTGTTGTCAGCAGGAGATGCATGGGTGGGTACCCCCACTCCCATAGCAGATGCAGTCGGATGAGGGTCGGGGCCTGTACTTGCAGGAGTGGCCTTCATAAAGAGACTGTTTTTTATTTCCCTGAACTCTCTCAGCAGATCACCCCATGGTGGTACACCATTTTCCTTCTCAGAGCACTCATTAACTGCCAACCTCTGCCCTGAACTTCACTTGACGGGTCACCCTCAGTCACTCGAGTTGTAGCAGCAGCTATTGGTGCAAGTCCCTCCCAGGGTCGCCTTTTCTCAACCCCTCGAATTTCTCTTATTAGCTCATCATAGGAGGGTGGGGATTCCAGTCGATTGGCCAGGCGTAACTGAAACAACAGCAGTTCTGAGAAGGGGGCAGACTTAAGGATCCTGTCCAACCTGGTTCAGTCCAATTCAATTGCTGGCAAACTACCCTTTCTGAGGCATTCTTGCAACAATTTTTCCAGCCGAGATATATACACAGACAACAACTCCCCCTTGGTACTGTTGTGCATTTCTTACTCTCCACCACAGGTCCTCATCGGAATCTGGGCCCCCATATACATTCTCCAAGGCCTCAAGATAGTCCTGTGCAGTCACTTCAGGGTTACTGGCCTGTTTGGCATGGATGGTTGCCAGGGCAGGACCTCGGAGGCTCTCACTTAACCTCATTCATTTTTCTGCTTCCGAGCATTGCCATTCTAGCACTTGAGGGGCAACATAGTCTATCCAGGTCTCCTAGTCATCCTCCCCTTGTGGGGTGGGGGAGGGTGCCGGAGAAAATTTTCAACCTGCGGTAAAAGTCATGACTATTGGCAGGTACAGACATAGGTGCTAGCACTGGCACAGAAGGAGGGACAATAACGGGTGCTGGAGGGGGAGAGGGTGTTGGTGGAGGAATGTTCTCAGGTGGCAATAATAGTTTCTTTAAATCCTCCACAGTTTTCCCTTCCTCCAGCAACAATTTAACAAATTTCTCCTCAAAAGTTTCAGATAGTGGGGGATCATCCCCCCCTCGGGTCTTTACTGTCCTTAGTTATCACTGTCCAGACAGTGAGGGCTCCCTCTGGGGTAATAGTCTGTGGCACTTTGGAGCTATCTATGGGGTCCTTATACTCTACTAGGGCCAAGAAAGTGTGGGTGAGCAGATCAGCATGTCGACCCACCACCACAGGGTTTGTAAACCTTCCACCTTGGAAAGTACTCCCTGTACAGTGTCCGTATTGATACCCAGGGGGATGTCCAGGATAAGCATAGCATTTTGGGGTCGATCTCTCCCAGTACACCACTCCACCAACCGTGCACAGCCACTTCTGTCGGGTACCCATTTATTTTTTAACAGTGGTTCATAAATGTGGCCACTAGAGGACACAAAATCCCAGTGGTGAGCCTCCAAGATGTAACCCCAGTGGCGCTGTCCCAAGGGCTACCCCTGCCTGCTTGACTACTGACAGGTTGAGGGGCCTAGGTTCTATGAAGCAGTGCCTCCACCCAGAGGTCAGGGTTTGTAGTGGTTAGACTAGCTTGGTCACAGCCCTCTGGGACACTGAGACCCCTATTATTCCCTCTAGTGGCTCACACAGTACACAGGAGTTACAGCCCCAATACCCCACGTATACACACTGTTCATTCATAAGTGCCACTTACCCCGAGACTGATTCTGCAGCACGCCTCTGAGGAACCCCGTAAAATAAGGTTAAACAACATACACAGCAAAATACAATACTGTTTCCATAAGTACCAACACCACAGACAGTATATAGTATAACAACAACAAATCTGATTTATTTAGGGGACAGTAACACGGGAAGGGGCAATCGGGTTAATTGGCAGAATTAAATCGAAGTACTGTGCACACTTACAGGGTCTGAAAAGTCGCACTCTGGGTACACAGGTTGGGGGAGGGCTAGCCAGGTCCGTTGCCCAGGGTTGGCCGGCAGGTGCAGATGGATAGGACCCTGTAGAAGAAAATATATGCACAACACCCAATTGTAATCCGGAGCCGGAGGGCTCAGTCCATGAAACAGTGAAACAACAGGAATTAAATGACACACTTGTGATTGAAAAACAAGCTGCAGGGGAGTACCCTGATTTGTACTCACAACACCGAAACTGAGGATCAGATGGAGACGATCCCTCTGGATTGCCAGAAGAGCAGGGCATGAGGACAAGGTCCTTGTGACTGGACCCCACTGCAGTTGATAGCAAACAGATGTAGTCCGAATTTAGCTGGGGTTTACTTCTAGCTTCAGCACACAATTCACTGTACAGGGGATTTGAAATAGTGATTCCCCACAAGCACTATGCACATTTATATGTAAAAGGAAAGTACTATACCAGGCAGGCTGCTCCTCGATCCCGATCACAATTACTGCAAAATACCCGGGAGCACACACAGCAGCTTCAGTTCCTGACAGACCGAGCGCGATTCATCAATATCTCTAGTCTTCTACAGGGTGAGCCTGATTTCCACACTTCTAGTGCTTCTTTCTCCTCACAACTCAGATTCAGTCCAAACTGGCACTCACAAAGGCTGCAGACCGAAACTCAGGGCCTCACATGCACTTCCCGCGCGAAACTATACACTGCAGAAGCACACAGATCTTTCTCTTCACTGCCACAACTGATCTGTTCTTTTCCAGTCACAGAGCAGGGCATTTCCTTTAGCTCCACACTATTCTGTTGGCTGATTCAGCTGTCACTCACAATAAGACTCCCTCTGTTGGTAGAAAAAGACACCAAGGTCAAAACTACATTTCCCAGAGTCACTGCCCATACAATCCCCTTGTGGCTGGCTCAAATTAAGAGTCCAAGTTCTGATTCATCCACAGGCTCCATTTTAGGGCTTCCTTAACCCAATTGGCCCAGCACAGCAGTTTAGGTCCAAAATGGAGAGGTAACACACACAGAGTCCCAGCTGCAATAAAGGCAGGTTAGACAAACTACAATTTTGCTAATGATTTAAATGATTACAAGCAAACAGTTACAGCTTTCAGATGGGCTCCCTTTGCACCTTCAGCGACCGCAAAATGGAACGATTACTCCGCAGCTCGGGCGGGATTTGAGCATTAAATACACAGTCCCACCATACAAACTATTTAAGTCTGCAAGCAGACAGCTCTTACAGAGACAGTACGTGGAGGCTCAAATAGCACTCACTTGCAACCACAGTTAAGCAGCTCAGACGCCAAACACCACCCAGGCTTGGAGCATTCAGGCAAGCTCCTGGAAGACTTTTGAGAACCCCCATTTGCAAGGGGGTTACATATACACACCATACTAAGGACTACAGAAAGTCCTCTCAGTTGTTCGATTGTTTTGCCCCTGGCAGCGAGGGCACTCCAGCATCTAAACGGTGCTTGTCCAAATGGTTGGCCAACTGTATTATTTTGTGCTATAGGAAGTACAGTAAGGAATTTCCTGGTGTGGTTCATGGCCACTGAACCAGAGGCATGGCCATTTCTGTTACCTGTTTCAGGAATGTGTCAGCTGCAGAAATTTGTGCTACTGCCACTTGAGAGTACTGTCCACACTTTCACCAAGCACTGAAGTCTGGACATTGCCTCGAGAAGAAGGGCAGGCTTTGGCCTAGCTTTGCTTCATGGCCTTCTTTCTTAGGCCTCTGGCCTACTGCCACTCAGACTGTCTTCTGCTGTGCACTGCTTGGAACTCAACTCACAGGTGTGACCTGATTACAGAGATATCCCCCAAAGAAGCTAGAACAGTTATGTAAGAATTTACCATAACAGTAGATCTTCGAGGGAATCTCTGTCATCAGGTCATGCCATCCCTCCCTCCATTCCCCTCTCTCTCTTTCTCTTTCTCTCTCTCCTGCTCGACTGCCTGGTTGCTCAAGCATTTTTGTTAGCTGGGCACCTTCTCGCTCTCCTCAGATCCCTGGTGGGACTTCTGTCTCCTATGGCCTCTGGCTAGGGAAAGAACTGAGGAGAGAGCGGGGCCACTTATATAAGGCTGTGACAGCGGAGGCTGACATTGGTGTGGGTGGCTCCTACTAGACTGCTGCAGAAAAGCTTCCATGGAATCCTAGTGACTGACAGAGACGCCCTCGAAGATCTACTGTTAAGGTGAGTTTTTACATAACTGTTCTTTACGTCATGTCTCCTGGATCCTCAGCATCTGATTTGTCTGTTCATTAATTCCCAGCTTTTGATTCAACACAGTTCTTGCCTATGCCTACCATATCTGTCCCTCTACTGTATAAATACTGACATTTTTGTGGCATTATCCACAACTTTTGAAGGACATTTGCAGACTGAGAAACCACCAAATTTACACTACTACTATGACCAAGAAACTGAATGTGAGATACAGCAATGCTTTCTGTGAAATGCGCAAAAACAGGACTCCAGTGCTGGATATGCAGGACTACCTTGCAGCATTCGGCATCATGATTTCTCTCTCTGGTCTCTACAAACACATTCGACCATGCAAGAAACATCCACACAAGAAGATAGTATACACTAGTTAGGCATCTTTGAGAAAGCAACAGTACCCAATAAGGCAGTGAAATGTTCTGGGGTTGCCTATGTGGCCTTCAGCAAGCCAAAGTACAGTACAAGGCAGTGAAATTCGCTGGGGCTACCTCTGTGGCCATGAGCAAGCCACAGTACATGAAATGGCAGTGAAATGTTCTGTGGTTGCCTCTGTGGTCTTGAGCAAGCCACAGTAAACTACAAGGCAGTGAAAAGTTCCAGGACTGCCTATGTGGCCTTGAGCGAGTCACAGTACACTACAAGGCAGTGAAATGTTCTGGGGCTGCCCCTGTGGCTGTGAGCAAGCCACAGTGCACCACAAAGCAGTGAAATGTTCTGTGGCTGCCTCTGTGGCCTTCAGCAAGCCACAGTACACCACAAGGCAGTAACATGTTCTGTGGCTGCCTCTGTCGCCTTCAACACATCACAGTACACTACAGGGCAGTGAAATGTTCTGTGGCTGCTTCTGTGGCCTTCAGCAAGCCTACATATCAATTAGTGTCAAACTTTCATGATTTAATTCATAGGAAACTTTTGGAACATGTAGGTGTGTCATTAACTAATGTGTGTTATTGTCTTTTTGCAGTGAGGCTTCCCAAATTGTGGATCAGCTAACAATGGAGAATGAGGAAAGCAGTGCAGCAGAGGTCCATCAGGCCAGGGCCGATACTGTTATTCAGTGGCATGATGAAGGGTAATTTCTTCAGAGAGGAGATGGTGTCCAATACACCGGTGCCCTTCATCAAGTGAGTTTTTGTATATGGGCATCAGTTTTTTCAAGGTTCAAGACAGAGCGATTTGCAATTACAGTTTCCCTGTGTTCATAGTGGGGATATGCAGCACAGTGTTTTATGTGTTTATTTATGTGTTTTCTTTCTCTTGTACAGATAATGACCCAACACATGCAGCATCTGGGGTGCACATAAAGGACCCGAAAGTGAACTAGGTCAGGACGCCACCATAATCACCAGACACAAACCCAATAAAGATGGTGTGGCATCAGATGAAGCACTACATTCAGAGATTTGTTAAGCCAAGGAGCCATGCTCAGTTAATATGTGTCGTGAGACACTTTTGGAGAAGAGTGCTGACAGTTGAAGACTGTAATAAATATTCTGATCACATGGAAAAAGTGATGCCAGTTGTTGTTTGTGCCAATGGCTGCACCACTGCAATGTAAAAATAATGATAAAACAAAACTGAACTTTGTTTTACCAGCAGTGTTATGCTTTTTTTGTATCCCACATGTGTGCTGTGTCAGTATATAACACCAGCTCTAGCCAAACACTTGACCTTGCAGCACCCTGGGGTGTGATCTCACTTTTGCAAATTGCAGCTGTGGGGGATGGATGTCAAAGTTCAGATCGCTTCACTATTATTTAAAAAACATGCAATTATTTTATTCATTTAATTATTTTGTTGTAGATAATAAAAGGCGATCTCCTGACGAACCCTAAAAATACAGGGTGAAACAGAGTGAGAATACAAAAAAGAATTATGTGATTACTAGCAATAAACTTAAAGAACAGCTGCTTATTTAGAGTGCGTTGCCTGTTTTTGTGCCCCCCCCAACTGCCATTTCTCAAATTGTGATGCATAAAAGCCCAGACTGTGGCCCCAACCAGGTTTTCTGACTAGATATTTAGTGACACTTACCATTAGGTCATCGGGCAGTTCAGCAGAAAGCTTCCAGAAGTATTCTGGCTTACCTCCAGCTGGCCAAAGTCTATGTTGCCTTCTCAGCTTTACATTAATAAGAATATATAAGGATCCGGCACAGGACAAGTGACGCTTATTCTACCAATCCTTTATTAAGACATATTAGTAAAATGACATACATAAAGGCATACCAAGAGTAGAAATCTTCTAAATGTCCAGCTGTAAGTTCAGTGGATCTTTATGGAGCTCTTTCTTAAGCTAAAAGTCAGGCAGATATTTATATATTTTTTTTCTTAAATAAGCTTATACGTATCAAAAACTGTCAGGGTCATAGCTACTGTATAGGTGTCTTCATAGCTTGAATGGCCTACTACATTTCACAGACTTTGGGCTGTATGCATTAATGTGTGTCAGGTACACACAAGAGGCGCATACCTGGTGTGCGCAGCTCCGCACCCATGGACAGGTGCACACTGGCCAGCATTCACAAATGCCAGCTCCCTGTCCACGGCTTTGCACCCCCCAGCGCAGGATCACAGGGTGTGAAAGACACAGGTGGGCCTCCAATCAGATGCCTGTTCTGGGTCCCGTAGTGGATCCCCCTGCTTGACACACATAGGGGATTCTGGGTAGGCACAGGCCCCAGCGAAGTAGCAGTACAGGCGAGTGCCCAATGGAGTTCCCCCGGTGTGACTTTGGCCATACCTCTGCAGTGGTATCACAGTACGTCTTATGAGAGGTACATTTGCTAAGTATATATTACTACTTTAATGGACTAAAAAGATCTATCCTGGTTTTCATGCACTGCTGTAGGGAAGGAGAACATAAGTTACATCTTCAGTTTTCTGATCAGGTACTAAACTTTAAACTGACTCCCTTAAATCATCCATTTCTTCTGTACACAATTTGCTCATCACTAGTTTTACTGCCTGGAACATTGTGTGATTGGTCCTAGAGTTCCTACTGAGATTTCCTGCTTGTCCTACATTTGTTTTGTTCCTTTCCTCTTTCTTGATTTTTCGTCTTTTCAGTTGCCCCCATCATGAGATTATACAATGAAGTTCTACACTAATCTCAACATCTTTGCCCTTCTTGACTGGTTGATTTATAAATGTCTGTTGCTCACTTCAGTTAATTGAGCATCAGAACATTTTTATTTTGTTTTTGCAAGATATGTGAATAAGTCATAGAAACTGGCACTGGATTGGATGTTATTAAAATATCAAATTCCTTTGCCACAGCTGGGTTTACTCTAGATGTCTTAGTTTGCTGTCCCTGTGCTGTTTTTGTTTACTGCTGTTTTACCTTTCTGATTCAACAGCTTCCCAATCCTAGTAAACATGTTTGCCACTGATAATCAACTTGATTTAACACAACATGATAATAATAATAAAGTACCAATGGCAACTCGTATCCAGTGCCTTGAATACCACCTGCAGGCTCTGACAGCATATTGGCTGACTGATGTGCATTGCATATGCAACCACAAGCACAATTCTTTGTACAGTAACATACAGAAGAGCTTACAGCATGCTTTGAATCTTCATGATGATGTGTATACTGTCATTTCATATACACTGCAGTGGCACTGTATGCACTACCATGTTGGGGTATCCATGCCCTTGCCATGACACCCCAGCCCTCCTACCAACATAGTAGGGCATACCACCACAATATATATATATATATATATATGGAATGACAGCATACACCTCATCATGGAGATTCAAAGCACACTGTAAGCTTCCCCTGTCTGTTACTGTATAGAGAATTGTGCTATAGTCAGCCAACATGACATCAGAAATGGCAGGTATCTTTGGTGTGAGGTGTGCACTATAGTTATGGCAGGTCCCTGTTGCCATAACCTGCACCCCCCCATGCCCTGCACTCTGTGCCTTTATGCATGGTGCAGAGTGTGGTCATGCCCCTGACAATCCCCCTTGACCACCCATGATTGCAGCTGCTTGGTCGGCCAGGAGATCTAGTGTGCAAGTGGCTATGAATGCCACCAGGGGTCCGCTGGACCCCACTGTGCAGCATTCCTTACTTAGGGCTGCCTATGCACCACACATACGCAGCATATAGGCAATCCGCACCTTTGTGAATAGAGCCCCATGATGTCAAAACTCACCACAGTAGTTAATTTAAATGACCAATGCTGCATTTCACTATAAGTGCTTAACGTGCAGGTGTTCAGTTAGGAAATCATTTTCTTAATTTTCTCTCATTAAATTCAGGAAAGAGACTGTTTTGCTTATCTATGAATGTGAAGGCTAGTGGTTTCATCAGTTCTGGAATTTTTCTGCATTCAAGGACTTCATTATTTCACAAGGTTTTTCATAAACAAATTATATAGCAAAATCGCAATGTGGAGTGCCTATTACAATATGGAGTCTACTGCAGCTATATTGGTCTGTTAATTTAGGTAAAAACAAGCACTTTACAAGGCAACATTTGCCATATTTACAGTTTGACAGCATATAGTGTAACAGTCCCCCCCTTGTTGCCTTGTAGGGACAATAGCCACCAATGAAGACAGGACCTGACATCCGTAATACAAGGTAACATAAGGAGTCATACAGGCCAGGCTATATAAAGTTGTGCTCCACTTAGAGAAAAGCAAAGCTTGCCTTCTTTTCTTTATGTTTTTCTTTTTTCCTTTTATGCTTTTTCATTTTCTCTTCTTAGGACAGTGTCTAAGGTAGCAAAGTAAGGCATACGGCTAAGTGTGCCATAAAAATACACATTGTCCTGGCTGTTTACAAGCTAATGCCCCATTGTGTGTTACCCTGGTGGTCAGTATGATGACCACACATTAACTTTACTAATTCAGGCTTCAGATTAACTTGCGTTGTGGTGGTGCCTCTCTTTATAAAGGGAGTAATAAAACACAAAAGCAGAAACAGTATAATAATAAGAAGAATACAGAATCATCTTCACACAGCCCCAGACCAGGTATGAGATTAGCAAACCAAGACTGTATTTTAAAGATGGCAACAATTAAACTTACTGGTTTGAACAGGAGGGTTAGGTTCATGTGTTCTGATGCTAGCTGAAGGTAAAGAGCCCATGTTCTAGGTCTGGCATGACAGGCTCCAACTCAAAAGTCTCTTTCAGTGGTACAAAGTCTTTAAGCCTATAAGGTACCTCAATAAAGGTAACAGGCAAAACAGCAGGATACACAGTATGCACAGATAATGGAGCAGGCAAAAATGTAAAATCACATGCAGTGACTATAGTAGTGAAAGCCATAAAAACGGGTCATGGAGAGACCCAGTCAAACTGCAATGGGAGTCAAGAATAATTTAAGGTCCATTAGTGACGCACTTAATAATATTATATTCAAATTTGTTGTTCCGTATGACAGTTAGTATGCAGTCTTTCCATATTTCACACAGTTGAAAAGGCTTACCGTATATATATTCATTTTATTATGCCATTCAGCACATTTGCTCTGGGTAAAACCTCTCCATGATGAATTCTAATAAGTAATAAAATCATACAGAACCTTAAGCTTAGCAAACATGGTGTAGACAGGTGAGTAGAACCAAAACCCAGTCTGGTGCTGGACCAAAAACCCAGCACCAGACTGAGTGGCATATATGACTGGCATTTTAATTACAAATTCTAACTGCTGGGCCCCTACTGAAGATACAGAATGGTATGGGTAAGTAGTGGCTGCCTAGGGCCATGGCATCTGTATCTAAGTCCACAGAAGAGTCATTGCAGTAATTAATCAGCATAGTATGAAGAAAAGTCAGGTCCCAACAATTCAGTTGGTATGAGTCCATTTCGTAGGTCAAAGATAGAACTCTCCAACAGGGAGTGCATGATAGATTGTATGACACTGTCATGTTGAGCCTCTGAAATATTATTTTGGGTTATGTTAAAGGGGTCTTCAGTTTTCTGAGCTAGTTTTCTGAGACTCCTGTTTAACGTTGGGGAGGTGGAGGATTTAATCAATTCCTTTATAACCTTTTCCTGTTGGCAGAGATAATATGTATTATAAAACCCTAGGCATGCCCCAATAGAGCCAGCAACCATCTCAATCTCTGTTTTGACTGACTCATGCACTTAATATTTATTGGAACATAATAATTAACAAGGCTACCTGTCTCTTTGAGCTGCTTGACCCCACAGTTCATAAACAAAGAGGTGACTTTGCTGCTCTCCCAGTTTTGCTACACACACTGCTTAGCCAGTAAAGTAATCTGGTGGATAGGCTTATTTGTTTGAAAATATAAGAGGTGCTGCAGCTCACAGGCATGAATGGTTTATCTATCATCACTTGATGGCCTGTCCCCAGCCAGGAGAAAGGTCCTCACAGGGGTAAAGAAAGGTGTTAGGACCCATCGGCATATGGCTGAGGGATCTGGGAAGTTCTCATTAATACCATTCCCAGTGCAGATAAGCTTATGCTGTATAACATTAACCTTGTCTATTTTCCTCACCTGTGAGGTGAGTATGCAATAACTATGTGGCCTTCGTGTCATGTTAGCTGTTATAACATCAATGTTTTCTGCATGCAAGGCCAAATGGAAGTTTTGGTAGGAGTTCTTAGTAGGGTTTCAGAAGCTGTAAAAAGGGTCGGGGCATGCCATAATAAACTGGTCAGTGTTCTCTGATTAAATTGCAAGACCAGTTCTTCCAGGTGTGTAGACCTCCATTCTCCCCCAGTACTGTATAGACAAATTTGTAACATTTATAATCGAGCACAAACCAAAGGTGTTGAAATGTTAAATGTATCCGGTGTGACAAGTCAAAGTTAGGGTACTGAAAGGAGAAATCAAAGTTAGGTACATTTCAGGAGACAATATGAAGAAGGTTGTTAATATCCTTGGTTACAGAGTACATTAATGTATCCTGCTCTGTTCAGAATTCGCCAACCTTGTAATGTACAATAGCTTGAATCACCAGCCTTCTGTTTATAAAGCTTCACGGGATCAACCCCCACCTTAACTGGTACTACCAGTGTCTGTTCACTATGTTACATTGGATATGGCAACTGATAATATACCATCCCCTTTCCATTACAAGAGAACTGCTCTGAACCTGTAAGTCATTTTTCCCAGAACAAACGTATACAGCAGCCCATTCCATTATTGTTCAGCTTTACTGGCCTTTTAGTTATGTCAGTGGGTGTTTCTGATTCATACACTGGTGGTAAGTGCCATTTTGGAACTGTATGATATAGTTTATGTCCCACTTGGACCAGAGTTCCAAAGCAGAACACAAGTTCACTGTGAAAACAATGTAAGTTCTTTAATAAGGACATCAAGTACATCATAAAGTTCTAAAATGGTACTGTCCAACAGAGTCTAAAGCACAAACGTCAACTACATTTACCAAAAGGCAATAACAGATGGAAAAAAAAACAGAATGTGAACCAGTATTAGAAATGCAGCTTCTTCAGAAAACACAGACATACAGATTGAAGGCAGTTCTCGATAAAGCCATGGTACAAAGGTACAGATACAGTGAAATGTTCTGCCTGCAAAAGCTTAGAAGTATTATGCTAATAACATTATTATATTTCCAAAGAGGGCAAAGTCATTATTATTGTAAGTTGCATTACCTACAGTATTTTTCTTGGACAGTTAGCTGCCCACTTCTCAGTATAAGACAAATATAAGCAGTCTTTCAACATGCAAACCATAACAATTACTCCCCATAGCGTAACAGCAACTATAATGAAATACCAAAGTTTTCTCATTGTTTAAAATGCAAAGGATTTAAAATGTTAACTGTCCACAAAGAGCTTTGTTTATTTAATGTTTTGTCAAAGCCTCCATTTCAAATGCAAACAGTCCAACATTAAGTTATCAGTTAGTTAAGGTAAGGGTATTGTCTCATCTGCATCCTTCTCATGATCCACTTGGGATTCCCAATTAACCGGAAATGAGGGGAGGTATTAGTGCCCCCCAAAGAGCATTAATTGGTTAGCATGAAACCATTTATCAATTATTTTTTTCCTGTCATTCAGCCTAACCTTGTACACAGAGGAGCTCAGCATGTCAACAGTTACAAATGGTCATTTCCACTTGTGGCATAAATTGTGTACTGGGGCAGCAAATTCCAAGACCATCACCTTGTCCCCTACTTCCCACTCATTCTTCCTGACCCCCTTGTCAAAGTACCCCTTCGTCCTTGCTTGGGATTTTCCAAGCTGTTGAGCAGCAAAGAGGTGTACCTTGGCAAGATTTTTTTGAACTTCAATACCCAGTCATCCAGGCCCACTCGGTCAAGAGGTGTTCAGGGAGTCTAATTTGCCTGCTAGTCATAATCTCAAAGGGGTGTACCCTGTGGAGACAGACAGTGTGGCCCTAATGGCCGTGGCTACAAACGGTAGGAAGGTGTCCCAATTTTTTGCCATTTATGTCTAAATATTTTCATAACATAGTCTTGATTTGCCTGTTAGCCCTTTCCACTTGTCCCTACGACTGAGGGTGATAGAGGATGTGGAATTTCTGTTTTACCCCCAGAAACTGTAAGCATTGCTGCATTACCTGCCCAATAAAGTGGGTACTTTGATCTGATTCCACTGAGGCTGGCAGGCCCCAGCAGGAGAAGACCTGGTCAGTGAGCATTCTTGCAACAGCCAATGCTGTGTTTGAACTTCAATGGGAAGGCATACACCCACTTTAATAATAAATCAGTGACTACCAAAATGTGCTTGTTTCCCTTGCTCATATTTGATAGGGGCCCTATAAAGTCAATTTGCAAAGCATTCCAGGGCCCCGATCTGCACTGTGGTCTCAATGGTGCATTATTCCTAACTGGGGCTGGATTATCTTGAGCACAAATTAAAGTTATTACAGTAGTCCTGGACATCTTTAACCATCCCAGGCAACCACCCCACATCCTTCAACCTTTGCACTGTCTCATATACCCTCTGGTGCCCTCTACTAGGGCAGTCATGTACTGAGTATATCAGTTCCCTCTTGAAGCTGCGAGGGGCCACCCATAGAGGGGTGTCCCTATTGTGCTGCAGCATCTCCTGATCTGATGATAGCATGTGCTCCCTCATACTTCGGGCCAGGAAACTTGATTTTGATACCATTGGCTTCCCTTTTTCAGGCTGTCTTGAGCTTTATTAAGGTAATCATCATCCTCTCCTGTAACTATACTATGTCCAGATTGATCTGTCCCCTACAGCAGACACTGACATCCCTGGCTGAGAGGACTGCTCAGATTGCTCATAAAAGGTCCAGAGCTCCCCCTTGAGCACCCTCCTTAGCCAGGAGGTCAGCTTGGACACTGGGGTGGGCAAATGGGGTATTCCAAGTATGGGGGGGCCTTATGAACTAATGGAGTTTGGGGATAGGACAATGCCAAATGTGCAATATAATAGAAGAGTGCAGCATACCTTTTTTTTTGCTATTATTTTCTCCCCTGTCCCAGTTGGTCCTTTCTCTTTGCTGTCCACCCAGCTCCATCCCCTGAACATCAGACCCCCTTCTGTCTTCTCCCATGGCTTACCCTCCATGGCAAGATGGTGGGGAGCCCCCCAACTCAACCTGCCAGGTCCGGATCCAGCATCAGGGAGGTGTCTTCTCGGGGGTGGTGCCTGCGAAGGATGGTGTGCCATGCCACATGACCAGAACCAGTTTCCACTTTTTCTGTGGAGGGGAGCATGTAGTGCCGACAGTGGCTGAGCTACGCACATCACGCACGCAGCACGCCAGCCAGCTGCTCCTCCTCCATGCCCCATTGTACAAAACCCGGCGTGCCAATACCTAACCTCCACTAGGTGTCAGACAGGTGCCGGTCTCTGTTCCCCACCCTCCCCGGGAGAGGAGAGCTGTCCTCCGGACGCTCTATCCTCTCCCTCCCTGGCCAACCCCTGATGACCCACTCACACCACAAACACGGGTCACCAGCATGGCAAGAGGTAAGGCATGATGCCTCAGCCCTACATGCCACTGGGCCAGCTTGAGTGTAGCATACTTGATGGGAGAGCCATCATAGGAGGCAGAGTTATGGGAGATCCAAAAGGGAAAGAACTGTGTTAGTGCATTAAAGACCCTTGATGAGTCAGAGAAGAGAAGAGAATCTGAAGGAGTTCTTCAGTTTTATAGAGCTTCAGGGCACAGGTGACTGCTGCTAGTTTTGCATATTTGGCTGATTTGATTTGACAGGAGCAGGCAACAGAACGTCCTTCATGCTTTGGGTGCATGATATAAAGGCCAAAACTGGCACAAGGGGAGCCATTTACATAGTAGCAGGTGTCATCAGTGACAATTTGGATGCAGGTGTCTCTGTTGGTGGAGTCAATTTTATTGACCAACTGGACAAGGACCTGTGAAGGGAGGTTCTACTGATGGCAGCAGCTCACAAACATGTGGGATTATGGAGTATAATATGCTACGAGCAGTGGCAGAAGGGGAAATGAGGGGCTTCACTGTAATGCTGCTATCCTGCAGGAGGATGGACCAGTGTGTAAGCTAGGAATTAGACACATTACCGATCTTAATGCAGTCAGAAAGAAGGAAACTGGTTGGTGTATGTCTGAACGTAGTATGATGGGGTGAAGCCCCTCAATGCAGATGAAATGCTTAATGGCCCAGAAGTAGCCAAAAGGTGTTTTTCACAGGTGGTGTACTTGAGCTCAACTGGTGTTAAAAGTTTAGAGGCATAGGCAATGGGACAGCATGAGCCGTGAATGTCCTGTGAAAGGATAGTTGAAATAGCTATATCAGTAGCTGCACTGCAATTTCCAGATGAAAGGGGTTCGAATGGTCAGGGTACACCAATGCTGGCGCAGACACTAATGATTCTTTGAGGGCAATCACTGCTTGCATATGGGTAGGTGTCCAGTGCCACAGTGTGTCCTTCTTGAGAACAGCGTACAGCGGCGTTGCATTTTGGATAAAGTAAATGATAAAGTTTCTGGAGTAGTTAGCAGACCTAAAAATGACCACAGCATAGTAACACTGGTTGGGAGGGGGAGTCAGAGAAAAGTTTCTACCTTATTCTGTGCTGGTATCTTCCCTTCAGAAGTAACAGCGAGACCTAAAAAAAGAAAGAGAATTTGCATTACTGTGCTTTAGCCAGATTACATGTGACTCCCACTGTCCGGACAGTTTGCAGGAGTTCCAGCAGCAGCATCTTGTGCTGTTCCAGAGTATCAGTAGCCAACAGGAGGTCATTGACATACTGCAAAAGAGAATCTGGAGCAGAAAAGTTAATCAAGGCATTTTTCATGTGTACATAAAAGATCGATGGGAATATGTGAAAGCCTTGTGGCACCCAAGTCCATGAATACTGTTGTCCCTGAAAGATGAAAGCAAACTTATACTGGCATTCTGTGCTCAGAGACAGGGACCAGAAACTATTAGCTATGTCCAGAACTGAAAACCAACTCTGGGTCAGTTTAAGGAGCTTCAAAACATCCAGGGCAGAAGCAACCATTGGGGCACATGAGGGTGTTACCTGATTCAAGTGTCTATCATTGATTGTCAGCCTCCATGAGCCATCAAGCTTCCAAATGAACCTTATGGGAGAACTATTTGTGGATGAGCAGATGCGTAAGACCCCTTGCTGTATAAGGGATATCAATAGTTTGGGCCACATATGGTTCCACTTCTCATGGGAGGGATACTGCTTCTGTGAGGGTGGATCTGGTCCAGTAACTGTTGTAGTTACTCACATCCTCTTGCAATCATGGCAGTGCATGATGAAAACTGATTGGACACTTTAAACAATTTGCTGCAATGTACTGGCCTGAGGGTGTCTAGCCATGATGGTAATGATGTCATATTGTGCATTGTTGGGTTTAATGGCTGCCACAGCATGAGTGTTTAGGACAACCCAGATTCCCGCCACATCAGACACTCGTAGGATCATTCAATTGGTTAGGTCAATAACACAACTCTGGTGCACTAAAAAGTCTGAACCCAGAATGTCCTGTTCATCAAGCAGCATTGTCAAAACAAATGCCTGTATCACCTTTAATGTCCCCAATTCTATTCACAAGGGTTTAGACAAGACTGAACTAACTTCGCTGCCTACAAAAGTTTCTAATAGCAGTGGCCTCCCTGATGAAAGCAGGGACATGGCCAGTGCCTATGTGTGTGTAGGATAGAGACAAGATCCCTGGTGTCTATATGCATATTGAGCTGGTGGCCTCCAACCAGCGCTGAGATACACGGTCTGCCACTGTCATCTTAAAATAAAGCAGTCACTTGGTTGGTTGAGTAAGCCTCAGACTTATTAACCCCCAGATTGGGGGTGGGGCACCAAGTTGTGTGTGACAGCCTCCAGCTGGGAGGACAGTTCCTGCACTAGTTTATGAAGGTCTTTGTACATAAATGCCTGGATACGAGGGGGTTAAGACTGAGGTGGAGGTGGCGGTTGGCCTTTTTCCTTTGGTGGTTTTTCAAAATATGTTGGCAGACGGGATAAAGAGTGGTGAACATATGCTGAGCCCTGTCCTCATCCATGCTGTCCACCACCTCCCCTTCCCTGGCCTCAACCATTCCCCCGCCTCTCCAAGTAGCCCAGCCAGGATTGTATGGAGGACTAGGCAGGCATGGTGGGGGCCCTTCAATTTGGAAGTGCAGCTTGCTACTTGGAGGGGAATCCTTTTGTTTGGTTGGGATGGCAACAGCCACCTTATAGATATATTTTCCTTATGCTTTTCTGCCATGTGTGTTTGTTTGTTAAATTGGGTAGCCTAATAATCTCTAATTATTATTTCCATAAAGTCTGGATAATTGTATTACATTGGGTTGGAGATTACCTCAGTCTGACTCCTGATAAATGGGTGGCAATTTGCCAGTAACAGGCTTTTAAAACCTGCCTCATCCCTATCAGGGTCCTCCTTATCCAGACTATAAGCTGCCCATGGACTATCTGCACACACCATCAGGTGCTTGTCTGGGTCTTGTTTGGTGTTAAATGCTAAAATCATGCCATTGGTCAAGGGGTTAAACACCGCCTGCTATGTTCTCATGGTATGACCAAAAGACATTTCCCTGGACCGCGCCATCCATGGCAGGGCATTCCAAAGGACCCAGTCCATGGTCATCTGCAGGACTCTGACCTCATCCCTGTTGCTATGCAGTGCATACAGATCACAATTATGTTCCACATTGGCAGCGTGCAGCATAATAGAGTCATTCTGACCCATTTTGCCAATGCAGTTGGCCATGTGGGTCACAGTCTTAATGGGAGTTAGCAGGGTTAGTGGTGTGGTGTCGCCCTGCTTCAGGAGCAGATTTTGAGGGGTACTGGTTGGTTCTGGGTTTGTATTACTTGGTCTAGACTCATCGCCCTTATTTGAGTCTTCCTCCTAGTTGTTCTCCTCCCTCCCTCTCTCATTTCATCCACTTACCATTTATTTTCTGCCTCTGAGCACATACATGGAGTAGTTTGTCATGATAGCAGATCTTGCCATTATCATGATCATACCACTCATTGCCTAAATTCCCGCTGTCAGGGTCATAGGGATAATCATCCCCACAGCCCCAGTCATCCCCTGGCTCAAACCAGTAGAGTACCGATGGCTGGGTGGTGGCCCCAACGGCAGGTATTCATCCCCTCAGGAAGGACTGCTGCGGAGGCTGCACTCCATTTCCTTACACTTAGTGTGGTCAATGGGTCTGTCCTTCTTAGCCTCATGTAAACTGTCCTCTAGCACCTTACAGACACCAGAGATATCCCCTAAGTCCTTCTTAGCCTTGCAGGTAGTTTGCATACACTCTTCTAACTCTGCCCTCAATTCATTCTGATGCTCAACTGCAGTCCCATAGTTATGAGTCAAACTGGAATTAAAAATTGTCAGATTATAATTTTCTCAGTGCAGGTCTTTACTCTTTTCATCTTTCTCAGACAGTTTCTGTTTCAGATCCTGTACTGAGGTTCTCAGGTGGTCAGTGAACTTGTTCATGGCTAAACATGCCATTCACAAGCCTTGCATAGCCGTTCAATTTTATTTTCTTTTTCAGTCTATGGCAACTTCTTTAAATAAATCTATTACATATTCCCAGGGGTCTGCACAATGCATCTGGTCCTTCGCAAAGCTGGTGGCCCCATGGCTAACTATGTAGTCAACTACAAACCTCTCAAAATCTGTATGTACTGAGATCTTGGACTGTTGTCCTAACATATATCCTCCCTCCAGGTTTTACCACAACTAGCAAAGTTTCTCTAATATATATGTCAGTTTAAGAAGCTCTGGTCACTGTCGCTACTCACAATAACACATAGACTAAGGGGGTTACAATCCCTGCCTTACCACTGTTTTAACTAATGCAGGATTAGGCTTGCCAGTCCTAAACCCTTATTTCTGATAACCGTCACTGGCCCGGTCGAGGTCACCAATTTGTTGCCTCCTTAGCTTTACATTAATAAGAATATGTAAGGATCCAGCCCAGGACAAGTGACAGTTATTCTACAGAACCTTTATTAAGACATATTAGTAAAATTACATAAAAAGCATAGTGGCATACCAAGGGCAGAACTCTTCTAAGGATCCAGCAGCAAATTCGATGGATCTTTATAGAGTGTTCCATATCTCTTTATTATGTAGCAAAGTAGCAGTGATGCTGAAAAAGGGACTTGGTAAAAACTGGACCTGAACTGGACCAGACTGCTAAAATCTGTGCAGGTTATTCTGGCTGGACTGGGTATAATTTGTGTCAATATTGCCAGTCCAGCCACTTTGGCTGGATGGGACTGTCCAAATTTTACCTACGCCTTTCTGTACTGGCAGTCTGGTTTTAACTCCGTTCTGGTAGGGGTGAAAAATGGACCACCAGGACCAGACCGGTAAAAGCCAGAATGGCAATATTTGCACAAATTGCACCCTGTCCGGCTGGTCCAGCCAGTCTGGATTGTATCAGTCTGTGCTGGTCCCAGTCTTGAATTTTGGTTTTCATCCAGACCCCTGAAAAGCAGAAATGTAATACTTTTGAGAGGTAAAGAAGAGCTGCTAAGCCTCATTACCACAAGAGCTGCATGGGAAGTGCTTCAAGTTGCAGAACTTTGGAAAGAATACCTCTCAACCTTTTGGCACCAAAATGAGGAACACAAACATGCAAAATGAGTTGCAGTGAGGGACAATGACCCTCATAATAAAGGACACATCCTCATACAGATAAAAGCTCAGAACACTGTGGGACCCATTGTGCTTACTGGTACAAAGTCTATTTTTATTAGGACTCTTACAATTTTATGAATTTCTACTTTAGAGTATGAGTTTAAAGCACATTCCCTGTGTGGGTAGTACCTTTTCCATAAGAAATGGATGTGGAATAGAGCAATGTTGAGGGGTAAAATGAGGAACATACTCATTCCTTGTGGTGAAGACTTTGCCAACAGAGAGGAATGTAAGAACCTACATTTATCTCATAGGTATATTTATATTTATAAAATAACTGGTGACCCTATTTATCAACCGGATTACCGGTCTGGTAAAACACTATAATAACCGGATTTCAGGTTATTACGCTCCCAAAAACCATAATAACCTGAAATCTGGTTATTACGGCATTCCAAAGAACTATCAACCCAGACTTTCAATTTCCCCGCAAACTGTAGCGTGACCGAGTGATGCTCCTATTGTATCCCAAACTGTATAACTTTAGAAGAAACAGCACTGTTTAGCATAAAATAGAATTAAATATGCACAAGACTGTACCTTTGCTTATTTCTTTTAAAAAGAAGCCACCAAGAGGAAAGTGAGCAGAGTGAGTCAGTCAGCGACTTCACGGAAGCATTACGCTAGCGCTTTGTGTCATGTTTTCTGAACCCACTGACTGACTCACTCTGCTCGCTTTCCTCTTGGCAGCTTCTTTCTAAAAGAAATAAAAGTAAAGGTACAATCTCGAGCATACTTAATTCTCTTTTATAGTAAACAGTGCAGTTTATTCTAAATTTATACAGTTTGGGGTACAATAGGAACACTGCTCAGTCACGCTACAGTGAGCGGGAAAGTGCAGACAAGGGAAAAAAATAAATCGGCACCAGCAATTATAAAAAATAAAGGACAGGCAAGTGTGAAATTATGGATTTTATTTGCACACCCTCGGTGAGCGATGGCCGCATAAACCTCTCGAGCTTCACTCTCGCAGTTTATGGGCCATCACACACCCCCAGCATGCAAAATAAAATCCATAATACACACTTACCTATCCACTATTCTCTATTTATATCTCTCTCCATACTGACAGTAGCAAGGATAGTGGGGAGAAAAAAAGAGACTTTTAGGCAGTGTCTGGGGCACTTTGAGACTTGTTTTTAAAACTGTAACAGGTAACATGTGGGAAACTAGCTCAGGAGAGTAGATTCGAGAAGCACTGTGAATCAGGTGTGTAACTGGGGCGTAGAGCTGACAGAGGTTTAGTGCCTTTCTAACAAGTGTACCATAAACGACTCCCTTGCCCAGCATGTCCCAGCAAGTGAGTGAAACAGTAAATGAGAGGAACATGTATCAGCATCTAAGGCATTGTAAGGCAGAAGCAGGAAAGCAGGGGACTCTCCCAGTTCACTGAGGTAAGGTACCTAGTCACTTCTGCTGTTGCACTCACTGCAGGGAAAGGTTAGAAGGCAGGCCACTAGTAGGAATAGGAGGGACACCCTATCCAGGGTAAGATGAAATAAAGTTTCTAGTGGGGTACTAAAGGGAAATATCTAAAAGTAGTAAAAAGGCAGAGGGGAGTAGGGAGAAATTTAAAGAAGTTAGTAAACAGGAAAGCAAGGGAAAATGAGAAAGTCAGGAGATACCTAATCTTGGGTAGGGTGACATAGGAAAGGCTGTAAGAGGTTCAAGGGGGTAGAACCAAACATAGGGACAGGGTCTAGTAAGGAGAAAGGAGAACATATAGCCAGAAATGGGAATGGTACAGTGCAGTGGGTGCGGAGCAACAGTTTTCAGGGAGACATTCTGGAGACTGAGGTGCTGCCTCATATGTACGCACCTCTCTGGGTTAAGAGAGGAGGCCATTAGACTCTGTGCCAAGCTGACCAGGATCCAGATGGCCTCATCCCTCACCCAGGGGCCACCAAGCCTACTGCCACTGCCCCAGAGGATGCTATGGGGAAGGAGGACTGGCTGGACAGTGGTGGGCTCTAAGAAGGTGGAGGTGTTAGGCAGGGGCACATTTCTCCCCAGTACAATTACACATCTCCTTCACTGTTCTGGCAGGACAGAACTGATGGGAGGTGTCACCTGTAGTAGTGGCAGGGGAGGATGTGGAGATTTCCCGAAGGAGAGAACCCAAAGTGGGTGGCAGAGGACCCCAGCAGAAGAGGAAGGGTAGGATAATTACCCACTTGACAGTGGGAGCCTATCCAGATGGGCCTTTGGCCTTCTTTTGTCTGAAATTACCAAGTTGCCAAGCAGCTTCTGGTGGGAGACTCAATCATTAGGGAGATATTTTGGGAACAGGGAGGGGGTGGCAAGAAAAGTAAGGTGCCTGTCTGGTGCCATGACTTGGAGGGATGGTCAGTGGATCCTAAGGATCACTAGGGTGGCAGAGCGGGGAGCGGGGAGCTGGATGTCACTGTCCACCTTGGGACCAATGACCTAGCTAGAGATGCAGCTGGGATTGTTCAGGGGGAGTTCAGGGACCTGGAGAGGGGCCTAAAACAGGTAACATGCATGATGGCCTTCATCATGGTGCTTCATGTATATCACTGAGGGGAGGACAGGGAACTCCATATCAGAAACTTCAACTTGTGGTTGAAAGAATGATGCAGAGAGGAGTGGTTCAGTTACACTGAGGACTGGGGACCAACCTGGGAGGATGTGGGCCTGTAAAAAAAGTGATGGCCTGCATCCATCTAGAAGAGAAACTGCAGTCTTCAGTGGATGGTTTAAATGTTATTTTGATGAATCTTTAAACTAGCTGGGGGGGTGGTGGAAGGACAGAGAAAGGCTTATACTGCTCCCCCCAACAAAATGAAGCAGGAGAGAAGAAGAACCTGAAGGGAGAAAACAGAACTGGAGGTAAAGGGGCAAGGAACAAACATAGTAATATGAGAGAGGAAAATGAGGTGCATGAGGTGCATCTCCAAGCAGATAGCTGGACAAATGGGCGGACTCAGTGGGCCTTGTTGGCCCATTTCTGCCGTCACACTTCAATGAATCTATGAATCTATGAAAAAAAGTGGTTGCAAGCAGGGTGGGAGAAAGATGTAGGAAGCCATGTGTGCAAATGCAAGAAGTCTTGGAAATAAAATTCCAGCTCTTGGGGCTATCATAGCAGAGGCAGACCTAGACATAGTGGCCATCAATGAGTTATGTTGCACAGGAAACCACGACTAGGACATGACTATACCAGGATACCCATAGTTCAGGAAGGATAGGGAGGTGAGGAAAGGTGGTGGGGGGGTTGTGTTATATGTCAGGAAAGATATAAAAACAACAGAAATGCAAGGTGGTAAGGAGGGGCCGGAGGTACTGTGAGTCACCCTGGAGACAGCAGCCAGAGCCCCCATTTGCACTGTGGTGATTTACAGACCTCCAGCACAGGGGGAGGATCTAGACAAGGAAATGGGCAAAGCCATTATCAAAAATGCAGATAGCAAGATGACAGATAAGCGGGAGGTACTGCTGATGGTGGACTTTAATCTACCAGAAACTGACTGCAGCCTCCCGGCCATGGCCTTGGCTAGAAGCAGGGTCATCCCAGACTCCCTGCAGGGGGTGTCTCTGAGGCAACTATTCAAGAAACCCACTCATAATGGGGCAATACTCGACCTGATGCTTACAAACAGGGACAGTGTTGTGAACATCAGGGTGGGATGCCACCTAGTGACCAGTGATCATCGGACAATATGGTTTAAGATTAAGACAGCAGTGGAATCCAACCACACAAGGACAAAGGTCCTGGACTTCAGGGGGCAGATTTAAAAAAAATGGGGGCATGCTTCAGAGATGCTCTGGCGGGGGGGGTTACCCTGATGGTGTGGAGGGATAGTGGGACAAATGAAGGGATGGAAAAGTGAAGGCAACAAACCTCTGCACAAAAAAAGGAAAAAGAGACCAATGTGGTTCTCAGGGGAGATGGCGGCAAGGGAAAGGGCAAAAAGGCAGTGTTCAGGAAATACAAGGAGACACAGAGGGAAGAAGATAGAAAGGTGTATCACCAAAAACAGAGTGAAGCAGAGAAGGTGGTGAGGGATGCTAAGGCACAAACTGAGTAAAGAATAGCCAGGGAGGTAACAAAGGAAGACAAGATTTTTTTTAGGTATGTAAGAGAAAAAAGAAAGACAAGTGGAGGAATTGTGAGGCTTAGGGGTGCAGAGGGAGACTGCAGAGGATGATCAGGAAAAAGCAGATATCCTAAACAAATACTTCTGTTCCGTCTTCACAGTGCAAGGGGAAGGGGTGGGCCACTTATAGGTTACAGAACCACTGCAAGGAGGGAAGCAGATACAAGTCCATTTGAAGAGGAAACAGTCCTGAAAGGACTTGCAAATCTGTCCGTGGACAAGGCTATGGGGCTGGATAGGGTACATCCAAGGGTATTGAAGGAGCTCAGAGGGATACTGGCTGCCCCTCTGACAGCCCTATTCAATACCTCACTAGATACAGGGGTGGACCCGGTGGACTGGAGAAGGGCAGATGCAGTCCCGCTCCATAAGAGCAGCAGCAAGGAAGAGGCTGGCAACTACAGGTCGATCAGTCTGGCTTCTGTAGTGGGGAAACGAATGGAGTCACTTCTAAAGGAAAGACTGGTAAATTACCATGTATCCAGCAGGTTCCAGGACCCAAGGCAGTGCAGATTCACAGGAGAGAGATCATAATCATACAAACCTGATAGACAACAGAAATAGATCAGGGGGATCAGTGGATGTGGCCTACTTAGACTTCAGCAAGGCCTTCGATACTGTTCCACATAGGATGCTCATAAAAAACTGGGAATCTTGGGGGTGGGAACCAAGGTGGTATACTGGGTACTTAACTGACTGATGGATAGGCAACAGAGGGCAGTGGTTAATGGCACTCACTCAGGGGAAGGGAGAGTGACCCAGGGTTCCTCAGGGCTCCGTACTGGGTCCAGTCTAGAAGTGGGCAAAGTCGACAAAATTCGCTCTGCAAAAAATTTCACAAATAGAGCTCAATTCGTGTAATTTGGCAATTCACAGAGTGGGGGGTCATCCCTGAAGTGTGGAATTTCCACAAAAACCACTAAAAATCCCTGGTGTCTAGCGTAGTGACCCCCCAGCACACTGCCCTGGTGTCTAGTGGTTCCCCCCGCCACAGTCAATTGCCGTCAGGACCACAATATAAACATTTTTTTTTTTCATTAAATCCATAAATGATCCCTTCCCTGCTGTCCATGCCCCCCACTACTGATCACCAGCCATAATAAATCCACCCTGGCTGCTGGCACCCTGCCCTGGTGTCTAGTAGTCCACCCTGCCCCTGCTGATTGCCACCCAGCACCCACATCCACAATAGCAAGTGCAAGGTGTTGCATCTTGGTCGGGGAAACCCTAAACACAGGCACACCCTGGGAGGGGAGGCGCTGGAGGCCTCAATAGGGGGAAAAAGACCTAGGGGTCATGGTGGATGCATGTATGAATAACTCTGAGCAGTGCAGGAGAGCGGCTAGCAAGGCAAACAGGATGTTGGGATGCATCGTAAGGGGATCCTCTAGGAGCAAGAGTGATTCCACCGCTGTACAATGGACTGGTTAGACCACACCTTGAGTACTGTGTACAGTACTGGAGACCACACTTGAAGAGGGACATACAGCTCCTGGAGAGGGTACAGAGGAGGGCAACTAAGATGATACGAGGGCTAGGGATTTGACGATGAGGACAGACTTGAGGAGCTCTGCCTGTTTTCATTGGAGGAGAGGAGGACTAGGACATGATTGAGGTCTTCAAGTACCTCAAGGGAATAAATAGGGTAAACATGGAGGGGGTCTTTAGACTAAAGCAGGGAGGTATCACCAGAGGGCATGGTTTGAAGTTGGAGGGTGGAAGGGTGAGGGGGAAAAAAGAGGAGGAGGTTTTTCACTGAGAGGGTGGTGGATCCTTGGAATGCACTGCCTGGCGAGCTGGTTCAGAGATCCACAGCGGAGGGCTTCAAGAGAGGGTGGGACAGACACAGAAAGTGGATGTATCAGATGATGGTCTGTCCCAGGGGGGTGGGGATGGATGGGAGGGCCTCGGCACCCAACTAAGGATCTGAGGTTCGAGCAGACTCGATAGACCGTATTGCCTAATCTGCTGGCAAATAGTATGTTAGTAATACTGTCTTAATTTTTTTTTTAATATTTCATTTAATCCCTGATGTCTAGCAGACTCCCCACCCTGTCAGATCGTGCCCACACCTCGCTCCCCCCAAACACGACTCCGAGTGGGCCACCGGCATAGCCCTCCACTCACCTCCATGACCAGCAACGCAACTTGGCTCAATGAATGAGCGTGTGCTTCTACAAGCATCTTTTCAACCTTTCAATATCAAGCTGTGAGGTTCCCTTATTGTGGAAAATCGCACATATTATCCCAGGTAAAAAAAATACTTACTTAGGTTGAAAAGATTTTATTTATTTTTATTTATTTAGTTTTTGTTGACCGGGTAAGTGCACTAGACAAATCCTGCCTATTTTCAGGCACGACCCCGGGGAGGGGGATACAGATGAATGCCAACTGACCTTGAATCAGATTAAGCTGTTGGAGGTATTTTTAGTGAATGAGGGAAATTTGACCAGGACACCAGGGAAATTGCCCTACTGTATTGGAGGTGGATGCTGTGACGCTGTGCAAACTGAATCAGAGTTTGCTAGGGCGTTGAGGAGTGCAGACGTGTGGAAGGCTGGGGTGTTGATCACCTCCTTGGCCTTCCTTTTCCTACTTGTGATCGCTATGGCTTCAGACGACTTTCCGGAAGGGATTGCTTCAATCAAGATGGCTCAAGTTTGTGATGCTGAATCTCCTACCTTTGTTCAAGAGGTATCTATTGTTTGTGTGGCTGCTTCGTCACCGGATGACATTCGTCGGCAGTTGGCTCAGGAAGAGAGTCGGTATCTGGAGGTACGGAACCGCTTAATGTGGGATTTGGAAAGTGCACGGGACACTAGTGGGGACGTACAGGAAGAGGAAGTGGTGCTCCTTCCTCGACGCAACGACCGAATGCAGGTCGATGTGGCTGAAGCCTCTGAAATGGTTCAGCCGGTGGATTCCGACATGGTTCTTTCCCCTCTAGCTCTTTCAGTGAGCACAGTGAGTACTTTTTGCTCCAGTTCTATGCCTACGGAGTCGGTTGCTCCATGTTGTGATTCGAATGCTTTGCAAGGTTCTATTCTATGTTCTCAGCCTGATGATGTTCTTTTTTCATCCCAGCCTATTATTTTGGACTCTCCTATACTTGGACATGACTCTGCATGGCAGTGTTCTGTTGTTCCTAGTACAATTAACACTGGTCTCTCTGCTGATCATCAGCAGTCTGTTTCTCCCTTCCCTGCTTCTCAAGTTAGTGCTCTTTCTGAAGGGGATGTTGCGGCGCCTGAGGCATGGGTTTCTCAGGCATTGGAGGCAGCGGGATGGGTTAAGTCTCCTGATGGTATAGGGTGGGATGCAAACCTTGTACCCTCAGCTCCTGTTAAACTTTGTGTGGATTCTGAGCAGGCTGCTCTGTCCACTGTTTCAATCCCTTTGGGTCAAGGTTCCCCTGCAGTACAATCTCCATCCATTGCTGTGCCTCCTTCTAAATCTCTTTTAGATGATATTAAATGTTTGGAAGGGGAATCTTCTTCATTGGAACCCCACCCCCCCGAGGACGTACAGCTTACTACTCAAGATTTGTCCTCTGCAGGTCCTGCGGCAGTTCTTGTGGAGCCTGCACCTGCATCAGTTGCTGCACCTTCTGTATGGCATACAGGCATCAAGGAGAAACTTTTTCCTGCTACTTCTGGGCTTTCTTCTGAACCGGCAGCATGGCGTAATGTGGTGCGTCTGAAGTTTAGGGGTCCTGTGTCTGAGGTCCCTAATAGACAGTTAGAAGGGGAGTATGAAATTCTACGCCTATGAGATTTATGCTCTCATTCATATGCCTGGAGATTCTGTCTTTGACATTAGTTTTAAACACTCTGCTGGTTTAGATAGATTTTGGAAACAGTTTCAGCTTCTTAAACATACTCCGTTATGGAGTCCCTTTATGGCCATACCTTTGACTAAACCTGTATCCAAGAAAATTACAGTAATGTTTCGTAAAGAAGGCGTTAATGTTGCAGACATTACTTATTGGTTACAACAGCATTGTGTAGTTAAAGGGAAACCAGAACCTCTCCTGGATGATGAATGTTTATGGACTGGGGGATGGAAGTTTTTGGTAGATTTAAGATTGGAAAATGGCTTAACCCAGCATTTACCTAATTGTTTCTTTCTGGGGAGAGACAGGGGGTAATTTTTTACCTGGGTCAGCCCCAGGCCTGTTATAAATGTGGGGTTTTGGGTCATCTAAGTAATGTTTGTGATCAGCAAAAGTGTGGCCTATGTGGTGACTTGGGACATATTGGTGCACATTGTAGGAATCCTCCTAAGTGTAATTTATGTGATGAATTGGGTCATACTTTTAGACTCTGTTCTTGGGCTTCCCACAATTGTGCAGATCCAACTATTAGAGCAGAACAGGATGTGTGTATGTAGCAACAGCTCAGAAGGAGGGCCAGAAACTTCAGGCCTTGATTACTCATCCCCAGACTTCTCCTTTGTTTCCCCCCCCCCCCCAAAAAGCTCTGGTCCCTTTAGAAACCCCTTCTGCCTCTATCGTGGCTGTTCCTTCTAAGACTATTCCAGTGTTGGAATTGGAGCCAGCTTCTGGTTTATCAGTTCCAGATCATTTTTTGATATCCAATGATTTACTAGTAGAGGATTCTAGTATACGTGACATGGATCAGGGTTCCCCTTTAGGACCTTCTACTTCTATGACCCTATCAAGTATGCCTCCTCCAGATATGCAGCAGGAGGCCTCTTTTCATAGAATGACTCGCTCTAAAGCTCATAAAGTTTTGGTGGAATCTACTATTGATACTGACTCCCTTCCTTTACAAAACACCTATACGCCATTGCAGGATCATGAAGAAGAAGATGATGGTTTGGCATCGGATATGTCTTCAGTGACTTCTTCCCATACAGACACAATTTTAGACATTGGTGTCTGTGATAAACCCAAGCCTAAGAAACGGAAAAAGAGGAAATGATGTGTCTTAGGTGGCATATTCTGTTTTCTTTTTTTTTTTCCTGTAGTTTCCCATCTCCTTAAATATCACTCTCTATGGATAAAGGAGTGGTTTTACTTACCATTAATGTTAATAGCATTAAAAATTCCCACAAAAGACAGGTGACTTTTGCTAGCCTAAGGGAATGTCGGGGTAATATATTATTATTACAGGACACTAGGTTGCATTCTTTGTTACAACTGAAAGCAGCTGAAAAAGATTGGAGATGGGGTATTTCTTTATGGTCTATGGGTGAGGACGTCTGTGATGGGGTGGGTATTTTATTTGCAGACATTAATATTAGGATTTTGAAGGTTTTTGATATTTTTCCGGGAAGAGAACTGTTGGTGGATTTTGTTTATTCAAATTGTGCTTATCGTTTAATTAATGTCTATGCTCCCCAACAAAAGGCAGACAGGGCAGCCTTATTTAAGAAAATCTCACCATATCTCCATACGTCTAAACTGGTCTTGTGGGGAGGTGATTTTAATTGTGGTCTGGGTCCACGGGATTGGGGTAGGAAGACTCAGAAATTTTTTTTGTGATACTAACACACTTATTGAGGTGCTTACACATCACAATCTGGTTGATGTTCATGATATTTTACATATTTCCCCGTCACCCACATTTTTTAAGGGAGTTTTGTCCACCCAAACAGATTTTTGGTTTTTATCTCGCAGACTTACCTGTTCAGAGGTTGCTCTTTTGCCTCTGGAAACATCGGATCACCTGGTTGTACAACTTCAACTGGGCCCGTATCAACAACTTCCTATAGGCCGAGCTTATTGGAAGCTAAATGTGGGTTTATTGTATGATGCCATCACTGTGGGTCAGGTACATGACTTATTTGCTGCACATGCTGATCTTTGCTTTCTCTATGATAGTCCAATTGAATGGTGGGAGGATGTTAAGTTAGATTTGAAATTGTTATTTCTTCAGGTTTCTAAGCATCAAGCTAGAAATCATTATTTAGAATATTTAGGGTATAGGGCTCAATACATTAAGCTTCTGGGTCAGGTGTCAGTTTCGGATGATTCCAATTTATCAAAACTTCAAGATATTAAACTAAAAATGTGTAATTATTTAAAATCCAGAGAAGATAAGAGTTTTTCTCAGCAAAAGTATTCGGTCTCTGGTACCAAGCAGCAAGTGAATCCATATGATTTTTCTTCACGGAGTTCGGAACGGTTTGGTATGTCTGTCTTGATGGATACTGATGGTAATCAAGTACACGATGTGAGAGGTCTTTGTGGTGTAGTACAAGCTTTTGTTACTTCTAAATTTCAGGATGTTCCCCCAGCTTTACCTAGTTCTTTTTTTCAAGATTTAATTATCCCTTCCCTTTCACCTGTGGATCGAGAAACTTTGGTGTCCCCTGTCACTATAGAATAAATTTCATTAGGTATTACTAAATTATCCACTCGTACTACCCCAGGAATAGATGGTATTCCTAATGAATTTTATAAAATATTTTCTGATAGTGTGCTTCCTTGGTTACAAGTCCTTTTTCAGTTTATTTGGTTGGAAAATAGGCTTACTCCTAGTATGAGTAATGGGATTATGGTTTTCATTATAAAAACAAAGGTGATTCTCAACAGCTCTCGAACTGGAGATCTATTAGTCTTTTGACTTCTGATTATAAGATTTTGGCCATGGTTTTGACTAATAGACTTACTAAGGTAGCAGGTCGCCTTCTTTTTTCAACGCAGACGTGTGCTGTTCCTGGTCGTAATATTGTACATAATTTGAATTATTCGTGAATTGGTTGAGCAAGGTCTGTCTCATTCTCTGTCTGGTTATCTTTGTCCTTGATCAGCAAACTGCATTTGATGCCATTCGTCATGAGCATATTTGGGCAGTTTAAAGTTTTATGGTATTCCTGCACACTTTATTGCTTTGTTGGTTGTTATGTATTCTGAGTCATTGATTACTCCCTTGGTGAATGGGTATTTGGGTGTCCCTATACATCTTAATATTGGAGTGCGGCAGGGGTGTCCCTTATGTCCTCTGTTATTTGTTTTTGGGCTTGATCCTATTTTACGGCGCATAGATGTGGATTTGCAGGTGGTGCCTATTTCTTTGGTACAGGGTGGTGTATTTCATAAAGTTTTGGCGTATACTGATGATTGTATATTTACTGTGGCTGATTTGAATTCTGGTATGCGAGTTCTTCAGGTTTTTCAGGAATTACAGTCTGTTACTGGTATACAGATTAAGTTTTTGAAAAGCAGGATATTAGTTTTAGGTTCTGCTTTAATTCCAGATTCATTTGCCATACTGATAGTACAGGGTAATGTGAAATTACTGGGTATTTATTATGGCACTTCTACGGCCCCTCAATGTAATTGGGATATGGTCTTTGATATAGCTCAGCAGAAGGTAGCTAAGTGGCAATCATGGAAAATGTCACGGAAGAAAAGAGTACTTCTTCTCCGCTCTATATATTCGATTTTTGTATGTCTCATATGTTCCTCTCCTTTTAGTATGCATACCAAGATTATGGGTCTGTTTTTTCCTTCCTATGGGGGAGTCGATTAAATCCTGTTAAACGGGCACATACATACAGGGCTTGGAAGTCAGGGGGCCTTAATATGATACAGCCTTTAGTATTTTTGGGGGGGAAAATTTTTTATAGTACCATTCGTCCAATGCTACTGGATACTGATGGTATGGGAACTTTATGTATGGGTTTATGGGGAACAGAATTCCTTACAGCCTGGGGTAGGGGTAAATGGCATCAGTCAGAAAAATTACTGCATGATTATATCCGAATAACTTTAAAATATATCAGATTGTGGAAAATTGAGCTTCTTTGGTTCATCTCACACGAAAAAAAAGTATTTTATACTCACATTGTAGATTCTTGTTTTTTTGAAGATCCTTTGTTTATGGTTCCTACCACTGTAAACACTGATTTGTTACTTGCTAGTATGATTGAACCCAGAATCCCGAAAAAAATGCAAGATGTTGTCTGACTTTGTGGACATCAGAAGCTTGATGTACGAAATAATCAAAAACATAAGCAGTTAGGTGACAGGTATTGTTCTGAACCACCTTGTTCGGGGTGTCTAGAAACTATGCATCATTTGTATTTCAATTGTTTTCATGTGCAGGGTTTCAGGTCTAAATTGGCCATCATGTGGGGTGAATCATTGTTTCAATTTATGACGTATGATATTTTAATTCTGGGACAAATTCCCACAGAGTGGCATAAATGGCATCAAAGCACAGTTTTTGTAATTTTGGCTTGCCTTAAATGGGCCATGTGGCATGCTAGATGTTTACGATGTCTCCAAGCTAAAACTGTCATGCTGCAAGATGTTTTTTTTTCGCATTCAGACTGATTTGGATAATTTATATGACTATGGGTACCGTACTCTGGGGTCTGAAGTTGGACATCGTTTATGGCATCATATTGGGTGGGTGGGTTAGTTTTATTGTGTTTTTCAGTTTCATGTAAGGCTGTTATATTGCTTCTAATTTTTCAGATTTATGTTTATGTTCTTTTATTTTCTGTATTTCTTTTCTTTTTAAGTATTACTTATTTGATATAATCTGTTTCTCTTGTGTTCTGTATTTATTACTTGTGTTTTGTTTTTGATCTCTAATAAAAATGTCCCCTACTCTTTTCAATAAGTGCAATGGGATCTTTAACATGCACCTGAACTACCACCAATCCAGGCAGATGGGACCTCGGTTTAACGTCTCATCCGAAAGACGGTTTGCATGATAGGTGCAGTAAGGATTGGGTAGCCTATTTTTAGGAAGAGTGGTTCAATATTGTCCACCCGCACTCTTTTTGGGGTCAAAGATTTGAAGTAAGTGTTCTACCTCCTTGTATGTAACCAAATGGAAATTGAAGCAGTTTAAGGTAGTTGGTGGTGTGCTCAATGGGCTGTGAGACAAAAGAGATATGTTGGCGGTGGCTGAGGTATCGAAGGCATTACCTGCTGAAGCAAAATGGAAGTTCAGCTCTTCTAAGATCAACTGCTTACCTGTGAGTAAATGATTACCTCTTTGTGGTTGTTTTGATAGGGATGAAGGAGCTGGCCCCCTTCAAGATTCTTGATGACTTGCCAGAAACTAGAGGGGTTATGTCTATTGTTATTCAGGAGAGGGTTGTAGAAGGTTGATTTGGTCGTATGGATTAGTTTTGTGCACTAGTTCCTTTTTTGTCTAAAGTGTAGCCAATCTTGTTCTGATTTAGTGAGTCTTGCTTTGGCCCAGAACCAGTCCTTGTCCTTGAGGGCTACTTTTATTTCCTTTATAACCCATGGGGAGGGTTTTTTCCTGGCTCTGTGGTTTACATAAGGAGCTAACTGATTAATAGTAACTCGCTGTGTAAATTATTCATAGGCTGCTTGGATTGTAGTGGCTAGATAAAAATCCTGCCATCTGATAGCAGCAAACTGTTGAAGATAGTCATGGGCAGTAAAGTGGGAGAATGATCATTTTCAAATAAAGGATGGTTTGCTATTGGTCTTTAGTATACCCCTTGAACAGACAACAACATTATGGTTGCTGAAGACATTGTCAAAGACAGCTGAAGAGGAGATTTTCTGTGCTCTGTTGGTAAGGATGAGAGCCAGAATAGAGAAATTTAGGGGATTATACTTACTATGCTGAGTGGGTTCTGAAAAGAGGTGATGAAATCCAAGATTGTCGCAAAATAGTTTCAAATCAATTAATTTTGAAGACAGCCAATCGTAGTTCAAGTCACCCAAGATGATTGTTTCGTTGTTATGCACGGAAGCAAATTTGTACAAAAATTGTAATAGATCTGAGCCACAAGTAGGGGGTCTGTATCAACCAATAATGTTGACCACCTCCACCTTTGAGCAGGTTCATGAAATTACAATGCATTCTAACTCAGATTGCTTGGACTGGAGGCAACTAAGACAGATGTGAACTTCTTTTTGACATAAAGGGTTACGCCCCCAACCCGTGTTTGCCAATCCAATATGTATACATATAATTTTGTAAGGAAATCGCACTGGTGGGGGTAGAAGGACTAAGCCACATTTCAACTAGTAGCAATACATTTGGGCTTGAGTGGGCAACCCATGAACTGAGTAGGTCCATTTTGTTTAACATGCTATGTAAATTAATAGAAATGAATGTCAATCCCTTTGAGCTAGCGAAATCAGAAGGTGTTATCACTGTAGGAAAAAGGACCAGGGTTTAGTTCTATGTTATCTGAGCAAAACAATAACAGCATTATCACATGCTTATATAAAATAGAGACATTTTGGAACTTCTGCTTGTAATACCCAGAAAAGGTATGGTATTGAGTTGTTATATGAGTTGTAATGCTACAGTGTACAAAGGACTGGGCAGCAACTAATGTGAGGGGACTAAAACCCATGGAACTGTGAGTAAGCAGATAGTTGGCCTGTTTTACATTAACTAATGTCCACAGGAAATGCCTGGGCTTCAAGTGACTAGTGCCATGGGGAGTTTCAGTGTTAAAAGTGCATCTTCTTTCCAATGTGTTTGGGGACATGGGTCTGGCAAGGAAGCTAAGTAGATTATAGAACAGGTGGAGGTACTGACATCACTGAACAGGAAAGGGACCTAGGGGTAATCATAACTGGTGACTTTAAGGTGGCAAAGCAATGCAACAAAGCAACAGGGAAAGGTGAGATGCTGGGGTGCACAGGGAGGGGTATCACCAGCAGAAACCAGGAAGTGGTGTTGCCACTTTATCAGTCATTGGTGAGACCATACTTGGAGTATTGTGTCAGTTCTGGAGACCACACCTCAGAAAGGGCATAGGTGCCTTTCCCATTGTGTTTCCTTTATTTCTAAATTCTGGTTTGGTTCTCGTCCCTCCTACCTTACATCCCTCTTATGCTCTCCCCATGATTCCAGCTACCCTCTCCGCAGTAGTACTTCTCATTCCCTCTCTTCATTCCTTCTAGGAAAACTACTGCTGGTCAATCTGCTGTCTCTTATTGGTTGCCTTAAACACTGGTCCTCTCTGCCCACCAATTCACTCTGCTTCTTCTGCTTTCTCCTTAAAGTCTCTTCTTCATGACTTTTTTCACTCTCCTGTAACTGTCCATGACCCTCTTCCTCTAAAATCAGATACTGTTCTCACCCCCCCATAGTTTGCCTAGTTCCAATACACTGTTCTGTACTTAAAATGTAGTACCCTTGCCATCAGATCTAAATTTGTACCTTATGTACATATCTTTTATACTGTTGATTATGCTTCTATTTTATTGTATTGTATATGATCTTCCACATCCCCTTCTCCCAGGACGTGTCTGGAAATTAGCTGTTAGCAGCTCAGTAGTCTTTCCTGGTGAAACTTTTGAAATCAATAAATGACAGGGCAGAGGTCATCCAAAGAAGAGCAACAAAAATGGTGCAAGGGCTGCACCAAATGTCCTATGAGGAGAGACTGAGGTGATTTAAACATGTACTGTATATCATGGAAGAGAAGGAAGCAGGGGGACATGATAGGGATGTTTAAATCCATCACAGGGGTGAATATAGTACAGGAAGGGTGCATTTTTCAGAAAAGAAGGTGTGCAAGAATTAGGGGACATGCAATGAAACATGTTTTTGCTGTCACTCCGCTAAATTACCATTGGAGGATAAAATTCCACCTGCTTTAATCATAAATTGGTGTCAAAATAAGACGGTGTTGAAAATCTGGGGTCAATATGTCAAAAGACAACGAAGTTATGAGAAAACATTGAATTTTGTCAATGTTTTCTCATACATTTGTAAATTTTGCAAATTTTGGTCCCTAATGTGCAACATAGCCCTATTGTTATCCCACCTGATGAACATGACAGGAGTCATTTTTCAAATCCCATCTGAAGCGTGTTTTTGCAGTAACTCTGCAAATCATCTTATAGTGTACAGTAGAACATTGTTCTGTAGAGAAATCCATCCTTTTCAAAATGCTGTTGCACCACAGTTCAAAAGTCATGGAATGTGATTGTACCCTTCTGTGGTAGAACAGCATTCTAGAACCTCTAGAGACTGCGTAAGTCAGTTTCATTGTGAAAGAGAAACAAACACAATGCGCACATTTCACATAATACTATATACTATAAAAATACAGGATGAGCAACTGATGCATAATCAGTGTGTCTCACACTGCGTCTGATTCCATGGACCTCTCGAGCTTCGCTCTCGAGGTCAGAGTGAACCAGAACCCCTTTATAGCAGAACACACTGGTTGTGCATAGTTGCCCATGCAGTATTGTCTATGTGGATGGGATTTTAAAAAAATACCACCAGTCTTGATCATAACGTGATGTCATAAAAAGACAGTGTTAAAAAGTTTGGGTCAAAACATCAGAGCCCACTGAATATGAGATACTGCTTCTCAGCTGGCCTATCCTGGGTAAAAACATTGTAAAACTGGGTAAAAAGCTGGGCCCCCAATGAAAATGAGATACTGCATCTCCACTGTGCTATCCTGGATAAATACAGTGTAAAAATGGGTACAAGCTAGACCCCATTGAAAATGAGACATTGCTTCTCAGCTGGTCTATCCTGAGAAAATACGTTTTAAAAATGGATAAAAGCAGGACCCCAAGCTGGCCTGATGTGCATTTGGTAGTAAGTGAGAGATGTCTAGGGAGTAAGGATTGAGTGTCCCAGGAACTGCTCTCTTTCCTAGGGGAAGGAAGGACACTGTTCTCACTGCGTGACTGCCAACTGGTGAAGACCAGTCAACAGACAGCACAGTCAGGAGCACCAGAAGGGGAACAATTGCTGTCGGACGCCACTCATGTATGCATGTCACTGCATATGTGAATATGTGTGCCACCATCTCATTGCATGCCACCACCCCGGGGAGAACATCAGGGGGCCAAATGAAAATGCCGGATGTCCAAGCCAGCACCCCCACAGGCTCTCCTGCAACCTGCACAGCTGAAGACACACCACATTAAGGTCCTGGATAAGTGGTGGATAAACTGTAAGTCTGCCAGAAGGTCAGTGAAGGGGCTGAGGGGTGTCCCCCACCAGACCAGAAAGAGAAGCAGCTTTGTGGGGGGAAAGCTAGACCCCACAGAAAATAAGATGCTTCAAGGTAGTTGTGCTCATGGGCTCACTCAGCCATGTCTTCCAGTTCACTATCCCACCTCCTTCATCATTACACATCCCCCTCCTGCAACTGTAGCTGATCCTCCCTCCCCCCCTCTCTTCTGACTTGCTAATTCTTCCTCTACTTTCATCCTTGCCCTCTTTTCACTACCTGTTCTCCTCTTTTATTGTCACCCCTCCCCATTTTCCCCAATCCTCCCTACCTATTCCCATCACTACATGCCCTGCTGTTCCGGTACTCATTTTCCCCTATTTTATCCCTAACTTCCCTCCTGCCTTCCTTTTTGTGGGGTTCATGAATCCCGAAAGTGAGGGTTGGCCCATCAGTCTACCCAATTCCTTTCCATTTGTGCTAGAACTCTCCTGAGAGCATGTTTAAGCTTGCACTTTAAGGGTCCATGTTAGGCCCATTATTGTTCGCAATTTATATAAACAATATTAATACTGGGGTCAATTTGGCCAATATACATCTCTTCGACGATGATATGGTCCTGTACATAGCGAGGCCCACCCCAGAGTCAGCATGTACAGACCTGCAAGACTAATTCAACACCCTGCAGAAAAATCTTCTGCACTTGAAGTTATTACTCAATGCCAAAAAAAAAAAAAAAAAAAGGGAAGTGTTGTTTTCACTCTTTGTTCTTGCACCAAAGGTAAGTAACTCTGCCATGGCCCTGCAGGTCACCACCTTACTATGTGAGCCCTTTGAATTTGTGACTAAATTCTAGTACTTGGGCCTGTGGATTGCTGACAGACTTTCATTTGTGGAACATATGGAGGAGCTTGCAAAGAAACTGAAACAGAGGTGTGTTTTTTTCTTCAGGATTAAGAACCTGCTTACACAAGAAGCAAGGGTTAGGCTAGTCCAAACTACGTTCCTGCCACTCGTGGATTATGCAGATTTTATCTACAGGCAAGGCCTGAGTTCTGCCTTGTCTAAATTAGACACACTATATCATCGGGCAATCATATTTACCACAGATGTGACATATCGTACCCATCACAGCACTTTTTATGCCATGGTTGGTTGGTCCTCACTTCACTTCAGATGCCATAGGAATGTAGTCTTTTGGACCTATAGGGCTATAATCAACAAACTTCCACAATACATTTCCGACTGTGTGCCCATCTCTCCCGCTGGCTGCTACTCGCTGAGAAGCCTTTCCCTGATTTCCCTGGTTGTCCCTAAGATCAGGACATGCTTTGGAGCAGCAGCTATAAGCCATGCCCTTCCAGTGACACGGAACAACATGCAAAAGGTTCTAAAGCTTGCAATACCAGTAAACTGGGCCTTCTTTAAGGCTCTGTTCCTTCATAAGTTCAGTGCATCCTGTGACTGCTTTAACTAGCTGAGCCCTATATCTTTTTTTTTTTCAACCTCTTTTTCCTTCCGGTCACGGTCTGGGGGGCCTCTCTCAGGTGTCCTGCCTGTTCCTGCCCTGCCAGAGGTCCACCTACCTGTGCCTCCTCTCTCCCTCCTCCTCTGTCCACGATCGGCACCCCCAGCTTAACTCCTCCGGGGTGGGGCCGCCCCTCCTCTTTGGGCACACTTTTAGACAGACTCCGATGTGGGAGAGGACCCGGGTGGAGGAACCTGAAAGGCCAGGCAGGATGGACTCGGCCTTGGGCATGGGGGCAGGTGCCGTCACCTACCCCCCAAACTGGGCTTTTCCATGTTCTGGAGATCCCTCCCATGCACGTGCACATCCGTGATGCAAGGCGTACATGGCAACCCCTACCTACATCTGGGCACTAGATGCAGCGAGCGTGCCAGGCACCCCAGTCTCCACCAGGAGCCGCTGGCACACCAGGCAATCCCGACCTCCCCCAGGGAGGAGAGCAGCCATCAGGTGCTCAATCCTCTCCCACCCTGCCAACCCCGGCGCCTGAGCTCACTCCCGAACCCGGGTCACCGGCGCAGCGTGAGGTGTTGCGTCCAGCGCCTCAACCCTCAGTGCCACCGGGCCAGCTTGAGCCCTGTATCTTGAACCCTGTATACTACTTGTACATTGTCCTCCCCTTGTACATCTTCAACACGTCGCACCCTGCTAGTCGTCCTTTGTCCACCCCGTTGCCAACCCAGTACCCTCCTCTTCTGAAACACCCTGCTGTCCTCCCTTTACTACCTCCCCCCTTGACTTCCCCTCATCTCTGACATCTTAGCCCTCACCTTGTCCTATCCTTCACACCGTCCCCCCTTGACTTCCTCTTACCTGAAACCAAGCCCCCTGTCTATCCTATAAGTCTTGTTGCATCTGGGAAGGTATTGTTTATATTGTAAATACTGATTTGTATTATTCTGTAAATATTTTTTGTTCTTGCCCTATCAATGTTGTATTTGAGTTTTTGAGGTCTACAGTACTGTTAGCCACATTGTATGCACTGTTATTTATACCTAGCTCATATTTGCTCTGCATAGACTATTGTCTCATTGTATTATAGCAACATTTAGCTTATGTGTTTTTGTGATGACCTACCCAAGTATGAGTCTGTCTCAATGTTGTTTCACCTGGTATAATAAAGTTGATTGATTGATTGCATGGTTTATGTAAATAAGTATGTACATAAATTGTATCTATCTGTCTATATATATATATATATATATATATATATATATATATATCTATACATATATAATAGTGGTGTGGTAGTGCCACTATAGTTAGGGTTGGGTACCCCATTTAAAGGTTAAACTCTGAAATTTGGCAGCTTAATAACTTTGCCATCGTATGACAGATTTGCCTGCAATTTGGCACACACGGAGCAGTACCATAGATCTCTGGATCTGCCAAGTTTTGTAATAGTCAGATATATGGTTGCGGAGCTACATAGCACCAGAGAATGTGGTAATTATGCATTTTTGCGCATTCTTTGCTCGCGCCTAGAGGTGGCACGGTCTGCGCGACCGGTCCGAAACCTTCAGGGAACATGCAGCCAGGGTCCCTGATGTGCCTTTCAAAGATGTTGTGAAAAAATATTAAACGGTTCAAAAGTTATTCAAAAAACAAGTTTCCCATTATAGTCAATGGGAAAAGTTAACAAAAAGTTTGACAGTGTTGCAAATGCAGTTTTTAGTGTCACAAATGACCCCTGTAGTGTCGCAAATCCACCATATTGTTTTCAGTTGGTGGTGAAAGAAATGCTTGGCATTTAAATCTGGGACCCTTTAGGGACACAATTCTTACTGAGTTCACCTAGTCAAGTCCTGAAGATGCTAGCCATGTCTTTTTTGGGGGGGTTAAACATCCCAGAAATATGTTTTTCACATTTTTGTAAACAGTAGTGCTGCAAAGTAGTGTCGCACATTCAACACTTTCGTGATTTTTTTTTGTGAAAGTGTCGCAAATCACGAAACTACTTTGCGACACTATGCCCAAAAGAATAGGAAATCTTTGACACCCTGCTGCAAAAGAACAGTTTGGTCTTTTGGGCTGAAATTTGGAGGGAAGAAAGCCAAGATCCCAGAGATGTGCCTTTTGGTGGTTTGGCAACAAAATATTAGAGGGATGCAAAGTTACAGCACTCTGAAGTTGATGATTGTTCCCATAGGCTAACATCACGGCATCCACTGCGTCTTTCGGGGCCCGTATCTCGAAAACGCTTCGAGATATGGCCTTTTTGTCAGAAAAATACTTTGCCTCCCACTAGCAGGCTAAGTGCAAAACTAGCCAGGAAAGTCATAAATAATATGAGATTTTAATTTTTTTTCTACGTCGTACGGTTCCTGAGATATAAGCAATTTAGTATTTCAAGTGTTCATTTTCTGCTCCGAGGCCCATTACTATGCATTTAGAAAATGGCAAACTAAATCCTAATATTCTGATTGGTTAGGCCACTAGCATTAGCGGGCGGGTATTTTTCGATACAGCCCACTAAAAAATAAGCACTAATTTGGGGTGCCCCATTACTTAGGGTATCCTGGGGCACCCCGAATTTCCGTCTTCCCAGACACCATTTTTTTTCACTCGTTTAGCGAGTGGTCAGCCCCCCCCAATACAAAAATCACAGTGTAACGTTGCTTCTTGGGCTGTCTGTCTTGCTCGTCACCTTAAATAAAAAAAAACAAGAAACACTCTCCCGGATCAGTCGACCTCAACGGCACCTCCCTGCCCATCTTATCCAAGCTGCTCCTCACTCAACATTCATCACTTGCTATCACCACCCCGATGCCGCTTGCCTCACGCAATTACCACCTTTCTCTCATTCCTCTCCCACTCACAAAAAAAAAACAAAAAGGGGAAAAACATACTGGCTTCATTTGTTTTAAATGAAAAATAAACAGGTACTTCTCTCTCCTTGCCTGATAATTTCCTCACTGTGCTGTCCGCATTCTCAGAAGCACACGGAGGGGGGCGGGGGAGGCGGATGTAGACCACTAGCTGGAAAAAAAAAAGAAAGGACAGACACGGACAAATAGCGGGGCGGGAGGCGGGCAGTCAACTTTTTTAAACCAGTATGTATCGAAGGATCTCTGCCTGTGCATTTCTTCATGAAGAGGACAGTAACCATGACAACCAGCTGTAGTTCTAAGTATGGCGGCTTCTCTAGGACAAACATCCATACTACAAAAAAAAAAAAAAAACTCATTATAATACAGGCAGAGAAACTATTTTATTATAAAGCTTATATTAAAATAATTTCTCATTAACTTTTTTTATTCATTTTTTTTACCAGTGGACATTTTCTAAGTGCAATAATACCCTCCAGGGTGGGCAGTATTGGGAAATACCGGACCTTCCAGGGGCTATAAGGCATTCGCCCTGGGCGTCCGAGTGCAATACCGCATACTCTGTCAGAGTAATATTGCTACGATGTCTTTGTATTCACTGTGCTTCTGAATGCAGCTTTGGGGAAAAAGGGTCAAGCTTCCGTTACTGTTACAGTTAGTGTTTCCACTTGCGTTTCCATTACCGTTTGCATTAGCGTTCATGTTTAAGTCACCGTGTGCCTTACCTTTTGTGTTTGCGTTTGCGCTTGCATTTGCATTGCTGTCAACATTTGTGTTTCCATTACTGTTTTTGTTTGCATTTCCTTTTGCATCACCGTGTGCATTACCATTTGCATTTGCGTACGCGCTTCCGTTTGCATTTCCATTTGCATTTGTGTTTCCTTTGGTGTCATCGTTGGTGTTACCGTCAGCATTTGCATTTTCAATTGCATTACCGTGACCATGCGCGTTACGATTTGCATTTGCGGATGGACGCGCATGCATTTGCGTTTCCGTTTGTGTTACTGTTCCCTTTGGAGCCATCGTTGGTGTTACCGTAACCGTTTTCGTTTCCAAATGCATTATCGTTACTATTTGCATCTTCATTACTGATTATGTTTCTGTTGGCCTTAGCATTTGCATTTTCGGTAGCATTTCTGTTGTCAGTTTCATTACTGTTTCCTCCTGCTTTGCCGTTGCTGTTACCGTTTGCATTTCTGTTTGCGTTTCTGTTACCGTCTGCTTTTTTGTTATCGTTTGCGTTTCCGTTAGCATTTCCGTTACTGTTTTTGTTAATGTTTGCGTTTCTGTTGCCATGTGTGTAACCCCCAGGTGGCGTTATCCCAAGGGCTACTACCCCTGCCTGCATAACTGCTAACAGGTTAAGGAGCCCAGGTCCAATGGCGGGTGCCTCCACCCAGAGGTCGGGGTTAAGACAGTCTGGAATGACTTGGTCACAGCCCTCTGGGTCACTGCAACCCCCCTTTCTTCCCACTAGTGGCTCACACGAGTTACCCACAGTACCTTTACAATATTCGCTTACCCCCAGGATTGGTCGATCAGCTTGGCTCTGGGGATCCCCTGTAAAGTAAGATGCAGTAATACAATAGCCACTGTACAGTATTTCAGTACAAACATGCAGTTCGGGCAGTATACTTTGCAAAACAACCAAATCTGATTTATTTAGGGAGAAACAACAAGGACAGGGGGAAATCTAGTTAATTAGCTTTATCACTGTACTGTTTCAGAGTACTGTGCACAGGCTAAGGTCCCTATGAGTCACTGTCCCTGGGTACCCAGGCAATAAGGGGCTAGCCAAGTTCAGTGCAGCTGCTTGGGGCCCTGAAGATGAAAAACAACTGTACAATACCCAAATTTGTAATTCGGAGCCGGTAGGGTCAGTTCGTGTAGCCAGAGAGGGAAACAGATGAACACTTACAACTCACTAGATCGGTTGGCAGGGAGCTACCCTGATTTCTGCTCACGACTCTTGTGGCAGGATACCTTTCACACCGTCCAGGGACACAGGCCTGTGGTCAGAACACTCCCCACACATTTATATGTAAAAGAAGGTTACCATACCAGGCAGCTGCTTTATATCCCAACCGCACTCACTGCTAACCCGGGAAGTCACAGCGCAGCTTCACTTTTCCTGACAGACCGAATGTGGTGAAGCAGATTCTCCAGTCCTCTACAGGGTGAGCCTGGTAGTTAGCTGCAAAAACTGCACAGCCTCTTCTGATGGCAGCACACAGAGGATTCAGTTCGAATCACCTCGGCGAATGAGCCGCCCGACTTTTGGCCTTCCACATGCGATTCCCACGTGAAAACTCAACAGCGCAGGAGCCCAGAGCTCCTTCCTCACTCACGGCCACAACGACTCTGTCTTCAGCCGTTAGGCAGGGAATCACACTACGGGCGCCACCCGACCCGATTGGAGGGCTTCAAATGCCAGTCTCCTCTACCTTCCCCATTGGTGTGAAAAGGCGCCATACTCCTGGACTTCACTTCCCAGAATCACTGGCCATACTCCCCATTGGCAGCCGGCTCCGAGAGAGTCCTAGTCCTGGTTGGCTGCTAAAAACTCCATCTTAAGCGCCCCTTCCTCCTGACTGGATCCAAAAGGTAGTCCTGATCCAAAATGGAGTGGCAAGGCATGCAAAGTCCCAGCTGCAAGGGAAACAGGTTAGACAAAATACATTTGCCAATACCAGTTCAACATATATTACATCAACAAGCACAGCCCAAGGAAGTGCCTGCTTTGCCTGCTTAGCGACGGCAAAACGGGGCACACTATCAGCGACTCGGAAGGGACTCAAGAGGAGAACACACGGCCCCACCCCTTAGCAGACTAATTGGGTCTGCGAGCTGGCAGCTCTTAAAGAGACAGTACTAGAGGCATTTAGGAAACCCCATTTGCAAGGGGGTTACATGAGCATTTGCTTTACCATTTGCATTACCATTTCTGTCTTCATTACTGTTTGCGTTTCTCTTACCGTTTGCGTTATCGTGTACGTTTGCATCGCCATGTGCGTTACCGTTTGAGCTTGTGTTTCCATTACAGTTAACATTACTATTTTATTTTACCTCACTGGTTCCATCACCATTTGCGTTACCATTACCATTTGTGTTTTGCATTTGTGTAGTGCAGTGCAACATATTATGTTTTACCTATTTTTCTGCACTGTCTTCTGTAACACATAGCACAGCCAGTGTGTGGTTGATTGGTCTGAGAGTCAGCAGGTAGAAAGACCTTTGCTAAAGGAATATGGCAGTTTTTGTTTGGTGAAAAAATGTTGTTCTGTTCCAGAGTTATGGCCATTTGAAGTTGGATCACTTCGCAGTCCGCCATCTTTGTGCATTTTTGGCCGTTACCAATTTTCATTTCAGTCGGTCATACAGTTTTTGCACAGTGAAGTGACAAAAAAGTTCACATGGTGGGCCCCGCACTCCCACCACCACATTCCATTCACTATTTATAATGCACATTTTCAAAAAGAAGGGAAATTCATGGCAAAAAACTCAGTTTAATGCATCAGTTAGGGTTGTTCCACAGCAACAAAAGCAAGGAAATTCGGTGTTAGGGTTGAAAACCCTAACTGTGCATTCCCCCCCCCACCACCACCACACACACACACACACACACACACACACACACATACATACATGCAAGTAGGGGAAGGACCAAGGCAACACAACCAATCACACACAACCAGCAGCAGCTAACAGGAATAAAATACAACTATGTAAACCACGAAACCACACACCCATGCTCCCAACGAGCTGTGGCATGGGGTCGTCACTGATAACTCCCATCCCGGACATTCCATGCACCGCTAAACATACATCACTACAGACAACTGGACATCTTGAGCCACGTGCTGCCACCAACACATAACACAGACTACACATATGGTATTTTGGGGTTCACAAGATCCAAAACAGGATTTTGCACATTCCCTGAAATATTTTCGAAAATCACTTTTGCAAATGTGAAAGTGTCGTGCTATGACACTTTCGTGTTTGCAAAAGTATTTTGTGACAGTATGCTCCTAATGACTGCATATCTTTACCTTCATCCTGTAAGCAAACTGTTGGGTCCTATGGACTGAAATCTGCAAGGTGGCAAGACATGGTCCCACAGATGTGCTTTTTCCTGTTATTGTGTTAAAAAACTTAAGGATTACAAAGTTACACTGTTCCAAAATTGAGCAATTTGCCAGAGACTAACATTGGGGCACCCATGATGCCTTTCGCCACCCATATGTTGAAAACAAATGAGGTACACCATTTTCGCTACTGCCAGCTTGGTTCACCTTTATTTTATTTATTCATTTATTTATTTAAGAGATTAACCAAGAAGGCATACTGAGTGGGGGCCGCTCATTTCCAGATGCGACCTGGGGGTTACATAGAAAATACAGCAGGGAATATACAGTACAGGGATAACAACAACAGGTCCAGCAACAGTAACAGAGCTAGATACGCATTTGATTTATGTGAACTAACCTCGAAGAACAACTTTGTAAATAATGTATGATATCTGAAGTTGGAGTTCTCCACTTCCTACAGTAACATAGGTATATACCTCCTGCTGGATCTGTGTCATTGGTCATGTTGCCTTGGTTCTTCCCCTACTTGCATGTGTGTGTGTGTGTGTGTGGTGGGGGTAGGGGAGAATGCGCAGTTAGGGTTTTCAACCCTAACACCGAATTTCTTTGCTTTTGTCTCCGTGGAACAACCCTAACTGATGCATTAAATGGAGTTTTTTGCCATATATATATATATATATATATACACACAGTATATATATATATTTATACAACGTATGTTGTCAGATAAATGAGAGTATAAAACATGATATCTCACATGGGCCATGTAGATAACATTGTTATCTTCATGTTCCTATACGTCATATCGAAACTTATCTGGTTGATCCTGCCACTCTGAGTACTTTCACTTTCCCTAGAATTGTAGCGTGACCGAGCGCTATAGACAGTGACGATTTGTACATTGGTAAATGTTTTTTAGAATGTGCCCCGAGTTCAGTAAGTTAGAATTTCCTGTAATTTTTCTGTAGTTGGTTGTAAAAAAGCTTCAAACTGCACACAGAGTGCAACAGTGACCGAGCGGTGGCTTTTCAACAGTAAAATGAAGGAAATTCTAACTTACTGAACTCGGGCACATTCTAAAAAACATTTACCAATGTACAATCGTCACTGTCTATAGCGCTTGGTCACGCTACAATTCTAGGGAAAGTGAAAGTACTCAGAGTGGCAGGATCAACCAGATAACCATGTAAATGTCACTTTTTCCCAAAATAATAGCAGGATCAACCAGATATTTTTACTAACTTTAAACTGACAGGATCAACCAGATATTTAAAAACCCTATATAATCTATTATGTTGGGGAAGCATGTGGAGCCCTGTGTGTGTGTGGGGGGGGGGGGCATGGCATGATAAACCAGATAATGCTTCTTAAAACTAACCATAAATAGCAGAATCCACCAAATATTTCTTAAGCAATAAATGACATCTGCTGTTTGGCAGCATTTCTGTAAAGGGGTTGTATTGCTAGGGCCATCACCTTTATGTCACCCATTGCATTGAGAGGCGCGTAGTAGAGTTGTGTTGGGGGCAGGGCAAAGCATACATTGTATAAACCGAATATGACATGGCCCGACTGGCGATATCATATTTATCTTCACTCGAGGCCAGTGACATCAAGATATCTCACTAGTGGCCGCCACTCGTGAGATATCATGATATCACTGGCTCTCATGAATAAATATGATATCTTCAATCGAGCCATATCATATCTATTATATATATATATATATATATATATATATATATATATATATATATAGGTGCGCTGTGATGGTGGTGATGAGCACCAGGGTTCGAATGATAAGGATAGATGAAATTTACTTAACAAGGAGGCAGGGAGTGAGTCACTGAGCTTGATGCCGCTGGGCTTTATTCAACAATAGGGGTAGGATGACACAGTCACAGGAGGGGAAAATATAGCACTAATGAACAGACAATTCTCATAAAACACTACTAGACAGTTACTGGATCTCTATGAACTTGGGTTACCGAACCAGGTAACTAAATCATATTCTAAAGAAAAGCAATGTTCTGAGGTGCACCTCGGCCTAGTGCCACCATACTCTATGTTACCCTTAGAATCACCCGTAGTAGTACAATACTCTATGTCACCCTTAGTATTGCCTATGGTATCATAGTACAATAACTACCTCTTGGAAGACCTTACAACCACTGACTTAGGTCGATTACATCAATGTACATACAAAGACACCACAGAGTCCAATTGCAGCTGACGTCTGTGTGCGCACCGTCGAGTAGAGTCAGTAGCTCTGGTAGAGAAACCCTGAAGCTACCTATAGGTTGGGAGGGGAGTTGCTGGCAATCACAAGGGAAGAAAGAGACTTGGGCGTCATCATCACAGATGACCTGAAATCATCCAAGCAGACCACTAAAGCAGTAGTTAAGGCTAGAGGGATGTTGAGGTGCATTAGTAGGGGTATCACAAGTCAGAAGAGGGAGGTAATAATCCCTCTTTACAAGACACTGGTCAGGCCACATCTGGAGTACTGCTTGCAGTACTGGAGGCCGCACCTGCACAAGGACATTAACAAAATGGAGGCAGTCCAGAGAAGGGCAACCAAAATGGTGCAGGGACTGCATCAAAAAACATATGAGGACGGATTAACAGAGCTCAATATGTATACCCTAGACTGAAAGGAGGAAGAGAGGTGATATGATCGAAACATTCAAACATCTTAAGGGCATTAACAAGGTGAAAGAATCTAACATGTTTCAATATAAGAAAAATAGTAGGACAAGAGAACACAGCATGAGATCAGAGGGAGGCTGATTAAGGGGTAATGTGAGGACGTTCTTTTTCACAGAAAGGGCGGTGGATGCATGGAATGGCCTACCTCAGGAAGTGGTGGATATGAATACAGTACAAGGCTTCAAACAGGCATGGGATAGGCATAAGGGAGCAATACAGATGAGTATGAATAGATAGGCCATTGGCAGAGTAAAGGCCTATAGCACATTCGTAAGGTAGAAAAAATGGGCAAACTGGATGGGCCTTGCAGTCCTTATCTGTCGCCGATGTCTATGTTTCTATGTAGCTACAGAAAGATGAGGATAAAGGAGTTTCCTATGACACTCAGATTATGATCCCAGCACAGACCTAGCTAAGGCCACTGGGATGGTGAGAGGTTTTTTAGACATACCATATGTATCTCAGCATAAAATCCACTCTCCCTAAGGCAGGTTCCTGGAATGAGCCCACTGGAAGGCGCTCAGAATCAAATGAGATGAAAGCTCCCCAGCCAAAACCCACTTTGGGGCCGCCAAGAATGAGAAAGAACAAGGAAGATTCCTGGTGATGAACCCACTAGGTGATGACCAAGGACTGGACAATGCTGTGGAAATTCCGATGCAACCAGGAACCAAAAGAATTTGAGGTGAAGATGGATGATTCTGAAGTGTCAACACAGGAGACAGGAACAAAACAATAAAACAGCGGACACATCCCGCACTGGGCTTCGATGGACTCGTCTTGCGGCGAAGACCAGGGGATGCAGACAAGGTTCTTCTAGGACAAACACACTCTTCAGAAGACAGCAAACTTTGGGACATCTGGATCAGGAACCAAGAGACGATAACGGAACAGTGGAAGCAATGCACCTGGGCTTCGGCATACTCGATTTCAAACTGAGGAAATCAAAAAATAGTGGGTGCGACTTGCACGGGCTTCGACGTACTCGACTTCAGTGGATGACAGAAACGTGGTTGAGGATCTTCTGGGCGGACACCTTCTGGAGAAGAAAGATGTTGCAGGACGTCTTCCTCCAAGTAGAGATTGATTCTGTAGAAGTAGGATGGCAGGCAACACCATAGAACAGTATCGTGGCAGAAGATTGAGTCTATACACATATGTTGGCAATAATAATGCTGGCAGATACACTTCCACACTGCACCAAGAGAACTGTTCATTGCTGGGGCAATTTGTCAAGAACAGGGGCAAATTTCCAGAATCTGGGGCAATTATTCATTGTTGGGGCTAGTTGCCAGGAACACAGGCAAATTACCAGAATACGCGGCAATTGTTCATTGCAGGGGCAAATAGCCAGAGTTCCCATGGCAATTGTTCGTTGCAGGGGCAAATAACTAGCGTTCAGTGGCAATTGTTCGTTGCAGGAGCAAATGACTAGAGTCTCAGTCACAACTCAGTCTTGGTACTTTGCAACAGCGAAACAGTTAAAAATCAGTAAACAATGTACATTTTCATCAGCTGACAGTCATCAAATGGCAGTTGTGCACAAAGTACCCCTTTGTCCTTCCTGACCCTTTTAATTCACAATACTGGTGGGACCCTCCTAAATTCTGGGCCTGTAGTACTCTGGGCCCTCACTGAATAGGGACCTGGTCACCCCTGAAAACTCTGGGCCTTCCTTCCCCTTCTAACTTCTGGGCCCTCCTTTAACTTGGGCCTGAAGTCTTGCCCCTTTGTTTATATGTTAGGGCCCTTTGGTGGCTGTGCCCCTTTCAAATCTGTGGGTCTTGCTGCCCCTTCCAAACTTGGGCCTAAGATTGCCCCTTTGATCACTCTGAGCCTTGATACCCCTTTAAAATTATGGGCTTGTCTTGTTGCCTTTTGAAATACTTGCTGGCTGGAGGAGGGGGGTACCAACGCAGAGTCGATGAGACCGCTTCAACCTCCAGCTAAGTGCCTTATCTCTGTCACACTCTCTAGGTCCCTCCTCTTGAATAGCCCAGCATGATTTGCTGAAAAATGGCTTTTTCCCTTGAAAAGATGCTCGGGGTTCTGGTTCTAGAACCCTGAGCCCATGCCAAACTAATGGCCAGGATTTCAAACTGGGCACCACGCACTGGCCAGAGACAGCGGCCCCAGTGCGTGGGTGCCCACTCTTGTGCTGCTGCTGCCTGCTCGGGGGGAGGGGGATTGGAATGGAGAAAGCAGGCAGCAGAGAGAGAAAACCCTTTTTTTTTTTTAAACAGTGCCCTGCCTGGCGATTCTCTTGGGGGGGGGGGCAATAAACCTGGAGACCCAGAACTCAGCCCTAAATGCCCCACAACACCACAGGGACCCCTGGGGTAGTCTAAACCCCCTTTATTTTTTTCTGTGGTGCCCACATTCTTTTACCCTCTTACTTTGAGGGCACTACAGTTTCAGGCCCGCCTAAAAATGCATGTTCTCATGTATTCCCTCTTAACACTCTATAAAAACATTTCTTTATTACTTCTATAGGTGTTTATAACATTTCGTAACGCTTTACCATTCTACTTAAATCTCTATGTAACCTTACTTTAGTTAAAACACTCTTAAAACATATATAACTTTCTTATTTGTTACTATAATTTTCAGTAGAAGCCTTCTTATTTACTAAACTAAGTGACCGTGTATTTTAATTACTCTTAACGGGACTATCTATGAACGGATGGTACAACTTGGGAGGCGTCCATTATGTATCTTCTAGGAGGGATACCAGCATTAGATCTTTGGGATCTATGGGGTTGGAAACCTACAGGTTCTGGGGAAATGTGTTCTGGTTCTAAGAAATCTGGAAGTTGGAGTCACGTGATGCAAGGAACGAGCTAGTAGCCTGATTCATCTGCTCCAGCCATCCACCTCAATTACATTCAAATTCTCCGAATAAAAGCGTCATTTAGAGCAAGAACTCCATCCTACCTAACTGTGGTTCACACCTGGGAGCAGTTTATCCGGGGACCTCGATAAATGGATGTTGAGATGAAGAAATCTCTGCCGAAACACACTCCGCCTTCATCACCAGCAAAGGCAGCGAAAAAATCCAAGGCCTCACCATCTGCCAGCAGCCCAGAAATGGACCAGACTGCTTCAGAACATGAACCACTAACTTTAACGCGGTTCCTAGCAGAATCAAAAGCCTTTCGAGAGGAGCTCCATACTCTTACAGAGGAGCTGAAAAAATTAAGTAAAATGAAGAGCAAGATCGAGGATCTTGAAGGAAGTAGTAGATGGAACAACGCTGTACTTATTGATCTCCCGGAGAGAGAAGAGGGAGCCGATCCCATTGTTTTCACTCAGAAATTGCTTGTCAAATTGGCAAACCCCACTCCTTTCGGCCCCAACTACATGATCGAACGAGCTCATAGAGCACTTAGAGCAATGCCTCCACTGGGTGCCCCACCTCGGCCATTCATCTTCTGCTTCCTGAATTATCTTGAGAGGCAGACTTTCTTTAATAAGTTAATAGAGATCCAAGAGGTTAAATGGGAAGGGGCAACAATTAGGGTCACTCAAGACCTTCCAGTCTCGATACGTCAAAGGAGGGCCACGTACCACCCGCTGGTGGTTAAGCTGATCGTTTCAGGAATTTGATTTCATATGGGATACGTGGCCCGATTACAAGTTCTTTTGTCCGGCTCCTGGAACAGCTACGAGGATGCAAGCTCTGCAACGGAAGGGCTTAAACTGGCCATTTCAGAACTGTTTAAAGATCGCTGAGAGGCCTCACTTCTACACGAGGTAGATGGCTTGTTAAACTTGTAAGTCAGACAAGACATTGTATGCTTGCTGTCAGCCTCTATCTGTGATTCAGCTATTGTACCCGACATGTCTTACCTTCATGGGCTCTCGAGCTTTGACTGGTTGTGGGGTGATGGACGGATTGGACTGTCTGCCAAAAGCCATGGCTTCTGAAGTGCGATCCCAGCATGGTTGTTGGGATGGACAGCCTTTCAAATATGCCTTCCCCTACCCAATTGTCTGGCTCCCCCAGAGGGTAAATAGTTTTGAGATGGACTGCTGACCTCTCGCGTACTTGTACAGCAATTCTCTTGTCAGCGTGGTGGAATAAGGATTTTCCATACCCACTAGAGGGTGCCAGGACACTATGAGCCTTACTGCACTGCAAGTACATGTGGACAACAATATTTTTATTCTACTTTGTTTTGGCACTGACACTATTTACATGCTTTAGTAGGGGCTCTGAAGTAAGAGTCCCACACCTCAGGTTAACATGTTTATCTCGCTTAGCAGACTTCTTTTTTGAGACAGATTTGATGACTTGAGAGTGGGTCACAGGAGACGTCACCTTTGGGAACAGAGCTTCTTTTCTAGATGTTTTAAACTTTGGTTTTTCTGGGCTAACTTTAAGAGCTGTTTGAACTTTTCTTTACTTTACATTACCTTGTTCATCCCCCCTTTTTACTTTTTATTTTATTTCTTCTTTTATTTTTTTATTTTGCTGTTCATGCCTCCTTCTCACCCCCTCAGCTCAGGTCTTCCTCGGGAGCACATGGAGTCATCCCCCTACGGCACACATCCTACCTGGTCATCTCCGTCACCATGTAGCCTCGGTCATACCCCCCGAGGAGGCGGGGTGGGCTCCAATGCCCCGACACAGCAATAGCTGCCGGTCAGGAGGATGCCAGGTGGGCGTCAGCATCAGGGGCAGCTCCGTGTCCGCCTCCTGCCGGAGCACAGAGGCATTTCTCCATTTCCTCTGGGAGTGGCTGGTGCCCTAACGTCCAAGGCGCATTCCAACGCTGCCACTCCCCAACTCCCTCTCCTCAGTGCCTGTGTTGTATCTCCAGCCCGGGCCAGAGATCAGCAGAGCACCAAACTGGGACCCCTGTCCTCCCCGGGAGAGGAGAGCTGTCCTCTGGATGCTCAATCCTCTCCCTCCCCTGCCAACCCCCAGCAACCTGGGCTTGTTTCCGAACCCGGGTCACCGGCATGGCGTGAGGTGTGGAGTCCAGTGCCTCAACCCTCAGCGCCACCGGGCCGGCTTTCCCTCTTTTCTTTAAATATTATGCAGGGAATTTTCTGCTCCAGATTTCACCACATGACATGGGAGCTCTCCCCGGATCCTTTGTTTGGCTCCTCATTTTGGATACGTGGCATGTCTAAATGGAATTTATATTCTAAAATAAATTGCAGATTATTTGTCGGAGGTGATCTGCTATAACTCCTAATCGATTTAAATTGGTAGCTGTTGTTTGAGATCATTTAAATTACATAGTTCATGAAGGTTTATATTATAGGAAGCAGGGATTATTCAGGGATTTGCACGGTTGTATTGTTGCAAGGGTGTACTGCCTTTAGGATGGGGAGAGCCCTCTGAAGAGGATAAAACGTTGTACTAATCCAAGCCTTTTACTCGAAGAAGCACCTGACTCAATTTACCCCTCTATCACCAAGAACCAGATTTCTGCAGCTGGTAAAGCGGTGAGGAGCCACAGACCTGAATTAGTCTGGGGTACCCTAATTTGTAGTAGAGGGCCCCCTAGCTTATTTTGAGTCATTAGTCACCTGGAGTTTAAGGGCACAATGACCCCTAGGTGGAAGGACCTTATGATAGTTATGTTTTATTCAGTAGACCCGTGGAAATAGGCCTACTGTAATTTTAATAGTGGGTTACTAATTGGGATGGAAATGGGTTCAATTTTATTTCTTCTTTTTGTATTGTCGCAAAATAGGGATCTTTAACTGGGTGGGAGGTATGGAGCAGAGGCAGGTGGGCGGTTTGACCTGGCGATCACAGGCCATGCAGTATTTGTGTTGGGCAGGCGGGGGGGCACCTTTTGCAATTTCTCCTTCTTCCATTTTACTTTAATATTACCTAGAGATGGGTTTTGGGATAGTGATAGGGGTAACTGGATACAAAGGTCAGGTGCACCTAATTACCAATCAGGGCAAGGATGGGAGAGGTTTGGGTGGGGGGAGGGTCCTGCATATAGTTTAGTAATGGAAAAAAGGAACCATCAGAAGGATGGTATGATGGAACATAGGGTCAAAAAGTGTGTACTAGGTGCACTCGGAGATAATTACCGAAGAAGGAGACTTACCATGGGGAGTAACTATGTATGGATCTCGTGGAATGTGACAGGCTCCAGGAACAAAACCAAAAGGTATCAGCTTCTTAAGCATTTATAATTACTCAAAGGGAATGTGATCTGTTTGCAGGAAACGCATATGCTTGAGTCCGAAGCTAACCTCTTTAGAAGACAGTTTGAAGGTCAGGTATTTATGGCAGGGGATAGCTCAGCCAGTAGTGGGGTTGCAATTTTAATTTCTAAAATCCCTATTAGTCAATCGGTTGCTTTGAATTCTTAAAATCACAAAATTAAGAGGTATAAAAATATATGAAAATGTCACCCCCCTATAAGTCAATGGGGCGTACTCACACAGCCTTTCTTTTGTGACATCACAAAACAGGGCTGCGTGGCCCAGCGTGGGGGCATGTTTTTTGGACTGGGAAGTCGGTCTTTTTTTCGGGAGTATGCCGACATCTAATTTTATGGAGGAAATAACTTTTCAGTGCAATGGAATTAACTTGCCAAATTTCATCAGAGCACTACTGTAAAGGTCAGTTATCGACCATGCTGGGGGGGACCCTTAGTAGGAAGCTGCTCTTTAATTGGGGATCATAACAGAATTGATGTGAAGTCAAGAAGGTATTATATGGCTGCCATATCCTCCTTGCTTAAAAAAGTGGTATCAAGACACTGGCTTGATGACCTCCCGTTAAGTTACTCAGAGTGGCTTCAGGAGCTTCTATTCAACTTGAGCATGGAGAAAAATGAGAGCCAATATGAAGAACTGCCTCCCAAAATATTTCAGAACTTGAGAGACCTTGCACACTCTGTTCCTGTTGCAAACAAGCAACTCTTCTTCTTGATGGCTTCTGGATAGCTATTCGACACTGGGGTCTACCCAGTATAGTAGAATAAAGGTAAATGTGCCTCTGTAGTGATCTGCACTGATGACTATATGTAAGGATAGGGGAATGGGAGAGGTGGGGAGCTGGAGATGGGGGGACAAGTTGGTTATAATTATCACCATTTATATCCTGATGTCACTGTATTATGTGCGACTTGCTTTGTAATTGTGAAATAATAAACTTGAATAAAAAAAAGAAATACAGAAGTTCAGGATTCACTTTGGGTATGATGACTGAACTGTGAAGAGTTCACATTGGAAGTGCAAATCCAAGGCTCTATGCACCAACTGGTTGGTGATTCTAGTCCCAACATTCCATCCTTTATATACTCCTGCCTCTCCTTGGGCATAGAACGTTCCTTGTCTTTGGCTGGAACAGTGTCTCTAAAAGTACAGGCTTTCAAAAGATTACGGTGTATGATTTTGGTAGCATTCCCTTTTTCTTTCTGAATTTTGTACACTGGTAACTCTGGATAAAGGATTTCAATAATGCGGTACGGTTCAGGTTCCCATTTTGTAGCCAACTTGCTGCATTTGTGAGTTCTTTATAACATTACTCTCTCTCCTATTTGTAGGGGTGTAGCATTAGCCTTAGCATCATAATTGGCCTTCTGTTTTTGGTGCACCTGTCCCATAAGCTTGCCTGTAATTTGTCCAGCCTCTTGCAGTAGTTGGTTATGCTCTTGTACCCAATCCATGATTGGCTGTTTGGACATGGCTTCGTCAGGCTCTACCTCCAAGACTAAATGCATCAGAAGTCTTCCATGGCATCTGAACATTAAATAGTGAGTATACCCAGTAGAGCAGTGAATAGTGTTATTATACAAATAAGTACGTTCGGGGAAGAGAGCTGACCAGTAGGGACATTTGTACTCTGGTAAGGCTCGTAACATTTCAAGCAGAGTCTGGTTGGTTCTTTCACAAAGTCCATTACTTTGAGGGTGGTAGGCTGTGGTTTTCAGTTTGTGGCTTCCATAGAGAGCACAAAGTTTGTGGAAGAGCTGAGACTCGAAAGAGGTTCCTTGATCTGTAAGGATTTTAGTTGGGTAGCCATATGGTCACACAAAACATTTTAGGAAAGTTTCTGCTGTAGTCCAAGCCGAGAAATCCTTGACTGCACTAGTGCCCACAAATTTGGAAATGTGATCAACCATTGTCAGGACATAAACGTAGCCATTTGTGCTTGGTTCTAGCTTCAAATGATCCAAGACAACTAGCTCCAATGGTGCGCTACTAATGATATGGTGAAGAGGAGCTCTCTGGTCACTTTTACATTTAAGGCTATAGGCGGGGCATTCCTCGCACCATTTTGTAACATCATTCCTCATTCCGATCCAGTAGAACCATCTCCTAATGACAGCCTCTGTTTTCTTATGTCCAAAATGTCCTGAATGGTCATGGTATGCTTCGAGTACCATGGGTGCACTAGCTTTGGGAACAATTATTTGAGTCAGTTTACAGTGAGTAGTGGGGTCTCAGCTTCATTTAACAAGGAGAGAGTCTTCTACAGTCAGGCGGGTTCTATGCCTCCACAGTTTTATCACTTCAGAGTCAAGTTTTCTTCATTCTTGTGGGGCAAGACTCTGTTGCTTTGAAACAAGGATTGTGACTTGTTTAACAGTGGGATTCTGATCCTGTAGCTGAACCCACAAACTTTTCTGGTCTGCAGTTGTGTCGGTTGGTTCGGGTTTGCTTTCAATGCTCGTTTCTGGAAAGATTTGGCAGCAGGCTTGCACAATTTCTATGGGTACCTGGAGGAAAGATGGCATCACTACATTTTCTAAGGAAGTATCATTTGTTTCTGTTTCGACCTATTCAGGCACTCAGGATAATGCATCCGCGTTGACATTCGCTTTGCAGGAGCAGTACTTGAGGGAGAATTGATAATTTGCTAGTCTGGAGACCCATCTCTGTTCAAACACTTCTAGTCTTGCTGTATTTAAGTGTGCTAAAGGATTGTTGTCAGTGAAAACTGTAGAAGGGGTGGCAGTCAAGTAATGACGGAACTTTTCGATGACGGCCCATACCAATGCCACAAATTCAAGCTTAAAAGAGCTATAGCAGGCATCATTCCACTCTGAGACTCTCAGTCTGTGACTTGCTTAGTCTATGACCCGTTCAACACTATCTTGCTCTTGTGCCAGTACCGCACCCAATCCCTTATTGCTGGCATCCGTATACGGAAGGAAGGGTTTTGTGTAGTCGGGCTAGGCCAGGATAGGATCGTCAGTCAGTATCTTTCTCAGTTTGTCAAAGGCTTCTTGTTGCTCAGTCACCCATTTAACAGGACGGTTCTTAGGGACCTGACCTTCTGTCAATCCTCTCAACAGTTCATGTAAAGGCAAAGCAATCTTAGAAAAGTCCTTGATGAATCGCCTGTAGTACCTCACAAAGCCCAGGAACTTTCTGACGTCTCTGACAGTGATGGGAAAAGGCCAATTCCGTATGACGTTTATTTTTTCTGGATCTGGTGACACTCCATCTGAGGAAACTATATGGCCCAAGTAGTTTATTTCTGACTGTAATAGATGACATTTGGACAGTTTTATTTTGAGGCCATATTGGATCAGTCACGTGAATACCTCACCCAAGTGCAGCAAATGTTCCTTGTGGGTTTTAGAGTACATGATATCATCCAGGTATAACAACAGGATATCAAAATGTTGGCTCTTCAGGCAATGCTCGACCAGTCTTTGGAAGGTCCTGGGAGCATTACAGAGTCCAAAAGGCATTCTAGTAAATTCAAAAAGACCCATGGGGGTAATGAAAGCTGTTTTCTCCTGATCCTCAGGCACCATAGGGACTTGCCAATATCCACTGGTTAGGTCTAGGGTAGAAAACACAGTGGCAGATTGAAGAGCTGTGAGCGAATCCTCAATTCTGGGCAAGGGATAAGTGTCTTTGTGGGTGATGGTAGTCCGTTTCCTATAATCAACACAAAATCGAATGCTGCCATCTTTCTTTTTTAATAGCACAATAGGAGCTGCCCAAGGGCTGTGACTCTCTCTGATCACTTTGGCCACCTTCATTTCTTTGATAATTACTTTAACTGGCTGATACATCGCTGGTGGAATCGGCTGAAGTGTTCTCTGATGGGAGGATGCTGAGTCGTGCAAATATGATGTTGTACGTTGCAAGCTAGTCAGAAGTCCAGCGGATGTTTGCTGAAAGCTTCTTCATGTTCTATGACTACCTGGAGTACATCTGCCTTTTGCTCTTTAATGGTTTCAGGGTTATCCAGGTTGATCTCCTTGGCCCACTCTGGCACTGCAGGGCTACCAGAATCTCCTGCTTTCCTTTTCTGTACAGCCTGTGTTTCTTCAGACATTCCAGTCCCTTCTTTTGCCTCGACAATATCCTGGAGGCATACCATATGCAGCTGAGCAACGGGCTGGTTGCGGTAGAGTTGCACCTCATGGTTTCCGTAATTTAGAATTCTAACAGGAATTCACACCTTGGTCATGGTAGCCACACTCTGAGACACTATTATGGGTTCCTCTTTCCCACTAGGATACAGCTCCACCAAGGTGTCGTAATCTTGACCCCTCGGGCCCACCTTCGCCTTGCACCACAAGTTGGTCTCTGTTCCTGGCTTTAACATCAGGGGCTTGGCATCTGTCACATGTACCTTCCCGATCTCACCATCAGCATTGGCAAACCGTTGGTGGCATTGTAGAAGGTTAATGGTCTGTTGCAGGGTGTGCTTGTCAACTGGAGGTGACTGCTTTTCCTTCTGTTGGAGAATCAGGACCAGGTCTTCAAAACAGTTCTGCAGGAAATTCATGCCCAGAATCAGTGGTGGCAGGTTATTGCTTTCCATATTCCCAGTTTCACTGTCCCGCACTCCCCCCCCACTATCCAATCTACCCTGACCAGTTAGCACCTCCCATCTACCTACAGCATGCCCACCCCAACTTTCCTACTTCCCCTCCTTCTAATTCTCCTTTCCATCATCTCTAACACAACTCCCCAAACCTCTCAATTTAAAACCCTGCCCCTCTCCTCCCCCAGATCTCCTAACCCCTCCTTCATTCTTGCTATTACCCTCTTCCCTCAAATACTCTGGTCTCACTTCCCCACATACCCTTTGCAACATCAGTCACAGCTTCTAGCCACCTCACTTCCTTTGTCTCCTGATTATCCACTCACCCAGCCCCTCCCACCCAAACACATCACGAATACTCTGACCACCACAAATATCCTAAACTACACTTCCTTATACTCGCACTCCTATTACTTGCCTCAGGAAATGTACATCCTAATCCTGGTCCCCTTCCCCCCTGCTGCTATCCTCCCATTAAATACAGCCTTTCAACACCACCTCTGCCCTCCCAAAAGGCCTAAAGATCCTTCACTTAAATATTTGCAGCCTTGTCCCGAAAATTGCTCTATTACAGCCGATGATAATCTCCTTCACTTCAGACATTCTAATCTTAACTGAAACTTGGCTGAATACTAAAATTTCTGATCCCTCCATTGCCATCCCAGGCTATTCCTTAGTCAGGCAGGATAGGGCAGGTAGGGGAGGTGGAGTGGCCATGTATATCCAGTCCTCTCTCCAATACACTACCATTCTCTCATCTGCCTTACCCTCCACTTACGAAGCCCTGGTAGTAAATATTGCCCAGACTTTCTCCTCCCCTATCTTTATTGCTGTTATCTACTGTCACCCAGGTATCAAGCCCTCTGAATCTATTGACCTCATCACCTCTATAGCTTCCGTCTCACATAAAGGTGAGCTTTATGTATTAGGTGATGTCTCTGATCTAAATCTCTCCCAAGTGATCCAAGAGCCTACCCGACTAAATCACAAAACAAAAAAACACTCACTGTTAGACTGGGCTCTCACCTCCCACCCTCACTAAGTCATCAAGTCCGGCATCCTCCCAGATGCCCTCAGCAATCACCACCCTATCTTCATGGTCAGGAAGGTCGGTGGCGCTGAGGGTTGAGGCGCTGGGATGCACATTTCGCACCACGCCAATGATCCGGGTTCGGGAACGAACTCAGGTCATCAGTGGGTCGGCAGGGGAGGATCAGGATCGAGTGTCCGTAGACTGCTGTCCTGATCCTGGGGAGGGCTGGGGAAATCCACCACACTGTAGCAGCCCCTGGGGATGCTCAGGGGCAGTACATGCCAGTGTGCATCTGGAGGGAGTATGGTGGACATCGGCACACTGTGCCTGGATGTCACTACATGTTCGTGCTCCAGTGGGGACAATCAGGTGGAAAATGGCTGGGCATGACCGTGCAGCTTGATGGCCATGCCCTGCCTCGCCATGAGGACTTTCGTGGAATCACACTGGGGGGGGTCCGGGGCCAGTCCAGCTGGGCAGGGTATGGGGAGACCCTCCAGTGGACTGGTGATGGCAGTACCAGATCCCCCATCATATGAGTGAGCTTGGTGATCTCCCAGCGGGCAGGGCCAGCGGCTGGATGCCCCCGCCGGTAGTCACTGCAGTAAAGCGGAAAAAAGAGATGTGATAAAAAAAGAAGGTCTACAGACCTAAACCGCCACATAAAATCCTGCAACTCCGCTCTTTCAGTTCCCCTGACTTAAACCCTCTCCTCAATGATATAACCACTTCTGATTGGTCCCCAATTGCATCCGCCACTTCCATTGACCAAGCCCTCACTTACTTCAAAGACAGATTTATAACAACCTGGGACTTCCATGCCCCATTCAAATGCAGTAGAGTATGAGGTATCCATCATCCCTGGATCACCCCTGAATTAATTACCTGCCTCAGGGAACATGATAAAACCTGGAGGAAACACAAGGCCTCTCAGCTCCCATCAGCTCTTACTAACTATAACAGGCTAGAAAACACTTGTACTAAAGCAATCAGACTTGCCAAGTCTGAATATTTTAAATCCTCTTTCCTCAATAACATAAACTCCCCCTTCAAATTCTGGAAAGTAGTCCACTCACTATTCTCCACCCCCCCTTGCATCCCCCAACCCTGTGCTTAATATAAACAACACACTAGAGTTTGAACCTTGCATGGTGGCTCAGGAGTTCAACTCCTACTACACCTCCTCTGCCTCAACCCTTCTAAAATCCCTCCCTCAAGCCTCTCCTCCACTCATTCTCCCTCTCCTACCACTCAACTCCCCCCATACCCACCCCCATTTCTCATTCTGATTGTCTTCCCTGAGGAGATACTAACGGCCCTCCTCTCTCTCAATCCCTCCAAAGGCTCCTCTCTGGATGACCTTGACCCTAAACTGCTTTACCTCTCAACCCCAGCTATTGCCTACCCTCTCTCACTAATTCTAAATCTCTCCTTTACGTCCTCCTCCATCCCTATGCCCTGGAAACATGCGGTGGTCCTCCCTCCCTCTTCCTAAGGGTGGCGATCTTTCCTCCCCTGCCAACTATTGCACAGTCTCCCTCCTCCCCGCCCTTGCTGAGCTCCAAGGACACCTGGTCCTCTCTCAACTAACCTCTTTTCTTGCTGACTCCTCCTTCTTCACTCTGTTCCAATCTGGTTTTCAGAAGAACCACTCCACTACTGCCTCTCTCCTTAGGCTCATTGACTCCATCCTTACCAGGATGGATAATGGCCTCATCACCTCTGCAATCTTTGCCGACCTCACCAAGGCTTTCGACACAGTCTCCCATACCCTCCTTCTTGACTCCCTTATGGCTGCTGGTTTGTCTACTCCTGCTCTTACTTGGTTTAGAGCCTACCTCACAGGCAGAACACAATCAGTGAGGATTCAGAATGCAATCTCTCCACCCCTCCCAATCTTGACAGGAGTCCCACAGGGCTCTGTGCTTGGCCCCATCCTTTTCTCCATCTTCCTAAATACCTTCCCTCAGTCTCCTCTCCCTCCTCTTCTATCCATATGTATGCTGATGACACCATCTTGTTCACCTCTGGTAAAACCACCATTGATGTAGCAACCACTCTACAGCATGACTCCACCAGGTTCAGCTCTGGTTTGCCTCACATCAACTATTGCTAAATGCCAAAAAAACAGTCTTCATGACCTTCAGCACTAGGTAGAGACTCTCTAGGCTCCACCCCTTACCCTCTTTCCACACCCTTGATGGGACCATCCTTGAGGACACCCCCTCTTTCAGATACCTTAGGGTTTGGCTGGACTACCCCAGCTTCTCTTGCCACAGTGACGCCATTCTGAAAAAACTGTGCCCCAAGCTTGGAGCCCTTTACAGGAACCATAGTTGCATCCCTCCTACGGCCCAGCGAGAACTTGTCCAGAAGATGATCCTCCCCATTTTTGACTACTGTGATGTAGTCTATGGTGCCGCTCCCATATCTTCCCTTACCAGACTGGACTATCTTTTCAACTCCTTCTGTCGATTCGTTCTTGACGCCCCATCTCGAACCCATCAATGTGACCTTTACCGTGACCTGTCCTTCCCCCCCCGCTTGCTAACAGATGCTTGGCTCACTGTGCCAAGCTAACTTCCAAACTCTGGCTTGGTGTACTTCCTTCCTACCTCTCATGCTCCCACCTTCCCCCCGCCTTGCTCCCACTCCCTCAGATCCTCTGACATTCGCACCCTGCTAGTCCCCCGTCGTACCACCCTCATCAGCCAATCAGGCTTCTCCCAACACTTCCCCAAAATCTGGAACTCCCTCCCACCTCAAATACGACACTCCTCCTCCTCCTCCTCCCACTCTCTTGCCTCTGTCTTACATAACTTTCTCTCTGCTAGATTCTTCTGCTACAATCCTCCTTAACTTGTTGCCCCATGAGCCTGCTTCAGCTTCATGCCCACCTCTTTCCTGCAAAACCATCCCCCTACATCTTCCCCCAGTACCCCTTCCTTTTCACCTTACTCCCACCCCCGTTCCCTCCTTTGTACACCAGCTTACCCTCACTACCCACTCACTGTTGCTTGGCTTAGGCCCCTGGCAGGGTTCTCTGCATCCTGGAGGGGTCCAAAACCTAGGCAAACACCTTTCTCACCTCCTACTCCCACCCCATTCTTTCCTGAAAGAGCTGGGTCTTGGCCCCTCTTCTCTCCCACCTCCTCTCTTGCTCCTTCTGAAGCCTACTCCCCATCGCTGCCTACTTCCCTCCTGTCATGCTCTACCTCTGCTGTCTACAACCTGCTTCCCTCCTGTCATGCTCTACTTCTGCCTTGTACAAGAAGGGTCCACAGCATACTGGAGTGGCTAGGCCCCAACAGACCCCTCTCTTCCTTCCTGATGTGCTCTAACTCCCACTGCCTACAACATGCTTCCCTCTTGTTCATGCTTGACCTCTGCCTGGTGCAGGCAGGGTCCCCAGCATTCTGGAGGGGTCAGGCCCTGGCAGACCCTTCTCCTCAACCCCCTTGCCTTCCTCCTCCCAATCCCTTCCACCCCCTGCTCTCTGCCTATATGCCCCACCACCCACCCTTTTCCCTCTCCTTCCTAGCCATAGGTATTGGCTAACCCCTAATCTCTAATGCACTTAGAGTCAATCTTACACCCTGCAAATTTTGTTCTATTTGTGTCTTTCCTTGCAATATTGCCCTAGTTCAACCTCCTTGTATTTTATCCAGCCATTTTCTAACTACAAGCTATGTCCCACCAAGTGTTGCTGAAGATATTTCTTCTGTTATATATATCTAGTTCAAGACTGTTAGCATTGTATCCATCTAGTTCATACCTGTTAGCATTCCTCCTTTTCAGTATTTCTGTATAGTGTGCTCACTTTATTGAATGTAATCAAATTGTGTATCTGTATTGTGTACCAAATCTCTGTATACTATCCTCATGTTCCCCTACCCCCAGGTCACACCAGGAGATAAGCAACGTGTTGCTCAGTGTGCCTTCCTTGTGAAACATTTCAATAAATAACATAAATTAAAAAAATCACTGCTAATAATATCTTGTCAGTCTTGGGTATTCTTCCCCAACTGGATATTTGCTTCAAGGTAGCCCAGGTAAGGTACATCAGCTCCATTACTAGCTATCAGTTTGATCCATGACCTCGGAGGTGGTTTGAGATCTTCGGGTGTCTAATATTTCCATAAATACTGCCCCTGCACAGTGGTGACTTGCGACCCTGTATCTAATAAAGCCATCAGTTTCACTCCATCAACTTTTATGGGCACCATTGGGTTCCTGCCAATGAAGCAAGACTGGTCTATTGAGGCGGTTGGACCTGATCATCCGTCCTTCAGGAATCATCCCTCATCCCAGTAGAATTCCTATTTAACATCATGGTGGTGTCAGAAGGCTGACTGCATCGTCGCTCTACGTGACCACTTATGCCACACCTATGACAGATGGTCATCAAACCGTTGGTTATCAAATCGATCCATTGTGCATCTTCCTTCACCTCTCCTAGGACAGTCTGGGTGACTGCTGGCTCTTCCCTCTCTTTCAGTCTGGTTATGGGGCAAACTTCCTTCAGGCCCTGCACTTCCTGACAGACCTCCATCATTTTACGAGTCAGGGTGGCAATTTGTTCTGCCAATTCGGAGTTTGGGTTAGAGTTGGACTGAACAGAACGGGTTGGTGCCTGCACCATTTGACTGTACATTTGACCATTATCTGAACGCTAACTTAGGTAACCCATTTGTTCTCTATTATATTATGATCTCTCCGGGGCAGTTCCTCATGCTGGGGTCCTCTTCTCCACGAGTCCTCTCTGGTCCACCTTTCCATCGGGTATCCTGGCCATGGAGCTCCAAGTGGCGACTCCATCTGAGAATAAGTTGTGACCTTTTCTCCTGGGCATCCTGAGTCTAGGATCTTAATTGCCTTCTCCTCAAAGTTCAGGAAATCGGCCTTGAGGTCTTGTAAGTGTAACATCCTGAGCTCTCTCCTCAAAGCCTCACTGTGCACCCCTTCCACAAATTTTCAAATCAGCACATGGTCCGCATCTCAGATTTCCTCAGCATCTGCTCTCTCAATTGCCCTCAACAGCTTTTGCAGGCCTAGGGCATATTCCCAAAGGGACTCCTTGGGCCTCTGAGTGTGTGAGAAGAACTTCATTTTGAGGTCTGACACCATACAGGTATCGAAAATCTGCTGCAACCTCTGCAAAATCTGTTCAGGGGTAGTCTTGACTCCAACTGGCCAGAGTTGTACTTCTCGATGGGCTGCCCCTTTCAGCTGCCCAATCAGAATTTCAACTTTTTGCTGCTCTGGGATCTGGTTCAGTCTAAACATTGCCTGCATCTTTGAACGAAACTCTCCTAAGTTGCTGGTTCCGCCCCATCTCTTTCCCCTGAGAATTGCAGAAGCCATGGTGCCCCAAAGTAATAAGGCATGGTTAATGGTGATGGAGGCACACTCTTTTGGTGTTCATCTCTTTCTCTTCCAATCACCTCCCCATCTCCTCTGGACAACCCACTGCTACAACGCAGCTCCACTGGCATCTTCCTCTAAGAAACTCCAGCTTTGGACTCCTCAAACAAATAATTATCTGATCCTGCTGATTACACCAAACATTTTCGTTGTGTGGTGCACGGTGATGGTGGTGATGAGCACCAGGGTTCGAATGAGTAAGGATAGTTGAAATTTACTTAACAAGGAGAGGCAGGAGTTGTCCAATGAGCTTGATGCCCACTGGGCTTTATTTAATAACAGGGGTAGGACGACACGGTCACAGGAGGGGAATATATAGCACTAATGAACAGACAATTCTCATAAAACACTACTAGACAGTTACTGGATCTCTATGAACTCAGGTTACCGAACCATGTAACTAAATCATATTCTAAAGAAAAGAAATGTTCTGAGGTGCACCTCGGCCTAGTGCCACTATACCCTGTGTTACCCTTAGAATCACCTGTAGTATAGTAGTACAATACTCTATGTCACCCTTAGTATTGCCTAGGTATTGTAATACAATAACTACCCTTGGAAGACCTTACAACCACTGACTTAGGTCGATTACATCAATGTACATACAAAGACACCACAGAGTCCAATTGCAGCTGAAGTCTTCATGTGCACCATCGAGCTGAGTTGTTAGCTACAGAAAGATGAGAATTAAGGAGTTTCCTATGACACTCAAATTATGATCCCAGCACAGACCTAGCTAAGGCCACTGGGGTGGTGAGAGTTTTTTTAGACAGACCATATGTTTCTTGGCATAAAACCCACTCTCTCCGAGGCTGCTGGCATAAAAGAACAAGTGGAACAGGTTCCTGGAATGAGCCCACTGGAGGGCGATCAGAATCAAACTAGCTGAAGAAAGCTTCCCAGCCAAAACCCACTATGGGGCCACCAAGGATGGGAAAGAACAAGGAAGATTCTTGGTGATGAACCCACTGGAGGACTACCAAGGACTGGACAGTGCTGTGGAAATTCCGATGCAACTAGGAACCAGAAGAATTTGAGGTGAAGATGGATGATTCTGAAGTGTCAACACAGGAGACAGGAACATAACAATAAAATGGCGAACACGTCCTGCACTGGGCTTCAACTGACTTGACTTGCGGCAAATGACCCGGGGACGAAGACAAGGTTCTTCTACGACAAGCACACTCTTCAGAGGGCAGCCAACTTTGGGACATCCGAATCAGGAACAAAGAGACAATAATGGAATGGCAGAAGCAATGCACCTGGGCTTCAGCGTACTCGACTTCGAACTCAGGAAAGCAAGAAACAGTGAATGTGACTTGCACAGGCTTCAACGTACTCTACTTCAGTGGACAGGAACGTGGTAGAGGATCTTCTGGGCAAACACCTTCTGAAGAAAGATTTTGCAGGATGTCTTCCTCCAAGTAGAGATTAATTCTGTAGAAGCAGAATGGCAGGTAATACCTTAGAGCAGTATTGTGGCAGAAGATTGAGTCTATACACATACGTTGGCAAAAATCAAGCTGGCAGATACACAAAGAGAACTGTTCATTGCTGGGGTAATTTGCCAGGAACAGGGGCAAATTACCAGAATCCAGTGCAATTGTTCGTTGCAGGGATAATTTGCCAGGAACAGGGGAAAATTAGCAGAATACATGGCAACTGTTCATTGTAGGGGCAAATTGCCAGAGTTCCCATGACAATTGTTCACTGCAGGGGCAAATAACCAGAGTTCCGGGCCAATTGTTCAGTGCAGGGGCAAATGACCAGAGTCTCAGTCACAACTCAGTCTTGGTACTTTGCAATACCACAACAGTTTAAAATCAGCAAACGATGTACATTTTCATCAGCTGACAGTCACCAAATGGCAGTTGTGCGCAGAGTACCCCTTTGTCCTTCCTGCCCCTTTTAATTCATAGTAGTGGTGGGGCCCTCCTAAACTCTTGGCCTGTAGTGCTCTGGGCCCTCCTTGAATAGGGACCTGGTTACCCCTGAAAACTCTAGGCATTCCTTCCCCTTCTAACTTCTGGGCCCTCCTTTAACTTGGGCCTGAAGTGCTGCCCTTTTTTTATATGTTAGGGCCCTTTGGTGGCTGTGCCCCTTTAAAATCTGTGGGCCTTGCTGCCCCTTTGATTGCCTGGGTCCTTGCTTCCCCTTCCAAACTTGGGCCTAAGGTTGCCCCTTTAAAATTATTGGCCTGTCTTGTTGCCCTTTGAAATATTTGGGGCCTGACGTCACCCCTTTAAATTTAGGCCTGCCCAAGGCCTTGCTGCTAATATGCGAGACTGCCCTGCCTCTGCTCTGCCCGCCTTATCAATATTAATAAACCCTCTAAGGGCCTGCATGGTTGGCTCCTCCCTGTGGGCTTTGCCGTGCCCTGAATATTTAAATTTATTAGCTGGCCCTCCCTTGCCCTCTTCTATGGCTGCGCTCCAAGCACCAAACAACAAACAGGAAGAAAATTTTTATTTTAAAATGTTCAGGCAGTCAGCACTCTTCTTTTGTGCTGCCGCCAACTCACCACTCTGGCCCAGGGTGAAGCTGATGCTGGGAGGAGGGAGGTTCTTGCTGGCAAAGGAAGGGACCAACGGGAGGAGAACAGGCAGTGCGGTGGACGGCAGGGGGCCCTCGGAGGGTCGACAGCCTTTTCCTTGGTCGCAATGCGGCTCTTCAGATGCTGATGACAAGGAACTGTTCAAAACGGGGAAACCAGGCAAAAAAAAAAACTAAACAGGGCATCACCAGCCCACACCGAGCACAGGACCAGGTCGTCTTCTTGGGAAACCGCCGGACTCGACCACAGACGGATCAGGGGCACAGCAGGAGCAACAGCAATAGGAGTATTTGCTGGCTGGAGGAGGGGGGTACCAAAGCAGAGTCGACAAGACTGCTTCAACCTCCAGGCAGGCACCTTATCTCTGTCGCACTCTCTAGGTCCCTCCTCTTCAACAACCCGGCACGATTTGCCAAACAATAGCTCTTTTTCCCTTGAAAAGGCGCTTAGGGTTTTGGTTCTAGAACCCCGAGCCCGTGCCCAAACCAATGGCCAGAATTTCAAACCAGGCACCATGTGCCAGCAAGGGACAGCAATCCCAGCACATGGGTGCCCACTCTCATGCTGCCTGCTCTGGGGAAGGAGGGGGCTAGAATGGAGCAAGCAGGCAGCAGAGAGAAAGAAAAACTTAAAAAAAAAAAAAAACAGTGCCCCGACTGGCCATTCTCGGGGGGGGGGTAATAAATCTGGGGACCCAGAACTCAGCCCTAAATGCCCCACAACACCACAGAGACCCCTGGGGCAGTCTAAACCCCCTTTATTTTTTTCTGTGGTGCCCCCATTCTTTTACTCTCTTACTTTGGGGCACTATGGCTCAGTAGCGCCAGTATATTAGGGTTGATGAGAGTGTTTAATGTTAAAGGCCAATTTCTGCAGATTAATAACTTTGGAACCATTCACTGGATTTGCACAAAATTTGTATATTATAGGAGCGCGGTTGTGCCCCTATAGTTAGGGTTCAGTAGCCACTTTAATGTTAAACCTCAATTTTCACATGTTAATAACTTCGCACACGTTCAACAGATTTGCATGAAATTTGGAATACATGGTCTGGTATGGTAGATCTCTTGATTTACCAAGTTGCATTTCGGTCAGACATACATTTTTTGTGCAGTAAAGTGGCAAAAAATGCACTTTTTGCCACTTTTGATGTGATACCTACACCCTGTTGGGGTATACTGCTTAAATTTATCACAACCAGGGTGCGGGTCACATTAGGATTTACAACGCCTGGTATGTTGTTGCTCACTCAGCCTATCGGCCTCCTGACCAAACAACACACCAGGCATTGTAAATCCTAGCATAACCCGCACCCTGGTTGTGATAAATTTAGCAAATACCCGACAGATGTCAAATAACTGGAAGATTTACACAGCTGGTGTGGTTCAGTCATGAGGCGCAGCCGAGGGACTTAACCACACCAGAAGTGGTAAATCCTCCAGTATACCCACTCCCTGGAGGGGTATATTGCGGTTATACAAAGGCACTGTCTGTTTTTATACAAAAAAAAATATTTAAAATGTCCATTCGTTTTCAAACTTGCTGCTCATTTGTTTTTACTGTGGGCCTTTTCTTGGATTTTTGCGAGTTCTGTGCATGCGGAGGATACGCTGGTGCCACCGCTACCGTTACGAATTTTTTCAGCTTCTTTGCTGTTGTTTTTCAGGTGCGTTGCTTTTCCTGAATGGTGCAGCAGTTTTTTTTATGTTTTGAGGCTAGTGACAGTCTGACAGAGTATGGGATGTCGGGTTAATGACTAGGTAATCTTGCCGTCCGTCCGTGTGTTTGGCAGTGGTGTGTTTGCGATGAACGGAGGGATTTGCCAGGGAGTTCCTGATGTGGCTAAGTGGTGGCTGGCACTTTTTCCAGTGAGTGCACTGGAAGATTTACAACGCTGAAAAGGTGCCAACCAGCCAATCAAAATGCAGGATTCTGTCCATTTTTTTGGCGCCCGTTGTTTCATGCTTAATTGTCTAATCTTCATATGATTGATGTACTGTACGCAAATCTGTAATGTGTTCTAACTGATCTTGTCATTTTCTGTACAAACCGTTTTGCTCTTGTACAATCTTATGTTTTAGTCTATCATGTACTTAATTGTGTTACCCCACTTTTCCCTTACCCCGAGGACGCACCTAGAAACAAGCTATTGCAGCTCAGTGTGCCTTTCCTGGTGAAACTTTTTCAAATAAATAAATGTGTAAATGTGGAAGCACTGTACATTGAAAATGAGATATTGCTGCTGTTTAACCTGTGAGAGCATCAAGCAAACATGTTTGGCACAGACACATACCTCTCAACCTTCTGCCTCATAAATCAGGGACAAGGCTTAAAAAAAAATCAGGGACAAAGACCCCAAATCAGGGACACATTTTTAAAATTGGTGATATCCACTCAGGAAGCTAGCAGAATAAGGGACTCAGTGTATAATACATTATCTGAAGAATAAGAAGTCTGCAACTTTATTGTTTGAGGTAATTTTATTCTTACAATCATCACTGTTTAGTCAGGGGAACACAGATTTTAGGAGGTACAGAGTAAAAATTTGAGGTGAAATCAGGGACATCACTGAAAATCAGGGACACTTGAGAGGTATGCACAGACAAATGCCTATGGTACTACTGAAAGTACCTTACAGTTACATAAGCAAGTCTTGATGTTCGGCACAAAGGGGGCGCGACTCGTCCCTTTACTTGTTACGAAACTTACTGCAGGCATGGTTTTGTAACCGCGGCGCGCCAGCCAATCGGGAACCCGGTCGACGCTCACGTGACCCGATTCTGTATTTACGAATTTAGGTATTAAGAGCTCGGAGACACCAGCGGGGCGTTTTCACGGTGCGTGGGGGCTAGTGGGCGATAGCTGGCCGTTGGTGTTTATGGTCGTGAGAACGAGAGGTGGCCGGTTCTGGTTCTGAAAGCGAAGGCACCCTCTCCCCAAAAAGATGAGTGTGGCAGCTAGTGATAGCCGCCGAGACCCGCAGGCGCTGCTGTTGCAGAAGGCGGACGGCTTGGCAGTGGGGAACCAGCTGAAAGAGGCGCTGGACACGTACTCGGCGGCTCTGCGGCTCGGTCCCGTTCGGCCCGGGCAGCTGGGCTCGCTCGTGGACTGCGTGCTGCTTAACTATCTCTCGCGGGGGGAGGGCGGCGCCGCCGGACAGGCACGGGTGGGCGGCAGTAATGTGACGGGGCAGCCGGGCTCCCATTTCGAGTGTCCAGGTTGCCGAGCGTTCTTGTCCGACCCGGTAACGCTGCTGGGATGCGGGCACAGCTACTGCGGCCGCTGTGTGAAGAGGGGACTGTGGAGTCGCTGCCGGCTTTGCGGGGAGGAGGCGACGCTGCCCGCCGGTGCCCGTCGTGCCAACGTCCTTCTGAGCCAACTGGCGGAGAAGTGGTTCCCGAGCGAGGTGAGCCGGGCCCGGGCCAAGGAGCGCGCCGGCGATCTGCTGCAGGAGCGCGATTACGAAGAGGCTCTGCGGGCTGTCGATGAGCTGCTGATCTCCGGTAGGTGTGACGAACAGGAGCATGGTTTGGTGCTGGAAGTTTTTTGGGAACACTGTGACAGCCCAAGAAATGACACCTACTGGAAGAGATTTCTCACATCCCGGGGAGAGGCTGTCTTGCGGAGAGTCTGTAAAGTTGTATTGCTCTGTGTTGGGTGGGGGTGGGGGTGGCGCTGCGCCATACGGTGCCTGTTGTGGATTGTGTTATCATCACTAACTAGACTAAGACTTGCTCCAGGAAAGAGGGTATTTATTTGTATCCTTCCTTTTCCCTGTCATGTGCGGTCGGTGACCTCCGTCGCCCCTGTTGTGTAACTGATGTGCATGCGCGGCTGGAGCCGGTTGTGTAACGGGTTTTAGAAGTCATGGGAGGATGGAAGCTTGTCATTTTAATTCGGAGGGGGCAGCGGCTCCCAAAAGCCCACTAATCCTCGGGGTGCAAAATTAAATCTTGACATCATAGCTTCGGATATGGTACAAGTTGGAAGTTAAACAATTGTGTTGTTTGAATAAAAGAAGGGTGCATACATATAGGTACAAATGAAAAAATTACCTTAGTAATTGCTTTTCTTCTCATGGAGTCTTGCTATATTAGGACCTTTGCAGTATGCCCCCTGGCTTTTGACTGCCCCGGAGATGAAATAGTTAACTCCAGAGAAATCTGGAGTTCCACAGCGCGAGAGCGCTATTGAAAGCTCTATCTGGGTTGTTTGAACCCAAACTGTCAGGTTCTTTACGAGGCTAAACTAACATAGCAAGTCTGTGTGGAAAAGCCTTACACTAGCCATTGGCTACCTACTAACAGTAGAACCACAAAAACACAACAATAAAGAAAAACAGTATCACGTATTATTGTTAGGATAACCCTTCACACATCACATAAGGCCCCTCTGCCCAAAGACTCAAGTCCAGAGAGGGCCCAGCTACCAATTAACAAAAACAGAAACTATCTAGTTCCTAACCCAAGAAAGAAAAGAAGGGGGACTAGAAGCCAAACAGGCATGACACAGTGATTGCACCAATTTGCCAACCCCATACCCAAGTAGGGATTCTGAGAGGGGTAGAGGGAGGGTTGCCCTAATATAGCAAGACTCCATGAGAAGAAAAGCAATTACTAAGGTGAGTAATTTTTCTTCAAACACCATGAAGTCTTGCTTATATTAGGACCTTTGCAGAGTACACAGCAGTACCCCATGGAGGAGGGTCAGAACCTACTTAGAAATAGGCTCTGCAGGACAGCTGTCAAAGCGAAGCATCTCTCCTGGACTGGACGTCCAGGAATAATGCTTAGTGAAAGTGTGGACTGTCTTCCAGGTAGCAGCTTGACAGATTTCCAAATGGGAATATCTCTAGCAGCCACTAGAGATGCAGCTGTACCCCTCAGGGAATGAGCCCTCAGGCCTGAGGGCTGCCTGCCCAGTTTTTGATAACAGAACTGGATACAAGAGACAATCCACCTAGCACCCGACCTCCTAGTAGCAGGCCTCCCTCACCCACATCTCCATAGGTAAGGAAGAGCTGGAGGATTCAACCTGTGACCCTTGGTACGATCCAAATAATAGCTAAGGGCTCTTTTACGTCCAAACTGTGCAAGCTTCTCTCACCAGAAGAGGAGTGCTCAGTAAAAAGTACTGGAAGAGAGATGGATTGGTTAAGATGAAAATCTGAAACCACCTTAGGTAAAACTTTCTGTTAGTCCTGAGGATCACTTTATCTCTGTGGAAAGAAATGAAATCCTCTTCCACTGACAAGGCTTGCAATTCACTTATACGCCTAGCAGAAGTGATAGCCACTAGAAAACAGTTTTCCAAGTTAAGAACTTGAGATCTGCCTAATCCAGAGGCTCAAGGGAGGTTGCATTAGCTGGGCAATGCAAATATTCAAGTCCCATGCAGGGGTTGGTTCCAAAGGGAGGATTAGTATGAAGTAACCCTTTGAAAATTTTGCAAACACAGGGTGAGAAGAAAGAGAAACTGGTTTTCCTGCAGAAATAAAACCCAAACAGCTGCCAAATGAACCTTTAAGGTAGCTGGTTTGAGGCCTAAGGAATTTAAGTGGACCAGGTAGTCCAACAAAATAGGCAGGTCAGCTGATTCTGGGGTGATTTGCCTCTCAGAACACCAAAATGAGAATCTCTTCCATTTAGAATTATAAGTGGCTCTAGTGGAAGGCTTTCTGGAGGCCTTCAAAAATCTCAAGACACCTTGAGAAAGGTGTAAATGAGCAACTCTAACTCCTCAAGAACCAAGCCTTGAGGTGGAGGGAGTTGAGATCCGGATACCACACTCTCCCCTGTGCACAGGTCAGCAGGTCGTGAGCCCTGGGCAAGGTCAGGGGAGGGTGGAATGATAGGGACAGAAGAAGAGGGTACCAAGGCTGCCTGGCCCAGTCTGGAGCAATCAGAATCACCCTGCAAGGCTGAGTTCTGATTTTTACTAAAACCCTGAAGAGGAGAGGGAACGGAGGGAAAGCATAGAGGAACTTTCCCTCCCAATCCAGCTGAAAGGCATCCAGGGGGACTGACCCCAGAACTGGGGGCCTGCAGCAAAACAGGGGAAGTTTGTGGTTGTCTGGGGCTGCAAAAAGATCTATCTGAGGAGTGCCCCAGCTGGCAAAGATTGACCCCAGCACTTGAGGGTTCAGAGCCCATTCGTGGTGGCCCTGAGAAATCCTGCTGAGGGCGTCCGCTAGGACATTGTCCTTCCCTGGGAGGTGAACCGCTATCAGAGAGGTGTTCAGGGAATAGGCCAGAGACCACAACTTCATTGCTTCGGTGCACAGGGCTGAAGAGCGAGTGCCCCCTTGCTTGTTGATGTACCACATTGTTGTGGTATTGTCTGTCCTGACTTGAACAACTTTGTTCTGGACAGTTTCTGAAAAAACCTGGAGAGCTAGGAAGACAGCTCTGAGCTCCAGCAGATTGATGTGAAGCAGAGATTCCTGAGGGGACCAAACTCCCTGAGTTGAAAGGTCGCCCAGGTGAGCCCCAACCCAACAGGGACGCATCCGTGGGGAGGATGAGGAGTGAGGGACAGGAAGGAATGGGACCCTGAGGACAGGTTGCTCCGATCCAGCCACCACTGGAGAGCTAGGATCAGAGTCTTGGTCACTGGGACCAATTTGAAGGGGGTCCCTCCTTTGAGACCAATAGGATCTCAAGTGGAACTGAATGTCCCTCATCTGAAATCTTGCCCCTGGCACAACAGCTGTAGAGGCAACCATGTGCCCCAGGAGTTGCAGAAAGTGCCTTGCTGGTCGAGAGACCTGCATGGAGAAAGAAGATGCCAGGGCAACGAGTTTGTCCACTCTTTCGGAGGGGAGGAATGCCCTGGCTAACTTTGTGTTCAGTTCTGCACCTATAAAAGTTAGTACCTGAACTGGTTCGAGAACTGACTTTGGAACATTCAGCAGGAACCCCAGAAAGATGAGGAGTTCGGGTGATTTGCAGTGGGATTTTACCTGCTCTGATGACTGACCCACAATAAGCCAGTCAGTCCAAGTAAGGAACACAGCTATCCCTTGTCTTCTTAGTGGGCCACTACTACAGCTAGACATTTTGTGAAAACTCTTGGAGCAGAAGTGAGTCCGAAGGGCATTGCCCTGAACTGGTAGTGGCCGAGGGCAGTTCGAACCTGAGGTACTTTGTGAGAGGCCCTGATTAGAATATGAAGTAAGGTCCTTGAGGTCCAGGGAAGCTAGCCAGTCCCCTGGCCTCAAGGATGGCAAAATCATTCTAAAGTTAGCATTTTGAACTTTGGTTTTACAAGATGCTTGTTCAGAAATCTTAAATCCAAGATGGCCGCCAGTCTCCTGTCTTTTGGAGTCAGGAAGTACCTTGAGTAAAGACCCTTGCTCTGGTGGCAAGGGGGACCCTTTCACCGCTTTGCAGTCCAAAAAGAGGAAACCTCCGCTTCTAGTGTGAGGGTTTCTAAAAGACTTGAGGGGAAAGTGCCTGGCTCTCATCTTGGGAAACTGTTTGAAACTGAGAACCAAGCCTTGGCTTACCACCTCCAGAACCCATTTGTCCGAGGTTAGGGACAACCAGTTCTGGCAGAAATAAGCCAGTCTGCCCCCACGGTACAGAGAGGCCCCAGACACCCGTCAAGGTGCCTGCTTGGCAGGAGCAGCTTTAGGTTGGGGAGAGAGTGCCTGTGCTCGCCTGCCTCTGCCTCTGAAAATCCTCTCTGCCAAAAGCAGAAGAAGCCTGGAATTGGTAAAAGGCTCATTGTAAGGCCTGCCCCTACCCTCTGGGGCATGCCTATGTTGAGTGGCATGCCTCTCCTTAGCTTGGGCACTTTTGTAAGTAGTTCTGTATTCATCCATCTTTTCATGTAATTTTCTGTTTGTTCTCCAAACAGAGAATTTCCTATAACAGGAAAATCTATAGCCTTTGACTGGGTATCTTGGGACAGATTAGTGCATCTGAGCCATGCCAACCCACGGAGAGCTACAGAAGTGGCCATGACCCTAGAGGAAACATCATTAACATCAACAGCAGCATGAAATTGAACTTTAGAGGCTTCAATGCCATCAGCAGCCACCTGTTCCAACTCACTAGCCAGCTGGCCATGGGCCTGCTTGGCCAACTGCAATATAGTGTCCCATCTAGATTTCGATATCTAGCCACATAAGCCATATAATTAGCCTGTCTGAGTCCCAAAGAAGCTGCCACATACTGTTTTTTTCGCCATGGCATCAATCTTCCTGGAATTCTTATCAGGAGGATGTGAAGCCAGGGGAATATTAGCCTTGTCACAGGCTGCAGCTTGCACCACACCTACATGACTACACTGTTCAGTAAGGAAGTCTGTATTAGGGCCTGACAACGTATACCTTCTGTCCATTTTTTTATCTACAGGAGGGACAGAAAAAGGATTTTTTAAAATCTTAGTGGTTTGCCTCCTAAATGACTTATGTAAAGGAATAGAAAACCTTCTAGCCTCTGGAATATCCATCATTTCCACATAGTCAGGCTCCTCTTGCTCATCCACAGCCTCTTCTAAGGGCAGCTGGAGAGTTTCTGCTACTTTCTTATAAAATCTGAAATGAGATGGGGACTCAGACAATAAAGGGGGAGACTCAAAGGGTCTGTCTGGAGAAATGTCCAGTTCTATTGGCACTTCCAGACCTTCCCAATCACAATTACAATCATCAAAATCTTCCTCCCCCTCCTGTGGTTCATAAAAATCCCCAACATAATGCTGAACCACTGGACCTGAACGAGACCCCCTTTTTCCAACCAGAGAGGGTTCAACAAGTCCCTGAGACAAAGACTGGACAATCTGTATGGCTTTAGTTATTTCTACAGCAGAAGGAGAGACAAAACTGACTCCACACTAGCTGATTTCTTTGTCCTTTTGCTTTGACTGGTTCCTCAGGACCAGCCTTTCTTTGCCCGAGGAAGTATCGCCTGGTCAGAGGGCACTCCCTCTGGTCCAGCCGTAGCTGGGCTGGGCTGGCCATCCGGTCAGCTGGACTTTTGGCCTTCTCGCTCCTGAGCCTGCCCAATCTCTTTTCCAGGGTGGCTGCAGGAAATTCTTACATATCTGGCAGTCTGACAGGAGGTGGTCAGCCTCAGACAATAGACACAGTGGTGTGTGGGTCAGCCTTGGCAAAGGCTTCCCACAGACATCACAGTGTTGAAACCCAGTGGGCCCGGTTTTTCTTTTGGGTTTCTAGACATAGTGCCAGCCTAACCAAACTTGTCCTTGTTTCAGGCCTTGCCAGGACAAGACACCCTTTATCGGTCCCTAACCGTGTCAAGGTATTTGAAAAAACACTTTTAATTGCAGGTTTTTTAGGACCGATAAGAACCGGTACCTCACTCTAAATGCAAAGAAAACAATTTTAAAGAAACTGATCGGTTCAGAGGAACCGATAATGAGTTTCCACACAGACTAAAATTATTTTACTTACGGTTACCAGATAGAGCTTTAAACCAAAACCGCGTGTAATTTTAAACACTTTCTCGTTAAATGAACCGATAAAAATACTTTAAACCGCAAAACGAACTGAAATGAAGGAGCTGGTCTCCGGAGCGCCTGTTCAGTGAAAGGAGTAAAGAATCTGACAGTTTGTGTTCAAACAACCCAGATAGAGCTTTCAATAGCGCTCTCGCGCTGTGGAACTCCAGATTTCTCTGGAGTTAACTATTTCATCTCCGGGGCAGTCAAAAGCCAGGGGGCATACTGCAAAGGTCCTAATATAAGCAAGACTTCATGGTGTTTGAAACATAAAATATAAGCTTCAGTTATGGAGTAGCTGTACTACAATTCATAGTGAGCAGGATATCAAGTCAACATTTCATAAAATGACCTGTCCCAAAGTTGGACGAAAAACAGCCAGCATGTTGTTGTGTTAAATAAGCCTCTTATGTTCTGTTTATTATCTCATCATTATGACTTATTCCGTCAAAAAATGTATTTTTAGTAGGCAAGCTGCATTTGTATGTTGCAATTATGGGTGAACACGTATTTGTTGCCTCATGGCTGATTATCTGTAATTCATTTTTGTGTGTATATATCTAGCTATGCTGGTTTTACTATGATGTTGATCAACAATAAGATAAATTGGGTCTTAAAGGTGTTCATGATATCTACTGCAAGTAGCACCTGTCAGAGGCCAGACAAAACGTCCAAACTTCTAACAATCTATTGATGAGTAATACAAACTACAATACTAAGAAACTAAGATACAGTACAACTTAGTGCACTGATGTTTCATGGGATATTTTTGAGTGCTGAAATGGTTGGGATGGATAGTTTAAAATCACTGCGTTTTGCAGGGAAACTTTTTTTTTATCCCATGATCCGACACTGTCCACCTACTTCATTTAATTTTTTGTATGTAATTTTCATTCATGATTAATAAGCACATTTGCATAATCTCATTCTTGAAGCAATAATTCTGTACTTGAAACTGCAATTCTTTCCACAGCAACTGAGGGTAATGTCTCAAAAGTAAGTAATAACCCATTCCAGGGTGTGGGTTTACTGGGGATTAATCAGCACCCTGGGTGCGTTTTGTGGCACGAGGGCGAACCAGAGTGTCCTCACAGCACCCAGGGTGTTGACTGATCCCCAGTAACCCCACAACCTGGAGTGGGTTATTAGACTTTTATAGCATGGGCTATATGTCTGATGTTTCTGACTGGAGAAGGATCATGAGGGGCATGCATTAATCCCGGTTATACCCACAGCTAGAGTGAGTAGATTGTGGTGAAATCCCTACTCTCGTCTAGCTGTCGGAACTTGTTCAGGTGTGGGGAGTCGCTCCCCAGCAGCGATCAGTGTTTTCCAGGAGGAATGTACATCTTGGCGGTGCTGACAGGATATGTGCCTGACAGAGCTGGAGCAGCATGGAGTACCTGCAGTGTTTGCAACCGGGTTGCTCTTTCTTTCAGCGATAGAACCGCCCCCCGAACTTGGAGACCCGCGCCGGTATGTGGCGAGTGTGCAGAAAGTTGGTTCCCATCCGCCCTGGTGTACACTGTAATTCTCAACATTTTTTCGTGTCCTGGCTGGTTGGGGAGAACAGGGGGACAGAGTAGTGAGGTGCTGCACAATAGGCGGCAGGGTTGGGCCACCGTGAGCAGACAGAGGGGAAGACATAGCTCCCTGAATGGGCCCGGTTCAGGGGGGTGGGAACAGAGAGCTGGAGGCAGGTTCGGGTGAGCGGGAGCAGAGAGCTGGAGGTCGCACGGAGGTTGTGGAGAAGGTAGCGGGTTACCGTAGAGCCGAGATCCCAGGTGGAGGGCAGTTCGGGGAGTGGGAGCAGTTGACCTGTGCAAGTAGAAGGAGCAGGTCCCGCACATTTCAGAAGAGAGCAAAATCGGTGGCAGTAGTCACCCGTGGCCTGCATAGACAGGAGGCCCCCTCCCAAACAGATGCCTGTGTGTCCACAGTTGTGTGGTCCAATGTGAGTGATGGAGACAGAATGCGAGTGCAGAGCAGCACAGTATGTTGCAGAGAAAGAGGTGCACAGCAGAGAGAAATCCTGTTCGATGTGTGTCATCGGTGTCCACATCGGAGCTTTTTGTCTTTCTCTTGCTACTTCAGACAGTTTTCTTTTAGCAAACATTCTTTGTGTCTCACATAATGAAATGCAGCAACTGACAGAGTGACCGTCTCATACCGAAGAACTGTGCCGCTTCTCTCGGTTTCTGCCGGCAAAATGTTGCAGAACCATGCTGTGTCTGTGACCACTGCTTCGTGTTCTGCGACACAGAACCAACAAATCTGTCTCTTTGCCCAGTACCGCTGTGTCAGTAGTCCGTGGATTAATTGTCTTGTTTTCTTTACTGTTTGTGACTATAACATACTTGCTTTTTATTTCTGACTGGAATTGTGTACTCATTTTATACTTTGAAGACATGTACGTGACGTACGGCCCATGTTAAGCTACTCCCAACTGAGAATTGTCAGCTACGAACAGCACGAACAAGCAAGGTACGTGTGTCGACAGTATAAAATGAGTACATAATTCCTGTTTAAATAAAAAAAAAACTTTAATTTCACCAAAACAGTATGTTAAACTGAGGAACAATAAAGAAAACACAGTTAATCCACGGACTACAGTATTCAGAATCATTTTAAGTTGAAGAATACAACATTGAAACAGAAACTTTTCTATATTTACAAAAAAAAAACGTAATATTTTGGAAAGCTACGAGAGCCCATGTTTTAAACAGAATTATTACTAGCAGGAAGATGACATGGGAGTCTTTCCCTCCCTGAGGACACCCAAAGTGAGGAAGCCTAGTGCATATGCCAGTGCATGGCTTTGCGGACTGACCCAAGCAGTGTACCCCCTCCCAATTGGCTACTCCAACTGTAATCACTCAGGTGGCTTTATAACAGCAGAGCAAGCGTCCCTCAATGGAGAAGGAGTTGCTGCCTTCTCCATGGAGGGAGGCAAGCATCCTGGGATTCTCAGAAAAACTGCCAGCCCCTGACAACCCAGGGTCATTACTGAACCTGGGTCACTGGTGTCAGTAGCTCGACTACTGTATTGACAGACTGGCAGTATAGCACTTCTGTGTGTGGCTTATTGAGGCACAAATCTGGTGGACAAAATTGTGATTGAGAATTGAGCACTTATGAAACTGAGAATAGAGCCCACTGTTTTTATCCACATGGCCTTCATGATAAGGAGAGTTTTGAATACAGAAAATTATTGAAATAAAAGCTGAATTGTCTGAATACTACATGTTAAAGTTGTCTCCGGGTAGAAATGTCATGGTATGAAATTTTGAGGTTTGATAACTGTCACGTGCAATAGTCACTTTTTTGTACAAAATAAAAATAAATCCCATTTGGTGGAGTTGAAGCGGATGGGGCAATCATCCCTGAAAGTGAACATAGGTGGCAGTGCAGCAGTGTGCAGGAGGCATGGTGCCAGCAGGCTGTCATGCCTAGGTGTGCACTTACTTTGAATCCCTTGATGTGTGGTACTCTGTGAGAAAGCGCCACAAAGAGTACTACAGCTTCATCCTACAGGCACTGGGGGTGTGAAGCATTTTGGATAGTTGGAGGAACCATCCAAAATGCCTCACCCCCAGTGCAAGTAGAATGAAGCTGTAGTACTCTCTGGCTTCACACAAGCTAACCATGGGACGGGAAGCTGGATTTCTGTTTCAAAGGGGATAGCTGTCATGAACCCACTCCTGGGGTCCAGGTCCACTGAGCTCACTGCGCCCACCCCTTGTGCAATCTGTGACTGGGGGAACAGAAATACTCTCCTCGTGTCCTCCTATATTGTTCGCTATGTTCACAACTGAACACTTGCCATGAGGCAGGGGTGACATTAACAGTTTATCTCCGTGTGCTCCTCCAAATTGGAGGAGCATGGTAAATCAACATTATACCCTAAAAGTTCTGCTCCTTCAGATCTTGTCTGTGTTCCTACCTACTTTTTATATTACTACATATATTGTTCACTGGTATGCAAGTTTCTTCTGTTTGCTGACAGTAAAATGTATAATTTCTTGTTTTGCTCAGCTACCTCATTTTCATTTTAACTGTTGCTCCATAGTCGATACTGTCATTCCCTCCTTGCTGTCCTTCCACACAAAAACACTTGTTTTCTACCTGTCTGCATGATCTCGTGTAACCAGAGAGTGCACATACACTTGTTCACTGCCTGCTGCAGTGCCACTTTTTTTTCTTTTTTTTTTTTTTTTTTAATGCTGCCCCTTGCGCTCCATCCCTTCGGGAGATCCCTATAGCTTCTGCCCCAGCTCACCTACCTGGAGCCCGCAGTGATCGTCCCCCAGGGAGCCTTGGTTATACCCCCAGGTTGGGGGGCCCATGCACCCTGAATGTCTTGTGCTGTGTTGGAACACCAGGACAGGCAGGGGCTTTGGAGGTCTGAGCTGGTGCTCCATCTACTTGAAATGCGAGGAGCCATTTTTTCTGGTGTTCTTTGGGCCGTGAAGTGTACCCTTTGATATCAAGGCGAAAGCGCTGACATCTTTCACATTCCTCCCCCTGTTTCTATGGTCGAGGTTGCTATACCCCAGGCCTCCGCCTGGACTAAATCGAACTCCAACCCCATCCCGGGCCCGAGGCATTCTCTGATTCTCGCCTCTCTCCCCGCCCTTGACTCCCCAGGCTCGCTCTCGAACCTGGGTCATCGGTGTTACGTAGCGGAAATCCAACTGTTGTGCCGGCAGGTCAGCTGCTGCAGCGCCACTTGTCCACACACTTGTTTCAACCTGCCAATAAAAGCCCCTGAAACAAACACCTGCTCATCCCTTCCCGCCTACATAGGCATTTGTCAACCAGAGGCTCTTATACTGTGCATGCCCATGTACATACTAGCCTGTACTGGCTGCCAACATGGTTTGTTCCTTGCCAGCGCACAATAACTTACTAGCCCACCTACTAACTTGATGGCGCCCTGCTCTCCCAATAACTTGCCGATCTGGCTTTGAACTGTGCCGAAGTAATAACAAAAACATGATCTGCATCAGTGTCCCTTCTGGGCTCCCATCACCCTCCCACTGTGTAGAATTCCTTCCTCTAACTGTCCTCCTGTAATCACTGACCGTGTTCAGAGCACACCCTTAACGCTACCCCTGCCATGAGGTCCCAGGGCATCCTCTTTAAAATCTGGGTAAGGGAAAAATACAGTCTCAAGTCTGTAGCCAAGTTAGAGCCCTCCTTGGTTACTGTACTGGTTGGGGACACCCAGGCGTTACGACCTCTTTGGGGCTAGCCTCTTTAGGTTTTGGGTCACCATAACATAGATCTAAAATAACTGTCCTGCATTGGTGCCGCAGCAGATGGTGCCTCTGAATTGTGGACGAAACAAAGGAATGATGGCAGTCCTGAAAGAAGATTGCCCTTGGCTTAGTGCTATTCCCTGCATTGCGCACAGACTGGAACTGGCAGCAAAAGATGTGTTAAAATATATATTTTGCTCAACATATTAACAGTATCCTGACTTCCATATTTTACTTTTGAGAACTCACCCAGGCGGTACCGTGAGCTAAAAAGAGTTGCAGAAGCACAGCAGTCCACACTCATCAAGTTTAAAAAGGCTCATGGAACGTGATGGGTGATGCATAAAAAAGATTCCCTGCTTGCTGTACTGTAAAACTACTCCACTCTTTTGTGTCACTGGGACGAGCTTGTGTGTAGTATTAGGCCGGACATCCTACAAGCTGATAAAGCTAAGATAAAAGGCTGGAGGAGAAAAAATCTGCAATGTCTAATTTCTTGTTTTCACAAATTTATCTTGACATTCTAACTGGCCTGTGATCAGTTTCTCATGCTTTTCAAGATGCTCTTCTTTCTTTTCCAGTGGTCACGGACACTGTCATGACTGTATTAGCTGAATTAGAACATCTTGTAGACAGAGATGGTTCCAGACTAGTGCAGTTCAAAAGAAAGGTGGTCACTGATCTGAAAGCTGATGCAGCTTCTTTCAAAGGTTACCAGCTAAAAGGAAGCACTCCACAGTGCAAGAAAGCAGCAAAGGCAAACGAGATACTGAGATGCATATCTAGGGGGATCGGTAGAGAGCGAGAGAGAGATATTATACTGCCCTTGTACAGGTCACTGGTAAGGCCGCATCTAGAGTATAGAGTTCAGTACTGGTGCCCACACCTCAAAAGGGACATTACCCTGCTGGAGAAGGTCCAGAGGAGGGCTACAAAGATGAGTGTCAGCAGGGTAATGCATACCAGGAGAGGTTGAGGGCACTGAACATGTACTTCCTGGAAGACAGGAGAGAAATGGGGGACATGATTGAGACCTTCAAGTACTTGACCGGACAAATAAGGTAGATAGGAGAATCTCTTTAAGCTGACTGGCAACCATAACATGAGGGGGCACAGTCTTAAGCTGGAGTGTGGGAGGTTTAGGAGGGAGGTCAGGAAGCACTTCTTCACAGAGGGTGGTGGCCACTTGGAATGCGCTGTGGGAAGAGGTCATCTCATTGAAGACAATCGACAGCTTTAAGAGAGCTGGCATTGGGGTAGGTAAGGATCATGTGTAGGGAGGGTGGAAGGAGTGGGGAGGGAGGGAAGGAGGACAGGGACATTAGCTCAAGCTGTGGACCCTGCAATTACGAGCAGACTTGATGGACCAAGTGGCCTTCTTCTGCTGGCTTCTTCGTATGTTCATATGTTTATGAGATGCCAATGAAGCACTGACAAATGAACATGAACAAATTGTTAGCGTTATAAAGTGTCTAAACCAGCACTTTTCAGGCTTCAAAGAAGACCCCTGTTAGTAAAAAATGTTGTTGACACTGCTAATTTGCGTGACCATGAACAAGATCTTGCAGAATTTGGAAATGAGGAAGTGCATTTTCTTCTAAACCATCTTTCAGCTGTCCTGTTAAAGAATGGCTGTGATCTACACATTGCTGTGATGTATACATTGCAGTAACAGAATGGATGATGTTAAAGCAAAACATCAACAAGTATCACAAGCAGTTCTCCTTTCATGGAGTGTGGCGTGTAGTCTTTCAAAAAAAAGCTCAGTATTTCCAAAACATTCTGCATCTTATTGCTATATACTTCTTGTTTACCCCATATCAAATGCAACTCTTGAAAGAGCTTTTCAACAATGAAAATAATTTTCTCTAATTGGAGAGCTAGCTTGAAAACTAGCACCATAGGGGACTTACTTTTGATCTCAATGGAGGGCCCTGGACCACATTTTTGCAGCACAGCTGCAGTGAAAGACTGGTTCTTGAAAACAAAATGCAGGCTGGGAGCTGAACCCCAACAGGAATCACAAATAATTAAAACACCTGCCAGTGTTGGAGGAAATTGGGATTACACCTGAAAGTGAAACTGAGGATCCAGAACCTGCCCTGACTGAAGGCGCAGACCCCGAACAAGATTCAGAAGCTGAAGAGTAAAACACAGGGGCCGGGATATTCGGACTGCGCCAGGCTATGGCGCAAGCCTGGGCGTAGCGCAACTGGGATGCGCCAGGGCATTGACAGGGTGATAGTCAGTGGTGCTGTGCCATGGCTCAGCACCGTTGAATATGGCACTGTGGCCACCCACATTGCGCATGGTGCAGTGGCACTCAAGTGGCCAGAGAGGAGCAGGGAGATGCGCCAGCATATGCCATTACGCCTAGCGCAGCAACCGCGACATTCAGTGGTGGATATGCCATAATGCATAGTGCGTAATGCATAATGCCATAAGACTCCAAGATGTACTACATAGTTCCTGATGTGAACGAATGGTCTCATTCACATATTGGGACTGTATAGTACAGTAAGGTTCGCAGGCTCATTGGCCCACGCTTGTGGACCAGTGTGTACAGCCATACCGCACGCTGTCAGTCGGTGGGCAGGCAGGTGCTGCCGCCGCCGCTGACTGGGGGGAACGGGTGGCGGACTGAGGGCGGGTTGGGAGGGAGTACCGCTAGACCACCAGGGTACCGCTACATCAGATTGCCCGCGATCAGGCTGGATTCGCCACTGGGCCACCAGGGATGTTACATTATCATAATGCCCGCGATCGGGCTGGGGAGAGGGTCCACTGGACCACCAGGGAGCTTACTATGTACAAAGACCACGATCGGGCATGGGGGTGACGCCGATAAGTGGTGACACCGAGCCAGGACACCACAGTTGTCGGCCGCCGCGGTTGCCCCTGCAATAATGACAGCTCACCTGTGGGTGGCCAACTGTTGCTCCTTTTTTTTGGTCGATGCTGTGTGCGGGCGCGAAGTAGGGGTTGCGCCAGATATGCTCAGCACATCCCGGTTGAATAAATATCTGGATGTGCAGAGTATGCATGGCACCCCCCTTACTTAGCCTAATATTACTGATGCGCCCGCTATCAGGATTTGTGCAGCACATAATCCCGTTTTGAATATCACACCGGGGCACATCAGTAGGTTGCGCACGGCACAACCCTTTTGAATATCCCATCCAGTGTGTCAAACATCTCATGCTGGTGCTGGCTTGCTTGTGATACTTGTTTAAAACTGTTTTCTGTTGCACTAACTACTTTATCTCAATTAATACATTCAGTTCATACACACATTTAATTTCCGCTGACTAAATCTAAATATTCTGTAGTGCTTCTCTTTTTTTGCTGGCATGATTCTTCTATTTCTGCAGGCTGCCTGTCTGTCTGTCTGGTCTCTCCTCTTGTCTTCCTGTGCTCATACTGATGTCTCTCTTGTCTTCCCTGCCTGGAAAAAAACAACAATTAGTCTGTGCTGACTTTTATTTTGTGCATATTTTATTTGTTTTTGCTACATATTGCAAGATAATATTGTGTTGTCTTCTGTTAGCCTGAGTGGCTCCTGGTAGGTGGAAAATTGCTAATGACCAGGAACTACTACTGGCTCCTTATTTCGAGCCCTGATTCCATTGAAATTGATCAACTGTTGAAATTCTGCTGAAGTAAACTGCGACCCATTATCAGACGCAATTTCTTCAGGCAAGCAATATGCAAATGGTTTCCATAGTGCCTCTGTGATCTTGGCTATTGTTATTGTGGACAGTAAAATCTCCTCCAGCCATCATAACTGCCCACAGTGAGGAAAAAGTACTGCTTGTCTGTTTCAGCTAAATCAATATGGATTCTCTGCCACTCATGTTGGACATTTCCAGGGATAAAGGGGTGCCGCTGGTGGCATGTTCTGAACCCTCCTGCACATTCCACAGCCATGCACCTTCTGCTCAATGTCTTTTGTGTAGCCCTGGCCACAAAAAGTAGCTCCTCACTAGGGCCTTCACTGTGCACATCCCTGGATCTTCACTATGTACAAGGTCCTTCCCTATCGCATTAAAGAAATGCATGCGGGGGGGAGGGGATCTTGTGCGATAACATGATTAACCTACATCTATATCTGTTTGCCTTTCAGCACCTCACTCGTGGTTTATGTCACGCATGTGGATAAATCATGTATCGCACAGGTCCCCCCCTGTATCACTTTTATATATATCCAACACTTGTCTGAATATGTTGTAGCAGTTATCGCAGATATTCCTGCTTTCTGTCCTGCTAGAATGAGAATATCAAAATATTCTCGCTAGGTCCTCATGAGGAAAATATCCTCGCTGTAGCTCCTGATTGGCCCCTGCCAGCAGTGTAAGCTCCACAATTCCAAACTTAGAATTTTTATTTTTAGTTCTCGGCTGGCTCCCGAGCATTTCCCAGCCTTAATTTTAACACTGTTAAAACCATTCTGTATGACTTAAAAGCAACAGTTTTCCCCCTTAAACAGCAGCACCCACATGTTAGTCAGTATGAAAATGTTTCCCACATAATCGTGTCCCCTGCAGTGTACCTCCCTCCCTCCATCTCCTGTCCGGCAGTCGCTGAATTACCAGTGGCACCCTCCTTAACTCACCACTGCCAGGCAGTTAGTTTCCTGTGGTCTGCATAGTGTCAGTCTGCACCTGCTCGCTTTCTCAATGACCAGTCTGACCTTTGCTGAGAACCGTGCAGTGTGAAATCGCAAGCTGATGAGCTGACGTGCGCAATAGCGTCATGTGCGTTAGTCAGTCCTTGGAAACAACCGCTTGGTCATATTAAATTAACGCCCAGCATCTGAAATAAATAAGTGCACATTATGGAAAAAAAAGAATTATACAGGAACATACTAAAATGTTGAATAAATCAAATATGCCATGCATCATAGATATCTGTGTATTTCTCCTTCTTGTACTTACAGTGTCATAAGGTAAGATTTCACTTGGGAGAAATATCAGACACTTGTGTGTGGGACATGGCATTTTCTGTATGCCTAATTCCATTGTTTACATAGTGGGCACCTGACCAACTGGGCATAAACAGAGGTTAAAGGGACTCTGTCAACCCCCTTAAGTCTGTGTCCCTAGTTTATATATAAAAACAACAAAAAATAAAATTATGCTTGCCAACATTCTGTAAAGAATGCTGATGTAGCTGGTAGTTTGATTCTGACTCTTTGTTTTTCACTTTTTTAATGGGAAAAAAAGACTGCTCACCATACTGGTGTTACCACACAAACACACAGCTTTGTTTACATTCCTTGGTCAGCTCCAACTGCATCTTTCCTGGACTTGGGAACACCCACAACACAGTCTAGCCCCTCATGATGCAGTGGGAGTTTAGGAGGTTACTGCCTCATGAGTGACTGCACTGTGTGGGTGAGTTTCTGTTGCTTGGAGGAGTATGCAGTAAGAACGGATCCAGGATTGTAAACAAAACAAAGGTTTTTTTTTTTTTTTTTTTATAAATGTACATTAGCATGCATTTCCGTTTTACTAAACAAGGAGACAGACAAAACAAACAGCAACATCAATGAATGTTAGAGAAAGTAAGCAATCATAAAAATGTAGGTTTTTAACTAGAAATAATATGAAAAACAGGTTGACAGTGTCCCTTTAAATAAACAAGAAAGTCGTCCTTTTCAGCCAGGCCCATATTCTTAAAGCAGCAGTGGAAAACCATTAGAACAGTGAGTCTGATTATACCCAAGGGATAAGAAAAGGTGGGTCAAACCTGACCTAACATGACAAAAATTGGTGAACAAGCTGGGCAGCCTGGGAGTGGGTCACCAGGTGGTAAAGTGGGTTAGAAACTGCTTGAGTGCTAGAAGGCAGAGGGTTGTGGTAAATGGAGTTCTGTCTGAGGAAAGGAGGGTGACCAGTGGGGTGCCACAGGGATCGGTCCTGGGGCCAGTCCTGTTTTATGTCTTCATAAATGACATTGCAGGGGGCTGAAATGGAGGGTGTGCCTCTTTGCAGATCACACTAAGATCTGCAACAGGGTGGACACTCCGGTATGGGTGGAAAAAATGAGGGACCTAAGTAAACTGGAGGAATGGTCTAGAGTGTAGCAGCTGAGATTCGGTGCAAAATCTTGCATTTGGGGCGCAATAACTGAGGGGAGGATTACGTGATGGGGAAGGGGGAGAGAGAGATACTGATGGTCACCAAACAGGAATGGGATTTGGAGGTAATCATATCTGGTGACCTAAAGGTGGCCAAACAATGTGACAAGGCTGTGGGGAGAGTCAGTGGGATGTTAGGGTGCACAGAGAGAGGTATCACCAGCAGAAGGAAGGAGGTAGTGATGCCACTGTACAGATTATTGGTGAGGCCTAATTTGGAGTACTGTGTCCAGTTCAGGAGGCCGCATCTTCATAAGGACATAGTTCATCTTCACAAGGACATGTTCAAAGAAGGACAGCCAAGATGGTGCAGGGCCTGCACCAAAAGTCATGAGGAGACTGGGAGATCTCAACATGTACACCGTGGAGGAGAGGAGAGACCGAGGAGATATGATAGAAACCTACAGATATCTGAAAGGCATAAATAGGGTACCAGAGGGTAGCATCTTTCAGAAAAGGAGATGCCCAGGAACGAGGGGACATGACATGAAGTTGGAAGCGGGGTAGCGTGAGGAAATATTTTTTCATGGAATGGGTGGATGCATGGAGTAGACTCCCAGCAGCATGTATATTACTGCATTATTTAAACAGCAAAAATTTTGTACCTAGACTTTCATTTTTTTTTTTTTTTTATGTTCTTTATGTAAGCTTTACTCCACAAAGAAGGTGGCATCTAATTGGCAATTAATGCATGGTTGGGACTGTTGTGGCACGAGGCCACAGGCCAAGTTCCTACAACAGCCCAACCATGCATTAATTCCCCATTAGATGCCACCTTCAGAGTGGATTCATGCGCTTGCAACATGCCACATGCAATGCAAGTAGTACTTACATACTGTTTTGCTTGATATTAAACAGACATGAGAAGCACCAGTTTCACTTACACAATTATGCTTCAAGTCTGGTACTTTTTTAGACTGTGTCTAACTCAAAGCGTGTGCGTGCATGTTGCAGTGCCCACATCTACTAATATAGTGTGTACCAAGTTATGATTTGTGACAGTTTTGATTTGGGTAGCAACACACAGATAACGTATATATGCAACTTGAGAACTTGGTAGTTGTAGTCTGGTGTTCTATTTCTCTGTGTCTGTTGGTACCTCAGACTCCTGCCGTGCTGCACTGTGGGGAATATGTATTCCATGCATAGTTTACTATGCCCGAACAATGACGGGCATTCTGTCAGCTCTGTATACAGCACTGCCCTGCTAATTTAGACGAATAGGCGGTGCTTTGACAACAGCACAGCACTTCTGCTATGTGTCGGGATTATTTGTTTGCTGGAATCAGACTTCTGATATTGCATTGTTTTTGCACTATTACTCTGTGCATATCCTAGCTCGATCCACAGCAAGCAGGACACTTTCCCGTTGAACACTTTATGTTTGCTGCCCATTGCTTTCCGCGCTCCTACACATTTTACACCATCGCCGAGACATCACATTTTGCTGAAATATTGGTCATTATTCCGACCAATAGGTGGCGCTTTGAAAAGTGCATAGATGTTCTTGTGCTTTGCAATCATGTGTTTCTTGTCCTTCTACTTTTACCTATGCAATTGTCCTGCCACTACTACTCCTATATGAGCCCGATCGATCACTCCCTCCAGATGATCACAGTTCTTAGTTAGATAGATATTGTCTGTCCTGCAATTCTTGTGTGCAGGCTTCACAAATACAGCAACGGAGAACAGAGCACATTTCAGTGGCTGTCATTTTGACCTATACGTTGCGCTTCCAGACAAGGACGAGACTTTTGCTCTGTTTCCATCTCCTGCATTATTCACTTCTCCTTGGCGCTACTCTATTTTTCTGTAGTGGGATTCCTGCACTGTCAACTGGGTGGGTCGGTAGGACACAGTACATGTTCTTCTTCACTCCACTGTGCCGTGTGCATCACAGTTGCAGCACCAGGGAAAGCAGCTCTTCACTGCCTGAGTCGGACGTCTCCGTTCAGTTTCATGCTAGCTGTTACTTGTGCCACCTATAGGACGACCTTGTGGCAGTAGATACCCGACTGTCTGTGTTGCTTGCACCACCTATTGGTCCACATCGCACTACAATACTGGGTTTTTACTTTCTATGTGCATTCACGAGCTCAACACGACATTATCGTCTCATGATGCCGTGTTGCTCTTGTACCAGGTGATGCCCTTGGACCAATCTTTCTTCCCTGCAGTGCTGGTATTTTTGCCATGTTACAATGATTTTTAACATACGGGACACACAAAAAATTCCATACAGTTAAATTGGTGCTTAAGCACCTGGCTATGCTGTCATTGGTCACAGGAAGAAATATTTTGAGATATATGATGTCTACATTCTTACAATCCATGATCCTGGATTAATTTAGACATTTTCACAGTTCATTACACAGTGTCATAAGTTTCAGTATTTGTCATTCCTTATTTTCTTGTATCCCTTCTCCCCCCCCCCCCCGGCCAACAAGAAATTCCTATGGGACAAAATTTATATCTATCTGGGCTATATGCCACACCCACTTTTGCCATTTAAGGCTGAATTTTGCAGTTTTTGTCATGCAAAGCTGCTGTCAGTTTATCTAATTGATAGATGCTCTTAACTATTTATCTCCAATCTTCTACTTTAGGAATTGTTTCGGACATCCATTTTCCTAGTGATTGCCTTTTTGGCGGCTAACAAATATACTGGTAACAGGTTGCTCGGACCTTGTTGCTCGGTCATACTCGGACCTCTGGGAAAACCTCTCTTGTTATCCCTAGAGCTAGGACCTCTCACGGCCAAAGAGCCTTCAGCTTTAGGGCCCCCTCCTGGTTCAACACACTGCCCCCCTCCATCTCCGAAGCTCCAACTATATTGTGCTTCAAAACTTCCTTACGTAACCACCTTATTAACACCCGATGCTGTAATTGCCACTAGTCAAAGCTGTACTCAATACTTATGACAAAGCTTATTACTAAGCTGCTATGGACAACATAACTCTGGTATTGTTTGCATCAATCCTACCTGTACCAGCTTGTTTGTATCTATGTCTTAAGTTACTGTTATACTTATGTGCTGTACTGTTATACTGTGTATTTTCGTTTGTCTTACTGTGACAAGGTACCTTTGTAAATGAGCCTATGGCTCAAAGGTTTTCCAAACTGCTGTTTAAATAAAATAAAAAAATCTTTGGTTTGGCAGTATTGACGAGTACTATCTCTGCTGTTGGTTCTGTTCCATTTCCAATACACTCCTGAAGTTCAGCTTGTAGGGAGCACCAGTATGGGGTTATTAATGGACAGTTTCAGAAAATATGTCCTAAATCAACTACTGTACGGTTGTAGCCCCTCCAGCAATGCTTGTAACTTGGGGGTAGGTACTTTACCAACACTGCAGATGGGCGAAAGTACCTGCAGTGGCACTTCCATGCAAATTCCCTTCCTGTCTGTGAAAGGGTACTTTTTCATTCTTTTTAAGTTTCTTTTTGCTGATTTCTTGTAAGATACTCTTTCTTCACAATTTTGAGTCTGTTTTTATTATAGATTTATAATTAATGGTTTCCCTTTTTTCCCCATAGGGAAACCGTGGCCTAATTTGCTGTAATAAAGGAGTGTTTATTACGGCAAACGTGCACGGTTTCCCTTACACTGCGCATGTGCCCACCGCATTTCGTCCTTTCCCGACAGTTCACCTGCCTTCCACCACAAAAGTCAACTGCTAGAGGAACTCGGTAAGTTTTTAAAAAAATAAAAAAATAAATCATTTCCAACACAAGGGGGTATAAAACATTTTTAAAACATTCCAAAAAAATGTGGGCATATCAAATGTGAGAGGCGGCCAAAAACTAAACTGAAGCGCAGCCGCACCAGAATGGCTGATATTTTATATAATTGCTGTGGCGAAAAAGGGAAACCCAGCAATTATATAAAGTAATAATATGGGGTGGTGTGTTTTAAACTTGAAGTTTACACACACCTTCGGAGTTAGATGCACAAAGCCCTTGAGCTTCGCTCTCGGGGTTTATGTAGCATCTAACTCCTCGTTACACACACCACCCCATACTATATTCTATTTGTAATTAATAGTAAGCATCACTAAATATGGCTGCTGCAAGGTTTCGGTCAGTATTCTCAGCTGCAGTTGATCACCCATTCTTTTAACTTCACTTTTCTTACAACTAAGATGAACTGGCATGCAATAAAAAAAAATCCTGCTTTTAAGGAATTTCTCCAAATAAGCAGAGATTAAGAAAAATCTAGAAATGTAATTGGTTGAAGGATGTCACCTGACAGTGCATTAAATCCCTATAATACACACCTTTCATGGCTTATTACTTGATCATTTTACTCCAAAAGAAATAACTTTTCCTCGGTATTAATACTCTGCTCACCCCAACGTTTGTAAGTGACTTGGACCTGGGGGGCAAAAGATTCTGTCCTGAAATTGTGGATGCCGTGGGAGAAGATGGCTTCTTCTAGGTTTGAAGCCCTTTCACGCACTAAACTCCTGCATTTACTCCCCTGTAAGTCAACCTTAACTGTAAATTGACCACACACACACACACACACACACTTTACCTGGTCAGTTTTAGCAAACTTACAGACACTGCGTTGCCCAAAGTTGGACACAAGCAAATCTTAATTTTTTGGGGGGGGGGGGGAGACACACTTAAGGTACATAATTGCATATAATGGTTAACCATTGTTAACTTCTCATATAAGCAGAGCCCCTCTTCTTGTGTCTATTTTTGGAACAAAAACTAGGCTTGCACGTGAGTCTTTATTTTATTTATTGAATATTTCTAATAAAACCTTTGAGCCGATAGCTATTTACAAAGGTTCCATGTCAAAAATCTGTACTTTAGATTTTACTCAAAGTTTAAAGGAAAAAAAAGGTGGGTAAAATTGCTCTGTAAACCTGAACATTGCAGTGGTTTAATGTGGAATCGATTTGGCTGGATTCTGTACAATGAATACCATTGCCACAGCTATAGCTTTCTGTCATACCCTTGGTATTGGCGTGCTTCATGTTTATTTTTCACTTAATAATTTTTGTTGACCCACAACTCCTCATTTTCCCCACAGCACTTCTGGAAACGTGTGCCCTCCTTATGCTGCAGATGGAGTGAGAAATGTGCAGTCTAGGAGTAGTCTTGACGGCTGACGTTTTGTATTCCAGGACAGTGTCTCTTGTTGTCAGGGGCTTCTTTTACCAGCTTAAGGAATATTGCCAGTCTGTGCCCCTTCCTTGACACTGATTTTATACTTTGGGTCAGGCCTTTAGCCCTTCCAGACTTGATTACAGTAATGTGCTCTAAGGTTTTACCAGATGGTCAGTTGAGCCTGCACCTAGTCCAGAATGTAGCAGTGAGGCTTCTGAGGATATCCTCTCTCGTTGTGGGTCCTGAGCTGGCTGTCAGTAAGGTGGCACATTGAGTCCAGGGTACCTTCATTGCTAAATAAGGCCCTTAATGATCTGGGCCCTTGGTACCTCTGCAAGCTCCTGTCCCTCTACACCTCTCCCAGGGTTGTGAAGTCCATGGGGCAGGGTCATTTGAGGGTGCTAGCCTCTTAAAGTCAGAAGGTGACCAAGATTTTGCAGTGAGAGCCCCTGTCCTTCCAAACTCCCTCCTATTTGAGGTCTGTTGCGCTCGCTCAATTTCATCTTTAGGGCTAAGCTGAAGAAATATCCACTTGCGCAGACATTTTCTGTATAACAATAGTCTAGGAACTGTACCTTTATTACAAACATATGAAAATTGTCAGCAGAAAAAGGCCTTGGTGATCTATCAAGTCTGCAGCTCAGTCTATTTAACTGGAGCTGCCCTACCCTCCTTTTGCCCCCAGAGCGAACTTCCCCTCTTTCCCTTCCTCCCTCCCGTTACCACTCTCTGCCACTCTCAATTTTACCTTGTCCCATCCCACTTTAAAACTTCAACTTTTTCAGTGATCTCACTTCCTCAGGCAGTTCATTCCACTTTGACACCACCCTTTCTGTGAAAAAGGGCCTCCTCATTTCCTTTTTAAATCTACCTCCTGCAAAGTTTCAGACTGTAGCACCACCCCTCCCTTTTTGAATTGAAAATGTCCTCCACTCCAACCTTGTTTATGCCCTTCAGATACTTGATGACAGCATGTATATAATGTGATCATTACTAAGCTGTCATCGAGTGTGTTTTCAATCTGATTGTTCAGATTTTTGTGAAAGCACCCTGAGCTTGAAAGTGCATTACACAAGAATAAATCTATTGCTGTTTCAGCTGCTACTCCTGGCCAGATATTTTAAAGGGGATCAGAAATTAAAAATTTTGTTTTTTATTCTATATTCCAAAGTTTCCTGTTAATCAAATCTTTATTTATGTTGTCAACGTTTTAAATGGACAAACATTTGTCACATGATGAAACCATGGCTATAAAGAATGAAACGGAATTCTGTTCTTTTACCAGTTTGTGGCTGCAAATGTGACATCACTGCCATTATACATGCCACTCTTGTTTGTAGCAGTAGTGATATCATCAGCTGCTCTTTACTGGTAACTGATCAGAATGCAGTTTCATGTTATTTTGAACTCACTTATTTTATACAAGACGTAAGTATAAAACAGTGTTAGAAACCAAAAGGAATAATGAAGACAAGAGGTCATTTTGGAATAAATGGAAAATATAAGACACTTCAGCTTTCGATGCTGGTTACCTCAAAATAAAAATGTTAAAAAAAAAAAACAAAAAAAAAAAAACTGATGCACCTGTTTTTATAGCAACATATTGTCACAAGTAGAGGATTCTGATCTTAACTGGGGAATAAGCATCGGTGGAGGAACCTGCTTGCACGTCTCATGTCCGTAGTAACAGTATGGAATGGCTTGAAATTCAAAATGCTTTTAAAATTTGCGTAATTGTGTTCCATTGGTACCAGCTGTTAGTTTTTGGGCAAGTTGCCAGAGTCACCAAGGTAATCCAATTGAAACTGTAGGATGCAAGTCTGTGGTGAGTCGTCTATTCGTTCACTGTATTAGAACTTTGTCAGACAGTACTTTTGAGCAAGTGTGTGTGTGTATATGTAATAGTTCAAACTAAACTGTTTATGTAACTACCAATGTCCTTTGAACCATTGGGGTTATGTACAGGATCACGTTTCCATAACGCATCACAAATTGTTCATGTAATGGGTTGGATACACCTGTATCTGTCTGCCGGTAGATTAAAGGCTTTGTATTCTGTCGGTGCTTGGGGTGCATTTGAATATTTATTGACTTCTTCTTTTCAGAGCCCAGCGATGGGAGATTGAGACTCTACAGAGCTGAAGCACATGCTGGCCTCCAGCAGTTCAGGGCAGCCATTGAGGAGCTGGATGCAGTGCACGCACAATTACCCAGCTGGCCAGAGGTAAGGTATAGTAACTTCAGTCTGCATGCAGTACAGGTTTGGTGTTCAGAGACTGAGATCGGAAAACTGGAAAAAGAAAAACTGTCAGATTTTCAAAGGCCTGGATGCAGGCGTATAGTTTGGTGGCACCTGCCGCGTACGCTGCCTGTCTTTACTCTGCAGACACCATTTTTGACTGCATTAGATTGTGAAAATTGGACACATTTTAGGGTAGCATGCATCTGACTCGGGGCACATCTGCCATTGTGGAATAAGTCAGGCTAGACCGCCGTCAGTCCGACTTAATCCCTGACCCACAGCATATAGTGATGGGGCCTCCTGTGTGTGCTGAACGAAAATGTGTGTTGGCGAATTGGAGCAGACACAAGTCCTTTGAAAACTGATCGTGGACACAGAGCTTTGAAATGGGTCCCTTTGCATGTACTCACATACTAGCTCTAGTACCATTAGCGGTGTACTGTAGCCGTTTTAAGGCTGGTCAGCTATATTGTAATCATTGGAGGAGTGGGCGGTGACCATTTTGTGAGTGCTGTCTGTTCTTTTGTTGGACCTGTTGTCCATAATAGTTAGCCTGACAGCCAATGCATGTAGTTTGAGTGTATACGAGTTATGTGAATGAGTGGCGAGCATTATCCCTACTTCTGAGGTGGGCCCTGGCGGTTCCCAGAGTACGGCTGAAATCATCTGGGGACAGAACCTTTTGAGATAGCTTCCAGCCCTGTGGAACTTGCTTCTAAGACCCTTGAGGGAGGCCCTCTCGTTGGAAGCCTGTAGGAGGGTTCTGAAATCATACATTATAAGTTTTTATTTGTGTCGCTTAGTAACGGTTTGGGTTTTGTACCACACCCTGAGCCCTCTGGGAAATGGGAGCTCTATAAATAAAGGTGTACGTACTTACTTACCCAGGTGGCCATGGCTAGTACTGTGGCCCATTTTGGACTAAGGGCTATATTTTTGTGCGCGTGCTTTGTGTATTTGAGAAAGGGGGGGCTGGAAATTAGGGGTTTGGGGAGGGGCATGTGGACACAGGACTGGCCTAGCCTCCTAGGTAGAGGGGCTTGGTTTAGCTCCTCGAATTTATTTATTTATTTATTTCAGTTTGGGATTAACACCTTTAAGTCAAGAACTCATTGTCAAAGGTTTCACGTTGGAGAGAAAAATGCTCTGCTTGAGTACCTAGTGCCCTTTCTCTCTCCTAAGCTGGTCTCCAGGCTTCCTTATGCCTGGGCTGTACCTCCTGATGCTGATGGTAGGCAGGGCTAAAAGTTCTGCAGCAGGGGGATAGGAAGACCTCCACATCCTGTTGTCTCCAGTTTATTTCCTGTCTTCAGTCGGGCAGGTACTCTGCAAGCAGAGCTCTGCCATGTGGCAGAGCTGAAGACAGCAGACTGTAAGTCATACAGTTGGATTTATTTTGGATAGTTGGGGAATCAGCAACGTCTAACTGTGGGTTCCAGGCTCAGCCTTGCAAGCTATCGATCACTCGCATGACCCTATTCAATAGCTTAAAGAGCTAGTGGATCAGATTAGCTATTTAGGGCAAAAAGAAATTGATTTTGGATGGAGACTGTTATGTGGGACAGTCTAAACTTGGCATTGTTTACATCTGATAGGAAGTTTTGTAATTGTTTTATCATTTTACACACTGCCGGTTTCCCTGCTGTGCAAATAGACATCTGCCTGTCCAAGAACCGGAGATGATCTACGGGGAGGGGGTCCAGAGTCAGCACTGTTTCTTACACTGCGCTTTTGTGGTCTCCTTCACTTTGGTATGCATCAGACTGCCATCCCCACCACACCCCAGAAACACACAGCCAAACTAGAGAACGCACATTATGTATTTGACTTTGTTACCGAATCCATTGGTACTGTAATGCAAGTGTGCATAATGGCTCAATAAAGAAATGATTAATTCCATCGCACAACGCAGTGGGGGAAATGATTTACCTTACCGGTTTTATCGTCATCAAGTGTATTTTACTGCCCTCTATGTTGTCCAGCAAAAGACTCTCTTTAGGCTGCTATGTCTTTATGCCCTGTCTTATGTACACACTGCAACACGTAAGGGATGGGGGCAGGAGATCACATCAGATCATGCTGAGAGTTCAAGCACTGCAACAGATAATTCACACCAAAACAGAGTCATACACACGCACAAGATGCTCGGCTAAAATCTGAAGTGCACATACTCAAGGGGATTAGAAATGCAGAAAGAACACAAACTGCAGTCCGTGGACTCAGAGCTGAGTCAGCACCATCATTTGTTAACTGCAGAGTTTAAACAGCAGTCTGAACTGCAACTCATTTTGCTTAGACCTTTATCCATAATTCATAAAACGTACTGCTCCCTTAATACCAAGCAGTCCAGCTGGCTTGTCCGAGGATTTACAAAAATCCTACAGGAGTTGAAGAATTATCCTTTTCTTGTAGCCGTCATTCGGTAGCAGCGCCTCGGCTCAGCTATGTGGTTTTACATAAACGTCAATGCAACAGTCCACCTTGCTGACCCCATGGACTCAGCTGCCCGTGTACAGCCACGCCCTTAACTTTATTAGAAAAGAATAATGCTTTAGCACCTGTACAATTATTAAAATACTGGAATTACAAACCTTCGAGTCACTCATTTACAAAGGCTCCATGTCGAAAGAGTTACAGTGCAAGAATACAATAAAAAAAAAAAAATAAAACAGTGCAAGATGCAGAATAAGTACTAATAGAGGCATTATACAGGGGTAAGGCAAAACAAAAAGCTAGGTAGAACAATACCAAATACCAGAAAACAATAGGGAAGATATAGTGAAGGAAGAGAGCAGGTCAGGAGGGGCAGTCCATGGGACCTTGTCAAACATGAAGGAGGTAGCGGGTAACTAGGGAGAGGGAGGGCTGGGGGAACCTATTCGTGGATGTTAGGAAGGAGGAGGGGATAGGAGGAAACTGTAGGAGGTAGAGCGGAAGAGGGGGAGAGAGGTGATCTGGGAAGTCAGAGGAGGTAGGGAAAGTGGAGGGTAGGAAGGCAGAGAGTAGGTAGAGGAAAGATAGGGGGGAGTCAAGAAAGGGAATTGGTGGAGGATACACACGGAGAAAAGGGTAGTAGTGCTAGGAACAGTTGCAGCTGTTTAAAGATGATAGGTGTTGCTATAATTTGTTTAAATGGACCTATTGTATTTTCTGATAGAACCTTGGAAGGCAGACTGTTTAAACAGAGAGGAGCCCTGTACATAAAAGCATGCTGTTGTCGGCCCAGTGGCGCTGAGGGTTGAGACAATGGGCGCTATACCTCACACCATGCCAGCGACCTGGGTTCGGATATGGACTCTGGTTGCCGGGGGTCGGCAGGGGGAAGGAGGATCGAGGCATCCCCACGGATGCTCTCCTCCTTCGAGGATACAGGGTGTACACATCCCACATCTGGGAGAGCTGGTGAGCACCCACTGGGGCAATGGCGGCTTCCATTGGGGGGGAGCCGGAGGGAGGACGCCATCAGGCACTTGGCAGGCGTGGCGTGACGCATGTTCCGCCCGAGCCAGGCATCCTGCCAGGCGTCCTCAGCGGGGTGGAGAGGAAGAGACAAGAAAACCGGAAAACCTCCCTCGGCGTTCCGAATGATGGCCAATCCAGCCACCCAGTCTGTAATCACAGACAGACCCCGCTGTGCAAGGTGCTCCGTGGAGGGAGAAAGAGGCAGGTAGGGGTCACCAGAGGCACTCTAGGGGCAGACTCAGTGAGGGTTGGGTGGCATTGAGCAAGCCTGAAGGAGTGGAATGGCAAGGGCGACCAGGAGGGATAAAAAGACATTTAAAAAAAAAAAAAAAAAAAAAAGCACGCTGTTCATGAGCTATTTTGCAAAGTGAGATAAGAAAGGAGACTTTAGTGGAGCATCTGGTAGCCCGGTGAGCTGACTGAAGAGACTGAAAAGTAGCGGTCCAAGTATGGACCCTTGAGGAACCCCAGAGCGAACCGGTAGGCTGGAAGAGAGTGTGTCAAGGATTTTTACTCACTGTGATCTCCCACTAAGGTAGTTGGAAAACCAGGATGTGGCTTCTTGGGAGAGGCCCAACGCTGAGAGGGACTTTATAAGGAAAGCATGATTGACCATGTCAAATGCTTTTGTATGATCTATAAAAACAGACTCCCACTAAATAACCTCGGTCCAGGAATGTTTGAGTAAAATCAATAAATTCTAAGAGGGCAGTGGTGGTGCTGTGTTCCTTTCTAAAACCATGTTGTTGTTTACATTATAAATTATGCTTGGTGAGGTGATCGGTGAGCTGTTCAGGAAACTATCCATTCAAGGGTTTTGGAAATGGGAGGGAGCATTGAGATTCGGCAGTAGTACTACAGGAGGTTCTGTCACCATTCTTGTGTACTTGGGTTACCACCACTGCATTGAGAATTGGCCGAGTGAGAAATTTAGGATTTTTGTGAGTGGAGGTAGAACTGCATCCAGGGCCAATTGGAGTAGCTTAAGGTCCAATGAGTCATCACTGTGTCTGGATTGTCCCAAAGAAACATAGAATTTGATGGCAGATAAGGACCACTTGGCCCACCCAGTCTGCCCATTTCCCTACCTAATGGATAAGCTGCAGATCCTAGTTAACCAACAGCCTATTGCTTCCTACCCCCACCCCCTAGAATTGCCTTATGACTGTCCCATGCATTCTTGAAATCCTCCACTATTTGAGACTCCACAGTCTCCTCAGGAAGACTGTTCCATGCATCCACAACTCTCTCCGTGAAAAAATACTCCTCACATTACCTCTGAGCCATCCCCCTCAGTCTTCAAATTGTGCCCCCTTGTTCTTGCACACCTCTTTTTCTGAAAGATGCTACCCTCTTGGACTTTCTTGATTCCCTTGAGGTACTTGAAAGTTTCTGTCATGTCTCACTTTTCCCTCCTTTCCTCGAGGCTATACATATTAAGCTCCTTAAGTCTCTCTTCATATGTCTTCTGGTGCAGACCCTGCACCATTTTAGTTGCCCTCCTCTGGACTACCTCCATCTTGTCTGTGTCTTTGCGGAGAGTGGGTCTCCAGAACTGCATGCAGTACTCCGGATCTGGTCTCACCAGCTGTCTGTACAGAGGGATAAAAACTTCCTGTTTTCTACTGGTGATTCCTCTCCCTATGCATCCCAGTATCCCCCCAGCCCTCCTTACTGCCCTCTCACATTGCTTGCCACCTTTAGGTCATCTGATATGACAACCCCCAGGTCCCTTTCCATTTTTGTTGTTGTTAGTATCTCACCCCCCATTGTGTACTCGTCCTCTGGGTTTTTATTTCCCAGGTGCATTACTTTGCACTTCTTAGCATTGACTCTAAGCTGCCATACATTTGACCATTCCTCCAGCCTTGCCAATTCCCTTCTCATCCTTTCCACCTTACCTTGTGTATCAGCTCTGTTGCAGATCTTTGTCGTCTGCAAAGAGACATACTTTTCATTCCAATCCCTCTCCAATGTGGCTTATAAAGACATTAAAGAGAACCGGTCCTAGTACTGAACCCTGTGGTACCCTACTAGTAACCCCCCTTTCTTCAGAGTGGACTCGGTTTACTATTGCCCTCTGTGTCCTATTCTCCAGCCAATTCTTTACCCAGGCTACCATCTTGGGACCCACTCCCAGGCTGGTTAACTTGTATATTAATCTTTTGTGTGGGACTGTGTCAAATGCTTAGCTAAAGTCTAGGTAGGCCATGTCCACAGCCCCTCCCTGATCTATTACTTTGGTCACCCAGTCAAAGAAATCTATTAGATTTGTCTGACATGACCTTTCCGCTGTGAATCCATGCTGCCTTGGGTCCTGTGCCCCTCTGGCCTCTAGGTACTCAACAATTCTTTCCTTCAGAAGTGATTCCATCATTTTCCCAATAACTGAGTTTAAACTAACAGGTCTGTAGTTTCCTGCTTCTGCCCTGCTCCCACTTTTGTGAAGGGGAATCACATCTGCCCTCCTCCAGTCCTCGGGTACCACCCCATCCTCCCATGATTTGTTAAAAAGGGTAGTCAGTGGTGTCACTAGTTCTACCCTTAGTTCTTTTAGAATTCTGGGATGAATCCCATCAGGCCCCATTGCTTTGTCCACCTTCAGTTTTAAGAGTTCTTTCAGAACTCTTTCTTCGTGAATGGGCTGGCATCAACCCCCATATCTAGAGTGTTTCTGTTGTTTGGTTTCGGTACTTCCCCCTCTTCATTTGTTAATACTGAGCAAAAATATTTATTATCTCTGCCTTTTCACGGCCACCCTCTGTCCACCCCCTCCCCTTTATTAAGCCTCACTATCCCTCCCTTGGTCTTCCTTCGCTCCCTGATGTACCTATAAAAGGTTTTATCCCCCTTCTGAACTGAGTTGGCTGTCTTTTCCTCTGTTTGGGCCTTTGCTGTTCTGACTACCTTCCCTGCTTCCTTTTGCTTTAATTAATACAATTCTCTGTCCTGCTCCTTCTGTGATTTTGTACTTCCTGAATGCTTTCTTTTTCTCCCTAACCTTCCCTGCCACCTCCTTTGAGAACCATAGTGGTTTCTTACATCATTTTGTTTTGTTTATTTGCTTCACACAAAGGCGTGTTGCCTCTGTGATGGCAGTTTTGATTATTCCCCATTGTTCTTCTACCCCTCCTTCCTGCCCTTTGCTAGTGCATTCCTTAGGTACTCAATCATTCTGGCAAAGTCAGCCCTCCCGAAGTCCATTACCTTTCCCTTTGTATGGCTTGACTCTGCTGCTGTGTTTATCGTGAACTATACTGTTTGATGGTCACTAGTTCCCAGATAACTACCCTCTTCTAAATCTGTGATCCTCTCGCCATCTCCATTTGAGTATCAGGTCTAAGATTGCTCCCTCTCGAGTGGGTTCCAAAACTAGTTTTTTTTTTTTTTTTTTTTTTTTTTTTTTTATTCAGTTTTTGTTGACCGGGTAAGTGCACTAGACAAATTCTGCCTATTTTCAGGCATGACACGGGGGGAAGGGGATACAGATGAATGCCAACTGGCCTTGCTTGAACCAGATGAAACTGTTGATGGTATTTTTAGTGAATGAGGGAAATTTGGCCAGGACACCGGGGAAATTCCCCTACTCTTTTCGAGAAGTGCCATGGGATCTTTAACATCCACCTGAACTACCAACAATCCAGGCAATCCAGGCAGATGGGACCTCAGTTTAACGTCTCATCCGAAAGACTGCACCTCAGAAGTGCAGCACCCCTCTCATGCTGCAGTACAGTGTCAGTACTGGGATAGTAACCCAGGTGCCAGATGTGGGAACTGAACCCACAGCCCTCTGATCTCCCTGCCTCAGAGGTGAGTGTGCTACCTACTGAGCCACTGACACTGATTGTCTAAGGCATGCCCCCCCCCCCGTAGGGCATCTAGAATGACCCCACTCTTAGAAGTGGCTGCTGCAAATGCACTGCATTTAACATGTGGCATATTCAGATTCCCATCAGCAATTTTCTGCCATTCTAAGTATACTTTCTATCAGTTCCTTGTCCATGTACTCCCCCTGAGATGGGGGTCTGTATACAACCCCTGTGCGGATTGTGGTGCCATTGCCTGTCTCCAAATTGACCTACAGTGCTTCCGCTCCTCCCTGTTTACCCTTTTGTTCTGTTGCTTTGATTCTTTCCTTTATGTAGAGAGCTACTACTCCTCCTCTTTTACCCTCTCTGTCCCTCCTATAGATAGTGTATCCTGGTATGTTTACGTCCCAGTCATGGTTCTCTGTGTACCATGTTTCTGTGACTGCCTCGATATCCAGATGTTCCTCCTCCATCAAGGCCACTAATTCAGGAAGCTTGTTACTCAGACTACGGGCATTAGTACTCACTACTCTTCATTTTTTGATGGCTTTACTTCTTGTAGCATCATCCCTGTCCATATTGACTTTGCTTTCTTCTTTCACCCCTGTCCTGCTCACTACTGACTTTTCTACCTTGGTCTTTACCTCATTTAGTACCCTGTTTTGTAGGGGGAGGCTGGGAATTCCCTGCTGCTTATCAGTGCCTCCCCCCTTGACTAGTTTAAAAGCTTGCCAATGAAACATTTATACAGACTGCCCAGAAGACTTGTTCCCTTCCTGGACAGATGTAGACCATCATGCCAGTATAGGCTGGTATCCCTCCAGGTAGAACCCCAGTCCCCAATGAAGCCAAACCCCTGTGCTCTGCACCATTATTTTCAACCATCCATTGAATTGCATTGTGTGAAGTACCCTCGCCTCACCCTTGCCATAGACAGGCAGCACCTCTGAGAAGGATACTTTGTGTGCTACTTGCCATAGGCCCCTCCCTAACTCCACAAACTCCTCCTGCACTGCTCTAATCTCATGTTGAGCCAAGTCATTTGTCCCTAGGTGGACAATGACATCCAGCTCGGTCTCCTGTGCAGCTGTTCTCGTGATCCTGAGCATGCGCTTCCTGTCCCTCCAAGCCGTGGCACCAGGCAGGCACCTTACTTCAGTTTTCCCTGCTCCCCCCAGTTCTATCCCCCTAATGACTGAGTCCCCCACCAGGAGCTGCTTCCTTTCCCTGTGGTGTTCTCTGCTCCTTCCTGTGGGGCTCCCTTGCGACAGTTGTCCGCAACCTCCTTAGTCTCCTCTGTGGTTGCATCCGTAGGGGAACTATGCTCCATCAGAAAGGTGTATGGATTGTGGAGTGGCACAGCTAACTGGGTGTGCCTCTGTTCCACCATCCTCACCCTCCCTGAGCCAACTACGGTCCAACTGCTGCGCTTTCTTCACAATATCTGAGGTAGTGGTGGTGGCTCTGGTGCTCCCTGGGTGGGGGAGGTTCCCTTACTACTGTCCAGTGTGGCCTGAAGATGGGCAACCTCCTCCCTCAGGGCAGAGAGTTGCCTGCAAATAGAGCAGCATCTCAGCCTCCAGAAAGACTCCCAGAAGACTGCTGCCCCACAACCAGTACATTGCACTACTCCCCACATGTCTGTCTACCTTCCTGTTTATCCTGTAAACAGAAGGTGACTACCCAGAAACGGAAAATCAGAGGAGCACACTAAGATCTGTGAAAGCAGTGTTTAAAAAGTGTCAGCAATACACTGGGGGTCCTGGATAGTGGCACCATTGATATTTATCAAGGAATGGGGAGGAGTTGGGCTTACCAGCGAGTTCCTTAATATTACCCAAGAACTTACTCCTAATTCCCCCAGGAAGAGGAGGGGCTAGTTTTAAAGTGGGCAGCCTTTGCAAGGTGAATTTCACGGGTACATTTGTTTCTGGCAGCCCTCTAGCATTATCCGTGAGCTGGGAGACCACACGCCAGGGCTTTGTGCCAGAGGTTATCACACGTAACCATGAGACTTAGGAATGCTGGGGTGATCCAGGGGTCAGTAGAGCCTTTGGTAATTCCTTTGGAGAAGGGGCAAAAATACTGCAGGCAGAGTTGAAGGTTGAGATGAAGTGAGCAAGGGCATTATCTACGCAGGTGGCTGTGTCAATAGGGGACCAATGACAAAGGTAGTCCCGGAATTGCTGGAGCATGCCTTTCTTAAGGATGTGCTGGTAAGTTACCTGTGCAGGAAGTTTTGGGGAGCGATTTTGTCCAGTGGCAGAGGATAGGTGAGTGGCTGCTAAGTGTGTCTGGTAGGACTGCAATGTTTGAAAGCCTCTCATGGTGGTTGGAGAGGATGAGATCAATTAGGGTACTGGTACCCACCCTGTAATTGATCCTGGTAGGAGAGGACACCTGGGTTAGGGCAGTGGCAACAACCACATCGCTATAGGGAGCAGCATCAGGGGCCAACAAATTGATATTAGTCTCCCAGTAAGACCACCTCTGAATGGTTGGGAAGATTAGAGACAGTCAGTAATGGGTTGAGGCCAGGTTTGGTGTCCCGGGGAAGGATGTAGACTGACAGTACCGTAAGCGACTTTCCCTTACTCCCTATGGCGATTTTGATACCTAGAGCCTGAGCAGTATCTCCTGGGAAACCACCTAGCAGAATTCTGCCTGATTCCCTGTAGATAATTTGAACTTGCCAGAAACTCCCTTGGAATCCTTCACCTCCTCCAACTTACCCACCACCTGTTCCTCCACAGTCATGCTATTTCTCCCCCCCAACCCCTCTCTCCTCACTAGTCCATCCCTTACCACGCCCTCCTAACTTCTCTCCTTACTTGACACACTGCGACAATTTCTTAGTCAGTCTCACTCCCCTGACCCTCTATTGACGAGGCCCCTTGAGCCGAGGTATCTCACCCTGCACACATACCCCATACTTCTCACCCCATCCATTCCTTGAAATATTGGCATGCATTGTACATTGCTTGCATTGTTCTTTCTATTGTTCTGTAGTTCCATAATGTATAACATTGTATGTTTAGTCATTGAATTACCTGTTTATCTGTAAAAACCAACTATAGTGTATGGAGAGACGTTGTTACCAATGGATTTCAGTGTTGCCTCAAATCTTGTTCTACTGCAGTAGTGACGTCCGTAGTACAGCAGAATGATTTTTCGTTCTGCTGTACTACGTACGTCCTACTGTCATGATCGCAAGCTGCAGTACAAAAGCCAGCAGTTCAGCTACATGTCAGTTTCAACTATCAACCGAATGTTTAAAAAAAAAAAAAAAAAATCGGTAAGCACACAAATATGAGTTGGCTATTTCAACTGAATTACATACCTCTTTACAGCGATGTCTGCTGCGGTTCTGTCAAAGTCTCTGGTGGTGGTAGTGTTCCACCCGGGGGGCGGGGTAGCTCGTTTAAACATTTCTGACCGATAGAAGCTGGCACTGGGATCGTTTATGACTGCTGAAAAGAAAGTAAGCACCTGTTTTTCCATATTTTAACTTTTTTTTTTTTTTTTTTTTTCCTCCGTCCCTTCTCCCTCATTCGCTTGTCAGGTGTCAGGATGACAGCGTTCCTGTTTTAGAGCTGTATTGAGTGTTGATTTGCCTAATGTAATGTTTGTGACTCTTAAACAAGTAAATGCTGCGTGATGTTGAAACTGTCTTTTATTGTCAAGTGTTCCCCACCAGTGCAAGCTTTGGAACCATGCACTATATAGAAGTGTATGGCTCTGATGCCTGTGAGGCTAATCTCCAGCCTTGGTTACTATGTCGACTGTGAGATCTCTCGAGCTGCGCTCTCGAGGGCCACAGTCGGATAGTAACCAGTCGGCTGTAGAATAGCCTTGTTGTGCATTTGGGAGCCATACACTATCCTATATGTTGTCACTGTTGTTCTTTTACCTGACGTGGAACCTATTGTAATGAGCTTGTTTTCAAAGGTGTTAATCCCAGATCACAATAAAGTACTTGTCCTTCCTTCTCCCCCCAGCCTATTTTTTCTGTAAAGAGTATAGCCATTCAGGGAGACAGCAGAGTCCAGTATCTTTGGGGAGAGCAAAGTTTCAACTACCGCTAGGACGTCAGGCTTATGTTGAACAGCCCAGACGTAGGTCAGTTTTTTGCAGCAAGCTGCAGATGTTTACTGAGGCAAGATTAAGACCACCTGAGTTACAGGTAATGGGATGGGGCTGCGAGATGGGTCCAGGATTGGGGTGAATGTTGCCCGAGAAAAGAGGAACCCGTGACACAAGTACATGATAAAGCAACTTAGGACAGTGAAGTGATTTCCTTAGGGTGGGCTTGTCACATGAGGTGGGCAGAGGCATGGAGCGGAGAAAAGATTTGTAGAGCAGTAATGGGCAGTAATTGAAGAATTCTATGCAGGCGGTCTTGCCCAGGAAGGGAGGGGATAGATGGAAAACTGTACTTGCCATGGCAGTGATACGAGAAGTTGTAATATTGCTCCGATTGAGAGGGATTAACGGGGGCATGATAGCATAAACCTTGCTGGGGATGGTCTGCAGTATAAAAGGCAGGGTAATGCTATTCAGGGTGTACATTACTGTGAGCAGCTGAATCAGTTGCAGGGAATGTTGCAGGGAGGGGAAGAAATATAGATGTAACAAAAGGTCACACTTAAGTAGGCAGGACTGATTGGCGAAGTGGTAGGATTGCAACCTCTGGTGACAAAGGTCAAGGGTTCAGTCCTGAGTAGGGGTGGAAAGAAAAGGAAGAGAGTAAATGCAAATTAGGGGAGAGTAAAGTAACTAACAAGGGGGACAGGAAATAGGCAGGAGTTAGAAAATAGGAGCACAGGAAACGGGTGGAAGGAAAAGAAGAGTTGACTCTAGACTGATCCCTATTGATCAGTGGGAATAAGCTGCAAATGGAAAACTAGGGACTTTACCAAAGCTCATGGTACCCATGGAAGGTTGGGTCACATAACGCCAGGGGCCCTATAAACCTCTAGGGACGGGCTGAGCTGGGCAGTCCATGCTTAGCGTGGGTGTGAACGGGCTAGCCTAGCAGCACAAACCGCAGTCTCCCAGCTACCTTAATTAGCAGGTTCAGATGACCACTGTCTCAGCTGGTGAAGGCTCAGTGGGTGGGCTTTAGTTTCAACGAGCCTGTTGAGAGAAGGAACAGAGGATAATAAAAAGATTGGGGGGGGTGCGTATCAGGAGCACAAGGGCCAGGCGGGACATGGAACAAAGAACAAAGTCTGAGGACCGAACTGTGCGTGGTGCCAATTCAGCATCCAGAGGAGGACTGAAATGGAGTGAAAAGGCAGAAAATCCAAATTGAGGAGCTTGACAAAAGATGCACAAGTAGGGGGAAGCAATAGAAAGTAATGGCATAATTTCAGTCACTTACTCTCTGCTTACTGTAAATATTAAAGTACAGCTAGGGCAGACAGCAGCACAAAATCGGCAAATATAAAATACATACAAACATAAAGAGCAATTTTAACAAGTGTAAAAATAAGCAGGTAAAAGACAGTGTTAAGCAAGTATTTTTCTTAGTCTAGAAGCACAAACTGCAGTCTTCTAGCTACCTTGATTAGCAGGCTCCAGTGACCTCGGCTGGTGAAAACTCTGTGGGTGAGCTTTAGTTTCAGTGAGTCTGTTCCTCGGACAAGCCAGCAGACTGCTTGGTATTAAGGGAGCGGTATGTTTTATAAATTATGAATAAAGGTCTAAGCAAAATAAGTTGCGGTTCAGACTGCTGTTTAAACCCTGCAGTTAACAAGTGGAGGTGCTAAGTCCACGGACTACAGTTTGCGGTTTTTTTTTTTTTTTTTTTTTTCACACCAACACAGTTCTGACATACAGATTGTTCAGGCAACGATAGGCAGTTATACATGCATTTGTGTTTTAAAGTGGGTCTAATGGTAGTCTGTCTATAAAATTGCCAGTGTTCCTATCTTCACTGCTATATACACCCCGGGTCAACTTCCATTTTCAGCCACGGTGAGCTTACAGATCACAGAGATGGACTGTTTCGTGCAGCTGCACACCAAAGACCGCATGGAAAATGACACATGAAAAAAATGAACAAAGTAAGGAAGTGCTGTATAATGTTTACAGTGTACAACTAGGGACTCCATAAGGCAGGACACTAAAAAAAGGAAAATGGAAAAAAATCTGTATACTAGCTTTTTAATATAGTCCTACGAATGCAGTGAGGAGCAGCAGCCGAAGGGGGGACAGTCTACATCCTGGCTGATGCTATGGAGACTGATGTCTTGTATCATTAGTAAGTCTGACTGCTTCTTTCCCTCACTGTCATGCATGACATGTGCTAAAACACATGTATGGCCAAATAAGACTATTTTGGAAAGCTGGTTGTAGAAGAGGCATCAACTGAACTAGTCGTGATGTAGACTACCATGGGGGTATCCTCCAGAGTCATGTATTGGGGGTCAGCGCTCACTCTTCAGGAAATGTCTTAAGGGCCCTGAGGAAGGGTCTTTATAGAGATGCGTTTGTCTCCAAGCACAGTGCCAAGAGCTTGGCAATTTTTCTTTTAATCTAAACCAGTCTTGGGGGAGGCGACTGGGATTGACTATTTCCCAAAATGCTACAGTCCAGAAGATGGAGGGGCAAGGATACTGTTGAGTTTGTGTTTGTTTTGTGTGTGTGTGTGTGTGTGTGTGTGTATACCAGCACTGAGTCCCAGAAACTCTACAATCCAGGACATGGAAGGGAGAGAATTGGGTAATCAAATTCATGCCAAGTATAGCAACTTGCCATCATAAGATGGACTCTTATTTTGACTTCCAAACGAGTAAACAGATGTCCATGCTTGGAAGCCATAGTTTGATCTGACACACACAGGCATTTTACAGGACATGACCTGACCAGATGTGGACATGACCTGACCAGATACGGAATGCTGTTTGTGTAACTGCCCAACTGCGCTCAAAGGGACACTGCCCATCCCAGTGCTACTAGCGGGACACTGTGCCTTCAAAACCATTTAATTAGAGATGCGAGTACCGGTAACTGGAATATGAGATTCTTATTTAAAGCTTTCAAACGACAATCTCTTTATAATTAATTGTATTCACTGGATTATGGTGTAAGCTTTTCTTGTAGGCTACCTCACTTCAGAGGAGTCTCGTACTAAAATAATGCAATCTAGAGACATTGATTGATTGATTGATATTTCTTTATTTCCCTAGGTCTATTTTAAGAAAGCTAATGTTATGCATGGTATGGGTTGTATAGATGAGTCCTTACAACTTCTACTTCAGTGCTTGGCCTTAGACAAGGATTTTGCACCAGCAAAAGCAGACGTGGAAAAGGTAATACTACAGTCTGTTGGTAAAACACTATTGAACTGATCTCAAACTAAAGCATACAGTACATAGCATTTTATGTTTGAGAGTAGTTCGGATCTGTTGTAATTTCGTGATGAAATAAGTCTTCTGATCTGGTTTGACCATTATAGCGATGCAAGACAGATGAATTGACAGTACACGAGGGGTACATTTATTGCATGGTCTTGAAGCACACAGCTGTGGAAAGCTGAACTAGATTTTTCTCATTATATTCTCAGCTCCCTTAAGTGGAAGAATTTATAATAAACTGTGTGGATTGATGGTTTGGGTACTGAACAGTGAAACAAGAGATGGGCAGTTCCAAACCCCACCACTGTTTCCTTGAATTAGTCACTTGACCTCCCCTCTTCCGTGCACCCAGCTATGAAACTAAGGAGAAGTAGGACTAGGGATGTCACAGTATGAAATGTCAGCTGTATGATGACCATAACACGTAATACCGTGGTTATTGTGACTACCTTGGTATTGCGGAAGTAGTAATTTTTTGTACAGAACGTCTCTTGAGCTCTTTGTCGGGGAGAGTTGATGCAAAATGTACAGTTGTTTTTTAGAAATAATCCTAAAAATTAGTTGAAAGGCCAGAATACTGCAGTGTACCGACTTGCAGTGCCGCAGTATACTGTGAAACTGATATCGTGATATCCACAAGTATACTTGTTCAATCTCACCTGGGCTATCCTAGTTACATACATATGATAAAATGGGTTTTAGAAACCTGCAAGTTTTAACACATCATCTGGCCATTGATTAATCTCTGTTACATGCATAGTTCATAACTAACCTACCTAGAATCAGCCTAACTAAATGAAAATAAAATACATTTCCATTAAAATAAAAATGTACTTTTTATTTATTTTTAAAATGGGACTAGTCCGCACTAAGAGCCTCACTCCCCAGTGTGAGGCTGGTCCCAATTTGCACTTTCTGTGCAAAACCCTTTTTTTTTACTTACTGTTTACTGCAGTAGATTGTTGCAGTGGGGAGATTCAGTAGCCTGCACTGCACCTTTCTAAGCTTTGATCAGATGTTTGCCAGTCCCACTGTTGTCTTAGGGTAAGCACAGTCTCTAGTGACTGCTTGTTCCCCGGAGGACAATGCGACCAGCAAACAAAAGATTGGAGCTTTTAAAAACTCTTAACATGCACTGCAAGCTGTTGAATCTCCCACTGTTGGAGCTGCCCTCTGTTAACTGCTAGTCACAGAAAATATCTGCTTAGGAATCGCTAAAATATGCCTGATGCAATCTACTGTACTTCAGTAAACAGTAAGTATGTGTGAGTGTATATATGTATGTATATGTATATGTGTGTATATATATATATATATATGTGTATATATATATATATATATATATATATATAAAAGTGTATCACACAAAGTGCAAATTGAGACCAGCCGCACACTTGCGTGTGGGGTTCTTAGTACTGCCTGTTCCCCTTTTAAATGCAAAACCCCCAAACAGGATGTAGATTTCTGCAAAAAGTGCTTATTCTTAAATAGCACAACTACCAACATCTTCCAACCATTTACAGAAACTTTATTTGTAACTTCTGAACTGCTAGACTTTATTTAAAAAAAAACAAAAAAAACAAAACACACACCTTAGTTTCTACATTTTTTGTTTTGTTTATGAAAGCTTAGAGTCCAGTCATGACTAGATCCTAATGATACAGGTCTCGTGTTGGGCCATGTCTGTTCATGTTGATTATATTATGTTAAACATAAAAGAATTTTAAAATGTTTTGACCCATTTCATGTTTTTATGCTTTTCTATATGGAAGCAACATCATGTATTGATGGATCAACTTAGCAGACTCCAAGCTTTAATGTAAACACAAAAAAATCATTTCTAGCCTTAACAGTCCCATTGTTACACTAGTCAAAATATTATTTTTGGAAAGGTCTAACATTAGACATGGAGCTAGAAGCTTTGTTTTATATGAAAGCTTAGTCTGTCTGATCATTAATAATCAGTCCTTTTGATACAATTACTGTTTGAAACTCCTTTTGCGTATATGTCAATATTTGTTTGTTTGCTTTGTTTTGTAGCAACAAAGCCAAGGAAACACAGTATTGATATAGTTTCGTCTCTAGTGATTTTTTTTTTATGATGCATAAAATTACATACATTTAAAACGATTTATAGTATTACCAAAATGTAAAAAAAAATATTATATTCTCCAACAGTTTTGATGTTTGTATTTGTTAAACATATTTTTTTTCCCAGCAGTAATGTTTGTCTGGCAAATATAGCAAAATACTCATTTTATTTTTGTTTTTTCTTTTATTTCTGAACCAAGATGCAGGATTTTGAAGTTTACTCCTGTGCTATGTCTGCTAAGAAAATAGTACATATCTTGGCACAGTGTGGTACTGTTTACCATGTGAACCATGCACTGGTAACGTCTAAATACAGCTACAGTATGAATCTAGCATGTACATTCAGCAGGTAACCTCAGTGGAAGAGATTCTTAAACACTGCGAGTAGTGGCCAACTTTAAGGACATGAGGCATTCATTACAAAATCCGCTGTAAAAGCTATTTTAACAAGATAAAGTACATGGAGGATGAAATCATAGAATTTCAAAAATATATTTTTGCTAGTAAAACAATACGATGCAAGTTTTCCCACTAACTGATAATACTACTTTCATTTTCATTCATTCATTTTATGTCTTTGGGTTGCGAACATTTCACTCTAAACTTGAGCAACCATTGCTCTTCATTGCTTTCATAGGCTTTGCCTGCAGAAGTGTGGAAAGAACATAAGTGCACTTCCTGGATTGACTCCAAAGCACTCTGACTCTGTTAGTAAAGTCACATATTCTAACTAGCAACAACCTCATTACAGGAAAATAAAACCTTTTTCCATTATAAAATAAACTCATTAAGGTGCAATAACCCATTCCAGATCCAGGGTTTACTGAGAATAATGCATTTCCCGGGTGTGTTGAGAGTCATTGACTGTTGACCTTGTGCCTTTCAGTTCACCTAGGACATGTATTCTCTAGAATGCATGCCTTGTTGTGGGTTAGTGCCTACCTACTTCCTGTCAGGGCTCCGGGCAGGCACGGCTGTGGTCCTCTTTCTGAGGATGTCCGATCTGCCCTTTCCGGGCATCGGCCTGCCTGGTGCCCCATTTTCCTCCCACTTAGTCCTGAGGCCCTAGAACACAGTTGCACATGCCCATGTAGGTGAGCGTGTGCCCCGTGGCTCCAGTAATGGCCCCTGCCAGCCTAATGCAGAGTCTCCCATTGGGCAAGCCTGCTGCCATCAAGCCTCCACCTGGTGGCAGCCAAGAGTCCGTGAGAATCACAATCCTCCCTGGGAGAGGAGAGCTGCCTGGCAGCAGCTCGGTTCATCTCCAACCCTTCCCCCGACTAACCCCCAGCAACCGGAGCTTGTTCCCGAACTCTGGTCACTGGCATGGCGCGAGGTGTGGCATCCAGTGCCTCAATTTTCAGCACCACCAAGCCGACTCCAGGTTATTGCCTACTTAATGAATAAATCACGCAGGACTCCCAGTAGGATTTTCATTTTAATTTACTTTATTTTTAAATAGAGCTTTTTACCTGTCCGCCACCTCACACCTTTCATCTGGCCTCATCCTGGGAACTTTCTGTCCTGTCTACTGCTCCCCTTTCCGTCTTGCCAACCAGGATCCACGTGACACAGACCCTAGAATCCCGAGAGCTGTCATATATGGCAGTGGGGGACATATTTTGCTTTTTTTTTTTTTCTCGTTATTTCCCAGATCCTCATTGACACTGTAGCGCATGCACAAGAAGTGCATGCGCTCTGAAACTGGTGACCCCTCTCCACACACCAAGCCTAGCACCAGCCCCCCCCATTTGCTCGATGCTTCCACCAAGCCTCCACTCAGCAGCAGCCAAGAGCCAGGAAGGCGAACCTCCATGATCAGGAAGAGGAGAGCTGCCCAGAAGCCATTCGGTTCTCTCCCAACAACCCCCCAGCTGACCCCAGCAACCCTAGCTCATTCACAGATCAGGTCACTGGCATGGTAAAAGGTCACTTATAGGATTTTCATTTTGATGATCCTGGACTCCCTGTTGAAGGTGAGAGTTGCACCAAATTCCCTGAGGGTATCTGCAGCCACAACATAATTTGTACTTGGTCTGTAATAAACTGCATCAGCATTGAAAGATGAGCAGAACAGAGCTAAGCCCAAACTTCCTGAATACAGTTGTTCTAAACCGTAATTTTTAAGTTATAAAGTTAATCACATTCAATTTTTTATTTACATTGGTTTATGTAATTAATTTTGCCCATTCTGCACAACCCAGGAACATGCAGACATTTACTCCTGTATTTCACTGATAATGTGTAAATGGAGCATGACTGTAAGAAACAACAATCAAAACTATTCTAGATTTTTTCATTTGCAGTACTTACAGCTCTCTCCAGCAACAATTGGTATGACTGTTGAAGCATGGCAGCAACTACTTAGTTGTCATCCTCTGCTACACAAAACTGTTCAGCACTTGCTTGCTACGTATCTTTTGTTGTTATACAGTTTTTCCCATAAGGTTACCTTTCCCCATTGCTATTTACTACATCATAGCCAGTGCTACAACAGTGTTACTCGCCAAGTTTTCATGAGTGCTACATTCCAGGGATGTGCCCTCCATCAAGGGCCGTGTCAAGCAGTATGCATTTTTTTGGTGGGGGAGAGGGGCTTTTTCTCAGATTTTTTTAATACTTTTTTTTATTTTTGTCTTGTGTAATTTTTCCCTCCTCTCTCCCTTTTTGTTTTCCTCTGTTTTGTTTTTCTTTTGTTTTTTTTTTGTCTGCTTCCTGCCAGGTGACATCAGCATTCTGAAAACAAATCAGTTTGAGTACTGACAGAATACATGTGAAAAATATACTCTAATAAATCTGACAATGTCAGAAATGCATTTTTGCTCATGAACTATACAGCAGCATCAGTCAGGATGCAACACAGGTAATGCTGTGGTATATCCCAAAATGCTACAGTATACACCAGGAACAGTGCAATTCAGTGGCAATAAAGCTTTTGTCATACAGTATTTTGTGACATGTCACTTACTGCAGGTTACTGCATTGCATCGTGACTGGCTCCATTGTATGATAATTTATCTATTTTTTTTTTGGTAACTCGTACTGGTGTTTTAAATGGATGACTAAAATGTTTTTGGATAGTACTCTTAGATATGAGCTCAAAGGGGCTATGTTGTTTTCTGCCCCCTTTTCATTTAAAGGAAAGCTGACCAAATACAGAGCGTCTCACCCCCCCAAAGGTTTAGCCCCGATTACACTTTTTGCAAACAAAAGCATTCATTTTCCTACTGCAGTTTTTTACTTTTGAAAAGTCTGGGGAGCAGAGAATATGGCTAATGCTGCGGCTCCATTTACTGTAAAAGTGTGGTGCCACACTGCTCTCCAATACAAATGTATTGAAGCGGCCGGTGTGGCAATGCTGCAGTAAATGGAGCAACATAACTTTATCCATATATTCCCTCCAGGACTTCTCAAAAGTAAAATAAAAAAGTTGCAGCAATCAAAATGAATGCTTTTGTTCGCAAAAAGCATAATTGGGGCTAACCTTTGGGGGGGGGGGACGCTTTGTATTTGGCCAGCTTTCCTTTAAAGAGAAATTCTTGTTAATTTTTAACCCCCCCCCAAACTAGAGGAAGCTTCCTCCGAAAAAGGGCCTTTATAAATATCTCCCCCCACCCCCCAAAGGGCTAGCAGCCCAATCCCTTCCCTGTTGCCGGCCACGGCCCGTTTTCTGACATGACAATAGGGAGAATGAGGAGGCACGATCTTATTGAACTGTATGAAGTGTGACTGTAAAGCACAATTTTCGGTCTTCTTAAGTGGCCATTTGGTAAAACTTGAGCCAGGGTTCAACTAACAAAAGTCTTGTTAGTTGAACGCAGCTCTAATTTACTAGATAGCCACTTCAATGGGTGTGCCCCATGCTCACCTTATTGTGTCCAAAGCTTGGCAGGATCCCAGAGGCGTGGCTAGCAACAGGGAAGTGGAAAGGGATTGTGTTGCTATCCCTTCGGGGACGATTTATGATCCCTTCCCTACCCTCATGGGGGCCGGGGTATTTGTAAAGCCTCTTTTTCAGACAGATGAGCTCCCACGGGGGTAAAGGAGCTTCCTCTTGTTTTTGTGCATCACTGAGAAAGGTGCTCTTTAAAAATCTTGCATACATTGTGGTGCACCAACCAACATGATGTTAGGAAAGGCTGTATGACCCCTAAAGCCATGTTGAAGCTCTTAAAGGACATCAGTAATGCTGTGGACGATGGTATGTTTTTGGGTTTGATATTTGCAGACTTAACCAAAGCTTTTCATGTGGTAAACCTTGGTCAAGTCACCTATTTGAGAAGCTCTCTTCCCTAGGGGTCTCCAACACTGTTCTGAAATGGTTTGCCAGTTGCTTATGTGGTGCTGTCAACAGGTTAGACTCCGTTTAACTTGGTCCCTTGTTTGGCCAGTACCTCGGGTTCCATATTAGTCCTTATGTTTTCCCTCAATATTGATGATCTCCTGAAGGCCAGCACTCAGTGTAGTAATCTCTCCTATGTTGTTGACCTGGTAATCTACTTCAGTTCCAGAAATGTGTCTATCGTAGGTCAGTGTATTGATGAGGACTTTAGTAATATCCAGAGTTGCTTGTATCAAAGTTCAAAAATATCCTGAAAATTTAAATTAAATCTGTGCTTTTTTGCCTCAAAGAATGAATGCCATTCTCTATCTCGCAGCATCACAGTGTTCTGCCTTTATGGCTCCCTTCTTGAGAAGGCTCCCATCTTATTGGACCCTTCTCAATCTAGTTATCTTTTTTTTTTTTCGCGCCCGCCACCAGTGTCATTTCCACCTGTAAGTCACTCAACTCAGTTAGCCCTTGCCTTCAGGGCAAGGAACTGCTTGACCCCCAAAGACCACCTATAGTATACCTGTCCACTTCATCTCCTCCGAGAACACCTAGCAAAATGGGATGTGGCGTATAATAGTATCTACTGTTTTGTTCCGGGTGCTGTCTGCCTCACTCATCACTACACCCTTTACTCTGACATAAACTAAATGTCTCCTTCCTCCTATATGGGCTGCTTTATTAACCTACTAATCAGATTTCGCACTACTACCTGTTTGTCGGTTTTGGTGCATACCCTGTCTTCCCTAGCCTACCTAGTAATGGTTGTCCTGTTTGGTATGAAACTGTAATTTGATTTATGTACTACTGCATGTATTGGGTACTCGGTAATACTGTACTCTGGTCATGCCTTAAAATGGGCATTTACTGCTAAGTGTACTTTTCTGGTTCTTAAAACTAAAATAAATATTTGCGTGTTTAGATACTGTGTGATCTGCTGTCTCCTGTTCCTGGGAATGTGAAAGACGGTCTGCGGGAATCTGCTTGGACTTCACCACATGTTCGAAGTAAAACACTTGTAAGTGGTTATCAACCCAGAGAAGCCAGCAGTCTTTTACAGTCTTGCATGGTAAGAACTGAAAACGTAAATCGTGCTAGGGTGCAACAAACTGGTTAAATTTTAAAGAAAGCAACTTTTGTTTACAGTAAGAATGCATTGTTTCTGATTTTAAGATGCAGTACATTATTACATTGAAAGACTATACTGCGAAAGAAAATGTATACAACAAAACTTGGGCACTTGCCACCATTTCGAGGAAAATAATGCCACGCTTTCTGGATTCTGCTGCAAAATGTGTGCAGTCTTTATCTGTTGTCAGACCTCGTACAACCCCATAAATTGCCCAATGCATTTCAGATACACAGATCCTCTATCAAAGACAGTATCTTGGAGGAGTTGGTAAACTAGTATACTGTCCATCACAGATTGCCTCATCAGCATGGCAGGACCTATTAACCCTACATGACTGTTTATATATATATATATAAAAAAAAATCTTCTGAAATGCAGTGTGAAACAAATTGAAGATCTAAATTGTACATCTGTATACAAACGGAACAGCTACAGACTTGGATTGAATAGCACAAATAAATATGTACAACAAAATGGTTTTAAGTCATTAGTGACATCTCCAGTTTCAGTTTAGTTTTATTGTTCAGTCTAAAAAGATCTTTACAAATAATCATACATAAAATACAGAGGACACTTATAAATACACTCATGCATACTTTACATAAAGTTCAAGAGGTGTATACAAAATATAACATTTAATTTCTCCCTAAATATTATCACCTTAGGCATTTATAATCATAGTTCTGGTTCTGCTAGCCCTTATTTTCTTTATATTTAATAAGAATGTTGCCATTTTTTCATATTATATATTCATCTTCTGTTATTAATACATTACTTTTTACATCATCATCACAGCCTTGGAAGTTAAGATATCACCCAGCCATTTATTTTTGGCCTTCTCATACCACATGCACTTCAATATCATATGTGGGAGATTTGCTATTTCTAAAGCACCACAGAAACAATATGAATGTACCAAGCCCACTCTCCTGTCATATCTTGCTATTAATTTATTTGATTCTTGAGATCTGACTCCAAATCTAGCCAAGATTTTTCTTCTGGTTCTTCTAGAACATCAAGTAATATTTCTAATTATGACTTATAATGTTACTATACCACAGTGAACAACTGGAATTTTTTATGTTTTCCGTATCTATTTTATTATACTTAGTTTCTTAATGTTCTTTTTGTATTGTACAGAAATGGTCACATTTTGGAACGTTAGGTCAAGTAAATGTTCTAGATCCACTAATCTCAGTATCCATCTAACTTTGAGCAGCCATGGTGATTGCAAACCATCTATATCCCACCATTTTTTTTTTCTTCTCCGGACCGTTCCTAGATATACTGCTGTCCTCTAAGGTATTCAGTCTGATCCACAAATTAATTATACATGACTCTGCTAGGGCTTTCAAATTAGTTAACCCTGTTTCTGCCTGTACATAAGGAGCAGGGGACGTTAAGAGAAATCCCAGTGTTGACATTAATGACCACATAACTGTATTTTCCAAGTCTGATAAATACTTGTGGTCCCAAATTTCTGTACCGTATAGTATTTGGGAGTTCTGTTTTGCTTCAGTTGCATTTAATAAAGGTCTTATCGTATGTCCCCCAAATTTAGTATTAAATCTTTTTAGTGCTAAAGTTGTATTTGTTACTTTGTTATAAACTGTGATATAGTGGGTCTTCCAACATAGATTTTTTTTTTTTTGGAAAAACAAGACTTAAATAAGTAAAATAATTTGTGGTTTGTAAAGGTTGAGAATTTATATACCACTCCTCGCAGTATATTTTTTTTTTCTTCCAAACAGCGTTATGTTTGACTTGGACATACTTACTTTTAAATGCCTTTCATTTGCAAATGTTTCCAAAAGATTTAATTTTCCCTGAAGACCTTTAGCAGTCAGTGAAAACAATATCAAGTCATCGGCATATGCAAGGCTTGCATAATATTCTGATCTTATTTTAGGTGAGTCCATGGTAGCCATTTGTAATGTTCTCAACAGTGGATCCATATATTGCAAAAAGGGTTGGGGCAGGTATGCACTCCTGTCTGACCCCAGTGTTTGTTGGAAATTGTGGGGGAAAGTTACCTCCCATAACTTAGTTCTATTTATTGTGTCAAAAGCGGTGGAAAAATCAATATGTGCCACATAACTTTTGAGCCCTTAGTCTAATATATTTCTCGCAAAGATGATGTAATACTCAACAATGGATAATTGTTGTATATGTCCGACGGAATCCAGCTTGGAGTGATGATAAACCTACATTTTTATTTAAACTTATCATAATCCGTTTCAGTAATATTCTTGCAAAATCTTTCTGACAACGTCCAGCAGACTGATGGTTCTATCATTTTTGGGATCATACTTGTTACCTTTCTTATAAATGGGTATAATCACTGCTCCCTTCCATGATTCAGGAATATAATCATCATATATGTGTTTATTAAACACTGAAGATAGAATCTCCGCCCATTGTGTATCATTGAATTTGAATAGTTCACCTGGCATCATATCCGGTCCAGGTGCCTTATTCAGCTTCGGTTTCCCTATTGCCTCACATACTTTAGAGTTTGTAATTGGATCAAAATTAATTCTAATCATACTCATTTCCATGTTTGGCCATGATCTCTCCTCAACCATATTGAACATTACCATTGAAAAAATACTTCTCCCATTCTTCAGCGGAAACGTAGTTTTCATTCTCTACCATTACATCGTTACAGCCACATGCTACTAAGGCCCAACATTTTCCACTATCCTTTAATTATATTATTTCTATCATTTGTTTCCATTGTTCTTCATAATATTACTTGTTTTTTTAGTACTAATACATTTCTATATTCTTTTTTTAAGACTTTTAAATTGTTGTATGTTTCTTTGTTGCCCTTATATCTACATACACTCAAACATTTCATAAGCTGCTTTTTGCTTAATTTACAATCTCTGTCAAATCATCCCTTAACTTTTGTCCTAGGTTTATAGCTCCCTTCCTTAAATAATTTGGACTGCATCTCATGAAAACAAGCCTCTAATCTTTCATAAAGTGCTATAATGTCCAACTCATTCACTGTTAACTTGATCTGCTCTAAAAATCCCGCTAGTTGTTCTATAATTTGGGTTTCCACTGTAACTGTCCACCTAAGCTTTTTTTATAGAAAGAGACCTAGGAGTAATTATATCAGATAACCTAAAGGTGGACAAGCAATGTGAGAAGGCAGTAAGGAGGGCTGGGGGGATACTGGGATGCATAGGGAAAGGCATCAACAGTAGAAAACAGGAAGTTGTTATCCTTTTCTACAGACAGTTAGTGAGACCCTATCTGGAGTACATTGTGCAATTCTGGAGACCCCATCTCTGCAAAGACATAGACAGAGTGGAGGCTGTTCAGAGGAGGGCAACCAAAATGGTGCAAGGTCTGCACCAGAAGACATACGAGGAGAGACAAAAGCAGCTTAATATGTATACCCTTGAGGAAAGGAGGGCGAGGGGGAACATGATAGAAACTTTCAAGTATCTCAAGGGAATTAACAAGGTACAAGAGGTAGTATCTTTCAGAAGAGATGTGCAAGAACAAGGGGCACAATTTGAAGATGGGGGATGGCTCAGAGGTAATGTTAGAAAGTATTTTTTCACAGAGGTTGTGGATGCATAGAACAGCCTTCCTGAGGAGGTTGTGGAGTCAGGAACAGTGGGAGAATTCAAGAATGCATGGGATTGACATAAGGCAATTCTAGTGGGGGGCAGGAGGAAGTAAGCTGTTGATTAACTAGAATCTGCAGCTTATCCATCAGGTAGGGAAATGGGCAGACTGGGTGGGCCAAGCGGTCCTTATCTGCTGTCAAATTCTATGTTTCTATGTTATATCTAATTTCAGTTTTGGACTGGATTTATATTCATTTGTACCACTTCCAATTGATCTGTATACACTACTACCGGGAGATGATCACTTTTGAGTCTTACTGGGATGATTAAAGATTTCCACCAATTACTAGGACCTCTCCCACGCACTAGATCGAATAGTCTATTTCCATATTTTGAAATGTAAGTTGTTTCTCCTTCCTGATCTCCATTTAATCTTCCATTTAAATATATAGAGTCCATTATTCTTTAATATTTCAGAGTTTACCATTCGTAGTGACTTTTTCATCCTTTGTTTTTCTTGTAAACCTTTCAGTGTCAGGATATATCTGCTGCATTATTGTATTATCTGTTAAACCATCAAACATTCCCACTCTGGCATTGAAGTCTCCTAGTAACAGAAGATGATCTGGGTATTCCAAGGAGACTTCAGATATGCTTCTTTCTAACCGCTGCCATACAGTTTCTTTATAAAATGAGACTTGGCTAGAGATATATGGCAAGTAATTACTATTAAGGTTATCTTATTTGACCTCAGTCTGAGAATCATAAAGTCATCATTTTTAATCAATTCCTTAATAATCTTAAATATTCCAGTCCTTACATGCTTAATTAAGCCACCAGCTCCTCTTCCTAATTTAGAATCCTTATAACTTGGGCATTGAAAAGTTTGATACCCATTTAAATTTATATTATTCTTAGTATCTTGCCAAGTCTCTTGTAGGTAGATGACCGTACACTCGTTAATGAAGATCAGCCAGTCCTGATTGCATGACTTGGTATTGTAGCCTGCTATATTCCAGGTCACAAAACTAATCGGGCTGTGTTCATCATTTACTATACTATGTTAGTAGTATTACATTAACAGACAATCTTCTTTCAAATCCCGGCTAGCTTGTCTTCCTGTTGGTCAACTTTCTTCCTCTAGTAATTGAAACCTATTCTGCATCTTGATAGTTTCACTTATAATATAATTTTCACTATATCTCTCTTGCTTCTTTTCTACCACTTCCGTCTTTGATATCAGAACTGTTTCTTTTTGAAGGGCATTCATATCCATGATATAAATACCCATCCTCCAGAACTTGGGTATAATCTCAAAAGATGCACAGAAAAGGGCCAAGTACAAGTTTCCAAAACACAGCATATTATGTTTTTAATTTTACCAGACAGAATTTTTCACACATGCTGTGATGGAATAGTGCTTCAGAGAGCTGTAGGTGCAGCGAGAAAACAGCTTGGTTGCTGGCTGTAGATCCTAAACCAGCATGACAAACTGCTAGAGAGGAGGAAAGAGAGAAAAAATTAATAGTGAGGAATCCGTATTCATTTACAATTTCAAGCTAGTTTATTTCAAGAGTGGAGCTATTTCAGAGTTGCTGTTCAGACACTGATCCACCCTGGCCATGAGACTTGTAAATCCAGAGCTTCCCTGCATGATGCCAAACTGTTAAAGTCTCCACCTCTTGTGTGGGGGCAAACTTTGTCAGTTGCTCTGAAGCTCAAGGAATGTTCATTTGGGATACCAGCCTCCATTTTATGTAGAGCTGTGGCACATACAATATTTGCCACTTTCTGTGGCTCTGCAGTCCTCCCCCACCTGTACTTTGAAGTTTAAAACTGTCTTACCCACATAAAATGCTCCACAGGTACACGTAGCCATATGTAAGACCCCCACTGTGTCACTTGTTATAAATTGCCTAATGCTGTACTGCTTGCATGTGTGTGGGTTTGTGATGTTTTTCCTTGAAGCAATCACTGCAATACATGCACTTTGATTTCCCACTGTAGTAATCCTCTCTCTTTCCTTATCTCCAGCAGTTTATGGTCGGGCTTGGTTAAAATCGTCATCCAGTATGCAGCGACCAAGCTGTTTTCTCGCTGCCCCTAGAGCTGTCTGAAGCACTGTTCCATCATAGCCTGCTTGAAAAATTGTGTCTGGTATACTTAAGTTAAATTTTTTATGCGCTTTGCTTTGAAAACTTGCACTTAGCACTTTTCTGTCTCTGTTTTGAAATTATACCTAGGTTTTGGAGGATCTTGGCTCTTTTCTCTGCATTTTGAAATGATGCCCAAACTTTAGAGGATATTAATGAATTTTATTATTTTGTAGGGTTTTTTTTTCTTCCTGTTCCCATCCCGAGGCTGTGCGTGTGGAGGCTTGCAAGCACACCGTGGCGCCAGCTCAGACCCTTCTGCCCACCTGTAACGATGCAGCCCCTTCCTACCTACACTACCCACCGGTCGTCCACCCAGGAGTGGAACGGGGGGGTGACAGCCCACCCCACCACCCCCGGGAGAGGAGAGCTGTCTACTGGTTAGCTCAGTCTTGCTCCTCCTCCTTCTCCCCCCCCACATGCCAGCACCCCGACGACCCAAAGTTGTTCCCGAACCCAGGTCACTGGCATAGCACAAGGTGTGGCGTCCAGCGCCTCAACCCTCGGCACCACCTGGCCGGCTAGTCGCTAATGAATTTTAAAATCAAATTTGCTGTACATATTTATTGTGCTTTTTAATCCATGTTTGTAACTGTTGTATATACTGTAAAAACGTAGAATTTGACAGCAGATAAGGACCGCTTGGCATACCCAGTCTGCCCATTTTTCTGTACCTGTATTACCACAGACCATACTTGGATCTACAACTCTTCCCCCTTCTTTTGCATGATGATTCCCTTGTGCCTATCTTATGTATTCTTGAACCCCACCATGGTTTTCACCCCCACCACCTCTGCTGGAAGGCTTACTCACATGAGATATTTAAAGGTCTCTATCATATTCCTTGCTCTTCATTCTCTCTTCCAGGGTATACATATTGAGGTCCTCTTAGTCTTTCCTCATAGGGCTTTAGATGCAGACTCTGCATGATTTTAGTTGCCCTTCTCTGGACCACCTCCACTCTGTCTGTGTCCTTCTGGAGATACGGTCTCCATACCTAGACAAAATACTCTAGGTGGGGCCTTGCCAACAATCTATACATGGGCAGCACCACCTCCCTCTTTCTGCTGGTGATACCCCTCCCTGTGCACCCCGCATCCCACTAGCCCTCCTGACTGCATTGTCTGGCCATCTTTAGGTCATCCGATTTATTATTACCCTCCGGTCTCTTTCCTGCTTGGTTACTCATCGGTACCATCCAGCCTATTTTGTACTCTGCTCCTGGGTTTTTGTGCCCCAAGTACATTACTTTGCATTTGTTTGCATTGAAACCCAGCTGACATACACTTGACCACTCCTCGAGTTTTCTTGGGTCTCTGTTCATCCTTTCCACCCCTCTAGAGTGTCCATCCTGTTGCAGAAGTCCTCCACAAAGAGGCAGATCTTCCCTTCCAGCTCCTCCGCAGTGTCACTTTTAAAGACATTAAAGAGGACCGGTCCTAGCACTCACTGTCTTTTCCTCAGAGTGAACTTTATTTACCGCTGCCGCTGTTGCCTGTCCCCTAACCAGTTTCTTATGCAGTTTACCTCCTTTGGATACACTCCTACGCTACCCAGCTTGCTTACTGGTCTCCTGTGTGGAACGGTGTTGAGCGTCTTACTGAAATCTAGGTAGGCCACGTCCACAGCTCCACCCTGATCCAATTCCTTTGTCACCCACTCAGAGATCTCTGCTTCATTTGACATGAATGTACCTGCTATGAACCCATTCTGCCTCGGGTCTTGTAACCCACTGGATTCAAGATATTCATTAATCCTGTCCTCCAGCAGTGATTCCATTAACTTTCCCACCACCGACGTTAGGCTGACTGGCCTGTAATTGCCAGTTTCCTCCCTGCTACCACATTTGTGTACTGGGACTACATCTGCCCTCCTCCAATCCTCCAGAACCGCTCCTGTTTCATGTGAACTGTTAAATAGGACTGTCAGAAGTGGCAACCAGTACCTCACTGAGCTCTCCCAATACCCTTGGATGCACACCGTCTGACCCCATTGCTTTATCCACCTTCAGATTAGCGAGTCCCTTTAGGATTCTCTCCTCTGTAAATGGACTAATGTCCACCTTCCTTGGTCCCTCCACTTCCTCCTTATGAACACCGAGCATAAGTATTTGTTCAAGATATCTCTTTTCCTGGTCTTCTTTTGCACAGTCCCCACCCTTCTATTTTAACCTTACTATCCCACCCCTGGTCTTTCTCTTTCACACCTAAAAAAATTCCTTTGCCCCTTTTGTTACCTCCTGGGCTAGTCTGTCTTCAGTTTGTGCCTTTGTGCTCCTTACCGCTTTCCCTGCTTCCATCTGTGTCCCCCTGCTTCTCCTCCATATCCTCCTCCCTCTGTCTCCTTATAAATACTGAATGCTACCCTTTCAGATTTTACCTTTTCAGCCATCTCTTTTGAGAACCATAGCAGTCTTTTTCCTTTTGCTTTTGCTCTCTTGTTTGACACAGATGTTTGTTGCTTTTACTGTACTCCCTTTTATCTTTGTCCATTGTTCCTCCACCCCACCCAGGCCATCCTCCCTGCCAGGTCATCCATGAGGCATTTACCCATCTTTATAAAATCTGCCCTCCTGAAGTCCCAGACCCTCGCCCTTGTGGTTTGAGTCTATAACCATCCTTGTGTTAAACCACACTGTATGGTAATCACTGGTCCCTAGGTGGCCTCCCACCGTGATGTCTGCAACACTGTCCCTGTTAGTACCAGGTCCGTTATTGCCCCTTCACAAATGGGTTCACTGACTGGTTGCCTGTGGAACGCTCAATCGCAGAGAGTCCAGTATGTCCCTGCTTCTACTGTGTCTTCATGTTGTTTCACATTGCATGTCAGAAGTGATGTTTTTAGTCCTGGTTAGTGCATCCCTCCCACGCTGATGAGGTCATCTGTTTTAGACGGTCTATATAAGTTTACCCACTACTTCAAGACACTGCCTTGGATGAAGGATTTCTGTATCTGAAACACGTTGGTCGATTTATGGAGCATCTGAGGTGTGACATCAGATAGATTGCTTATTTTGCAGTGGAATCCAGTGGGAGTGGTAGTGTTTTCCTCTACATGGTGGTGGGGAGTGCCCGATTTTTATTTGTTTTTGTTGTACACATCTAAATGTGTCGTCTGCACCTCCAGCCCATTGCGCACTTTTCTGTTTTATCAGAATGCTAAAGAAAATGTATGCGGTAGTTTCTCCAAAATGCCACATTAAGCAAAAAATATATTCAACATTTTTAATTAGTAGCCAGGAAAATTGCTATCTGTAGATTGAAGCCCGATCTATACATAGGCCAGATTGCACACTGGCAATGCAACTTTTGTTTTTTGTGGTGCCCATTCCATACGGCTCGGAGCACCTTCCATGGAAAGTAAGACATAATATATTCATAATAAATGTGGTAACAAAATTAAGAACAGTGCACTTGCCCATTGGCACAATGGTAGTGCTACCGCTCACAATGCTGGCAACCTGGGATCGGGAGCAGTCTCCTATCATTAGGGGTTGGCCGGGGTGAGGAGGATCAAGTGACCTTCCAGAGAGATGGATGCTGCCACAACACTGCCACCTGAGTGACCACAGGTGGCAGTGTGGCTGGAGAAACAAGCATGGAAGGATGCATACGACAACGTGCTGACACACTGTATGCACATGTCATGGCATCATCACATGCGCCATCTTGGAGGGGGGTTGGGGAAAGAATGAAAAATGGGCCATGGCATTGGGGGCAAGCAGTTCCGGTATATCCGGCTCTCTCAACTTTAACCCAGCCCCCTCTCTCAAGGACCACTAGCATCCTTTCGGGGGTGGGGTGGCTTCACTCTCAGCCCCACCTTGGGGACTATCCAAGGCACCAGTTGGGTCCTCGTGGAGGAGCTAAGGTAAATGGCAGTGAGGGATCCAGGTGCTAATCAAAGGAAGGGAGCATAAACAGAATAAATTAAATGAATAAAAAGAACAATAGACAAGCTGGAAATACTAAATGTTCATTGCTTCCGAAAGCATCCACTGTGTGGGCCGACCCAACACTCCGTAGAACGGAGTTCCATAATACATGAGCTGCAACCCCAAAAGCTCCATTGTCTGAGAGGTTCATGAACAGTGTGCTGCCAGAAGGCTCAGAACAGTGGTGGCAGGCAACAGGACATCTTTCAGGTGCAAAGATAGTAAAGGCACCAAGAGATACTCCTGTCAAGAATCCTACCTTTTCAGGCAGACAAGATCCAAATTATTTATGGCCTTGTATGTAATCGGACATAGCATGAAGATCTTACTTTGAGAGGGTTCCTTCAGTAGGTCATTACATATAGGACTGGTGCCACCTGGCGGGCCGCACGGCAGACATTGACCTACTGAAGGAACCGCTCTCGAAGATCTACCGTTAAGGTAAGTTCCTACATAACTGTACTTTAATGTGCCACTGAATTGACAGCCAGCGCAGACTGCACGTGACCAGCTTGATGTGCTCATTATAAAATGTTCTGGTCACCAGCCGAGCTGCAGCATTCTGAACCAATTGCAGGTGGCACATCAAGCCTCCAGATAACCTCTGATGGTCACTAGCTATCTTCATTGCATTAAACCCATCTGGAAGCAGAAGTTGCAGTCACTGTCACCTGCTCCCCCTAAGCTCTACATGCACTTTTCTGCCCCCTAACACTGTTGGTGACTAATAGCTACCTAGCTGCTTGGGAATATGCACTTGTGGTACCCCCATCATTTCTAGTTTCCTTCTCCTATTCTGTTATGTCGTTCCAGGTCTGACTCCAAACCTGTTTGCTGTTTCCCCACAACTCTGGATGCTGGTATTACAAGTCATGTTGTTATTGTATGGTTCTGCTTTGTGTTTTGGAAATGTATTATCTCTGACTTTGCTATTGTAACTACTGTGTAACCCTGTGAAGTTCCTGGTTGATGTACTTTTTCGCACTGTCCCAACTCCCCTTTCCCCCAGGACATGCCGAGAGGTGAGCAACTTGTTTGCTCAGTGCACCTTTCCTGTTGAAACTTTTCAATAATTAAATAAGATAACCCCAAGTATACAGCGTTGCAGTAGTCCAGTTTTGAGGTGAGAAAGGCATGCAGTCTCCACCAAGTCCCCGGGAGCAAGATGTGGTTTGATATGAGCAGTATTACGGAGATGGTGCCAACCCATGCGGACCAGGTTCGAGTAGCATTACCTCTGCTTCCTGGGTTAAGACTCTAGTTAATTATTTCACTGAGGCACTGCTCCACCACAGAGACCATGTTATTCCAGTTATTGGGTGCATAGGATAGGAATGACTCATCTACGTAGCAGTGAAACTCAACACCATACCGATGATCTCACCCAACAGCTGCATGTACACAGCAGCCAGCATTGGGGGGGGGGGGGCACAGTCAAACCGTGAGGCACTCCACAGTTCAGCACAGCAGTACTAGAGATGAAATTGCCTAGTATAATCTGCTAAGCTGTCCCGGTTAGGTAGGACATTGCTGTGCTACTCCCTGTCCGCCCTGATCTGGATGTTCATCTTTCCATTAAGGTGATGTTTGTTTATTTGAGAGCTAGTGCTAAATAAGAGCACTGCATTGTGGCAGAAGTTGGTGGGGCTTAGTAGTAACTCTCTCACCTTGAAGCTGGAATATCCTGAGAATCCTGAGTAAATTTGTATTGTAAGTGGAGGGAGTGCTCCCCATCAATTGAGTGCTCCATGCCTCTGCGCATGAGACACGCTTATTCTGTGTGTAGAGTGTTTCTGCACAGCTGCCCTACAAACAGGCACTTTTGGGTAAGGTTTAAAAAAAATATTGAACAAGCTCGATCAATAATGTACTAATACCACCACCGAGACCACTCTTATGGTTGTAAGAGTGGCCTCCCGTTCTTAGCGTACTGGAACCGCTCGCCTTCGGTTTACTGTTCTAATACCCTAAGAATGCACATGGGCCACTCTTACAACCATAAGAGTGGTCTCAGTGGCAGTATTAACATATAAAATGTTCTGGATTTAAAGAGCAATGCCAACGTAGTATACATTCTGTTTTACTATTCCTGAGCTATAGTAATAATTTTTTTATCACAAACAAAATTGTTCAGACTTGAAACCTAGCAGTAGGCTGGCCCTGATGGGCCAGCTATGCAGACACGGGTCATCTCATTTGGAGGCTGCTGGAAGGCAGGTTGCCTCTGCTAGGGAGGGTTGGTGGCGGGTTCTGGTACATAGCTACTCCTCCGGTCAGGCAAGGAGCGTGCTTCTTTGGGGGGGGAGGGAGATGAAGAAGGAATATTCAGCTGCATCCCAGGTTACCTGGAGTCACCAGGATTACCAGTTGGGATAGCATTGCTGACTGGAAGTAGGTGTGTGGATAGTGACCAAAAGAGGTTTTGGTGAGTGGCCAAGAAATAGGGGTGAGGAGAGTTGATCTGAGCCTCCTTTATAGATGAAACATAGTACTAAACTGTTATGCTGCCTTTTTCTCCCAGAATTCTGAAGTGCCAAAGATAACAGAAAAGTTCACTACTGCAGGTCTGAATCATGTCCTCTCTGTTCAGATTCTAAACCCAGTGGAAAAGCCGGTCCAAGATGGTGGCTTAAAAAGAGTTGCCTCTGCTCCTTTGCTCTCTGGCCTTGAAATGGGGGCTCTACTAAAAAGGAAACTATCTGTTTCAGAGCAGGATCTACATGTGTGCGGTGATGGAAGAAACAAACATAAAAAACAAGGAGGTGAGTGCATTACATGCAGTTACACTGCATTACATGCATACACTGAACATTTTGATGCATTTTAAAGGAATGTTTTAAAACCAAACATGCTATCTTATGTTTTCAGAATCTTCAGAGGGGGGAAATTCCTCAGCATGTTGTAAAGTGGTTCCAGAGAAGTTAATAGATGCAGTAGATTTTGAATGCTCTTTATGTATGAGGTAAGTATCAAATATCTGGTACCATCATAATGACGGGCATTAAGAAGTATTAGAATTGTTGCAGCAGGAGTGGCTAAAGGACATATATGCACTCTGGTTCATATACAACTAATTTTTTAAATAAAGACAATGAAGACATCTGTAATAATGAGTTCATATGCATAACATTTGTTTATTTTAATGTGAAGTTTAGACTTATTTTTGAACTATGTAGGCAGAAGTGTCTAGGACAAAGTATATCTTCCTTTAAATGGGACATATAAGCAGTTACAACATGGATAAATTGTGTAAGGAAGTTAAAAAAAAAAAAAAAAGTAACATAGCAACGCACTTAGAGGTTACGGACAAAGGTGGATCACAATGCTCTGGTTTTTATATACTTTTCAACTTCAGCAAGACTGGCAATAAAGAGGAGGCAGGGAACTGTAGACTGGTAAGCCTGACAGTGGTGTGGAAAATCATGGAAACATTAAGGAAAGAATGTTGGGAGTACCTTGCTGCAGATGGGCTGCAAGATCCAAGGCAGCACGGGTTCGCAAGGGGAAGGTCGTGCCAAACAAACCTAATCGACTTCTTCGACTGGGTGACAAGAGAAGTGGATGGGGGGCAGTGAATGTGGCCTGTGGCCTACCTGGATTTCAGCAAGGCCTTAGATGCCGTCCCACGCAGAAGATTAGTTAACAAACTATGCAGTCTCAGGGTGGGGTCAAAAGTAGTAAATTATGTACAAAATTGGTGCGTTAGCAGGTGGTGGTAAACTGGGTACATTCTGAGGAGACGAGAGTGACTAGCAGTGTCCCGCAGGGGTCTGTTCTGGGGCCAATACACTTCAGTGTCTTCATTAGTGACATCGTGGAAGGACTGGAAGGGAAGGTGTGTCTGTTTGCAGCCGATACAAAATGTGCAACAGAGTGGACATGCCGGGGGGTAGACAGAATGAGAGAGGAAAAAGAAAAAACAGAGGTTGGTCAAGGGTATGGCAGCTGGGCTTTAATGCTAAAAAGTACAAAATTTTGCACATTGGCCACAAGAACCCAAGAGTGAAGTACCATTGGGGGAGGAGGTGGCAACCACAAAACAAGAGAAAAACCTGGGGTAATCATAACAGATGTTCTCAAAGTGGAAAGCCAGTGTGACAAGGCAGTGGGAAAAACTAGTAGAATGCTGGGGTGCATGGGCAGAGGTATAGCAAGCAGGAAGAGGGAGGTTATGTTCCTCTTGTATAGGCCACTGGTGAGGCCCCACCTGGAGTACAGCATCCAGTTCTGGAGGCCACATCTGAAGAAAGGCATTGATCAGGTTGAGGTGGTACAGAGGGTGACAACTAAGATGGTGAAGGGCATGTGACAGAAAAGCTACGAGGAAAGACAAGAAGTTAAATATGTGCTCTCTGGAGGATAGTAGAGAAAAGGGGTGATTGACTTTTAAATACCTCAAAGGCATCAATAAGGTACAAGAGGGAAGCATCCTTCAGAAAAGGACATGCCCTAGGACAAGTGGACATGATATGAGGTTGGTGGGGAGCGAGGGGCTCTGAGGAAATGTCAGGAAGTATTCTTCTTCATGGAAAGGGTGGTTGATGCCTGGAACAGACTACCGGTAGAGGTGATGGGTTCAGACTGGAAGGGGGATTCAGAAATGTATGGTAAGGCACAGGGAAGTCTTAGAAATAGGAAGGGATGGAAGAAAAGAAGCAGATTAAGGAAGATCTGCTGTGAAGGACGAGGGATTGAATAATTTTGTTTCTATAGGGCAGACTAGATGGACCCAAGGGTCTTTATCTGCTAACAAATGCTGTGTAACTATGTAATTACAGTTTTGAGGTCAGGCTGTTCTCACACGAAGGGAAATCATAGCGTGTTCTTATTAATTGAGATCTTGTGTCATTTGAAAGGTTTAGTTATGGAAAAAAGTACCTGTGGCCTTTTATGCACTAGTTTTCTGAGGTGATACAAAACCGGAGAGATTTGGTTGACCATTGGTGTCATTGTACTGTGTTATGTAAGGAATGAGACATTTGAGAGGATCAGTTATACCCCGTTGACATCCTAAGTGGTCGGTTTAATGGCCTCTGGAGTACCCATCATGAAGGATGATGACGGAGGTGCAACCCACCTTCTTGAGTCTTATTCCACATACGTGTGTGCGCACACTAAGGTTTTTGTCCGTTAACTAGGATGTCAGTAGAAGTGTTAGTGCATCTTTAAGGCTGATTTTATATATGGTAATGAAGACGCAGACGTATTTACATAAGTTTGCATACGTTGCATCACACTTCTTGGACTCCCTTATAGGGCCAGTGGTTGTCAGTTTTCAAAACTGGACAATTCTGTTTGACAAATTCTTGAAGTATGTTCAAAAAGGAATCCATCAGTGGTGCTTTGCAAAAGCATCATCCCACCAGAATGCGACACCCCAGAGATGGAACTTAAGGCAAGTTTAGAATGTAAAATACAAGTTCAAATTCCACACTGTGATCACACTACCCCTAGCGTCCTGACATACATTTTGTTTCTCTGCTGAAGAGAGCAGTTGCCTGGAAGTTTAGCTGTTCTGGCCAACAACTTTCTTTACTACTTATCATATTATAATTTTAATATTACTGAGTTAATTTTTCAATACTCAGTGTTAGGGTGTTTATTTCAATTTAGTTGTATTTATTTTTTGTGCCATTCCTGATTAATTCCAGAAGTCTGAGCAGGCAGTGTTACAACATGCAATTTGTTGATGGATAAGGCCCGCTTGGTCCACCAACTACCACTGAATAAAAAATACTGAAACTGCTTTTATTTTTAGTATTTTACAGTGTTTAGTAAACTATTATATATATGGTTCTTGTCTTTAGGGAACCGGCAAGGGTATTTGACATGATTTATAGACCTAAAAAGTGCACAGGACCAACATGGTTTAAAACTGTAAAAAATTGCTTCCAGCTCCTAGCAAGGACAGACTGCCATGAGCTTTGTTTACAGTGCCTGGGTCCTGTTCACAATGTTTTTGTCGTGGGGACTGTGAAATGTTTTGCCCTAAAACCCAAAAGAAAAAGGCTTTAAAAAGAGAAGAATGTATTGCTCCAGTCTGCCTCTGTCACCAAAGGACATTAAAGGCTCTGAGAGGTTCCTGATGATGGAGGAATTCTTCTCGTAAGCAGCAGCGGTCCCTGTCAAATGGGAAAGACAGAAATGCTCCACATGAGATAAGTATGATAAAGATGGTAAAGATACCAGGGTGTCTGATAGGGGGAACCCAGATTCCAGTGATGGCAAAAATACAGATAAGAATCTCAGAGCAGGTACTGGAAGCAGTACCTGCCAAGAGAAAACAAAAAGGAAAACATGCCCTTTCCACTCTTGCTGCAGAGGAAAAGGAGCAGGAAGTGGATCAAAAACAAATGCCTTCAACAGAGGACATGGCCAAGGTATGGCATTTTTTTCCAAGCCTTCCAGGCTATGGGAAACTTCCTTAATATTCTTAATATACAGGAAGAATTCTGCTGGAACTGGAAGTAGAGAAACTGCTGCAGGCAAAAGTGGACCGTAGAAAACGTCCTACCTCACAGTTGGGGGGAGGGCCTGTTTTTCAGGATACATTCTGACCCACAAGAGAAATGGGGAGTGGTGACCAATTTTATATCTGATATCTGAAAAGACATATCAAGAAGGAAAGGTTCAGGATGGTAACGCTGGGCACAGTAATACCATTTTTACAGTAGGAAAATTGGTTCTAACCCCAGGAAATCTTACTGTATTCTGACACATGCAGTATTATCCCACCATAGTACTGCCCGGAGCGGAAAGGGTGAACAGAACCTATGCAAATGAGAGAATGCTAGGCTCGAGCTTGGTTTTCAAACTACCATCCCTGGTAAACAATCCATCAACCGTCAGATTCTTCACTCTGCTTGACTAGTCGGACGCCTCTGAGAATCCTCTGCATCTTTGCCAAAAGTCGTGTTTATTTTCACTGCTTTCTACCAATTTAGTTCAAAGTTTTAAACCGCTGTCTCTGGTTCATAAGGTAAACTAGTATTAGATAGAAAGAATTAGAAGAGGCCTCTGTTTCTGTCCGGTTCTCCGGTCAGGAATCAAAATTTTTTCTTCTTTTCCTGTAAGTAGAGTTTGTTGGTTTCAGTTTATTTTTGTGAGGATGCTACTGGGTAAAATCCTAGTTCATTCTATGGTCCTTAAACCAACCAAAAAAAAAAAAAAGATAACACTTTAGTTTGGGGTAGTTGGCCATATCTCAGACGCCTAAGAAAAGAACTGGCCCAACTGGTTTCCAACACTGCACCGAGTGCGGGGAAACATCTGCTAAATCTGATCCCCATTTGATGTGTTTTTCGGGTTTGACCACTTAGAGACAGATTGTGAAATTTGTAAGAATTTCCCTCAGTCTACGCTTGACAGGCGATTGAACCGACTGAGGGAAAAAATGTCTGATACAACCGCTTAAGCGGTTAGACAAATCCTCTAATTCAAAAAGTACTGCCAAACCGGGAGAAACTCCCTCTAACCAGGGTTCCAGCTCAAAGAAACGCACCGCTGAACAGGTTGCTGAACTGGCAACCACGGGCAAGAAAAAGAAAAAATAGAAACATACAGAACCGCAACCGGTGAAGCTGTCAGTTCGTACCACGGAGGAGATGGCTAATGTTATTCGGATTATTCAGTCCCTTCAGTCTCCCTTCAGTCTCCTCCGGTTCAGGTTCCACGGCCCTCAGTTAAATTTCCTGCGGTAGTGCCCCCAGGTTCTCCTTCTGTTCCCAGTCCCCTCAATCCTAGTTCTGAATACATAGAGGAGGAGAGGGACTATGGTTTTGGGGAGGAAGAAGAGGAGGAGGACTATGGAGAACTGGTAGAACCGGAGGTTTCTCATGACCCTCATCGTCCTGATTCCTCTGATAAGGAATCTAAGGATTTCTCCTCCCTGTTGGCTTTTATGCAACAAGTGGCTCAGACTTTAGACCTCTCTACTCAAGAGATAGCAGATGAGGAGGAAGAGGCTGATTTTGTGGAAATGATGGATGTGGCTCCAGCAAAAAAGTTGCTTTTTCCCCATCCACAAAACCCTAAAAAAACCATGTTTTCAAGGTTCTACAAACACCTACTTCAGTTCCTCCAGTTGATTTAAAAAAAAAAAAAAAAAAAAAATGGATAGGAAGTACTGGGTAGCCAAGTCTGGTGCAGAATTTTAGTTTGGAGACACCAGTCATGAGGGTGTGTTGTACAAGCTGCAGCCTGTGATAAGGCTGGCATACCCCTAGCATCCCATTCCCTGATAAGGATTCCAGGAAGATGGATTCAATGGCCAGGAAGTCTTTATCTGGTTCTTCTCTAGCCATAAGATAGGCCACTTACATGGCTTATGTGGCCAGATTTCAAAGAAGTCTTTTGGGCACAGTATCTGAAATTGCAAAATCCTGCCCATAACCTATGGCAGCTGATTTGGCAGAGGCTGTTAAAAGGGGTGTTGAGGCGTTAAAGTTCCAGTTTAGAATGGCTGTGGATGCCAGTGACACTGCAGCCAGACTTATGGAAAATTCCATACATCTCCAGAGATTTGCATGTCGGAGGACCACTAATTTATCCCAGGACGCTCTGTCAAAATCGTTGGATTTCCCCTGTGACCCTTCATCCCCCTTTGGCCAACAGACTGAAGCCTGTATGAAAAAGATGGATGCATACAAAGTGGCTTACAGGAGTGCAGCAGCCAAAGACAAGGCAGCTGCTTCCCAGAAACAACAGCCCAGAGCTGGAATTGCACGACCTTACTATTGGCCCTTCCGACTTACCAACCCCAGAGAGGCTATTTCAGGGGCAGAGGTAGAAGGGCTACTGACAGAGCAGATGCAAGCCCTCAGCCTACCCCACAAGTGAAGTAGCACCCCTGAAGTATCTGTCAGGGTTGCCTCCCCTCTCCCTGTAGGGGGCAGGCTCTCCCACTACCACCAGGCCTGGGAGGCTATAACATCAGACAGGTGAGTCCTGAAGGTAGTGGGCGGGGCCTCACCCTCCGCTTCAAGGCCTTGCCCAAGCTGAGGGCAAAGGTCGTGAGTCCTCTTTCCTCATCAGAATCCCAGCTGCTGGAGGAGGAGGTAAAGAAACTGTTACTGGACAAGGCAGTAGAACCAGTTCCACCTCTACACTGGGGGAAAAGGGTTCTACTTAAGGTATTTCTTAACAACCGTAAAAGACGGGAGTGGCGACCCATTCTGGATGTCAGACAATGAGACCGATATTTGACAAAACCAAAATTCAAGATGGTCACTCTGGCCACCATTCTACCTTCACTCACGCAAGGGGACTGGCTGGCTAGCCTCACTAGATTTGAAGGACGCCTATTTTCATATCCCCATCAGGCCATCACCAAGAAAGTTCCACAGGTTCAGGCTCAAATCGGGCCATTATCAGTTCAGATCAATACCCTTCAGCCTCTCTTTGGCTCCAAGGGTGTTTACCAAGTGCATGGCCATGGTAGTGGCACATCTAAGAAAGCAGGGTGTCACAGTTTTTCCCTATCTGGATATCTGGATGCTGGTGGGTCAGTCCCACCAAGTCTTGGATGCCCTAGCTCGGGCTCTAAACCTCCTTCAGTACCCACGGCTCCTTCTAAATCCCAAAAAGTCAGTTCTGGTCCCAGTTCAGCTTCTGAATTTCATAGGAGCAGAGCTGGACACATTGAAAGGAAAAGCCTTCCTTCTACCAGCAAGGGTGAACACTCTGGTACAGCTGGCCAGCTCCTTCCAGTTATCCTGTCCCAGGCCAGCAAGGCATTTTCTCCAGCTGTTAGGACACATGGCAGCGTACACAGCAGTAGTACCTGGAGCCAGATTTCAAATGAGGGACATTCAGTTTCACCTTGGATCTTAATGGTCACAAAGAAAGTGGCAGTTGTCTGCTCTGGTACCAGTCACCAATTCTTAGCTTCTGGCCCTGCAGTGATGGCAGGACAGGGAAAACCTAAGACAGGGTGTTCCTTTCCTGCAACCGCTCTCCTCAAGGGTCCTGACCACAGATGCCTCCTCCTAGAGTGGGTAGCACACACATGAGACCACACAGCTCATGGCACCCGGATGAAAAAGGAGACCCTCCTTCACATAAACCTGCTGGAGCTCAGAGCAGTGCGCTTGGGGATCCAGTCCTTTGCTTCAGAGCTTGCAAACAGGGTGGTACAAGTCAGAACAGACAATACCACCACAATGTACTACATAAACAAACAAGGAGGCACCCGGTCTTCCCCATTGTGCACAGAAGCCATATTACTGTGGAAGCTGGCCTACTCCCTGAACCAGTCCTTCATAGCTGTGTACCGACCAGGGAAGGAAAACACCCTTGCAGATGCACTGAGCAGAATCCATTAGGACCATCATGAATGAACTCTGAACAGGCAGGTACTTCTAACAGTGTTCAGAAGGTGGGGTACCCCAGAGGTGGACCTCTTTGCTCACCCAGACAGTCAGCTGCTACAGTACCGTTGCAGACCTCCCACAGTGGGCACAGTACCGATGGATGCACTACTGTTGGATTGGACAGGGAAATTCCTGTATGCATTTCTTCCCTTCCCTCTGCTGCTCAGAGTTTTGAACAAACTGTCTGTTCTGTCAGCAGCCATGATCCTCATAGCCCCAGATTGGGCCAGGCAGCCATAGTACTCGCTGCTTCTGCTTCTGTCTGTTAGCAAGTTAATACCTCTACCCTGCAGGCACCCTCTCCTTCCTGCCTCACAGGGCCGAATCCTCTATCCCAACCTGCAATCTCTCAAACTCATTGCCTGGTTCTTGAGAATGTAGAATTTGCCAAACTAGGGATTTCGGAGAGGGTCCTCCAGCTTATTCCTCTTGGTGGAAGAGATTTTCATGCTGGTGCCAGCAGCAAGATGTGGTTGGTACCCAGGCAGGTGTACTCCTGGTACTGGATTACTTGGTACACCTCCATTCATTTGGTTCTTAAGCCCTCTTCGTTAAAGGTTCATCTAGCAGCAGTCTCAGCCTACCTTTCAGTTGGCAGAAGGCCTTCTTGGCCTCTGAACAGGTGTTCAAGAAATTCTTTAAGGGCCTTTTGCACCTGGATCCCCCACACAGAGAGCCCACCCCGGGTTGGGATCTTAACATCTGTATTGGTCAGCTGATGCAGCCACCCTTTGAGCCCGTGTCATCAGCAGAGCTCAAGTATGTTATTTGGAAAACTGTATTTTTAATGGCCATTACTTCAGCCAGAAGGATCAGTGCGTTACAGGCCCTGTGTACAGATCAGGACTGCATTTCCTTCCATAAAGATAAGGTAGTCCTAAGAACAAGCAGGAAGTTTCTTTCTAAGGTGGTGTCTGATTTTCACCTTAATCAGTCTGTTACTCTGCCTGTCTTTTTTTTATATTGATCGTTCGTTCTCAGGCAAATGCAGATTGCATAGCCTTGATGTCAAAAGGGCTATCGGTTACTACCTGGAGCACACCAAGGATCACAGGGAGAACAGAACCCAGCTGCTCCTTACGTATGGAGAGGTAGAAAGGCAAATCAGCTTCAAAGAGGACCATTGCTCGCTGGATTGTGGCCTGCATCCAGTTTTTTGCTATAGCAAAGCAGGTAAAGAGCCTCCTATGGGCCTTCAGGCCCATTCCACAAGGGGCACTGCTACTTCCATAGCAGCCTCAAGGGACATACACTTATTGGATATTTGCAAAGCTGCTACCTGGAAAACTGTTCACATGTTTGTCAAACATTATAGCCTGGATTTACAGACCAGTAGTGATGCTAAGTTTGGCACAGCAGTACTGCAGAGCCCGTTTCCTAAGTAGGTTCTGCGCCCACCTCCAAAGGCACTACTTGGGTAGTCTGCATATATCAGAATACAGTAAGGTTTCCTGGGGTTAGAAGAAGACATTACTTACCATAGTAATCCTGTTTCTTCCAATGGAATCTTACTGCATTCTGAACCTCCACCCTTCCTCCCTTTCTAGAACCTGGGGGCACTGCACTACAGCTTTTTGTGGTGAACTCCTGGGCTGTTTTTTACTTAGGCTGTCTGTGACTCGAGTCTTGGGGATAATGCCTATCAATTGGAGGATGATAAAGGGTTTGGGAGTCCAATGGTTATTTTGATTATTAGTACTATTTCAGATTGGCATTAGTTAGCTTCCTAGACAAGCTTCGTTAGAATCTGATGGTTGATGGATTGTTTACCAATGACAGTGGTTTGAAAACCGAGCTCGAGCCTAGCTTTCTCTCATTTGCTTAAGTTCTGTTAACCTTTTCAGCTCCAGGGCAGTACTGCTGTGGGACAATACTGCATATGTCAGAACACGGTAATATTCCCTTGGAAGAAAAAGGATTACTGTGGTAAGTAATGTCATCTTGCAGGCACTGGCTCTGAAAGAATCCTACTTCCACATTCTAGTCAGACCCAGCCACAGAAAATGTCTCCGGTTCAGGCTGGGAAACTGCCAGTATCGGTTTGTAGTCCTTCCCTTCAGTTTCGGCACCAAGGGTATTCAAAGTGCCTGGCCGTGGTGGCAGCACACCTAAGACAGGGTGTGGTTGTATTTCCCAGCCTAGACAGCTGGCTGGTCTCAGGGAAAACTGGGCAAGAGGCAAGATGCTCTATTCAATAGATAAGGAGCACTCTGGAGAACATAGGATTCCTTATTAATCTCTAGAAATCTGACAAAACCTGTTCAGGTGCTAGACTTCGTTGGTACAGAGCCTGATATGCTGCAAGGGAAGGCTTTCCTGATGCAGGAAGGGATATGGGACCTGATTTTCATTGCAGAATCCTTCACACTGGGCCACACAAGACCAGAAAGGGATTTCCTGAAGTTACTGGGCCACATGGCCTTATCCACAGCAGTGGTGCCATAGACCAGATCTCAAATGAGGGAGACTCTGTACCTCCCAAGGGATCACTGGTCCCAAAGGTGAGATTCACTGTTCAGGCTACTGCCAGTCACAGAAACATTTGTGTAAGCACTAAGTGGTGGAAGGAGAAAAGCAGCCTGGGAGAGGGCAGTCCCTTCTTCCACCAATCTACAACAAAGAATCTTTCTTTGAGTTGGAGCTCTTGCAGCAGGCTGTTACCATAAGGACTATGCCACCAGGCACTAGGACCCCACAGAAAACTTCTAGCTAACAGTCTTCAACGGGGACTGCCCCCTGACGTCTGCCTGCCCTGACATCAGCCAGTGGTATAAAGGGGGTGGTCCCCAGCCCCACCTCAGTTCTTTTCCCACCGTTGACACATTCACATCAGCTCCTCTGATGCCTTCCTGCTACAGTTGACCACCATTTTGCGTTTCAGTGCTTTTCTTTATTTTTATAGTAAATAAATTGTTTAAATTACTCTCTCTTCTGCATGTAGTCTTCCCCGACCTCCATCGAGCGGTGGACTTCTAAATGCATGTGCGGCAAGCAGATCCTGTCGAAAGACTGCTACACGGCCTGCCTCCTAGGCCTAGACCATGGCACTCAAGCCTGCCAGCACTGCAAAGCCTTCATCCAGCGAATGAGAATCCGCCACCAGAAGGATCTCAAGGCACATCTCCTCGAGAAACAGCTAGCCGCCGTGCAGAAGCAATCCCTGGAGAACAGCGCCTTCTTCTTCCTCCTCATCATCCATAACTCACAGGGAGAAGAAATCCTCAGGGAAGCACAAGTCCCGGGACAAGGAGAAAATCCAGACCCGCTTCTGCTGCTTTGTCTCCACATAAAAAGACCGCCTCCGGTTCCTCCTTCCACGGGAGGTCGGACTACTCTCCCTGGTCTGCCTTCACTTCTGGGTAGCCGGTGGACAAACCTCCCGCCCTGGTGCTGGCGATGGGTGGAGGTTCGTCAGGGTCTGAAGGGCAAGGCCATTCCCAAGTCCTCCATCTCTTCAGGTGGTACGGCCAGCCTTGAGTCAGGCGGCGGGTCCACATCTGTCGTCTGCCTGGTTGTGGTGTCCGATTCGGCCTCCAGGTCTACAGACCAGACTCCCTGCCGCCAGAAGCATGCATCCGCCAACTAGGCTGCAGAGACCCCTCTATCCCGGTCATCGGTGTCCTCACCACAGACTTCAGCCAAGCTGTCAAAGGCCGTGTCTCCTGACCATCGTCCGACACCTGTCCACTCAATGCTGCGTACCCCGACATCCAGTCCGAAACCACCAATCTCACTGGATCCTCCTACTTAGCCGGTGGAGATGAATACCTCCCCTGCACCAATGGAGGGCCTGACTTCTTTCCATCCTATGCCAATGGACCTGATGCTGGGTCGCCCAGTGCTACCCCAATGCCAGCTGCCCCCAGACATAGGCACTGGTGGGTCCCTTAGGCCCTAAGATTCCCTTTAGTGTAGTAAAGATCTATTCCACTTCTGGCGAAACGCGATCAAAGTGGACCTTATTCCACCCAAGCCTGCTGAACCAGCTAGTGTGTGGTTCTCTTCCCTCCCCCACCCCCAAGCCCAGGGAGAAGTCTCCTCCACCTAAGAGCCTTTCCCCTCCCCCGGGTGAGGGATGTAGGGGAAGGCCCAAGCACAAAGGCAGGAGGGGAAGGCATTTCTTCTCCAGGTCTTCAAGTAGTCATCTGCACTGTTCGACAGACGCTGGCACAAGACCTCCTCCTCCTCCTCCTTACTCCAGTTCGGAAGACTTGAGCCAGAGCCCATACTCATCATCCAGAAACTTGGAACCAAGAGGTCGTCTTCTTTCTCCAGACAATAAAGACACACTCCTAGATCGCCTCCTGATCTGACTTTTATGGATGTTATGAGGCATATACAAGTCAACAATGGCTGGAAGACTGAAGATTTAGACCCAGAGAGGCGCAGCCAAATACCTCCGGCAAAAGAAGCCCAAATCTTTGGTAGTGTGCCCCACCCCCCTCCCGGTGGACACTTTCCAGGATCTTACTAGAATTACCTGTAGGCACTCCTCCTTTTTTCTACCATGTCGAAAGTCAGATTCTACAGGGCACCCAGGGATGAGCCTTTTTTGCTGGAACACCCAGTGGCTGACTCGTTAGTCTTTACAGTGGGCCACGACGGGTCCAAGAAGCGTAAACTAAGCAGTCAGCCCCCTGATCCAGAGTCTAAACAGTTGGACCAGTTGGGAAACGAGGTCTATGCTTCCACTACTTGCTCCATTAGATCTCGTAATTTTCTTACACACATGGTGCAGTACCAAAATGCCCTGTGGGAGAACAGTCTGGAGCTTGTTCAAGCTCTGCCAGATGCTTCACAGAAAGCAGAGCTTTTGGATCTGCTTAAGTATGTTTCGGACATTGGTATGCATGTTTCACGTGCCTTGTACGACACTGCCAATACATCTGCCCGAGCAACAGCCACCAGTATCTGCCTCAGGTGCCATTCCTGGCTTCGGTTCTCAGGTTTCACTCAGGACCATCAAGCTGGGATTTTGTATCTCCCTTTTATAGGATCCGTTCTATTGGGAGACAAAGCTGAGAAACTAATTGCCCATCTCCAAGACTTGGGCAAGGCTATCTGGTCTGTCCAGAAAATGTTGAAGGCCAGCCAGAAGCCATTTCAGAAACTCTCCTTTTGCAAGTCGTCAGGCCAACAGCCCCGAGCCCAGCAACAGCAGAGATGAGGCTTTAAGTGTAAAGCCGCCTCCCAGATCCCAGGTTCCTCTGCCTCCAGAGTCGCCAGACCCTCCCCGGCTGCTCTGCCTACCCCTGGAGCCACAGCCTGACTCATTGCCAGTTGTGGCCTTGAGGAGACAAGGCCACTGTGTCTTTCCTTACTTAGATGATTGGCTTCTTGACAGCACTCACAAGGGCCCAGAGACTGTTCAGTCATATGGCAGTGACCATTTTGGCCGTTCCCCTGGCTCAGTTGCACTAGAGGATTCCTCAGAGGACACTCTGGGTACAGTGGGACCAACATTCCGACGACCTGGAACTACTGGTCACGTTTTTGGACCTAGTTCATCAGACCCTGACCCGGTGGATGACTCCCACCCAATTTGTCCAAGGGAATACCCTTCAGACAAGAGCCCCCAAGGCAAGTTCTCACTACAGACTTCTCAGGTCAGGGCTGGGGTGCCCACTTAACGGACTGACAGACACAAGGATCTTGGTCCTCTTTGGAGCAGACGCAGTACATCAATATCCTGGTGATGAAAGCAGTCCTAATTGCTGTACAAGCATTTCAGATGGACCTGTCCTCAGGCCCCCTGCTAGTCCAGACAGACAATATGTCAGTCTTTTACATCAACAAGCAGGGTGGCACCCACTCATATATCCTCTCTGCCGAGAGGCCATGAGGGTTTGCTGTTGGGCACTGGAGCATCACCTGGTACTCACACCCATGCATGTTCCAGGCACCCAAAAAGTCTTGGCAGACAGTCCAAGCAGGTCTCCGTCACAAGCCCATGAATGGGAACTACTCCAGTCAGTCGCAGACTGACTCTTCGACAGGTGGGGTCAGCCAGAGTTGGACTTTATTGCACCCCCACTCAATGCCAAATTGCCCAGTTTCTGCTTGCTAGATCCAGGGTCTGGTGTTTTCTGGCAAGATGCGTTGCCCCTCTGTTGGACAGGGAGGTTTCTGTATGCCTTCCCTCCCTTTCCTCTTTCAGAGGGTACTCCTCAAACTACAGGCGTAAGGAGCGGAGATGATCCTCATCACTCCCTACTGGCCTTGTCGGATCTGGTTCCCTCTGCTCCAGCAGCTAGCAGCGGAACCTCCAATCCCCTTGCCTATGAGCTCTCACTTGCTCTCTCAGGTCAGGGACACCCTAGTCTGTCCGGACCTCAGATCCCTGCACTTGCATGCGTGGCTCCTGCAGAAGTTTCCAGATTTGGGGTTTCCCCCATGGTAGTGGATGTCCTAGTGGCAATGAGAAAGTCCTCCACTAGGTCTGTCTATGCCACAAAGTGGAAGCGGTTCTGTCTTTTGGCCTCCGCTCGCCATCTTGACCCTTTCACATGTCCAAGGAACTCTGTTCTAGAGTATCTCCTGTTGCTATCTGATTCTGGTCTGAGTTGCTCCTTGATCAAGGTGCACTTTTCTGCCATCTTGGCATACCATGCGCCTGTAGAGAGTAAAACACTTGCCCAGTTGGACTTATCCCACACTTTTCCTGTGGGGCATACTTCACCTGAAGCCTCCCATTCGGGGACCCCATCCCTCCTTGGGATCTTCTATTTTTGTTGGAGAAACTTATTTTAAACCAGCCGCAGACTGCGGGCTGCATTTTCCGTTGTGGAAAGCATTCTTTTTGGTTGCTGTTAAATCCTCTGAGGATTTCTAAGCTGCAGGCTCTGATGCGTAAAGAGCCTTACTTCGTTTTTCATAAGGACAGGGTGTCCTTACAAACTAACCCTACGTTTTTGCTGTAGATGACGTTCGAATTTACCCTGAAGCAGGACATTCACCTGTTTATTATCCAGAGCATTCTAACAAAAGGGAGACATTGCTGCATACTCTGGATGTTCACAGGATTCTTTGCTATTATCTTAATCGAACAGGTCCTGTTAGAAAATTCGACCAGTTGTTTTTCTTTCGACCCCGGAAGCCAGGGGGCACCAGTTACTGAGCAGACCCTTTCCAAGTGGTTAGTTAACTGCATTGTTTTCTGTTCTCAGAAGTGTGATAAACCTTTACCCGGCGGGGTAAAAGTTTATTCCATCAGGGGAGTGGCTACCTCCTTTGCCTCGCTGAAAAATTTGTCTGCAGCATACATCTATGCGGCTGCTACATGGGAGTTCTGTCCACACCTTTATCAAGCACTACAACTTGGACGTTTTTTCCAGACACAGAACTGGTTTGGAGCTTGCTGTCTTCCAAGGCCTGCCGTCTTAAAAGGCTTCTGATTCTCTTTAGCCTCCTCCCAAGGCAACTCTTTCTTTTATTGACTGCTTGGGACTCTGTCCTTATGGTAATAGCCTGCTGCAAGAGCTTCAACTTAAAGAAGGATAGTATAGTTACGTAAGAACTTACCGTTACAGTAGATTTTCGGGAAGAGCTCTTGCAGCAGGTGTTGCTTTCTCTCCCACCTTCCCCTGGTATTCTTTCTGCAGAGTTTAGAACCTCCTCTGTTCTGTTTTTCCCCTTTTAGAGCCGGGTCTCTGGTGGGAGAACTGAAGTGGGTCTGGGGACCGCCCTCTTTATACCGTTGGCTGACAGTGGGGCTGGGGGTCACCACTGAAGACTGCTAGCTGGAAATTTTCTGTACGGTCCTAGTGCCTGATGGCATAGTCATTATGGTAATAGCCTGCTGCAAGAACTCTTCTTGGTAAGTTCTTGCGTAACTCTAGTTTCTCGCTACACATGCCTCGCTCTTAGAGTGGGTTGCCTACCTGGAGAATCTTGCAGTAAGTGGCATCTGGAGCCCACAGTAGACTCTGAGTACAAATCTCCTCGAACTCTGGGCAGTACTGCTGGCAATGCAGTCTCTCCCACCCCCACCGGCTGCCAGATCGTTCTGTTCAAATTCACACAGACAATACCACAACAGTATGCTACATAAACAAGCAGGGAGGAACCTCATTCTCAAAGCTGTGCACTGAAACTATGAGGATCTGGAATTTGGCTTAGTCTTGCTGGACACAACTATTTGCAGTGTATCTGCCAGGCAAAGACAGTGTGTTGGCATATTCCTTAAGCAAGACTGTACCAGAGAAACCACAAGTGAACCTTGAACTAGTAAGTGCTGGCAACAGTCTTCAGAAGGTGCGGTACTGCAGAAATACAGTACACCAGTTTGCCTCCTGGGAGAATAGTCTGCTTGCAAAATTCTAGTGCAGGCCACCAGGAAGGGGTACAGTCCCAGAGGACACCCTTGCTCTGGATTGGACAGGAGGTTCCTGTATTCCTTCTACAATTTCCACCAATGCAGAGTGCTCAAATCTCAAGAGAGATCAGCAATGAAGAGAGCCAGCAACGATGATTCTAATAGTTGAACTGGGCCAGGCAAGCTTGGTACTCTGCGCTTCTGACCCTGTCCAGCAGGATCCCAGTCATCCTGCCACTGGGATAACAACTCATTGACCCTGTCAGGGTAGAATAAGATTTCCAGACCTCGGAAAACTACGTCTGACAGCATGGTTCTTGAAAATCTAGAATTTTCTAGTTTGAATCTGTCCGAGGATATGCTGAAGGTGCTTACAGTTTCCAGAAAACCAGCAACTAGGAAAGGTTATTCCTGTAAGTGAAGAGATTATATACTGGTGTGCGCCCAGAAAGATAATCCCAATGGAGGCAGGGCTACCTACAGTCCTGGATTATCTGGTACACATACAACCCTAGGTCCGAGATGTTCAACCCTGAAGGTACACCTGGCAACCATGTCAGCCTACACATCAGCAGGTAAAGACAAGTCCTTGGCCTCTCGACCTGTGTTGCAAAGTTATCTGGCCTCAGTCACCTGTATCCCCCAGTAAGGGACCCAGTCCCTCAATGGGACTGAAATATCTGACTTGCCCTGCTGATGGAGGCTCCTTTAGAGCCTATGGCTACAGCTGATTTAAAATGTGTCACATGGAAAAGTTTTCCTGATAGCCATGACCTCTGCCAGGAGGGTACGTGACCTGCAAGCCTTTTGTACAGATCCAAACTACATGATCTTCCATATGGATAAGGCAGTCCTAAGGATCAGTAGGAGGTTCCTACCTAAGGTGGTGTCTGAATTCCACCTGAACCATTCAGTTGCACTCCTTGTGCTCTACCCTGAACATTCCAGTACAGGTGAACAGAAATTGCACCATCTGGATGTAAAAAGAGCACTAGGTCATTGCATGGACCAGACGAGAGATGTTGGATCTCAGGGTTCACAGCTTTTCTTTTTCCTGTGGAGAGTTGGGCAAAGATAAATCTGCAGCTAAGAGATCTCTCGTCTCCTGCGTATAGTTCTGTTATGAAAAAGCTGGTAAAATACATCCCAGAGGCCTGAGGGTACATTCCACAAGGGGTACCTCTGCCTTTGTGGCAGCTACCTGAAAAACAGTGCACACCTTTAACAACGCAATAATGCTTCGACATACAATCCAGGAGGGATGCCAGTTTTGGAACTGCTGTCTTGCAGAACCTTTTCCTAAGTAGGTTCTGGACCCATCCTCTCAAGGTACTTACTGCTAGCGAGACTGCTTTTTGTAAAGCATTATTGATGGATTCGTGTTTGGAGAAAAAAATTTACTCACTGTAGTAATGTTTCTTCTCAGGGATCCATCGGTGAGCATTAAAAACCCTGACTCTGCCTCCATTTCCAGAATCTGAAAATGGGTTCATACAAGAATACATTCTTACCGTGACCCTTATAATACTGTGGGTGTGTGTATATATACATCTTGAATCTTTATACTTTCATAGCTGTTGTTACAGAGTGATCAGTTTACATTTTTACATGTCTGCTTTAACATTTTTGAATACCAAATAAATTTGAAAGAGAATTTTTGAAATGTCTTTGGTAGCCATGTGGTTAGTTTTAGTGGTCACAGCTTTCCTAGCTGTAGAAAAAAATCTGGCATTGGGACACTAAATGGAGCATGATCACAATGCAGAGTTTGAATTTATAGTGTATAGTGCAGTGCTGTTGTGCATGAAATTCCATGCTGGAATGTGCTTGTTCTGCTGCAGTAGTGATGTCATTATGTTGTTCTGCTGCAGTAGTGATGTCACTACTGCACCAGAACCACTTGGAATCCTGGCACATTGTTGCGTTCCTCCATTTAATTCTGTGGTGACAGTATTCTAGAACCTCTAGAGACTTCAAGTCAGTTTCATTATGAAAAAGAGAGAGAAAAAAAAACAAAGCACTCATTTCACATAGTTCTACTATACACCATAAAAAATACAGGATGAGCAACTTTATGCACAACCTGTGTGTTCTGTCACCTCGGGGTTCTGATACCCATGGACCTCTCAAGCTTCACTCTCGAGGTCAGAGGGCATCAGAACCCCTCTGTGACAGAACACACTGGTTGTGCATAGTCGCCCATCCAGTATTCTCTATATATCCAGAGTTCTAAAATTTAGCGTGAAGTTCTGTCTGATGAAATGACGCTTTTGTTAAATCACTGATGGATCCCTGAGAGGATGCATCATTACCACAGTGATTATTTTCTTTTCCCCAAAAAATGAGGGCAAATCAGCCAAACAAATGGCTCAAAATGGGAGGGGGGGGGCACACAAAACACTGGCGCAAAGAGCGGTTCTTTGCATGATAAACTGGTACAAATATAGCTGTGTTGGGGTTTTTTTTTTGTTTGTTTTGTTTAAAAATTGGTTCCCAAGGGCTGGTCTAAAAATGACAAATTCTGTTTTTTTTTTTTTCTTCTCCCTGTTTTCTACTAGCTAGTAGACCAGTCCCCCTGCTCTTCTATATATGTTTATACATACAGTTACCGTCTCATGATTATGGGTACGTTCTCGAGTTAACGTAAGAGAATTGTGTAGTAAGGCTGAGCAGTTCTGGTATGTAAAGAACTTCAGAAAAAAACTTTGTAACCATAAGAGAGACAGGAACTGTACATATAAAAACATTTTGTTGAAGATTTCAGTTTATTAAAAACTGAAGTTTGAATTTACGGTAAAAATGTATTACTTTGAAAATTTGAGAAGCTTGTGTGAGAAAAGGACTGTCAACAGAGCATAAAACTTCAGAATTTTAGAGCTATTTGTGAGTGACACCTTCATTATAAAGGTACCAGGAATGTTTAGAAATAAACAATCCTGATTGGCTGGAACAATCTCATGATTTATAATCAAGAAGTGATCCCCAGCTTCTGCACAAACCTCTCAACCTGCTGCCTCAAAACTCAGGGGCACATCTTAGTCGGTTCATGAAGCTATTTACAGTAAATGATGTAGTGATTAAAGTATCTTCTGATGGAGAACTAGACTTAAAACTATAGTCTGGTATGATTTTATGTTTTAAATTTCTACTTTTCAGTGGCAAAAATGCCAAATTTTAAGAGGGACAGGAAATTTGTAAAGCAAAACCTGGGACATTTGAGAGGTATGTTTTGGCAACGTACCCAGGTAGTGTTCTGCTCTGGGACTTCTCTACAAGCAGCAGCACTGAATTAATTTTTCTGCAACTACATAGTTTTTGCAGAGGCTCTGTCTGCAGGTTTGGGGCCCTGGGCTGCAGTGCCTTGCAGGGCTGCTATAGACCACACTCTCCTTGCAGGGTTAAAATCTGCCATCCTCCCCAGGAGACATGATAGAGGTTAAGGAAGGACTAAGGGAGTGTTTTGTGGCCAGTTGGTGCAGTGACCATGTGCAATCGAGTTCTGGCGCTGCTTGGCCATGTATGCATGGTAGATGTAATCTTGGGAGGCTAGGAATAACTTAAAACCATCATCTCAGTATAGTAAGGCATATGGGAGGGCCAGCCAGATGCTGGCATGCATAGGGAGAGGAATTAATAGCAGGAGGGAGGTGATACTGGCCCTGTATAGATCACCGGTTAGGGTACTGTTTGCAATTCAGAGGTGCAAATTTAAGGATAAGGATAGATTCAAGACAGTGTAGAGAAGGGCAGTAAAAATGTTACATGGGCAACCAGCCAAAATGTACAAGTAACTACCGAAAAGTTTTTTTGGTTTTTGTTAGCTTTATTAAGTCTCATACTGGTGGATTTACCCCATATCTGCCCACATTCCTCGCAGCCTCTCCCGCCTCCCCCGGCATCCCCCAAGCTGCTCAAATTGGGTGGCCTGTGACTCTCCCCTTGCAGCATGGATTTCTAAGAAAGACTGAGATCCATCATGGGTCCTAGCTGAGAAATTTGCTCGGGGAGTGGCCTCACTGGGCACCATCCTGCTTTAGCCCAAGAGGGGTTTTCATGGTTTCATTATGGAGCAACGGCAGTGCAAATGACATCACAGGTCCAACCATGCATGCTTCCATGCACAGCGCACTGACGTCCACCAACACCTTCCTCCCTGCGCATGTGGAATCCGAATCTGACTGCTCCACCCAGCCTCTGATAGGTGTAGCCCAAACCCCAGCTCCCTGAAACTTAGCCATCACTCCCAGAGGAGGAGAGCAGTCCATCAGATGCACACCCTACCTCCCCTTGGCTGGGCCTGTGATGCTCCAGGGTATCTTCCAGACCTGGGTCATCAGCGTTACAAGCTGTAGCACTACTGCTACACCAGCAAGTCAACTATATTGAAATGTCTTAATGTAATCACTGGCAGATAGAAGGGAGACAGACGCCTGACAGCTAGTTTTTTAACCTGAGACACAAAACGTCAACTAGGAGTCCTCTCCTTGAGCTGGAAGAGGGGAGCTGCAAAAAAGTACTGTTTCATGGAATGGGTGGTGGGAGAATGGAATAAACTCCCTGACGTGGTTGTGGAGGTAGACAGTATCCGGGTTCAAGAGAAATTGGGATGCATTTAAGGGATCATTTACAAAGCATAGGGGAGGATGAGGGAAATGATTAACGTTCAAGATGAAGGGAATCTTGGGACAAACCAGAAGTTCAGGTCTTTTTCTGTCAGTATTTTTACAGTGCAAGTTAATGCTTCCAAAAAGCATGTTTTAGTAATGTATAAATAGTATCCCTTTCCTCATCCCCAGTCAGTATTTCCCTGTGTCTGGTAGCAACTCCCTGTCCTGGGACGGTGGCTAGCACTAACCCTCTGCTAACACACTCTGCTGTCTGACTCTGCATTCACTCTGTCTCTATGTCTGTAGTTTTTTCAGAGATTGCTCACAACCACTATATCTATTTTCCCACTGGAATGTCAGTAGTGGATGCACAGGTCAGGCGGTGGCTAGCCAAGGTATTGATCAGAGAGGGTTTGTGCTGGGTGCCATTGCCTGATCTGGGTGGGGGGTTGAGGTGATCTGAGGGGGGGCACGTGGAAGTCTAGATGGCTGTGTAGGCCTCCACATCCAGCAGCCTCAGTCTACCCCACATAAAAATGTGCTGGCATGTAGTGTGGCAGGAAAGGAGCTGTTAGGGACTTGCATGTTCAATAGGATCATTGGCGCATACAAAAGTTGTACTTCTGCACAAAGGAGTTTGTGCTTAGTAAAGTGCCCAGCTTCCTCAATGTGTAGTGGTGGTGCTTGGTCACTTCCAGGGTTTGTGCTTTGTTTTATGCAGCAGTCACAGAGGGTTTATTTCAAACGTGTTGTCACTGCCCAGGGTATGAGCACTACATTTGCCGTATACTGCACCTCCTTTTGTGCCAACCTCAAAATAGCATGAGCACAAAGCACTTGACACACGGCTCCAGTGTAGGGCCCCGTAAGTTCATATCTGCCTCATGAGTAATTGTGATGCATCTGTTCTAGGGACATGGATATGTTGTTTATCCACACTTATTGGCAGGTTCCTTGCCGCTTTAAATCTTGCCAGAAGGTCTTCAAGCTGGCTCCTGCCACCCACCTGGTTGGTAAAACTCTCGGCTCCGCCCCATGACGCCAGATCTTCCTTACCGCTTGGAAGCTCAGGTTCCCTCCGTAGCGCTGTGTGTTTTCGACTGGTTCCTGATTTTTTCGGTCTCTGAATTTAGTTGGAAGTTTTCTAAACTTCGATCTTCTTCCCTCACTGCTGCGATGGATAATTCATTTTCCGGCTCCCGGAGGCGCCCGGTTAATTCCTCCAGAAAAGACCGCACTCCACGTGCATTTACTGCCTCGACTTGGACCATGATCCGCAAGTTTGCGATTTTTGCTGTGTCCTTTTGACCAGCGCCCTGGAGGATTGTGTGGCCCGTTTGGGGCTCGGGCGACCTGAAACTTTTTCCGCGCCGGAAAAATCCTTGGAGACTCGTCGGGCAGTGTCTGTGTCGGCTGTGTCAGCTGAGCAGCTCGATCTCCTTTCCCCCTTGGAGGGGGCGGCGACCAAGTCTGTTTCTCCCCCCCCCTCGGTCGCGGCACTTATCCCGCTCTCCTTGAGTTCTCCTCATTCAGCTTCATTCAAGGAGCTTAGCCAGTCCCTTTCCTCAAAGGGAGAGGGACCTTTGGGACCTGCCTCACTGCCCAGGTCAAGGTCGCAGGCTAGTTCCACGTCGGCGCTGGCGGGAGCGGAGATCTCCCTCCCCTGTCGGCCGACTTCGACTTCAGTCGGGCCGCGGCTCAGGCTGCTAGCTCACGGTGTCCCTGTCAGGTCAGCGGCCAGGACTCCCGTCGGCGTGGTGAGTCTCTCGACCCGTCATCCGAGCTGTCTTCTGCTGGAGCCGCCATCCTTCACGGTTTCCCAGCGGAGGCCGGGTCCTGCCTGTACCTTGGGCGACAGGCCTCTGTCTTTCGTCAGGCGAGGGGAAGAGCGGCGCTCCCGCTCCTTCCAGGCCCACCTGATTTCCGAGTTTGGGTCTTGGTCTCGGTCCTCTTCTCGGTCAAGCCGCTTCCGCCCGTCTTTGGCGATCTCGGTCGGGGCACCGAGTTAAGTGGCATTACTGTTCTTCCTCGTCTCCCTCCTCGAATGAGGAGTAGCTTCGATGCAGATGGCGTCGACGTTACGAGGAGTTCATGTGGCAGCAGTTGTTATGGTCCGGGAATCAATTGACTTGATTCATTCCCGTCCAGCAAGCAGCTGCTGCCGATTAACCGACACAACGCTCGCTGCGTCGAGGTACCCACTCAGGGCGGTTGTTCGTCTGAACTGCTGCCCCACCGTCTTGGTGGAACCTCGATCAAGGTCGACCTGTCCGCAGTTGTCTGTTCCCTCACTCCGCCCGCCCTCGGCGGGCGAAGAGTGACTCAGGCCTGAGGCAGCTCTTTGCAGACCCTGCGGAGTCCGACGTCGACTCCTCCATGTTCCCCAGTTGAGAGGACCTGGGGTCCTCTCCAGAACGCTCTGTGGACGACAGCCCATAGTCCTTTATGGGTCTGCTTCAGCTCATCTCGGAGTTCACCGGGATGCAGCTTGAACCCGTGTCCAAATGGGTCTCTTATCCCCTGACGGAGATTCTAGACCGAGGGAGTTCACCCTCTGAGGCCTTCCCGGTTGCGGAGGCCATTGTCGGCCCAGCCTTGGAGCTCTGGCGGCGGTCTACTTCCTGTCCTGTGCCCTCGGCCAGGATGGCCAGGAAGTACTCTGTCCCTGTCGGTTCTTTGCCCGGTTTCTCGGAGCACCCCTCGGCTGAGGGGTTGGTTACCAATAATGTTTTCCAGTGTTCTGGGAACGCTCGGGATGTGGATAGGCCCCCCGACAAAGAGTCCAAAAGGATGGACTATGTCGGGCATAAGGTTTACGCTGCGTCCTCCCTAGGCCTCCGTCAGGCCAGCTTGGCTGCACTGATGGCACTTTCTCCCATGCCCTTTGGGCTCCCTGGATGAGGTGCTCCCTCATCTCGGCCGACCTACGGACCACGGTCGGCGGAGTGCGGGGATCAGGGTAGAGGCGGTGGCGAAGCAGCAGCTTCAGACTGCTCTGGACTTAGGTGATTCCTGTGCCAGGTTGGTGGCGGCGGAGGGCGTGGCTGAGGTTATCCTCTTTCTCCATGAAACCCAGCACAAGTTGGCGGACATCCCTTTCTTGGGGACTGACCTCTTGGCCCTGGGTGGAGGAAACCTCCAGGGTCCGAAAAATCGATGCCACTCCGGACTTGGTCACCCCCGCCCGGAGGGACAAGGGCCGCCGGCAGCCTTTGCGTAAGCCCCTTGGCCCATCAACTCCATGAGGGCCAGCAGGCTTGCGCTGGGCGTCCTGACCCCAAGCCAGCGGCTTCCCCTAAAGAGAAGCAGGGAGGTAAAGGCCCAGGAGCTCCCTCGGCCAATCCCTCCTCCAAGCCTGCTCAGTGACGGGCTGTGGGGCACTGTCCCCGGCCCCGTCACCCCTACCCGGGTTCCCCCGTGGGGAGACTGCTCTGCCCCTCCTCCGCCTGGTCCTCCTTCCCGGACCTCTGGGTGTCGGAGGTGCTAGGGGAAGGTCCTGCCTCGGGATTGCTAGCAGGCCCCACCCTTATGAGCCGTTGCCCCAGAGGGGTCTTGGGGTCCACAGCCTCGTTGTCGGCCCGACGAGCCGACTTGCCTGGCCCCTCGAAATAGAGGTGTTCAGGAAGGTCACGGATCCTCCTCCAGACCCTGGGTTTGTGTCCAGGTATTCCTGGTCCCTAACGGACGGAGGGGCTTGCGCCCCATTCTTGATCCGCACTTCGGGATGGTCTCTCTGTCTCAGATATCCCATCGTCAGAACGAGGCATGTGGCTCTTTCCCTGGACCTCCCGGACGTACTTACACTTCGTTCCGTCCGTTTCTTGGGAGACTCCTCCATTTCTTAAGCGGGGGACCTCTTTACGAGTTCCAGGCTAGGCCCTGCGGCCTCTACTCAGCAGTATTCCTGCGGCACTGAGGGGTCCGGGCGTAACCCCACCTGGATGGCGGCCTGACTGCAACCCCTCCAGGCGGAGGGGGACGGTCCAGAGTTCTGGCCCTCTAGGTTGCTCTCAGACTGGTCTCCTTTTATTGGAGCCACGTTGGAACTCGTGTCTTAGCGGGTGATCCTTCTTCAGGATGGGGCTCGACTCTTGAGTCCGAGCTTGGCTCCTGGCGGACAGGGCCGAGGTTCTTCCTCCCTTACCTAGTCAGGGCTGACTAGGCAATTGCGCCCTGCCCGGGACTTCCTGCACCTCCTGGGCCTTGCGGCGGCCTGCACCAGCGTGGTCTGTTTGGATCTGCGGTTCATGCGTCCCCCTAATGGGGGCTGGCCAGCCAGCGATCACAGCGCTGCATTCCTTTGGACCAGTCCGTGACAGCCCAGGGGTTAGGGAACGCTCTCCTTCGGACCGTTCCAGCTCATTTGCAGGAGAACATCCCGTTCGTCCGCCCCGAGTCGACGGTCTTCTCCGACCGACGCATCTGGGATGGGTGGGGGTGCCCATCAAGGGCAATACAGAGTGCACCGCCTCTGGTCCTCTCTGGAGTCCCGATGTCTTTCCTACCTGCTGGAGCTCCAGGCGGTCCGCTTAGCTTGCACCGCTCGCTCCGTCTGTGTGGGGTCTAGTGGTTTAGGTCCAGGCGGACAACACCACGACCATGTGCTACCTATCCCGCCAGGATCGGAGGAGCGCCTTGCCTCTGTGTAAGGAGGTTCTCCGCATTGGGTGTTTCGCGCAGCTGGGAGGCGGTTCCTAGCCATTTCATGGCAGGAGCCTCCATCACCCTGGCCGATGCCCTAAGCCGGATAAGGGCTGCGCCTCACGAGTGGTTTCCCTGCCGGAGGTAGCACAAGATCTTCTCCCTCTAGGTCACACCTCGGGTGGACCTTTGTTTCTCCCTCCAGGGAGAACCCTAGGCCGAGACTGTTTCATGCCCGCCCCCTCAGCACGTCTCGCTGTAGGGGATGCCTTGAGGCTGTGGACCCCGGGCCTCTTCTACGCCTCTCCCCCATTTCCCTTGACCCTCGAGCAAGGCGAGGAGGGACTAGGCGCAGGTGATTCTGGTAGCCCCAGACTGGTTTTGCCAGCTCTGGTATCCAGCTCTCCTCAGTCTCAGCCCCAGGCTCCCGAGGCGGCTTCCAGCCTGCCCGGTCCTGTTCTCTGTTTTTAGGGGAAGGTACTCCATCCAGATCTTCAATCCCTGCACGTGACGGCCTGGTCCCTGTGCGGCTAGTGGCCAGGCCTTGGGTCTTCCGGCAAGATCCTCGACGTTTTTGAGGCGTCCTGCTAGGAGTCGACCAGATATGCTCGCCTTCAAATGGAAGGGTCCTCCATTTGATGTTGGGATAGGGCCTGGTCCCCTCTTCTGTTCCTCGGCGAGCATTCCGGACTATCTGCGGTCCATTCTTTTCTTGAACAAGGGCTTCGGTCGACGACCCTCTAGGTGCTTCTGTTAGCCACTCCTGTCTTCCGGGCGCGGGCCGGAAAGTAGTCGGTGGCGCAGGAAAGGTGGTCTGGCACTCCAGGGCCTTGATCACACCTCCCCTCTGGGGAAAGTATCCCCATTTCTGTGGGATCTTACGCTGGTATGGGCTTAGCTCATGGGCAAGCCGTTCGAACCTTTGCACAGGTGTGAGTTCCCCCACCTGTTGTGGAAGAACACCTTCTTGGGGCTTCCATGCCAACCAGAAGGACGGGAGAGTTCCAGGCGCTCCTTTGAATCTCCCTATCTGGTCTTCCACAGGAACATGGTTGTCCCGCGCCCCACCCGAAGATCCTTCCATAGGCGGTGGCTGAGTCTTTTTCCCTAACTGGGTATTATTTCTGCCGGGGTTCAACCCCATTCACACCTCTGAGGCCGTATATAGGATCCATTGGGACCCTATTTAACGCTCGCCTTCCCAGGGAGCGTAGGGCTGAAGTTCGGGAGAGGTTCACCAGCTGTTTGTCATCTACGCTGTAGCCGCACCTGGCAGACCTGCAGCCAAGCGGACGATGAGCGGATGGGTCACCTCCTGCATAGATCTCCGCTATAGGTGGGCGGGCATGGAGCCTCCCAGAGGATAAGTGCTCATTTCCCGCCCTTCCGCTGCATCGGTGGCTGCTTCCGAGGGGATGCCCGGTCCAGGGTATCCGTGGGGCTCTACCGGAAGCAGGCATATACGGTTCCCCTTCCCATTCGACCTTGGGTCACGCCGGGATGTTGGTGGGGCCTCGATTCTCCAGTCTTTATACCTAAGTAGGGGTGTCGCTTGCCTCCCTCCTCCCAGAGAACTGCTAGAGTCTGCCAATAAGTGTGGATGAACAACATATCCATGTCCCTAGAAATACAGGTTACTCACCTGTAACAGGAGTTCTAGGAATGGTATATGTTGTTCATCCTGACACCGACCTCCTGGCCGCGTACAACCTGGCTTCAGCGGGCTAGATCTGGCGTCATGGGGCGGAGCAGAGAGTTTTACCACCCAGGTGGGTGGGAGGAGCCAGCTTGAAGACCTTCCGGCAAGATTTAAAGCGGCAAGGAACCTGCCAATAAGTGTGGATGAACAACATATGCCATTCCTAGAACTCCTGTTACAGGTGGGTAACCTGTATTTTTTTACTGTTGGTCTGTGTTTTGTTTTTAACTTTAAACTTGACATCAAATTTGATTTTTAACAGGGGAGCTTTACAGTGTAATATGGGGTGGGGATGAAAACCTAGACGAGTACTACATGTAGTACTTGCTGTGTTACACAACATGTGTCTCCAGTTCTGTTTAAAAATAAATAAATAAATAAATTGTATGTGAAATTTCAGTTGTTTGCACTTCTGTTTGTTTTTAGGTTGTTCTTAGAGCCTGTAACTACGCCATGCGGCCATACGTTCTGTAAAGCATGTTTAGAACGTTGTCTAGATCATACACCCCAGTGTCCGTTATGCAAAGAAAGTCTCAGAGAGGTAATTTATTTTTTTCACTTTTACTCTGACAGTAAGAATGTGCACTTAAATATGTTCAACCAATTCTTTGTTAAAAAAAAAAAAAGTGCCTTTCTAAAACCAAGGCGCCTGTACAGTAATTAAAACACATCAATAAATAACAGTATAAAAATTAAAAATAAATACAACAGCAGCATTACAAATCAGAAAATGCTAGGCTAAAAAGATGAGTTTTAAGGGCAGCTTTAAAACTTTGAAGGGTCAGGCAATCTCGCACCCAACGAGGTTGAGAATTCCACAGGGTCGGGGCTATAAAACTAAATAACCTTGCCCCAGATGTTTGTGAATGGACCCTGGGAATCTCAAGCAATCCCTCCTCGGTGGATCAGAGAGGGCAGTGGGGACAGTAGGGGTGAAGGAGATCTTGCAGGTAACTAGGTCCCTGGTCGTGTAGGGTCTTATAGGTCAGCAAACTGACCTTGAAGGTGATCTGCCACTGTATTAGTAGCCAGTGCAGTCCGGAGCACAGGCATTGTATGACTGGTCCTAGAGGTACCAGTCAAAAACCTGGCTGCCACATTCTACACTAACTGCAAGCAGTGGATATCAACCCCTGGTAACCCAAGGTAAAGGGCATTGATAGGTAATTAAACACTCAGTTCTTGAGCGGGGAGAAAGAAAAGAATAAATGCATTAAAGGGCAATAGATTGAATCGGTAACAAGCAAATAGTTACATGTTCAAACAACATGAAGTCTTGCTATATTATGACAGTAGCAGTTTGATCCAGCTCTAGAACTGCTCCGGAACTGAAATGGTTAAAACCGTTCCAAAATAGAATTTTGGCCATGAGCTCTAAGAAGCAGCTCTATCTGTGTTATTTCAAACCTGAACTGTCAGATTCTTTACTCCGCCTCAGTGAACAGTCGCTCTGGAGATTTCGCCTACTGCTCGGTTCATTTCTCGGTTTAAAAAGTGTTTTCTCGGTTGGATTCAACCGAGAATAGTTTTATTTTAACCGCAAAACCGTTCGGTTCAAGCTCCATCTGTGGTAACCGTAAGTAAATTGAAGGTTTTGTCTGTGTGGAACTTGTAAGTTATCGGTTCGGTTTGAACCGATCAGTTAGGTTTAAAACTCATTTAAAACTAAAAATTTAATATTTTAGAGTGCGGTTCCCGGTTCTTATCGATTCTAAAAAAAACGGATTTATTACGTTTTTTCAATCCCCGTGACACGGTTAGGAACCGATAAGGGTGTCTTGCCTGGCACTGCCGTTAAAAGGGCAAGTTTTCTGGTTAGGCTGGCATTATGTCTGAGAAACCCAAAAGAAAAACCGGGCCCACTGGGTTTCAACACTGTGATGTTTGTGGGGAAGTCTTTGCCAAGGCTGACCCACACACCATATGTGTTTATTGTCTGGGGTTTGACCACCTCCAGTCAGACTGCCAGATATGTAGAAATTTCCTGCAGCCACCCTGGAAAAAGATTGGGCAGGCTCAGGGCGAGAGAGTAAAAGAATCCGCTGACCCGGATGGCCAGCCGGTTCGGTGCCAGACAACCGGAAGTGCTTCCTCTGACCAGGCGAGACTTCCTCTGGCAAGAAAAGCTGGTTCTGAGGAACCAATTCCAGTAAAGAAAACAAGAAAATCAGCAGGTCTGGGTCCGAAACCCTTCTCCAACTGCTGCAGGAATGGCAAAAAGCCATACAGATTGTCCAGTCGCTGTCTCAGGGGTCCGTCCGAACATCCACTATCTGGCAAAGGTCATTCGTCCGGTCCCAGTGGTTCAGGAATATGATATTGAGGAATTTTATGAACCGGAGGATGATTATGAACAGTATGAATGTGGCTGGGAAGGTCTGGGTGTGCCATTGAACGGACATCTCCCCAGACAGACCTTTAGAATCTCCCCATGCTGTCTGAGTCCCCATCTCATTTCATGTTTTACAAAAGTTGCTGAAACCTCCAGCTTCCTTAGAAGAAGCTGTGGATGAGCAAGAGGAGCCTGATTTTGTAGAAATGATGGATATTCAGAGTCTAGGAGATTGTCTATTCCTTTACATAAGTCTTTTAGGAAGCAAACAATAAAAATTTTAAAACTCCTAATTCTGTGCCTCCTGTAGATAAAAGATGGACAGAAGGTACACATTGTCAGATCCTGAAACAGAATTCCTTTCTCAGCAATACAGTCATGTTGGGGTAGTTCAGGCTGCTGCCTGTGATAAACTAATATTCCTTGGCTTCACATCCTCCTGACAAGGATTCAGGAAGATTGATGCCATGGTAAAAACAGTATATGGCAGCCTCTCTGGGACTCAGGCAAGCAAATTATATGGCTTATGTAGCTAGGTATCAGAAATCTAGATGGGATACTATGATGCAATTAGCCAAGCAAGCCCATGGCCAGCTGGCTAGTGAACTAGAACAGGTGGCTGCTGATGGCATTGAGGCTTCTAAGGTTCAGTTTCGTGCTGCTGTGGATGTTAATGATGTTTCCTCTAGGGTCATGGCCACATCTGTAGCTTTTTGTAGGTTGGCCTGGCTCAGGTGTACTAGTCTGTCACAGGATACCCAGACTAAGGCTATGGATTTTCCTGTGGTGGGGAATTCTCTGTTTGGGGAGCAGACAGAGAACTACATGAAAAAGATGGATGCATATAGGACTACTTACAAGAGTGCTCAGGCTAAGGGCGGCAAGCCACTCCTCAAAGGCATACCCCAGGGGTAGGGTGAAGCCTTTTCACAGGCCTTTACCAGACTCAGGCCTCCTCTGCCTATGCTCAGAGGGGCTTCTTCAGAGGCAGAGGCAGGCGAGGGGTGGGCAGACCTGCTCCCATCCCTAGCCTAAAGCTCCTGCTAAGCAGGCACCCTGATGGGGTGCCCAGGCCGATTCTCCTGTACCGGTGAGGGGGCAGGCTGGCTTACTTCAGCCAGGATGTGGGCTTCTTTAACCTCAGACAAGTGGGTTCTGAAGTAGTAGGCCAGGATCTGGTTCTCAGCTTCAAAAAGTTTCCCAAGTTGAGAAGCAGACTTTTTCTACCTGCAAGTGCTTCAGAGACCCTTGCTCTGGAAGCAGAGGTCTCATCCCTGTTAGCTCTCAGAGCAGTAGAAAGGGTTCCTCCCCTGCACCAGGGCAGGGGTCTGTATTCCAGATACTTCCTTACCCCAAAAAAGACAGGAGAATGGCTGCCCATATTAGATCTCAGATATCTGAACAAGCATCTTTTGAAACCAAAGTTCAAAATGGTAACTCTGGCAATGATTTTACCCTCCCTAAGGCCAGGGGACTGGCTAGCCTCCCTGGACCTCCAGGATGCCTATTTCCATGTCCTAATCAGAAGCTCCCATCGAAAGTACCTCAGATTCGAACTGCCCTCAGGTCATTACCAGTTCAGAGCAATGCCCTTGACCTTACCTCTGCCCCAAGGGTATTCACAAAGTGTCTAGCAGTGGCAGTGGCTCATAAGGAGGAAAGGATTGCTGTTTTCCCTATCTAGATGACTGGCTCATTGTAGGCCAGTCCCCAGAACAGGTAAAATCTCACCTGCAGGTCACCCAGCAACTTCTCACCTCCCTGGGCTTTCTGCTAAATCTACCAAAGTCGGTTTGGAACCAGTCCAGGTACTCACCTTTATAGGGGCAGAACTGGACACAAAGCTAGCCAGAGCCTTTCTTCCCTTAGAAAGGGTAAGGAATTTAGTGGCTCTGGCCTCCTCCTTCACTCTGCAGGTCTCTTGACCAGCAAGCACTTTCTGCAGCTCCTGGGGCACATGGCTGCATCCACAGCTGTTGTGCAGGGAGCAAGATTTCAGATGAGAGACATTCAGTTTCACTTGAGAACCTATTGGTTTCAGAGAAGAGACCCCCTTTCCAAGTTGGTCCCAGTGACTCGAACCTTGATCCTAGCCCTCCAGTGGTGGCAGGATCAGAGCAATTTAAGATTGAGGGTCCCCTTCATTCTCCCTACTCACGACTTGACTCTCACTACAGATGCTTCCCTTCTGGGTTGGGGAGCCCACATGGGCGATCTTTCCACTCAGGGAGTGTGGTCCCCCCAGGAATCTCTGCTCCACATCAATTTGCTAGAACTCAGAGCTGTCTTTTTAGCTCTTCAAGCATTTTCTGCATCTGTCCACGACAAGGTGATACAAGTCAGAACAGACAACACCACAACAATGTGGTACATCAACAAACAGGGGCACTCGGTCTTGGCCTTGTGCACGGTATCAGAAGTTGTGGTCTCTGGCCTATTCCTGAACACTTCCCTCATAGCAGTTCATCTTCCAGGGAAGGACAATATCTTAGCGGATGCTCTCAGCAGGATTTCCCAGGGCCATCACGAATGGTCCCTGGATCCTCAAGTGCTGGGGATAGTCTTTGCCAGATGGGGTACCCCTCAGATAGATCTTTTTGCAGCCCCAGACAATCACAAACTTCCTCTGTTCTGTTGCAGGCCTCCATCCAGTGCTGGGCTCAGTTCCCCTGGATGCCCTTCTTCTGGATTGGGAGGGGAAGTTTCTATATGCTTCCCCCTTCCCTCTCCTATTCAAAGTACTAGTCAAAATCAGATCTCAGCCTTGCAGGGTGATTCTGATTGCCCCGGATTGGGCCAGGCAGCCCTGGTACCTACTCCTTCTGTCACTGACAATCCATCTTCCCCTTTGCCTCCCCAGGAATCACAACCTGTTGACTTGTGCCCAGGAAGGGTTTGGTATCCGGACCTCAATCCCTCAACCTCAAGGCCTGGCTCTTGAGGTTAGAGTTTGCTGATTTACATCTCTCTCAGGGTGTTCTTGAGATCCTAAAGGCTTCTAGAAAGCCTTCCACTAGGACTACTTATAGTTCTAAATGGAAAAGGTTTTCCATTTGGTGTGCTGGAAAAAATATTTCCCCAGAATCTGCTGATTTGCCCATTGTGTTAGATTACATGGTACATCTTAATTCCTTGGGTCTCAGACCAGCTACCCTGAGAGTTCATTTGGCAGCTGTATCTGCTTTTGTGTCAGCAGGAAATTCATCCCCTCTTTCCTCTCATCCTGTGTTTTCCAAGTTTTTTAAGGGATTACTCCATACTAATCCACCCTTTCGGGAACCGGCCCCTGCTTGGGACCTTAATGTTTGCATTGCCCAGTTAATGCAACCCCTTTTGAATCTCTGTCTTCTGCAGAGCTTAAGTACCTAACTTGGAAAACTGTTTTTCTAGTGGCTATCACTTCTGCCAGATGCACAAGTGAGTTGCAAGCCTTGTCAGTGGAAACTGACTTTATTTCTTTCCACAGGGATAAGGTAGTCCTTAGGACTAATAGGAAGTTTTTGCCTAAGGTGGTTTCAGATTTCCATCTTAATCAATCTATCTCCCTTCCAGTATTTTCACTGATCACTCCTCTTCTGGTGAGAGGAGGTTGCACAACCTGGATGTTAAGAGAGCTCTTAGTTACTATATAGGCGTACCAAAGGTCACAGGTTGAATCCCTCCAACTTTTCCTTACCTATGGTGAAGTTGGTAAAGGCAAACTGCAGTAAGAGATCAATTGCCAGGTGGATTGTCTCTGTATCCAATTTGTTATCAGAAACTGGGCAGAGCCCCCAGTTTGAGGGCTCATTCTACCAGGGATACAGCTGCGTCTCTAGCTGCTGCCAGAGACATCCCTATATTAGAGATTTGCCAGGCTGCTACTTGGAAAACGGTACACTTTTACCAAGCATTACTCCCTGGATGTCCAGGCCAGGAGAGATGCTCGGTTTGGCACAGCTGTTCTTCAGAGCTTATTCCCTAAGTAGGTTCTGCCCCTCCTCCATGGAGGTACTGCTGTGTATTCTGCTACTGTCATAATATAGCAAGACTTCATGTTGTTTGAAGAAAAAATTACTCACCTTAGTAATGTTGTTTCTTCTAATGGAGTCTTGCTATATTATGACCTCCCCCCCAACCTGCCCCTCTCAGAACCTCTACTTGGGTGGGGTGCGGGCAACTAGTGTGGGCACCTTTTATGCCCTGTTAGCATTTTGTCCCTTTTGGGGCTTTGGGGCTGTGTGTGTGTGTGTGTGTGTGTGTGTGTGTTTATTATACTTATGTTTTATTCTCATATGATTAGAATTGTGTTAGTATTTCTGGTCCCTGACTTGAGTCTTGGGTGTTGGGACCAGCAATGGTTGTTATTATTTAGGTAGCCATTTGGCTAGTGTAGTTACAGCTTCACACAGACCTTAGTGAGTTTGGCTCGTAAAGATCTGACAGTTCAGGTTTGAAATAACACAGATAGAGCTGCTTCTTAGAGCTCGTGGCCAAAATTCTATTTTGGAATGGTTTTAACCATTTCACCTCCGGAGCAGTTCTAGAGCTGGATCAAACTGCTACTGTCATAATATAGCAAGACTCCATTAGAAGAAACAACATTACTAAGGTGAGTAATTTTTTCTTTGTGCTCTAATGAAGAAATCAGAGTATCTTTTTTTTTTTTTTTTTTTTTTTTTTTTGAAGGGGAAGTGCATAAACCAGGTTAACAGTGTAGCATATAAGTTTTTTAGGAAGAATGGAAGCAATAAAAAACAAGGGAGAGTTACAATTCATTCCTTAGTATTAAAGAATCATGCACATTCTCATACTCCTTCTTTGTTCATAAATCCGTCTAACAAGATAGCTGATTCACATACAGTAATACATGCATATGAGAGAAACAAGATGGATCATACAACATTGAAAGGACCAGAAAGGGCAAGATAAGCATGGAGAGCAATCGAGGCGGATATTTGCACTTTTGTTTTTTTCTGTGTTCGCATTACAGACCTCTGGACCCTGTAACTGATTGAGTAAAATTTGGAGTGGGGGGGTCCTCAGCACTGAAGGTAGATGTGGGAGTAATTAATATGGAATGAGAGACCAGGGGGCTGTTAAATCTCAGTCTCCTGGTTCGAAATGGATTTACCCATTAGTGTGGCATGTGGCCAGGGGGCTGCTATTCTCAAATAATTTCCTGGTCCAAATGGGATTCACCCAAGAGTGCCAAGAGACTAGACAGGTTCCAACCCCGCACCTTCCTGAACTATTCAGCTGTTCCGTAGAAGCCAGAGAGATTTGGAGAGCTTACAGGATAGCGGATGTGGTACCAGTCTACACGGTCGGAGCTAAGGAGACCCGTGGAACTACAGACCATAATATAGCATTACAGTGAGAAAGATAAACAGACATGTAGGGGCCTTCCTGGAAGCACAAGGGCTGCAGAACAAGAAGCAACACATGTCTCTGAAGCTTAGCTCATGTCAAACAAAGTTGATGGATTTCATCAATTGGGGATACAGGTGATGGGCAAGGGGGCAAACATGGGACATACTTCCCCTTGATTTCAGTAAAGCGTTTAGTTCTGTTGCATACAAGAGGTTAGTAAGAAGGGGGAGAGATCTGCGAGTAGGGATAAAACTAATAAGATGGATGGGGAACTGCAGGTCAGAACCCAGAGTGTGGTCCTAAACTGTACATTCTCAGGGGTGAAGGTTACCGTGGAGTCCTGCAGTGGTCTGTTCTAGGCTCCACACTCTTCAGCATGTACATCAACAACATGGGTAAAGGTTTACTGGGCAGAGTGTCTCTGCAGATGACACCAAGCTCTGTGGGGAGGGTGAATAGTGTAGAGGGTTTTAATTACAAAAAAAAAGTATAGAAGTTGGAAAAATGGCCAAGCATATGACAGTTGAAAGTCTGTGCCGAGGCTGTCCCACTGTCACAGCCATAGCACTGCTGCTGGAGACACCAACGACCCGGGCTCAGGAACGAGCCTGTGATGTTAGAGGGCTGGCGGGGGAGGTGGGTTAAGCATCCCAGGTGAATGCAGTCCACCGCAGGGAGAGAGGGTCCGGCCTTCAGTGCAACACTGCCACCTCGGTGAACACAGGTGGCAGTGCAACTGGAGCCCCACGCTTGGGGAGGGTGGACGTCAGCATATGAGTGCACACATCATGTGCACCACTGACATTGCAGGGACCAAAGAGAACAGGAAAAACACCCCTGACTGAAGCTGGATGAAGCCCACCTCTCGTTGCAGGCCCTGCACCGCTGACTGCGGTGCTCTCCCGTCACCGTACTCTTAACTTCACTGAGGGTTGGGTCCTGCACCCTTGGTGGCTCCACCAGTTGGGGGGGGGGAGAGGAACGGGACTCTGGGAGGAAGACGGAGAGGTAAGTCCTGGAGAAGGTGGCAGACAGGGCTGGGTGCGAGGTAGAGCCGATTTGGGGGTTGGGGAGGAGTAGTCAGGGTGGAAGTATACTCCTTCACAAAAAAGAATTCAGTTCCAAGAAATGCAAGGTCATGCACATTGGTAACAGGAATACCAAAACACAGTACTAGATAAATGGTGCGAGTGTATTGCGATCTAGGGAGGAAGAGAGAAAATCTGGAGGCCACTCTTCAGTGCAACAACCCATATAGGAATGTCTTTGTTTTGTTAATATAATGTTTATTGAACATTTTCAACAATCTACATGATCCTCACAGTAATGAAAAAAGTGAACTTCAACCGCAGTGTGGTAAAGTGTCATTATTGCAAGCTTGAATTGTAAGAAGTGGGTCAGTCAGACAGTAAGTCACCACCCCTTTGAGTCGGCGCAGGAGACTGAATGCAGTACAATTTAAGGGTATGCTACCCACTGTCCTTATGGCATTTATAAAAACTGACATTCAGAGAGGTGAGGGAAGATAGCTGGGGGGGGTCTAACATGGGAATGTCTGGTTGCATCAGGCAGGCTTTACCAGTTGCAGGAAGGAGATGATTATGCCACTCTACAGGTCTCTGGTGAGGCCACACCTAGTCTACCGTGTGCAGTTCTGGAGCCCACACCCAGTGAAGGACAGGGATAGACTGGAGGCAGTCCAGTTTATGATTATACAGAAACATAGAATTTGATGACAGATAAGCTGTTACCACAGACCGTACCCGATCTACAGCTCTCCCCCTTCCCTTCCTTTTCACTACGATTCCCTTGTGTTTATCCTATACATGCTTGAATCCCACCACTGTTTTTGCCCTCACCACCTCCGCTGGAAGGATGTTGCAGGAATCCACCACTTTTTCTGTCTGTGAAGTAGTACTTCCTCACATCTCTCCTGAATCTACACCCCCCACCCCAGCTTCATAACATGTCCCCTTGTTCTTGGGCACATTTTTTTCTGAAAAATATTTCCCTCCTGTACCTTATTTACCCCATGAGGTATTTAAAGGTCTCTGTCACTCCCCCTTCTCTGTTCCAGGGTGTACATATTGAGGTCATTTAGTCTCTTCTCTTAGGGCTTTGGATGCAGACCCTGCACCATTTTAGTTGCTTTCCTCTGGACCATCTCCACACTGTATGTCCTGGAGATGTCTTCAGAACTGGATTCAGGAACAACAGAAAATCATATGGGAAAAAATTTGCAAGCCTAAATATACTTTCCAGGTGAAACTTGGGGGGTGTTCTTCCAATTTATGCAGGGGATAATGGAGTAGGCTGTTTAACAGTTTTTTGTGTGTGTATTTTACCAAGCAAGAAACCCGCCACAAGCAGACATAATTTTCAAGTTATGGGGGACAAGTTCAGTTATAAAATAGAGGAGGAGAAATTCTGGAAGCTGATTGGTTGATGCAGTCTTTAACTCGTGACAATATCTCACAGTATCATTGCCATCTAAAACTTGATTACTGAGACCAACCATTTACTAACAATTAGGGCCATTTTATAATCGCAATAATACACTCCAGGGTGTGGTATAGCATGAGATATCGTCACTTCTCGAGCACACGAGACACAGCCTGTGGCCTCATGCCTCACCATGCACCCGAGGCGTGACAATATAAGTTAAGTTGAGTTTATTGATTCGGAAACCACCTTTGAGCTGGAAGCTAATTTACAAAGGTTCCACATCTAGACGGGACATAGAATACAGAAAAATAGCAGTGTCACAAGAATCTGCTACAAGGTCACTTGGCAAGGATGTAAACCATAATTTCACTCCGACAGTAGAGTTGTTTACAGTGCCTTCAGAAAGTATTCACCCTCCTTGGATTTTGTCACATTTTGTGATGTTGCAAACTCAAATTAAAATACATTTATATGGGATTTTTTTGTCACATATCTACACAAATTACTCTACAATGTCAAAGTGGAATGAAACTTCTGGAATTTTTTGTACGTGTAATTTAAAATAAAAACCTGAAATGTCTTGATAAGTATTCACCCCCTTTGCTATGACACTCCAAATTGAGCTCAGGTGCATCCAATTTCCTTGTGAGATCACTCTAAAACTTGAACGGAGTCCACCTATGGTCAGTTCAAATGGTTGACATGATTTCAGAGGAAATACACCTGTCTATATAAGGTCCCACTGTTGACAGTGCATGTCAGAGCAGAAACTCTACCATGAAGACCAAGGAGCTGTCTGTAGAACTCTGTGATAGAATTGTGAGGAGGCACAGATCTGGGGAAGGGTATAAAAACATTTCTAGGGTGTTGAATGCTCCCAGGAGCACAGTCAAGTCCATCATTAGGAAATGGAAAGATTACGGAACCACTCAGACTCTTCGTAGAGCAGGCCGTCCTCCCAAACTGAGCAACCAGGCAAGAAGGACCTTGGTCAGGGAAGTGACCAAGAACCCAGTGACCACCCTGACAGAACTACAGAGTTCATGGCCGAGATGGGAGAACCTGTCCAGAGGACGACAATCTCTGCAGCACTTCACAGATGTAGCCTCTGTGGGAGAGTGGCTAGACAGAAGCCACTCCTGAGAAAAGGCCACGTAATAGCATGCCTGGAGTTTGCAAGAAGGCACATGGCAGACTCTGAGACCATGTGGCAAAAGATTCTCTGGTCTGAGGAAACAAAAATTGAACTCTCTGGCCTGAGTGCAAAGCGCTATGCCTGGCGCAAACCAAACACAGCTCATCACCCATGTAATACCATCCCTACCATGAAGCATGGTGGTGGCAGCATCATGTTATGGGGATGCTTTTCAGCGGCAGGGACTGGGGTACTTGTCAGGATAGAGGGAACAATGAATGGAGCCAAATACAGGCACATCCTTGAGGAGAACCTGCATCAGTCTGCAGTAGACCTTGGACTGGGCGAAGATTACGTTCCAACAGGACAACGACCCCAAGCATACAGCCAAAGCAACACTGGAATGGCTTCAGAACAAGAAGGTGAATGTCCTTGTCCCAGCCAAAGCCCAGACTTGAATCCCATTGAGAATCTGTGGAAAGACTTCAAGATTGCGGTTCACCGACACTCCCCATCCAACTTGACAGAGCTTGAGCAAATCTGCAAGGAAGAATGGGCAAAAATCCCCAAATCTAGATGTGCAAAGCTGATACAGCTTTGAGTCTTCTTGAGTATGTCTGTAATTGCTGCCAAAGGCGCTTCTACAAAGTATTGACTCGGGGGTGAATACTTAAGTAAACAAGATATTTCAGTTTTTAATGTTTCATAAATTTTTGTTACACAATAAAAATATTTTTGCCCCTTTCAATTGTTGAGTATGCTGTGTGAATCAAGGGGGGACAATCATTTCAATGCATTAAAAATTCTGGTAGTAACACAACAAAATGTGGCAAAATCCAAGGGGGGTGAATACTTTCTGAAGGTACTGTATACATTCTAGTGTAAAGTGCTGAGACATAATACATACAGAGTTTAGACTACTATATGATCATAAAGGAGAATGGAGAAAAACTATAAAGTGTTACAGAGATGGAAAGAGAAACCATGTGCCACCAGAGGAAGGCTTTGTCGGAGCTTAGTTAGTGATATTTATTTATTTAGTTTTTGTTAATCGGGTAAGTGCACTAGCCATGAAATCACTATTTCTTGGGACATGGATATGTTGTTCATCCACACTGTCTGGCAGGTTCCTTGCTGCTTTAAATCTTGCTGGAAGGTCTTCAGGCTGGCTCCTCTCACTCAGCCGGGTGGTAAAACTCTTGGCTGCACCCCATGACGTCATATCTTCCTTACCGCTTGGAAGCTCAGGTTCCCTCCTTAGCTCTCTGCGTTTAGACTGGATCCAAAGTCTTTGGTTAACCCAGAACTAATTTTAAAGTTTACAAGACTTCGGTCTGTTTCTTCCTTCACGGCTGCGATGGATAAATAGACTCCTGGTTTTCGGCGGTACCCATGCGGGCAGAAGATGTCTCGGACCGATCTGCACTCCACGTCCGTATACTGCCTCGGGCTTGACCACAATCCGCAGGCCTGTGATTTATACAGAGTCCTTCGGCAAATGTCTTCGAAGACCGTGCTGCCAGGCTCCAACTTGGGCGCCGAGGCGTATTCCGCCGGTGAAGTCAAAGGAGGCCCATTGGGTGGTTTCTGTGGCGGCCGGCTCGGCTGAGCAATTTTAACAGATGATCGTCCTCGAAGAGGAGGGGGGTTCAGGCCGCATCTTCGTCTTTCTCGGTTGTGGCATTTATCCCGCTCTCCTTGGGCTCCTCCTATACGGCTTCTTTTAAGGAGTTTTGTCAGTCCCTCTCCACAAAAGGTGAGGGTCCATCGGGACACTCCTCTCGGTCCAAGAAGGACTCGATGGGTAGGACCCACCGTCGGCGTTCGTGGGAGCGGGAGAGGTATCCTTCCCCGGACAGTCGACTTTAGACTTTGGTCGAGGTTGCGGCTAAGGCCACTGGCTTCCCGGTGTCCCCGTCAGGTCAGCCGGCCGAGACACCCGTCGATGTGGTCGAGATCTTTCTCGACCTGTCGGACGGGTTGTCGACTGGAGAAGCTGACAACCCTTCTTCACCGGTTCCCCCAGTGGAAACCGAGGACTTGCCTGTGCCTCCTGTGCTGGAGTCCCCGGTTAAGGCTCCCGAGCTTAGGGAGGAGCGGGTTTCCCCCGCTCCCTCCCAGACCCACCCTCGGAAACACAGACAGTCTCGGACCTCTTCTCGGTCCAGCCGATCCCACCGACACCGCGGTCTCTGTCTTGGCACCGAGGAAGGCGGTGGCGCCGCTCGTCCTCGTCTTCCTCCTCCTCGGAGGAGGAGGAAAGGCTTCGGCGCAAATTGCATCGATGCTACGAGGACTTAATGTGGCAGCAGCTCCTGACCGGGAACAAGCCGATGCCGTCGCCTTCCCCGGCCATTAAGTGGCTGTCACCTGAAAGGCCGAAACAACCCCTCGTGGTTGTCGAGGAGCCCAAACTGGTGCCGGTTGTTAGGCCAAAACCAGCTGCGCCACCTATTGTGGTGGAACTCCCACCTCCACAACCTAAATCTGGGGCTCCGACCAAGGATTCTCGGTCGGGTCAGGGACTGCCCACCGGTTGTCGGTCACCCTCACTCTCTACCATCCTCGGCAGGTGGAGGCTGGCTCAGGCCCTAGGCAGCTATTCGCAGATTCCTCTGAGTCTGATGATGACTCTTGCCTGTTCTCCAGACCCCTTGACCTGGAGTCCTCTGGGGGACAGTCGATGGACGAGAGCCCATCCTCGTTCATGGGTTTGCTTTGGCTCATCTCAGAGTCTACTGGGATGCAGCTTGAGCCCGTATCTAAGCTGGCCAAGTATCCCCTCACGGAGATACTGACCGAGGGATTCTCCCATGGAGGCTCTTCCGTGGCTGAAGCCATTGTTGGCCCAGCCTTGGAGTTATGGCAGCGTCGCTTGTCCTGCTCCTTCAGCCAGGATGGCCAGGAAGTACGCGGTCCCCACCGGGTCACTGTCCGTTTTGGAGCACCCTCTGGAGGGGTGGTTACCAATAGTGTTTTCCCGCGTTCTGGGAACACCAGGGGCGTGGACAAGCCTCCCTACAGAGTCCAAAAAGCTGGACTATGCCGGGCGTAAAATATACGCTGCATACTCCCTTGGCCTCCATCAGGCCAGTTCGGCCATACTGATGGTGCATTTTTCCCACGCTCTTATGGGATGAGGTGATCCCTCATCTCCTGGTTGACCTCCAGAATACGGTCAAGCAGGTGCAGGATCAGGGAAGGGCAGTGGCGAAGCAGCAGCTCCAAACGGCTCTCGATATTGGAGACTCCTGTGCCCGGTCAGTAGCGGCCGCAGTGGCCATGCGCCGCAGAGCTTGGCTGCGGATCTCCACCTTCACGGCAGATACCCAGCACAAGCTGGCAGACATCCCCTTCCTGGGTACTGACTTGTTCGGGCCCTGGGTGGAAGGCCACCTCCAGAGGATCGAGAAGTCCAATGCCACCTTGGACTCTGTCATATCTGCCCAGAAGGACAAAGGCCACTGGCAGCAGCATAATCCCTTTCGCCCTTCTGCCCCTGCGGCACGTCTGGCCCAGCAACACCAGCATCAGGGCCAGCAGGCTCGCACTTGGCACCCCAAAGCTAAGCCTGCAGCTTCCTTCAGCAGGAAGCTGGGAGGAAAAGGCCCATGAGGTCCTTCATCTGGTCCTTCCTCCAAGCCTGCACAGTGACGGGTTGAGGGGTGTTGCCCCCAGACACGTCGCTCCACCCTGCCCCCCCGTGGGGGGACAGCTCTGCCACTTTCTTTCCGCCTGGTCTGCTATCACCACGGACCGTTGGGTGTTGGAAGTGGTAGGAAAGGGTCTGCCTCCGGAGTTCGAGCAGGCCCCGCCCTTTCGAGCTGTCGCCCCACAGGGGGCTATGGGGTCCGCAACCTCTCTGTCGGCCCATCGAGCCGACATTGCCCTGCTCCTCCAGAAGGTGGTGATCAAGAAGATGGCGGATCCTCCACCAGACCCAGGGTTTGTGTCCAGGTATTTCCTAGTCCCGAAACGGAGGGGGGCTGGCGCCCCATTCTAGACCTGCACGACCTGAACAGGTTCCTAAGGTGCTCGAACTTCAGGATGGTCACTTGGCTGGGACTATTCCATCCTTGGAATGAGGCGGTGGTTCTGTTCTCTGGACCTTCCAGGACACGTTTCTTTCACGTCCCAATCCGTCCGTCCCACTAGCGATTCCTCCGCTTCAGAGCAGAGGGGTCCCTTTACGAGTTCCGGGCCATGGCCTTCGGCCTTTCTCTAGCTCCCAGGGTCTTCACCAAATGCATGGCAGTGATGACAGCATTCCTGTGGTGCCGAAGGGTCCGGGTGTACCCTTACCTGGACAACTGCCTGATTGCGGCCTCCTCCAGACCGGAGGTGGAGCGGTCCAGGGATCTGGCCTTCCAGGTCTGCTCTCTGGTTGGCCTCCTCATCAATGAGGCTAAGTCGGAACTCGTGCCAAAGCAGGTGATCCAGTTCATCGGGGCAGAGCTCGACGCTCTGCGAACCAAAGCACGGCTCCTGGCGGACAGGGCCGAGGTTCTTTCCTCCTTTGCCCAGTCATTTCTGGTTGGGCAATTGTGCCCTGCTCGGGACTTCCTGCACCTCCTGGGCCTCATGGCAGCCTGCACCAGCATGGTTCGTTGGGCCCGTTAGCACTTGCATCCCCTACAATGGGGACTGGCCAGCAAATGGTCACAGTGCTCTGGTCCTGTGGACCAGCCAGTGGCAGTTACCCAGGAGATGTGGAACGCTCTCCAGTGGTGGATTGTTCCAGCTCGTCTGCAGGAGGGCATCTCGTTTGTCCGCCCCAAGCCGACGGTCTCTATTGACCGACACCTCTCTGATGGGTTGGGGTGCCCATCTGGGGGAGCACAGAGCGCACGGCCCTGGTCTCGGAGTCCCAATGCCACATCAACCTGCTGGAGCTGAGCGGTTCGTTTAGCACTCACCGCCTTCACTCCGTTTGTACGGGGTCAAGTGGTCCAGGTCCAGACGGACAATACCACAACCATGTACTACCTTAACTGCCAGGGCAGGACGCGCTCCATGCCTCTGTGCAGGGAAGCCTCGCACTGGTCCCTCGTGTGCAGCCTGGAGGCGGATCTCCTTGCCATCCATGTGGCAGGAGCTCTCCAACATCTGGCCAATGCCCTAAGCTGGATAGGAGCTGCGTCCCACAGTGTGGTCTCCTCCTACTGGAGGTAGTATAAGATCTCTTCTTCCACTGGGGCATGCCTGGTGGATCTGTTTGTCTCTGTGGAGACTCATGGCTGAGGCCTGCTTCATGCCCACCCCACCCTAGCAGAGCTCGCTGCAGGATGCCTTCTGAGGTCGGGACCCGGGCCTCTTCTACGCCTTTCCCTCATTTCCCTTGATCCACAAGGTGCTTCTCAGGGCGAGGAGGGACAAGGCACAGGTGATTCTGGTAGCCCCAGACTGGCCCTTCCAGTTCTGGTATCCAGTTCTCCTCAGCCTCGGCTCCAGCCTCCCGAGGTGGCGTCCAGCCTGCCCGGACCTGATCTCGGTCAACCAGGGGAAGGTATTCCATCTAGACCTTCAATTCCTGCACCTGACGGCTTGGTTCCTGAGTGGCTAGAGTTCCACGCCTTGGATCTTTCTGACGAGGTCTTCAACGTCGTTGAGGCATCCCGTAAGGAGTCAACCAGGAAATGCTACGCCTTTAAATGGAAGAGATTCTCCATTTGGTGTCAGGGCAAGGGGCTGGACCCTTCCTTCTGTTCCTTGGCAAGCATTCTGGACTACCTGTGGTCCCTTTCTCAGCTAGGGCATCGGGCTCCATTTCACCCTTAAGGTGCACATGGAGCTATCTCTGCTTACCAGGCGCGGGCCGGAAGCAGTCGGTGGCACAGGAGAAGGTGGTCGTGCCAAAGGTCTTGATCACATATCCCTTCCGTGCGAGACCCACCTTCACGGGATCTACTGGGCTGGTACCTGGCTGCCTGGGCAAGCTATTCGAACAGATGCACAGGTGTGACATTTCTCACCTGTCATGGAAGACCGCCTTCTTGGTGGCTATCACGTCAGCCAGGAGGATGGGAGAGCTCCAGGTGCTTTCCATCGAGTCTCCCTATCTGGTCTTCCACAGGGACATGGTTGTCCTGTGCCCCCATCCGAAATTCCTTCCAAGGTGGTGGCTTGGAGTTTCACCTAACCAGGTGTTGACTCTGCCGTGTTCTCACCCCACTCACACCCTCGAGGTCAATATAGGCTCCATACTTTGGACCCTAGAAGAGCGCCGCTATTATAAGGGAGCGGATGGTTGAAGTCCGGGGAGAGGTTCGCCAGCTGTTTGTCACCCACGTTGAAGTCAGACTTGGCAGACCTGCAGCCAAGCAGACGACAGGGCGGTGGGTCACCCTCCGCATTGATCTCTTGCTTACAGGTTGGCAGGCATGGAGCCTCCCGTGGATAAGAGCTCATTCTACCCGCCATACTGTTGCTTCAGGGCTGCTTCCAGGACGCCCCTATCCAGGAAATCTGCAAGGCTGCTACGTAAGTCAGCACACCTTTATTACCGTTACACATCGACCTTGAGTCACGCCGGGATGCTGGTTTTACCTCGGTTCTCCAGTCCTTATTCCCCAAGTAGGGGGTGTGCGCCTTGCCTCCCTCCTCCTCCCGGAGAACTGCTAGGAGTCTGCCAGACAGTGTGGATGAACAACATATCCATGTCCCTAAAAATACAGGTTACTCACCTGTAACAGGAGATCTTACTTCTAGAGGGCTCTTGCAGTAGATAATTACATATAGAACTGACGCCAGCCGGTGGCAGGACCCCTTTGGAAAAATTTTCTAGCTAGCAGTCCCGGCGTGGACCGCCTCGTCAGGTGACCATATGCCATGATCGTATAAAGGGGCGGTCCCAGACGCGCGCTTTCCAGTTCTTTTTCCTGCTGCTGTTAATGCTAAAGGTAGTACCTCATCGGTTAAGTTCGCGTGCAGTTCTGTCTCTTCTTCGGTTTTCTGAGAAAGCTACAGTTTTCTGAACTGATCGTCAGGTGAACGCCATTTTATGTCGCCCTCTAAAACAAGGGCGATTCTGCAATGGTGCCCAACTGCCACACAAGGACGGCCACCCCTGCCTCCTGTTTCAGGCCCTCAACCACATGGTGGATCTCTGTCCGAGACTGCCCGCGTTCAACGCGGCAACTCCAAGCGACGCCAGCAGTTCGGCCCATCTCCTGAAGAAAAAGATGTCTCGTGGCGGAGAAAGAGCTGAGAAAGTTAAGGCAGGCGCCCACTGCTCCGGAAGGGTGCAAAGGAGGACAAGGATAGGCACCGGGAGAAGGCTCTCTTCTATGGCTTCTGGCTGGGGTCGCTGGTAAGGTAACTTCCTCCGGGGATCCTCCGACGGCAGCCTCTCAGTTTTGAGGAGGCGTCGGGTCTGCCTTCAGGCTCGAGTCCGGGCCTGTCTGGTGTCTCCGGCCAAAGGGAGACTCTAGCCCCAGTACAGTCGCATACTCGCTATTGGTGCGGGCTTCCCCAATAAGTCGGTGGTCGGCTCCTCCGGCCGTCTCGCTGAAGGCCCCTAAGTCGCCTCGACTCCTTCGGGCGCGCTGGCTGTCTCCCTCCGACCGGCCTGTCTTCTTCTTGGCTCGCCTTGGACGTGGAGAGCGACCAAGTCTGATGCCGCCTCCAACGCAGCGCCCGTTCCCTGGAGGCTGCGCTGAACCACCCTCTTTCGCCGTGCTAGGCTCTCCGTAGCTTCGCTGCCAAGGGAGCCCCAGTCCCCTTGCCTGACCCAGGACTTTCACCACCTTCCCGATGAGACTAGGGATCCTGCTGCCGCCGGTCCCCATTGAGTACCCGGATCTGGCGCCTCCTCTGCGCCGTCGAGCCGCCACCGCCCAGCGTCACCGACCCGACACGGCCTCCGGCGCCAGCAGGGGATTTTCTCCTCCTGGGCCTCCACCCCAGGGGCCTTTTTCCGCCGGGATCCGCCCCGAGTGGCTCCGGCTGGGGCCGTCTGCTCCGGCAGCTCCTCCAGCGCCTTGGTAGGCCTGCCGCCATACCTACCACGTCTTCCGGCCCGCAGTACCCCGCAGCCACCAGTGCCTGGCACCCGAGTCCTCCGTCCACGGTACCCTACGCCTCCACTACCCGTCTCCGACTTATCCGCAGACGGGTCTTGGGTACTTCCATCACGGATATCCTCCGTTTACACTATCCCCTCCTCCTCCTCCACCACCCCCAGGCCACCCGGTGGATTTGCAGGAGACTCTTGCCTCCTGGTGGGCTGAGGCCAAGGCTCAGCTCACTCAGAAGTCGAGAGCTGCCTTATGACGCACGGTGCCTCCACCGGTTCCCCATGCTCTGAGACGGCGCTCTCCCTCCCATCCTCCAGTTCCCCGGGCCTCCCCTCGGGTTCCAGAGAGGGGCAGGACACGTTGCCTGGGACTCTTCCACCGAGAACCCGTTTCTCCCCTAGCGGGTGAGGAGTCTTTTCTGCCTCGATTCTTCCTCTATGGTCCTCTAGGACTCTCGGAAGCCTCCGGCGAGTTTCCGATAAAGAAACGATGAGCTACAGTTCTCCGTCCAAACCCGGCCGAGGACTCCTCCCGAGGTCCCTCTGAGGATCTCTTCTTTCACGGAGTTACTTAAGAAATCCAGGAGGTCCATCAGTGGTAGTTCTTAGATCCAGATCCTCAGCGGGTGAAACTGGCGAACATCTGGATTTGCCTCACGGCCCCTACTTTTAGTGCCACCCTGGATCGAGCCTCACGCCCACCTTGTTTCCACTATTTGGAAACAACCGTTTTTGGCCCCACTTCCTAGGAAGTCAAACAAGCTATACCAAAGGCGGAGGGTGTAGACTTTTAGATTCTCACCCGTGCCGTTTGGTCGTCGTATGCGCGCTCACCGCTGGTCCATACATCCTAAACACTTGAGCTCATCTCCCCAGATAAGGAATCTCGCCTTCTGGATCAGTTTGGAGGAGAAGATGGCGCTTTCCTCCACACTGGGTATAAGGCCCTGAAACTATAGCTCACATGGGGATTACCAGAAGGTCGTCCTTCCCAGGCGGAATCCAAGATCGACTCCTTGCGGACTCCCAACTCAAGCAGGAGTTGGCCGATCTAGTCCGCTCTTCTCGTGCTCGCCAGCGGTCACATGCTAAGTGACGACATACGATGCAGTGGACACCGCCTGGATTTGAGCTCTGCATTTGCCGTTAGCCTTCGGCTACGCGCTGGCTTAGCTGTGTCAGGTCGGTCTGGTCCCGGAGGTGCAATCCTCAAATTCAAGAGGCACCTTTCAGGGGTTCTGTGGCTTGGGCGGTGATGTCAAGTGACATCATCACTGATTTGCAGGAGAAGGAGCGGCCCTCTAAATCCGTTGGATTCACTGTACCGTCCCCATCCTCTGCGCCGTCCTTTCGCAGACGCAGCCGCTCCTCAAGCGAAACCCCAGGGAAGGCGGGCTGACCAACGGGTCCCCGCAGCTCCCAGGGCCCCTCCGCCCAAACAAGCGACGGGCACTCCAGCTGCGGCGCTGCCTTCAGACACTCTGGAGGAACCAGTAGGAGGGAGGTTCTCCCTCCACCTCCCGGAGTGGGAGAGGATAACTTCGGATTAATGGGTGCTTCGAATCATCGCAGAGGGACACACCATAGAGTTTCTGCAGAAACCTCCACGTCACCCCCCTCTGAATTCTGCTTATTCAAGGGACCATCTTTCTCTGGTCAGGGAAGAAATCTCAGCTCTTCTTACAAAACGGGCTATAGAACCCATACCTCCTCACCTCTATGGAATGGGGTACTATTCCCACTTCTTCCTTGTTCCAAAGAAGCGGGAGATCTCAGACCAATTCCTCGATCTCAGCTCCTTGAACCTGTTTGTGGAATACAAAGGTTCAGGATGCTCTCCCTTCAATCCCTTCTGCCCTACTGGCCGGGCCCAGTGGCTTTGCACTGGATATGCAGGATGTATACCTGCACATCCCCAGTCGCCTTTCGCACCAAAAGTACCTCAGATTTGCGTTCCAGGGGGTCCATTACCAATTCTGGTAGCTTCCATTTGGCCTTTCCTCGGCTCCTTGAGTCTTTACCAAATGCCTGGCGGTGGTAGCGGCCCACCTGCGTTCTTTGGGAGTTCAGGTTTTTCCCTACCTGGACGATTGGCTCCTGGCAGCTCCATCCAGGGAGGAACTCCTGCTTTCCTCTCCCTCACCCGGCAGGTTTTACCAACCTGGGTGTACCATCCAACCTCTCCAAGTCTCTTCTGGAGCCTTCTCAGAGCTCCAGTTTATTGGGACGATTCTCGACACAACTTGTGCAAAGCTTTTCTGCCTCGGACCGGGGTTTCCTCCAGTCAGATTTCCCTCCTACTGAATACAGGATGGTCAGCAGTAGTCGGTGCTCACGTCTGGGGCTCATGGCGGCTGCCATCCCGGCGATCCCTTGACACGCCTCCACATGACAATATCTCAATGGACTCTTGATCTCAGTGGGACCAACTAGTAGGCGACCTAGATCTTCCGATCCTGATCTCTGCTGGTGGTCAGAGACTTAAAGTGGTGGATGGTACAAGAGAACCTCTTCGGGGGTCCCTTCTTTCATTCTCCCCGATCAGACCTTAGCACAGGACGCTTCCGGCGAAGGTTGGGGGGCCATCTTGGTCCTCATCAGACTCTAAGGACTTTTGGTCGAATTTGGAGGTAGTTTCCACATCAGTGTTCTCGAGCTCCGAGCGGTGCTTTATGCACTTCAAGCTCCTTTCAATACATCCTTCCTGTGTCACCTAGCCCAAATGGACAACATGTGTGTGGTGTAGTACATCAACAAGCAGGAGGAACTCGATCCCACGCTGGCCATGGAGGAAGCGATGAGGGTCTGGGGAGTGAACCACCCTCCACAACCTTCACCTCCACGGCGATCCACATTTCCAGGGTAGACAATGTCTAGCAGACAGGCTAAATTAACCGTCAGCTCTTCCACATGAGTGGGAATTAGGCGGAATTGTCCCTAAACAGCATTTTCAGGCTTGTGGGACTCCTCAAATGGACCTGTTTTCCTCCTCCCAAGCATGGAAAATTTCCAATCTTTTGCTCGCTTGCTCCAGAGCCGAGGAGTTTTGAGAGACACTCTGTCTAAGCTGGAAGGACAGATTCGTCTATGCTTTTCCCCAGTTCCACTGGTCCCACGTGTGTTACAGAAACTGGCTCTAGAAGGAGCAAAAATTATTCTAATTGCTCCTTTCTGGCCCAGGCAAATTTGGTTCTCTCTTCTACAACAATACTCAGAGGTTCCTCCTCTTCCTCTTTCCTTATCTCTGGGATTGCTGACTCAGGATCAGGGGACCCTGGTCCATCCGGGACTCAAGTCCCTTCAACTTCATGCATGGCTCCTTCAGACCTAGTTCAATCTCACTTTGGAGTATCCCCTAAGGTAGCCGAGATTTTGGTAGAGGCCAGAAAGCCCTCCACTAGGTCCACTTATGCCATGAAATGGAAGAAGATTTTCCATCTGGGCTCGTCCGGAGGCGAGAACCCTTTTCCTGCCCGTAACCACTTTGCTGGATTACATGCATCATCTCTTCGACCTGGGTCTCAGTCACTCCTCTCTGAAGGTCCACATGGCAGCTATCTCTGCCTACCACGTACCTTTCGCTGATAAGGCCTTTGCCCAGCTAGAGGTATCCAAAACCTTCCTTAGAGGAGTCCTTCATCTCAGACCCCGATCCGGACCCCAGCTCCACCTTGGGACTTAAATTTTGTCCTTGAGAAACTTACTCTTCCCCCCTTTGAGCCTGCGGCTTCTGCAGACTTGAAGTTTTTATCGTGGAAGACGCTATTCTTAGTGGCCATTACCTCAGCTCGCAGAATTTCCGAGCTTCAGACCCTTATGTGCAAAATCCCTTACTTGATCTTCCACAAAGAACGAGTAGCTCTCCAGACAAACCCTAAGTTTCTCCCGAAGGTGGTAGCTGCATCTACTTTGAATCAGTCTATCGAATTACCTGCCTTTTCATGAATACCCAATCATGGAGAATACTTGCTTCACACATGGATGTTCACAGGATTCTGAGATATTATACCAATAGGACTAAAGATCTGAAAGACTGATTAGTTGTTTGTCTCTTCGCTCACAAAAGAGAAGGCAATGCTGTTTCCAAGCAGTGCCTGTCAAAGTGGTTGGCTCATTGTATCACTTTCTGTTATGACAAGTATAACAAGACCCTACCGGGTCAAGTCAGAGGTCACTCCACTCGTGGACTTGCTGCCTCTGCGGCTTGTTTCAAGAATGTGTTTGCGGCAGACATTTGTGCTGCCGTTACTTGGACTTCCGTCCATACCTTCACTAAACATTACAGTTTGGACATTGCCTCTCGTCGTAGAGCAGGCTTCGGGTTAGCGGTCTTGCAAGGCCTCCTTTCTTGAGGGTTGCAAGCTTTCCTACTACTTATCTGAGTGGTTCCTCCTCCCGGTGCCTTTCTTATTGGTTCCAGACTGCTTGGGAGTCTGTCCTATATGTAATTACCTACTGCAAGAGCCTCTCTCGAAGATCTACTGTTACGGTAAGTTCTTAGGTAACTGTACTTTCTAGGAATGGTATATGTTGTTCATCCACACGAACCACCCGGCCTCCCCGGCTTCGGCGCACAACCTGGCTTCCAGCGGGCTAGATCTGGCGTCATGGGGCGGAGCCGAGAGTTTTACCACACGAGTGGGTGGGAGGAGCCAGCTTGAAGACCTTCCGGCAAGATTTAAAGCGGCAAGGAACTTGCCAATAAGTGTGGATGAACAACATATACCATTCCTAGAACTCCTGTTACAGGTGAGTAACCTGTATTTTCAGGCACGACCCGGGACAGTAAAACAATCATTGACAAATACATAGCATAAGTACAGGAATATCCAACTATCCTGACCTTTCTAGTCTACTACCCTATGCACTTATTGTCTCAGCCTGTCTGTACAGTAGTTACCCTTACCCCGATAATCTATCAGCCGTATGCAACTTTTCTCTCTGATTCTCCAAGTATTGTTTTTACCTAATTTATGTGATTGTAAAACCTTGTTTTAGCGTTGTTTTTTTATTTTTACCTAATCATGTGATTGTAAAACCTTGTTTAGCTCTGTATGTATTACGTCCCTACCCCACATGAAATTGAATTCCATTGTTCACCCTGCTTATTGTAATTCTCCCAGGTCGTGCCTGAAAATAGTTATGTTTTGGCTAATGGCACCTACCCGGTTAAAAAAAAAAAAACTTAATAAATAATAAAACAATAATAAAAATTACATTTAGAGTAGATCGAACAGTCCGTGTTTAAAAAAAAAAAAAAAAAAAAAAAAGGGATTTCAGGGAAAAGTGGGGTGACTTGGAGGGAGAGGGTAGTGTGAGGAGCAGGCTCACAGGCATAGGTGGTGAGGCCCTAGGCTGGACTGCAGGGGTCCTCCGATACACAAAGGGATGGGGGTGGGGATTAGAGATTCACAAGGCAAGTGCTGTGAGTAAGGATTGTTCTAGGGACATGGATATGTTGTTCATCCACACTTATTGGCGGGTGCCTTGCCGCTTTAAATCTTGCCGGAAGGTCTTCAAGCTGGCTCCTTCCACCCTCCCGCGTGGTAAAACGCTTGGCACCGCCCCATGACGCCAGATCTTCCTTACCGCTTGGAAGCTCAGGTTCCCTCCTTAGCGCTCTGCGTTTTAGATTAGATCCTAACTCTTCGGTTCGTCCGAAACTAGTTTTGAAGTTTTCTAAACTTCGGTCTTCATTATCCCTCGCGGCTGTGATGGACAAATCGATCCCCGGCTTTCGGAGGTGCCCTTGCATGCAGAAGATGTCCAGGACGGATCCGCACTCCACGTGCGTCTACTGCCTAGGCCTAGACCATGACCCGCAGGCCTGCTAGTTGTGCCGCTCTTTTTCGTCCACCGTCCTGGAGGATCGCGCGCCCCGAGAAGCGTTACCCGCTGGCAAAATCCAAAGAGGCTCGTTGGGCGGTGTCCACGGCGGCTGGCTGGGCTTAGAAGCTCGAGCATATGATCGCCCTCGAGGAGGAGGAGGCCCAGGCCGCATCTTCCTCGGCTGCGGCATTTATCCCGCTCTCTGAGTTCCTTGTACTCTGCTTCGTTCAAGGAGTTTTGTCAGTCCCTTTCCACGAAGGGAGAGGGGCAATCGGGACATTCCTCTCGGCCCAAGAAGAAGGAGTCAAAGGGTAAGTCCCACCGTCTGCGTTCCTGGGAGCGGGAGAGGTCTCCTTCCCCGGACAGCCGACCATCGACTTTGGTCGAAGTTGTGGCTCAGGCCGCTGGCTTCACGGTGTCCCCATTAGGCCAGCCTGCCGAGACTCCCGTTGACGCAGTCAAGATATTCCTCGACCTGTCGGACGGGTTGTCAACTGGTGAAGCCGACAGCCCATCTTCGCCGGTTCCCCCGGTGGAGACCGAGGATCTGCCTGTGCCTTCGGGGCGGCAGTCCCCGGCTAAAGTGCCCGAGCCTAGGGAAGAGCGGGTGTCCCCCACCCCTTCCCAGGCCTGCCCTCTGTCACCCTGAGGGTCTTGGTCTCAGTCTCGGACTTCATCTCGGTCAAGCCGTTCCCGCCGACATCGGCGGTCTCTGCACCAAAGTAAGCAGCGACACCATTCCTCCTCATCCTCCTCGGATGAGGAGAGGCTTTGACATAAATTGCGTCGGCGTTACGAGGAGCTTATGTGGCAGCAGTTACTGTTGCCTGGGAGTAAATCGACTACAATTCATCCCCGGCCATCAAGTGGCTATTTGCCGATCGAAACGGCCGGAACCTCCTTCGCTGAGTCGAGATGCCCATTTCTGGGCCAGTTGTTCGGCCGAAACTAGCTGCTCCACCGATTGTGGTGGAACCTCATGCCTCCACAACCGAAGTCTGGGGCACCAACCAAGGATTCTCGGTTGGGTCATGGCCTGCCCCACAGGTTGTCGGTCACCCTCACTCCCGACCGTCCTTGGCAGGTGGAGAGTGGCTCAGGCCCGAGGCAGCTCTTCGCAGACTCTTTGGAGTCTGATGACGACTCCTCCCTGTTCTCCAGGCAGGTCGACCTGGAGTCCTCCGGGGGGCCAGTCATTGGACGATAGCCCATCATCCTTCATGGGTCTGCTTCGGCTCATTTCGGAGTCCACCGGGATGCAGCTTGAGCCCGTGTCCAAACGGGCCAAGTATCCCCTAATGGAGATACTGGACCGAGGGGATTCACCCACGGAGGCCTTCCCTGTGGCTGAGGCCATTGTCGGCCCAGCCTTGGAGCTTTGGCAGTGGCCTGCTTCCTGTCCTGCACCCTTGGCCAGGATGGCCAGGAAGTATGCGGTCCCTACCGGCTCTTTGGCCGGTTTTTTGGAGCACCCCTCTGCCGAGGGGTTAGTCACTGATAGTGTCTTCCGCGTTCTGGAAGTGCTCGGGACGTGGATAAGCCCCGACAGAGTGTCCAAAAGCTGGACTATGCCGGCGCAGGTGTGCTGCGTCCTCCCTCGGCCTCCGACAGGCCAGCTCAGCCGTGCTGATGGCACACTTCTCCCACGCCCTCATGGGCTTCCTGGATGAGGTTGTCCCTCATCTCCTGGCCGACCTGCAGACCACAGTCCGTCAGGTGCGGGACCAGGGTAGGGCGGTGGCGAAGCAGCAGCTTCAGACTGCTCTGGGCATAGGTGATTCCTGTTCCAGGTCAGTAGCGGCCTCGGTGGCCATGCACCTCAGGGCGTGGCTGAGGATATCCACCTTCACGGCGGATATCCAGTACAAGTTGGCGGATGTCCCCTTCTTGGGGACTGACCTCGCCCTGGAGTAGAGGGACACCTCCAGCGGATCGGAAAGTCCAATGCCCCTTGACTCGGGTCACCTCTGCCCAGAGGGACAAAGGCTGCCATCAACAGCAGCATAAGTCCTTTCATCCTTTGGCCCCTGCAGGACGACCGGCCCAACAGCACCAGCAACAGGGCCAGCAGGCTTGCGCTTGACGTCCCAAACCCAAGCCGGCGGCTTCCTCCAACAGGAAGCAAGGAGGTAAAGGCCCAGGAGGTCCCTCGGCTGGTTCCTCTTCCAAGCCTGCCCAGTGATGGGTTGAGGGGTGTCGCCCCCAGTCTCGTCACCCTTCCCTGGGTCCCCCTCGTGGGGGGACGGCTCCACCACTTCCTTTCCGCCTGGTCCGCTATCACCACGGACCATTGGGTGTTGGAGGTGGTAGGAAAGGGCCTGCCTCTGGAATTCGAGCAGACCCCTCCCTTTCGAGCCGTCGCCCCCCAAGGGGGCCACGGGGTCCGAAGCCTCGCTGTTGGCCTGCCAAGCTGATATTGCCTTGCTCCTCGAGAAAGAGGTGATCAGGAAGGTGGCAGCTCCTCCTCCAGACCCGGGGTTTGTGTCCAGGTATTTCCTGGTCCCAAAACGGACGGGGTTCTGGTGCCCCATTCTTGACCTGCACGACCTGAACAGGTTCCTAAGGTCTCGGACCTTCAGGATGGTCACTCTGGCTCAGATAATCCCATCCTTAGAACGAGGCATGTGGTTCTGTTCCCTGGACCTCCACGACGCGTTCTTTCATGTCCCGATCCGTCCGTCTCGTCAGAGATTCCTCCACTTCAGAGTGGAGGAATCCCTTTACGAGTTCCGAGCCATGCCCTTCGGCCTCTCTCTAGCTCCCAGGGTCTTCACCAAATGCATGGCAGTGGTGACAGCATTCTGCATGTGCCTAAGGGTCCGGTGTACCCTACCTGGATGACTGGCTGATTGCAGCCCTCTCCAGAGCGGAGGTGGAGCGGTCCAGAGATCTGGCCCTCCAGGTTTGTCTCAGATTGGCCTCCTCATCAACGAGGGCCAAAGTCGAACTTCGTGCGAAGCAGGTGATACTCTTCCATCGGGCAGAGCTCACTCTCTTCGAGCAGAGCTCGGTTCCCAGCAGACAGGGCTGAGGTTCTTTCCTCCTTTGCCCAATCATTTCTGTTTGGGCAATTGCGTCCTGCCCGGGACTTCCTGCGCTTCCTGGGCCTCATGGCGGCCTGCACCAGTGTGGTCCGTTGGGCCCATTGGTACATGCATCCCCTTCAGTGGGGACTGGCCAGCCAGTGGTCACAATGCTGCGATCCGTTGGACCAGCCCATGACAGTGACCCAGGAGATGTGGAATGCTCTCCAATGGTGGACCGTTCCGGCACATCTGCAGGAGGGCATCCTGTTCGTCCGCTCCAAGCCGAAGGTCTCTATCGACCAATGCATCTCTGATGGGTTGGGGTGCCCATCTGGGAGAGCACAGAGCGCACGGCCTCTGGTCTCCTCGGGAGTCCCGATGCCATATCAACCTGCTGGAGCTCTGAGTGGTCTGCCTAGCTCTCACTGCCTTTGCTTCGTTTCTATGGGGTCAAGTGGTTCAGGTCCAGACAGACAATACCACGACCATGTACTACCTAAACCGCCAGGGCGGGATGCGCTCCATGCTGTTATGCAAGGAAGCTCTCCGCATATGGTCCCTCATGCGCAGCCTGGAGGCGGATCTCCTAGCCATTCACGTGGCAGGAGCCTCCAACACCCTGGCCGATGCCCTAAGCCGGATAGGGGCTGCGCCTCATGAGTGGTCTCTGCTGCTGGAGGTAGTACAAGATCTCTTCTCCCATTGGGGCACGCCTCAGGCGGACCTGTTTGCCTGCAGGGAGAATGCGAAGCTGAGACTGTTCCATGCCCACCCCCCTCAGCAGGGCTCTGGCTGCAGGGGATGCCTTCTCGAGGCTGTGGACTCTGGTTTTCACGCCTTTTCCCATTTCCCTGATCCACAAGGTGCTTCTCAAGGCGAGGAGGGACAAGGCGCAGGTGATTCTGGTAGCCCCAGACTGGCCCCTAGTTCTGGTATCCAGATCTCCTTAGTCTCAGCTCCAGGCTCCCGAGGTGGCTTCCAGCCCACCCGGACCTGATCTCAGTCAGTCAGGGGAAGGTATTCCATCCGGACCTTCAGTCCCTGCACCTGACGGCCTGATTCCTGAGCGGCTAGAGTTCCAGGCCTTGGGTCTTTCCGACGAGGTCCTCAACGTCGTTGAGGCATCCCGTAAGGAGTCGACCAGGAAATGGTACACCTTCAAATGGAAGAGATTCTTCATTTGGTGTCAGGGGAAGGGCTTGGACCCTTCTGTCTGTTCCTTGGCAAGCATTCTGGACTACCTGTGGTCCCTTTCTCAGCAAGGGCTTCGGTCGACGATCCTTAAGGTGCACCTGGCAGCCATCTCTGCTTACCGGGCGCGGGCCGGGAAGCAGTCGGTGGCGCAGGAGAAGGTGGTCGGGCACTTTTTCAAAGGCCTTGATCACATTTCCCCTCCGGTGCGAGAACCTCCACCTCCGTGGGATCTACTGCTGGTATTGGCCAAGCTCATGGGCAAGCTTATTCGAACCAGTGCACAGGTGCGATATCGCCCACCTGTCATGGAAGACTGCCTTCTTGGTGGCTATCACGTCAGCCAGAAGGATGGGAGAGCTCCAGGCGCTTCCATAGAGTCTCCTTATCTGGTCTTCCACAGGGACAGGGTTGTCGTGCGCCACCACCCGAAGTTCCTTCCAAAGGTGGTGTTGGAGTTTCACCTTAACCAGGTGTTGGCTCTGCCGGTGTTCTACCCCAATCACACCCTGAGGCTCAATATAGGCTCCATACTTTGGACCTAGACGAGGCCGCTTATTATAAGGAGCAGACAGCTGAAGTTCGGGAGAGGTTCGCCAGCTGTTTGTCACCTACGCTGAAGCCGCACTCTGGCAGACCTGCAGCCAAGCGGACGATAAGCAGGTGGGTCACCTCCTGTGTAGAGCTCTGCTATAGGTTGGCGGGCATGGAGCCTCCCAGAGGGATAAGAGCTCATTCTTCCCGCCATACCGCTGCATCGGTGGCTGCTTCCAGGGATGTCCCTATCCAGGATATCTGCAGGGCTGCTACCTGGAAGTCGGCACATACCTTCATTACCCACTACCACATCGACCTTGAGTCACGCCGGGATGCTGGTTTTGGGGCCTCTGTTCTCCAGTCTTTATTCCCTAAGTAGGGGGTGTGTGCTTTGCCTCCCTCCTCCCAGAGAACTGCTAGGAGTCTGCCAATAAGTGTGGATGAACAACATATCCATGTCTCAGAAATACAGTTACTCACTTGAATGAGTTCTAGGAATGGTATATGTTGTTCATCCACACTACTCCACCCGACCTCCCAGTCTTCGGGACGCACAACCTGGCTTCCAGTGGCTAAGATCTGGCTGCCATGGGGAGAGCTCAGAGTTTTACCACCCGGGTTGGTGGGAGGAGCCAGCTTGAAGACCTTCCGGCAGGATTTAAAGCAGCAAGGAACCTGCCAATAAGTGTGGATGAACAACATATACCATTCCTAGAACTCCTGTTACAGGTGAGTAACCTGTATTTACTATAGGTAGGGGTGTGTGGTAGAGCTGTGCTCTACCCAGGAAATTGGTGTAGCATTTGGGGACATTTTTCTGTCTTCTCCTCTTCCTTCTGTATAATCTGTTGCAATAGTACCTCTAGAAAACTGTCCTGTTTTTCTAAAACTGCAGTAGGTTGACCACTTACAGCAGTGTATTTGTATCCTCCCTAAGTTTCTTTTCTTCCTTTCTTTGTTTCTTATTCACTATTCTGTCCCTCACCAGAAGCAGTATGCTTTTCTAAGGAAATAACAGATATAGCTATGAGCAAATACAAGAGCTGATTGTATGTAGGAAGAAGGCTGGAACCTGAATAAATATGTATACCTTCATAAACTCCCTGGAAGACAGGAGGGGTGGGGGACATGATTGGGACATTCATGTACTTGAAAGGGATAAATGAGGTTGATAAGGAGAGTCTCTTTAAGCTGAGTGGCAACCATGATGCGAGGGGGCACAGTCTTAAGCTGGAGGGTGGAAGGTTTAGGAGGAAGGTCAGGAAGCACTTCTTCACAGAGAGGGTGGTGGAAACTTGGAATGTGCTACCAGAAGAGGTAATCTCGTTTAAAGACAGTGAGCAGCTTTAAGAGAAGCTGAGGATAGGCATGGGGGAAGGTAAGGATCATGGACAGGGAGGATGGGAGGAGTGGGGAGGGAGGGCAGAGATATTGGCTTAAGTTGTGGACCCTGCAATACGAGTAGACTTGATGGACCAAATGGCCACCTTCAGCTGGATTCTTCATATGTACATATAAAATGCCAAGCTTGCTTGCTGGCTCATTTGATAAAGAATTACAGGTACATGTGCTTTATATGAAAAAGATAGTGTTTAAGGTACTTTCAGACATACACTGCTGGCAGTGCATTAATGAAGTGCGAGGTGCTTTATAAGTTGAAACTTCATGTTTGGAAATGGCGACCTACAAATCTTGCAAGGGAAAGGGTTTGATATAGTTACAGTGCCAGATTAAAAAAAAAAACTGTTAGTTATTAAATGTAGTCAGAAATAAACTGCAGCATGCCTAAAATAAATGATTGGCACTATGCATTCCTGCTTGGAGCTGAACCAGCCTAAAATGTAATGGTGATTTGCATATATATCACTTTGCATTATGGCGGTACGTGTGATTTTGTCTTTCTTTGAAACTTGGCTTTAATACCAATGCTTTTTGGGGTGACTCTTGCTTCAGTGTTGAAGGGTATACCACTGCTTAAGGTTAGCCCCAGTGGTCACTAAGGAAAGTGAATTACCTGCAGTTCTGTAAAGAATTTTGCTTTATATTGGAGTTATTTTATCCTTACTTTGAACAAAAAATAAAGCCACACTGCGGTGTGTTGCACCAATCTGCTGTTGTCTGCGTTATCCTTCACCCACACCCGGCCACAAGGGGGCTGGGGTGAGAGGCTAAGTGCTGTTACTAAGTGATGGGATGGATCTCCCATAGGGAGGTACAGTAGGTATTACTTGAAGCAGTTGCAAATGGATAAGTTGGCAAGGTGCTGTTTACGTTGTGTTTTAAAGATCCTCAGGCTCTGTAAGCCAGTTGTGCGGACTGGGAGATCATCCATTGTGGAGCCTTGTAGGAGGAGTGTTGCCTCAGGGATATTTTTCTGAAAGATACCTTGAAAGTACAATGTGAAGTCCCACGGGTATTGTGCTGGGAACTAGTTGTCTGGAACATGTGATCTTACTTTGAGAAACAGCTCTTGCAGCAGGTTGCACCATTAGGACTGAAGTAGGCAGGTGCCAGGACCCCATGGAAATTTTCTAGCTAGCAGTATTCAGCGGGGACTGCCTCCGACTTCTGTCACGCCCCCGACGTCAGGCACAGTACATAAGGAGGCAGTCCCCCAGAATCCCCAGTTCTTTTCCTGCTGTCTACTCGCCAGCATCGGCCTCTCGGTCATACCTAACGCACGACTACTTAGAACTTCGAGTTTCTTCAAAATAAATGTCGTCTCCAACTCCTTCACTTGAGGGACACCTTTCCAAGTGTGCCTACGGAAAACAGATCCCTTTCAAGGATCCTCATTCCTCCTACGTGCGGTGCTTAGGCCCGGACCACAACACCAAGGCCTGCACGTTTTGCCAAGGGTTCAACAGCCGCAACAGGATCCACCGTCAGAAGGCACTTTAGGCTTATCTGCTGTAAGAAAAACTTAGCAGGATGGACCAAGAACCTTCTTCCAGGAGCAATTCTTCTTCCAAGGCCCATAAACACCGGGAGAAAGCAAGGTCCAGATCCCTGAACTGGGCCTCGGACTCCCGTAGCTCAGACTCCACCAGATCGGACCGCTGTCCCTCCAGGGCTCGTTCTCCGGCCCCTCCGGTCAAAGTCCGGGCTTCAGGGGGTTCTTTGACTCTCCAGCCCATCAAGACTTCAAGGCCCTCGGCTTCCTCCACTCCCTTTCAGGCCTCTTCCAAGTCTTCCGAACACCACAAGTCTTCCTTATCGACCCAACGTCAGGACCCTGACTCCACATCAGTCTCCCAGCCCCCTAGAGTCCAGATCCACCACCCAGGAAGACTAGACCTGACGTCCCTAAAGCGGACGACAGACCCGACGTCTGCCAAGCACCCGACGTTGGCCAAGCATACAAAGTCGGCCAGACGTTCGCCGGAGCCACGGACACCAGCCAGGCACCAGATGCCGGGCGTTCGCCGGACCCAAAGGCGTCGGCCAAGCGACTGACATCAGCCTCGCATTCACCTTAGCCGAAGACCGCCCCCCCAGTCACCGGTGGACACCGGTCACAAGGATTCCTCAGATGAGGACAAGACACTGAGGATGCTGGGCTCCCGAGAGAACCTTCGCCCACCCCGGAGACACCCGTGGACCCGACGCCCGACCCTGGCAACAGACCACCGGCGCCAGGCCTGTCGTCGGGCATGAATCTACAAGAAGTAAAGGATCTCTTTACTTTCTGGTGGGACACCATCCGAAAGGATGTGGTACCCGTGAAACAACCTCCTCCACCTCCTACGCCCCCTCCTCCACCCAAGGGGCCAGCAGGATGACCACCAACCCCTAAGGAGTAGACTTCACCTCCTAGGGGTAGATCCAAGGACAGGAAAAGGCCTCCCTCAAGATCTCCATCAGGGTCCCCCAGCCCCAAGCGATTCAGACGTTGTCTGTACACTCCGACACGGGAGGACTCCAGATCTCCTTCTCCACTCAGCATTCCATCAACTGACCCACATGACTTTCCCAGGTCTCCTCTGGATGATCCTTCCTTCTCCGAGATAATGAGGCACATCCAGGACAACATGGGTGGCATGCAGAAGACCTCGACCCCGAAAGACAGCGCCTTGCCTGTTATCTTTGGCAGAAAGACCCAAAGCCTGTGGTAGTGCTACCCTTGATGGACACCTTCGCGGACGTCACCAAGGCTGCGTGGAAGCATCCGCACTCCACTTCCGCTGTGCCGAAGAAAGCTGACCACCTGTACAAGGCCCCGAAAGAGGACCAGTACTTGGCTCAACAACCTCTGGCAGACTCCCTGGTCATTACGGCCTCACATGACCGGTCCCAAAGACCGCAGCACGTGAGCACACAGCCACCAGACTAGGAATCCAGACAACTGGATGCCCTGGGGAGGCACATGTATGCGGCTGCTACATGCTCCATCAGGTTCCTGAACTACCTAACTCACATGGTACAGTTTCAGAACGCCCTGTGGGAACAGGGCCAGTACCTGGTCGATTAAACTTCCAGATGGCGATCAGAAGGCGTAGCTCCTAAACCTTCTCCGCACAGGGTCTGATGTGGGCACCCAAGTACTACGAGCCACATACGATTCTGCGGATTCGTCCGCCAGAGCTGCAGCTTCAGGTATTTCCATGTCTCCGGCTTCACCCTGGACGTACAGAAGAACATTCTTGAAGTCCCCTACAATGGCGAAGTACTTTTTGGGGAACCCTCGGAGAAGATCACCAAACTTCAGGATGCTGGGAAGGCAGTCAGGTGTGTACAGGCCATGTACAGATCCAGGCCTGGTTCCTTTCACAGGAACCAGAGCCGTTTTCGCAGCCAGCAACAAAGGGGCACTTTTCAGTGTAAAGCCCAGGCTAAGTCTTCCCCAGGCAGAGGCCAACGCTACACTAAACCAGCCTAGCCTGCAGGGACCAGTGCTGCCACAGCATGACTTCTTCCCAGCCCCCAACCCTCCACTGGATCAATGGACACAAAAGGTCGGGGGTCACATTGCTCGCCACTTTTTAGGGTGGCAGTCGATTACTGCCGACCGGTGAGTTCTCCAATTGGTCAAGAAAGGCCACTTCATAGAATTTCTCAACCACCCACTGACAAGACCTCCCCTGCTTTCCCGCTACTCTGGTCAGCATGCCCTGCTCTTACAGCAGGAGGTGCTCGCACTTCTCAGAAAAGAAGCTATAGAGCACGTACCACGGAACCAGAAGGGTGCAGGATATTATTCTCACTTCTTTCTGGTTCCCAAGAAAACAGGGGACCTCCGTCTGATACTGGACCTGTCTCTGACCTCAGCGAGTCGGTCCTGTACAAACGCTTCCGCATGGTGACACTCCCGGGTCTGATTCCCATGCTCAAGCAGGGCGCCTTTCTAGCGTCCTTGGACATGCAAGATGCTTACAGTACCTGCATATACCCATTGCTCAAGCGCACAGGAAGTTTCTGCGCTTCGAGTTTTAGGGTCACCATTATCAGTTCCGAGCCCTCCCCTTCGGACTGTCATCAGCACCTCTGGTATTCACGAAGTGCATGGTAGTCGTAGCGGCGACTCTGAGACAAGGGCACTATGTGTTCCTCTACCTGGATGACTGGCTTCTCATGGCGCCCTCTCGGGAGGCCCTGATGTCCGCCATTCATTATACTCCGTCTCTGTTCGAGACATTGGGTATCATTATCAATCAAGAGAAGTCACGCTTGGTTCCGTCACAGACTCTGCAGTTCATAGGCACAGTTCTGGACACCGTCCGGGGGAAAGCTTTTCTCCCCCAGGACAGAGCGGAACACATCAGATCCCTCATCGGGGACATTTTGGCGAAGAAGACCGTTCCTGCCAGATTGGTCTTTTGCCTGCTTGGACACATGGCTGTGGCCATTGCAACAGTCCCGGTAGCCCGTCTCCACATGTGGGTGACCCAGTGGATGTTATGGGTCCAATGGGATCAAAAGCAAGACCATCTGCAGCTCCCAATCCGGATCACGAAGGCCAAAATCTGGGATTGGCAATGGTGGCTAGATCCGAAGAATCTATCGTCAGGAGTCCCCTTCATTGCACCGTCTCTGATTGTGACACTCTCCACAGATGCCTCAGGGCTCGGATGGGGTGCACACCTCGACGGTGTCCCGTCTCGGGGCCTGTGGACAGCCCAAGAGACTCATCTCCACATAAATATCCTGGAAATGAGAGCAGTTCTTTACGTTCTGCAGGCCTTCCAGTCAGATTCCACCGGGTACTCTTCTATTACAAGCAGTCAATTCCACGGTGATGTATTACCTCAACAAACAAGGAGGCACCCATTCCTACCCGCTTTGTAGGGAGGCCATGAGGGTGTGGGATTGGGTTTTGCAACACAGCGCAAACCTCATTGCTGTTCATGTCCCAGGAATGGACAACATCCTTGCAGGCCAGAGTCCACGAGTGGGAACTACTCCAGGAGGTAGTAGAGGATCTGTTTCGCAGATGGGGTACACCAGAGTTTGACCTTTTCACGTCCCCATCCAACGCAAAACTGCCCAATCTTTGCTCGCTAGATCCAGGGCCTGGTGTTTTCTGGCGAGACAGGTTGTCCCTCTCCTTAGCGGGCAGATTCCTCTATGCCGTCCCCACCTTTCCATTCATCCAGAGGGTCCTTCTGAAACTTCGCAGAGCGCAAGTGACACTGATGCTTATCACGCCAGATCTAGTTCCCTCTACTACATCAGCTACACACAGCATTTGTTGGCAGATAAAGACCCTTGGGTCCATCTAGTCTGCCCTATAGAAACAAAATTATTCAATCCCTCGTCCTTCACAGCAGATCTTCCTTAATCTGCTTCTTTTCTTCCATCCCTTCCTATTTCTAAGACTTCCCTGTGCCTTACCATACATTTCTGAATCTCCCCCCCCCCGTCTGAACCCATCACCTCTACCGGTAGTCTGTTCCAGGCATCAACCACCCTTTCCATGAAGAAGAGTACTTCCTGACATTCCTCAGAGCCCCTCGCCCCCCACCAACCTCATATCATGTCCACTTGTCCTAGGGCATGTCCTTTTCTGAAGGATGCTTCCCTCTTGTACCTTATTGATGCCTTTGAGGTATTTAAAAGTCAATCACCCCTTTTCTCTACTATCCTCCAGAGAGCACATATTTAACTTCTTGTCTTTCCTCGTAGCTTTTCTGTCACATGCCCTTCACCATCTTAGTTGTCACCCTCTGTACCACCTCAACCTGATCAATGCCTTTCTTCAGATGTGGCCTCCAGAACTGGATGCTGTACTCCAGGTGGGGCCTCACCAGTGGCCTATACAAGAGGAACATAACCTCCCTCTTCCTGCTTGCTATACCTCTGCTCATGCACCCCAGCATTCTACTAGTTTTTCCCACTGCCTTGTCACACTGGCTTTCCACTTTGAGAACATCTGTTATGATTACCCCAGGTTTTTCTCTTGTTTTGTGGTTGCCACCTCCTCCCCCAATGGTACTTCACTCTTGGGTTCTTGTGGCCAATGTGCAAAATTTTGTACTTTTTAGCATTAAAGCCCAGCTGCCATACCCTTGACCAACCTCTGTTTTTTCTTTTGTCCTCTCTCATTCTGTCTACCCCCGGCATGTCCACTCTGTTGCACATTTTGTATCGGCTGCAAACAGACACACCTTCCCTTCCAGTCCTTCCACGATGTCACTAATGAAGACACTGAAGTGTATTGGCCCCAGAACAGACCCCTGTGGCACACTGCTAGTCACTCTTGTCTCCTCAGAATGTACCCCGTTTACCACCACCTGCTGACGCACCAATTTTGTACATAAAGCTCTCACTTGTCTTAGGAGGCGGGCTCCTTGGTCCATCCGGACCTTCGTTCGCTGAGCCTGCACGCTTGGCTCCTAGAGACATAACCATTTTGCAACATGGGGTCTCGCAAGAGGTAGCTGACGTTCTGGTGGCCGCGAGAAAAACTGCCACTCATGCTTACTTGTCATGAAATGGCGCCGTTTTTGCCTATGGACTCAAGCATGGGGGTTTTCGTCTCTAGACTGTCCAGAAGTGTCTGTCTTGGATTACCTCCCATCTCTCTTTTAGACAGGCTTGGCCTACTCCTCGATTAAAGTACACCTCTGTGCCATCTCAGCCTGTCACATTCCTATAGGCCAACGCACCATATCTCAGTTGGACACGGCACGAGCCTTCCTGAGAGAGGTTCTCCACCTTAGGCCTCCAATTAAGGATCCGATTCCGCCATGAGATCTACCCTTTGTCGTGGAGCAGCTTACGCTGCCACCCTTTGAGCCAGCTGCGGATTGCGAGCTACATCTCTTACTTGGAAGACATTGTTTTTAGTTGCCGTTACCTCGGCCAGAAGAATTTCTGAACTTCATGCACTCATATGCAAAGAGCCTTATTTGGTTTTTCACCAAGACAGGGTATCCCTACGAACTAATTCTACGTTCTAGGGACATGGATATGTTGTGCAATCCACACTTATTGGCAGGTTTCTTGCCGCTTTAAATCTTGCCGGAAGGTCTTCAAGCTGGCTCCTCCCACCCACCCGGGTGGTAAAACTCTTGGCTCCGCCCCATGACACCATATCTTCCTTACTGCTTGGAAGCTCAGGTTCCCTCTTTAGCGCTCTGTGTTTTAGACTGGATCCTAACTCTTCGGTTCGTCCGAAATTGGTTTTGAAGTTTTCTAAACTTCGGTCTTCATCTTCCCTCATGGCTGCGATGGACAAATCTATTCCCGGCTTTTGTAGGTGCCCTTGCAGGCAGAAAATGTCCAGGACGGATCCGCACTCCACGTGCGTCTACTGCCTAGGCCTAGATCATGACCCGCAGGCCTGAGAGTTGTGCTGCTCTTTCTCGGCTAACGTCCTGGATGATCGCGCTGCCCGATTGATGCTTGGGGGCCCCGAGAAGCGTTTCCTGCCGGTAAAATCAAAAGAGGCTCATTGGGCGGTGTCCGCAGCAGCTGGCTCGGCTGAGCAGCTCGAGCAGATGATCGCCCTCGAGGAGGAGGCGGCCCAGGCCGCATCTTCCTCCTGCTCGGCCGCGGCATTTATCCCGCTCTCTCTGAGTTCCTCGTATACGGCTTCGTTCAAGGAGCTTTGTCAGTCCCTTTCCATGAAGGGAGAGGGGCCTTGGGACATTCTTCTCGGCCCAAGAAGAAGGAGTTGAAGGGTAAGTCCCACCGTCGGCGTTCGTGGGAGCAGGGAGAGGTCTCCTTCCCCAGACAGCCGACTGTCGACTTCGGTCGAAGTTGCGGCTCAGGCCGCTGGCTTCACGGTGTCCCCGTCAAGCCAGCCTGCCGAGACACCCGTCGATGCTGTCGAGATTTTTCTCGATCCGTTAGACGGGCTGTCGACTGGTGAAGCTGACAACCCACCTTCAACGGTTCCCCCGGTGGAGACCGAGGATCTGCCTGCGCCTTCGGGGCCGCAGTCCCCGGTTAAAGTGCCAGAGCCGAGGGAAGAGCGGGTGTCCCCGCCTTTCCAGACCCACCTCGGTCCCCGGTCTCGGTCTTGGACTTCATCTGGGTCAAGCCCGTTCCCGCCGACATCGGCGGTCTCGGTCTTGATACCGAAGTAAGCGGCGACACCGTTCCTCCTCGTCTTCTTTCTCGGATGAGGGGAGGCTTCGGTGTAAATTACGTCGGCGCTGTGAGGAGCTTATGTGGTAGCAGTTGCTGTTGTCCAGGTCTAAGCCGATTCCGGTCCAGACCCCAGCCATCAAGTGGCTGTCGCCCGAACGACCGAAGCAACCACTCGCCTCAGTCAAGTTGCCGTTCCAGAGCCGCTCGGTTAAACCAGTTGTTCTACCGACAGGGCGGAAGTCTGCTTCCACAACCGGGTTCAATCACCGGATTCTTTGTCGGTACGTTTGTTCGCAGGCTGTCTGTCACCTCACCCCGCCACCCCAGGGAGGTGGCTCAGGCCTAGGCAGCTCTCGCAGACTCTTCGAACTGACGACACTCTCCTGTTCTCCAGGGATTTCACCAGAGTCCTGCCAGTGGTTGAACTATAGCCCACTGCCCTTCTTGGGTCTGTTTCACCATCTCTAGTCCACCGGATGCAGCCGAGTCTGTGTTCAACGGGCCAAGTATCCTGACAGAGATACTGGACCAGGGATTCACCCACGGAGGTTTTCTGGTGGCTGAGCCATTGTCGCCCAGCCTGCGCTTGTAGCGGCCTGCTCCTGTCCTGTGTCTCGCCAGGATGGCCAGAAGTCTTGGTCCTCCCTGCCTTTGCTGTTTTTGCACCTTCCGAGGGGTTAGTCACAGATAGCGTTTCTCGCCCGTAATGCTTGGATGTGATAAGTCTCTCATGGAGTCCAAAAGCTGGACTTTGCTGGGTGCAAGGTACGCTGTATCTTCCTCGGCTCCCGACAGGGCAGCTCGCCGTGCTGGTGGCACATTCTCCCACGCCTTCTGGGCTCCTGGATGAGGTTGTTCATCTCCGACCGACTTGCAGACCCACGTCTGCCGGGTGCAGGACCAGGGTAGGCGGTGGCGGCAGCAGCTCAGACTGCTCTGGACATAGGTGGTTCCTGCTTGAGTCAGTGGCTTCTCGGTGTTTATGCGCCAGGCGTGGCTAAGGATATCCACCTTCATGGCGGATACTCAGCATGTTGGCGGATGTCCCTTCTTGGGGCTGCCTCTTCGCCCTGGTGGCGTGGTCACTCAGCGGATCGAAAAGTCCAGTGCCACCCTGAACCTGTTACCTCCGGCCAGAGGGGGAAAGTCGCCACAACAGCAGAAGTCCTTTCATCCTCAGCCCCCCGATCTCGACCGGCCCAGCACCAGCAATAGGCCAGCAGGCTGCTATGCCCCAACCCAGCTGGGTGCTTTCCCTCCAACAGGGTGCTGGAGGTAAAGGCCCAGGAGGTCTCGCGGGTTCCTCCTCCAAGCCTGTCCAGTGACGGGCTGAGGGTGTCGCCCTAGCTCGCTACACCTCTTCGGGTTCCCCATGGGGGTTGATCCGCTACTCTTTCCGCTTGGTCCGCTATCACCACGGACCGCTGGGTGTTGGAGGTGGTAGGAAAGCCTGCTTCTGAGTCTAGAGTAGTCCTGCTCTTTGAGCTGCCTCGGGGGCCACGGGCCGCAGCCTCGTTGTCCCGCCGAGCTTATATTGCCCTGTTCTCTAAAAGAGGTGATCAGAAGGTGGCGGATCCTCCTCCAGATCTGGGGTTTGTGTCCAGGTATTTCCTGTCCTAAAATTGACAGGTTGGCTCATTTCCCACCTGCACGATCTGATCAGGTTCCTATGTCCGGACTTCAGGATGGTCACCTGGCTCATAATCCCATCTTTGAACGAGGTGTGTGGTTCTGTTCCTGACCTCCATGACGTTTCTTTTTTCACGTCCCATCCATCCATTTATTAGAGATTCTCCCACTTCAGAGCCGAGGGATCTTTTACAGTTCGGGCCATGCCCTTCGCCTCTTCCTAGCCCAGGTTTCACCAAATGCATGGTGTGGGACAGTATTTCTGCGGCGCTGAAGGGTCCGGGTGTACCCTCGTTGACGATTGGTTGATTGCAGCCCCTCCAGAGTGAGGAGCGTCCAGAGATCTGGCCTCCAGGTTTGTTCCGATTGGCCTCTCATCAACGAGGCTGTCGTCCTCGCGTCAAGCAGGTGATATCATCGGGCAGAGCTCACTCTTCGGTGCAGAGCTCGCCCGCGGATGGGGTCGAGGTTCTTTCTCCTTGCCGTCATTTCTGGTTGGGCAGTGCGCCTGCCGGGACTTCCTGCACCTCCTGGCTCGTGGCGTGCACCAGCGTGGCTCTTGGTGCTCGCCCCTTTCAATGGGGACTAGCTAGCCAGTGTCACACGCCGTGATCCGCTGGACCAGGCCCGGACAGGACCCAGATGGGACCGCCTCCAGTGGTGGATGCTCCAGCGTATCTGTAGGGTATCCGCTCGTCCGCCTGTTGAGGTCTGCTTGTATCGACTGATGCGCATCTGATGGGTTGGGGTGCCCATCTGGGAGCACAGAGCCACTTGCCCTGTCCCTTCGGAGTCCGATGCCATATCAGCCTGCTGGAGCCCGAGTGGTCTGCCTAGCTTCACCGCCGCCTCCATTTTACGGGTCAAGTGGTTCAGGTCCACGGACAATACCATGACCATGTACTATTTGAACTGGGCGAGGCGGGCGCGCCCATGCTGTTATGCAGTAAGCTTCCTATGGTCCTCGTGCAGCCTTGTATGGATTCTTAGCCATTCACGCAGGAGCCTAACACCCTGGCCGATGCCCCAAGCTGTTAGGGCCATGCCTCATGAGTGGTCTCTCCCGCTGGAGGTAGTACAAGATCTGTTCTCCCACTGGGGTACTGGTGGACCTGTTTGCCTCATGGAGAATGCGGTTGTGTCTGTTCCATGCCCGCCTGTGCAGGGGCTCACTGCAGGGAGTTTCTCAGGCCGGGACTGGTCTCTTTACGCTTTCCCCATTTCCCTTGATCCACGTGGTTCTTAAGGTGAGGAGGACGCGCAGGTGATTCTAGTACTGACTGGCCCTTCAGTTCTGGTATCGTGATCTCTCAGCCTCAGCTTAGGCTCCCGAGGCGTTTCCAGCCCGCCCGGTCTGATCTCAGTAACCAGGGGAAGGTATTCCATCCGACCTTCAATCTCTGCACCTGGCTGCCTGGTTCCTGAGCTGCTAGAGTTTCATGCTTTGGTTTTTTCCGACGAGGTCCTCAACGCTGCTGGAGGCGTCCCGAAGGAGTCGATCAGGAATGCTACGCCTTCAAATGGAAGAATCTCCAGTTGTGGGAAGCTTGGACCTTCCGCTTGTTCCTTGGCAAGTATCTGGACTACCTGGGTCCTTTCAGTAAGGGTTGTATCGGCGATTTTTTGCACCTGGCAGCCTTCTCTGCTACTGGGCGAGGCCGGAACAGTGAGTACGAGGAGAAGGTGGTCGGGCGCTTTTCAAAGGTTCTTGACTATTCTCCTGCAGGTAGAACCCACCTCTGTGGGATCTACTGCTGAGCACTAGTTTGTCGGGCAAGCCTTATTCGAACTGTCTGCACAGGTGCGATATTTCCCACCTGTTGTGGAAGACTACCTCTTGTGGCTATCACGCCAGCCAGAAGGATGGGAGAGCCCTCGCGCTTTCTTCGAGTCCCTTATCTGGTTTCCACAGGGACAAGGTTGTCCTGCGCCCTCACCCGAAATTTCAAGATGATGCTCTAAGTTTCACCTTTAGCAGTGGTAAAGGATCAGCTGTGTTCTACCCCAATCACAATTGAGGCCGAATACAGGCTCCATACTTTGACCTAGACGAGCCGCTATTATGTAAGGAGCGGACAGCTGAAGTTCGGGAGAGGTTCGCCAGCTGTTTGTCACCTACGCTGAAGTCGAGACCTGGCAGACCTGTTGCCAGGGTTTACGATAAGCAGGTGGGTCACCCTGTGTAGATCTCTCGCTATAGGTTGGCGGGCATGAGCTCCCAGAGGATACAAGAGCTCATTCTATCTACTAAGCACCGCTGCATCAGTAGCTGTTTCAGGGATGTCTCTATCCAGGATATCTGTAGGGCTGCTACCTGGAAATGCACTACATTTATTACCCACTGCCACATCGACCTTGAGTCACGCCCGGATGCTGGGTTTTGGGGCCTCGGTTTCAGTCTCTATTTCCCAAGTAAGTGCTCAGTGGGTGTCGCCTTGCCTTCCCTCTTCCGAACTGCTAGGAGTCTGCCAGTTAAGTGTGGATTGAACAACTATCTATGTCCCTAGAAATACAGGTTACTCACCTGTAACAGGAGTTCTAGGAATGGTATGTTGTTCATCCACACGTCCACCCGACCTCCCTGGCTTCGGGATGCGACAACCTGGTTTCCATGGCTAGATTTGGTATCATGGGGTTGGAGCGAGTTTTACTACCCGGTGGGTGGAGGAGCCAGTTTGAAGACCTTCTCCGCAGATTTAAAGTGGCAAGGAACTCTGCCAGTAAGTGGGATGAACAACATATACCATTCCTAGAACTCCTGTTACAGGTGAGTAACCTGTATTTTCTGCCTAAGGTGGTCTCAGCTCTCACCCTTAATCGGGACATCGATCTACCAGAGTACTTCCCAACATGCCCCTAATCGAGGAGAGGCCCTGTTGCACACTTTAGATGTGCATAGGTGTCTCCAATGCTACCTGACCAGAACCAAACGCCACCGTAAAAACTCGTGGATCAGCTTTTTGTCTCTCTTGCCTATTAGATGATGGGAGTTTCTGTGTGCAAGTAGTCGCTGTCTAGGTGGTTTATTCATTGTATCACGTTCTCTGTTACTAGAAGTATAACAAACTTTTTCCGTATGCTGTTGAGGGTCTCCACAAGGGGTGGCTGCCTCCTTGTGGTTTCTAAAGAATGTGTCCACTTGCCATCTGTGCTGCAGCTATTGGAGCCTGTGTACACTTTCATCAGGCATTATAGCCTGGATATTGCATCGAGGCGTAGAGGAGGTGTTTGGTCTAGCAGTTCTTCAAGGACTTCTGTCATAGGTTCAGGTTCTATTATGGATTTCTACCTTCCCTCCTCCCAATGGTGTGGATTTCCATTATTGCTTTGGGAATCGGGTCCTAATGGTGTAATTCTGTTGCAAAAGTTGCTTTGTAGTTAGTATAGTTACATAAGAACTTACCGTAACAGTAGATCTTCAAGAACAGCTCTTGCAGCAGGTACTTTCCTCCCACCATCCCCACTGGAAGTAGATTCTAATTCCAAAATTCTTCTCCTAGGATCAGGTGTTCTCAGCATCTCTCTGCCATTTGATGGCGGATCCTCAGTCTCCTCTTCTGATGTCATCCAGCGGCCGGGAGTCTCCGGAGGGAGAACTGGGGATTCTGGGGGACCGCCTCCTTATGTACTGTGCCTGACTTCGGGGATGGGACCGATGTCGGAGGCGATCCCCGCCAAATACTGCTAGCTAGAAAATTTCCCTGGGGTCCTTGCACCTGCCGGTTTTAGTCCTAATGGTGTAACCTGCTGCAAGAGCTGTTCTCGAAGATCTACTGTTACGGTAAGTTCTCACGTAACTGTGCTTTCCTTTTCAATCAGCTGTGTTATGAAGCACTATTCTTTTGGAGTGTGAAGTATTTACAAATGTTGGGTGAGTACTGGTACTCATTAAAAACATTTTTTGAAGAGTATTTCCTAAAATGAGGTGAGTAAAACCGGTTGGTACTCCCCTTATCTGGAACCCTGCCTAAGGTTGAGCCAGTTTGTGTGATTATATAGCAGATCTGGAGGCTGTCATGGTACAGTCAGACCTGGACATTGTGGCCATCACTGAAACCTGGTGTAATGATAACCATGACTGGGAGATGGCCATACCTGGCTACAACATATTCAGAAGAGACAGAGCAGGCAGGAAGGGAGGAGGAGTGGCACTGTATGTGAAAAATGACATAAGGGCCACACAGATCCAGGAGGAACAAAATGGGGGAGAGATACTGTGGGTTAAGCTGGAAAGGAAAATGGGGCCAGCCATCCTCAGGACAGGTGTGGTCTATAGACCACCAGCCCAAGAGGAAGAAAACAGATAGGAGTTGATGCTAGCCATCCAAAGGATGGCTGACAAGGTGAGGTAGTACTGGTTGGAGACTTCATACCAGATGTGGACTGGAGCATCCCAGCAGCAGCATCAACTAGGAGCAGATTTATCCTGACCCTTCAGTGTGCCTCTCCTCAAGCAACTGGTCATGGAACCAACTCGGCAGAAGGCAATACTGGACCTTGTGCTCACAAACAGGGAACAGTGTGATGGGGGTAACAGTGGGGAGCACCTGGGTAACAGTGACCACCAGTCATTGTGGTTTGAAATCACAGAAGAGAGCAGAACCAAACCACACAAAAAACGTTATCCTGGATTTTAGGGGCAGACTTTGGGAAAATGGGGAGATGTGAAAAGAGGCATTAAGGGAATGGGAGGAATCAGAGGGATTGAGGAACAGGTGGGCAGTATTTAAAATGGGGATTATAAGAACAACAGAATTATGCATTAAGCAGGTTAGCAAGAGGAAAGAAAGAGGGAGGACCATTATGGCTTCTTCCAAAGAGGTAGCAAAGAAAGTGAAAGCCAAAAGACTGCATTCAGGCAATACAAAAAGACACAGGCAGAAGGGATATGGGAGAAGTACCAGGAGAAACAAAGGAGGCAGGGAAGTCAGTAATGGAGCCAAAGCTCAGACAGAAGAACACATTGCAAAATCAGTGGTTAAAGGGGACAAAACCTTTACAGGTACATAAGGAAAAAGAAGGCCCAAGGGAGGGATAGTTAGACTGAAGGGGAGGATGGGAGCAGCGTGGAGGATGACAACAGTAAAGCTTGACATATTGAATAGGTATTTGCCTCAGTCTTTACTAAGGAAGAGGGGGTAATGGGTCTGAAGGAGTACAAGGGTGAGAATGGTGCAGAAATGGACACAAGTCCCTTTACACGAAAGGGGCCCTAAGGAACTGGAAGCACAGAGTTGGACAAAGCAATGGGGCTGATGGGGTGCACCCAGGTCCTTAAAGAACTAAGAGAGTGGTGGCTGGAACCTCTGGCTATCCTGTTCAGCCAATCACTGGAAACAGGGGAGTACCCAAAGACTGGAGGACAGCAGATGTAGTCCAGGTATACAAAAGTGGGAACAAAGAGGAAGCAGGGAACTACAGACCAGTCAGCCTCACCTGGTAGTGCAAGGGAAAGATCATGGAAGCACTACTGAAGGAGAGATTGGTGGAACATCTGGTTGTCAATGGACTACAGGACCCAAGGCAGCATGGTTCCTCACCCAGGGAGGTCATGCGCAGACCAAACCTCATTGAATTTTTTGACTGGGTGACTAGGGAGGTGGATCAGGGAGCAGTGGACATGGCCCATCTGGACTTCCATAAGGCCTTTGACACTGTGCCACATGAAGACTATTACACAAACTGGGGAATATAGGTGTGGGCAGGACAGTAGTGTGGTGGAGTAGGTAACTGGCTGGGTGGCAGGACACAGAGGGTGGTGGTAAATGGCTGTCACCCACAGAGGAAGAGTGACCAGTGGGTACCACAGGGATCAATGCTGGGACGCGTCCTATTCACAACATCTTCATCAGTGACATTGCATTGTGATATAGAAGGCAGAATTTCACTGTTCGCTGATGACACAAAGCTCTGTAACAGAGTTGACACACCAGAGGGTGTAGACAGAATGAGAAGGGACCTGCAGAAACTTGAAGAATGGGTCAAGGGTTGCAGTTGAAATTCAATGCAAGAAGTGCAAGATACGCAGATAGTACAAAAACCTGGCACAATATATCAGTTGGGGGGTGAGGATATAGCATGCACCCAGCAGGAAAGGGATCTTGGGGTTTTCATCTCTGATGACCTCAAGGTAGGGAAACAGTGACAAGGCATCAGGTAAAGCAAATAGGATGCTGGGATGTATAGGCAGGGCATCACCAGCAGGAAAAGGGAGGTCATAATCCGCTATACAAGACACTAGTGAGGCCCCACCTGGAGTACAGTGTACAGTTCTGGAGACCATACCTACGTAAGGACATAGACAGGGTAGAGAAGGTTCAGAGGAGGGCAACAAAGATGGTGCATGGGTTGCATCACAAATCCTATGAAGACAGGTTGAAGGAACTGAACATGTACTCCTGGAGGAGAGGAGGAGAGAGGGGATATGATAGAGACATACAAGTATCTTACAGGGAGGAAAGAGGTGCAGGAAAACACTATTTTAGGCTTAAAAAGATGTTTCAGGACTAGAGGGCATGGGATGAAGTTGGAGGGAGGACGATTCAGAGGAAACATGAGAAAAGAATTTCTTCACAGAGCGGGTGGTGGACAAGTGGAACACCCTGCCAGAGAGGAAGTGGTGGGGGCTGGAAGCAATCACGAGTTTAAGAATGCATGGGATAGACATAAAAGGAATTCTAGAGGTCAGGGGTAAGGGGAAATAGACTTCTAGGAAAACAAACTGAATTTACAAGCTCAAATGGGCAGACTAGGTGGGCCATAGGCCCTTATCTGCCGACACTGTCTATGTATGTATCTATGTATCTATGTGTGCAGTTGGTTGTCAGCCCCCAGGACAAGCCTGCAGGCCTTATTTAGCACAGTGGAGATCCTTTTTAAGGCAGTGTCAGAGGCTGCACTGTATATCACTAGGCCATAATCCACCACTGGCAGTACAGAACTCTTGACCAGTAGTTGCTGGGCATCGGGCATAAAGTGTTTCCTGTGTCTGTACAGGATTCCAGGCTTAACGTTTATGCATTTCACCACGTGATCGATGTGATAGCAGAAGGTGAAGGATTAGTCGATGTGAATAACCAGGTATTTGAATTACCTGTACCTGCTAGAGTGGGGAGTTTTTGTTGGTGATGGTCAACATGGGATTCTTTTTCTTAAGGTGGGGGCTGGTTAGTAACATCACCTTGTTTTTTTTTTTTTTTTTTTTTTTTATAGTTGAGAAGTTTGTAAACCAGTCCTCCAACAAGTTGAAGGTAGTTGCATTTTGCTTGCCAGTTCACTTATATTCAGGCTTCGGCTCAGAATTACTGCGTCATCTGCATAAAGGATGATTCTACTGGGGCATGATGTGGGAAGTCTGTTTATGAAGAGACTAAACAGTAGAGGGCCTAGGATGCATCCCTGAGGGATACCTAGGGAGACCTTTCTGGCAGTAGGTAACATTGCTCCGATCTTTGCCCTTTGGTTCCTGGTGGCTAGATTGTCACTAAACCAGCACACAGAGGCTGGTGACATGCCCAGATCTGCCAGTTGTAGGAGAGTCTTATGGTTGACCGTATCAAACGCCTTCATTAGGGCAATAAAATGGACCCCACAAGGCTTCCATCATCCATTGCTTGGTGAACATAGTCTGTGAATTAGACCAAGGCCGTGGTGATGCTGTGGCCTTTCCTGAAGCCGTGCTGCTGAGGACACTGTAGGTTGTATTTATCCAGGTATTTGGTGAGCTGGCCTGACACTATTCTCTCAAGTGCTTTAGAGGGGGGGACAGTATGGATATGGGTCTATAGTTGGCCATGGAAGCTCAGTCACCGTTTTTGTACACTGGTGTGACCAGTGCCTGCTTTCACAGGGCGAGGAATTTTTCCAAGGAGAGGGACTTGTTAAAGATTTTTGTGATTTGGACAATTACCTCATCAAGGGTGAGTCCCACCATCTTCGTGTCAATTACATCCCTGCCTATTCTTGTTTTCCCAAGCACTCTTTATGTATTTCTTAGCGTCCTTTTCTGAGACACACCCGAAAAAGAATTTTGGGTGGTTAAGTGAGGCAGTGCTATCTTGCGGAGCCACCGAGTCATTCAGGCAATCGTGAGGGAGGACAGAGCTCAACTCAGTGAAGGCTACAGTGAAGGAGTTGGCGATGGCTAGAGGGTCCAGCGTGGTGCCACTATTAAGTTTGAGTATAGAGGGTGCTTTCGTATCAGCTTTACCTAGTAACTCTTAAGTTGTTCCGAAACCTTTCACAGTTACCTCAAGTTTTTATCGAGTTTACCTTTGTAGTGTTTGACCTTGGCTGCTTTGATGGCATAGGAGCACTTGTTCCTAGCTTCACAGTGCTGTTGCATATAATGATCTATTCCTGAGGCTTTGGCCTTATGCCACAGTTTGTTTTTGTGATGCATCATCTCCATTAGGCTTCCATTGAGCCACCTATTCCATGTGCCACGGACATTGCGCCTTCTTGAGGATGCGAAGGTGTCGCAAATGGTATTAAACTTGTCTGTGAAGAGCTTTAGTGCCATATCAATGTCCTGGATTTTATCCAGCGCATTCCAGTCAACTCCAGCAAGAGTGGTGTTGAAGTCATTAAGCATGCCTTTCCTGAATAGCAAGAAAAATGCCTCACATGTACCACCATACCTTGTATTATAAGGATCGATCCCACTCCATGCTAGTGTAGTTAAAGGCCAAAATGTATTAAATATCTAGGTTAAAAACAGAAATGGATTAGTTGCCATATTGGTCCTTGTAAGAACAGATCTGGTTGGTCCGAAAGCTTGGACATTGTTTTGTTTTGTACATTGCTGTTGGTCCAATAAAAGTATGAAACTATTTGCTTCTGGATCAGGTTAAAATAGGTCAAAGGAATGTATATTCCCCAACAGTGCTAAAAGCAAACTCTCCCCTTTCATACACTTTCCTGAGTACTGTACTCTCAATTATCTCATGATATACCACACCCTGATGTGTATTATTGCTTAAATAGGACAGGAAGTATTTCTTCAGAGAGGCTAGGAATAGCTTGCCAAACACAGTGGTCAGTGTAGGTACCATTCCAGAGTTCAAATCTGGCTGTGATTTCAAAGGAAGAAAAGGGGGGGGGGGGCACGCAAGAGAGCAGTAGTCTAACGGTAGAATCCCTGAGCACACTGGATGGACTTGGTGTGTCTTCATCTATCTTTATCTGTTTGTGTTTCTGTAATAAAAAATATAACGGGAGTCAGAGGCCTAAAGACAATTGTACTTAAATTTATAAAAGACTAGCCCAATGGCGCTGAGGGTTGAGGCGCTGGACGCCACACCTCGTGCCATGTCGGCGCCCCGGGTTCGTGTGACTGACTCAGGTCAGCTGGGGGAGGGAGGGATTGAGTACCCAATGGCTGCTCTTCCTCTCTGGGGAGGGTCTCAAGCTAGCCCCGCCACATTACTGCCATCTCCTTGGTGAGCCTAGGTATCAGCAATGCAGTCGGGGAAGCAGCTGAAAGGGAAGGGCAGACATTGGCAGAGGGTCCTGAGTGGAGGCGCATCTCGGCATGCCTGTGTCTTATTGGCCCTGTCCAAGTGCCGACATTGGCAGCGGAGGGCACAGAACAAGGAAAAAACCCTGCCCAGGATCTAGGTGATGAACTTCAGTACCGCGTCTAAGACAGGAACTAGGGGCAGACTCTAATGTGCGTGCTCCTCTAAAATGATTGGGGAGGTTTGGGGAGTGCCTCCACCACCCTGTCCAGAGGCCCTAAAGATAAGGAAAGCATGTAAGCACTCAAGGAGCAGACACATCAGTACTGCTGACTGGGCGTTGTGTGGTGGTGGTGGTGGTGGTGGGGAGTTCTGAGAGAGTGATCCACGGCAGCAGAAGGAGAATAAACAATAAGTAAAAAATAAATAAATAAATAAAAATGAATAATTATGAAAGACTAGAAATATCTAAGAAGTCTGCAATACCAGATTATAGTATTCAAGTTGTAAGTAATAAAATGTAAAGGCTTACCCATTTGTTCATAAATGTTACATAGACTCATTCATCCTTGGACAAATCACAGAGTCTTATTTAAATTGATTTTAACTGCAAAATTATATACTGCGTTCTGCTGTGAGCGGTGCAGTAGCACTTTTGGATTGAGATTATGCTCTGGCTGGAGTTACCAGCAAGTTCCTCATCAAAAGGAACACAAGTTTGAGTTGATTGTTGAAGTAGACAGAATCTATTCTAATATATAGTAATTAAACTGCCTTTACAGCTCAGAACTCTAACCTAATAGAGGCCAGTATGTTACACTTGTCAATGACTGACTGAAAATCCAAACTGGCCTTATTTGCAAACGTTTTTTTCCTTGACCTGCTCGTGCCACTACAGAAGGATTACCTGAGACAGCACTCACTGATGAAGAGTTTGGATTCATAAGAAACCTAATTTTTGCTCTAGTTTACCAACTACATTGTCTCCATACAGCTTTGTTTATTTTTGTTCGACAGGTAATCGCATAACCTGGAATCAACAAAAACACTTTATTAAGATCCGTAAGAAAAATAACACGGTAGACAACTACAGTAAAACAAATCATGCAAAGCAAGTATGTTTGTATAACTACACCTGTACCTCCTCAACATCTAAATTCTGGTTTGGTTCCCTTACCTTTTACTTCTGCTCTCCCAGCTACCCCCTCCTGTTCCTTTTGTTCCAGGGACCATTGCACTTTTACCACGCCTCACCCCTGATCCTCTGCTGGGCAGTCTGCCTCCATCTGTTGACTTCCTTCACTCTGGAACAAACTCCCTTCCTCTCCTCATCCCCTAGCACCCTCAGGCACCATTTGAAACTCCACCCCGCCCACCTGTTCCTGTTACCTTCTCCCTGACACAGCCACAGCGCCATATCCATTCATCTTAGTGAGAAGTTGACTCAGAATGTGCAGGTATGTTATGTAGAGTTTTTATATGTATGTTAGCTTAGTAGTCTTTTCATATTTGAGTTTTTCCTAATTAGCCTGTTGTTGTATATGTAGCTTATTTAATTCTCTCAGATCTCTATAATAATAGTTTTGATATTTTTCCCAGGATGCCTTTTAACCATGTAATAGTGGATAGGGCCATCCTTGATTCCTAGATGTATTGTTTTTGTATTGTTATATTAGCAGAGTTTTGTAATCTGTGGGAGCACAATGGCAACAGTTAGTTTAGCAGATACGTGAGAGCAAAGTTAATAGGGTTGTAAGACAACAGCTACTAAATAACTTTAGTTCATTATTTGTGTTTTTGATGTTACAACACTCCTGCTAGCTAGACCTGATGCACAGAGAAAACAAAAATAGTGAATTAGAGCTATTTAGTGGCTGTTGTCTTACAGAAACCCCAGTTAGCTGGCTCTCGGGTATCTGCTAAACTAACTGTTGCCATTTGTGCTCCCTGGATAAGAAGTTACAAGGCTCTGCTGTTGCTAAACTAATTTTAAAGCAGTTCACATGCTAGATCTAAGGGGATGGCTACATCACTGTCACATGAGACAGGGAGCATCCTGGGAGAAAGAAACCCAATAAAACTATTTGTTATGGAGATCCCCAGGGGTCGTAAAACTACCATACAGCTAGCAGGCAATTTAGGAAAAACTCCAAATAGCAGACAGAGGGAAGGACACACTAGGATTTAACATACATATCAAAACACTCTACATAACATATGTTTTTTGCACATTCTGGGTGGACTACTCCTTTAAGCTGCTGCCTTGATTTAAACCTTCACACCTCTTCTGTTCTGTTCCTCCATTATGAGGCCCGGCAGTTAACTCACCCCTCGGGTCATTTGTTTTTATTCTGTTCAAGTATTTTTTGCCACTTACACATGTGCATGTGTTTAGCATTTCCTATTATGCTGCACTGCACTTTACTTTGCACATACAAATGTTTGCTATTTATTCCAGTTTTGCACCAGTGTTGTGCTGTGATCTGTTCATATGTTTTTTGCTTATACTGTATGTATTGTGCTGTTATTTACTGTTTCCCTTCCCCAGGTTGCACCTGGAAACGAGCCTTGGCTCAGTGTTCCTCTCCTGGTTACCTATTTTCAGATAAATAAATCATGAGCTTTATGAGCCACATTAGAAGTACCGGCATCGGTTAAAAATGTAAAGAGGCAGTATAGCGTAGTGGTTAAGGGCACTTTGCTGCAAACCTGGAGACCTGGGTTTGAATCTCATCAGCCCTCACTTGCATACTTGGTGACCCTGAGCAAGTCAGTTAACTTCCTTGTGCGCCCAGGTCACACCTGGAAACAAGCTCTGGCTTAGTGTGCCTTTTCTGGTTAAACAATGTCCCCCCTTTTTCTGGCATACCCAAGGCAGGTCAGTATGAAGCCTTACCTCCCCTGGAGTTCGTCCATACAAAAATTATATTTTTGAGAGTCATGGTTTTTTGGAAGGGAAGGGATCATATTGTGGCTTCATGGAGCTGAGCCGCAGATCCCTTCCCCTCCTTGTCCTGAGCGCCGCCTCTGCGTGTTTTGTGATGTAATTATATGGAGAGCACGCTCCATAGATTACCATTGGGGCGTGCTTTAGAATCTTTAATAGTTCAGGGTTCCGATTCAGATAAATCAAGGCCACCACTCAACTAACAAGGCTCTTATTAGTTGAGTGGTGGCCTTGATTTAGCTGAATTGAAACCCTGATCTGTTCACAAAAAGACTTAAGTCAGGCCCCGTAGTAATGTATGGAGTGAGAGCCCCCCACTATGATAAAATCTCTACTTCTCGCTGCATCTTGAAAGACTATTTTATTATGTATTTTAGTATTACTTTGAAATGGCTTAACAGCGTGAAGTATCGTGTGTGTGTGTGTGTGTGTGTGTGTGTGTGTGTGTTAATAAATAAATAAAAAATGGGGTTGGCCAGTGAGCAGCCTGTGGGCTAAACATGACTCCTGCAAGCTCTGTTTCCTCCAGGAATAAAACTGGAAATTTCATTAGTAAACGTTCTTGAAATCAACTAAAGTAATTATACAGCACAGAAACATCATCTTGGATGAGTATCTTGTAAAATTTGGTGGCAGAGCAACTCCGAGGAGCTGCAAAAGCTAGGAAAATGACAATGGCACCAGTGCAGTCTGCAGGCCCCAGCCCAATTTCACTTTGAGGCAGAAATGGGTGCATGAGGCCATATGGTGACTGAACAGGTGTTTGAAGCACATAATCGGAAACTGGGCATGCTGGTGGGGAAGCTGTCTGAAATATCGGCACAGTGTGCAACTCAAAGCAAATAACGTAAGTTGTCAAACATAGAGGACACCCAAGAACCGTTAGTGGAGAAAGTAGCAAAGCTGGAGAAAGAGCTGGAGGACTTTGGAAGCAGCTAGATTACCAAGAAAATTATAACTGAAGAAAACTTCGGCTCTGAGGGTTCCCAGAGAGTCTGGAAGGTGAAAGTGCCCTAGTGTTTTGTGCCACAACTCTTGCCTAAATTGCTGGGGATGAAGATAAAATGTTGCACAGAGCCCTCGTGCTGAAGCCCTCAGGCAGCTCATCTTTAGACTGCACTATTTTGGAGATAGTCGGGCGATTCTAGAAGCCTTTAGAAATGCCAAGGAGCTACTTTATGAGAGGTATTGGCTGTGTACCTTAACCAGTAGTTCTTGCCATGGCTTCAGAAGCAATGAAGCAGTTTCCCTGGTGCGGAGTATGCTACAAAAGGGAAAGCTGGAGTTGACCTTCCTCCCAGCACTTGTGAAGATGCGCTATGAGAGCGCTTCTTATAACCTTCCGGGAGGTCAACAGAGTCTAGCAGTATATACAAGAATGGGACAAGAAGCAAGGCTGAGGTTCATTGAGCAACTTGCTGGATTGTACAACTTATTTTGAGCGGTTTAAGTTTGCGATCCTGGTAATAAAGACATAACTGTGCTACCCTTGCTGCTTAAAGCCTATGCAAACGGGCATGGGGCCAAACTACAGCTGAAGGGACTCTGATACTGACAGTCTGACATTATAAGTGGTGTTGGCCCATTGGGGGGGGGGGAGGATGGACAGAACGGGTAAGCCGGGCTGGAAAGGTATTTCAACAGGGCTCCCACCTTTGGACCTGGCAGTGAAGCCTTCGCAGCCGCAGGAGAGTAAACTGCAACCACGTGGTGGGAGACTGAGGAATGGCAGCCACCATTTGGCAGTGGACATGCATGTGTCGAGCTGCTGGTCTAGATCTACTGTGTGTGTGGCAAACTGCGAACCTGGGAGCTAGGGAGTACAGGGTTCATTTTTGGGTTGAGGATTGGGACAATTGGCACACAGTTTTAAATTTTGATCCACCTTTTCTTCCACCTTGGGGACAACCTGCTCACTGTTGGAGCTTTTAAACTGCTGTTTTATGAATCTGGGCTTGGTTGAACAATATGACCCATTATTTATTTTTTTTCACTTGACCCTTATGTTTTATACCCAGTGGATCAGTGTCCCACATAGATAAATATCTGAAATGAACCCTGGGAGGATACATTTTTCTCCAACCCCCACAAGACCTGTTTGAGGCTGGACTACATTTTTTGTTCCCAGGGGCAATACTAGCACATGAAAAATACTGCCTACAGTTCCATATACATCTGAGACCACGCAGTGGTTTTGCTGACTATTCATATGGGAGGAAAAAGAGGGGAGCTGCAAGCCGGGAGTTCCCCCATGTATGTGTTAGCCAGTGATCCCACTAGAACAAGAAATACAGCCACTGGCCCTTTCAGGATAGTCCTGTGGAAGGTTGGGAAAGCACAAGAGGCGAGTGTTAAGCTATGTTGCAGCCCTAAGAAGACCTCTAAGTGAGAAAAGGAGCTAGAGACAAAGGTGAAGGATTTAGAAAAGAAAGCTTGGGGGGGGGGGCCAGTGCTGAGAAAGCAGACGTTCACCAGAGAAGCTCTGAATCTATACAGGGGGAAGTCAGCTGTGTTTTTTTGCTGGGCATCATTTGTTTTGAATGGAGGGATAAACCGGGCCCACTTTTAGCTAGACTGGTACGAGGCCGGAGGTTTCTGCTCTTAAACAAGAACCTCTACAGGGCAGAATGCAAAGGAAAGGGGACGGAAACTGCCTCCTTCATGGACAGGACCAATATCTCCACTATATCAGAAAAACAGACAATGGCTGGGTGCACAGATCACTAAGGAGGAGGTGTGATGGGCGCTATAGGGTCCATGAGGAAAGGGAAAGCAAGTGGACCGGATGGATTTACTGGATGATATTGTAATGAATTAGGGGGTACCCTAATGGGCTCAATGAGAGAGAGAGATGTTTGAGGAAGCCAGGGAGAAGGGGTGCCTTCCTGCCTCTTGCTACTGAGCCTCCATTTGTGTCCTGCCCAAACCAAGGAAGGACCCACAGGAATGTGCATCCTATAAGCCCATCTCCCTCTTGACCTTAAATTATAAAATGTTACAAAAGATTGTGGCAAGGCACCTCAAATGAATGCTTCCACAGTTAGTGCACCTGGACTGAACAGGCTTTGTGCAGGGCAGACTCGTATCACTTCATCCGAAGGCAACTAAACATGATGCACTAGGGGTCTTACCATTAGGGTTCAAGAAGAAGAATAATCAGCATTTATATAGTGCTTTTCAACACATGTGTTGTCTAAGGACGCCAAGAAGGCATTTGATTATATCAAGTGGGAGTATTTGTTCAAGGACCTAGGGAGATTTGTGGTGGGCGAGGGCATTGGTGGACATGGTTAAGATGCTTTATAGGAGCTTTAGGGCATTTATACTGCCAAAAGGAGGCCATTCATGGGAATTCTAACTAAACAGAGGCATGAGGCAGGGATGCCTCTATCTCCACTGCATTTTGCATTGGCCACAGAGCCAATGACAGTCAAGATTAGGACCACTAAAGAGGTGAAGGGAGTGCCCATGGTATCTGGAAGCTAACATAATCTTGTTTATTACAGAGCCTAAGGAGTTCATGCCAGCAGTTCTTTGGATCATCAAAGACTTTGCAACTTTCTCCGGCTATGGAGATGATTACTACAGGGACACATTCAGGGGATTGAATGGGAGATGGGTGGGTCGTGAAGATGGTAGGGAAGTTCCTTACTTAGGGGGTCAAAGTGTCAGATCTTGGGAGCTTGTATGCCCTCAACTTTAAGCCACTATTCTCTACTATATTGGCAGAATTAGAAAGGTGGAGGGCATTACCAGTCTCAAGGCTGGGCTGCATAAATCTTTAAAAATGAACAAATTCCCTAGGTTGCTATATATACTGCAGATGCTACAGATTGACCCCACCAGGGCAGACATTAAGAGGCTGGAGAGAAGATTTATGGCCTTCATTTGGCAGGTCTAATTGCCCAGAATGAGCTTTCAAAGCTTAAGAGTGGGGTAGAACAGGGAAGCCTGGGCTTTCCAGACTTGAAAGGGTATTAAGTGGCAGTACAGCAGAGAAATACAAAATCACACATGCCCCCACAATGCAAAGCATCATGGGCTGCATATGCAAATCACCACAGAATATTATGCTGGTTTAACTTTAAGCAGAAATGCATGGTGCCGAAACTACAGCAGAGGTCTGACCAAGACTAGGTGAACAGGAGCGAGGCAGCAAGCTGGCTAGACTTGGAGGAGGGTGGGATCCCAAGGAGACTTTTGCTATACCTTGAAACAGGGGAAAGTGCATTTACAGTCAAGGAAGAGCCCCCAACCCCTTGGCAAAACATGGGTTGGAGGCAGGGGAGGAAGTGAGGAAAAGGAAAGGCGTGGTAGAGGTCAAGACCTTGCTAGTGCCAATCTCTGGGAACCTTGATTTCCTCCCTGAACTCGAGGGAAAGGTTTCAAAGAATGGGGGGAGGGGAGGCATCTTATGTGTAGGGGAACTATACACAAGTGAGGGGTTGCACCACTTTGCTGAACTACAGGAGAAGTTGGACGTATCACAAGATACTCGCCACCAAAGGTACCTGCAGGAATGAGCATTTGGCAGGAGCCTGGGGCGAGATCCAGAGAGCTCATAACCACTGTCCTCACTGGTGCGGGTTACATTCCACTCTTAAGGTGTCAGCTAAAGGTCAGATTGCGAAACTGGCAAGGCATGATAGGATTGACTTTACTGGACCTGTCCAGTAATGTTAAGGCCCACTAGGAAAGAAATTTGGGGCTCTGAACTAATGATGAGAACGGGAGCAGTGTACTGCATCTGTATATGGGTTTACTCCTTTCCAACAAACACAAAGAATCCCAGTACAAAGTCATCCACAGGTTGTACCGCCCACCCAGTGTGGTGCATAAGTTGAACACCATCATGTCACCAAATTGTGGAAGATGCAGGGCAGCCGTGGGAACGTATATGCATTACTTTTGAATTGCATGACATTAAAGGGCAGACCAGTTCCATATATACCACTCTTTCTGTTGTTGGGTATGGTGGATATGGGTATAGAATGGTGGGAGCCTTACCGGGGGGGGGGGTAAGGGTGCCCATTAGACTTGCTAGACAGTGCATACAGAATAGTGAGGTAGCAACATTTACCTGCACTTCTACAGACCTTGAGTGGCTAGTATTACAGGCCCTGGCCATGGAAGGGCTAACGTACACACTGAAATGGAGGGGAAAAGCTATTTATAAGAAGCTGGGGATGGTGCCTAGAATCCCTGCCCTGCTACTAGCAGAGGCCACGATCTTCTAAAAGGGTATGATACAGACCTGAAGAAGCCCAGACCTGGAATAAAAGCACCCCTAACAAAATGTTCGGGAAGGTTTCTGAAATCCAGAGTGTAATTCGAAAACCTCAAGAATGACCCAAGTGACGTGATTAGTATGCTTTTTTTTAGGATTATCAACTGTAGAATTAATTATCATGTGTGTTTTTTCCAAGTTACATATCCTAGTATGATGTACGTCATGTCTTTAAAAACATCCATAAAAATATTAAATGTTTCTAGGGACATGGATATGTTGTTCATCCACACTTATTGGCAGGTTCCTTGCCGCTTTAAATTTTGCCGGAAGGTCTTCAAGCTGGCTCCTCCCACCCACCCGGGTGGTAAAACTCTCGGCTCCGCCCCATGACGCCGAATCTTCCTTACCGCTTGAAGCTCAGGTTCCTCCTTAGCGCTCTGCGTTTAGACTGGATCCTAACTCTTCGGTTCGCCCCAAACTAGTTTGAAGTTTCATAAACTTCGGTCTTCATTGTCCTCGCAGCTGCCACGGACAGATCGATCCCCTGGCTTTTGGAGGTGCCCTTGCGGGCAGAAGATGTCCAGGGCGGATCCGTACTCTCCCATCGTCTACTACTGAAGCCTGAACCGACCACTGAGCCTGCGAGTTGTGCCGCTCTTTTCTGCCACCGTCCTGGAGATTGCGCTGCCGATTGAAGCTGAGGCGCCCGAGCGTGCCGCGGTAAAATCAAGAGGCTGGTTGGGCGGTGTCCGCGGCGGCTGGCTCGGCTGAGCAGCTCGAGCATATGATCGCCCTCGAGGAGGAGGCGGCCCAGGCCGCATCTTCCTCCTCCTCAGCCGTGGCATTTATCCCGCTCTCTGGTTCCTCGTGCCGGCTCGTTCAAGGAGCTTTGTCAGTCCCTTTCACGAAGGAGAGGGCCATCGGACATTCCTCTCGGCCCAAGAAGAAGGAGTCGAAGGGTAAGTCCCACCGTCGGCGTTCGTGGGAGCGGGAGAGGTCTTCTTCCCCGGACTGCCGACCGTTGACTTCGGTTGAAGTTGCGGCTCAGACCGCTGGCTTCACGGTGTCTCCGTCAGGCCAGCCTGCCGAGACTCCCGTCAACGCAGTCGAAATATTCCTCGACCCGTCGGACAGGTTGTCGACTGGTGAAGCCGACAACCCATCTTTGCCGGCTCCCCTGGTGGAGACAGAGGATCTGCCTGTGCCTTAGGGGCGGTAGTCCCCGGCTAAAGTGCCCGAGCTGAGGGAAGAGCGGGTGTCCCCGCCCTTCCCAGGCCTGCCCTCGGTGACCCCGAGGGTCTCGGTCTCGGACTTCATCTTGGTCAAGCCATTCCCGCCGACATCGGCGGTCTCGGCATCGAAGTAAGCGGCGACACCGTTCCTCCTCATCGTCCTCCTCGGATGAGGAGAGGCTTCGACGTAAATTGCATTGGCGTTACGAGGAGCTTATGTGGCAGCAGTTACTGTTGTCCGGGAGTACATCGACTCCGATTAATCCCCCGGCCATCAAGTGGCTGTCGCTTGAACAGCCGAAGCAACTGCTCGGCGCAGTAGAGATGCCCATTTCTGGGCCGGTTGTTCAGCCGAAACTAGCTGCTCCACCGATTGTGGTGGAACCTCCGCCTCCACAACTGAAGTCTGGGGCACCGACCAAGGATTCTCGGTCGGGTCACGGCCTGCCCCACAGGTTGTCGGTCACCCTCACTCCCGACCGTCCTCTACAGGTGGAGGGTGGCTAAGGCCCGAGGCAGCTCTTTGCAGACTCTTCGGAGTCCGATGACGACTCCTTCCTGTTCTCCAGGCAGGTCGACCTAGAGTCCTCCAGGGACCAGTCATTGCACGATAGCCCATCGTCCTCCATGGGTCTGCTTCGGTTCATCTCGGAGTCCACCGGGATGCAGCTCGAGCCCGTGTCCAAATGGGCCAAGTATCCCCTGACGGAGATACTGGACCGAGGGGATTCACCCACGGAGGCCTTCCCTGTGGCTGAGGCCATTGTCGGCCCAGCTTTGGCAGCGGCCTGCTTCCTGTCCTGCGCCCTCGGCCAGGATGGCCAGGAAGTATGCGGTCCCTACCGGCTCTTTGCCCAGTTTCTCTGAGCACCCCTCTGCCGAGGGGTTAGTCACCGATAGCGTCATCCGGCGTTCCGGAAATGCTCGGGATGTGGATAAGCCCCCCGACAAAGAGTCCAAAAAGCTGGACTATGCCGGGCGCAAGGTGTACGCTGCGTCCTCCCTCGGCCTCTGACAGGCCAGATCGGCCGTGCTGATGGCACACTTCTCCCACGTCATCATGGGCTCCCTGGGTGAGGTTGTCCCTCATCTCCTGGCCGACCTGCAGACCACGGTCCGTCAGGTGCAGGACCAGGGTAGGGCGGTGGCGAAGCAGCAGCTTCAGACTGCTCTGGACATAGATGATTCCTGTGCCAGGTCAGTAGCGGCTGCGGTGGCCATGCGCCACAGGGCGTGGCTCAGGATATCCACCTTCACAGTGGATACCCAGCACAAGTTGGCGGACGTCCCCTTCTTGGGGACTGACCTCTTCGGCCCTGGAGTGGAGGGACACCTCCAGCGGATCAAAAAGTCCAACGCCACTCTGGACTCGGTCACCTCCGCCCAGAGGGACAAAGGCCGCCGTCAACAACAGCATAAGTCCTTTCGTCTTTCGGCCCCTGCAGCACAACCGGCCCAACAGCACCAGCAACAGGGCCAGCAGGCTCGCGCTTGGCATCCCAAACCCAAGCCGGCGGCTTCTTCCTAGAGGAAGCAAGGAGGTAAAGGCCCAGGAGGTCCCTCAGCCGGTTCCTCCTCCAAGCCTGCCCAGTCACGGGTTGAGGGGTGTCGCCCTCAACCTCGTCACGCTTCCCTGGGTCCCCCTGTGGGGGGACGGCTCTGCCACTTCCTTTCCGCTTGGTCCGCTATCACCACGGAGCGTTGGGTGTTGGAGGTGGTAGGAAAGGGCCTGCCTGTGGAATTCAAGCAGACCCCTCCCTTTCGAGCCGTCGCCTCCGGGGGGCCACGGGGTCCAAAGCCTCGCTATCGGCCCGCCGAGCTGATATTGCCCTGCTCCTCGAGAAAGAGGTGAGCAGGAAGGTGGCGAATCCTCCTCCAGACCCGGGGTTTGTGTCCACGTATTTCCTGGTCCCAAAACGGACGGGGGTCTGGCGCCCCATTCTCGACCTGCATGACCGAAACAGGTTCCTAAGGTCTCGGACCTTCAGGATGGTCACTCTGGCTCAGATACTCCCATCCTTGGAACGAGGCGTGTGGTTCTGTTTCCTGGACCTCCAGGACGCGTTCTTTCACGTCCCGATCTGTCCATCTCATCAGAGATTCCTCTGCTTCATAGCAGAGGGATCCCTTTACGAGTTCCGGGCCATGCCCTTCGGCCTCTCTCTAGCTCCCAGGGTCTTCAGCAAATGCATGGCAGTGGTGACAGCATTCCTGCGGCACAGAAGGGTCCGGATGTACCCCTACCTGGACGACTGGCTGATTGCAGCCCTCTCCAGAGCTGAGGTGGAGCGGTCCAGAGATCTGGCCCTCCACGTTTGCTCTCAGATTGGCCTCCTCATCAACGAGGCCAAGTCGGAACTCGTGCCGAAGCAGGTGATACTCTTCATCAGGGCAGAGCTCGACTCTCTTCGAGCCAGAGCTCGGCTCCTTGCGGACAGGGCCGAGGTTCTTTCCTCCTTTGCCCAGTCATTTCTGGTTGGGCAATCACGCCCTGCCTGGGACTTCCTGCGCCTTCTGGGCCTCATGGCGGCCTGCACCAGCGTGGTCCATTGGGCCCGTTGGTACATGCATCCCTTCAATGGGGACTGGCCAGCCTGTGGTCTAGCGCTGTGATCCGTTGGACCAGCCGTACATGACCAGGAGATGAGCAGCTCTCCAGTGGTGGATCGTTCCGCACATCTGCAGGAGGGCATCCCGTTTGTCCGCTCAAGCCGCGGTCTCTCTATTGACCGATGCATCTCTGATGGGTTGGGGTGCCCATCTGGGAGCACAGGCGCATGGCCTCTGGTCCCCTCGGGAGTCCGATGCCATATCAACCTGCTGGAGCTCTGGGCAGTCCGCTTAGCTCTCACGCCTTCAGCTCCCGTTCTACGGGGTCAAGTGGTTCAGGTCCAGATGGACAATACCATGACCATATACTACCTAAACCGCCAGGGCAGGACACGCTCCATGCTGTTATGCAAGGAAGCTCTCCGCATATGGTCCCTCGTGCGCAGCCTGGAGGTGGATCTCCTAGCCATTCACGTGGCAGGAGCCTCCAACACCCTGGCCGATGCCCTAAGCCAGGTAGGGGCTGTGTCTCACGAGTGGTCTCTCCTGCCAGAGGTAGTGCAAGATCTCTTCTCCCATTGGGGCATGCCTCAGGTGGACCTGTTTGCCTCCAGGGAGAATGCGAAGCTGAGACTGTTCCATGCCCGGCCCCCTCAGCAGGGCTCGCTGCAGGGAGATGCCTTCTCGAGGCCGTGGACCCCAGGCCTCTTCTACCTTTCTCCCATTTCCCTTGATCCACAAGGTGCTTCTCAAGCGAGGAGGGACAAGGCACAGGTGGATCTGGTAGCCCCAGACTGGTCCGCCAGTTCTGTATCAGATCTTGATCTCAGCTCAGGCTCCAGGCTTCCAGCCCCCGACCTGATTTCAGTCAATCAGGGGAAGGTATTCCATCCGGACCTTCAATCCCTGCACCTGACGGCCTGGTTCCTGAGCGGCTAGAGTTCCAGGCCTTGGGTCTTTCCAACAAGGTCCTCAACGTCGTTGAGTCGACCAGGAAATGCTACGCCTTCAAATGGAAGAGATTCTCCATTTGGTGTCAGGGGAAGGGCTTGGACTCTTCTGCCTGTTCCTTGGCAAGCATTCTGGACTACCTGTGGTCCCTTTCTCAGCAAGGGCTTCGGTCGACGACCCTTAAGGTGCACCTGGCAGCCATCTCTGCTTACCGGGCGCGGGCCGGGAAGCAGTCGGTAGCATGGGAGAAAGGTGGTGGTGCTTTTTCAAAGGCCTTGATCACATTTCCCTCCGGTGCGAGAACCTCCACCTCCATGGGATCTACTGCTGGTATTGGCCCAGCTCATGGGCAAGCCATTCGAACAGATGCACAGGTGCGATATCTCCCACCTGTCGTGGAAGACCGCCTTCTTGGTGGCTATCTCGTCAGCCAGAAGGATGGGAGAGCTCCAGGTGCTTTCCATAGAGTCTCCTTATCTGGTCTTCCACAGGGACAAGGTTGTCCTGCGCCCCCACCCGAAGTTCCTTCTGAAGGTGGTGTCGGAGTTTCACCTTAACCAGGTGTTGACTCTGCCGGTGTTCTACCCCAGTTACACCTCGGAGGCCAAATATAGGCTCCACACTTTGGACCCTAGAAGAGCACTCGCTTATTATAAGGAGCGGACGGCTGAAGTTCAGGGAGAGGTTTGCCAGCTGTTTGTCACCTACGCTGAAGCTGCACCTGGCAGACCTGCAGCCAAGCGGACGATAAGCAGGTGGGTCACCTCCTGCATAGATCTCTGCTATAGGTTGGCGGGCATGGAGCCTCCCAGAGGGATAAGAGCTCATTCTACCCGCCATACCGCTGCATCGGTGGCTGCTTCCAGGGATGTCACTATCCAGGATATCTGCAGGGCTGCTACCTGGAAGTCGGCACATACCTTCATTACCCACTACTACATCGACCTTGAGTCACGCCGGGATGCTGGTTTTGGGGCCTCGGTTCTCCAGTCTTTATTCCCTAAGTAGGGGGTGTGCACCTTGCCTCCCTCCTCCCGGAGAACTGCTAGGAGTCTGCCAGACAGTGTGGATGAACAACATATCCATGTCCCTAAATACAGTTACTCACCTGTAACAGGAGTTCTAGGAATGGTATATATTGTTCATCCCCATTCTCGACCTCCCGGCCGGCGCCAACCTGGCTTCCAGCGGGCTAGATCCGGCGTCATGGGGCGGAGCCGAGAGTTTTACCACCCGGGTGGGCGGGAGGAGCCAGCTTGAAGACCTTCCGGCAAGGAACCTGCCAATAAGTGTGGATGAACAACATATACCATTCCTAGAACTCCTGTTACAGGTGAGTAACCTGTATTTTCTTCCCTTTATTTTGGTACTGCATCCTGCCAGCACATTGAGCAAATCTGTCCTTACTTGCTCTGAATTGGAGGACACATCCTCCTTCTCCAGAGCTAGACCCTGCTCTGCTGCCAAAACACTCAGTCATTTAGAGTGTGATTATTATCTTTCTTTGTCCTTATTCTACTTAGGATTTCTTTGCTTTATGGACATGTTGAAAATATTAAATCATTTTAAACTGACAGAACTCCTTTTCAGGAGCACGAAACAAATGTGGGTTCTCAATCCATGAGGCATAGTACCTCTCTCACACCCACCCGACTTTGTTTTTCCCCTGCAGAATTTTGAGTGCTAAATTATGTATCAGTATTTATTATGTTCTGATGAACTATTTTGTCCCCTTTTTAATGAATTAATTTGCTTGAATTCTTTATGTATATAAATTTGCACAGTACTCCATCTTCTGTGTGTATTTGTTGAGGCAGAATTGATCACAACTTTGCACTTGTCACGTGGTTTGTGGACCAACTCAGTATAACATTAGGCATTTATTGTTGGTATTAAAATTTAAGAGATTAACAGATTATTTTCCCTTCCAGTACCTAGCAAACAGGAAGTACTGTGTCACACATCTTGTGGAAGAGTTAATATTGCAGTATCTGCCTGAGGAATTCTCTGATAGGCAAAAAGTTTACAAAGAAGAAACTGAAGAACTCTCAAAGTAAGTTTAGTAAAGAATAAGATGCGAGAGAGGGTAGTTTATACCCCATCAGTATCCTAAGGGGTGGGTGGGCTTGGCTTCAACCACACAAGAGATGTTGGGGTGTAAACTATCCTCTCAAGTCTATATTTAAGTAATTTTTTTGTCAAGTTTAAGTTTTTTATGTTTGTCAGTTGGGTATATAGGACATGAATAAAAGTGGTATTGTGACTTTAAAATGGGTAGTCATGGGGGGCATGAATAAACAGGGAAAGGATTGGTGCATTGCATTACTGTATTTGTCGGGTGACTTGAGTTTAATTCCAGCATGTTGGAAGGCAGAGTCTTGCATCTTGAGATGGTGACATTTAAGGATTCTTATCTAGTTTATGTAATGAAAAGCACTGGTTTTGTTTCGTCCTTTTTTTTTTTTTTTTCCAATAGAGATTTTTATCCCTGCAGAGCTCCGGAAGGCAGCTATGGCCCTCCTGACGGAGGGACTTCCTTATCCGGTCCTGCCACACTTGCCTATCTCTGGTACGCTGGAGACGTCCCTCATGAGCGGCGGGCCATCACAGAACCTGCCAGGCTCTCTTCCTCCATTTTCTACCATCCCCCCTCCCCTACCAACGTGAGGACATCGGACTGTGCCTCCTGACCCATACTGCCCTCCAGCCACTGCCAGAGGGCAGTCAACGAGCAGGACGACAAGCCTCCCTCCCCTTGAGAGAGAAGAGCAGTCCTCCGGATGCTCAATCCTCTCTTCTCCCTGCTGACCCCCCAGCTGCCCAGGCTCTTTCCTGAACCCGGGTCGTCATCGTGACATGAGGTGTAGCGACCAGCGCCTCAACTTCCAGCACCACCGGGCTGGCCAAAAGCATTGGTTTTGTGTTTCTCTTCTTTATAGAAACCTAGTATGTTTTTGGCAGAAAAAGACCTGTTGTCTATTGTGTGCCTAATTCCTACCTGAGCTGCTCCAATTTGTCATTGGTATGGCTCAGGCAGAATTTCCTAATGGCATTTTGGCTCCCATCCCCCACATGTTTACTCTCATGTCCCGTTGTGGCTGCCCCCACCTTCTCTTGAAACCAGTCACTGCTCTGCATTTAGCACCTCCATGGGCAAGCTATTCCCATCTGTTCGCCTCTCTCGCCATGAAAAAGTACTTCTTTCTTACCCCAGGGGTTCTTTAGCATCAGTAACTATTGCAGTGAACTGACTAGGTAGTACTGCCCTGGAGGTGGAGATTATGGTAATGAATTTATGAATTAGCCAGTCACACTGAAGCTTGAGGGCGTGTTGAGCAAGGAGAGTGAGGAAGGCTCCAGAATTTTTTCTCTGCCTGACTGAGCAACACTGCCTCTGAGGTGCTGTCTCCTGGCCAAGGAAAAACTTTCCTAGGACTTGGTAGCTATAAAAGATTGTTTTGTTTTATTTTGTAGTGTGCTGAGTGTTCTTTTCTGTTTTCCTCAATTCCCGGGAACCGTGTTTGTCTTGCGGTTCTGCAGTTCCCCTCGGTTCCTTTATTTTTATAGTAAAGTTGTCACGTATAGTGTGTTCTGCAATTGCTTTTATTCTTTTACTTGCTGTCCCCTTTTTTTAAGTGGGAACCAATATTTTACTTTATATTTTACCTCAGAAAAATCAGTTCTTTCCATGAGGGAACCGACCACATGTTTTAAAAATTGTTTAAATTGTCAAAGAATACTGGCCAAAGCTGATAGGTGTTTAGGTCCAGATCATTATTGTGTTCTTTGCTCTAAATTTTGTTCAGACTTTAAGAAACCGAGCTAAAAGGCTTAGCAAAATGGCTGAAGACGGGTCTTCCTCTGTTCCCAAACACAGACCCAAGGCTACCGATGAGGGGCCTTCAAAGAATAAAAAAAATAATCAAGGTGCTGATGAGACTTCTTTAAAATCTAAGCCTGTTATAGGTGCTGATGAAGTGCCTTTAAAAGGAAAGAACACAAAATCTGGTGCTGATGAAGTGCCTGCTAAAAAAATAAGGCTTCAAAAGGGGTTGATGAAGTTCCTAAATCAAAAAATTCTAAGAGTGCTGATGAAGTGCCTTGTTCAGAAAGGAAGCCTGAACAAGTCACTGATGAAGTGGCTGTAAAAATATTACATAAAGAGAAGAATACCACTGCACCTCTGAGTGGTGCTGAGGCTGCAGTTGGGGGGGGGGGGAGAACAAAAAAAAAAAATTGAAGACAAATCCAAAAACATTGAACCCCAGGAGGATATTCTCCAAGATGCACAGGGGAACTTGCCTTCTATGGAGGATATGGCAAAAGCCTGGCATCTTTACCAAACTATACAGGACATGGGGTCCTTTATCGGTGCCCCTGCCTTTCCCAGGCAGGTCCCTTCTGCAGCTCCCTCTGATACAGGGGCTGATGAAGGGATGCTAATGATGATTTCTGTGATGCTCCAGATGGCTTTTCACAGGGTAAGGTCCCAGAACCTGATGTGTCAACTGACCCCAATTTTGGGGCATCACCTACAGACCAGTAGGATACCTCCTCCATGTTCACTTTCTTACAGCACATGGTGAACACTCTTGACCTCCCCTCTCAAGAGTCCAACCAGGAAGAGGAGGAAGATCAGGACTATAGAGAAATGAAAGGTCTTCCCCCTCCCAAGAAGTTGGTTCTTCCTATGTATAAACCTTTCAGAAAGAAAACACTGAAGCTTATCCAGACTCCCACATCTCAGGAGTCAAGAAGAGAGTGGAAATGAAATATCAGTTCTCTGAAACAGAGTTTTTGTTTGTGCACCCCAATCATGAGGGAGTAGTACAAAGGGCAACATGTGACAAAGGAGGAATACCTTTGTCTTCCCAGCCTCCTGAAAAGGATTCTAAAAGGCTGGATTTCATGGCCAGAAAGACTCATACCTCTGCCTCGCTTCACACATGGCTTGTACAGCCAAGTATCAAAAGGTTCTTTGGAGTTAAGTCCTAGCCATAATTAAGCAGGGCTGTGACTCTATGACAAAGGGTTTGGTGGAGATGGCTAAAACTGCCTTGGAAGCCACAAAGGGCCAGTTCCATATGGCAGATGACAGTAATGATGCAGCCTCTAGGGTTATGGCCCAAGCTATTTCCCTTAGGCGTTTTGCTTGGCTAAGAACAACAAATCTGACACAAGACACTCAGTCTAAAGCCATGGACTTCCCCGTGACAAGAATGTGCTATTTGATTCCACAACTGAGGAATACATGAAAAGGGTAGGTGTTTTTATATTCATCAATCAGAGCAACACTTCAAAGGTGAAGTCCTCTGTTCCTTGAAAGATCCAACAGAGAGGAAATAGAGTCGGGATACTTCCCTAGGCCCTATTATTCCCTTTCTCCTCAGTTCGATCTCTCTTAGTTCAGAAGCTATTACAGAGGAAGAGGCAGGAGTGGTCAGAGGAGAGCTGCCTCTACTCCTGCTACCCTGCAAAAGCCCTGACTCCTCAGTTCAGGTCACCCCCTCTTTGCCTGTAGGGAGCAGGCTCTCCCATTACCTCCAGTCCTGGACCATTATCATAACAGACTTGAGGGTCTTGGAGGTAGTGGAAAAGGGCCTGTCTCTTCAGTTCAAATAGATGCCAGCCCTCGAGGCACCCCGCTATCCAAATCTCTAACCCCAACAGAAAGGATCCTGGAGGTAAAGCACCTTTTGGAAGCAAGGGTGGTGTAGAGGGAGTACTTGCCCATCAAAGGGGCAAAAGTCTCTACTCCAGATACTTTCTGGCACAAAAGAAAAACGGGGAGTGGCAACCCATTTTAGACCTCAGATACTTGACCAAGCATCTTCTGAAACCCAAATTCAAAATGGTCACCCTGAAAATGGTAAATGTCCCTACAGCAGGGAGGCTGGTTAGCCTCCCTGGACCTCAAGGACGTTTTATTTTCCCATCCCAGTAAGGCAATCCCACAGAAATTTTCTGAGGTTTAACCTTCCTTCAGGGCACTACCAGTTTGCAGCCATGCCCTTCAGCCTGACATCTGCACCAAGAGTATTTAGCAAATGTCTGACTGTAGTGGCAGCACATCTAAGAAAAAACGGGATTTCGGTCTACCCTTACCTGGACAACTGGCTCATAGTGAGAAAAAATCCTCTACAAGTAGAAAAAGCTCTTTTCCTGACAAAGGACACTCTGAATTCCTTGGGGGTTTCTTATAAATGAAAATAAATTTGATCTGGAACCAACACAGCTCCTCACGTTCATAGGAGCACAATTGGACACCCTGCAGAGCAGAGCTTTCCATCCTTTGGAAAGAATTCAAAACGTTTTGTTAATGGCAAATTCTTTCATCCTGGGCCAGCCAGACACTTCCTAAGGCTCCTGGGACACATGGCATCTATGACGGCTGTGATTCCAGGAGTCTGATTCAGAATGAGGGACATACAGCAGCATCTAAGGTTTCACTGGTCCTAAAGCAAAAGTTCACTCTCAGAACTGGTCCCAGTCACAAAGAAGCTCCTTCGGTCTCTGAACTGGTGGAAGGAAGTTACCAACCTCTCAGTAGGAATTTCCTTCCAAGCACCCTTCCCTACAAGAATCATTATTACAGATGCGTCTCTGCTTAGATGGGGAGCTCACATGGACAGTTCTTCAGTCAGTGGCTCCTAGACCCCACAGGGGTCACAGGCTCACATCAGTCTGCTGGAACTCGGGGCCATTTATCTGGTACTGAAGGCATTTGCCTCACAGATAAAGGGTCACACAGTCCAGATCAGGACAGACAACACCACTGCAGTGTTCTAGGATGCTCTCAGTCGTATCAACCAGGGACACAGCAAATGGTGTCTGAACAAGCAGGTGCTGGCTACAGTGTTCAGGAGGTGGGGCACACCAGAAATAGATCTTGTTGCCTCTCACCTAAACCATCAACTTCCTCTGTATTGCTGCAGGCCTCCAGCCCTGGGGACTCTCCCATTCAGTCTGCAACAATGATACTGATGGTGCCAGACTGGCCAAGACAAGCCTGGTATCCCCTATTGATAACCCTTTCTTGCAGCAAACCCATTCACCTCCCTCTGTCACTCCCTTCTGACTCTCCTTCAGATAGCGGTGACCTATCCAGATCTGAAACCTCTTCACCTCAAAGTTTGGCTCTTGAGGAGTTGGTTTCCTGCCACTCAGTACTCTGAACAGGTTCTAAAGATCCTAAGGATGGCCAAAAAGCCTAGTACAAAAAAAGATCTGTGCAGCTAAATGGAAAAGATTTTCCATTTGGTGCAAGAAGAAGCACATTAATCCTCTTAAGGCTTCCATTCCTAACCTTTTGGATAATGCATTGCATTTACAGGATTCAGGCTTGAGTCCTTATCCCTGAAGCGTCATCTGGCTGCTATTCGAGGGACGTGGATATGTTGTTCAAACCACACTTGTTGGCAAGTACCTTGATGCTTTAAGATGGGCCGGAAGGTCTTCAGGCTGGCTCCTCCCACCCACCCGGGTGGTAAAATACTCTACTGTGTCCCATGACGCTAGACCTTCCTTACCGCTTGGAAGCACAGGTTCCTTCCTTAGCGCTCCTACGTTTTGTATGCCTGGATCTTAAATCTTCAGATTTTCCCAAACTTGCACACCTTCAGGATGGTCACCCTGGCTCAAATCATTCCATCCTTGGAACTAGGTGAGTGGTTCTGCTCTCTGGATCTCCAGGGCGCATTCTTTCATGTCCCAATCCGTCCATCTCACCAGCGATTCTTCCGCTTCAGAGCAGAGGGATCTCTTTACGAGTTCCAGGCCATGCCCTTCGGCCTTTCTTCAGCTCCCAGGGTCTTCACCAAATGCATGGCAGTGGTGACAGCATTCCTGCAGCGCCGAGTGGTCCAGGTGAACCCTTACCTAGACGACTGGCTGATTGTAGCCCCCTCCAGGTTGAAGATAGAGCGGTCCAGGGATCTGGCCCTCCAGGTCTGCTCTTTGGCCTCCTGATCAGTGAGGCCAAATTGGAACTCGTGCCATCGCAGGTGATTCAGTTCATTGGAACAGAACTCGACTCTCTTCGAGCCAGGGCCCGGCTCCCCGCGGACAGGGCAGAGGTTCCTTTCCTCATTTGCCCAATCATTTCTGGTTGGGCAATTCCTGCCCGGGACTTCCTACGCTTTCTGAGTCTCATGGCGGCTTGCACCAGCGTGGTCCATTAGGCCCGCTGGCATGTGCGCCACCTGCAGTGGGAGCTGGCCAGCCAGTGGTCACAGTGCTCCGGTCCGTTGGACCAGCCGGTGACAGTGACCCAGAAGATGTGGGATGGCCTGCAGTGGTGACTCATCCCAGCTCATCTGCAGGAGGGTATCCAGTTTGTCTGCCCCGAGCCGACAGTTATTCTAACGACTGATGCCTCTCTGATGGGTGGGGGTGCCCATCTGGGGGACCTCTGGGCCCACGGCCTCTGGTCCCCTCAAGAGTCTCGATGCCTCATCAGCCTGCTGGAGCTTCGAGTGGTTCGACTAGCCCTCACCACCTTCTCTCTGTTTTGTATGGGGTCAGGTGGTTCAGGTCCAGATGGACAACACCACGACCATGTACTATCTCAACTGGCAGGGCAGAAAAGCTCTCCGCATTTGGTCTCTCATGATCAGCCTGGAGGTGGATCTCCTAGCTATCCATGTGGCAGGAGCCTCCAACAGTCTGGCCGATGCCCTCAGCCGGATAGGCGCTGTGTCTCACAAGTAGTCTTTCCTGCCGGAGGTAGTGCAAGACCTGTTCTGGGGCACCCCTCAGGTGGACCTGTTTGCCTCCAAGGAGAATGCGAAGCTGAGGCTGTTTCACACCTGCCCGCCCCTCAACAGGGCTAGCTGCAAGGGGATGCTTTCTTGAGGCTGTGGACCCCAGGCCTCTTTTACATCTTCCCTCCATTTCCCTTGATCCACAAGGTGCTTCTCGAGGTGAAGAGGGACAAGGCAGAGGTGATTCTGGTAGCCTCAGACTGGCCTTGCCAGTTCTGTTACCCAGATCTCCTCAGCCTCCGCTCCAGGCTTCCAAGGCAGCTTCCAGCCCACCCGGGTCTGATCTCCATCGACAAGGGGAAGGTTCTCCACACAGACCTTCAATCCCTGTACCTGATGGCCTGGTCCCTGAGCGGTTAGCGTTCCAGGCCTTGGGTCTTTCTGACGAAGTCCTCAGAGTCGTTGAAGCATCCCGTAAGGAGTCGACCAGAAAATGCTATGCCTTCAAATGGAAGAGGTTCTCCATTTGTTGTCAGGACAAGGGGTTGGACCCCCTCTTCCTGTCCATTGGCTAGTATTTTGGACTACCTGTGGTCCCTTTCTCAGCTAGGGTTTCGGTCGACGACCCTTAAGGTGCACCTGGCAGCCATCTCTGCTTACCGGGCGCAGGCCGGCAAGCAGTCGGTGGCGCAAGGGAAGGTGGTTGGGTGCTTTTTTCAAAGGCCTAGACCACATATCCCCTTTGGTGCGAGAACCTCCACCTCCGTGGGATCTACTGCTGGTATTGGCTAAGCTCATGGGCAAGCCATTCGAACCGATGCACAGGTGTGACATCTCTCACCTGTTGTGGAAGACCGCCTTCTTGGTGGCTGTTAAGTCAGCCAGAAGGATAGGAGAGCTTCAGGTGCTTTCCATCAAGCCTCCCTACCTAGTCCTCCACAGGGACAAGGCGGTCCTTCGCCCCCAACCGAAGTTCTTTCCGAAGGTGGTGGTGGTGGAGTTTCACCTTAACCAGGTGTTGACTCTGCCGGCGTTCTACCCCAGTCGCACCTCGGAGGCCGAATATAGGCTCCATTCCTTGGACCCTAGAAGGGCGCTTGCTTATTATAAGGAGCGGACTGCCAAAGTTTGAGGAGAGGTTCGCCAGCTGTTTGACACCTATGCTGAAGCTGCATCTGGCAGACCTGCAGCCAAGCGGATGATAAGCAGGTGGGTCACCTCCTGCATAGATCTGTGCTATAGGTTGGCGGGCATGGAGCCACCCAAAGGGATAAGAGCTCATTCTACCTGCCATACCGCTGTTTAAGTGGCTGCTTCTAGGGATGACCCTATCCAGGAAATCTGCAGGGCTGCTACCTGGAAGTCAGCACACACATTTATTTCCCATTACCACATTGAACTAGAATCACGCCGGGATGCTGCTTTTGGTACCTCTGTTCTCCAATCCTTATTTCTCAATTAGGGGGTGCTTGCCTTGCCTCCCTCCTTCCGGAGAACTGCTAGGAGTCTACCAGACAGTGTGGATTGAACAACATATCCACGTCCCTAGAAATACATATTACTCGCCTGTAACAAGAGATCTTACTTCGAGAGGGCTCTTGCAGTAGGTAATTACATATAGGACTGACGCCGGCTGGCGGTAGGACCCCACGGAAAAATTTCTAGCTAGCAGTCCCTGGCGAGGACTGCCCCACGTCAGGTGACCGGGCGTCATGCGGCGTCGGGTATAAAGAGCGGTCGGACACCGCCTTCCAGTTCTTTCCCGCCGTTAGCTCGTGCAGCACCTCGCGGTAAAGTTCGTGCTTAGTCAGCCCTGTCTTTCGTCGTTTTTTTAACGAAAATCAGTTATTTTCCATCATCAGGTACATAGTCAGTGTATGTCGTCCCCTACACCCTCCGAGCACAAAAACAAGTGCGACTCGTGCAGCGCCCAACTGCCACACAAGGACGGCCATTCCCTGTGCCTTTTCTGCCTAGGCCCCGATCACCCGGTCGATAAGTGCCAGCATTGCCTCAACTTCAATGCGGCTACCTGTAAATGGCGCCAACAGTCCCTGGAAGCCCATCTCCTCAAGAAAAAGATGTCTTCCATGGAAAAGGGGTTGAAAAAGTTGAGGCAGGCGTCCACTTCCCCGGAAGAACATCGGAAAAAGGGCGACAAGGAGAGGCACCGAGAGTCCTCCTCTACCGCGTCTCCCCTGGAGGTCGCGGCCCAGGTAGCTCCCCTCCGGGGGACATTCGGCAGCCTCCAAGAGGTTTGGAGGGCGTCGGCCACCCGTCGCTCGTGCTCGAGGGGCCTTGCAGGCCTGACCTCCGGGCGAATGGAGGCCTCCGCCCCGGTGGAAGGCCGCAGGCTTCTGCGGCCTACTGGCGTGGCGACTCCTCTGAAATCGGACGTCAGCTCCTCTGGCGTCCGCAAGGGAGAAAGTCGATAAGATGCCCGACCCTCGAGGTGCCGACCACTTCCCCATCGGACCGGGCTCCCCTCCCCTCGGCCCGCCTCGGTGAGGGCTCCCGTAAGCCGGCGCGGCTTCTCCGTCGCTTCGCCGGGAACTCACCCCTAAGCCGCCGCGTCGGCTCCTCCCAGCGTGCGGGTGACAGAACAGGCCAGCCGGACCCCCTCGTCCGTCGTACCGGTTCCCGCAGCCTTCGCTGCCGTCTGGAGGCCAGTCACCCCAGCCTGACCCGAGTTTCTCTCCTCCTTCCCTGGGCGACGCAGGGATCTTCCACCTCCGTCAGACCCTCCTCTGACAGAACTGAATCAGCGTCAGCTCCCCGGACGCCGGCACCTCCGATGCGGTACCTCAACGCCAGTACCGCCGATGCCGGTAGGGGATGTTCCCCTTCCGTCGGGCCCTCCGCCCCGGCCCGTGCGTGGATCTGCCCGTGGGGCCGCTGACCCGAACCCGTCTGCTCGGCAGCTCCCCGGCTCCTAGGTACCTGCCGTCTTATCCGGCGCTCGTACCGGGACCGCAGTGTCCAGCGCGCGCGTACCGATGCGGTTCCTCCGACACGCAGTACCTGGCGTCGGGTTTCCCCGCAGCTGGGTTATGGATACTCACCTTACGGGTACAACCCGTACACTCCCACCTCCACCGGCTACTGGTGGATCTGCAGGAGACTCTGGTCTCTTGGTGGGCTGAAGCCAAGCTCAGCTCACCAAGGAGGTGGAAACCGCCTTCTGACGGCCAGTGTGCGCCCCGGCTCCCGTGCGTCGAGGCGCACCACTCCTCACGCCTCCAGACTCAGGGCTCTTCCTCTGGATCAGAGAGTGCAGGATGCAGCGTTCACAGGTACCACCCAAGGAACCCGTTCCTCCCCTAGTCGTGAGGAGTCTTATTCTTCTGCTTCTTCCTCCCTCTCGGATTCTTCCGCGGATGTTCCGAAGGGCAGCAAGCCTCTCCCGTCTAAGCCCGCCGAGGACCCCTCGAAGTCTCCTCCGGATCCATCCTTCACGGGTTGCCTAGAAAAATCCAGGAAATTCACCAGTGGCGCTCCTTGAGACAGATCCCCAGCGTCTAAAACTCACGAGCATCTGGACCTGCCCATGACAGCTCCAACTTTAGTACCACCCTGGATGAGCCTCACGCCCACCTTGTTACCACGATTTGGAAACAACCGTTGGCATTAGCCCCACTTCCCAGGAAGTCCAACAGGCTATACCCGGCTCCCGAGGGTGTAGACTATCTTGACTCTCACCCTCGTGCCGATTCAGTTGTGATTAGCGCCGCTCACGGCAGGTCGGCACATCCAAAGCATCTGAGCTCGTCTCCTCCGGATAAGGAATCTCGCCTCCTGGACCATTATGGAAGAAAAATTTACGCCTCTTCCACACTGGGAATTTGGGCCCTGAATTACGTCGGCCACATGGGGGATTACCAGAAGACCATCCTTACCCAGGCAGAATCTAAACCAGACTCCTTACCTGACTCTCAAGTCAAACAGGAGCTAGCAGATCTTGTCCGTTCTGCTCGTTCAGCCAGTTGCCACATTTTACGGGCAACATACGATGCAGTGGACACTGCTGGCGAAGCTCGCTTTACGCCATAGAGTCTCTGGCGTCATGCCTGGCTCCAGCGTGTCAGGTTTGGTCCCGGAGGTGCAATCCGCCATTCAAGAGGCACCTTTCAGGGGGTGGTGCTTTTGAGGTGATGTCAAAGACATCATTACCGATTGCAAGAGAGGATGGCCCTGAAATCCATGGATTCCATGTACCGTCCCCATCCTCAGCAGCGCCGTCCTTTTCGCAGACGGACTGTGCCTCAAGCGAAACCCTAAGGAAGGCGGGCCACTAAACGGGCCCCCGTGGCTGCCAGGCCCCTCCGCCCAAAAAGCAGCGGGTGCCTCAGCTGCGGCAGCACCCACCACCATGACTCCTTTCCTCTCCCACGCCTCCGGATCCACGGAGGAACAGTAGGAGGATTTTCCCTCCACCTTCTGGGTTGGGAGAGGATAACCACAATTCTTGGTGCTCCAGCTTATAGCGGAGGGCACTCCATAGAGTTTCTTCAGAAACCACCCTGCCACCCTCCTCCGGAGTCGTCTTACTCCAGAGACTATCTTCCCTTGGTCCAGGAAGAAATCTCGGCCCTTCTCGCGAAGCAGGCAATAGAACCTGTCCCCCTTCATCTTCGAGGGACGGGTTACTATTCTCATTTCTTCCTGGTCCCAAAGAAGACGGGAGATCTTAGACCCATTCTAGATCTCAGCTCCTTGAACCTTTATGTGGAATACAGAAGGTTCAGGATCGCTCTCTGCAGAGTCTTCTGCCCCTTCTTGGCAGGTCAATGGCTTTGTGCTGGTTATGCAGGATGCCTGTCTGCATTCCCATTTGCCTTTCTCGCCTCAAGTATCTTAGTTTTGCGTTTCAGGGACCACTACCAATTCAGGCGGCTCAATTTGGTCTTTCCTCGTGCCCAGTATTTGCAAATGCCTGGCTGTGGTGCGGCCCACCTCGGTACAATGGGAGTACAGGTGTTCCCTTACCTGGACGATTGGCTCCTGGCGGCCTCGTCCAGGGAGGAACTCCTGCATTTTCTCTCCCTCACCCAGCAGGTTTTTTCTGGCCTGGGTATTACCATCAACATTCCAAGTCCCATCTGGTCCCCTCCCAGAGGTTACAGTTCATCAGGGCTGTCCTCGATACGACGGTGAGCAAGGCCTTCCTGCCTCCAGACAGGGCGGCCTCTCTTCAATCCCAGATTTCCCTGCTATCAGAATGCAGGAGGATTCCGGCGAGGTCGGTCCTCCATCTTCTTGGGCTCATGGCGGCGCTGTTCCGATGGTTCCGCGACCTCGACTCCACATGAGGATCTCTCAGTGGACCCTTTGCTCCCAGTGGGATCAACTTGTAGATGACCTAGATCAACTAGTTCTGATCTCCTCGCCGATGGCATGGGACTTGCAATGGTGGATGGTTAGAGTTAACCTATTTCGGGGGGTTCCCTTCTATCATCCTCCCCCCTCCCAGACTCTGACCACGGACGCATCAGGCGAAGGTTAGGGAGCCCATCTGGGCCCTTGTCGGACCCAGGGCTTATGGTTCAGACTGGAACTAGCTCTCCACATCAGCGTGCTCGAGCTTCGAGCTGTGCTATACGCTCTCCAAGCCCTTCACCAATACATTCTTCCCGGACATCTAGCCGTCCAGATGGACAACATAATGCGTGGTGTGGACATCAACAAGCAGGAGGAACTGGTTCCACCACCTCTATGCCAGGAAGCTATGAGGGTTTGGGATTGGGCAACTCATCACAACCTTCACCTCACGGCGATTCATGTTCCAGGAGTCGACAACACCTAGCAGACAAACTAAGCGCTCCTCTGCCCGAGCTACAGTGGGGTGGATCAAAAGGTGCTCGACGATATCTTCTAGATTTGGGGACTCCATGAGTAGACCTCCGCCTCCCCAAAAGCATAAAACTTCCCAGCTTTTTCGCTCGGCTCAAAGCGAGGCGCTTTCTGAGTACGCTCTGTCTCTAGACTGGAAGGACAGATTAATCTGCCTTTCCCCAATTCCTCTGATCCCAAGAGTTTTGCAGAAGCTATCCACAGAAGAAGCGAGAATGATTCTGATCGCTTCTTTCTGGCCCAGGCAAATCTGGTTCTCTCTTCTACAACAATTTTCAGAGGTTCCTCCTCTTCCTCTTCCTTTATCTCGAGGTTTGCTGACCCAGGATCAGGGGACCCTGGTCCATCCAGGTCTCAAGTCCCTTCAACTTCATGCATGGCTCCTCAGACCTAGCCCAATTCCGTTTTGGCGTCTCCAAAAGTGGCGGAATTTTGGTGGAGGCTAGAAAACCCTCCACTAGGTCACTGCAGCCATGAAATGGAAGAGATTCTCTATTTGGGCCACCTCTAGGAGCGTGGAGCCATTCTCCTGTTACAGTAGCTGTTCTGCTGGAATACTTACGTCATCTCTTGACCTGGGTCTCAATGTTCCTCCCTTGAAGATGCATGGCTGCTATCTCAACCTACCATGCTCCTTTCGCAGATAAAAGCTTTTGCCCAACTGGAGGTCTCTAAGACCTTTCTCAGGAGGGGTCCTTCATCTGAGGCCCCCCTTCCGAACTCCTGCTCCCCCTTGGGACTTGAACTTTGTTCTCGAGAAACTTACTCTTCCTCCCTTCCAACCTGCAGCTTCTGCAGATCTGAATTTTCTTTCGTGGAAGACGCTCTTCTTGGTGGCCATTACTTCGGCTCGAAGAATTTCTGAGCTCCAGGCCCTTATGTGTAAAATCCCTTATTTGATTTTTCACAAAGAACGGGTTGCTCTTCGCACGAATCCTAAGTTTCTACCTAAAGTAGTAGCAGAGTCTACTTTAAGTCAGTCCATAGAGTTACCTGCCTTTTTCACGCAGTACTCCAACCAAGGGGAATATTTACTCCATACAATGGATGTTCACCGGATTCAGAGATACTACACCAACAGGACAAAGAATCTCAGAAAGACTGATCAGTTGTTAGTCTCTTTTGCTCACAAAAGGGAAGGCAGTGCTGTTTCCAAGCAATGCCTGTCTAAGTGGTTGGCTCATTGCATCACTTTCTGTTATGACAAGTACAACAAGACCGTTCCGGGTCAAGTCAGAGGTCATGCCACCCGAGGAGTAGCGGCCTCTGCGGCTTGTTTCAAGATTGTGTCTGCGGCAGACATCTGCGCTGCCGCCACCTGGACTTTGGTCCATACCTTCATGAAACACTATAGTTTGGACATTGCCTCTCGCCGTAGAGCAGGCTTCGGGCTAGCTGTTTTGCAAGGCCTCCTGTCTTGAGGCCTTCAAGGCTACTGCTTCTTTCTGGAGTAGTTACCTTCTCCCGGTGCCTCTTAATTGTTCCAGACTGCTTGGGATTCAGTCCTATATGTAATTACCTACTGCAAGAGCCCTCTCGGTAAGATAATACAGTTACGTAAGAACTTACCGTAACAGTAGATCTTCGAGAGAGGCTTTTGCAGTAGGTAATACCTTCCTGCCCTCCTTCGCCCTAGGCTTTTTCAGCTTCTTTTCCAGGAATGGAAACATCTGCTTCTCTCTCATCCGGGCCTGTGGTGGGAAAGAACTGGAAGGTGGGCGTCCGGGACCGCCCCTTATAATGACGTCGCATGACGCCGGTCACCTGATGTGGGGCGGTCCCTCGCCAGGGACTGCTAGCTAGAAATTTTTCCGTGGGGTCCTGCCGCCGTCGGGCATCAGTCCTATATGTAATTACCTACTGCAAGAGCCTCTCTCGAAGATCTACTGTTACAGTAAGTTCTTACGTAACTGTACTTTCTAGGAGTGGTATATGTTCATCCACACGACCAACACGACCTCCTTGGCTTCGACGCGCAACCTGGCTTCCAGCGGGCTAGATCTGGCGTCATGGGGCGGAGCAGAGGGTTTTACCACCCAGGTGGGTGGAAGGAGCCAACTTGAAGACCTTCCGGCAAGATTTAGAGCGGCAAGGAACCTGCCAGACAGCATGGATGAACAACATATACCACTCCTAGAACTCCTGTTACAGGTGAGTAACCTGTATTTCCACCCCTTCTATGAGGTCATCTAGCTTCTCCTTTTAGAATATGAAAAAATATACAAACAGGATGTCTTATCAGGAGATGTATTAAATAAGGTGACATCAGCAAAAACTCATTTCCCAAATATGACTCCTCAATTAACATTCCCTCTTTGATCTTGAGCATTTCCTCTTCCCATGGCACATCTAAGGATTTTTATGATTTTTTCACACTATGGTATAAAAATATTTTTTTCCTCTAAAACGTCATAAGTTTATGATCCCTGTATATCCTGGCAGCTGGTCAGCTCCAATTAAGTCAGATAAACAGGAGACCCTTAATTAAGGCTCTCTAGTCTTTTTAATTACCTCCTGGTTTCAGGTTACTGTATCCTGTTATTTTCACTAAAACCTGACCCATGGCACAACTGCCATATGGAGAAAATCACACACCACATTTTTATATTACAGACATCAACAAACAATCATAACCAGCTGGCCAAGCATCACAGCCCTCCCCAACAAGACTGAATTTGGGGCTCTATACCCTGCATGGGATGAGCTTCCCAAATCGGTTCACTCCTCATAAATACACGAAAGGCCATCTGCGTTCTGATTGGTCGCTCCAGCCCTATGTAAGATTGTCATGCCTTACCCTTGTAAGGCAAGATTCCATCTTGATAGTCTGCCATTAGTTTTTCCCATTTGGGTCCGCCAAACCAGGGGGTTGTGGTCAGTTTGTACCACCAAATGCTGTCCATATAAGTATGGCTTTAACTTCTTTAGGCCCACACTATGACAAGATGCTCTTTTTCCACAGTAGAGTAAGCCTACTCCCTGGGAAGTAACTTTTTACTCAGGTAGACGACTGGGTGATCTTTCCCTTGTTTGGATGTCTGACTCAGTACTGCTCCAATACCCACGTCTGAGGCATCGGTCTGAACTATAAAGGGTCTGCTATAGTCGAGACTTGTCAATACAGGAGCACTGCACAGTGCCTCCTTCAGTCTGGTAAAGGTTTTTTCACAGGCTGGTTCCCAGGTAATTTTCTTAGACATCCTTTTCTTTACCAGGTCAGATAGGGGAGCAGCCAGGGCACTGTAATTGGGTACAAATTTCCTATAGTACCCTGCTATCCCTGGAAAACTCCTGACCTGCTTCTGCGTTTCTGGTCTAGGCCATGCCTTGATCACCTCTGTTTACTTGGTTAGGACGGAGCTGCTCCCGGCCTACAACATGCCTAAGGCATGCCACTTCAGCCATGGCCACCTGGCACTTCTCAGCTTTGACAGTGAGCCCGGCCCTATGTATCCTGCCCAGCACTTCACTAAGGTGGGACAGGTGGCACTAATGATTAGCTGGCACTAATGATGGCAGCGTCATCCAGGTATGCCACAGCATACCCCTCAGCATCATTTAACACCTGGTTCACCCACCTTTGGAAAGTGTCCAAGGCGTTCTTTATTCCAAAAGGCATTACTTTAAATTCAGATAAGCCTATTGGAGTGATGAAGGCTGACCTCTCCCTAGCTCTGTCCATTAACTCTACCTGCCAATACCCCTTGGTGAGGTCAGTAGTTGTAAGGTAGGTCGCCCCCCTCAACTTGTCCAGGAGTTTGTCTGTCTGGGGCATCAGGTGGGCATCTGACTTCGTGACTGCATTCAGTCCATGATAGTCCACACAGAAACGCGTAGAGCCATCTGGGTGAGGCCCAGGGGCTGTGGGATCTCTGGATTACCCCTAAATCCAGTATTTCCTCCACCTCCCTCCTTATGTCCTTTTGGACAACCTCTGACACCTGATATACTCTCTGCCGCATGGGCATCTGTGTCCCTGTCTTCACATCGTACATTGCTAAGGGGGTTAGTCCAGGCTTGACTCTAAACTGTGGGGCAAAGTCTGCTAGAACCTCCCTTACTTCCTGGATCTTGTCCGGGGCCAGCTGGGGAGACAGTTTAACTGCCTCCACAGAGGACTCCTGCTTACTTTCTTCCTGCAAGTCCAGAAGGGGGTCTCCTTCGTCCGTCCTCTCCCCAGGACTACATACTGCAAACACCATGTCAGCCCTATTAGCATGTGGTTTCATCATGTTGGCATGGTACATTCTTTCTGTCTGCCTTCTGTCAGGTAACTCTGATATAGTTCACGTCATTTACCTTCCTAACTGCTTTGTACGGTCCTGCCCACTCAGTCTGCAGCTTGTCTTTCCAGACCGGACTAAGGACCATGACTTCCTGACCCACCGTGTACGAGCGAGCTCTGGCTCTGCGGTCGTACCACACTTTTTGTTTCTGTTGGGCAGCTGCCAGGTTGCTCTGGGCTGTCACCATTAGCTCCTTCAGCTTTTCCCTAAACCTAAGGACATAATCTACTATTGGAGTTCCCTGAGTGGCGTGCTTGCCTTCCCAGTCCTCCCAGATCAAGTCTAGGGGCCCACGTACCCGGCGTTCATATAAGAGTTCGAAGGAGGAAAATCGTGTCGACTCTTGGGGCACCTCCCTGCATGCAAACAGGTGGGGAAAGTATTTCTCCAAGTCCCTCTCATGCTGTTCAGCAAACGCTTAGAGCTTTGACTTCAGGGTATCAAATCTTTCCACAAGTCCATTGGCTTGAGGGTGATAAGGTGTCGTGCGTCTGTGCACCACCCTACACTTCTTCCACAAACATTTCATCAGGTCCAACATGAAAGAACCACATAAATTGGTGATAACCTCCTGCAGAAACCCAACACGGGAGAAAATCCCAAGTAAGGCATCTGCCACTTTGTCTGTCCTCAGTGAGGATAGGGAGACTGCCTCTGGGTACCAGGGGACAAAATCCACCACAGTCGAGGTGAACCTCTTCCCGGAGGAGCTGGCGGTATTTAAAGGCCCCACAATATCCATTCCTGCCCTCTGGAATGGCTCCTGCACTATGAGCAATGGAATTGGGGCGGCTTAGGTTTTCTTACCTGCCTTTCCTATTTCTTTGCACCAGTGACGAGACCTGCAATACTCCTTCACCTGCTGGGTGAAGTTGGGCCAATAGAAATTCTGGGCCAACCGCTGCATAGTGCGCACGATTCCCAGATGACCAGACAAGGGAATATCATGTGCAGTCTTGAGCAACTGCTCACGATACCCCTGGGGAACTACAAGCCGCCTACCTATCACCTCTCCTTTGTCTGCACAGCCCGAGTATACATCAGTTCATTTTCCCAATAAAACTTATGTTTGTTGTCACCTCCCTGAATTCCGGAGTCTGCCCAAGCCCTCAGCTTATCTAAACTAGGGTTACTTTTCTGAAAACTAGGGTTACTTTTCTGAGCAGCTGCAAACTTCTTATACATTCCCAAGGCATAAGACAGGTCCCCTTCAGTCTCTGAACTACGGTCCCTAGCACTAGCATCAGGGCACTCAGGATCACTGTCATCACTAACCCTCTGACAATGGGTCACCCCTGCTTCTTTGGAGTAACCCTCTGTAGCTGTGTGGTTAACTGCTATTGGGGAAATTTCTACCCCCTTTTCATTAGTCTCCATATCAGGAGACGCAGGCTGGGGAATCTGCCTCCCAGTGGTTTCCACAATGATTTCTGTGGGGTCTAGGGAACTACAATTTTCCATTGCCACTTGGCTACGGATAACTGCACACACCATCCCCTTTTTGAGATTGTTGCCAAGGAAGACGTCCACTGCTAAAGTTTTGGCTACAGCCACCTGTTGGCATAGTTCCCCCTGTTTCACCCCAGTCCAGGAGAACACTAGCAAGTGGCAATGTTTTCTCCTCACCGGTAAAGTCTTGTACAGTGACATATTTATTGGGTATAAGCTGACCAGGCACTACTAGATCCCCTTTTACCAGCATCAGGGATGCCCCATGTTCCTTAATCCTTGTGTCTGTATACCATTCACCTTGACTGGGTGCATGTGTTCCCTCATGTTCACAGGCATGCTTCCAGGGACACACAAACAACCCATTTCTTTCCTAGCACCATTCAGTGTATTGCTTATCCTTTTCGGATACTGTCTGGCAATATGCCCAGTTTCTTTACAATCCCAACATTCATTTCTTTTCTCAGAGAAATATTTTCTCTGAAACCTAGGGCTAATGGGTTTTGGTGGAGGCAGTGAGGGTTTTCGCTGTCCTGAAGGCGTGCTTTTCCCTTTCTGTGCTGCCACGCCCACCCCATTCGCTGTCTGAGCAGGCCTGCTCTTGGCATAGAGATCTGAGAGTTCAGCAGCCTCTTGCACTGTTTTGGGATCTCTGTCCTCCAGCCAGGTTTTCAGCTCTGCTGGGCATGCCCAAAAAAACTGTTCTAACAAAATAGCATTTTCAACTTTATCTACAGAGTTTGCTTCAGTTCCTTCCCACCAACATTTTAAAAACTGACAACGTTTCGTGGCTAGCTCCTAGTAGCTCATATCAGGGCTTCTCCTGAGGTTACGGAATTTAGCTCTGTATGCTTCTGCAGTTAAATCAAACTTTTTTAAAAGTGCAGCTTTAAGTTTGCTGTAATCATTACTGTCCTCATTGTCCATTTGACCCAATGTGTGCCGAGCTTTCCTGGTAAGTAGCGGGGATAGCAGGAAGCTCTAGGACCCTCTAGGAATTTTAACCTGAATACAAAAATGTTTTCAAAGGAATTTAAAAAGGCATCCTTATCCTTCCCCTCTTTAAATTCAGCTATCAATTTTGGAATTCAATTTGTAATCCAGTCCTGTAGTTCCAGTTAAACCCATGCTACTTACCTGCTCTGGTGCGTGGAGTTGGAGTGGTAGCTTCTCCAGTTCATGTTGCCTCCGGCGCTCTCCCTGTTCCCGGTCATCCTCTCGCTGTTTTTGCTCCCTCTTCTCCTCTGTGGCTCACTTCTCTCGCTCCGCTTCTCTCTGTTCTCGCTCTGCTTCTTGCCGTTCTCGCTCAGCCTCCCTCTGGAACTCCAGCTCCATGCTGTGTAACTCAGTCTGCAGCCTGAGTGCTTCTGGCTCCAGAATGCTGGTGACCTTTCCCCTGCTGCTATGGCCCTTCGTTGGCACTGGCCCTGCTGTCATCCTCACTAGACCTGGACACTGCACTGGCCACTGGCCCCTCCATGCTCAAGGTTTGGTCTTTTACAGTCACAGTCAGTGACTCTGTGCTCTGGGTATCTGCTGCCATCAGAGCATCCACGAGGTTCTGCTTAGTGGCTTTCACCTCATACAGGACTCCTCTGTCATTGCACAACTGCCTCAAGTAGTCTACAGTGTGCCTGCTGTAGTTGGAAGCCATCTTCTTCCCTAGCTACGGCTACTCTGACTTGCACTTCAGAAAAAAAAAAAATAAAACCGGTAGGAACTTGACCGTAAGCCAAATGAGTTCTGTTTCCTTTTTAAAGATAAGTCACTGCCTTATTTTGCAAGTGAGCTGTACAGTATTAAGTGGACACACTGAACAGTTTAAAGCTTGTGTTACCAAAATTATAAGCACCACTGCCAACCAATCTGTCAAACACACTCAACAGGTCAGGCCTGTGCTTCCACAGTGCCAACCTCTGAGTGCAGTATTGTGAACCGGTAACAGACAGGGTAACCCTCCTGTCTGCTTGTGGGTCCGAATCACCTTTTAGTCTCAAGTTCTGGGGGGATTCAAACCGTGAACCTCATGCTAGCGTACCCAAATGTACAGGCTCAGATAATCTGCTATTCGGGGGATGCCAGATATCTTTCGCCTAAGGGCACCTAACCAGGTATCAAAAATGAACCCTTAAAACTCTATAAAAGACCTTGAGTATATTCTTACTTTTTTCCCAGTTTTGGTAACACCATCAAGCTTATGAACAGTTTTGTCAGTCTTTAATTCTCTATACGTAACATGCAAAAGAAAGAACTTGGAATACACACCAGGCAGTCTCTTTAAATATAGATTTACTTAAAAATGAATAAAAATATGTAAAATGTAAACACAGAATGATATATCACAGAACATACAAACTCTTAAAAGAAAACAAAGAAAACTACATACAAACTCCTATCAACATACAGTTAGACTTTTCTATCTAATGTATACCTTTACACAGTGCTTAGTTAGATGTTGTCGGAGTCCAAGAAAGAAGTGTCTAGTTCAACACATTATATAGTTAAAACACTGTTTCCACCCCTTCTATGAGGTCATCTACCTTCTCCTTTTAGAATATAAAAAAAAAAATAGGACATCCTGTTTGTATATCAGGAGATATATTAAATAAGGTGACATCAGCAAAAACTAATTTCCCAGTATGACTCCTTAATTAACATTCCCTCCTTGATCTCGAGCATTTCCTCTTCCCAGGGCACATTTAAAGAAGTTTTGACTTTTTCGTACCATGGTATAAAAGTTTTTTTTTATCTAAAACATCATAAAAGGTTACGATCCATATATGCTGGTAGCTGGTCAGCTCCAATTAAGTCGGATAAACAGGAGACCCTTAATTAAGGCTCTCTAGACTTTTTAATTATCTCCTGGTTTCAGGTTAATGTATCCTGTTATTTCCACTAAAACCTGACCCATGGCACAGTTGCCTTATGGAGACAAATCGCACACTACATTTCAAATATCAAAGAACAATCCTAACCAGCTGGCCAAGCGTCACAGCAGCCTCCATTGGTTCCTATCCGGTGGTGCTATGCAATGCCAGGTCAGTGAGGAACAAGACGGCAGTTATGGCTGACTTGATTTCCTTGGCTGAACTGGCAGGCATTACGGAGACCTGGTTGGGGGACGATGCAGGTCCAGTGTTGGAGGAATCTGTCCCAGTAGGATACTCGGTACTGCACTGCCCGAGGAGGGAACGCAGGGGTGGGGGAGTGGCTCTCTGCTTTAGATCCAACTTGAATTTCTCCTTGCACCCAGTTGACTCTACATGGAATTCTCGAATGCGTTGCTATTTGAGGGTCTATGGCGGGTTGAAGAATCCTCCTTGTTCCATCGCCCTCCAAGTAGGAATTCCTGCAGGAAATCGTGGACTTCGTCGCCGACAGGGTGTTGGTGTCACCCAGATGGTTGATTCTGGGTGACGTCAGTGCCTGGGCCGATGACCAATTCTCACATTTTGGTAAGGACTTCCTCCAGATAATGTCACTGGGCCTTGCACAACCAGTTGCTTCTGTGATCCATATCCACGGCCACGCCTTGGACCTAGTATTCTTACTGGGGCTTGAGATCGCTGATCTCAAGATTGATCCGGTTGCCTGGTCGGATCACTGCATGGTGAAGTTCTTGTTCACCCACCCCGTTACTCCCTCCCCTGTTGAGATGGTATACTGCCGCTCTTTAAGGGGTTTATCCCCGGAGGGACTGATGTAGTGGATTTTTCTGGTGCGAGTGCTGCATGAGGAGGTGGCAGATAAAGCAATGAAAGCACATAAGGCTTATCACCAAGGTATTGGACACAGTCGCACCGATTCGTATACGACCTAGGTCTTCTGACTTGAGATCCCCATGGTTTGATGGGGCTGTCAAAGAAATGAAGGGCACGGATCGGAAGTTGGAGTGTTGTTGGAGGAGGACTGGGTCAATGGAGGACAGACTTTGTCTTTTAGGACTAAGTATGGTGAGTATCAAAGGGCAGTCCACCATAAGAAGGCAGAGTTTCTGTCCAGGGAGATTGCTGCAGGAAGTAACAGACCAGCTCTGCTCTTTTGGACTATAGACAGGTTATTACATCCAGCCTGTCTGCAGCCGAAAAGAGCACTTTCAAATTGCACAGTGTGAAGAGTTTGCTCAGTTCTTTTCTGACAGGGTGTCGGTCATTAGGACCTGGATAACTCCAGTGGAGTACGACCTGACCCGCAGTGTTGAGTCTGATGGTGGCAGAGGCATTCGTATTGTCTGGGATGAGTTTTGGCCAGTGGGGATGGATGAGGTCACTGAAATGATTTCAAAGCTGCGGCCCAAGTCTTGTGAACTGGATCCAGCCCAAACACGTTTCCTGGTGGGATGTGTTGAGTCCGTTGGTCCAGTATTCGCTGAGGTTGTCCGGTACTCACTCTCAACAGAGTCTTCCCTGATGCCTTGAAAGAGGTGCTGGTAAGGCCCCTGCTGAAGAAACTATCACTTGATTGACATCTTAGCGAATTATTGACCAGTCTCCAGTCTTCCATTTCTTGGGAAGGTTGTAGAGAAAAGTGGTGGCATCACAGCTTGAGGCACACCTGGTGGCCTTTGACATCTACAAGCCAGTCCAGTGGCTGTGGACTGTGGGCAGCTTCAAAAGGGGGTGGGACAGGTTCAGAGGGAGGGTTCAGACCGTGGTAGTGAAGGATACATGGGCAAAATCAATGGGGGGGGGGCAGGCAAGGGGAGGAGGAGCAGCTGCAGTCTGAAAGGCTGAAGTGCTGCACACTTGAGCAGACTAAATAGACCTGTATCTGCTGGCAATTTCCTATGTTCGTATGTCCAGTCCTGTTCTAGGGAGAAGCATAGCACGGAAACCGCATTAGTTAGGGTGCAGAATGATTTCCTTGGGGCTAGAGATTGGGGGGGGGGGTCAGTCAATTCTAACCTTCGGAACAATGATTAACTCTTGCAATCAGCTTCTTGTGTTGAACTGCCCCAGAGATAAATGGAACTTGCGCAAATGATGGAACATTGATTGGCTTGTGCCACCATTCAAACTGCTGCCCTTACCAACTGCTGTGTTCTATAATGCTCGGATTTCATTTTCCGCTGCTCGCCATGTTACTTGCCTTGGAGGCTGCTTCTCAGCATGACTGAGAAAATATTTATTTTTCGTAAAAAATATCTGTATTCATTTTGTTTCTCTTATTATTGCTGCCTTTACTTAGTTTTTATAGTCTGCGCCAGTTTTATTTGTTTTTAGTTGTATTTTTACCTCAGTTAATAGTTCTTCATCGATTCTCTGTAACAGTTGAGGAACTGGCTATCTGAGTTTATTTTCTTATAAAAATACATATTTAATTTAGTTTGCGATCTTCCTTGGTCTTATGGTTTCTTGTTTTGACAGCTTTGCGGTTGTTTCCTTGGTTCAAGAACCATTTTATTTGTGAACCGAGCACTTGGGTTTTCAGCATCCTTAACCTCGGTGGGGAAGTGAACTAAAGTTATTATCTTTGGGTGTTTGTAAATTACAAATTTGTGGGTATGTCCTATAAGCCAAAGAAAAAAGGACAGGGCCCACTGGATTTAAAAATTGTACCAAGCGTGGAGAGGTTTTTGCCAAGGCTGATAAACCTGAACTGTGTTAATTTTGTCTTGGTTTTTCACGCTTTCAAGCTGAGTGTGAAGTTTGTAAAACCTTTCCGGAGAAAACTATAGAAAAACACCTTAATCATTTTCAGGATAAGATGGCCTCTCTTACGGATCCTGCTACTGATAAAGAAAAGGCTTAAGATGTTGGTTCTGCTGCCCCTGAAAAAGGCAAGACTTCAAAGCTAAAAAGGCCTGGGAAACCAGTGAGTGATTTGGTTCCGGCTAAAAAGAAAGATGAGAAAAACATACCGAACCTCTGGCTGGAAAGGCAATGGAGCTCTCTGTTACAAAATCATCTGTGCCAATGGCTGAGACAGTGGCTCAGGCTTCACAAATATTACAAGCCCTCCAAGCTACCACAAATAAAGGTTCATTGCCGGTTGAGCTGCAAGCAATACCAACAGAACCATCTGTTCCATTATCTGTTCCTACAGTTCCCTTGGCACATGATCCCACATACAAGGAGTATGATAAGGATGAGGATGAACTGGTGGAACCGGAGATTTCTCCAGAACAAGACTTTGTCTCCTCCATGACTCCCAGAGGATTATTCCTCTCATTCCTCTCATTCCGCATTTGTGAAAACAGATGATGGATGCCCTGGACATCACCAAACATGAGTCGGATGGAGGATGAGGGAGAGGCAGAGTTTATAGAAATGATGGGGTTAACACCGATTAAGAGGCTTTTACCCCCCATTAACGAGATTCTGAAAAAAACATGTTTTGAAAGTCCTGGAGACCCCCAATACAGTACCACCAGTGGAAAAGAAAGATGTCAAGAAGTATCAGCTAGAAAGATCAGGGAAGGAATTTTTGTTTCTAGGGACATGGATATGTTGTTCATCCACACTATCTGGCAGGTTCCTTGCCGCTTTAAATCTTGCTGGAAGGTCTTCAAGCTGGCTCCTCCCACCCACCCGGGTGGTAAAACTCTTTGCTCTGCCCCATGACGCCAGATCTTCCTTACCGCTTGGAAGCTCAGGTTCCCTCCTTAGTGCTCTGCGTTTTTGACTGGTTCCTGTTTTTTTCAGTTTCTCCGAATTTAGTTTGGAAGTTTTCTAAAACTTTGGTCTTCTTCCCTCGCTGCGGCGATGGATAGTTCGTTTCCTGGCTCTCGGAAGCGCGCGGGGAATACCTCCAGGAAGGACCCGCACTCCACGTGCGTTTACTGCCTCGACTTGGACCATGATCTGCAAGTCTGCGAATTTTGCTGTGCCCTTTCGACCAGCGTCCTGGAGGATCGTGCGGCCCGTTTGGGGCTCGGGCAACCTGGAATTTTTTCTGTGCCGGAAAAATCTTTAGAGGCTCGTCGGGCGGTGTCTGCTTCGGCTGTCTCAGCTGAGCAGCTTGATCTCTCTTCCTCCATGGAGGAGGTGAGCAAGGCTGTCTCCCAGTCATGGCTTATCCGGCTCTCTTTGAGTTCCTCTCATTCAGCTTAGTTCAAGGGCTCCGTCAGTCCCTTTCCTCGAAGGGAGAGGGACCTTCGGGACCTGCCTCTCTGCCCAGGTCAAAGGAGTCGCAGGGTAAGTCCCATCGTCGGCGCTGGTGGGAGCGGGAGAGGTCCCCTTCCCCTGCCTGCCGACTGTCGACTTCGGTCGAGGTTGCGGCTCAGGTCTCTGGCTTCACGGTGTCCCCGTCAGGTCAGCCGGCCATGACTCCCGTCAACGTTGTAGAGTCTTCTCTCGACCCATCACCCGGGCGGTCTACTGCAGGAGCCGTCAACCCTTCGCCGGTTTCCTCGGTGGAGGCCGAGGTTCTGCCTGCACCTGCGGGGCGACAGGCCTCGGTCTTTTTGTCCGAGCCGAGGGAAGAGCGGGTGTTCCCCGCTCCTTCCCGGACCCACCCTCTGTTTCCCCGAGGATCTGGGTCTCTGTCTCGGTCCTCTTCTCTGTCAAGCCGCTCCCGCCAACTCCGGCGGTCTCTGTCGGGGCACTGAGTTAAGTGGCATTACCGTTCCTCCTCGTCTCCCTCCTCGGATGAGGAGTGGCTTCGATACAGATGGCGTCGACGTTACGAGGAGTTCATGTGGCAGCAGTTGCTATTGTCCGGGAATCAATCGACTCCGATTCATTCCCTGTCCAGCAAGCAGCTGCCGCCTGAGCGCGCGCAACCGCTCGCTGCAGTCGAGTGCCCACTTCGGGGCGGTTGTTTGTCGAACCTTGCCCCATCGACGGTGGAACCACGGTCGGTCACGACCTGCCCGCAGGTTGTCTGTCCCCTCACTCCCGCCCGCCCTTGGCGGTGAAGAATAGCTCAGGCCTGAGGCAGCTCTTTGGAGACCGCCTGGTGTCCGCGGCGACTCCTCCATGTTCCCCAGTCGGGAAGGCCCGGGGTCCTCTCCGGACCACTCTGTGGACGACAGCCCATCGTCCTTTCTGGGTCTGCTTCAGCTCATCTCGGAGTTCACCAGGATGCAGCTTGAACCCATGTCCAAACAGGTCCCTTATCCCCTGACGGAGATTCTAGACGAGGGGGTTCACCCTCGGAGGCCTTCCCGGTGGCTGAGGCCATTGTCGGCCCGGGAGCTCTGGCAGCGGCCTACTTCCTGTCCTGCGCCCTCGGCCAGGATGTACTCTGTCCCTGTCGGTTCTTTGCCCGGTTTTTCGGAGCACCCCTCCGCTGAGGGGTTAGTTACCGATAATGTCTTCCAGCGTTCAGTGAACGCTCAGGATGTGGATAGGCCCCCCGACAAAGAGTCCAAAAGGATGGACTATGTCTGGCGCAAGGTTTACGCCGCGTCCTCCCTAGGCCTCCGACAGGCCAGCTCAGCCGCACTGATGGCACATCTTTCCCACGCCCTTTTGGGCTCTCCCAGCTGACCTGCGGACCACGGTCCGGAGGGTGCGGGACCAGGGTAGGGCGGTGGTGAAGCAGCAGCTTCAGACTGCTCTGGACTTAGGTGATTCCTGTGCCAGGTCGGTACCGGCCGCAGTGGCCATGCGCCGCAGGGCGTGGCTGAGGTTATCCTCTTTCTCAACGGATACCCAGCACAAGTTGGCGGACATCCCCTTTTTGGGGACTGACCTCTTCGGCCCTGGAGTGGAGGGACACCTCCAGGGGACTGAGAAGTCCATTGCCACTCTGGACTCTGTCACCCCTGCCCAGAGGGACAAGGGCTGCCGGCAGCCTTTGCGTAAGCCCCTTTGCCCCTCGGCCCCTGTGGCTCGACTGGCCCATCAACACCAGCATGAGGGCCAGCAGGCTTGTGCTGGGCATCCTGACCTCAAGCCAGCAGCTTCCTCCAAAGGGAAGCAGGGAGGTAAAGGCCCAGGAGCTCCCTCGGCCAGTCCCTCCTCCAAGCCTGCTCAGTGACGGGCTGAGGGGCGCCGTCCCCGGCCTCGTCACCCCTACCGGGGTCCCCCCGTGGGGAGACTGCTCCGCCTCTCCTCTGCCTGGTCCGCTTTCACGGACTGCTGGGTGTTGGAGGTGCTAGGGGAAGGTCCTGCCTCTGGATTGCGAGCAGGCCCCACCCTTTCGAGCCGTTGCCCCTCGGGGGGCCGTGGGGCCCGCAGCCTCGCTGTCGGCCCGCTGAGCCGACTTGCCCTGCCCCTCGAGATAGAGGTGATCAGGAAGGTGGTGGATCCTCCTCCAGACCCTGGGTTTGTGTCCAGGTATTCCTGGTCCCCAAACGGACGGGGGGCTTGCGCCCCATCCTTGACCTGCACGACGGGATGGTCACTCTGACTCCGATATCCCATCCTCGGAATGAGGCATGTGGCTTTATTTCCTGGACCTCCAGGACGTACTTTACACTTCAATCCGTCCATTTCTTGGGAGACTCCTCCATTTCTAAGCGGGGGATTTCTTTACGAGTTCCAGGCCATGCCCTTCGGTCTCTTATCAGCGGCATTCCTGCAGCACCGAAGAGTCCGGGCGTAACCCCACCCGGATGGCGGCCTGACTGCAACCCCTCCAGGGCGGAGGGGGACGGTCCAAAGTTCTGGCCCTCTAGGTTGCTCTCAGACTGGTCTCCTCTCTAATGGAGCCATGTTGGAACTCGTGTCTAAGCGGGTGATCCTTTCTTCGGGACGAAGCTTGACTCTTGAGTCTGAGCTCGGCTCCCGGCAGACAGGGCCGAGGTTCTTTCTCCCTTACCTAGTCATGTCTGACTGGACAATTGCGCCCTGCCCGGGACTTCCTGCGCCTCCTGGGCCTTGCGGCGGCCTGCACCAGCATGGTCTGTTTGGACCTGCCTGGTACATGTGTCCCCTTAATGGGGCCTGGCCAGCCAGCGGTCACAACGCTGCGATCCTTTGGACTAGTCAGTGACAACAGCCCAGGGGTTGGGGAGCGCTCTCCTTCGGACCGTTCCAGCTCTTCTGCAGGAGAACATCCCGTTCGTCCGCCCCGGGTTGACGGTCTTCTCAGACCGATGCATCTCTGATGGGTGGGGGTGCCCATCAAGGGGAATACAGAGTGCACCGCCTCTGGTCCTCTTGGGAGTCCCGATATCATTCCAACCTGCTGGAGCTCCAGGCGGTCTGCTTAGCTCGCACCGTTCGCTCCGTCTGTGTGGGGTCTAGTGGTTTAGGTCCAGGCGGACAATACCACGACCATGTGCTACCTAACCCGCCAGGGTCGGATGAGCCCCATGCCATTGCATAAGGAGGTTCTCCGCATTGGGTCTTACGCGCAGCCAGGAGGCGGTTTTCTAGCCATTTCGATGGCAGGAGCCTCCAGTACCCTGGCTGATGCCCTAAGCCGGATAAGGGCTGCGCCTTACGAGTGGTCTCCCTGCCGGAGGTAGCACAAGATCTTTCTCCCTCTAGGTCACGCCTCGGGCGGACCTTTGTTTTTTCCGTCCAGGGAGAATGAGGTCGAGACTGTCTTAAGCCCGCCCCCTCAGCAAGGTTCGCTGTAGGGGATGCCTTTGAGGCCGCGGACCCCAGGCCTCTTCTACGTCTCTCCCCCATTTCCCTTGACCCTCGGGCAAGGCGAGGAAGGACTAGGCGCTGGTGATTCTGGTAGCCCCAGACTGGTTTTGCCAGCTCTGGTATCCCGCTCTCCTCAGTCTCAGCCCCAGGCTCCCGAGGCGGCTTCCAGCCTGCCCAGTCCTGATCTCTGTTATTAGGGGAAGGTATTCCATCCGGACCTTCAGTCCCTACACCTGACGGCCTGGTCCCTGTGCGGCTAGTGGCCAGGCCTTGGGTCTTCCGGCAAGGTCCTCGACGTTGTTGAGGCGTCCTGCCAGGAGTCGACCAGATATGCTATGCCTTCAAATGGAAGAGTTCTCCATTTGGAGTTAAGATAGGGCCTGGTCCCCTCTCCTGTTCCTTGGCGAGCATTCCGGACTACCTGTGGTCCGTTCTTCTTCTTGAGCAAGGGCTTCGGTCGACGACCCTTAAGGTGCTCCTGATAGCCACTCCTGTCTTCCGGGCGCTGGCCAGAAGGTAGTCGGTGGCGCAGGAAAGGTGGTCTGGCGCTTTCCAAGGCCATGATCACACCTCCCCTCCGGGGAGAGTATCCCCATCTCTGTGGGATCTTACGCTGGTATGGGCTTAGCCCACAGGCAAGCCGTTCGAACCTTTGCACAGGTGCGATTTCCCCCACCTGTTGTGGAAGAACATCTTCTTGGGGGCTACCACGCCAACCAGAAGGCTGGGAGAGCTCCAGGCGCTCCTTTGAGTCTCCCTATCTGGTCTTCCACAGGGACAAGGTTGTCCTGCGCCCCACCCGAAGTTCCTTCCGTAGGTGGTGTCGGAGTTTTTCCCTGAGTGGGTATTGTCTCTGCCGGGGTTCAACCCCATTCACCCCTCGGAGGCCACATATAGGATCCATTGGGACCCTAATTTAGCGCTCGCCTTCCCAGGGAGCGTAGGGCTGAAGTTCGGGAGAGGTTTGCCAGCTGTTTGTCATCTACGCTGAAGCTGCACCTGGCAGACCTGCTGCCAAGCGGACGACGAGCGGGTGGGTCACCTCCTGCATAGATCTCCGCTATAGGTGGGTGGACATGGAGCCTCCCAGAGGGATAAGTGCTCATTTTACCCGCCCTTCCGCTGCATCGGTGGCTGCTTCCGAGGATACCCCTGTCCAGGATATCCGTAGGGCTCCTACCTGGAAGCTGGCATATACCGTTTTTATCCCCTTCCCCATCGACCTTCGGTCATGCCAGGATGTTAGTCGGGGCCTCGGTTCTCTAGTCCTTATTCCCTAAGTAGGGGATGTGCGCCTTGCCTCCTTCCTCCCGGAGAACTGCTAGGAGTCTGCCAGATAGTGTGGATGAACAACATATCCATGTCCCTAGAAATACAGGTTACTCACCTGTAACAGGAGTTCTAGGAATGGTATATGTTGTTCATCCACATGACCCACCCGGCCTCCCCGGCTTCACACAACCTGGCTTCCAGCGGGCTAGATCTGGCATCATGGGGCGGAGCCAAGAGTTTTACCACCCGGGTGGGTGGGAGGAGCCAGCTTGAAGACCTTCCGGCAAGATTTAAAGTGGCAAGGAACCTGCCAGATAGTGTGGATGAACAACATATACCATTCCTAGAACTCCTGTTACAGGTGAGTAACCTGTATTTTCCCACCGTGATCCAGAGGGGGTGGTACAAGCAGCAGCTTTTGACAGGGCCAAAATGCCCCTAGCAATCCATCCTCCTGAGAAGGATTCTAAGAGTATGGATTGCATGGCCAAGAAAGGCTACTTGGCAGCTTCACTGAGCATTAGGCAAGCCAATTACATGGCTTATGCTGCCCAGTATTAGAAATCCTTATTGGAGCTCTGTCATGGCTATGGCAGACAAAGCATCACCTGGGTTGGCGGCTGACTTGGTGGAAACAGCCAGATGTGGCCTAGAGGCTTCAAATTATCTATTCCACATGGCAGTAGATGCCAGTGATAACGCAGCCAGGTGGATGGCAGTAGCTGTTGCATTGAGAAGGTTTACTTAGAACCACAAATCTGACACAGGACACACAAGCCAAAGCTATGGATTTCCCTATGGAGAACAGCTCCCTTTTTGGGGACAAAATGGAGGCACACATGAAAAAGGTGGATGAATACAAGACCACCTACAAAAGCAATACAGCAAAGGAAAAGACATCTTCCTCTTACAGGCTTCAAGGAAGGGGAGGTAGAAAGTAGGAGTGAGAGGAGACCATTTTTCTAAGCCCAAGCTTCCACTGCCTACCAGCAGCCATTGGGGCTGTTTCAGAGACAGTGGTTGTAGAGGTTCCAGAAGAGGGGACCAGACCCCACAGGCTGCAGCCCAGGCTAAGCAGAACCCCTGATGTGTCAGTCGGGGTCACCTCTCCAATGCCAGTACGGGGCAGGCTGACTCCCTACTTCCAGACTTGGAAAACTGTCACCAGAGATGAGTGAGCACTGGAGATAGTCGGGGCCTAGCTCTCTGCTTCTGTTCCTTCCCCAAACTAAGAGCAAGGTTTTTCAGACCTTCATCCCCCACAAAAAGAGCATTCCTGGAAAGGGAAGTTTCAAATCTGTTGCTGGCAGAGGCAGTGAAACCAGTTCCCCTCATCCAAAGAGTGAAAGGATTTTACTCCAGATACTTCCTAACTTTAAGGAAAAATGGGGAGTAGCGACCCATTTTGGACCAAAGAACTCTAAACGACCACTTATCAAAGCCAAAGTTCTGGATGTTAACCTTAGCAGTGATTCTTCCCACACTTCTGCAAGGAGACTGACTGGCATCACTGGATCGAAAGAATGCCTATTTCCAATAGGGAATCGCACAGAAAATACCTCTGGTTCAGACTACCTTCAGGACATTACCAGTTCTCAGCCCTGCCGTTCAACCTGACCTCAGCTCCCAGGGCATTCACAAAGTGCTTGGCAATGGTGGTGGATCACCTGAGACTGCAGGGCATCACAGCGTTCCCTTATTTAGATGACTGGCTAGTCGAGGGCAAGTCACCACAAAAGGTGGAGTCTGTCAGGGTCACTCAGTATACACTGGAGTCTTTAGGGTTCTCAATGCCAAAACGTTCTTACAGCCTACCCAGGTACTGAATTTTATAGGGGCAGAATTCGATACCCTGCAGGGGAGGTATTCCTCCCACTGGACAGGGTAGACCATTTTCTGCAGCTGACAGGTTCTTTCACTCTCAACAGACCAAAGCCAGCAAGGCACTTCTGCAGCTGTGGGGGGACATGGCCGCAGGAACAGTGCAGGGCTGCAGATTTCAAATGAGGGACATTTGGTTCCACCTCGGGGCACACTGGTGCCAAAGGAGGGACACTCTCTCAAAGATACCAGTGCCAGGGACCTTGTTGCAGGTCAGAACCAACCTCGGGAGGGTTCCCATTCGAAATTGAATCCCTACCTTGGTACGCTCAACAGATGCCTCCCTCCTAGGATGAGGGGCACATCTGGAAGAGCATACAGTGCATGGTACATGGTCCCCTACAGAGTCACTCCTGCACATAAATCTTCTAGAGCTTAGGGTAGTGCTAATGGCACTGCAATCCTTCGCATCCCTAGTAAGGGACAAGGTGGTACAGGTCAGGACAGACAATACCACCACAATGTATTACATCAGAAAGCAGAGAGGGACAAGATCTGAACTGCTGTGCAGAGAAGCAATGAAAATATGGAGTCTGGCATACTCTTTACAGGTGTCCCTGTTGGCTTTCCACCTCCCAGGGAAGGACAGCACTCTGGCATATGCACTTAGCAGAAACAACCAAAACCACCACAAATGGTCTCTAAACAGACAAGTACTGGAGGTGGTCTTTATCAGGTGTGGCACCCCAGAGGTAGACCTCTCCGCCTCACAGGAGAACCACCAGTTACCTCTATTCTGCTGCAGGCCTCCAGCAAAGGGTGCAGTGCCCATGGATGCCCTGGTGGTGTTGGACTGGTCAGGGAGGAGACTGCATACTTTCAAACCCCAAGAAATCTTACTGTATTGTGACATATGCAGTATGGTCTAGCCATAGGACAGCCCTGGAGCCGAAATGTTTAATAGAACCTATGCTAATGATGGAATGCAAGGCTCGAGTTCAGTTTTCAAGCCACTGTCCCTGGAATACATCCTGCAACCGTAAGATTCTTTACTCCAATTGCCTAAGTCAGACGTCGGAAAGCTCTCCTTCATCTTTTCTGAAAATGTTCTTGTTTTTTTTCCAAGTGCTTTTATTTTTGTTAGTTTTTAAAGCCCTGTTCTTGGTTTCACAGGTAGATTAGTCTAGATTCTGGGGACATGGATATGTTGTTCATCCACACTGTCTGGCAGGTTCCTTGCCGCTTTAAATCTTGCCGGAAGGTCTTCAAGCTGGCTCCTCCCACCCACCCGGGTGGTGAAACTCTCGGCTCCGCCCCATGACGCCAGATAGGTTCCCTCCTTAGCGCTCTGCATTTTAGACTGGATCCTAACTCTTCGGTTCATCCGAAACTCGTTTTAAAGTTTTCTAGACTTCGGTCTTCCTTATCCCTCGCGGCTGCGATGGACAAATCGACCCCCGGCTTTCAGAGGTGCCTTTGCAGGCAGAAGATGTCCAGGACGGATCCGCACTCCACGTGCGTATACTGCCTTGGCCTAGACCACGACCCGCAGGCCTGCTAGTTGTGCCATTCCTTTTCAGCCAGCGTGCTGGAGGATCACGCTGCCTGATTGAAGCTCGGGCGCCCTGATAAGCGTTACCTGCCAGTGAAATCAAAAGAGGCCCGTTGGGCGGTGTCCGCGGCCACTGGCTCGGCCGAGCAGCTCGAGCAGATGATTGCCCTCGAGGAGGAGGCGGCACAGGCCGCATCTTCCTCCTCCTCAGTCGTGGCATTTATCCCGCTCTATTTGGGTACCTCGTATTCTGCTTCGTTCAAGGAGCTTTGCCAATCCCTTTCCACGAAGGGAGAAGAGCCATCGGGACATTCCTCTCGGTCCAAGAAGAGGGATTCGAAGGGTAAGTCCCACCGTCGGCGTTCGTGGGAGCGGGAGAGGTCTCCTTCCCCGGACAGCCGACCGTCGACTTCTGTCGAGGTTGCGGCTAAGGCTGCTGGCTTCACGGCGTCCCCATCAGGCCAGCCTGCCGAGACACCCATCAGTGCAGTCGAGATATTCCTCGACCCGTCGGACGGGTTGTCAACTGGTGAAGCCGACAACCCTTCTTCGCCGGTTCCCCCGGTGGAGGCCGAGGATCTGCCTGCGCCTTCGGTGCGGCAGTCCCTGGTCAGAGTGTCCGAGCCGAGGGAAGACCGGGTGTCCCCCGCCCCTTCCCAGGCCCGCCCTCGGTTGCACCGAGGGTCTCGGTCTCGGACCTCATCTCGGTCTCTGCACCGAAGTAAGCGGCAACGCCGCTCCTCCTCGTCTTCCTCCTCGGAAGAGGAGGGGCTTTGGCGCAAATTGCGTCGGCGCTACGAATAAGCTGATGTGGCAGCAGTTACTGTTGTCCGGGAGTAAGTTGATGCCAACGCATCCCCGGCCATCAAGTGGCTGTCACCCGAACGGCCGAAGCAACCTCTCGCTGCAGTCGAGATGCCCATATCTGGGCCGGTGGTTCAGACGAAACTTGCTGCCCCACCGATTGCGGTGGAACCTCCGCCACCGAAATCGGGGGCACCGACCAAAGATTCTTGGTCGGGTCACGGCCTGCCCCACAGGTTGTCGGTCACCCTCACTCCCGACCTTCCTCGGCAGGTGGAGGGTGGCTCAGGTCCTAGGCAGCTCTTTGCGGACTCCTCGGAGTCCCGACGACGACTCCTCCCTGTTCTCCAGGCAGGTTGACCTGGAGTCCTCCGGGGGCCAGTCTCTGGATGAAAGCCCATCGTCCTTCATGGGTCTGCTTCAGCTCATCTCTGAGTCCACCGGGATGCAGCTCGAGCCCGTGTCCAAACGGACCAAGTATCCCCTGATGAAGATTATGGACCGAGGGGATTCTCCCACGGAGGCCTTCCCTGTGGCTGAGGCCATTGTCGGTCCAGCCTTGGAGCTTTGGCAGCGGCCTGCTTCCTGTCCTGCGCCCTCAGCCAGGATGGCTGGGAAGTATGCGGTCCCTGCCGGCTCTTTGCCCAGTTTCTCGGAGCACCCCTCTGCCGAGGGGTTAGTCTCCGACAGCGTTTTCCGGCGTTCCGGGAACGCTAGGAACGTGGACAAGCCCCCCGACAAGGAGTCCAAAAAGTTGGACTACGCCGGGCGCAAGGTCTACGCTGCGTCCTCCCTAGGCCTCCTTCCAGGCCAGCTCAGCCGTGCTAATGGCACACTTCTCCCATGCCCTCATGGGCTCCCCTGGATGAGGTGATCCCTCATCTCCCGGCCGACCTGCAGACTACGGTCCGGCAGGTGCGGGACCAGGGTAGGGTGGTGGCAAAGCAGCAGCTTCAGACTGCTCTGGACATAGATGACTCCTGTGCCAGATCGGTTGCGGCCGTGGTGGCCATGCGCCGCAGGGCGTGGCTGAGGATATCCACCTTCACGGCGGATACCCAGCACAAATTGGCGGACGTCCCCTTCCTGGAGACCGACCTCTTCGGCCCTGGAGTAGAGGGACACCTCCAGCGGATCGAAAAGTCCAGTGCCACTCTGGACTTGGTCACCTCCGCCCAGAAGGACAAAGGCCGCCGTCAGCAGCAGCACAAGTCCTTTCGTCCTTCTGCGCCTGCGGCACGTCCGGCCCAGCAACACCAGACTCAGGGCCAGCAGGCTCGCGCTTGGCATCCCAAACCCAAGCCTGCGGCTTCCTCTAACAGGAAGCAGGGAGGTAAAGGCCCAGGTGGTGCCTTGGCTGGTCCCTCCTCCAAGCCTGCCCAGTGACGGGTTGAGAGTGTCGCCCAGCCTCGACCTCCTGGGTTCCCCGTGAGATGATCGCCACTTCCTTTCCGCCTGGTCCGCTATCACCACGGACCGCTGGGTGTTGGAGGTGGTAGGAAAGGGCCTGCCTCTGGAGTTGAGCAGACACCACCCTTTCTAGCAGTCACCCCGAGAGCCATGGGAATCCCAGCCTGCGCGCTGTCGGCCCGCCCGAGCGATATTGCCCTGCTCCTCGAAAAGAGGTGATCAGGAAGGTGGCGGATCCTCCTCCAGACCGGGGTTTGTGTCCAGGTATTTTCTGGTCCCAAAGCGGACGGGGGCTGGCGCCCATTCTCGACCTGCACGCGACCTGAACAGGTTCCTAAGGTCTCGGACCTTCAGGATGGTCACTCTGGCTCAGATAATTCCATCCTTGGAACGAGGCGTGTGGTTCTGTTCCCTGGACCTCCAGGACGCGTTCTTTCACGTCCCGATCCGTCCGTCTCATCAGAGATTCCTCCGCTTCAGGGCGGAGGGATCCCTTTACGAGTTCTGGGCCATGCCTTTCGGCCTCTCTCTAGCTCCCAGGGTCTTCAGCAAATGCATGGCAGTGGTGACAGCATTCCTGCGGCACCAAAGGGTCCGGGTGTACCCCTACCTGGATGACTGGCTGATTGCAGCCCCCTCCAGAGCAGAGGCGGAGCGGTCTAGAGATCTGGCCCTCCGGGTTTGCTCTCAGATTGGCCACCTCATCAACGAGGCCAGGTCGGAACTCATGCCGAAGCAGGTGATTCAATTCGTTGGGGCAGAGCTCCACTCTCTTTGAGCCAGAGCATGGCTCCCGGCGGACAGGGCCGAGGTTCTTTCCTCCTTTGCCCAACCATTTCTGGTTGGGCAGTAGTGCCCTGCCCAGGACTTCCTGCGCCTCCTGGGCCTCATGGCGGCCTGCACCAGTGTGATCCGTTGGGCACGCTGGTACATGTGTCCCCTTCAATGGGGACTGGCTAGCCAATGGTCATAGCGCTGCAATCCGTTGGATCAGCTGGTGACAGTGACCCAGGAGATGTGGACTGTTCTGGCACATCTGCAGGAGGGCATCCCGTTCGTCCGCCCCCAGCCGACGGTCCAGGTGTTCCACGTTCCGCAGGTGTTCCGCGAGTCTCTGCCTCATAGGATCCTGGTCCTCCGACTCCCAGACGAAGTGGGCTGTTAAGGCCCTCAAGAGGTCCAAAAAGGAAGGATCCTCCAGAGGGGATTTCGGGGAGGTCCTTCCTTTTGTATCCTCAAGGTCCTCCACATACTCCTCCTCTGAGGAATCTTCCCTCCCAACAGAACTATCTTCTGCCTCCTTGACAGGATGACGATTGAAGTCCCGAAGGGAAACATCCTGTCGAGTCTTCCCCGAGACGTGGACAGTAGAAATAGAACTGCTCAGGGAAGGGGACCTAGGAAGCTGCGGTTGTGGGAGTCTAGCTTCCAGGTCCGTAACCAGCTCTGATCTGGCCCCCTGCCACCAAAACTGAATCGTGGTCTTGAAATCTGGAACCATTGGGGGGGAGCCAGCTTGGGGGGGGGAGCAATCAGAGGGGGATAGTACCCCTGGAGACCCATGTAATGAGAATATGGGTTGAGTCCAGAGTGGAACTGCCGCTACTTTGGAGTTCTGTCCACACCTTTACCAAACATTAGTCTGGACATTGCTTCTAGGCAGAGGGCTGGCTTTGGCCTAGCCGTCCTGCATGGCCTTCTGTCCTAGGCTGGGTCCATTGTGGACTTCAGTTTTCCGTTGGAGTTAGTTTTCCTCCTCCCTAGTTTCTCTTGGTCTCTCCTTGGAGGGACTGCTTGGGACTGTGTCCTATATGTGATGACCTACTGAAGGAACCCTCTCCAAGTAAGATAGTACAGTTATGGAGGAACTTACCGTAACAGTGGATCTTAGAGAGAGGTTCCTTCAGTAGGTCCTATCCCCCCCTTCCTTCCCCTCATTTTGTTTTACAGGGACTCCAGTTCCTGTTCGCTCCTGCTGTAAGGCCTCTTCCTGGCTCGGGTGGGCGTGGGGACTGCCCACTATATACAGTCACATGACGTCGGGTGGGCGGTTCCCCGTCAGGTATTGCTAGAAAAATCTGTCGTGTGGCCCGACGCCAGGTGGCGCCAGTCTTGTATGTGATGACCTACTGAAGGAACCTCTCTCAAAGATCTACTGTTAGGGTAAGTTCCTATGTAACTGTACTTTGCTGACACCAGTTCAGCTCCTGGAATTCATAGGAGCAGAACCAGACACTCTAAGAGGAAAAGCCTTCTTGCCTCAGGGGAGGGTGGACAGCCTAGTGCTTTTGGTCAGCTCCTTCCACCTGCATACCCCTAGACCAGCAAGACATTTTCTTCAGCTGTTGGGACACATGACTGCATCAGCAGCAACATTGCCAAGTTCCAGGTTTTGGATGAGACATCCAGTTTCAGCTCAGATCTCAGAAAAGAAATTACCTGCCAAAAATGGTACCAGTCACAGGAACCCTTCTCCAAGCACTACAGTGGAGGCAGGAAAAGGACAACCTCAGGGAAGGTGTACCTTTCATTCAGCTGCCACCATCAGCAGTGTTAACAACGGATACCTCTCCCTGAGGATGGGGAACACACCACATACTGTAGCGGGCTCCAGTAGGAGTCTCTGCTTCACATAAATCTACTGGAACTCTGGGCAGTTTGCCTGTGCATTCAGTCTTTAGCCTCAGTGCTGCAGGGCAAGGTGGTTCAAGTCAGAACAGACACTACGACCCCAGTGTACAACATAAACAAGCAAGAGGGCACAAGGTTGCCCCCCCCCCCCACACACACACATGCACAGAGGCCGTGAACATTTCAAATCTAGCTTATTCTCCAGGGATCTCCCTTGCAGCAGTCCACCTCCCAGGGAAGGGTAACATCCTTGCAGATGCCCTCAGCAGGATCAACCAGAATCACCACGAGTGGTCACTAAACAGGCAGATCCTGTAAGCTGTGTTCCAAAGGTGGGGCACCCCAGAGATGGATCTGTTCGCAGCTCCAGACAATCACCAGCTGCCACAGTTCTGTTGCAGGCCTCCTCCAGTGGGCACAGTCCCTCTGGATGCATTACTGTTGGATTGGACAGGGAAGTTCCTGTATGTCTTCCCTCCATTTCCCCTGTTGCTCAGAGTACTGAATAAGCTCAGGGCTCAACTAGCAACAGTGATCCTCATTGCTCCAGACAGGGCCAGGCAGCCCTTATATTCTCTGCTTCTGACCCTGTCAATATCCAGACCAATCTCCTTACCGAGGAGCCACAGCTTATTGACCTCCTCTCAGGGCAGGATCCTTTACCCCAGTCTTCACTCCCTCAGACTCTGGGCTTGGCTCTTGAGGACTTGGAGTATGCTGACCTGCACCTCTCTGAGGGGGTGCAAGAGGTCCTCGGAGTTTCTAGAAAACCCTCTATCAGAAAGACTTGCACCTCTGAGTGGAAGAGGTTTTTCTATTTGGTGCCAACAAAAAGGGATAGACTACCACCATGCTGGTTTGCCAGTCGTTCTGGAGTATCTGACACACCTGCACTCTCTCTGCCTTAGGCCTTCACCCTCAAGGTACGCCTAGTAGCTGTCTCTGCATATCTCTCAGCTGGTAAAAGGGTCATCCCTGGCTGCTAACCAGGTATTTAGAAAGTTCTTCAAGGGCCTGCTGCACTTGCATCCCCCTCACAGAGAACCCACTCCTGCATGGGACCTCAATATATACATTGGCCAGCTAATGCAACCTCCATTTGAGCCCATATCCTCAGCAGAGCTTAAGTATGTAACATGGAAAAGTGTCACCTCAACCAGGAGGATCAGTGAGCTCTAGGCCTTGTCCACAGAGCCAGATTACATAAGTGGTACTTAGGACTAATGAGAAGTTTCTCCCCAGGGTGGTCTCGGACTTTCACCTGAATCAGTCCATCATTTTGCCAGTCTTTTTCACTGACCACTCCAGTTCAGGGGGAACATAGATTGCATAGCCTTGATGTCAAGAGGGCTATAAGCTACTGCTTGGATCAGACAAAGGGCCACAGGCAGGATAGCACTCAGCTCTTCCTAACCTATGTAGAAGTGGGGATGGGCAAACCTGCCTCAAAGAGGTCCATTACGTAAAGAGCCCCCTGTAGGCCTTGGGGCCCATTCTACAAGGGATACAGCTTCTTCAGTAGCAGCTGCAAGAGATATCCCTCTGTTGGAAATTTGTAAAGCAGCTACCTAGAAAACAGTTCACACCTTTACCAAACGCTACAGCCTGGATACCCAAGCCAGAAGTGATGCCAGGTTTGGCACAGCAGTACTGCAGAGCTTGTTTCCTAAATAGGTTCTCTATCCTCCTGCAAAGGTACTGCTTGGGTAATCTACATATGTCGGAATACAGTAAGATTTCCTGGGGTTTGAAGAAAAAAAGTTAACTTACCATAGTAATCTTGTTTCTTCCAGGGGAATCTTACTGTATTCTGAGCTCCCACCCTACCTCCCATACTAGAACTTATGGGCACTGCAACACAGCTGTCCATTTTTGCTTGAACCCCGTGAGTGTTTCTTTATTGGGCTTTAGTGACTTGAGTCTTAGTGTTGCCCACATTTTAAATAGTAGGGATTTTTTGTGTTGGGCATTGGTTAATTATTTATTAGTTTAGTTTAGATAGCTTGTTATTATGCATGCTCTGTAAGGATCTGATGGCTGCAGGATGTATTCCAGGGACAGTGGTTTGAAAACCAAGCTCGAGCCTAGCATTCAGTCATTAGCATTGGTTCTATTAACCATTTCGGCTCCGGGGTAGTCCTATGGTGAGACTGTACTGCATATGTCTGAATGCAGTAAGATTCCCTTGGAAGAAACAAGATTGCTGTGGCAAGTAATTATTTTTTCCCTCCATTTTCACTGCTACTCAGGGTCCTGATCAAGCTCGGGTCCCAGCCAGTGACCATGATCCCCAGACTAGGCCAGGCAGCCATGGTACTTGCTGCTGCTCTGTCTGTGGCCCAGCCGATACACCTCCCTCAGAGGTACAAATTTCTGACCACCTCTCAGGGCAAGATTCTGTATCCGAACTTCAGGTTTCTCAGACTCGAGGCATGACTCTTGAAGACTTGGGAGTATGCAGGACTACACCTTTCTGAAGGTGTACTCTGGGTTCTTGGGGATTGTAGGAAACCCTCTACCAAGAAAACCTTCGCCTCTATAGGGAAAAGGTTCTCTATATAGTGCAACTCTAGTGGGATGGTGCCTTCGCAGGCAGGGCTACCAGTCCTGTTGAACTATCTTACCCACCTGCACTCATTGGGCCTACAGCCACTACCCTTAAGGCCCACCTAGCATCAGTCACGGCCTATCTTTCGGCCAGCAAGGATACTTTTATGGCTGCTAACCCTATTTTCAATAAATTTTTCAAAGGGTTAGCTCACCTGCATTTCCCCCCCCCCCAGCATTTGCATAGCCAAGCTAATGGAGCCCCATTTAAGCCCATGGCTCAGCACGTTTAATGTTTGTCACTTGGAAAGCCATAGTCCTAGTGGCCATCACCTCAGCCAGGAGGATAAGTGATTTACAAGCCCTGTGCATAGAACAGAACTATATCTCCTTCTACAGGGAGAAAGTGGTCCTCAGGACCAACAGGAAATTCCTCCCAAAGGTGATTTCTGACTTCATCTGAATCAATCTATCATGTTGCCAATCTTATTTACTGAACACTCTAGTTCAGGGAAATGCAGGGCTACATAGCCTGGGTGTCATGAGAGCTCTCAACTACTATGTTGATTACATCAAGGCCCATAGACAGGATAGGCAACAGTTGTTCCTGACCTATGGGGATGTGGGAAAAGGAAAACCAGCTTCTGAAAGGACAGTTGCTCGCTGCATAGTGCAATGTATTCAGTTTTGCTCAGTAAAGCGGGCAAAGAGCCTTCAGTGGGCCTGAGGTCACATTCTACATGGGGTACAGCTGCTATAGTAGCAGCAGCCAGAGACATTCCCCTACTGGAAGTCTACAAAGCAGCTACATGGAGTACAGTACATCATTTTACAAAGTATTATAGCCTGGATACACAATCCAGAAGTGATGCTAGGTTTGGCACAGCAGTGCTGCAGAGAGCCTGTTTCCTAAATACGGTTCTAGGGACGTGGATATGATGTTCATCCACACTTCTTGGCAGTGTCTCTTCCCCTTTAAGATGTGCCCGGAAAGTCTTCAAGCTGGCTCCTCCCACCCACCCAGGTGGTAACTCCCTCATCTCCACCCCATGACGCCAGATCTTCCTTTCCACTGGAAGAAGCAGGTTCCCTCCTTACCGCTCCCATGTTTGGTAGGCCCTCACGCTCAAATTCTTTGGAATTACTTCCAAACCAACTCTCACAAGTTTAGTCTTCTACTTGATCTTAGATCGCAATCACGATGGACGATAAGGCCACTCCTGGGTTCCACTGGTGCCCTTGTGGGCGGAAGATGTCCAGGACCGACACGCATGCCACATTCATCTACTGCCTGGGGCATGATCATGATCACCAGGCCTCTGACTTTTGCCGGTTGTTTCACTCTGCTGTCCTGGAGGACTGTCTCACCCACCTAAAACCTGGCTGCCCGGCGCCTGTCAAATCCAAGGATGCCCATTGGGTGGTCTCTGCGGCTGCGGGGTCTGCGGAGTAACTGACGGCCTTCGAAGAGGAGGCAGCCCATGCCACGGCGCATTCCTTCTCGGCTTCTGCCTTCATGCCGCTTCAGCTGGACTCGACTTTTACGGATTCCTTCTAGGAACTGTGCCAGTCCCCGCCGACCTTCAGTCACGGGCCCACTGGCAAATCTAAATCTAAAGAGCGTCTAAGAATGAAAAGACTTGTCATTGATTGACTGATCGAGAGCGCACTCGGTCAAAGGCCTCAGATTCCTGCACTTCTCCAGATTTGACTTCAGTCAAATCCTCAGCCAAGACGCTGGTCGACGTGCCAGCCAAGATTTTTCTTGAGGCAGCCAACCAGTTGTCGACCAAAGAGGCCAATACTTCCTTGTCTAGGACCCCAGTCCTGACGCAGACAGTTGGAGAAATGGATCAGTCCCGCTGATCTGCCACCTCTGGTCCCTGACCAGGAGGAGCCTCGGCAGTCTCTGGCTCCTTTGAGCCCACCACCGGTACCCCCCCCCCCCCAGTGGCCGAGGTCAAGGTCTTCTTCCCATGGGTCAAGATGGTCCCAGCATCATTGGCGCTCCCGCTCTCTGCACTAAGCGGCACTGACACTACGAGGACTTGATGTGGCAATAGCTGGTGTTTACCAGCACCATACTGACCCCAGTTTCTACACCGGCCATCACTTGGCTGTCGCCCGAAAGGCAGACTCCACCGACGGAACCGATTTAAAAACAGTCCTCGGCTGACTCCAGTTTCTCCACCAGTTGTGGTGGAATCGCCATCCAAACAGCTGACAGTCGGCACTCCAACTAAGGAGTCTTGGCCGGCCAAGGGGCTTCCCCATCAGCTGTCTGTCACCGTCACCCCTGACCGTCCATTGAGGGTCAGTGGGGACTCTGGTGTTCGACTGCTCTTTGACAACTCTTTGGAGTCCCTGGGTTCCTCCTTGCACGCTGGTCGACGTGGAGTCCATGGGGGATCACTCTATGGACGAAGGTCCATCCTCTTTCATGGGCCTCCTCAGTTTGATCTCTTGAGTTGATGAGTATGAAGATGGAGCCCATCCAGAAACTGGTTCATCACCCATTGACCAAGATCCTTGACCGGGGAGACTCTTTGGAGGCTTTTCTGGTGGCAGAAGCCATCCTGCCCTGCGCCTTCTGCCCAGATGGTCCGCAAGTATGTGGTGCCCACTGGATCCCTTTCAGGATTAACAAAGCACCCCTCGGTCGAGGGGTTGGTGGCAGACTCTGTGTTCCGACGCTCTGGCCACGCCGGGAATGTTAACAAGCTGCCTAATGAGGAGTTCAAGAAGTTGGACCATGCGGCTAAAAAGGTCTATGTTGCCTCCTCACTTGGCCTCCATCAGGCGAGCTCGGCCCTCCTCATGGACCACTTCTCCCATGCCCTGCTAGGCACCTTGGATGGAGTGCTTCCTCATCTGCCTGCGGACCTTCGACCACGGTCAAACGGGCCCAAGACCAGGGCCGGGCTGTGGCCAAACAGCTCCAGACTGCCATGGACAATGGGGACTCCTGTGCCTGCACCGTGGTGGCCTCAGTGACCATGCGTCGCAGGGCTCGGCTGAGGATCTCAACCTTCATGGCGGACACTCAGCACAAGCCGACAGATGCCCTTTTCCTGGGCAATGACCTGTTCGGGCCAGGGGTGAAGGGTCACTTCACTCACATCGAGAAGTCCAGTGCCACCTTGGACTCTGTGACATCTGCCCAGAAGGACCCCAAGGGCTCCAAGCAGCATCAGAAATGGAAGCCCAAGGGGAGTGAAGGTATCAAGGATGAAGAGGACCGCTACTAATGGATCAGAGGGAGTCGAGGGAGGGAGGGGATACAAGAATACCAAAGTCTGTAATGACTGACTCTTATACCTCCAAAGTAATTATTCTGCGAGAGTATGCACCCAGAGAGATGTAGTATAGAAAAGCATGTGAACTTAATGTATTCAATCACAATGTATAAGCTCTGAAAGAAAAAGCACTTCTAATTCTGTATGCCATAAATTACCTTTCTAACAGTTTATGAATGTACTGGTAAAGTCTCGAAATAAAAATATAAAAAAAAAAAAAAATGAAGCCCTTTCGGTTCTCCTCCACTCTTGCAGCCAAGCCAACCCAGCAACTGGCTGGTCAGCAGGCTTAAGCTTGGAAACCTCGGCCCAAGTCAGTGGCTTCAGCTGTCCGTAAACCAGTAGGGAGAGGTTCCGGTGGCCCCGCCAGCCAGTCTCTCCTCCAAGCCTGCCCATTGACAAGATGAGGGGTGCCTTCCTCATGCCTGCCATACCTCCCCTGGATCCTCCCATGGGGGGCCAGCTCTGCCACTTCCTTTCTGACTGGTCTGCTGTCACCATGGACAGGTGGGTTCTAGAAGTGGTGGGTCAGGGTCTGCTTCTAGAGTTCAAGCAGTACCCTCCTTGCCGAACCCACACCCCACGGGAGGACTTGGCTTCTGCAGACATGCGGTCAGCTTTGAGATGACATAGCCCAGCTCTTCCGCAAGGAGGTTGTGGTTCCTGTCGCAGATCCTCCGGAACACCATAGGTTTGTCTCCAGGTACTTCCTGGTGCCAAAGCGGATGGCCGGCTGGAGAATGTGCTCCCTGCAGTGGGAGCTGGCAAGCCAGGGGTCTCGGTGCAACGGGCACTTTGACCAACCAGTCATGGTGACCCAGCAGATGTGGGACGCCATCCAGTGGTGGCTGGTCCCAGCACATCTGCAGGAAGGGATCCCGTTTGTCTGCCAAGAGCCGATGGTCATCCTGTCGACCGATTCCTCTCTCGTAGGCTAGGGTGCCCACTTGGGGAACTCAAGAGTCAACTGGCTTTGGACCCCCAAGGAGGCCTGATACCACATAAGCCTGTTGTAGCGCCGAGCAGTTCAGCTGGCGCCGACTGCATTCGCTTCACACATTCTGGGTCAAGTGGTCCAAGTCAAGATGGACAATACCACAACCACGTACTACCTCAACAAACAGGGCAGGACGCACACCCTGCTTTTGTGCAAGGAAGCTCTTCATGTCTGGACCCTCGTGCGCAGCCTGGAGGTGGATCTCCTGGCCATCCATGTGGAAGGCGCAACTAGTCAGCTGGTGGATACCCTCAGCAGGGTGGGCGAGGCGTCTCATGAGTGGTTTCTCCATCCAGAGGTAGTTCACAGTCTATTCTCCCAGTGGGGCACTCCTCAGTTGGACCTGTTCACCTACAAGGAGAATGCAAAGCTTTGGCTGTTTTGTGCCCACCCCCCTCAATAGGGAACGCTGCAGGGGGATGCCTTCTCGAGGCCCTGGACCCCGGCCTTTTCATGCCTTCTCTCGATCCACAAGGTGCTTAAGGCCAGGAGGGACAAGGCACAGGTGATCCTGGTGGCTCCAGACTGGCTACACCAGTTTTGGTACCCCGATCTCCTCAGCCTCAGCAGCAGGCTCCCAAGGCATCTTCCCCTATGCCTGGACCTGTTTTCCATCAACCAGGGGAAGGTACTCCCCTGGACCTTCAATCCCTGCACCTGACGGTCTGATTCCTGAGCTGCTAGAGTTCCAGGCCTTGGGTCTCTCCGAAGATGTCTTTACCATTGTGCAGTCATCTTGGGAGGCATCGACCAGGAAGTGCTGTGCCTACAAATGGAAGAGATTCGCCATTTGGTGTCAGGGCAAGGGATTGGACCCTTTGTCCTGTCCAGTGGCTAGCATCTATGATTACCTTTGGTCCCTCTCTGTTGGGCCTTCAGTCAGTGACCCTTAAGGTGCACCTGGCAGCTATCTCTGCTTACCTGGCACAGGCTGGTCAGCAGTCATTGACACAGGAGAAGGTAATCTGGCACTTTTTTAAAGGTCTTGACCACATTTCCCCTCAGATGCGTGAACCACCATCACCATGGGACTTCTTGCTGGTTTTGGCAAAGCTTATGGGCAAGCCATTTAAACCAGTGCACAGGTGCGATCTCTGTCTCGCCTGTCGTGGAAGACTACCTTCTTGGTGGCTATCACGTCAGCCAGAAGGATCAGTGAGCGCCAGGCGCTTTCGGGTGAGTCTCCTTACTTTGTCTTCCACAGGGACATGGTTGTCCTGCGCCCCAACCCGAAGTTCCTCCTGAAGGTTGTGTCAGAGTTTAACCTTAACCAGGCGATTAATCTCCTGATGTACTTCACCAGTCACACCTTGGAGGCCGAGCACAGGCTTCATACTCTGGACCTGAGGTGAGCGCTCGCTTATTTAAAAAGAGCGCACGGCTGGAGTTCAGGGAGAGGTTCGCCAGCTGTTTGTCACCTGTACTGAAGTTGCACCTGGCAGACCTGCAGCGAAGCAGACGATTGGCAGGTGGATCACATCCTGTATTGATCACTGCTGTAGGTTGGCAGGTAAGGAGCCTCCCGGAGGGCTAAGTGCTCATTCCACCCATCATACCGCTGCGTCGTTGGCTGCTTCCAGGGACGTCCCTATCCAGGAAATCTGCCAGGCTGCGACCTGGAAGTCGGCATACACCTTCATTTCCCATCAGCACATTGACCTAGAGTCACACCAGGATGCTGGTTTTGGGGTCCGAGTTCTCCAATCCTTATTTCCTAAGTAGAGGGTGTGTGCCCTGCTTCCCTCCTCCCGGAGAACTGCTTGGAGTCTGCCAAGAAGTGTGGATAGAATATCATATCCACGTCCGTAGAAAAACTGGTTACTCACCTGTAAAGGTAGATCTTCCATGGAGTGGTCTCTTGAAGTAGATAATACTTTTGGGTATCCAGCAGAGGTCGCTGTGGCACACTGCAGCTCTTCTAGCAGTTTTTCACCAGGGATCACCCACACATGATATCTGTTTCCTGTTTCCTATATGTGTGGGTGGTCCCTGGTATTCTCCGTTCATTTTCCCGGCGTCTTCAGCTTGCGCAGCAGCTAGTGCAACTTCTGTGTAGCAGTTATCGACGAGAAATTTGGAACTAAGACGAATGTCTAATGATTCTTCAAAGGTAGGTTTAACCGTAAATATGGGGGTATGTCTATAAGGCCTTTATTAAGAGTGATAAAATCTAGGGTGGAAGCCCAGTTGTTACATGGCTGTGAAATATGGGACTCTAACATGACAAATAAGTTGATAATTCCTTTATATAAATCACTAAGGTACACTCTTAGGCTGGGACATTCTTGTCCTTCATCTTGTATTCAATCAGAATTGGGTATAACTAATATAAATGCAGCTATTGAATCAAGGAAGGTAAACTTTTGTACTATGATCACTAATTTCAGTAAAAATACAGCTGACAAGAAATGTTTGTTAGAAAGAGAGTATTGGCATGAAATGGGATATCAATCTGGATTTTGGTTGAACACTGTTTATTTTGAGGAAGCATAAATTAGTAAACTTAAAAATATCAGTGGAACAGGGTGTTCAAATAAGTTCCAAATATAAAAATATATAAATAAAAAAAAATTAGTCACTTTTGGAATATGTGACTTAAAGGAAATTAAAGAATCCTGGTACTCAAAATGGTTTGCTGCCAATAATTATAAACATGCATAAAAAAGTATCTGGACATTTTAGTCAACCTCCAAGTATGTACCAATTTCATAACTTACAAGTTTGAGCAGTTTCCCTGTAAAGCTTTGGACTATTGGCATAAAAAAACAGGTATATTTTGGGGGGAATGTGATTGTGGTAGTGGGGACAAGGAGGATCTGTATCATGTTCTGTGGGTCTCTACATGGTATGATAATCAACAAATGTTTTTGTTGGACCCCTACTTAAATAATTTGTATTGTGTTGATAAATCAGAACTTACTGATATTCTGCTTCATGCAGAAGATAGTTGGACATTAAATAGGTTATCAAATTATTTTTCCATCATTAAAAAAAAATTAGGAGTCAAATTAAAATTGTTTAAAATGGCATTTATATTGATTATGGAATTTGTACTTTATGATGGTACTTGACTGCTGTCACTTTGGTTGTACTGTATTGGCTGAAGTTTGCACATTGAAGTATGTACAAATGAGCTTTGTATTAAGTTACTTGGTCAAGAGGAAATTTAATTTCTCCTTTTTATGTAATTATATATGATATTCTGATTGTGAGGGTTTGTAACCATACAATAAACTCGGATGATGATTCTTCAAAGAAACAAGCTTTATTTCGTTCCTGTCATTGCAGTAGGAAGATATACCGCTTTGACAATCACATATTTTGTGTAAGGTGTCTGGGACCCATACACAACACCAATTCCTGTAGTTTGTCAGGAATTTAATCAGGCAACTCATCAACAAAGGTTGCTTGAAATTCAACACCTTTTGATGGAGCAGAAAATGTCTGTCTTGGAAAACCAGGGGGCTCGTACCAAGGGCTCCCCTCTTCTCATTCCAGGCAGAAACAGGAGAGACCCTCCTCCCACTCCCTGCCTCATCGCCCATCGATGGCCACCGTTTCTGGTGCCCCTCTGTCAGTGGAGCATCATTCAAACACTGCGGGCTCGCCAACGAGACCCCGCATTCCTCAGGGGAACCCTGTGGCTTATGCCTTACTGACTGCCCCTCCGTCTACACAGGTGGCTTCTTATAGGGTTCAGGTGGACAGAGACTGGGACCCTGGTCTTTACCACCCAGGAGCAAGACTTGCTCATGCTACACGTGCCATTCCATCTATAACCCCCTTGTTTCCCAACATCCCCCCCCCCCCCAGGAACAAGACCTCGCCAACGTAGTCCGATAGGTCTTTCATGCCATGTGGCATTCTCAGCCATCTTGACGAGCTGAGTGATCCCACCTGATCTACTCTCCCTTCTCTGCCTAAAAGATTTCATAAAGACAGGGATACCATGCCACACTGGTAGTCTCCTCCACTGATAGAGGACTATTTGTCAGATGACCAAGATTTGCCACCTGATTTCACCGGTGATCTTGAGGATGAAGAGTTTCAAGATTTGGATTTTCCTAATCCTGAATTCCCCTATTCTGAAATCTCTTCCCTGGATGAGGATCTGCCTCTCCCTTCAGCAGCCTGACCCCCAGGCAACCCGACCTTTAGTGAGATGATGGCTCAAATCCAAAAGGTCATGGGATTCTCCAGTACTGAACACGACAAACAACGTAAGGACGTGGCAGAATATCTTGAATTACCTGAAGAGTCTCTTAATGGTTCCCCCACTAATTCCAGCTTACCAGAATGCCATGCTGGCTGCTTGGCATCAGCCTTCAGCTATTATAGCTGTTCCCCGCAAAGTAGATCGTCTGTCAGGTTCCTCTGGATCACCCTTTTCCATCCAATATTCCAAAGGCAGATTCTGTGGTCATTACTGCTGCTCATGACCGTACTAAAAAACCCGAGCACATGAGCTCCTTACCCCCTGATGAGGAATCCTGAAGAATTGACTATCTGGGGAAAAAGGTCTTCTCCTCAGGTGCCATGAATATCAGAATCTTGAACTGTATGGATCATATAATTAAATATCAGCATACCCTGGTGTCCTCTGCCATTGAGCTTATAGATAAACTCCCTCACAAGACAGGGATCAATTATTGACTTCAGTGACAACTAGTAATTCCATCTCCCGTCACCTTCTCGGGTCTAGATATGATGCCATAGATACCTCAGCCCGACTTTCAGCCACTGGTATCACTTTGCGACGCCATGCCTGGCTTCACGTTTCAGGCTTTGCACCTGATATACAACATAAAGTAGCTAATGCCCCTTTTAATGAGTCCAAGCTGTTTGGGCCAGGTACTCAACTTTACTGGATGACTTACAGGCATCAGGCAGAATCCTCCATACTGTACATGGCATGCATCATACCCCAGCCACAACCTACTGTACTAAACACTCCTCTTATTCCAAAAGAGGTGGACAATATAGAGGTAATAATAAAGGCAGCTTCAGAGGTCCTGCTCAATCCACCAGAGGCAACACCTCTACCGCCCAGGGTGCCCCATACCTCCCTTCAGGAGGAGCTGCGCAGCCCACCTCCCAGTGACCCTCTAGTGTTTCCCTCCTCCCCCCCCTTCCTCGACCAGGCCTCTGAGGCTGTGGGAGGTTGTTTTGCCCTCCATCTGGAGGCCTGGCAAGCTATCACTTCTGACAATTGGGTACTTCAGATTATATAGAAGGGTCATATTCTGGAGTTTCTCTCCACCCTTCGCTTTTCACGGCAGATTCATTATTCTCCAGATCATATACCCATCTTACAGGAAGAATTGACAGCCCTCTTGACCAAACAGGCCATTGTCCCAGTGCCCCTTCTGGAACATCAAACGGGATTTTATTCTCATTTCTTTTTGGTGCCCAAACATATGGGAGACCTCAGACCAATTCTGGATCTCAGACAACTGAATATTTACATTCAGTACAAGCGTTTCTGCATGGATTACCCTACCTGCCATCATGCCAATCCTAAAACGGGGCAATTGGCTTTGCACCCTAGACATGGAGGATTCCTACCTTCATATTCCCATCCACCCTGCTCATCACAGATGTTTACGCTTCCACCTACTGGGTCAAAATTACCAGTTTCGAACACTCCCTTTCAGCCTTTCATCAGCCTCCTGAGTGTTCACCAAGTGCCTAGCAGTGGTAGCCTTACGAAGAGAAGGACACTTAATCTTTCCATATCTAGACGATTGGCTAATAAAAGCAGACTCCAAAGTAGCTCTGCTTGCCTCTCTACATGCTACCTTGAAACTGTTCGCAGATCTGGGAATCACTGTCAGTTGGCCAAAGTCCAGTCCAAATCCGACACAGTGTCTCCAATACGTTGGAGGTGTTCTAGATACAGTTACAGCCAGGGCTTACCTCCCACCTGCACACACTTATAGCTCTGGAGTTACATATACAGACTCAGAAAATAGTCATAGCCAGACAAATACTGTGCCTTCTCGGTCACATGTCCGCTGCCATACCTATGGTAGCATTCATCCGTCTCCAAGAGACCTGTCCAATGGACTCTTCAGAATCAGTGGTCCCAAAAAACAGGACAGTTCGAAGACAAAATCAGGTTCTCTCTCTCCCTCTGAAGCCTTGCCTGACATGGTGAACAGTTGGAATCCATCTGAATCAAGAATTGCCTTTCCAGTCCCCTCCTCCCATGCAAACATTAACCACGGATGCTTCCCTACAGAGCTGGGGAGCGCACTTGGGTCCTTATAAGACCCAAGGCCAATGGTCCGCTTCTCCCCATCTGTCTCTTATCAATCTTTGAGGCCCTGTCCTCACTACACCGGATCCACCCCTCTGTAATGTTACAGAGGGTCCAAACCATTATTGCAACGGTTTGCATTTACACCTGTAATGTTACAGGAGGTGGTTCCATAACCGTTGCCGAAACCACTTGTAAGGTGGTTTCAACAATGGTTATGGAACCACATCCGCCACTGTACTGTTACCGGCTGTAGCGTGGACGCAGGAGCGCGGTCCCCAGCAGTGCCCGTAGTGCAGCGTGAGCTGCATTGTGGGATCGGGTGCCCCCATAACGGTCATCCGGCACCCATAGTGTGGACCAGCAGGAACAGTCCTGTACCGGACACTGCTGCAGTGTGGACACACTACACTGCTCACCGGCCATAACGGATTGTAACCGTTACCGAGTCGGAGCGGTGTAGTGTGGACAGGGCCTTAGAGATGAGAACGGTCTATCTCATCCTCCAGGCATTCCAGCCCTACCTCGAGCCAGGATGGTTATTGATCCAGTCAGACAACACTGCAGTAGTGTTCTACCTCAACAAACAAGGGGTTCCGAAGCCTCGCACTCTATGTAGAGAGACCCTTGCAGTTTGGCAAGAAGCCATACGGCAACAACTGAAGCTAATAGCTGTTCATTTACCGGAACATTGCAACCAGTTAGCCGACTGGCTGAGTCGCTAATCCACAACTCACGAATGGACACTTCATGAGCAAGTGCTCCAAGAAATCTTCAACTTATGGGGCACTCCACAGATGGATCTGTTTGCCTCCCCAGAGAATTACCGACTTCTCAGGTATTTTTCTATTGTCCCGAACAGGAAAGAGACCATCTATAGATGCCCTGTCCCAACCCTGGATAGGTCTCTTCTTTTATGCTCCCCGTCCCTCTCCTGCAATGGACTCTACTGAAATTACAGTTGGAACAGGCCACAATGATTCTCATAGCCCCAGTGTTGCCTCATCAGACGTGGTTTCCCCTGCTCCCACAGCTGTCAGTACAGGATCCCGACCTATTGCCGATCAGACCAGATCGCCTGACTCAATGTCGCGGATCTCTCCTACATCCCAACCTGAAGGCTTTACACCTTCACGCTTGGCTCCTCAGGATGCTTTCATAACTCTTACAAGTGTCCTCTCCTGTTGCCAGTATCATATTGGCCTCCTGTAAACCAGCAACAGCAACATACAATTCCAAATGGAAACTTTTTTCCATATGGGCAGCCTCTCGATCTTTGGACTTTTACACTTGTCTACAGATAAATGTTCTGGACTACCTGGCCTCACTATCTGAGGCCAGTCTAAGTTATTCTTCCATTAAAGTCCACTTGGCCACCATCTCCACTTTCCATGAGCCTCTGGATGGCAGGTTAGTGTACCAACATCATCTAGCTAAGATGTTTATGAAAGGAATGTTGCATATTAAACCTCCTATTGGAAGACCCACTCCTCCATGGGATCTCAATTTTATGATAGAAAAATTGACCACTGAGCCTTTTGAGCCAGCTGCCACTTGTGAATTCAGTTTTCTTTCATGGAAACCCCTATTTCTGGTGGTTTATCACTTCTGCTCGCCTTATATCTGAGCTCCATGCCCTCGTGTAGGGAACCTTACTTGATTTTCCACAAAGACCGGGTGGTCCTTCGTACCAACCCTTCATTCCTTCCTAAAGTTGTCTCTGAACATACTTTTAAATCTGTTCTTGGAGCTTCCGGTCTACTATCCAGACTACTGCAATCAGTGCGAACATCTACTACATGCTTTGGATGTCCTCCATATACTACGTTACGATACTAATTGGACACAGTCGATTAGACAGACGTCTCAACTGTTCCTCTCTTTTGCCCCAGGTCGCAAGGGACTCCTGGTTGTAACAAATACTCTTTCATCCTCGTTGGCAGATTGTATTTCATTTTGTTACAAAACATACAACAAGCCTTTACCTGGACCTGTCCAAGCCCACTGCACTAGAGCTATGGCCACCAATGTGTCTTGCTTTAAGGGAGCCTCCATTTCAGATATCTGTAATGCAGCTACCTGGTCAGCAATCCATACATTCACAAGGCACTACAGTCTGGATATTGCCTCACGATGTAGGACGGCCTTTAGCCATGCAGTCCTACAAAGTCTGTTATCATAACTGTCCTCCTGCATGGGCTTTACTGCTTGGGAATCATCCCAGAAGTATTACTACTGCAAGAGACACTTCTCAAAGATCTACTGTTACGGTAAGTTTTTACATAACTGTTCTTTCTAGGAGTGGTAGATGATGTTCATCCACATGGACTCGCCCAACCTCCCCAGCTTCGGGGCACACACTCTGCTTCCAGCGAGCAAGGTCTGGCGTTATGGGGCAGAGCCGAGGGAGTTACGACCCGGGTGGGTGGGAGGAGCCAGGTGAAGACATCGGCACGTCTTAAAAGGAAAGGACGCTGCCAAGAAGTGTGGATGAACATCATATACCACTCCTAGAACTACTGTTACAGATGAGTAATAACCTGTTCTTCTGTGCCAACCTCCAAAGGTTCTGATTCGTGGTCTGCCAAAGTTAATCATACGGAAGAATTCCTGGGGTTAGAAGAAAAAAATTACTTATTGAAGTAATCTTGTTTCTTCCAAGGTATTCTTTAATATGATTAATTCTAGCACCTTCTCTCCCCTTCCAGAACCAGTTGGCCTCTGCATCACAGCTGGTGTTTTATTGTTATAATTGTCTTACACTGGATATGTTGTGTATGAAAACCAGGTGGCCCTGTTTTTCCTTCTTATGGTCCTATCTGTCATTACAAGGGGACAGGGTTAAGGGGGTTAGTACTGTTTAAGATTTTTTTATCATTAGTTACAATAGATCAGTAAGGGGTCTACACTTGCAGGCTTCATTGAATCTGAGCATTATAGAATGCAGCAGTCTGTAAGGGCAGCAGTTTGAATGGTGGCTTGAGCCAATAGATGTTACATCATTTGCATAAGTTCCCTTCATCTCCGTAGCAGTTCAACACAGGAGGCTAACTGCTAGAGTTAATCATATTGAAGAATACCGTGGAAGAAACAAGATTACTTCAGTGAGTAATTTTTTCTTATTGTTCTCCTCTCTCTTCAGCTTTTGACACTGTAGATCACATGGTGCTACTTGATCGCCTGAGAGGGCTCTGTGGGCTCACTGGCAAGGTCATCAGCTGGTTTGAGTCCTTTCTGACAGGCAGCATGTAGCGGTTTGTGATGGAAAGTTTCTCATTGCATCCAAGGATCCTGTCCTGTGGAGTACCTCAAGGGTTGATCTTGCTGCCCATGTTATTTGCAGTGTATATGCTACCCCAGGTGACATCATTAAGCGATACGGTCTGGGTTTTCACTGCTATGACAGATGATACCCAGCTATATATGTCCTTTGCCCCCGGAACATCAGACGCCCTGGACGTGCTTAACTGCTTATCCGGGATCCAGGACTGGATGTCCTCTAACTGGTTGAGGCTTAAGCCAGACAAGATGGAGGTACTGGTGATTGAGCCTGGTCATCGGGATATAGCCACCACTGGAGCAGGAATGGGGCTGTTCCTGGGGTTCACCGCATTGGTGGCTGCTACTAAGATATGAAATCTGGGTGTCATCCTAGAGGGGGTTCTTGACGGTTGGACACTTGAAGTTCAGGTGTCTGCCGTCATCCAGAGGGGGTTCTTCCACCCAGGAATATCACTCGGATAAAGCCCTTAATCCTGCCAGATCTATCTTCACTGGTGCATGCTTTTGTCACCTCCAAACTCTATTACTGTAACACTCCATACTTCGAGGTCAGTGGGGGCAACCTCCGTTGGCTCCAGCTGGTGCAGAACGCTGCAGCGAGGTTGCTGGTGGGCCTATCGAGATCTGATCATATAACCCCGGTTCTGCGCAAGCTGCCAGTTAGCTGGAGGATGGACTTCAAGGTGGGCTTGCTCACCTACAAGGCCCTATAGGGATCAGGTCTGGGCTACCTGTCTGACCACCTGACATTTGCTTGCCCAGTACGCGCCCTTCGGTCATCTACGGAGGGTTTCTTGGTGGTCCCAAAAGCAGCTTAAAACAGAAGGTCATGCTTTTGAAGTGGCAGGCCCTGTTCTGTGGAACTCCCAAAAAAGAGCTGAGGAGGTGCCTTCTGTAGAAAATTAAGAAAGGCCTGAAAATGCATCTTTTTAATCAAGCTTTTAACGTAAATTGATTTTATTGAAATTGAACTGAACTTTTTAGTATATTATGGTATATTGTATAATTGTATTGACACTTGGTTTATTAATGTATTACCCTGTTTTGCGCGCAGAGCCTCTGGGATTGGGTGCTATGTAAATATAGTGACTTGACACTGTACTAATGGTACGGCCTCACCAGAAATCCATGTGGGGCAACAGTAGCTCTTCATACTACTAGAGAAAATCCCCTTCCTATGCATCCCAACATTCTGTTGGTTTTCCAAATATTGTAATACACTGTGCCATTGACTTGACACTCTGACTTATGATGAACTCAGGGTCCCTTTCTGGTCAGGCTGATTCCAGCAACAAGTTTGTTATTAATGCCATATAATATGAAAGATCCCTACGTTCATATACCAGTAATACCAAGCCACAGAAAATGCTTGACATTTGGGGTAGGCCTTGCATGGTACCAGTTCACTGCAGTGTCTTTTGGCCTGACCTCAGCACCCAGTATGTTTATAGAATGTTTGTCAGTGGCGGTAGCACACCTACCCAGGCATGGAATAGTGGTGTTCATCTATTTAGACGATTGGTTATTATTTAGGAAAGCGCAGGATTCGGCAGTGAACACAATTCGAACTGTAAAGTGCTCACTGCACTAATTGTTTCTTCCTGCATTTGGAAAAGTTCAGCCTAGAATTCAGCCAAATAATGGAGTTCATGGATTCGGAACTGAACACCGTGCAAGGAAGTGCATAACAGTCAACTCTGAGGACCGAAACCTTCATTCATTGTGCAGATTAATTTGTGGTAGGGCACATGGTTTTGACCACAGCAGTGGTACCTTGGGCAGCTTACAGATGAGGAATGTCCAGTATTATGCTTTCAGAAACCTTGCATTAGGGTGAGCAGATGAGTAGAGCCAATGATAGCCCCTTCCCTTTGCCCCTGAGGCAGCTAAAGGGGAGGTCCTGTGAACTGGAAAGCAGTCTCAGGTTTCTTTCAGATCCATTTTGCTTCTGCTTTAAGAAGCAGCACATAAGGGGGAGCAGGGGGTAGAGCCAGTTAAAGATCATGAGGTTTGCCGGGGAGCAAGTCAGTTACAGGAACTGTGGGATGCTTTTCTCAAGGGCTACGCCCTGGAGGAGGGGTCACTGCCCTTCCTGCAGGATCTTTGCAGAGGTTCATGCTCAGCTGGTAGCAGTGAGGGAAGAGGTCTCTTTTCTGTGTCACTAGCTGAGCTGCAGCCCCCACACACCCCAATCCCCCAGAGACCCACTGTTCCAGAGTGGTGGGGAGGAAGAAGGGTGGCGGGGATGGCCACAAGGAGGTTAACCAAACACACACTACCCTGATGGCAAACCACTTTGCACCCCTTGAGGTGACTTGGGGACCTGACTCCACCACTGGGTACTCTGGATCAGTTCGGGGAAATGGGAGTGACAAACTGGTGGCCCCTAGGGGTGAGAGTAAGAAGGTAGGTAATAGAGTCTCAGAGCGTCTTAGTGGCCAGGCATTCAGTGATCAGGGGAGTAGAGAGGGTGATTGGTGGGGGGTGGTCAGTTGCCTTCCTGGGGCATCAGTCATCCAGGATATAGAATAGGGAGGATGGTTGGTGGGGGGGGTGCTGGGGTGGTGGCTGATACATTTGGGTACCAGTGATCTGGTGAGCCAGCCTGTGGAGCAAGTGAAGTGGAACTTTTAAGAGGCTGGGGGACAGATTGCAGGTACACTCGGCCTCCCTGGCCATTTCTGAGGTCTTTTCTGTGTGGAGTAAAGGGCAGAGAGAAAGATAAGAGTGAGGAGGGAAAAGATAGCGGAATTAAATGGGTGGTTAAAGGAGTTGTCTGGAGAAAGGGTACAACGTTGTGGGGGACTGGGGGGACCTGGGACAGGAGGCTCTTCAGAGGTGACTGCTTCACTTGATGAGATGGGACCAGTGCTTGAGGCAGATGTTTGACGTGTTGTAGACAGTTAAACTAACTGCAGGGGACACTGAGGCTAGAAAAACCACAGTAAAAGTGAGGGAAGGGAACCTAGCTAGTGTTCCCCTTATATTGGGGACTGGTAGCAGTAAGGTGGGTAAAAATAAGATGGAGATTCAGAAGGGAGTAGCGAAAGAGGCAAAGGTGGGGAGGCTCTTGGGGTCTGCAGGCAGTAGGAAAAATAAGGTAAGGACAGTGAAAATAAATTCAGGTGTACAATCATAAAATGGCAAAAGAGGATCCAAAGCTAGTTGGAGGGGTCTCCCTTAATGCCAGGAGTGAACTCCAGGCAATGGTGTAGACACTCTGGCAAACCTCGTAGCCATCATGGAAACTTGGCCCACAGAGAATAATGACTGGGACGTTAGCCCCAGGTTACAAAATAGCAGGCTAGAGGGAAAGACAAGTCGGGGAATGTAGCCCTGTATGTCAGGGAGGGCATAGATGCTCTAGAGGATGGACACTTCAGGAGAAACAACGGGGAAACAGAGTTGCTGTAGGCACACCTAACAGTGCCCTCAGGCAAGAAAATATGGGTGGGGTGATCTATAGATCACCAGGACAAGAGGAGAGGGGGGCTTGGGAGAGTTGGCAAGGGGAGTGAAGAAGGGGGAAGTGGTGGGTGATGTGAACCTGCTGGGTACTAACTGGGACATTCCAGCGGCCAGGTGCATCAGAAGTCTGACCCTGTTAGATGCATTGTAAGATACCTTCTGGTGCAGCTGGTTAAGAAACTCACTGGAAAGGGATCCATTCTCAATTTATTGCTCACTAACTTGGGTAGAGGAGCTACTAGGGTTCAGTGACCATAACTCCCATTTGGTTCAGGCTGGCCCTTGTGACTAGAGTGCTCCTATCAAAAACTGAAGTCCTAGATTTCAGAAGAATGGATTTCAAGTAGATGGGGAGCTGGGCCAAGAAAAATTGAGCAGGGTGGACAGCATCGGAGGTGTAGAAAAAAGATGGGGTGGAGGCAGTCAAAGGGACCTTACTCGAGGCAACAGTGATGCATGGGAATTGTCACAAAACAGGTACTAGACCAATATGGTTCTTGGAAAGGGCCTGAAATGCAGTGAGGGCCAAGAAAAAGGCTTTGACAAGGTACAAGGAAAAGCACAGGGAGAATGAATGGGAGGAGTACCAAATGAAAACTTGGGAAGCAAAGAGAACAGTCGGGGAGGCAAAGGCAGACACAGAGCTGCATATTGCAGAGGGGGGTCAAGAGTGGGAAAAACTGCTCTTCATATGCATTAAGGAAAAAAGGAAGTGGGGAAAAGGGGTATTGTTAGACGGGGGGTACTAAAGGAGGAACAAAAAGCAGCCATCATTAACTGTTACTTCTGCTCAGTCTTTTTTTTTGGGAAAGCAGAAGGTCCCAGCCTTTAAAATGCCATCAACACAGCTGTCGGGAGCGTTCCCAAAATGAGGTAGCCGGTATTTACCAATGAATGGGTCCAGAAGTTTCTTGAAGACCTTGGTAGATAAAGCCCCAAGGCTGGATGGGATGTGCCCAAGGGTGCTCAAGGAATTGACTGCGGAACTGGCTGAACCCTAGTAGCACTATAATGTAGTTCAGAAAAAGAGTAGTTGTTTATGAAAGAAAACAAGAAAATAAAACTGCACTCCAGGTTTGTATGAAAGTGCTTAAAACATTTTATTATGCATACCAAGTGGACACACAGCTGACCCAGCCAAAAAATGCCTCAGCATTTGTGCGCTTTATCAAGAAGTTGAAGTGCTCACTTATTGTCCCCACTTTTTTTAAATTACAAGTGATTGACATACATAAAATCAGTATTAGATAGTGCTAACAAATTCATTGGACTCCTAAACAATACATAACTGCTTAATCACCCATTAAAATGCTGTTTTAAACAGGGCTGCTATTACATCAGTTAGTACACCAACCCTCTTCAACTTGCGTCCCACCCAAGTTCTTGTTATCAATGTTTTCCCTGCCTTGTGCATGCTTCTAGAACCACCGAACTGTATGTTTTCATGAGCTGTGATGGCAAACAACTGTACCCTGGTATCCTGTGATTACTAATGTAGCAATGTAATTAATGTAGTAATTAATGTCTTGTTTGGATTCATTCTGACGTGGAACCTTCGTAAAAGAGCCTTGGCTCAAAGGTAACTAATCCTAGACTCTAAATAAAAAACCCAACATTTATATTTACGATGATAACTGAATATATATAAATGGGCATATTCATAACATATAAATAAGCCCCCAACCATCGCTTCAGGATAGATCGGTGCAGGAATAATTTAAGTCAGTGCTTGTAATTATGTGCTTAAATTTGATCACAAAAACCACTCCCGCTACATGAAAACAATAGGCAATGGTAAGGAGGATTATTAAAGTAAAAGAAGCTAGCTTGCTTATATGCGTGGTAGTCCACACAAAAGCTGCAATTGCACCAGTCAAAAAGCAGCATGAAATATGTGCAAACATAGAAGCAGAAAAAGTGGCAGCATTGCACAAAAGTCACGTAAAATGCATATTAACAGCTGGCCCCATAGATACTGGCAAAATTAATACTGACATGATTAGCACTGGGCTGTTTTAGTCTTATCATTCAGACCCCTATTTGTAGTTGCCTCTGATTTAAATATCCAATGCTCTCCCTTTTAGCAAGCATCTTCACAAGATCACCTGTGGGACTCAAGACTACTTTTTCAATTCCTATGAATGATCATTTGTATGAATTTGAGTCTCCTGATGCAAGGGTATGCAAAACAGTGGCATATTCCTCATCTTAATGTTCAAGCACCCTAACATGTTTGCCACTCTTTCTTTAAACTTCTTTTTGTACGTCCAGCATAAAATGTGGAGCATGTACATGCAGCTAGATATATAAAATGTGTAGTGTCACAGTTTATGAATTTAAAAATAACTAATTGTTCACTTGTATCAGGATTCAAAAAAGTTTTGGTGGGTGTGATAAATTTACAGAATTTACATCTTCCACACCAGTGACACCCTGGTGGAAATGTGGGTAGCCATGTTTGTGTGGGTTTGGGGATGGGTTGAAGACTGTGGGTGACAGCTAAATTATTTGCTCTTATAAACCATCCTCGGGGACTGTAACTGTTTAACGCAGTCAGAGAGTTTAGATTCCATATAAAGGATATGCCAGTTTTTCCAAATGGCCCACTCCACTCCTCTGCACTGGACTGAACATTATAAGTAGTTACAAAGTTATATCTTCCAGTGGCAGCAGTAGGAGTCTTTATCTTTTTGTAAGTACAGGGTAAGGAGGGTCTGACTATCTACATTCCTGGCCTTTTCATCTGCTCTATTAAACCTCGTGGAATACCCACGTTCCTTAAACCTTACAGAAAGGTCTAAAGCATTTTGTTTTCCAAAAGGATGAGTCAGTACTGCAATTCCAGCGCATCCTAAGGAACTGACTGGTGGGGAAGTTATTGATGGTGTGGTGGGGGTGACAGGAGCTAGATAACAGCAAAGTGTTCCTGTCCGTGGGCTTACGGAACATAACGGTGTCAATACCATTTTCAGTATTCTTGGTCAATACAAGATCTAAAAATGAAATACTTCTATAATTATGTGACACCATAAAGCGTAGGTTAGTTATTGCATTCCAGATACTAAACAAATGAGCCTAATTCTGTTCTCAGAGTCCCACTTATAAGTCTCACCCATTGGCGTACAACTAATTTACAAGTAGTGTTTACCTGAAAAGGTGAAGGAATTGCACTTGAATACAGACTTGGCCAGTGGAACTAGCATCTCAGTACATGGCATGCAGTTAGACTCTGATATGTAAGGAAGGTACGCACTGCTTCCAGACCTTCTGTATGTTCAAGTTTATTGGCAGGAAAAGTCTCCATTGAACAGGCTCGTTTACAGGGAGGTCCTGATCATACAATATATACACACAAGACATGCAACGTAAACGATGTAGTGTGTGTGTGTGTGTGTGTGTATGTATATATATATATATATATGATGTGTGTGTGTGTGTGTGTGTGTGTGTGTGTATATATGTGTGTGTGTATATATATATATATATATATATGTGTGTGTATATATATAATATATATATATATATATATATATATATGTGTGTGTGTGTATATGCGTATATCCTGTGTGTGTGTGTGTATATATATATATATAGGATATACATGGTGAGCTGTCAGATAAATGATTTATCTACAAGTGCTGTTTGACCTCGGGAACTTCACGAGTGGCGTAAGCCACGAGTGAGGTGTCCGAGGTCAAACAGTACAAGTGTAGATAAATCATTTATCTGACAGCTCACCATTGTATATTTCATTTATGCAATAGGGATGCTTCTTATCAGTGTGGGAACATTTGGTTTTGACTGTTTATGTTCTTTTTTTAAATGGTAATTTCTGGGACTTTTGGTTAACTTTCCTGGTGTATGTCCGCCTAGCGGGGTGGTTGCTATTAAATGAAACACCACTCATTTTGTAGAGATCTTCTTGCTGAACAAATGTCATGGTGACAGTATCATGCTACCTTTTTTGTTTCAAAGTTATTCACATTTGTTTGATGAAAAAGTGAAACAAAAATTTAATTTTATGCTGTTTTTTGCTAATTATAGAAAAAAACTAAAAGGTGTTTATTAATGAAATGCCACTCATTTTGTAGATATTTTCATGCTGAACATTTTTTGTGCTCATAGTACCATGCTATCATTTTTAGTTTTAAAATGATTCACATTTGTTTGTCTGAAAGGTGAAAAGAAAATAGGAATTTTTGCTGTTTTTGCTAATATAAAAAACTAAAAGGTATCTATAAATGAAACACCACTCATTTTGTAGATATTTTTGTCCAGAACATTTTTCATGCTCACAGTACTATGCTATCATTTTTCGTTTTAAAGTTATTCACATTTGTTTGTCAAAAAAGTGAACAAAAAAGCTTTGATTGACAGTTTGCATTTATCCCACATATGTGGGATAAATCTAGGGTGGTTAGATTTATTCCACATGTGTGGAAATAAATGGATTTATTCAATGGCTTTTAGTCTCACACCTATTGCATAAATATGGGATATACAATGGTGAGCTGTCAGATGAATGATTTATCTACACAAGTGCTGTTTGACCTCGGGGAACTTCACGAGTGGCGTAAGCCACGAGTGAGGTGTCCGAGGTCAAACAGTACAAGTGTAGATAAATCATTTATCTGACAGCTCACCATTGTATATTTCATTTATGCAATAGGGATGCTTCTTATCAGTGTGGGAACATTTGGTTTTGACTGTTTATGTTCTTTTTTTAAATGGCAATTTCTGGGACTTTCTGGGACTTTTGGTTAACTTTCCTGGTGTATGTCCGCCTAGCGGGGTGGTTGCTATTAAATGAAACACCACTCATTTTGTAGAGAACTTCTTGCTGAACAAATGTCATGGTGACAGTATCATGCTACCTTTTTTGTTTTAAAGTTATTCACATTTGTTTGATGAAAAAGTGAAACAAAAATTTAATTTTATGCTGTTTTTTGCTAATTATAAAAAAAAACTAAAAGGTGTTTATTAATGAAATGCCACTCATTTTGTAGATATTTTCATGCTGAACATTTTTTGTGCTCATAGTACCATGCTATCATTTTTAGTTTTAAAGTGATTCACATTTGTTTGTCGAAAAAGTGAAAAGAAAACTGAATTTTATGCTGTTTTTTGCTAATTTTGAAAAAACTAAAAGGTATCTCTGAATGAAACACCACTCATTTTGTAGATATTTTTATGCTGAACATTTTTCGTGCTCACAGTACCATGTTATCATTTTTCATTTTAAAGTTATTTATATTTGTTTGTCTGAAAAGTGAAAAGAAAATAGGATTTTTTGCTGTTTTTTGCTAATTATAAAAAAAACTAAAAGGTATCTATAAATGAAACACCACTCATTTTGTAGATATTTTTGTCCAGAACATTTTTCGTGCTCACAGTACTATGCTATCATTTTTCGTTTTAAAGTTATTTACATTTGTTTGTCAAAAAAGTGAACAAAAAAGCTTTGATTGACAGTTTGCATTTATCCCACATATGTGGGATAAATCTAGGGTGGTTAGATTTATTCCACATATGTGGAAATAAATGGATTTATTCAATGGTTTTTGGTCTCACACCTATTGCATAAATATATATGTGTGTGTGTGTGTGTGTATATGTGTGTGTGTGTGTATATATGTGAAATGCTAAAGATATATACAGGGAACTTTTTTTTTTTTTTTACAAATAATACTCAAAATAAGTTAGAACATTGGATTGGTAATATATGATAAATACAGGGTGAGCACTAGGCAGTCAGCAGTTTATATTATACAGAATTACATCATGTAGCAGCAATAATAGAGGTAAACAGAAGGTGTTTGACATGGTATTCGATTATAGTCTAAGAGGGAGGCATTTGATAAGGAAGGGAAGGGGAAAGTGAGTGGAACTGGGGTAGGTAGGTGGTCAGGATAGTCCAGGGTGTTGCAGGGAGGGATGAGAGTAGTGGGGGAAGGTAGGTGGGTGAGGATAATGGGACAGAAAAATTGAGAAGGTAGTGTTTGTTACTTAAATAAGGGATGAGGTGCTTGACACATAAGGAATAAGAGATGAGATGCTTAAAACATAATCAGTGGCATGCACAGGGGTCACATAATTTGCTATCTATTAGTTTTTTTGAAGCTGCTTAGCGGGGTTAGGTTTTGAAGTTTGAGGCTAGACTGGGCTTTGTTCCAAGCAGCCAGGAGAACATGGCTTATAGCCATTCCTCCATATCGGGAGTGGGTGCTGGGAACATCTAGCATGATGTAAGAGTTTCTGTGTAAGAGGAATAAGCGGGCAGTGCACCAAAAGAGATTAGATCTGTAGGGGGGAGCTTTAACAGGAAAGCTTTGGAGAGCCAGGTGAGAGAGTGGATGAGGCGTCTAGTAGACAAGGAAGTCTAACCCAAGGAGGCATATAGATCGCAATGATGAGTACGACAGTGGGCATTTAAAATTAATCTTAGTGCTCTAAACGAACATACAAACAAGCCAGCAGAAGAAGGCCATTTGGTCTATCAATCTGCTCGTATTGCAGGGTCCACAGCTTGAGCTAATGTCCTTTCCGTCCCTCCCCACTCCTCCCATCCTTCCTACCCATGATTCTTATCTTCCCCCTATGCCTATCCCAGCCTCTCTTAAAGCTGCTCACTGTCCTTAACGAGATGACCTCCTCCGGCAGCGCATTCCAAGTGTCCACCACCCTTTCTGTGAAGAAGTGCTTCCTGACATCCCTCCTAAACCTCCCACCCTCCAGCTTAAGACTCTGCCCCCTCGTGATATGGTTGCCACTCAGCTTAAAGAGATTTTCTTTATCAACATTATTTATCCCTTTTAAGTACTTGACTGTCCCAATCATGTCCTCTCTCTCTCTCTCTCTCTCTCTCTCTCCTGTCTTCCAGGGAGTACATGTTCAGTGCCCTCAACCTCACCTCATATGCCTTGCCCTGTTGACCGGCTATCATCTTTGTAGCCCGCCTCTGTACCTTCTCCAGCAGGTTAATGTCCTTTTGAGATGTGGGCACCAGTACTACACTCCATACTCTAGACGCGGCCTTACCAGTGGCTTGTACAATGGCAGTATAACCTCCTCCCTCCTACTACTGATCCTCCTAGCAATGCATCCCAGCATCTTGTTTGCCTTTGCTGCTTTCTTGTACTGCGTGGAGTGCTTCAGGTCACTAGTGATCATCACTCCCAGGTCCTTCTCCTCCTCTGATGCTGCTACTCGGACTCCACCCAGGTACTACTGTGTCCTGGGATTCTTGGCTCCAATATGCATAACTTTGCATTTCAGCCAAGCTTCTAGATCCTGGACCACCTCCCCAGCTTTTCCAGATCTTCCTGTAGGTCCCGTATCCCTTCAGCTGTGTCCACTCTATGGTAGTGTGTGTCCAACTATGCAGCATGGAGTGTGAACATCGATCATATAATATATCCACATAGTCGAGGAGTGGGGTAAAAGTTTTCTGGACCAGTCGTAACCTGGCTTCTGTGGTAAAAAGGGATTTGTTCCTGTAAAAGAAGTCAATTCTTTGTTGTAGGTTTTTTGCAAGGGAGGCTATGGCCAGATAATGTGGAATCACTGTATGTAAAAACTCATTGTCTAGGGTAACAAGAAGGTCACTTGACTCAACTTGGATGTCCTGCATAAGTGACAGGACTTCTGAGGTATTCCTAGAATACGAGCAAAGAAGTATTATTTATTTGAATTTTGGTAACGGGTTAGGGCCCACTGAGACCATGCAGTCTCTTTTTCAGGGGTGACCCGGGCAAGGGTACAGAAGATGAGGAATACAAAAGCACAGTAGAAGCCACTAAAAGGGGATGGCTCCGTGGCACAGTAAATGTCCCCTTTAAGCGATCGTCCCTTTAAACAGAAGTGCTATCTGTTCAACGTTACAAACGCGCAAAACTCACAAAAACAGCGTGATAAGGACAAAACACACGCATAACATACACATGACACACACTGATTGTAGTGATTACAGCTCTTTTGTGAGTGATTGACTTCTTTGCGGTGCAATTTTTATTTTTTAATCATTAAAATCATTAAAAGGTAGCTGACTGTTCACTTATCTGCATGGTGTAGGAAGTCGGTCATTCTCCTCTGTTTCGAAGCTTCTGAATTTTTTTTGAGGATGCGGCTTTCCATATCAAACAGCATTTCTTGCTCTCGAACTTTATCCTGCGCAGTGCACCAGTCTCTGAGTGGCAGTGCATTCGATTGCCTCCTTGTTGCTCACAGATCTCGGCGGTGGGTCACAATTTTCATTGTTTGGTTCTCCTACCTCGTTTTCAGGTTTAATGGAGGCACATTTGTTCAACAGAGATCTCTCCCTCAGTCGGCTCACCATGATCTAAATCAACAAAGGTCTCATTCATCAGCAGTCATGAGATATGGCCTCTCGATGTCGGCAAGGATGTTAGTGTCTGGCACAGCTGCTCCACTGGACAGATAGTCTTCAGGAAGAAAGCCGGCTTTCCGATAGCAGTTTTGAATTGTAGAGTCACTGGGAGGGAATTCAAATATTTAGGTAGGCAGCGTGGTCTGCAGTTTTTACTGATGACCAGCAAAGGCAGGTGTTCAGTCCCCAGTAAGCTGCAGCAACACAACAGGGAGACACGATCTTTTGCCTTTTTTCCGCCGATAAGTTTGTTGTCTTTGTGGGTATGCCCCCAGTCTGGATAGCCACGGGAAAATAGCCCAGTCTCATCTGCATTCCAGGTGTCACAGGGGGCATAATCGGCTAACAAACCAGGAAGAACATGGGTTACCCAGTCGGCTGCTGAAGGAGCATCAGTGTCCATTTTTTCTCCGTGCTCTTTCTTAAAAACTGTTATCTCGCTTTCCAGCAAGACAGCCACCCATCAGTAGCCTCAAAGTTGTGCTCCATATGGCCTGCCAGTTCGTTTGTCTCTCTTTTTTTTTTTTAAGGACCGGTCCTGATAAACGAGCCCCATGACTTGCTGCATGAGAAAACCAAACGTGAAGGGCGGCCTCCACCAACGTGTCCTTACTTTCACCTTTGCGTTTTCTATGCGGATTCTGATTGTCAGTCCACTCTGTAAGAATCCTTTCTTTGTTCTGGGAAATTCTACCAGCCTGACTCTTTGAGATGCCAAATTTCCGTGCGATGGTCACAAGGGATGTGCTGGGTTCCTGAAGGGACTCCAAAACTTTCACTTTGTCTATTAAAGTTAGATCTATGCACTTAGCTGCCATCATGAAGCCCTGGATTAATGGTTTAACACCTGACACAACTGAAAAGCTGGCTGCTATTTAAACTGTGAGCCACTAATTGCTCACCAATAGCTGCTGACAGGGTTTCAAGTGCACTATAATTACATGAGCCTGGCTAGTAATCGTCCATTAAAACTAATAGTCCGTCCCAATTAAAGGTACAACTCTGCCATTGAATATCATAGGAGCAACTTCGGTGCCCAGAGAGACGTCCCAATTATGCGAACGTCCCATTTAAGCGTGTCCCTTTTAAGTGGAGTATACTGTGTATGCAAAGACATACAATAAACACTGAATATGAAGGGGAGTATAAATACTGAATATGGAGGGAATACAAAATGGAGGCAAACTAGAATATATACAGAGCCATACACGTACAATAAATTCAGTGTGATATGGGAGGTAATACAAAAATTGGAATCCTAAAGCCTAGTACAATGTGTACCAAAGCTTATCCCATGTACAAAGTGAGAACAGTGAAGACAGGAGAGTGGAAGATTCAATACAATGCAGAATCCGGCAATTAGGACCACTTTATGTACGGTTATGTACAGTAGTAATGCATGATAGAGCAGGAAAAGTTCAGCAGTTCGGAATAGTGCGAGACAAATGTACAGCTCAACTGGATGGAAAGGCTGAGCAGGAAAGGTTCTCCAAGATGTACAGATATGAGAACAGAAATACACAGGGTTAGGTAAAGCATGAGTAAATTCCTAAGTTCCTTAGGTGGTTGTGTAGAGCTCGTTTGAAGCTGGGGAGGGAAGTGCAAGAGAGGAGGGAGGGAGTCCCAAGTCCTGGGTGCAGCATAGGCAAAGGATCTCCTGATGGCAGGTAGGCATGTCGTTGACACTTGACAGTGGAAGTGAGGAGGAACGGAGAGTCCAGCTAGCAGGCTACTTACAATAATATTAGACTCTGAGTATGTAGATGGGCTAGCTTGTAAGTGAGGCAGAGAGATGAACTGGAATTTATGTTCCAGATGTAGCCAACCCAGAGATGTTAGTGTAGTGGAGTGATGTTCACTGGGGGCAGATCTGGAGGCAAAGCATCCTATCCTGTGATATATTTGCTTTAGGTGGTTCATAAGGTAGAACTGAGGTAGGTAGTGTAACAGCTTAATGTAATGATCTACATAAGACACAAATTCTGTCAGGAAATCATTCCCCGAAATAATTGGTCTCCCAGGTGGTGCTTCCAAATTTGTTTGTGTGTGTGTGTGTGTGTATATAAACTCTCTTAATGCTGCATCAGTTAGGGTTCATAGCACAGCGACAAAAGCATGGGAATGTGGTGTTAGGGTTACCACCCCCCACCCTCAACACATCAGCAGGCATCTGGGTGTGCGCTGGGGTCGTCTGACCAACTCTCACCCCATCCCTTGTGTAAAGAAGCTGAGGTGGTGCGGTATAGGAGAATGGGGTGAGAGTTGAGCACAGCGACCCCAACGCACACCCTGATGCCTATTGGCGTGTGAGGGGATGGTGACCCAAGCAACACGTTTCCATGCTTTTGTCGCCGTGCTATGAAACCTAACTAATGCATTAATAGATTTTTTTGCCATGAATTTCCCTTCTTTTTGAGAAAGTGTAATGTAACTGGTATGTGTTAGTTGGCGCCCTTCACATTGTCCATTTTGTTTGTAATGGTATGCGTATGTGGGAGCGTGCAAGTACGGAGCCATACAGCAGCTCTGTAGGGCAAGGAACCCTTGTGCCACTAATGTGCCAATATCTCAGCAACTGTAGCAGCTACAAGAAAAATTCAAGTGTTGTAATCATGACAGTGAAATGCGTACATGACATACATCGACCGAATCCGTGTCTTGCATAGTTTACGAGATATGGGCACTGAAATGGAACCCTTGGGACATGTTTTTGCCAGTATCTCCGTAACCGTAGAAGGTAAGAAAAAAATTCCATTGCTGGTGTAATCTGTGATTTTCAAACTTGTTTCTGCAGGTTCTGCGGGTAGTAAAAACTCCATATCTCGCTTAGTTTTCGAGATATGGGCGCCGAAAGACGTAACAGACGCTGTAGTGTTGACCTGTGGGAAATTTCTCAACTTCGGAATGCTGTAACTTTTGTCCCCTTGAATGTTTTGGCACCAAACCACCAGAAGGCATATCTGTGGGACCAGGGCTTGCCACCCTGCAAATTGCAGCCCAAAAGACTCAACCGTTCAGTTGCAGGGTGATAACAAAGATTTGCTTTTTTTTTTGTGAATACTTTCCCAAGTCACAAAAGTTTTGCAAAGAGTAGCATGAGACTTTTCACATTTGCGAACGTATTTCGGTAATTTTTCGTGATTTGCAAAATTATTTTTTCTCTGATGTTTAAAATGTCATCCTCCAGACCTGACTAGGTAACCCAACAGTCGGTGTTTACCTAGCGGGTCCCAAATTTAAATGCCAGGCATTTTTCTCTTTCATTAACTGAAAACAGGATGGCCGCAGCACGAAAGTAAAAGGGCCATTTGCAAAAGTAAAATTGCATTTGCGAAACTTTCATGAGACACATTTTTCCCCCCATTGGCTATAATGGGAAATTTGTTTTTTGAATAACTTTTGAGTGGTTTAATATTTTTACACCAGATCTTCAAAAGGCACATCAGTGACCCAGACTGCATCCTCCCTGAAGATTGTAGACCAAACGGACAAATCGTGCGGGCTGTGGGCACGAGCAAATAAACGCACACAAAAAGTCAAGTTTTCTGCAACTGTACATCCGACCATAACGCAGCTTGCCGGATCCAGAGACATATGGTCCCAGACCACACGTGCAAAATTTCAGGCAAATCCATCGTGCGTGGCAGTTAAGGTGCAAAATATTTCACTATTTATTTTTCGAACTTCGTTTATTCCACTGATCTGCCCGGACACTCTCCAGAGGGTCGCTCGGCTCTGTGCCATGTTCTTGCCTGCCTGAAGTCCTCCACTCTTCTCATCTCTGTACCAGACTCCCAGACACTCAACCCCGGCCCCCGGCTCTGAGCGCCCCCGAGGTGGGACCACCTTTTGCTCCTTTCTGGCGCTTTATCTAGAATTCAGCAGAGCAGAAAGACAGGGAAGAGAGTCAGAGGAGCGAACTGAGAGACTCTGCACTGGGTGTGGTTGGCCGGCCCCTGTACCCTCCTTCGCCTACTGGGAGGCAGGGTATTTTCTTAAGTTACGCCCCCTGGTGCAGTATGCACTGGCGTCGACCCTCCACAGACAGCCTGCCGTCACCAGTCCCCAGCTGCTCATTCCTTGCTACTGGATGAGTGCCCCTAGCCTCCGCCAGGTGCTGCCGCTGAGCGAAGAGTCCCCCTAGACGCACCCCAGGAGAAGAGAGCAGTCCTCCGGATGCTCTTATCTTCTCCTCCCTTTGGCAGCCCAGGCTTGTTCCTGAACCTGGGTCGCCGCCGTGGAATGAGGTGTGACTTCCAGCGCCTCAACCCTCCACACCACTGGGCCGCCACTACTGTGACACTATATAAAAAAAAAAAAAAATATATATATATATATATATATATACACACATGCACAAAGTGTGTGTGTGTGTGTGTGTGTGTGTGTGTGTATTTTTTTTTTATGTATATATGAACGATACATTTATTATATAATATGTACCTCCCAGGTCGCCACTGAAAGGGACCATCTTGTCTCAGTGGACCTACCACTCGTCATAATTCAGATAAATGGGGGAGGGGGCAGAGAACCAGCTTCCAGGCAGGACATATTTTCTCCCAGCTCATTACATCTCCTAAATAGTCTGTTTGTAACAACCAAAAGCTGTTGAGCAGAAAATGTTCAACAGCATCGAATTCTGCACATCTCAAACTTTCAGGAGATCCCTTTTTTGCGATAGGACACACAAAAAATAATCGGAATCCAGCATTGGGAAGTGTAAGGCCTACCTCCTCTGACACCAGTAGGACAAGCAGTAGAATTACCTAAAGGCCCAGCAACAGAGCCCCCTCCTGGAAGGCCATACTTGAGTCGGTTCGGCTATGGATGCAAAAGTAGAAAAAACTCTGAATCGCTTAGAAGCCCACGATGCAGCTCTCATCTCTCTAAAGGACACTATAGCAGAAGCAGACATGCGCTCGTTGTCGGTGCAAGCTACGGTGGCACTGCTTATGAAGGAAAACCAGCAGTTGAGAGGATGTTTGGAGGCCGTAGAGGATGGTCAGAGAGTGGGGAATATTCGAATAGTAGGCTTGCCAGAAGGAGTAGAGGGAGCCTGTTTTTTTGGATTACCTAAAAGACTGGATGGCAGAAACATTATCCCTACCAGACGGTTTTGACTGGATGACCTTACAGCAGGCTTATTGGTTATATTCCAGGGCCGACCTGCTGATACCTCACAACCCCGGACTGTGCTGATTTGGACGGTGGGGCCGAAGGTCCAAAACATGCTCATTTCTGCTGCCAGGGCGGAGTACCTGGTGGAGGTTTAGGGACATGACGTGAAACTACTCCCTGATTTATCATTTCAAACTCTGGCCAGAGGCAAACAGTTTGATGCACCCAGACAGAAGCTCAGATCTCTGGGAATTGTTCACTCTTTTTTCTTCTCCCAGCTCGCTTATGCATCATCTATGGAGGGAAAAGTTGGCAGTGCACTGACCCGAAAGATGTTGGCCTATGGCTCGAAGATAAAGGTGGAATTTTTTGGGGGTGGCTCTTGAAAATGCCTTGGGGGATTCTGATTCTGATGCAGGATGAGTACTTTTAGAGACTATATTGCAGTGTTCTGATTGTCCGATGTTTCTCCCAGGACAATATATGGACGTGTTTTATTGGTGGGATAAAAGTTTTGCCTGTATAAGGATCTTGTTTATGGGCTTTTTACTGTTAAAGTTTAACTTACTTAGTACTTGAAATAGTGTTCCATGTTTTAGGTTCCTGGGGACTGGTTAAAGGTTTAAGGAATTTGCTTAATGGCTTTATAGAGGTCATAATTATAATGCTCTGTGGAGATGTGGAGGAGACTGGGGGAAATTATATATAGCTTTGTTATACCTTTTTAGAGAAAATAGGTTTGTTAGCACTACTGGTTTAGTGCGTATATCTAAGTTTGGTATATCCCTACGGATCTCTACCTATGCCTCTGAAGCGGCTGGCAACTTGGGACATTAACTTTGGAATTTTTAAGGACTCCATGTGCCTTTCTAAGTTTTTGTATAACCCCTGCATCCTACTGTACCAGATTGTATGAGGGAATATGTGTAACCCCAATATTGAATGGCAATGGGGAATAATAAAAACTGCCATCACAGAGGTAACAAGCCTTTGTGTGAAGCAAATAAAACGAAACGATGTAAAAAACCACTATGGTTCTCAAAGGAAGTGGCAGTGAAGGTTCAAGAGAAAAAGAAAGCATGCAGGAAGTACAAGGAATCACAGAAGGAGCAGGACCGAGAACTGTATCAGTTAAAGCAAAAGGAAGCTGGGAAGGCAGTCAGAACAGCAAAGGCCCAAACCAAGGAAAAGATAGCCAACTCAGTTAAGAAGGGGGATAAAACCTTTTATAGGTACATCAGGGAGCGAAGGAAGACTAAGGGAGGGATAGTGAGGCTTAATAAAGGGAGGGAGGGTGGGCAGAGGGTGACTGTGAAAAGGCAGAGATACTAAACAAATATTTTTGCTCAGTATTTACAAAGGAAGAGGGGGAGGTACCTAAAACAAACAGTAGAAACACTCTGGATACAGAAGTTGATACCAGCCCATTTACAGAAGAAAGGGTTCTGAAAGAACTCTTAAAACTGAAGGTGGACAAAGCAATGGGGCCTGATGGGATTCATCCCAGAATTCTAAAAGAACTAAGGGTAGAACTAGTGACACCACTGACTACCCTGTTTAACAAATCATGGGAGGATGGGGTGGTAACCGAGGACTGGAGGAGGGCAGATGTGATTCTTCTGCACAAAAGTGGGAGCAAGGCAGAAGCAGGAAATTACAGACCTGTTAGTTTAACCTCAGTGGTAGGGAAAATGATGGAATCACTTCTGAAGGAAAGAATTGTCGAGTATCTAGAGGCCAGAGGGGCACAGGACCCAAGGCAGCATGGATTCACAGCGGGAAGGTCATGCCAGACGAATCTGATAGATTTCTTTGATTAGGTGACCAAAGTAGTAGATAAGGGAGGGGCTATGGACATGGCCTACCTAGACTTTAGCAAGGCATTTGACACAGCCCCACACACAAGATTAATATTCAAGTTAGCCAGCCTGGGAGTGGGTCCCAAGATGACAGCCTGGGTAAAGAATTGGCTGGAGAATAGGACACAGAAAGTAATAGTAAATGGAGTCCACTCTGAAGAAAGGGGGGTTACTAGTGGGGTACCGCTGTATTAGAACCGGTCCTCTTCAGTGTCTTTATAAACAACATTGCAGAGGGACTAGAAGGAAAAGTATGTCTCTTTGCAGATAGCACAAAGATCTGCAACAGAGTTGATGCACAAGGTGGGGTGGAAAGGATGAGAAGGGACTTGGCAAGGTTAGAGGAATGGTCAAATGTATGGCAGCTTAGATTCAATGCTAAGAAGTGCAAGGTAATGCACCTGGGAAACAAAAACCCAAGGGAAGAGTACACAATGGGGGGTGAGATACTAACAACAACAAAAATGGAAAGGGACCTGGGGGTAGTCATATCAGATGACCTAAAGGTGGGCAAGCAATGTGAGAGGGCAGCAAGGAGGGCTGGGGGATACTGGGATGCATAGGGAGAGGCATCACAAGTAGAAAACAGGAAGTTATTATCCCTCTGTACAGACAGCTGGTGAGACCCCATCTGGAGTACTGCGTGCAGTTCTGGAGACCAATTTCAAAGACATAGACAGGATGGAAGCTGTCCAGAGGAGGGCAACTAAAGTGGTACAGGGTCTGCACCGGAAGACATATGAAGAGAGACTTAAGGAGCTTAATATGTATAGCCTCGAGAAAGGAGGAGAGGGGACATGATAGAAACTTTCAAGTACCTCAAGGGAATCAACAAAGTCCAAGAGGGTAGCATCTTTCAAAAAGAGGTGTGCAAGAGCAAGGGGCACAGTTTGAAGATGGGGCGGCTCAGAGGTAATTTAAGAAGTATTTTTCACAGAGAGGGTTGTGGATGCATGGAATGGCTCCGGAGGAGGCTGTGAGTCAAAAACAGTGGTGGAATTCAAGCATGCATGGGACAGTCATAAGGCAATTCTAGGGTGTGGGGGTAGGAAGAAGTAGGCTGCTGGTTAACTAGGATCTGCAGCTTATCCATTAGGTGGGGAAATAGGCAGACTGGGTGGGCCAAGCGGTCCTTATCTGCCGTCAAATTCTATGTTTCTATGTTCTATGTAATGGTCTTATTTCACTGTTTAGTTCTCTGTACCTCTTACATGAGTATTACTATAGTATTGTTTTACTTAAAGCAATAAACAGTACAAACAATTCAAATAAATAAGTGTGTGTTATATTTAATATATACACACACATACACACTGTCTGACTGGATGAGATTTAATTAACAAATCTCTAGTCTTTATATCTATCCACACCCCTCTTAAATGTGCCCCCACAACATGTGCATCAGTTGTGTGTGTGTGTGTGTGTGTGTGTGTGTGTGTGTGTGTGTTGTTTTTGGGGGTTGAGTGCAAAAGCTAGTTCAAAACTAAGTGTTTGATAAAGCTTAGTATTACTGAGTTGATGTTGCACCTGTGCAGTATACTTGGGAGTGTCCATAACCACAATGCTCCCACCCTTTGCATTTGGTTTAATGGTTAGATCAACATTATTGCCCAGAGAGATAATGGCATTATGCTGTGCTGCACTTATATTAATAAAGGAAGGAGTAAAACCCTGTCCCACTAATGCTTGTAAATCACATTCGCATGCCTTTACAAAAATCCCAACAGCCGTATTCATTGATTAAATAAAAGTAGACTGTGATCTAAACTGTTGTAAAATTACGCTGTGGGGTTCACCTGAAGGCAGTAGACACAGTACATTTGCAAAATTCCCCTCCGGAACGTGATTCCACTCCTGAAGGGCTGCCTATCACTAGAATAAATGTTTCAGATTTAAATTTTTAACAAATTATGCAGATCAGTTAAAGTAGTAAAATGATCGTATTTATTAGTGGGTAAGAACTTGAGTCCTTTGCTTAATGCTGACATTTCCAAGTCTGAAAGTTCATAAGATAAATTGAATGTTTGTAGTTAAGTGTGGGTCTGATGCAGAGTTCAGTATCCACTCCCCTTCTCTCCGCTATTGCTGCGTATGTCTCTGCGGATGTTGCAGCTACTTCTCTTGCTCTTGTCTGATGCTAGTGTTTTCCACTGCTGACCTCCTGGACCTGAGCTTTCCCCTTCTTGTATGGCCTGTTGGCTGAAGGTGCAACTCCGGGATTACGTTGTGGAAGGGAGGGTGGTTGTGATGGTGGACTCCCCTCTGATATTAGAGTTCTCCAAAAAAAAAAAAAATGAAGATGCAGCATCTGATTCCGAGCTGTTGTATGAACATTTATCTGAGGGCCAGTGGATAGTTGCTGTCCCTTGAAAATGGGTCAAGAAATAATTGTGTATTGTAATGTGCCTGACTCTTAGACTGCTTCTAATTGACGATGCAGCTATTCTCATAGTCCCTTTGATCATGTAGCCATTTACGCTCCTTGTATGCTTTTTTTTTTTTGTCAAACTTTTGAATAGTTTGTCAGTTGCTGTTTTTAAAGGCATCAAACTCAGTCTGACCAGCATATTTATTCAAATACTGCTCCCTTTCTTTTAGTTCTGCAAACACTCTCCTGTACTTTAACAGAATGTCTTGGAGTGAGTCTAATTAGCCTGAGGGAAGCATCATGCAGTTCCTCCTTCCACGGGCTGGAAAACTCATCCCCGTCTCATCTGAAACTTGGAAATTTGAATAGAGTCCCTAGATACACAACCAGCAGCCACATACCTTTCTACCATGACCTCCTGTCAAACCAGTCACCATATCTTCAGTCCGATCTTTTCATAACGTATGAAGGCATCTCGTATTGTAAGAGGTCTATCTTTGGTCTCAAGTTTATGTATTTGTTTGTTGGGTATGTGCATTGATCCAATGGACAGTTTTCAGGCGCTACCCAGGCCATACAGATGGAACATATATAAGTGTAGTCAAATAATTACAGTTTCCAATTACAGTTTTAAGTACATAGGACAGGTAAAGATATAAGGTGCAGATACAAATACTATTCCAGTTACAAAAAGAGGTAACAGTACCATGTACTAATATGCAGTTTCAAGTTCTACAATACAGAGAGAAGAAAATAGACCGATACTGTACTCGTACAGCAGAAATTGGGCAGATTTAAGATACAGTAATGGGATAACTGTATAACTTGTACGACAGAAATTCAGCTGGCTTAAAACAGCAGTACTAGATAATCGGGAAGGGATCAGTTTCCAGTTTTGTAGCACTGTAGTAAATATGGCGGCTGCCTATATAGTACTACTGCTTTCAGCATGGAGGGTGAGGCCCGGTGACGCTGAGGGCTGAGGCATCCGCCTTACCTCGCACCATGCCAGCAACCCAGGTTTGGGAACAAGCCCAGGGAGTTGGGGAGGAGAGGATTGAGCGTCCAATGGACTGCTTTCTTCTTCTTCTTGGAGGTGGGGGGGTACATGTCCCATGACGCTACAGACGCCCAGTGGAGACTGGATGCACTGCAGTTATGGACCTTGCAGAGGGCTCGACATCAGGTGGCCATCCTGCGGACGTGGGCAGGAGAGTGCACGTCATGCACTGGACGGCATTGCATGTCCTGCGTTGGGTGGGGCGCAATGAAAAGCGGAAGATCCACGGCACCGGGGAGGCGACATTGGACACCCAGCGGCCGAGCCCACATGTCCAATCCCAGCCCTGGCCCAGACTTGACTCTCCGTGGTCCCCGCCTCCCCCCGTAAGAGCTGGTGGGAGAGTAGGAACCCAGCACCTGATTCCTCGGTCGGGGAAAGGTTCCAGGCGCATGGTGAAGGCAAGGTTGAGTGGGTCCTCCTGAGAGATGCCTCGGCATCAGAGCGGGGAACGGATAAAGAAAGTTAAAAAAATAAAAAATGGAGGGTACCAGAAATGTAAACAAAAACCAAGGGACAACTGAGCAAATTACAGGGTGATAGTGCAATACCGGTGGGAAAGATTACCAGGTAAATACTTACCAGAGCGCAGGGAATACACTGCTGCAAAAGCACACATTTTTTTATTTTTTTTTAATTTGCACTGCTGCTGCTTTAAGGTCCAGTGAGCCATACAGTAGAATCACCCCAAGGGGTGGGGGTGGGGTGGCAGGTACACATTGCTGCAGCCAATAAGGTGGCTTTATAGTGTGTCTTGAATGCAAGGTGCGAGACTGGCAAATGGAGGGAGTCAGGGAGATTGTTTTATAACTTGGGTGTGACGAATGCCTCCAGATCATTAGTATTTTGGTTTCGGATGTCACTGGTCTCAAAAGTGGATTTAGTGAACAGAGTCTGATAGCCAGCTGCTGATGGATTACTCTGAGTCTCTGGAGTCAAACTCCTGCTTATACAGTCCCCATGGGCTGACGGCAGACTGCGGCTTCGATTCGAGCCCTGCCCAGTACAAAAAGTGCAAATGTGGAAAACAAACCAGGGCAGCTCAAAGAACCATGGTGCGTCGTTTTAAAACTTTGCTCAATGAAAACAATAAAATAAAACCGTACTCAAAGCCTGTATGAAAGTGCTTAAACTATTTCATTATGCATACCAAGCTGACACGCAGCTGACCCAGCCCCAAAAAATGCCTCTGGAATCTGGCTTACTCCCTGGAGGTACAGCTTTCAGCAGTTCACCGACTAGGAAAAGACAATGTCTTGGCAGATTCTCTCAGCAAGATCAGACAGGGACATCACGAATGGACTCTGAACAAGTACGGTAGGTCTTGGCTGCAGTGTTCAGGAGGTGGGGTACCCCAGAAATCTGTTTGCTTCCTGGGAGAATCCCTTAACTCCCCCAGTTTTGTTGCTGCCCTTGAGCAATGGGCACAGTCCAGTTGGATGCCCTGGCCCTAGACTGGTCGGGGAGGTTCCTGTACGCCTTTCCTCCCTTGCTAAGAATGTTACTGAACCTGAGGAGCCAGTCTGCAGCCCTGATACAATAGCCCCAGATTGGGCCAGGAAGATCTGGTATTCCTTCCTTCTGACCTTCTTCGACAAGCAGCTCATCTGCCTCCCACTGAGACACAACCTGCTGACCATATCTCGGGGCAGACTCACCTTCCTGAACCTCGGGTCACTGCACCTCAAGGCATGGTTCTTGAAGAGCTAGAGTATTCAGATTTTTCACCTCTCTGAGGAAGTCCTGAAAGGGGTCTCCAGAAACCAGCAACTAGGAAAACCTATACTTATAAATGGAAGGTTCTCCTTCTGGTGTGCCCCTAAGCAGCTCAACCTGTTACAAGCCAATCTGTCCACAATCCTAAACTGCCTAGTTCACCTTCAGTCCCTGGGCCTCAGGCCTTCAACCCTTAAGGTGCACCTGGCTGCAGTTACCTGCTTATGTCTTGATGGATATGCAGAAAACTCTGGCTTCACACCCATTTTTAGGAGGGTCTTTAAAGCGCTTCTGCACCTGTATCCTCCAGTTAGGGACCCAGTGCCCCCTTGGGATTTGAACATGGGCATAGTAAAGCTTATGGACTCACGTTTTGAGCCCATGGCTACTGCTGATCTAAAGTATGTCACTTGGAAAACAGTGTTCCTGGTTGCCATAACTTCTTCTGGAAGGGCATGTGAGCTGCAAGCCCTCTGCACAGATCCAAATTAAATCCTATTTCAGAGACAAGATAATCCAAAGGTCAAGCAAAATTTCTCCCCAAGGTGGTGTCCGAGTTTCACCTGAACCAGTCGGTCACCCTTCCAGTGTTCTTTACAGCAAAGTCTAGCTCTGGAGAGCAGAGGCTCCACAGCCTGGATGTTAAGAGGGCACTTAGTAACTACTTCAGGTCTTCCCACTCGCAGCTGTTCCTTACGTATGGTGAAGTGGGCAAGTGTAGGTCAGCCTCCAGGAGAACTGTTGCATGTTGGATAGTCTCCTGCATCCAGTTCTGTTACAGCAAAGCTGACAAACCACCACCACAAGGCCTCAGGGTATGCTCCACACATTGCACCTCCGCCTCTGTGGCAGCTGCAAGGGATGTCCCCTTGCTAGAAATTTTTAAACTGGCTACCTGGAAAACAGAACACACCTTTACAAAACACTTATCTGGATGTGCAGTCCAGAAGGGATGCCAGGTTTGGCACTACTGTCTTGCAGAACCTTTTCCCTAAATATGTTTGTACGCAGCTTTCATGGTACTGCTTTAGTCTGCAACAGTAAGCATAGTGAGGGATTCCTGGGGTATGAAGAAAAAAATACTTGCCATATTAATATTGTTTCTTCCAAGGGATCCCTCACTATGCTTCACACCCACCCTACCTCATAGAAACATAGACTTTGATGGCAGATAAGGACCGCTTGGCCCATCTAGTCTGCCCATACCTCCCCTTCCAGAACCTTTAAAAGGTTCTCCAAGAATCTGTTATTGTCTGCAGCTTTGCTTGAGCATTACTTTTGCATTGCCTCCAGTCAGTTTTTGGCTGTTTTTGATGCATAATTTTAGTCTGCCAGTTTTTCTCAATGGGGAGGCAATCTTTTTTGGGGTTCTCTATTTTCTTTGGTTGAGTCTAGGTAGTTTAGTTGTCACTGCTCCCCTTGCTATCAAAATACATTTGACGTTAGAGGGCAGAGTGGAGCATGATCTTGCAGCAGAGATTTGAATCTCATTCCATCGCTCTGTAATTTGCATAAAGGTCCACCCTTGGGCAGCGCAGTCCTGTAGGCTGATTGCAGCAGTAAGCGTTGTGAGGGATCCCTTGGAAGAAACATTTTTACTGTGGTAAGTAACTTTTTCTTAGTGCAGTGGATCGAAAAGTCCTTTGCAGTTTGAAAGCCATTATTCAACAGATTTTTTTTTTTTTGGGGGGGGGTAGTAGGCATGCACAGTGCAGGGTAATAACACCTCCCTTCTAGGGGGGACTTGTATCGGTCAGTTACCCTTCATGATCTCTGCACTGAGCATTCCCGTACAGGTAAGCAAAAATTGCACTGTCTGGAAGTAAAAAGACTGGTAGTCCATTATATGGACTGGACAAGGGATTTTGTGTCCCAGGGTACACAGGTACCTGTTGAGAAATGCAAAAGCAAGGAAGGCTGTCTCTCATTGGTTAGTTTCTTATATACAGTTCTGTTGAGAAAAAGCTGACAAAATACCCTCAGAGGCCTACAAGTGCATTCCACAAGGGGAACTTCTGCCTCTGTGGGAGCTACAAGGGGTATTCCCCTTCAAGACGTTTTGTAAAGCAGCTACCTGGAAAATAGCATACACGTTCACAAAGCACTTCTGACTGAACATACAGTCCAGGAGGGATGCCTGTTTTGGAATTGCTGTCTTGCAGAACCTTTTTCCTAAATTATGTTCTAGACCCATCCTCCCAACGTACTATTTGTAAGGCATCTTACTGATGGATTCCTGTTTTTGAAGAAAAAAAAACAAACTACTCACCGTAGTTGTTTTACTCAGGGATCCTTGAATGAGCCTTACCAACCCTGACCCTGCCTCCCATTCTAGAACCTGAACAATAGGTTCGCACAGGAATCTGTTCTTATCTGAAGGTGCAGTTTTTAAATTGTGATCATTTAAATTTTACATTTTTGTCTGCTACAGTGCATCTAATTTTAAGAAAATTGCAAAAATATTTAGTAGATATTTAGTGGTCACTGCTTCCCTGGCTATACATATAAATCTGACTTTGGGGGGGGGGGGACCACCGTGCAGAATTTGAACTTCTATTCCACGTTCTAAAATTTGCGTCAAATTATATCTCTGGGGCAGCACACTCTTGTGGATAGATGCTATTTGTAAGGCTGATTGATGGATCCCTCAGAAGAAACAACATCACTACAGTGAGTACTTTTTTCTTCCCTCCCTTTATCCCTCACACCAAGGCTCCTAATGACAGATGCCTCCCATCCAGATGGGCAGACTATCTGAAAGACCAAACTGTAAATGTATATGGGACTCTGAGGAATGCCAAAAAGCACATAAACCTGCTGGAGGTCGGGGCAGTGTTCCTATCCATGGAGTCATTTTCCTTTTTCTCTCTCTGTTGGAGGACCAAACAGTTTTAATCAAGACAGACCATACAGCTACAATGTATTACATAAAATGGGAGGCACTAGATCCTCAGAACTCTATACAGAGGCTATGAAGATATGAAAGCTGCCATATTCTCGGAAGTATGTCTATAAAACATTCAGCAGGCAGACACAATATACTGGCAGATTCACTAAACAGGATTGGTCTCGGTTGACCCCCAGATGGTCTCTGAATCAGCAAATGCTAGTCTCTGTGCTCATGAGATGAGGAACCCCAGAGGTGGACCTGTATGCCTCTTGGGAGCTCCGACCACTCCTCCAGTTTTGTTGCTGATCCCCCTCTCATAGTACCAGACTTGGCTTAACAGGTATGGTAGTCTTTGTTCATATTTTCACAGGTAATTCCTGATACTGTGCCTCTGAGGTGGAATCTCCTTACTCTGTCTCAGGGCAGAGTGACTCACCCAGATCTCAAAATGCTTCATTTGGGAGTAGGATTCTTGAAGAGCTAGAATTCTCAAGGCAAATTCTTCCTAATCAGGTGCTGAAAGTTTTAACCATTGCCAGAAAGCTAGCAACTAAGAACTTGTATGTGTAAAAAAAAAAAAAAAATATTCAGCATTTGGTGTGCTTCTCACCATGTCACAGCTATGGCTGTATATTTGTAAGTGGTTTTGGATTACCTGGTGCATTTTGCAGTCTTGGACTTGCCAAATGTCTGTTTTTCTTCAGAACCAGTATTTAAAAGTTTTTCAAAGGGTTAAACCACTTGTATCCTCCTGCGAAGGAACTGACTACATATGGGAGTTAAACCTGGTTCTGGCACAGCTGATAGAACCACCATTTGAGCCAGTGTTTTCAGCACAAATCAGATACCCGACATGGAAGATGGTGTTTTTAATGGCTGTTTTGCCAAAAGGATCAGTGAACTGCTGGCCCTCTGTATGGATCCTAACTTTATGGTCTTCCCATAGGGAAAAAGGACTTGGGGCACACGTAAAATTGTTGCCAAAATTTGTTTCACATTACTGCCTAGCTAGACATCCAGCCTAGAAAGGATGCCAAGTTCAGCACTTCAGAACCTTTTCCCTAAATACGTTTTAGACCCTGCCTCCCAGTGTACTTCTTGGAGTCTGCAGATTGTAGGAAATTACTAGTATACTCTCATTGCTGAAAGAAAAATAACTCAAAGTTATGATTCTTCTAGAGGGTTTATTAGTAATTCATACAAACCATTCCTATCTCCCCTTCTACACCAGTAGTATAAAAGGGTTCTTAAGAATAAATCAAAAACTTAAACTGCTTGAGCATTTCATTAATGTAGACTTGGTGTCCATGCTAACGCCCATACCCAGAGTCTTGGTTTTAATTTTCAGAGCCAGAATTAAACTTGGGGCACTCGTTTTCAAACAGGAATTACTTTAGACATCGCTACAGTCTATACTAACTGGTACAATACTTTTGTTGATATTACAACAAAAAATATGGGCGCACAAGTTCATGAACGAGTTAACCCAGGGTGCAGTGCCATGTATCTCGGGGACATTCAGGAGCATCGGTCAGTGGTCAATCAGGTTGGGTCATTTGAAATAATTTTTTTTAACAGAAATATTAAATGACAGGCACTTTTATGTAAATCAGTTTGCGATTTTATATTCATTACATGCTTCAGGACAGCTTCAAAGTGACACTTGGAAATGGTAAAAAAAAAGTGTCCTAGAAGTACATAGCTGCTAGTTTTTACATTTGAACCATCTTTCTTTTCCTTGCTAATTAGGTTTTCTACCTGACACTACTAGGTGTGGTGCGTGGAACAGTAAATCGCACGTAGTAGGAGGAGGAATACAATGTTCTAACTGGCAAAAAGAAAGATAACTACTTCCAAAATAAAATAACTACAAGCTATTTTTAAAAATGAATTTCATTTTCTGCCTGTTTTTTGCAGTACTACTCTTAAATTTAAGTGGAAAATCATAAATGGAAATTGGTCACTGTCGCTAGAAAATGCCTGGAAAGACTTGAGGATATGTATGCTTACTTGGCCTGGTTTTTACTGTTTAAGATTTGCAGCATTTTAGTTTTTCTTTGAAGTGATTAGAAACATTGCATTTAACTACTTTTTACAGTATGTTGTATTTCCTTTATTTTCAGTTTAACCAAAAATGTCCCGATCTTCGTCTGCACTATGGCTTACCCCACTGTGCCTTGTCCTCTTCATGTCTTTGAGCCACGGTATCGATTAATGATTCGCAGGTGCATAGAAACTGGCACTAAACAATTTGGAATGTGTGTCAGTGAACCACAGAAAGGGTAAGCTGAAAAGTGACCATTTTATGTTCATACTGTGGAATCATTTTGCTGAATAGGGAGGGTTTCATCTGTCACAACAGGGTTCTCGTTGTTGAGCAGTGCAACTTGGCAGGGAAAAATATTTTCCTTTTCACCGTAAGTGCCATTTACTTGTACACCTCCCAGTTACATCAGCACTGAATTGTTTTAAAATATTTTAACTTTCTTTTTCTGAAGACCTATGTTGGCTCTCTGCCATTTAGTTATGCTGCCCTTGGATATAGCCTACGCAGAGTCCACAGTGGTGCAGTGCTCATGATCTCTCTCCAGCTGTATACTCCACCAGCCAGCTTAGAAATGCCGTAGAGGGTTTGACCGTGGAGCAGGATTGAGAGTATAAAGTAAAACAGTATTTCACAGTATAAGAACCACTTGCAGCAAATGTTAGTTATGCTCAAATATTACGGTTTGCTTGCATTTCTGGTTTAGCAAATACTACACAGGCTCAAGTATGCGTACCTCAATACAACAATAAAAGAACCACTGATCTTTTTTTATTTTTCCTCTAGTTTTGCAGATTATGGATGCATGTTGCTTATTAGGAATGTTCATTTCCTACCTGATGGACGTTCTGTTGTGGATACAATTGGTGGAAAACGTTTTCGAGTGTTGCAGAGAGGGATGAAAGATGGTTATTGGATTGCCCACATTGAGTATTTGGAAGATGTAAAGGTGTGTATTAACTATTGATTTAAAAATAAAGTGGCAGGTCTATCACGTTTAGACTAGGCTACAGGATAGAGAAACATTTTTTTTCTAACATTTGTGTTTTAGCCTGCATTTGCTCTGCCCCATAATGTCACAGTAGTTTAAACCAATCCAAGCACTGGGTGTGTAACCCCTGAGCTTCAACTGCGAGATCATTTTTAGCTGTAATATAGACTTGATGCTACAGACTTTACTTTACAGAAAAGCTTTGTGTTTAGCGCTTTTACTAAAAAAAAAAAAATCAAGTCCCTTCTTTTCTGAATTTTTCTTTGTTAAAATCAGTTAGCATGCTTCAAAATTGGCAGCTGATGAAAAAAAGGAAACAATTGGGAAAGAAAATGTACTGTTGCTAGAGAGTGTGCTGAATTTTACTTAAGCATTCTTCTGAAGGATTTGTACAAATGGTTGCTTGCAGAAAGATTAGGACTTTTTTGTTATTATCGAGCCGTCCTGACAAAGATTGTGGAGAACAAATTGATTTGTATGCAAAAGAGCACTATTTGGCTAGAGTCCCTGAATTAAGGCAGCCTTCCTATATTGATTACTCTTTACTCTTCTAATTACCAATTTTTTATGTATTTTATTGATGTCTGAGCACCATACATTTTCACACATCCAATAGCATTGTTTGATTTCTGGCATAGTTTCTAGTAAATAGAAACTAATATTAAAAACTATTACTAAACCTATTTGTACAGGTTGTAAGAACAATTAAGTGTAAAAAAAAAAAAAAAATCAAAAACACTGGAAAATTAAAAAAAAAAAAAAGCTTTCTACAATCCAGCTGTTATTACCTTTGGGTCAACACACCAGTTTTAACTAAACTATTCTTAAAATGTCCAGTAGCAGAGGTGGTTGCTCACATGCCCTCCCAGACTGTGTTATATACCTTAGTTCCTCCCCCTCGCTTTATGTATTTTTTCCATGTTCATACAATCCTTCATTTCTACGTCAAGTACCAAATACAGGAGGCTTGCTTTTATTTCCATTCCTTTAATATACTTAGTTTGGCTGTATTGATAACCATCAATAACAATGTGTTTTGTCTATCCCTAGTGTTCTCTGTATTGCCCCACTCTCCCAGCAGCGCACTCCATGGGTTTAAGGTCATTGGCTGGCTCAAAACCTCTGATAAAAGCAGTCTTCTTCAAGGGCATCTCTTGCAGCAGGTCATACGTTTGGGAAGTCTCCCAGAGGGCAATCTTTCACGGTAGCTTTTACCAGCAGTGTTTGACTAGGAGCCGCCCATGATGACGTCATTCCATGTATATGCATAAATACGTGGGTGGCCTCCAGTGGCCTTGGTTCTTTTCCCACCGTAACCCAGCTCACTTCACGTGCTGCTTTCGCCACTAGTGTTGATGCTATCTTCAACGAGGAAAGTTCAGTTTTTTTTTTTTTTCCTTGCATCCAGTTCGGATTCCCTTTTCTGCAAGTGCCATTGTGAACATAAGATCTACTAATTTGATGTCCACTCTCTGTGTTTGGTGTCTGGGAGCTGCCCACGACATCTGGTCCTGTTCTCGCTGCCAGGAATTCAGCCAGGCTACAGGTCGTCGGCGACTGCAGGAACTGGAATCATGCTTCATGGAGCAGAAGGTGGCTCTCCCAAAAAGAAATCGCAGTCCCACTCCTTTTCGTCTCGGTCCCCATTGACGGGCTCCCAGGCAAAGCACCATTCCTCATCCAAGCACAAGCACTGAGACAAAGACAAGGCCTTGACTGATAAAGGTAGGGACCCTCCGCCATCGGCGTCTTCCACATCGGGTCACCTGTCGACAGCTCAGGCCTCTCCTACTCCAGTACAAAAAAACCTGATGGTCTTGGTGGCCTTGTCTCAGAGTTACAGGCTTCCCAAAGAGATCAGGAGCCTCCTTTGTTGACTAGCACTTTGCCGGTGCTCTGATCGCCGCATCTCCAAGGCTTTGTCGGTCCTGCATACAACTCAAGTCCCTCTGTCAACGAGTTCTCTATCTTCGTCGACAACCCATCCCTCCAGCATGGGACTGGGTCCTTCGTCGACTACGTCTGCCTTCCAGCATTTGTCAACATCTCTATTTTCTGACCCTTCTTGATCTTCTAGCATGGGTCACGGTTTGGTCTCTATGGATCTTCCATCCTTACCACCGCTGTCGCAGCCCATTTCTTAACGTGGCTTATCAGTCCACACCTTTAGTGTTGTTTCTCTAGCCTCAGGCTCTCTGCCCCATCCCTGGCTGATCCCCTCCAAGATGTCCCTCTCTCGCATGGGGGTCCACAAGGGTTCCTACTCCTCTTTCCACTTCAGATTCGTCGACGGCTCCTGCTGTCAGTGTTGCCTCAGTGGTCCAAATGGTATTGGCGATCATGCAAGCCATGTGGCCGCTTCCACCCCCTCCTCTCCTTCGCCCCCTTCCAGCAAGAGGGTTTACCATGAGTCTCCTGTTCCTCCCTCCTTCCAGGCCATGGAGGAGGAGGATTTGGACAATATGGAGGAGGAAGAGGACCCAGCAGAAAATGATGGGGTCCATACCCCCTCTAGCACCTCTACTCTATCCTCTGTGGGGGAGGATTCCTGGTTCTATACCCCTGATCTCCTCCTGATGACTCCAATTTCTTAGAAATTATGACACAGTTACCGTAGGTCATGGGGTTCACCACCACCAAACAGGACCAGCAACGCTGAAACTTGGCTCAATATTTGGACTTACCGGAGGACCAGGCCACTGTGGTCCCTCCACTGCTCCAGGCCCATCAGGATGCCATCTCTGTAGCTTGGCACCGTCCTTAACACAGTCCCTCCTGTTAAGAAGGTGGATCGCCTTTAACAGGCCCCAGTGGACTGCACTGTTTTTACCATGACTCCACTGGCGGATTAGATTCTGTGGTCATAAATGCTGCACATGATCGGACCAAACATCCCAACCACTTAAGTACTCTGCCTCTTGATAGGGAGTCCAGAAAATTGGACTCGATGGGAAATGAGTATATGCCTCAACCACCCTGGTCATGCATGTCCTGAGCTACATGGGGCATGTGTTCAAGTACCAGAAAACACTTTGGGATGTCGCCTCTGAAGTGGCAGCAGAGGTTCCCCAATCCACGGACACAGACCACTTGCTGGGTACCCTTAAGACAGGTGCCAGTATCACTCTGCATCTTCTCAGTGCCGGCTACAATGCTGTAGAGGAAGCTCTCCTCATCTGGGCCATTTTGTACAGGCTGGACACCAACCTTCTGGCGATTCAAGTGGCCGGTGTGTCCAACCAGCTGGCGGACGCCCTCAGCCAAGTGAGCAAGACGTATCACGAATGGTTTCTTCACTAGGAGGTTGTCTACTGTCTGTTCAACTTGTGGGACATTCCCCAGGTTGACCTGTTTGCCTCCTGAGAGAACACAAAGCTGAGCCTGTTTTGTGCTTGCCTGCCCCCATCAGTGCAGAACACTTCTGGGAAATGCCTTCACGAGGCCCTGGACCCTGGGCCTCTTGTATGCCTTCCTTCCCTTCCCCTGATCCACAAGGTGTTGATCAGGGTGCAGAAGGACAACGTGCAGGTGCTCCAGATGGCTCCACACTGGCCACACCAGTTCTGGTACCCCAGTCTCCTCAGCCTCTGCAGCAGGCCTCTGTGGTGTCTGCCTCTATGTCCAGACTAGGGGTCTCTCATGCTCTCCGGGTGGGGGGGATCCTTCATCCGGACCTTCAGTCCCTGCACCTGACAGCCTTGTTCCTGAGTGGCTAGAGTGCCAGGGTTTGTCTCAATCCGAGATCCTCCACATTGTCGAGGTCTCTCAGAAGGAGTCGACTTGCCAGTTCTACACCTTCAAATGTAAGCAGTTTTCCATTTGGTGTCCGGGTAAGGAGCTGGACCCCTTCTTCTGACCAGTGGTGAGTATTCTGGACTACTTCTGTTCCCTCTCCTAGTTGGGCCTCTGGTCAGTGACCCTCAAGGTGCATCTAGCAGCCATCTCTGCATACTAGGCACGGGCTGGTATGCTGATGATGGCGCAGGGCAGGGTGGTCTGGTGCTTTTTTAAGGCCTTGATCACATTTCCTCACTGGTGCATGAACCACCACCACCTTGGAACCTGTTGCTAGTGTTGGAGATGTTCATGGGCAAGTAATTGTGAACTTATGTGCAGGTGTGAGATGTCACACCTGTCATGGAAGACTGCCTTGTTGGTGGCTGTCACCTGCGCCAGAAGGATCAGTGAGCTACAATTGCCTTCAGTGGAGTCTTTTTTTTACCTGGTCTTCCACAAGGACAAGGTTGTCCTCTGCCCCAACCAGAACTTCCTTCCAAAGGTTGTTTTGGAGTTTAACCTTAACCAGGTGATGAATCTCCCAATATATTTTACCCAGCCCTACCTCTGAGGCAGAGCGCACACTCCATTTGTTGGACCTGAGGCGAGCACTCTCATTAAAAAGAGCACATGGGTGAAGTTCAGGGAGAGGTTCACCAGCTGTTACCTACGCTGAAGCCGCACATGGCAGACCAGCAGCTAAGCGGACAGTTTGCAGGTGAGTAGTCTCTTGCATTGACCTTTGCTATAGGTTGACTGGTAGGGAGCCGTCCGTTGGGCTTAAGATTCATTCCACCAGACATACTGCTTCCTTGGTGGCTGCTTCCAGGGACATTCCTGTCCAGGAAATCTACAGGGCTGCTACCTGGAAGACAGCGCACACCTTCATCTCTCGCTACCACATCAACTTTGAGTCACGCTGGTATGCTTGTTTTGGGGCCTCAGTTCTCTAATCACTCTTCCCTAAGTAGGGGGAGTATGCCTTGATCCCCTCTTCCCAGGATTACTGCTGGGAATCTGCTACAGTGTGGATAAGTACACCATAGGTACGTCCCTAAAAATGAGGCTTACTCACCTGTAATCATAGTTGTAGGAGTGTTGTATGGTATACATCCATAAGACGCACCAGACCTCCACCGGCAAGTGGTGCACCTGTCTTGCTTCCAGCATGCAAAATCTAACGTCATGAGGTAGTGCTGAGGAGGATACCACCTGGGTGGATGGAAGGAGCCAGCTTGAAGACCTTCCGGACAGATTTAAAGGGGAAAGGACTCCGCTGTAGTGTGGATGTACACCACATACCACTCCTACAACTATGGTTACAGGTGAGTAACCCCCATTTCTCCAGATGGAGGGTGCTGCCCTGATTCTCGTTGCCCCATTCTGGCCTCGTCAGATCTGGTTCACCTTGCTGCAGTAGTTGGCAGTGGAACCTTAAGTCCCTCTGCCCTTGTGCATTGACATGCTGTCACAGGAGCAGGGCACCTGGGTCCATCTGGACCTCAAGCCAGCTTCAAGCATGGCTTCTGAAGATGTAGCTATTGCTAGATTTGGGGTGTCACAAAAGGTGGCGAAAGTCCTGGTGACTGCTAAGAAACCCTCCACCAGGGTCACTTATTCCGTGAAGTTTGCTCTGTGGGCTGCTTCCCTTCATTTGGATCCTATCACTTGCCCAGTGAGTCAGATTCTGGAGTATCTTCTGTTTTTATCAAATGCTGGACTGCAGTACTCTTCCATCAAAGTGCATCTGGCTGCTTTTCAGCCTTCCATGTGCCTACTGATGGCCATACGGTGGCACAACTGGAGGCCTCTCATACATTCTAGAGAGGCATTCTGCACTTGAAGCCTCGCATACGTAATCCAGTCCCGGCTTGGGACCTGAATTTTGTTCTGGAGAAACTTACCCTTCTAGGATCGTGGATATGTTGTTCAACCACACTTACTGGTATGTTCCTTTCCCCTTTAAGAATCGTTGGAAGTCTTCAAGCTGGCTCCTTCCACCCACCCAGGTGGTATATACCTCTGCTCCACCCCGTGACGCCAGATCTTCCTTTCCGCTGGAAGATTCTGGTTGCCTCCCTCGTGCTCACGCATTTCGTAGGCCCTGGCTTTCAAAACTTCGGTTTTACCGAAATTAAAAATTGTTCGAGTTAGTGATCGCCTTTTAGCATCTTCGATTATGAAAGAGAAATCTTCCCCCGGATTTCGCTGGTGTCCTTGCGGCCAAAAAATTGTGCGACCGATCCCCACTCAAGCGTGTTCATACTGCCTCGGTGTTGGCAATGACACCTTGTCCTGCAGCTTCTGTTTGGCCTTCCATCTCAACGTCCTGGATGACCGTCTTGCACGTTAGAAACTGGGGAGACCAAAGAAGAGGAACCCTCCAGTGAAGTCCAAGGAGGCTAGGTGGGCAGTTTCCGCGGCTGCGGGATCCACCGAGCAATTGGAACTCCTGCAAGTGTTGCAGGAAGAAGCCGCTTGTGCTGCGGACTCTCGGAGTTTCTTTGTTCTGCTCAACCTGGGCTCCACCTTCTCAGGCTCCTTCAAGGAGTTGTGCCAGTCTCTTCCCCCACTCCTCACAATCCCGTAAGCGGGAGAAGGAACCGAGCAAGTCTTCGTCTCGGCGAAGGTGCTCTTGGGACCAAGAGAGGTCCCAGTCCCAAGAGCATGCAGTCTCGACTTCGGTCGAGATCGCTTCTTTGGCCGCTGGCCATTTGGACCTTTCGTCTGGCCAGACGACCGAAGATGTGGTCAACGAGGTCGAGATTGTCAGTCATTGTCATTGACCCACTGTCACCGGCTCCAGATGACAACTCCTTGGAAAGGACTCCTGTCCTTGTCTTCTCCGATGAGAAGACCCAGCCCGCTGGTGTTCCCATCAAGGACCCGGTTCCGGACCCCCGGAAGCTACTGGTCCTGCCGGTGTCTCCGGAGCGACCAAGTCAGCCCGCCCGATCTCTGTCGAGGTCTAGAACCGTCTCGACCAACAGGCCGAGGAAGAGCCATAAGCACTCTAAGAAGAGACGACACCATTGGTTGTCCTCGTCCTCCTCTGATGAGGAGAGGCTCTGGTGGAAACTCCAGCACTACGAGGACCTCATGTGGCAACAGCTGATCTTGTCTGAGCACAAGCCGACTGGCTCCTTCCCTGGCCATTACTTGGCTTTCACCTCCTAGGCCAAAGCCGACCCCTCTGGAGCCGAAATCTTTGGTTCCCCCTGTCACAAACCCACTCAGCAGATCAGGCCCTGTGCTCCCACAGTGCCAACCTCCAAGCGCAGTCTTGTGAACAAGAAACAGGGTAATCCTCCTGTCTGTTTTGTGGGTTCAAATCAACCTTTGGTCTCAAGTCTTGGAGGGATTCAAACTGTGAACCTCTTGTTAACGTACCCAGTGTACAGGTTCAGATAATTCTGCTCTTCGGGGGGGCAGATATCTTTCGCCTATGGACTCCCAACCAGGCATACAAAATGAACCCTTAAAACTCTTAAGATTACTCTTGCCTTTTCCTTCTTTGGTATTACCATATAAGCTCATGCACAGTGTTGTCACACTCTTAACCATCCACGCATCACAGGCAAAAACAGAAAGGACTTGGAAGACACAAATACTCTATTAAAAATTGAGAAGTTTACTTAAAAATGGATAAAAATCTAAAGTGTAAATACAGAACCATATATCACAAAACATGCAAATCACTTAAACAAAACAGGTTTTAAAAAGTGCAGATTCCTACCACTAGTACACTTAATTGTCTGTTCTAATGTATTCTTATTTCACAGTGCTGTAGATGTTGCTTTTTCAGAGTCCAAACATTTGTGTTTAAATGGAAAACAGAATACTGTTTAAAAACTGGCTTTGCTAACTTCTTTGCATGAGGTCACCTAGCTCCTCCCTGTCAGAATATAAAAAAATATCTATGCAAAACAGGATGTCTTATCAAAGGTAAATTACAATTCTGTGACCTCAGCAAAACTAATTTTTTTCAAATGACTTTCTTTGATCTGTGAGCAGCTTCCCCTTTCCAGGACATCAAAGGACTCGTTATGTCTCTCTGCCAGAACTCACAGAGGCGCTACATGCTGTGCATCACCATGTGAATATTAACTGTGTTTCCTCTGAACGTTATAAACATTTATGATCCATCTTGGCTGCTGGCAAGCTGCAGTTAGTCACATAAACAGGAGATGCTTCATTTAGTCTCTTCTAGCCTGTAATTATCTCTTGGCCTTCCAGGTAACACCTTGTAGCCAAAACTTGGGAGGGGGGTGTCATTCCACAGACTGACAGCATCTCTCATGAGAGACATTCAATAACACATTTTTATATTACAAAAGTCATAAATTAATCAGAACCAGCTGTCTGAGTTTCACCCCAGCAAATCCATCTCTTGGGCCTAAACTGGCCTCTCCACCCATCGTGGTGGAACCGCTGCCTAAGCAGCCTGTGGAAGGGGCTTCTTCCAAAGAAGACAGACCAGACACCGGACTCCCCCGACGTTTATCGGTCACGGTCACCCCGGACAGCCCTTGGCTTGTCGAGGGTGATTTGGGCGGTAGGCCGCTGTGTCCCAACTCCTCTGTTTCGGGCGTTAGCGGGCTTCACTCTCATCCTGGGGATGAGTCGTTCATTGGCCTAGGAATGGAGGAAGGTCTTTCCTCCTTCCAAGGGATCCTTCACCGCATCTGAGTCCACAGGGATGCCCCTGGAACCCATTCAGAAAAAGGCAGAGTACCTTCTTACGGACATCCTTAAAAGAGTGGATCTCCCAACAGAGGCTTTCCTGTGGCAGAGGCCATTATTGGTCCGGCACTCTAACTCTGGCAGCGTCCTGCCTCTTGTCCATCCCGTCTGCCTGCATGGCCCGCAAGTACGCGGTACCCATGGGGTCCCTTGCAGGGTTCACAGAGCACCCTTCAGCCGAGAGCCTGGTGACCGCCTATGTGTTCAGGCGTTCTGGCAGTTCTGCTTACACGAACCGACCTTCCGACAGAGTCCAAGCTCTTGGACCATTTGGCGAGGAAGGTCCATGTGGCTTCCTCCTTGCGCCTTCGTCAGGCAAGTTCGGCCGTCATCATGGCACACTTCTCTCATGCCCTCCTCGCATCATTAGACGAAATCCTTCCACATCTCCCCACGGACATGCAGACCATGGTCAAGCAGGTCCAAGACCAGGGCCGAGCTGTTGCCAAACAGCAGCTCCAGACAGCCCTGGACATTGGGGACTCCTGTGCCGCTCGATGGCTGCTGCAGGGCTTGGCTGAGGCTCTCCTCCTTCCCGGCAGATACTCAGCACAAATTAGCTGATGTTCTCTTCCTTGGGACAGACTTGTTTGACCCAGGAGTGGCCAGTCACCTACAGTGCATAGAGTAGTCCAGTGCCACCTTGGACGCCACTTCTGCCAAGGGTTCTTCGGGCAAGAACCAGCAGAAGAAGCCCTTTCGGCACTCTTCCCCTGCGGCTCGGCAGTCCTTCCAAAGGGTATAGCAGCATCAGCAGCAGTATCAAGCCTGGACCCCAGCAGGCCCGTAAAGGAGGCCGAGGCTCTGGTCTGGGCTCCTCCTCCTCAAGCCTGCTCAGTGGCCGAGGCTGCCATCCCTTCTCCCGTCACGATAGCTCTGTATCCTCCTGTGGGGGGCCGGCTCTGCCGCTTCCTTTCCGCCTGGTCCGCTGTCGCTTTGGACAGGTGCGTTCTCTTAAGTGGTTGGTTAGGGACTGCCTCTAGATTTAGAGTAGTACTGTCCCAGCTGAGCCCACGCCCCTCGGGAGGAACAGATATCTGCTCACACCCAGTCGGCTCTTCGAGACGACGTTGCTCAGCTCCTTCTCAAGGAGGCAGTAGCTCCTGTGGTGGATCCTCCAACAGACCCAGGCTTTGTCTCCAGCTACTTCCTGGTGCCCAAGTGGACGGGAGGGGGGGGCGGCTGGCGCCCCATTCTAGATCTCCATGACCTGAATCAATATCTCGCGTCTCTCACCTTTCGGATGGTCACTCTGTCCCAGATCATTCCATCCTTGGAGCGAAATGTGGTTTTGTCCACTGGATTTGCAGGACACGTTCTTTCATGTCCCAATCCGTCCGTCCCATCAGTGGTTTACGAGTTCCGAGCCATGCCATTCGGCCTGTCATCGGCCCCACGGGTCTTCGCCAAATGCATTGCCGTGGTGGCAGCCCATCTATGGTGTCGGGGGGCAGAATTTACCCCTTCCTCGGCGACTGGCTTCTAGCAGGTCACTCCCTACAGGAAGTGGAGAGATCAAGGGATCTGGCCCTCCAGACCTGCTCCCAACTCGGTCTCCTAATCAACGAGGCCAAGTTGGAACTCGTGCCTTCTCAGGTGATGGGCTTCATCGGGGAAGAATTCGACTCTTGTCAAGCCAAAGCTCAGCTCCCAACGGACAGGGCAGAGGTTCTTTCCTCCTTTGCCCAATCATTTCTGGTTGGGTAGTTGCACCCTGCCCGGGACTTAATGCGCCTTCTGGGTTACATGCGCCCCCTTCAGTGGGAACTGACCACCCAGTAGACTCAGCACCACGGTCAATTCGACCAGCTGGTCACTGTAACCCTGAAGATGTGGGACGCTCTCCAGTGGTGGACCTCCCCAGACCGGTTGCAGGAAGGGATCCCTTTTGTCCGCCCGAGCCGACTGTCGTTCTCACGACAAGTGCGCCTCTCATGGGCTGTGGAGCCCACATGGGGGCAAAAGGGCCCATGGGCTCTGGATCCCCAAGGAGTCACGATGCCACATCAACCTGTTGGAGCTCAGAGCAGTCAGACTGGCACTGTCAGCTTTCGCTCCTCAGCTCCGGTGTCAAGTGGTTCAAGTCCAGACGGACAATACCACGACCATGTACTACCTCAACAAACAGGGCGGCAGGCACTTCCGTCTGCTGTGCAAGGAGGCGCTCCATATCTGGACCTCAGGCCGATTGGAGTGTGGACTCTGCCGTCCATGTGGCAGGAGCCTTGAACCATCTGTCGATGCCTCGGCCGCCTAGGCGACATCCCTCGTGGTGGTCTCTTCATCCAGAGATAGCTTACAGCTTGTTCTCCCATTGGGGCAAACCGATGCTGGACCTGTTTGCCTCCAGGGAAAACACCAAGCTGAGGCTGTTTCATGCCTGGCCCCCCCAAGCAGGGTTTGCTGCAGGGGGATGCCTTCTCGAGGCCGTGGACCCCAGGCCTCCTCTACATTTTCCCTCCATTTCCCTTGATCCACAAGGTGTTCCTCAAGGTGAGGAGGGACAAGGCGAAGGTGATCCTGGTAGCCCCAGACTGGCTGCACCAGTTCTGGTATCCAGATCTCCTCGGCCTCAGCTGCAGGGCCCCCGGAGTGGCTTTGTACATGCCCAGACCTGATATCACTCAGTCAGGGGAAGGTATACCATCCGGACCTTCAATCCCTGCACCTCACAGCCTGGTATCTGAGTGGCTAGAGTTTCAGGCTTTGGGTCTTTCCAAAGATGTCTACACTGTGGTGGAGGCATGTAGAAAGGAATTGACCAGGAAGTGTTATGCCTTCAAATGGAAGCGGTTTTCCATTTGGTGTCGGGACAAGGGTCTGGACCCTTTGTCCCTTCCCGTGGCTAACATTCTCGACTATATTTGGTCTCTCTCCAAAGGGGGTCTACGGTCATTGACCCTTAGGGTGCACCTGGCAGCCATCTCTGCTTATCTGGCGCGGGCTGGTCAGCCGACATTGGCGCAGGAGACAGTGGTTGGGCGCTTTTGTCTAAGGCCTGGATCACATATCCACTGTGGTGCGTGAACCTTCATTTCCATGGGATTTACTGCTGGTGCTGGCAAAGCTCATGGGCAAGCCATTCGAACCCATTCACAAGTGTGATTTGTCACACTTGTCGTGGAAGACTGCCTTCCTGGTGTCAATCATAGAAGATGACAGCAGATAAGGACAGCAAGGCCCATCCAGTCAGTCACCATCACTCAGCTATCATGTCAGCCAGAAGGACAGGGGAGCTCGGGCGCTTTCAGTGGACTCCCCTTATCTGGTCTTCCACAGGGACAAAGTTGTCCTGTGCCCCCACCCGAAATTCCTTCCGAAGGTGGTGTCAGAGTTTCAGCTTAACCAGGTGTTGACTCTACCAGTATACTACCCTAATTACACTTTGGAGGCCGAATGCAGGCTCCATACTTTGGACTGGAGATGTGCTCTCTCCTATTATAAGGAGAGGACAGCCGAAATTTGGGGAGAGGTTCGCCAGCTGTTTGTCATCTACGCTGAAGCCGCTTCTGGCAGACCTGCAGCGAAGCAGACTATTGCAAGATGGATCACATCATGCATAGGTCTGTGCTATGAGTTGCCGGGCAAGGAGCCTCCCAGAGGGATAAGAGCTCATTCTACCCGCCATACTGCTGCATTGGTGGCTGCTTCCAGCGACATCCCTGTCCAGGAAATCTGTCAGGCTGCTACCTGGAAATCGGCAAACACCTTCATTACCCACTACCACCTCGACCTTGAGTCGCGTCGGGATGCTCGTTTTGGGGCCTCAGCTCTCCAATCTCTGTTCCCTAAGTAGGGGGTGTGCACCTTGCCTCCCTCCTCACGGAGAACTGCTAGGAGTCTGCCAATAAGTGTGGATGAACAACATATCCACGATCCTAGAAGAACAGGTTACTCACCTGTAACAGTAGTTCTAGGAGTGGTTATGTTCATCCACAGGGACCCACCCGACCTCTCCGGCTGCGGACGCACAACACTTGGCTTCCAGCATGCTAAGATCTGGCATCACGGGGCCTAGGTATATACCACCCGGGTGGGTGGTTGGAGCCAGCTTGAAGATTTTTGGCGATCCTTAAAGGGGAAAGGGACATGCCAGTAAGTGTGGATGAACAGCATATACCACTCCTAGAACTACTGTTACAGGTGAGTAACCTGTTCTCTTGAGCCATTCGCAACGTGCAAGCTGTACTTCCCGACTTGGAAAGTTATTTTTAGTTGCTATTACTTCTGCTCGAAGGATTTCCGAACTTCTTGCGTGCAGGCCCCTTTATTTGATTTTCCACAAAGACAGTGTGTCTTTGTGTACCAGTCCGAAGTTCTTAACAAAGATGATGTCTAAGTTTACCCTGAATCAGACTATCCAGCTGTCGTATTTTCCTGAGCATGCCAGTCCAGGGGAAGCATTGTTCCATACTCTAGATATGCATAGAATACTTGGGTATTATGTTCACCGTACAAAGGATTACAGGAAGTCCTCAAGGCTTTTTGTTCCTTCGCCCCTGGAAAGGAGGGCATTCCAGTTTCAGAATAGTGTTTGTACAAATGGTTGGCCAACTGTATTACTTCTGTTCCAGAAAATACAGTAAGGAACTTCCTGGAGTTGTTTGTGGCCATTCGACTAGAGGCATAGCCACTTCCATTGCCTATTTCCAGAATGTGTCAGATGCAGAAGTTTGTGCTGCTGCAAGTTAGAGTACTGTCCACACTTTCACAAAACACTACAATCTGGACATTGTCTCAGGAAGAAGGGAAGGCTTTGGCCTAGCTGTGCTTTTAAAGCCTTCTTTCTTAGGCGTGTAGCCTCCTGCCACCCAGACTGTTTCCTGGCCAGTACTGCTTGGGGCTCGTCCTTTAGGTGTGGCCTGATGAGAGATCCTCGAAGAAGATGGAATAGTTACGTACTTACCATAAAAGTAGATCTTCGAAAGAACCTCTTATCGGGCCATGCCATCCCACTCTCCGTCCCCCTTGGACTCTGAGCTTCTTCAATCCTGTCTCTCTATCCAGGTCATATTACCTGCTGTTCCAGTCTTACCTGGTAGTTGGACACTTCATTTCTCTCCTGGTTCCCTTCAGGAAGGTCTTCTGAGTAAGATCTCTGGTGGAGAACTGAGGAGGAAGAGTGACCGCCCAAGTTTGTATAATGATGTCGTCATGGGCAGCCCCTGGTAGACTGTTTGCAAAAAGGTTCCATGTGGTCCTAGTGCCTGGTGGCTGTAGTATTATATAGGTTTGGCCTGATGAAAGAGATTCTCTCGGAGTGTGATAGGGAGGCCCTATCTGACGAATGAAGGACCAACAAGATTGTGTTTTTTTTTCATTATTTTATTTCCTCTGAGCTGGTGGTGAATGAAGATAAGAGGCAGCTAGCTACAGACATACTGTAGCTGTCCCCAAGCTGAAGAGCCAACAGCTCGGTCGAATGAAAAGCCAGTTCTTTTATACTGTTACCATAAAATGTGATGTAATTTGTATACGAGGGGCTTGTGCTAATTTAGAGGGTAACACTGATTTTAAGGAAAATGGAGAGATGCTGTAATCTAGCTGTGTAAACATACTATACCCTGTATTCTAAAGAAATATGATCTCCTGTCAGATTATTCGGCCTGCCTGTGTTTACTTAGGAAGAGTCAGCCTGTGTTTACTTAGAGAATTGTGAGACAGACCGTTCATGTGGTGCTGACTTCATCAATAGGCCGGTATAAAAGCCTACCTCCTGAGATGCAAAACGGATGAGTCCATCAGTAGAGACCCGACTGTCGTGGAGGAAGCAGCTCATAGTACATGCACGTTTTCATATGCTAGGAATCTATTTGACTGGAACTAGCCTGGAAATTGTGCACTGAGGGAATTGTATGCTATTTTGGTCTGAAAGACTAACCAGCTATTTCCTTTCTGTACATTTACTATTTTATTTTTGGAAAATAAATACTGCAAAGTGCATTCTGCACCTTTTACCTGTGTTTGTTTCATCTGTCTACTTACTAACCCTCACACAGAGAGATCTATTATTACAGTAAGTATGCAGCTGTTCTTTTTGGGGTATCCTGTAAGGTTGCTCATGTCCTGCTTGCAGCTGTGAAGCCTTCTACCAGGCATACTTCTACCAATGGCCCCTTCCCTTCCGTTTTACCGCCTCTTCCATTCCCCACTCATTACTTTCTCCATACCTCCTCCTCTTTTTCCCCTCTCACTACTTCTCCATCTCCTTCATCCCTGCCCTCTTACTTTCCTGTTATCCTCTCTTTATTTCACTTAGCACTTGAGTATATTTCGTTATGCCTAGTTCTTTAGTTTTTGTTGCTCAATTTAGCCATTTGTGTAGCTTAGTCTGTTTTTATGTTTTAGCATTATAGTTTATTGTTCATCTTGTCTTCTTGTTTGTAACTCGTGTATTGTACCCAAGTCTGTTTCCTCTGTATAATTTCTTTTGACGTGGAGCCTTTGTAAATGAGCCCCTGGCTCAAAGGTCTTAATTCCGAGATTCAATAAATAAATACTTATTCCCTGAAATGGAAGTGCTTCACTTTGTGGTCTGCTTCCTGGAATAGTATTCCTTTGTTAAGGTGGATTTGGCTGCAGTATCAGTCTTCCAAGCTCCTAGTGATGGTCCTATGGTTGCCCAGGTAGAGGTGGCCAGTACATTTCTGAAGGTATATGTCATAGTAACTCCTATCCGTAATCTACTCCCGCCATGGGTCTTGAATGTCGCTCTCGAGAAATTGATGTTGGCTCCTTTTGAGCCTGCCACGAATTGGGGCTTAAGTTTCCTGTCACAGAAAATGTATCTTTTTCGTGGCTATCTCTTTCTTCAGGTCACACCTATGGAATATATAGCCACCAGGCACTAGGACCACACAAACGTTTGCATGCAAGCAGTTAGCCAGGGGCCACCCATGATGATGTCAGCGTGTATAATAAACATGGGCGTCCCCTCCTCTCCTTAGTTCTTTTCCCACCATTGATCAGACTCGTTGGACCACTTTGGAAATGTTGCTGTGATAAGTGCCATTTATTTTATTTCTCACTAAGTAATCAATTTTATGGTTATTTTTGGAGACCTGCATCTCATTGAAGGAACCATCTTAACTTTTCCAGTACTGTGAGTGTGAGGAAAAATCTACTTCAGAGTCTCCACGACGTCCGTGTCTGCTGCCAAGGCTTGAACCACAATGTGAAAGCCTGCGAAATGTGCCAGGGGTTTAATTCTGCAACCAGGCAATCCCGGAAAGGGGCTTTGGAGAAATTTTTAGTCCAAAAAACTCTGGAAAGAGTGGAGAAGGATTTCCAACAAAAATCTGTATTGCTGGCACCATCAGCTGAATCACAGTTGTCTAAATCCAAGGAGAAAATGTTAGGGAGTCGTAAGCACCAGGACAAGAAGTCTGCCCCAGTACGCTCCAGGTCACCCCTGTGCCCAACAGGTACAATCTCAGTTTTGATGCCATCTGTTTCAGCAGTGTCAAGACCCCCAACCCCACCCAACCATCATAAAGACACCATGGTCAGGGCATGGCATCAGCACTACCAGGCTGATATGGTTGGTACATCACCATCGACATCGGGGATTGAGCCTCCCCCAGCGACTCCTCCAGTCACACCTGTCTACCTAAGGGACACTGAAAGTGAGGCATTCCTAGTCTCCTTTTCGGGCATTATCAGACATTTACTGCCTAATCTCCCTATTCCAGGGGGCCCCACCTACAGGGACCACTGCGTGCCCCCCCCCCCATTGACACCACAAAGAATTCCCTTGCCACAGTCGCCTCCTATGCTGCCGACGACATTGCCCTCTCAAATTCCCATCAACCTGCTCAACGATGAATAGGAGTATAATCCTGACTTAGTAATACAAGAAGAGGAGGATAAAGCTGAAGACTATGCTGAGAGCCAGTATGAATATGGCATCAGCTCTGCAGTCTCCAGATATAGTGAGGACTCTGAACACACAAAGATCCCCTCCTGAAGATCCTACATTTTTTTATCATGATGCAGCAAATGCAAGCTGCCAGTGGGATTTGAATTGGAAGAGCAGGATACCACTAAAAAGAACCTGCTAGACTTCCTGGAGCTGCAAGAGGCTCCTGCCATTGTGTTGACTACTCTGCATCCAGCCTTAGATGGTGCCACCTATGCAGCCTGGTACACACCAAACATACCAGCAGTCCCCAGAAAGGCAGACAAAATGTATTTAGCCCCTTCTGGGAAACCTTTCTGTGCCACACAACCTGAGACTGTCTTTGTGGTAATTAATGCTGCCCATGACAGGTCTAGGGCACCTAAACACCTGAGCTCCCTTCCTTCTGATAAGGAATCTAGGAGGTTGGATGTTACAGGAAAGGGGACCTATGCCTCTGCATTATTGGACCTTTGTATTGCTAACTACCAGGCTCATGTAATGAAGTATCAGAGCACCCTATGTAGGAAGGCCAAGGCACCTGCACAGTCCTTACCTGAGGGCACTCCAAAACGAGAGCTGTCGAAAGCTTTGATAGCTGGAGCTGATTTGGGCAAGCATTTGCTCCGCTTAGCCTATGATGTCTTGATGCTTCTGCCATGGCTGAGTCCTCTGGTATCTGTCTCGGGAGATATTCTTGTCTCAGGGTAATAGATTTTGCTACAGATGTGTAGTAAACCATTCTTAGTGCCCCATTTAGAGGGCAAAAATTGTTTGTTCATGAAGTCCAGGAGTTTCTGAAAGAACTCCAAGCCTCAGGCAGGACTTTGAAGTCTGCGCACTCCCTTTACAATACCCAGCCAGTGGGTAGGAGCAGGAGTGCCTTATGCCCCACTGGTGTTAGGGGCCAGCACACAGCCCGAAGACAGCAGGGCAGGGGCAAAGGAGCAGGGGGCTTGCCAGACCCCACCTATACCCCAGGTGCTCATTCGGAAGCCCCTACTGGTGGTGGAGCTGCCCCCACCTCCACAGGCTCAGCCTGACTCCTTGTACATCCCCCAGCCACCTTGTCGTGAGTTGCCTTTCTCTCTCTCCCCAATTAGCTCAGTGGAGAGAGGTGACTACAGATGCATGGGTTCTAGAGATTATAGAAAAGGGGCATGCTCTGGAACATCTTGACAGCCCTCCAGACCATCCCTCACTTGTGACTACATATCCCCTAGGACATCTGCTCCAGCTGCTAAACGAAGTTCAGACTCTGCTTAAAAAAAAAAACAGGCCATAGAACCTGTGCCTCTAGAACAGAGGAACACAGGATCTTACTTCCAGAGGGCTCTTTCAATAGGTAATGACCATTAGGACTAAGTTGCCAGGCGCTAGGACCACACGGAAAACTTTAGCTAGCAGTGTCTGGCTGGGGACCGCCCACCAGATGTCATGTGACCATCGGCGTGACACTGTATAGTGCGTGGTCTGCATGCCCACCCTCCAGTTCTTTCCCGCCATCTACCTGTGCACGTTGGACCTCACGTAGAAATTGTTTTTGTTGGCCGCCATTTTGGATGAGTATTTCACTAGTTTTTTTCTTTATTTTTTTAGAGTGTTGGATCTTATCTGAGTCAGTCTTCACCATTCATCACTGTTGGGTATCTGGCCAGAGGTCAGGACCCCGCGGGAGTTTTTTTTTAGGTAGGCGGGGCCGGCCGAGACTGCGTGGCGCTCGCCAGGTTGGCCGTTAGGCTGCGTCGACTCCGCCTGCCTGCCAGTTCTTAGTCTCCCGCCATAGAGGTCACCTTGTGGGAAGCTGTGAAGAAATCCTAGACCTGCTTCGCAGTCTTTTTTTCTAAATCCTTTCCTTCGGTCAAAGTCCATCGGTCCTCCTGCCAGTTCTGTTTCTGCCAACACTCTGTCGCCTGGTAAGATCTTTCCTCATCTTTATCTTTCCGCGATGTCGTCTGTTTTTTTTTTTTTCCGTAGGTCATGTCTCGGTCGGAGGGCAAGAAATCTTCTAAGATGGGTCAGCCCCCCATGCGACGGTGCCCTTGCGGCCAAAAGTATTCAGTCACCGACCAGCACAGCCGGTGTCTTTCGTGTCTTGGCCCGCTTCACGACATGGATTCGTGCGATGCCTGTTTCTCCATGGACTGCCGGGTCATCGAGCAACGCGCATGGAAGGTGCAGTGAGCTCCGCTGACTTTCGGGGGTTGGGTGCGCACTCGTCAGGCCAAGCCACGCTCTCTCGGCCTTTCCTCCGGGTCCCCTCGGTTCTGCTATGCGGACGAGGAGGAGAACCCGGCTACTAGTAGCCTAGCCATTGCGAGGCTTCTTCTGCAGCGCGGAGGCCCGTCCGCTCCTCCCGGAGGCGGACTGGAGGCACCGCCACGGCAGTCGCTTCTTCGGGGTGAAGGTTCTCGGTGTCGGACCCGCGGTTCGCAAGGTCCGGGTCGGCGCTGTCCTTGGTGCTGTTCGCGGCACCGTGGGCCATGACGGAGTCATCATCTGCGCCGAATTGTCGTGCGGCACCGTGCCTTGTGTCAGAGTCATTCACGGCGCCGTGGGAGCTGCTACGGTGCCGTCTTTCTCCATGTCTCGCCGCTGCGGCGAGGTTGAGCACGGCGCCGTGTCCTCGGGGCTCGGCACGATGGGGCCTTTGGAATCCTCCATCGGCAGCGCCGCCTCTGCCCTTGGCGCAATTTGTGGCGCCGTGGAGCCAGGCGGCACCATCCTCTGCGCCGTTACTGCTGTTAGTGACTAGTCCCGGCTCTGGAGCTCCTGTTCGGGCTGGAGCCGTGCCCCCTTCGGATTTCAGTCGCGGTGCTGCGGGGGGGCACTGGTACCGGTTCGGGCACAGCTTTGGTTTCTGGGCACTTTGGCAAAGATGGCAGTGGGCACCCTCCTACGGTTTGGCACAGGGCCTCTGCCTCTACCTCCTCGGCGGTGGAATCAAGCTCTGAGTCAGACGGACAGTCTGACCCTTTGGGGTTGGCTGTTGAGGTGGGCAGCCCAGTAGTCTCCTCGACAAGCCGGAGTCGGCTCCCTTCTGAGGTGAGGTCGATGGCTACTGAGACTGGGGTCAGGGGTGCTGACCAGCAGGCAGTGGTGCAGGCTACCATAGCTCTGCAGCCTGGTCTTGGTGGGTTCAGTGACCCCTCAGTATTGGTACCCCCACCTGTGGTGTGCCTAGATCGCCCAACTTTGGGGCCGATCAGAGCACTTACAGGAGGGGAGGGGAGGGGAAGGTACTGTGCCCTGGATAGCTCCTTCTGGTGCTGCCCAGAGATGCCAGCTACCTAGGCTGGCCCTCTCGAGGAGGAGGGCTCTTTCGGACTCCGAGGGGTCGAAGGGCCTGGGGTTGGCATGGCGGCCTTTTTCGGGGGTCCACCCAGGCTTTGGGAGAATCCGTAGTGCGGATCTCCGTTCTTCCTCCTCAGTCTCTTTAAGAGAGACCCATTCTTTTGAGGTAGGGGACTGTCCTTCTGGACCTATATGGCCCTGGTTGCCTCACAGGGGGGATTCTTTCAGGCACAGCCAAGGCAGTACCGAAATGGTTGTTCAGTTGTCGGCTGTGGGGTCTTCCAGGGCACCTTCCTCCGTGGATGCTCCTGGTCCACTCCTTAGCCCAGGCGGAGGTCAGCCGACATCTCTTCTCGGCTCTGTCCCCATTCCTCTGCCACATTCTCCTGCGCTTCCAGGCATCCTTGGTCCTAGTTGCCTCTCTCCTGGGAGTAGTTCAGAGCAGTGGCTGCTCGGTTCCCTGCTTACGTTAGGGCAATGGACAGCCAGGTTTTTCAACCTCCCCTCATGCAGCCACCCACTGACCAGTCGGTGCCCTCCAGCTCCTCATCCCCCTCTTCTGGGGAGAGGAAACTTCTCTCCAGCTGCTGATCTCGCTGAGTATCGGCGCTTCCTCGTGAGGATGTTGGAGGACTTGCACCTCACTCCTGCCACTATCAGCAATCCTGAGCACTCGGCACGTGTCTTTCTAGGCGATTTTGGCGAGGCCACCCTTGTGGTGCTGCCCTGGCCTGCTCCCTTTCGGGAGGCGTAGTTGCGTTCCTGGCGAAGGCCTTTCTCCGGAGTTCCTGCCCCAAGGGATCTCAGCCAGAGGTATTGCGCACCCCCGGAGTCTCCAGGTTCCATGCCTCATCCACAGTCTGGATTGACGCAGTTGGATACTCCTGATGGGCTTCGTGCTCTTCACCGTGACCGGCCCCCAGATCAAGACTCCTCGGATTTTGACTTCTGGGGTAGGAGGACTTTCTACTCAGTACGGTTGTTGCTTTCCATTTCTGCACATCTGGCCCACTATGCAGCCTATGACAGGTTCTTGTGGTCCAGGCTGGGTCAGCTCCTAGCCTCATTGCCTGATATAGAGTGAACCAGACAAGCCATTGCACTCTCTGCGCGTGGCCTGGAGCTAGCAAGGCACCTAGCGAGGGCATCCTATGATGCCAATGAGGTAGCTACCGGGGTCGTAGGGACAGTGATCAGCACTAGGCGGACGGCATGGCTGCGTCTTTCCAGGTTGTCACCCTTGGCCCAGTGTAGGGTGATTAACTCCACTCACCAGAGAACTCTGTCTTCTCCCCATAGAGCGAGACCGCGCTTTGTCAGGGCAATCCTCTTCTCCGGGGACCTGCCTCACACTTCCCCACTCTCAGTGCCCTCTCCAGGCCCTGAAGGTTCTCCTCTTAGTGTGTCACCCACTGAGAGCTAAGGGACTTTGTCCCTTAGAGTGTAAAAGAAACCCCCTTTGGGGGGTCTCGGTACTCGCCCAACAGTGATGAATGAAGATTGACACAGATATTATATGAAAATTACGTACCTACCGTAATTATGATCTTTCTGTGCATCTTCACCATTCATCACGATCCCACCCTCCATCCCCCTGGGGCCTCAGTCTCGGGGGTCTCCTCCTTTCTGTGCCCATCCTTCCCCCTCTCCTTTTTTAGGAGTGGGGTAAAACGAGGGCACACAGGGGGATAATATTCCAGGGAGAGTGGACAGCGGGGGGCACTCCTTCTCCAGTGCTTTGGCTCCACCCCTGTGGGAGTTGACAGTTGCCCTCCTTTCTCTCCTCCTCCCTGTTCCCGTCCAACCTATTTCTCCTTGTTTATATAACCAATACTCTTACCTTGAGAGGGTGATAATTCTCTGTACCCTGTCCTTCTTCCAGAATAGCCGACTCTGCTTATCTGGAGTGTTTGCCAGAATTCAAGGCATGGAATATCTGGCAGAAAGCCTTTGCTACTCCTTACAGTTCCTATACAATCTGGAGAAGGACCAGGGTCTGGGATGTGTTAACCTTCTCCCCTCTCTTCCTAAATTCTTTACCCACCCTACCTCCCTCTTCCTTATCCAGAGATTGGGGCCCCTCCCTATTCCTTTAGTTTCCGACTCTTCCCCCATTCAGTCCCCTCAGTTGTTATTTCTTCTTATTGTTCATATATGTTTTCCTTTTTCTGTCCCTTGGACTTCCTTGTCCCACCGTCCACTCCCTTCCTCTTACCTCTCCGGCGACTCAGAACTGGCAGGCAGGCGTCGCGCAGCCTTAACGCCCAACCCGCGGCGCCACGCAAGCGCTGACCTCAAGGGCGGCACTGATGGTGCGTCGGCTCCACGCACCCAAAAAAAAAAAAAAAAAAAAAAAAAGCTCCATAGGTCCTGACCTCCGGCCAGATACCCAACAGTGATGAATGGTGAAGATTCACAGAAAGATCATAATTACGGAAGGTACGTGATTTTCATTTTTTTCTATGCCTCATGTATGTTGTCTCCGCATCCCGATTTGCATAAAAACGAGTGTGATACCTGTGGTTCCCAGCTCCCTCACAAAGACTGCTATTCCCTCTGCGTTTTCTGTCTGGGCCCAAAGCTCAAGACTGAGAACTGTGAGGCCTGCCAGAGCTTCAACCAGGCCACACGGAAATGCTGTCAGCAGGCCCTGGAAGCCCATATTCTGAAGCAGAAAATGGCATCCGTGGAGAAGGAGCTGCAGAAACTCAGTTGTTCGTCCTCTTCACTGGAGGGCCATTGCAAGAAGGACAAGGAGAAACATTGGGGACGCCCCCGCCCTGGGAGCGCCCCTCCAGTCAAGAATGTCTCTGCCACTGCAGAGCAGCCGTTGGCACCCCCGCAAGACTAGGCTTCAGTTCCAGTGGGAATCCGGGAAATCTGAGATACCTGCTAGCCTTAGACCCATCAAAACCACAGGGTCTGCATTGAGTGGCAAAGCCGATAAGTCTATCACTCGGCCCTTCAACGACCACACGCGTACAAGGATGAGCCGTGACGTCTGCTTCTCCAGCGGCGCACAGCCCCGGATCCTCCGGCAGGCCCCAACAGGCCCGATGTTCAGAATCTGGTCCAGCAGTCGCCTGCACCACAGCCTTCGCCAGGGGTCTCCAGGATTCTCCCTATCCACCTCCTCAGCCCTCCAGCTTCCCCTGAGCACCGGGATCTTTGGGGGGGGGGGCATGACCTCTGCTTGGCACTGTCCTGCTGCCAACACAGGATCGCCCAATGCCTGACCTGCTTACAGGCTCAACGCCGCCTCCTGACATTCCGCAGGGTCTTTCGGGTCCCTCTGGGCCTATATTGGACATGCTGCCGGCTGGTCTGACACTGGACCTCCCTTTGGGTCCTCCCAGTATGCTGTTGGGCCCACCTTCAGGTCCATATCCCCACCGTTTGGCCAGCAGCCCCTCCATCAAGGCCTCTGCCGGGCCTCTAAGGTCTTCCGGGCTACCAGACGCCTGGCTACCCAGCTCCGCACTACCCTTCAGGGTATCAGTCATCAGGTTTCCCAGCTCCTAGTTACCCGACACCTGGGTTATCTTCATTATCATTCACCGGGCTATCCCTCGTCAGGATACCCAACACCTCACTACACTCTGCCAGGTTACCCGCCGACACGGTATGGACAGGTTTTTAATCATCCTCCACTGCCCCCACCTCCACCCTCTGCCTCAGGTGGACTTGCAGGCAATGCTACGCTCTTGGTGGGAAGAAGCCAAGGCCTCGAACTGGACAAACATCAACTGGTGGTTACCCCCACATAAGTCATCACAGAGCCGACACAGATCCCTGTCGTCGATGGACTCCCAACCATCAACGTCGGGTAGATCTCTGGAAATCTTAGCTCAACCAGAGCAGCCCAGAACCACTTGAGGACCATGGACATACCACTCCCTAAGCTCAGAACCCCCGACGAGAGCCCGACATCGGAATCTAAATCTGACTCCTCTCATTCGGAATCTAATTACAAATCCTCTTTTCCAGATGAACCAAAACCGAAGGAATCACCCCAAGTCTCCTCCTGAGGATCCTTCCTTTATGGAACTCCTCAGGAGGATTCAGGCAGCTTATGATTGGAAAACAGAGGAGCAAGATCCTCAACGTTAGAGGCCTGCGGAGCATCTAGAACTATCCAACCAGTCTCATATTCTCATTTCTCCATGGATTGGCCCTCATGAAGATTTGGCCACCACGACATGGAAGCAGTCTGCTTCTCTGGCCCCTGTAGCCAGAAGAGCTGACTGCCTGTACCAGACACTGGAAGGGTAGGGATCATCTTAGCGCCCATCCTAAGGTGGATTCTGTAGTCATCAGTGCTGCCCATGACCATTATGCCAAACCAAAACACCTCCGCACATCACCTCCTGACAGAGTCAAAGATGTTACACCAGTTTGGGAGGAAATTTTATTCATCCTCCACTTTAGCCATTCGAGCACTTAACTATGTTGCTCATATGGTGATCTACCAGAAATCTTTTCCGGGACAGCTAGTGTCCAAACTGGAGAAACTGCCTGACTCTGAGCTTAAGGAAGACATGGCTAGTATGGTCAGATCGGCTAGATCTGCATCCGTCACACCCTTAGAGTTACCTATGATGTGGTAGATGTCTCCGCATGGGGCATGGCGACTGCCATGAGCTTAAACATAAGTCACTCATGGCTGAGAATCTGTGGCCTGGCACCAGAGGTCCAGTCGGCCATTCAGGATGCCTCTTTCTGGGGTCCTGTACTGTTTGCCGGCAAGGACATCATCACTGACCTACAAGACGAGGGCAAAGCATTATGCTCTGTCTAATTCATGTACTAACCCCCTCGCAAGCCTATGCAGCCATTTCGTTGGCAGTAACGGCGGCAAAAAAAACCACAGCAGCCCAGACGTCAGAACAAACATCTGGCCCCATCGGCAGGTACGACTCTCCCGGCCAAGTCTCACAGAGCCTCGGGAGCAGCGCCCACCATCCTCCCTTCCACCTCCTGAATTGCACCAGTCCCTCTCACCCCCAAAGCAAGATCAGGGGAACCAGTAGCGAGCAGATTTGCAAACCATCTATCAGGTTGGGAGCAATCACATCAGACTCATGGGTGCTTCAGCTCTTAACCCAAGGGCACACAATTGAGTTTTTAGAGAGACCACCAGAAAATTCTCCAGGTCACTCTTATTACCCTCCGGGACACATTCACTTGGTCATCGAGGAACTTGAGTCTCTGCTATAAAAGGCAACCTCAGAACCAGACTGGCAGGGGATACTATTCCCACTTCTTCCTAGTCCCCAAAAAGATCGGCGATCTCAAACCGATCTTGAACCTCAGTAGTCTGAACCTCTTTGCAGAGTACAAGAGGTTCCGCTTGCTAACCCTCCCAGGTCTCTTTACCTTGCTACATCAGGGACACTGGCTTTGTGCTCTGGATGTGCAGTATGCATACGTGCATATCCCCATTTTTCCTACCCACCCACCGCCATTTCCTCAGATTCTCTTTTCAGGGAGAACCTTTTCAGTTCAAAGCTCTCCTAGTTGGCCTTTCGTTAGCACCCAGGATGTTCACAAAGTGCCTAGCAGTGATAGCTGCTGCGTTACGCAGTCAGGGCATCCATGTGTTCCCTTACCTCAATGACTGGCTCCTTTTAGTGCCATTGAGGGACAGTCTAATAGCATCCCTGTCCACTACCCTGAACCTTTTCCACCAGGTGGGCATTAGTCAGTCTTCCCACGTTCCACCTTATCCCATCACAACGCTTGCAATTCACTCAGGCAGTGCTGGATACGGTCCAGGGCAGAGCCTTCTCCCGCCAGACAGAGCAGAGACTTTACAAAGACAAGCATACTTTGTAGCTTCTCAGTGACTGACTGCGGCAAGGTCTGTCCTACTTCTGCTGGGTCTTATGGCTGCAGCCATCTCAACTGTACACCTGGCCAGACTCCATATGCAGGTCACACAGTGGACTCTCTGAGTACAGTAGGATCAGAGATCAGATGACCTGGATCACATAATCTTACTTCAAGAGGGCTCCTGCAGTAGGTATTCACATATAGGACTGCGCCCCCTGATGTCCGATCCGAACGGCAAACTTGTAGCTAGCAATTTTCAGCGGGGACTGCCCTCCGGTCATCAGGTAACGTGACGTCAGCTCGACTATAAAAGGGGGCGATCCCACGCCCGCCCTCCAGTTCTTTCCAGCCATCATGCCAGTTCGTCCAACAGACGTGGTAGAACAGTGATCAGTCGCCCGCTCTTCATTCAACGTTTTTCGTCTATTTTTCACATAAAACTTAACTAAAAACACCCGCGAGTGTATGTTGTCTCGTCCAAAGAAAAAGCGCTCCAAGTGCGGTGCCCAAATTCTGCACAGGGACGACCACTCCTCCTGCCTGGGGCCTAAGCACAACTTGACTGAGTGTGCTATCTACCAAGGGTTCAACCAAGCCACCTGAACCCAGTGCAAGTGGACCCTCGAGGCCCATCTTCTCTCCAAGAGGCTAGCTTCCACGGAAAAGGAGCTTCAGGAGCTGCGAGAGAGGTCGTCGTCGCCGGCCCCGAGAAAAGAAAAAAGGACAAGGAGAAATGCCGGGAGAGAAGCCCTTCTCCACAGGGGAAAACCAGCCAGGCATCAGTTGACGACCAAAGGTGGTCCCTCAGCAACCGTGAGTACCACTTCTGCTGGGCCTTCGTCCGCTCCCGCAGGCCGAACGCCTCCCCCTGCCGACGTGAGCAGGCAGTGGGGGGTCACCTCTCTAGAATTGCTGTTAGGTCTCCCACTAGTAGCACCACCATAAGTCGCCCGGCTCTGCCTGTCAGCCGACGGGTCCTCCAGCGACCGTGCAGACGTGTCTTCTCTCCCATCGGGCTCCCTTGAGGACCCCGGCATGAGTGTGCTCATGGAGGAACCTTCATCCCTGCCGGTCTCTACCCCCAGGGTTTCACCACCCGTTCCCGACTTATCTCACCCATCGGGTACGTTACCAGACCTGTCGTTGGGTTTCCTATCGGATTTCCCCCCCATCACCAGTTTCTATTCCTCTGCCGGAACCCTTCCTCCCCAGGGATCAGTCGCTGGACTTGGGTACTTAAGGCATGGACCCTCTTCCCATGGGACCTGCGAGCCCTACGCCTGACCCGCTTTCTAGCAGCCCTTCGGCGCCTTCCCCGATCGGGTCTTCGGCTGCTCCTGCCGGCCTCTCTGGCAGTTTTCCAGGGCCTGACCCTCATTTTCCATCCCCGGGTGGCCCGTCGCTGGACAGTATCCCGCCAACACTGGGTTACCCTACGTTGGGCTACCTGACGCCAGGCTGTCCACCATCAGGATACCAGATGCCAGGATATCCTTCGCCGGGCTTTTCAGGGCAGTCTATACCAGTTTCCTTACTGACATCGCCCACCCTGTTACCCCTCTTTCCCCGGGTATCCTGGGTACCAGCCTCCACCCCCTCATCCTCCACCACCGCCGCCCAACCGTGAGGCCATCCCGGCATGGTGGCAGGATGCCAGGACGCTACTCCTTTTTGAACTAACACACTCAGCCAGTAGGGGGTGTCCCTCTTCCTAGGGCACCACCCTCTAGTTTGGTCCCTTCTGGCCAAGCCTTTGGTTCTCTTCCCTATGGGGGACACTGCCGTGGACCCCTCCTTGCCTAGCAGGCTGGACTCTCCTGAGTCTGATGGCGACTCTGATATCGACCAATCTGAACCCCGTTCTCCAGTCGAACCCTTACCTAAGGAGTCCCCTAAATCGCCCCAGAGGACTCTTCCTTTGGGGAGCTCCTGAGAACCATCCAAAAAGCTTGTGGCTGGCCGTCCAAGGAGTTAGACCCTCAGTGTAAGAGGCTTGTCGAACATCTGGACCTTGCCAGTGTGGATCCCCTCCCCATTTGTCCTTGGATGGGTCCACATGAGGATCTCACGTCCACCATATGGCAACAGCCGCCGTCTATCCCGGCTGATTCTCGGAAAGCTACCAGAGCCTTCTCCCACCCCCCCACCCAGAAGGGATCTCTCACCTTACCACCCAGGCCAAAGCTGACTCTCTGGTCATTACTGCAGCCCATGACAGATCAGCACAACCAAAGCACTTAAGTTCCTCTCCTCTGGACAAGGACTCTAAGCAACTGGATTAGTATGGCAGGAAAATCTATACCTCATCCACCTGCACCATCAGATCCTTAAACAACGTTTTGCACGTGGTGGCCTTTCAAAATGCCTCGCTCTCAGAACTCGAGAAGGATCTCCAGGATATCCCAGATGATCAGCTCAGGGCTAAGCTCCTAGAAAAAGTGCAGATGAATAAATCATCCTGCCGTCACGCACTCCGAGCCACTTACGATTCTGTGGACTCTGTGGCTCGGGCTGCGGCCTTGGGAATGTGCCTTAGGCGCCTAGCCTGGCTACGCCTGGCAGGTTTGACACAGGACAGTGTCGTCCCTGCTGGACGCACAGTTTAAGTGTCCAGTTCTCTTTGTCGGTGATGCAAAAGACATAATTACGGGGCTGCAGGAGAGCGGTAGGTCCCTCAGAGATGTATGTTGTATGTACCGTACCGGCCAAAGAAACAACCTTTCGTCGTCTAGTGGTGGTAGCAGTGTTCACCGCCGCAGGGGCATATACATGTCCCCATACCTGGACGATTGGCTTTTTTCAGCCCCATCGCCAGACGTGCCACTGGTTCAGGAGCCCATACTCCTCAGGTCAAGTTTGCCAAAGCTGCCTCTGGAGCCAAGGCTCCCGGCCCCTCTGCATCCTGACTCGTTTCCCCTCCTCCCACTCCCTCCGTCCCCCTCTGAGGAAGCGGTAGGAGGAAGGTTTGGCCTCCACCTGGAAGGGTGGAAGGCCTTCACCACAGATGTATGGGTCTTACAACTCCTACAAAGAGGTCACTCTATCAAGTTCCTGGAAACACCTCCAGCAAATCCTCCAGGAAGGTCTTTCTACCCATTAGGACAGATCGCCATCATCCAGCAGGAAATAGTCTCTGCTGTGGAAGGCAGCCATAGAGCCTGTCCCACCAGAACAAGTAGGAAGGGGATTTTATTCCCATTTCTTCCTAGTCCCAAAGAAAACAGGGTATCTAAAACCTGTTCTGGATCTCTGCATGCTCAGCCTCTTCATGGAATACAAGAGGTTCTACATGCTGACTCTCCAGGGACTCCTGCTCCTGCCCAACATTTGGCTGTGCTCCCTGGCTATGCAGGATGCTTACCTTCATATCCCCTGTCCTCCCGGCCCACTACCACTTCCTCAGGTTCTCCTGCCTGGAGAACCATTTTCAATTCAAAGCAGTTCCCTTTGGCTTGTCCTCAGCACTTCAGGTTTTCACCTGGTGCCTAGCAGTGGTAGCAGTGTTCACCGCCGCAGGGGCATATATATGTCCCCATACCTGGATGATTGGCTTTTTTCAGCCCCATCGCCAGACAGCCTGAAGGAGTCCCTCTCCTTCACTCTGGATCTGTTATCTGACCTGGGAATTTCGGTCAACCTACCCAAATCCCAGTTAGTACCCTCCCAGTGCCTCCAATTCATTGGAGCGGTGCTGGATACGGTCCAGAGCAAGGCCTTCTTACCCCTAGACCGAGCAGACACAGTTGTCTCCCAAGCCACCTTGGTGGCCAAGTCTCAGTGGACCCTGGCTCGTTCAGTACTTCACCTTTCACCATCTGGTGGAGGGCAAAACCCTAGCCCACCTAGAGGTTTTTAAAACTTTATTGAAGGGGATCCTTCACATCCAACCTCCTGTCCAGAACCCTTGTCCTCCCTGGGATCTTAATTTTATGTTGGAGAAGCTTACTTTGCTAGTTGTGAAATGCGCTTCCTGGCTTTGAAGACACTGTTTTTGGTTGCAGTTACTTCAGCTTGAAGGGTTTCAGAGCTTCAGGCTCTAGTTTGTAGACAGCCTCGTTTAATTTTCCACAGGGACCGATTGATTCTATGGAGTAATCCTTCTTTTCTTCTGAAAGTTGTTTCAGAGATGACTCTTAATCAGAATGTTGAACTGCCGGTTTTCTTCCCAGGGCATTCCAACAGGGGAGAATATCTTCTTCATACACTCGATGTGCACAGGATTTTGAGGTATTATACCTCTTGGACTAAAGAGGTTCAAAAGTCGAATCAGCTCTTTGTGGCCTTTGCCTCCCAGTGCCAGGGCAAGGCGATCACTAAACGGACTCTGTCTAGGTGGCTGGCTAACTGTATTCAATACTTACCAGAAGTACAAGAAACCCCTTCCGGGGGGCAGTCAAAGGTCACTCCACTAGGAGCATGGCCACTTCTACCACCTTTTTCAGGAATGTGTCCACTGCGGATATTTGTGCAGCGGCCACTTGGTCTTCCATCCACACCGTCACTAAGCATTACAGTCTGGACATTGCCTCTAGGCATCGAGCTGGTGTTGGCTTTGCAGTTTTGCAAGGTTTTCTGTCTTAAGACAGCCCTTAGTTGGCAAACATTTTCCTCCTCCCGGAACCTTGTCTCCGACGACTCCTTTTTGTTAGACTGCTTGGTATTCAGTCCTATATGTGAAGACATACTGCAGGAACCCTCTCGAATAAAGATATAGCAGTTGCGCAAGAACTTACCGTAACAGTACATCTTTGAGAGGTTCCTGCAGTAGGTCTAGTTTCCGTCCCACCTATCCCTCAGCTCCTGGAGTTTATTTCCTTTTCTCCTGTCTAGTCCTCTGGCTCAGCCAGGCCACAGGGTCCCAGGAGTTGTTGCTCTTTTTTCCTACTTCCTATCCTTAGGTCTCCGGTGGAAAAGAACTGGAGGGTGGGCATGGGACCACCCCCTTTTATAGTCAAGCTGACGTTGCATCGCCTGACAAAGGGGGCGGTCCCCGCTGATGATTGCTAGCTACAAGTTTGCCATGCGGATCTGACGCCAAGAGGTGCAATCCTATATGTGAAGACCTACTGCAGGAACCTGTCTCGAAGATATACTGTTATGGTAAGTTTTTACATAACTGCTATATCCTAGTCTTCAACCTGTTGGCTCGAAACCTACTATGGTGGCAGAACCTGGACAACTTCCATGTAGGTGTCCCTTTCCAGCCTCCTGTCCCCACCCAGACCCTAATGACACATGCCTTGGGGCTATGCTGGGGAGCTCATATGGGAGTTCACAAGATACATGGAACCTGATCACAGAGGGAACTCTTCACTTCATATCAGCGTGCTGGAGATGAGAGCAGTGCTGTGTGCCCTTCAGGCTTTCCAGTACCTGTTCAGACAGACATTTGTGTCATCTGGTATCTGAACAAACAAGGAGGCACACTCGTATCCCCTATGTCAGAAGCGATGCGTGTATGGTCCTGGGCAGTCCAGCACAGTCTTCATCTCATGGCAGTGCATGTCTCCGGCATTCAAAACGTCCTAGCGGACAGCCTCAGTTGTACTCAAGCCAGAGCTCATGAGTGGGAACGGAGACAGAAAGCGGTAGAAGAAATATTCACTCGTTGGGGTCGACCAGATCTCAATCTGTTTTATATCCCCATCCAATGCAGAATTACCCACTTCTAGGGACATGGATATGTTGTTCATCCACACTCATTGGCAGGTATCCTTGCCGCTTTAAATCTTGCCGGAAGGTCTTCAAGCTTGCTCCTCCCACCCACCCGGGTGGTATAACTCTCGGCTCCGCCCCATGACGCCAGATCTTCCTTACCGCTTGGAAGCTCAGGTTCCCTCCTTAACGCTCTGCGTTTGTGACTGGTTCCTATTTCTCCGTTTGCGGATTTAAAATAAATTTTGCAAAAGACTTCAGTCTTCTATCCCATGACTGCGATGGACCAATCGACTCCCGGATTTCGAGATGCCTGCTGGTGAAGAAGATGTCGGGCGGATCCACACTCCCGTGTGTTACTGCTCAGGGCCTTGAGCACGACCCGCGGGCTGCGACCTGTGCTCATCTTTCTCGTCCTCGTCCTCGAAGACCGTGCTGCCCGTTGCCAGCTGGGCCGTCCCGAGCGTTCCTCGGTGAAGTCAAGGAGGCCCGGTTGGCGGTGTCAGCGGCGGCGGTTTCGGCGGATCAGCCGGCGGATGGTCGCCCCTCAAGAGAGGCGCGGGCGATATCTTCCTCGGCAGCGGCATTTATCCGCTCTCTGGGTTCTTCCTACCGCGGCTTCTTTTAAGGAGCTTTGTCTGTCCCTCTCCACTAAAGGAGAAGGGCCTCGTCTGCTGGACCTTATTCTCGGTCCAAAGAGGACAGGGTAAGTCCCTCCGTCGAGCGCTTGGGAGGCGGAAGGTCCCTCTCCCGGGCCGTCGACCGTCGGCTTGATCGACCGCTTCCGGCTTGACCACTGGCCTCACGGTGTCCCCGTCAGGTCAGTTGACGAGACTCACCGATGAAGTCGAGATTTTCGACCCATTGAATGGGCTGTCGCCTTTAGCAGCCGAGATTCCCCTCTCCCCGGTTCCCCCGGGAGGAGTTGAGGATTCCGTGGGCTCGCCTGTGCCTCCGGTTCCGGAGCCCTCGGATGGACCATCCGAGCCGAAGGGAGTGCCGGTTCCGGCCGACACCTCCCCGCACCGACCTCGGAAATTCCGGGACTCTCGGTCTCGGTCTCGGACCTCTTCGCGGTCCAGCCGATCCCACCGTCATAGGCGGTCTCGGTCTCGGCACCGCGGTAAGCGGCGTCGCCGCTCGTCCTCGTCCTCCTCCTCGGATGAGGGGAGGCTTGGCGTAAATTACGTCGTGAGTGCGAGACCTTATGTTGCTGAAACTCCTCCTGGCGGGAATAAGCCGACCCGTCGCCTTCCCGGCCATTAAGTGCTGTCACCGAACGGCCGACACAACCCTCGACTTATCCGAGGAGCCTACCCAGGCGGTTGTTCGGCCAAAACCAGCTGCTCCACCGATTCGGTGGAACCTCCCTCCACAGCCACCAATTGGGGCTCCGACCAAGGATTCTCGATCGGCAGGGGTCTACCCTATCGGCTGTCAGTTACCCTCACTCCCGACCGACCTCGGCAGGTGAAGGGTGGCTCAGGCCAGAGGCAGCTCTTCGAGGACTCTTCCGAGTCCGAAGATGATTCCTCCTTTTCTCCAAGCGACTGGACTTGGAGTCTTCAGGAGGTCAGTCAATGGACGATAGCCCGTCGTCCTTCCTAGGACTGCTTCGGCTCATCTCGGAGTCTACCGGGATGGAGCTCGAACCCGTTTCCAAACGGGCCAGGTATCCCCTCACGGAGATTCTGGACCGAGGGGATTCTCCGATGGAGGCCTTTCCGGTGGCCGAGGCCATAGTGGGTCCGGCACTGGAGCTTTGGCAGCGCCCTGCTTCCTGCCCTGCGCCTTCGGCCAGGATGGCCAGGAAGTATGCGGTCCCTACCGGTTCCTTGTCCGGTTTTTCGGAACACCCCTCCGCTGAGGGGTTGGTTACCGACAGCGTTTTCCGGCGCGCCGGCAACGCCAGGGATGTGGACAAACCTCCTGACAAGGAGTCCAAGAAATTGGACTATGTCGGGCGAAAAGTCTACGCTGAGTCCTCTCTCTCTCGTCAGGCCAGTTCGGCCGCCCTCATGCACATTTTTCTCATGCCCTGTTGGGCTCCTGATGAGGTCATCTCATCTTCCCGCCCGATCTGCAGACTACGGTTAAGCAGGTGCGGGACCAGGGCAGGGCAGTGGCCAAACAGCAGCTCCAGACTGCTTTGGATATAGGGGACTCATGTGCCAGATCGGTGGCGTGACGCAGTGGCTATCGTCGGCGGGCTTGGCTGAGGATATCCACCTTTACTTGGATACCCAGCACAAGTTGGCGGATGTTCCTTTTGGGACTGACCTCTTGGCCCTGGGGTGGAAGGTCACCTGCAGAGGATCGAGAGGTCAATGCCACCTGGACTCGGTCTCTTCCGCTCAGAAGGACAAGGCCGCAAACCACAGCCTAAGCCCTTTCGTCCTTCTGTGCCCCGGCGCCTCGGCCCAGCAACGCCAGGGCAGCAGGCTCGTCCTTGGCATCCCAAACCCAAGCCGCCTGGCTTCCTCTAACAGGAGGCAGGAGAAGGGCCCAGGAGGTCCCTCGGCCGGTCCTCCTCCAAGCCTGCCCAGTGACGGGCTGAGGGTGTCGCCCATCCCCGTCACCTTACCTGGGTCCCCGTGAAGACGGCTCCAGCTTCCGTTCCGCCTGGTCCGCTGTTACCACGGACAGGTGGGTCTTAAGAGTGGTGGGAAGAGGCCTGCCTCTGGAATTCGAGCAGGCACCACCCTTCAGAGCCGTGCGCCTCGGGGGCTTGAGTCCCAGCCTCACTGGCGGCTCGTCGAGCTACGACGGCTCTCCTCCTCCAGAAGGAGGTGGTAAGAGGTGGTGGACCCTCCTTCAGACCCAGGGTTTGTGTCCAGGTACTTCCTGGTTCCGAAGCGACGGGGCTGGCGCCCATTCTCGACCTACCGCGACCTAAACAAGTTCCTAAGGTCTCGAACCTTCGGATGGTCACTCTGGCTCAGATAATACCATCCTTGGAGCAGCGGCGTGTGGTTCTGCTCTCTGGACTTGCAGGAGCGTTTTCACGTCCCTATCCGTCCGTCTCACCAGAGATTCCTTCGCTTCGAGCGGAAGGATCCCTCTTGATTCCAAGCCATGCCCTTGGCTTGTCTCCAGCTCCCAGGGTCTTCACCAAATGCATGGCAGTGGTGACAGCATTCCTGCGGCCGAGGGGTCCGGTGTACCCTTACCTGGGCGACTGGCTGATAGCAGCTCCCTCCAGGAAGGAGGCGGAGTGGTCGAGATCTGGCCCTCAGGTCTGCTCTCAACTGGGCCTCCTTATCAAGCGAGGCCAAGTGAACTCGAGCAAGCAGGTGATTCTATTCATCAGGCGCCAGCTCGACTCTCTCGAGCCAGGCCCCTTGGCTCCCGGCGGACAGGGCCGAGTTCTTTCCTCCTTTGCCCGATCTCTTTCCTGGTTGGGCAATGCGCCTGCCGGGACTTCCTGCGCCTCCTGGGTCTCATGGCGGCCTGCACCAGCGTGGTCCGTTGGGCCCGCTGGAACATCGTCCCTTCAGTGGGGACTGGCCAGCCAGTGGTCACAACGCTGCGATCCCTTGGACCAGCTTAGTCGGTGACACAGGGGATGTGGGCAACTCTCCAGTGGTGGACCGTTCCAGATCATTTGCAGGAGGGCATCCGTTCGTCCGCCCGAGCCGGCGGTCTCTCTATCGACCGATGCCTCTCTGATGGGTTGGGGTGCCCATCTGGGGAACACCAGGCTCATGGCCTCTGGTCCGCGGGAGTCGATGCCACATCAACCTGCTGGAGCTCGAGCGGTCCGCCCAGCTCTCACCGCCTTTGCTCCGTTCCTCCGGGGTCAAGTGGTCCGAGTCCAGGCCGGACAATACCCGACCATGTACTATCTAAACCGCCAGGGCGGGCGCGCCCATGCTTCTATGCAAGGAAGCTCTCCGCATTTGGTCACTCTCATGCGCAGCCTGGAGGCGGATCTCCTAGCCATTCACGTGGCAGGAGCCTCCAACACCCTGGCCGATGCCCTGGGCCGGATGGGGCTGCATCCCAGGTGGTCTCTCCTGCGAGGTAGTACAGCATCTGTTCTCCTTTGGGGCACACCTCAGGTGGACCTGTTTGCCTCCATGGAGAGCGAGCTGAGTCTGTTCCATGCCCGCCCCCTCAGCAGGGCTCGCTGCAGGGGATGCCTTCTCGAGGCAATGGACCCGGGCCTCTTTCGCCTTTCCCCATTTCCTTGATCCACAAGGTGCTTCTCAAGCGAGGAGGGACAAGCGCGAGGTGATTCTGATAGCCCCAGACTGGCCTCGCCAGTTCTGGGTACCCAGATCTCCTCAGTCTCAGCTCCAGGACTCACGGGCAGCTTCAGCTCGCCCGACCTGCTCTCAGTCAATCAGGGAAGGTGTTCCATCCGGACCTTCAATCCCTGCACCTGACGGCCTGGTTCCTGGCGGCTAGAGTTCCAGGCCTTGGGTCTTTCGGCGAGGTCCTCAATGTAGTTGAGGCGTCCGTGAAGTCGACCAGAAAATGCTATGCCTTCAAATGGAAAAGGTTTTCCATTTGGTGTCAAAGGGCTTGGACCCTTCCTCCTGTTCCTTGGCAAGCATCTTGGACTATTTATGGTCCCTTTCTAGTCAAGGGCTTAGGTCGAGCGACCTAAGGGTGCACCTGCAGCCATCTCTGCTTACGGTAGCGGGCGGGAAGCAGTCGATGGCGCAGGAGAAGGTGGTCTGGCGCTTTTTCAAGGCCTTGATCACATTTCCCTCCAGTGCGGAACCCCCACCTCCGTGGGATCTACTGCTGGTACTGGCAAAGCTCATGGGCAAGCCATTCGAACCCTATGCACAGGTGTGCTCTCTCTCACCTGTCGTGGAAGACCGCCTTCTTGGTGGCTATCCGTCAGCCAGAAAGGATGGGAGAGCTCCAGGCGCTTTCATCGAGTCTCCTTACCTGGTCTTCCACAGGGACAAGGTTGTCCTCGCCTCCACCGAAATTCCTTCGAAGGTGGTGTCGGAGTTTCACCTTAACCAGGTGTTGACTCTGCCGGTGTTCTACCCCAATCACACCTCGGAGGCGAATATAGGCTCCATACTCTGGACCCTAGAAGGGCGGCTTATTATAAGGGCCCACGGCTGAAATCGGAGAGAGGTTCGCCAGCTGTTTGTCACCTACGCTGAAGCCGCATCTGGCAGACCTGCAGCCAAGCGGACGATAAGCAGGTGGGTAACCTCCTGCATAGATCTCTGCTATAAGTTGGCGGGCATGGAGCCTCCCAGAGGATAAGAGCTCATTCTACCCGCCATACTGCTGCAACTGATGGCTGCTTCCAGGGACGTCCCTATCCAGGAAATCTGCAGGGCTGCTACCTGGAAGTCAGCAAACACCTTCATTACCCACTACCACATCGACCTTGAGTCACGCCGGGATGCTGGTTTTGGGGCCTCGGTTCTCCAGTCTCTCTTTCCCAAGTAAGTATTGGGGTGTGCGTCTTGCCTCCCTCCTCCCGGAGAACTGCTAGGAGTCTGCCAATGAGTGTGGATGAACAACATATCCATGTCCCTAGAAATACAGGTTACTCACCTGTAACAGGAGTTCTGGAATGGTATATGTTGTTCATCCACTTACTGTCCTCCCGGCTTGACGCTGTACAGGCTTCCAGCCGGCCAGATCTGGCGTCATGGGCGGGACGAGTTATACCACCCGGTGGGTGGGAGGAGCAAGCTTGAAGACCTTCCGGCAAGATTTAAAGCGGCAAGGATACCTGCCAATGAGTGTGGATGAACAACATATACCATTCCTAGAACTCCTGTTACAGGTGAGTAACCTGTATTTTTTGCTCACTCGCTCCAGAGTAGCTTTCTGCCGAGACGTGCTGTCTCTATGCTGGACAGGGAGGTCCTTGTACGCCTTCCCTTCCTTTCCATTGCTACAGAGAGTACTACCAAAGCTACAGATGGAGGGAGCACACATGATCCTGATCACTCCCTGCTGGCCTTGTCAAATTTGGTTCTCTCTGCTTAAGCAACTGGTGGTGGAACCTCTGGTTCCCTTGCCCTTCTGCCAAGATCACCTGACTCCGGAACAGGGCACCCTGGTCCATCCAGGGCTCAAGTCCCTTCACATGCGTGCGTGGCACCTACTGACATGGCTGCTGCTCGCTTTGGAGTGTCGTCAAGAGTGGTTCAAGTACTAGTGGAGGCTAGAAAGCCGTCCCCGGGATCCACTTATGCTATGAAATGGAAGAGATTTTCCATCTGGGCCACATCTAAGGGTTGGGACCCCTTCTCATGCCCTGTTCCGCAGGTCCTAGAGTACCTACTGAACCTCTCTGACCTTGGACTTACTTGACTCTAATGGTCCACTTGTCTGCCATCTGCCATTTCTGCCCACCACATCCCAGTGGTTAGCAAAACCTTGGCTCAATTGAAGGTATCCAGAACATTACTGAAAGGGATCCTCCACTGGAAACCCCAAGTCAGGAACCCTGCTCCTCCTTGGGACCTGAACTTCATTCTTGAAAAACTCTCCCTTTGAACCAGCTGTGAGTTGTGACATACGGTATTTTTCATGGAAATCCCTCTCTTTAGTTGCCGTTACTTCTGCTCGAAAGATTTCCAAGCTCCAGGCCCCGATGCGTAAGGAGCCTTATTTGATTTTTCAGAGAGCCCGGGTGACTCTGCGTACAAACCCCAAGTTCTTACCAGAAGTGGTTTCTGAGTTTATCTTAAATCAGACCATTCATTTGCCAGTGTACTACCCTGGGCATTCAAATCAGGGGGAAGCAATTCTACATACACTTGATGTACATAGAATTCTACATTACTACACTAACCGGACGTAGTCAGTCCGCAGAACTGATCAGTTATTCGTTTCCTTTGCGCCCAGAAGAGGGTGCTGCTGTTTCTAAACCGTGTTTGTCCAAATGGTTGGCAAACTGCATTCTTTTTAGAGACATGGCTGCCTCTACTGCTTGTTTCAGGAATGTCTCTGCTGCCAGTATTTGTGCAGCATCCACTTGGAGTTCTGTCCACACCTTCACTAAGCGTTACGGTCTGGTCTTTGCTTCTTTCACAGGACGGGCTTTGACTTAGCCATCCTTCAGAGGCTATTATATTTATTTATTTATTGAAACGTTTCACCAGGAAAGGCACAGTGAACAACAAGTTGCTCGTCTCATGGTGCATCTTGGGGGAAAGGGTAGTGGAAATACATACATGCATACAACAGCAAACATTACAACAGTATTGGCAGTGGTGAATAGCAAAAACAGGACATAGTAAGTGCAGCAAACAGTACAATTGTATACAGGGGTCCCAATGGACAGGTCAAGTGCATTACATTAGGATGATACCTTAAATTCATGGTGATGGTACCATTTAGTGTGAAAGAAAGGGGTGGATTGCAAGTAACAGCAGAGGTGTAAAGGTAGCGATGCTATGAGGGGAGCAGATGAATAGGAATCAAGGTTATAGATATAGTGATAGTAGATTGATAGGAGCTTAAAGTCATAGTTATATTGGTAGTTATAAATAGGTCGAAGGAATGGCCAGGTAGGGATCTGAGCGGGGAAAGAAAGTAATGGGGCTGGAAGGGAGCTGTAATTCAGAATAGTTACTTAATATATTGATAGAGGCCGGGGAGCAGGTCAAGAATACTAGGTAGGCTAATTGCAGGTACAATTCACAGAGAGGAAATTATGTGGGGCTGAAGTTATAGAAGGGGGGGAGGTGGTGGCGGATTTGGTGAGGAAGTGAATTCCACAGTTTTGGGATATGATACGAGAAAGCAGCCTGGCTGCTGCAGACCCTTTCCTGCCTCCCATGTTTTAGACTTGTCTGAATTTGACTGCTTAGGATTCAGTCCTACTGCAAGAGCCCTCTCGGAGTGAGGTAGTACAATTACGTAAGAGCTTACCGTAACAATAGGTCTTTGAGAGAGGCTCTTGCAGTAGGTACTGCTTTCCCTCCCTCCTTCCCCCTTTGTTTCTTCTGCTACTTCTCCTTATATAGCTTCTATATAGCTCCAGGAACCCACTCCTCTCTTCTGCCGCACCTTTCTAGGTCTCTGGCGGGAGAACTGGAGGGTGGACGCGGGGACCACTCACTATATAGCATCATGCTGACATCAGGCTGTCCCCCCGCCAGACTTTGCTAGCTGAAGTTTTCCGTGTGGTCCTAGCACCTGGCGGCTTAGTCCTAATGGTCATTACCTACTGCAAGAGCCTCTCTCGAAGATTTACTGTTAACGCAAGTTCTTACGTAACTGTACTTTTTACTCCCGGTACTTCCTTGTCCCAGAGTGGACAGGAGACCTGAGGCCTGTTCGGGATCTAAGAGGTCTAAACTTCTTCATAGAATACAAGTTTAGAATGGTCACTTTGCAGGGTCTTCAGTTACTGCAAATGGGGGCTTGGTTATGCTCCCTGGATATGAAGGATTCATACATCCATATCAAAATCCAGAAACCTCACAGGAAATACATGAGGTTCCTATTTCAAGGGGATTACCAGTTCAAAGTGCTGCCCTTTGGCTTGTCTTTTGCACCACAGGTCTTTACCAAATGCTTGGCAGGGGTGGCAGCAGCCCTTCACAGGGAAGGCCTGTATGTTTTGAAATGCTGCTCCAGGGAATAGTTGCTAAAAACCTCTGTTTGAACCAGGCAGCTGTTCGATGCTCGACAGTCAGCATACCAAAATTATTGTTGACACCTTGCCAGTTACTATGCCAGGTACTGCCTGCAATCCACCCCTCTTCTCCCCTTGCCCCTCCTCCCCCTCCGCTTTCACTCACATTCTGCAACACTATCTATAACAGTTTGCATGGACATCCTCTCACTCCCCGCCCCCGTGCATCCTATCATGCTTGCTTTCCATGTCTGTGCCACCTCCCTATCCCTGTGCCGCTACCCCACCATCCCCAACCCCAACCCGTCGGAAACTCTCTTTCTGCCACTTACTCCCAAAAGCAGCTCTCCTCCTTCTGCTCCTGTCTGGCAACATCCATCCCAATCCGGGGCCTGGCCACACTGGCCCCCCCTTGAAATCCGCTGGACTCCGTATCGCATCTATGAACATTTGTAGTCTCCTTAAAAAACTGGATGCACTACAATGCTGGGTGATGGATCACAAACCAGATGTGGTTGCCCTGGTTGAAACCTGGCTGTCTGACTCGACCTCTAACTCCCAGGTCTCTCTCCCTGGCTACACCCTCCACCAGCTGGACAGGTCCGGTAGGAGAGGTGGTGGATGTGCCTTCTTTGTAAAGGACCCACTCATTGGACTAGCCCTTCTTCCCCCTGACCTTGACCATAATGCCCAGGCCCTTACACTAAAGCTATCCCCTGACCCCGCTAGGGGTCCTATCTTTCTGACTACAGCCTACATACCCCCAAAGAACCAATCGCAGGCGCTGGGCCCACTAATTGACTATCTCACCTCCTTACCCAACCCTCTGACCAAATCCTGGTGGGTGACTTAAACATTAATTGGCTCTGCCCTCATCCTCTTCCTCCCTTGAGGCTTTTGCTGCTATTGACCTAAGCCAACTAGTCTCCCAGCCCACAAATTAACCCCAGAAGGGGCTCTGGCACACTCCTAGATGTAGTCCTCACTAACAGACCAAGCCGCATCCACAATATCCAAATACTCCTGACTGCCTTAGTGACCATTCCCTGTTCTCTTTAACTGGGCTTCCTCTCTGCCCAAGCCCACAGTTCTAACCTCCTTCCGGGCGACTTAGAACCTTATGGGCTGAAAGACCTAAAGCATTACCTCACACATACAGACTGGTCTCCATTGCTAAACACACCAAGCGTTGACACGCTGGCCTTCTTTGTCAACACCTTCAACTCTGCCTGTGACATCTTGCACCTATGACTGCCCGTAGGTCCAGAGTAAGACATGCCCCATGGGTCACCCCTGCCCTGAGACTCCTTTTTAAGCAGCGGGACAACCTGTGGCACCTTGCTGTTGCCACTGGCCGCCTTGCTGATAAACAGACTTATGCTGCAGCTCGGAACAGGTGCACCTGGGCTATCTGCAAAGCAAAGGCTGAGTACTACCAATCCTCCTTTACCTCCTCCTGGGGGAACCCCAGGTCCTTCTGGGACAACGTCAAGCAACTGAATGGTCATTCTCGGTCCCCCCCTCCTGCACTTCTCAACGTAAATGGTTCTGTCTACTCTGATCCTGCCCTCATTGCCACTCATCTCAATAACTCCTTTACTGATCTTAGCCCAGTGCTCCCGGGCAATTTCTTCAGTCCCCCACCCCCCAGGTCCTCACCCTCCATCACTCGCCCCTTGTTCCACCTGCGCTGTGTCACTACTCAAGAGGTCAGGCCATACCTGCTTAAAGCCTTAAAGGGTAACTCCATCGGGAACGACTCCCTTGACCCCTGTCTCCTACGTCAGGTCCTGGACCAGGTCATCTCGCCTATCACCTGCATCTTTAACAAATCCCTCTGCCTTGGACAATTCCCCGCTGTCTGGAGGGTCGCCACAGTTACCCCTATTCACAAAGGCGGTGACAGAACTCTTCCAGGTAACTACCGGCCTATCTCAATCCTACCCCCCCTTTCTAAGGCCTTGGACAAAATTGTGGCCACTCAAATCTCTGGCTACCTCTCTAAGTACAATGTTCTCTGCCCGGAACAACATGGGTTCAGAGCTGGCCATAGTACCAATACAGCTCTCCTGGAGTTCGCCAACTTCCTCCATGCAGCATTGGACGCTGGCTCCATGGCTGGTGCGGTCTTCATTGACCTGTCTAAAGCCTTTGATACCGTATCGCATCCTCTCCTGTTAACCACCCTTGACCACCTAGGCTTTGCAACTGGTCCAATCGCCTGGTGCGCCAGTTATCTCTCAGCTCACTCTCAATGTGTGAAAGTTAGTGGAACTCTCTCTAACACCTGCCCGATCCGCTCTGGAGTCCCCCAGGGCTCTATCCTTGGACCCCTTCTCTTCTCCCTCTTCCTCAACTCACTACCCAGCAGATGCGCAGGTAAAATCCTGCTCTATGCTGACGATGCAGTCCTCATCGCCTCTGACAGTAACCCCTTGTCACTTCAGAATTCTCTCCAGCTTGCTTACGATTCTGCTGAAACCTGGTTCACTGAGCACCGACTCATAATCAACCTAAAGAAAACCAAATTCATGCTCTTCTGCCACCCCCAAAACAAATCCAGCAATTTTCCCCTCGCTATTCACTCCTCCCTCAATCCCCATCGAGCGTGTACAGTCCTATAAATATCTTGGCTTAATCTTTGACCCAGCCCTCTCCTTCCATGGCCACATCTCTGTCCTGAACACCACCGCCAACACACGGCTGGGCATTCTCTACTGGCACAAAAAATGTCTCCCCCCTGACACCCTCCGCTTGGCTGTCACCTTCTCTGTCATATCTCTTATCGACTATGGCCTTCCAGGCTATGGGGCTGCCGATCTGACGGCCCTGTGCAAGGTTCGCCTTATACTTAACAAAGCCTGCAGACTTATAACCGGTGCCCCTAGACTTACCCACACCTGTCAGCTGTACTCCTTGGCTACCCTACTCAGCCTGGATGAACGGCTCATGTATCAAACTTGCAAACTCACCTATAAAGCCCTCCATGGCCTATCCCCCCCTGGCTTATCTGACTCAATACGCCGGGCCAATCCCACTGTGAACACCCGCAGCTCATCCAAATCGACACTGATCATTCCAAGAGCCAGGACCTACATAAAGCAAAGGGAATTCCTTACAGGCGCCTCCTGGTTCAACTCGCTCCCTGCTGTTATCGCCCGAATCTTCAAGTGATTAAACGCTTTAAGCGCGGTCTTAGAGACCACCTGCTAGTCTCACATGGATGCCGCTGCCACTAACTAATTTTCCCCTCCCGACAACGCCGCCGAGCCGCACTCCCCCACCCACTCCCTCCACCCTGGCTCGCCCCTTTCTGTCTTCTCCCTAGTCCCCATTCCCCTCTTACCCCCCATTTTCCTTTACATCTCTCCCCACTAACCCTCATCCTGTCTATTTACTCTAAACTTGCATTGGAACCAACTGTGCCTACTATGTTTACTTGCTTGAACTTGTATTATCTGTTGTCTTCTGTGTCACTGTCTGTCCTTCATGTGACGAGGTACCTTTGTAAATGAGCCGCTGGCTCAAAGGTTGTTAAACTGATGTTCAAATAAATAAAATAAATAAATACTACAGTACATAGAAACATAGAATTTGACGGCAGATCAGGACCGCTTGGCCCACCTAGTCTGCCCCTTTCCCTACCTCATGCATAGGCTGCAGATCCTAGTTAACCAACAGCCTACTTCCTCCTACCCCCCACTAGAATTGCCTTATGTCTGTCCCATACATTCTTGAATTCCTCCATTGTTCTTGAGTCCACTACCTCCTCAAGAAGGCTGTTTCATGTCTCCATAACCCTCTCCGTGAAAAAATACTTCCTCACATTACCTTTGAGCTGTCCCCCCCTCTATCTTCAAATTGTGCCCTCTTGTTCTTGCACATCTTTTTCTGAAAGATGCTACCATCTTGGACTCTGATTCCCTTGATGTATTTGAAAGTTTCTATCATGTCCCCTCTCTCCTCAAGTGTATACATATTAAGCTTATTTAATCTCTCTTCGTATGACTTTTGGTGCAGACTCTGCACCATTTTAGTTGCCCTCCTCTGGACAGCCTCCATCCTGTCTGTCCTTCCAGAGGTGGGGTCTCCAGAACTGGATGCAGAACTCCAGATGAGGTCTCACCAGCTGTCTGTACAAAGAGAGAACAACTTCTGTTTTCTACTGGTGATGCCTCTCCATATGCATCCCAGTATCCTATCAGCTCTTCTTACTGCCTTCTTACATTGATTGCCCACCTTAAGGTCATCTAATATGACTACCCCAGGTCCCTTTCCATTTCTGTAGTTATTATCTCCCCCCATTGTGTACTGTTTCCCCTGGATTTTTTTTTCCCACGTGCATTACTTTGCACTTCTTTGCATTGAATCTAAGCTGCCATGTATTTGACCATTCCTCCAACCTTGCCAAGTCCATTTGCATCCTCTCCACCCCACCTTCTGTATCAACCCTGTTGCAGATATTTGTGTCATCTGTAAAGAGACATTTTTTTTTCTAGTCCATCTGCAATGTCAATTATAAAGACGTTGAAGAGGACCGGCCCCAGTACTGAACCCAGCGGTACCAAACTAGTAATCCCCCTTTCTTTAGAGTAAACTCTGTTTACTATTACCCTCTGTATCCTGTTGTCCAGCCAATTTTTAACCCAGGCTACCACCTTGGGACCCACTCCAAGGCTGGCTAACTTGTATATTAATCTTTTGCGTGTGACTGTGTCACATGCCTTGCTAAAGTCTAGGTAGGCCATGTCCACTGCCCCTCCCTGGTCTGCCACATTGGTCACCCAGCCAAAGAAATCTTAGATTCGTCTGACATGACCTTTCCGCTGTGACTCCATGCTGCCTTGGGTCCTGTGCCCCACTGGCCTGTAGGAACTGAACAGTTCTTTCCTTTAGAAGTGATTCCATCATGTTCCCTACCACCGAGGTCAAACTAACAGGTCTGTAGTTTCCTGCCTCTGTCTTGCTCCCACTTCTGTGAAAGGGAATCACGTCTGCCCTCCCCCAGTCCACCGGTACTACAACATCCTCCCATGATTTGTTAAAAAGGGAGATCAGTGATGTCACTAATTCTACCCTTAGTTATTTTAGAATTCATGGGTGAATCCCTTCGGGCCCCATTGCTTTGTCCACCTTCAGTTTTAAGAGTTCTTTCAGGACCCTTTCTTCTATGAATGGACTGGTACTGAACTCCCTATCCAGAGTACTTCTTTTCTTTGATTTAGGTACCTCCCCTCTTCTTTTGTGAATACTGAGCAGAAGTATTCATTCAGTATCCCTGCTTTTTCACTGTCATCCTCTGCCCACCCTCCCTTCCCTTTAGTAAGCCTCACTATCCCTTCCTTCATCTTTCTTCGCTCCCTCATGTACCTGTAAAAGGTTTTATCCCCATTCTTAACTGAGTTGGTTATCTTTTCCTCAGTTTGGGCTTTTGCTATTCTGACTGCCTTCCCCACTTCCTTCTGCTTTAACTGGTACAGTTATCTGTCCTGCTCCTTCTGTTTCCTTATACTTCCTGAATGCTACCTTTTTCTTCTTAACCTTCCCTGCCACCTCTTTTGAGAACCATAGTGTTTTTTTCCTTCGTTTTGCTTTGTTGATTTGCTTCACACAAAGGCTTGTTGCCTCTGTGATGGCTGTTTTGATTTTCCCCCATTGTTCCTCCACCCCTCCTTCTTGCCAGTTTGCTAGCACTTTTCTGAGGCACTCTCCCATTTTCCCAGAGTCAGCCCTCCTAAAGTCCAACACTCGTGCTTTTGTATGGCTCGACTCTACGGCTGTGTTTATTGTGAACCACACTGTTTTGGGGTCACTTGTTCCCAGATGGCTACCCACTTCTAGATCCAAGATCCTTTCTCCATCCCCATTTGACAGTACCAGGTCTAAGATTGCTCCCTCCCTAGTGGGTTCCACCACTAGCTGTCTGAGGCAGGCCCCCTGCAGGGCATCAAGAATAAACCTGCTTTTTGATGTGGCTGCAGCCAGGGTTCTCCTGCTAACGTCTGGCATGTTCAGGTCCCCCATCAACAATAACTCCCCTTTTTCTGCCATTCTAAGGATGCCTTCTATCATTTCCTTATCCATTGCTTCCCCCTGAGATGATGGTCTGTATACCACCCCTGTGCAAATTGTGGTGCCATATCCAGTTTCCAGGTTAACCCACAGTGCCTCCTTTACTCCCTGTTTATCCTTTAGTTCCATTACTTTGATCCCTTCCCTTACATAGAGAGCTACTCCTCCTCCTCCTCCTCTTTTACCCTCCCTGTCCCTCCTGTACATTGTGTATCCTGGTATGTTGACATCCCAGTCATGGTTCTCAGTGTACCATGTTTCTATGAGTTCCACGATATCCAGATGTCCCTCTTCTGTCAAGGCTACTAGTTCAGGGAGCTTGTTACACAGAACTATGGGCATTGGTACTCATCACTCTGCATTTGTTGATGGCCTTATCCCTTTTAGCCCCCATCCCTTTCCTTACTGCCTTTTTCTGCATTTACCCCTGTCCTGCTCCCCATTAACTTCTCTACCTTGGTGTTTACCTCTCCAACTACTGTTTTCTGGGGGGATGCTGGGTTTTCCCTGCTCCTTTTCAGTGCCTTCCCCGTTGGCTAGAGGAGTACTGGACACGGCCCAAGACTCAACTTTCCTGCCTTTGGACAAGGCTGATGGTCTGATTGCCCAAACACAAGTAGTGCATGACAACCGATATGTCTCAGCAAGGACGTTCCTACACCTCGCAGTGGATGCCTCAGAGTTGGGCTGGGGAGATCACATGGGCCCTCATTAGACTTGGGACACGTGGACCCAAGTAGATTGCACTTTGCATATCAATGTTCTGGAAATGAGGGACGTTCTATATGGACTCCAGGCCTTCCAGAACCACTTGTCCCCAGGTCCTCTGTTAATACAAATGAACAATATCAGTGTGATTCATTACATCAACCAACTAACAAGAGGGGACTCATTCCTATCCACTGTGCAGGGAAGCAATGAGAGTTTGGTATTTGGATCTGAAACACAATCTAGAATCGTCAGAGTACATGTTCCATGCATCCAAAACATAATGACAGGCAAGCTAAGCCGGTCACATTCCAGGATGCATGAGTGGGAACTGCTTACCTCGGTTGTTGGGGACTTCTCCAAAAGATGGGGTCATCCGGAGCTGGACCTTTTTGCATCCCCACACAATGCAAAACTGCTGCTTTTCTGCTTACTCGCTCCAGGGCCTGGGAGTTTTCTGGCGAGGTGTGTGGTCCCTGTCTTGGAAAGGGAGGTTTCTGTATGCCTTTCCTTCCACACATTCAGAGAGTATTACTCAAGCCGAAAATGGAAGGAACAACTCTTTTATCCTCACTACTGCCTTTGCACTTGGCAGATGGGGTTCTCTCTCTGCTACAGCAGCTGGCGGTGGAACCCCCAGTACCTCTGCCCCTGTGCCAGAGGTCTACTGTCAGAGGAACAGGAAGGTCTGGTGCACCCAGACTTGAAGTATTTTCATCTGCATGCATGGCTCCTGAAGACATAGCCATAGCCAGATTTGGGGTGTCACAGAAAGTGGCACATGTTCTGGTAGCTGCTAGAAAACCATCTACCAGAAATACTTTATTCCATGAAGTGGAAGAGGTTTTCTTTCAAACAACATGAAGTCTTGCTGTATTCTGACATATGCAGTGATGTCCAACCTTTGAACTGCCCCAGAGATGAGAGTTAACTTTCCATGCCAGGCATGGAACGCTGAACTCGAGCTCGGTTGAGACTCTGTCTGTTGCTGTTTGAACTCAAACCGTCCGATTCTTTACTCTGCCTCACTGAACAGTCGCTCCGGAGATTTCTCCTTTGCTCGATTCAAGTTTGTCAGTTAAAGTGCTGTTTTCCTCGGTTTTCGACCGAATTTAATCCGTTAACCTGTCTGTTCAGTCTCTGTCTGTGGTATCGTGAGTACTAGATAGGTTTATTTTCTTGTTCTTCTGTGTGGAACTTGTAAACGTAGATTCGGTTCGGTTTGAACCGATCAGGTTTGTTCAAAAAAGTTTATTCTACTTTTAGAGTGTGGTAACCGGTCCTTATCGGTTCTAAAAAAAAACAGATTTCATTCACGTTTTTCCACGACCGTAACACGGTCAGGAACCGATAAGGGTGTCTTGCCTAGCGGATTGCCAAAAGGGTAAGTTTTGTTAGGACTGGCCATGTCTGAGAAACCCAAAAGAAAAACCGGGCCCACTGGGTTTCAACACTGTAGTGTGTGTGGGGAAGCCTTTGCTAAGGCTGACCCCCACACCACCTGTGTTTATTGTCTGGGGTTTGACCACCTCGATTCAGACTGCCAGATTTGCAAGAATTTTCCTGCAGCTACCCTGGAAAAGAGAGTTGGTAGGTTCAGGGAAAGGGAAGCCAAGAAGTCCGCTGACCCGGATGGCCAGCCCAGTTCGGTTCCAACCGAACCAGAAGGAGTGCCCTCTGACCAGGGCAAAACTTCTTCGGGCAAAAGGAAAACCGACTCTGAGGAGTTGGTTCCGGTTAAAAAGAAAAGAAGGATAAATCAGCCGGCGCGGATCCACAATTTCTTTCTCCGACCGCTGATGAAATAGCCAAAGCGATAAGGATTGTTCAAGCGCTAACCCCGGGTCCGACCGAACCGGCACCATCGGGAAGGGGCTCGGTTCGGTCGGTTAGCCTGGTTCCAGATTATAATTTAGAAGATTTTTATGAACCGGAGGAGGAAGGAGAGTATGAGAATAGTGATGGTGATTACGAAAGTCTGGATGTGCCCATTGACCCGGACATCTCCCCAGACAGACCTTCAGGGGTTTCTCCTCCTAGGCTTTCTGAGTTCCCTTCCCATTTTATGTCTACAAAAAAGTGGCTGAAACTCTTCAGCTTCCTATGGAAGAAGCTGTAGACGATCAGGAGGAGCCACTATGTTGAGATGATGGATATGCCAGAGTCCAGAAGGCTGTCTATTCCCCGTCATAAGTCCTTTGGGGAACGGACAAACATTTTAAAGACTCCTAATTCTATACCTCCTGTGGACAAGAGGTATACTCTCTCAGGCTCAGATATGGAGTTCCTTACCCAGCAATGCAGCCATGTTGGGGTAGTGCAGGCTGCTGCCTGTGATAAGGCAAATATCCCCTTGGCTTCACACCCCCAGATAAGGACTCCAGGAGGATTGATGCCATGGCAAAGAAACAGTACATGACAGCATCCTTGGGACTCAGGCAGGCTAATTATATGGCCTATACAGCTAGATATCAGAAATCTAGATGGGACACTGTAATGACATTAGCTAAACAGGTCCCTGGCCAGCTTGCCAAGGAGCTGGAGCAGGTGGCTGCGGATGGTATTGAGGCATCCAAGGTGCAGTTCCATGCTGCAGTGGACTCTAATGATGTTTCATCTAGAGTCATGGCTACATCTGTGGCCCTTCAGTGGGATGGCTTGGCTCAGATGTACTAGCCTGTCTCAGGATACCCAGACTAAGGCCATGGATTTTCCTGTTGTGGGTAATTCTCTGTTTGGGAGCAAACAGAGAACTACATGAAGAAAATGGATGAATACAGGACCACCTGTAGGAGTGCTCAAGCCAAGGAAAGGCAAGCCACTCCCCAGAGCAGCATTCGGGGCAGGGGCAGGCCTTTTCATAGGCCTTTCTACCAAGCCCAGGCCTCCTCTTCACTTATGCTCATAGGGGTTCTTCAGAGGGAGAGGTAGAGCGGGCACAAGCAGACCTGCTTCCACACCCTCAGCCTAAAGCCCCTGCCAAACAGGCACCTGATGGGTTTGCCAGGGCCGATTCTCCACCACCTGTAGGGGCAGGCTGGCTTACTTTGTCCAGGACTGGATGTCTTTAACATCAGACAAATGGGTTCTGGAAGTAGTAAGCCGAGGACTGGTTCTCAGCTTCAAAAAATTTCCAAAGATGAGAACCAGATCCTTTCCACCTGCAAGTCCTTCAGAGGCACTTGCTCTAGAGGCAGAGTCTCTTCCCTCTTGGCTCTGAGAGCCATAGAGAGGGTTCCACCCCTACACAAGGGAAAGGATTGTACTCCAGGTACTTCTAACCCCAAAAGACAGGAGAATGGCAGCCCATCCTGGATCTCAGATATTTAAACAAGCACCTTTTAAAGCCAAAGTTCAAAATGGTGACTCTGGGAATAATTCTACCCTCTCTAAGGCCAGGGGACTGGCTAGTTTCCCTGGACCTCAAGGATGCCTATTTCCATATTCTCATCAGAAGCTCCCACCGAAAGTACCTCAGGTTCGAGCTGCCCTCAGGCCATTATCAAGTCAGAGCAATGCCCTTGGCTAACTTCTGCTCCAAGGGTGTTCACAAAATGCCTGGCAGTAGTGGTTGCCTTCCTAAAGGAGAAAAAGATCTCCATCTTTCCATACCTGGACGACTGGCTCATAGTAGGCCAGTCTCAGACCAAGTCAAGTCACACCTACAGATAACTCAGCAACTGCTCACTTCTCTAGGTTTCTGAATCTTTCAAAGTCAGTTCTAGGGCCTGTGCAGCTCCTCACCTTCATAGGGGCAGAGCTGGATACAGTAAGAAGAGCCTTCCTTCCCTGGACAGGGCAAGGACCCTTATCTCACTGGCCTCTTCATTCACCCTCCAGGTGTCTCGACCAGCAAGGCATTTTCTGCAGCTCCTGGGACACATGGCTGCCTCTACAGCAGTGGTTCAGGAGCAAGATTTCAGATGAGGACATTCAGTTCCACTGAGAGCCTTCTGGTCTCAGATAAAGGGATCCTCTATTGACTAATCCCAGTGACTCGAACCTGATCCAGGCGTTGCAGTGGTGACAGGATCAGGACAATCTAAGACAGGAGTTCCTTTTGTCACTCAGTCTTTCTCTAATCCTTACTACAGATGCCTCCCTCTTGGGGTGGGGAGCCCACTTGGGGGACCTGGCCACCCAAGGGTTGTGGTCTCCTCAGGAATCTCTGCTTCACATCAATCTATTAGAACTCAGAGCAGTGTTTCTAGCACTTCAAGCTTTTCCAAGTCTGTTCAGAACAAAGTAGTTCAGATCAGGACAGACAATACCACCACAATGTGGTATATAACAAGCAAGGGGCACTCTGTCTACGGCCTTGTGCACAGAGGCAATGAAGTTGTGGTCTCTGGCCTATTCCTGAACCCTCTCTTACAGCAGTGCACCTCCCAGGAAGACAATGTCCTGGCAGATGCTCTCAGCAGGATATCTCAGGGCCATCACGAATGGTCCCTGGATCCCTGATTTTGAAGGTGATCTTCTCCAGATGGGGCACCAGATAGATCTTTTGCAGCCCCAGACAATCACCAAGTTCCTCTCTTTTGCTGCAGGCCCCCAGTGTTGGGCTCAGTCCCCCTGGACGCCCTAGTTCTCAATTGGGAAGGGAAGTTCCTGTATGCCTTTCCCCCTTACCTCTCCTGTTCAAGGTGCTAGTCAAAATCAGGTCTCAACCCTGCAAGGTGATTCTGATTGCTCCAGACTGGGCCAGACAGCCCTGGTACCCTCTCTTGTTGTCCTTAGCAGTCCACCTTCCCCTGTCTCTTCCCAGGAATTACAACCTGTTAACGTGCTCAGGGGAGGGTTTGGTATCTGAATCTCAAATCTCTCAATCTCAAGGCCTGGCTCTTGAAGAGTTAGAGTTTGCTGATTTTCACCTCTCTCAAGGTATTCTGGATATCTTAAAGGCTTCTTGAAAGCCTTCCACCAGAAACACTTACAATTCCAAGTGGAAAAGATTTACTATATGGTGCTCTGGGAAGCATATTTCTCCAGAGCCTGCTGGCCTGCCCACAGTCCTTGACTATATGGTTCATCTCAATAGCTTGGGACTCAGACCAGCTACACTAAGAGTGCATCTGGCAGCTGTCTCAGCCTTCCTCTCAGCAGGCAAGCACTCTTCCCTTTCAGCTCATCCTGTATTTTCTAAATTTTTCAAGGGATTGCTGCATACCAATCCTCCCTTCAGGGACCCTGACCCTGCTTGGGACCTTAATGTTTGCATTGCTCAGCTTATGCAACCCCCTTTTGAGCCTTTGTCCTCAGCAGAGCTTAAGTACTTGACTTGGAAAACTGTTTTCGTGGTGGCCATCACTTCTGCCAGACGCATAAGTGAGTTACAGGCCCTGTCAGTGGAGCCTGATTTTATCTCTTTCCATAGAGATAAGGTGGTCCTCAGGACTAATAGGAAGTTTTTGCCTAAGGTGGTTTCAGATTTCCACCTTAACCAGTCGATGTCTCTTCCTGTTTTTCACTGACCATTCCTCCTCTGGGAGAGGAGGCTGCACAGTTTGGATGTGAAAAGGGCCCTTAGCTACTACATAGAGCGCACCAAGGGTCACAGGTTTGACTCCCTCCAACTGTTCCTCACTTATGGTGAGGTTGGTAAGGGAAAACCTGCCACTAAGAGACCTATTGCCAGGTGGATTGTCTCTTGCATTCAATTTTGCTATGAAAAACTGGGTAGGATCCCACCCTCAGGCCTGAGGGCTCACTCTACCAGAGGTACAGCTGCTTCCCTGGCTGCTGCCAGGGATATTCCTATCTTAGAGATTTGTCAAGCAGCCACCTGGAAAACAGTACATGCTTTTACCAAGCATTACTCTCTGGATATCCAGGCTAGGAGTGATGCTCGGTTTGGCACAGCAGTGCTTCAGAGCCTATTTCCAAAGTAGGTTCTGTCCCTCCTCCATGGAGGTACTACTTGGTAGTCTGCATATGTCAGAATACAGCAGACTTCATGTTGTTTGAAGAAAAAATTACTCACCTTAGTAATGTTGTTTCTTCTAATGGAGTCTTGCTGTATTCTGACCCCCCGCCTCCCTTCTCAGAACCTGGTTTTTGGGGTGTGGGTGGGCAGCAGCAGTGTTGGCACTTGGGGAGGTGCCCCCACCCCTTCTTTTCTCACCCCCTTTAGTTTGGGTGTGTGGGTGTTGTGTTTTGTTTTATTTTTGGGGTTTCCTGACTTGAGTCTTTACTTTGGGACCAAAAAATATTTTTATTATACTTAGTAGCCAGTTGGCTAGTGTAAGTTTACAGTTTCCACACAGGATACCCAGTGAGTATAGCTCGTAAAGATCTGACGGTTTGAGTTCAAACAGCAACAGACAGAGTCTCAACCGAGCTCGAGCTCAGCGTTCCATGCCTGGCATGGAAAGTTGACTCTTTCATCTCCAGGGCAGTTCAAAGGTTGGACATCACTGCATATGTCAGAATACAGCAAGACTCCATTAGAAGAAACAACATTACTAAGGTGAGCAATTTTTTTTATGGGCCACTTCTTACCAACTGGACCCCTTTACCTGTCGAGTTAAGTTCTGGAATAATTTCTGTCCTGATCAGATTCTGGATTGCAGTATTCCCCTCTCAAGGTGCAACACCAGGCTGCGATATCCGCTTTCTATATGCCTATCGATGGTCGTACAGTTGCTCAGCTGGAGGTGGGCCATACATTCTTGGGGAGACATTGTACACCTAAAGCCTCCTGTACAAAATCCAGTTCCACCTTGGGACCTGTAATTTTATTTTGGAGAAGCTTACTTTGGCTCCATTTGAGCCAACTGTGACTTGTGGCTTACGATTTCTTTCTTGGAAAGTGTTGTTAGTTGCAGTCACTTCTGTTCAAAGGATTTCAGAGCTCCAGGCTCTAATGTGTGAGCCCCTTTATTTGATTTTCCACAAAGACAGAGTGTCTTTGCATACCACTCCTAAGTGTCTTCCGAAGGTGGTGTCTGAGTTTTCTTTAAATCAAACTATCCAGCTGCCAGTATATTTTCCAGAGCATGCCAGTCCAGGGGAAGCATTGCTCCATACTTTAGATGTGCGTGGAGTACTCTGGGTACTACACTCACTGCAGAAAGTCCTCTCAACTTCTGTTTTATTCGCCCCTGGGGGGGAAACAGGGCACCCCAGTTTCTAAACTGTGCTTGTCTAAATGACTAGCAAACTGTATTACATTTCCTTACAGGAAGTACAGTAAGGAACTTCCTGGTGTGGTTCATGGTCATTCCATTAGGGGTATGGCCACATTTGTTGCTAGTTTCAGGAATGTAACAACTGTAGGGATCTGCTCAGCTTCTACCTGTAGTACTGTCCACACCTTCACTAAGCAGTACGGACTAGATATTGTCTCTCTTAGAAGAGCTGGGTTTGGCCATGCTTTACTTCGGGGTGTACTTTCATAAGCCTATATGCTCCAGCCACCCAGACTTAGTTTTGGGTACTGCATGCTAATCCATCCGTAAATGTGGCTTGATGAGATATCCTCAAAGATTACCATAGTTACTTGTAACAGTAGATCTTCGAGAGAATCTCTTTCATCAGGCCATGCCAGCCAACCCTCCAGCCCCATAGTCTTTGGGCCTGCAACACTAGATATTTGTGCTCCAATCTCCATGGTTCTATTTTCCAGCCCTCTGTCTCACCTGGTTTGTGGAGTGCTGGGTTCTGTCTCGTCTCCCTAGAGGAGGTCCTCTTAGCATGATCTCTGGTGGGGAACTGAAGAGAGGAGGGGCTGCCCACATTTTTGGACACTCTGACGTCATCGTGGGCGGCTCCTGGCTGACTGCTTGCAAAAGTTTTTGTATGGTCCTAGTGCCTTGCTATGTGTTCCATAGGTGTGACCTGATGAGATTCTCGGGAAAATCTGCTCTTACGGTAAGTATGTAACTGTTCCTTCTGAGGGTGTGAATATGGTTCACTTATCCACATTCTGGCAGTTCCATTGAATCAGTCTGATTGGCGGGATGTTTTTTAAGCTAAGCTCCTCCTACCACCCAGGCAGTATATCCCCCAACTTCACCCCGTGATGTCAGATCTTCTTCTGCTGGAAGAACAGGTCACCTCCTTTGTGGCTTCCGCTTAGGCTTTCCAGTGTGCCATTGGCAAACGTTCTTCCAAGTTTTCAAATACTTCAGTTGACCAGCAATGGAGCAACAGAACATGTCGGTGACCAACCCCAGGACACGTTTATGTACTGTCTGCGTAGATAACATTATGTGACCACATGGGTGCTGTGCTTAAGCATGCTTCCTGAGCTCCTCAAGGACAGGAAGCTCCAGCTATCACTGAGTCGGCATTTGGAACAGGGCCCTAAGGGCCGCAAGAAGGCCTTGGCTGCAGCCATGTCTCCTAAACAGCTTGCAGCCCTTGAAGCGGTGGGCACCTCTTTGGTCTTGGCGCTGTTGCCTGGGACCAATGTTGGAGGGTCATTCACCAGAGAGTTCCAGGAGATGTCTGGCTATCCAGCACTTGGAGGAGACCCCTGTCCCCCCCTGGCCACCACCACAGTGGCACTAGGAGCAAGCGCCACCGGCGCCAGTTGTGGGGCCAGGAGCAATCGAGGTCTTCAGTCCCTCATCTCGCCCAGTGCTTCACTGTTGAGCATCCTTCAACTGGGGGGCAGGTTGAAGGCGTTGAGGGCTAGTCTGTTCCCCCATCTAGCCAGTCAACTTCGACTCTGGTCAAACAGGCTGCTGAGATCTTTCTCAAGCCTGTCAACTAGTTGTCAGATGAGGTTGAGGGTTTGATCTTGCGGACCCCAGTGCTTCCACTCCTCACGCAGGAGGATATGGTCCAGTCGGTATCTCCACCCTGCCCTTGACGGGAGCAGCCTCCACCGTAGGTCGGGTCTCTCTGCACCTGTGTTGCTGAACATGGGCAGGCACCTGGTCTTCAGCAACCCCACCCCCAGAAGGCCCTTCTCGCTGTTGACTGGCTGGTCGCAGTTGAGATAGTGGTTATGACATTGGTGCTCTCAATCCTGCTTGACCAGGATGCATCGACATTCCTTGAACTCCTCATCCGGTGAGGAGAGGCACCACCGGAAAATGTGCAGGTGCTCCAAGGAACTCCTTTGGCAACAGTGGGCCATTGCAGGGTGTGGTGTAGGGCTCCACCCCCTGGACCTTTGGTCTCATGGCCATCGCCAGTGGTATCCCCCAGTCCACACCACACAGGGACTACTCACAGCTGCTTCTGCACCTCTTTGGATGTAGCCACCACCACCGCAACCGAAGATGGGCTCAGACTAAGGACGACAGCCATTTGGCCACTGGCTTACCAAGTTGGTTGTCTGTTTGGATCACCCCAGGAGAGAATACCTGAGATGTCTGTGGTGACAAATGGCCATGCACTGTCTTTGAGGAGTCTTCGGAGGACTTGTATCTTGAGTCCATTGCCTTCTCTGGGACTCCCCTCTGTCGTGGCCCTTTCCACTGAGCATGGCACGGTGTCCTTTGAGGTGCTTTTTGGGCTCATCTGAGTCCATGTCAGTCCTGCTTGAGCCAGTCCAAAATGAGAGCTAAGTACACCCTCATGGATATTTTGGACCAGGACAAACCGTGGTTGCCTTCCCTGTGACGGAGGCCATTTTGAGACCAGTCCTGGAGCTTTGGTAGCATCCTGCCTGGCACCCTCTACCCTCATAGTCTGCAAGTATGCGGTCCCCATGGATTCCTTTTCAGGGTTTCCAAGCACCCTCTGCAATGGGCTTGGCCACAGATTTGGTGTTCCACAAATCCAGACACCAGGGCAACATGGACAAGCCTTTTCAAACAAGCGGTTCCATAAGATTGACCACACTGCTAAAAAGGTGTATACTGTGGCATTTTTGGGTCTCTGTCATGTCAAGCTGGCTATGTCGTGATGATTGCCAACTTCGGCCACCCCCTGAAGGGAGTGTTTCGTGTAGTCCTCCCTCATCTCCCTGTTGAACAACAGTTGGTGGTATAGCTCATAAGAGACAAGAGTCGATCACTGGCTAAACACCAGCTGCAGACTGCCTTGGACATGGGTGACTCTTGTGCCCATGCAATGGCAGCAGCTGTCTCCATGTGTCACAGGACTCGGTTGTGTTTGCCCGCCTTCACAGTGGATGCACAATACAAGCTGACCAATGTCCCTTTTTTGGCGCACCAACCTGTTTGGCCCTGGGGTGGAAGAACATCTCACCTGCATTGAAGTCCAGTGACACCCTAGATTCTGTGATCCCAGAAGGACCATAGAAACAGAGAAATAGTTGGCAGATAAGGACAGCTAGGCCCATCCAGTCTGCCCATAGGCCCTATACATTGTATGTGGCCACTGACCCTATGTGATCAATGGCTTTTCATTACTCCCTTCCCTCTCAAGCTTCCCTTGTGCCTGTCCCAGGCATGCTTAAACCCCTCCACAGTGCTTACCCCCACTACTTCCTGTGGCAGACCATTTCAAGTGTCGACTACCCTTTCTGTGAAGAAGAACTTCCTCACATTACCACTTAATCTACCCCCTTCCAATTTCATATTGTGCTCCCTTGATCCGTCTTCGAGGATGGAACTCTTGCAGCAGGTTATACTACTAGGACTGAAGCTGTCCAGTGTCGGGACCCCACGGAAAACTTGTAGCTAGCAGTCTGAGACAGGGGACTGCCCCGACGTGGTTTAAAGGGGTAGTCCCCTGGCGCCATCTCAGTTCTTTTCCCGCCATCGATCCACGTAGTTCGGCTCTTCGGACACCTCTCTTTGCAGTCGACAACCTCGAACGTCAGATAAGTCTAATTTTTTCCATTATATTACATTTACTTTGCCTCGTTTATGTCGTCGCCCTCCCCACCGTGGCAAAAGTCTAAGTGTGCATGCGGGAAGCAGATCCCGGCCAAAGACGGCCACACGGCCTGCCTCATCTGCCTAGGCCCGGAACACCAGCCAGACTCCTGCACACACTGCCAAAGATTAAATCAGAAGACGCATGCCAGGAGAGCCCACACCCTCAAAACTTTTCTCCTGGAGAAGAAGCTTGCGGCCATGCAGCGAGGATCGGGGACCAGCTCATCCCCTCCCGCCAGGGAATCCCCACCTAAATAATAGGTCGTCCGGGGGAAAGCACCACCATGAGGAGAAGGGTCGTGCCAGGTCTGAGTCCCGCCCTAGGTCGCCAGCCAAGCAGATGTCGTCTTTGTCTTCCAGCAAAAGATCCTGTTCGGTTCCGGCCTTACCGTCTGAACCCTCCCGCCCTTCCAAGTCCACTCCCGCCTCTTCTCAGGGACACCACCAGGAGTCTGCCCAGGCGGGTCATTGCCATGTTTCCCTTGCTCATCGACCTCCAAAAACCACAGGGTCGACCCAGGAAAGCCAGTCCAGGGCCCAAGACAGGCCCAGTTCCTCAGAAGAGGAAACGTTCCGACGAACCTCCAGTAGGCAGGAGGTCGCCCAGGCTCGGATACCTCCTCCGGCAAAGATGCGCCCTCCTCCAGACAAGCACCACCAGCAGCTTCCCACAGGGCCGGCTCCTGATGCCAGACCAGGCGGTCGCTGGATGAGGATCAGCCGTCCGCCACTCCTCAGAGGGACCAGATGCCTGATAAGGCCACATTGGATCCCAGTCGCCTGCCCCCGGACACCGGTGTTCCAGACCCAATGCCCACCAGTCCAGCTGGGGTCCCATAACCCCAGATGCCCGCCCCTCAAGACCCGACGCCTGACCCCTCTGGCCCGGCTCTGGCGGTTGTTCCAGTGGCAGACATTGGCAATTTGTTCACCACTTGGTGGAATACCGTGAAAGGGGACCTCTTGCACAGACCCCCAGACGCGGTCTCTCCTCCACCACCCATGGGGGCGCTTCCTACCCCAGAGCCTCAAGAGAACCAGGGTGAACCCAATCCACATCCTAAAGGGAAACGAAAGAGAAAGGCCCTCTTCTCTGTCTCCTTCATCCCCTCCTACCGTGTCCTCCTCTGATGAGGCCGGCGTAGAGTCTGATTTTTCAGACGGGGTGGTCCCCGTCCCCCCCCCGCTCTCCAGAACCTAAGGATTCTCCATGGTCCCCTCCGGATGAGCCCTCATTCCTAGACGTTGTGAGGCACATCCAAACCATATACAAGTAGGAGATCGAGGACTTGGACCCGGAGCGTAAATGCTTGGCCAAGTTCCTTGGAGAAAAGGAACCTAAGCCCTAGGTGATTCCACCATTCGTGGAACCTTTTCAGTATGTGACATGTCTCACCTGGCATACACCATCCTCAATTCCGACAGTTCCCAGGAAGGTGGACAGACTCTACAAGCCTCCTAAATTGGAGCCTTTCTTATCAGAACAACCTAAAGCTAACTCGGTCCTCACAGCCGCCGGTCCCAACCAAAACATTTGAGCTCTTAGCCTCCAGACCCCTTCTCCAAGAAGCTAGTCAGTTGGGGTTGGAAGGTTTTCTCCTTTGCCACTGGGGCCATCAGGTCATTGAATTTTATGGCCCACATGATCACCTATTAGCAATCACTATGGAGAAAGACTATGGAGCTAGTAGAGACTCTCCCTGACTCTGACTCCAAACAAGAGATCTTAGCATGTACCCAATCGGGCTTGGATGTGGACAAGCATGCCCTCCGATGTTCTTACCATGCCGTAGACATGGCCTCCAGGGCTGCCACCTCAGGAGTCTGTGTGAGACAATAGTCTTGGCTTAGGCTTATGGGCTTTAAGCCGGACCTCCAAGACTCCATCCTAGACTCTCCATTTTGTTTGGCCCGGAAGTCAAGCAAATGGTGAAGTAACTTCAGGAGTCAGAGAAGGATGTGGCTGATGTACACCACATGTATGAGACCCAACCTCAGGAACCACGCCAATGCCCTGGATCCACCTAGAGCTGGACCTCTTTGCGTCCCCGTGCAACGCCAAATGCAAAACTTTTGCTCGCTCGTTCCAGGACCTGGTGTTTTTTTGGCACAACGCATTGTCCCTCTCTTGGGCAGGGAAGTTCCTGTACGCCTTCCCTCCCTTTCCACTCATTCAGAGTACTGCTCAAGTTGCAGTCAGAGGGAGCCAGAATGATTCTGGTGGCTCCTCTATGGCCTCATCAGATCTGGTACCCGTTGCTCCAGCAACTGCCTCTTGAGCCCCCAGTCCAGTTGCCACTCTCCACCCACTTGCTCTCACAGGAGCAGGGGACTCTGATCCATTCTGCACTTCATTCTCTTCACCTGCATGTGTGGTTCCTGCAGTCTTAGCAGAAGAGAGACTAGGAGTGTCAAGCAGGGTGGCAGAAGTACTGGTTGCAGTGAGGAAGCCTTCCACCAGGGCCACTTGCACCCTGAAATGGATACGCTTCTGTTTGTGGGCCACGGCCCCCACCTTGAACCCCCTGGGTTGTCCGGCTAGGCATGTGCTAGAATATCTCCATCACCTTCTGGACTGAGCTACTCATCCATTAAGGTGCACATGTGTGCGATTTCTGCATATCATGACCCTATAGGAGATAAAACCCTGGCACAACTTAATGCCTGCAAGATGTTCCTTAGAGGGGTCTTACACATCAGACCTCCCAAGAGAGACATAGTTCCTTCTTGGGACCTTTTTGTGTCTTGGAGAAACTCACCCTTCCTCCCTTCGAGCCCACAGCCTCGTGCGAGCTGCGCTTCCTCTCATGGAAGATGCTCCTTTTGGTAGCAGTTACCTCAGCCCGAAGGGTTTCCGAGCTCCAGGCTCTGATGTGTAAGGAACCTTGCATAGTTTTCCACAGGGACAGGGTGAATCTGCGCACGAATCCTAAATTCATGGCCAAGGTGGTGTCCGTGCTGACCCTTAACCAAGACATCAACCTTCTGATTTACTACCCAGAGTTTTTTTTTAACCAAGGTGAGGCACTGTAGCACACTTTGATGTTCACCGTATTCTGAGGTACTACCTCTACAGGACTTGTTCTTCCAGACAGTCGGACCAGTTGTTAGTCTCATTCGCTAAGCGACTGCTGGGAGCCCCTGTTTCCAGTCACTAGCCTGTTGGCTAGTTCAATGTGTTTCGTTCTGTTATGAGCACCATAACAGACCTCTTCCAGGCTCAGTTAGGGGCCACTCCACCAGAACAGTTGCCTCTTCTTTTGCAGTGCTCAAGAATGTCTCCTCTGCCGACATTTGTGCAGCAGCCACTTGGAATTCAGTCCACATCTTCATCAGGTACTACAGCTTGGATATATCCTTACCTAGTCTTCCACAGGGACAAAATTCATCCTTTGCCCCAACCTGAAATTCTTCCCAAAGGTGGTATTGGAGTTTCACCTTAACCAGGTGATTAACTTACCAATGTATTTCACTAGCCCATCTTCAGAGGCCTACCACAGGTTCCAAACCATGGATCTGCAGAGGGCGCTGTCTTGTTACATGGAGTGCATGGCTAGAGTTTGAGGACAAGCTCTCCAGCTGTTGGTTACTTATACTGAAGCCATGCTTAGCATACAGGCAGCAAAGTAGACAGTTGCCAAATGGATCACATCCATCACCAACCTCTACTATAGGTTGGTTGGTGGGGAGCCTCCCATAGGGCTTAGGCCTTATTTCACTAGACATACTGCTGCCTGGGTGACTGCTTCCGGGGTCTTCCCTATCCAGGAAATCTGCAGGGTAGCTACCTGGAAGTGGGCAAACATCTTTATTTCCCACTACTGCATGGACCTTGACTCACGCAGGGATGTTGATTTTGGGTCTTTGGTTCTACAAATTCTTTTTGCCAAGTAAGTGTGTGTGCCTTGCTCCCTCCTCCCAGAGAACTGTTGGAAGTCTGCCGGAGTGTGGATAAGTGAACCACATCCACACCCAAAAAAAAATGGGTTGCTCACCTGTAACCGTAGTTGTGGGAATCGTATATGGTTCACATCCACACAACTTACCTGGCCTCCCCAGCAAGTGCCACACAGATTCCTGCTTCCAGCATGCAACATCTGACATAACAGGGCAAAGTCGGGAGATATACTGCCCAGGCAGTGGGAGAAGCTTAGCTTGAAGACATCCGGCCAGTCTGAGCAGTCAGTGGAATTGCCAGAGTGTGGATGTGAACCATGTACCATTCGCAGAACTATGGTTACAGATGAGTAACCTGTTATTTTAGTTGCAATGACCTCTGCTCTGAGGCTGTCTGAGCTTCAGGCTGTAGTGTATAAGCCTTCTTATTTGATTTTTCACAAAGACAGTCTCTTTGCATACAAATCCTAAGTTTCTATCGAAGGTAGTATCTGAATTTACACCGAATCAGATGATACACCTTCCTGTATATTATCCCGAGCATACCAACCAGGGTGAGGTGCAGCTCCATACATTGGATGTACATGGGATACTAAGGTACTGTATTGCTCGCACTAAGGACTGCAGAAAGTGCTCTCAACTTTGTTTAATTTGCCCAGGGAAAGAGGGCACTTTTGTGTCTAAACTGTGCCTGTCCAAATGGCTGGCACGTTGCATTACATTCTAAATATGGTAAGGAACTTCTGGTGGTGGTGGTTGTGGTCACTCCACAAGGGGTGTGTCCACTTTGGTTGTTTTAAAAAATGGCCCTGCTGTTGACGTGTGCTGCAGCCACATGAGCACCATTCACACTTTCAGTAAACATTACAGCCTGGACATAGTCTCAGACATGCTGATTTTAGGCTTGCTATACTGCAAGGCCTTCTGTCCTGGCTATATAGCAGACTGTGCCATCCTCCCAGTGTACGTTGTACTGCTTGGGAGTTGTTCCAAAGGTGTGGCCTATCTTCCTCGGGGATATATCCTCGAGAAAGATAGAACAGTTACTGTATGTAAGAACTTTACTTAACAATAGATCTTTGAGAGAGTCTCCTCTGTTAGGCCATGCTGTACCCTCTCTTCTTCCTCCTTTTGCTTTCAGTGAGGGCTATATCAGATGCTGGACTCGTCTCGTGGTTTCTTGTGGCTGGAGGTTCTCCAAGGCTAATCTGTGGCAGGGAACTGAGGAGTGATGACGCCCACATTATATACGCTTGGACACTGCACGTCATTGTTACCAACCCCCAGCTAGCAAACAGTCTCCAAGTGGTCCTGATGCTGACGGCTTATAGTTCCAAATGTGTGGCCTAATGGATAACTGTTCTTTGTCTAGCTCCTCTTTGAAGCTTTGTTTTTTTTAACCTACTAAATTGATATTGTCCTCTTGGAAGTACAAAAAATTGCTTTTAATTCAAACTGGGATTCTGCCATCTTAATTAAACAGGGGTCTCTTTCTAGGTCCCTGTGTATACACCAGAACTATATGCCAGGGCTGCTGCCCATCTCTGTTATCTCTAGCTTTCCTCTCCAAGTAGTTGATCATGGGCTCTGGCTTATGTCTGCTACCTTTGTACCATGTAGTAGGCCCATTCAAAGTTGGAAGTCTGGTTTTACTACTTTCTCTCCCTCTCTCTCTCTCTTATATATATATATATATATATATATATATATATATATATGTCTCTATAGATATAAATATAGATATCCTTTCCTATTCCTTTGAGATAGAAGCATATAGCCCTCTTCTCGTTTCTCTCCCACTTGTTTCTTCTACTGGCACATAGAACTGAGATGGGGAGGGGTCTGGCGTCTGTTACTGATTGGCTCTCGTGCAGGACATCAGTATGTCAGCCTCGTGGGGAATGCCACCAGCCTATGTCGGTACCCTCCTAGCTGTGAAAAACTTTGCTCCCGCAGGATCCTAGCACCTCCTCCTAAGACCCATTAATGTGGATGAATGTTGAAGATATTCTGGAAGATCAACAATTATGGTGAGAGTGCAATTCTCAATTTTTAGTAAGCCAGTGAGGTATAACTACTTCGGGAAAAAAGTCTAAGTAGAGTATCAATTTGTTTGCTCTGTACATGTGACATATTGTTTATTTCACATTCCACAGTTGTGTATACTTAGGGTGTACTTTCATCCCTGATTGCAGGTTGAAGAGGAAGAAGAACTTCAGGCGTTGCAGGTTCTTCATGATAAAGTGTATGCACAGGCTTGCAGTTGGTTCCTGAATCTAAGAAGTAGGTTCCGTAGCCAAATTCTTCAGCACTTTGGATCAATGCCAGAGAGGGAAGAAGACATACAGGTAAGCTTCGCTTATTGGAAATGATTTGGTCTCTAATATATAACGTTGCTGTTCTGATAATGGGTTCACATTACATACACGTTGTCAGATATAGCTGAATAGCTGGATATGGTCTGTCTATTACTTGCAGATAAAGAGGGGATACTGCCAAAAGCATTAAGTGCATAGTACGGAACAGCTGGTCACCAGTAAGGCAAGGCTCATGCCAGATGACTTCAGAGTTACTTTACGTTTCAAGCCATTGTTTAATTGAGTTGATATGCTGAAACAAAACAAAATGGGTGGGGTCTCTCAGTGGTCCTGCAGTATTGGGTTGTTACCTTGTGGACGACCTGGGTTTGGGAACAAACCCAGGGTTCCCGCAGTCAGGTAGCCATGGTTGAGGAATGCTAGATATACTTCGGGCCAGGCAAGGGGACATCACACTGTACTGCCACAGCAGCCCCTCTTGTTGGTCATGGATCTTGTTTGTTTAGTTTATTAATAACCAAGAATGGCTCTTGCGCTAAAGCCTGTTTTCTAGAGAGTTCTGGGGCATATGCTTTACACAAACACAGTAAAATGCAAACAGATACCTAGTGTAATGCAGTAACACATAGTGCAAGTTATTATAAATCTATACACTTCTGCATGTATCCTGTTCAAGTAAGAAATTAGTACGGTTGGTCGGGAACAAAACGGAAGGAAAACATAAACCACAGTCATCTAAATGACAGCCACTGGAACTCTTAAGCTCGATGTGCGGCATCTGTTTCTCTCTGGGCTACTATATGCTTGTCATCCGACCGGCAAGGTTGTGGAGAGACCCCTTGACCTTCAGAGGGCATCAGCGCACTCATAACGCCAAGACCAGGTCTCTGGACTCCACCAGAGCCCCCCCCTCCCCAGCTCTATACAGGACAGCGGGGATGGGACCCCCTCTACCCCACAGCTTGCTGAGGCAAGGGGTCCCAGTGAGGGTTTGGTGGGGCAGTCGTGCTCTGCGGGGGTGCGCATCTGGTCACCCCTCGCAGTCCGGGGTGTTCTCGAAGATGCAGATGATCCCTGTGTGTTGCCTCCGTTATATGCTGGGTCTGCTCCGGTGGTCCCCCTGATGCCAGTGAGCAGGGCAGTGCTGCCTGGGCTCCCCTCCAGTACTGCTCTCCATGCTGGAAGATCAAGAATCCAGGGGGTTGCCAGTTTAGAGATCTTCCTCATCTCATCCCCCACCTTGGAGGGTGAGAATCTGGATGATCCTGATTGGTTGTCTGGCTCTGAGGAACCATCTGATTCTGCCTGGGACTCTCTGAGGCCTTCTGAGGATCTCTGTCCTGTGGCATCTTTGGACCGTGCTGCTAGCAGCACCACTGCTCCGGAGTCTTCCGGCTCCTGTGCCAGGGGCTGTGTTGGAGTCCCTTCTGGTGCTCTGGGGAGTGATGGCGCCAATTCGGTTTCTGGCACTGTGGTTGGCGTAGACTTGAAAGTCCACACCATCTCCATTGCCAGATCCACTCTGGTTATGGTATGGATCCTGGCAGATGAGGATGGTGCTCAGGGGAGTCCCACAGTCACTCCTGTTATGACTGGGGCTCCCCCTTCCTTATCTGTCAACGCAGATTCTTCCACCGGGCTTCTCCCGGGGGGCAGGTCTCTTTCCTTAGGGTCGGGGGCTGGCGGTGCTTATTCTGGGCTTCCTCAGGGAGCCCCAGGAAGAGCCGCGGTCTTGACACGTCATTGCCTGTCTCTGCTTCGGGGGAGGGTCCTGCAGTTGGTGGGGACGGGAGCCTTCCGTTGGACTCTGCACAGCTCCAGTCTCCCTACCTGGCATTTCCCCTCAAGGGCAGCACCTGGTCCGCCCCTCATTGGTTGGGTGCACTGAGGTAGGCAGGATAGGCAGCCCCCACCTGCGGGAGGGGCCCCCTGCATGATCCTGCAGTCCTTGGAGAGGACCTTCCCTGGTTCGCCAGGCTGACCCTTTTTTCTGTTCCTCTGCCTGCTCCTCCCCCTCTTCCCGGTCTCCTTGGCCCAAAGGGGCCCTTGACATGAGAACAATTCAGGGGTTCGGCGACTGCAATTCCCTGTTATCTTAAGGCACTCCATGAGGTCATTTTTAGACCTCCGACCACTGCGTCGCCTGCCCCTGAATCGAGCTCCTCTGAGTCTTTGACTTCCATCGAGGAAGAGGATGCCTCCCTCCACTATGGTGATGCGGACTTCAAGTCCTACATGCACTTCCTAGCGAAGATGTTGGAGGAGCTCCATGTCTTCCACTTTGCCAGATGTAACCCAGACCGTGCGACACTGTCATTCCTGGGGGAGTACAGCGCAGACCATTTGGTCATACCTCCCTGGCCACAGCTGTTCACGGAGGCCTTGCACGCCATCTGGCAAAGTCCCGCCACCCCAGCTCCTGCCCCTAGGAGCTGCATGTGCAGGTATTGCACTCCATTGGGGTCTCTAGGTGCCATGCCCCACACCACTTCGGGAGTGGAGCTCATTTACACCCTGTGCAGGCACTGTCGCCCTCGTCATGACTGCCCCTGGACGCTGACTCTGCTGAGTTTGACCGATGTGGGAGAAGGGTGTTCTCCTCGTCATGCTTTCTGTTGCAGATAGCTGCTCATCAGGCACACCAGGTAGCCTATGCTAGGCACATCTGGATGCTGCTGGGCCAGCTCCTTGCGGCCATGCCTGATGGTGAGGAAACCCAGCAAGCCATTTGCCTCACTGCACAGGGCCTGGAGCTAGCAAGACACCTCTCAAGGGCAGTGTATGATGCCAACGAGGTGGCTTCCAGGCTGGTGGGAACTTCGGTCTGCATTAGGTGGACTGCATGACTTCGCCTGTCAAGGTTGTCACCCTTGGCCTGGCGTAGGGTGCTGTCCTCACTATTCCGGGGGCCTTATTCTTTTCTCGAAGGGCACGTCATGAATTGCAGGGGCACCTTCCATCTGCCAGGTCTTGGGAGCATCCACCGGCCCATGGTCATCCTCAGACCTCATCAGGCCCATAAAAAGGGCCTTCTCCTCCTGTGAATCCCCCCCCCCGGGGATGGGGGAAACAATTTTTCTCTTAGGGTTTGCCATCTTGGAACTCTGACCCATTAGTAATGAATGGTGAAGATTAACTTAGGTAAGATATGAAGCTACATAATTATTGGTCTTCCCAAATATCTTCATTACGCTGCCCTCCCTCCCTCCCTCCCTGTACTGGAAGAGGCCGTTTTCTTCCTTTCTTCTAGATGGTAGAAGCTCTCCTCTGGAGTCTTCTCTCCAGCAAAAAAATGGATGAGCAGGCATGGTTCATGCTTTGCTATTCTGCTCTGTCTCCACTCTGATTCTCCTTCTGGAGGCCCTTACAGAGTCTGTTAAAGAGTGAGATCGCTGGGGTCGCTTCTCTTCTCTCCCCCTCCCCCCACCGGATAAGCATTAGAGCTCTCAGCTGGGCAGAGGTTATTGTGTTCACACCTGGTGCCTCTTCTTGGCCCAGCTAGACCAAAATACTTCTCCTTTCTCCTTCAGACTCCTGTCTGTTGAGAGATGGGTTAGAGAGCCTTGCATGTCTCCCACGCAGGAGGGCCATATGTCAAAAAAAACCAATGTGTATGGGGAAGGAGCGGGCCTTCTCAGGAGGAGGAGGACTGTTGCCAGTCTCTCTCTCTTCTCCCACCCCCCTTTCTGCTTTTGTTTGTTCTGCTTCCTGGGGCTGCCCAGCGTGCAGGCCATCCCTGCCCTACCTAGTCTATCCCTCTTATCTGTACCCTTTCAATGAGCTTTTTATTTTCTTCCTGCCCCACCCCTTTCTATGCTCTGGCACCCTCCCCCCATCTTTCTCTTCTTCTCCTGGCAGACAGAACTGAGAGCTGGAGGAGTCTCTCGTCAGTTACTGGCCAATCTCGAGCGACATGCAGAACACTGGCCTTGTGGGCATTACCGTCTCGACGTTGGCTCCTCCAGCTCTGAAAAATTTGAAGAGGCTTTAGTTTCCCGAGCAGGGTTCTGACCTCCAGCTGGACCCATTAATAATGAATAATGAAGATACTTGGGAAGAGCAATAATTACGGTAAGTATGTAATTCTCATTTTCAATTAAGGGCTCCTAATGTGATGTGATGCTGACTACAGAACTCGCAGCCTACTTTGCACCACCAGCAATGCAATATGGCTTGCACAGCTTATGCCTCCCAAGTTTATTTAAAAAAAAAACTACATATGCTGTAAATATTTTGAAAAGAAAATAAAGCTGACACTGAGTGAGTGGTATGAATTTCCAGAATGTGCTGGTGCATGGTATTTCAGAATGTGGCGGAAGGGTCCAGTGGTACAGAGGGTTGAGGTGCTGGATGCCACACCTGGCGCTACGCCAGCAACCCGGGTTCGGGAGCGAGCCAGAGTCGTCAGGGACTAGCTTTGGTGGTGGTTAGAGCTTGATCGAGCAGCCGGGAAGCAGCTCTCCTCTCTCAGGGAGGGTCCCTGTCACTCCCGCTACTGGGTGGCGGTCCAGAGACTGTGCCAGGCGACACGCTTTGGGAGAGTGTTGCAGGTCTGAGGCATGTGTATGCCTCCACACTCGTATGCAAGGCTGCGGCTCTGAACGGGAGAAAACAGGTGAACAATGGTGCCAGCCAGCAGTATGACGCTGGGCACCTCCATGCCATCAAGGTGAGTCCTGGTGGACGTCAGGGTGACGGGGCTGGGTGGGGATTGGTAGAAAGAGGGGCCAGTCGGTACAGGGCACATAAACAGATAATGGAAGAAAAGAATGTGATGGGAGGAGATGGATTTCTAATGCAGTTGTGGCTGGCATTCAAAAACCATGAAGGAAAATGCCATGAATGTGAGCAATATCAACATGTAGCAGGGGTGTGTAATTTGGAATACTGTAAAAATGTGACTGGAATGTGGTGTGCATGCTCCATTTCAGAATGCGGTGAGGGACTTGTATTTATGTATATCTTTTTTAATGCAGTGGAGAAGCTTTCAGAAAAGTGTCGGGGACATGGCTTTTGGACATCAGCAGGAAACCGTGTCAGAATACTCTATTGTAAAATGCCAGTCTTATTCTAAAATTATTCAGACCTGCAGTATTATAAAGTATATTCCATGCCACATTCCAAATTCACTTTTGCACCACATTCTGAAATTGTATTTGTTCCACATTCTGGAATTGTCTTATTTATTTTATTTATTCAATATAGGATTACAAGTACCTTTGAGCGCCAAGCAGCTCATTTGTAAAGGTTCCACGTCAATAGGGGAGTACAGATCCATAACGGAAAACAGACTGGTTTCACAAATAATTAAACAATTTGCATTACAAAATACAGAATAAGAGAACAACAAATAAATACACATTAGTTTAGCATGTGATTCAAGGCAGGGAGTGAGAAGAGGGAATTAGGAGGGGAGCCAGATCAAGGAAGGAGAGAGCAACCAGGCGGCATTGTCAATAGCAGCTAGGACAGTAAGGACAAAGCAAGGAAGACTTGGGGGGATGGCAGGGCAGGAAGGGAGAGGAGACTGAGAGGGCAAGACAAGTAGAGAGAACAGTGGAAGAACGGTGGGGGGAGGGGAGAAGTCCCTGGAAGAGGGACAAGGATGTTAAGTGGTACAGTCACAGGAGTTTTCAGTTAGGGTGTGCCGACGAAGTTTGAATTCACCGAGATTAGTAAGGTTAGCCAAACCATCGTGGTGGCCATTTAACCAGTATGGCACTTTGATACAAAAAGAGCGTTGATATTGGGCAGTCCGGCACATCGGGACTAGTAGGAGTGTGGAAGATGAGGTGCGCGTATATTGGGTCTTGGGGGATTTGTGAAGTAAGCATCCTAATCCCGAAAGCACAAGTCCAAGGAGAATCTTTTTGGCAAGTAAGCAGGTATGGTATTTAATTCTCCCATGCTAGTTGAGCCACCCAGCCTGTATATAGACATCGCAGGTGTGGGTGAGGCGTGGTGCACCAATTAGGAGTCTACAGGCCTTGTTTAGTGCCACAGTGAGCCTTTTTGAGTGCAGTGGTGGAAGCAGTTCTATAAATGACAAGGCCATGGTCTATTAAGGAGAGCACCGAGCTGTGGACAACAAGATTTAGAGCTTCAGGTGTTAGACTTTCTCGGTCAATAGAGGAGCCCAATCCTGGTATTGATGGCTCTGGCAACATTTTCGATGTGCAGTGAATAGGTGACATGTCTATCAAGGGTAACCCCTAGGTACTTGAAGTGCTGTATTTGTTCAAGGGGGTCACCTTGGATGGTAACAGCATGCTCTTTATGTCGACTGTGGGCTGAGGAGAACAGGACTTTTGTCTTCTTGTAGTTTAGTACTAGTTTATGGTTGCGGAACCAGTGCTCAACTTCCGTGAAGCCCTTTTGAAGGTTACCTTCAAGGAGGTAAGGGTCAGTGGTGGCTTGCAAAAATGACAGCATCGTCTGCGTAGAGCAGTGTTCGCTGGTGGCAGGCAGTCGGTAGATTAAGGGAGATACTGAAAAGGAGTGGACCCAGGATTGAGCCCTGGGATACCCCAGACCGAACAGGCTTCTGGTCAGAGATAGCATTGGAAATCTTAACGCGTTGAGATCTGTCCCCAAGATAGCTTCTAAACCAGGGCAATGTATCGGGAGAGACCAGTTTGTGAGAATTGTTTATGATTAACCGTGTCGAAGGCCTTGGTTAAGTCTATAAACACTGCACCCACAAGACTGCCTTGGTCAATAGATTGCTGGACGTAGCTGGTGAATTCTAAGAGTGTGGTGGTGGTGCTGTGCCCTTTCCGAAAGCCATGCTGTTGTACACACGGTAGGGAGTATCTATTGAGGTAGTCCACAAGTTGGTTGGTTTGAGTATTTTAGAGAGGGGTGGGAGGATTGATATAGGCCTATAGTTGCTGTGTAGTGCACGGTCTCCAGATTTGTGAACTGGGGTAACAATGGCTGTTTTCCATACCTGTGGGAATTGCAAGTGGGTTAGAGAGAGGATAAGTAATTTAGTAATAGGTGGAAGTACTTCCTCCGTGGTGAGTGCGATTAGCTTGAGGTCTAAAGTGTGACCACTGTGCCTGGACTTGCCCAGCACATTGTTTAGTAGTTTCCTGACCTGGGCCACTGAGACACGTTTAAAGTAGAAGGGGGGGGGTGATGATTTGTCTTGGTCTCAGTATGATGTGCTGCCATTAAGGTGGTATCATCAAAGAAGTCTTGTGGTAGCACACTACTTAGGTCAGTGAAGGCATACGTAAAGGTATTTGCTATTGTGAGTGGGTCAAATATGGGGGTACCATTAAGGTTTAACATCACGGGAGCCTTTTTTTGGTCTTCCCCCAGAACATCATTGATACTTGCCCAGAATTTCCTGCTGTCACCCCAGGTATTGTTAAGTTGCTCCTTGTGGCGATTGCTTCTAGCTTTACGGATTTCCCTAGTGCAGGAGTTTCTTGCAGCTTTATAGGCTTGCCAGTCCTGTAGCATGCCAGAAGATTTAGCATAATACAGAGGTGGTCCCTCCATTTCATGCTGTCAATCAGCCCAGGAGTAATCCAGGGATGAACAGTGCTATGCACCTTCATTTTCTTGAGGGGTGCGTGAACATCACAGGCAGCATTGAACGTGGTCATAAAATGTTGGAGTGATACATTAATGTCTGTAGAGGAGTCAAGTAGCGACCAGTCCTGACAGCGCAAGTGTTGTTTTAGGGGTTCCAGGTGGCTACGTTTTAGCACTCTATTGTAGATAGAGGCGATGGGGCATGGCATTTGTTGGTCCAATTGAAGGTAACAGGAGTAGTCATTGAGTGAGTCAGGGTGCACACTTACGTTGGCACATGTACATCTTCCTGCCACATTGTGAAACCACATTGAAGTCTGCACTTTGTGATTGAATGCCTTCCCTTGTCCAGTTACAAAAAAAAAGTCCCAAAATCACACCCCTCATAGTGTCACGACATTATGCCTCCGTTTTGGAAAAAACCTCAAGCTTCGCTTTTTGGAGTTTATTTAGCATCCGACACTTCAGGCATGTATAAAATTCTCGTTTTACACTCCATCTCGTTTTTATTATTTTACATATAATTTTTGCTATTGATGATCAGCCTGGTGGGTTTTCTTTTTTTTTTTTTTGGGGGCACGCTGGCAACCTTGTTTTATTTATTTTTGACACTTTGACTGTCATCCATCGTTGTGACATTTTGATACACTGCATGTTTTCCACAGTTGTCATTTTTGGTAGCTTTGCACAAAATGTAGCAATTTGCAAGAATTTACAACTGTAGGAAAGGAAAAATTGACGCAAGTGTTCAAATTGCTCAAAAATTGATGCAGATGTGCAAAAAATATGCAGATTGCTCTAAAACGGATGCAGATGTAAAGCAATGCAGGTGCATAAGAGAAGCGTGCAAATTTAATTTATTTAGTTTTTGTTGACTGGGTAAGTGCACTAGACACATCCTGCCTATTTTCAGGCACGACCCAGGGGAGGAGGAGGATGCAGATGAATGCCAGCTGACCTTGAACTAGATTAAGCTGCTGGTAGTATTTTTAGTGAATGAGGGAAATTTGGTCAGGACACCGGGGAAATTCCCCTACTCTTTTCGATAAGTGCCATGGGATCTTTGACATCCACCTGAACTACCACCAATCCAGGCAGATGGGACCTCAGTTCAGCATCTCATCCGAAAGACGGAGTGATGCAAGTATGCCCCTATGGCTGACGCAGACTAAAGATTTAAGGAAAGGTTGGACCTCGAGTGGCAGGAGCTTCCTGTCACACCCAGGCTTTATTGGCCCTCTATCCACGAGAACATAGCGGAGTATTGTAAAGCATGTGCGGAGTGTCAGAAGGTAGCTCGGGCAGGAAAAAGGGATAGAGTACCACTACAGCTCATCCCCATTGTGACTAACCCCTTTGACAGGATAGTCATGGATGTAGTGCGCCCCCTGGAAAAGAGCTCCAAGGGTAACAGATTTGTACTGGTCATATGTGATCACGCTACCCAGAAGCTATCCCCATGAGAACTGTCCCTACCCCAAGGACAGCAGAGGAGCTAGAAAAGGTATCTAGCTGCATGGGAATCCCCCAGGAAATACTTACTGATCAGGGGCGTAATATTTAATGCTCATCTGCTAAGAATTGTACCATCTGCTGAGCGTGGTGGCAGTGCGTACTTCCCCATACCATCCAATGACTGATGTCCTTGTAGAGACGTTTAATCGCCCATTAAAGAGAATGTTGAGGAAATATGTAAAAGAAGGTAGATTTGGGATAGGTACCTCCTCTATTTACTTTTCACTTACAATGAAATCTCTCAAGCATCCACTGTGTGACAGGGAGCTCCTGCCACTCTTGAGGACCAACCTTTTCTTAAATCTGTTGCAACAGTTCTTCTATTTCTTAGTCTAATCTGTTGTGTACAATTTCTAGTCCATAAGGTTGGCCAACCTCTTCCCTTTCTTGACTATGCTATAGTGTCCTGTTTAATTTTCTTTTTCCCCTTAAAGTCCTGGTACAGGGAGGTTATTGTGACCTCCAAGCTGATATAAAACAAGGCTGTGTTAATCGTTTTTGGATTTAGAATGCAATGGCACTATGTCATAAAATACTTCAGTGTATAAAACCTGTAAATATTGAAAATACCATGGCACTAAGTGTTTTTGATAAAGGTAAAAAGTTACCAGGAGACTGTATGATAAAAATTAAGTTAGTTGTGCTATTTAAAATGCATGTAAATTGCTGGGAACCAAGTCAGTCTGAAATTTCATGGTGATTTGCATTATAAAAGGAGGGATGTGTTACTTTAAAACTTGGCTTATTGTCCATGCCCTTTGGGTTAACCCTTTTTTCAGTGCTTCTGCACTGAGGTTCTTTGTATTTAGCTTTTTTTTGTTTGTTTTTTTGCCACCACCCAAGCAAATAGGGCCCGCATAGGGAAGGCTGAATCTCAACTGATAAGTTAGATCAGAGAGTCCGTAGGTGCTGGCTAAGTGTAGAGAAAAGACTTGCATAGTCTGTTGCTGCAAACTGATGTGCTGAAGAAGGGATATGCCATTGCTTAAGGTTATCGCTTGAATTTTGAATAAACATCACACAGAGACTGTGTGGTGAACCTGAAGTTTGGTGTCTGGTCCAACTGTTATCCTACAACCCCTCCACAGACTTTGTGTTAGAAGTGGGATAACTTGCTGGAAGCATCTGGACTGGCCAAAGAGGGACATTTTCTGGTGGATATCGCCCATATATCCCAGGTGGACGGATGCACCAGGAGTTGCCAGAGGAGAACCCGGAGAAGGAAAGTCCATGGAGTTCTGACCAGAACCATGGCTGACAGACTGAGAGAAGCTGCTGCCTGGACTGGACCTGCGAGCTTGGAACAAGGCCTAGCCTGAAGACAGAGATGCAAAGGGGACGAGGAACTACTGTGGGGTCGAGGCAGACCAGAGACGCAAGACAACACCCTGATGGTGGAATACATGATAAGGTTAATACGGTGGATCATTGGGCAATGGCTGGAGGCAGACCGACTACGCAGAGAGATGGTGCCAGGTGCTCGAGAGGTCCCTGCCAGAGTTAGGATAAAGAATCTGAGGAGGATTTTTCGTGGACTCAGCTGGAGGACGACCCCTGACTGAGCAGGATATTCCTTTGTTGCCTGTGTTCCCAGGAGGATACCAGTTGGAGGTTGGAGATGCAAGTATGGAACTTGAATGTGAGATCCCTGGTAATACTGTGCCTAGTGATATTGTGCTGGAGTTGAAGACTCCAAGCAAGAAGAAGCCTATGAGGCTGAAGGGGCTTTTTCTTGTTATTGTTGCAGCTAAATCTATTAACAGTATTGACTGGGGTATACTGCAGGCTAAAGATGCTAATGTTGCCAAAAGGTTAAGATCAAGGAGGTGGTGCATATGTTTTTATTTTTATTATTTATTTATTTATTTTATTTATTATGAAAAACCTACAAAGGAGAAGGTGGGTAGAAAATGGATTGGAACCTGTGTTGGGGTGTCTACCCTCAGTTGTGTGCATCAGTAGTAAGTAAAATGAATGAAACGAGAGACATACTGGGTTTATATGGAGGGGCTGAACCTAGGAATGGGCCCTTGCTTAAAACCGACATGGCTGGTGGGGTTGGAGCAGGTAGTTACTCATCCCAGAGTAATTCTTTCTGTGGTAATGGACCTTACAGCCATCCAGATTTTCGGTCAGTAAAACGACGGACTTTTACTAAAAGGAGATGAGAAGGTAGTGTTTGTCTCTGAGAAATGTGTTCTAGGATCGTGGATATGTTTTTCATCCACACTTATTAGCATGTCCCTTTAAGGATCGCTGGAAGTCTTCAAGCTGGCTCCTCCCACCCAGGTGGTATATACCTTGGCTCCGCCCCATGACGCCAGATCTTCCTTTCTGCTGGAAGATTCAGGTTGCCTCCCTCATGCTCACGCATCTTGTAGGCCCTGGCTTTGAAACCTTCGGTTATTCTGAAAATTCGCATTGTTCACATTGGCGATTGCAAGTTTGCATCTTCGATTATGGAAGACAAGTCTTCCCCTGGATTTCATCAGTGCCCTTGCGGCTAGAAAATGTTGTGCACCGATCCCCACACCACGTGCATCTATTGCCTTGTGTGTTCACCATGACACCCCGCCGAAGTGCGATGTGTGTCTCACTTTTCATCCCAATACCCCGACGACCGCCTCATGCCTGAAACTAGGGAGGCTTGAGAAGAGGAACACTCCAGTGAAATCCAAGGAGGGCTCGTGAGGCGGTTTTCCATGGCTGCGGGTTCCGCCGAGCAACTGAAACACATGCAAGCGTTCGAGGAGGAAGCGTCTCGTGCTGCGGAGACCTCTTGGAGCTTTTTCTTTCCGCTCAACCTGGGCTCCACCTTCTCTGGTTCCTTCCGAGAGTTGTGCCAGTCTCTCCTGACTGACGGAGAAATGCCTGTGGGCTCTCGCTCCTCTCGATCCCGTAAGCAGGATAAGGATCCGGGATCGTCTTCGTCTTGACAGACATTCTTGGTAGCGGGAGAGATCTCGGTCCCTGGAACATGTGGTTTCGACTTAGGTAGAGATCACTTCTTCGGCCGCTGGCTTTTCGGCTTTGCCGTCTGGTCAGTCGACCGAAGTTTCGATCAACTGTGGAAATCATGATCGATCAGATATCGCTGACCCCTGTCAATGATTCCCTCAATTGAACCCCTAATCTGGTCTTTCCAGATGACAAAACCCAGCCTGCTGGGACTCCCATCGAAGAAGTGGTCCCTGATCCTGGGAAATCGCCAGTCCCGCCAGCATCTCATGAGCGACCGAGTCAGCCAGCCCGGTCTCGATCAAGGTCTAGGCTCCCCGCGACCGACAGGCCGCAGAAGAGACATAAACGCTCTAAGAAGAGGCAACTCCATCAGTCGTCCTCATCCTAATCAGATGAGGAGAGGCTTCGGCGGAAACTCCGGTGCTATGAGGACCTCATGTGGCAATAACTAATTTTGACTGGACACAAGCTGATCCTGGCTTCTACCCCGGCCATTACTTGGCTTTCGTCTCCTAGGCCGAGGCCGACTCCTCTGGAGTCGATCAAATCGATTCCCCCACCCGCGGAGCCAGTGAAACCTCGAATTCGGCCAAAACCGGTCTCTCCACCGATTTGTGGTGGAACAACCACCCAAGCAGCCTGTGGGAGGGGCTCCTTCTAAAGAAGACAGGATACTGGGCTTCCCCGGTGTCTTTCGGTCACTGTCACCCCGGACCGCCCTCGGCAGGTCGAGGGTGACCTGGGCAGTGGACCGTTGTACCCGGATTCTTCAGATTCAGACATGACTGGCCTTCATTCTCATCCTGGGGATGACGAATCGGCTGGTGGGTTAGAGATGGAGGAAGGTCCTTCGTCTTTTCAGGGCATTCTTCGCCTTATCTGAGTCCACAGGGATGCCCCTGGAGCCAGTCCAGGAAAAAGGCAGAGTACCCTCTTACAGACATCCTTAAGAGAGGGGATACCCTGACAGAGGCCCTTCCGGTGGCTGAGGCTATTGTTGGCCCTGCTCTAGAACTTTGGAAGCACTTTGCCTCTTGTCCAGCTCTGTCTGTCCGCATGGCCCGCAAGTATGCAGTGCCCATGGGGTCCCTTGCGGGGTTCATAGAGCACCCTTCAGCCAAGAGCCTGAAAGACCACCTCTTGTGTTCAGGTGTACTGGCAGTTCTGCCAACACTGATCGACGACCTGATAGAGTCCAAGCTTTTAGACCATTCAGCTAGGAAGGTCTATGCAGCTTCCTCCTTGGGCCTTCGTCAGGCAAGTTCGACCGTCGTCATGGCACACTTTTCTCATGCCCTTTTAGGGTTGCTGGATGAAGTCCTCCCACATCTCCCCACGGACATGCAGACCACGGTCAAGCAAGTCTGGGATGAGGGCCAAGCTGTTGCCAAACACCAGCTTCAGATGGTCCTGGACATCAGGAATTCTTTTGTCCATTCGTTGGCTGCCGCAGTTGCCTCTCATCGCAGGGCTTGGCTGAGGCTCTTCTTCTTCCTGGCGGACACCCAGCACTAACTTGCTGATGTGCCTTTCCTAGGGACCGACCTGTTCGACCCAGGAGTGGCTGGTCACCTTCAGCGTATCTAGCAGTCCAGTGCCACTTTGGACGCTACTTCTGCCAAAGGTTCTTCGAGCAAGAACCAGCAGAAGAAACTCTTTCGGCATTCTTCCCCTGCGGCTCAGCAGTCCTTCTTTCAGAGTGGACAGTAACAGCAGCGGCAGGCTCAAGCTTGGCACCCCGGCCCAAGTCCGGGCCGTCCCAGGCCCATAAAGGAATCTGATGCTCAGGTCCTGGAGCCTATTCCTCCAAGCCTGCTCAGTTACTGGGCGGGGGCCGTCAACCCCTCTCCCATCACCTGAACTCTGGGTCCTCCCGTGGGGGGCAGCTGTGCCACTTTCTTTCTGCCTGGTCCGTTATCACCACGGACAGGTGGGTTTTGGAAGTGGTCGGTCAGGAACTGCCTCTGGAATTTGAGCAGTACTCTCCAAGCCGAGCCCGTGCCCCTTGAGAGAAAAGAGTATCCACCCAGACTCGGTCGGCTCTTCGAGACTACATCGCTCAGCTTCTCCTCAAGGAGGCAGTAGCTCCAGTGGTGGATCCTCCAGCAGACCCGGGCTTTGTCTCCAGGTACTTCCTGGTGCCCCATCCTAGAGCTTCATGACCTGAATCAATATCTTGGGTCACACACCTTTCAAATGGTCACTCTGTCCCAGATCATACCATCCTTGGAGCGAAACGTGGTTCTGTTCACTGGATCTGCAGGACGCGTTCTTTCACGTCCCAATCCGTCCATTCCATCAGCGGTTCCTCCGCTTCAGGGTCAAAGGGGCTCTGTACGAGTTCCGATCCATGCTGTTTGGCCTGTCATCGGCCCCACTGGTCTTAACCAAATTTCTTGCAGTGGTGGCGGCCCACCTCAGGCGTTTGGGGGGGATCAGGATTTATCCTTACCTCGACGATTCGCTCCTATCCGGTTCCACCCAACAGAAGGTGGATTAGTCCAGGAATCTGGCCCTCCAGACCTGCTCCCAACTCAGCCTTCTGATCAATGAGGCAAAGTCGGAACTCGTGTCTTCTCAGGTGATGGGCTTCATCGGGGCAAAGCTTGACTCTTGTCAAGCCAGAGCTTGGCTCCCGGTGGACAGGGTGGAGGTTCTTTCCTCCTTCGCCCAATAATTTCTGGTTGAGCAATTGCACCCTGCCCAGGATTTTCTGCGCCTTCTGGGTTACATGGCGATGTACATCTCAGTGGTCTGTTGGGCCCGGTTGCACATGCACCCCTTCCAATGGGAGCTGGCCACCCAGTGGCCTCAGCATCACGGTCATTTCGACCAGCTGATCACTGTAACCCAGAAGATGTGGGACGCTCTCCAGTGGTGGACAGCCCCAGACTGGTTGCAGGAAGGGATCCCGTTTGTCCGCCCCAAGCCGACGGTCGTTCTCACAGCCAATGCCTCTCTCATGGGCTGAGGAGCCCACATGGGGGACAGAAGGGCCCACAGACTCTGGACCCCCAAGGAGTCCCGATGCCACATCATCCTGTTGGAGCTCAGAGCAGTCAGAATGGCACTGTCCGCTTTCACTCCTCAGCTCCGGAGTCAAGTGGTTCAAGTCCAAACGGACAATACTGCGAGCATGTACTACCCAACAAACAGGGCGGCACACACTCCCATCTGCTGTGCAGAGAGGCGCTCTGCATCTGGACCCTCATGAGCCGATTAGAGGCAGATCTCCTAGCCATCCACATGGCAGGAGCATCAAACCATCTGGCAGATGCTCTCCGCCGCTTAGGCCAGACATCCCACGAGTGGTCTCTCCATCCAGAGGTATCTTACAGCCTGTTCTCCCACTGAGGCAAAGCGATGGTGGACCTGTTTGCCTTCGGGGAAAACACCAAGCTGAGGCTGTTTCATGCCCGTCCCCCTCAGCAGGGCTCGCTGCAGGGGGATGCCTTCTTGAGGCCGTGGACATCAGACCTCCTCTTTGCCTTCCCTCCATTTCCCTTGATCCACAAGGTGCTACTCAAGGTGAGGAGGGACCAGGCGAGGGTGATCCTGGTAGCCTCAGACTGGTCACACCAGTTCTGGTATCCAGATCTCCTCAACCTCGGCTGCAGGCCCCTGGAGCAGCTTTGCACACGCCCGAACCTGATCTCTCTCTACCAGGGGAAGGTATTCCATCTGGACCTTCAATCCCTGCACCTCATAGCCTAGTACCTGAGCGGCTAGAGTTCCAGGCTTTGGGTCTTTCCAAAGACGTCTACACTGTGATGGAGGCATCCAGAAAGGAATCGACCAGGAAATGTTATGCCTTCAAATGGAAAAGATTTTCCATTTGGTGTCAGGGCAAGGGCCTGGACCCTTTGTCCCGTCCTGTGGCTAACATTCTCAACTACCTTTGGTCTCTCGGAAGGGGGTCTATGGTCATCGACCCTTAGGGTGCACTTGGCAGCCATCTCTGCTTACCAGGCATGGGCAGGTCAGCTGACATTGGCACAGGAGACAGTGGTCAGGCACTTTTCCAAAGGCCTGGATCACATATCCCCTCTGGTGCGTGAACCTCCACCTCCATGGGATCTACTGCTGGTACTGACAAAGCTCATGGGCAAACCATTTGAACCAGTGCACAAGTGTGCCTTGTCACACTTGTGGAAGACAGCCTTCCTGGTGGCTGTCACGTCTGCCAGGAGGACAGGGGAGCTCCAGGTGCTCTCGGTGGACTCTCCTTATCTGGTCTTCCACAGGGACAAGGTTGTCCTACGCCCCCACTCGAAATTCCTTCCGAAGGTGGTGTCTGAGTTTCACCTTAACCAGGTGTTAACTCTGCTGATGTACTTACCCCAGGTACACCTCGGAGGCCAAGTACATGCTCCATACTCTGGACCTGGGACATGCTCTCTCCTATTATAAGGAGAGGATGTCAGAAATTTGTGGAGAGGTTCGCCAGCTGTTTGTCACCTACGCTGAAGCTGCTTCTGGCAGACCTACAGCAAAGAGGACGATTGCAAAATGGATTAAATCATGCATTAGTCTCTGCTATGGGTTGGCAGGCAAGGAGCCTCCCAGAGGAATGAGCGCTCATTCTACCTGCCATATCACTGCATCGGTGGCTGCTTCCAGGGACATCCCTATCCAGGAAATCTGCCGGGCTGCTACATGGAAATCTGAAAACACCTTCATCACCCATTACCACATTGACTTTGAGTCATGCCGGGATGCTGGTTTTGGGGCCTCAGTTCTCCAATCTCTGTTCCCTAAGTTGGGAGTGTGCGCTTTACCTCCCTCCTCCCGGAGAACTGCTAGGAGTCTGCCAGTAAGTGTGGATGAACAACATATCTACAGTCCTAGAAAAACAGGTTACTCACCTGTAACAGTAGTTCTAGGAGTGGTATTTGTTTTTCATTCACACCGACCCACCCGACCTCCCCAGCTGCTGACGCAAAACCTGGCTTCCAGCATGCTAATATCTAGTGTCATGGGGCGGAGACGAGGTATATACCACCCCGATGGGTAAGCCAGCTTGAAGACTTCTGGTGATCCTTAAAGGGAAAGGGACATGCCAAAAAGTGTGGATGAACAACATATACCACTCCTAGAATTACTGTTACCATACCTCTCAACCTCCTGCCTCATAAATCAGGGACAAGGCTTAAAAAAATCAGGGACAAAGGACCAAAATCAGGGACACTTCTTTAAAATTAGAGATATCCACCCAGAAAGCTGGTAGAATATGGGGCTTAGTGCAAAATGCATTTTCTAAAGAAGAACAAGTCTGTAACTTTAATGCTTGACATTGTTTTGTGCTTACAGTCCCCATTGTTTAGCCACAAAACCACACATTTTAGGAGGGACAGAGTAAAATTTTGAGGCCCAATCAGGGACATCCCTGAAAATCAGGGACACTTGAGAGGTATGACTGTTACAGGTGAGTAACCTGTTTGTAATGCCTCAGGGTAAAGAATGATGATATCCACTATGTTTATGATGGAATGTTTTATCATTTGTAGGGACTCTGAGACGGAGCCTTCTGAAGATGGATGGGTGGAAGCTCTATCCCTTCCTGGGACAGGAAGGTGGTAAGCAGTCTGCAGTACCTTCTTCCCACTTAAGGTGGGGGATATGTGACAGGGAGCTCTTGCCACTCTTGAGGACCGACCTTTTCTTAAATCTGTTGCATCAGTTCTTCTATTTCTTAGCCCAGTCTATTCGTCACAGTTTATAGTCCATAAGGTTGGCCACCTATGGGCACCCACTTCCCTTTCTTGACTATGCTATAGTGTCCACTTTAATTTTCCTTTTCCCCCTCAGGACCTTGTACAGGGAGGTTATTGTTGTGATCTCCAAGCTGATATAAAACAGGCTGTGTTACTCGTTGGATTTAGTATGCAGTGGCACTAGGTCATAAAATACTTTAATGTATATACCTTATGTGTATAAAACCTGTAAATGTTGAAAATACCATGGCACTAGGTGTTTTTGATAAAGGTAAAAAGTTACTAGGGAACTGTATGATAGTTAGTTGTGCTATTTAAAATGCATGTAAATTGCTGGAAACTAAGCCAATCTGAAATTGCATGATGATTTGCATATATCCCATGATGCTTTGCATGATGGAAGTATGTGTGATGTGTTTCTTTGAAACCTGGCTTATTGTCAATGCTCTTTGGGGTAACCCTTGTTTCAGTGCTTCTGCACTTAGGTTCTTTGTCTTTAGCTTGTAAATTTTTTTTTTTTTTTTTTTGTATAGCCCCCACCACCCAAGCAAACAGGGCCTACATAGGGGAGGCTGAATCTCAACTCATAAGTTAGATCAGTGAGTCAGTAGGTGCTGGCTAAGTGTAGAGGAAAGACTTGCATGATCTGTTGCTGCAAACTGATGTGCTGAAGAAAGGATATGCATTGCTTAAAGTTATTTTTTGAATAAATATTACACAGACTGTGTGTTGAACCTGAAGTTTGGTGTCTGGTCCATCTATTATCCCACAACCCTTCCACACACTGGTTTCTCACCTTTTTCATTGTTGTATGGGAAGAACCCGAGGGGGGCCACTGGATGTGGTTCCAGAGCACTGGGAAGAAGGGATGGAGGTGAGACATCGTAATGTCAGAGTACATGACTCAGTTATGCAAATGCCTGGTGAGATGTATCAGCTTGGCACACCAGAGCTTAGAACAGAAGCAAAACTTGCAGAAGGAAAGATACGACCAGGGTTTGAAGACTAAAACATTTCAGTCGGGACAAAGTGTTGTTACTCTTTCCCTCCACAGAGAACAAATTACTCAGGAAATGGCAGAGCCCCTTCACCATTTTGAGGCAAACAGGAGCAGTGAACTATGAGCTTAGCATGCCCAGAAAGAGACCTGCTTAGAAAATGTACCATGTGAACCTCCTTAGGAAATGGTGTGAGAAGTGTAACCCCTCCCTTTATATCCATCCTGAAGTTAGGGAGTCAGAGCTGGAGGTTGGCTGTAGAAGGCTAGAGCAGTCAGGTCTGTTGGAGGAGATTCAGATAAACCCTGAATTGGAGCCTCAGCAACAGAAAGATTTGCAGGAGGTATTACAAGGATTTGAGCCCATATTCACAAACGTCACAGTGCGGGCCAAAAGAATTATGCATACCAAAAGCTCTACAGAGACTGACCTTGAAGGTGAGGGATGAGGTGATTCAGAAAGTGTAAAAAAAAAAAAAAGAGCAGTTAGTTATAATTATGCCCTCAAATAGTGCATGGTCTTCACCCATGGTCATAGAGGACAAGGAAGATGGTGGGATACGTCTGTGCCTAGATTTTAGAAAGCTTGACACCGGGTCCTATCTCTGGCCTTGATGGGGCTCAGGTGAGCAGTTTCACCTCTGGGCCGCTGTTTTAGAGCAGTGGGTTTGGTGTCAGCTTGGCTGTCCTGGCCAGTGGTTCTGGGGCCTCGGAGCCACTGGGCCATGGCCAGGTCAGTCGGACCAAGGTGTGTGCGCAGTGCCCTTTCTGGTGCCAATGCCGACTTGACATGCCTACCCCCTCACCTTTTCCCTGCAGGGGTCCACACAGGTACCAGTTTCCTCTCTCCCCCCCCCTTTCAGGTCTAGGGCCAGCAGCAGTGCTGGCACTGCATGTGGTACCAGTACCACCAGTGGTACCCGCGCCACAGATGGTGCCAAACCCCTCCACGCCAATCCAGGTGGCAGTGTCTCCTGTGATCCTGGCCTTGACCTGCCTTTTGAAAGTTCTTCCAGGGTAGAAGTGGATCTGGATGAGTTTCTTTGTCCTGCTTTGTTGAAGACACAGCGGATGACTCATTTAGGGCTTGATTGCAAGCCTTCTGTATCAGCGGAACCTGTGATGGAAGATCTTTTTTCCAGTCTTTCCTTAGGGATATGGGGTCCACCATAACATTTCAGACTTCATCTGGGGACCAAAGCAGACTTATATGCTTTGAGTTCCTACATTCTTCAGTATGAGTACAACCTGTGGAACACACTCAATTCAATGGTTGAGAGCCTCCCAGAGTCTAACGTTCCATTGTTAAGGGCATATAGTCCAGTAATCAGCTGAAAGCTTTTATGGATGTCTAAGACACTGCCTCTAGAGCAGCCGTCACTGGCAGCAAGTGATTAACATCTCCTTGACCATGCTTACCTGTTTGGCCCTCAGTTGAGCTCTGGAGACTGCGCAGAGCATTAGGGCTGCCATTTAAACAGCCAGGCTGGCTCCTTTTCCCCTCAGAGGGGCGAAAACCGTTGACATTTTCGTAACAGGCAGTCCTTTCAAGGTAGAAGCCTAGGAGCCTTTATCAGGAACCAACTCCTCAGCCGTGAAGAAACACAGCAGAGGGTACAGGGCCTGAAAGCGCTCTGTACCATCCCCTGTGGATCCAGCCCAGGTCGCACCTCAGCTGTCTGAGGTGGATGCCTCTCTGCGGTAGGGGGCGCTGTCCGATTTGGTTTTATAACCAGTGGAAGTCCATTACAGCAGACGTATGGGTCATCAGGATTGTCCGAGAGGGATACTCTCCCAGTTTTGCAGAAATTTCCCCAGACGTTCCACCCAGATGGCAGCCCAGTCTGCCGCCTCTGTCATACCCTCTTGCTTCTGAGATGCAGGGCCTCTTCAGGAACAGGGCAGTAGACATTGTTCCATGGCAGAACAGAACACAGGTTCATATTTCCATTGCTTCTGGTTCCAGGATAACAGGTGGCATGCACCAAATTCTCGACTTTGGAAGGTTAAACAAGTACCTATTCAGGGAGGAGTTCACTGAAACCTCAGCGTTCAAGTCTTCACTTCCAGGATGTTTGGCTCCTAGCCAGGCCATCCAGGCTGGAGACACAGGAAGTAGTTGCCACAGTTTCTCAGTTGCTCACTTCCAGGAGAGGTTTTCTGATTTGGGAAAGGTGCCAGATTCACCTTCCCAGTAGCTCAGCTTCATAGGAGCCCTCCTGGATATCTCCAGGGCAAGGTTTTTCCTTCTGGAGTGCGGGAGAAACATCTTCAGGTGACTCATTAGATCACGGAAACAACTCTATTTGGGCCCCTTTCAATGCAGCAGACGCTAGGACTCATGACATCGCCCATAAAAAGCAGTGGCCTCCGACCATGCACGCGCAGTCCTCCACATAAAATGACAGAGCCTCGCGAAGTGATTCTCCTTTGGATGGACGACAAAGCTGTGATGTGTTGCGTCAACAAGCAGGGTTGAGCACTCTCATACCCTCTGTGCAGGAAGGCCATGAGGATGTGAGAGTGGTGCCTCGAGCACAATGCATCAGTTCAGACGTGCAGTCGCTATTCGACGAGTGGGGCAGTCCAGACCTGATCCTTTCTGTGCCCCTCAACACAAAACTGCCTCTATCCTGCTTCAGAAATCCAGAACCTGTTGTTTTCTGTCAGGATGCATTCAGACTGCAGTGGACAAGACGCTTCCTGTACGCTTTCCTCCTCTTCCCTTAGTTCAGAGGGTGCTGCTCAAGTTGGAGGCACGGGGGGGGGGGGGCAGGATGATTCTCATCACACCATACTGGCCTCGACAGATATGATTTTCATTGATACTGTCAGAAGCTCCCCTGAGGCAGCTCCCTCTATGAGCAGACCTCCTGACGCAGGGACCTTTGGACCATCCCAACCTGCGCTCCCTTCATCTGCATGCCAGACTCCTGAGGTCATAGAAGTGGGCAGGTTTTAGGTTTCCCAAACAATTGCAGACATTTTCTTAGTCATGCATAGGCCTCCCACCAGGAAAGCTTATGCGGCTAAGTGGAAACACTTCTCCATCTGGTGTGCAAAGTCCCGTCTGAACCCTTCGGTCGCCCACCAAATAAGGTGTTGGGAGTGTGTCTTGGACCTGTTGAATGCAGGTCTGCAACACTCTGCAGTGAAGGTACACCTCTGAGCATTTTCAGCCTATCCTTGAGCCAGTACAGAACATGTCACTGGCTCAGTTACCATTAGTCAAGAGATTCCTAAAAGGTATCTTACACACTAAACCCCCAGTCAGTAGACCGGTGGCCGCATGGGATATTAACCTGGTGCTAGATTGCTCACTAGTAAATCCTTTGAGCCGTTAGCTACCTGTAAATTAAAATTTCTGACCTGGAAGACCACCTTCTTAGTGGCTGTCACTTTCACTTGAGGGGTCCCCGAAATCCATGCTTTGGTCTCAGACCCCCCTTACACCATCTTTCACGAGGACAGGGTGGTACTCCATACTCACCCTAAATTCCTACCCAGAGTGGTTTCGGACTTTCACCTCAAGCAGCCTATACTTACTTCTCCATACTTTTTTCACTTATTTGCAGGGTGAAAGAGGGCACTCCTTTCATTCTCTGGATGTTGAGGGTTCTGCGATTCTACATCGACTGAACGAAAGAGGTATGCAATCCAAGCAACTCTTGTATCTTTCAGCACGCCTCGTCTGGTCAGCCTGTTGCCATTAGATGTATTTCTGCATTAATAACATGTTTTTAGCACTGCTAATCGGTGGCGCAGGTCAAGTTGGAAGGCCGGGTTCACTCCCACTCTACCAGAGCCGTTGCAGCATCCCTGGCAGAGATTCCTAATGTACCCATTGCCGACATCTGCAAAGGCGGCACCTTGAAGCTCAGTGCATACCTTTGTAAGGCACTACATTCTGGATGTCCATGCCAGACAGCTCACTTTCTTCAGCAGGATAATCCTTTTGAACCCCTGTCCTGAGTGAGCTCTGTCTCTTGCCGCCCTACTCTGGGTGGGGGATTGATTTTTTTTTGCTCGGTACTCTCCCATTAGTGTGAATGAGTGGTCCACCACTCATTCACACGCCCACCCACCATCCCCCGAGCTCACTCATTCTGTTTTTGGTTTTCACTTCCTTGTTGTTTGGGCTGTGAAGTCATTGCTGAATTGACCCTTTTTACATGGGTCATCCAGGCCATCTTAAACCAGGAAGTTAGGGTTAGGTTTTCTTAGTTTACGCTGCACCTCCTCAGTCAAAAAGGTACTGAGGTGTTTAGAGGGTCATCACTGAGATAGTCTATGTGGCGTGAGCTAGTCTTGCGGCGCCATGCATCTGCAGTCCTATCCTGTCGCCGGGTTCTCCTGAAGATTATTGGCTCCTGCAGGGTGCTAGTGCATCCAGTGTAGTCCCATTAGTGTGAATGAGTGGTGGAGACTTCATCCAAGAAGATAAAGAATTACAGTAGGTACGTAATTTGCATTTCTAGGGATGCGGATATTTTGATCTTACTTCGAGTGGGAGCTCTTGCAGCAGGCTACACCAAAAGGACTATGACGCCAGGAACTAGGACCCCACAGTAAACTTTCTAGCTAGCAGTACCCAGCGGGGACCGCTCCCTGACGTCAGACCACCTCCAATGTCCGCCAGTGGTATAAAGGGGGCAGTCCCCAGCCACTCCCCAGTTCTTTTCCCGACGTCGACTCGTTCACATCGGCTCCACAGATGCCTGTTGCTAACAGTCGATCGCCATTTTGAAAAGAATTTCACATAATTTAAATAGTATTGCAAAGTGAATTTCGGTGCATGTCTTCACTGTCGTCCTCTGCTCACCGCCCTAAATCTTAAGTGCGCATGTGGGAAGCAGATACCGGCCCATGAAGGCCATTCGGCCGGTCTCCTCTGCCTACAGCCCAGTCATGATACCGAACCCTGCCCACACTGCAAGAACGTCAACCGACAAATGCACATCTGTCGTCTGAAGACTTTGAAGACTTTCCTGCTGGAGCAGCAGCTGGCCACCATGCAAAAGGCTCTGTGAAATCTAGGATTCTCTTCGGGGTTGGAGAGTTCCCACAAGAAGCGCCATCACCAAGAAAAAGACCGCTGTCACTCCCGATCCAGGTCTCCGCATCGGAAGTCGGCCAGCTGCAGTCCGAAACGGACACTTGCGCCCCCAACCCAGGCTCCTCCCGGGTTGTCTGTCTTGAAACCCCCAATGTCAGCGTGGACATCTGCTGGGCAAGGGCCTTCGGTCCCCGCCCTTAGTCTGTGACCCTACAGCCATACCTCAGGGTCTAAGATCAAGGATTCTGCCGTTAAGGAGGCAGGTGACACCCTGTTTGCCGCCCACCCCCCAGCGAAGGCTTCCTCTTCCTTGTCTGATCGTCCGGCTGGACCAGACAACAGGAAGCGTCGCCTGAAATCTTGGTTACACCCTGACACCAGCTTTCCGAAGCATCGGGCATCAGACTTAAGACGCACCACCCAGACATCTTCTACCTCCCCTTCTCAACATCTGGGTCCTCTACACCGCTAGTGCCTCATAAGCAGCCATCAGAACAGCTGCCGATGGACAGTCAGACGATGGCAGACCTGCCGTCTGCTCTGACATCACCTCAAGACCTGACGCCAGAGAAGCCGAGGTCACTAGAGCATACACCAGCCCCTAACGAACCGTCAGGGCCACCGCCCGGGGAACCAGATGACAGGTCTGGAATGCTGGGTCCATCAGCTCCTGCTGTGGTCTCAGTAGCTGAAGTAAAGGACCTTTTCAGTTCCTGGTGGGACAGTGTCAGGAAGGATATCCTGCCTAAGGAACCACAGGCTCCCCCACCACAACCTATTCCAGTAGATGCTCCACGGGCCCCACCTTCACCCAAAGACAAATCGCCAGTTCCACTAGACAACCAGTCTCCAGACTGGAGTAGGCGTCATTCCAGGTCTACCTCCAGGCATTACAGAAGAAGGCACCTCCGTTCTCGCGCCAGGTCATCCTCTGGGTCATTTTACTCCAGGTCCTCTGCCTCCTCCAGATCCTCGGGAGAATACTCCTCTCCTCCATCCGGACCCTCCAGGGGAATCCCCTCGTTCCCCCAACGGATGATCCCACCTTCTTGGACGTGATGCGTCTCATCCAGTTTTTAAATCAGTGGGAAACGGAGGATCCTGATCCAGAAAGGAAGAAACTGGCCCATTTCTTAGGCATGAATGAGCCCAAACTCTTTGTGGTTCCACCCCTGGTAGCACCATTTCAGGACGCTACCAGGTTGGCCTGGAGGCACCCGGCGACAGCTCCTGCTATACCAAGAAAGCGAACCAGCTGTACTGCACCCCGACAAATGAGCCATTCCTTGGAGAACAGCCCAAGGCTGACTCAGTCATGTTGACTGCTGCCCACAGCAGAACCAAATAGCCCCAGCACAAGCTCCCAGCCATCTGGCAAAGAATCCAAATGCCTGGATCAGTTCAGCAGGAAGGTTAATTCCTCGGCTACATGCACCATTTATTTGCTCAGTTTTTTAACGCACATGGTGCAGTACCAGAAATTCCTCTGGAGCAAAGCAATTGAGCTCGCTAAAAAGCAGCACGATTCTGAGCTCAAAACAGAGCTCTTGGACGTACTACAGTCCAGTCTGGAAGTAGGAAAACGCGTCCTCAGATTGTCGTATGATTCTGCCAACACAGTGGCCAGGGCAGCAGCCACAGGGGTTTGTATGAGGATATACTCCTGGCTCAATCTCTGGGTTTTGGCAGGACCTCCAGGATGCCATCATTGATGCCCCATTCCATGGGTCTTTGCTTTTTGGCCCGGACATTGAGCAGATCATGGATCTCCAGGATTTGGGTAAGGCCATTCAGTTGGTACTTCAGTTGTACAAGTCTGAACAGACCCCTGGCAAACGTCGTATGTTTCATCGCCAGGAAGGGCAGAGGCCTAAAGGACAGCAGCAGAGAGGCAACGTTGGATGTAAAGTTCCCTCTCACCCCAGTGGAGCACAGGAACAATAAACCATCCCAGGTCTCCCTGCCCGCCCCGGGCTCACACACCTGACTCCCGGCCCGACCCCATACTACCTGCAGAGGTGGTAGGGGGTCAGTTCTCGCCTTACTTTGACAGATGGACCTCAATCATGAACGATGCTTGGGTACTCCAGTTGATAGAGTGGGGTCATGCGCTGGAATTTCATCAGATAACCCTCGACAATCTCCCATCCCATGCGTCTTACTCCCTCTCCCATGCCGAGCTCACTGGGGAGGAAGTACAGTCACTATTGGACAAGAAGGCAATAGAACCAGTTTCATCCCCGCAGTGAGGGAAAGGGTTCTACTCCCGCTTCTTCTTGGTTCCCAGGAAGACAGGATCTGTGCCCGATCCTGGACGTGAGCCTCTTGAACAACTACATAGAGTGCAAGAGGTTCAGGATGGTCACCTTGCCCGGGCATTCTTCCCATGCTACATCAACAGAACTGGCTCTGCTCCCTGGACATGCCAAAATGCCTGCCTCCATATTCTGGTGCTTCCAGCTCACAGGAGGTTCTCCTTCCAGGGAAGGCACTACCAGTTTCGAGTCTTGCCCTTCAGCCTTTCCTTGGTACCTCGCATGTTCACGAAGTGCCTAGCGGTAGTGGCAGCAGCCTTAAGGAGACAGGGACACTTTGTGTACCCATATCTCGACAATTGGCTTCTGACTGCCTCAACCAGGGTTCGGCTTTTGGCAACCCTAGAGGACACCTTCAACCTGTTGAGCTCCTTGGGAGTCACCCTGAACATAGCCAAGTCGCTCCTGACACCTGTCAGAGGCTTCAGTACATGGGGGCAATCATAGACACAGGGCAAGGGAAGGCTTTCCTCCCGCCAAAGTTTCAGCTGCTCGCCAGTTCTCTGCTCGATCCATACTCCCAACTCCTGGGCCACATGGCCACGTCCATAGTGACCGTGCCCTCAGCACATTTCTTTATGAGAGTTCCTCAGTGGATCCTCAGAGTGCAGTGGGACCAGAGAGAGGATGATCTCGACCAGCCAATCTCTATCTCCAAGGCAGTGGTTACAGACTCTCTCTTGGTGGCTCTCACCACAGAATCTGGAACCCAGAGTCCCCTTTCAAAGGGACCCTCCATTACAGGTCCTCATAACCGATGCCTCTGGCATGGGTCGAGTGCTCATTTTCAGAACCACCAGACTCAAGGAGCATGGTCTTCTCTAGAATTTACACTACACATCAGTATTCTGGAGATGAGAGTAGTTCTGTATGCCTTGCAGGCGTTTCGCCTGGATCTTTCTCCATGTCCCCCTGTTGGTGCAGACAGACAACACGTCAGTCCTTCATTACATCAACTAACAAGGGGGAACTCACTTCTACCCTCCTTGTCGAGAGGCTGAGAGTGTGGTTCTGGGCCCTGTATCACAGCCTGTCGCTCTCCGCAGTGCACGTTCCATGGGTCCAAAATGTCTTGGCTGACTCCCTAAGTTGGTCTTGGTCAAAGACACATGAATGGGAACTCCTGCAGTCAGTGGCGGATGACCTCTTCCAAAGATGGGGCTGTCCAGAACTGGACCGCTTTGCGTTCCTGTGCAATGCAAAAACTGCCCAGTTTCTGCTCGCTAGATCACAGGCCTGGCGTTTTTCTGGTGAGCCACGTTGTCCATCTGTTGGATGGGGAAGTTTCTGTACACCTTTCCACTTCTGCAGAGGTCTCTGCTCAAACTCCCAAGTGGAAGGAGCAGAAATTATCCTTGTGACTCCGCTTTGGCCTCATCAGATATGGTTCCCTTTACTGCAGCAGCAGCAGGGAGTGGAACCGACGATCCCCCAGCCGTTGTCCTCCTGCTTACTGTCACAAGAGTAGGGCAGATTGGTTCACCCAGACCTCCAGTCCCTACACCTGCATGCCTGGCACCTGCAGGCGTAGCCACGGCGCGTTATGGGGTATCTCGCAGAGTGGCCGAGGTCTTGGTCGCAGCTAGAAAACCTTTCACTAGAGCCACCTACTCAATGAAATGGAAGCGCCTTTGTTTGTGGGCCACCACTCGGGGTCTGGACCCTCTCCTGTAAATGCTGTCCTTGAGTATCTCCTCTCCCTGTCAGACTCGGGCCTCTTCGTTATTCATCCAGTAAGATGCACCTCTCTGCAATTTCTGCCTATCACGTACCGGTGAATGGCAAATATGTTGCCCAGGCGGATCTGGCCCGAACATTTTTGAGGGGAATACTTCATCTCAAACCTCCCATTAAGGACCCCATCCCCCTTGGGATCTTTTGTTTTTGTTAGAAAAACTTACGTTGCCTCCCTTCGAACCAACCGTGGATTGTGAACTACGTTTTCTGTTGTGGAAAGTGTTATTTTTACTTGCCGTTACTTCTGCTCGGAGGTTTTCCGAGCTTCAGGCTTTGATGGCAAAAGAGCCATATTTAGTTTCCCACAAGGACAGGGTGTCCTTGAGGACTAATCCCAAGTTCCTCCCTAACGTAGTGTCACAGTTTAACCTTAGTGCCTTGGACCTGGGTAGACCAGTGGATGTCCTCTTTCTAGACTTCAGCAAGGCATTTGACTCTGTTCCTCACGTGGGCCTGTTGGATAAGCTAGGAGAAATGGGGGTGGGAAACCAGATGATCAGATGGATAGGCAATTGGCTCCAGGACCGGACCCAGAGGGTTGTAGTTGGTGGGATAGTCTCATCCCCAAGGAGGGTCATTAGTGGGGTCCCACAGGGATCAGTCCTTGGGCCCCTTCTGTTCAACGCCTACGTATCTGACATAGGGACAGGAATCAGGAGTGAGATGAGTCTCTTTGCAGATGACTCGAAACTGGGGGTGGTGGTGGATGGGGAGGAGGGGAGGGTGGCCCTGCAGGGGGACCTGGAGGCTCTGGAAAGATGGTCTAGAAAGTGGAAGCTGAGGTTCAATGCAGGGAAATGCAAGGTACTCCACCTGGGGGCCAGAACCCAGGCCAAGTGTACACCCTGGGAAATACTACAAGTCTCAATGGCTGAGAGGGACCTGGGGGTGGTGGTGGATGTCAAGATGAACAACTCTGAGACTTGTAGGAGGCAGCAGCCAAGGCCAACAGGATGCTGGGATGCATCGCTAGGGATCACCTCCAGAAGGAGGGAAGTGATACTCCCTCTGTATAACTGCTTGGTGAGGCCGCACTTGGAGTACTATGTGCAGTTTTGGAGGCCACACTTAGAGGGACATTAACCTCCTGGAGAGGGTCCAGAGGAGGGCAACCAAAATGATTTGGGGCTTGGGGGACAGGACCTATGAGGAGAGGCTCGAAGAGCTAAATATGTACACTTTGGAAGAGAGAAGGGACGGGGGACATGATAGGGTCTTCAGGTACATGAAGAGGGTAAATAGGGAGGAACAGTCATGGTGCTTGAAGGAAGGAGGAAGGGGCCACTAGAGGGCATGGGTGGAAGCTGGAGGGAAGATTCAGGGAGAAAGGAGGAGGTGCTACTTCACTGAGAGGGTGGTGGAGCCATGGAATGCACTACCTAGGGGCTGGTGGAGCAGAGACAGTGGAGGGGTTCAAGAGGGGTGGGACAGGTACAGGGGAAGGGTTCAGGAAGCAAAATCCAATGCAACAAGAATATCCGGAACTGGGAAGGGAGAAGCCAGAGAAGGCGAGGGGGACAGCAAGGTCAGCACCCAGGGTGGGGGCTGACCAAACGAGCAGACACGAAAGACCGTTAGGCCTATTCTGCTGGCATTTTAGTATGTTAGTATGTTAGTAATCAGGACATCAACTTCCGGTTTATTACCTGGAGGATACCAATAATGGGGAGGCTCTGCTTCACACTCTGCATGTTCACAGAGTGCTCAGATACTACATCAGTCGTACTCAGACGCTCAGAAAATCTGACCAACTTTTCGTTTCCTTTGCCCAGAGAACCCTGGGGTCACCTGTGGCAATACAGACTTTGTCTAGATGGCTAGTCCATTGCATCACATTCTGTTACGGTAAGTTCAACAAGCCCATACCAGGCTCGGTTAAGGGTCGCTTCACTAGAGGTGTTTCAGCCTCTCTTGCAGCATTCCGCAACTTCTCTGCAACAGATATCTGCACAGTAGCTACTTGGAGCTTAGTACACACCTTTGTGAAGCACTGTAGTTTGGACATCATTTCCCATCTGAGTGCTGGATTTGGTCTAGCGGTGCTTCAAGGCCTTCTGTATTGAAGCTTCTTCTGTTTTTCGGTTTTCCACCTCCCGGCCCATTTGGGATCATTTTGGTACTGCTTGGTACTTGGTCCTTATGGTGTAGCCTGCTGCAAGAGCTCACACTCGAAGTAAGATAGTACAGCTATGTAAGAACTTACCATAACAGTAGATATCCAAGAGGAGCTCTTGCAGCAGGCGTCATTTCCCCCCCTCCTTCCCCCGGTCCTTTTCCTCCTTTCCTTACTTTCCCTTGGCGGGGTTTTCCACTAACCTTGGTTCTCTATGATTTGTCAGCTGGCTCTCAAGTGGGAGAACTGGGGAGTGGCCGGGGACTGCCCTCTTTATACCACTGGCAGACGTTGGAAGTGGTCTGACATCTGGGGGGTGGTCCCTGCTGGGTACTGCTAGCTAGGAAGTTTTCCATGGGGTCCTGGTGGCATAGTCCTTATGGTGTAGCCTGCTGCAAGAGCTTCTCTCGAAGATCTACTGTTGCGGTAAGTTCTTGCGTAACTAGTTTCTTATCCACACTTTTTGGCATGTCCTTTCCTTTGAATCTTGTGAGGCTCGGCCCAGTGGTGTTGAGGTTGAGGCTGGATGCCACCTCGCTCCACACGGCGGCCGGTTTGAGGGAGCAGGCCGGGCCGGCAGGGAAGGAGGTTGGCGCCCAGCAGTGACTCTCCCTCTCTGAGAGGTTACCAGTCTGTCCGCTGCTATTTCACCACCTCCTGGGTGAACCGGGAATGGCGATGTGACTCGGGACCCACCCTGGCAGGGGCGGGGCAGTACTAGCGAGAGTCCGGGGAAGAGTGGCGTGTGTACGCAGGCCTCCTCATTGGCTCTCTCAGTGTGCCGGCACTGCAGGGGATAGGGCAGAACAGGAGAAAATGGAGCCCGTCACTCCTAGGTGACAACTCCTCCGACACCAGACCGCCTCACCAGGGCAGACTCCAGTGTGAATCGCCAGCTCTGCCGTTGTTAGGGGGAGGATTGGGCAGTTCCTTTCCTGCCCTGGGGGTGTACCGGGATACCTAGAGATTCACTGAGCAGGCAACCACTCTAGGAGCAGACTCCTGGGGGTACCGTGGGAACATGTGGATGGCAAAAATTGAGGGTGTCTGAATGAGTGGAGTAACGGTGTGGTAAGGAGGAATAAAGGTAAAAGTTTAAAAAAAAAATCTTGACGAAGGTCAAAAGCTGGCCCTCCACCACCGGGTGGAATATGCTCCAGCTCCACCCCCAGCCAGATCTTCCTTTTCGCTTGGGAGACTCAAGTTCCCTCAAGTGGGAGAACTGGGGAGTGGCTGGGGACTGCCCTCTTTATACCACTGGTGGACGTTGGAAGTGGTCTGACATCGGGGGCGGTCCCTGCTGGGTACTGCTAGCTAGAAAGTTTTCCATGGGATCCTGGTGGCATAGTCCTTATGGTGTAGCCTGCTGCAAGAGCTTCTCTCGAAGATCTACTGTTGCGGTAAGTTCTTGCGTAACTAGTTTCTTATCCACACTTGTTGGCATGTCCTTTCCCTTTGAATCTTGACGAGGCTCGGCCCGGTGGTGTTGAGGGTTGAGGCGCTGGATGCCACACCTCGCTTCACACCGGCGACCTGGGGGTACCGTGGGAACATGTGGATGGCAAAAATTGAGGGTGTTTGAATGAGTGGAGTGACAGTGCGGTAAGGAGGAATAAAGATAAAAGTTAAAAAAAAAAAAAAAAAAAAATCTTGACGAAGTTCAAAAGCTGGCCCCTCCCACCCACCCGGGTGGAATATGCTCCAGCTCCACCCCATGACGCCAGATCTTCCTTTTCGCTTGGGAGACTCAAGTTCCCTCCTTACCACTCTGCGTTGAGTAGTCCCTGGTGTTCAATACTTCGGCTAGTTTACCAAAATTAAAACTCATCTGAGTTTCTCCACAAAAGTTTGTGATCACGACCACGATGGAGGATAAATCCTCACCCAGCTTCCTCCGTTATCCTTGCAGACAGAAAATGTCCCATACCAGTCCACATTCCATGTGCTTCTACTGCCTGGGCCATGCACATGACCCTCAGGCCTGCGATCTCTGCTGTTCCTTCCATGCTCAGGTTCTGGATGATCGCCTCACACGTTACAATTTGGATGCCTGGAAAGACAGCACCCGCTGGTCAAATCTAAGGATGCCCATCGTATGGTTTCTGCGGGTTGTGCTGACCATCTGGAGCAGATGAAGGCCTTCAAGGAGGAGGCAGCTCGTGCCGCTGATCAGTCCTCTTCATTGGCAGTTTTTGTTCCACTCAAACTGGGCACCTCATTCTCCGGTTCCTTTAAAGAGATGTTCTAATCTCTCCCTACAAAAAGGGAGGGCCCCATTGGGTTCGCACACCTCCCGGTCTGGTAAAAAGGACAGAGGGCCGAGAGAAGAATCTTCACGTCGACACTCTTGGAAAGAGAGAGTCTCGGTCACAGGGGTCTATCTGACTTAATCGAAATTACGACCTCGGCCGCTGGCTCCATGGTACCCTCATCAGACCAGCCAGCTCAGATGCGGGACGATGACCAGGTCGAAATTGTAATCGACCTCGCCGACCTGTTGTCGCCCAATGAGGCCGACAGTTCCTTATTTAGGACCTCAGTCCTGCCTACCGAGACCCAGCTTGCTGGTACCCCCCCCCCCGTGGTCATGGTCCTTGATCTGGAGGAGCCGTGGTTCTCTCAGTCGGTCACCCTGATGGTCATCTTCCAAGTCTCTGACCCCTCGACCAGTAGGCCGAGGAAATCCCATAAGCGGCGCTCCAAGAAGGGGCAACACTGCCATTCGTCGTCCTCAAGTGAGGAGAGGCTTTGACGCAAGTTGCATAATCGCTACGAGGAACTCTTGTGGCAACAGCTCATGCTGTCCGGTTGGATGTCGACCCCAGCTTCTACTCCAGTCATCATTTGGCTGATGCCAACTCCTCCAGAGCCAGTCGACACAGTCCCTCTGCCCACGGAACCAGTGAAGACCCTCCAAACTCGGCCGGAGCTGGCCTCTCCACCTATCTTGGTGGAGCCGACACCTAAGCAGCCTCCCTCAGGGGGCTCCTGTCAAGGAGTCTCGACCTGATCAGGGTCTCCCGCGCAGGCTGTTGGTCACCCTTACTCCCAAAATACATCCGCGGTGGGTCAAGAGTGACTCAGGTAAGCCGACCTGCCGGCGCAGCGGTAGGGTTACCGTTCGCGGCACCAGCGACCCGGGTTCAGGAACGGACTCTGGCAGCTGGAGGTCCGGCCAGGGGGAGGAGGATTGAGTGCCGAAAGGCTGCTCTCCTCCTCCGGGTGGGGTGGGATGCAAGTCTCGCTGCTGTACCACCACCTGGGTTGATCACAGGTGGAGGTGCAGCGAAGGTAGCTTGCAAATAAGGGTGGGGAGGCACTCGCCGGAAGCCAGAGCAACAAGCGCGTCATGACGTGCTTAGCCCCTAGGCTTCCCTAGTGTGCGGGCACCTCGAGGGCTGGGACCAGAAAGACAGAAATACCCTGTCCCAGGTTCCTGCAGACGGTTCCTGGTCGTCCCGAGAAAAACCATTACCGGGCTCTTGAGATGGGGCCAGCTGACCTCCCGATGCACACTTGAGGTGTGGAGAGGGTAAGGGGAGACCCTCTCCTCCCCGCCCGGAGGGGTTAAACCGTGGCAGGATGGGGGCAGGCGACAGGCACTCGGAATGGAGGTACCCGGGGTGGGACTACGGGTGCGTGCACGACCTTGGGATCCCTGAAGAGAGGTTCCTGGAGCAGCGAGGGAGGGGGCATAGAAATAGCAAGTATATTTAAAAAAAAAAAGCAACTCAGGTGGTCGGCTACTTTACCTGGACTCAGGGGTCCGAGGATTCGGACCTGCATTCTCGTCCCTGTGACGACAATTTGATTAATGTGTCAATGGAGGAGGGTCCCATGTCTTTCATGGGCATCCTCCGTCTCCCCTTCGAATCAACAGGGATACCGTTAGAGTCCATCAAGAAACTGGCCGAATATCCCTTGACTGACATCCTCAGGAAAGGGGATTCCCTGTCTGAGGCCTTCCCAGTGGCAGGGGCCATAGTTGGTCCAGCCTTGGAGCTTTGGCAGCACCCAGCCTCCTGCCGTGCGCCTTCCACTTGTATAGCCTTCAAATACACGGTTCCCATCTGTGCCTCAGGGTTTACACAACATCCCTCGGCTGAGGGATTGGTGACCGAATCTGTATTCCGGCGCTTGGGCAGTTCGGGTAACGCGTCCGGACAGAGTCCAAAAAGTTGAACCATGCAGCCAGAAAGATCTATGCTGCTTCCTCACTCGGTCTCCCAACAGGTGAGTTCAGCTGTTATGGCACACTTCTCCCATGCCCTCTTCGGCTTCCTGGATGAGGTGCTTCCTCATCTCCCCAATGACCTTCAGACCACAGTCAAGCAGGTTCGTGATCAGGGCCGGGCTGTTGCTAAACAGCAACTCCAGACGTCCCTGGCTATCGGCGATTCTTGTGCCCGATCACTGGCAGCTGCAGTCACCATGCGCCACAGGGCCTGAGTGAAAGTCTCAATGGCAGACACCCAGCACAAACTGGTGGATGTTCCCTTCTTGTGTACCGACTTGTTCAGTCGAGGAGTCGATGGTCACTTTCAACGTATCGAAGTCCCAACACCACCTTGGACTCTGTTACATCCACCCAAAAAGAACCCCAGGGTTCAAGAAATCACAGAAGAAGCCCTTTTGACCATCTGCCCCTGCAGCCAGGCAGCCCCAGTATCAAACTGGGCAGCGGCAGGCCCAGTCTAGGAGCTCTTGGCCCAAGTCTGGGGCTTCGGCAAACCATAAGCCCAGAGGTAGAGGTTTTGGCAACCCTGCTGCTGGCTCTTCATCCTTGAAGCCTGCGAAGTGACTGAATGGGGGATGCCACCCCCATACCCGCCACAACCATTCTGGGTCCTCCTGTGAGTGGCCGGCTCCACCACTTCCTTTCCGCCTTGTCCGCTGTTACAATGGATAGGTGAGTTTTGGAGGTGGTCAGCCAAGGTTTGCCTCTGGAAATTGAGCAGTACCCCCCAAGCCGAGCCAGTGCCCCACAGGAGGAAAAGGTATCCGCCCATACTCTGTCAGCTCTCAGAAATGAGATTGACCACTACCTCCTTGCGGAGGAGTTGGGCAGAGTCGCAGGCCCACCAGTCAGCCCAAGGTTTTAATTTCCAGGTACTTCCTGGTCCCGAAACGGATGGGGGAGCTGGTGCCCCATTCTAGATCTGCACGACCTGAATCAGTTTCTCAGGTCGCGCACCTTTCGGATGGTAACTCTGTTTCAGATCATACCATCCCTCGAGCAGAATGTGGTTCTGCTCACTGGATCTTCAGGACGCGTTCTTTCACATCCCAATCCATCCATCCCATCGAAGGTTCCTCACCTTCAGGGTGAAGGGAATCTTCTACGAATTCCAGACCATGCCATTCGGCCTGTCATTGGCCCCCAGGGTCTTCACCAAATGCATAGCGGTGGTGGCGGTCCACCTCTGACATAGCTGGGTCAGAGAGTACCCCTATCTCGACGATTGGCTAATAGCAGGTTCCTCCAGACTGGAGGTGGAGAGGTCCAGGCATCTAGCCCTCTACACCTGCCTCAGCCTTGGCCTCCTGGTCAGCGAGGCCAAGCTGGAACTCGTGCCCTTGCAGGTGATTTGCTTCATTGGGGCAGAGCTTGACTTTTGCCAAGCCAGAGCCAGGCTCCCAGCGGACAGGGCAGAGGTTCTCTCCTCCTTTGCCCAGTCATTTCTGGTTGGGCAATTTCACCCTGCCTGGGACTTCCTGCGACTGCTGGGTTACATAGTGACCTGCACAACAGTGGGCCAGGTGGCATATGCGCCCCCTTCAGTGGGAGCTGGTCAGCCAGTGGTCTCAGCAACACTGTCATTTCAACCAGCTAGTCATTGTGACCCAGAAGATATCAGGCGCCCTCCAGTGGTGGACCGTCTGGGAACATCTGCAGGGAAGGATCCCCGACGGACTCCTCTCACGGACTGGTGTGCCCACATGGGGAATCAAAATCCATGGGCTCTGGACCCCTGAGGAATCCCAGTGCCATATCAACCTGCTGGAGCTCCAAGCAGTTTGGCTGGCGCCTCTTTTCATTTGCTCCATTCCTTCGAGGTCAAGTGTTTCAAGTCCAGATGGACAACACCACCACTATGTACTACCTCAACAAACAGGGCAGCACGCACTCCCAGCCTCTCTGCAGTGAAGTGTTCCACATCTGAACCCTCATTAGCCGACTGGAGGCAGATCTCCTAACCATCCATGTGGTAGGAGCCTCAAATCGGCTGGTGGATCCCCGCAGCCATGTGGGCGAGGCATTCCATGAGTGGTCTCTCCATCCAGAGGTAGCTCACTGCCTGTTCTCCCACTGGGGCACCCCTCAGGTGGACCTGTTTGCCTCCAGGGAGAACAACAAGCTGAGGCTGTTTCTTGCCGCCCCCCTCAGCAGGGCTTGCTGCGTGGGGATGCCTTCTCGAGGCCGAGGACCCCAGGCCTCTTCTGTGCCTTCTCTCCATTTCCCTTGGTCCACAAGGTGCTCCTCAAGGTCAGGATGGACAAGACCAGTATGATCCTGGTAGCCCCAGACTGGCACCGCCAGTTATGATATCCAGATTTCCGTCAATCAGGGGACGATATTCCATCCGGACCTTCAATCCCTTCACCTGACAGCCTGGTTCCTGAACATATAGAGTTCCAGGCTTTGGGTCTCTCTGACTATGTACACAGTGTAGTTGAGGCGTCTAGGAAGGAGTCGACCAGGAGGTGCTCTGCCTTCAAATGGAAGATTCTCCATTTGGTGTCAGGGCAATGGCCTGGACCCTTCGTCTTGTCCGGTGGCTAGTATCCTCGACTACCTTTGGTCTCTCCCTCCAAAGGAGGTCTTCGTTCTATGACTCTTAAGGTGCACCTGGCAGGCATCTCCACATACCGGGTGTGGGCTGGTCAGCAGATGGTGGTACAGGAAAAGGTGGTCTGGTGTTTCTTCAAAGGCCTTGACCACATTTCCCCTCCGGTGCATGAACCACCCATAGCTACCAACTGTATAGGACAGTTTTGTTACTGATCACTGTATTCTGCTATTTGACAATACTCATGAAGCTGCACTTGCTTTATAACCGTTTCCATTTGTGGCTACATTCAATACCCTAGCTACTACATGTATAGGTCAACAGCCACTTTAGCTATTGTATGTAAAATACTTCTATATAAGATGTGATTGTTATACTTCTGTCCTGTATCATTGTACATATGATTTATGTTGACACTGAGACTTTGTAAATGAGTCTGACTGAAAGGGTTGTAATTCCTATGATATGGTGTTTTTTTTTTTTTTGGCATTTATTTATCACCCCCTGCATCCGACCTGCCTCTCCTTCAGGTCTTCTGCCAAGGACTACCCCCCCGTATCTCCAATTTGAACCTTCCAACGCCAGCTTCCCCCGATCACAGATCGCAGCCGACCAGGGTAGCCCGACGTAACCCATTGTCAGACGGGTCCCTTCCTTCCGGAGGGAAATTGCCTTCAGGCATTCTTTCTCTCAGCTCTGATGCTGCTGGGATCAGTATTTCCTGGCTCTTCGGGGGTTCCATGGAGGCGGGGGATCCAGGCGGCTGTCATCCGGTCGCTCGGACGCCATTTTTCACTTTTTCTAGGTTCCCTCTTAAGTGCCGCTCCTGCAGTGCCTCCAGTCTCCACTGGGGGCCGCTGCTTGAGCGAGGCAAACCCCAATCCCACCCCAGGATAGGAGAGCAGTCCCACGGACGCTCAATCCTATCCTCCCCCTACCGACCCCCACCTATGATATGTTTAAATAAATAAATAAAACCTCTACCTCTGTGGGATTTACTGCTGGTTTTGGCAGAACTCATGGGCAGGCCATTCGAACTGATGCACAGGTGTGAGATTCACATCTGTCATGGAAGACCACCTTCTTGGTGGCTGTCCTGCCAGCCAGAAGGACTGGGAACTACAGGCACTGTCTGAGTCTCCCTATCTGGTCTTCCACAGGGGCAAGGTTCTCCTGCGCCCCAACCCGAGATTCCTTCTGAAGATGGTGTCAGAGTTTCACCTTAATCAGGGGTTGTCTCTGCCGGTGCACTACCCTAATTACAACTCGGAGGCTGTGTACAGGCTACGTATTTTGGACCTGAGACAAGCGCTCTCTTATTATGAGAAGCATATAGCTGAAGTTCGGGGAGAGGTTCGCCAGCTGTTTGTCACCTACACTGAAGCCACACCTGGCAGACCTGCAGCAAAGCGAACAGTTGGCAGATGGATAACATCCTGCATTGATCTCTGCTATAGACTGGCGGGCAGTGAGCCTCCCAGAGGGATAAGAGCTCATTCTACTCGTCATATTGCTGCGTCAGTGGCTGCTTCTAGGGGTGTCCCTATCCAGGATATCTGCAGGGCTGCTACCTGGAAGTCAGCAAACACCTTCATTACCCATTACCACATTGACCTAGAGTCACACTGGAATGCTGGTGGGGCCTCGGTTCTCCAATCTCTGTTCCCTAAATAGGGGGTGTGTGCCTTGCCTCCCTTCTCCCAGAGAACTGTTAGGAGCCTGCCAACAAGTGTGGATAAGAACAACATATCCACATCCCTAGAAACACAGGTTACTCACCTGTAACAGTAGATCTTCCACGAAGTGGTCTCTTGCAGTAGGTAATACACTTGGGTCATCACTAGAGGTCGCTGTGGTGCATGGCTGCTCTTCTAGCAGTCTTTTCCAGGGGCCACCCACAAACATGACATCAGCTTCCTGTTTCTTGTATGTGTGGGCAGTCCCCGGTATCCTCCGTTCATTTTCCCGCCTTCTTCAGCTTGCACGCAACAGCTAGAGCAACTTCTGAAACAGCAGTCATCGACAAGAAACATCGAATAATCTACAAACAAGAAATTCTCTCATGGAGGACCGGGGGCAGCGTCCAAGAGCTCCCCATCCACTGATTCTCATCATGGGCATAAAACAGAGAAGGAGAGCCCCTCCTCAACCTCAGTGCCTAACTCACTCGTCAACGGTGCCTTCCAGTGCTCCAGGGCAGTTTATGAATAACCCTTTTGCAGGTTCCATCGACGGCACTGAGCAGGAGAAGCCCTCCTCAACCTCTGTTGCTAACCGCTCGTCGATGGCCACTATCACAGGTGCTCCACCATTCACTGTGCCTTTACATGCTGCCTCCTCGTTTATGGGAGATTACATCCTCTCGTCGATGGTGCTTTCCAGTGCATTGAGGGCAGTCTATGATGAACCTTTGATGGGTTCATTCGATGCTCCATCGACGGGGGCTCCTCTCCTGTCAACGGGGAGGTAATTTTTATTGAGTAATATTAGGATCGTGAATATGTTGTTCATTCACACTTATTGGCATGTCCCTTCCCCTTTAAATCTTGCTGGAAGTCTTCAAACTGGCTCCTCCCACCCACCTGGATGGTATATACCTCGGCTCCACCCCATGACACCAGATCTTCCTTTCCGCTGGAAGATACAGGTTGCCTCCCTTGTGCTCACACATTTCGTAGGCCTTGGCTTTCAATACTTCGGTTTTAACGAAATTAAAACTCGTCCGAGTTAACGATCGCGCTTTTGCATCCTCAATCATGGAAGAGAAATCTTCTCCAGGATTTCGCCAGTGTCCTTGCAGCAAGAAGATGTCACGCACCGATCCCCATCTCACGTGCGTCTACTGCCTAGGTGTTGGCAATGACACCTTGTCCTGTAGCTTTTGCTTGGCCTTCCATCCCAGCATTCTGGACAACCGCCTGGCATGTTTAAAGTTGGGGAGACTGGAGAAAAGGAATCATCCGGTGAAGTCCAAGGAGGCTAGGTGGGCAGTTTCTGCGGCCCATGAGTTTCTGCGAGCAGCTGGAGCATGAAGTGATCCGAGCTGCATGCGTTTGGGACAATCGAGCTTTTCATTCCACTCAATCTAGGCTCCACTTCTCGGGTTTCTTCAAGGAGTTGTGCCAGTCTCTCCCCACCCAGGGAGAGGCGCCTGCGGGCTCTCATTCCTCCCGATCTCGTAAAAGAGATAAGGAACCGAGCATGTCTTAATATCAGCGAAGACGGTCTTGGGACCAAGAGAGATCTCAGTCCCAGGAGCATGCGGTCTTGACCTCGGTCGAGATTGCTTCCTCGGCTGCAGGCTTCACGGACCTTCCGTCAGGCCAGCCGACCGAGGATGTGACCAATGAGGTTAAGATTGTCCTCGACCCCATCGATCCACTGTAGCCTGTAACAGTAGTTCTAGGAGTGGTATATGTTGTTCATCCACAGACCCACCCGCCCTCCCGGCTGGACGCATACAACCTGGCTTCCAGCGGGCTAAGATCTGGGGTCATGGGGGCAGAACTCAGAGGCATATACCACCTGGGTGGAGAAGCCAGCTTGAAGACTCCGCAAGATTTAAAGGGGAAGGCACATGCCAATAAGAAACAGAGTTTGATGGCAGATAAGGACCACTTGGCCCACCCAGTCTGCCCATTCCCTACCTATTGGATAAGCTGCAGATTCTAGTTGACCAACAGCCTACTTCCTGCAACCCCCACTATAATTGCCTTATGTCTGTCCCATGCATGTTTGAATTCCCCACTGTTTTAGACCCCACAACCTCTCCAGGAAGGCGGTTCCATGCGTCCACCACTCTCTCCGTGAAAAAGAATTTCCTCACATTACCCCTGAGCCGTCCCCCCTCTAACTTTAAATTGTGTCCCCTTGTTCTTACACATCTTTCTTCCTGAAAGATGCTACCCTCCTGGACTTTGTTGATTCCCTTGAGGTACTTAAAAGTTTCTATCATGTCCCGCCTTTCATCAAGGGTATACATATTAAGCTCTCTGTCTCTCTTCATATGGTTTCTGATGTAGACCCTGCACCATTTTAGTTGCCCTCCTCTGGACTGCTTCCATCCTGTCTATGTCCTTGCGTAGATGAGGTCTCCAAAACTGCACGCAGTACTCCAGATGGGGTCTCACCTACTGTCTGTACTGAGGGATAACCACTTCTCTTTTTCTACTTGTGATGCCCCTCCCTATGCATCCCAGTATCACCCTGGCTCTCCTTACTGACTTCTCACATTGCTTACCCACCTTTAGGTCATCTGATATGACTATACCCAGATCCCTTTCCATTATTGTTGTCGTTAGTACCTCCCCTGCTATTGTGTACTCTTCTCCTGGATTTTTATTTCCCAGGTGCATTACTTTGCACTTCTTTGCATTGAATCTAAGTTGCCATATGTCTGACCATTCCTCCAACCTTGCCAAGTCCCTTCTCATCCTTTCTAGCCCCCCTTGTGTATCAACTCTGTTACAGATCTTTGTGTCATCTGCAAAGAGGCATACCTTTCCTTCCAGACCCTCTGCAATGTCACCTATAAAGACGTTAAAGAGGACTGGACCCAGTACTGAGCCCTGAGGTACTCCACTAGTAACCCCCCTTTCTTCAGAATGTGTTCCATTCACTATTACCTTCTGTGTCCTGTTGTGCAGCCAGTTTGCTACCCAGGCTACCACCCTGGGACCCACTTCCAGGCTGGCTAACTTGATTATTGATCTTTTGTGGGGGACTGTGTCAAATGCCTTGCTAAAGTCTAGGTAGGCCATATCCACAGCCCTAGTCTATTACTTTGGTCACCCAGTCAAAGAAATCGATTAGATTCGTCTGACATGACCTTCCTGCTGTGAGTCCATGCTGCTTTGGGTCCTGTGCCTTGCTGGCCTCTAGGTACTGAACAATTTTTTCTTTCAAAAGTGATTCCATCATTTTCCCCACCACTGAGGTCAAACTAACAGGTCTGTAGTTTCCCGCTTCTGCCTTGCTCCCACTTTTGTGAAGAGGAATCACATCTGCCATCCTCCAATCCTCAGGTACCACCCCATCTTCCCATGATTTGTTAAAAAGTGTGGTCAGTGGTGTCATTAGGTCCTCCCTTAGCTCTTTGTAGGATTCTAGGGTGAATCCCATCAGGCCCCATTGCTTTGTCCACCTTGAGTTTTAGGAGTTATTTCAGGACTCTTTCTTCTGTAAATGGTCTGGCGTCAACCCTCCTACCCAGAGTGCTTCTACTGTTTGGTTTAGGTAACTCCTCCTCCTCTTCTTTTGTGAATACTGAGCAAAAGTATTCATTCAGTATCTCTGCCTTTTCACTGTCTCCCTCTGCCCACCTCCCCTCTCCTTTATTAATCTTCACTATCTCTCCCTTAACCTTTCTATGCTCCCTAATGTACCTGTAAATGGTGTTATCCCCCTTATTAACTGAGTTGACTATCTTTTCCTCGGTTTGGGACTTTGCTTTTCTGACTGCCTTCCCCACTTCTTTATGCTTAATTGATACAGTTCCCTGTTGTGCTCTGTCTGTGATTCCTTATACTTTTTGAATGCAGCCTTTTTCTCCTTAACCTTCCCTGACACCTCTTGAGAACCATAGTGTTTTTTTATTCCGCTTTGTTTTCTTTGTTTCACACAAAGGCTTGTTGCCTCCATGATGGCAGTTTTGATTTTTCTCCATTGTTCTTCCACCCCTCCTTTCTGGCCATTTGCTAATGCATTCCTCAGGCATTCACCCATTATGCCAAAGTCAGCCCTTCTAAAGTCCAGTATCCTTGTCTTTGTATGGCTGGTCTCCATGGTTGTGTTTATTGTGAAGCACACTGTGCAGTGGTCACTTGTTCCCAGATGTCTACTGACTTCTAAATTTGTGATCCTCTCTCCATTTGAGAGTACCAGGTCTAATACTGCTCCCTCCCGAGTGGGTTCCACCACTAGCTGTCTAAGGCATGCCCCCTGTAGGGCATCAAGAATGACCCTGCTCTTGGATGTGGCTGCAGTCCATGTCGCCCAGTTAACATCTGGCATATTCAGGTCCCCCATCAACAGTATCTCCCATTTTTCAGCCATTTTGAAAATGCCCTCTATCATTTTCTTGTCCATTTCCTCCCCTTGAGACAGGGTTCTGTATACAACCCCCGTGCGGATTGTGATGCCATTCCCTGTCTCCAAGGTGACCTAGAGTTCCTCTTGTCCTCCCCCTTTACTTTTTAGTTCTGTAGCTTTGATCCCTTCCCTTATGTAGAGAGCTACTCCACCTCCTCTCTCACCCTCCCTGTCCCTTCTGTAGATTGTGTACCCTGGTATGTTGACATCCCAGTCATGGTTCTCTGTGTACCATGTTTCTGTGACTGCCACAATATCCAAGTGTTCCTCGTCCATCAGGGCTACTAGCTCTGGAAGCTTGTTTCCAAGACTACGGGCATTGGTACTCATTACCCTCCATTTAATGTTGGCTTTATCCTTTTTTTTTTTTTACCCCATCCCTGCTCTTATTGCCCTTGTCCATTTTTCCATTTACCCCGTCCTGCCCTCTGTCAAGCTCTGTACCTCAGTGTTTACCCTACTGTCTGCCATGTTTTGTGGGGGGAGGCTTGAACTTTCCTGTTTCCTTTCAGCACCTCCCTCCTTGGCTAGTTTAAAAGCTTGCCAATGAAGCCTTTAAACCTGTCACCTAGGAGCATGTTTCCCTTCCTGGACAGATGCAGACCATCATGCCAGTATAGACCTTCATCTCTCCAGGTGGACCCCCTGTCCCCAATGAAGACAACGCCCTGTGCTCTGCACCAGTTTTGCAACCATTCATTAAACTGCATGGTGTGCAGTACCCTAGCCTCACCCCTACCATAGACTGGCAGCACCTCTGAGAAGGTTACCGTCCTTGCTACCTGTCCGAGGCCCCTTCCCAACTCCACAGATTCATCCTGCACTGATCTCATGCCTAGCTAGGTCATTTGTCCCAAGGTGGACAATGATATCTAGTTTCCTCTCCTGTGATGCTGCTTCTGCAATCCTGAGGATTTGCTTCCTGTCCCTCCAAGCCATGGCACCAGGCAGGCACCTTACTTCCCTCTCCTCTCCCTTCCCCAGGTCTACACCCCTAACAACTGAGTCCCCTGTCAGAAGCTGTTTCTTTCCCCTGTGGTGTCCCTTGCCACTCTTTTGTGGGTCTCCCTTGTGGATGTCCCCAGCATTCTTCTTGGTCTCCAATGAGGGTGTCATCATAGAAGAACCTTGATTTGCCAGACTGAGATATGATTTGCGTAGAGGTACAACTTGGGGGCTACGCCTCTGTTTCACCACCCTCACCCTCCCAGAACCTACTGTGGTCCATCTGCTCTTCACATGGCAACCTCTGAGGCAGTGGTTGTGGAACTGGTGCTCTTTGGGTGGGGAGGCCTCCTAGTCCTTGCCAGTTCAGCCTGGAGGTGGGCAACCTCCTCCCTCAGAAGCTGACAGTTGCCTGCAAATAGGGCAGCAATGCAGGTTCCAGAATGTCTCCCGAGAAATTGCTGCCCCACAGCCAGTGCATTGCACCACTCCCGCATGTCCCTCTTCCTTATAATATACAATGAGTAATATACAATTTTTTTTTGTGTGTGTGTACTTACCCTTTATGCACTGTGCTGGGTAATTGAGAATATGACAGTTCTGCCCCAAGACCTGTTGAAGAAGTGATGTCAGAACCTTGGCTATAAAGGAAATGCCACGCCTGGGGTGAGGGGAAGGATGGGTGGATAGGCCACAAGCACTGGTGACTGTTAGAAACAATCAAATACACCACTGCTCCACCACCCTGGTGAGTCAAATTGCCCTTTATAGTAAGTCAACCAACACCACAATTTACTAGACCACTGCTCCTACACAAGCCACTCTACTGAGTCCAGGGATAAAAACAAACTCACTGCTCAGCCAGCTGGACACTTCTAAAATATTGCACAAATATCCTTCCAAATCCTATGTGTCTAGCACAGACATCAAGCAATTTCAGTTGTATTTCACCCCCTCTGGTTATAAAATTACTACACTTTAATGGAATCCTGCAATTCTTAATGCCAATAAGAAAATATTGAAACTTTCTGTAGAAAGCATAGCTTACCCTTCCTATTTAGTCCCCAACAAAATAGTTTTACCAGGTTCCCAGTTCCTCAAATGCGTTCTAGTTTGTTCTCTGCAGTATAGCAAGTTTTTCAGCTTCCAACAGAAGCAGGCAAGTCTTTTTCTGACTAAAGTGTGTGGATGAACAACATGTACCACTCCTAGAACTACTGTTACAGGTGAGTAACCTGTTTTTCCCAGCCGGCTCCGTCGACGGAGAACCATGTTCCACTAGGACAACCAGCTGCATTTGCCATTCATACTGCCCTCCACCCTGACAGGTGTACACTCATAGGGGCTAGGCGGACAGGGTCCGGGACACTGGACTTTACCAACCTGGGGCAAGAGCTGCTCAAACTACATGTCCAGTCACCTCCAAAAAGCAATTCCCCTATTTCCCCCCCCTTCCCCCAACTGGATGTTACTCCAGTAGTACAACAGGTCTTGCATGCCGTGTGGCATGCTCCACCCTCCGATCCAGGAGTGCCGAGCCACCTCACCCGTTCCCCTGTTTATCCACTTCAGCGCTTTCAGAGTGATGGAAAACCATCCCACCCTGGTCACCTTCCTTAAACGGGAATGACTACCTATCAGACGAGGCTGAAGTACCAGTAGATTTTACTGGAGATTTGGAGGATGTGAGGACTTCCCGGAAATGGATTCTCAGCCCCACTCTCCTCCATTGGCGATTTCCTCTTATCAATGAGGATTTATCCAGGCGGGCAACTGCCTCTCCTCCAGATGACCCATCCTTCGATGAGAGGATGGTCTAAATTTAAAAAAAATAAATGAAAGTCATGTGATTCTTTACCAATGAACATGACAAACAATGTAAGTATATGTCAGATCATCTAAAGTTACAAGAGGGCCTCCTCTTTGTGGTACCCCCACTAATCCAGAACCTATCAATATATTATGCTTGCAGTCTGGAACCAGCCTTCCACTGTTCCGCTGTCCCCCGCAAGGCAGATCACCTCTACCAAGCTCCTCTGGATCATCTGTTTTTTTTTTTTGTTTGTTTGTTTTTTTACCCACCATTCCTGAAATGGATTCAGTGGTGCTTACTGCCATTCGTGATCATCCTAACCAAACGAAACACATGAGCTCCTTGCCTCCAGATAATGGGACATAATGGTCAAATACCAGCATACACTCTAGTGCTCAGCTGTTGACTTTGTCAATAAACTACCTCCTTTTCAGGAACAGGAAAAGTTATTGGCCACTATAGCTACTGGCAATTCTATTTTCTAGACACCCACTTCGCTAGACATATGATGCGGTCGATCCCTTTGGCCTGCATGTCAGCAACTGGCATTACTCTGCATTGCCATTCTTGGCTTCGTGTCTCAGGCTTCATACCTGATGTACAACATAGAGTGCTCAGTGCCCCTTTAATGGGTCTAGACTATTCGAGCCAGGAACCCAAGCTTTGGCATGTGTTATCCAAGCTCCAGGGAGACCCTTGCATACGGTGCATGGCATGTCCCATACTTTCCAGCCATCCTATCCTTCTCAGTCCTCCTTTTATACCAAAAGAGGTGGAAAATAGAGGTTGTAATAAAAGCAGCTCTGAGGTCGTCCCCGGCTTACTAGAACCAACACCTCTGCTGCCCAGGGCTCTCACTCCCACCCACCTAGTGGGACTGGTCAGCTCGCCTCCCAGTGGCTTACTGAGGCTAAGTCCGTGCTACCTCGACCAGACTACAGAAGCTGTGGGCGGTCGTTTTGCCCTCCATTTGGAGGCCTGCAACACACCACCTACAGACCACACAAAGGGATTTTACTCCCACTTCTTTTCTGGTGCCCAGGTCAGTACTGGGCCTCGGACAATTGAACTTATACATCCAGTACAAAAAGGTTCCGTATGATCACCCTAAACTACAAACAAGGGGATTGGCTATGTGCTGTAGGTATGAAGGATGCCTACCTACATATTCCTATCCATCCAGCCCATCACAGGTTTCTTCGTTTTCCACCCGTTGGGTCAACATTACCAATTTTGAGCACTCCCGGTCGGCCTCTCATCGGCCCAGAGAGTGTTTACCAAATGCCTAGCAGTAATAATAGCAGCCCAAGCTGAAATGAGCACTTTGTTTGCACCTGTCTGCAGGTACGGAGCTCCACGGGCGGGGATACACGCCTCCAGCACATAATTCCCACCCCTATGTGCATAGGGGCCATTGATAGTAAGGCTGTTTATGAATTTTAAAACTTCTCCTGGTCTGCATGTTTTCTGACCTAATCCTTGATGATAGGGTCACCACAGAGTAAAAGATCATCCTTCTGGACTTCTTTGTGGTGGGCAGACTAGATGGGCGAACAGTCTTTTTCTGCCGTCAACATCTGTGTCCTGCATAGCAGTAGAACCACCTATATAAATCCATTAATGTATGGCTGTTCGTATCTTCTATATCAGTGTCTTTATAGTGTTCTTGCAGTGAATGCTTTTCTAAGATTTAATGGTTATATATAGTGCCCCTTTCAGTGAACTCTGGTTATTTACATCAGCATTTTCTGTTTTGCAGGCTATACCCAATGGACCTGCCTGGTGTTGGTGGCTTCTTGCTGTCCTCCCTGTAGACCCTAAATACCAGCTGTCTGTTCTGTCTATGACTTTACTAAAGGACCGACTGATTAAGATCCAGCACATCCTAACGTATTTTTCGAGAGATCAATCCAAGTGACTAGCCGTCTGGACCTTCATCAAGAACCACCCAATCCTATCTGCCTTTGCAGCTGGGCTTCTTGCAGCCTTTGCACATATAGCACTGGTTTCAGATACCTAAAAGTAACTGAACAAATGTACTGCACATTCAAGGTCTTAAACAAGAAAGAACAAAGAAAACTCATGGAGATACATAGTGGTGTATTTTATCTGAATTCTGAAAAAAAATTTCAGCCATGATTTAAAGAATTTATCGGCTCTGCTGAAAAGAATTGCAATTTGCACTATATTAAAGATACAGAACTATAGTATTTCTATGAAATTTTTCTTGAGGATTCTGCATCATTTGTACTATAGCTGTTTTTTTGTTTTTTTTTTTCAGCTGAAAGGAAAATGGGACTTGCCATTGCTAGGCAGACTGAGTTTACAACACTAGAGCTCTTTTCCGCTCTCTGTGATACAGACATTTGCCGTATTTGGAAACTCATGCTATCATTTGCACAAGTATGTAAAACTGTTTAGATAATCACAGTTCTTATTTAAACTTAATTGAAATTCATTTAGAAAGTGGCTCAATAAAAAATATTTATTAGCAAGTGTTTGACAGTATCAGGCAAGTGACACTGAACAAAATTTATTTTCAGAGCCACTTCTTTGGTTTTATTAATTACCACCAGCTAAAATGGTACTTTCTGTGGCACACCTTGTGTAAAAGCTGTGGAGATGGCTGATGTTGGTTAGCACACTGAATAAAAGGGTAATTCCGAGAGATTTTAACCAGGAACTGAAGTTCATTTGTTCTAGTTAACTTTGTAACCAGTTGATTGTGCAGGCTTACTGCAGCATAGAAACCAAGGTACACTAGGTGAGAAAAAAATAAATGTCTATCATGCATGCCTCCTGCCATCTGGGCAGCTGCAGTATTCAGTATCTCATGAAATACCTGTCACCATTTTACAATGAAAAACTGCTACAAGCAAATTTCATGGACTTTAACACTATAAAGAAGAAGAAAAGTGGCATTGGTGGAAGCTTCTGGAAACCCAAGCTAGGTGATCACCTGTTACTCCCAGGCATACCAATTCTATCTTCTGCCTTTTTCTTCATCATTATAACTACAGTACAAAGGAAATTCTGTTCAAGCACTTGAAAAAGCAAAACCGCAAGTTTCACATTGAAACAGTCTAGCACTCGATTTTAGAGTTGTTTGAATAGTAATTTTGTTTTTGATCCATGCCTTATCCACTTTTATGATCTTTATGCCAACTGAACTTAAGTGGCATGTTTTTCATTCCTTTTACCCTTAAAAATCTTTGTAATGTACCCTTTTTCCATGTCCGTTTTTTTTTTTTTTGTAAATATGTTTATGGACTTGTGTATATAAATCATTTGTGAAATGTTTATACAAATTCTGCTTCGGCCTATATATTTTGAGTTAATTTTTAATAAAAATGCAAGTTTGTAATTTAAAGTTTAATCGTGTTGTGGTTAATTTAGCCTTGGTTGAGTTGAATAATGCACATCCTAGCTGGTGGAGGTCCAGGAAGTGGAGACGGCTCAGGAGCAGAGTGCTCACGAGGAAGAGAATTTCTTAGGGTAGGGGCCACAAATGTAAATGACCGGGCCCCAGATGTTTTCAGTCGGGCCCTAGGAATCTCTAGCAGTTCCTCGTCGGTGGAGGGGATGGTAAGGGAGAAGGAGATCTTGCAAGTAGCGGGGTCCCTGCCCATGTAGGGCTTTATAGGTCAGTAACTGGACCTTGAAGGTGATCTGCAATAAGCATAGAGATAATGATGAATGGCTGTAGTGGGGCTGTACAGGTACCCGTACCGCCAGTCCACATAGAACTCGCCATGGTGTAATGAATTGCTAGGAGGTTGAAGTTTCTTGTGCAGAGATTGGGGTGTAACTGGAGGAGGTCCAGGAAGTGGAGACTGCACAGGAGCCAAGTGCTCACGTCTCATTCAGCAGGTGCAAAAACTGAATGCTGGAACCAGGAAACACAAAATGCTTGCACATTGAGGTGGGTATGCTTACAATGCATACCTACTGCTGCTGGTAAATAAAAAGAAAAGCCAAATGACTGCGCGAAAAAAGTTCCGTCAACGAGCTAGCAGCATGAGTCCGTGGCAAGGTTTACCTTCGAGGATATCTCCTCCATTAGGCCACACCTCTGGAACTACAGCTGAAAAGCACTAGGACAGCACAAACATTTGGTAGCCGTAGGCTACCCACGACAATGTTATGCATCAGTGTCTACATAAACGTGGGCGGCCCGGCTCCATCACGCCTCAGTTCTTTTCCTGTCATTGATCATTCTCATTGGACCTGCTGAAGAAACGCCATGGCGGTTTACTTTTTTTTTTAACGACTGTTTTTTCTCTGCATGCCACTGAAATCTACAGCCGCGTTCCTTTGATATTGTAAGTGTGGAGACAATTTATAAAGAAGACTCACAGTTTGTATGTGCTGTTTGGGTCCTTTCTCACAACATGAGGACTTGTGAGATCTGCCAAGGTTTCAACCAAGCAACAAGGCAGTGCCATATGAAAGCTCTAGAGACTTTACTTCTCCAGAAAGCATAAGCAGCCATGGAGAAGGAGCAAAGCCCAAATTCACTGTCTCCATCCGCATTGCAGAGACGCAGCCACCAAAGTCAGAGAATTAGGAAAGCGAATGAAAGTCATCACTGCCTTCCTCATAGTCTGGACAGAAGGCTAAGCACAGAGTCAAGGAGACGTCTACTTCCCCGGCAAGATCCCGGTTGCCGTTGGGACAAAGTAATCCATCAGCATCCTTGCCCACTCCGGGGGCGTACTGTTGAGACAACATGGTCAAGTTATGGCTTAGATGCTGTTGTACCTACTATGGACGGTATGACGCCATCGTCTGGCCAAAGCCCGTCATCGATACTAGTGGTCACGATCCCTGGTCAAAGAATTATAGACTCTCTGGCTGTGCTGCATTATTTTGATATGATGTAGTCTGCTTGGCTTTACCTATACAGGCTTTTAATTTGTTGACTGGGTCAACAGACGTTCAACTCCTGTCTATTTGCAGCTCACAGCAAATTCCTCCCCCTCAGCCGCCATTATCTGCAGTGACTTCAGTGGCTCCTGGTGAAATATAATCCTGACCTCATGGTATTAGTGGAGGATTATGAGGGATAACAGTATGTAGCACATTGTTCCATTTCTACCCTCTCACTTTGCAGAGAGGACTCTGTGGTATATAGATCTCCTTTTGAGGATCCCACTTTTCAAGACCTGGTACAGCAAATGCAAACTGCTGCAAGTTTTGCTGTAAGAACATAAGAAAAGTGTTGGCAGATGGGGACAGTGTGGTCCATCTAGTCTGCCCCAGGTGGCTGCCCCCCCAATTAGATTTTTTTCCTGAATTGCCCACATTGCCTGTCCCAAGCGAGTTTAAATTCCCTTACTATCTTTCATGCCACCACTTCTGGTAGCAGGCTGTTCCATACGTATATCACACTCTCGATGAAAAAGTACTTTCTAGAGTTGCTTTTAAACTTGCGTCCCACCAGCCAAAAGTTGTGCCCTCTTGTATACATCACCCTATTTTCCTGGAGGAGATTTTCCTTCTGAGTTAATTCCCTTGATGTACTTAAATGTTTCTGTCATGTCCCCCTGTTTCTCTCTGTTCCAGAGAGAATAAATTCAGCTCTTTGAGTCTTGTCTCATATGTCTCATGATGCAGCCCGTGCACCATCTTTGGGGGCCCTTCTCTGCACCGTCTCCAGACACTCGATGGCCTATTTTAGGTGAGGCCTCCAGAACTGGGCACAGTACTCAAGGTTTGGCCTCACCAAGGATCTGTTATGGGGCATGATAACTTCCTGCTTTCTGCTCGTAATACCCCTTCCTCTGCATCAGAGGATACCACTTGCCTTTGTTGCTTTTTCGCATTGTTTTCCTACCTTTAAGTCAGATCATGCCCAGATCCCATTCCATCTTTTTCTCCCCTAATTGATGCCTTTCTAGTACGCACTTTTTTCCTGTGTTCCACTTCCCTAGGTGCATTACCTTACACTTCTTGGCGTTAAATTTTAACTGCCAATTTCTGGACCGTTCTTCCAGTCTCCTTAGGTCAGCGTTCATACCGAATGCCCCCTCTAGTGTATCCACCCTGTTGCAGAGCTTTGTATCGTCCGCGAACAGGCAAACCATCCCCTCCAGTTCATCAGTGATGTCACTGATGAATATGTTGAAGAGGATTGGACACAGCACCAATCTCAGTGGAACATCACTGATCACACCTTCCCTCCCTTGATAATGCCCCATGGTCAAAACTCTCTGGGTCCTATTCAGCAGCCAGTTTCTAATCCAGTTTACTATTTTCTGTCTGACTACTGTGTGTTCTAGTTTGTTAGCAAGTCTCCTGTGGGGAACGGTGTCAAAGGCCTTACTGAAGTCTAGGTACACCATGTCACAACACCCACTCAGTAGGTCAGGCCCTCTGCTCCCACAGTGCCAACATCCGAGCACAGTATTGTGAACAGGGTAACCCTCCTGTCTGTTTTCTGGGTCTGAATCACCTTTGGTCTCAAGTTCTGGAGGGATTCAAACTGTGAACCTCTTGCTAGCGTAGCCAAATATACAGGCTGAGATAATCTGCTCTTCGGGGAATGTCAGATCTTTCGCCTGCGGGCACCTAACCAAGTATACAAAATTACCCCTTAAAAACTCTATGAAAGACCTTAGGAAAATTCTTACCTTTTCCCACTTTGGTATTACCATCAAGCTTTGAACAGTTTAATCAGCCTTAACCGTCTGTAATTCACATGCAAAAGAAAGAACGTTGAATGCACCAGGCAGTCTCTTTAAATATAAGAGGTTTACTTAGAAAATGGATAAAAATAGCTAAAATGTAAACACAGAACAATGTATCACAAACCATACAATCACTTAAAAGAACAAGATTAAAGTGCAAACATCTACCAACATACAGTTAGACCTTTTCTATCTAATGTATACCTTCTTACAGTGCTTTAGTAGCTGTTGTTTCAAGAGAGTCCAAACAGGAATGTGTCAGTAAGTGGAAATACAGAATACAGTTTAAACTCTGTGTCTCCACCCCTTCTATGACGCCACCTAGCTTCTCCATCTAGAATATTAAAAATTATACAACCAAGATGTCATCACTCAGGAGGTAAATTAAATAAGGTAACATCAGCAAAAACCATTTCCCAAATTATGACACTCTTTAAATCACATCCCCTCTTTGATCTTGAGTGGTTTCCTGCTCCTCTTTGATCTTTGAGCAGTTCCTATTTCCCCATTTCAAAGGCAGGTCAATAAAATGCAACCCCTCTGAAACGTCATAAATGTTTACGATCCCTATCCTTGCAGCTGGTCAGCTACAATTAAGTCAGATAAACAGGAGACCTTTAATTATGTCTCTCTAGTATTTTATTATCTCCTGGCTTTCAGGTTAACATCCTGTAGCTGAAACCATGGGGGGGGGGGGTCATCCCAGGAGCACTGGATGTCTCATGATAGACAATCACATACCACATTCTATATTACAAAAATCATCATAGAACAGTCATAACCAGCAGGCCAAGTGTCACACACCACATCCACCGCCCCACCCTGGTCCACTGTTCTGGTAACCCAGTCGAAGAAATAAGTCATGCTTGTTTGGCACGAGCACCCTGCTGTGAAGCCATGCTGTTTGGCTATCTGAACTGCTTTTCCTGCCTCCTTGAGTTTGTTCCTATATTCCCCCCTGTATGTTTTTCCTTTTGTTTCCTTGTACTGCTTAAAAGCCCTCTCTTTTTTCCTCCTTGATTTTGGTTGCTACCTCTTTGGAGAACCAGAGAGGGTCTTCCTTCTTTTGGCTTTGCTAATTTGTCTTGCGCATTGCTCAGTGACTATATTTAAGGCATTATTTAAGTTCTCCCTGCAGTGTTCTGCAGCCCCCCTTGTTACTGGTGTCAAGCAGTCTTGATCCTGGATTTCACTTTGGGAAAGTTTGCTTTCCTGAAATCAAGTACCTTGGTTTTTGGAAGACTTTTACCTTCCTCTTTATTTACTGATAACCAGACTGACCTGTGGTCGGTGGTCCCCAGATTGATACTCACATGAACGTCTGAAATCGTGTTGCTGTTTGTGAGCACCAGGTCCAGGGTTGCTTTGTCTCTGATGGGTGAGTCTTATTAGCTGCTTTAGACCCCCCCCCCCCGCAGTGTGAACAGGAATTCTCTGCTCCGCTCTGTGGCTGCTGTGTATGAAGGCCAATCCACATCTGGCAGATTGAAGTCCCCGACAAGCAGCAACTCTGGCCTGTCTGCCATCACTGAGATGGTTCCAGGAGCTCTGTCGATTTCACTTTCCTGGGTTGGGGGTCTGTAGATAACTCCACCCGGAGGGGGTCCTTTTCCCCTGCTCTGTATGACTCATAGGGCCTCTGCTTTACTGTGCTTTCCCTGGATATCTGTTGCACAGTTTCCCTCCCTTACATACAGAGCCACCCCCACCCCCCCCTTTCTTTCCCTCCCGGTCTTTTCTGAAGCGTGTGTAGCCTGGGATAGTAGCATCTCGGGTGTGGCTGGTGGTGAACCAAGTTTCTGTAACCTCAAACCAGTCCAGTTGTGCCTCTGCCACGAAGGTTGTGAGTTCAGGGATTTTGTTTGGTAGACTACGAGCATTGATGCACATAGCCTTCCACTCTTGGCAGTCCTTTTGCTGTGTACCATTTCCTTGTTTTGATCTGAATTTTTTGTCTTGATCACTTTATGCGCCTCCCTAGTGAATCAGGCTGGGCAGTGCCTTTACGATCACTGCTGGTGGTATCTAGGCGCTGCAATAGCTGTTACTGGTGGAGGGGTATTTGATGACCCTTTGGATGTGAGGGTTGCTTGTGGCTCCTCCCCCTCCACTAGTTTAACTGATCGAAGAAGATTCCACTAAAAAGAATATAATTGGATTTTTGGAGGTTCCTTGCTCACCCTCCTATTATAATTCCTGCTGTTTATCCTGTATTAGAGGATGCTACCTTTGCTGCATGGCACAGACCAAACTCACTGCCAGCAGTGCCCAGAAAAGGCCAACAAGCAGTATCCTGCTCAATCTGCTAAGCATCATTATACCAAGTTTCCAGAAACTGACTCAGTAGTATGGCTGCTCATGGTAGGTCCTAAGCATCTGAGTACTTTGCCTCCTGACAAGGAATCTGGGAGGCTGAATGTGATGGGCACGGTTACTTAAGCCTCTGTGTCATTGGGCCTTAGAATTGCAGACTACAAGGCCCATATGATCAAATACCAGAACATCCTGTGGAAAGCTGCTATGGCTGCAGCCCGGCTTTCACTCCCATACTGAAAGCCTCGACAACAGTGCAGGACCACTGCTAGAAACGGGCAGGTAACCCTAAACTCTGTTTGCAGCTCTCGAAACAAAAACTAGGACGTCTTTGATGTTAAAAGTGCAGAGCTAATGCTTTTATTAGACCCATACTTTGCCTGAGGGTCATGTCAAGAATTAATTAAAACTTAAAGCACTAGGGCTGAGATTGGCAAACATTTGCTAAGGTCTGCCTTTAATGTATGTGATGCTTCTGCAAGAACTGCTGCTTCAGGCATATGTACGAGATGCTATTCTTGGCTTAGAGTTGCTGGTTTTGCTAATAATGTGAAGCAGACAGTTTTCAGTGTCCCATTTAGGGGGACAAAACTGTTTGGTTATGATGTTTAAGAGATGCTCAGGAGTCCTCAGACATCCGAAATGACCCTTAGATCTGTTATGTCCCGTTATCCCTCACCTTCTGGGGGATGTGGTAGGGGCTCTTTGTCAGCCTGTTACAAAAAGTGGTCATACCCACCATCAACATGGCAGAGATAGGGGTTGGGGATCTTTGCCAGGACCCCTCCCCTCAGGTGCCCATTCAAACCACCCAAAGCAGTTGGTGCCAGTGGCTTTGCCCCCACCGATTCCACCGGACTCTCTTCGAATTATAACCCCACCTCCACTGTTACCTGCAGGGTGGTTGTGGAATGGCAGGATCTCCATGCACCTAAAACAGTGGCGGGAGATTACAACAGATGAATGAGTATTGGAGATAATTGCAAGGTGGTATGCTTTGGAGCAGTTGGGAACCCCTCCAGATCATCCTCCACCACCTCCTAGTTATCCTCCGGGCCATTTCCCCCCCGAAGCTTTCTGATCCGGTCCCTAACCCTCAAGATCTTACTTCAAGGGGGCTCTTGCAGCAGGCAACACCATTAGAACCATACAGAAAACTGAATTAGCAGTCATTAGCGGGGGGACTGCCCCGATGTCAACATGCCGACGTCAACCAATGATATAAAAGGGGCGTCCCCCAATCCATCCTCAGTTCTTTTCCTGCCGTCTACCTGCACAAGTCGGACCTCCATGGTGCCTGCTTCTGTCATCCGTCATTTTTTTGCATTTTACCCACAAATTTTTATTTTCTTACCAGTTTTCTTTCATCTTTGCATGTCTTCTTCTCCATCAACATCTTCAGACCGGTGAACGAAGTGTGCTTACAGCAAGCAGCTTCCCTCCAAGGATGGCCACTCTTCCTGCCTGCTGTTCTGAGGCACTGACCACGACACTGAGGCCTGCCAGCATTGCCAGGACTTCAACCAGACCACACGGAGATGCTGATTGAAAATCCTCCAGAGTTTCCTGCTGCAGCAGAAATTAAAGACCAAAAAACGGGAGACGCAATCCTGGAAATTAAGTAGGGTCCACCAGACATTTTGTGAGCTTCGTGCTTTATTTACTGGTGCACAATAAAGTAAATCACAGGAATGCTCCTGCAGAAAGACTAAATATGGCTCATGTACTACCACCTTACCCCGGTGCTTCAAGACCACGTCTCTTCATTAGTGGTGTGGCTAATAGACACATCACTGTTTAAATACTAGGCAAAACTTAATATTCATGATCTGACATATATTATGATGCTTAATACAGATCTTAAAATTCATTGTATCAAAAATGCATTCACAATACAATTTATAAACATGAGACAATACAAAATAACAGAAAAAGCAAAACACTGTTATTTCAAATCTGCACTTACTCTAAAATGACAAAACTATTTTTGAGGAGCTGCATTAGGAGCACTTTTACCATATAATGACATACTAGTACGCTCCCTGATGGACCTTACTTAATTTCTGAGTGCATCTCCTGTTTTTTGTCCTTTGGATCAATACAGGTGGCTGCCTGCTGAGGAATGCACCAGATTCTTCCGTTTGTGCACAGTTCAGTTCTTTTGTTGGTGGCAACAGAAATTAACCACTATGGAGAAGGAGCTCCAAGGAAAAAATACCTCCTCTTCCCTGGGTTCCAGGGCCTCCACTTCTTCCCTTCCCAAAAGGAAAAGTCCAGCAGGAAGCACAAGCACAGGGAATGGCCCCAGTCAGCTTCTCGCTCTCTCTCTGCATAAAGCGGCGTCTGACTCTGGGTCTTCCTCCCGCAGTAGGTCGGCCCCTGCTCCACCGGCAGCCCTTTCTCTTTAAGGGCTCCCAGTGTCTGAACCTCCCATCCTCCTTACCATGTTGTGCTGTGGTTGTTTGTGGCTTTAGACTTTGTTCCCAACCCATAAAACTCAGGTCTTTGGTACCAGCGGATCCTCAGCCAGGCACAGCTTGACTGGTCCTACCCTGGTCTTGATGTTGCCCTGTCATCCTCAAGTTCTGGGACCAACACTTCCAAGCGATGCCCAGAGCATTCACTTGCCTCCCCCATGAGAGCGACGCCTCTGCTGCAGTCGGGGACTAGCTCCCCTACGCAAGCCTCTCCTTTGAGGCCTGTGCCAGCTGTTTTGCATGACGGCATCAGCCTCCTCCTGTTCAGTTGACACGGCTCTCCAGGCACTGGCCCCAGCGATTAGCGATCAGACTACTTTTTGCTGATTGATGGAAGACAAGTCTCCCCAGATTTCATCGGTGCCCGTATGGCCAGAAGATGTTGTGAGGCCGGAGAAACAGAACCCTCCGTGAAATCCAAGGAGGCCGGTGGGCGGTTTCCACGCGCATGGATCCGCCGAGCAGTTGGAACGCGTGCAAGCCTCCCAAGAGGAAAGCTGCTCGGGCTGCAGAAACCTACATGAGCTTCTTTGTTCGGTCAACCTAGACTCCACTTTCTCGGGTTCTTTCAGAGAGTTGTGGCAGTCTCTCCCGACTAAGGGAGAGGATCCTGTGGGCATGCACTCCTCTCGCTCCCGTAAGCGGGAGAAGGATCTGGGATCATCTTTGTCCCGATGAAGATGCTTTTGGTAGCGGAAGAGAGATCTCTGTCCCAGCAACATGTGGTCTCGACTTCGGTCGAGATTGCTTCTTTCCATGTTTGCCATGTGGTCAGTCAACAGAACAGTCGATGGACGATGTTGAAATCGTCATCGACCCAATCGATCCTATATCCCCGACTCCTGTCAACGATTCTCTCGATCAAACTCCTATTCTGACTTTCCTCGACAAGGAAACCCAGCCTGCTGGGACTCCTATCGGGAAGTGGTCCCCGACCCCGGGAAATCGCCAGATCTTACTTCGAGAAAAGGCTCTTGCAGCAGGTTACACCATTTGGACTGAAGCCGGCAGGCGCCAGGACCCCACGGAAATTTTCTAGCTAGCAATATTCAGCGGGGTCCGCCCCCGACATCAGGCACAGTACATAAGGAGGTGGTCCCCCAGAATCCCCAGTTCTTTTCCCGCCATCGACTCGTCAGCATCGGTCTCTACTTAGCGCACGACGACTTAGAACTTCAAGAGTTTCTTCAAAACTAATGTCCTCTCCAGCTCCTTAACTTGAGGGACATCTTTCCAAGTGTGCCTGTGGAAAACAGATCCCTTTCAAGGATCGTCATTCCTCCTGCGTGTGGTGCTTAGGCCAGGACCACGACACCAAGGCCTGCACCTTTTGCCAAGGGTTCAACAGCCACACCAGGATCTGCCATCAGAAGGCACTTCAGGCTTATCTGCTGGAAGAAAAACTTGTCAGAATGGACCGAGAACCTTCCTCCAGGGGCGATTCTTCTTCCAGGGCCCATAAACACCGGTACAAACACCGGGAGAAAGCAAGGTCCAGATCCCCGAACCGGGCCTCGGACTCCCATAGCTCAGGCTCTGCCAGATTGGACCACTGCCCTTCCAGGGCTCATTCTCAGCCCCCTCCGGTCAAAGTCCGGGCTTCAGGCGGTTCTTCGACTCTCCAGCCCATCAAGACTTCAAGGCCCTCTGCTTCCTCCACTCCCTCTCGGGCCTCTTCAAAGTCTTCCGAACGCCACAAGTCTTCCTCATCGACCCGACATCGGGACCCCGACTCCAGATTTGTTTCCCAGAGGTCTGGATCCACCACCCAGGAAGACCAAAGACCTGACATCCCTAAAGCGGACGACTGACCCGGCGTCTGCCAAGCACTAACGTCGGCCAGAAGCATCAGTCAACCAGCGTTATCTTGACAAGAAAGACCCAAAGCCTGTGGTAGTGCCACCCTTGGTGGACACCTTCGGCGAGGCGTCACCGAAACGCTGCGTTGAAGTGTCCGCGACTCCACTCCCCGTGCTGAAGAAAGCTTGACTGCCTGTTCAAGGCCCCGAAAGAGGAGCAGTACTTGGCTCAACAACCTCTGGCAGACTCCCTGGTCATTACGGTCTCACTTGACCAGTCCCAAAGACCACAGCACATGAGCACACAGCCACCGGACCAGGAATCCAAACAACTGGATGCCATGGAGAGGCACATGTATGTGGCTGCTACATGCTCCATCAGGTCCCTGAACTACCTAACTCACATGGTACAGTTTCAGAACACCCTGTGGGAACAGGGCCAGGACCTGGTCGATAAACTTCCGGATGGCAATCAGAAGGTGGAACTCCTAAACCTTCTCCGCACAGGGTCTGATATGGGTACCCAAGTACTACAAGCCACATACGATTCAGCGGACTCGTCCACCAGAGCTGCAGCTTCAGGCGTCTGTCTCCGGAGACACTCTTGGCTCCGTGTCTCCGTCTTCACCCTGGACGTACAGAACAACATTCTTGATGTCCCCTACGACGGAAAAGTACTTTTTGGTGAACCCTCGGAGAAGGTTATCACCAAACTTCAGGATGCTGGGAAGGTAGTCAGGTCTGTACAGGCCATGTACAGATCTAGGCCTGGTTCCTTTCATAGGAACCAGAGCCGTTTTCGCAGCTGGCAACAAAGGCAGCAGCCACATTCCGGCCAGCAACAAAGGGGCACTTTTCAGTATAAAGCCCAGGCTAAGTCATCCCCAGGCAAAGGCCAACACTACACTAAACCGGCCCAGCCTGTAGGGACCAGTGCTGCCACAGCATGACTTCTTCCCAGCCCCCGCCCCTCCTCTGGATCAAAGGGCACAAAAGGTCGGGGGTTGCATCGCTCACCACTTTTTAGGGTGGCAGTCGATTCCCGCCAACCGGTGGGACTGATGGGTTGGTCAAGAAAGGCCACTTCATCGAATTTCTCGACCACCCACCGGCAAGACCTCCCCTGCTTTCCCATTACTCGGGTCAGCACGCCCTGCTCTTACAGCAGGAGGTGCTCGCACTTCTCGGAAAAGAAGCTGTAGAGCACGTACCACGGAACCAGAAGGGTGCAGGATATTATTCTTACTTCTTTCTGGTTCCCAAGAAAACAGGGGACCTCCGTCCGATACTGGACCGGTCTCTGACCTTGGCAAGTCGGTCCTGTACAAACGCTTCCACATGGTGACCCTCCCAGGTCTGATTCCCATGCTCAAGCAGGGTGCCTTTCTAGCGTCCTTGAACATGCAGGATGCTTACCTGCATATACCCATTGCTCAAGCGCACAGGAAGTTTCTGCGCTTCGAGTTTTAGGGTCACCATTATCAGTTCCGAGCCCTCCCCTTCGGACTGTCATCAGCACCTCGGGTATTCACGAAGTGCATGGCAGTCGTAGCGGTGACTGTGAGGAGACAAGGCCACTACGTGTTCCCCTACCTAGATGACTGGCTTCTCATGGCGCCCTCTCGGGAGGCCCTGATGTCCGCCATTCATTATACTCGATCTCTGTTTGAGACGTTGGGCATCATTATCAATCAAGAGAAGTCATGCCTGGTTCTGTCACAGACTCCGCAGTTCATAGGCACAGTTCTGGACACCGTCCAGGGGAAAGCTTTTCTCCCCCAGGACAGAGTGGAAAACATCAGATCCCTCATCAGGGACAGTTTGGCGAAGACCGTTCCAGCCAGATTGGTCCTTTGCCTGCTTGGACACATGGCTGCGGCCATTGCAACAGTCCCGCTAGCCCATCTCCGCATGCGGGTGACCCAGTGGATGTTACGGGTCCAATGGGATCAAAAGCAAGACCATCTGCCGCTCCCAATCCGGATCACGAAGGCCATAATCTGGGATTGGCAATGGTGGCTAGAGCCAAAGAATCTGTCTGCGGGAGTCCCCTTCATTGCGCCATCTCCGATTGTGACACTCTCCACAGACGCCTCAGGGATCAGATGGGGTGCACACCTCGACGGTGTCCGGTCTTAGGGCCTGTGGACAGCCCAAGAGACTCATCTCCACATAAATATCCTGGAAATGAGAGCAGTTCTTTACGCCCTGCAGGCCTTTCAGTCGGAGAGTCCACCGGGTACTCTTCTGTTACAAACAGACAATTCCGCAGTGATGTATTACCTCAACAAACAAGGAGGCACCCATTCCTACCCACTTTGCAGGGAGGCCATAAGGGTGTGGGATTGGGTTTTGCAACACGGCGCAAACCTCATTGCAGTTCATGTCCCAGAAGTGGACAACGTCATCGCAGATGGCCTGAGCCGCTCTCAGGCCAGAGTCCACGAGTGGGAAATACTCCAGGAGGTAGTAGAAGATCTGTTTCACAGTTGAGGTACACCAGAGTTGGACCTTTTTGCATCCCCATCCAATGCAAAACTGCCCAGTTTTTGCTCGCTAGATCCAGGGCCTGGTGTTTTCTGGCGAGACACGTTGTCCCTCTCCTGGGCGGGCAGATTCCTCTATGCCCCCCCTTCCGTTGATCCAGAGGGTCCTTCTGGAACTTCGCAGAGAGCAAGCGATGCCAATACTTATCGCGCCATTCTGGCCCAGGCAGATCTGGTTCCCTCTACTACATCAGCTATCCCGGGAACCTCCGGTGCCTCTGCCAATCAGCTGTCACTTGTTGTCTCAGGAGATGGGCTCCTTGGTCCATCCGGACCTTCGTTCGCCGAGTCTGCATGCTTGGTTCCTAGAGACATAGTCATTTTGTGACACGGGGTCTCGCAAGAGGTAGCTGACGTTCTGGTGGCCGTGAGAAAACCGGCCATTCATGCTACTTACGCCATGAAATGGCGCTGTTTTTGCCTATGGGCTCAAGCGCGGGGGGTTTCGCCTCTAGACTGTCCAGAAAAGTCGGTCTTGGATTACTTCCTGTCTCTTTTTCAGACAGGCTTGGCCTACTCCTCAATTAAAGTACACCTCTGTGCCATCTCAGCCTATCACATTCCTGCAGGCCAACGCACCATATCTCAGTTGGACACGTCACGAGCCATCCTGAGAGGTGTTCTCCACCTTAGGCCTCCAATTAAGGATCCGATTCCGCCATGGGATCTACCCTTTGTCCTGGAGCAACTTACGCTGCCACCCTTTGAGCCAGCTGCGGATTGCGAGCTTGTCTTCTTACTTGGAAGACATTTTTAGTTGCCGTTACCTCGGCCAGAAGAATTTCTGAACTTCATGTACTCGTGTGCAAAGAAACTTATTTGGTTTTTCACCAAGACAGGGTATCCCTACAGACTAATCCTAAATTTCTGCCTAAGGTGGTCTCAGCTCTCACCCTTAATCAGGACATAGATCTACCAGTGTACTTCCCCAAGTATTCTAATCGAGGAGAGGACGTGGCACACTTTAGATGTGCATAGGTGTCTCCGATACTACCTGACCAGAACCAAACGCCACCGAAAATCGTACCAGCATCTTGTCTCCTTTGCCCACAGGATGATGGGAGCTCCTGTTTCCAAGCAGTCGCTGTCCAGGTGGCTCATTCACTGTATCACGTTCTGTTACCAGAAGTGCAACAAACCCTTTCCGGTCGCGGTTAAGGGTCATTCCACAAGGGGGGTGGTTACCTCCTTTGCTGCCCTAAAGAATGTGTGCACCTCGGCCATCTGTGCTGCAGCTACTTGGAACTCCGTGCACACTTTCATCAGGCATTATAGCCTGGATATTGCATTGAGGCGAAGAGCAGGTTTTGGTCTAGCAGTCCTTCAAGGACTTCTGTCCTAGGTTCAGGTTCTGTTAAGGATTTCTACCTTCCCTCCTCCCAATGGTGTGGGATTTCCATTATTGCTTGGGAATCAGTCCTAATGGTGAAACCTGCTGCAAGAGCTGTTTCTCGAAGTAAGATAGCACACTTACATAAGAACTTACCATAACAGTAGATCTTCGAGAACATCTCTTGCAGTAGGTACTTTCCCTCCCACCATCCCCGAAGGTAGATTCTAATTCCAACATCCTTCTCCTAGGATCAGGTGTTCTCAGCATCTCTCTGATCACCATTTGATGGCTGATCCTCAGTCTCGTCTTCTGATGTCATCCAGCGGCCAGGAGTCTCCGGCAGGAGAACTGGGGATTCTGGGGGACCGCCTCCTTATGTACTGTGCCTGATGTCAGGGGCAGGACCGACGTCGGAGGTGGTCCCCTCTGAATACTGCTAGTTAGAAAATTTCCGTGGGGTCCTGGCACCTGCCGGCCTCAGTCCTAATGGTGTAACCTGCTGCAAGAGCTGTTCTCGAAGATCTACTGTTACGGTAAGTTCTTGCATAACTGTACTTTCCACCGGCATCTCCCGAGCAACCAAGTCGGCCTGTCCGATCTCAATCGAGATCTCGGACCCCCTCGACCGACAGGCCGAGGAAGAGCCATAAACGCTCTAAAAAGAGGCAACACCATCTGTCATCCTTGTCCTCCTCGGATGAGGAGAGGCTCCGATGGAAACTCCGGTGCTACAAGGACCTCATGTGGAAGCAGCTGATTTTGACCGGGCACAAGCCGTAAAATCTCCGGTTCAGCCTAAACTGGTCTCTCCACTAATTGTAGTGGAACCCACCGCCCAAGCAGCTTGTGGGAGGGGCTCCTTCTAAAGAAGACAGGCCGGACACTGGGCTTCCCTGTCGTCTTTCGGTCACTGTCACCCTGGACCACCCTCGGTGGGTTGAGGGTGACCTGGGCGGTCAACCATTGTATCCAAATTGTTCGGATTCAGATGTGACCGGCCTACATTCCCATCCCGATGATGATGAATCAGCCAGTAGGTTAGAGACGGAGGAAGGCCCTTCGTCTTTTCAGGGCATTCTTCGCCTCATCTGAGTCCACAGGGATGCCCCTTGAGTCGATCCAGAAAAAGGCAGAGTACCCTCTCACGGACATCAAGAGGGGGGATATCCCGACGGAGGCCTTTCTGGTGGCAGAGGCCATTGTTGGCCCAGCCTCAGAACTCTGGCAGCACCCTGCCTTTTGTCCAGCACTGTCTGCCCGCATGGTCCCCAAGTACTTCTCAGGTGATGGGCTTCATCGGGGCAGAGCTTGACTCTTGTCAAGCCAGAGCTCGGTTCCTGGCGGACAGGGTGGAGGTTCTCTCCTCCTTTGCCCAGTAATTTCTGGTTGGGAAATTGTGCCCTGCCTGGGACTTCCTGTGCCTTCTGGGTTGCATGGCGGCATGCACCTCAGTGGTACGTTGGGCCCGGCTGCACATGTGCCCCCTCCAGTGGGAGCTGGCCACCCAGTGGACTCAGCCCCATGGTAATTTTGATCAGCTGATCACTGTAACCCAGAAGATGTGGGACGCTGTCCGCTGGTGGATCGCCCCAGACTGGTTGCAGGAAGGGATCCCGTTTGTCCATCCCGAGCCAGCGGTCATCCTTATGACCAATACCTTTCTCATGGGCTGGGGAGCCCACATGGGGGACAAAAGTGCCCACGGGCTCTGGACCCCCCAAGGAGTCCTGATGCCGTATCAACTTGTTGGAGCTCAGAGCAGTCAGACTGGCACTGTCAGCTTTTGCTCCTCAGCTCCGGGGTCAGGTGGTTCAAGTCCAGACGGACAATACCATGATCATGTACTACCTCAACAAACAGGGCAGCACGCGCTCCTGTCTGCTTTGCAGAGAGGTGCTCCGCATCTGGACACTCGTGAGCCGTCTGGAGGCAGATCTCCTAGCCATCCATGTGATAGGAGCCTCAAACCATCTGGAGGATGCTCTCAGCCGCTTGGGCGAGACATCCCACAAGTGGTCTCTCCATCCAGAGGTAGCTTACAGCCTGTTCTCCCACTGGGGCAAACTGATGGTGGACCCGGTTTGCCTCCAGGGAAAACACCAAGCTGAAGCTGTTTCATGCCCACCCCCCACCCCGCTGCAAGGGGGGGATGCCTTCTCGAGGCCGTGGAGCCCAGGCCTCCTCTATGCCTTCCCTCCATTTCCCTTGATCCACAAGGTGCTCCTCAAGGTGAGGAGGGACAAGGTGAAGGTGATCCTGGTTGCCCCAGACTGGCCGTGCTAGTTCTGGTATCCAGATTTCCTCAGCCTCAGCTGCAGGCCCCCGGAGCGGCTTTGCACACGCCCAGACCTGATCTCTGTTAACCAGGGGAAGGTATTCCATCCAGACCTTCAGTCCCTGCACCTCACAGCCTGATGCCTAAGCGGCTAGAGTTCCAGACTTTGGGTCTTTTTGAGGACGTCTACACCGTGGAGGAGGCATCCAGAAAGGAATCGTCCAGGGAATGTTACACTTTCAAATGGAAAAGATTTTCCATTTGGTGTCAGGGCAAGGGCCCGAACCCTTTGTTCCGTCCCATGGCTAACATTCTCAACTACCTTTAGTCTCTCCAAAGGGGGTCTATGGTCATCTACTCTTAGGGTGCACCTAGCAGCCATCTCTGCTTACCGGGCGCGGGCCAGTCAGCTGACGGCGCATTGAAAAGGGTGAATACATATACAGAGATTATATGTTCTAACCACTGCTTCGTTTTGTTTGGTCACAGATACATTGTTTCATTTGTTACTTCAGTATCCTATTTTTTTGTCAAATGGATACATTTATTACTGGCTAGACTGTCTGAAAAAAAAAAAAAAAGTCTTCATTTGCTACTTTGTAGTGCCTCTAAAGAATAACATTGTATTACCCAAGTTACTGTTACAATTCGTAACAGTTACCTTTGCATCAGATTGTGCTTGCACTGCTAAACACTGAAGCTCCATAATTGCTTAGTGCTCTTAAACATGATCTTACTTCGAGACACAGCTCTTGCAGCAGGTTACACCATTAGGACCGAAGCCGCCAGGCGCCAGGACCCCACGGAAAAATTCTAGCTAGCTAACTACAGCGGGGACCGCCCCCGACGTCGGTCCCGCCTCCGGCGTCAGGCGTGGTACAAAAGAGGCGGTCCGCCAGATTCCCCAATTCTTTTCCGCCCGTCGGCTTAGCTACCTGACCCCTTCGTTTTACCAGTCTAAGCGCGGACAGCGTGAATAGTTCTTTTTCGATAAAATTTTGAAAATCTTCAGAATCCTCTTCAAGCAAGATCTTGATGTCATCACCAACTTCTGGCCATCCAGCGAAGTGCGCTTGTGGAAAGCAGATCCCGTTCAAGGACCCCCACGGCCTCGTCCGGTGCCTAAGCCCGAGACCACGATACCGGGCCTGTCCTCCTTGCCAAGGGTTCAACAGCCGTACCGGATCCGGCGTCAGAAGACTTTGCAGGCGTTTCTCCTGGAGGAACAACTGAAGACCATGTCCTCCAAGGGGGAAAGCTCCAGGGTCCACAAGCACGCGGAGAAGAGAAGGGAGAAGGCCCCTTCCAGGGGTTCGGAGTCCCGTAGCTCCGGTTCGAAATCTCCCCCGGCTGCAATCAAGAAACCTTCATCTCAGGAGAAATCCGCCAGGCCTTCCTCCCCTTCCAGGGCCTTGGCGAAGTCCGGGGAACGACACCATCACCACCGCAAGTCGGGTTCCGCTCCTCGGTACCCAGCGTCAGGTCTTAGCCGGTGCCCCCACGCAGGGCGGCTGGAGCTCACGCCTTTAAAAGGCCTGTAGCCCAGCGCCCGGCTCGACACCCATCAGCCGTGGCCCTCCTTGCCTGGAGCCACCGTCGGCCCGGCGACCGGCGCCGGCCATTACATCCCAGCGGGCGCGGTAGGGGACAGCGCCGCCCTCCTGAAAAGAAGAAGGCCCTGTTGCCTCCGACCGACATCGGTCAGGAGCCTCTATCGAGGAGGACCTAGAGCAGCCCGAGGACCAGGAGGCGACCCCGGTAATGTCGGTACTCCCAGGGAACCCTCGCCATTACCAGAGCCCCCTGTGGAGCCGACGCCGGGACCCGACGACCGCCCACCGGCACCCGGGCCGTCGTCGGGCCTCTCTCTAGTGGAGGTGAAAGATCTGTTCACCTACTGGTGGGATACCATTAAAGGACATGGTTCCCCCTCCTCCTCCTCCTCCTACTCGGTTCCTGCCCCCTCGCCATCGGGGTCGGCAGGGCGTGTTCCTCCTCCCGGGAGCCTAGAGACCCTCCCAGGGGAGACCCTGATAACGAAACCTCCGTTGAAATCCTCTTCTGGATCACCCAGCCCCAAGAGATCCAGGAGCGCCCGACGTTGCCTTCAACGGAGGACACGGGATCAGACTACTCCACCTCTAGATCCCCATCTCCACTCTCCATCCCTTCTCCGGACCCACGTGAGATGCCTAGATCTCCTCCGATGATCCCTGTTCCTTGATATTATGAGACATATACAAGAGAACATGGGATGGGATGCGAGACTTAGACCCGAAGAGTCAGACTCGCCAAATATCTTGACAAAAGGACCCCAAGCCTGTGGTGGTGTACCACCTTGGTTGACACTTTCGTGGGCGTCACCAGGCAGCGTGGAGCGTCCACTCGCTCGGCGGAGAGCAGAAAACTGATCGCTTAGCCAAGGCCCCTAAGGACGACCAGTACCTGACGCAGCATCCTCAGGCCGATTCTCTGGTCATCACAGCCTCCACATGACCGGGTCACAGAGGCCACAACATTTGAGCACCCTGCCACCGGACCCAGAGTCCAAACAACTGGACGCATTGGGTAGGGCTTACGTGATGCTTCCGCTACCTGCGCCATCAGATCCTGAACTATTTAACCCACATGGTTCAGTTCCAGAGCGCTTTGTGGGAACAGGGTCTGGAAGTGGCTGAAAAGATTCCGAAGGTGAGCAGAAGGAGGAGATGCTTCAGCTCCTCCGTGCAGACGGTTCAGATGTGGGGACCCAAGTGCTAGAGCAGCGTGACTCGCGGACTCATCGGCCGAGCAGCAGCTTCTGGCGTTTGCCTCGGAGACACTCTTGGTTGCGCGTCTCGGTTTTACCCAGACGTCCAAAGAACATCTTGGGCGCCCCTTTGAGGAAAGTATTGTTTGGTAATCCTACAGAAAAGATCCTTACCAAACTCCAAGAGGCGGGAAGGCGGTATGGTCGGTTCAGGCCATGTACCGACCTAAGCTTGGTTCCTTTCAGAGGAACCAAAGCCGTTCGTCTGTGGATGCAGAGGCAACAGACCCCCCGCTGCACCTCAGAGGGGCTCTGGTTTTCGAGAGCCCAGGGCAAACACCCGCCAGCCGAGGCCAGCGTTCTCCTAGGCAGGCCCAGCCAGCGGGTCCATCTGCCGCCACAGCCTGACTCCTTTCCGCCCCGGCCCTCAGGATCAGCAGGGTTTATAGTCGAGAGTTGCATTGCGAACTTCCTGCCGGGATGGCAGGCCATTACCACCGACAGGTGGGTTCTTCAGTTGGTCCAGTCTAGGCCACTTTATAGAATTCATGGAAAGCCACCCTCGGGGCCTCCTTTGCTCTCCCGGTATCAGGGTCAGCACAAAGCCTTGATCTGGCAAGAAGTACTCGCGCTACTACGAAAGGGAGCGATAGAGTACGTCCCAGAGAACCAGAGAGGACTAGGATACTATTCCCACTTCTTCCTGGTTCCCAAGAAAACAGGGGACCTCCGTCCAATCTTGGACCTCAGCGACCTCAATGTGTCGGTCACTTACAAGAGATTCCGCATGGTGACCCTTCCGGGTCTTATCCCCATGCTCAAACAGGACGCCTTTTTAGCGTCTCTAGACATGCAGGATGCCTACCTGCACATCCCTATGGCTCAGGCGCACAGGAGGTTCCTGTGCTTCGAGTTTCTCGACCACCACCTTCAGTTCCGAGCCCTTCCTTTCGGACTGTCTTCCGCACCAAGGGTCTTTACCAAGTGCATGGCAGTCGTGGCAGCGTCTCTGAGGAGACAGGGCCACTACGTGTTCCCGTACCTGGACGACTGGCTTCTCATGGCCGCCTCCAGAGAGGCGTTGCTTCTTGCAATCAAGAGCACCCAGGATCTGTTCCGATCCCTGGGCATCCTCATAAATTACGAGAAGTCTCTCCTGGTACCGTCGCAGAAACTGCAGTTCATAGGAGCAGTTCTGGACACTGTTCGGGGAAGAGCCTTTCTTCCGGCCGACAGAGCGGAGCGCATCAGATCCCTCATAAGGGACCTATCATTAAGCAAGGTTGTACCTGCCAGGTCGGTCCTTTGCTTGCTCGGACACATGGCTGCGGCCATTCCTACTGTCCCTTTCGCAAGACTCCACATGCGCATTACTCAGTGGATGCTCAAAGTGCAATGGGACCAAAGGCAAGACCACTTGCAGCATCCGGTCAGACTCACGAATTCAGTGATTCAAGACTGGCAGTGGTAGGCTAGCCCCAGGATTCGCTCTCATCAGGCGTCCCGTTCATTGCGCCGTCCGGTCACCTCACCACAGAGCGCTTCCGGTCTTGGGTGGGGCACACCTGGGCGGGGTAAAGTCCCAGGATACGTGGACCCAGATGGAAGCTCACCTTCACATCAGCGTGCTGGAAATGAGGCGGTCCTCTATGCCTGCAGGCCCTTTCAGTCATTATCCCACCGTGTACTCTTCTACTTCAGACAGACAACACGGCGGTGATGTATTACCTCAACAAACAAGGAGGCGCACACTCTTACCCCTTTGCAGGAGGCCATGAGTGTGGGATTGGGTCAATCAGACACGGCTTAATCTGATCACTGTGCACGCTCCCGGAGTGGACAACACGGTTGCAGGCGGCCTGAGTCGTTCTCAGGCCAGAGTCCAGTTAATGGGAACCCTTCAAGAGGTAGCAGAGGATCTGTTTCTTCGATGGGAACTCCAGATCTAGACTTGTTCGCCTCCCATCCAACGCAAAACTGCCCAATTTTTGCTCGCTAGATCCAGGGCCTGGTGTTTTCTGGCGAGACGCATTATCCCTCTCCTGGGCCAACAGATTCCTCTACGCTTTCCCTCCTTTCCCGTTGATCCAGAGTTTTCTTCTCAAACTGCGCAGGGAGCACGCAATAATGATCCTGGTGGCTCCATTTGGCCCAGACAGATTTGGTTCCTTTTGATTCAACTATCTGGAACCCCGCTCCGTTGCCGCTCAGCTCCCACTTACTGTCTCAGGAGAAGGGTTCACTTGTCCACCCGGACCTACGTTCTTGAACCTGCATGCTTGGCTCCTAGAGACATAGCCATTTTGCGTCACGGGTCTCGCAGAGGTTGCAGAAGTCCTTTCTGCGGCCAGAAAGCCGACAGACGCATGCGACGTCGCCATGAGAAATGGCGCCCTTTTTTATGTGTGGTCGCGAGCACGCGCACCTTTCCCTTTAGGTTGTCCTGTGAGTAATATTAGAATATTTGCTCTCCTCTTTCATTTGGGTCTAGCCTACTCCTCTATTAAAGTGCACCTCTGTGCCATTTCGCTTACCACCTCCCGGTTGGGAAATCGTACAGTGGCTCAGGTGGATGCCTCGGGAATTCTTGGGGAGTGTTGCACTTGGGCCTCCTATTAGAGACCCTATGCCTCCATGGGATTTGCTTTTTGTCCTTGAACAGCTCACGCTTCCCCTTTGAACCTGCCGCGGATTGCGAGCTACGTTTTCTGTCGTGGAAAACGTTGTTTTTAGTTGCTGTTACCTCGGCAAGAAGAATTTCTGAACTTCACGCTCTCATGTGCAAAGAGCCTTATTTAGTTTTCCACCGGGACAGAGTATCCCTGAGGACGAACCCTAAATTCTTGCCTAAGGTGGTTTCTTCACTCACTCTGAACCAGGATATCGACCTTCCGGTCTACTTCCCGAACTACTCTAATAGAGGAGAGGCTCTGCTCCATACCCTGGATGTTCACTGCAGCCTGAGGTTTTACCTCAACAGAACTCAGTCCTTTCGTAGTTCTGAGCAGCTTTTCATTTCCTTCTCTGAGAGAATGATGGGCCAATCAGTATCCAAACAGTCCCTTTCTCGCTGGCTTGTCCAGTGTATTTCTCACTGTTATGGTATCAAACAAAAGCCCCTCCCGGGTACAGTCCGGGGTCATTCCACTAGAGGGGTGGCTACTTCCTTTGCAGGCGCTCAAAATGTTTCCACTTCTGCTATATGCGCTGCATCCACTTGGGTTCTGTGCATACCTTATGAGGCATTATAGCCTGGACATACGCTCGGGCGGGCTGGTTTTGTTTGGTCGTATTTTAGGGTCTCCTGTCCTAGGTTCAGGACCTGGTATTTATCTCTTATTTTCCTCTCCCGGATTTTCTGACAGCGTTACTGCTTGGGAATCTGTCCTAATGGTGTATCCTGCTGCAGAGCTGTGTCTCGAGTAAGATAGTACAGTTACGTAAGAACTTACTGCACAGTAGATCTTCGAGAACAGCTCTGCAGCAGTGCAGTACCTTCCCCGCCCACCTTCCCTTGAGGAAGCATGGCTCAGTCTTTCTGAGCAGGAATTGCTATCTTTCTGTCTTCTGACGGCCAATCCTAGGTCTCCCATTTTGATGTCAGCCTCGGCAAGAAGTCTCGGCGGGAGAACTGGGGAATCTGGTGGGACCGCCCCTTTTGCACCACGCCTGACGCCGGAGGCGGGACCGACATCGCGGTCCCCGCTGTAGTTAGCTAGCTAGAATTTTTCTGTGGGGTCCTGGCGCCTGGCGGCTTCGGTCCTAATGGTGTAACCTGCTGCAAGAGCTGTTCTCGAAGATCTACTGTTACGGTAAGTTCTTACGTAACTGTACTTTCCTTCTAGTTTTCTTTAAAAAAAATGCTTCACAGTGAATCATGTATCCCTTTATTTCACTGCTATGCTATTTTAGCATTCATTGGTCCCATGACCACATTTTACCTATGGCAGAATGCTATTTGTGGCCACCCACTGCCATATAACTGCTTGGGAATCTCCCAGAAGTAATGACTTACTGCAAGAGACCATTCTGTGGAAGATAGTGCAGTTACACAAAGACTTTTGCTGTAACAGTAGATCTTCTAGGAATGCTCTGCAGTAAGTAGTTTCTCCTCCATCCCCTTTCTTATGTAATGGGAAAAACAATGTAAGGTGGGGTGGAAGCTCTGCCCTCGGTCCCTTGCTTCTGAGCTGAAACCGTGGAGAACGGAGCTTACCGGGGACCACCCACTTTTATAGGTACAGCCTAGGAAGTGAGGTAGTGTGGGTGGTCCCTGGTATAGAGACTGCTGGAAGAGACTTCCGTGCTGGAGCGCCACATATTGGGAACTCCCAGAAGTAATGACTTTCTGCAAGAGACATTCCTAGAAGATCTACTGTTACAGCAAAAGTCTTTGTGTAACAGCACTTTCTAGGAGTGGTATATGTTGTTCATCCACACGGACCCACCTGACCTCCCCAGCTGCGGATGCACAACACCTGCCTTCCAGCGGGCTAAGATCTGGTGTCATGGGGCAGAGCTGAGGATTATCCCACCCGGGTGGGAGGGAGGAGCCAGCTTGAAGACTTCCAGCAAGATTTAAAGTGAAAGGGGACATGCCAAAGAGTGTGTATAAACAGCTAATACCACTCCTAGAACTACTGTTACAGGTGAGTAACCCATTTTTATGGGACATATAGACTCTCTAAAAGTGGATTTATTCTGTATGTCATGACAAAAGGGGGTGGATGGGGGGAGTTAACAAAAGTATAATTCTGAATTTGCTTTGGCTCGGGAAGGGATGAAGGGGGAATGTGGTTATAACTGGTTCTTTGCTGGCAAAATGGTTGCATCATGCAGTCAGTCTGACCCCTGAAACCTGGGCCTGAGCAGATGACTCTTCTCTGGACATCTCTTTCCCTCCCCCGAAAGTTTATTTTCTCCCCATGTGTAAATATAACACTCTAAGGTACCCACATGAGCAGATTCTCATCCTGTCCCCGGCGGAACACCTGCCATATTTTACTTCCTTCAGCAACTGGGATTGGGGTGTCATAGGATAAAAATGGACTCGCGTAGAAATACCCTTAACAGTGGCTGCATCCACTGTGTATGGACGGATACACAAGGCGGTGACTAATGGGGTAGAAGGCTCCGGGAGCCCCTTAAGGAGTGTCCTTATTGTGGCCCTCTCTCTCTGCAGCTGGTGTACCCCACCACCACACATGCTGGGAGTGGTGGTGAAGGGGGCCCACAACAAGATCATGGTACTACCCCCTCAGGAGTCCTCACAGGCTCCCATATAGGAGGACAACATTGTCCCTCCCTTCCTAGGAAGTCACACATTACAAGTTACTATTTGCCAATCAGCAGTTTTATTAATGGCAAAGTGCAGAGAAAGTACATCCGGTTGGAGTTTATATTTCTGTGTTTAGATGATAATTTATTGCCCAGTTGGCAATTGAGGGTTGCCAGGCAAAGTTGACCACAAGTTTTTTCAAATGGTTATTGGTTATTTACAAGACACAGGATACTTGAATGCTACATCTCATGGAATATGGATCAATAGCCTGCTCACTGTATATCTGAATCTTGTTTTTTAGATATTCTTTATGGCAGCTGTTAACCTGTCTAGTTTTAATTTTTTTTCTGCGTTAAACATATACATTAGAAGCCGCTTAAAGGGGACAGCTCCATGGCACTGTAAACGTCCCCTTTAAGCGATCGTCTCTTTAAACAGAAGTGCTATCTGTTCAATGTTACATAGATACATAGACAGTGTTGGCAGATAAGGGCCTATGGCCCACCCAGTCTGCCCATTTGAGCTTGTGAGTTCAGTTTATGTTTTCCTAGAAGTCTGTTGCCCCTTACCCCTGACCTCCAGAATTCCTTTGTCTATCCCATGCATTCTTAAATCCTGTGATTGTTTCCTCCCACCACTTCCTCTGGCAGGGTGTTCCACTTGTCCACCACCCGTTCTGTGAAGAAATTCTTCCTCATGTTTCCTCTGAATCGTCCTCCCTCCAACTTCATCCCATGCCCTCTAGTCCTGGAACATCTTTTTCGCTTAAAAATAGTGTATTCCTGCATCCTGTTCCTCCCTGTGAGATACTTGTATGTCTCTATCATATCCCCTCTCTCCCTCCTCTCCTCCAGGGAGTACATGTTGAGTTCCTTCAACCTGTCTTCATAAGACTTGTGATGCAATCCATGCACCATCTTTGTTGCCCTCCTCTGAACCTTCTCTACCCTGTCTATGTCCTTACGTAGGTATGGTCTCCAGAACTGTACACTGTACTTCAGGTGGGGCCTCACTAGTGTCTTGTATAGTGGAATTATGACCTCCCTTTTCCTGCTGGTGATGCCCCTGCCTATACATCCCAACATCCTATTTGCTTTACCTGCTGCCTTGTCGCACTGTTTCCCTACCTTGAGGTCATCAGAGATGATAACCCCAAGATCCCTTTCCTGCTTGGTGCATGCTATATCCTCACCCCAAACTGATATATTGTGCCAGGGTTTTGTTCATATGCATTATCTTGCACTTCTTTGCATTGAATTTCAACTGCCAAACTCCTGACCATTCTTCAAGTCTCAGAGGTCCCTTCTCATTCTGTCTACACCCTTTGGTGTGTCTACTGTTACAGAGCTTTGTGTCATCAGCAAACAGTGAAATTCTGCCTTCTAGGTCCTGTGCAATGTCACTGATGAAGATGTTGAATAGGACCGGTCCCAGCACTGATCCCTGTGGTACCCCACTGGTCACTCTTCCCTCTGTGGAGTGACATTTACCACCACCCTCTGTGTCCTGCCACCCAGCCAGTTACCTACCCACCACACTACTGTCCTGCCCACACCCATATTCCCCAGTTTGTGTGATAGTCTTCTATGTGGCACAGTGTCAAAGGCCTTGCTGAAGTCCAGATAGGCCGTGTCCACTGCCCTCCCTGATCCACCTCCCTAGTCACCCAGTCAAAAAATTCAATGAGGTTGGTCTGACATGACCACCCCTGGTGAAACCATGCTGCCTTGGGTCCTGTAGTCCATTGACAACCAGATGTTCCACCAATCTCTCCTTCAGTAGTGCTTCCATGATCTTCCCCACTACCGAGGTGAGGCTGACTGGTCTGTAGTTCCCTGCTTCCTCTTTGTTTCCGCTTTTGTATAAGGGGACTACATCTGCTGTCCTCCAGTCTTTGGGTACCTCCCCTGTTTCCAGTGATCAGCTAAACAGGATAGCCGGAGGTTGAGCCACCACCTCTCTTAGTTCTTTAAGGACCCTGGGGTGCACCCCATCTGGCCCCATTGCTTTATCAACTCTTATTACTTCCAGTTCCTTCAGGACCCTTTCTCGTGTAAAGGGACTTGTGTCCATTTCTGCACCATTCTCACCCTTTGTACTCCCTTCAGACCCATTACCCTCCTCTTCCTCAGTAAAGACTGAGCAGAAATACCTGTTCAATATGTCAGCTTTACTGTTGTCATCCTCCACGGCCCCCATCCTCCCCCTTCAGCCTCACTATCCCTCCCTTTGTCTTTCTTTTTTCACTTATGTACCTGTAAAAGGTTTTGTCCCCTCTACCCACTGATTTTGCAATGTGTTCTTCTGTCTGAGCTTTGGCTTTCCTTACTGACCTCCGTGGCCTCCCTTTGCTTCTCCTGGTACTTCTCCCTATCCCTTCTGCCTGTGTCTTTGTATTGCCTGAATGCAATCTTTTTGCTTTTACTTTGCTACCTCTTTGGAAAACCATAATGGTCTCCTCTTCCTTTTCCTTTTGCTAACCTGCTTAATGCATAATTCTGTTGTTCTTGTAATCCCCATTTTAAATACTGCCCACTGTTCCTCAACCCCTGATTCCTGTCCCATTGCCCTTAATGCCTCTTTCAAGTATCTCCCCATTTTCCCAAAGTCTGCCCCCCTAAAATCCAGGATACATGTTTTTGTGTGGTTTGGTTCTGCTCTTTCTGTGATTTCAAACCACAATGACTGGTGGTCACTGTTCCCCAGGTGCTCCCCACTGTTACCCCCATCACACTGTCCCTGTTTGTGAGCACAGGTCCAGTATTGCCTTCTGCCAAGTTGGTTCCATGACCAGTTGCTTGAGGAAGGCACCCTGAAGGAGTCCAGGATAAATCTGCTCCTAGTTGATGCTGCTGCTGGGATGCTCCAGTCACGTCTGGAATATTGAAGTCTCAACCAGTACTACCTCACCCTTGTCTGCCATCCTCTGGATGGCTAGCATCAGTTCCCTATCTGTTTCTTCCTCCTGGGCTGGTGGTCTATAGACCACACCTGTGCGGATGGCTGTTCCCATTTTCCTTTCCAGCTTAACCCACAGTATCTCTCCCCCATTTTGCTCCTCCTGGATCTCTATGGCCCTTATGTCATTTTTCACATACAGTGCCACTCCTCCTCCCTTCCTGCCTGCTCTGTCTCTTCTGAATATGTTGTAGCCAGGTATGGCCATCTCCTAGTCGTTACAAATGCACAAACACACAAAATTCACAAAAACAGCACGATAAGGACAAAACACGCATAACATATACATGACACAGTGATTGTAGTGATTACAGCTCTTTTGTGAGTGATTGATTTCTTTGCGGTGCAATTTTTATTTTTTAATCATTAAAAGGCAGCTGACTGTTCACTTATCTGCATGGTGTAGGAAGTCAGTCATTCTTCTCTGTTTCGAAGCTTCTGAAATTGTTTTGAAGATGCGGCTTTCCATATCAAACAGCATTTCTTGCTCTCGAACTTTATCCTGCGCAGTGCACCAGTCTGTCAGAGTGGCAATGTATTCGAGTTCCTCCTTGTTGCTCACAGATCTTGACGGTGGGTCACAGTCTTCATTGTTTGGTTCTCCTTCCTCGTTTTCAGGTTTAATGGAGGCACAGATTTGTTCAACAGAGATCTCTCCCTCAGTCAGCTCACTGCGATCTAAATCAACAAAGGTCTCAAATTCATTGGCAGTCATGTGATATGACCTCTCAATGTCGGCAAGGATGTTAGTGTCTGCCACAGCTGCTCCGCTGGACAGATCGTCTTCAGGCAGAAAGCCGGCTTTCCGATAGCAGTTTCAAATTGTAGAGTCACTGAGAGGGAATTTAAATCTTTAGGTAGGCAGCGTGGTCTGCGGCTGTTACCGATGACCAGCAAAGGCAGTTTTTCAGTCCCCAGTAAGTTGCAGCAGCACAACAGAGAGACACGATCTTTTGCCTTTTTTCCACCGATAAGTTCATTGTTTTTGTGGGTATGCCCCAGTCTGGATAGCCGCGGTAAAATAGCCCAGTCTCATCCGCATTCCAGATGTCACAGAGGGCATAATCGGCTAACAAACCAGGAAGAACATGGGTTACCCAGTTGGCTGCTGAAGGAGCATCAGCATCCATTTTCTCACCGTGCTCTTTCTTAAAAACTATTATTTCTAGGGACATGGATATGTTGTTCATCCACACTCATTGGCAGTATCCTTGCCGCTTTAAATCTTGCCGGAAGGTCTTCAAGCTTGCTCCTCCCACCCACCCGGGTGGTATAACTCTCGGCTCCGTCCCATGACGCCAGATCTTCCTTACCGCTTGGAAGCTCAGGTTCCCTCCTTAACGCTCTGCGTTTGCGACTGGTTCCTATTTCTCCGTTTGCGGATTTAAAAATAATATTTTGCAAAAGACTTCAGTCTTCGATCCCTCGCGGCTGCGATGGACAAATCGACTCCCGGATTTTGGAGATGCCCATGCGGGCAGAAGATGTCTCGGACGGATCCACACTCCACGTGTGTCTACTGCTTAGGCCTTGAGCACGACCCGCGGGCTTGCGACCTGTGCTCCATCTTTCTCGGCCCTCGTCCTCGAAGACCGTGCTGCCCGATTGCAACTGGGCCGTCGAGCGTTTCCCTCGGTGAAGTCCAAGGAGGCCGGTTGGCGGTGTCGCGGCCGGGCTCGGCGGATCAGCTCGGCGGATGGTCGCCCTCGAGAGGAGGCGGCGCGGCCGTATCTTCCTCGGCGGCGCATTTATCCCTCTCTCTGGGTTCTTCCTACACGCTTCCTTTAAGGAGCTTTGTCTGTCCCTCTCCACTAAAGGAGAAGGGCCTCGTCTGCTGGACCTTTTTCTCGGTCCAAAAGAGGACAAGGGTAAGTCCCTCGTCGGCGCTCTTGGGAGCGGAAAGTCCTCTCCGGGCCGTCGACCGTCTGCTGGTCGACCGCTCGGCTTGGCCACTGGCCTCACGGTGTCCCGTCCAGGTCAGTTGACCGAGACTCCCACTGATGAAGTCGAGATTTTTCTCGACCCATTAGACGGGCTGTCGCCTTTAGCAGCGAGATTCCCTCTCCCGGTTCCCGGGAGGAGTTGAGATCCCGTGGGCTCGCCTGTGCCTCCGGTTCCGGAGCCTCGGATGGACCTTCGAGCGAAGGAGTGCCGGTTCCGCCGACACCTCCTGCACCGACCCGGAAATTCCGGGACTCTCGGTCTCGGACCTCTTCGCGGTCCAGCCGTTCCCACCGTCATAGGCGGTCTCGGTCACCCGCACTCTGTAAGCGGCGTCGCCTTCGCTCCTCGTCCTCCTCCTCGGATGAGGAGGCTTCGTAAGAATTACGTCGGACGGGACGAGGACCTTATGTTGCAACAGCTCCTCCTGGCGAGAATAAGCCGACTCCGGCGCCTTCCCGCCATTAAGTGCGTTGTCACCGGGCGGCCGACACAACCCCGACTTGTCCGAGGGCTACACCAGGCGGTTGTTCGGCCAAAACCAGCTGCTCCACCGATTCCGGTGGAACCTCCGCCTCCACAGCCACCAATTGGGGCTCCGACCAAGGATTCTCGGTCGACTAAGGGTCTACCCCATCGGCTGTCAGTTACCCTCACTCCCGACCGACCTCGGCAGGTGAAGGGTGGCTCAGGCCAGAGGCAGCTCTTTGAGGACTCTTCCAGTCCGAAGACGATTCCTCCTTCTTCTCCAAGCGACTGGACTTGAGTCTTCAGGAGGTCAGCCAATGGATCACGCCCGTCGTCCTTCCTAGGACTGCTTCGGCTCATCTCGGAGTCTACGGGATGGAGCTCGAACCCGTTCCAAGCGGGCCAGGTATCCCCTCACGAGATTCTGGACGAGGATTCTCCGACGGAGGCCTTTCCGGTGGCCGAGGCCATAGTGGGTCCGCACTGGAACTTTGGCAGCGCCCTGCTTCCTGCCCTGCGCCTTCGGCCAGGATGGCCAGGAAGTATGCGGTCCCTACCGGTTCTTTGTCCGGTTTTTCGGAACACCCCTCTGCTGAGGGGTTGGTTACCGACAGCGTTTTCCGGCGCGCCGGCAACGCCAGGGATGTGGACAAACCTCCTGACAAGGAGTCCAAGAAATTGGACTATGTCGGGCGAAAAGTCTACGCTCGTCTCTCTCGGCCTTACGTCAGGCCAGTGTCCGTCCCTCATGGCATTTTTTCTCATGCCCTGTTGGGCTCCTGGATGAGGTCATCCCTCATCTTCCCGCCGATCTGCAGACTACGGTTGCAGGTGCGGGACCAGGCAGGGCAGTGGCCAAACAGCAGCTCCAGACTGCTTTGGATGTAGGGGACTCATGTGCCAGATCGGTGGCGGCACGCAGTGGCTATGCGTCGTGGGCTTGGCTGAGGATATCCACCTTTACTGGATACCCAGCACAAGTTGGCGGATGTTCCCTTTGGGGACTGACCTCTTGCCCTGGGGTGGAAGGTCACCTGCAGAGGATCGAGAAGTCCAATGCCACCTTGGACTGGGTCTCTTCCGCTCAGAAGGACAAAGGCGCAAACCACAGCCCTAAGCCCTTTCGTCCTTCTGTGCCCCGGCCTTGCCCACAACGCCAGGGCCAGCAGGCTCGGCCTGGCATCCCAAACCCAAGCCGCCCGGCTTCCTCTAACAGGAGGCAGGGAGGAGAACGAGGAGGTCCCTCGGCCGGTCCCTCTCAAGCCTGCCAGTGGCAGGCTGAGGTGTCCTTCATCCCCGCCACCTTACTCCTGGGTCCCCTCGGGGACGGCTCCGCACTTCTGCTCCACTTGGTCCGCTGTTACCACGGACAGGTGGGTCTTGGAGGTGGTGGGAAGAGGCCTGCCTCTGGAATTCGAGCAGGCACCACCCTTCAGAGCCGCCGCCTCGGGGCTTCTGGATCCCAGCCTCACTGGCGCCGTCGAGCCGACATCACCTCCTCCTCCAGAAGGAGGTGGTAAGAGGTGGTGGACCCTCCTTCAGACCCAGGGTTTGTGTCCAGGTACTTCCTGGTTCCGAAGCGGACGGGGGTCGCCCATTCTCGACCCACACGACCCAAACAAGTTCCAAGGTCTCGAACCTTCAGGATGGTCACTCTGGCTCAGATTATACCATCCTTGGAACGCGGCGTGGTTCTGCTCTCTGACTTGCAGGACGCGTTTCATCAGTCCCTATCCGTCCGTCTCACCAGAGATTCTTCTGCTCCAGCGGAAGGATCCTCTTCAGTTCCAAGCCATGCCCTTCGGCTTGTCTCCAGCTCCCAGGGTCTTCACCAAATGCATGGCAGTGGTGACAGCATTCCTGCGGCGCCGAGGGGTCCGGGTGTACCCTTACCTGGACGACTGGCTGATAGCAGCTCCTCCAGGAAGGAGGCGGAGTGGTCCAGAGATCTGGCCTCAGGTCTGCTCTCAACTGGGCCTCCTTATCAACGAGGCCAAGTCGGAACCGAGCCGAAGCAGGTGATTTTATTCATCGGGCGCAGCTCGACTCTCTTCGAGCCAGGGCTGCCCGGCGGACAGGGCCGAGGTTCTTTCCTCCTTTGCCCGATCATTTCTGGTTGGGCAGTCGTGCCTGCCGGGACTTCCTGCGCCTCCTGGGTCTCATGGCGGCCTGTACCAGCGTGGTCCGTTGGGTCCGCTGGAACATGCGCCCCTTCAGTGGGGACTGGCCAGCCAGTGGTCACAACGCTGCGATCCTTGGACCAGCTTGTGTCGGTGACACAGGGGATGTGGAACGCTCTCCAGTGGTGGACTGTTCCAGATCATTTGCAGGAGGGCATCCCGTTCGTCCGCCCCGAGCCGACGGTCTCTCTGTCGACCGATGCCTCTCTGATGGGTTGGGGTGCCCATCTGGGGGAACACCGGGCTCATGGCCTCTGGTCCCCGCGGGAGTCCCGATGCCACATCAACCTGCTGGAGCTCCGAGCGGTCCGCCTAGCTCTCACCGCCTTTGCTCCGTTCCTCCGGGGTCAAGTGGTCCGAGTCCAGACGGACAATACCACGACCATGTACTATCTAAACCGCCAGGGCGGGACGCGCTCCATGCTTCTATGCAGGAAGCTCTCCGCATTTGGTCACTGCGGCGCAGCCTGGAGTGGATCTCCTAGCCATTCACGTGGCAGGAGCCTCCAACACCCTGGCCGATGCCCTGAGCCGGATAGGGCTGCATCCCACAGTGGTCTCTCCTGCCGGAGGTAGTACAGCATCTGTTCTCCCACTGGGGCACACCTCAGGTGGACCTGTTTGCCTCCATGGAGAACGCGAAGCTGAGTCTGTTCCATGCCCGCCCCCCTCAGCAGGGCTCGCTGCAGGGGGATGCCTTCTCGAGGCAATGGACCCCGGGCCTCTTTACCTTTCCCCCATTTCCCTTGATCCACAAGGTGCTTCTCAAGGCGAGGAGGGACAAGGCGCAGGTGATTCTGATAGCCCCAGACTGGCCTCGCCAGTTCTGGTACCCAGATCTCCTCAGTCTCAGCTCCAGGACTCATAGCAAGCTTCCAGCTCGCCGGACCTGCTCTCAGTCAATCAGGGAAGGTGTTCCATCCGGACCTTCAATCCCTGCACCTGACGGCCTGGTTCCTGAGCGGCTAGAGTTCCAGGCTTTGGGTCTTTCCGACGAGGTCCTCAATGTAGTTGAGGCGTCCCGTAAGGAGTCGACCAGAAAATGCTATGCCTTCAAATGGAAAAGGTTTTCCATTTGGTGTCAGGGCAAGGGCTTGGACCCTTCCTCCTGTTCCTTGGCAAGCATCTTGGACTATTTATGGTCCCTTTCTAGTCAAGGGCTTAGGTCGACGACCCTAAGGGTGCACCTGGCAGCCATCTCTGCTTACCGGGCGCGGGCTGGGAAGCAGTCGGTGGCGCAGGAGAAGGTGGTCTGGCGCTTTTTCAAAGGCCTTGATCACATTTCCCCTCCAGTGCGGAACCCCCACCTCCGTGGGATCTACTGCTGGTACTGGCAAGCTCATGGGCAAGCCATTCGAACCTATGCACAGGTGTGCTCTCTCACCTGTGGTGGAAGACCGCCTTCTTGGTGGCTATCACGTCAGCCAGAAGGATGGGAGAGCTCCAGGCGCTTTCCATCGAGTCTCCTTACCTGGTCTTCCACAGGGACAAGGTTGTCCTGCGCCCCCACCAGAAATTCCTTCCGAAGGTGGTGTCGGAGTTTCACCTTAACCAGGTGTTGACTCTGCCGGTGTTCTACCCCAATCACACCTCGGGAGGCCGAATATAGGCTCCATACTCTGGATCCTAGAGGCGCTGGCTTATTATAAGGGCCCGCGGCTGATATTCGGGAGAGGTTCGCCAGCTGTTTGTCACCTACGCTGAAGCCGCATCTGGCAGACCTGCAGCCAAGCGGAGATAAGCAGGTGGGTAACCTCCTGCATAGATCTCTGCTATAAGTTAGCGGGCATGGAGCCTCCCAGAGGATAAGAGCTCATTCTACCCGCCATACTGCTGCTACGGTGGCTGCTTCCAGGACGTCCCTATCCAGGAAATCTGCAGGGCTGCTACCTGGAAGTCAGCAAACACCTTCATTACCCACTACCACATCGACCTTGAGTCACGCCGGGATGCTGGTTTGGGGCCTCGGTTCTCCAGTCTCTCTTTCCCAAGTAAGTATATGGGGGTGTCGTCTTGCCTCCCTCCTCCCAGAGAACTGCTAGGAGTCTGCCAATGAGTGTGGATGAACAACATATCCATGTCCCTAGAAATACAGGTTACTCACCTGTAACAGGAGTTCTAGGAATGGTATATGTTGTTCATCCACACTCCCCGACCTCCCCGGCTCGACGCGACAACCTGAGCTTCCCAGCGGCCAGATCTGGCGCCATGGGGCGGAGCCGAGTTATACCACCCGGTGGGTGGGAGGAGCAAGCTTGGAGACCTTCCGGCAAGATTTAAAGCGGCAAGGATACTGCCAATGAGTGTGGATGAACAACATATACCATTCCTAGAACTCCTGTTACAGGTGAGTAACCTGTATGTCTCACTTTCCAGCGAGACAACCACCCATTAGTAGCCTCGAAGTTGTGCTCCATATGCCCTGCCAGTCCATTTGCTTTTTTTTTTTTTTTTTTAGGACCGGTCCTGATAAACAAGCCCCATGACTTACTGCATGAGAGAACCAAACGTGAAGGCGTCCTCCACCAATGTGTCCTTACCTTCACATTTGCGTTTTCTGTGCGGATTCTGATTGTCAGTCCACTCTGTAAGAATCCTTTTTGTTCTGGGAAATTCTACCTGCCTGACTCTTTGAGATGCCTGTTCATCTGCTCTGAGTCGGGTGTTTGAATTCTCAATGTGACATTGAGAGGTTGTCTTCATGTTTGTGATGGCATGCATTGAGACTATAAAGTTTGCTTTTCGAGTGTGAGTTTTCATCTTCTCATTCTTCAAAATTTTCATCCAACTGGCTTTCATCTTTGAGCCCTTCTTCATTGTCATTTCCATTCATAGATCCAGTGGCAAGCAAGAGTAGAGGTTCCCTGTCATTGATTGTGCAAATAAACCATCACGCATGTACTTGACTTTCTCCTCAGGCAGGCAGCTAACCTCTAGCCAGAACTCAACCAGCCATCTTCCATCCTTGTCATTGTCATATACTTGCAGCCATGGCAACATCAATCTGAGTGATGCTTTGAATGTCTCCCAATCCTGAGTTCCTAATGCATGAATATTCATCTCAGTATTTCAGTCATGTACGTGAAAATGAGCCAGTACTTTGCCATTGAACTATCAGAATTTTTAACCGTTTCGAATGCTTTCACAACAAATGAAGATAACTCTTGATCAGCCCCTAGTTCATCACAGATCATCTTGAGCTCTTTTCGTGTGTTTGTGGAGGGGTGTCATAGTTTTTCCAGCTTTTCTTGTAGCTCTGGAGATGAATGTAGACTATCACAAAGTCCTTTTCGAATTATTCTGCACGCCAACACCTCGTACATCAGTCGAAGACATCTGATGCTTCTCTTATGTTTTCCATGCAGTGCTTTGTCAACTGAACCCTCTGTAATCTCACTAGTTGCAATGAGTGCCAGGTAAACCAGATCCTTTGAATCGCTTGTTGATTGCGGATATGAAAGAACACTGCACATGGAATGGACCTAGGAATGGAAGGATGAGTTCAAACTGTAGGATTCTCATTTTTCAACTGAGCAATCAGAGTACTGACTGGCTGGTCTCCAGTTGAATGAAAGGCATCGATTTATTTTTCGCTACAGCGACTTTGCGACACATCACTTCACGTGCTATTGACTTGTGGGGTGGCTTGGGCAATGTGACGTAGTAGTATGCCTTGCTCTTTGTAACCAACTTCCGGATATTGGCTTGAAATCCAGCAAATGCTCCAATCTTCTGGCTTTCTGCTTGAACCCTCTTTCCCACTGCTATCAAGATGAGCCAAAGAATGGACCAGTTATCAAATCTTTTGGTCCTGAGTGCTTCATGGTGAGATATCAACTTCAGCTCAAACTGATGGTAGGCCATGTTTGACCATCTTGTAAAGTTGAACTCTGTGTTGTTCTGCATTGATATTTTTCATCTCAAGAGGCTTTGCCATGGCCAGTTTATGACGATTCTCAGTAGAAACTTTAGTAGCAACTTCCTCTTGTTGAACAAACATCACACTTGTGCGGTGGTGAGATGTATCTGCTCCGGTCAGTGTTTCATCCTGAAAGTCTTCATTGCCTAGAATGGCAGTTCCAGGAAAATCATTGGGAAGCTCTTCAGGACAGCTGTCATTTTTGTCAAGCTCAAACTTGGCCCATGTAGCATACAGATTAAGAACATCCTGGTAGCATATTCTGAGTGATAATTTCTTCATCATTTCTATAATCGTACGACTTCTAGTCTGGCCATGAATCGTCATTGATAACTAGACCTTTAAGGAAGTGTGTTTCCCCTTGATGACTGTAAATAACAGTGATGACAAGACTGTAATCTCTGGATCCTGGCAGGCATCACTGAAGTCACTAGCAGCAGGGTTCTTTAGCCAGGTGAGAAACTTTCATAACTCAGGATTAGGTTCTTCAGTGTTCTCAAACTCATGTGGAGGCCATCACATGCCTGTATCACGTGATAACTTATCTTTCAAGTGCCTGGCAATGGTATTCAGTAATTGTTCGTCGCTCACTCCCCACGAGTAGATTGCTGCTTCCACATAACTTCTACCTGCTGATGTGTCATATACTATGATATTCTTGTTCTTTGTGGAAACGATCATGAAATCCGATCCTGTTTGCAAATTACTTTTGAATCATCTACTTAATTGTGTTTGATTTTGTTGTATTTGTATCATAGCTGAAATTCCTCAACAGGTTATTGTAGTCCATCAGTAGTCCTTGTAATGTTCTTGGCTCATTCATATCCAATACAGCTGTCCGTACATGTTTGAAGAACATTTCTCGAACTTCTGCAAGATGAACCTGTTGTAAGTGGAGATCTGAATTAATGTTTTTGTCCCGGTGGTATATTGGAGAGACATATTTTTCCCAACAGGAGCAGTGATACCAAATCTCAGTGGCAAAAGGATCTGTTGTACAATCAGTTACAGCTAAGATATGGTCATGCATTATAGCATCTTCTAGGTACACTGTGTGAGCCTTGAACTTGTGCCATGCATCCAATTGTTGGAGAAGGCACCATTTGTCTCAGCCAGGATGTTTTTTTGTCTTGTGGCATCATGCACCAGATGCATAGGTCCTTGTCCTGTTGAAGACCACTACATAAAAGTCTAGCAGAAGGGCCAGGAGAATTTTCAGGGGAACTGTCATGCTCAGGTCAGGATATGAATATTTCTTGCATATGCTGTTTCTGTTTCCTAGTTTTGGCATGCTGAAGCTTCCTTTTTACTCATGAATCCAGTCTTACACAATTTGTGAAAAAAAAACATGCCAATTGGACCACCATCTCCGTTTACTTTCTCAAAGACACTTCCATATTTATCCAACCCCCCTCCATTCCAGTGCTGGACTCTATAATTTGTTCCATGAATTAGCTGGATAGCCACTTTTGTCTTCATTACACTCTATCACATAATATACACAGTTCTTTAATCGTCTCAACTCCCCTCCTCTTCTTTTCTCTTGGCTGTCATCTTTCCAATCACCAAGCACAGAACTTCATTTGGACACACCTGCAAAAAGGTTATATAGATAGTTATATATATTTATGGCAAAAAACTCTGTTTAATGCATCAGGATTGACCCACAGTGACAAAAGCAAGGAAATTTGATGTTAGGGTTCTCACCCCCCTTGCACCCCACCCCCAGCCCACCAACAGGCATTGCATTGGGGTCGTCGGTCCTAACTCTAACTCCATCCCATGTGTAAACAAGCTGAGGTGGTTCAGCAGAGGAGAATGGGGCGAGAGTTAGGACCGACAGCCCCAACGCACACCCCGATGCCTGTTAGTGGGGCTGGGTGAGGGTGTAAGCTATGTTCCCCCTAAGGTGTGTGCACGTGCACCCGCACACAGCTTCAGTAGTAGCGCACAAAGCAGCTGATAGGGATCATCATGTTCATGAAGTAGTGACTACAGTCATCACTCAGATTTAAGACTCAGACAGCAGGACATGAAAGTGAATGGGAAAGAAACATTGTATGCCCACCTCTGAGGCCACAACCCATTAACTTTAACAAGCCAGCAGTTAACAAGCCAGACATCTCGCTCTTGCTCCACTTATTGAGCAATGGAACCGATCGGCAAAATTCCAACCAACCGCTTTGCAGTTACAGCAATGTTTTAGCTTGACACCTCTTTTCAGTAAGACAGTACTTGATAATGAACAGTATTCCCTGCTGTTCACAGAAATGGCATGTTTTATTTGTTTGGTAGATTCCCAATAAGCTATGCGAGAGATTCTAGACATAGGGTGTATATTATTTCAGTTTTAAAGTTGCACAACTTCAGTGTAATCTGCCTCCTCCCCAAGCAGTGTCTCACTTACAAAATGTGTTTATAATGGATTTAAAGCCTCACCGTTGAAAGCGTGTTCATTTTTTTTTTCAGTACAAGAAAATGGAAAAACTATGGTTTTTGTTTACAATAAAAGCATCAAAGCAACCTACTGTCTGTTTGTGTCATTTTTTTATGTATTTGTTTGGGGCCGGGATGGGTATAACCTTCTCAATTAGCAGGCTGAGACCCTGACTGTACATATGTCTAGTGAGATGAGATTGCGCTTCTCTTTAAAACAGGGTCTCACATTATACACACATTTGTGATTCAATGAATCAGTGCTTGTAAAAGGTTGCCCATGTTGGCTACGTGGGGATAGTAATTCTAAAATGGACAACAAGAAATAGCAGCAAAAATGTCCTTTTCATTTAATTTCATTAATTCAGACTGCGCTTAGTATGGCTTCAGAATGGAAGAGAAATACAGTCTCCTAATTGCATCTCCTCTCTCATATCACACTGACTCACTCACTGCATTGCAAAAATACATTTTAAAACCCCCACTGAGCTTGACAATACCCAGCATAGTTACTGTAAACCATACCTAAAGTAAATTACATCACATACAATTATGCGTGCATCCATCAAAGATCCCATTGCCAGGTACTGCTTTATGAAGCTGTCCAATCCTGAATACCACATTGCCATAACACTATTAAATGATGTACTTTTGGAGTTGGCAGAGTTGTCTAAGATGTTTCAGAAAGTGGTCTAGCAACAGTTGAAGCTGTACAGATTGCTAGGGCAAAAATAAAAAAAGATCAGAAGCCAGTACCTGGGTGAAACTGTCTACTGGAGCCCACCAGTAAAACTGCTTTTGGCTAATTGCACAGCTGAAGTAAGCACAACAGCAATTTTGCAATTTATTGGCCTGTTATGTGACCATCTGGACAGCTGATTTCCTGCAGGTGAACTTTCTGACTGATCTGCCTTTGATTTTGCAGCAGTGCCACATTGCAGCTTTGAGTTTGGCTTATCAAATATTGAGAGACTGTACAGCAAATATCAGGACTATTTATTTTCATCAGAAGACCAGGCAGAAATTGTTAGCCAGTACAATGACTTCAGATTTATAGTTGCTGAAAAAATAAAGGGAGGATCATTAAAATCCTTCACTGACATGATCCACTTTGCTTTGACTAACGTGCAGTACAGCATGGTGGCTAAACTTATTGATGTATGTGCTGCATTCCAAGCTAAACATGAAGCTATCATATATAGAGGTTCCTACACAGTCTTATCCTTCCCCAGAAGAGATTCTCCATAAGGAGGTGCAGAGTGAGAAGGCTATGATAGCACAGAGAAAAATCTTGGGAGTGATGGAGGATCACGTACTGAAGCTTAGTAGGACCATAACTATCTTTGGGTGGAAGGTTTCACTCAAGGATTCTCATAGGAAAGTTAGGGAAGATTTGTTGCTGCTCCTGGAAAGAGCATTACAATTTTATATCTCCAGAAACATGGTGGAGTCCATAAAGTTATATTGCGATCCTGAGCCCACAACACAGATTTATATATTACATTTAAAAATCCTCATACAGCTAGCAGCTTGCTTTCTCTGGCCAGCAAGCTGGATTGTTTAGGAATACATTTAGTTAACACGTTAGACTTGGGTGAAGTCTTTTCATGGTTTAAACAGACTAAGGATAGTCCAGAATCAATCTTAGAGGCAGATAACCCCCGATTGACTTTGGAAACCTAATTAACCCTAATACCTACTTGCCTCTGACAGTTATTGATTAAGCCTGACAAATGCAGCCTGTAGATAATATAAAACAAATGAACTCTGAATGCCAGCTGGACTTGGATAAGGGAGCTGGGGACTGAGATGGATGCCTTTTCTATACTTTCATGGAATATTGAGGGCATCCATCTTAAAATAATTGACCATGAAGTAGTGAGATGTCTGGATAATTTTGATATTATTGGACTGCAAGAAACATGGTGTACAGAAAATGTAACTCCCAAATTGGCTAGATATTCTGTCTTTACTCTGCCAGCAACTAAAGATAAAAAGTTTGGACGGTTTAAAGGGGGTATTTCCTTTTTTATTGAAACTTTGCTAAATTTTCAGATCACCAACATTTCTACTAAGTCAGAGGGTATTTTGGCTCTAATGATTAGCAAGGGACAAGAGAAGATCATTCTCTGCAATATATCTTTCCCCTCTAATAGAGCTACTGATCTCGCTGACCTTTTCAAATAGGATCTGAAAATGGCACTTGACTAATTGTCAGATAAGAGTATATCTTGTCCTGTAATTATTTTGGGAGACTTTAATGCCAGAATTCCTTCTCATTTCTTGGAGGATGTATATTCAGATATGATCCATACAATATCTATAATTAATCCAAATATCTCAGTATACTAGGACTGCTCAGGATCTAAAATCTAACCTCAGAGGTAGGGAATTGCTAGCGGCTTGGCCAGTAGAAATTTATGTATTTTAAATGGTAGAATTCAGGTCAATCTAGTCGGATCCTTACTGTGTAGAGGACCTACTGGCTCTTCAACCCCTGATCAGTTTTGGACCAATTTGGAAGAAGTAAAGCTGATCCAAAAGTTAGAGGTCATGGATAGATTGGAATCAGCACACTGTGCTATTGTAATTAACATCAAATGCCCTTTGGAACTTTAGAGAGTGAAGCACAACAGGAAGAGAATCTGAAGTCATAAACAAGAGAAGGATTGGATGGGAGCCGATTCATCAAGCTAGTTTCAAAGAAATTCTTAGTATAGGATTCTTAGGTGATATTCACGAGTTGGTCCTGGACAAAAGTAAGGCCTTTAATATTTTGGAGAATTGGGAAACTATTCATTCTTTACTTGGACCTAGATGTAAAACAACGTACCATCCTAGGTCCCTTTATAAAAAGTCTTAGTTTAATTCGGTATGCCTACAGACAAAGAAAGAGTTTGGAGGAAAACTAAGACAGCATAAGAAGAAAAGAAATAAGTCTGCAGCAGATTTTAAATTGCTAAAGACTGAAAGAGAAAAATATAGGAAAATTCTCGAACGGGAGAGACATAAACATACTCAGGGACTTTGGGAAAAACTGAGGTAGGCTGTTTTGGATAGGGATGGAAGGCGATTTTGGAATATTGTTGCCCAGGGATATAATAGATATGCCAATGGGATTGAAGCCTATATTACACCTGAAATTTGGGCATCTCATTTCTCCAAGCTCTTTTATTCTCATGAAGAGCAGGAGACACCTGATGCTTTCAAAATACAGGAGGATGACATTTTTCCAAGACCTATCTTGGTCACAGAGGACGAAATCCAGATGGCACTGATTGGCCTTAAGGCAAATAAAGCACTAGGGCCAGATGGAGTCCTAGGTGATCTCTATAACGTTTTTTATCAACTGATGGATTCCTTTTCTTCTTTTACTGTTTAATAGCCTGGTTCAGAGGTACTCTTACCCTGCCAGTTGGGCAGGTAGTGTTATCTTCCCAATCTTTAAAAAAGAGGATCTAAATGACCCAAGGATGTATAGGCCTATTAGTTTGATAGATGTTTCACAGAAGATTTTCTCTAGGATAATTTTGGGCAGATTGCTGTTGTGGGTCAAGGAGAACTCAGTATTGAATGAGGCACTGAACAGTTTCCGGAAGGACTGTTCTACAGTACAACACTATTATGCGCTTCAGCACCTGATCTGGAAGTATTCTAACGCGAGAAAAAAACAGATTATATTCCTGTTTTGTGGACTTCTTCTTGGCCTTCGACAGCATTGGTAGAAAAATCCTTTGGGCTACATTAAGGGATCTGAAGTTGGAGGCCTCACTTGATGTTATTAATAGACTCTATGAAAACATGTGGGCAAGGGTCCAGTATAATCAATATGGTCATCTGATAGATTTGAGACAAATGTGGGGGCAGACAGGGTGTATTTTGGCCCCACTCTATTCTAACATCTACATTAATACAGTCTTGGATCAGTTAGGTAACTCAGATTTTCATACTCCAAAATTTAATGATCAAAGGATTGAATGTTTAGCATATGCAGACGATTTAGTCCTGCTCTCTACTTCAGTCCTAGGTCTTAAAAGAAAACTGGCTCACTTTGAATCTCTCTGTTCTCAAAGGAAACTAAAAGTTAATCTCGGCAAGACCAACATTGTAGTTTTTGGCTGTCAAACCAAGAATACGGTAGGCTTTAGGCTAAATGATAACCATATAGACACTAAGTGTTATGGCTATTTAGGTGCCCGTTATGCCTATAGCCTATTTTGGACCAAACATTTGGAGGCTATTCAATTTAAAATGGGATCTTCTGTAAATGCCCTAAAAATATTTAACAGCAAGATGGGGAAGTCATCGGTGAGCGGGGTATAAGAGTTGTTAATGCCAAAATAAGAACGAGCATGTTATATGCCTCTGAAATCTGGGGTTACGCTAAGGTTAGAGAATTAAAAATAATTCTGAATAAACTCTATAGATACAACTTAATATTTTTAAATGGAACTCCAAGCTGTATTCTTGCCTTGGAGGTAGGACAACGTTCCTTGACTTCTCTTATCTGTGAACGACAGATTCTCTTTCTGTTGAAACTTTTTCCTTTGCCCCAACAAAGGTATCCCAGAATGTGTGTAGTGGAAGCCATCAAATTGGCCAGCATGGGATATGTACATCCCTTTATTCAACTCATTGAGGAAACAATAATGCTGGCCGGATTGGGCCACCTCTTATATAAAATTTACACTAGACCATTTGAGGAGATTAGGCAGGATGTCAAATTGAGGCTTATTGACTTAAGACATAAATTCTTTCTGTGTTCAACTCTCCAAGTTTAAGCTATATGGATTTTATAAAAAAGTAAAGATTTCATGGGGATATGAGCCATATCTCTCTTTTTTTTAACCTGTCCTAAATGAAGAATCTATATAAGATTCTGAACTGAAAACTATAATGCTCAATGCATTCATTTCAGACAAAAGAGAGGGGATACTTTTTCCATATTGTAAATGTGGAGTGGGGACTATAGATGATCTCAAACATGTGGTACTCTTGTGTCCTAGGTACGAATCAACTAGGAAAAAACTGCTGGGGATCTTGGCCTCCCCCTGGAGGATCTTTTGGAATATTTGCTTACTATGAAACACAAGAACATGGAAGAGATCTTTGCAAGATTTTTAATCTCAACTCATTTGTAAAGTTTATTAGGGGGACTTGAAGTTCTGTGGAGGTTTTTTATCTGAAAAGATACTCTGTTAAATTGAATTGCACTGTAAAGATATTTAAGTTCCTTGTTGATTTATTTGTCTATTTATAGTTACTATGTATTTTGTCCTGATTTTAGTATATTGTAACTGATTTATGCTGAAGAATAAATTGTACTACTACTACTACCTTCCAACCTTCTAGTGCTGACTGTGAAAGAGGCTTCAGCCTCATGAACTGCATTAAGAGTAAACAAAGAAACCGCTTGGAAGAAAGCCATTTAGATAGCTGATGCGAACAAAATTGTTTTTAACATCTGGTGAAAAAATGGATCTTAATAAAATACAAGTCCACTGGAAGAATGGGAAAGACAGGAGAGAAAAGCAGTAAATGTTGATTTCTTAGCAATGCATCATAAGCAGCACCCCTTTTAGATGCATGCAAGACTCTTTAAAATGTAAATAGTTTACACATGTTTCCAGTTCATATTGTTATGGCGCACAATGCACATCCAAGCTTCGGACTGTCAGAATGTATATTTATACTCTGCATTGAGTATTTGAGTGTTTGGTTATATTTTCTACTGTTTACTGGCAATAAAATATATCACTTGTTTGGGCCACCAAATTTGAGCACATGAATCAATTTTTTTGCACAAAGTGCAGCACACACATATCAGTCGCCACCCACAGAGACTAAAAATTAGAGGGAACGTTGGGTGTAAGGGGGGTTGGAACCCTAACATCGAATTTCCTCGCTTTTGTCGCCATGGAACAACCCTAACCAATGCATTCCATGGAGTTTTTCGCCATGAATTTCCCTTCTTTTTGAGAATGTGTACTATAAATAGTGTAGTAATGGCAACGCAAACGCTAACGCACATGGTGACGGAAACGTAAATGATAACGCAAACGGTAATAGAAATGCAAGCACAAACATTTTAATGAAAACAGAAATGCAAACGCAAGCGCGTACAGAAATGCAAACCGTAATGCGCATGGTCACGGTAATGCAATTGGAAACACAGGCACGGTAACAGCAACGATGACGCCAAAGGAAACACGAACAGAAACGGAAATACAAATGGAAGCACGTACACAAATGCAAGTGGAAATGCGCATGGTGACGCAAAAGGAAACGCAAACAAAAACAGTAATGGAAACACAAATGTTAACAGTAACGCAAGCGCAAACGCAAACAGTAATGCACACGGTCACGTAGAAGGGAACACTAACGCAAATGGTAACAGAAATGCAAGTGGAAATGCTAACTGTAACAGTAACGAATATGCATAGCCTTTTTTCCCCCCAAAAGCTGCATATAAAAACGCAGCATAATAATGGCCCTCGGAGAAGAAAATGAACACTTGGAATACTAAATTGCTTATATCTCAGGAACCTTACGACGTAGAAATAACATTAAAATTTCATATGACTTATGACTTTCCTGGCTAATTTTGCATTTAATTTGTCTGACAAAAAGTCCGTATCTCGAAGCATTTTCGAGATCCGGGCTCCGAAAGGCGCGGCGGACGCCGTAATGTTAGTCTATGGGAAAAATAGTCAATTTCAGAGTGCTATAGCTTTGCAGCCCTGTAATATTTTGTCACCAAACCACCAAAAGGCACATCTGTGGGATGTTGGCTTTCTTCCCTCCAAATTTCAGCCCAATAGATCAAACCATTCTTTTGCAACAGGGTGGCAAAGAATTCCTGTTATTTTGGGCATAGTATCACAAAGTAGTGTCGCAAATCACTACACTTTCGCAAAAAAAAAATCATGAAAGTGTCAAATGTGTGACACTACTTTGCGACACTACTGTTTCAAAAAGTTTCAAAAACATATTTCTTGGGTGTTTAACCCCCCCAAAAAAGACATGGCTAGCATCCTCAGGGCTCGACTAAATGGAACACAAGAATTGTGTCCCTGGAGGGTCCCAAATTTAAATGCCAAGCATTTCTGTGACCAGTAACTGAAAACAAAATGGCAGATTTTCGACACTACAGGGGTGTTTTGCGACACTAAAAACTGCATTTGCAACACTGTCAAACTTTTTGTTAACTTTTCCCATTGACTATAATGGGAAACGTGTTTTTTGAATAACTTTTAAACTGTTTCATATTTTTTCACGAAATCTTCAAAAGACACATCAGGGACCCCAGCCGCATATTTGCTATAGTTTTTGGACTGGTCACGCAAACCGTGCGACCTGTAGGCGCGAGCAAAGACTGTGCAAAAAAGCGTAAATACGACTTTCTAGTTTGCTTTATAGCTCCGCAACCGTATATCCAACTGTTATGAAACTTGGCAGATCCAGAGATCTATGGTACCGCTTCGTGCCTGCCACATTTCAGGCAAATCCATCATATATATATATATAAAATAGGTAGAAAACATCCTTGTTTCTGATTGACTGAAAGGCACATTTTGGTGTGTCCTTGTACAGCCATAAACTGCCAACCGACACTACCGTTGCCAAGCAGAACATGGAGAGATCAGTGCTTGATGTGGCTCTTTCATTGCACTGTCAGTGTGAAAGTCCATTCCTCCTGCTTGTTCAGCCACCTGACCACCCACCAGCCCTGCAGCTCACCTGCCTCACGCTGCCAAAAGTCCACCCAGTACAACCTATCGACTAGTGTAAATTACAGTGTATCTCTAGTTTTTTTTTTCCCCCTCACAGCTTCTTCACTTTCTCTGGTTATTTTCCAATGCCGTTTCTGTGGTCCTCGTTCCCCGCAGTCTACAGACCTCGCTCTCCCGTAACAATATTTTATACCAACAAGCTGCCACACTTTTAAAATAAGCATTGCAAAACATGAAACTGTTATGATCTGGTACCCTCTTGCTCCTTCTGCAGCACTGTAGGTAAAAGGGCGAAGAACAAAACTCTTACAACGGTGGCTGCAGAAGGACAGGCTCAATTCTAGGCTAAAAGCAGCTCAAACACTTGCCGTTTTGGTTTCTCCGGTCAGAGTAGCACTGGCGCTTGTTGAACAGATGTACCCATGACGGTCCTTGTCTGCCACAGTGGATGTCCGTGTTGGGCACCTCACTAAAGCCTAAAACAAAGATTTGATGTAAGGTAAAAAAAAATGAAGACTGTGTATGTGTAGAGGCAGAAACAGTGTGTGTGGGGAGACATGGGTAAATCAGCCTAAAGCAAAGACAGAACCAAAATGAAAAATGTGTGTGTGAAAATAGGAGAGAGCATGTGTGGGGGGCAACACAAACGCCTTTTAATAACTGAGTTTTATATATACAGGGACTATTTTTTCAGGTTTATACCTTAATTAACCTAGATTTTAACACTCATGTTTATCAGACTCCTTTTAATAATTAAGTGTTTTCCAGGGAGTGGTTTTTAATGGGGGAAATCCATTTTATAAGTGGAATAAGACATTCCGAGGTGTGGCTTATGGGCTGATAAGAGCACTTTCCAGGTGCTAAAGGCACTCTGCTCAAGCACCTCGTGCCTCATCATGCACATGGGGTGGGCTTTTTGCCCATAAACCACACCTCGTTGTGTCTTATTCCTTACATACATTATAGTCAGGGTTGCCCGGCCACGACTATGTTAAATTTCAAATTTTGCACTTTAATAACTGCCGCCATATGACAGATTTGCCTGAATTTTTGCATGTGCGGTGGGGCACCATAGATCTCTGCATCTGGCAAGTTGCATTACGGTCAGATGAGCGGTTGCAGAGCTGCTGAGTGCTAACAAATGCGCAAAAACAGGGTTTTTACGCATTTCTTTGCTTGTGGCTACAGCCCACACAACTTGTCAGTTTGGTCTTCAGGGAAGATGCAGTCTAGGTCACTGATGTGCATTTTGAAGATTTGGTGAAAAAATATAAATCCGTTCAAAAGTTATTCAAAAAACAAGTTTCCCATTATAGTCAATGGGGAAAAAAATTTATGTGCCTCTCGAAAGCTGCCACCACTACATTTTAGTGTCGCAAATGGCCCTTTTACTGTCATGCAGTGGCCATTTTGTTTTCAGTTAACGAGAGAGAAAAATGCCTGGCATTTAAATGTGGGAACCCCTAGGTAAACACTAACAGTTGTGTTTACCTAGTCAGGCCCTGAGGATCACAGCACTATCTTTTCTTTTGGGGGGGGGAACCCCAGAAATGCCTTTTCGGTGATTGGACCTCCTAGTGTAGCAAATTGCGACAGAACAGATCTGACACTTTAAGCAAATCACGTAAAGTGTCGTAGCTCCATTCTGTCACAAATGTTTAGGAAAGTGTCGCAATTTGAGACAGAACTGCACCCAAAAACAGCAATTCTTTGCCACCCCACTGCATTAAAATGGTTGGGGCTTTTGGGCTGAAATTTGCAGGATGGCAAGCCCTGGTCCCATAGAGGCGCCTTTTTGTGATTTGGTCCCAAAATATTCAACGGGCCCATAGTTACAGTGCTCCAAAGTTCAGAAATTTCCCATAGGCTAACATTGCAGCACCCGCAGCGACTTCCAACACCCGTATCTTGGAAACGATTCGAGATACGGATTTTTCGCTACCCGTAGCTTAGTCCACCTTTACGTGGACTAAGCTTGTGTGGAGGTTTCGAAGTCATGAGTACAACTGCAATGGAATTTTTTACATAGTTGCTACGGTTACAGAGATATTGCCAAATAAGTGTTACCAGGGTTCCTTTTCAGTACTATGGGGCTGCTGTATGGCTCCATACTTATGTGTAAGGGGGAATGCAGTGCCCAGAAGGCCTGCGCTCCCACATACACATGCCATTACGCAAAACTGGGCAATGTGAGAGGGCACAGGGCCTGGAAGGCCAGCGCTCAGACACATAACAGTTACCAGTTAAATTACACTTTCTCAAAAGAGGAAATTCATTGCAAAGAACTTTGTTAATGCATCAGTTAGGGTTGCTAGCACAGTGATAAAAGTATGGAAATGTGATGTTAAGGTTACCCTCCTAGCAGCCCACCCCACCCTCCACACAACAGACAGGGTGTGCCATGGTCGTCTAGCCCTCTCACCCCATTCTCCTATACTGTAGCATGTCAGCTTGCTTACACATGGAAACATGGAATGGGGTGAGAGTTGAGTCTGATGACCTGCTTGTCCCTGGGCCTCCTGGTGAATGAGGCCAAGTTGGAGCTTGTACCTTCCAGGTGATGCACTTCATCAGGGCTGAGCTCGATTTTGCAGAGCCAGGGCTTGACTCCTGGCAGACCGGGCGGATTTCTCTCCTTTGCCCGATCATTTCGGGTTGGGCAGTTGCACCCTGCTCAGGATTTACTGCACCTCCTGGGATTCATGGCAGCATACACCAGCATGGTCTGTTGGGCCCAGTGGAGAATGTGATCTCTGCAGTGGGAGCTCACCCATCAATGGTCTCAGCACAAGGGCCACTTCGACCAGCCGGTCACTGTGAACCAGCTGATGTGGGATGCCCTCCAGTGGTGGCTAGTCCTAGTCCTGGAATGTCTGCAGGAAGGAATCCCATTTGTCTGCCCCGGAGCCAACGGCCACCATCATGACCGATGCCTTGCTGATGGGCTGGGGTGTCCACCAGAGGGAGCAAAGAGTCCATGGACTGTGGACCCCCTAGGAGTCCCGATGCTATATCAACCTGCTGGAGCTTTGGGCAGTTCAGCTGGTGCTGACAACCTTTGCTCCACACATTCGGGGTCGGGTCGTTCGGGTCCAGACAGACAACACTACAATCATGTACTACCAATGACAGCACTAGATAGAGCAAAAAGGGAAACAGTTGCAGCTTGCCCAGAAAATGATCCACATTCCACATGACAGTGGGTCCAAAGTGGTGCATGTCTGTAACAATAGCTGAAAGATGGAAAAGTAAACAATAGGAAATTGTTTTCACTGGCCTGGTAGCGCTGAGGGTTGAGACGCTGGACGCCACACCTCGTGTCATGCTGGTGACCCAGGTTCGGAAACGAGCCCGGGTCATCGGGGGTTGGCAGGGGAGGACTAGGATCGAGCGTCCTCAGACTGCTCTCCTAGTTCTGGGGTGGGATGGGAAGGAACCACTATGCTGCGGCGACCTCTGGGGATGGCTGGCATCGGTGTATGTAGGGGGGAGCACGGCAGACATCGGCACATTGTGCCTAGACGTCATTGCATGTCCACACTCCTGTGGGGCTTATCAGGAGGAAGAATAGCTGAGCGCGACCATGCAGCTTGATGGCCGCGCTCTGCGATACCCGGAGGACTGGTGTGGAGTCCTGTAAGGGAGGATTTGGGGCTGTCCTGGCTGGCAGGGCATAGGGGGCCCACCAGCGGGATGGCAAGACGGCCGTCCTGGACCTCATGGGTGCGGTATGAGCCGCCCAGCTCTCAGTGGCTTCAGCCGGAGAACGCTGCAGAAGGAAGCAAAAATAGCAGCTGTGATCAAAAAAAAAAGAAGTGTTTTCACTTGACAAATTTGAGCTTCTGAACTAGTGAAATTTGTACTTGTGGTTAGGTTCTGACTCAGTTGTTTCTCATTTTGTCCCACATTTTTATACCAGTGGGTCTAATTCACCCATGTTTTAAAACCCTAGCATTGTCACTGTGTACTACCTCAACAAACATGGTGGGACACACTCCCTTTCACTTTGCATGGAAGCTCTCTGCATCTGGACCCTCGTGCTCAGCCTGAACATTGATCTTCTGGTCATCTATGTGGCCGGCATCTCCAGTAATCTCGCGGACACCCTCATCCAGGTGGGTGAGGTGTCTCATGAGTGTTATCTCCATCAGGAGGTAGTGCACAGTCTGTTCTCCCAATGGGGCACGCTTCTGGTGGCTCTGTTTGCTTCTAGGGAGAACGCAAAGCTGGGGCTGCATTGTGCCCACCCCCTCAGCAGGTAACACTGCAGGGAGATGCCTTCTCGAGATCCTGGCCTCTGGGCCTCATGTATGTCTCCCCCTCCTTTTCCTCTGATCCACAAAGTGCTTCTCAAAGCTGGGAGTGACAAGGAACAGATGATTTAGGTGACTTCAGACTGGCCCCGCCAGTTCTGGTGCCCCGATCTTCTCCTCCTCCTCAGCTGCAGGCTCCCATGGCATCATCCTCTACACCCAGACATGCTCTCATGTAATCAAGGGAAGGTATTCTATCCGGACTTTCAATCCCTGCATCTTACAGCCTGGTTTCTGAGTGGCTAGCGTTCCAAGCTTTGGTCTCTCTGACGATATCCTCACTGTGGTCGAGACTTCTCGGAAGGAGTCGACCTGAAAATGCTATGCAAATGGAAGAGGTTCTCCATTTGATGCCAGGGCAAGAGGCTCGACCCCTTGTCTTGTCCAGTGGCTAGCATTCTCCATTAAATTTGGTCCCTCTCTGTCGTGCCTTTGGTCAACGACCCTTAAGGTGCACCTGGCAGCCATCTCGGCATACCGGGCATGGGCTGGTTTGCTGTCGGTGGCTCAGGAGAAGGTGGTGTGGCACTCTTTTATAGGTTTTGACCACATTTCCTCTCTGGTATGAACACCACCGCCTTGGGACTTGTTTCTGGTGTTGTCAAAGCTAATGGGTAAACAATTCAAACTGATGCACAGGTGTGACATATCACACCTGTTGTGGAAGACCACCTTCCTTGTAGCTATCACATCAGCTAGAAGGATCAGTGAGCTCCAGGCACTCTCGGTGGAGTCTCCTTACATGGTCTTCCACAGGGACAAGGTTGTCCTTCACCCAAACTCGAAGTTCCTCCTGAAGGTTGTGTCTGAGTTTCACTTTAACCAGGTGATCAATCTTCCAGGGTACTTCACCAGCCACACCTCAGAAGCTGAGCACAGGCTCCATACTTTGAACCTGCAGTGAGCGCTTGCCTACTATAAGGAGCGCACAGCTGGAGTTCAGGGGGCAGGTTCGCCAGCTATTTGTCACCTACGCTGAAGCCGCACCAGGCAGACCGGCAGCTAAGCAGACGATTGGCAGGTGGATAGTATCCAGCATTGACCTCTGCTGTAGGTTGGTGGGTAGGGAGCTTCCCATAGGGCTAAGAGATCATTCCACTCATCATACTGTTGTCTTGGTGGCTGCTTCCAGGGATGTCCCTATCCAGGAGATCTGCAGGGCTGCTACATGGTAGTCTGCACACACCTTCATTTCCCACTACCACATCAACCTTGAGTCACGCCGGGATGCTGAATCTTTCTGGACTTTGTGTTCACCATTTATTCATACTTCTGGGTTACAAACTGGAGGTGCTGGGACCCTGCAGGAGCCAAAAATCTTCAGGAGGGTTGGTGCCAAGATAGGACTGCCCATGTGCAGCACTATGAGACTGGCTCACACTGTATATGCTGCCTCAGCATTGACCCTCCAGCTGCCTCAGTTCCTTTTTTCCCCCACCGTCGAGTGTGCTTCAGTGATGATGTTGCTCACATGCCGGGAGTCAAATCTCAACGTCTATACGACAACAGCGTTTAGTTTGATTTAGTTTTAGTGTTTTTTGCAGTAAAAAAAGTTTCATTGTTTTTCTTCAGCCCTACCGATCGAAGGAGTCATCCATGGATGGAGACAGTGATGGTAGGGACTCTCCATTGGGAGGCTGCTCTGGCAGCTGGGCTGTGTCCGGCCCGCCATCCTCTTCGGGGGAGGGGGTCCGACCATGGTCAGTCCAGTGTTCAGGAAGGAGGACAGACTTCTCATAGACACAAAAAGAAGTGGTCCCATTCCCGATCAAGGTCGGGGACCCGGCACCACTCTGCCTCGAGTTCTTCTTCTTTCTGTCAGAAGAAGAAGAAGCAATACCACTCATGGTATGTCTGCCAAGAGGTCTTCGGTGGTTGAGAGTGTTAGGCCATCTCCGGTTTCCTCCAGTTCCCCAATGTCTTCCGCTCTTGATTGCGCTGATTCTCAACACCAGAGCCCTGCTCTGTCTTCCTGTGAGGTTTCCGGTGGACAGTTTAATCATTAGGCCACTCTTATGGAGTAGTGGGTACAGCGTCTGTCCTGTTCACTCCTTCCCATTGATCTGGTTCCAGGACCCTAGAGCCTAGACACCTCGGAGTCACAGTTGGGGCCTTCAGGTTAGTGTGCGTTCGGTGCCGGCAGTGGAAAATTTTCCCTTGTCGGCACCGCGTGATTCCACATGCCCTCCCCTCTTGCTGCTTCCTTTCATTCCCTTCCCTTTTCCTCTAGGTCTGTTGTGGATTTTCAGGCAGCTGCTATCTCCGCATGGGGAGGCGCGGGTTCTCTTGCGGTGCCACATGCGGCGACTGGTTCTGTGCCAGGTGTGGTTTTGGGTGCGGTGCCAGGGTCCTTGGAGCTGGGTTCGGTGCCAATATCTGCGGTACTGGGCCTCTTGCCTATTCTGGTTTCCCCTGTTTATCCCTTTCCCAGACCAGGCAAGGGCCTTTTAGGGGCAACCCCTGCTCTTTCTGGCAGTTAATCAGAGCAGGACGTATCTGACCCTGATTTTCTACTCTCTGAACAGGGTGATGAGGATTCCTTCTACAGTTTAGAAGATACACCCTCACTCCCAGCCGAGGCTCCAGTAGAGGACCTTTCATTCCAGACACTGCTTAGGAATATGGGGGCAACCCTGGCTTTACAGACTTCCTCTGTGGACCCAGGTAGGCTTTTGCATCTGGAGTGGCTTCATGTTCCAAACATTACAGTGAATCTTATGCCTCCAGTTCCCTCACCCTTGAAACCTTGTTTAAGCGGTTGTGGGTCAGGCCCACTATTATTCCTTCTGTTTGCAAAACCATAGATAGGAAGTACAGTACATCCCTCCCAAGGACAGGCCTATTGTAGCCTCACAACCCTTCGCAGATGTGCTGGTTGTCCTTGCCGAGAATGATAAAGCTGTCCTTCCACAAGAAGTATCAGCATGTCTTATCAATAAGGAGTCTTATAAAATAGATACCAAGGGAAAAAAGAGCTTTCACAGCCCCAGCTCTGGGCATGCATATTGCCAGCTTTCAAGGGCCATTCTCCCAGCACAAATATGTCCTGTGGACCTACCTTAAATCTTTGGTGGAAGGCCTTCCAGAGTCTGATTCTAATATGGAACTTTTGCAGACTGTTACCTGAGTTATAGAATGCAATAGGCATCAGCTTATGGCTGCCATGGATGCTTACAATACAGCATCCAGGGCAGCAGCTGCTGGAATCTGTTTTAGGAGACATTCCTGGCTTAGGACATCAGGGTTCTCCTCTGATGCACAACAGCAGGTGATGAATGTTACCTTTGATAGTACATATCTGTTTGGCCCACAGGTGGAACAAGATCTTGAGGCCACACAGAAAACCAGGACTGCCATTATGGCCCTGTCCACACTAGGGAGCCTCCTGTAATGTTACTGGCATGGTAAAACATTACAGGTGCTCCGACACATGGTTCGCATCCACACCTGTAACATTTTCAAACTGCGTTTGACAACCATGTTTAAACCCTGATTGTATCAGGGTTTTAACATGGTTTCCAACACGGTTTGAAAACACACACTTACATCAGTAGTGTGGATGGGGGTTGTTACCATGTTGCAGCCTCTGCTACCAATGTAGTCCTGCAAAGAACTATGGTTCACTGCCCCCTCAAGTCAACACGGATTGGGTTGAAAACCGGGGTTGCCTTTGAAGTGTGGACGCAATTGGTAACCATGCTGAAACACGGTAGGACAAGTGAGGACACACAAGCACGGTACGTTTCAAAATAAAAACGTTATGACTGAACCATGTTCAGTGTGGACAGGGCCTAAGACAGCCAGGCTAGCTCCTTCAGCTCCTCAAAGACGCAGGAACCATCAGTTTTTATATAACAGGCAGCCCTTTCGAGACAGAGGAGCACCAAATAAAAAACAACCTCCTCAGCCACAAAAGAAACGCAGCATAAGGCACAAGGACCAAAAGTGCCCAGTGCCACCCTCCAAAAGTCCGGCCCCAACCCCACCTTAATTGTCTGAGATGGATTTTTCCACGGCAATCAGAGGTCGTCTTACAACCAATGGAAGTCTGTTACCACAGACAAGTGGGTCCTCAGGATTGTCCAAGAGGGGTACTCTCTCAACCATGGAGAGCCCTCAGGACCTTCCACCAGCTGCAGCATGGTCTATTGACAGCTGCAGAAGCAGGAAACTACAGACCTGTAAGTTTGACCTCAGTGGTAGGGAAAATGATGGAATCACTGCTGAAAGAAATAACTGTTGAGTACCTAGAGGCCAGGGGCACAAGACCCAAAGCAGCATGGATTTACAGCAGGAAGGTCATGTCAGATGAATCTAATAGATTTCTTTGACTGGGTGACCAAAGTAATAGACCAGGGGAGGAGCTGTGGATATGGCCTACCTAGACTTTAGCAAGGCATTTGACACAGTCCTGCACAAAAGATTAATAATCAAGTTGGCCAGCCTGGGAGTGGGTCCCAGGGTGGTAGCCTGGGTTGCAAACTGGCTGCACAACAGGACACAGAAGGTAATAGTGAGTAGAACACATTCCGAAGAAAGGGGGGTCACTAGTGGAGTACCTCAGGGCTCAATACTGGGTCCAGTCCTCTTTAACATCTTTATAGGTGACATCGCAGAGGGTCTGGAGGGAAAGGTATGCCTCTTTGCAGATGACACAAAGATCTGTAACAGAGTTGATACACAAGGGAGGGTAGAAAGGATGAGAAGGGACTTGGCAAGGTTGGAGGAATGGTCAGACATATGGCAACTTAGATTCAATGCAAGTAATGCACCTGGGAAACAAAAACCCAGGATAAGAGTACACAATAGCAGGGAGGTACTAACAACAACAAAATGGAACAGGACTTGGGGGTAGTCATATCAGATGATCTAAAGGTGGGTAAGCAATGTGAGAAGTCAGTAAGGAAAGCCAGGGGGATACTGGGATGCATAGGAAGGGGCATCACAAGTAGAAAAAGGGAAGTGGTTATCCCTCTGTACAGACAGTTGGTGAGACCCCATCTGGAGTACTGTGTGCAGTTTTGGAGACCGCATCTATGCAAGGACATAGACAGGATGGAAGCAGTCCAGAGGAGGGCAACTAAAATGGTGCAGGGTCTGCATCAGAAATCATATGAAGAGAGACTGAGAGAGCTTAATATGTATACCCTTTGATGAAAGGAGGGACATGGGGGACATGATAGAAACGTTCAAGTACCTCAAGGGAATCAACAAAGTCCAGGAGGGTAGCATCTTTCAGAAAAAGAGATGTGTAAGAACAAGGGGACACAATTTAAAGATAGAGGGGGGATGGCTCAGGGGTAATGTGAGGAAATCTTTTTTCATGGAGAGAGTGGTGGATGCATGGAACTGCCTTCCTGGGGAGGTTGTTGGGTCTAAAACAGTGGGGGAATTCAAACATGCATCGGACAGACATAAGGCAATTATAGTGGGTGGCAGGAAGTAGGCTGTTGGTTAACTAGAATCTGCAGCTTATCCAGTAGGTAGGGGAAATGGGCAGACTGGGTGGGCCAAGTGGTCCTTATCTGCCATCAAAGTCTGTGCTTCTATGTCTATGTTTCTATACCAGACAGTATTAACCCTGACCTCTGGGTGGAGGCACCCGCCACTGGACCTAGGCCCCTCAACCTGTTAGTAGTTAAGCAGGCAGAGGTAGTAGCCCCTGGGATAGCCACCTGGGGCTACATTTTGGAGGCACCTCTGGGATTAGCGTCCTCTAGTGGCCAAGTGGAGGAAGTACCACATTATGTCCAAATTAAAGGAAAAAATGGAGGGGGACGCTACACCCAAGTTAAAACTTGATCCCATTAAGATGATGGTGCATAAATTAATGGGATGGGGCGAAGCTGAGGAGTTGGACTCCCAAAAGACTGTATTACTGTTGGATGTCTCCTTGGGGATTAAAAAAGCTGACATTGTTTCTACTGTCGAGCGTGTTAAATGTGTTAAAAGGGCGATGTGCTGACTTGCTCGAACAGACCCTGCAAGTGCTGCTTTCATGCAGTGTTACGATAGACCCTGAGAGGGTGCCCCCAGTGATTTTCCCCAAAGGTGCCCAGAAGGGATGGAGGGTTATTCATGCGCGTAGTGGTTCGGTCACACCGGGTGGGTCCCCTCAGAACAATAGTTTCAAAGACAAGCTACTTAAACTGTTGGCCGTAGAGGGGAGAACTGCCCAAGAATTGATACAGGTGTTAGACATCTCAGGCGATCACACTCCCCTGCCGTCCTCAGGTACATCTCCCGGGTCATCTAAGAGCTCCATTCTAGCCCCCACCCCCCATGGTCATCCCTCCCATACAATTAGACTCCTATCGGAGATTGAGACTCTTCTCTGGTACTGTGCCCGTGCCTTCAGGGGAAGATGATTTGGAGACTTGGATGGACTATGCTATGCCCTTAGTGCAAGAGTGGCAGTGTTCTGAGGGGGAGAAGAGGAAAAGGCTGATGGAAAGTTTAAGGGGTCATGCACTGGAAGCCATTTGGTTCCTACGGGCCACTAGTCCCAAGGCAACTGCAGCAGAATATCTTTCCACTTTGGAGGGAGTGTTTGGCAGCACTGAGACAGGGGAGGACCTGTTATGGAAGTTCAAGTCAGCAAAATAGTGGAGAAATGAGAAACTGTATGCATTTGTTACTAGAATGGAGAGGGCCCTGCAAAGGCCCACGAAAAAGGGGAGTGACTGCTCAAACACTAAACCAGGTCTGATTAGACCATATATTGAAGTCGGCAAGATTCTCAAGTGTGATATTGCTGAAACTCAAATTGCAAGACCGGAGGGCCGACCCTCCTGAATAGTGTCAATTAATGAGAGAGATTCATGAAATTGAAACCGATGAAGAGGGGTGGGAGCCCTATGCGGGGGCCGTGAATCTGTGCCAGACTCCTGAGCAAAGTGAGCCAGATGAGACTCACCAGTTGAGAGGATTGATCAAAGGGATGACAGAGACTTATTGGGAGCCGGATCTGTATCAAGCTCCCCCGAGCCCAAAAGTGGAATGGGAATGCATGCTGTTTCCTCTGACCCCCAGGTTGAGAGTAATTTGAGAGCGGAAATTAGAGACTTATGGGAAATGGTGAGGGAGCTGCAACAGGCTGCTATCACCCCCCATAGAGTTAGTGAACCAGAGATATCTCGGGGTAAACATCCCATTCAAGAAGAGCCATGTAGAGCCCCTGAAGTGCCCCACCAGATAAGAGATCCCCCTCTTTCCAAAGACAACCAAGATATTAAGTTCTGTTACTGTTGTGGGGAAGATGGACACTTTCAGACTGAGTGTCGGTTACCAGAGAACTTGAGGAAAGTCATCAGTAGGTTAGTGGCCTGGCATCGCAAGACCTGTTCCCGGTCACCGGGGGGGGGGCCAACTGGAAGAGTTTTGCCACCAGGACCAATGCCCGAGTGACCTCTCAAGCAATGCCCCCTGAATGGTCCGAAGTAGTGGGTCCCTCCATGGAGACTACGGTGAAAGTGAACAGGGTGTCCACCAGGGCTGTATTAGACAGTGGCTCCCAAGTGACAATCATGTTTCAGGACTGATATCAGAAGTATCTGTCTGATGTGCCCCTGCAACCCCTAGAGGGGCTACATGTGTGGGGTCTGAGTGAGAAGGCCTATCCCTACTCTGGCTATATCCGCATTTGGTTGTCTTTTCCTACTTCTGTGGCCAGAGTGGCAGAGCAAGTAGAGACCCTAGCCTTAGTGTGTCCCCCCCACTGGACTGTATGATGGGGTCCCTTTGTTGATTGGAACAAATGCTCATATGTTTGGGCGATTGGCGCAGTTGTGTTCTGAAAAACAAAAGTACAAGAAAAGACTGGCAGAGCCCTCAGAATTCTGGCTTTAATTAGAAGGGTCTATGAAGCACAGAGAAAGGCTGGTAGAATGGAACCCGAGCACCCGGTGGGGGCTGTCTGGAAGAACGACCCAGAGTATTTGTTGCTAGCACCAAATGCGCAGTGTGTTCTACAAGGAGAAGTCTGTGTCAAGAAGGACGTAAAAAAGAAAATATTAATGCTGGATGCACCAGGGGATGGGAAACTGCACGAGGGGCTGCTAGTCAGACTCAGTATCCTGCCTGCTAGAGCTCATGCTTTTGCCAGAAGAGTAATGGTTCAAGTTCACAATGTGTCTGATAGGGAGATTTAAGTGAATTGAGGCTGCACCCTGGCCACTGTGCACTGCGCGGATACTGCCGTCCTGCCCAGTAACAAGAGTTCGGGGAAGAGTGACAGGTTGACGCCTGACTTGTTTGATTTCGGTGACTCCCCGTTGCCAGCAGAATGGAGGGAAAGGATCAGTGAAAACCTTGCCCAGAGAGACCAGATGTTTTCTTTGAAGGAATGGGATGTAGGATGTGTGCAAGGAGCTGAACACTGCATCCGGCTGCATGATGAGGCCATTTCATGAGAGATCTCGTACACCTAGCACCTGCTGATATAGATGATGTGAGATGACATCTGCAAGAGATGCTTGCAGCTGGGGTAATACAAGAATCCAGAAGCCCATATGCTTCACCTATTGTAGTAGTGAGGAAAAAGAATGGAACAGTCAGGATGTGTGTGGATTATCGTACTTTGAACCGGAGGACTATTCCAGATCAGTACACCATGCCACGCATTCAGGATGCGTTGGACTGCCTGAATGGTAGCAAATGGTTCTCAGTACTGGACCTTCGCACTGGGTACTATCAGATCCCAATGGCCCCTGAAGACCGTGAAAAGATTGCTTTTATTTGCCCACTTGGTTTTTATGAGTTTATGAGGATGCCTCAAGGGATTTCGGGTGCTCCAGCCACTTTCCAGCGCTTAATGGAGCGTGCAGTGGTCGATATGAACTTGCTAGAGTGCTTAGTATACCTGGATGATGTCATTGTGTTTGGCAGCTCCCTGAAGGAACATGAAAGCAGGTTATTCAAGGTGTTGGACTGACTGGAAGATTTTGGTCTTAAATTGTCTATTGATAAGTGTCAATTCTTTCAAACATCAGTAAAATATGTGGGACATATAGTGTCCACCGAGGGCATAGAGACTGACCCCAGTGAAGTTGAGGCATTGATCACCTGGCCCCAGCCAAAAAATTTGAAGGAGCTGCAGAGATTCCTGGGTTTCTGTGGTTGTTATAGGTGTTTTATCAAGGACTATTCCCGCGTGATCAATCCTTTACTTAACCTTACCCACGGGTATTCCCCAACCCACAAAAAGTACAAGAAAACAGTGCCCTTGAGACTGAAAAAGTATTTCGCCAAATGAATTATTTGGGGCTCGCTGGACTTCTTATTGTGAGACTGCTTTTCATGAAATCATACATCAACTTACCCATGTCCCAGTGTTGGCCTATGCTGATCCTACCAGACCATGTCCTTCATACTGATGCTAGTTTGCAAGGGTTAGGGGCTGTGTTGTATCAGGAGCACACAAATGGGCTGAGACCAGTAGCTTTTGCCAGCTGGAGTCTGACCTTGTCAGAAAAGAACTATCCAGTGAACAAATTAGAGTTCCTAGCTTTGAAGTGGGCCATTGTTGATCAATTTCATGAGTATTTGTATGGAGCTAAGATATTGGTAAAAACTGACAAAAGTTCTTTGACCTACGTGCAGACTTCAGCCAAGTTAGATACCACAGGCCATAGGTGGCTCTCTGCCTTGTCCACCTACGACTATGCTATTGAATACAGAGCAGGCCTGAACCATATAGATGCTGATGCTGTCTCCAGGAGACCGGTTCCTTCAAACAATTGGGTCAGACTGTCAGAACTGGATATTCGAGCACTCTGCCAAAAGTTTGACAGGGAGGAAAAGATGTCCACGACACAGTGGACTGCATAGTTGATTGTTTGGGGCCATCCTGATAACTGATATTTGAGTATTAATATTATTTTTTGACTGTATGGATGATTTTATTGTTGGTTTTTAATAGATGATGCTGCTATATATTTATTGTATTTATATGTTTTTATGTGATATTTTATATTGTGGATTCTGACATGTAAAGCGCCTTGATATTTTGAAAGGCGCTTTAAAAATAAAGTTACTATTGTTATTATTATTATCCAAGAACTGCTTACCTGCTGCCTATTGCCATTTTTCTGCATTAGACTCTGGTGCTTTGCCTCAATTCAATAATGATAATATTTAGCGGGCTCAATCCCGAGATCCCATGATCAAAACAGCTCCAGAAGCCATTCAAGCAAGAAAAGATGTGACCAAATTACGCTCCACTGATTTGAGAACTGCATTGCTATATAAAGAAGGCCCTAAATTGAGAATGAGGAATGGATTGTTATATAGAGAGACAATGGACAAAGGGGGCCAACTGGACAAGCAACAGTTAGTTTTGCCTACTGCCTTTTGAGAGCTAGTGCTGAGGTCTCTACATAGTCACATGGGACACCTCGGTATAGACAGAACTCTTGATTTAGTGAGATCTAGGTTTTATTGGCCTAAGATGGGGGCTGATGTGGAACACATTAGAACTTGTAGTCGTTGCTTACAGTGGAAAGCTCTGCCTCAGAGGCTGCCCCTTGTTAACATCACCACTAGTGCACCCATGGAGTTGGTCTGTATTGATTTCCTGAGTCTAGAGCCAGATCAAAGAAATATCAGTAATATATTGGTAGTCACTGACCATTTCACTCGATATGCTCAAGCATTCCCCACAAAGGATCAGAAAGCAACCACTGTGGCAAAAGTACTTAGCGAAAATTACTTTGTTCACTATGGGGCCCCTCAAAGAATCCATTCCAATCAAGGGCGGGACCTTGAGAGTCATCTGATTAAAGAGATACTTTCCTTGTGGGGGTGCGAAAGTCCAGAACTACCCCTAGCATCCCCAGGAGATCCCAAGCCTGAACGGTTCAAGCACACTCTGCTTGACATGTTAGGCACCCTTCAACCAAAAGACAAGTCCCGATGGAGTCAACAGATTAGCACACTGGTACATGCATACAACTGCACCAAAAGTGATGCCACTGTGTTTTCCCCTTATAGACTCATGTTTGGAAGAGAAGGCAGATTGCCAGTAGATGTTTGTTTTGGAGTTTCTCCTGATGGGGTTCAAGCAGCTACCTATTTACAGTATGTGCAGAAATTAAAGGCCCAGTTAAACCATGCATACCAGCTGACTCAAACCATAGCTGCCAAAATAAATCTAGCCAATAAAGAAAGGTATGACAAGGAAGTGAAAGCTCTGGAACTCAGGGAAGGAGACTGAGTGTTGCTGAGGAACCTAGGGCTGCATGGCAAGCATAAGATTGCTGACAGATGACATCACCTCCCTCATATTGTAGTGGCAAACTAGATGATCTACCCGTGTACAAGGTACGACCTGAGAATAATTAGAAAGAGGTGAAAACTATGCATAGAAATCATTTGCTGCCTATTGGACAGATCTTGATAGAGTCTGAACCCCCAGACAATGCCCCCTCTGGACCAGTGACTAGAGCCACTGCCAAGAAAAATCAAGACAGACTGCCCCTACAGAAGTTAAGTTAAGTGTTCTCTCCCACCAACTTCAATTGAACCTGATTGTCAGTCTGTGTCAGAGAACAGTGAGTGTGATCTTGAATATTACTTTTCTTATGAACTGAGTCAGCTGTTCAGGAGCAATCCCCTAGTTAACCCCGGGGACGAAGCTGAGTTTTGTGGACTGTCTAAGCCCTCAGCTTTGTCTCTGGAGCCAATGCTCCCGGAAAGTGAAATACACAGCATCAAATCAGAGGATGTGGAATCATTGTGCATGGGTGAACTGCTTGACTTTTCAGAAGGAGGGAGTGATGTATCGGAGCAAGCTGGTGACACACCAGAACCCGAACAGTGTGTTGAGTGCTCTGATAGTCCTCTGCCAGTACCAGAAGTCTCCCCAGTTGATCCAGGTGTTGTGGACTCAGAAATTGTAGATTATGGAGCTGAAAATGTCCCGGATTCTGGCCTCTTTGCCGCAATAGAGACCCCCTTGGCCAGTACAGACAGTGCTGAAAGTGAGTCTAACCGTTCAGAAACTGTGCCCGTTCCCCCCAGAAGGACTGGCCGAGAAGTGAGACCTGTAGTGAGGCTAAGTTATGAGTCCCTGGGCCGACCTGTGGATCTGCCCCTGAATGTGGTCCATAAGGGAGTGTATGTAACCCCGAGCTCACTGCCCAAACTAAGCCTGGGAGATAACTCCAGATTACTTGTTTTGCCCTCTGAGTATTTACAGCCCCAAGATAGATGATAGGGACGGGCCCCCTTTATACAGGTTTCAGGTGCAGGAAGTAATGACCTGAGTTAACATATCTGTATATGTACATATATACTGTTGCATGATCAGTAGCAGAATGCATAATACAGTGTACGTATCTATCAGAGGTTAATATGCTAATTGCTGTTTGAAAAGCAGTACAGTCCAAATGTTCTACCTAAAAGTGAGTTAAGGGTATCTACTTGGCGTGGATGTCAAGCTTTTCAGGCTAGGAAGGGTGTAACCCCCTTGAAAATGGGGTTCCCAGCACTCTAATAGCTTGCCTAAGGACTCCAGCCTGGATGGTGTTCGGCATTTAAGCCGCTTATTTGTGAGTGCTTTTAGAGTCTCTGGTACTGTCTCTTTAAGAGCTGTCTGCTTGCAGGCAGGATTGGGACCTGGGGACTGTGTGGTTCCCTGCTCAAGTCCCGCTGAGCTGCTGACAAAGTGCTCTGCTTGCCATCGCTAAGTGGGCAGAGTGAGCACTATCCAGGTATGTAACTGTTTGCTAGCGATCTGTTAGCATGGTAGTAAAATGTAATTTGTCTAACCTGCCTTTCTTGCAGCTGGACTTTGTGTGCTCTGCCCTCCATTTTGGATCATAACTGTAAACTGGATCCAGTCAGGAGAGAGGCACTTAAAATGGAGTACTGAGCGACCAACCAGAATTAGGACTCTCTCGGAGCCGGCTACCAATGGGGATATAGCCAGTAATTCTGGGAAGTGAAGTTCTGGACCGGCGCCTTTTGCACCAATGGGGAAGTTGTGAGTGACTGGCATCTGAAGCTCCAATTGGGTCAGGTAGCACCCGATTGTAATTCCCTGCCCCATGGATGAGAAGGCAGATCTGTTTGGCCTTGACTGAGGAAGGAGCTCCGGGCTTCTGCGCTGCAGAGTTTTCAAGGTAAGCGCGTGGTGGAGGCTCCAAAGTCGAGCGGCGCTTGCCGTGGTGATTCGGACTGAATCTGCAGTGAGGAAGAAAGGAGAGGCTGTGTAGCTAGGAACCAGGCTTACCCTGTAGAGGACTGGAGAAACTGCTTCATCACGCTCAGTCTGTCAGAAGAGAGAAGCTGCATCGCGAGCTCCCGGGTTGGCAGTAAGTGTGAACGGGATATGATAGCAGCTGCCTGGTATGGTAACCTTCTTTTACATATAAATGTGTGGGGTGTGTCGTGTTCTCAGACCCGTGTTCCCCTGCTGTGTGAATTGCATCCAGCCGAAAGTAGTGAGTGAAAAATCAGGGTAGCTTCCTGCCAGCTGTACCGTTGAATTGCAAGTGTTTCATCTGATTTTCTTTCTTGATACACGAACTGAGCCAAGCGGCTCCGGATTGCAAATTGGGTATTGTGCAAGTATTTTCCATCCTCAGGGCCCCAACCAGCTGCACCGATCCTGGCTAGCCCACCCCCTCATCCTGGGTACCCAGTGACAGTGACAAATCGGGACTCTGACATTATGCACAGTGCTCTGAATATTAGTGTGATTGATTTAATTGACCTGATTTCCCCCTGTCCTTGTTGCCATCCCCTAAATAAATCAGATTTGGTTGTTTCAGCAAAGTTACACTGACTAAGATATGTGTTTGTGTTGAAATATCATACAGTGGTTATTGTAGTACATCATTTTGCTTTACAGGGGGTCCCTAGAGGCAAGCTGACCAACCAGTCCTGGGAGTAAGTGTATACTGTGAAGGTACTCCTGGTATATTGTATGGGCCACTAGTGGGAAGAAAGGGGGGTTGCAGTGTCCCAGAGGACTGTGACCAAGTCATACCAGACAATATTAACCCTGACCTCTGGGTGGAGGCACCCGCCATTGGACCTAGGCCCCTCAACCTGTTAGTAGTTAAGCAGGCAGGGGTAGTAGCCCTTGGGATAGCACCACCTGGGGGATACATTTGATTTGTTTTTCACCCAGCCAAGGTGGACTGAGGGCCCCATTCCCACTCTCCATGCTGCAGTACCCAGGATTCCCATTGTTGCCAGTGTTGCTGGTGCCAGCCTTGCTGTAACCCCAACCTGGCCATGAGGGATTCCATCAGCACCACTCCCCTGACCCTTTTTATCCATTCACCCAGAGTGGGAAGTTCCGACTTCAGCCAGTTGGAGGTGATGCATTTTAGTCCCACTGCCAAAAGCACCAGTGCCACCTTTCGATTATCCCCCTTTTACCGTATGACTGTGAGGGTCCCTAGAATCCAATCCTCAAAGGTATGGGGAACTGCTACTCCCAAATTCTGTCTCACTGCCTCCTCCAAATGAGCCCAGAAATTAGTTAATTCTGGGCAGGCCCAGAAAATACGACAATGGCTCTCCTGTCCCCCACATCTCCTCCAACACGAGAAGTTTCCTACTGTATAGTGTTGGGTAATCAAAGGGACTCTAAAAAAGTGAATGAGACACTTCCAGTAAAATTCATGCCATACCGGAGGAGGTTACCTTCCAGCCCACCTTTAATCTCCAATTCCAATCTATTTCTCTGAGTGTGATGTCTGCCTCTCTCTCCCGATGTTTCCTGTGTTGTAGCAACAAATCCCCTCGTCCCTTCAGGAGCATCCTATAAAGATGTGTCACTGGCTTAGTTTTAGCCGAGATGGTTACCACCCCATATAAAAATAGCTCCCAGAGGGAGAATGGTCTGGTAAGCCTTAAAAGATGATCTGAGGAATTTATAAAATTTTGACCTGAATGTATCTGAAGAATTCTCTATTGTCCCAATTAAACTTATCTTTTTCCCTCTGAAACAAGATACAGCAGTCACTTTCAATTAGTTGTATAAATCAGGTAACCCTCCTCCTGGCCCATCTTGCAAACCCCACATCTAATATAGGCGGAAGAAGTCTGGTCTCATACCTGATTAGGGATAATGGGCCTAGCTCCTCCGGGTATTGGTAAGTTTACTAAACTTCCTCAGAATAAATAGGCCCTGTCTCACCCATCTATTCTGGAGCTGCTGGGCATATACCAAGGATGTTGGGGCCAATGACAGTGTGAAAAGTGGTCTCCCATCTGGTAAGTCATCTTCCAGCTCATACCATCTGGACTCATGCTGTTGTTTAGCCCATGAAAGGACTGGAATCATTTGAGCTGCCAGATAGTAGAGGTAAAAATTCGTCAGGGCGAGGCCTCCCCCCTCTCGTGGAAGGCAGAGTAGGTGTCTGGCCATTCTGGGCCTCTTACATTGACAAATAAACTCCTGGGTCTCTTTTGTTAGTCTATTCCAAAAGGAAGTTGGTAACTTCAATGGAAGGGATTGGAACAAAAAAAGAAGTCTAGGGAGAACATTCATCTTGAGCACTGAAACATGGCCAACCAGAGAGAGGGGGAGGAGGTGCCATTTGGCCAAATCCTGACTCACCTGGTCCCAGAGCCATCCATAGTTGAGGTCAAATAATTTTGAGAGAATTGTCAAGATTTGTTTGCCAAGGTAATGAATATGGCCCCTAGGCACTCATTTGAATGGAAAAGTGTCCCTGAAACCTCTGGGAGGAGTGCCACTTAGTACAAGGGCTTCTGATTTGGAAAATTGATTTTATAGCCTGAGATCTCTCCGAAGGATTGTAGGACTGTACACAAGGCCGGAGAGGACTGGAAAAATAGAATCATCTGCATATAACGAAAGTTTTGTTCCACCTCTCTCCCATCATTCCTAAAATGTCCAGATTTTGTCAGACCTTATTGGCCAATGGCTCCAAAATAAAGCAAAGAGGAGTGGTGAGAGGGAGCATCCTGCCTGGCATACCGCTTTTTAAGGGGAAAAAGAGGAACTTATCCCATTTACTGTTACCAGTTCTAGAGGTTTGGAATATAATTGAGATATTGTATGCAGAAATTTAGGGCCAAATTTCATTTTTTCCATGGAGGCTTTTAGAAAATTCCAATTTACTCTATCAAATGCTTTTTCTGCATCCATGGATATAGCTATCTGAAAGGCCTTTCAGTTGCTTTGGGAGGAGATAATATTAAGCAGTCTTCTAATATTATCAAAGAGGTGTCGTCCTGTAATAAAGTCAGTTTGATCTTCATGTATTAAAGAGGCAATGTGGGTTTGAAGCCTCCCGGCTAATAAGCCGGTAAATAGCTTATAGTCCACATTTAGAAGGGAAATGGGTCTATATGAACTACAATCCAATTTATCCTTACCCTCCTTGTGAATGACTGAAATATGAGCCAGTCGCCAAGAGTCAGGACAGGTTCCCCCATCTAGGATCTCCTGGTTGCTGGGAGGAGGAAAGGCAGAAGGAGGTCTGCACATTTTTTGAAGAATTTGGAGGAAAAGTCATCTGGCCCAGGGGCCTTGCCAGTTTTTAGATTAGTAATTTGAGCCAGGAGTTCTGGTTGCAAAATGGGGCCATCTAGGTGTTCAAGGGCAGACTGCGAGAGGACTCTCACCTCTAAACCTTAATAGAAGGAAATTGACCTTCCGCTCAAAATCCAATACTGGTTCCTGAGTGTAAAGCCTTTCATAAAAATCAACAAATATTTTTATCTTTTCTGAATGAGATATTAGCTTCCCAGGGTCAGTCTGATCCTTAATTTTTAGTATCAGTCTACCTAACTGCTGTTGTCTAAGTGTGGCTGCCAAGACTTTTCCCGCCCTGTTACCCCACCTCATAATACATCTGCCGAACTCTCCTATATGATGCCTCTATATGTGCTGTGAGAAGGGTTTCCAAGGCTAAATGTTTTTCATCCAGCAACTGTTGCATTTGCATATTCAGTGATATTTTATGTATGAATTCCAGATCTTACTTCGAGACACAGCTCTTGCAGCAGGTTACACCACTAGGACCGAAGCCGCCAGGCGCCAGGACCCCATGGAAAAATTCTAGCTAGCTAACTACAGCGGGGACCGCCCCCGACGTCGGTCCCGCCTCCGACGTCAGGCGTGGTACAAAAGGGGCGGTCCCCAGATTCTCATAGTTCTTTTCCCCACCGCCGACTTAGCTACCTGACCCCTTCGTTACCAGTCTAGCGCGACGCTATGAATAGTTCTTTTCGATAAAATTTTCAAAATCTTCAGAATCCTCTTCAAGCAAGATCTTGATGTCATCACCAACTGGGCCATCCTTGAAGTGCGCTTGTGGAAAGCAGATCCCGTTCAAGGACCCCACACGGCCTGCGTCCGGTGCCTAGGCCCAGACCACGATACCCGGGCCTGTCCTTCTTGCCAAGGGTTCAATAGCCGTACCGGATCCAGCGTCAGAGGGCTTTGCAGGCGTTTCTTCTGGAGGAACAACTGAAGACCATGTCCTCAAGGAAAGCTCCAGGGTCCACAAGCACGCTGGAGAAGAGAGGGAGAAGGCCCTTCCAGGTCTCCTTCTAGGGTTCGAGTCCGTAGCTCCGGTTCAAATCTCCCGGCTGCAATCAAGAAACCTTCATCTCAGGAGAAATCCGCCAGGCCTTCCTCCCCTTCAGGGCCTTGGCGAAGTCCGGGGAACGACACCATCACCACCGCAAGTCGGGTTCCCGCTCCTCGGTACCCGACGTCAGGTCTTCGTCGGTGCCTCCACGCAAGACGTTGGAGCTCACGCCTTTAAAAAGGCCTGTAGCCCAGACGCCGCTCGACAGCTGTCAGCCGTGCGCCCTTCTTCCCTGGAGCCGCCGTCGGCCCGACGTCCGACGCCGGCCATTACATCCCAGCGGACGCGCGGTAGAGGACGGCGCCGCCCTCCTGAAAAGAAGAAGGCCCTGTTGCCTCCGGACCGACATCGGTCAGGAGCCTCTATCAGAGGAGGACCTAGAGCAGCCCGAGGACCAGGACGGGCGACCCGGTCCCAGAGGTACTCTCAGGATCCCTCGCCATTACCAGAGCCCCTGTGGAGCCGACGCGGGACCCGGACGACCGCCCACCGGCACCGGGCCGCATCGGGCCTCTCTCTAGTGGAGGTGAAAGATCTGTTCACCTACTGGTGGGATACCATTAAAAAAGACATGGTTCCCCCTCCTCCTCCTATTCCTCCTCTACTCCGTTCCTGCCCCCTCGCCATCGGGGTCGGCAGGCCGTGTTCCTCCTTCCCGGGAGCCTAGAACCCCTCCCAGGGGGAGACCTGATAAACGGAGACCTCCGTCGAAATCCTCTTCTGGATCACCCAGCCCCAAGAGATCCAGGAGACGCCGACGTTCGCCTTCAACGGAGGACACGGGATCAGACTACTCCACCTCTAGATCCCCATCTCCACTCTCCATCCCTCTCCGGACCCACGTGAGATGCCTAGATCTCCCTCCGGATGATCCCTGCTCCTTGATATTATGAGACATATACAAGAGAACATGGGATGGGATGCTGAAGACTTAGACCCCGGAAGAGTGCGACTCGCCAAATATCTTCGGCAAAAGGACCCCAAGCCTGTGGTGGTACCACCCTTGGTTGACACTTTCGTGGACGTCACCAAGGCTGCGTGGAAGCGTCCACACTCGCTCCCGGCGAGACCGAAGAAAGCTGATCGCTTGTACAAGGCTCCTAAGGACGACCAGTACTTGACGCAGCATCCTCAGGCCGATTCTCTGGTCATCACAGCCTCACATGACCGGTCACAGAGGCCACAACATTTGAGCACCCTGCCACCGGACCCAGAGTCCAAACAACTGGACGCATTGGGTAGGCACACGTATGCTTCCGCTACCTGCGCCATCAGATCCCTGAACTATTTAACCCACATGGTTCAGTTCCAGAACGCTTTGTGGGAACAGGGTCTGGAAGCGGCTGAAAAGATGCCCGAAGGTGAGCAGAAGGAGGAGATGCTTCAGCTCCTCCATACGGGTTCAGACGTGGGGACCCAAGTGCTAAGAGCCGCGTATGACTCCGCGGACTCATCGGCCCGAGCAGCAGCTTCTGGCGTTTGCCTCCGGAGACACTCTTGGTTGCGGCGTCTCGGTTTACCCCAGACGTCAAAAGAACATCTTGGCGCCCCTTTTGAGGGAAAGTATTGTTTGGTAATCCTACAGAAAGATCCTTACCAAACTCCAAGAGGCGGGGAAGGCGGTAAGGTCGGTTCAGGCCATGTACCGACCTAAGCTTGGTTCCTTTCGTAGGAACCAAAGCCGTTTTCGTGCGCGGACGCAGAGGCAACAGACCCACTCCGCTGCACCTCAGAGGGGCTCTGGTTTTCGTAGAGCCCAGGGCAAACACCCCGCCAGCCGAGGCCAGCGTTCTCCTAGGCAGGCCCAGCCAGCGGGTCCATCTGCCGCCACAGCCTGACTCCTTGCCGGCCCCCGCCCCTCAGGATCAACGGGAGTTTATAGTCGGGGGTCGCATTGAGAACTTCCTGCCGGGATGGCAGGCCATTACCACCGACAGGTGGGTTCTTCAGTTGGTCAGTCTAGGCCACTTTATAGAATTCGCAGGAAAGCCACCCTCGAGGCCTCCTTTGCTCTCCCGGTATCAGGGTCAGCACAAAGCCTTGATCTGGCAAGAAGTACTCGCCTACTACGAAAGGGGCGATGAGTACATCCCAGAGAACCAGAGAGGACTAGGATACTATTCCACTTCTTCCTGGTTCCCAAGAAAACAGGGACCTCCGTCCAATCTTGGACCTCAGCGACCTCAATGTGTGGGTCACTTACAAGAGATTCGCATGGTGACCCTTCCAGGTCTTATCCCATGCTCAAACAGGCCGCCTTTTTGGCGTCTCTAGACATGCAGGATGCCTACCTGCACATCCCTATGGCTCAGGCGCACAGGAGGTTCCTGCGCTTGAGTTTCGACCACCACCTTCAGTTCTGAGCCCTTCCTTTCGGACTGTCTTCCGCACGAGGTCTTTACCAAGTGCATGGCAGTCGTGGCAGCGTCTCTGAGGAGACAGGGCCCTCACGTGTTCCCGACCTGGACGACTGGCTTCTCATGGCCGCCTCCAGAGGCGTTGCTTCTTGTAATCAAGAGCACCCAGGATCTGTTCCGATCCCTGGGCATCCTCATAAATTACGAGAAGTCTCTCCTGGTACCGTCATGAAACTGCAGTTCATAGGAGCAGTTCTGGACACTGTTTGGGAAGAGCCTTTCTTCCGGCCGACAGAGGCGGGCGCATCAGATCCCTCATAAGGGACCTATCACTAAGCAAGGTTGTACCTGCCAGGTCGGTCCTTTGCTTGCTCCGGACACATGGCTGCGCCATTCCTACTATCCCTTCGCAAGACTCCACATGCGCATTACTCAGTGGATGCTCAAAGTGCAATGGGACCAAAGGCAAGACCACTTGCAGCATCCGGTCAGACTCACGAATTCAGTGATTCAAGACTGGCAGTGGTAGCTAGCCCCAGGTCGCTCTCATCAGGCGTCCCGTTCATTGCGCCGTCCGAGGTCACCCTCACCACAGACGCCTTCGGTCTTGGGTGGGGGACACCTGGACGGGTAAAGTCCCAGGGCACGTGGACCCAGATGGAAGCTCACCTTCACATCAGCGTGCTGGAAATGAGAGCGGTCCTCTATGCCCTGCAGGCCTTTCAGTCAGTTATCCCACCGTGTACTCTTCTACTTCAGACAGACAACACGGCGGTGATGTATTACCTCAACAAACAAGGAGGCGCACACTCTTACCCCCTTTGCAGGGAGGCCATGAGAGTGTGGGATTGGGTAATCAGACACGGCGCGAATCTGATCACTGTGCACGTTCCCGGAGTGGACAACATGGTTGCAGACGGCCTGAGTCGTTCTCAGGCCAGAGTCCACGAATGGGAACTCCTTCAAGAGGTAGCAGAGGATCTGTTTCTTCGATGGGGAACTCCAGATCTGGACTTGTTCGCCTCCCCATCCAACGCAAAACTGCCCAATTTTTGCTCGCTAGATCCAGGGCCTGGTGTTTTCTGGCGAGACGCTGTATCCTCTCCTGGGCCAACAGATTCCTCTCGCTTTCCCTCCTTTCCCGCTGATCCAGAGAGTTCTTCTCAAACTGCAGCAGGGAGCACGCAATAATGATCCTAGTGGCCCATTTGGCCCAGACAGATTTGGTTCCTTTGTTGATTCAACTATCTTGGGAACCCCGCTCCGTTGCGCTCAGCTCCCACTTACTGTCTCAGGAGAAGGGTTCACTTGTCCACCGGACCTCGTTCCTTGAACCTGCATGCTTGGCTCCTAGAGACATAGCCATTTTCGTCACAGGGTCTCGCAGAGGTTGCAGAAGTCCTTTCTGCAGCCAGAAACTTGACAACGTGAGCGCATACGCCATGAAATGGCGCCTTATATGGTATGGTCGCGAGCACGCCGATCTTTCCCCTTTAGGTTGTCCTGTGAGTAATATTAGAATATTTGCTCTCCCTCTTTCATTCGGTCTAGCCTACTCCTCTATTAAAGTGCACCTCTGTGCCATTTGATTTACCACCTCGGTGGGAAATCGTACAGTGGCTCAGGTGGGCGCCTCTCGGGAATTTCTTGGGGTGTTGCACCTAGGCCTCCTATTAGAGACCCTGTGCCTCCATGGGATTTGCTTTTGCCTTGAACAGCTCCGCTTCCCCCTTTGAACCTGCCTCGGTTTTGAAACTACGTTTTCTTCGTGGAAAACGTTGTTTTAGTGCTGTTACCTCGGCAAGAAGAATTTCTGAACTTCACGCTCTCATGTGCAAAGAGCCTTATTTAGTTTTCCACCGGACAGAGTATCCCTGAGGATGAACCCTAAATTCTTGCCTAAGGTGGTTTCTTCACTCACTCTGAACCAGGATATCGACCTTCCGGTCTACTTCGAACTACTCTAATAGAGGAGGCTCTCTACCATACCCTGGATGTTCACGCAGCCTGAGGTTTTACCTCAACAGAACTCAGTCCTTTCGTAGTTCTGAGCAGCTTTCATTTCCTTCTCTGAGAGAATGATGGGCCAATCAGTATCCAAACAGTCCCTTTCTCGCTGGCTTGTCCAGTGTATTTCTCACTGTTATGGTATCAAACAAAAGCCCTCCGGGTACAGTCCGGGTCATTCCACTAGAGGGGTGGCTACTTCTTTGCAGCACTCAAAATGTTTCTACTTCTGCTATATCGCGCTGCATCACTTGGAGTTCTGTGCATACCTTTATCAGGCATTATAGCTTGGACATATCTCTCGGCGAAGGGCTGGTTTTGGTTTGGCGTGCTTCAGGGTCTCCTGTCCTAGGTTCAGGACCTGGTTTTATCCTTTAATTTCCTCCTCCCGGATTTTCTGACAGCGTTACTGCTTGGGAATCAGTCCTAATGGTGTAACCTGCTGCAAGAGCTGTGTCTCGGAAAGATAGTACAGTTCATGAGAACTTACCGTAACAGTAGATCTTCGAGAACAGCTCTTACGTAATATCTCCACCTTCCCCCTTGGAGAAGCATGGCTCAGTCTTTCTGAGCAGGAATTGTTATCTTTCTGTCTTCTGACGCGAATCCTAGGTCTCCCATTTTGATGTCAGCCTCGGCAAGAGAGTCTCCAGCGGGAGAACTGGGGAATCTGGCGGGACCGCCCCTTTTGTACCACGCCTGGCCGTCGGAGGCGGGACCGACGTCGAAGTGTCCCTCGCTTGTAGTTAGCTAGCTAGAATTTTTCCTGCGGTCCTGGCGCTACGTGTTTTAGTCCTAATGGTGTAACCTGCTGCAAGAGCTGTTCTCGAAGATCTACTGTTACGGTAAGTTCTTACGTAACTGTACTTTCCTCCAGTTCTCTTTCTAGTTCCACCCTCCTCTGCATCCTGTGTTTCTTAACTAATGAGGAGTAGCCTATAATGGCGCCCCTAAGGCTGCCTTCAGGGTGTCCCATCTAACCATATGAGAGGTTGTTCCTACCGGGTTCTCGTCTCCAAAGGAGCGGATAGTACTAGTTATCAGGTCTTGGAATTCTTGATCATTAAGGAGACCTACATTCAGTCTCCAGTGTGAGTTACTGGTTTGGGGTACAAGTTTTAATGCAAGCCTTACAGGGGCATAGTCAGAAAGGGTACGTGTCATAATTTGACAAGATGTTACTGTATGCATCTACTCCTCTGTAAGAAAGAGGAGATCAATTCTTGTATAACAGTTATGTCTCTCAGAATAGTGTGAGAATCCATTGATTTCCCATTTACATTCCTCCAGACATCAGCAAGGCCTAGGCTCTGTGATATTCTATGCAAAGATTGTCCTGCCAGCCCTAATTTCCCTCTTGTAGCCCCCCCTTGTCTAATGAGGTGGAAAGAATAGTGTTAAAATCCCCGCCTACGATACACAATTGTTCAGTAGTCTGCAATGTGGTTAGAAAGAATTTTTAAAAAAAGGAAGCGGCCTCTTTGTCATTGTTGGGGGTGTACACACAGGCAATAGTGCAGGGGGTGTCTAGTAACTGCGCTTGTAATATAATATATTGACCCCCTGGGTCTGAATGAGAGGCTGTAACCTGAATGGGACAATTCTTATGAATTAAAATACCTGTGCCTCTATGGTGGGGGTGTTCTAAATAAGTGGAGGCGTATACCTGCCCTACCCAGCTACGACGTAGCTTTTGGTGTTCTATATCTGTGAGATGAGTCTCCTGGAGTAAAGCAATGTGGGTTCCCAGTCTATTCATCTCTCCAAGGACTCTGGCTCTTTTTATGGGGCTATTTAGACCCCTAACATTATATAACGATTAGGTCCTCCATGATAGGTATGTTAAAATATCTATAATATCATCTGTATGTAGTATCCCCTCCCTTCCCCCATGCCCTACCTTAGAGAGATGATGCCTGAAAAAGCACACAGTCCAGACAGTTCTAGTGGGAAGTGGATGGTCGCACAACCAAAGAGTAACCTCAAAAACTGTTCGGATCAAACAGATCCAATTAACTGGTAACAAATAGAACAAACATAACCTGGTAAAACATTTTGCCTCAATAGTGTCACACTTGTCCCCTCGCACTGTACGTGTGGAGCGGTGAGGGGAAGTGCAGGATGAAGTCCTGTACTGTGTCGCCATACCCCTCCAGTGGGGTATAAGAGCAACTGGCGTGGTCGCACACGAAACATGCTGCAGGCATCAACAGAGTGAGCCCCCATGATCATGATACAAGCTGCAGAGCGGGGATAGGTTAGAGGACAAAGGGCCAAGGCGATACATTTTACCGCCTCCCAGAATCCTCCCCCCACTAAACATATTCCCACCCTCCTCAGTGAGTGTCTACGAATGACCTGAGAAGAAGGCAGTGGGGTGGGGCTACTAGAAGAACCAGGCATTGTGGAAAAGAGTGAATGGTTATAATTATGGCCCTCCTCCCTGTCCCCCCACAGACATCCAACCCCAAAGAAACCAGTGGGAAGTCCCAAACCAACTGATTCAGTCTTCTTGAGGAAAAATAAAACAGACATCAGTCCTTAGAAGAACTAGCATCCTCCCTTCTGTCTTCCATCAACCAGGAATCCTGCCTGGCTCATTTCCTTGTTAAGGCCACAGCTTGGAGTCTGAGCCACAGTTTCTGGTTAATGGATGTAGGAGCACTGGAGGATCTTCTGTTCACTGGGATCCATTGTCAATTATCTATTTCTTACATAAGATTAGGGGCAATCAGTTCGTCAAGCATAATACCCAAGGAGGCTTGGTATTTCTTGGCATCAGGTGGAGAATCAAACACTTTAATTCCACTGTCTGATATGATCCATAAACGAGCTGGGAAATCCACACAAGCCTTCAGACCCTTGTTTTTAAGTTCTTTGATGATCGGGAACCAAAGTTTTCTCCTTGCCATAGTTATAGGATTGTAGTCTGGTTCAATATACAACCTTTTGTCCCCAAAAATGATTTCTTTTTGAGACCAGGCCTTTCAGAGAATCATTTATTTTGTGCAATAGTCTAAGACGGTCAGGACTATGGATCTGGGCCTGGCTTTGGAATCTTTAGACGTCGCTGCTAAGGCACGGTGGGCCTGAATAATATTTAAGCTTATTTCTCTGTCTAGATTTAGTACCTCTTTAAGCAGGCTCTCAATAAATGTTGGGATATCTCCCGATTCAGTATGCTGTAGGAGGCCATGGATCCTCAAGTTAGCTCTCCTTGAGCAGTTTTCAAGATCTTCCAGCCTCTCCAGAAGAAAGAGGAACAATCTGCAGTTGTAGCACTGCTCCATTATGCAAGTCTAAGGTGTCCGACTGCACAGTGAGAGATTCTTCGATATCCTGGAGCCATTGCCCATGTTAGACCAGTTTTTCTTTGTTTTTCGCTACCTCCTCTCTAAAGGCGTCCATTGAGCGTGTTAGATGCCACAGCTGTCTACAGAGCTGCCGAGAGGTAATCATGACATCCTCCTCATCTTCAGAGGAGCTGCCCCCCAAATCTGGTGCCATGGATTTGGGTGGCCTTGCTGGTGAAGGAGCTTTGTTAGTGGCGTGAGCCTGTAGTTCTAACTTTTGCTGTTTTATGCCACTTCGACAATCCAGTTTCAGCTTTCTCAATTGGCCATGGTTCTGCTGACTTCGACTATATTTTATAGTACAGATTGCTAGCTGAGGAGGGTTTTAGCAGTTTTTAAGCCTGGGGCTTGGAGCTCCGCTTCAATGTGATCGTATAGCTCGGTGACATCACTGGAAGTTGGGACCAGTCCTTTTAATGTCTTTATAAGTGACATTGCAGAGGGACTGAAGGAAAAGTATGCCTCTTTACAGATGGCACAAAGATCTGCAACAGGGTTGATACACAAGTGGGGTGGAAAAGATGAGAAGGGACTTAGCAAGGTTGGAGGAATGGTCAAAAGTATGGCAGCTTAAATTCAGTGCAAAGGAGTGCAAAATAATGCACCTGGGAAACAAAAATCCAGGGGAAGAGTACACAATTGGGGGGGGTACTAACAACAACAAAAATCGAAAGGGACCTAAAGGTAGGCAAGCAATGTGAGAAGGCAGTAAGGAAAGCTGGGGAATACTGGGATGTATAGGGAGAGGCATCACCAGTAGAAAACAGGAAGTTATCCCTCTGTACAGACAGTTGGTGAGACCCCATCTGGAGTACTGCGTGCAGTTCTGGAGACCCCATCTCCACAAGGACATAGGATAGAGGCAGTCCAGAGGAGGGCAACTAAAATGGTGCAGGGTCTGCACCAGAAGCCCTACGAAGAGAGACTAAAGGAGCTTAATATGTCTACCCTCAAGGAAAGGAGAGAGAGAGAGAGAGTACATGACAGAAACTGTCAAGTACCACATGGGAATCAACAAAGTCCAAGAGGGTAGCATCTTTCAGAAAAAGATGTGTAAGAACAAGGGCACAATTTGAAGATAGAGGCGGACGTGTCTAGGGGCAATGTGGAGTAAGTATTTTTTCATGGAGAGGGTGGCAGACACATGGAATGGCCTTCCTTTATTTTATTTATTTATTTATTTATTGAAATGTTTCACCAGGAAGGCATGCTGAGCATCAGTTGCTACTCTCCCGGTGCGACCTGGGGTAGGGAACAATGGGATAGAATACAGAGAAATGTTATAATGTTGGAATACAATTTGACTTCTGCATACAATGAGAGCAGGAGGATTACAGGTGGATGACATTGGCTAACAATGCAACAGTTAAGTATAGTACCTATGAAGACACATATAGCAAATTAGCAACAGTTTGTGACAGTTGGTAACACTGGAACACATATAATAACTTGACAACAGTATGTAGCACTAGATGGTAAGGTGACCCAATAGTAATTGGTTACCATTAGTGTAACATAGATATTCAAGATTTATAGTGATTGGAGTAAAGAGAGGAAGAATGGAAGGAGGGAACGAAAAATTGCGGAGGGCAGAATGGAAGAAGGGAAAGGAAATTTACAGAGAGATGCAGACAGAACACGATTTTCAAGGCATACAGAGATGACAGGGTGGACTAAAGTCCGTATAAGAGGGGTTATGGGGTAGGTTATAAGTGCTTAATTGAGTGTAGGGGTAGGTCAGTGCTAGGCCTTCCTGAGGAGGTCATGGGGTCAAAAACAGTGGGGGAATTCAAGAATGCGTGGGACAAACATAAGGCAATTCTGATGGGGGTTAGGAAGAAGTAGGCTGTTGGTTAACTAGGATCTTCAGCTTATCCAATAGGTAGGGAAATTGGCAGACTGTGTGGGCCAAGTGGCCCTTATCTGCCATCAAAGTCTGTTTCCTCAGTCCCCCCCTGAGACTAAGACAGAAAACCCATGACACGGGGGACTGAGGAGAGAGACAGAGGTGCCCACGCCCAAATAGAAGGCTGGCTACACTATATAGCCAGTCTGAGTAGAGGACACCAAAAAGGGGGATGGTGGAAGGGAAGGCAGACCTGATGACTGAGATCCCCTGGATCTACTGTTACAGTAAGTTCTTACATAACTGTTCTATCTTCTTTGGGGGTATCTCCGTCATTAGGTCATACCATAGGAACAAGTCCCAAGGAGTTACAGGTGCAGCAGAACAGTCTGGGAGGAAGGTCAACCAAAGCTTAAGACAGGAGGCCCTGCAAAACAGCCTGACTGAAGCTTGCTCAAGCTCTAGAAACAGTGTCCAGATTGCAGTAATTGGCTGAAAGCATGGAAGGTACTCCAGTTGTCAGTGGCTGAGACCCCTTGAAACTGGCCACAGAGGTAGCCATGCCTTGTGGAGCAGGCTTTCACTGCCCTGGCAACTCCTGCCATGCTTGTTGTAGCAGAACACAATACAATGGGCCAACCATTTGGGCAAGCGTGGAAACCTGAGTGCCCTCTTTTTTTATATACTTTAACTTTATTGCATTTAATTACATGATACTGAATAACAGAATAAAACATTCCATGTACCATAAATGTAGCAATATACAGAATGCATAGACAAAGGTTCTCCAGTACAGATTACTCATTAGGAAAACACAAAGTCTTTATACCATGGCATAATTAACACAGAAACCTTATCTTGTATCTATAGAGAACAGATAATTTAATACTGAGTACAGCCTGAAACTCTAAATAGAACTAAAAATAAAAATTAAAACTAATAGTAATAATGAGGGGTCCACTTAATCTAAAGAAATGGTGCCTGTCCTGATATGAAACTTCATAACTCCTAGAATTTAAGAGAAGTTATCCCAGGATATATAAAGAAAAAAGAAAGTTTTGAAGTCTGTCGACATACTGATAAAAATGTTCTACCTTTATGTTACTTAGGGAATCAAACTACTTTAAGTGCCAGAAAGAGTACCAACCTGATTAGTTGTATTGCAGGAGATGCCAAAATCATTAAAAAAAAAAAAAAAAACAGTGTCCATGTGTCTCATTGGGGATCAAAGCCTTCATAGAGTTCCCAATGTGTCCAATGATTTTGGAACTGGGGAGTCTCTGCCTCTCTAGTTCAAAGCAAATAGTATTTCATAATTTGCATCTAAAGTATGGAGCAATGCTTCCTGGATTGGCACGCCCGAAAAATAAACTGGCAGGTGGGTGGATAGATAGGTTTGATAGATTGGTTCAGGGTAAACTCAGACACCGGGGACCAGCACTTCTAAGGCTATGTAAGTGAAGACACAGTTTCTGCTTGAAAAATGAATGAAAGAACTCACTGGAGCTGCTATTTCATTGTGCAGAATAAAACTTGTTCTTTATTGTAGTTCCAAGGATTAAAAACTCCAAAGCACACTTAATGAACATGAAAACAGCTTCCCACTTCTAGTTAATCTTTCCACCCGCCTTCTACATACAGCATCACTTCATGGGCACCTGACGCTGCTTCACCAATCCTGGCTTTTTCAAAGGTGACCAGAGAAAAGCTGTACCATTGCTTAAATACACAAAATCACTTAAAGTGCAGTGCTTAAAACACAAGGTGCAACGAGTGCATATGTTTTCAGTAGGGACAACAACATGTGAACAGCAGCAAGTAATAGTGCACATAGTGATTTAAGCTCTCTTTATATGTTATATTGCACTAATATTAAGATTACAGTTTGCAGTGACACTGAAACCTAAAAGTTTATCCAGTCCACATCAATGAAGTGCTATATGCTTATTTTTTGAGGCTATAGGAGTGCACTAAAGGGAATACAAAGCACAAATCCTATTCACACTATTGCATCAGTGCCTTATAAGAAACAACTATAAAGTGACTTCAGACCTGTTACAAATGCTGGTCCAGTAGATAGCACTGTTTTCAAGGAAAACAAATCACATAAGGTGACTGGTGCATATCTAGAAAAGCACACAAATATATAAAGACATTGGCAATACAATAAGGACAGTTAACACAGCTACCATAAAACCAGGTTCAACACCAATAACATATAAATACCATTTTCTATATAGAATATGTGCATATTGTCAGACAGATTATTTTTGGTTTACTTTTGTAGGAATGGTTTCATTTCTATTCTCCCATTCCGCCTCTGCTGCTCATTTTAAGACAAGAAAAACGCTCACAGTGAACTCTGTGGCACAGCAAACAGGAACAATTTCAAGGCAAAAAGCTGAGCACCAGAAATCAGTTGCATAAATAGTTTATTCACAAAACCATAGTTAGCAGCGACAGCACAGTAGCAGGAGAGGAAAAAATGCACCTCTGACTGGTTTCGCCCTAAGGCTTCCTCACAGAAGGTGTGTCAGCTAGGTGCTACACTTAAATAGTCTGTTCAATTAAAATGACATTGCATAATTACATTCAATTAACATCAGTAAATCAATGCCTCACACATATAGAAATATAAACAAAAACATAAAGAAAAATACATACAAAACTAGCACCAGAGTGACTAACCAACACACTAAAGTGCATAAAAAAAGCAAAATTTAACTATATAAAACTCTACACATAGGATTTCAAAATAGGAAAAAGGCAGAATAAAGTCCACGCAGAAGGAAACCGTAGATCCTAAAGGATGTCCAAGCTTCAACTTCAGATTTGGTTATCTAGTTTCTATGTATCCATATAGAGTCCTTGTGTAAAAGTTGAAACCTAAATAGATATGGCAGATAAGGAGGAGAAAAGACACTGTTAATAACAAGATACTGGAACACAGAATGCATTATTTTCTAGTTTTACTTTGATTGATAGTTGTGGATTCTATTTTGTCATTCAAACCTGGCCTGAATAGGGCACTCAACTGGATGACTCATAGTGTCTCTCTTTCAAGGGTAAGGAATTCAAATTACCGACCCTCCTTTCTAACTTAACCATACAAAGTGTATTCTTAGTATATTTTTCTTAAAATGGGGTCAATCCTGCTCTTCCCTTAGCTGGTCTTGAAGGTCTGGTTCTTTTGGTGTGGAGGGGTGACAGGGACAAGTTGGAGCAATTTGTACATTATTTGGAAGAAAGCAACCAAAATTTACATTTCTCTGTTCAGGCAGGTCAGACAGGAAGGAGACAGACCGTAACACCTTGCTCCCCTCATCTAGCTGTCACCCCAGGCACACCATGGATAACATCCCCAAGTCCCAGTTTTTCAGGGTGAGACGCAACTGCAGTAATGACATTGATTTTGAACTTAAAAATAAGGATCTTTATTGTAGATTTCAGCAACGTGGGTATAGGACAGATGTACTCAATGGGGCACTTGGGCATGCCAGGAGAACAGATAGAATGTCTCTACTGCAGCCAATAGAAAGGTCTGATGTGACCGTCAATCAGTCACATCAGTTTAACTTTATTCTATGTATTGTAGAAAGAGCAGCAAAGTGAGATAGATTATTCAGAAAAATTAGTCTGTCCTCAGGTCTGACCCCATTTTGAGAAACTATACTGAGAATACACCTCATATGGTTTACAAAAGGGACATGAACCTAGGGGATAGGCTTGTGCACAGCCTTCAACCTGTGTTCAGCCCTGATCCTATAGTTTCTTCATGGCTGCCACCCCTTCCCAAGGGTACTTTCAGGTGCAGGAGGTGCAAGTTTTGCCAGCATATAACAAAAACGTCTTTTTTTTACTAGTGTAAATGCCACAAAAACTTTAGACATTCGATGTTTTATAAATTGTGATACCAAAAACATTGTTTATTTGGCTACATGTTCATGTTCAGCCTTTTATGTTAGCAAGACCTCCCACAGCTTTAAGGTGCGCATGGGGGGGGGCGTGGCATAGCCTCTGAAAGGAACAGACACTCTGTAGCACAGTTCCCAAGAGAGATTTAATATTAGCCTGATCTAACTACTTTTCAGGCAAAACACTCTTCCAAACAAGTTGTTTGATAGCCTAAGTGCTTACCCGACAATATGGGCAAGTCTCAAAATGCTGCTCCAGCCACAGACTTTTTGCTCCAAAGAAAGCCCAACAGGATCAGTGGTCTGTTAACCATGAGGCAGCAGCAAGCTCAGGGATCCTGTGACCAGATCAGTGACTCTCCTCACGGTTAATGCCACACTGAGCCAGCTTGTTAAGACAGTCAAGGACATGGATCACAAACTGGACAATCTTACTCCCTGAGTGCAAAATCTAGAAACAAGGCTTGACTCTGTGGAGCAGACTGTATTACAGACAGAATCTTCAGCTTTAAAGTCACAAGACACAACTACCATGCTTGTAAAAGAAAATGTACATCTCCGACAGAGATTAGAAACACTGGAGAACCAGGCAAAAGAACAAAATCTCCACATGGTCGGGTTACCCGAATCTGCTGAGGGGAGGATGCTCTGGAATTTGCCCGACTTCCGTTGAACACGGTGTGTGCACTGATCGGGACAGCGAACCTGTACTCTCTTTGGAAAAAGCCTACTGACTAACCCCTCATTGAGCAGCGGCGGATACCTCTGCTCCCAGAACTTTCATCATAGTGTGTATGGGGGTAGGTGACCAAGACCAAGCCCCGGCAATCACAAGGAAGAAACGTTCTCTGCACTATGGAGGAGCTAAGTTATCCCTAATCCCGGATCTGTCATACAGTACCCAGCTGTGTCTGAAGGCCTTCAACTGATCCACAGCTCCTTAAGACTATTGAGGGTTCAACATCAACTCCTTCTCCCAGCCCAACTCTGAATTGTGTGGAAGGGCCATGCACATCTTTTCAATGATCCGAAGGAGGCGGGTAAATTAATGCATCATATTGAACAAGAATCAGTACCTCAGTGCAATGTGGATATTTTTTTTTTATACTTCAGCTTTATTTTCTTCACACGTGGATAAAATCTCACATTCCATCTCCATCAAATAAAATCATATCCTTATTTTCACATTTCCAATGCTCAAACCTTAATTTCTCTTACATATCAATCTTTTTTACACAATAAAAACTATAGCCTAATTTCTGTTTATTTGCTCATCTTTCTTATCTTTCATATAATTGTTCATCTTTAATAGTCGAATGCATTTTACCGCTATCTATAACATACTAACTTTCTTTGTACTCTGCTGCCTCTGACCCACTAAACCTCTCTTTCCCATAGGCATCACTCACCTCCATCTAGATATAAAAAAACAGAAGTCTGGAAAAAAATGATTAATTTTGGAGGGAGAAGTACATCTCATCCCATCCCCTCCACCTCATTCACACCACCACCTCCTTTCCCAGTCTCTCATCTCTCTCTGCTCTGTTTCTCCATTATTCTTTACTCTCCTCAGAGTCAGTCACTATGTTCTACTCCTACTCTAATTCCCATCTCGACCATCTGTTTTGATATTGTGGCAGCTTTTGTCTCAGGGAATAGGTAATCCTTTCAAACATCCTTATCTTTTCTACCACCTCCCTCCATTCCTCCATTGTGGGAGCACTCGTGAGAGCCACCTCCTGGTAATGGCTTTTCCAGTCAGCTATCAATATGCTCCGAGGTATCTGGCTTCCCGCCTCTAAGCTCTGATGGATATACCCCTAATATCGTGTGTTCTGGCCCTCATAGTATCATTATGTTAAACCTTACCCTCACAACCCTCTGTATCCCTTCCCAATATTCCTTTAAATCAGGGCATTCTCAAAAAAAATGTGCTTGGTTGGCAATCTGTGCACCACAACCTCTCCAGCAGCTACCTGTTATTGCTTTATGCCACTTAGTCATTTGCATTGGCACTCTGAAATACCTAGATCTTAATTTCCATACAAATGCCCTCCATTCCGGGAGGATGTGGTGCTCCAGGTGTTTTGCCAAATTGCCATCCATTCTCTACTATCTAACTTAATCTGTAATTCTTGCTCCCATTTAACTTTTATATAGTCCGTTGAATACTGGAGGTCCTTGATATAGTTCTGATATAGCCCCTTCCCCTCTACTTGAATTCCAGATTGTCTCAAATGCATTCGGAGCTGAGTATGCTCCAGCTCTTTTAATTGAATTGTTCATCTGCTCCCCTATAAAATCTCTAATCTGGTAATAATGAATAAGTTCCTTCCCCGTCCAATTGAACTTAATTTGAGCTTCCGCAAATTAAATTACATTATCCCCTTTGAGGAACTGCCAAGGGCTCTACACCCTTGTCCTTCCTGCCTTTTATACCAAGGATCACCAGCTGCTGAGTTATTCCCTATATTCATGGTCCACCATATATATTTCCAAAGGTATACTCTGGTAGCGCCTTTGGACAATCCCTGTCTATACCCCTGTATTGCTGTTGCTGTCCCCAAATAGGGCGTACTCATCCACTCCTCTCTGGGGTGTAACATCGAACATTGTGCTAATATTGAGGGAGAAACTCCAACCTCTAGGTCAATCTCCTTCCGTCTTGCCGTATAGGCCATATGTTGCAATAGTAGTATTATTCTAGTCTGGGCTGCTATCCAGTATCCTGTCAATAGTGGGACCGCGAGTACTCCCATTTTCTTGGGGAGATATAAAGTTTGCTTTTTAACTCGGGGCTTTTTACTTAGCCAGATAAAGCTCAATATCACCTTTTGCCATAATCCTAACTGTTTAAGGGATAGTGGGGCAGGCACGCATTGAAATAAAAATAGAAAACGTGGTAAGACGTTCATTTTAACTGCCTCAAGGATAAAGACATTGGAAGAAGCCTCCACCTTTGTATATCTTTTTGTATGTGCTCTACCAATGTAGGGAAGTTTATCTGTGGTAGTCGGGAAACTGTATTATCTAATTTTATCCCTAAATATTTCAAACAGGGAAGATCCCATCTCATGGGGTATAGACTTTTTATCTGCGGGGATGGGGTATAATTTAATTTCAGTACCTCTGTCTTAGTATCATTTAGCGTATATCCCACATAATTTGAAAATATTTTTAAGTGCTTAAATAGGCTTGGTATAGATTCTTCTGGATTAGTTAAATAAAGTAAAATATCATCAGCAAGAGCTAATTTTGCTGCATCCCTCCAAGTTGTACACCTTTAATTTCATAGGTATCCCTAATTCCTTGAGCCAGGGGTTCCAAGTATAGGGCAAACAACAATGGCGAGAGCGGGCAACCCTGCCTTGTTCCCCTCTCTAAGCTGAATGGATTTGAGTGGTGCCCATTTGCTCTTACATAGGCTTTGGGTGTCTCATAGATTTTCCTAATAAGGTCAATAAATTGTGTAGGAAATCCAAACCTCCCTAATACCACTCTTAAAAATACCCAGGAGACCTTATCAAAAGCCTTCTCGGTGTCTAGACTAAGAAGGACTGCAGGTTTCTTGGTACAATTCAAATGATCTATTATATGCATGGTTCGCCTCAGGTTATCCTGCGCCTGTCTCCCTGGAATAAATCCGGTTTGATCCGCATTTATTAACAGTGGGAGTATTTGTTGTAATCTACGGGACAAAACTGCCATAAATAACTTGTAGTTTGTATTAAGGAGGGAGATTGGTCTATAAGAGGGACATCATTTTGGATCCTTACCTCCCTTGGGAATTACTGAAATAATAGCCTGTGACCATGATTCTGGTGGGCATCCCTCTGTTGAAAGGGTTTCATTAAAACTTTATAATAGACAAACTGTTTCTGAAAATGTTTATACATTTCGTTGGATATCCATCCGTTCCAGGGCATTTATTTAAGTCTAGATATCTTCCTACCAGTTCCTCTCTAGTCACAGACTTCACAAGCTGCCTTTGTGCCAGTTCGAACCTTAGGTTGTGGAATGTTTCATAAATATTGTTCCACATCCATCTCCTTCGGGTTGGGGGCTGCATATAATTCTTTATATTATGTTCTAAAGCTTCTACAATCTCTGGTGTGTTTTGTAACCTCCTTTGTTCTGTGGATGTATTATCTTAGCTATATGGGCTTTCGCTCTTGGATAATGAGTTGGTTGCTAATAATCGGTAGCTTTGGCCCTCCTCATAATATCTTTGCTTGATAAATAATGTTTGCTCAATATAATAGTCCAGTTCTCCATTCAGTTCTTGTTTAATTTTAACTTTTGAAGACTTCTTTGTTGTATTTCTTTTAAGTTGAGTTTCTAAATTATCTAGTTCTCCCTTAAAGCTTCTATTCTCTTTGCTTCTTCCTGTAGGCGCTATGGCTATCAGTTTTCCTCTCAATATGGCTTTTAACGTGTCCCATAATAGAGATGATGTTACTTCTGGTGTATTTTCCTCTATAGCCTTTTTAATGGTATCTACCACTTGTTTGATTTCCTTATCTAGTAACAATGAGACGTTCAGTCTCCAGAATGTTCTCTTCTGGAAATCCCCTAAATTTATTTGTAGAAATATCGGGGCGTGATCTGACAATACCGTATTGCCTATCCAGCTATCTTTCACCTCCATCATTATTTCTTTTGGTAAGAGGAAATAGTCTAATCTCGAATAGCTTTTATATGGCAGAGAAAAAAAAGTGTAATTTCGTTGTTTAGGGTGGCCCACTCTCCATGCATCTACATATCCTATCTCCCCCAGCAGCTTCACCAACTTCTTTGAGGTCCCTCTCTCCTTGCACCCACCCAGAGCTGTACTATCCATATGAGGATCCAAGGTTAGGTTCAGATCTCCCCCAAGTATAACTTGTCCTTCAGCCCATTCCTGTAGTTTCAACAATAGCGTTCTATATACACCTCATAATTTGAGCCAGGGGGTATATAGACCGATGCCAACATTAACAGTCTCCCTTGAAATTTACCTTTGAGAAATACATATCTCCCCTCCTTATCAATACATTTATCTATTATTTAGAATACTGTTTTATTTGGTATTAGTATAGAAACCCCTCGACTTCTACCCCATCCATAAGAGGCACTAACTTCATAGTTAAAGCCCATTTTCCTAATTTATTATGTTCTGTATGGGTAAGTGCGTCTCTTGCAACAAAATAAAGTCAGGGCCCTCCTTTTTCATTGCTGCCAATATCTTGCTTCTCTTAATGGGGTTAATAATCCATTAACGTTAACTGAACAGATTAAAGTTGTTTTATCCATCTTCATATTCCTCTTGTCCCTTCCTTTTCTACCAGTGTCACTTCCTCTTTCTTTTCGATCAACCCCGAGGTGGTGGCCTTGGCAGCTTCAGTAATATGCACTGCTCCCTTCCTTTCATACATTTTTCGCTTATAAACTTCTATATACAACAAACTGTTTCCAATCCTATCGGGAGATCTGAACATCTCGATCTCCCAACACTTTAATAATCTAACATGTGTTCCTCTAAACATGTAAAATATGAACATTTACTAACCAACTAGTTAAACACAACTTTTCCCCCTTAACAAAAGAGGGAGAGAAAAAAGTGGTTGCTTCCAAGGTAGGGGATCCCAACTTCATGGTTCCCTTTCTCTGCCCTCCAGAGATGTTATTGAGGACAGACTCGGGTGGAAATAGTCCTGTATTCTCGGGATATCCCCTCAAGAAAGCTTTCTCTGTAGAGTAGCTTTTAGCCTAATTATCACCTTTGGACCGCTTAGCGCAGTTATGGTGTTATATTGTAAACACCTCCGCTTCCAGCCCTCCTCCCACGCCACTTCTTTTATTTCTTTCTTTCTTTCCCCATGTCAAATACTATATAATATGTAAAATACCCTATTCCTACTCACCCACTTTATATGCGGATACATCCCACCACCGGCAAGTTCACCATGTCTCCTCCTTTTCCTCTCTATACTATATTTCCCTTCCTTATTTATTTTATTTCCACTTGTTCGGGAATATGGTGTCCAACCCTACAATAACCCTTCATAAGTCCCAGGCCATTTCTTGCTTTTGTCTAGCTCCCTTGCATCTGGATTATTTCACTTAGTTGTCTCAGGAAGCAACCAAGGCCCTTGCACATAGGTCTAAATTAAGTCTGCCTCTTGCCTTTCTTGCCACTAATGTCGGCTCCAATCATAAGCTCAGGGAGTCTAAAGTTTATGCAGTCTCATCTAGTACAAGACAGACCCCCCCCCCTTGTCTTTTCCCACCCTCATCCCTCCAATAGGGGGATGTCTCTGGACAGAAACTTACACAAACGATTATGTAGTCGGTTCTGGGGCATCTTTCATGGACCCTCCCCTTTCACTCCTTATAGACTTCCGGCATTACTAGTTCAATTTGGGCACTCTTCAATTAAGCTCCCTTATTTATTTATTACATGTTGATTTCCCAAATCTGCCTCATGCCCCTTCAAATAATTCAGCAACTTATCAGCACGTGGTCCTTTCAGATACCCTTTCCAATTTATTTGATTTTACCCTTAAATCGCCCCAGACCCCTTGCTTCAGTCCAATGAACATTTCTGCATACACTGCCATTTTCTAGATGTGCAATTCAGTCCTTTCATATGGCAGTTTGTGTATTCCCACCTGGGCAACATGTTTACCAGAGCATTGTTCAGGCTAAAGTCTCTTCACCTCCATAGAATCGGGCCAAATAAAAGTACTTGTGAGTGCTTTCGCCACTGCCCACGCTTTAGCTCTTCCATCTCAGACCCTGCTCGGTCTTCTCTCTGCTGCTACTCTCTCCATCGCCTTTAACTTCTAGTGTTTCGTATTCCTCATTGGTGGCATTCTCACGTTGAGTTGCCACCTGAAAACGTCCGACGAGAACCTCTGACTTATGTTAATCCGCTCCTTCTTCCATTGGTAGTGATATTCCTTCTGTGTTAATGCCTCATTGCTTTGCTTGGTGACTCTATATAGTTGCGCCCTCCGCTAATGAATCTCAGCTTCGGCTGAACGGTGTCTGAACCTTGATACTTTTCTTTTCAACACTCTCAGGATCGGGAGTACTGCTGTCTTGCTTGCTGGATTTCTGCCGGTAATCATGGTCCATCGTAATTTTAGATGTTAAGTAGGTCATTTCTTTTTTGCCCATACTCACGGAGTAAACTTTGTTTGATAACTTGAGACTAGAAATATTATGGAGCGAGGACGTCCTTCGGTTTCTGTCCAAGTGACCGTGGGCACGCTTCTACCTTAAGTTATAATTTGGTGGCAGCTCTAATATGTCTTTAAGAAGATTTTCCACAATGCAGACATCGGGCTGTCTCTTCACCTCTGCGCCCATAGTCTCAAATTGTTACGGCGTGATCTGCTTTCAAGATCTATACTTCTCGCCTGTAGCCAGATAGTTTGCTGAATCAGAGCCCCACTGCTTGGCTAAGGTAGGTCGATGTGTCTTCCACACGAGATCCTAGTTTCAGCCTCCTCTATCCTGTTGTCAAGTTTCGCAATCTGCTCAGAGCCCCTGTAGGTCCTTTTGTTTCTAGTCTTGAGCTGTGGATTTCTTTAAATTGTTTCAAAGCGCATCAATAGTTTATCCTGCTCCTCCGTGTCATAGTCAGAGCCACGGGTACTGCTTGGTGAACAACTGGCTTTAAGTGCCTGCCCGGCTCCAATCAGACTGCATCTCTCGCTTTGAGTAGATGTCTATTCTTTGGGGTGCCTCCTTGTCTCTCTTCCTGGTGTCTTTAGACATTCTGGGCAGTATTGTAGTTTTTAGAAATGTTCAATGGGGTTTATTTTACTCTTGTTTTATTTAGCGAGGAGGAGCTCCTTTGCTGCGCTTGTCTAGCTGTCCGTGGCGGTACTGAAGTCCGGCAATGCTAATTTGGATGACTCAGATGCTATATGAAACCAGAACCTTTCTATGGTGGCACTGGTAAACTTTATTTAATTTGGACTCCTTATTGCAGTACTTTTGGGAACTGACATTCTATTTGGCTAAGTCGGTATATTATGCTTACTTCTGCAACATATTTGAATAGGATGTTCCATATTTGAGAACAGAATGTGGTTGGGGCTCAAGGTGATGGTGTTCTGCCTAAACAACTGCAGTTCCTTTGTCATAAAAGTAGGATGCCACCACACTAACAGATAAGAAGACTGGCTCTGTAATGATTTAAACAGAATGGACTGCTGACTTTGAAATCATACAAATCTATTAGGCATAACTAGTCTAGTATATTCTGTTCATTGCTAAGCCATAGAGTTGAAATTTAAGCTTGATAAATGCGCCTCCTGAGGATTATCTTTTGTTTGGTGGGGCTGTTTTGACAGGCTTACTATTTGTTACATGCCGTGACTTGCTCTTTGTTTGCCTATAAAAATAATCTCTTGGAAAGTCCTGTAGATTTGCAGGTCAACAAAATGTTTAATGAGGGAATTTATGGGCTTTAGCCTGGTTGGTAGTCAGGAATCCTTTTACTTTTTCTAAAGCATTATTCCTGTAAAGTTCCTGGGAGGTACATGCCTTTAATTACCATTGGGATATTGTAGAACTTTTGTACTTCCTCCTATGTGTTTATCTGAAGGAAGATGTACTGATCCTTGGTAAGTGCTAATAAGTAATGTATGTGTTTGTGGTATGCTTCCATGTCTGTATCAACTGTAAGTGCTTTACTTGAAAAATGATAAATAAAAAGTAAAAAAAAAAAAAAAAGGTGCACATGGGGGAACAGTTACAAAAAGGACATACTAATGCATTAGCTCAACATGTTCGTTCACAGACAAATGGTTCCCATACCTTTTGTGGGGTTGAAAAGGTAGTTGTAGAAATTTTATTGTTTGACAGGTTATGTCATTACAACTCTTTAAAAAAAACACAAACTTGCTACACACATAGAAATTATGCTTTCATAAAATTACATTTTGCAATCTTTAAAATTAATATTCCATGCTAACTTTGTCATATGAAGTACAATAACCACATTATGTGCAATCTATATTAAGTGCAATATTAATCTATTCAAAGTGCATACGTTCCATTGCTCTGCCTCCTCATTACTTTTATTGTGCAATTTCATTTTATCTACTACTTTGAGAAATGATATTATTTTCTCTAATACATATACTGATTTATAACTGAGGAGCACCTCTAATTTTTTTCAGTTCATGTTTGTGCTTGTTCAATATATCCCCCAAAATTTTGATTCTATATTTATCAGAGTGGACAGATTATTAATAGATGGATAACACTGTCTTCCTCAATCCCACAGCGTCACTTCCCAGTACATTTAGATACTTTTCCATGGTATAACTTTTTGATTCTTTCACTGTTATATTCAAACCTATATTTAGTCAAAATCTTTCAATTTTTTGGTATCTTTATTATCTATAAATATTTCTCAAAATTAATCTCTATTTTTTGCTATCCATTTACTTAAGCACCATGAGCAACCCACTGATGCGCCCCGGTGCGATATTCAAACAGGAAAAGGGCGCGGCACAAATCCCGATGCGCCAGAGCTCATCAGTAATGTGCGCAGGTGGGGGGGGGGTGTGCCCATGCATACTCTGCACAGCTCGATATTCAGCCTGGGATGTGTGGAGCCATGCATGCGTAACCCCTACCTGCACCAGCACAAAGTTGATCCAAAAAAAAGGAACAATGGATGCCACCCACAGGTGAGCTGTCGATTGCAGGGCGCAGCACGCAGCTGCCACCCGTGGGTGGCCAACCGGTTCAGTTGTACCTCCCTGGTGGTGCTTTCATTCCGATCGCGGGCTAAGTAAATCAAAGATTCATCCAAAGTTCGGTGGTCCAGTGGTCGCCAGCCTTCTCGATCGCCGGTTGGTAACGAATCGAACTATTCAATATTCGGGATGGTTCGCAGTGATCCGTCTCGCTCGACAGGGCCGCAGTAGAATAGGAGCTCATCATTTCGGTGGTCCAGTGACCTCACTCGCCATCGATCTACGCCGCCCGCGTCAGCGGGTGGTAGCACCTGCTTTCCGTTCTCGCCGCTTAACTGAGTACCGTAGGATAGCCATACCATCATTAGGTGAGTTAATGGGCGCAGTAGCCCATACCATGTTATATATTCCCAGATATGTGAATGGGATCCATTCCATATCTGGAATGTGTAGTAACGAATACGCACGCCCATTGACTCACGAATTTGGACCACGGGCGACAGCCCTACCGACGGTGCCAGTTTGGCGCAGGGCAGCAGGAGGGTGGGTGCTGCCACCCACCTCTGACCGGGGGGGAGCGGGGCAGTGGGGATCAGTGGGTGGGTTGGGTGTCCACTGGACCACCAGGGATGATAGGTTTCCTATTATTCTACTGCAGCCCATGATCGGGCAGACAGGTCCACTGGACCACCAGGGATATTGAGATGTTTCATTCGTTTACTTAGCCCACGATTGGGTGGGCAGGTCCACTGGACCACCAAGGATAATGATAATTTCATTTATTTACTTAGCCTGCTATTGGGCGGGCAGGTCCACTGGGACCACCAGGAATAATGATAATTTCATTTATTTACTTAGCCCGTGATCGGGCAGGCAGGTCCACTGGACCACCAGGGATAATGATAATTTCATTTATTTACTTAGCCCGTGATCGGGTGGGAAGGTCCACTGGACCACCAGGGATAATGATAATTTCATTTATTTACTTAGGCCACCGAGCGGAAGGTCCCTTGACCACCAGGGATTTATGATGATTCTTTTACTGCGGCCCTTGATCGGGCTCAAGGGCTGATTGTCCGTGCTGCAGGGTGCGTTGTCCTCCCATGGCTGCTGCCTGGCAGGCCAGGCGCAAGTCATCGGGGATCAGCGCACCTGCATGCAAATGGGGCCATAATGACATGCAAATGGCCCAATGTGCACCTTGCATACATTATGGCCCCATTTGCATGTCACTCCGCCGGCAGATGAGGAAGCACCTCATCCAGGGTGCCCAACAGGGCATGGAAGAAGTGGGACATGAGGAGGGCTGAGCTCATCTGGCGGAGATCAAGCGAGAATGCAGCGTTGACATTTTTAGCCACGTGGTCCAACTTCTTGGACCCCTTGTCAAGCAGATTGGCAAAATCCCCAGTGTTGCCGGAGTGCCTAACCACAGAATCTGCCACCAGTCCCTCAGCTGAGGGTTGTTCTGTGAATCCCAAGAGGCAACCAGTAGGTACCGCTGTACTTGTGGGCCATCTGGGCAGAAGGTGCAGGGCAGGAAGTGGGGTGCTGCCAAAGCTCCAGGACAGGGCCAAGAATGACTTCTGCCACCGGGAAAGCCTCCATGGGAGTGTCTCCCCAGGCAAGGATCTTGGATAACGAGCCCACTTTGGGACGGGCTCCGTTTTCATACCCGTCAACTCAGAGAGAGCAGGTGGAGAAGGCCCATAGAGGAAGAAGGACCTTCATCAGTCAAGAGATCCCCACCAACTCGTTGACCGGGCAGGAGGCCAGGGAGAAACCCTCAGACTCTGAGGAGTCATTAAAGAGTGACTGACCACCCGAGTCCCCATTGTTCCTCTGCGGACTATCAAGGGGTTCAGTGACCAACAGCTGATGGGGAAGCCCCTTGGACGGCCGAGACTCCTTGGTCATATTGCTGGTTGGTGGCTTTTAGGTGGCAGTTTCACCAAGATCGGTGCAGATGCTGGGGTCTGCCAAGCCGGGACTATCTTGGTTGGTTCCTTAGGTGGAGAAGGCATCAGCCTGTTGGGTGACATCCAGGTGATGGTTGGCATAGAAGCCGGGGCCAGCTTAACGCCAGTGAGCACCAGCTGTTGCCACACAAGATCCTTGTAGCATCAATGCAATTTGCGCTGAAGCCTCTCCTCACCCGAGGAGGATGAAAAGTAGTGCCGGCGCTGCTTCCCATGACACCGAGGCCGGGAGCGCCAATGTAGGTGGGAATCGCTTGACCCATGGAAGGAGGACCGAGACCTTGAGCCGAGGCTGCCCCGGTCTTGGTCTGGGACCAGAGGCGGAGGGTCAGCGGATTGATCCATCCTCCACTTTTCTGAGTCTGGACCGCGATAAGGAAGTGTCTGCCCTTCAGTCGAAAACTGGCTGGTCAGTGCAAGAACAATCTCATCCGGGACTACAACCAGTCTCTTGGCCAACTGGCCCGACAGGGTAACTGTGGAGCTGGCGACCAGGACCGAGGATTTGACGAGTTGGAGGAGAAGTGAAGGAATCCAAAGCTCTCAATCGGGAGCACTCACAATCCCACGAATGTTGATGTCCTTTTTCCTTTTTGGATTTCGATTTATGCCCAGAGGGTCCGCAGAGACTGGCACAACTCCTTGAAGGAACCCATAAAAGTCGAGCCCAGCTGGAGCAGCACGAAGGCAGAAGCCGAAGAGGAGAGGGATATGGCCTGGGCCACCTCCTCTTCAAACACCACAAGCTGTTCAGTGGACCCCACAGTCACGGAGACCACACAACGGTCATCCTTGGATTTGACCAGCGGGTTCCGTTGGCCCGAGTGGCCCAGCTTTAGTCGGGCGAGATGGTTCTTGAGAACAATTGAGTGGAATGATCGACAAAAGTCGCAAGCCTGGGGATCGTGCTTGTGCCCCAGGCAGTAGATGGACATGGAGTGTGGGTCAGTTTGGGAGATCTGCCCACAAAGGCACCAGCGGAACCCAGGAGAGGTCTTGTCCATCGTGGAGCCGAAGACAAAAACCTTTTTTTTTAATTTGGAAGTAAATCCTAAGATTTTAGCATGAGGGCCTATTCAACGCAGGAACAATAAGGAGGGAACCCACTTCTTCCAGCGTTAAGCAAGATCTGGTGTCATGGGGCGGTGCCAAGGGAGTTACCAGACAAGTGGGTGGGAGGAGCCAGCTTTAAGTCTTTTCCGGCAAGATTTAAAAGGGAAAGGTAACTGTCAGAAGTGTGGCTAGAACATCATATCCACGTCCCTAGAAATGAGGGCTACTTTCCTGCAACCACAGTTTTAGGAGTGGTATATGGTGCACATCCACAATTTTAGCAGACTTCCTTCCCCTTTAATTCCAGCTGGAACGTCTTCAAGCTAAGCTCCTCCCACCCCCTTAGGTAGTGTACTCCTCTACACCACCCCATGACATCAGATCTTGCACATAAAGCAGGGAACCAGGTACCACTTGCCAGGGGAGGTCGGGAGGGTTGTGTGGATGTGCACCATGTAACACTCCTAGAAATACAGGTTACTCGCCTGTAACAGGAGTACCAGGAATGGTATATGTTGTTCATCCACACTGTCTGGCAGGTTCCTTGCCGCTTTAAATCTTGCTGGAGGGTCTTCAAGCTGGTTCCTCCCATCCACCCGGTGGTAAAACTCGGCTCACCTACGACGCCATATCTGCCTGGGCTGGAAGCTGGCCAGCCGGGCCGGGAGGTCGGGTGGGTCGTAGGGATGAACAACATATACCATTCCTAGAACTCCTGTTACAGGTGAGTAACCTGTATTTAGGACATGGATATATTGTTCATCCACAATCTAACAGACTCTAGCAGTTCTCCGGAGAAGGGAGGCAAGCGCAACACTCCCTACTTGGGAAATAAAGACTGGAGAACCGAGGCCCCAAAACCTGCATCCCGGCGTGACTCAAGGTCGATGTGGTAGTGGGTGATGAAGGTGTGTGCTGACTTCCAGATAGCAGCCCTGCAGATTTCCTGGATAGGGACGTCCCTGGAAGCAGCCACAGATGCAGCGGTATGGCGGGTAGAATGAGCTCTTATCCCTCTGGGAGGCTCCATGCCCGCCAACCTATAGCAGAGATCTATGCAGGAGGTGACCCACCTGCCTATCGTCTGCTTGGCTGCAGGTCTGCCAGGTGCGGCTTCAGCGTGGGTGACAAACAGCTGGTGAACCTCTCCCGAACTTGGCGTCAGCTCCTTCCTATAATAAGCGAGAGCTCTTCTAGGGTCCAAAGTATGGAGCCTATATTCGGCCTCCGAGGTGTGACTGGGGTAGAACATCGGCAGAGTCAACACCTGGTTAAGGTGAAACTCCGACACCACCTTCGGAAGGAATTTCGGGTTGGGGCACAGGACACCCTTGTCCCTGTAGAAGACCAGATAAGGAGACTCGATGGAAAGCGCCTGGAGCTCTCCCATCCTTCTGGCTGATGTGATAGCCACCAAGAAGGCGGTCTTCCACGACAGGTGAGAGATGTCACACCTGTGCATCGGTTTGAATGGCTTGCCCATGAGCTTAACCAATACCAGCAGTAGATCCCACAGAGATGGAGGTTCTCGTACCGGAGGAATATGCATCAAGGCCTTTGAAAAGCGCCCGACCACCTTCTCCTGCACCACCGACTGCTTCCCGGCCTGCGCCCGGTAGGCAGAGACGGCTGCCAGGTGCACATTAAGGGTCGTCGACCGAAGCCCTAGCTGAGAAAGGAACCACAGGTAGTCCAGAATGCTTGCCAAGGAACAGGAGGAAGGGTCCAGGCCTTTGCCCTGACACCAAATGGAGAATCTCTTCCATTTGAAGGCGTAACATTTTCTGGTCGACTCCCCACGGACGCCTCAACGCGCTAAGGACCTCGCCAGAAAGACCCAAGGCCTGGAACCTAGCTGCTCAGGAACCAGGCGCCAGGTGCAGGGATTGAAGGTCCGATGGAATATCTTCCCTGATTGACTGAGATCAGGTCCGGGCGGGCTGGGAGCTGCCTCGGGAGCCTGGAGCTGAGACTGAGGAGATCTGGATACCAGAACTGGCGGGGCCAGTCTGGGGCTACCAGAATCACCTGCGCCTTGTCCCTCCTCGCCTTGAGAAGCACCTTGTGGATCAAGGGAAATGGGGAAAGGCATAGAAGAGGCCCGGGGTCCACGGCCTCGAGAAGGCATCCCCCTGCAGCGAGCCCTGCTGAGGGGGGCGGGCATGAAACAGTCTCAGCTTCGCATTCTCCCTGGAGGCAAACGGGTCCGCCTGAGGCATGCCCCAGTGGGAGAGGAGATCTTGTACTACCTCTGGCAGGAGAGACCACTCATGAGACACAGCCCCTATCCGGCTTAGGGCATTGGCCAGGGTGTTGGAGGCTCCTGCCACATGAATGGCGAGGAGATCCGCCTCCAGGCTGTGCACGAGTGACCAAATGCAGACAGCTTCCCTGCACAGAGGTGTGAAGGCTGCCCGCCTGGGCGTTTAGGTAGTGCCTGGTCGTGGTATTGTCCGCCTGACCTGAACCACTTGACCCGAGAAACGGAGCGGCGGTGAGGGCTAGACGAACGCCGAACCTCCAGCAGGTTGATATGGCATCGACCCCGAGGGAGCAGAGGCCGTGCACTCTGTGCTCCCCCAGCTGGGCATCCCAACCCAGCAGAGAGGCATCGGTCGATAGCGAGACCGTCGGCTCGGGGCGGACAAACGGGATGCCCTCCTGCAGATGTGCTGGAACGGTCCACCACTGAAGAGCGTTCCACATTCCCTGGGTCACTGTCACTAGCTGATCCAACGGATTGAAGTGTTGTGACCATTGGCTGGCCAGCCACCATTGAAGGGGATGCATGTACCAGCGGGCCCAACGGACCACGCTGGTGCAAGCCGCCATGAGGCCCAGGAAGTCCCGGGCAAGGCGCGATTGCCCAACCTGAAATGACTGGGCAAAGGAGACAAGAACCTCAGCCCTGTCTGCCGGAAGCCATGCTCTGGCTCGTAGAGAGTTGAGCTCTGCCCCGATGAACTGTATCACCTGCTTTGGCACGAGTTCCGACTTGGCCTCGTTGATGAGGAGGCCAACCTGAGAGCAAACCTGGAGGGCCAGATCTTTGGACCGCTCCACCTCCGCCCTGGAGGGGGCTGCAATCAGCCAGTCATCCAGGTAGGGGTACACCCGGACCCTTCGGTGCCGCAGGAATGCTGTCACCACTGCCATGCATTTGGTGAAGACCCTGGGAGCTAGGGAAAGGCCGAAGGGCATGGCCCGTAACTCGTAAAGGGATCCCTCCACTCTGAAGCAGAGGAATCTCTGGTGGGACGGTCAGATTGGGACATGAAAGAACGCGTCCTGAAGGTCCAGAGAACAGAACCACATGCCTTGTTTCAAGGATGGGATTATCTGAGCCAGAGTGACCATCCTGAAGGTCCGAGACCTTAGGAACTTGTTCAGGTTGTGCAGGTCGAGAATGGGTTGCCAGCCCCCCGTCCGTTTTGGGACCAGGAAGTACCTGGACACAACCCCGGGTCTGGAGGAGGATCCGCCACCTTCCTAATCACCTCCTTTTTGAGGAGCAGGGCAATATCGGCTCGGCGAGCTGACAGAGAGGCTGTGGACCCCGTAGCCCCCCAAGCGGCGACGGCTCGAAGGGCGGGCCTGCTCAAACTCCAGGGCAGGCCTTTCCTACCACCTCCAACACCCAACGGTCCGTGGTGATAGCGGACCAGGCGGAAAGGAAGTGCGGAGCCGCCCCTATGGGGAGGACGAGGCTGGGGTGACACCCCTCAACTCGTCACTGGGCAGGCTTGGAGGAGGGACCGCCTAGGGACCTCCTGGACCTTACCTCCTGCTTCCTGTTGGAGGAAGCCGCAGGCTTGGGTTTGGGATGCCAAGCGTGAGCCTGCTGGCCCTGGTGCAGGTGCTGTTGGGCCGGACTGCCGCAGGCGCAGAAGGACGAAAGGACTTGTGCTGCTGCTGTCGGTGGCCTTTGCCCTTCTGGGCGGAGGTGACCGAGTCCAGAGTGGCACTGGACTTTTCGATCCACTGGAGGTGACCTTCCACTCCAGGGCTGAAGAGGTCGGTCCCCAAGAAGGGGACATCTGCCACTTTGTGCTGGGTATCCGCCATGAAGGTGGATATCCTCAGCCATGCCCTGTGGCACATGGCCACCGCGGCCGCAACCAATCTGGCACAGGAGTCTCTGATGTCCAGTGCCATTTGGAGCTGCTGCTTAGCCACTGCTCTACCTTGGTCCCGCACCTGCCGAACCGTGGTCTGCAGGTCGGCCGGGAGATGAGGGATCACCTCATCCAGGGGAGCCCATGAGGGCGTGGGAGAAGTGTGCCATCAGCACGGCCGAGCTGGCCTGGCGGAGGCCAAGGGAGGACGCAGCGTACACCTTGCGCCCGGCGTAGTCCAGCTTTTTGGACTCCTTGTCGGGGGGCTTGTCCACGTCCCTAGCGTTCCCGGAATGCCAGAAAATGCTGTCGGTGACCAACCCCTCGGCAGAGGAGTATTCCGAAAAACCAGGCAAAGAGCCGGTAGGGACCGCATACTTCCTGGCCATAGGTGCAGGACAGGAAGCAGGCCGCTGCCAAAGCTCCAAGACTGGGCCAACAATGGCTTCAGCCACCGGAAAGGCCTCCATGGGTGAATCCCCTCAGTCCAGTATCTCTGTCAGGGGATATTTGGCCTGCTTGGATACGGGCTTGAGCTGCATCCTGGTGGACTCCGAGATAAGCTGAAGCAAACCCATGAAGGACGATGGGCTTTCGTCCATCGACTGGCCCCCAGAGGACTCCAGGTCAATGGGCCTGGGAGAACAGGGAGTCGTCGTCGGAATCCGTGAAGAGCTGCCTGGGGCCTGAGCCACCCTCCACCTGCCGAGGACGGTCGGGAGTGAGGGTGACCGACAACCTGTGGGGCAGGCCCGGACCCATCCGAGAGTCCGCGGTCGGCGCCCCCGATTTCAGTTGTGGAGGCGGAGGTTCCACCACAATCAGAGGGGCAGCTGGTTTCGGCCGAACAACCGGCCCAGGCTTGGACACCTCGGCTAGAGCGAGGGGTTGTTTCGGCCACTCGGGTGACAGCCACTTGATGGCCGGGGAAGGCGATGGCGTTGGCTTGTTCCTGGACAGAAGTAACTGCTGCCACATCAGGTCCTCTAGCGCCGACGCATCTGCGCCAAAGCCTCCTCTTCCGGGGAGACGCAGGATGAGCGGTGGAGCTACTTACCCCGGTGCAGAGATCCAAATCGCCGATGTCGGATCGGGCTGGACTGAGACTATGTCCCAGACTGAGATCCTCGGCATTTCCGAGGACGGTCTGGGAAGGGGCGGGGACACCTGCTCTTCCCTCGCTCGAAGGCTTAACTGGGACCGCGCACCGAGGGCGGCAGGTCCTCGGTCCCACCGGGGAACTGGTGAAGAAGGGTTGTCAGCTTCACCAGTCGACAGCCCGTCCGACGGGTCGAGAAAAATCTCGACCGTGTCGACGGGTGTCTCGGCCGGCTGGCCTGACGGGGACGCCGAGAAGCCAGCGGCCTTAGCCGCAACCTCGACCGAAGTCGACTGTCCGGGGAAGGGGACCTCTCCCGCTCCCACGAACGCCGACGATGGGACTTACCCTTTGAGTCCTTTTTTTTGGACCGAGAGGAATGTCCAGATAGCCCCTCTCCCTTCGTGGAAAGGGATTGGCAAAGCTCCTTGAAAGAAGCTGAATACGAGGTACCCAGTGAGAGCGGGATAAATGCTGCGACCGAGGAAGAGGATGATGCGACCTGAGCCGCCTCCTCCTCGAGGGCGATCATCGGCTCAAGTTGTTCAGCCGAGCCAGCCGCCACGGTAACCACCCAACAGGCCTCCTTCGACTTAACTGGCGGGTAACGTTTCTCGGGGTGCCCAAGCTGTAACCGGGCAACGCGTTCTTCCAGGACGTTGGCCAAAAACAAACGGCATGACTCGCAGGCCTGCGGGTCGTGTTCTAGGCCAAGGCAGTAGACGCACGTGGAGTGCGGGTCCATCCTGGACATCTTCTACCCACAAGGGCACTGCCGAAATCCGGGAGTCGATTTGTCCATCACAGCCACGAGGTAGAAAGATGGCCGAAGTCTTGAAAATTTTAAAATAAGTTTCGGGCGAACCGAAGAATTAGGATCCAGTCTACATGCAGAGCGTTAAGGAGGGAACCTGAGCTTCCAAGCGGTAAGGAAGATCTGGCATCATGGGGTGGAGCGAGAGTTCTACCACTGGTGTGTGGGAGGAGCCAGCTTGAAGACCTTCCGGCAAGATTTAAAACAGCAAGGAACCTGCCAGACAGTGTGGATGAACATATCCATGTGCCTAGCACTACAGTTTCTAGGGGTGTGGATATGGTGCACTATCCACACTTCTGGAAGACTCCAAACAGTTTTCTGGAAGGAGGGAGCAAGGCACACACCTCCACTTGGAAAACAGGGATTGGAGAACTGAGGTCCCAAAACCAGCATCCTGGCGTGACTCATGGTCGATGTACTAATGGGAAATGAAGGTGTGTACCAACTTCCAGATAGCAGCCCTGCAGATCTCCTGGATAGGAACGTGCCTGGAAGCAGCCACCAAGGAGCTGCATGTCTGGTGGAATGAGCCCTAAGCGAGACTCACTACCAGTCAACCTGTAGCAGAGGTCAATGCAGGAGACAATCCACCTGTCAGTCGTCTGCTTTGCTGCCATGTCTGCCAAGTGCTGCTTCAACGAAAGTAAACAGCTGGAAAACCTCTCCCCCAACTCCAGACATGTGCTCCCTATAGTACGAAAGTGTGCTTGTCTCATTGTCCAAGGTATGGAGTCTGTGCTCACAGAGGAAGGGTTGGTGAAATACATCAGGAGGTTAATCACCTGGCTATGGTCAGACTCAATGCAACCCTTGGGAGGAACTTCAGGTGGGGCAAAGGACAAAATTGTCCTTGTGGAACACCAAACATGGAGACTCCACCAAGAGCATCTGGAACTTGCTGATCCTTCTGGTGGAGAGGACAGCCACCAAGAAGGTGATCTTCCATGACAGGTGGGAGATGTCACACATGTGAACTGGTTCGAAGGGCTTGCCCATGAGCATCGCCAATACCAGCAACAGGTTCCAAGGTGGTGGTGGTTCATGCAACAGCAGGGACAGGTGGTCAAGGCTTTTGGAAAAATGCCTGATCGCCTTCTCCTGCGCCAGTCTGCACACGTCTACTATGCAGAAATGGCTGCCAGTGCACCTTTAGGGTCATCGACCTCAGGCCCGACAGAGAGGGATCATGGGTAATCAAAATGCTAGCCAAAGGACAGGCCAGAGGGTCTAGCTCCCTGCCCTGGCATCAAATGGAAAACCTGTTCCATGACAAGGCATGGCACTGATGGGTGGACTCTTTCCGGGAAGCCTCCACCATACACAGAACCTTGGAGACACCCAAAGTCTGGAACTAGAGCCGCTCAGGAACCAGGCTGTCAAGTGCAGGGACAGCTGCAGGACCTTCCACTCATGACAGAAGAGCAGGTCTGGGCGTAGGGGCAAGCACCATGGAGGCCTACTGCAGAGGCTGTGGAAGTCCGAGTACCAAAACTGGCATGGCCAGTCCGGGGCTTGCAGGATCATCCACGCCTTGTCCCTCCGCACCTTGTGGATCAAAGGAAATGGAAGAAAGGCATAAAGGAGACCTGGGGTCCACGGCTTCACAAAAGCATCCCCAAGCAGTGTCCCACACTGTGGGGATAGGCACAGAACAGCCTCAGCTTTGTGGTATCCCAGGAAGTGACTAGGTCGACCAGGGGAGTGCTCCACTCAGAGAAAGGTGGATCACCACCTCCTGATGCAGGGACCCCCTCGTGAGAAGCCTCACCTACCTGGCTGAGGACATTCGCAAGCCAGTTGGAGGCTTCGGCTACATGAATCACCGGGAGACAGGCATCTAAGATGCGCACGAGGGTCCAGGTATGGAGGGCTTCCCTACACAAGGGACGGGATTATGTTCCGTCTTGCTTGTTTAGGTAGTACATACATAGTCATGATATTGTCTGTCGATGTGCACAGCCTGACCCCAGACAAAAGGAACAAATCCCATCGCATGGAGCTCCAGCAGGCTGATGCAATAATGGGACTCCCTGGGGTTCCAGAGCCCCTAGGTGACCGAAGCGATGAGACCACTGGCAGGCCAACTCCCAAAGCAGGAGGTACATCCTCCAGTGGGCCAACCAGATCATGCTGGTGCAGGATACCATGTGCACCAGCAGCTGCAGCAAGTCCCTGCTGGGGACCAGCTGCCATAGGGGCTCCACTGTCCCTACTTCCCCCCGCCCGTTTCTTCAAGCCCTGGCTGGCAAACTTGGATGCCAGACCTGCAATTTCCCCAGCTGGGGCTGCCAGAACAGAAAGGGCCGAACCTGAAAGGGCTTCTTCTGTAGTCTTTTTCCTGACTGGTCTTTCTGTGCGGACGTCACAGAATTGAGGGTGGCACTGGACTTTTCAATCCGAGGAAGGTGCCCTTTTAACCCAGGGCTGAAAAAGTCAGTGTCCAAAAAAGGGACATTGACCAATTTGTGCTGGATATCTTACTGTAAAGGTGGAAATCTGCAGCCAGGCCCTGCGATGCATGAAGACGGCTGCAGCCACGGACCAGGTGCAGGAGTCTCCTATATCCAAAGCCATCTGAAGCTGGTGTTTGGCCAACGCTCAACCCTGGTTTCTGACCACTAACCGCTGACTGCAAATCCACAGAAAGGTGGGGGAGAACATGGTCAAGGACCCTCATCAGGGCATGACCAAAGTTGGCCATCATCACAGCATAACTTGCTTGATGGAAACCCAGGAAGGATGCAGTGTGTACCTCTTCTTGGCTGCGTGGTCCAGTTTCTTGGACTCGTTGGGGGGCTTGTCCACATCTCTGACATTGCTGGTCTTGCGGAAAACAGTTGGCTACCAACCCCTTGGCCAAGGGGTGGTCTGAAAAACCAGAGAACTGGTCAGGACCATGTACTTGTTGACCATACAGGACAAGGGTGCTGTGCAGCAGGCTGGATGCTGCCAGAGCTCCAGCGCAGGGCCCAGAATAACCTCTGCCACTGGGAAGGTGACCCACAGAGAATCATCCCTATCCAGGATTTCCGTGAGGAGGGCAACTAAAATGATGCAGGGTCTGCAAGAGAAGCGATACGAGGAGAGACTAAAGGAGCTTAATATGTATACCACTGAGGAAAGGGGGGACATGATGGAAACTTTTAGTACCTCAGTGGAATCAACCAAGTCCAAGAGGGTAGCATCTTTCAGAAAACGATGTGCAAGAACAAGGGATGGCCTCAGGAGCAATGTGAGGAAGTATTTTTTCACAGAGAGGGTGGTGGACACATGGAACAGCCTTCCTGAGGAGGTTGTGAGGTCTAAAACTGTGGGAGAATTCAAGAATGCATGGGACACATAAGGCAATTCTTGTGAGGATAGGAAGAATTAGGATATTGCTTAACTAGGATCTGCGGCTTATCCTGTAGATAGGGAAATGGGCAGATTAGGTGAGCCATGCGGTCCTTATCTGCCATCAAAGTCTATGTTTCTCTGTTTCTACTTGTCCAACCTCTGGACCAGTTCCAAGGGGATCTCCATAGATTCGGAGATCAACTGGAGCACAACCCTGAAGGACACTGGCCCATGCCATGGTCAGTGGTCAGCTCTTCTGCCGAATCACGGTTGAAGCTTGAAGTCCGTGAAGATTGCACAGAAGACCCAGAGTCTGAAGACTCATCAAAGACCACCCTCGGCTGCTTTTCACCATGGACGACTCTGGACTCGTCCAAGTGGGTAAATCTTTATCAACAGCCAACCTGGGAGGCTGGCTGCCGGGCGGGAGGCCTTGTTAGGGGCTCCCTGTAAGGGCCGCCTGGGTGGTAGTTCCACCCTAATGGGTGGAGAGGCTGACGCCACCAGACACCGGGTGTGGCAGGTCTGGGGTGCCTGTGTGCTTCCAGGCCAAGAACTGAGAGCGGGACTGTGACAGACGACAGGATCGTCAACAGTGAGGAAAGGCATGCAAACACGCTGTTGGGCAGCAAACATGGCGGACACTAACTAGCACAGTTCCATCTCCAGCTCAGAGTTTTAAGCTAATTTTACTGTCTACTTTGAGCAGAACAGCGAATACCCTGGCTGACTGGGACCAGGAGGTGGGTCCGAAATGGGACCAAATACAGAGTGTCCAAGGCTTGGAGACCTTTCTACTTGCAGCATCCTCCCTAAAAGGACCAGGGCCCACACAACCTGATTGAGTACCATCTGCAGACCTCCTGACGACTCAAATCCTTGCCCTCCTGAAAAAAAAAATACAAGACACTAATAAAAGGCTAGCATGAGTGGAGACTAAGTTAACAGAAATGGAGAAAAAAAAAAATATACGAGTTAATGTTGTAGCCATTATCAACCTCGTATGAGAGTCAAAAAAGCAGCCTAAAAAAAACGTGGCCTTCGTGAGGGATTTTCACTTTTTGAGGGCCAAGGGAGAGATCCTAGAAAATGCACAACGCCAAGCCAACGTTCGTGTGGTGGGCTTAGAAACATAGACTTTGATGGCAGATAAGGACCGCTTGGCCCATCTAGTCTGCCCATTTCCCTACCTACAGGATAGGCCACAGATCCTAGTTAACCAACAGCCTATTTCTTCCTACCCCCCACAAGAATTGCCTTATGTCTGTCCCATGCATTCTTGAATTCTCCCCCAGTTTTAGACCCCACAACCTCCTCAGGAAGGCTGTTCCATGCATCCACTACCCTCTCTGTGAAATAATACTTCCTCACATTGCCCCTGAACCGCCCCCTTCTATCTTTAAATTGTGTCCCCTTGTTCTTGCACGTCTTTCTGAAAGATGCTTGCCACCCCATTTTGCAGGGAAAGCAAACATTCTTTCGGATGTAACAAAAATGATCTTTACAGACCTGGCCTTATTACCTCCTGATTCGGGGATAACAGTACTCCGAGCATTCACAGTCCTGTAGAGCTCTTAACCACGTGAAGCTAAATCACAGCAGCCGCTCACGGCCATTGTTACCCTGTCTTCTACGGAGGCTCGCATTACCCTCCTGCAAGCTGCTACAGCCTGGGGAGACATCATGAGGGAGACCAGCAAAGTAGCCTTCTTCCCTAGACATTTCATCCCAAACACTGGACAGGTAAAAGGACCTACAAGTAAAGAAAGCCCTGCTCGCATATGGAGTCACTGCCCAGCTAGTTTTCCCGGTGCAGCTACAGGTCTGACATAACTCAAAGTCAAATACTCTTGGATCCAAACCCTGCCTCATCTTTTGTTGATAAACATATTGCCCAACTCACCACCCAAGCAGCTGACCAAGATGAAAATGGGCAAGACTGAACTTAAGTTTGGTTATCTGAAGGGACTCAAGTTGCTGTTTTTGATCAGCATTCTCAGTTTTTGGGGACCCCCTAAAACTGTTTGCCATGTGCTCTTCTGGCTGTTTAGCTAGTTTACTATTGCCAACATAATTTATTGCTTTGTACCATGTTTGCTGTTTCTCTATTATACAATTTAAAGCTTGTAGGTCCTTGTGTTTTCAGTGGGCTAGAGTGATAGATTTTTTTAGTCTGCCATAGCACTCTGCTCAATTCATGAACGGTTACAAAAAATCCTTTTCATATTGCCTGTCCCGTGTAGCAGATGGATCCACCATGGTAGATGGGGTCATAAATCAACTTTAATCGAGCTCGGAACCTCTGTTCAATATATAATAGCTCACTGGATCTTTGCAACTCTCTCAAGAGTTTTTCTAACCTGTGGAGCGGAGGGGGGACACTGGCAAACCGATCATTTTGCTTACAGGTAGGTGAAAACGACAAGTCCAGCACAGTAACACTGTAGGGTATACTCCCTAATTTTCATTTGTCTGGCTACCTTAATAGTTAAGTGGATCTATTCTTTTGTATATCCAACTAACATTTTGCCTGTCGCTCACTATTTGGGTCTCATGTACCTGTTTCTTATATGCTTTTATGGTGTATGCAGAGTATATTTTAAATGCATAAGTTAAAAAAAAGAAGCAGGCAGTGGGGGCCGTAGCCAACTTTGACTCCCAGAGACAGCTTAACATGCACCAAAGGGCAAAGTTGCATCCCGCCCCAAATTGACCCCTCTTTCTTTGTCAGTGGGTCCAAATTGATGCACCTGCTCCAAAAACAATATCTTATGCAAGGGAACGTGAACTGTTCAAAATCTGCTACTGCTTATGTTTTGACTCAGTAAGTTCCTCTTACACCTTTTTTTTTTTAACACCAGTGGGTCCTATTTGACCCACTGTTTTAAACTCCCAGCTGTCACTGCTCGAACTGGCCCTGCCACGGAACCCCAGAAGGAGCACTCTTTGCAAGGAGACTGGTCCACTGAATGCTCCCAACCTCTTGGGAGAGGGCTGAAAGGACCGGAGTCCTGAAAAGCACAGTTACGTAAGAACTTATCGTAACAGTAGATTTTTGAGAACAGCTCTTGCAGCAGGTTACACCATTAAGACTGAAGCCAGCAAGCGCCAGGACCCCACGGAAAAATTCTAGCTAGCAGTCTCCAGCAGGGCGCCGCCCCTGACAGACATCATATAAAGGGGGCGATCCCCAGTTCTCCCACTGGAGACTCCCGGCCCAAAGGTAGCATCCGAAGGGGAGACAGAGGATCCGCTTCCAAAGGAAGGTTTGATAACGTAGTTACTGGATGGCATCAAAGACGCTGCGGCCTAAAGATTAGGTCGGAAGACAACCTCCTGAGGGGAAGGTGGGAGGGAAACTACCTGCTGCAAGAGCTGTTCTCGAATATGTACCATTACGGTAAGTTCTTATGTAACTGTACTATCTTACTTCGAGAAACAGCTCTTGCAGCAGGTTATACCATTAGGACTGATTCCCAAGCAGTTAGGGAACTACTTCCTGATCGGAAGGGGGAGAGGAGAGTTCCTGGTGTTGACCAGATTCAAGACAAAAGTCCTTGAAGGACTGCCAAGCCAAAACCTGCTCTGCGCCTAGAGGCAATATCCAAACTGTAATGCCTGATTAAGGTGCGTACAGTGCTCCAGGTTGCTGCTGCACAGATGGCAGATGTAGAAAAGTTCTTGAGCCACAAAGGAGGTAGCCACACCTCTCATGGAGTGACCTTAACTGGTCCTAGTAAAGGTTTGTTGCGCCTGGTAACAGAATAAAATGCATTTAACAAGTCATCTAGAGAGTGATTGCTTCGACACAGGTGCTCCTGCATCCTGTGTGCAAAGGATACAAAGAGCTGGTCTGACTTGCAATGGGATCTGGTTCTAGCTAGATAGTATCTGAGACTCCTATGTACGCCTAAGGTGTGCAGTAGGGCTTCCTCTGTTGGAATGGTTATAGTAGTACACGGAAGGTCGATATCCTGGTTGAGTGTTACAGCTGCAACCACTTTGGGAAGAAACTTAGAATTTGTCCTTAAGGACACCCTGTCCTTATGAAAGACCAAATAAAGATCTTTGCACATAAGTGCATGAAGCTCAGAAATTCTTCTGGCAGAAGTAACAGCAACTAAAAATAGCATCTTCCAGGCGAGGAGATGCAGCTCGCAATCCACGGCTGGTTCAAAAGGGGGCAGTGTAAGCTGCTCTAGGACAAAGGGGAGATCCCAAGGTGGAATCGGGTCTTTGATGGGAGGTCTCGGGTGGAGAATACCGTGTAAGAAAGTGCGGGAAGCCTCTAGCTGTGCTAGAGACCTGTGACCTACCAGTGAATGGTATGCCAAAATGGCACAGAGGCGTACCTTAATAGAGGAGTAAGCAAGCCCTGCTTCATAGAGGGATAGGAGGTAATCCAAGACTGACCGCTCCGAGCAGTCTAATGGAGTCAGTCCATGAGCCTGAGCCCAAATGCAAAATCTGCACCATTTCATGGCATAGGTGGCATGAGTGGATGGCTTTCTTGCTGCCACCAACACGTCTGCAACGTCTTGCAAGACCCTGTATCACATGACTGCTACAGTATGTCCTTAGAAGCCAGGCATGCAGGTTCAGCGACTGAAGATCCGGATGGACCAAGGAGCCTGCCTCCTGGGACAGTACATGACAGCTGAATGGCAGAGGCACTGGAGGTTCCTGGGCCAGTTGGTATAGGAGAGGGAACCATATTTGCCTGGGCCAAAAGGGCGCTACCAGTATTAAAGATACCCGCTCTTGGAGCTTCAAGAGAACCCTCTGGATCAAAGGAAAGGGCGGGAAAGCATAGAGGAACCTGCCTGTCCAGGAGAGGGACGTGTCTCACCAGAAAACACCAGGTCGACTTCCGGTTGCCTAGGAGATGGAAACCTAAGCTGAGAGCTCCCGACAAAATCTACAACAATCCATCGGAATCCAGCTCACAATCGCCAACACCCCGCTGTGAAATTGATAAACCATCTAATTCAACATGCCACCGAAACTCAAAACATAAAGATGGAGCAAACAACTTGCACCCAAAGCTAAAATTTCCTCAAGGTTTGCCTCAACAGGCCACACTGCAGGCTGAGGTAACAGATCTGATTAACCAGACTCCTGCAGTATCTCACAGCACAGATGAGTTCACCATCACTTCAAAAACCCTGTGCAGTACTTTACAACAAATAAGTGAAACACTTATTTATAAGAGAGCCAGGGAAGACATAAAATGTATTTCGGACTTAACTGCACACACAGACCACCTGGAGGAGAACATGACGGAATACACCAACGTCTCCGATATGCACAACGCAGCTTTAAAAGATCTCAACCACAGAGAGATCGCACTCCAACAACTAGAAGATCTGGAAAATCGCAATCAGCGAAATAACCTCCGATTACATGGTCTCTCGGAAGGTACCGAATCGGGCCCCATGATGCAATAAATGGAGGGCTTCTTAAAGGAGATTTTAAACTTGGACGGGAGCAGAGACCTTGATATTATCCGCGCCCACAGATCTTTGGTGGCCAAACCGAAGGATCCTAAAGCCCGACCCAGATCCATAATCATGGCATTCGTTGATTACAGGATCAAAGAAGAGGTTCTTCATTCGCCTGGTCTAAAAAGCGGTTCTCTTCGGCGATGTCCACCTGTTTTTGAGCAAGACTATGCCCCTCAAACTCAGGCTCGTAGACAAAAAGCATATTCCATAGTTAAAATCATTAGACAGGCGGGGTACACTGCTCAGCTCGAATACCCAGCAAGAATAAAAGTTAACACGCCAGATGGTTGGCAGAGATTTCAAAAGCTACCTGAAGCAATCAGTTGGGCGAAAACGCTAAGAATAGCAGTTGCTGAAGAGGGTGCTGATGTTCCACGCAGAACTTATTTGACGAAGTCCTGGCAAGTACTGGGAACCAGAAATACGAAGATCTCAAGAGCAGGGGAGTCCAAATCAGTGTGGGACAGTGTGCACAAAAGATCAGACCCCCAGGACAACAATCCCTTCACAGCTCTACATCCAGATCTGACTTCTGAAGAGGCATCATCTTCAAATGGTTGAGTACGCCGAGAGGCAGAATCCTGGTTTTATGTTTTCTTCCTCATCACCCCACAATAGAGCGGTTCATTGGGAACGTGCTAAGTTTTAAATGTCCCTCTTAGGTCCAGTCTGGGGGAGAAGGGAGAAGAAGTTTAGCTAAGTTCCTCACGGAACATATTTTTCTATCTACAAGCATGTTAGCTGCCTCAAGTATCCCAGACATTACTGCCGACTGGACTTCGTTGCAACTCCGAGACTGAAATCGTTATAACTGCCTATCCCTATCATTGGCTCATAAGGGGAGGGGGAATGTATCAGTTGAGTGCAGACTTCTTGTTCTTCTATGTTCACTAAGGGAGCACAAAGATATAAGAGGGAGAAAGAAGGGGAAAAATTAACTCTGACAATAAACGTTTATTCAACAGAGCAGGCTCCAATGGGTTGTTTAAATGGTGGGGGGTTGGGTGGTGGGGCTCACCTCAATCCCTGGGGTGCGTGGGATGAGGCACCAATTAAGGCCTGGGGTAACCCGTCCTAGTGGTACCAGTGCAGAGTCCGAGGATACTGAGGCCTCCCTTACCCCTGTGCCCCTTGTGGGTCCTCTCTGGCCAGCACACACATATAAAGATCTGACTGGAGGGTGGGGTGGCTCCGGAAGAGGACTGCTGTCACCTGAGATGAGAATCTGTAAGGTCTCAGGGGCTGACTCTTTATGTCAGGCTATGTTTTGGCGCATAACTTTATCTAAGGAGGGATAAATGAAGGTGTGCTCTAGGGTGCCCCGAAACAGCCCTTGGAAATTTTTACTAAAAATAAACAAAGCCTGAGAGAGCAAGAGGGCGGTCCCCCTGGGTGGTTGGCCACCTTTGGGTCAGGAAGTCCGGGCTGAGTTAAGGTCGGACACTGAGTGTGTTCTCGGGGTTGGGCCTTCCCTTGGGCGAACGGCGATGGGCCGCCCCTGCTCATGGAGACGGGTGCTCACTCAGTCTAACAGACTGCTATTCACCTTTCAAGAGAACGTTTGGGAAAGTATATTGGTTGCCTGGGACCACCTGACCCCACTGGGGGGCGCCATCCTTGTGGGGGGGCACTCAGGTTCCTGATTCCCATATATCACCAAAACAATATCTTTGTGTTTTAACTAAATCAAAGAGTCGGACCTATGCGGTGAACTGACTGACAGTCTCTTAGGCAATCAGACTCAGCCCAGCTGGGAAATACCACAATTTTAACTGTGGATCTACCTGGCAGGGGGGGGCTAGATATTTAGTCTCCTACCGCACCTTGAAGAAGTTTCCAGAGGTGTGGGTTAGGGCATAAATACACCTTGAAGTGATACAAATGTTTTTCTGACCACTTAAGTGGCAGTTTGTATATAGTTTTGTTCAGTTTATTAATATGTGAAGTATTTGTCCGACTATTGAAGTTACTCTCACAGTCATGCAGAGATGCTAAGAAGATTTGGTTTGGACGTTAATATGACACTATGGCCGATTTAAAAATAGTCTCATGGAACGTTAGGGGTATAAACAGTCCTGTTAAGAGGGCAAGAGTTATCCAAGAATTACACTGGCAACATGCCACTATAGCAGTTTTGCAAGAGACCCATTTGAGTGTGACAGAGCACAAAAAGCTGCGCTGGGGATGGGTGGGGGAGGTATATACTGCTGAATACTCACAGCAGACCAATCGTAGGGGAACTGCTATTCTTGGTCAGAAGAGATGCTCCCTCAAGATCTCGAAACAGACCTAGATCCGGAGGATAGATATGTGAGATTAACGGGAGAATACAGAAGCCAGAAATGTGTTTTCTTAAATCTATATGCTCCAATGAGGAACAAGAAGAAAAATTACTCACCTTAGTAATGTTGTTTCTTCTAATGGAGTCTGCTATATTATAGACCTTAGCAGTTTGTTCCAGCTCTAGAACTGCTCCGGAGTGAAATGGTTAAAACCATTCCAAAAATAGAATTTTGGCACGAGAGCAGCTCTATCTGTGTCATTTCAAACTTGAACTGTCAGATCTTACGAGCCAAACTCACTAAGGTCTGTGTGAAGTTGTAACCTACACTAGCCAAATGGCTACCTAAATAATAACAACCATTGATGGTCCCAACACCCAAGACTCAAGTCAGGGGACCAGAAATACCAACACCATTCTAATAATATGAAAATGGAACATAAGTATAATAAAACACACACACAGCATACATACACACCCCCAAAGTCCCAAAGGGGACAAAATGCTAACAGGACATAAGTAGTGCCCACACTAAGTTGCCCGCACCCCACCAAGTAGAGGTTCTGAGAGGGGCAGGATGGGGAGGTCTATAATATAGCAAGACTCCATTAGAAGAAACAACATTACTAAGGTGAGTAATTTTTTCTTCAAACAACATGAAGTCTTGCTATATTATAGACATTAGCAGAATACACAGCAGTACCTCCATGGAGGAGGGCAGAACCTACTTAGGAATAGGCTCTGAAGAACAGCTGTGCCAAACCGAGCATCTCTCCTGGCCTGACATCCAGGGAGTAATGCTTGCTAAATGTGTACCGCTTTCCAAGTAGCAGCCTGGTAAATCTCTAATAAAGGGATATCTCTGGCAGCAGCTAGACGCAGCTGTACCCTGGTAGAATGAGCCCTCAAACTGGTGGGGGGCTCTGCCCACTTTCTGATAACAAAATTGGATACAAGAGACAATGCACCTGGCTATTGATCTCTTAGTGGCAGGTTTGCCTTCCCAACTTCACCATAGGTAAGGAAAAGTTGGAGGATTCAACCTGTGACCTTCGGCACGCCTATATAATAACTAAGAGCTCTCCTAACATCCAGGCTGTGCAACCTCCTCTCACCCAAGAGAAGTGATCAGTGAAAAATACTGGAAGGGAGACAGATTGATTAAGATGGAAATCTGAAACCACCTTAGGCAAAACTTCCTATTAGTCCTAAGGACTACCTTATCCCTGTGGAAAGAAATAGTCAGTCTCCACTGACAAGGCTTGCAATTCACTTATCGTCTGGCAGAAGTGATAGCCACTAGAAAACAGTTTTCCAAGTTAGGTACTTAAGCTCTGCAGAAGACAGAGGTTCAAAGGGGTTGCATTAACTGGGCAATGCAAACATTAAGGTCCCAAGCAGGGGCCGGTCTCAAAGGGAGGATTAGTATGGAGTAATCCCTAAAAACTTGGAAAACACATGATGAGAGGAAAGAGGGGATGACTTTCCTGTTGACAGAAAAGCAGACAGCTGCCAAATGAACTCTCAGGTAGCTGGTCTGAGACCCAAGGAATTAAGATGTACCATGTAATCTAACAAAATGGGCAATTCAGCAGATTCTGGGGAAATATTTTCCCAGCACACCAAATGAAAACCTTTTCCATTTAGAACTATAAGTAGCTCCTAGTGGAAGGCTTTCTGGAAGCCTTTAGGATCTCAAGAACACCCTGAGAAAGGTGTAAATCAGCAACTCTAACTCCTCAAGAGCCAGGCCTTGAGATTGAGGGATTTGAGGTCCGATACCAAACCCTTCCCTGGGCACAAGTCAACAGATTGTGATTCCTGGGAGGCACAGGGGAAGATGGACTGTCAGAGACAGAAGGAGTGGGTACCAGGGCTGCCTGGCCCAATCCGGGCAATCAGAATCACCCTGCAAGGCTGAGATCTGATTTTGACTAGTACTTTGAATAGGAGAGGAAAGGGGAAGCATAGAGGAACTTCCCTCCCAATCCAGAAGAAGGGCATCCAGGGAACTGGAGCCAGCACTGGAGGCCTGCAACAGAACAGAGGAAGTTTGTGATTGTCTGGGGCTGCAAAAGATCTATCTGAGGGATGCCCCACCTGGCAAAACCTATCCCCAGCACTTGAGGATCCAGGGACCATTGTGATGGCCCTGGGAATCCTAGCTGAGGGTATCCGCTAGGACATTATCCTTCCCTGGAAGATGAACTGCTATGAGGAAAGTGTTCAGGGAATAGGCCAGAGACCACAACTTCATTGCCTCGGTGCACAAGGCCGAAGACCGAGTGCCCCCCTGTTTGTTGATGTACCACATTGTTGTGGTGTTGTCTGTTCTGACTTGTATCACCTTGTCGTGGACAGATGCAGAAAAAGCTTGAAGAGCTAAAAGACAGCTCTGAGTTCCAGCAAATTGATGTGGAGCAGAGATTCCTGGGGACCAAACTCCCTGAGTGGAAAGGTCGCATGTGGGCTCCCAACCCAGAAGGGAAGCATCTGTAGTGAGAGTCAAGTCGTGAGAAGGGGACCCCGCTCTTAATTGCTCTGATCCTGCCACCACTGGAGAGCTAGGATCAAGGTTAGAGTCACTGGGACCAACTTGGAAGGGGTCTCTTCTCTGAGACCAAAAGGTTCTCAAGTGAAACTGAATGTCTCATCTGAAATCTGGCTCCTGCACAACAGCTGTGGATGCAGCCATGTGCCCCAGGAGCTGCAGAAAGTGTCTTGCTGGTCAGAGACCTGCAGAGGAAGGAAGAGGCCAGAGCCACTAAATTCCTTACCCTTTCTGGGGAAGAAAGGCTCTGGCTAGCTTTGTGTCCAATTCTGCCCCTATAAAGGTGAGTACCTGGACTGGTTCCAGAACAGACTTTGTAGGTTTAGCAGAAAACCCAGGGAGGTGAGAAGCTGCTGGGTGACCTGCAGGTGAGATTTTATCTGTTCTGGGACTGGCCTACAATGAGCCAGTCGCTAGATAGGGAAAACAGCAATCCTCTGCCTCCTTAAGTGGGCCACTGCTAGTCACTTTGTGAATACCCTTGAGCAGAGGTAAGGTCAAGGGCATTGCTCTGAACTGGTAATGCTTGTTCAGATATCTGAGATCTAAAATGGGCCGCCATTCTCCTGTCTTTTTGGGGTAAGAAGTATCTGAATACAGACCCCTGCCCTGATGCAGGGAGGAACCTTTCTACTGCTCTGAGAGCCAACAGGGATGAGACCTCTGTTTCAGAGCGAGGGTCTCTGAAGCACTTGCAGTAGAAAAGTCTGCTTCTCAACTCGGGAAACTTTTTGAAGCTGAGAACCAGACCCTGGCTTACTACTTCCAGAACCCACTTGTCTGAGGTTAAAGAAGCCCAATTCTGACTGAAGTAAGCCAGCCTGCCCCCCACTGGTACAGGAGAATCAGCCCTGGGCACCCCATCAGGGTGCCTGTTTCGCAGGAGCTTTAGGCTGGGGGGTGGGAGCAGGTCTGCCCACCCCTCTGAAGAAGCCCCTCTGAGCATAGGCAGAGGAGGCCTGAGTCTGGTAGAAAGGCCTGTGAAAAGGCCTACCCCTACCCCTGGGGACATGCCTTTGAGGAGTGGCTTGCCGCTCCTTAGCCTGGGCACTCTTGTAAGTAGTCCTATATTCATCCATCTTCTTCATGTAATTCTCTGTCTGCTCTCCAAACAGAGAATTTCCCACCACAGGAAAATCCATAGCCTTAGTCTGGGTATCCTGTGACAAATTAGTACACCTGAGCCAGGCCAACCTACGTAAAAAGCTACAGATGTGGTTATGACCCTAGAGGAAACATCATTAACATCCACAGCAGCATGAAACTGAACCTTAGAGGCTTCAATGCCATCAGCAGCCACCTGTTCTAGTTCACTAGCCAGCTGGCCATGGGCCTGCTTGGCCAATGCATAACAGTATCCCATCTAGATTTCTGATACCTAGCTACATAAGCCATATAATTTGCTTGCCTGAGTCCCAGAGAGGCTGCCATACTATTTTTTTGCCATGGCATCAATCTTCCTGGAATCCTTGTCAGGAGGATGTGAAGCCAAGGGAATATTAGCTTTATCACAGGCAGCAGCCTGAACTACCCCAACAGGACTGCATTGCTGAGAAAGGAATTCTGTATCAGGGCCTGACAACGTATACCTTCTGTCCATCTTTTTATCTACAGGAGGCACAGAATTAGGAGCTTTTAAAATTGTGTTTGTTTCCTAAAAGACTTATGTAAAGGAATAGACAATCTCCTAGACTCTGGAATATCCATCATTTCTACAAAATCAGGCTCCTCTTGCTCATCCACAGCCTCTTCTAAGGGAAGCTGGAGGGTTAAAGCAACTTTTTTATAAAACATAAAATGAGATGGGGACTCAGACAGCATAGGGGGAGATTCTAAAGGTCTGTCTGGGGAGATGTCCGGTTCAATGGGCACACCCAGACCTTCCCAGCCACATTCATACTGTTCATAATCCTCCTCCCCCTCCTCTGGTTCATAAAATTCCTCAATATCATAATCCTGAACCACTGGGACCGGACGAACCGACCTTTTACCAGATAGTGGTGGTTCGGACTGACCCTGAGACAGTGACTGGACAATTTGTATGGCTTTTGCTATCTCTGCAGCAGTTGGAGAAGGAATTTTGGACTCCAGACCTGCTGATGTTCTTGTTTTCTTTACTGGAATTGGTTCCTCAGAACCAGCTTTTCTCTTGCCGAGGAAGTCTGGCCCTGGTCAGAGGGTACTTCTCTCTGGTTCGGGTTGGCACCGAACCGGCTGGCCATCCGGTCAGCGGACTTTTGGCCTCTGCCCTGAGCCTGCCCAATCTTTTTCCAGGGTGGCTGCAGGAAATTCTTGCATACCTGGCAGTCTGACTGAGGTGGTCAAACCCCAGACAATAAACATATGTGGTGTGTGGGTCAGCCTTGGCAAAGACTTCCCCACAAACATCACAGTGTTGAAACCCAGTGGGCCCGTTTTTCTTTTGGGTTTCTCAGACATAATGCCAGCCTAACCAAAACTTGCTCTTTAACGGCAGTGCCAGGCAAGACACCATCGTTCCTAACCGTGTTTACTGGTATTGGAAAAACGAATAAACCGCTTTTTTTTTTAGAACCGATAAGAACTGGAACTGCACTCTAAAATAGTAACTTTTAGTTTTAAATGAGTTTTAAACCCACTGATCGGTTCAAACCGAACCGATAACTTACAAGTTCCACACAGACAAAACCTTCATTTACTTACGGTTACCACAGATAGAGCTTGAATCGAACGGTTTTATGTTAAAATAAAACTATTCTCGTTAAATCCAACCCAGAAAACACTTTTAAACCGAGAAATGAACGAGCAAAAGGAGAAATCTCCGAGCGACTGTTCACTGAGGTGGAGTAAAGAATCTGACAGTTCAAGTTTGAAATGACACAGATAGAGCTGCTCTCGTGCCAAAATTCTATTTTGGAATGGTTTTAACCATTTCACTCCGGGGCAGTTCTAGAGCTGGAACAAACTGCTAAGGTCTATAATATAGTAAGACTTCATGTTGTTTGAAAGGATACCTTTTTTAACTAAAGTACTTTCAGATTCCATCCTAGAGCCCAACAGTCTGATTTTCATAGGGGGGATTTCAATTCAGTAATAGATCTGGACCAAGATAGGATGGGCTCTAAATCCACAGGCCCAGCCAAGACTAGTAGAGTGCTCTCCAGATTATGTACAGAATTATCATTAGTGGATGCCTGGAGATTTATCTGCCCTAAAGAGAGAGAGAGAGATTACATGTTTTATTCCCCTAAATATGATATATATTCCAGAATAGATTATTTTTTGATGATATCCAATGCTCAACATCATCTCACAGGAGCAAACATCGGTAACATATCCCTACTGGACCATGCATCTGTGTCCTTAGAGATGACTTTGGCTCCTAAACCTCCAGAGTCTGTTTGGCCTCTTACTGTTAGTTTGCTGAATCAAAGCGTTTAAACAATTAGTTAATGATTCTATTAAACAATTCCAGAATTTAACTCAGCGGAGGACATGGAGGCAGGGGTCAGATGGGATGCCCTCAAATGTTACTTAAGGGGAATTATAATTCAGTATGCATCCAGATATAAGAAGGAAAGAATTAAAGAACGTCTCGACCTAGAAAGAGAGATCGCCCAACTAGAGGCTTCCCACAAGAGGGCATTAAACCCACATACTAAAACAGAGTTAGACAGGGCTAAAGCCAAACTAAATAAAATTTTGGACTTGCATGTCGAAGGCCAACTCCAGTACGCAAAACAGAAATATTATGAACACGGCAATAGAGCTGGGGAAATTACTGGCTTGGCAGCTTTGCAAAGAGAGAGCTTCCAGGGCAGTACCTAAGCTTGATCTGAGGGAGACAGCCAAACACTTTCCCCTCTCATCACTGCCCAATTTCAAAAACTGCACTTCTCTGTATCAGACAGAAAAGGACCCAAGACATGGGGAAAAATTACCACTTACTTAGATAGTCTTCAGCTTCCTACACTAACAGAAGAACAGAAAATGGGACTAGAGGCATATATCTCTCCCAGAAATAAAAAATTAAACAATTAAAGAATGGTAAAGTCCCTGGGCTGGATGGATACGTGGCAGAATTTTACAAGGAGTTTCAGGGTCCCCTGCTGCAGGTACTTTCAGATACCTACAATGAAGTGCTGGGAGGGGAGGGAGCTGTTCCTAGGTCGTGGAATCAAGCCCAAATCTCTGTTATTCTTAAGCTCGGTGAAGACGCAGAAGACTGCAGGTCCTACCGGCCCATCTCCCTGCTCCCAGTAGACTTAGCTGACTGGCTACAGTTGGTAGTTTGATCACTAGTCCATAAAGACCAAACAGGTTTCATTTCAGGTCGCTACCTACAGGATAACATTGGGCGCCTGCTGAACATAATCTCAGCTCAAAAGAATAATAAAAACTTGCATACAACTCGCCATAAGTATGGACGCCAAAAAGGCCTTTGACAGGGTCGATTGGGTGTTTTTGGGGGAGACCCTGAAAAGATTTGGACTTGGGGATAAATTCCTACATGTCATTAGAGCTTTATATAATATCCCAGAAGCCAGAATAAAGGTTAATGGACATCTTTTGCAGAGGATTTCCCTTATGCGGGTAACCAGGCAGGGTTGCCTCCTTTCTGCTTTATCCCTTGAACCACTCGAGATAGATGTTAGATCAAACCCTCAAATCCAGGAAGTGGAGAGGCATACCCAAAAAATAGCCTTATATGCAGACGATTCCCTTTTTTCTCTCTCTCACCCTGAAACATCTATCCCGGAACTCCTTAAGACTCTGGAGAAATATGGTGCTCTGGCTGGCTATAAAATTAACCTTACAAAATCAGAAACCCTTGTCTTGAGTGGGTGTCCCTCCAGTGCATATAAAAGGACCTTTCCCTTTGCTTGGGCCAAGAAAAATACAACCAGATACCTTGGTATCAATATTTCTGTAGACCTGTCCCATCTTTACAAAAATAACCGAGACTTTTTCAAAATCTCCAGGCAGACATGGCTAGATGGCACCTGCTCCCCCTAACATTATATGGAAGATCATAAGTGCTCAAAATGAACGCTCTACCAAGGCTTCTTTTTCAGACCCTTCCTATGCAACCTCCTAGGGATTTCTGGACGATCCTGCAGAGGGCAACCCAAAGATTCCTTTGGAATAATAAACGTCCCAGATTAGCCAGGAATATCCTCCAAACACCCCGGGATAAGGGCGGTATAGCCCTTCCACATTTTTATTTTTATTTCATGGCAGCCCGTGGGGCGTAAATGTGCACATGGGCTAAATGCAAGGAAGATTCAGGCTGGTACTCTCTGGAAGAGGCCTCTCTCAAGGATTGAGCACTTTGGTCCCTACCTACCAATAACTTACCCGTAGCCATATCAAGATCGGTAAAGAACCCTTGGGTCAGTCACTCCTTATTGGTTCTCAAAAAGCTCAGAAAACTCACACACACACACACACACACACACACTCCGGAGGGCCCTGGTCCCCTTTCTTTGATTAGATTTGAGCCATCTTTTATCCTGCCACGGTCAGATTCCGGATACCGTATTTGGGCTGTGCAACGCCTTGCAACATTTGCACAACTGAATGACAATTTCCAACTTCATTGGGAGGACCACTTCAGTTATATTCAAATTCGTCACCACATTCTTTCTGCCAACAGACTTCAAATGGTAAGTAGGAACAAAACACAACTAGAAGAGTACTTTAATTTTTTCACTACGATTAGGGTTGGTCTCCGCCCTCTCTCTCTCTCAACTTTACAAAATATTGGTTAACCTTAACAAAACAGGTTTGGACCAAGTCAAACAAAGATGGGAGGAAGAACTGTCTATTTCAATACCTCCCTTAATATGGGGGAAAAAAACTGAGTAGAGTTTGGCAGGTATCCAGTTCCCCAATTTGGCGAGAATTCAATTGGACAATATTTTTAAGATATTTTCTTACTCCTACTACGGTGAAGCATTTTGATCCCCATCAGTCGGATCATTGTTGGAGGGGCTGTCAGACCAAAGGGTCTCAGACATATATATTCTGGCAGTGTCCAGTTTTACTCCCATTCTGGACAGAAGTGCATTCATATATACAAAATATAACTGGTCTACAAATCCCGCTCACAGGATCAGAATTGATCTTGGGCCTTCTGACCTTGCTGTCCGAATCTAGACAGTCCACTAAATTGGCACACATGATGAGGGTGGTGGCATTGAAGTGTATTACATCAAAGTGGTTATCCATATCCCCCAAATAGAGGAGTGGAGGGCCGGAATGACTCAATTAGAATCTATGGAGCAAATCACCCACACTTTGAGGTTACAGAATGAGAATTTTACTACTACCTTGTCACCAGTACATCCAGCAGGAAATGGGTACCCTTAAAGAAACCTAAGAGTACTAAACCAAGTTAGATGACTCAATAGTAGTAGTTAAGATTTCCCTGCAATGCCTGAGTTTATTTTATTTTATTCTGTTTAGTTGAAGTCGGACACAGGTTACCAGTGTTATTCTTGTTTGTCATTTTACTAAGCAATTAAGCAGATGGAAAAATGGTTAGGCAACAATACAGCAGGAAGATTATAGCTTTTGAAGTCTGAATCCACAGCTACTAATTATAGTATTAAGACTTAGTCATGTTGACTAATTAGATAAAAAGGATGGAATTGTAACATTTTGAACTGATGTGAACATTTATCTAATACATAATAAACTTGAAGTTTTTTTTTTAAAAAAAAGAAAACACCAGGTCCTGGATCTAGCGAGCAGAAATTGGGCAGTTTTGCATTGGATGGGGATGCGAAGGGTCCAGTTCTGGTGTCCCCATCTGCGAAACAACAGGTCCTCTAATACTGCCCAGTTCCCATTCGTGGACTCTGGCCTGCAATTGGCTGAGACTGTCTGCGATGATGTCGTCCACTCCGGGAACATGCACTGCAATGATTTCTGCGCCATGCTGTAATACCCAATCCCATACCCTCTGTTTCCCTGCAAAGTGGGTAAGAATGAGTGCCTCCTTGTTTGTTGAGATAGTACATCACCACGGTGTTGTCTGTTTGCAACAGGAGCGTACCTGGTGGAATCTCAGACTGAAAAGCCTGTACGGCACACAGGACTGCCCTCATCTCTAGAATGTTTATATGGAGATGAGATTCCAGGGACAACCAGAAGCCCTGGGTCCCGACACTGTTCAGGTGAGCTCCCCATCCAGACCACGAAGCATCCGTGGAGACAGTCACAGTTGATGCTGCTGTTAAGGGACTCCGTGAAAGGTGCTCTGGAAGCGAGCCAACATTGCCAGTCTCGGATGACTGCATTCGTAATCCAGACTGGATGCTCAGTTTGTCTCGCTTTTGGTCCCATAGGGCTCGTAACATCCATTGGGTGACCTGCATATGGAGTTGAGCTAGGGGAACCGTTGCGATGGCAGCTGTCATGTGTCCGAGTAGGCAAAGAATGGCCCTGGCTGAGACCGCTTTCTTTCCCGCTATGTCCCTTATGAGGGACCTGATGCGTTCCGCCCTGTCCTGAGGTAGGAATGCCCTCCCTTGATTGGTGTCTAGAACTGCACCTTTAAATTTCAAGTTCTGAGATGGAAGGAGACACGACTTCTCCTAACTGATGGTAATGCCCAGCGATTCGAAGAGGGAATGGGTGTCCTGAACTGCGGACATCAAAGTCTCCCAAGAGGGGGACATGAGGAGCCAGTCATCTAGGTACAGAAACACACAGTGGCCCTGTCTCCTGAGAGCTGCTGCCACACACTTTGCGAACACTTGAGGTGCTGAGGACAGTCCGAAGGGGAGAGCTCGGAACTGGTAGTGGCATCCCAGAAACTCGAAGCGCAAACATTTTCAGTGCGCTTGAGTGAGTTGGAGGTAGGCGTCCTGCATGTCCAGTGACGCGAGCCATGCGCCCTCTTTGAGCAAGGGAATGAGACCCAGAAGGGTAACCATGTGAAAGCGTTTGTACAACAAGAAGGTGTTGAGATCGCTGAGGTCTAAGATCAGGCACAAGTCCTCTGTCTTCTTTGGAACCAGAAAGAAGCAAGAATAGTACCCTCTTCCTCTCCGATCCCATGGCACTGACTCTATGGCGTCCTTGTCCAGGAGTGCCAAGATCTCCTGCCGAATGAGCAAGGCATGCTGACCAGAATACTGGGAAAGCAAGGGAGGCCTTAAAGGTGGGTGGTAGAGGAACTCGATAGTGTCCTTGACGTACTAGCTGAAGCACCCACCGGTTGGAGGTTATCCTCTGCCATCCCGGAAGGTGGTGAGAGATGAGACCCCTGACCTTCTCTTCCCTTAGATCCAGAGGAGGGGCGGGTCCGGGAAGGAGTCCTGCTGTGGTGGTATTTGTCCCGGAGACAAACCCCTGTGGCTGCACCCCTGGCTGCCAAGTCCGCTGAATCGTACGCGGCTCCGAGCACCTGGGTTCCCACGTCTGACCCAGTTTGAAGGAGATTAAGAAGTTCGTCCTTCCTTTTGCCATCAGGGAAATCTTTCATAAGGTCTTGGCCATGTTCCCACAGGGTATTCTGAAACCATTTCGTGTTAAGTAGTTCAGAGACCTTACAGAGTATGTAGCAGCCACATACATGCTGCCTTCCCAGTGAATCTGACTGGATTCCTGGTCCGGTGACTGGGTAACTCAGATGTTGAGGTCGTTGAGACTGATCTGAGAAACTTATGACCAGGGAATCGGCCTGGGGTTGTTGCGCCAAGTATGGGTCCTCCAGTGGAACCCTGTAGAGGCGGTCAGCCTTCTTCGGAACTGCTGGAGTAAAGTGTGGACGTTTCCAAGCAGCCTTGGTGACATCCATAAAGGTGTACACCAACGGTGGGACCACCACAGGCTTCGGGTCTTTTTGCCTGAGATATCTGGCAAGGCGTTGTCTCTCGGGGTCTAAGTCCTCTGTCTCCCACCCCATGTTTTCTTGGATGTGCCTCATAATTTCCGAGAATGAGGGATCATCCAGTGGTGACCTGGGGAGGTCTCGTGGGTCGGGCGATGGGAGAGACTGATGGGAGAAGCAGACCTGGAAGTGTCGGATGAATCCGCCTTGAGTCATCCCCGGAGAGGATTGTCTGCCTCTGGGCCATTTAGGGTTGGGAGACCCTGAGGGAGACTTTGATGGGGGTCTTCTTCATGGACGTGATCTGCCCTGGGAGGTGGTGTAGGCTCCTTGGGGGTCGTGGGTCTTTCATCCACAGAGCCTCGAGGAGGTGGTGGTGGTGGTGGAGGTGGCTTGGTGGGCACCACATCCTTCTTAATGGTATCCCACCAGAAAGTAAATAGGTCTTTGACGTCCTGCAAATTCATACCAGATGGGCCCGGTGTCGGTGTCGGCCTGTCAGCGGGGTTGGGCCTTGGGGAACGACTGGGTCTGGTGACAGTTTCCTAGGTAATCAGACGTCCTCCGTGTCACTTGTCTGGTCATCAGGCAAAACAGTGACCTCCTCTTCCGAAGACCCCGTCGACCGGTGTCAGCTGGCGTCGGTGGGGCAGGTGTCTGTTCCTTGGCCCGTTTGGACTCAAGAGGTCCTTTTAAGGGACGTCTGCCCCATCGTCTTCCTTGAAAGGACGTCCAGTCCTTTCGGGGGTTGGGAGACTGATCGATGATCCGGGTCCTGGCGTCGGTCCGACGGCCCAGTGCTCTGCTTCAAAGACTACTTCGACTTATGCCAGTCCAAAGTCCCAGGCCTGGTAGCGGAGTCTGGCATCCGGGAATCCTTAGTCTTCAACTGGTGTACGGAGGCTGGGGGGTGAGAGTGGGCCCGGGAAGGCGACCTGTCCAATTGCGTGGAGCTGGAACTGGCTCTAGACTCAGAGGCCCAACTTGGAGATCTAAACCTACCCTTGTCCTGATGCTTCCCTGATTTATGGGAGGATTCTTCCCTGGAGGTGGGGCCTTCTTCCATTTTTTTAAGTTTTTCTTCCAGAAGGACCCCCTTGAGGGCCTTTTGGCAGCGGATCCTGGTTCTACTGTTGAACTGTCAGCAGACAGGGCAGGCCTGAATATCGTGCTCTGGGCCGAGGCACTGCACAAGAGGCCATATGGGTCCGTGTGAGAATCTGCTTGCATGAGCGCACTTGGAGGGTGTCCTTCGGTAGAAGATGTAGAAGTAGACATGGATTTCAAAAAAAAAAAAACACTTTCTTTTTAAGATTTCACGCGTCGTTCGTCTGTTCCAGGTGTCCGCGAGGACAATGCTGGAGAGTTGACAGCGGGAAAAGAACGGGGGATGCTGGGGGCCCCCTTTTTATATGATGCCTGACATTGGTGGCGGTCCCCCGCTGGATACTGCTAGCTAGAATTTTTCCGTGGGGTCCTGGCACCTGCCAGATTCAGTCCTAATGGCATAACCTGCTGCAAGAGCTGTTTCTTGAAGATCAGAGTCATCCTCAATCCCCTAAGACAATGGGTCGACCAGGTCAAGAAAGATAGTGACCAACTGGTCAGCCTGTGTCACAGCCAACAAGTGCAACGGGGTTACTAAGGAGCTAGCAGCCTGGCCTTCAACGAACACAGGCTCAGCAAAAGCCAAGCACTTGACAGCTGTCAAGGGAACTGCAAGAGTGTGAAGCGTGTGTTTGTTCCTGGTCCTACGACAGATGGTGGGATTTCTTCACTTTCTCTTTTCATCATAGGAAGGATTTACACATTCCTATAAGATCCCGTGAAGGACATCCCAATGCCAGACCCTGCCAGGAGCAGCACCCACCACAGCCTGGGCCGTTGCCTCTTCCATGGTTGTAAGCTGGGCCGCCGAGCCCACCTCTGTGGACATCACCTTCCTGGCCTTCATCGATCCTTTGAGCAAACGGGGGCATCCTGTTTGTCGAGCCATCTTCAAGAGAAGAGGGTAACAGAGTTTTGCACAGGCTGCAGGCCTGAGCTTCCGGCTCTGCCGCGAGGCAGTAGATGCACGACGAGTGCAGGTCCATCCTGGACATTTTTTGGATGCATTACACTCAGCGCTTCAAACCAGGCTTTTTCACAATCCATTCCTGAAGTGGAATCAGTAAAGAAAACTTTCCAACAAAGACAGACGCCGATGGCGCAACAGGATTAACAGGGGCCTACACCATGCACAGAGCTGCAAAGCAGGAGACCTAACTCTTCAAGCAGAAAGGAAGATCTTGCGACACAGGAGCTTAGCTTGAAGCGTTTCAACTGGAAGGGGAAGGAAGTCTGCCAAAAGTGTGGCTAAGGCACCATGTCCATGCCCCTAGAAAAACAGGTTATTCACCTGTAACAGTAGTCCTAGGAGCGGTATATGTTCATCCACATGATCTAGCAGTGCTCTTTCCCTTTAAGATGTGATGGAAAGTCTTCAAGCTGGCTCCTCCCACCCACCTGGGTGGTAACTCCCTCAGTTCCACCCCATAACGCCAGATCCTACCCGCTGGAAGCAGTCTTGTGTGCCAAAGCCAGGGGAGGTCAGGTGGGTCCATGTGGATGAACATATACAGCGGTAGTTGCGACGTAGACAGCCAGTTCTGAGTGCTGTATTAATTTTTGTTTTACATATAGAATATGTGAAGGAAGGGTCAGTTCAAGGAAAGGCTGTCTTACTGGAACTGACACATCAACCCAGGATAAATTCAAAGGACAGGAGGTATTTTAAACTGCAGAGATCTGGGGTGCAATTACCTTGTCAATTTGCTTTCATCCCAGGAAATAAGATTAGCCATTCATAATGCCGTCAGGGAGATCCTTTGACTTGCATGGCTACCAGGAAGGACTTGTGGGGAGGGGCGTCGGAGAGAGGCCAGAATGGACATTGAAGAGGTTTGATGTCTGAGCCAGGGAGGACCCAGACGGATTTGGAAGGTCCAAAATACATTCCCGGGGAACCCTTGAATTACATCAGAAGGACCTGAGGTGTAGATTCCAAGGTTCAGACGGGATTAAAGAGGCCAATACACTTGTTTTGAATACAGTGACTTAGATCAAAGAAAACTTTTGAGATGCATGTGCAGAACAAAAACCAGTTCTGACCAGTTAAACTGTGGAAAGGAAAGTCAGTGAGGTCATCTCATATGTTTTTTTTTTTTTTTTAAATATTTTATTTGGAGACCTTGTATTGTAAAATATAGAGTTCGATACACCAGGGCGGAGTTAGTGACCTCATGAGAAGGCCAGCTCAGAAGTGTGTTTTAAGCGCTGAAAGAACAGACGCACAAGAAAATATTTCTGACTGACAAGAGAATATTATCTGACTGAGGGAGGATCATCACAGCACTGAAAAACAGTAAGATTAGACCAGTCTAAATGTACATGTATAGGAACTGTACTTTTCCTGTTTGTTTTAAGGCTGTATGTGTTGGGATACATATTTGTTCTGTAATTATTGTTCTGTTTTGATATTTTTAAAGTAGAGATTTTTTTTTTTTACAAACAAAACTGCTGAAGTGCCTTGACAATTCTTATTAAGTGGAGCTTTTAAAGGTTATAAGTACACTGTGTATGGACTTATTGTATACCAAACTGGTAAATGGATAGAGTTCTCTAAAAGTCTTGTATAGAGTTCTAAGGGTTCATTTGAAAGACCTGGTTGGTCCCAGGCAAAGATATCTGGCCCCCAAGACAGAATTATCCGAGCCTGAGAATTGGGTATGCTAACAAGAGGTTATCAGTTTTAATCCCTTCAGAGCTTGAGACTAAGGTGACTTGAACCCACAAAACAGACAAGAGGGTTACCTTGTCTGTTCACTGTACACAAACCATACACTCAGAGGTCGGCGCTTTGGGAGTACAGGGTTGACCGGCTGAGCGAGGTTGTGACAGTAGTCAGAAATATTTAGAGAACTACCACTCCTAGAAGTACCATTACATGTAACGGTTTTTTCTAGGGATGTGGATATATTGTTCTATCCACACTATCTGGCAGACTCCTAGCAGTTCTCCAAGAGGGAGGCACGGCGCACACCCCCTACTTCAGGAACAGAGACTGGAGAACTGAGGCCCCAAAACCAGCATCCCAGCGTGACTCTAGGTCAATGTGGTACAGTCCAATCCGTTTATAACAGGCGCATATGTGCAAACACAAACTGCCTGTTATATTGCATGGTTGGTATAATGTCAAGTAGTGACATGCATATAAAAAAAAATTCAGTTGCAGTCTCTTTTGCCCCACAGCACACTAAACACAGCCCAAAGTGAACTCAACATGGTAAATCAAATAAGTTCAGCAAATCAGTCAATAAATCAAGCAAGTACAGCTCTGTCTTGATTTTGGTTAGTTCTTACCTGTAGAAGTCAGAGATTTTACTCTGTAATTTTACTCTGTGATTTTGATCTTGGCAATAAGGAGCCCACACCAGTTTGGTTCAACATCTAGGTCTTAAGAGTCAGCAGTGCATTCTTTACATTGTTTGGTGTAACCTCAGGCTGCTCCTCATTATCTGCGCCATTCTCTTCTTCCGTCTTGGCTGTACGCTAAGACCCGCTAACTCATCTTTGGTAAAGCTTCAGTTTTTTTGTTGTTTTTTCTTTAAAGTTCAACCCTGTCACGAAGTGACATAGCTTTACATTTGTCTGCCATTCTTCGGATGCAGCTGCTGACTTAGCTGTGCACAGTGTGACAACGAGCTGAGAATGAGACGCCAGCCACATTAGTGTCAGGTAAAAATACATTCAGTTAATCGGATTCGTTGACACCTCGTCAGGGTTGTAATTTCGCTCAGATAAGTGGCTGATATAGACGGAGGGCAATAAACATTTTATCAGGAGGATTTATCATTAAGGTCTATTGAAATGGCTTTTGGTAATGTGAAACTGCCCGCTAAAACTGATTGCCCGTGGGGCGACGGCTCGATAGGGAGGGAACTACTCGAATTCCAGAGGCAGACCCCTGCCGACCACATCTAACACCCAGCAGTCCGTGGTCATAGCGGAGCAGGCAGAACAGAAGTGGCGGAGCAGTCCCCCCATGGGGGGAACCTAGGGAGGAGTGACGAGGTTTGGGGCGACACCCCTCAATCCGTCACTGGGCAGGCTTGGAAGCAGGGCCTGCTGAGGGACCTCCTGGACCCTTGCCTCCAGGATTCCTACTAGAGGAAGCGACAGACTTGCCCTTAGGGCGCCAAGTGTGAGCCTGCTGGCCCTGATGCTGGTGTTGCTGAGCCGGAAGTGCCGCAGAAGCAGAAGGGTGAAAGGGCTTATGCTGCTGCTGGCAGCCTTTGTCCTTCTCGATCCTCTGGAGATGGCCTTCCACTCCGGGCCCGAACAAGTCGGTGCCTAGGAAGGGAATATCTGCCAGCTTGTGATGGGTGTCCGCCGTGAAGGCGGAACCGCAGCCAACCTCTGCGAAGATGGCCACGCAGCGGCTGCTACTGACCAGGCACAAGAGTCACCAATGTCCAATGAAGTTTGGAACTGTTTAGCCACTGCCCTTCCTGATCCCGCACCTGCTTGACCCGTCGCCTGAAGGTCAGCGGAGATGAGGAACCACCTCATCCAGGGAGCCCATAGGTCGTCGCAGAAATGTGCCATCAGAACGGCGAGCTAGCCTGATGAAGACCTAGTGAGGAAGCATCAAACCTTCCGCTCTGGAGTTATACAACTTTCTGGATTCCTTACTGTCGGGTTTGTCCACATCCTGATGTTCCCAGAATGCTGGAAAACACTATCAGTCACTAACCCTCCGCAGAGGGTGCCTGAGAAACCGAGAGGAACTAGTGGGGACTGCTACATTGAGCCATCCTGGCCAAGGCGCTGGACAAGATGCTGGCGCACACAACTCCAGGGCCAGGCCAACAATGGCTTCAGCCACCGGAAAGGCCTCCATAGGGAATCTCGGTCCAGTATCTCCGCAGGGATACTTGGCCCATTTTTGAACGGGTTCGAGCTGCATCCCAGCAGACTCTGAGATGAGTCAAGCGCATCTAAAATGAGGATGGGCTCTTGTTCACCAACTGGCCCCTGCAGAAGGGAGGAGTCCAGCGAACAGCTGCTGAGCGCCTGAGCCACCCTCCACCTGCTGAGGTCGATCGGGAGTGAGGGTGACCGACAACCTATGGGGCAAGCCCTGACCCAACCGAGAATCCCTGGTTGGGGCCCCAGTCTTTGGTTGTGGAGGCAGAGGTTCCACCACAATGGGTGGAGCAGCCGGTTTGGGCTGAACCGGCGCCGGCTCCTCGACTACCACGAGGGGTTGTTTCGGCCGCTCTGGTGACAACCACTTAATGGCCAGAGAAGGCGACGGAGTCTGCTTGTTACTGGTCAGTAAAAGTTGCTGCCACATCAAGTCTTCGTAGCACCAGAGCCTATCCTCTGCAGAGGACAAGCGGCGATGCCGCTCTCCATGGTGCCGAGACCAAGACCGCAGACGGTGGGACTGGCTGGACCTGGAAGAGAACAGAGACCTTCAGGGATTCCGAGGGTGGGTCAGAGAGAGAACAGGGGAAACCCGTTCCTCCTCTGGTGCAGGGATCTTAACCAGGGACTTCGGCACAGGCAAGTCCTCGGTAACCATCGGGGAAACCGGTGAAGAAGGGCCGTCGGCTTCTCTAGTCAACAAACCGTCCAACGGGTCGAGAAAAATCTCGAACGTATCGACAGATGTCTCGGCCGGCTGACCTGACTGGGACACCGTGAAGCCAGCGGAAGCAGCCGCAACCTCGATCAAAGTACAGAGTCGACGGTCCGGTGAAGGGGATCTCTCCCTCTCCCACGAATGTCGACGCTGGGACTTACCTTTAGAGTCCTTCTTTCTGGACCAACTGGAATGTCCCGATGGCCCTTCTTCCTTAGTGGAAAGGGATTGACAAAGCTCCTTAAAAGAAGCCGTGTACGAGGAGCCCAAGGAGAGCGGGATAAATGCCATGGAGGAAGAAGAGGAGGCCTGGGCCACCTCCTCCTCGAGGGTGATCATCTGCTCCAACTGCTCTGCGAGAGCACCGCCGGACACCGCCCAATGGGCTTCCTTAGACTTGACTGGCGGGTACCATTTTTCAGGGCACCCAAGAAGTAGTCTGGCAGCGTGGTCCTCCAAGACCGAAGCTGAGAAGACCTGCACATCCGGCCTGCGAACGATGGCCAAGCCCAGGCGTAGACGACGTGGAGTGCGGATCAGTCCGGGGACATCTTCGCTCGACAAGGGCACCACCGAAGCCGTGAGTCGATTTGTCCATCGCAGCCGCGAGAGAAGACGAAGACCTTAGTCTTGTAAATTTTAAAATTAGTTTTGGGAAATCCGAAGAGTGTGGATCCAGGCCTAAAACGCAGAGTGCTAAGGAGGGAACCTGAGCTTCCAAGCGGTAAGGAAGATCTAGCGTCACGGGGTGGAGCCGAAGGTTTTACCACCCAGGTGAGTGGGAGGAGCCAGCTTGAAGACGTTCCAGCAAGATTTAAAGCAGCAAGGAACCTGCCAGACAGTGTGGATTGAACATATCCACGTCCCTAGAAATATACTGTATATTAAGTTAAGTCATGATTAGATAAGTGGCTTTCAAGCATGCATATGTATCACTGGGGGATAACCAGTCAAGCAAGTGTTTCAGACAGTAGTGCTTCCAATTTTAGGGTTATCCTAAATATCCAGAAGAAAACAATTCTGAATTCTACCATTTGGCGAGCACCACAGAAAATGTGAAAGAAAGGAAAAAGTGCCTGCAAGAGGCAGCTGCAATAAACCAGCAAGTTCCTCCTCCTCTATGGGCTGTCTTTGGTGACTAATGCCTTTACCAAGAGCCCTAGACCAAAGGCACTGTGGTTTGACCTCAGAAGCTTTATGAAGAAATATTTTACAACTCAACATACTTGACATGCAGAACACCTTTATTGGAATGACGTGTCAAGAAGCAGGTTGGCAGAAAACAAACAAAAAAAAAAAAAACCGAATATTATACAAATATTGGGTTGAGAACACAGTCTTCAAGCAGCATTCATTCAATTTCTTGTCTGCCTGCTTCAGAGAGATCCAGGTATTCAGCATACTTGATCGCAGCTTAGCCCACACCAGATGGTTGTTAAGTCCAAAGATCTGAGCAGCAAATTGAGCAGCAGCTTCAGGTGAAAGCACTGTTGAGCATCCAAGGCCTGAGAATAATAAAAAAATATATACATTAAAGGTCACAATACTTCTAAACTAACATCCATTAGATCAGCACTGCAATTTAAAATAAAGACCATCACCATGCCACTCAGTAAGGCAACCTAGGTTCACACCCCAAGCCTTGTTCACTCAATCCAGTAGGTAGAGGCCAGCTCATCCCAGAGGTGTTGCACAGCATTTTCTTATTTTAAAGAATAAACACAGAAAAAGATTTTGTTGGCACTAGGCCCATCCAGTCTGCCCCTTGTCCCTACTTATTCCATTACCACTGACCCTAGATGGTTATAGGTGTTACTCCCTTCCCCCATTCCTCTACCTAATATGCCTCTGTACCTATTCTACGCATTCTTGAAGATCCTCACATCCTTTGCCCCCACTACCTCCTCTGGTAGGCTGTTCCAGTCATCCACCACCTTTTCAGTGAAGGAGTATTTTTTGCACGTCTCTCCTAAACTTCCTCCCCCTCAAGTTTCACTGCATGCCTCCTTGTCGAAGTGCCTTCCTTTCTCTGAAACAGACCCTCCTCTTGTACCTTGTTCACTCGTGAGACACTTCTAGGTTTTACGCATGTCCCCTCTTGCTGCCCTTTCTTCCAAGGAGTACTTGTTGAGTTCCTGCAGCCTTTCCTGGTATGACATCTCAAGCAGCACCCCCCTCCTTTACAATTCTGGCTGCCCTCTTCTGTACAGCCTCCACCCTTTCAATGTCCTTATGGCGGTGCAGTTTTCAGAAATGGACACTGTACTCCAGGTGGTGCCACTCCAGTGAGCAATACAACAGCAGCACCACCACCTGGTAGGGCCTACCGAGCTGCAAGCAGCTCTCTTCCAGAAGTGTCTGGGGAGAAGGGTACAGGAAAAACCATGGATAATGCAACACCACATACAGCATGGAAAATATCAAGGTACAAAAATACAGCAGCAGTGTGACAAATGGAAGCAAAAAAGCAGTGTGAAAATACAGAAACAGTATGAGGACTCTAGGTACAAAGATGAATCAAAAGTAGTTAAAGCTAGACTGTCCAGTGCAACTGTAATTCACGTGAAGTACAATGGCACCAAGTAGGGGGAAGCAGTTGCATGAACAGACATGCAAGATATAGTCTTTAAGCAGGGAATATTTCAAAAGGGGCAGGGGAGGTACAGATGAGAAGGGGGAAGGCTAGACCAGAGACTATGGAGCCTGAAGGAGAATGTAGACTGCTTTGCTGCAGACTATCCCCAACTGGTCAGCATGTAGAAGCGTACTCCTGTAAGGGAGGGGTATATGGGGCCCTGCACACTGCTGTAGTAAGGTGGCTTCATTCATATTCATGCTCTGAAAACAAGGCAAAATAAACTAAACACATGAGTGTTACATAGGCAGATAAAAGCAGACAACCACCCACTCCCACTCTAAATATCAGAACAGAGCTGCCTGCTGTCTTATGAGCTCCATCTCTTTTTCTGGATCCAGTCTCCAGATGTTGTTGATCACCCCAACTGATCCTGCCATAGGAGCTCTGGTGGCACAGGCGACAGTTGCTGGTTCCTTAAGACAGATGGGGCTGGGTTGCTGGAAGGAGATTCTGGGGATATGGATCTATTGTACAAAGATACACAGTAGTATCACACCTGCAACCGTAGCCCCAGTAGTAGTCAATTCACATCCACATTTGGGCAGTTTTTCCACCGAGCATGCTCAGTCACGTGAAGAGTATTCACTGAGATCCTATCACACAACCATGTGTTCCTTGGCTCCGCCTTTACTCAGAACAACACACTGCAACAGGAATCCAAAGCAAGCCCTGCCAGGGGAGCTTGTGCGGATGTGAACTTAAGTACAAAAATACAGGTTACTCACCTGTAACAGGAGTTCTAGGAATGGTATAAGTTGTTCATCCACACTTTCTGGCAGGTATCCTTGCCACTTTAAATCTTGCCGGAAGGTCTTCATGCTGGCTCCTCCCACCCACCGGGTGGTAAAACTCTCGCTCCGCCCCATGACGCCAGATCTGGCCCCATGGAAGCTCAGGTAGTGCCAACAAGCCGAGGTCGGGTGGAATGTAGGGATGAACAAATATATACCATTCCTAGAACTCCTGTTACAGGTGAGTAACCTGTATTCTAGGGACATGGATATGTTGTTCATCCACACTGTCTGGCAGACTCCTAGCAGTTCTCCGGGAGGAGGGAGGCAAGGCGCACACCCCCTACTTAGGGAATAGAGACTGGAGAACCGAGGCCCCAAAACCAGCATCCCGGCGTGACTCAAGGTCGATGTGGTAGTGGGTGATGAAGGTGTGTGCTGACTTCCAGGTAGCAGCCCTGCAGATTTCCTGGATAGGGACGTCCCTGGAAGCAGCCACCGATGCAGCGATATGGCGGGTAGAATGAGCTCTAATCCCTCTGGGAGGCTCCATGCCCATCAACCTATAGCAGAGACCTATGCAGGAGGTGACCCACCTGCTTATCGTCCGCTTGGCTGCAGGTCTGCCAGGTGCGGCCAGCTGTGAGGTGACAAACAGCTGGCGAACCTCTCCCCGAATTTCAGCCGTGCGCTCCTTATAGTAAGCGAGCGCCCTTCTAGGGTCCAAAGTATGGAGCCTATATTCGGCCTCCGAGGTGCGACTGGGGTAGAACACCGGCAGAGTCAACACCTGGTTAAGGTGAAACTCCAACACCACCTTCAGAAGGAATTTCGGGTTGGGGCGCAGGACAATCTTGTCCCTGTGGAAGACCAGATAAGGAGACTCGATGGAAAGCGCCTGGAGCTCTCCCATCCTTCTGGCTGACGTAACAGCCACCAAGAAGGCGGTCTTCCACGACAAGTGAGAGAGAGATCACACCTGTGCATTGGTTTGAATGGCTTGCCCATGAGCTTTGCCAGTACCAGCAGTAGATCCCACAGAGGTGGAGGTTCTTGCATCAGAGGAAATGTGATCAAGGCCTTTGAAAAAGCGCCAGACCACCTTCTCCTGCGCCACCGACTGCTTCCTGGCCCGCGCCCGGTAAGCAGAGATGGCTGCCAGGTGCACCTTTAGGGTCGTCGACCTAAGCCCTTGCTGAGAAAGGGACCACAGATAGTCCAAGATGCTTGCCAAGGAACAGGAGGAAGGGTCCAGGCCCTTGCCCTGACACCAAATGGAAAATCTCTTCCATTTGAAGGCATAGCATTTCCTGGTCGACTCCTTACGGGACGCCTCAACTACATTGAGGACCTCGTCGGAAAGACCCAAGGCCTGGAACTCTAGCCACTCAGGAACCAGGCCATCAGGTGCAGGGATTGAAGGTCCGGATGGAACACCTTCCCCTGATTGACTGAAAGTAGGTCCGGGCGAGCTGGAAGCTGCCTCGGGAGCCTAGAGCTGAGGCTGAGGAGATCTGGATACCAGCATTGGCGGGGCCAGTCTGGGGCTACCAGAATCACCTGCGCCTTGTCCCTCCTCGCCTTGAGAAGCACCTTGTGGATCAAGGGAAATGGGGGAAAGGCATAGAAGAGGCCTGGGGTCCACGGCCTCGAGAAGGCATCCCCCTGCAGCGAGCCCTACTGAGGGGGGCGGGCATGGAACAGCCTCAGCTTCGCGTTCTCCCTGGCGGCAAACAGGTCCACCTGAGGTGTGCCCCAATGGGAGAACAGATCTTGTACTACCTCCAGCAGGAGAGACCACTCGTGAGACACAGCCCCTATCTGGCTTAGGGCATCGGCCAGGGTGTTGGAGGCTCCTGCCACATGAATGGCTAGGAGATCCGCCTCCAGGCTGCGCACGAGTGACCAAATGCAGAGAGCTTCCTTGCACAGAGGCATGAAGCGCGTCTCGCCCTGGCGGTTTAGGTAGTACATGGTCGTGGTATTGTCCGTCTGGACCTGAACCACTTGACCCCGTAGAAACGGAGCAAAGGCGGTAAGAGCTAGACGGACCACCCGAAGCTCCAGCAGGTTGATAGGGCATCGGGACTCCCGAGGGGACCAGAGGCCGTGCGCTCTGTGCTCCCCCAGATGGGCACCCCAACCCATCAGAGAGGTGTCGGTCGATAGAGAGACCGTTGGCTCGGGGCGGACAAACGGGATGCCCTCCTGCAGATGAGCTGGAACGATCCACCACTGGAGAGCATTCCATATCCCCTGGGTCACCGTCACTAGCTGGTCCAATGGAATGCAGCGTTGAGACCACTGGTTGGCCAACCCCCATTGAAGGGGACCGCATGTTCCAGCGGGCCCAACGGACCACGCTGGTGCAGGCCGCCATGAGACCCAGGAGGCGCAGGAAGTCCCGGGCAGGGCACGATTTCCCAACCAGAAATGACTGGGCAAAGGAGGAAAGAACCTCGACCCTGTCCGCCGGGAGCCGAGCTCTGCCCCGATAAAAGAATCACATGCTTCGTTCGAGTTCCGACTTGGCCTCGTAGATGAGGAGGCGATCTGAGAGCAAACCTGGGGGCCAGATCTCTGGACCGCTCCACCTCCTGTCTGGAGGGGCTGCTATCAACCATCGTCCAGGTAAGGGTACACCGGACCCCTCGGCGCCCAAGAGGAATGCTGTCACCACTGCCATGCATTTGGTGAAGACTCTGGGAGCAGAGAAAGGCCGAAGGGCATGGCTCGGAACTCGAAAGGGATCCTTCCGCTCAAAGCGAAGGAATCTCTGGTGGAGACGGACGGATAGGGATGTGAAAAATGCGTCCCTGTAGGTCCAGAGAGCAGAACCATGCCGCGTTCAGGGATGGTATTATCTGAGCCAGAGTGACCATCCTGAAGGTCCGAGACCTAGGAACTTGTTTAGGTCGCGCAGGTCGAGAATGGGGTGCCAGCCCCCGTCCGTTTTGGGACCAGGAGTACCCGGACACAAACCGCTGGTCTGAGGGAGGGTCCACCACCTCTGATCACCACCTTCTCGGGAGCAGAGCGGCGAGGTCTGCGGACTTTAGGCCCCCGGGGCGGCTCAGAAGGGTGGGGCCTGCTCGAACTCCAGAGGCAGGCCCTTTCCCACCACTTCCAACACCCACCGATCTGTGGTGATAGCGGACCAGGCGGAAAGGAAGTAGCGAAGCCATCCCCCCACGGGGGGAACCTGGGGTGGGGTGACGAGGTTGGGGGCGGCACCCCTCAACCCGTCACTGAGCAGGCTTGGAGGAGGGACCGGCCAAGGGACCACCTGGGCCTTTACCTCCCTGCTTCCTGGAGGAGGAAGCCGCGGGCTTGGGTTTGGGATGCCAAGCGTGAGCCTGATGGCCCTGACGGACGAAAGGGCTTGGGTTGCGGTCTGCGGCCCTTGTCCCTCTGGGCGGAGGAGACCGAGTCCAGAGTGGCGGACTTTTTGATCCTCTGGAGGTGACTTTCCACTCCAGGGCCGAAGAGGTCGGTCCCCAGGAAGGGGACATCCACCAACTTGTGCTGGGTATCCGCTGTGAAGGTGGATATCCTCAGCCATGCCCGACAGCGCATAGCCACTGCGGCCGCGACTGACCTGGCACATGAGTCACCGATGTCCAAAGCAGTCTGAAGTTGCTGCTTGGCCACTGCCCTGCTCTGGTCCCGCACCTGCTTAACCGTGGTCTGCAGGTCCGCCGGGAGATGAGGGACTACCTCGTCCAGGGAGCCCAACAAGGCGTGAGAAAAGTGTGCCATCAGCACAGCCGAGCTGGCCTGACAAAGGCCAAGGAGGACAGAGCGTGAACTTTGCCCGGCATAGTCCAACTTCTTGGACTCCTTGTGGGAGGCTTGTCCGTCCCTGGCGCTTCCGGCACGCGGAAGACGCTGTCGGTAACCAACCCTCGGCCAGGGTGTTCAAAAACGGACAAGGAACGGTAGGGACGGGCGTATTCCTCGCCATCCTGGCCGAGGCGCAGGACAGGAAGCAGGGCTGCCAGAGCTCCAGGCCGGGCCAACAATGGCCTCGCCACCGGAAAGGCCTCCGTGGGAGAATCCCCTTGGTCCAATATCTCCGTGAGGGGATACTTGGCCCGCTTGGATACGGGCTCGCGCTGCATCCCGGTGGACTCCGAGATGAGCCTAAGCAAACCCATGAAGGACGATGGGCTATCGCTCAGCGACTGACCTCCGGAGGACTCCAAGTCGACCCGCCTGGAGAACAGGGAGAAATCGTCATCGGACTTGGAAGAGTCCGCAAAGAGCTGCCTTGGGCCTGAGCCACCCTCCACCTGCCAAGGGTGATCGAGAGTGAGGGTGACAGACAGCCTATGGGGAAGACCCTGGGCCGACCGAGAGTTCTTGGTCGGGGCCCCAAACAACGGCTGTGGAGGCAGAGGTTCCACCAGAATCGGTGGGGCAGCCGGTTTTGGTCGAGCAACAGGCCTGGGAGCAGGCGCCTCGGCTAGAGCGAGGTTTGCCTCGGCCTCCGGTGACAGCCACTTGATAGCGGAGGCGACAATGTGCGGCTTGCTCCCAGACAGAAGGAGCTGTTGCACGAGGTCCTCATAGGCGCCAACGCAACTTCGACGAAGCCTCCCTCGTCAGAGGACGGCGCAGGCGCCGCTTGCATGTACCGGACCGCCTATGGCGTGCGGATCGGCTAGAACGAAGAAGTCAGAGACAGAGACCCCGAACCTTGGCTTTTCCGAGGAGGGTTCTGGGGCAGGGCGGGGGAAACCCGCTCTCCCCTCGGCTCGGACGGATCAACCGTGGACTCCGGAACCAGAGGCACAGGCAAGTCCACGGAAACCTCAATCTCCGCCGGGGAACCGGGGAGGGAGGGTTTTCAGCTTCACCGGTCGACAGCCCATCCGACGGGTCGAGAAAAATCTCGACTCGCGTCGGACGGGCGTCTCGGGTCAACTGAACTGGGACGGGACACCGCGAGGCCAGTGGTCAAGCTGAAGGATCGACTGAAGCCGAGTGCGGTCGACTACTCGGGAGAGGGACCTCTCCGCCTCCCAAGAGCGCCGACGGAGGGACTTCACACTGTGGCCCTTCTTCTTGGACCGAGAGGAAGGCCCTGAGGATGCTGGTCCCTCTCATAGTGGAAAGGACAGACAGAGCTCCTTAAAAGAAGCTGAATAGGAGGATCCCAGGGAGAGCGGGATAAAGCGCGGCCAAGGTGAGCAAGAATGCGGCCTGCGCCGCCTCCTCCTCAAGGGTGATCATCTGCTCAAGCCTGTTCCGCTGAGCCCGCCACCCATGAGAGGCAGCCAGCAGGCCTCCTTCAACTACCGGAGGTAACATTTCTCAGGCCCAAGATGTAAGCAGGCGGAGTCTTCAGGACATAGGCCGAAAAGGAAGAGCACAGGTCGCAAGCCTGCGGGTCGTGCTCAAGACCCAAGCAGTAGACGCACGTGGAGTGCGGATCCGTCCGCGACATCTTCTGCCAGCATGGGCACCTCCGAAAACCAGGAGTCGATTTGTCCATCGCAGCCGTGAGGGAAATAAATGACCGAAGTCTTGAAAACCTTAAAAGTAAAAGTAATTTTGGGTAAACCGAAGAAATAGGAACCAGTCTTATACGCAGAGCGTTAAGGAGGGAACCTGAGCTTCCAAGCGGTAAGGAAGATCTGGCGTCATGGGGCTGAGCCGAGAGTTTTACCACCCGGGTGGGTGGGAGGAGCCAGCTTGAAGACCTTCCGGCAAGATTTAAGGCGGCAAGGATACCTGCCAGAAAGTGTGGATGAACAACATATCCATGTCCCTAGAAAAGTAGTTACATAAGAACTTACCGTAACAGTAGATCTTCGAGAGGAGCTCTTGCAGCAGGTTACACCAGAAGGACTGAAGCCGGCAGGCGCCAGGACCCCACGGAAAACTTCTAGCTACCAGTATACAGAGGGGGACCGCCCACTGACATCAGCCAATGGTATAAAAGGGGCGCTCCTCCAGCCCTACCTCAGTTCTCCCGGTAACACAGGAATGGAGAACCAAGGAAGTTCCTCCGAAATGAGTAAAGATCATCGGGGCAAAGCTCTGGATACACTGTCCTCACAGATTATTATGAGTGACTTCGACCGTGATTGGTTCTCTGTCTGCTCTAAGCCTCTTAATGACTTCTGTGACACCTTTGGGCTTACCCAACCTATTGAGTAAGCTACCTGTCCTAATACAAAAAAATCCTCACCATAGCAGCTTACTTGTTCTCATCCTAGTAAATAAACCCCATTCTGGCGTCTTTTAAAAGACCTTAGTGACTACTATTCCATAGCCTGCGTGAGGTTTGTACCCAAAAGAGCTTCCACCTCCAGGTATATCTGTAAAAGAAGTCAACGTAAATTTGATCAATTTGCCTTCCTCTCGGATCTCCAATATTCATTTTGGCAAGACGACTTCTACCTGGCTCCAACTGTGTCCGAGACCTTGAGGTTTTTCAGAACATTGTCCATGGCGCTATAAATTGACATGCTCCCTAGTCCTTTCACACAAGAAAAAATTGTGCCCTTAGTTTATGGCCAGTCTAAAGACGGCACTGCTTCAAAGGACGCCTTTGAAAAAAGTGTGCAAAATGAAACTTTCTTCTGATTGGACAGTCTTTAGGTACCTAGGAATCCATTACCAATGTCTTTGTAAGTGACACTGCAGAGGGACTGGAAGGAAAAGTATGTTGCTTTGTCGACACAAGGTCTGCAACAGGGTTGATACACAAGGTGGGGTGGAAAGGATGAGAAGGGACTTGGCAAGGTTTGAGGAATGGTCAAATGCATGGCAGCTTAGATTCAACGCAAAGAAGTGCAAGTAATGCACCTGGGAAACAAAACCCAGGGAAGAGCACACAATGGGGGTGAGATACTGACAACAAAATGGAAAGGGACCTGGGGGATAATGGAATGCATAGGGAGAGGCATCACCAGTAGAAAACAGGAAGTTATCCCTCTGTACAGACAGTTGTTGGTGAGACCACATCTGGAGTACTGCATGCAGTTCTGGAGACCCCATCTTCGCAAAGATAGACAGAGTGGAGGCTATCCAGAGGAGGGCAACCAAAATGGTGCAGAGTCTGCACCAAAAGACACATGAAGAAATATTAAAGGAGCTTAATATGAATATCCTCGAGGAAAGGAGGGAGAGGGGGGACATGACAGAAACTTTCAAGTACCTCAAGGGAATCAACAATGTCCAATAGGGTAGCATCTTTCAGAAAAAGATGTGCAAGAACAAGGGGGCACAATTTGAAGATAGAGAAGGGAAGGCTCAGAGGTAATGTGAGGAAGTATTTTTTCAAGGAGAGGTTGTAGATGCATGGAACAGCCTTCCTGAGGTGGCTGTGGAGTCAAAACACTGAGAATTCTAGAATGCATGGGATAGACATAAGGTGATTCTAGTTTTGGGTAGGAGGAAGTATGCTGTTGGTTAACTAGGATCTGCAGCTTATCCATTAGGTAGGGATATGGGCAGACTAGGTGGGCCAAGCGGTCCTTATCTGCCATCAAGAATTCTATGTAATGTATGAAACTCATCACAGAAAAAAAGCTAGATACATTCGCACTAAATTGGATTCCTCGTCCAACTGTTCTACAAAATTTTGGAAGACCTTAAAGGACATAGAGGGATATAGTTTGGCTAACTCACACACCGCCAAAATTTTCATTTGGTGGTTCCTTCACTACCAACAGACTATTCTAGACCTTCTCAACAATTATTTTGCTACAGCTGGGCTAGCATTTGATATCCTTCCTGCCAATAATCTATGCACCCAGCTTTGTACTAAGGACTCTACTTGTCCAGCCTCTGACACACCTGCCCAAGATGTAGTCTCCTGCCCTGTCTTACTGAAACAAGTAAAATATCTACTATTGGAACTAGATACTAGGAAGAATGGGTGCTGACCAGACAGATCTCCATTTCCTAAAACTTGGCCACTATGTCCTGTCTGCTATCACCCACCTCTTCTATTTGTTGTTTGCTCAGGGTGTTCTCCCCTTCAATCTGGAAAACCAGCCACGTTATTCCAGTGTTCAAAGCAGGAGATCCGAGCGATTTAAATAGTTACAGAACTATATCCCTGCTTCCAATCCTTTCAAAAATGCTTGAGAAATTAGTTAACATTCAGCTAAGAAAACATTTGGACTCCTTTAATCTGATTAATCCTGTACAATCTGGATTTAGACCATGTTACAGTATGATAGCAGTGCTTGCAAAGGTTACCAATGACTGGCAGAATGCCCTAAATGCTAAAAATTATGTGTGTGTGCCTTATTCCTTGACCCGAGTAAGGCCTTTGATACAGTGGATCATGATCTGCTTCTGGCCACTCTTCAAAGCATTGGTCTAGATCCCCTGGTGTTGAAATAGTTCATCAGCTATCATGCTGGTCAACATCAGCAGGTCCAAGCATCCATTCTGGGACCTCTACTTTTTGCAATTTACATCCATAACATTAATCATGGAATCAAATCAGCGAACATCCACCTTTTTGGTGATGATATTGTCCTCTACATTGATAGGCCCACCCCAGAAGTGGGCTGTAAGGTATTACAATTAGACTTTAATCGTTTGCAGCAAAACCTACTACACCCGAAACTCCTACTAAATGCTAGAAAAACCAAGTCCATGTTCTTTTCACCCTTAGTCAATGCTCCTGATCCCTGCATCTTAGGTATGGTACCTCTAATTACCACGCTTCTAGGTGAATCATTAGAGTTAGTGGTCAAATTTAAATACTTGGGGTTCTGGACTGACCACAAATTATCCTTCTCTGATCACACTGAGGAACTAGCGAAAAAACTAACACAAAAACTTGGTGTTTTCTTCCGGATTAAGCACCTCCTAACTCAGGAAGCCAAAACTAGGTTGGTTCAAACCACCTTTATTCCGCACTTGGGATTAAACAGACTTCTTTATGGTCAAGGTACTAGCAGTGCCTTGTCCAAGCTTCACCACAATATCACCGAGCACTTATATTTATCACTGGGCGCCTTATTCCACGCATCACTGCTCTCTACTCAACTGTAGGTTGGAAATCTCTTAAAATTTAGATGGTAAAAAACGTGCCTCTGGACGATAGAGCAATAACTAATATGCTTCCCCAGTACATTTCAGATTGCCTACCTGCTTGTACCATTGGTAGCTACTCCCAGAGAAGCTTCTCCTACATATCTCTTATCCCTAAAGTTAGATCCCGTTTTGGAAGATCTTCTATAAGTCATGCACTTCCTGTTCTGCGGAATAACCTTAAAAAAACCCCCTCAGTTAGCTTTTCCTGTAAAACAGCTCACGTTCAAAACTGTTTGCTCGTTCCTTCAAGGAATCCTGCAATTGTTTTCCCGGTGTGCTTGGTAGTCTGACCATTTACTACCCCCATGGCTGTCCATCCTGTACTTCCTCTCCATGTCCCCTTTATATACTTTCCTCTAACCCCTCTTCATGAGGATCTCTGTGTAAATACTGTTATACTGTATACACGCTCTGTGCATGTTATGTAATGTTGAGTGCTGTATTAGTGAATTACCCTTTTCTGCCATGTATTTTCTGTTAATTATGTTGTGTAACTGAAAAATGTTTATCTGTCCAGGTCCACCTTGTAAAGGAGTTCTCCTCAAAGGTGTTTTGCCTGGTAAAATAAAGATTGATTGATAACAGACACTGGAGAAACAGTTACCAGGGGGAAGGTGGGAGGGAAAGCAGCACCTGCTGCAAGAGCTCTGCTCGAAGATCTATTGTTACGGTAACTTCTTACGTAATTATACTATCTCACTTCGAGGGGGAGCTCTTGCAACAGGTTACACCATAAGAACAGAGTCCCAAACAGTGAAAGGACCATTCCGCTATGGTCGGGAGGAGGAAAAGTCAGCTGGAAAGCTCATGAGCAGGCGAAGGACAGCAAGGCTGAAGCCTGCTCCACAATGAGGCAATATCCAAACTGTAATGCCGAACAAAAGTGTGCACAGAACTCAAGTGGCAGCTGCGTAGATATCAGCCAGCAGACACCCCCAAAACTTTATTTTTCCCGGTTCACCGAGGCGTCTCTCAGAGGTGCCCGCTCGACTCTAGCCCTACTACTCCCCATCGTAACAGACCACTCCAGTTAACCCTCCCCTCGAGGGACTTCCAAGCTCCCTAGATCACCGCCATGGGGCAGAGCCCTCCCTCGGCAGCATCTTTCTGGAATTAAGAGAGTCCATCCTCCCAGGAAGTCAGCCGTGGATCCCCGGTGTGGTCTGCCCGGTATTGGGGATGAGGAGGAGGCCCCTGAGGCCCTCGTTGCTTCCTCAGCAAGCAGAGGTTTCTTTTATTCCCCAGATGTGGGACGTGCAATGCTGCCCAGCCCGTGGCTGGATGCTCCCACCCGTCCAGAAGGCAGTCACCAGTCTTCCCCACGCGATAGCCCTAAGTGTTGCAGTGCCTCCTGTCTCCACGGGAGCGCTGCAGTGCTGAGCTGTCCCTGTATCCCTCCCTCGAGAGTGGAGAGCAATCCTCTGGATGCTCTTCTCTCCCTCCCCGGCTTGTTACTGAACGCTGCGTGTGGAAGGTGTGGTGTCCAGTGCCTCAACCCTGAGTGCCACCGGCCATCCTTCAGCAGACACATTCTTAATGGAGGCAAAAAAAAAAGCAGTCATATTCCTGGTAGAATGGCCTTTAACGGTCCCAGCAAGACTTGCCATACTTTTGGTAACAATAAACAATACAGTTAACTAGCCATTTTGACAAAGTCTGCTTAAAAACTGGAGCTCCTTCAGTCCTCAAGGGTGAAAGAAAACAAACAACCATTCTGTCTTACGGACAGCATGGGTCCGAACTAGATAGCACCAAAGCACCCAGTGAACATCCAGAATATGAAGTAGAGCCTCCCTCGATTAAAATACTCTGGATAGTAGACTAGTAGATGGATGTCCTGATTCAGTGTAAACTCAAGACACCACCTTAGGCAGAAACTTAGGATTGGTTTGCAGGACACCCAGTCCTTGTGGAAAACTATATAAAGCTCTGCACATTAGAGCCCAAAGCTCAGAAATCCTTCAAGCAGAAGTAATGGCAACTAAAAATAATGCTTTCCACAACAGAAAGAGCAGCTTGTGACCAGTTCGAAGAGAGGCAGTGTTAGTTTTTCCAAAATAAATAAAAGGTTCCATGGCTGGACAGGGTCCCTGATAGGAGGTTTGAGGTGTAGAATGCCCTGCAAGAAAGTAAGGGAAGGCGGCCCGGTGGAGCCGAGGGTTGAGGCGCTGGACGCCATACCTCGTACTAGGCCGGCGACCCCAGTTCGGGAACGAGCCCAGGCCGCTTGGGGGGGGGGGGATCGAACGTCCGGAGGACAGCTCTCTTCCCCGAGAGGGAGGTGAACCCATGGCTCGAGCTTGGCTGCCCTCTGGCAGAGGCCTGAGGTACAGCATGCTCCTTGTCCTACAGTGAGGGAAGTACGGCGGATGTCGGCAGGGATGCATGCCAGGCACAGAACAACGGAAAATCACCTCTAGGCTCCTGGAAGACGGAGCACCCTAGCAGACCCTACAAGCCCACCTGCCTGTCCTGGTCCGGTGCCCTGACAGATGGGCGTAGTTCGGGGTGTAGCGCCCATCCAAGCCTACATGGAGAAAATACTGCAGTACAGGTTAAGGTGTGGCTGGGCAGATGCAAATTGGTGACTCCTGAGCGGCAGAGTCTAGATGGCAGGGAGGAGCATAAAACAGGTTACTCACCCATAAAGTACAGTTACGTAAGAACTTACCGTAACAGTAGATCTTCGAGAACAGCTCTTGCAGCAGGTTACACCATTAGGACTGAAGCAGGCAGGCACCAGGACCCCACGGAAATTTTCTAGCTATCAGTATCCAGCGGGACCGGCGCCAGGCATGATGCAAAAGGGCAGTCCCCAGAATCCCCAGTCCTCCTGCCAGAGACTCCCAGCCGCTAGATGACATCAGAAGTGGAGACTGAGGATCCATCAAAGGAATTCAAGCGAGTGTTAGAAACACCTAATCCTAGGAAAGGGATATCGGAACAACTTTACCTCCAGAGGGGATGGTGGGAGGGAAACTACCTGCTGCAAGAGCTGTTCTCGAAGATCTACTGTTACGGTAAGTTCTTACGTAACTGTACCATCTTACTTCGAGAAACCGCTCTTGCAGCAGGTTAAACCATTAGGACCGATTCCCAAGCAATACTGGAAATCCCTCACAGGTGGGAGGAGGCTAGGTAGAAATCGCGAGTTGGACCAAAGCCTAGGATAGGAGTCTCTGAAGGACTGCTAAACCAAAACCAGCTCTTCGCCATGATGCAACGTCTAGGCTATAATGCCTAATAAAGGTGTGCACAGTGCTCCAGGTAGCTGCTGTGCAGATGGCTGAAGTGGACACGTTCTTCATGGCCGCAAAGGAGGTAGCCACCCCCCTTGTGGAATGTCCCTAACCGTGCCCGTAAAGGTTTGTACGTTTTAGTAACAGAATGTGATCCAATGGATGAGCCACCTGGACAGTGATTGTTTAGAAACCGGAGCTCCCATCATCCTATGGGCGAAGGAGATGAAAAGTTAATCAGATTTACGGTGGTGCCTGGTTCTGGTCAGGTAGTATCTTAGACACCTATGCACATCTAGAGTGTGCAGCAGGGTCTCTCCTCTATTAAGAGTATTTAGGAAAATACACTGGTAAGTCGATGTCCTGATTGAGGGTGAGAGCTGAGACCACCTTAGAAAGAAACTTTGGATTTGTCCTTAGGGACACCCTGTGCTGGTGAAAAACCAAATAAGGTTCTTTGCACATCAGTGCATGAAGTTCAGACATCCTTCTGGCCGGAGTAACAGCAACTAAAAATAACGTCTTCCATGTTAGGAGACGTAGCTCGCAATCCGCGGCTGGTTCAAAAGGTGGCAGCATGAGCTTCTCCAGGACAAAGGGTAAATCCCATGGAGGAATAAGATCCTTAATCGGAGGTGTAAGGTGGAGAACACCTCTCAGGAAGGCTCGCGCGGTGTCCAACTGAGTTATGGGATGTAGGCCTATAGGTGTATGATAGGCTGAGATGGTACAAAGGTGTACTTTAATAGAGGAGTAGGCCAAGCCTGCCTGGAAGAGAGACACGAGGTAGTCTAGGACCGACCTTTCCGGACAATCCATCGGGGAAAGTCCTCGTGCTTGAGCCCAGAGGCAAAATCTGCACCATTTCATGGCATATGTGGCATGAGTGGCCGGTTTTCTAGCAGCCGCTAGAACATCTGCTACCTCTTGCGAGACCCCGTACCGCATGAGCTATGTCTCTAGGAGCCAGGTGTGCAGGTTCAGAGAGCGAAGATCCGGATGGACGAAAGAACCTGCCTCCTGGGACAATAACTGAGAGCTGACTGGCAGAGGTACCGGAGGTTCCTGGGACAGCTGGTGTAGCAGAGGGAACCAAATCTGTCTGGGCCAAAAAGGGGCGATAAATATCAGCGTCGCCTGCTCTCTGCGGAGTTTCAAAAGGACCCTCTGGATCAACGGGAAGGGAGGAAATGCGTAGAGGAATCTGCCCATTCAGGAGAGGGACAACGCGTCTCGCCAGAAAACACCAGGCCCTAGACCTAGCAAGCAGAAATTGGGCAGTTTTGTGTTGGATGGGGACGCGGATATGTCTAACTCTGGTGTGCCCCATCTGTGAAACAGATCCTCTACCACCTACTGGAGTAGTTCCCCACTCGTGGACTCTGGCCTGAGAGCGACTCAGACTGTCTGCGATGATGCTGTCCACTCCTGGGACATGAACAGCAATGAGGTTTGCGCAGTGTTCTAGAACCCAATCCCACACCTTCATGGCCTCCCTGCAAAGCGGGTAGGAATGGGTGCCTCCTTGTTTGTTGAGGTAATACATCACCGTGGTATTATCTGTTTGTAACAGGAGATTAACCGGTGGGCTCTCCGACTGGAAGGCCTGCAGGGCATAAAGAACTGCTCTCATTTCCAAAATATTTATGTGGAGATGAGCTTCCTGGGGCGTCCATGGGCCCCAAGACCTGACCCCGTCTAAGTGTGCTCCCCAACCGAACCCCGAGTCGTCCACGGAGAGCGTTGCAATCGGAGATGGCGCAATGAAGGGGACCCCACGACAGGTTTCTTTGGATCTGGCCACCATTGCCAATCCCGGATTATGGCATTCGTGATCCATTGGAAGCTGCAAATGGTCTTGCTTCTGCTCCCATTATACCCGTAACATTCACTAGGTCACCCGCATGTGAGACGGGCTAGGGATTGTTGCAATGGCCGCAGCCATGTGCCGAGCAGGCAATGGACCAGTCTGGCTGGGACGGCTCTTTGCCAAGATGTCCCTGATGAGGATCTGATGTGTTCCGCTCGGTCCTGGGGCAGAAAAGCTCACCCCTGAACGGTGTCCAGAACTGCACCTATGAACTGCAGATTCTGTGATGGAACCAGGTGCGACTTCTCCTGATTGATAATGATGCCCAACACCCCGAACAGGGACAGAGTACAATGAATTGTGGACATGAGAGCCTCCCGCGAGGGTGCCATGAGGAGTCAGTCGACCAGGTAGGGGAACACGTAGTAGCCTTGTCTCCTTAGAGCCGCCGCTATGATTCCCATGCACTTCGAAAACACCAGAGGTGCCGATGACAGTCTGAAGGGGAAGGCTCGGAACTGATAATGGCGACCTAGAAATTGAGCGCAAGAACTTCCTGACGTCAACAATGGGTATGTGCAAGTAGGCAACCTGCATGTCCAAGGACGCTGGGAAGGCGCCTGCTTGAGCATGGGTATCAAACCGGAAGGGTCACCATGCGAAAGCATTTGTAAAGGACCAAGCACTGACATCGCTGAGATCCAGTATCGGATGGAGGTCCCCTGTCTTTTGGGAACCAGAAAGAAGTGGGAATGGTAACCTGCACCTCTCTGGCCTCGCATCACGTGCTCTATAACTTCCTTTCCCAAGCACGAGCACCTCCTGCTATATGAGTGGTACGGCGGACCCGAATAACGGGAAAGCAGGTGAGATCTTGACGGTGGTTGTTGAGGAATTCCATAAAGTGACCTCTCTTGACCAGTTGAAGGATCCACGGTCGGTGGTAACGACTCCATCCTGAAAAGTGGCGGTGATGCGACCTCCGACCTTTTCTGCCCGCTGATCCAGAGGAGGGCGGGGCCGGAAGGAGTCATGTTGTGAGCAACACCACCCCACAGGCTGGGCCAGTTTGGTATACCGCTGACCTCAGCCTGGGAAGACTTAGGTTGGGCCTTACAGTGGAAGGTGCCCCTTGCTGCTGGCCGGAGCAGTGGCTGCTGTCGTTGGCCGCAAAAACGGTTCTGGTTCCTACGAAAGGAACCAGATTTGGGTCTGTACATGGCCTGTACAGTCCTTACTGCCTTCCCGGTGTCCTGTAATTTGGTGATCACCTTTTCGGAGTCTTCACCAAATAGGACTTCACCGTTATAGGGAACGTCCAGGATGTTTTTCTCAACATCCAGGATAAATCCGGAGACACGAAGCCATGGATGTCTCCGGAGACAGATGCCTGAGGCTGCTCCCCTTACTGCGGAGTCTGCCAAATCGTAGGCGGCTCTCAAAATCTGGGTCCCCACGTATGACCCAGTGCGGAAGAGGTTGAGAAGCTCCTCCTTCTGTTCCCCATCCAGAAGCATTTTAACTAGGTCTTGACTCTGTTCCCATAGGGCATTCTGAAACTGAACCATGTGTGTCAGATAGTTCTAATGGAGCATGTAGCAGCCGCATACATGCGTCTACCCAGTGAGTCCAATTGCTTGGACTCCTGGTCCGGAGGTTGCATACTCAGATGTTGTGGTCGTTGAGACCGATCATGGGAGGCTGTAATGGCCAGGGGTTGTTGTGCCAAGTACAGGCTCTCTGCCGGGGCCCTGTACAGATAGATCAGCCTTCTTCGGCACCGCTGGGGTGGAGTGCGGATGTTTCCACGCTGCCTTGGTGAGGTCCGCAAAGGTGTCCACCAAGGGTGGGACCACCACAGGCTTAGGGTCCTTCTGCCAAAGATAACGGGCTAGCCGCTGTCGTTCGGGGTCTAAATCTTCCGTTTCCCATCCCATGTTCTCCTGGATGTGCCTCATGATTTCGGAGAAAGATGGATCATCGGAGGTAACCTGGGTAGGTCTCATGGGTCAGGTGATAGGATGCTGATCGGAGAAGGAGACCTGGAGGTATCAGGTCTAGAGTCGTCCCCCTGCGGAGTGGACCGTCGACGTCTGGGTCGGTTGGGGCTGGGAGACCCTGAGGGAGATCTTGAAGGGGGCCTTCTCCTTTCTTTTGACCTGCCCCTAGGAAGCAGAGTAGGCTCCTTGGGGGTCGGTGGTCTTCCTACTGGCCCCTGTGGTGGAGGAGGAGGAGCAGGCGGAGGAGTTTTAACTGGGACAACATCCCTCTTGATTGTGTCCCACCAAAAGGTAAAGAGGTCTTTAACCTGAATATTCATACCAGACGACGGTCCTGGCGTCAGGGTTGGCCTGTCGCCGGGTCAGGCGAAAGCTCCTGCAGAAGCCTGGCATCCTCATTCTCACCTGCCTCGTCATCAGGCAACGTCGCATCTTCCTCCGTAGACTCCTGGCGACCGGTGTCCACCAGTGACAGAGAGGCAGTTGTCTGCTCCTTGGAACGCGAGGCCGACGTCTGGTGTTTGCCCAACGTCTGGGCTGACGGGTGCCTAACCGATGACGGGTTGGGAGCCCGTTTTGTATCAGTCCATTTGAGGAACGTCAGGTCCTTAGTCTTCCTGGGAGGGGGGTCTGGGATGCAGATCTAACATCGGGCTCCTGGCATTTGCCCGAGGAAGAATGAGTGATTTTGGAAGAGGACTTGGACCTATGATCAATAGACTCCGTAGAGGCCCGGGAGGGCTTTGGCGGCAGGTCCGAGGTCCTGGAAGTCTTGATGGGGTGCAAGGAAGCCAAAGAGCTGCCCGAAGTCCTTACCTTCATGGGAGGAGACAGAGCGAGCCCTGGAAGGAGAGCAGTCTGAACGTGTAGAGCCGGAGCTAGTACGCGAGTCCGAGGCCCGGTTCGCGGATCTAGACCCGGCCTTCTCTTGGTGCTTGTCCCGGTGCTTATGAGTCTTAGAGGTGGACTCACCTCTGCAGGCAGGGTTTTTCTCCATAAGTTCGAGTTGTTTTTCCAAGAGGAACCCTTGAAGTGCCTTCTGGCAGCGGATCCTGGTGCGACCGTTGAACCGATGGCAAAATGGACAGGCCTTGGTCTCGTGGTCTGGCCTAGGCACTGCAGACAGGACGAGTGCAGATCCTTAAAAGAATCTGTTTGCCACAGGCACACTTGGGGGTGTCCTTCTGAGGAAGGAGTAGGAGATGCCGCATTTAGAGAAACGCTGGAAGTTCTGGTTGTCATTCGCTGGAGCAGGACCGTGAGGCGGATGCTGGTGAGTCGGTGGGAAAAGAACTGGGGATTCTGGGGGACTACCCCCTTTTGTATGATGCCTGATGTCGGGCGCGGGGCCAATACCTGCTGGATACTGCTAGCTAGAAAATTTCCGTGGGGTCCTGGCGCCTTCCGGCTTAAGTCCTAATGGTGTAACCTGCTGCAACAGCTGCTTCTCGAAGTAAGATCAGTAGTTCTAGGAGTGGTATATGTTGTTCATCCACACCTCTTGGCATTGTCCTTTTCCCCTTTAAATCTACCAGAAGTCTTCAAGCTGGCTCCTCCCTTCCACCCACCCAGGTGTTACAGTCCTCAACTCTGCCCCGAGACACCAGATCTTAGCCCGCTGGAAGCCAGGTTGCGCTTCCGCAGTTGGGGAGGCCGGGTGGGTCCGTGTGGATGAACAACATATACCACTCCTAGAACTACTGTTACAGATGAGTAACCTGTTTTCTAGGCGTGGATATGTTGTTCTATCCACACTACTTGCAGACTCAAGCAGTTCTCTGGGAGGAGGAGGCAATGCACACACCCTATTTAGGGAACAGGGATTGGAGAACTGAGGCCCCAAAACCAGCATCCGGCGTGACTCAAAGTCGATGTGATAGTGGGTAATGAAGGTGTTCGCAGACTTCCAGGTAGCAGCCCGACAGATTTCCTGGATAGGGATGTCCCTAGAAGCAGCAATATGGCGGGTAGAATAAGCTCTTATCCCTCTGGGAGGCTCCTTGCCCGCCAACTCATAGCACAGACTTATGCATGATGTGATCCATCCTGCTATGGTCCATTTGGCTGCAGGTCTGCCAGAAGTGGCTTCAGCGTAGGTGACGAACAGCTGGCAAACCTCCCCGCGAATTTCCGATGTCCTCTCCTTATAATAGGAGAGAGCACGTCTCGGGTCCAAAGTATGGAGCCTGTACTCAGCGTCCGAAGTGTAACTGGGGTAGTATACCGGCAGAGTCAACACCTGGTTAAGGTGAAACTCTCACACCACCTTCGGAAGGAATTCTGGGTGGGGGCGCAGGACAGCCACTCAAGTACCAGGCTGTGAGGTGCAGGGACTGAAGGTCCTGATGGCAGACCTTCCCCTGGTTCAGAGAGATCAGGTCCAGGCGTGTACAAAGCCGCTCCGGGGGCCTGCAGCTGAGGCTACCAGAATCACCTTCGCCTTGTCCCTCCTTACCTTGAGTAACACCTTGTGGATCAAGGGAAATGGACGGAAGGCATAGAGGAGGCCTGGGGTCCACGGCCTCGAGAAGGCATCCCCCTGCAGCGAGCCCTGCTGAGGGGGGGCAGGCATTAAACAGTCTAAGCTTGGTGTTTTCTCTGGAGGCAAACAGGTCCACCATCGGTTTGCCCCAACAGGAGAACAGACTGTAAGCTACCTCTGGATGGAGAGACCACTCGTGGGATGTCTGGCCCATGCGGCCGAGAGCATCCGCCAGCTGGTTTGAGACTCCTGCCACATGGATGGCTAGGAGGTCCGCCTCCAACTGGCTCACACTGGTCCAGATGCGGAGCGCCTCCTTGCACTGCAGACAGGAGCGTGTGCCGCCCCATTTGTTGAGGTAGTACATGGTCATGGTATTGTCAGTTTGGATTTGGAACCACTTGACCTCGGAGCTGAGGAGCGAAAGCAGACAATGCCAGTTTGACTGCTCTGAGCTCCAACAGGTTGATGTGGCATCGGGACTCCTCAGGGTCCAGAACCCGTAGGCCCTGTTGTCCCCCATGTGGGCTCTCCAGTCCATGAGACGCATCAGTCGTGAGAACAGTCGGCTCAGGGCGGACAAACGGGATCCATTCCTGTAACCGGTCTGGAGCGGTCCACCTCTGGAGAGCATCCCACATCTTCTGGGTTACAGTGACCAGCTGGTCGAAATGACCATGTTGCTGGGTCCACTGGGTGGACAGCTCCCATTGGAGGGGGTGCATGTGCAACTGGGCCCAACGGACCACTGAGGTGCATGCCGCCATGTAACTCAGAAGGCGCAGAAAGTCCCAGGCAGGGCGCAAGTGCCCAACCAGAAATGATTGGGCAAAGGAGGAGAGAACCTCTGCCCTGTCTGCCGGGAGCCGAGCTTTGGCTTAACAGTCAAGCCAAAGCCCCGATGAAGCCCATCACCTGCGAGGGCATGAGTTCCGACTTGGCCTTGTTGATCAGGAGGCCGAGCTGGGATCAGGTTTGGAGGGCCAGATCCCTGGACTGCTCCATCTCCTGTTGGGTGGAACCTGCTAGGAGGCAGTTGTCGAGATAAGGATAAATCCTGACCCCCAACCCATGCCGTAGATGGGCTGCCACCGCTGTGATGCATTTGGTGAAGACCAGTGGGGCCTATGACAGGCTGAACGGCATGGCTCAGAACTCGTACAGGGTCCTTTCGACCCTGAAGTGGAGGAACCGCTGATCGGACGAACGGACTGAGATGTGAAAGAATGCGTCCTCCAGATCCAGTGAACAAAACCCATGTTTCGCTCCAAGGATGGCATAATCTGGTTCAGAGTGGCCATCTGAAAGGTGCATGACCCGAGATACTGGTTCAGGTTGTGGAGATCTAGAATGGGGCGCCAGCCCCCCATCCGCTTTGGCACCAGGAAGTACCTGGAGACAAAGCCTGGGTCTGCAGATGGTTCCGCCACTACAGCTACTGCCTCCTTGAGGAGGAGCTGAGCAACGCTGCTCAAGAGCTGACTGGGTGCATGTGGAACCGATCTTCCCGAGGGGCGCTGGCTCGGCTGGGAGGGTACGCGCAAATTCTATAGGCAGTCCCTGACCACTTCGAGAACCCACCGGTCTGTAGTGATATCGGAATAGGTAAAAGGAAGTGGCAGAGCCAGCCCCCCACAGAAGGACCCAGAGCTGGTGTGATGGGAATAGGGGTGGCCACCCCCATTCCGTCACTGAGCAGGTATTGAGGAGGAGGAAGCTCCAGGACCTGAGCCTCTGCCTCCTTTACGGGCCTGTTGAGGTCCAGGCTTGGGCCGAGGGCGCCAAGCTTGAGCCTGCTGCCGATGCTGTGGCTGCTGTCCTCCTTGATAGGATGTCTGCCGGATCACAGGGGAAGAGTGCCGGAAACGCTTCTTCTTCTGCAGGTTCTTTCCCGGAGAACCCTTGGCAGAAGTGGTGTCCAAGGTGGCATTGGACTGCTCTATGCGCTGTAGGTGAGGTGACCAGCCACTCCTGGGTCGAATAAGTCGGTCCCCAGGAAAGGCACGTCAGCTAACTTGTGCAGAGTATTCGCTGGAAAGGAGGAAAGGCTCAGCCAAGCCCCGCAACGAGAGGCCACTGCGCGCCATCGAGCGGCACAAGAACTCCGATGTCCAGGGCTATTTGGAGCTGCTGTTTGGCAACAGCACGGACCTGCTTGATTGTGGTCTGCATCTCCGCTGGGAGATGAGGGAGGACTTCGCCTAATGACCCGAGAAGGGCATAAGAGAAGTGTGCCATAATCAGGGCCCCGTGTTTTCTGCGATTCTGCAGTTGCAGCAGTGGCCGCAGAAATCAAGGCTGACAGCAGAAATCAGTACCGGCTGCAGAAATCCGGAAAACCAGCCATATGGCCACAGAAATGCTAACTATGCTCTACGGTGTCACAAGGAAAGGGCATAGCTACTGATATGTTAAGTATGGCATTGCATACATACTCATTAGAAGGGGCAACAAACTTATGCTGTACGCTACAAAGCTGAAAAGCTAGTGGCTACATGGCATCTTGGCTCATGCTTGCTCTTGTTACATAATTCCGTCCAGCCAGTATTATTGGGGTGGGGGTGGGGGGCAGGACTGACGCAAGAGTAGTACAGCTTGATTAGGTCCACAGAAGTTATGATTTGTTGTTGTGTAGGTGTGGCTAGCTCAGCCATGTTAATTTTTCATTATGGATTGCTGACAGTGCATGCTGAATCCCTGGAAAATTAATTTGGAAGGAAGAACTGGTAGGTGAGCAGTACTCAAGAAGTGAGACGATTCAGTGGTGCCCATGGAGGTGGAATCGATCTCGTGTGGTGGCAGGTATCGAGGAGGAGCTGATTGCAGAAACATGGCTAGCAGCAGACTGGGAAGAAGTCTCAGTCCCCACTGATGGACATCGATCACAGTTTTGATTTGTGGGCTGCAGATCTGTACCTGCAAGTAAGAGTAATTTCATGGCAGATTTGAACCTGCGGCCTAAGTGGTGGCATCGAGCTCAATTCTTAAGGAGGGTCAAGTTGCCCAGCTGCAGTAGAGTTGGGGACCAGGGTATACTAGAACTGGAGTGAGCAGATAAGGAAAAAATCAGAATGGAGAGCTGTATTGATTACTGCTATACATAAGTGAAATGAGGTCACTGACTGAATAACACCACAACTCCAAGTTGCGAGGAGAAGAGAACATGCTAACTCAAGGTTACTCCAGCTTAATCAGAATGACGTGCTTGCATTTTTTAGTTGCTCTAAAAGAAAATCAGGAGGCAACAAATCATACAGACACTGCAAGTTAGTTACACCTCCATCACTATTATAGGAAGACACCCACCAACCCCCAAACACACAGATTTTCACACTGCACTCAACATGTTTGTTGCAAGACAGCTGGGGTATTCCTAGTTTTAAAACATTATAATCTAAAAGAACGTTCATCAAAATCAGAAAAAAACAAACAAAATGGCTTCAAGGTGGAGCCTCTTATTTTTTGCTAACTGCAAATATAAACCAGAAGAAATCCAAGAAGGTTTTGCCTTCTGTGTAGTTTTAGCAGAGTGTTCATGTTGTCCTCCAATTACAACCTAGAAGAACAGCAAAAACCACCAGTGTCCAGAAAACAGATGAGCCTTCAAATTCTGGGTGGAGGAAAAGTTATTAAAAGAGAGCACCAGGTTTGGGTTACTGCGATTTAATATTTGTGATAAGAAGACTACATACTGTTAAATGGCCTGCTGTTCTACTTTCAGTGTAGTAGAGTGGTTGAACAAAGGCAGCCAAAGGGTAAACTAAGACAATCCCCTTGAAGGTATGCTGTTTAACTACTATTTATCTGCCGCAGAATTAGCAGTTCTGCCGCATAAAGTATGAGGTCCTGCCGTAGAACGTGGGTCCACTTTGCTGCACTAAACACGGGGCCCTGGCCATGACGACAGCCGAGCTGGCTTGGACGAAGGCCCAAAGAAGAGGCTACACAGACCTTCGGCAGTTTGGTCCATACTTTGGACCTTTGTCCAGAGGTCCGCCAGCCGGCTCGAACTACCAGTACACCTGATCACAGAGGCGGTCACCAGGCTCTCGGTCAAGGGTGCTCTGTGAACCCCGCAGGACCTCATGGGCACCGCTAGACTTAGGGCCATGCAGGCAGACTGTGCTGGGCATGAGGCAGGCGCTGCCAAAGTTCAAGGGCCGGGCAACAATGCCTTCGGCCACTGGAAAGGCCTCCGGGGGGTTTCTCTTAGAATATCTGTGGAGGGTACCTCTTTTCTAGCTAGGTTCCAGGGCATTCCCGCGGAGTCAAAAAGAGACAGATAATCCCTTGGAAGGATGAAGGGCCTTCTTCCATCCCTGTGCCAACGGACGACTCGTCATCCCCCCCAGATAAGAGTGGAGCCCGGTGACATTCCAGTCCGAAGAGTCGTGATACAGTGGTCTACCACCTAAATCACCCTCGATCTGCCATGGCAGGTCCAGGGTGACTGTAACAGACAGACATCGGGGAAGTCCGGTGTCTAGTCTGTCCTCTTTCGAGGAAGTCCCTCCCGTAGGCTGCTTAGGTGGCGATTCCACCGGAATAGGTGGAGAGACCGAATAGGCCGAACCGTGGACGGGCCAGCCCCATGGGCAGAGGAACCAGACACTTCGGTTCCGGAAGGGTTAGCTTCGGCCTGGGAGGCGAAAGTCAAGTAACGGGTTGGGTAAGGCAGAGCCGGCTTCTGCCCGGTCAGATCAGCTGTTGCTATATAAGGTCCCCATAGCACTGGAGTTTCCGCCAGAGTCTCTCCTCATTTAAGGAGGATGAGGCCGACCTGTGGTGTCGCTTCTTTTCAAGCGCTTATGGCTCTTCCTCGGTCGCTCAGCCGACTCGGTCGATCAGGAGAAACCGTGAAACCCGAGGGTCTGAACAGAGTCCCTGATTGGGACGCCAGCTGGCTGGGTCTCCTCATCAGGAAATACTAGGACCGGAGTCTGTCTTAAGGAGTCGTGCCACGGGCCGGGCGACAAAGGGTCGATTGGGTCGAGGATTATCTCAACCTCATTGGCCACTTCTCGGTCCCTGGCCAGACAGAAGATCCGTCAGAAGCTAGCGACCAAAGAGGCGATCTCGACCGAGGTCGAGACCGCATACTCCTCTTGGTACTCAGACCTCTCTCGGTCCCAAGTTGGTCTTCGTCAAGATGAAGACAAAGGTTCTTTTTCTGTCTTGCAAGAGTGAGAGGAGTGCGATCCCGAGGGCGCCTCACCCCTGGTGGGGAGACATGGGCACAACTCTTTAAAAGAACCAGTAAAGGTGGAGCCTAGGTTGAGAGGAACAAAGAAGCTTCGATTGGTCGAAGCGTGAGCGGCTTCCTCCTCGAACACCTTCATGTGTTCCAGCTGCTCGGCGGAGCCCGTTACCGCAGAAACTGCCCACCTAGCCTCCTTGGACTTCACTGGAGGGTTCCATTTTTCTGGTCTCCCCAGCTTCAGGCGTGCCTTGCGGTCGTCCAGGACGTTGGGATGGAAGGCCAAGCAATAACTGCAGGACAAGTTGTCATAGCAGACACCTAGACAGTAGACGCACGTAAGGTGGGGATTGGTGCGCGACATCTTTTGGCTGCAGGGACACTGGTGAAATCCCGGGGAAGATTTTTCCTTCATGATCGATGCTGTAAAAGCACGACTGCTAACTCGAATGAGTTTCAATTTCGGTAAACCACTATTTGAAAGCCAATGCCTATGAAATGTGACAGCACGAGGGAGGCAACCTGTATCTTCCAGCGAAAAGAAGATCTGGCCATGGGGCGGAGCAGGACTATACCACCCAGGTGGGTGGGAGGAACCAGCTTGAAGAGTTCCGTAGATTTAAAGGGAAAGGGATAATGCCAAGAAGTGTGGATAGAACAACATATCCACGCTCCTAAAAATAGAAAGTTCAAAAAAAAAGAGTAAGGGAAAGATCCAGCAGCGCAAGAGTTTTGCCCTCTATAGGTGCATGACATGCGGAGATGGCCAACAAGTGCACCTTAGTGGAGTAGTAGCTCAGTACAGAGTCTGATAGAGAAATAAGATACTCCAAAACAGTTCACCGGACATGTGAATGGATCAAGATGGCGAGTGGAGGCCCAAAGGCAAAACTGCTTCCACTTCATAGAGTAAGTGGCCCTGGTGGAAGACTTTCTAGCAACCACCAGGACCTCTGCCACTCTGGTGGAAACCCCAAACCGAGCCACGGCTACGTCTGCAGGAGCCATCCATGCAGGTGCAATGACTTGAGGTCTGGATGGACCAGGGTACCCTGCCCTGGGAGAGCAATCCTGAGCGCAGGGGCAGGGGTATTGGTGGTTCCACTGCTGGCTTCTGAAGTAGTGGGAACCAAATCTGACATGGCCAGTAAGGAGCTGTCAGGATCATCCCTGCTCCTCTTGACTGCAGCTTGAGAAGAACTCTCTGCAGTAGCAAGAAGGGAGGAATGGCATACAGAAACCTCCCTGTCTAAGAGAGGGCCAATGCATCTTGCCAGAAAACATCAGGCTCTGGATCTAGCAAGCAAAAACTGGGCAGTTTGACGATGAGTGGGGGACACAGGAAGAGGTTCAACTTGGACCAGCCCCATCTGTCGAATAGCTCTTTGACCACAGACTGGAGAAGTTCCCATTCGTGCACCTTGGACCGAGACCAGCTTAAATTGTCAGCCAAGGTGTTTTGTACGCCTGGAACATGCACAGCAGTAAGTTCAAGATGATGCTTGATGGCCCAATATCAGACTCATGGCCTCCCTGCAGAGGGGATAGGAGGCAGTCCCCCCCTCCCGCTTGTTTATGTAGACCACCACTGACATTGTCTGTCTGGATTAGAAGGGGGCCTGGGAGCAGATTAGTCTGAAAGGCCTGGAGGGCAAAAACAATCTCCCTCACCTCCAAAACACTGATATGGATATGTTGCTCCTGGGGAGACCCAGCACCTTGGGTCTGAGCTGCCAAATGAACACCCCAGCTCAGGCCATCCGCTACCGTCGTTCGGACCCGACAAGGAGACTTGTCGAAGTGGACCCCTGTGGAAAGATTGGAGGGTTCAACCACCAAACCAGTGTCTGGCACACTGGAGTGGAGACTGTCACCTGCTGCTCCAATTCATCCAGACGCTGATCCCACTGGACTCTTAGGGTCCATTGGGGAACTCTCATGTGCAGGCGCAAGAGAGGAACTGCTGCGATGGCCACTGCCATGTGCACTAGCAGCTGCAGAAATATTCTGGCCATGACCTGGCACGCTGAAGAAACTAGGCGAGCTTGATACTAAAGGTGTTCCGCTCTGTCCAGGAGCGGATAGGCCTTGCCTTCAGCGGAATCCAGAACTGCCCCGATGTACTGCAGTTTTTGGCTGGGCCACGGGGAGGAATTCGGGAGGTTGAGGGTTATACCCAAGTCCCGAAACAAAGTAAAGGTGCCCTCCATGGTGTTGAGCAGTTGATCTCTGGAAGGAACTGCCAGGAGCCAGTCCTGGTAGGGAAAGACATAAGAAAAATTACTCACCTTAGTAATGTTGTTTCTTCTAATGGAGTCTTGCTATATTATGACCATTGCAGTATGACCGCAGGTTAGAACTGCTCGAGGTGAAGATAGTTAACTTTCCATGAAGGCATGGAATCTTGAGCGAGTCGGTTAAGGAAGCTCTGTCTGGATGCTTTAAACCTAAACCGTCAGATCTTTACGAGCAAACTCACTAAGGTTCTGTGGAAGCTGTAAACCCACACTAGCCAACTGGCTACTAACATAGCAAACACACTTCTTGGTCTCAAAAAGACTCAAGTCAAGAGACCCAAAAGATTAAATAAAACACAAATTCACCCTAAGGAAGGGTGAGACAAAAACAACAAAGTGGCAAAAATAGAGCGCCAACACTGTGGTGCCCACCCACAGCCCAAACAAGGTTCTGAGAGGGGCAGGCAGGGAGGGAGGTCATAATATAGCAAGACTCCATTAGAAGAAACAACATTATTAAGGTGAGTAATTTTTCATCAAACAACATGAAGTCTTGCTATATTATGACAATTGCAGACTACACAGCAGTACCCCCATGGAGGAGGGACAGAACCTACCTAGGGAATAGGCTCTGAAGGACAGCTGTGCCAAACCGAGCATCACTCAGAGCCTGGATGTCCAGGGAATAATGCTTGGTAAAACTGTGAACTGTTTTCCAGGTAGCTGCTTGACATCTCTCTAAAATGGGGATATCTCTGGCCGCAGCCAGAGAAGCAGCTGTACCTCTGGTAGAGTGAGCCCTCAGGCCTGAAGGGGGAACCTTACCCAGCTTTTCATAACAGAATTGGATACAAAAGACAATCCACCTGGCAATGGATCTTTTAGTGGCAGGTTTCCCCTTGCCGACCACACCTACAAGTGAAGAACAGTTGGAGGAGTCAAACCTGTGACCCTTGGTCCGCTCTATGTAGTAACTAAGGGCCCTCTTCACATCTAGTTGTGCAGCCTCCTCTCACCAGAGGAGGAATGGTCAGTGAAGTAAACAGGGAGAGAAATAGATTGATTAAGGTGGAAATCCGAAACCACCTTAGGCAGGAACTTTCTATTAGTCCGAAGAACTACCTTATCTCTGTGAAAGGTGATAAAGTCTGGCTCCACTGACAATGCTTGTAATTCACTTATGCATCTGGCAGAGGTGATAGCTACCAGAAACACAGTTTTCCAAGTCAAGAACTTAAGCTCAGCTGAAGACAAGGGCTCAAAGGGAGGTTGCATGAGCTGAGCAATGCAAACATTGAGATCCCAGGCAGGAGCAGGATCCCTGAATGGAGGGTTGGTGTGAAGCAATCCCTTAAAAAACTTGGAAAACACAGGGTGCGATGACAGAGGAGAGGACTTACCTGCTGAAATAAAGGCAAAGACAGCTACCAAATGTACCTTCAAAGTAGCTAGTCTCAGCCCCAAAGTGTTTAGATGGACCATGTAATCTAGAACTGTGGGTAAATCAGCAGAGTCTGGGAAATATTCTTCTCCTAACACCATATGGAAAATCTTTTCCATTTGGAGTTGTAAGTAGCCCTTGTAGAAGGCTTCCTAGAAGCCTTGAGTATATCCATTACACCTTGAGAGAGGTGTAGGCCAGCAAACTCTAGCTCTTCAAGAACCAGGCCTTGAGATTGAGAGACTTGAGGTTCGGGTACCAAACCCTTCCCTGGGCACAGGTTAACAGATTGTGATTCTTGGGAAGGCACAGGGGAGGATGGACTGCTAAGGACAGGAGGAGAGGGTACCAGGGTTGCCTGGCCCAATCCAGGGCAATCAGAATTACCTTGCAGGACTGGGATCCGATTTTGACTAGCATTTTGAATAGGAGAGGGAAGGGGGGAAAGGCATAGAGAAACTTCCCTTCCCAACTGAGGGCTAAGGTGTCCAGAGGGACTGAGCCCAAGACTAGGGGCCTGCAGCAAAAGAGAGGAAGTTGATGACTGTCTGGAGCTGCAAAGAGATCTGTTTGAGGGGTGCCCCATTTGGCAAATACCACTCCCAGAACCAGGGGATCCAGGGACCACTCATGATGGCCCTGAGAGATCCTGCTGAGAGCATCTGCCAGGGCACTGTCTTTGCCTGGGAGGTGAACTGCCGTAAGGGAGGTGTTCAGGGAGTAAGCCAGAGACCACAACTTCATGGCTTCGGTGCACAAGGCCGTAGACCGAGTGCCCCCCGTTTGTTGATGTACCACATTGCAGTGGTGGTGTCTGTTCTGACCTGTACAATTTTGTTCTGAACAGATTTGGAAAAAGCTTGAAGTGCTAGAAAAACTGCTCTGAGCTCCAACAGGTTGATGTGGAGCAGAGATTCCTGAGGGGACCACAGTCTCTGGGTGGTGAGGTCGCCCATGTGGGCCCCCCACCCAAGAGGGATGCATCTGTAGTAAGGATTAATGAGTGAGGCTGAGTGACGAAGGGAACTCCTTGTCTCAGGTTGCTCTGATCCTGCCACCACTGCAGGGCTTGGATCAGGGTTCGAGTTACTGGGATCAATTTGGAAAGAGGGTCCTTTCTTTGAGACCAAAAGGCCCTCAAATGGAACTGAATGTCTCTCATCTGAAATCTTGCTCCTTGCACTACTGCTGTGGAAGCAGCCATGTGTCCCAGGAGCTGCAGAAAATGTCTTGCTGGTCGAGAGACCTGCAGGATGAATGAGGAGGCCAGGGAGACTAGGGTGTTTGCCCTGTCTAAGGGGAGGAAGACCCTGGCTTCCTGGGTATTCAGTTCTGCGCCTATGAAGGTTAGGAGCTGGACAGGCTCCAGCACTGACTTTGAGAGATTCAGGAGAAAACCTAGGGAAGTAAGCAGTCGCTGAGTTATCTGAAGATGTAGGTTGACCTGATCTGGGGATTGGCCTACTATGAGCCAATCGTCCAGGTAAGGAAAGATGGCAATCTTTTGCCTTCTTAGCCAAGCTACTGCCAGGCATTTGGTAAATACCCTTGGAGCCGAGGTGAGTCCAAAGGGCATTGCTCTGAACTGGTAATGGCCTGAGGGCAGCTCGAACCTGAGGTACTTTCGATGGGAGCTTCTGATGAGAATATGGAAGTAGGCATCCTTGAGGTCCAGGGATGCTAGCCAGTCCCCTGGCCTTAGGGAAGGTAAAATGATCCCCAGAGTCACCATTTTGAAAAGGTGCCTGTTTAGGTATCTGAGATCCAGGATGGGCCGCCATTCTCCTGTCTTTTTTGGGGTAAGGAAGTACCTGGAGTACAAGCCTTTGCCCTGATGTAGGGGTGGAACCCTTTCCACGGCTCTGAGAGCGAGGAGGGTAGAGACCTCTGACTCTAAGGCGAGTGCCTCCGATGGAGATGCAGGAGGAAAAGATCTGGTTCTCATCTTCGGAAATTTTTTGAAGCCGAGAACCAGTCCCTGGCTTACTACTTCCAGGACCCACTTGTCTGATGTGAGAGACTTCCAGTCCTGGACAAAGTAAGCCAGCCTGCCCCCTACCGGTAGAGGAGAAGCAGCCCTGGCTACCCCATCAGGGTGCCTGCTTGGCAGGGGCTTTGGGCTGGGGGGTGGAAGCAGGCCTGCTTGAACCCCTTCTGCCCCTTCCTCTAAAGAATTCCCTCTGGGTATAGGAGGAAGAGGAGGCCTGAGCCTGGTAGAAAGGCCTATGAAAAGGCCTGCCTCTGCCCTTGGAAAGCTGCTTCTGAGGAGTGGCCTGCCTTTCCTTGGCCTGTGCACTCCGATAGGTGGTCCTGTATTCATCCATTTTCTTCATGTAATTCTCTGTTTGCTCCCCAAATAGAGAATTGCCAACCACAGGAAAATCCATGGCTTTAGACTGGGTATCCTGTGACAAGGTGGTGCATCTGAGCCAAGCCATTCTGCAAAGAGCCACAGAAGTAGCCATGACTCTTGATGATACATCATTAGAGTCCACCAGAGCATGAAATTGCACCTTTGATGCCTCAATACCATCTTTAGCCACCTGTTCCAGCTCCCTGGCAAGTTGGTCAGGGACTTGTTTGGCTAGAGCCAGCACAGTATCCCATCTGGATTTCTGGTATCTGGCAGCGTAAGCCATATAATTTGCTTGTCTGAGTCCCAAGGATGCTGCCATGTACTGTTTCTTTGCCATAGCATCAATCTTCCTGGAGTCCTTTTCAGGAGGATGTGAAGCTAGGGGAATATTTGCCTTGTCACAGGCTGCAGACTGCACTACACCCACATGGCTGCATTGCTGTGTAAGAAATTCTGTGTCAGAACCTGATAAAGTATACCTTCTGTCCATCCTTTTGTCTACAGGAGGTATAGTATGAAGAGTTTTTAAAACTGTCTGCTTCCTAAAAGATTTATGAAGGGGAATAGACAGTCTCTTTGACTCTGGAATATCCATCATTTCTACATAATCAGGCTCTTCCTGGTCATCAACAGCTTCCTCCAGAGGAAGCTGAAGAGTTTCAGCAACCTTCTTATAAAACATGAAGTGAGAAGGGACTCAGAAAGCCTGGGGAGACTCTAAAGGTCTGTCTGGGGAGGAATCTGGTTAAATAGGAGACTCCAGATCTTCCAGACAATATTCACTCTCCTCATAGTCTTCTTCTCCTCGGTTCATAAAATTCTCAAAATCATAATCTTGAACCAGAGGAACCAGGTGAACAAACGTCTCCCAGATGGTGTAGGTTCAGGAACCGGGAAAAGAGACTGGACAATTTGGATTGCTTTAGCTATCTCTTCAGCTGTTGGGGAAAAACTTTTCCACAGCAGCAGACTCTAGTCCTATTTGCAGGAACTGGCTCCTCGGAGCCAGCTCTTCGGTTGCCGAGGTATACGCCCTGGACAGAGGCACTCCCTCCAGTTCGGTTGGCACCGAACTGGGCGTGCCATCCGGGTCAGCGACTTTTTGGCCTCTTTCTGAGCCTACCAACTCTTTCTCAACGGTGGCAGCAGGGAAATTCTTGCAAATCTGGCAGTCTGAATCGAGGTGGTCAAACCCAAGGCAATAAACACATGTGAGGGTCAGCCTTGGCAAAAGGCTTCCCACAGACATCACAGTGCTGAAACCCAGTGGGCCCGTGTTTTCTTTTGGGTTTCTAAGACATTATGCCAGCCTAACCAAAACTTGCCTGTTTATGGCAATCCGCCAAGCAAGACTCTCCTATCGGTTCTCAACCGTGTCACGGGCCGTGGAAAAAACCGTAATGAAATCCGTCTTTTTCAGAACCGATAGGAACCGGGAACCGCACTCTAAAAAAGGACTAGTAGTTCAAAAACACAACCTGATCGGTTCAAACCGAACCGATAAATGTTTTACAAGTTCCACACAGAAATTCATATGTAAAACTATCTATTACTTACGTTACAACAGACAGAGCTTGAACCGAACGGTTGCGGTTAAAATTAGACGAATTTTAAACTTTTTAAACCGCGAAAATGAACCGAGCAAAAGGAGAAATCTCCGGAGCGACTGTTCAGGGAGGCGGAATAAAGAATCCGACAGTTTAGGTTTGAAAGCATCCAGACAGAGCTTCCTTAACCGAGCTCGCGCTCAAAATTCCATGCCTTCATGGAAAGTTAACTATTTCACCTCCGGAGCAGTTCTAACCTGCGGTCATACTGCAATGGTCATAATATAGCAAGACTTCATGTTGTTTGAATGACCCTTTCTTCAGAGGGCCGCAGCCACCACTGCCAGGCACTTTGTAAAGACTCGGGGAGCACAGGACAGGCAGAATGGCAAGGCGCAAAATTGATAATGGTTGCCCTGAAAACGGAAATGCAAGGAACCTCCTGTGGGGCTGGAACACCAAAATCTGGAGGTATGCGTCCTGCATGTCCAGGGAGCACAGCCAGTCCCCTTGATGAAGGAGAGGGAGCAGGCCTGGAAGGGTGACCATTCTGAACAGTTTGTACTCTAGGTACTTGTACAGGTGGCTGAGATCCAGGATGAGTCGTAAGTCCCCTGTCTTCTTCCGGACTAGAAAAAAGTTGGAATAAAATCCCTTTCCTCTCTGAGCTGGAGGACCTGGCTCTATGGCCTGTTTCAGTAAGAGCACCTGGATCTCTTCCTGGATAAAGGAGAGGTGTGAAGGAGGGCAAGAAAAAATTACTCACCTTAGTAATGTTGTTTCTTCTAATGGAGTCTTGCTATATTATAGACATTAGCAGTTTGATCCAGCTCTAGAACTGCCCCGGAGTGAAATGGTTAAAACCATTCCAAAATAGAATTTTGGCACGAGAGCAGCTCTATCTGTGTCATTTCAAACTTGAACTGCCAGATCTTTACGAGCCAAACTCACTAAGGTCTGTGTGGAAGCTGTAACCTACACTAGCCAAATGGCTACCTAAATAATAACAACCATTGACGGTCCCAACACCTAAGACTCAAGTCAGGGGACCAGAAATACTAACACCATTCTAATAATATGAAAATGGAACATAAATATAATAAAACACACACACGCGTACACATACACACCCCCAAAGTCCCAAAGGGGACAAAATGCTAACAGGGCATAAGTAGTGCCCACACTAAGTTGCCCGCACCCACAAGTAGAGGTTCTGAGAGGGCAGGTTGAGGAGGTCTATAATATAGCAACACTCCATTAGAAGAAACAACATTATTAAGGTGAGTAATTTTTCTTCAAACAACATGAAGTCTTGCTATATTATAGACATTAGCAGAATACACAGCAGTACCTCCATGGAGGAGGGACAGAACCTACTTAGGAATAGGCTCTGAAGAACAGCTGTGCTAAACAGAGCATCTCTCTCGGCCTGGACATCCAGGGAGTAATGCTTGGTAAAGGTGTGTACCGTTTTCCAAGTAGCAGCCTGGCAAATCTCTAATAAAGGATATCTCTGGCAGCAGCTAGAGGCGCGCTGTACCCTGGTGAGAGCGAGCCCTCAAACCGGAGGCTCTGCCCACTCTGATAACAAAATTGGATACAAGAGACAATCCACCTGGCTATTGATCTCTTAGTGGCAGGTTTGCCTTTCCCAACTTCACCATAGGTAGGAAAAGTTGGAGGATTCGAACCTGTTACCTTTGTACGCTCTATATAATAACTAAGAGCTCTCAACATCCAGGCTGTGCAACCTCCTCTCACCCACAAGAGGAGTGATCAGTGAAAAATACTGGAAGGAGATAGATTGATTAAGATGGAAATCTGAAACCACCTTAGGCAAAACTTCCTATTAGTCCTAAGGACTACCTTATCCTGTGGAAAGAAATAAAGTCAGTCTCCACTGACAAGGCTTGCAATTCACTTATGCATCTGGTAGTGATAGCCACTAGAAAAACAGTTTTCCAAGTAGGAACTTAAGCTCTGCAGAAGACAAGAGGTTCAAAAGGATTGTATTAACTGGGCAATGCAAACATTAAGGTCCCAAGCAGGAGCCGGTTCCTAAGGGAGGATTAGTATGGAGTAATCCCTTAAAAAACTTGGAAAACACAGGATGAGAGGAAAGAGGGGATGACTTTCCTGCTGACACAAAAGCAGACACAGCTGCCAAATGAACTCTCAAGGTCTGAGACCCAAGGAATTAAGATGTACCATGTAATCTAACAAAATGGGCAATTCAGCAGATTCTGGGGAAATATTTTTCCCAGCACACCAAATGGAAAACCTTTTCCATTTAGAACTATAAGTAGCCCTAGTGGAAGGCTTTCTGGAAGCCTTTAGGATCTCAAGAACACCCTGAGAGGGGTTTAAATCAGCAAACTCTAACTCCTCAAGAGCCAGGCCTTGAGGTTGAGGGATTGAGGTCCGGATACCAAACCCTTCCTGGGCACAGTCAACAGACTGTGATTCCCGGGGAGGCACAGGGAAGATGGACTGTCAGAGACAGAAGGAGTGGTACCAGGGCTGCCTGGCCCAATCCGGGCAATCAGAATCACCCTGCAAGGCTGAGATCTGATTTTGACTAGTACTTTGAACAGGAGAGGAAGGGGGTGGGGGTGAAGCATAGAGGAACTTCCCTCCCAATCCAGAAGAAGGGCATCCAGGGGAACTGGGCCCAGCACTGGAGGCCTGCAACAGAACAGAGGAAGTTTGTGATTGTCTGGGGCTGCAAAAAGATCTATCTGAGGGATGCCCCACCTGGCAAAAACTATCCCCAGCACTTGAGGATCCAGGGACCATTCGTGATGGCCCTGGGAAATCCTGCTGAGGGCATCCGCTAGGACACTGTCCTTCCTGGAAGATGAACTGCTATGAGGGAAGTGTTCAGGAATAGGCCAGAGACCACAACTTCATTGCCTCGGTGCACAAGGCCAAGACCGAGTGCCCCTTGTTTGTTGATGTACCACATTGTTGTGGTGTTGTCTGTTCTGACTTGTATCACCTTGTCGTGGACAGATGCAGAAAAAGCTTGAAGAGCTAAAAGACAGCTCTGAGTTCCAGCAAATTGATGTGGAGCAGAGATTCCTGGGACCAGACTCCTGAGTGGAAAGGTCACCCATGTGGGCTCCCAACCCAGAAGGGAAGCATCTGTAGTGAGAGTCAAGTCGTGAGAAGGGAAATGAAGGGACCCCGCTCTTAAATGCTCTGATCCTGCCACCACTGGAGAGCTAGGATCAAGGTTAGAGTCACTGGGACCAACCTGGAAAGGGTTCTTCTCTGAGACCAAAAGGTTCTCAAGTGAAACTGAATGTCTCATCTGAAATCTGGCTCCTGCACAACAGCTGTGGATGCAGCCATGTGCCCCAGGAGCTGCAGAAAGTGTCTTGCTGGTCGAGACCTGCAGAGTGAAGGAGGAGGCCAGAGCCACTAAATTCCTTACCTTTTCTGGGGAAGAAAGGCTCTTGCTAGCTTTGTGTCCAATTCTGCCCCTATAAAGGTGAGTACCTGGACTGGTTCCAGAACCGACTTTGGTAGGTTTAGCAGAAAACCCAAGGAGGTGAGAAGCTGCTGGGTGACCTGCAGGTGAGATTTTACCTGATCTGGGACTGGCCTACAATGAGCCAGTCGTCTAGATAGGAAAAACAGCAATCCTCTGCCTCCTTAAGTGGGCCACTGCCACTGCTAGACACTTTGTGAATACCCTTGGAGCAGAGGTAAGGCCAAGGGCATTGCTCTGAACTGGTAATGACCTGAGGGCAGTTCGAATCTGAGGTACTTTCGATGGGATCTTCTGATTAGGACATGGAAATAGGCATCCTTGAGGTCCAGGGAGGCTAGCCAGTCCCCTGGCCTTAGGGAAGGTAAAATCATTGCCAGAGTTACTGTTTTGAACTTTGGTTTCAAAAGATGCTTGTTCAGATATCTGAGATCTAAAATGGGCCGCCATTCTCCTGTCTTTTTTGGGGTAAGGAAGTATCTGGAATACAGACCCCTGCCCTGATGCAGGGGAGGAACCCTTTCTACTGCTCTGAGAGCTAACAGGATGAGACCTCTGTTTCCAGAGCGAGGGTCTCTGAAGCACTTGCAGGTAGAAAAGTCTGCTTCTCAACTTGGGAAACTTTTGAACCTGAGAACCAGACCCTGGCTTACTACTTCCAGAACCCACTTGTCTGAGGGTTAAAGAAGCCCATTCTGACTGAAGTAAGCCAGCCTGCCCCCACTGGTACAGGAGAATCGGCCCTGGGCACCCCATCAGGGTGCCTGTTTCGCAGGAGCTTTAGGCTGGGGGGTGGGAGCAGGTCTGCCCACCCCTCGTCTGCCCCTGCCTCTGAAGAAGCCCCTCTGAGCATAGGCAGAGGAGGCCTGAGTCTGGTAGAAAGGCCTGTGGAAAGGCCTACCCCTACCCCTGGGGGCATGCCTTTGAGGAGTGGCTTGCCGCTCCTTAGCCTGGGCACTCTTGTAAGTAGTCCTATATTCATCCATCTTCTTCATGTAATTCTCTGTCTGCTCTCCAAACAGAGAATTTCCCACCACAGGAAAATCCATAGCCTTAGTCTGGGTATCCTGTGACAAACTAGTACACCTGAGCCAGGCCAACCTACGAAAAGCTACAGATGTGGCCATGACCCTAGAGGAAACATCATTAACATCCACAGCAGCATGAAACTGAACCTTAGAGGCTTCAATGCCATCAGCAGCCACCTGTTCTAGTTCACTAGCCAGCTGGCCATGGGCCTGCTTGGCCAATTGCATAACAGTATCCCATCTAGATTTCTGATACCTAGCTACATAAGCCATATAATTTGCTTGCCTGAGTCCCGAGAGAGGCTGCCATATACTGTTTGCCATGGCATCAATCTTCCTGAATCCTTGTCGGAGGATGTGAGCCAAGGAATATTAGCTTTATCACAGGCAGCAGCCTGAACTACTCAACATGACTGCATTGCTGAGAAAGGAATTCTGTATCAGGGCCTGACAATGTATACCTTCTGTCCATCTTTTTATCTACAAGAGGCACAGAATTAGGAGCTTTTAAAATTTTAATTGTTTGTTTCCTAAAAGACTTATGTAAAGGAATAGACAATCTCCTAGACTCTTTAATATCCATCATTTCTACAAAATCAGGCTCCTCTTGCTCATCCACAGCCTCTTCTAAAGGAAGCTGGAGGGTTTCAGCAACTTTTTTTTATAAAACATAAAATGAGATGGGGACTCAGACAGCATAGGGGGAGATTCTAAAGGTCTGTCTGGGAGATGTCCAGTTCAATGGTCACACCAGACCTTCCCAGCCACATTCATACTGTTCATAATCCTCCTCCCCTCCTCTGGTTCATAAAATTCCTCAATATCATAATCCTGAACCACTGGGACGGACGAACCACCTTCTACCAGATAGTGGTGGTTCGGACGGACCCTGAGACAGTGACTGGACAATTTGTATGGCTTTTGCTATCTCTGCAGCAGTTGGAGAAGGAATTTTGGACTCCAGACCTGCTGAGTTTCTTGTTTTCTTTACTGGAATTGGTTCCTCAGAACCAGCTTTTCTTTTGCCCGAGGAAGTCTGGCCCTGGTCAGAGGGCACTCCCTCTGGTTCGGTTGGCACCGAACCGGGCTGGCCATCCGGGTCAGCGGACTTTTTGGCCTCTCGTTCCCTGAGCCTGCCCAATCTTTTTTCCAGGGTGGCTGCAGGGAAATTCTTACATACCTGGCAGTCTGACTGGAGGTGGTCAAACCCCAGACAATAAACACATGTGGTGTGTGGGTCAGCCTTGGCAAAGACTTCCCCACAAACATCACAGTGTTGAAATCAGTGGGCCGGTTTTTTGGGTTTCTCAGACATAATGCCAGCCCTAACCAAAAACTTGCCCTTTTTTAAGCAGTGCCAGGCAGACACCCTTATCGGTTCCTAACCGTGTCACGGGTATTGGAAAAACGTAATAAATCCGCTTTTTAGAACCGATAAGAACCGGAACCGCACTTTCAAATATAACTTTTAGTTTTAAATGAGTTTTAACCCACTGATCGGTTCAAACCGAACCGATAACTCTACAAGTTCCACACAGACAAAACCTTCATTTACTTACGGTTACCACAGATAGAGCTTGAACCTAACGGTTTTGGGTTAAAATAAAACTATTCTCGGTTAAATCCAACTGAGAAAACACTTTTAAACCGAGAAATGAACCAAGCAGAAGGAGAAATCTCCGGAGCGACTGTTCACTGAGGCGGAGTAAAGAATCTGACAGTTCAAGTTTGAAATGAGACAGATAGAGCTGCTCTCGTGCCAAAATTCTATTTTGGAATGGTTTTAACCATTTCACTCTGGGGCAGTTCTAGAGCTGGATCAAACTGCTAAAGTCTATAATATAGCAAGACTTCATGTTGTTTGAAAAACAGGTTACTCACCTGTAACAGTAGTTCTAGGAGTGGCATGTTGTTCATCCACACTTGTTGGCATGTCCTTTCCCTTTAAGATTCTTGCTGGAAGGTCTGAATGCTGGCTCCTCCCACCCATCCGTGTGGTATATGCCTCAGCTCCATCCCTTGGTGACCGATCTTGCCTGCTGGAAGCTTAGGTTGTGCGTCGAAGCCGGGGAGGTCGGGTGGGTCCGTGTGGATGAACAGCATATACCACTTCTAGAACTACTGTTACAGGTGAGTAACCTGTTTTTCTAGGATTGTGGATATGTTGTTCTATCCACACTTGTTGGCAGACTCCAAGCAGTTCTCCGGAAGGGAGGGAGGCAAGGTGCACGCCCCCTACTTGGGAAACAGACTGAAGAACTGAGGCCCCCAAACCAGCATGACTCTAGGTCAATGTGGCAGTGGGTGATGAAGGTATTATCGACTTCCAGGTAGCAACCCTGCAGATTTCCTGGATAGGGATGTCCCTGGAAGCAGCCACCGACGCAGCAGTATGGGGGATGGAGTGAGTTCTTATCCCCACGGGAGACTTCTTGTCCACCAACCTACAGCAGAGATCAATGCATGATGTAATCCATCTGCCAATCGTCCGCTTGGCTGCAGGTCTGCCAGGTGCGGCTTCAGCGTAGGTGACAAACAGCTGGAGAACCTCTCCCCAAACTTCAGCCATCCCTCCTTATAGTAAGAGAGCTAGTCTCAGGTCCAAGGTATGGAGCCTGTACTTGGCCTCCGAGGTGTAACTGGAGTAGTACACCAGCAGAGTCAACACCTGATTAAGGTGAAACTTGACATCACCTTCAGAAGGAATTTTGGGTAGGGGTGCAGGATAACCGTGTCCCTGGGCACACAGGTAAGAAGACCCAACAGAGCGCACCTGTAGCTCCCCAGTCCTTCTGGCTGACGTGATAGCCACCAAGAAGGCAGCCTTCCATAACAGATGTGACATCTCACACCTGCGCATCGGTTTGAATGGCTTGCCATGAGCTTTGCCAGCACCAGTAGTAGATCCACGGTGGTGGTGGTTCACGCACTGGAGGAAATATGGTAGATGCCTTTAAAGAAGCAGACCACCTTCTCCTGTGCCACCGATCTACTATTCACGCCATGAACAGAGATGGTTGCCAGGTGCACCTTAAGGGTCGTAGAGGATACTAGCCACCACAAGCCCTTGCCCTGACACCAAATGGAAAACCTTTTCCATTTGAAGGCATACACCTCCTGGTCAACTGCTTTCTGAATGCTTCCACGACTGTGAGTACATCCTCAGAGAGACCCAAAGGCTGGAACCCTAGCTGCTCAGGAACCAGGTTGTCAGGTGCAAGGATTGAAGGTCCGGATGGAATATCTTCCCGATTGACCATCGGGTCCGGGTGTATTGGAAGACGCCTCAGGGGCCTGGAGCCGAGGCTGAGGAGATCTGGAAACCAGAACTAGCGAGTCCAGTCTTGGGCTACCAGGATCACCTGTGCCTTGTCCCTCCTGACCTTGAGGATCACCTTGTGAACCGAGAGAAGGCATAGAAGAGGCCTGGGGTCCACAGCTTTGAGAAGGCATCCCCCTGCAGCAAGCCCTCCTGTGGGAGGCGGGCATGGAACAGTCTCAGCTTTGCATTCTCCCTGGAGGGGAACAGATCCACCCGAGGTTTGCCCCAGTGGGAGAACAGGTTGTGTACGTACTACCTCTGGATGGAAAGACCACTCATGGGACATCTCGCCACACAGCTGAGAGCATCCGCCAGTTGGGTTGAGGTTCCTGCCATATGGGTGGCTAGGAGATCTGCCTCCAGTCAGCACACGAAGGTCCAGATGCAGAGAGCTTCCCTGCATAGAGGCCGGGAATGCGTGCCGCCCTGCTTGCTGAGACAGTACATGGTCGTGGTATTGTCTGTCTAGACTTGCATCACTTGACCCCGAAGGAGTGGAGGGAATGCTGACAGTGCCAGTCAGACTGCTCTGACCTCCAGCAGGTTGATAAGACATCGGGATTCCTCGGGGTCCAGAGCCCATGGACTCAGATTCCCCATGTGGGCACCCCAGCCCATGAGAGAGGCATCAGTCATGAGAACGACAGTCTGCTTGAGACGGACAAACGGGATCCCTTCCTGCAAATGTGCTAGGACAGTCCACCACTGGAGTGTGTCCCACACCTTCTGGGTCACCGTGACCAACTGATCGAAATGACCATGTCGCGGAGTCCCCTGGCAGGTCAGCTCCCACTGAAGGGGGCGCATATGCCACCGGACCACGGCTGTGCATGCCGCCATGTACCCCAGAAGGCACAGGAAGTCCCGGGCAAGGCGCAAGTGCCCAACCAGAAATGACTGGGCAGAGGGGAGAAATGGAAATTACGTACTTACCGTAATTATTGATCTTCTTGGACAGTCTCCATCACTCATTCACACTAGTGGGATAGCGCCGGAGGCGCTAGGTCCAAGCGGGAGCCAAAAATTTTCTGAAGGGCCGGTGCCGAGGTAGGACCACGTGCGGCACCGCGAGACTGACGGCGTCGACCCTCCAGCCGCCTCAGTACCTTTTCGACCAAGGAGGTGCAGTGTAACTAATGAGAATAACTCATTCTGAGTGTCTGGGCCTGAGAGGGCCCAGATGGCCTTTGTAAGAAAGGTCAAAGAACAATGTCTTCACAGCCCGAACCATAGGCCATGAAGACCAGGAAACAAAAAACGAGTGAACCCAGGGGATGGTGGGTGGGCGTATGAATGAGTGGTGGAGACTGTCCAAGAAGATCAATAATTACGGTAAGTACGTAATTTCCATATCTTCCTGGACTAAGTCTCCATCACTCATTCACACTAGTGGGAGAGTACCAAGCTAAAATCAACAACTCTGAGTAGGGTGGTAGGAGACAGGGTTCACTCGGAAAGGACAGCCAAGGACTGTCCTGTTAATAAAAACTGTCTTGTAAGAGCATCTATAACATAGTGCCTGAAGATAAGCCTCGAGTTGTAACTCAAGTCACCTTGCCGACAACTACAATGGGCAAAAAATTAAAGTCTGCCAGGCAGCGCAACTACTCTAGGAAGCGGCAAGAACCTGGCCTCACAATTTGATCTAGGACCAAAATTAATAGTGTCAAAGACATGCACTAATCTAATGTAAAGGACCTCAGGAACTACGAGGCCGGAGGTAAAGTGTACAGGTTCAGGGTAGTATGACTGTATATGAATATCTGCGAAGCTACCTTAGAAAGAACCTACTTGACCAATGGTCAAGAAAGAAGCATGTCATCTGTTAAGTTGGAGCAAACATGGAAGTATGAATCTAAGTTCCGACTTGCTGAAGAGTCACTTCTGTTGCTGCAAGGCTCTGATCAGGAGAAGAAAGCCTGATTAAAAAACAAAAAGGGGACTAACAGACTGGTTAGATGCCTAGGTTTTGGAAATATCTCGGAATAAGAGAAATTCTCTAGAGAAAAGAGGTGAGCTATACCACCGCTGGATCGGACTGCCCCCTAGGGGTAGAAGAAAACAGGTACTCTTTACTGAGGTTTAGAGACGACCGCCTCAGTGTTGAGGCGGAACCTGATCAGATCCAAGCGTGGTATCAGGAAATTCCAACTAGGCCCTGTGCTGTGATAATTCTGACCCCCCTCCATTTTTTTTTTTTTTTTTAAAATATCATTAGTCCGAGCCTGACAAGGTTGCTGGCTGCTATTTGGCAAGTACTGCCTGATACAGAAATGACAAGGATGTCATCCCTCTGAGGAGCAGGAGGAGCCTGAAGATCCATAACTGAACCCCTGACTGGACTAATAATAGCTAGACAGATGTTAACTACCTGTGGCGAAGCAGCCACCAGAGGGGCAGCATCAAAAACGGGCTGTATACCCCTATCAAAGGAGCGGGACAGTCTGTGCAGCTCCCGACCATAGAATTAAAATGTTCCAAAGAGTGTAATTGTCTTGACCACTGAAAAAGTCTAGACGCAGAGGTATATAGTCCACAGATCCAGTCTGAACACTATGGTGGACCCCATAAATGAGGAACTACTAAAGAGCTTGCATCACAGACTCTGATGATAGAGAGAGTGTGTTCAGTATATAAAATGAGTCATCCGCTGTATCACTGACCAGAAGGACAGGGAAAGACTCATGCAGATGCCTTTCTACCACAAAGGACCCCAAAAGAGGTCTCGGTTAGAGCCACTAGAACTCCACTACCAGGAAGGGTGTCGAGAGCTTGGCACCACGTGAGGGGCTGAGAAACTGCTGAGCGGAATGAGAGATTCCGCTGACAGAAACAGAACAGAAGAGTCCCATCAGCGGAAAATCGCTGGATGAGGAGATCCGATGCAGACCGCCACCCACTAAAATGTGTGGAAATAATCCAGCAGAACAGAATTCATTCCATGGAAACATCCCAACACAAGTCCTCGCGGAAGAGGTCTGCAAACACAGATCTTTCCCTAGTTCTGTCAGACAGCACCAACTGGCACCCTGCAGCACTAGCATCACTCCTGGCACAGGAAGGCACCAGCAGTAACCATGCCAACCTGAGAGACACAAGAGGGCACCCACGGCAGAACCCGAAGGTATCCTTGGTACCAACGGCAGCAATGGCACGCAAGGACACCACCCCGACACCCATGGCACCATGCCACCCGTGGGTGCCAGGTGCCAGCCGCGGGTGCACTGCGTCGCCCACGGGTGCACTGCGTCGCCCACGGCGCCACCTGCAGGTGCCCGGCACCGCCCGCAGCACCCACAGGTGCCCGCGGGCATCAGTGGCACCGTGAGACACCCACAGCACCGCTAGCGGCGCTGACAAAGAAGCACCCACGGCACCAAGCATAGCGTGAGCCACGGAGCCGACCCACGGCACCCGAGCACGGCGCCCACTGCAGCACAGAGCGCGGTGCCGACCACGAGCGCCGAGCCATGGAGCCGACCCACGACACGAGCACGGTGCCGACTGCAAGCATAAACGCAGTGCCGACCATGGTGCCAAGCCATGGAGCCCGACCACGGCCGCGCTGGAAGTAAACCACCGACTGCGGCACCCAATACGGTGTCGACCACGGGCAATCGACTGCAGCACCCAGTACGGTGCCAAGCACGGCACTGAGCCACGGGCGCCAACCTAAACACCAGCAGTGCCGCCTGTGACACCCATGCCAAACCAGAGCGCGGCACCAGACCTGCGAGCGCCACCAAGGTGTTGGGCTGCGCCAGGAAAAACACCATAGGCCAATGGAAAAGAAGAAAGGTGGTGCACATGCCGGCCCCTGCATGGAAAAGGAAGAGGGGCAGGCACGAGGGGCTGACAGGATGGCGAAGGCATCAAGAGGGCACCGCGCTCATTCAGATCCAATTGACCCGGCTCCGGTCCAACGGCTCCGAGGCCCAGAAACCAGGAACACAACCAGGAAAAAAGGAGTCAAACCCCCTGCTCCATAGGAGCGGCCCAGAGGTGAAACTGCTCACCAACAAGGACAGAGATGGTGTCCGGAGTCGAGAATGCACCGCCAGATTCGTGCTTCGGTGGACTGTCCTCCATACAACACAGGACCGTCGTGAGTCAGACCCCCGTTACTTAAGGGTAGTGGAGCAGGCACAGTCCCTCTGCCATAACAACTTTCAAATGAAGTCTTCCTACCGTCACCGCTACCGTCTAAGGACGACTCCGTGGATGGCAGGAAAGAATTTCTTCATAATCTTCTTATTCGTAAAATAAAAAATTACTACTAAATAGTTAAATTAAATAGTTTAAATTAAACACTAAAAGCTGCTGTCGTATAGACGAAAACTTTGACTCCGGCAGATGAGCGACGTCGACATCCAAGCGCACTCGACGGCGGGAGAAAAGGAACTGAGGCGGTTGGAGGTCGGCATCGAGATAGCCTATACAGGCGCGAGTCAGTCTCACCGATTGCGGCGTGCGTGTAGTCCTACCTCGGCGTGCCTTCAGAAAATTTTGGCTCCCACTTGGTCCCAGCGCCTCTGGCGCTATCCCACTAGTGTGAATGAGTGATGGAGACTGAGTCCGGGAGATCCTCTGCCCTGTCCGTCGGGAGACTGGCTCTGGCTCGGCAGAGTCAAGCTCTGCTTCAACGAAGCAGATCACCTGTGAAGGTATGAGTTCTGACTGTCTTGTTGACCAGGAGACTAAGACTGATGCAGGTTTGGAGGGCCAGATCCTGGACCTCTCCACCTCCTGTCGGAAGAACCGCTATGAGCCGGTCGAGATAGGGGTACACCCTGGCCTTGAGGCGGACGCCATCACTGCAGTACATTTGGTGAAGACTGGGTTGGGTGGTGGTGGGGGCAGTGACAGGCCAAGCGGCATGGCTTGGAACTCAAGAGGGCTTCCTCCGCTCAGAAACTGAGGAACCTTCGGTGAGGCGGACGGATCGGGACGTGAAAGAACACATCCTGGCGATCCAGAGAGCAAAAATACAGGTTACTCACCTGTAACAGGAGTTCTAGGAATGGTATATGTTGTTCATCCACACTGTCTGGCAGGTATCCTTGCCGCTTTAAATCTTGCCGGAAGGTCTTCAAGCTGGCTCCTCCCACCCACCCGGGTGGTAAGACTCTCGGCTCCGCCCCATGGCCTTGAATCTGGCCCGCTGGAAAGCTCAGGTTGTGCGTCGAGGCGGGGAAGTCGGGTGGAGTGTCAGATGAACATACCATTCCCTAGAACTCCAGTACAGGTGAGTAACCTGTATTTCTAGGGACATGGATATGTTGTTCATCCACACTGTCTAGCAGACTCTAGCAGTTCTCCGGAGGAGGAGGCAAGGCGCACACCCCCTACTTATGGAATAGAGACTGGAGAACCGAGGCCCCAAAACCAGCATCCCGGCGTGACTCAAGGTCGATGTGGTAATGGGTGATGAAGGTGTGTGCTGACTTCCAGGTAGCAGCCCTGCAGATTTCCTGGATAGGGACGTCCCTGGAAGCAGCCACAGATGCAGCAGTATGGCGGGTAGAATGAGCTCTTATCCCTCTGGGAGGCTCCATGCCCGCCAACTTATAGCAGAGATCTATGCAGGAGGTGACCCACCTGCCTATCGTCCACTTAGCTGCAGGTCTGCCAGGTGCGGCTTCAGCGTGGGTGACAAACAGCTGGCGAACCTCTCCTGAATTTCAGCCGTCGCTCATATAATGGCGGGCGCCCATACTAGGGTCCAGAGTGTGGAGCCTATATTCGACCTCCGAGTGTGATTGGGGTAGAACACCGGCAGAGTCAACACCTGGTTAAGGTGAAACTCCGACACCACCTTCGGAAGGAATTTCGGGTGAGGCGCAGGACAACTGCTGTCCCTGTGGAAGACCAGGTAAGGAGACTCGCTGCAGGCGCCTGGAGCTCTCCCATCCTTCTGGCTGGCGTGATAGCCACCAAAGCGGTCTTCCACAACAGGTGAGAGGTTCACACCTGTGCACTGGATTCCGAATAAGCTCGCCATGAGCTTTGTCAATACCAGCAGTAGATCCACGGAGGTGGAGGTTCTACTTCGGAGGAAATGTGATCAATGCCTTTGGCATGAACCACCTTCTCCTGCGCCACGACTGCTTGACTGGCCAGTAGCAGAGATAGCTACCAGGTGCACCTTAAAGTCGTCGACCTAAGCCCTTGCTGAGAAAGGGACCAAAGGTAGTCAATATGCTAGCAAAGAACAGGAGGAAAGGTCCAGGCCCTTGCCTGGCACCAAATGGAAAATCTCTTTCCATTTGAAGGCGTAGCATTTTCTGAGTGGCGACTCCTTCTGGGGCGCCACAACTACGTTGAGGACCTCGTCGGAAGACCCAAGGCCTGGAACTCTGGCAGCTCAGGAACCAGGCCATCAGGTGCAGGATTGAAGGTCTGGATGGAATACCTTCCCGATTGACTGAGAGCAGGTCCGGGCGGGCTGGAAGCTGCCTCGGGAGTCTGGAGCCGAGCTGAGGAGATCTGGGTACCAGTACTGGAGCCAGTCTGGGACTATCAGAATCACCTGCGCCTTGTCCCTCCTTGCTGAGAAGCACCTTGTGCATCAAAGGGAGCAGGAAGGCACAGAAGAGGCCGGGGTCCACGGCCTCGAAAGGCATCCCTGCAGCGATCCTGCTGAGGGGCGGGCATGGAACAGCCTCAACCCGCATTCTCCTGGAGGCAAACAGGTCCACCTGAGGTGTGCCTCAATGGGAGAATAGATCTATACTACCTCCGGCAGGAGAGACCACTCGTGGGGCGCAGCCCCTATCCGGCAGGGCATCGGTCAGGGTGTTGGAGGCTCCTGCCACATGAAACTAGGAGATCCGCCTCCAGGCTGCGCACGAATGACCAGATGCGAGGCTTCCTTGCATAGAAGCATGGGCGCGTCCTGCCCTGGCGGTTTAGATAATACATGGTCGTGGTGTTGTCCGTCTGGACCCGGACACTTGACCCGAAGAAACAGAGCAAAGGCAGTGAGAGCTAGGCGGACTGCTCGGAGCTCCAGCAGGTTGATGTGGCAGCCGGGACTCCCGCGGGACCGAGAGCCGTCGTTCGGTGTTCCCCAGATGGGCACCCAACCCATCAGAGAGGCATCGGTCGATAGAGACCCGTCGGCTCGGGCGGACAAAGCGAGATGCCCTCGGGCAGATGAACTGGAGCGGTCCACCACTGGAGGCGTTCCACATCCCCTGGGTCACCGTCACTAGCTGGTCCAATGGTTAGCGTTGGGACCACTGGCTGCCAGCCCCACTGAAGGGCGCATGTTCCAGTGGGCCCCAGCGGACCAGCTGGTACAGGCCGCCATGAGACCCAGGGGCGCAGGAAGTCCGGGCAGGCGCGGTGCCCAACCAGAAATGATTGGGCAAGGAGGAAGAACCTCGACCCTGTCCGCGGGAGCCGTGCCCTGGCTCGAAGAGAGTCGAGCTCTGCCCCGATGAAAAGAATCACCTGCTTTGGCTCGAGTTCCGACTTGGCCTCGTTGATGAGGAGGCCGACCTGAGAGCAAACCTGGAGGGCCAGATCTCTGGACCGCTCCACCTCCTGTCTGGAGGGGGCTGCTATCAGCCAATCGTCCAGGTAAGGGTAAACCCGGACCCCTCGGCGCTGCAGGAATGCTGTCACCACTGCCATGCATTTGGTGAAGACCCTGGGAGCTGGAGATAAGCCGAAGGGCATGGCTTGGAACTCGAAAAGGGATCCTTCCGCTCGAAAGCGAAGGAACTCCTGATGTGACGGACGGACAGGGACGTGAAAACCCGTCCTGCAGGTCAGAGAGCAGAACCACCGCCGTGTTCCAAGGATGGTATTATCTGAGCCAGAGTGACCATCCTGAAGATTCGAGACCTTAGGAACTTGTTTGGAGTCGTGTGGGTCGAGAATGGCGCCAGCCCCGTCCGTTCGGAACCAGGAAGTACCTGGACACGAACCCCAGGTTTGAGGAGGTCGCCACCTCTCTTATCACCTCCTTCTCGAGGAGGAGGCGATGTCGGCTCGGCGAGCTGACAGCGCGCCGGACCCGAGGCCCCACAGTGCGATGGCTCTGAAGGGTGGGGCCTGCTCGAACTCCAGAGGCAGGCCCTTTCCACCACCTCCAGCACCCACGGTCTGTGGTGATAACGGACCAGGCGGAAAGAAAGTGGTGGGCCGCTTTTCAGGGGGCACCTGGGGTGAGGCGACGGGGTTGGGGGTGACACCCCTCAACCTGTCACTGGGCAGGCTTGGAGGAAGGACCGGCCGAGGGACCTCCAGAGCCTTTACCTCCCTGCTTCCTGGAGGAGGAAGCCGCGGGCTTGGGTTTGGGACGCCAAGCGCGAGCCTGCTGGCCCTGATGCTGCTGGGCCGGACGTGCCGCTGGCGCAGACGGACGAAAGGGCTTGGGTTGCGGTCCGTGGCCCTTGTCCCTCTGAGCGGATGAGAGAGTCCAAAGTGGCATTGGACTTTTCGATCCTCTGGAGGTGGCCTTCCACTCCAGGGCCGAAGAGGTCGGTCCCCAGGAAGGGGACATCCGCCGAATTGTGCTGGGTATCCGCTGTGAGGTGGATATCCTCAGCCATGCCGACAGCGCATAGCCACTGCGACCACGACTGACCTGGCGCATGAGTCTCCAATGTCCAGAGCAGTCTGAAGTTGCTGCTTGGCCACTGCCTGCCCCGCACCTGCTAACCGTGGTCTGCAGGTCAGCCGAGATGAGGACTACCTCGTCCAGGAGCCCAACAGGGCATGGAGAAATGTGCCATAAGCGGCGAGCTGGCCTGGAAGGCCAAGGGAGGGCATAGCGTGATTTGCCCGGCATAGTCAATTTCTTGGACTCCTTGTGGGAGGTTTGTCACGTCCTAGCGTTTCCGGCACGCGAGCAGCTGTCGGTAACAACCCCTCGGCTGAGGATGTTCCGAGCCGGACAGGGAACGGTAGGGACCGCATCTTCCTGGCCATCCTGGCAGGCGCAGGCAGGAAGCTGCCAGGCGCCAAGGCTGGGCCCACAATGGCCTCGGCCACGGAAGAAGCCTCCGTGGGGAATCCCTTGGTCCAATATCTCCGTGTGAGGGATACTTGGCCCGCTTGGACAGGGCTCGAGGCTGCATCCCAGTGGACTCCGAAATGAGCCTAAGCAAACCCAGGAAGGACGAAGGGCTGTCGTCCAGCGACTGACCTCAGAGGACTCAAGTCCGCGCCTGGAGAAAGGGAGGAATCGTCGGACTCAGAAGAGTCCGAAGAGCTACCTGGGCCTGAGCCACCCTCTACCTGCCGAGGCGATCGGGAGGCGAGTGACCGACAGCCTATGGAGCAGACCCTGAGCCGACCGAGTTCTTGGTCGGAGCCCCAAGCTGTGACTGTGGAGGCGGAGGTTCCACGGAATCGGTGGAGCAGCTGGTTTGGCGAACAACCGGCCTGGGAACACTCCTCGGGTAAGGCGAGGGTTGTTTGACGCTCGTGACAACCATAATGGCGGGCAAGGCGGCGGCGTCGGCATGTTCTCCCGGTCAGAAGGAGCTGTTGCCACATGAAGGTCCTCGTGTCGTCGGCGTAACTTCGTAGAAGCCTCCCCTCATCCGAGGAGGAGAGGCGAGGATGGAGCGTGAGCGCCGCTTACCAGATGCCGAGACCGCCTATGGCGGCAGGATCGGCTGGACCAAGAAGAAGTCGAGACCGAGAACCTCAGCCTTTCCGAGGGGCGGGAGGGGCCAGGTGGAACCGGCTCCCCTCCGACTCGGAGGGTTCACCGAGGGCTCCGGAACCGGAGGCACTGGCAAGCCACGGGATCCTCAACTCCCACGGGGAGACGGTGAGAGAGGATTCCGGCTTTGCCAGTCGACAACCGTCCAGCGGGTGAGAAAGATCTCTACTCGTCGATGGGGTCTCTGTCAACTGACCTGGCGGGGACACCGTGAGACCAGTGGCTAAAGCTGAACGATGGCCGAAGTCGATGGCAGACAACTCGGGAGAGGACCTTTCCCGCTCCCAAGGCGTCGACGGAGGGACTTACCCTTGTCTTTCTTCTTGGACCGAGAAGAAGGTCCAGCAGGCGTTGGTCCCTCTCCTCTAGTGGAGGGACAGACAAAGCTCCTTAAAGGAAGCTGTGTAGAGGAACCCAGGGAGAGCGGGATAAATGCAGTGGTCGAGGAAAATCTCGACCCCGCGCACGCCTCTTCGAAGGCGATCATCTGCTCTAGCTGATCCGGCCGAGACGCCGCTTGTGAGCCGCCGACCGGGCCTCTTTTGACTTCACCGGAGGAAAACGTTTACAACTGGGCGCCCTGAGAAGCGGGCAGTAGCGGTCTTGAGCGTGGGCTGAGAAGGAAGGCACAGGTCACAAGCCTGCGGGTGGTGCTCAAGGCCTGAACAGTAGGCATGCGTGGAGTGCGGATCCGTCCAAGACATCTTCTGCCCGCAAGGGCATCTCCGAAAACCGGGAGTTGGTTGTCCACCGCAGCCGTGAGGGATAGAAGACCGAAGTCTATAATGCAAAAAACTTAAATTCGGAAAACCGAAGAATTAGGAACCAGTCTTATACGCAGAGCGTTATGAGGAACCTGAGCCCAAGCGTAAGGAAGATCTGGCGCCATGGGGCGGAGCCGAAGTTTACCACCGGGTGGGTGGAGGAGCCAGCTTGAAGACCTTCCGGCAAGATTTAAGCGGCAAGGATACCTGCCAGACAGTGTGGATGAACAACATATCCATGTCCCTAGAACCACATGTTCTGCTCGAGAGATGGTATGATCTGAGACACAGTTACCATCTTGAATGTGCGGGACCTGAGAAATTGGTTCAGGTCATGCAGATCCAGAATGGGGCGCCAGCTCCCTGTCCGTTTCGGGACCAGGAAGTACCTGGAAATGAACCCTGGGTTAACAGGGGGGTCTGCGACTCTGGCCACCACCTCCTTGCTGAGGAGTTGGGCGATGTAGTCTCGGAGAGTTGACTGAGTGTGTATGGACACCATTTCATCCAATAGGGTGCGGGCTTGGCTTGGTGGGTACTGCTCAAATTTCTGAGACAGTCCCATGCGACCACTTAAAACCCACCTGTCCGTTGTAACAGCAGACCAGTCGGAAAGGAAGTAGTGAGCCAGTTCGCCCACAAGAAGACCCAGAGCTGGTGCTACAGATATGGGGGTGACCACCCCATTCCGTCACTGGGCAGGCTTGAAGGAAGAGGATCTGCTTGGGGACCACCTGAACCCCATCCTCCGGGTTTACATGCCGCCATGGGCCCAGACTTGGGCTGAGGGCGCCAAGGTTAAGCCTGCTGCTGATGCTGCCCCGACTGGAAATGGGACTGCTTGGACGCAGGGGCGGAAGGCCAAAAGGGCTTTTTCTTCTGCTTTTTCAGAGGAGCTGACTTTGATAAGATGGCCAACAGAGTTAAGCTAGCCCTGGCAAAAAGAAACACAGGTGAGGAGGTACAGGCAAAGTGGGCAAGCATTAAGGATACAATACTTGAAGCAACATCCCATTGTGTTAGACAGAAAAGGAAGTGCAAAAAGAAGGAAACCACTTTGGTTCTCAAATACAATGTGAAAAGGTCAGAGCCAAAAGGCTGGCCTTCCAGAAAATATATAAGGAACACAGCGGGATGAAGATGAGGGGCATACCAAACTGCCCTAAGGAAGCAGGTAAGGCAGGCAAAGTCCCAAACTGAGGAAACACTGCACAAACAGTAAAGAAGGTGACAAGACTTTCTATAGATACATTAGTGAAAGGAGAAAGTCCAGAGGGTATTGCTAAGCTTAATGGAGAAAGGGAGCATGTGAGAGGAGGACCCTGTAAGGCATCTATCCTAAATAGATACTTTTGCTCAGTATTCACTGAAGAAGGTAGGGCAGGGCCCACAGCTCCAGCATCATGGACACAGGGGAGGAGGTGAGCACTACTCCTTCACAAAGAAAGGTCCTACAGGCTTGCTAAGCTCAGGGTGGATAAGACAGCAGGACCTGATGGCATACATCCCAGGGTACTGTAAGGAGCTAAAGGAGGAACCAGTAGAGCCATTAGCAGAATTGTTTAGTGAGTCTCTGAGCACAGGAGAGGTCCCAGAAGACTGGAGAAGGGCTCATGTGATCCCGCTCCACAAGAGTGGTAGCAGGGAGGCGGGGAACTACAGACCCGGTCAGTCTTACCTCAGTAGTGGGCAAGATTATGGAAGCACTCCTTAAGGAAAGGATAGTGCAACACCTGGAATCCATAGGGCACGGGATCCAAGACAGCATGGGTTTACAAAGGAAGGTCTGTCAAACTAATCTCATAGATTTCTTTGACTGGGTAACCAGAGTGGTGGACCAGGGGAGCAGTTGATGTAGCCTACCTTGACTTCAGCAAAGCTTTTGACACTGTTCCACATAGAAGATTGATAAATAAGTTAGGTAGGCTCGGGGTGGGTCAAGTTGGTCAACTGGGTGGCAAACTGGTTGACTGGCAGAAAACAGAGAGTGGTGGTAAATGGTATACAGTCAGAAGAGATGCAAGTCACAAGTGGGGTACCTCAGGGATCAGTCCTGGGGCCAGTCTATTCAACATCTTCATTAGTGACCTAGCAGATGGACTAGAGGGTAAGGCTTGTCTGTTTGCAGATGACACCAAGATCTGCAACAGAGTAGATGATCCAGATGGGGTGGGCAGAATGAGAAGAGATCTGGATAAACTAGCAGAATGGTCAGAAGAGTGGCAACTGGGATTTAATGAAAGAAGTGCAAAATCATGCACATGGGGAGAGAAACCCTGAAGCCACTTATAGGCTGGGAGGGGAGTTGCTAGCAGTCACAAAGGAAGAAAGAGACTTGGGCATCATCATCACTGATGACCTAAAATCATCCAAGCAGACCTCTAAAGCAGTAGGTAAGGCTAGGGGGTGTTAGGGTGTATTAGTAGGGTATCACAAGTCGTAGCGGGAGGTAATAATCCCTCTGTACAAGACATTGGTTAGCCCCATCTGGAGTACTGCGTGCAGTATTGAGGCCACACCTTCACAAGGACATTAACCAAATTGAGGCAGTCAGAGAAGGGCAACCAAAATGGTGCAGGGACTGCATCAGAAGACATATGAGGACAGATTAGCAGACTCAATATGTATACCCTTGAGCAAAGGAGGGAGAGGTGATATGATCGAGACATTTAAACACCTTAAGGGCATAAACAAGGTGAAAGAGTCTAACATGTTTAAATATAAAAAATAGCAGGACAAGAGGACACAGCATGAGATTATAGGAGGCCGATTAAGGGGAATGTGAGGAAATTCTTTTCACAGAAAGGGTGGTAGATGCATGGAATGGCTTACCACAAGAAGTAGTGCTATGAATACAGTGCAGGGCTTCAAACAGGCATGGGATAGGCATAAGGGAGCAATACAAATGACTATGAATAGATAGGTCACTGACATAGCAAAGGCCGATGGCACATTTATAAGGTAGAAAAAGAAATGGGCAGACTGGATGGGCCTTGCAGTCCTTATCTGCCGTCAACTTCTATGTTTCTATGTTTTTGGAACCCTAGGATTCCTTCTGAGCAAATCAGAGTCCAAGGTGCCATTGGACTTTTCCATGTACTGGAGGGGACCGTCCACACCTGGGCCGAAAAAGTCGGTACCCAGGAAAGGACATCCGTTAAGCAGCTGGGTGTCCCCCTTGAAGGTGGATACAACAATCAAGCCCTGCGGTGCATGGCAACTGCCACCAATCGGGCGCAGGAGTCCCAGAGGTCCAAGGCCGTCTGGGGCTATTGTTTCGCAACTGCCCGACCCTGGTCACTGACCTGCTTGACCATGATCTGGAGGTCTGCAGGGAGGTGAGATAGAACCTCATCAAGTGAGCCCAGGAGGGCATGAGAGACGTGCGCCATGATGATGGCCAAGCCTACTTGACGAAGGCCCAGCGAAGAGGCGGCGTAGACTTTCTGGGACTAATAGTCCAATTTTTTGGACTCTCTGTCCGGGGATTTGAGTTACCCAAGCGCTTGAACACAGACCCAGTCACCAGTCCCTCAACCAAGGGGTGCTCTGTGAATCCCAAAAGGGACCCAATGGGCACCACATACGGGCTGAAGGCACGCGGTAGGAGGCAGGGCACTGCCACAGCTCCAAGGCTGGACCGACAATGGCATTAGCCAATGGGAAGACCTCTGTCAGTGAATCCCCTCATTTGAGGATATCAGTGATGTGGTATTTGGCCAGTCTCTGAACGGGTTTCTAAGGGCATCTCCATGGATTTGGAGATGAGGCGGAGGATACCCATGAAGGAAGAAGGGCCTTCCTCCGTTGAAAGATTACTGACAGATTCCTCGCCCAAAGGGCAAGAATGTAAGTCGGAATCCTCGGACTCCGAAGAATCTGGATAGATCGGCCGGCCACCAGAGTCACCCTGCACCAGCCTAGGACAGTCAGGTGTGAGGGTGATGGATAGCCTGCGTGGTAGGCCCAGAACGGGCAGAGACTCCTTAGAAGGAGCCTCCCCCCCCCCCGGAGGCTGTTTCGGTGATGGCTCTACCACAATCGGTGGAGAGGACAGTTTTGACAGACTCTGCGGGCGAATGAATGGTGCAGACCGGCTCCTGAGGAGTGAGGCGTCAGACTAGAGAGCATCAGCTGGAGCCGACTTCAGGCGGACATAATTAGCTGCTGCCATATTAAATCCTTGTAGCGTTGGGAGTTTCCATTGAAGCCTCTCCTCATCCGAGGAGGACGAAGAAGAGTGGCAGCGGTGCTGCTTCTTAGAGTGCTTATGCGCCTTCTTCGGCGTGTCAGCTGAAGGAGCCAGTGAGAACCGCGGCTCTTCCTGGTCAGGGATCTGGACCATGAGGGGACTCCCAGTGGGCTGGGTCTCCTCCTTGGTGGCAGGCTGGACTGGGGTCCTGGATAAGGAGTTGTCTGCCTCATTGAGCAATGCCAGGTCGACAGAGTCAAGGATAATCTCAACGGATCGTCATCCGCATCTTAGCAGGCTGGCAAGACAGGGGTACTGTGAAGCCAGTGGCCAAGGCCACAACCTCTACCAAAGTCAAAACAGAAGATTCCTGGGACCAAGATCTCTCACGGTTCTAGAAGTGTCGTTGAAGGACAACGTTTCCCTAGGCTCCTTGTCCTTTTACGGACCGAGAGACGCACACCTGAGGGTCCCTCTCCCTGGTAGGAGGGGACTGGCACAACTCCCAAAAGGAGCTGAAGAAGGTGGAGCCCAGATTGAGCGGGACGAAGAGGGACATGGAAGAGGACAGATCCACGGTCCAAGCTGCCTCTTCCTCGAAGGTTTTCATCTGTTAGAGCTGCTCGGCGGACCCCACAGCTGCAGAGACCGCCCAACAGGCTTCCTTGGATCTGACCGGCGGATTCAGTTTTTCCGGTCTGCCCAGTTACAGTTGTGTGAGATGATCGTCCAAGATGTTTGGATGAAAAGCGTGACACATTTCGCATGCCTGGGTGTCATGACCAAGACTAAGGCAATAAACGCACGAGGCATGCGGGTTGGTGCAAGACATCTTTTATCCGCACAGGCAGTGGTTCAAACCGGGTGAGGACTTTTCCTCTATCGCGGTCGAGATTGCAGAGCGATTGGGAGAAACTAACAAGTCGGAGTTTGGGTAAATCCACAGATTTAAGCACAATGGCCTACAGTAACGCGTGAGCAATGAGGAAGCTGAATCTTCCAGTGAAAAGGAAGATCTGGCATCAATGGGCGGAGTTGAGGCATATACCACCCAGGTGGGTGGGAGGAGCCAGCTTTTAGACCTTCCAGCAAGAATCTTAAAGGGAAAGGACATGCGAGCAAGTGTGGATAGAACAACATAACCACAATCCTAGAATGGGAGTTAACGGGAGGATTGTCCGGGGGCATCTCCGTGAACTCCAGGACATGCCCTTTATCAAATGAAGAACCCACAGATACGTCGTGATGCTTTGTCATCCCTCTAGATAGAGAAAAAGTGACCCCCATCCCTCCCCACAGATTCTGCTGGTGGAGGGGTCAGGCCAAGGAACTGGGGACAGGCAGAGACCTTGGAGATTTTGGGGCTCTGGGGCCTGAACCTCCAGAGGCCTGGGTGGTGGCTTACACCAAAATGTCCCTCTATTTGCTGGCCTCAGGACTGTTGTCCAGACAACCCTCTGAAAGGGCAGCTGTTCTGCTTTGGATGGGATCTGTACATGGTGTGTAGTGTACAGATCTGACAGCCATGCCAGACTCCTAGAGATTAGTTATGATCTTCTCGGAGTCCTCACCAAAAAGGACAGATCCCGTGAGTTTTCGCTTGAATGTCTGGAGTAAATCCCAAGAACAGCGGCAAACGCAAATCCCTGAGGCTGCCGCCCTAGCAGCATCTGCCGTGTCACAGGAGGAATGTAAGACAAAGGTGCCAACATCCGAGCCCAATTTTAAAATGTGCATCAGTTCAGCCTTCTGGAGGCCATCCTACTGAGTTTGGACCAATTCCATGGCCTTTTCCCTACAGGGTGTTCTGGTACTGGACCCAGTGGGCCAAAATATTTAAAGAGCTGATGGCACATGTGGCGGAGGCATATACTTTTCTGCCAAGCTCGTCCACTTGCTTGGAGTCCTTGTCTGGGACTGGGTACTTGGGTGACGTGGCCCTCGGACTGGTCGTGAGCTGCCCTGATGACCACAGAGTCTGCAACTGGCCACTTCCTGAAATAGGGCTCATCCCTGGGGCGTTATAAAGGCGGTCAGCTTTTCTGAAAACAGTAGGAGTGGAAGACTGGTGTTTCCATGTGGACTTGGTAACGTCCATAAAGATGTCACCAGAGAAGGATCCACCATGGGCTTCGGATCCTTCTGGTGGAGAAAAACAGCCAAATGGCATCTTTCAGGGTTCAAATCTGCAGTATCCCAGCCATGTTCGACAGGACATCCTGCATAACCTCCATAAAGGTCAGGTCATCTGGAGGTAACCTAGGGGTGTCCTCTGGAGAGGGAAACAACCCTGATTCAGATAATGCGGAGGAGGAAGAGCTGCTGCTCGACTCCCCTGAGGAGAAAGACCTCTAGGTCAAACGCCAGTGCCTATGGCCATGAGACCGACATCTATTGTCTGTCCAAGGATCTTGAGGAACGAGCGGCAGTGCTTCCTGGAGCGACCCCTATCCGTATAGTCCAGTTGTGGGGTAGGATCCTTGGGCTGTGGAGAAGGCTTTTGAGGAGGAGGCGGAACCCCCAAAGGAGTAGGCTCCTCAGGAGGGGGTGCCAGTTATGGAAGCAGGTCGCCCTTGACCACATTCCACCATGAAGTGAACAAGGTGGTCAGATCTGGCAGAGGATTGAGCGGAGTAGCAGGGTTGGCCGGCATCAGTTGCAGGACATTAGAAGGTCCTGGCGTCTGTCCCTGCTGAGGTGGCAACACGGGCGTTGGGTCCTGTGGAGTCGATTTGACCAGCATCAGCCCAACGGGCGTCAAGGTATCTGGTATAGGCCTGGTGGGTGTCGTCCGGTTCGACGGCGGACCCTTTGGAGTCAGGTGATCAGCAGTAGACGGGTCCACTGGTGACTTACGGCTGGCTGGCGTCAGCCTGGAGGGAACCTAATTAGGAGAGCCAACTCCTGAAAGGGGTAGGGGCACCACTTTGCCTGAGGAGGCAGATCCATGCCCCTGGCGCGGCTGAGTGATGTCGGTCCAGGAGCCTGGGGCGGACACTGTGGCGGGGTGGACGAAAGGCAAGGATCCGCCGCCCAAGAAAGACCCAGCCGAGCCACCTGGCTGCTGGCCCAAAGGCTGGTGAAAGGGCTGGAGCAGCAGGGGCCGAGAGGCGGAAAATGAAGTCCCCGACCCTGACAAACCTCTGCCTGACGTCTGAATGAGGGCGAGAGGTTTCACCATGGGGAGCCCGGTAGGAGAAAGGGCTGCCACAGGAACATATTCCGATTTCCCTCTGGAGGAGGACCCCGAGCTGGTTGATTTGTAATAGGAGACTGGGAACAGGAGGAAGACTTGTCCTTATGCTTCTCCCTGTGTCTGTCTCTCCCATCTGACCATTTCTCCCAGTGGGAGGATGAAGCGGTGGAGGCCCCAAAAACAGGTGGAGTAACTTTTGCCCTGGATTTGTTTATCACTGCAACCTTCTTTTCAAGCAAGAAGCTCTGGCTGAACTTCTGGTAGTGTTCGCAGGCCTCAGTGTTGTGCTTCAGGCCTAGGCAGAAGAGGCAGAGAGTGGCCGTCCTTTGATGGTATCTGCTTGCCACAAGGACACTTGGACCGCCACAGTTCCACAGATGAATTCGGAGATGAAGACATGCAGAAAAAATGAAGAAAAGAAAAAAATTTCAGTAAAATAAAAGTGCTGGTAATCATGAAAAATGGCAGTCGACTGGAGCAGAAGGTGTCTGTGAGCTGAGTGCATGGGTCGGCCAGTGGAAAGAACTGAGGTAGGGCTGGGGATCAACCCTTTTATACCACTGGGCGGTGGGCCATCAGGGGCGGCTTCCCGCCTGTATACTGCTGGCCAGAAGTTTTCTGTATGTGCTGGCGCCGGCTTCAGTCCTTATAGTTAACCTGCTGCAAGAGATCCCTCGAAATGAGATAGAATAGTTACTTACCATAACAATACATCTTGAGAACATCTCTCCACGAGCCACATCATGGAACTGTAAGCCACTGGTGTCACGACCACCCAAAAATTTTTGCCAATGGGGGCTGCCCACACAGACATACATTATCACAGCTTATATAATGTGGGCGGCCCCATCATGCCTCAGTTCCCTACCAGAAACTAGCTGAGGATCATTGGACCAGCAGGGACTGAAACAACCAGGAGTGGATTATGAAGAACCAGCATGTGAGAGCAAGTAGGATAACCACCTATTATCCAAAAGGGGGAAGTAAGAGAAATCTGTGGCTCAATGAAGGCAAGTCTTTTGAAGATCTATTATTCACGGTAACTATTCCATCTTTTGAGGATATCTCCCTCTACTGAGCCACATCATGGAACAATTCCCAAGCAGTACCAAGGCTACCAGGGATTAAGGATGGATCCAAGGACCCTGAATAAGGAGGCCTTGAAAGAGATTAAGACCAAATCCGGCACATCTACAAGGGATGATGTTCAGACTGTGATGCTTAGTGAATATAAGAACAACACTCCAAGTAGCAGCAGCACAACGTCAGCAGTGGACACACTGTCAAAACAAGGTCACAGAATTAGCCACTCCACAGGTGGAGTGACGTGAGCCAAAGCAGGAAGTTGCTTACCGTGCTTCTGCTAACAGAAAGAAATGCAGCAGGCAAACCATTTGAAAGGCCCTACTTAGAAATAGAAGCCCACCCTGGGAGAAAGCCGCAAATAGCCGAGAGGATTTTCTATGATCCTTACTGTGATTCAGGTACCAAAGCAGCATACGACGGAAGTCCAGTGTAAGCAGATAATGTTCCTTACGATCCATGGGAGCTGAAAAATAAACTAAGAATAGCCTGATTTAGTCTTCGCTCCGAAATGACCTTCATCAGAAAACGAAGACTGGAACGCCAAGTAGCCCTGTCCTTGTTGAAAATAAGGAAAGGAGGCTTTGCTACCAGAGTCAGAGTCTGCAATTCAGAAATGCACCTAGCTGATGTGACAGCCACGAGGAACAGTGTCTTCCAACAGAGAAGTGCAGCTCACAAGTAGCAGATGGCTCAAAGGGAGGTGCAAGTAAGGGCTTCGGATCCAAATTAAAGTCCCATATTGGGAATGGATCGTGGACCAGAGGGTGTAGAAGTAGATTACTTCTTAGGAACCTGCAAGAAACCTCAAGCTGGGCCACTGTCTTGCCACTGATGAGGGCATAAAAAGCTTGGCACCATGGCCAAGGGACCTTAATGGAGGAATACCAGTGGTCCAAGTCCACAAGTGACAGGAAGCAGTCCATCAACAAACTGGACATGTAAAGGAGTCAGCCTGATGGGCATCACATCATACTGTAAAACACTTTCATTTTTGTGAGTTGGTGTATTCAGCAGACCGTTTCCAAGAAGCCAGTATAACAGCCGCAACTGCCAGGGGACCCCAAAGTGGAAGTGCTCTACGTCGTCAGGAGTCAGTCTTGAAGGTGCAGGAATTGAAGATCTGGATGCACCAGAGCACCCTGTTCCTGTGACAGAAGCTGCCTGTAGAAGAGAGACAGGGGGTTCCACTGCTAACTGCTTAAGTAGAGGAAAAGTACAGTTACGTAAGAAAGTAGTTACATAAGAACTTACCGTAACAGTAGATCTTCGAAAGCGGTTCCTTCAGTAGGTCATCACATATAGGGCTAGCGCCGTCTGGAGCGCACGGCAGACTTCCAGCAATACCTGATGGGGGGACCGCCCATCCAACATCACGTGACTGATGTCAGCGTGACCCTATATAAAACAGGTGGTCCCCACGCCAGCCGGAGACCTAGAAGGAATGACAGGAGAAGGAAACAGAGTCTTGAGCCCCAAAAGAAAACTGGGGGAAGGAGGGAGGGAAAATATGACCTACTGAAGGAACCTCTCTCAAAGATCTACTGTCATGGTAAGCTCTTGCGTAACTGTACTATCTTACTTGAGAGGTTCCTTCAGTAGGTCATCACATATAGGACTGAGTCCCAAGCAGTCCCTCCCAAGGAGACCGAGATAAACATGGGAGGAGGAGAAACTACAATGGAAAAAACTGAATGGAACCAGCCGAGGACAAGAGGCCCTGCAGTACAGCTCAGCAAAACCTGCCCTCCGCCTAGAAGCAATGTCCAGACTGTAGTGCTCAGTAACAGTATAGACCAAACTCCAGGTTGCTGCTGCGCAAATATCTGCTGCAGAAACATTATGCAGAAAAGCTGCGGATGCAGCCATGCCTCTAGTGGAATGACCTCTAACAGACCCCGGCAGAGGTTTGTCATACTTCTGGTAACAGAAGCGAATGCAGTTGGCTAACCACTTAGATAGGCACTGCTTGGAGATAGCCTTCCCCACGGATTTGGGGGCGAACTAAACAAAGCTGATCATCACTCCAGAAATCTTTGGATCGATGGGTATAGCACCTCAGAATATGGTGCACATCCAATGTGCAGGAGCACCTCACCCTCTATTAAGCTGGAGTCGAATAGTAGACCGGAAGTTCCACTGTCTGGTTCATTGTGAATGCTGACACCACCTTAGGTAAGAAAGTATAGTTACGCAAGAACTTACCGTAACAGTAGATCTTCAAGAGAAGCTCTTGCAGCAGGCTATAACCACTAGGACTAACGCCGCAGGCCTTAGGACCCACTGGAAAAATTCTGAGCTAGCAGTACCCAGCATCACCCCAGTTCCCCCCGCCAAGACCTCCTAACGGAGAAAGAAGTGAAGCCTGTAGATGATGTGCTAAACACCTCACTCAGGGAAGGAGGGCTGGAAGCAGCGCCTGCTCTACGAGCTCCTCTGAAGATCTGTCACTGTAAGTTCTTACATAACTGTACTAACTTACTCGAAGTGGGAGCTCTGCAGCAGGCTATAACCATTAGGACTGAATCCCAAGCAGTCCCGCGCCAAGGAGGTGCCTAATCCCGGGAGGAGGAAGGATGGAATAATGCTGGTAACACAGCAACTCAGGAAAGTAGTCCCTGAAGGACTGCCAAGCCAAACCGGCACGGCATCTGGATGCAATGTCCAAGCTACAGTGCTTCACAAATGTGTGCACAGAATTCCAGGTGGCCGCACAGATGTCTCTCACAGAGACATGCTTCAGAGCGGCAAAGGAAGCAGAGATTCCCCTGGTGGAGTGACCCCTAACCTGGAAGGGGTTTGTTGTGCTTCTCACAGCAAAACACAATACAGTGGACGAGCCACTTAGAAATAGTCTGCTTAGACACCGGGTTGCCCAAGTGTTGTGTGAAGGCCACAAACAGTTGCTCCGATTTACGGAGTGCAGCTGTGCGCTTGAGGTAGTACCTCAGTGCCCTGTGAACGTCCAGCATGTGAAGGAGAGACTCTCCCCTATTAGAAGAAGAAAAATAAACTGGAAGGTCAACCGACTGGTTAAGGGTCAACTCCGAGACCACTTTAGGAAGGAACTTAGGATCTGTTCTAAGGGAAACCCTTTCCCTGTGAAAAACCAAATTAGGCTCTTTACACGTCAGAGCCTGGAGCTTGGAAACTCTTCGAGCTGAGGTAACAGCAACTAAAAAACAAACCTTGCAGGAAAAGTAACGCAGCTCAAAATCAGCCGCTGGTTCAAAAGGGGGCCCAACACAAAACAGGAGGTCCCAGGAGGATAGAATCCTCAATGGGAGGTCTCATATGCAGAATACCCCGTAAAAGGCGGGTCACGCCCATTTGTGCCAAGTTCTATCCTTAAGAGGACAGGATATGCAGAAATGGTCCACATATGCACCTTTATCGAAGAGTAGCTCAGGTCTTGTTGGTATAAGGAGAGGAGATACTGCAATGCTGATTCACCGGACAGGTAAGGGGTTAAGGCGGTGAGCGGCCCATAGCCTAGCAACTTCCACTTCATAGCATAAGTGGAGGCGGTAGAAACTTCCTGGCCAAGACTAGGATGTCCGCCACCTCCTGGGAGACCCCATACCTGGATTTTACTACATCTGCAGGAGCCAAGCATGAAGGTGCAAAGACCTGAGATCTGGATGGACCAGCATGCCCCAATCCTGGGACAGCAACTGCAAGCAAACTGGCAGTGGGACTGGATGTTCCGAGGACAACCCCTGAAGTAGTGGGAACCAAATCTGCCGACGCCACAATGGGGCGATCAGAATCATCCCAACCCCCTCAGCCTGCATCTTCAACAGTACTCTCTGAATGAGAGGGAAGACAAAGAAACCTTGGTGCCCAACAAAGGGACAACGCGTCTGGCCAGAAAGCACCAGGTGCAAGCTCTCCCGAGCAGAAAATTGGCAGTTTGGCGTTGCGTAGGGACACAAAGAGGTCCAGCTCTGGACGACCCCACGTGTCGAAGAGCTGTTTCACTATTGATTGTAGTAACTCCCACTCATGCGCCTCGGACTGAAACCTGCTTAGGCTGTCTGCCAAGTTGTTTAGGATGCCTGGAACGTGCACTGCGGACAGAGAGATGACACGCTCCAGCGCCCAGTACCAGACTCTCATTGCCTCCCTGCATAGGGGGTAGGAGTGCTGCCCCTGCTTGTTGATGTAAAAGACCTCCATGTTGTCCATCTGAACTAGGAGAGCCTGGGACATGGTCCTTTTAGAAGGCATGCAGCGCACTGAGGACCACTGCATCTCAGGACATTGATGTGGAGGTTGTGCTCCACTGGGGTCAGACCCTTGTGTTAGGGCAGGCCCCTAGGTGGCCCCCAATCCCACATCTGACGCATCCATCGTTGGGGTCCGATTTTGGGGGCTCCTGGCGAAAAGGACCCTTTCTCTAGAATGAGAGGGTCCAGCCACCAAAGTATGGTCCTCTTGACCAGCTCTCGTCTTTGACCATGTGATCTAAGTCATCTGAGCATTGGTCCCACTGCACCCTGAGCATCCACTGTGGGACTCATGTGGAGGCGGGCCTGAAGTGACAGGAATGGCCGCCACTTGCCCCAGGACATCTGAGGAAGGTCCTGGCCTAGACCTGAGGGGTTACTAGGACCGATCTGGCTATCTCCACAGGCGGTGCCACTCTCTGGAGGTAGAAAAGCCATGCCCTGGATTGAGTCCAGGACTGCCCCTATGAGGCAGGTCTTTGGCTGGGCTCAGGGAAGACTTTGGAAGATTCAGGGTGATCCCACCTCTTGGAACAAAGTATAGGTGTCTCAGACAGCTTGAAGGGACAGCGTCATGATGGGGCTGCAAGCAACCAATCGTCGAGGTAAAGGAAGACATAATGCCCTTGGTGCCTTAGAACCACAGCTTCCCACCGCCAAGCATTTGGTGAAGACTCGAGGAGCGGAGGAGAGGCCGCACAGAAGAACCCGAACTGATAATGCTCCCCTGGAAGTGGAACCTCAGGTACTTCCTGTGGGGTGGGGGGACCCCTGATGTGCATGTACGCATCTTGCATGTCTAGGGAGCAGAACCAGTCTCCTGGTGCAGCAGAGGAATAAGACCTGGAAGGGTCACCATCCGGAACCTTGTACTCTATATAGTTGTTTAGAGAGCTAAGGTCCAGGATGGGTCGAAGATCTTCGTTTAATTTGGAACTAGGAAAACATGGGGTAATATCCTTTCCCCACTGCTGCAGAGAAACTGGTTCTATTGCCCTTTTTGCAAGAGGGCCTGAATCTCTCCTTCTCAGAGGTATGTGAGGAAGAGGATATCTTGAGGACCTTGGTGGAGTATCTGGGGGAATTTCCATGAACTCCAGCGTACGTCCCCTCCTTATGTCTAGGACCCACTGGTCCACTGTAATAGAGCTCCAACCATTCAGGTGAAGGGAGAAGCTACCCCCTACTGCCTCCCCTGGTACCTCCTCCTGGGGAGGCAGGAGGGAGTCATTGGGCGAACCCGGGAGTGGGCAGAGAGGCTTGGGAGGACTTCAGGCCTTGAAAAGGAGCGCCTCCAGGTTGCCGGCTTTCCTTTTGAAGACACCCTCTGGCCCTGTTGGTTTCCATGGACTTGAGTACCTGAGGGTCCAAAATGGCAGTCTCGCTGCGTTTCTGGTCCCTCTCTACATTTGCGGACAGACCAGACAGATTTGCCAGACTCCAGGAGACAAGAGATAAGAGACCAGTCTCCTGCCCAAAAGGACTTAACCCTGGAATGGGAGGTCCCAGATTCTAGACTGCAAATCCCTGTGAAAACCTGAGACTCTCAACCAGGCATGGCGCTGAAGGCAGACATCTGCTGCTGCTGCTCTGGCCCGTATCTGCAGTGTCGTATGAGGCGTGGACAACAAGCGTGCCCACATCCGAGCCGATTTTAAGATGTCCAGAAGCTCCGTCTTTTGTCGGAGTCTGGCAAGGCATTGCTAACTCCTGCCCTCTCTCCCATAAGCATTCTGGTACTGGAACATGTGTGTGAAAAGTTCAGGGACCTAATGGAGCAGGTGGAGGCAGAGTAGACCTTCTTGCCCACCTGGTCCAAGTAGCGGATTCTGGGTCAGGAGGCTGGGAGCTTAGGCTGCTTGGACTTTTCGTGAGCAACCGTAATGAATTAGTCCGCCTTAGGGGTTCCGCCATGAAAGGCTCATCCCTGGGGCTCTATACAGCCTGACTTTCGGAACAGCCGGGACTGAGGCTGGATGCTTCCAAGTTATCCTGGTGAGATCTTGGAAGGTGTCCACCAAAGGAGGCACCACTAGAGACTTGGGTTCCTTTTGCCTCAGGAAACAGGCCAATCTACGGCGTTCTGGATCCAGCTCTTCCATCTCCCATACATTGGAGGCCTGGATGTGCCTCATGACAGCCATGAAGGTCAGATCGTCAAGAGGCGAGTGGGGTTGGCCCTTCTTCCCTGGGAAACCACTGAGAGGGACGAGGAAGTAGAAGGAGTACACAACCTGCTACTGGGCCTAGAACGGCCTGAGCTGCGTCTTGGACTTCCCCTGCTCGAGCGTCGGTAGCTACCGGACCAACAGTCCGAGGACCGGTGCTGGAGCAATGACTGATGTCGGCCTGAGGACAGATGTCGGGAGTGGGAGAGAGCCTGCCTAGGAGAGCGGGAATGGCTCCTGGGCCAAGAGCGGGACAGATGACGGCTGCCTGATCAGGAATGGCGCAGACTGTTCTCAGACCAGGACCGAACCTTCGAGGGCGGGCGAAGCAGTGGCCGCTCGGGGGTCTTCTGCGGAAAAGGAGCAGGAAGGCCCTCTGCTCCTGCAGTTCCTCCTTGTTAAATACCACGGCTGCAGAACCGGGAAAGGGAGGCGGGAAAGCCAGAGGATCTGGTAGGTTTGGAGGGCGAACCCCCGCAGAGCCCTGCTAAGTGGAAGATCTAGAGTCGCTGAGGGCCGCACTCCGCCGTAATGGGCACCATCCACTAAAGAAGCCTCTATCGGCATTGGTACTGGGTCAGACGTTTGGTTTCACAGGAGGCGAGCCGGGTAACTACTACCAGGCTTGCTCAAGGCCGGGCAAGACCAAGACCTTCTTAGGTACAAGCCGCAGCTTGCTTTGAAGAGGTCTGCGTGGTAACCTGTAGCGGAGCCACCTTTGGTTTGGCTGGTTTCTCCCTGATGTTCCCGGGCTTGGCCGGGCATTGGTTTCTCAAGGGAGGGCCCAGCACTTAAAGCCTTCTGGCGCCAGGATGGTTCCCGAGCCAGAGACTAAGAAGCCTTCTTGGGGAGGAATGGGAGCAGGACAGAGACGGAGTGGTGATAGGACCAGCTACGGTCCTTGTCGCAAGAGCATTTGCTCTTGTCCCTGTGCTTGCGTCCCCCCCTTCCCGAGGTGTGCAGTATATCTATCTGTTGCTCCATGAGATGGGCTTTTAGGGCCATCAGGCATCTGATCCTTGTCCTGCTCGTGAAGCCCTTACAGATCTTGTAGGTCATGCTGTCGTGGTCTGGGCCCAGGCAAAAAAATGCACTTGGTGTGGCCGTCTTTTGATGGCATCTGGCAGCCACAGTCGCACTTATTCCTCTTTGGGCAGGAGGAAGAGACAGGCGACTGAGACATGTGCGGACTGAAGTCGGAAGAGGAAGCGATAAAGAAAACGATGAAGAAGAACAGTTTCTTCTTGAATATCTTCTTTAAATTCTTTTGCTGAGTAGCAGAACTTCCCAGCGTGAGTGGGTGCGGACGGAAAAGAACTGGAGTGGAGCAGGCGTCAGGGGCAGTCCCTGCTGGGTACTGCTAGCTGAGAATTTTTCTGGTGGGTCCTAAGGCCTGTGGAGTTCGTCTTAACGGTTATAGCCTGCTGCAAGAGCTCCCACTCGAAGTAAGATCTTAGGATTTGTTCTGAGGACCGCCTGGTCCCTATGAAAAATCAAATAAAGCTCCTTGCACGAGAGCTTGAAGCTCGGAAATTCTTCGAGCAGAAGTAACCACAACCAAAAATAGCGCTTTCCAAGAAAGATAACGCAAATCACAGCTCATCGCTGGCTCAAAAGGAGGGACAGTGAGCTTCTTCAATACAAAATTTAAATCCCAAGGTGGTGTAGGGCTGCGGATGGGGGTTTCAGATGGAGAACCCTTTTGATAAAGGTTTTTGAGACCTCCAACTGAGGCACGGGTTTGTCATCCACTAGCTCGTGGTACACGGATATGGTCGATAAGTGGACCTTTAAGGAGGAACAGGAAAGACCCAAATCTGAAAGATGAAGGAGGTATTCCATGATCTGTGGGGTAGAACAAGAAAAGGGGTCCCAACCTTTGGAAGCCGCCCAAATGGAATAACGTTTCCACTTCATGGCATAAGTGGACCGGGTAGAAGGCTTTCTAGCCTCCACCAAGACTTGGGCAACTCTGTTGGAAACTCCAAAGCGAGAAATCGCTATGTCTGCAGGAGCCACGCATGCAAGCGCAGGGTCCTGAGCCCCAGATGCACGAGCCGGCCTTAATTCTGCGTCAAGAGGTCATGTGTCAATGGAAGTGGAACTGGGTGTTTCTTTGCTAGCTGCTGCAGAAGCAGGAACCAAATCTGTCTCAGCCAGAGAGGGACGATGAGAATCATTCGTGCCTTCTCTGCCTGAAGCTTGAGGAGAACCCTCTGGAGAATGGGAAATGAAGGGAAGGCGTACAAAAATTCCCTGTCCGAGAGAGAGAGAGAGCGCGCATCGTGCCAGAAAGCACCATGCACTGGAACGAGTGAGCAGAAACTGTGAAGTTTTGCATTGAATGGGGAGGCAAAAAGGTTGAGTTCTGGACGCCCCCATCTTAGAAAGAGAGAATCTGCCACTTCCTGATTTAGTTCCCATTCGTGGCTGAGGGTCTGCGATCTGCCGAGACTGTCCGTCAGGATGTTTTGCACTCCTGGAATATGCATGACTGTCAGAGACAGACCGTGCTGAACTGCCCAGTTCCACACTCTCATCTCCTCCCTGCAAAGGGGTATGAGCGAGTTCCTCCTTGTTGATGTACCAGACGCACGGACATATTGTCCGTCTGGATGAACAGTGATCCCCGAGGAATAAGAGTCTGGAACACTTGCAGTGCGTACAAGACCGCTCTCATCTCCAAGATACTGATGTGTAAGGACATCTCCAAGCTGGACCAAAGTCCCTGGACTTGGTGTTCCCCAAATAAGCCCACCAGCCCAGGCTGGAGGCATCTATTGTCAAAGGTGCCTGGGGGACTTGACTCCTCAAGCGAAGACCTACTGACAGATTGAAGGGATCCCCCCACCAGCTCAAGTCTTTCTGAAGAGCAGATGACAAGGACCGGATGGTCCAGATCCCACTGGACCCGCAGGACCACTGAGTGATTCTCATGTGGAATCTCACGAGGGAACTGTAGAGATGGAGGTCGCCATCAGTCCTAGTAACCCGAGGACCTCCCGAGCCGGGAGGGTCCTGGAGGAGGCTACCAAAGTGGCCTGCTTAATCAGAGTCTCTATCCTGTCTGGAGGAAGGAAGGATCTGCCCTGGACAGTGTCCAAAACCACCCTAATAAACTGCAACCTCTGGGAGGGAGTAAGGGACTTGGGGATACTGACTGTAATCCCCAGTCTGGAGAATAAGTCCAGAGTAGTGGATAGGGCCTCCAAGAGAGACTCCCTGGACTGGGCTGAAATCAGCCAATCGTCCAGGCAGGGGAAGACTGCTATGCCCTGGCGACGAAGGGCAGCTGCCACCACTGCTAGGCACTTGGTAAACACCCGAGGTGCAGAGGAAAGGCCAAAAGGGAGAGCCCAAAATTGGAAATGCTCCCCTTGGAAACAGAACCGCAAGAATCGGCGGTGGCTGGGGAAGATCAGGATGTGCAGGTAAGCGTCCTGTATATCCAGAGCACAAAGCCAATGATTCTCCAGAAGGAGAGGGAGGAGACTCTAGAGTGTTAACACCCAGAATTTTTTGTACTCTACAAACAGACTGAGACTGCTTAGGTCGACCATGGGTCGCAGGTCGCCTGTCTTTTTTGGAACCAGGAAGAAATGGGAGTAGAACCCCTTCCCCTTTGACGAAGATGAATGATCTCCATGGCTTCTTTGAGCAACAGAGCCTGGATTTCCTCCCTTACGAGATGAGCCTGGTCTCGGGAGTAGGCCGACTTTCCAAGTGGAAATTCCGAAGGGAGCTCCAGAAACTCTAGTGTGTGTCCTTCGGACTCTAACTGCAGGACCCTCGCATCGGAGGTGATGCTTTGCCACTCCTGCTCATGGCAAGTAAATCCCATCTCCACCGGTTCCTCGCACTGAGGTTGGGGTGGGGTGGGGTGAGGGAGTCAGGAAGTGGCAGGACGAGATCCCCCTGAACGTCTCTGGTTCTTGGAGGCAGGAGGGGTAAAGGTTCCTGTGGTCTTGCGCCGGGCCTGGGCTTGCTTCCTATACCTGCAAGTCCTCTTCCAAAAAGGCTGCTGCTGTTGGGTGCCCGACTGGTATATGGAATGCACGGATCTCAAGGCTTGGCCTCGGTCCTGGAGGTCTGTGATGATGTCCTTGGTGTCACCATCAAAAAGCACCGAGCCCATGAAGGAGGCATCTTGTATCACTGTCTGTACATTGTTAGCGAGGCCAGAGATGCAAAGTCATGCCTACCGTTGAAGGAAGACGGCAGTCGCCGTGGCACGGGCCACGGAATAGACAGACTTGTAGGTGGCCCGCAACGCATGCCTGCAAGATCTTGGACAGGCAGATGTCCTTGGCGAGCTCCTCCCTGAGGTCCAAAGGGTCCATGGATTGGACTCCGGCCTAGAGTCTGGCCAAGCAAGCTTTTTGGTGAGACACCATATGGGCCACACAATTGAGGGACCGTAACGCACATGTGGCCGATGAGAAGACTGTTTTACCATACTGGTCCATCTGCCTCGACTACTTATCTGGAGGAGAAGTGCTCATGTGCTGTGGTGCGGTCATGAGCAGCTGAGTTGAACACGGAGTCAGCCTTCGGATGCGCACTGAGGAAGGGGGCATCCTTTGGCACCCAGTATGTCCTGTCAGCCCTCCTGGGGACAGCCGGGATTGAGTGAGGCATTTGCCAGACCGTAGTGGTGAGGTCTTGATGAGGTCCAATCCACAGAGGAACAGGAATCGGGGACAGAGACTCCAGGTCAAGGTGTTCTGAGTCTCTGACGCATAGGATCCTGCTCCTCAGACTCCCAATCAAGATGTTGTTGTATGGACCTCAATAGGTCTGAAAAGGAAGGATCCTCGGGCAGGGGGATTGGGAGAATCCTTGCCCTTAGGGACCTGGGACTCGTGGTCTGAGGGCTCCTCCGACATATCACCCCCCTTCAGTCCAGATAGTCCTCATGACGTGAATGGTGAACTGGGACGGGCTCACCGGGAAGAGGACCTGGGGAGCGGGAGTCTGCTCTCCAGGTCTGTCACAAAACTCCGCACACGCCTCCTGCCTCCAAGACTGTACAAGAGTCTTAAAATCATTTGGGACACCGGTGAAGGTGGAGGCGGGATAACAGGACGAAGAGGGTAGTGGTACCCCTGGTAACCCGAATATCCAAAACCCGGGTATGGGGTGTAGCCCGGGAAATAGTGTCCCACACCACTCCAGTCTGGAGGGGGACCTGCTGGGGAATGGTTCAAAGGATACCCCGAAGGGTAATGTGGGACAGTGTGGGGTCTTGAGTAGACCCAACATCAGAGAGTCTGACGGTGGGGGGAACCCACGTAGGGCCTGCCACTGAATATATGGGTGGCAGGTCCGACGTAGAAGGTGCTGGTGTCGGGGCCGCTGTCGTTGGGACCCGGTATGCCGGAGGAGCTGGTGGCAGAGGCAGACGTGAGGGCCCCAGCATGGAGACAGTCGTTGGGAGGGTCCGGCGTTGGAACAGGTCTCGCTGGATCCGAAGGAGTTAGGGTGTCCAGCGTCGGAACATTTGCTGGAACAGGGACAATCCTCCCTGAAGGGACAGGAGGTGCCTCTGGTGAAGGGCCAGATGGCTGAAGAGGACCGACATCCCAGAGAGTGAGTGGAGATTAGACCCTGAGGTTAGCTTTACAGAGGGGGCCCGCACTATCCTCGCCCAGGGTAGAAGACGCAGAAAGGCAGTCTCCCCTGGGCTCATCCGGACATCGGGTGGGCTGCCGTTGGGCCCAGATGGGAGGGGCAGGAGCCCCCTGCCGACAATGGCTACGGCCAGGTCCTCATTGTGTGGAACTGAAAAATAAAATAAAATAATTCCAGACGTTCACATAACATCACCAACGATTCTATTCAGATACCACATTTTAGAGCTGGAAAGAACCAGGAAGACACAGAGCACAGCGCCCTGCTGAGCCCAAAATGAACTAATTAGACCTTCACAAAGTGAGAGCCTTTTATAATGCTAGAGTACCATGTGATATGATTTCTCCGCCCCTTAATTACTTACTTTCCCTAAAAATTCCAAATATTTCATATAATATTGCTTTATTCCCAAACCACATATTTTATGGTGTTATTCCCTTGGATTCAGAATGCTCATAACACTTATTTTAGGTGGCTATGTTACAATTTCAGAAATAACATTTTCCTGTCAATCAGAGCTAGTCTCCTCCCCTCCAAGTCTGCCTACAAAAATGGGAGAGGTAAGGCCGGCCAGCTCTATGGAACAGGAGTGCATTACTACAGAGCAGCCCAGGATCAGCATCATGTTTTAATGCTGCATATACAGGTATTTTCTCTCTCTAAGTGATGACCTACTGAAGGAACCCTCTTGGAGAAAGATCTTAGCGTAACAGTAGATCTGCGAAAGGAGCTCTTGCAGCAGACAACACTGGTATGACTGAAGCCACTAGGTGCCATGACCACACAGAAAAATTCTAGCTAGCAGTCTATCACCGGGAACTGCCCCTCCAGCAAGCTGCTGTCTGCCTATCCTATGAAGGGGGCAGTCCTCCACACCAACCTCAATTCTCCTGCCGGAGACTCCAAACAGATGGTGAAATGGAAAATCGAGGTGGGTCCTCAGAGCCAAGGAAAAGGCAGAAGAGGTGCAAAGAAGAAGAAACAATCAGGGAGAAAAGAGGAAGGGAAAGCAGCACCTGCTGCAAGAGTTCCTTTCAAAGATCTACTGTTACGGTAAGTTCTTACATAAAGTACAGTTATGTAAGAACTTACCGTGACAAGCAGATCTCTAGAACAGCTCTTGCAGCAGGTTGCACCATTAGACTGAAGCAGCAGGCGCCAGGACCCCACGGAAATTTTCTAGCTAGCAGTCTTCAGCAAGGACCCTCCGACGTCTGGCGTAGTACATAAGGTCCCCCCATAATCCTCAGTTCTCCCGCCGGAGACTCCCGGCCGCTGGATGAAATCAGAAGAGGAGACAGAGGATCCGCCACCAGATGGCAAAGACTAGGGAATAGGAATGTCCCATCCCATAAGATGGGTGCTTGACTACGATCTACCTCCAAAAGGGGGATGGGTGGGCGGAAAGGTACCTGCTGCAAGAGCTGTTCTCGAAGATCTACTCTTACGGTAAGTTCTTACGTAACTGTACTATCTTACTTCGAGATACAGCTCTTGCAGCAGGTTACATCATTAGGACTGATTTCCAAGCAGTAGTGGCAATCATACACCACTGGGAGGAGGAAAGGTAGAGACCTCGATATAACTCGAGCCTAGGACAGAAGTCCCTGAAGGACGGCTAGACCCGAACCCCGCTCTTCGCCTCGATGCAATGTCCAGACTGTAATGCCTGACGAAGGTATGCACAGAGCTCCAAGTAGCTGCAACGCAAATAGCTGAAGTGGAGATGTTCTTTAATGCTGCAAAGGAAGTAGCCACCCCTCTTGTGGAATGACCCTTGACCGCGCCCGGTAAGGGTTTATTGTGCTTGTCATAACAAAAAAGTGATGCACTGGATGAGCCACCTAGAGAGTGACTGTTTGGAGACAGGAGCTCCTATCATTCTGTGAGCGAAGGAGACGAAAAGTTGGTCTGACTTCCTGAGCTGTTTGGTTCTGGTCAGGTAGTATCTGAGGCACTGATGCACATCAAGGATGTGCAGAAGGGCTTCTCCTCGATTAGAGTACCTTGGGAAATACACTGGAAGATAGATATCCTGATTAAGGGTGAGAGCTGAAACCATCTTAGGCAAAAAAGTACAGTTACGTTAAGAATTTACCATAACAGTAGATCTTCGAGAACAGCTCTTGCAGCAGGTTACACCATTAGGACTGAAGCCATCAGGCATCAGGACCCCACGGAAATTTTCTAGCTAGCAGTCTTCAGCGGGGACCGCCTCCGACGTCGGTCCCGCCCCCGACGTCAGGCGTAGTACATAAGGAGGCGGTCCCGCCACAATCCCCAGTTCTCCCGCCGGAGACTCCCGCCTGCTGGCTGACATCAGAAGGGGAGACCGAGGATCCGCCATCAGATGGCCAAGACCAGAAAGAAATGGTTTCATCCTGAATGATGGAATTTAGGCTATAACTTATCTCCTCCAAAAAGGGGGAATGGTGGGCGGGAAGGTACCTGCTGCAAGAGCTGTTCTTGAAGATCTACTGTTACAGTAAGTTCTTACGTAACTGTACTATCTTACTTCGAGATACAGCTCTTGCAGCAGGTTACACCATTAGGACTGATTCCCAAGCAATGGCGACAATTATACGCCATCGGGAGGAGGAAAGACTGAGATTATGGCCTGTCTGAGCCTAGGACAGAAGTCCCTGGAGGACGGCTGAGGCTGAAACCTGCCCTTCGCCTTGAAGTGATATCCAGGCTGTAATGGCTAATAAAGGTATGCACCAAGCTCCAGGTAGCTGCAGCGCAAATAGGCTGAGTGAAATATTCTTCAGCGCTGCAAAGAGGTGGCCACTCCTCTGGTAGAACGACCCTTGACCACGCCTGGCAAGGGTTTGTTCCGCTTGTCTATTAGAAAGAGATGCACTGAATGAGCCAACGTGAAAGGGACTGTTTAGAAACAGGGTCTCCCTTCATCCTCTCAGCAAAGGAGACAAACAGCTGATCCGCCTTCCGGTACTGTTTGGTTCTGGTCAGATAATATCCGAGACACCTGTGAACATCTAGGGTGTGAAGCAGTGCTTCTCCTTGATTGGAGTACTTGGGAAAGTATACTGGTAAATCGATATCCTGATTAAGGGTAAGGGCTGAAACCACCTTAGGCAGAAACTTAGGATTTGTCCTCAGGGATACTCTGTCCTGTTGAAAAATTAAATAGGGTTCTTTGCATGAGTGCATGTAATTCAGAGATTCTTCTCGCCGAAGTAACTGCAACTAAAAACAACGTTTTCCACAACAGAAAACGTAGCTCGCAGTCCGTGGCTGGTTCAAAAGGTGGCATCGTAAGCTGCTCCAGGACAAAAGGCAAGTCCCAAGGAGGAACAGGATCCTTGACAGGTGGCCTAAGGTGGAGAACCCCCCTTAAAAAGGCACAAGTAGTGTCCAATTGAGCCACCATACGATGGCCTATGGGGGCATGATAAGCTGAGATTGCACAAAGGTGCACTTTGATCGAGGAGTAAGCTAGCCCAGATTGGAAAAGGGAAAGCAGGTACTCCAGAACCAGCTTCTCAGGACAGTCTAAAGGCGAAAACTTCGCGTTTAGCCCACAAAGCAAAACCTGCGCCGCTTCATGATGTGACATGCGCGTGGTTAGGTTTTCTAGCGGCAGAAAGTACGCCTGCCACCTCTTGTGAGACCCCGTGCCGCATCATGGCTATGTCTCTAGGAGCCAGGCATGTAGGTTCAATGACTGTAAGTTCGGATGGACTAGTGAACCCTCCTCCTGAGACAACAGATGGGAGCTGATTGGCAAAGGAAGCTGAGATTCCTGAGATAGCTGATGCAGTAGCGGGAACCAGATTTGCCTGGGCCAGAAAGGTGCTACCAAGATAAGTGTTGCGTGCTCCCTGCGAAGAACTCTCTGGATCAACGGGAAAGGAGGGAAGGCATAGAGTAATCTGCCCGTCAAGGAGAGGGACGATGCGTCTCGCCAGAAAACACCAGGCCCTGGATCTAGCGAGCAAAACTGGGCAGTTTTGCGTTGAATGGGGACGTGAATAGCTCCAATTCTGGAGTGCCCCATCTGTGGAACAGATCCCCTGCCACCTCCTGTAGAAGTTCCCGTCTGGACTCTGGCCTGGGAACGACTCAGGCTGTCTGTGACAGTATTGTCCACCCTGGGGACGTGAACTGCAATAAGGTTTGCGCTGTGTCTGATTACCCATCCCACACTCATGGCCTCCCTGCAAAGGGGTAGGAGTGTGCCTCCTGTTTGTTGAGGTAATACATCACCGCAGTACTGTCTGTTTGCAACAGGAGAGTACTCTGTGGACTCTCCGACTGGAAGGCTTGCAGGGCATAAAGAACCGCCTCATCTCCAATATGTTGATGTGGAGATGAGATTCCTGGGTTGTCTATGTTCCCTGAGACCTCACCCCGTTTAAGTCGCTCCCACCCCAGCCCTGAGGTGTCTGTGGAGAGAGTTACCGTCGGAGACGGCGCTGTGAAGGGAACCCCATGGAGAGGTTCCCGGATCTAGCCACCATTGCCAGTCCCAAACCACAGCCTTCGTGATTCTGACTGGTTGCTGCAGATGGTCTTGCCTTTGGTCCCACTGCACCCTTAACATCCACTGGGTTACCCGCATGTGGAGTCTTGCCATCGGGACTGTTGGAATGGCCGCAGCCATGTGTCCGAGCAGGCGAAGGACCAGTCTGGCCGGGACGGTCTTCTTCGCTGATAGATCCCTTATGAGGGACCGAATGCGTTCCGCTCTGTCCTCGGGAAGAAAGGCTTTTCCCTTGACGGTGTCCAGAACTGCCCCTATAAACTGCAGTTTCTGGGACGGCACCAGGAGAGACTTTCAGAGTTGATGAGGATGCCCAGAGACTGAAAAAGGATCTGGGTACGCTGAATGGCCATCAGTAATGCCTCCTTGGAAGGGGCCACGAGAAGCCAATCGTCCAGGTACGGGAACACGTAGTGGCCCTGTCTCTTCAGAGACGCTGCCATGACTGCCATGCACTTGGTAAATACCCGAGGTGCTGATGACAGCCCGAAGGGAAGCACCCGGAACTGATAGTGGCGGCCGAGAAACTCGAAGCGCAGGAACCTCCTGTCGCGCTTGAGCAATAGGGATGTGCAGGTAAGCATCCTGCATGTCCAGGGACGCCAAGAAAGCGTCCTTCTTCAGCATGGGGATTAGACCCGGAAGGGTCACCATGGAAGTGCTTGTAGACGACCGACAGATTGAGGTCGCTGAGGTCCAAAACAGGACAGAGGTCCCCTGTTTCTTTGGAACCAGGAAGAAGTGCAAATAGTATCCTGCTCCTCTCTGGTTCCCTGGAAAATGCTCCAAAGCTTCCTTCTCTAGTAGCGTGAGCACTTCCTGCTGTATAAGCAGGGCATGCTGACCCGAGTAGCAGGAAAGCAGTGGAGGCCTTGTGGGCGGGTTGTCTACAAATTCTATATAATGGCCTTTTTCGACCAACTGTAGCACCCACCTGTCGGTGGTGATCGACTGCCACCCTGGCAGGTGGTCCGCGATACGATCCCCGACCTTCATTTCCCGTTGATCCTGAGGAGGGGGCCGGGAAGGAGTCATGCTGGGGCAGCATTGGGTCCTGCAGGTTGGGCCGACTTTGTGACTCGTTGGCCTCTGCCTGAGGATGTCTTAGCCTGGGCTTTTCAGATGAAGGAGCCCTTTTGTTGCTGGCCGGAGCGTGGTTGTTGCCTTTGGGTCCGGCTGTGAAAACGACTGGTTCCTACGAAAGGAACTAAGTCGAGACCTGTACATAGCATGGACAGATCTAACCGCCTTCCCGGCTTCCTGCAATTTGGTGATCACCCTCTCCAAGGCTTCACCAAACAGAACTTCGCCATTGTAAGGGGCGTCCATGATGTTCTTCTGGATGTCCGGGGTAAATCCAGAGCAGAGTGTCTCCGAGAGACCTACGCCTGAGGCTGCAGCTCTGGCCAAGAGTCCTGAGAGTCGATACTGGCTCTAAGCTCCTGGGTCCCCACGTCCGAACCCTGCAGAGAGTTGCAACAGCTCCTCCTTTTGGCCACTGTCTGGCAATTTTTCAACTAGGTCTTGTCTCTGTTCCCACAATGCGTTCTGGAACTGAACCATGCGGGTGAGGTAATTTAACGACCTAATGGCGCAAGTCGCGGCCGTGTACGTGTGCCTGCCCAGGACGTCCAACTGTTTGGACTCCGGGTCCGGTGGCTGTGTGCTCAAGTGCTGCGGTTTCTGAGACTGGTCATGAGAGGCTGTAATGACCAGGGAGTCGGCCAGAGGATGGTCTGCCAGGTACTGGTCCTCCCTTGGGACCTTGTACAGGTGGTCAGCCTTCTTCGGCACTGCTGGAGTCGAATGTGGACGCTTCCACGCAGCCTTGCTGATGTCCACGAAGGTGTCCACCAAGGGTGGCACTACCACAGGCTTGGGGTCTTTTTGCCGAAGGTAGCGGGCAAGGCGTAGTCTCTTGGGGTCAAGCTCTTCAGCGTCCCACCCCATGTTCTCCTGAATATGCCCCATTATCTCGGCGAACGAAGGGTCATCCGGAGGGGACCTGGAAGGTCGCATGGGTCCGGAGAAGGGACGCTGAGTGCAGAAGGGATCTGGAGCACGCAGAGGTGTCAGATCTGGAGTCCTCCTCGGATGGGGAATACCGGCGCTGCCTGGGTCTTTTGGGCTGGGTGACCCTGAAGCGGATCTTGAAGGAGGCCTTCTCCTCTCCGAAGATCTGCCCTAGGAGGGACGCTGGCTCCTTGGGGGTCGACGCCCATCCTGCTGACCCCCTGGGTGGAGGGCGGGCGTTGGAGGGCAGCAGGCGCAGGAGGAGGTGTGTGGTGACCACATCCTTCTTGATGGTGTCCACCAGAAGGTGAAGAGCTCCTTCACCTCTGTCAATTAAAGCCCGATGGGCCAGGTGCGGTGGCCTGGCGTCGGGACGGGTGTCGGGTCCCACGGGGTCCCGTTCCGGGGAGGGCTCCCGTGGGAGACTCAGCAGGTCGGGGAGTGCCCGCCTGGTCTTCGGGCTGGGTAGAGTCCTCCTCTTCCTCCGGCCTTCCGACTGGCGTCGGTAGGCAGTGGTGTGGTCCTTTCTGCGGTAGCCGACGCCGGTCCCCCAGCCGACATCCTCGAGGGCGAACGCCTGACCGGCGCCGGGTGACGTACGGTAGCCGGTTCCCGGGAGTGCCTATGTAGCTTGGCTGACGTCGGGTCCGACGGCCACTTCAGGGAGGTCAACTCCTTAGTCTTGCGCTGGGGTGGCGGCGGTTGGGAGACAGACCTGACGAGGCCTTAGACAGAGTGGACGAAGATACAGGCCTGGAGGTCTTGACAGGCTGCAGAGAGGAGGAACCACTAGCCGACCTGACGAGAGCCGGGGGAGGCTGAGAGCAAGCCCTCGAGGGAGAGCAGTCAGACCTGGAGCCGGAGCTGCTGGAGTCCGAGGCCCTGGAAGGGGATCTGGGTCTCTCCTTCTCGCGGTGCTTATGGGACTTCCCTGACAACTCCCCCTTGGAGGAAGGGTCTCGATCCATAGCTTTAAGTTTTTCCTCGAGGAGGAAAGCTTGAAGGGCCTTCTGGCGGCGGATCCTTGTACGGCTGTTGAAGCCCTGGCAGAAGGAGCAGGCCTGGGTGTCGTGGTCTGGGCCCAGGCAGCGTAACACAGGCCGAGTGAGGATCCTTGAAGGGGATCTGTTTGCCGCAGGCACACTTCGACGAATGGCCCTCCAGAGAAGTTGGAGAGCACATCAGACGAAATTCAGTGAAAACAGAACGGTTGAAGTTTCCTAGTCGTCGCGCGCTAAAAGATGATGGAGAGGCTGATGCTGCGATGTCGACGGCAGGAAAAGAACTGGGGATTGTGGTGGGACTGCCTCCTTATGTACTACACCCGACGTCTGGGGCGGGACCGACGTCGGAGGCGGTCCCCGCTGAAGACTGCTAGCTAGAAAATTTCCGTGGGGTCCTGACGCCTGACGGCTTCAGTCCTAAAGGTGTAACCTGCTGCAAGAGCTGTATCTCAAAGTAAGATCTTTGGGTTTGTCCTTAGGGATACCCTGTCGTGGTGGAAAACCAAATAAGGCTCTTTGCACATAAGAGCATGCAATTCAGAGATCCTTCTAGCAGAAGTAACAGCAACTAAAAATAACGTTTTCCAAGAGAGAACGTAGCTCGCCATCCGCGTGGTTGGTTCAAAGGAGGCAGCGTAAGCTGCTCCAGGACAAAAGGTAAGTCCCAAGGAGGGATTGGATCTTGATGGGAGGCCTAAGGTGGAGGACACCCTTAAGAAGGCAAGCATTAGTGTCCAGCTGGGCCACCGTCCGATGGCCTACGAGGGCATGGTAAGCAGAAATTGCACAAAGGTGCACTTTAATCGAGGAGTAAGCCAGTCCGGAGTGGAAGAGGGAAAGCAGGTAGTCCAGAACCAGCTTTTCTGGACAGTCGAACAGTGGGAAGCCGCGCTTGAGCCCACAACCAGAATCTACGTCATTTCATGGCGTGAAGTTGCATGGGTAGCGGTTTTCTGGCAGCAGAGAGCAGTCTGCCACTTCCTCCAGAGACCCCGACATCATGGTATGTCTCTAGGAGCCAAGCGTGCAGGTTCAATGAGCGTAAGTCTGATGGACCAATGAACCTGCCTCCTGAGACAATAGATGGGAGCTGATTGGCAAGGAACTGGAGGTTCCCGGGATAGCTGGTGCAAAAGAGGGAACCAAATCTGTCTGGACCAGAAGGGTGCGACCAGAATGAGTGTCGCTTGCTCCCTGCGAAGTTTTAACAGAACTCTCTAGATCAACGGGAAAGAAGGAAAGGCATAGAGAAATTCGCCCGCCCAGGAGAGGGACAACACGTCTTGCAAGAAAACACCAGGCCCTGGATCTAGCGAGCAAAAATTGGACAGTTTTGTGTTGGATGAGGAAGCGAGAAGGTCCAACTCTGGAGTGCCCCATCTGTGAAACAGATTCTCTGCCACCTCCTGCAGAAGTTCCCACTCGTGGAGTCTGGCCTGAGAGAGGCTCAGACTGTCTGCGATGGTGTTGTCCACTCCCGGGACATGTACTGCAATTAGGTTTGCGCCGTGTTGCAATACCCACTCCCACACTCTCATGGCCTCCCCGCAAAGCGGGTAGGAGTGAGTGCCTCCTTGTTTGTTGAGGTAATACATCACCGCGGTATTGTCTGTTTGTAACAGAAGTGTACTCTGTGGAATCTCCGACTGGAAGGCTTCCAGAGGTTAAAGGACTGCCCTCATTTCCAAAATGTTGATGTGGAGATGAGATTCCTGGGCTGTCCACAGGCCCCGAGACCGAACACCGTCCAGGTGTGCTCCCACCTGAGCCCTGAGGGTCTGTGGAGAGGTCACAGTCGGAGACAGGCTGTGAAGGAACCCCGCAGAGAGGTTCCCTGGATTTAGCCACCATTGCCAATCCTGAATTACGACATTCGTGATTCGGATTGGATGCTGTAGATGGTCTTGCCTTTGGTCCCACTGCACCCGTAGCATCCACTGGGTTACCCGCATGTGGAGATGTGCCAGCGGGACTGTCGCAATGGCCGCAGCCATGTGTCCGAGCAGGCGAAGGACCAGTCTGGCTGGGACGGTCTTCTTCACCGACAAGTCCCTGTTGAGGGATCTGATGTCTGCTCTGTCAGAGGAAAGAAAACTTTCCCTCTGACAGTGTCCAGAACTGCTCCTATAAACTGCAGTTAATAGGACGGCACCAGGAGTGACTTCTAGAGTTGATGAGAATGCCCAGTGACTGAAAAGGGACTGGGTGCAGTGAATAGCAGTCATCAGTGCCCCCCTGAGGCGCCATGAGAAGCCAGTCGTCCAGGTATGGGAACACGTAGTGGCCTTGTCTCCTCAGAGACGCCACTATGACCGTCATGCACTTCGTGAATACACGAGGTGCCGATGACAGTCCGAAGGCAAGTACTCGGAACTGATGATGGCGACTCTGAAAAGTACAGTTACCTAAGAACTTACTGTAACAGTAGATCTTCAAGAGAGGCTCTTGCAGTAGGTAATTCGTATAGGACTGCGCCGCAGACAGCAGGACCCCACGGAAAAATTTCTAGCTAGCAGTCCCTGGCGAGGACCGCCCCTCGCTCAGGTGACTGGGCGTCAGGAGACGCCGGTATAAAGGGACGGTCCCGGACGCCTTTCCAGTTCTTCTCGCCACCGGACGAGAGAAGAGTGGATATTTCTAAATGGAAAAGGAGCTTAAGAAGTCTAGGGGATGGAGGGTGAAGGATAGAGTTATCACTGCAAGAGTCTCTCGAAGATCTACTGTTACAGTAAGTTCTTATGTAACTCTACTATCTTACTTGAGAGGGCTCTTGCAGTAGGTAATTACATAGGACTGAATCCCAAGCAGTCTGGAACAAAGAAAAGGCACGGAGGAGGAAAACTACTCCAAGAAGTAGCCTCTAGCCTGCAAGTCTCAAGACAGGAGGCCTGCAAACAGCTAGCCTGAAGCCTGCTCTCCACGGCAGAGGCAATATCCAAACTGTAATGTTTCGTAGAGGTATGGACGGAAGTCCAGGGTGGCGGCAGCGCATGTTCTGCCGCAGACACATTCTTGAAACAAGCTGCAGAGGCTACTCCTCTTGTGGGTGGCGGTTCTGACTTGACCCGGAGGGTCTTGTGGTATTGTCATAACAGAAAGTGATGCAATGAGCCAACCACTTCAGACAGGCATTGCTTGAAACCGCACTGCCTTCCCTTTGGGAGCAAAAGAGACAAACAACTGATCAGTCTTTCTGAGATCCTTCATCCTGTTGGTGTAGTATCTCAGAATCCGTGAACATCCAGAGTATGGAGTAAATATTCCCTTGATTAGAGTACTGCGTAAAAAGCGCAGGTAGCTCTGGGACTGATTTAAGGTAGACTCTGCTACTTTAGGTGAAACTTAGGATTAGTGCTAAGAGCAACTTCTCTCCTTGTGAAAAATCAAGTAGGGGATTTTACATAACAGGGCCTGGAGCTTGGAGATTCTTCGAGCCGAAGTAATGGCCACCAAGAAGAGCATCTTCCATGAAAGAAACTTCAAATCTGCAGAAGCTGCAGGTTCGAAGGGAGGAAGGGTAAGTTTCTCGAGAACCAAATTCAAGTCCCAAGGGGGGGCAGGAGTACGGATGTGGGGCCTCAGATGGAGAACCACTCCGAGAAAGGTCTTGGAGACCTCCAGTTGAGCAAAAGCCTTGTTTGCGAAGAGAACATGATAGGCCGAGATGGCCGCCATGTGTACCTTCAAAGAATAATGGCCGAGACCCAGATTGAACAGATGACGTAGATACTCCAGCAGAAGCCCCGCTGAACAGTAGAAAGGTTCCACGTTCTTGGAAGAGGCCCAAACAGTGAATCTTTTCCACTTCATGGCATAAGTGGATCTGGTAGAGGGTTTCTGGCCTCCACTAAAATCTCCGCCCTTTGGGAGACGCCCAAAACGGGATTGGGCTAGGTCTGCGGGAGCCATGCATGCAGTTGAAGGGATTTGAGGCCTGGATGGACCAGGGTCCCCTGATCCTGGGTCAACAAACCTCGAGATAGAGGAAGAGGAAGAGAAGGATCCTCTGAATATTGTTGTAGAAAAGAGAACCAGATTTGCCTGGGCCAGAAAGGAGCGATCAGAATCATTCTCGCTCCTTCTGAAGCTATTTTCTGCAAGACTCGTGGGATAAGAGGAAGTGGGGGAAAGGCATAGATGAATCTGTCCTTCCAGTCTAGAGACAGAGCGTCGCACCAGAAAGCGCCTCGCTCTGCAACGAGCGAGCAGAAGGTGGGAAGTTTTGCGTTTTGGGGGGGATGTGAACAGGTCGACCTGTGGTGTTCCCCAAAGTTGGAAGATATTGTCTAGGACCCCTTGGTCCAGTTCCCACTCATGAGTCAGAGCAGAAGAGCGACTTAACTTGTCTGGCAGGGTGTTGTCGACTCCTGGAATGTGAATCGCCGTAAGATGAAAGTCGTGTTGTGTTGCCCCATCCCAAATCCTCATTGCCTCCCTGCATAGAGGGTAGGACAGAGTTCCTCCGCTTGTTGATGTACCACACTATGCACATGTTGACCGCCTGGACGGCAAGGATGTATTGGTAAAGGGCTTGGAGAGTGTACAATACTGCCCAAAGCTCGAGCACAATGATGTGGAGAGCTTATTCTAGCCTGGACCAGGAGCCCTGGGTCCGATGAGGGCCTAGATGGGATTCCCAACCTTCGCCTGAGGCGTCTGTGGTTAGAGTCTGGGAGGGGGGAGGATGAAAGAAAGGAACCCCCCCGAAACAGGTTCTCTCGAACCATCCACCACTGTAAGTCTCGCATCATCGGTGATGAGATCAGAACTGAGTGATCTAGGTCGTCCGCTAGTTGATCCCACTGAGAGCGTAGAGTCCACTGAGAGATCCTCATGTGGAGTCGAGCGCGAGGGACCGCCGGGATAGCAGCCGCCATGAGCCCGAGAAGGCGAAGGACCGACCTCGCCAAGACCATCCTTCAGTCGGATAACAGACTTATCTGGATCTGAAGGGAGGCCGCCCTGTCCGGAGGCAGGAGGCCTTGCCCATGGTCGTAGCGAGGATCGCCCCAATAAACTGCAACCTCTGGGAAGGGTCCAGATGAGACCTGGAATGGTTGATGGTAATACCCAGGCAGGCAAAAACCTGCTGGTTAAGGGAGAGGAATCGCAGGAGTTCCTCCCTGGACGAGGCCGCCAGGAGCCAGTCGTCCAGGTAAGGGAAAACCTGTACTCCCTTAGTACACAGGTGGGCCGCCACCACTGCCAGACATTTGGTAAATACTCGGGGGGCCGAGGATAGACCAAACGGGAGCGCCTTGAACTGGTAGTGGTCCCCCTGTAACGCAAAACAAAGGTATTTGCGATGAGATGGGCGAATGGGAATGTGCAGATAAGCATCCTGCATAGCCAGGGCACAAAGCCATTGACCTAGCCGGATGAGGGGCAGAAGGCTCTGCAAAGAGAGCATCCTGAACCTTTTGTACTCTACATAAAGATTCAGGGAACCGAGATCTAAAATCGGTCTGAGATCTCCAGTCTTCTTTGGGACCAGGAAAAAATTGGAATAGTAACCCGTCCCCTGAAGATGAAGGGGGGACGGGCTCTATCACTTGCTTCAGCAGAAGAGCAGAGATTTCCTCCTGGACCAAAGGAAGATGTTCCCGTGAATATGACGACTTCAGAGGGGGGTGGCGGGTGGTTTATGAAGAAACTCTATGAGTGTCCTTCTGCTATGAGCTGGAACACCCAAGAATCCGTGGTTATCCTCTCCCATCCCGGAAGGTGGAGGGAAAACCTCCCTCCTACCGGTTCCTCCGGGGAGTCCGGAGGCAGTGGGAGAGGAAAGGAGTCAGATGGTGTGGGGCCGCACCGCAGCTGAAGCACCCGCTGCTTTTTTGGGCGGGGTGAGGGTGGGCTTAGCAGTCGCGGGGGCCCAACGTTTTGTGGCCCGCCTTCCTGGGGTTTCGCCTTTGGCAATTCCGCCTGCAAAAGGGACGGTACTGCGTTTATGGGGACGGCACATGGAACAACTGACTTCAGAGCCATCCTTCTTGCAAATCAGTAATGATGTCCTTGACATCACCCCTAAGCACTGACCCCGGAAAGGCGCTTCTGGATAGCAGATTACACCTCCGGGACCGGACCTGACACATGAGCAAAGCATGGCCGTGACTCCTGGAAGCTGAGCTCCGCCCAGCAGTGTCCACTGCGTCGTATATCGCACGTAGCGACTGGCCGAACGAGCAGAGCAGACAAGATCAGCCAACTCCTGTTTGACTTGGGAGTCAGGCAAGGAGTCCAGCTTGGCTTCCGCATGAGTAGAGATGGCCTTCTGGTAGTCCCTCATGTGGCCGACACAGTTCAGGGCCCTAATCCCCAGTGTGGAGGAAACGTAAACCTTTCTCCCGTACTGGTCCAGAAGGCGAGATTCCTTATCAGAAGGTGACTAAATAAGATGTTTTGGGTTCGCCGACCGGCCGTGAGCGGCGCTAATCACGACCGAGTTGGCACGATGGTGAGAATCCGGGAAATCAACACCCTCTGGAGCCTGATATAGCCTGTTAGACTTCCGAGGAAGTGGAGCTCATGCCGATGGCTGTTTCCATATCGTAGTAACAAGGTCGGCGTGAGGCTCTATCCAGGGTGGCACTAATGTAGGAGCTGTCATGGGCAGATCCAGATGTTCAGCAAGTTTCAGACGCTGCGGATCTGGTTCTGGAGTGACGCCATTGATGAACCTCCTGATTTTTTCAAACTCCGTAAGTCTAGGATCCTGCGGAGAACTTTGGAGTTGTCCTTGGTGGGGCTTCACCGGAGAGCGAGGTTTTGTCGTTCCTTCTCGGAGCAGCTGTCGGAAGAGTCCGAGGAGTCAGAGAGTGAAGAGAGATGAAGAAGAGTAAGACTCTCCTTCCAACCCGGGGAGGAACGGCCCGTGGGGAGTCCCAGGGACGCGTGTCCTGCCCCTCTCTGGATCCAGACAGAAGAACCCTGGAGTCCGGAGGAGGTGAGGGAGTGTGCCGCCTGGGGCGTATAGGAACCTGGGACGGCACTGTCGCTGGAAGGCAGCTCTCGTCCTCTTTGGTGAGCTGAGCCTTGGCCTCAGCCCACCAGGAGGCCACAGTCTCCTGCAGGTCCACCGGCGGCCGCAAGGGCGGCGGAGGAGGAGGCGGGGGATAAGAATACTGGTTATACCCATATGAGCGTATCCAAACCCGCCGCGGTAATCCGCCGCCGGGTATTGAGGCGCCGAGTATCATGGTATCGATGTCCGCGCCGGGTATCGTACTGTGGCGTCGGATACGGCCCTGGGCACACCGCCGATAAGATGGGAGGATACCCGGAGGCTGGGGCTGCCTGAGCAAACTGCCCGCCGAACTCACGGGATGGTCTGTAGGGAGATCCCAGAGGGTGGAGGGCCCAATGGGAGCAGAAGATCTCCCTGAGTCGGTAGCGTCGGCTATCAGGGCCGACGCGGAGGCCCTGACGCTGAGGTACTGGCGCGGAGGGGCCGCGCCAGGTCCGTGCTCCAGATGGAAGAAGGACTGACGGAGGCAAAAATACCCAGCTTTGCCCTAAGAACGGAGGGAAAAGTCCCGGGTTCAGGTTGGGGAGACTTGGTTCCCAGATGGCAGCAGGCGCTGTGGTGAACCAGGAACGAGGACGTCTAAGTGATCCGTCGCCGGCTCGCCGGGCCGGACGCAGACGAGCCGACGTGAGGCGAGGCGAGCTCGTGGGCGCCGGAGAAGCAGACGTTCCGACTTACGAGAGCCATCACCGGAGACAGGTCGAGAGGAGGGGTCGGCCTGGTCCGGTGGTGAAGAAGCCGCGCGTCACCCCAGAGGGTTGGACGTCTTACCCAGCCCTCTCCAGGTGGACGTCAGAGGAGCCGACGCCCGGCTTACCGGAGTCGCCCATGATGGTAGGCCGCGAGCCTGCGGCCGAACCAGGGGCGGAGGCCTTCAACAGCCCGGAGGCGCCCGCAAGGCCAGAGCACGAGCCAGACGGGCGGGCCGACGCCACCTCAGAAACCTCCAAGGCGGCCGTCGAGGAGCGATCCCCCGGAGAGGATGTTACCTGTGTGCCAGTGACTCCCGAGGGAGACGCGGTGGAGGAACCGTTGTCCCGGTGCCTCTCCTTATCCTTCTTTTTTCAATGGCCTTCGGGGGAAGTGGACGCCTGCCTCAGTTTTTTAAGCTCCTTCTCCATAGAGCTCATTTTCTTCTTTAAAATATGGGCTTCCAGGGATTGCTGCGTAGCTTTTTTGGTTGGCAGCGTTAAAAACAGAGGCAATGCTGGCACTTCACGACCGGATGATCGGGGCCTAGGCAGAACAGGCACAGGAGTAGCCGCCCTGTCGCTAGTTGGGCGCCGCATGAATCGCACTCTATTCTTCTGCTCGGAGGGTGTAGGGACTACATACACTGACGTTAGTCGAAAAAGTAGCTGTAAAACGACGAGGGAAGGGCCGATTTAAGCACAAACTTTCCGCTGCGAGAGCCTGCACGAGCTAACGGCAGGAAAGAACTGGAAGGCAGGCGCTCCTGGACTGCCCTTTATACCGACATCTCCTGACGCCGGTCACCTGACGGGGGGCGGTCCTCGCCAGGGACCGCTAGCTAGAAATTTTTTCCGGGGTCCTGCGGCGCCAGTCCTGTATGTAATTACCTACTCAAAAGAGCCCTCTTGAAGTAAGATCTCGAAGTGCAGGAACCTCCGGTGCGCTTGAGCAATCGGAATATGCAGGTAGGCGTCCCACATGTCCAAGACTCCAGGAAGGTGTCCTGCTTCAGCATGGGAATTAGGCTCGGAAGGGTCACCATGCGGAAGCGCTTGTAAACGACCGAAAGGTTGAGGTCGCTGAGGTCCAGTATTGGACGGAGGTCCCCTGTTTTCTTTGGAACCAGGAAGAAGTGAGAATAGTACCCTAGTCCCCTCTGGTTCTCTGGGACGTGCTCTAAGGCTTCCTTTTCCAGAAGCGCCAGCACTTACTGGTGTATGAGCAGGGCATGCTGACCCGAATATCGGGAGAGCAGGGGAGGTCTTGTAGGTGGACTGCCTACAAATTCTATATAATGGCCTTCTTTGACCAGCTGCAGAACCAACTGTCAGTGGTGATCGATGCCACCCTGGCAAGTGGCGTGCGATGTGACCTCCCAACTTTCTTTTCCCGTTGATCCTGAGAAGGGGGCGGGGGCCGGGAAGGAGTCATGCTGTGGCAGCGTTTGATCCGGCAAGTTGGGCCGACTTTGCAAATCGCTGGCCTCTGCCTGGGGATGACTTCGGGCCTTCGCGGGTGAAAGTGCCTTCTGCTGTTGGCCGAACGCTGCTGTTGCCTTTGTAGCCGGCCACGGAAATGGCTCTGGTTCCTACGGAAGGAACTAGGCCGAGACCTGTAAATAGCTTGTACACATCGGACTGCCTTCCGTGCATCCTGAAGTTTGGTGATTACTATCTCGGAGGCTTCACCAAATAGGACCTCACCATTATAAAGGACGTCTAAGATGTTCTTCTGGACGTCTGGGGTAAAGCCGGAGACACGGAGCCAAGTGAGTCTCCGGAGACACACACCTGAGGCTGCCGCTCTGGGTGAAGAGTTCGCAGAATCGTATGCGGCTCTGAGCAGTTGGGTCCCCACATCCGAACCCGTACGGAGGAGGTTCAAGAGCTCCTCCTTGTGGTCGCCATCAGGCATCTTCTCGACCAGGTCCTGTCCCTGCTCCCACAGTGCGTTCTGGAATTGAACCATGTGGGTGAGGTAATTCAGTGACCTGATGGCACAAGTCACGGCCGCGTACATGTGCCTACCCAGGACATCCAATTGCTTGGATTCCTGGTCTGGTGGCTGTGTGCTCAAATGCCTAAGTCTCTGAGACCGGTCATGCGAAGCAGTGATGACCAGTGAGTCAGCCAGAGGATGGTTCGCCAGATATTGGTCCTCCCTAGGGGCCTTGTACAGGCGGTAAGCCTTCCCCGGCAATGCAGGAGTAGAGTGCGGACGTTTCCAGGCGGCCTTGGTGACGTCCGCAAAGGTATCCACCAAGGGCGGCACTACCACAGGCTTCGGGTCTTTCTGCCGAAGGTAGCGAGCAAGGAGTTGTCTCTTGGGGTCGAGCTCTTCAGCATCCCACCCCATGTTCTCCTGGATGTGCCTCATGATCTCTGCGAAAGAGGGATCATCCGGAGGAGACCTGGGTAGGTCGTGTGGGTCCGGAGAGGGAATGCTGATCGGAGAAGGTGATCTGGAGCACTCTGAAGTGTCAGATCTGGAATCCTCCCCAGACGGAGTGTACCGGCGTCGTCTGCATCTCTTGGGGCTGGGTGACCCTGAGAGGGATCTAGAGGGAGGTCTTCTCCTTTCCGAAGATCTGCCCCGAAGAGGTGGTGACTGCTCCTTTGGGTTTGGCGATCGTCCTACGGGCCCTTTAGGTGGAGGAGGGGGAGTAGGCAGTGAAGGAGTAGGTAGAGGTGGAGTCGGAGAAGGATGTGTGGTGACCACATCTTTTTTATAGTGTCCCACCGTAAGGTAAAACTTTTTTTATCTCTGCCAAATTCATACCTGACCGCGGGCCTGGCGCTGGTGGCCTGCCGCTGGGGTCGGGTGTCGGGTCCCCGGGGGTGTCTCATTCTGGGGAAGGTTCCCGTGGGAGCCCGGCGACTCCAGTGTCACCCGCCTGGTCCTCAGGCTGTGTGGCGTCCTCCTCAGACGAGTCCTTCTGACCAGTGTCCGCCGGCGACGGTGGTGTGCGGTCCTCCTCTTGGGAGTAGCCGACGTCCTCGGAGGTGAACGCCTGGCCCACGACGGGTGTTTAGGTGTCGCCGGCCCCTTGGAGCGTTGGTGGTGTTTGGCCGACGTCCGTTTGAGGGACCGGATCCGATCCACGCGGAGGCTGGGAAACTGACCTGGCGTCGGTGTCCCGCCGGCGGGAAGAAAATTTATGGTGCTCCACAGACTTCGACTAGGCTTTAGATGGGAGTGGAAGAGGCCGACGGCCTGGAAGTCTTCACGGGCTGTAGAGAAGAGGAGCCGCTGGAAGATCCGACCTGAACCAGGGGAGGTTGCGACCGAGCCCTGGATGTAGAGTGGTCCAATTTCGAGCCGGAGCTTCGGGAGTCCGAGTCCCTCGCAGGAGACCTAGATCTTTCCTTTTCCCGGTGCTTGTGGGTTTTACCCGACGACTCCCCCAAGGAGGAAGGTTCCTTATCCATAATTCAGTTTCTCCTCCAAGAGAAACGCTTGAAGGGCCTTCTGGCAACGGATCCTGGTGCGACTGTTGAAGCCCTGGCAGAAGAAGCAGGCCTTGGTATCGTGTTCCGGGCCTAGGCAGCGCATGCAGGCCGAATGTGGATCCTTGAAGGGGATCCATTTGCCGCAGGCACACTTCATATGGTGACCCTCTACAGAAGAAGTTGGAGAGGACATCAGCTGATCCAAAGTCAAAAGGCAGACGAAAATTGTCGTAGTTCTAATGGTTGTCGCACGCTAGAAAAGGAGACCAAGAGGCCAATACTGGCGATGTCGACGGCAGGAAAAGAACTGGGGATTATGGGGGGACTACCTCCTTATGTACTACGTCCGACATCGGAGGCGGTCCGCGCTGAAGACTGCTAGTTAGAAAATTTCCGTGGGGTCCTGGCACCTGCTGGCTTCAGTCCTAATGGTGTAACCTGCTGCAAGAGCTGTATCTCGAGGTAAGATCTATTTTCTTACTTCGAGGGGGCTCTTGCAGCAGGCAACGCTGGCAGGACTGAGTCCCAGGCAGTACCAGAACTGACCGAAAAGGCAGCCAGGAGGAGGCAGTAGTTGTCAGCAGAGGGCTCATGAAAAACGGTCCTAAAGGACTGAGACCAAAACTGGCTCTGCACCTAGAAGCAATGTCCAGACTGGTGCCGAATGGAAGTACGGACTGAACAAGTGGCAGGTGCACAGATGTCTGCAGCAGACACATTATTGAAACAAGCAGTAGAGATGGCCATACCTCTGGTGAAGTGGCCTTTCACCGCCCCAGGCAAGGGCTTGTTGTACTTACGGTAACAGTAAACAATGCAATCAGCCAACCATTTCGACAAACGCTGTTTCGAAACATGCACCCCTTTTCTCTTGGGGGTAAACAAAACACACAACTGGTCAGTTTTCCTAACAGTCTGGGCATGGTTTGTATAATACTGACGCACCCGATCAATGTCCAAAATATGGAGTAAGGCCTCCCCCTGGGTAGAATACTCAGGGAAATGAACTGGTAGGTGGATGGATTTATTTAACGTAAACTCAGATACCACCTTAGGCAAAAATGAAGGACTAGTGTGAAAAGACAAGCTGTCTTTGTGAAAAAACAAATAAGTCCCTTTACACATCAGAGCCTGAAGCTTGGAAATCCTCCAAGCAGAAGTAACGGCAATCAAAGACTGATAGAAAATGCGTCTCAACTTGCGGACAGCTCAAAGGGAGGCAGAGTAAGCTTTTCAAGCATGAAAAGGAGGTCCCAAGAAAGGACAAGGTCCTGGATGGGAGGCCTCAAATACAGGATACCCCACAAGAATGTGCAGGATACCTCCTGCTGGGCAACAGATTTGCCCTCAGTAGGCACAAGGTATGCAGAGATGGCGGAAAGGTGCACCTTAAGAGAGGAGCACCCCAGGCAAGAGTTCGAAAGAGAGCGCAGGTAACTCCAAAATCAAATTCACCTGACAGGTGAAGAGCCGCTTTACCCCATCCCCCAGAAAAGGAAAGCCGTTTCTAGGACACTCAGTCCTTCTCACCCCCGGCCGGCCCTCTGACTCCTGAATCTGTCTTCGAACCCGGGATGTCGCCACCGCATTCAGACACCTTGCCGCTGCGATGGTGGGCTGGCACAGTACTCTGAAATCTCGTTCACTGGGCATTTGAAGGGGTCCTGGTGCTTGGCCACAGCCCAGCGGGCAAAGTGCTTCCTCTTTATGGAATAAGTGGCTCTGGTGGAAGGCTTCCTGGCTGCAACCAGAACATCCACTACCCTGGGGGATACCCCAAATCTTCCAACAGCTACGTCCTCAGGAGCTAAGCATGAAAGTATAGGGACTTTGAGAGCCAGATGAACCAGAGTCCCCAGCTCCTGGGACAGCAAACCTGTGCACAAGGACAAAGGGACTGGTTGTTCCACAGCCCGTTGTTGCAGCAAGGGGAAGCAAATCTGCTGAGGCCAGAAGGGGGCTATCAGAATCGTGGTAGCCCCTTCCATCTGGAGCTTGATCAGCAACCTCTGAAGGAGCAGGGAGGGAAGGCATAAAGAAACCTCCCTTTCTAAGAGAGGGACAATGCATTTCACCAGAAAACTGCAGGCCCTGGATCTAGCGAGCAGAAAAGCGGCAGTTATGCGTTGTGTGGGGATGCAAAGAGGTCCAACTCTTGGCTCCCACACCTGGCGAACAGGTCTTCTACGACTGAGGTCAGGAGTTGCAATTTGTGGGCTTGGGACCTTGACCGGTTTAAGCTGTCTGCCAGGACATTTTGTTCCCCGGGAACATGGATGGCCAATAGTTCGAGGCAGTGTTCCAGAGTCCAATAGTAGACACTCATGACTTCTCAACACAGGGGGTATGAACGAGTCCCTCCCAGTTTGCTGATATAATATACTACACACACATTGTCAGTCTGGATCAACAGTGGGCCTCTTGCCAGGTGGGTCTGGAAGGCTTGCATGGTGCATAACACCTCCTGCATTTCCGGAACATTTACGTGGAGGCTCCACCTGGGACAAAGTCTAAATCAGCCCCCCCAGCCCAGACCCGAAGCATCTGTAGTCAGAATCTGCTGGGAAGGAATCAAGAAGGGGACCCTTTGAGCAGCTTGCTGGGGTCCATCCACCACTGAAGAACCCATTTGACTGAAGAAGAGATTAGGACTAACTGCTCCCACTGGACCTTCACAGTTCACTGTGGATCCGCATGTACAACCTGGCTAGGGTACCATCACTACGGATGCAGCCATGAAGCAGAAGCCTCAGGTACTTCTCTCTAGCTGTCACGTATAAACAGGTTACTCACCTGTAACAGTAGTTCGAGGAGTGGTATATGTTGTTCATCCACACTTTGGCATCTCCCCTTCCACTTTAAATCTGCCGGAAGTCTTTAAGCTGGCTCCTCCCACCCAGGTGGTATATACCTTGGCTCCACCCCATGACGTCAGATCATAGCCTGCTGGAAGCCAGGTGTTGTGTCCCCGCAGCTGGGGAGGACAGGTGGGTCCGTGTGGATGAACAACAGGTACCACTCCTAGAACTACTATTACAGGTGAGTAAATACAGGTTACTCACCTGTAACAGGAGTTCTAGGAGTGGCTATGTTGTTCATCCACACTTTGTGGCAGGTTCCTTGCCACTTTAAATCTTGCCGGAAGGTCTTCAAGCTGGCTCCTCCCACCCACCCGGTGGTAAAACCCTCGGCTCTGCCCATGGCGCCAGATCTAGCCCCGCTGGAAGCCAGGGCTGCGCGTCGAAGCCAGGGAGGTCAGGTGGGTCATGTGGATGAACAACATATACCACTCCTAGAACTCCTGTTACAGGTGAGTAACCTGTATTTCTAGGGACGTGGATATATTGTTCAATCCACACTTATTGGCAGACTCCTAGCAGTTCTCCGGGAAGAGGGAGGCAAGGTGCGCACCCCCTACTTAGGTAATAAGGACTGGAGAACCGAGGTCCCAAAACCAGCATCCCGGCGTAACACAAGGTCAGTGTGGTAATGGGAAATGAAGGTGTGTGCGGACTTCCAGGTAGCAGCCCTGCAGATTTCCTGGATAGGGACGTCCCTAGAAGCAGCCACCGAAGCAGCAGTATGGCAGGCAGAATGAGCTCTTATCCCTTTGGGAGGCTCCATGCCCGCCAACCTATAGCAGAGATCTATGAAAGAGGTGATCCACCTGCCTATCGTCCGCTTGGCTGCAGGTCTGCCAGGTGCGGCTTCAGCGTGGGTGACAAACAGCTGGCGAACCTCTCCCTAACTTCAACCATCTCTTCTTATAATAAGAGAGTGCTCTTCTAGGGTCCAAAGTATGGAGCCTATATTCGGCCTCTGAGGTGTGACTGAGTAGAACCGGCAGAGTCATTACCTGGTTAAGGTGAAAGTCCCACACCACCTTCAGAAGGAATTTCGTGTGGGTGCAGGACAACCTTATCCCTGTGGAAGGCCAGATAAGGAGACTCATGGAAAGCCTGGAGCTCTCCCATCCTTCTGGCTGACGCGACAGCCACCAAGAAGGCGGTCTTCCACTGACAGGTGAGAGATGTCACACCTGTGCATCGGTTCGAATGGCTTGCCCATGAGCTTAGCCAATACCAGCAGTAGATCCTACTTTGGAGGTGGAGGTTCTCGTACTGAGGGATGTGATCAAGGCCTTTGAAAAAGTGCCCGACCACCTTTTCCTGGCGCCACCGACTGCTTTCCAGCCCGCGCTCGGTAAGCAGAGATGGCTGCCAGGTGCACCTTAAGGGTCGTCGATCGAAGCCCTAGCTGAGAAAGGGACCACAGGTAGTGCAGAATGCTTGCCAAGAAACAGGAGGAAGGGTCCAGGCCCTTGCCCTGACACCAAATGGAGAATCTCTTCCATTTAAAGGCATAGCATTTCCTGGTCGACTCCTTATGGGATGCCTCAACGACGTTGAGGACCTCGTCGGAAAGACCCAAGGCCTGGAACTCTAGCCGCTCAGGAGCCAGGCTGTCAGGTGCAGGGATTGAAAGTCCAGGTGGAGAACCTTCCCCTTGTCGACTGAGAGCAGGTCCAGGCAGGCTAGAAGCCGCATCGGGAGCCTGGAGCTGAGGCTGAGGAGATCTGGGTACCAGTACTGGCGGGGTCAGTCTGGGGCTACCAGAATCACCTGTGCCTTGTCCCTCTTCACCTTGAGAAGCACCTTGTGGATCAAGGGAAATGGAGTGAAAGGCGTAGAAGAGGCCCGGGGTCCACGGCCTCGAGAAGGCATCCCCCTGCAGCGAGCCCTGTTGAGTTGGGGTGGGCATGAAACAGCTTCAGCTTCGCATTCTCCCTGGAGACAAACAGGTCCACCTGAGGGGTGCCCCAATGGGAGAACAGTTCTAGTACTACCTCCGGCAGGAGAGACCACTCGTGAGATGCAGTGCCTATCCGGCTGAGGGCATTGGCCAGACTGTTGAAGGCTCCTGCCACATGGATGGCTAGGAGATCCGCCCAGGCTGACTCAGAGACCAAGTGTGAGAGCTTTGCACTGGGGCAATGAGCGCGCCCCGCCTGTCAGTTCAGGTAGCATGGTCGTGGTGTTGTCCGCCTGGACCTGGACCACTTGACCCCGTACAAACGGAGCGAAGGCTGTGAGGGCTAGTCTGACCGCTCGAAGTTCCAGCAGGTTGATGTGGCATCAAGACTCCTGAGGGGACCAGAGGCCGTGGGTCTGAGCTCCCCAGATGGGCACCCCAACGCATCAGAGAGGTGTCTGTCAGAGGACCGCGGCACGGGGCGACAAACGGGATACCCTCCTGCAGATGAGCTGGAACGAGCCACCACTGTAGGCCATTCCACACCTCCTGGGTCAACGTCACTGGCTGGTCCAGAGGACCGGAGCGCTCTGACCACTGGTGGGCCAGACCCCACTGAAGGGGACGCATATGCCAGCGGGCCCAACGGACCACGCTGGTGCAGGCCGCCATGAGGCTAAGAAGGCACAGGAAGTCCCGGGCAGGGCGCAACTGCCCAACCAGAAATGACTGGACAAAGGAGACAAGGACCTCAGCCCTGTCCGCCAGGAGCCAGGCTCTGGCTCAAGAGAGTTGAGCTCTGCCCCAATGAACGGAATCACCTGCGATGGCATGAAGTTTCACCACTTGGCCTCGCTTGATGAGGAGGCCAATCTGAGAACAGACCTGGAGGGCCAGATCCCTGGACCGCTCCACCTCCAACCTGGAGGAGGCTGCAAATCAGCCAGTCATCCAGGTAAGGGTACATCCGGACCCCTCGGCATCACAGGAATGCTGTCACCACTGCTTTGCATTTGGTGAAGACCCTGGGAGCTGGAGAAAGGCCGAAGTGCGTGGCCCGGAACTTGTAAAGAGATCTCTCTGCTCTGAAGTGGAGGAATCGCTGATAAGACGGACGGATTGGGACGTGAAAGAACGCGTCCTGGAGGTATAGAGAACAGAACCACATGCCTAGTTCCAAGGATGGAATGATCTGAGCCAGAGTGACCATCCTGAAGGTACGCGGCCTTAGGAACTTGTTCAGGTCTAGGTCGAGAATGGGGCGCCAACCCCTCGTTCACTTTGAGACCAGGGAGTACCTGTACATAAACCTTGGGTGTGGAGGAGGATCCGCCACCTCGCTGATCACCTCCTTCTGGAAGAGCAGGTCAATGTCAGCTCAACGAGCCGACCAAGAGGCTGCAGATCCCGTTGCTCCCCGTGGGGCGATGGCTCGATAGGGAGGGGACAGCTCGAACTCTAGAGGCAGACCCTTGCCGACCACTTAAGCACCCAGTGGTCTGTGGTGATAGCAGACCAGGCGGAAAAGAAGTGGCAGAGCTGTCCCCCCATGGAGGAAACCTGGGGAGGAGTGACGAGGCTGGGGGCGACACCCCTCAACCCATCACTGGGCAGGCTTGGAGGAAGGGCCGCCGAGGGCCTCCTGACCCTTCCCTCCAGGCTTTCCTACTGGAGGAAGTGGCAGACCTGGCCTTGGGGCACCAAGGTGAGCCTGCTGGCCCTGTTGCTGCTGCTGCTGGGCCGGACGTGTTGCAGGGCAGAAGGGCAAAGGGCTTACGCTGCTGCTGGCGGCTTTGTCATTCTGGGCAGATGACAGAGTCCAAGATGGCACTGGACTTCTTGATCCTCTGAAATGGCTTTCCACCCCGGCCCGAACAAAGTCTGTGCCCAGGAAGGGAACGCCTGCCAGCTTGTGCTGGGTGTCTGCTGTGAAGGTGGAGATCTGCAGCATGCTCTGCGGGCGCATGGCTACCGCGTCACGTACTGACTGGGCACAAGAGTCACTGATGTCCAAAGAAGTTTGAGCTGCTGTTTAGCTGCCGCCCTTCCCTGATCCCGCACCTGCTTGACCGTCTGAAGGTCAGCCGAGAGATGGGGAATCACCTCATCCAGGGAACCCATAAGGGTATGTGAAAAATGTGCCATCAGTACAGCCGAGCTAGCCTGTCGAAGGCCTAGGGAGGAAGCAGCGTAAACCTTCCGTCCCGAATAATCCATCTTTTTGGATTCTTTATTGGGCAGTTTGTCCACATCCCTAGAATTCCCGGAACGCCGGAAAAAACTGTCGGTCACCAGCCCCTCCGCAGAGGGGTGCTCCAAGAAACCGGAAAGCGAACCGGTGGGGACCGCATACTTGCGAGCCATCCTGGCCAAGGCGCGGACAAGATGCAGGCCGCCACAACTCCACGCCGGGCTAACAATGGCTTCGCCACCGGGAAGGCCTCCATAAGGAATTCTTAATCCAGTATTCCATGAGGGATACTGGCCCACTTCTGAATGGTGCAGCTGCATCCCAGTGGACTCTGAGATGAGTCTGTATTCTCAAGAACGGATGGGCTTTGTCCACAGACCGACCTCTGCAGATTCCAGGTCAATGGGCCTGGAGTATAGGGAGGAGAAGTCAGACTGAGGAGTTGCAACAGCTGCAGAGCGCCTGAGCCACCTCTCACCTGCCGAGGCCGATTGGGAGAGAGGGTGACCGAAACCTGTGGGTAAGCCCTGACCCAACCGAGAATCCTTGGTTGGGCCCCAGTCTTCGGTTGAGGAGGTGTTGGTTCCACCACAATGGGCGGAGCAGCCGGTTTTGGCCAAACAACGAGCCGGGTCGGCTCCTCGACAACTACGAGGGGTTGCTTCGGTAGCTCTGGTGACAGCCACTTAATGGTTGGAGAAGGCGATTGAGTCGGCTTGTTACCAGCCAACAAATGTTGCTGTCACATCATGTCCTTGCAGCGCCGCATAATTTATGTCGGAGCCTATCCTCCAAAGAGAACGAAGAGAACAAGCGGCGACGCTTGCTTTCCATAGTGCCGACAGAGACTGCTGATGTCAGCAGGATCTCCACCGATATGGAAGAGGACAGAGACCTTCGGGTCGCTATGAGGTGGGCCGAGAGGGGCGGGGAAACCACTCACCCTCGGGTTCACGGTCCTTGACCGGGACTTCGCACAGGCAAGTCCTTGTTACCACCGGGGAACTGGTGAAAAGGTTGTCGATTCTCCAGTCGACAACCCATCCAACGGGTCGAGAAAATCTCGACTGGCCGACGGGTGTCTCGCCAGCTGACTGATCATGAGCACCGTGAAGCCAGCGGCCTTAGCTGCAACCTCCTACTGAAGTAGAGAGCCATGTGTCCGTGAAGGGATCTCTGCTGCCCCAATGAATGTCACGACGGTGGGACTTATCTTCGCTCTTTTTTCTTCTCGACCTACTGGTATGTCCCGATGGCCCTCTCCCTTGGTGGAGAGGGACTGGCAAAGCCCTTGAAAGAACCAGTGTAGGAGGAGCCCAAGGAAATGGGATAAACGCATGCGCGAGGAGGAAGATGAGGCGGCCTGGGCCTCCTCCTTTTTGAGGGTGATCAACTGCTCCAGCTGCTCCACGGAGCCCGCAGCCGCGGACACCGCCCAACGGGCCTCCTTTGACTTCACCGGCGGGTACCGTTTCTTGGGGCGCCCAAGTTGTAGTCAGGCAACGCGATCCTCTAAAACCGAAGCCGTGAAGGACTTGCACATATCGCAGGCCTGTGGATTGTGGTCAAGACCCAGGCAGTAAACACATGTGGAGTGCGGATCGGTCCGGGACATCTTCTGCCCGCAGGGGCACCGACGGAAGCCGGGAGTGGATTTGTCCATCGCAGCTGCGAGGGAAGATGAAGACTGTAGTCTAGTAAACTTTAAAATTATTTTTCGGAAAACCAGAAGAGTTTGGATCCAGGCCTAAAACGCAGATCACTAAGGAGGGAACCCGAGCTTCCAAGCGGTAAGGAAGATCTGGCATCACAGGGCGGAGCCGAGGGTTTTACCACCCGGGTGGGTGGGAGGAGCCAGCTTGAAGACCTTCCGGCAAGATTTAAAGCGGCAAGGAACCTGCCACAAAGTGTGGATTGAACAACATATCCACGTCCCTAGAACCTGTTTTTTTAGGATCGTGAACATGTTGTTCATCCACACTCTTTGGCAGACTCCTAGCAGTTCTCTGGGAGGAGGGAAGCAAGGTGCACACCCCCCCTACTTAGGGAACAGAGTTTGGAGAACTGAGGCCCCCAAACCAGTATCCCGGCGTGACTCAAGGCTCGATGGTAATGGGTAATGAAGGTGTTTGCCGACTTCCAGTAGCAGCCTGGCAGATTTCCTGGATAGGGATGTCCCTGGAAGCAGCCACCAATGCAGCGGTATGGCAGGTAGAATGATCTCTTATCCTCTGGGAGGCTCCTTCCCGCCAACTTGTAACACAGACCTATGCATGATGTAATCTATCATGCAATAATCTGCTTTGCTACAAGTCTGCCAGAAGCAGCTTCAACGTAGGGTGACAAACAGCTGGCAACCTCTCCTGAATTTCCGCCATCCTCTCCTTGTAAGAGGAGAGAGTATGTTCCGTCCAAAGTATGGAGCCTGTACTTCAGCCTCCGAGGTGTAACTGGGTAAACACCAGCAGAGTCAACACCTGGTTAGGTAAACTCTGACACCACCTTCGAAAGGAATTTCAGGTGGGGGCGCAGGACAAACTTGTCCCTGTGGAAGATGAGATAAGGAGAGTCCACCGAAAGCGCCTGGAACTCCCCTGTCCTTCTGGCAGACTTGATAGCCACCAAGAAGGCAGTCTTCCACGACAAGAGTGACAAGGCACACTTCTGCATTGGTTCAAATGGCTTGGCCAGTACCAGCGGTAGATCCACGGAGGTGGAGGTTCACGCACTGGAAGGGATATGTGATCCAGGCCTTTGAAAAAGCGCCCGACCACTGTATCCTGCGCCATCGGCTGACGGGCCACGCCTGTAAGCAGAGATGGCTGGTGGTGCACCTTAAGGGTCGATGACCGTAGACCCTTTGGAGAGAGAGACAGGTACTCGAATGTCAGACACTGGACAGGACAGAGGGTCCAGGCCCTTGTCTTGACACTAAATGGAAAACCTTTCCATTTGAAGGCATAACACTTCCTGGTCGATTCTTTCTAGACGCCCACCTCAGTGTAGACACTGTCAGAAGATCCAAAGCCTGGAACTCTAGCTGCTCAGGTACCAGGCTGTGAGGTGCAGGGATTGAAGGTCCGGATGGAATACTTTCCTTGATTGAGAGATACCAGGTCCAGACGTGCTGAAAGCGCCCGGGGCCTGCAGCTGAGGCAAAGGAGATCTGGATACAAGAACTGGTGCGACCAGTCTGGGGCTACCAGAATCACCTTTCATCTTGTACCTCCTCACCTTAAGGAGCACCTTGTGGATCAAGGGAAGAAGGAAGGAAGTGAGGAGGCCTAGGGTTCACGGCCTCGAGAAGGCATCCCCTGCAGCAAGCCCCTGCTAAGGGGGCAGGCATGGAACAGCCTCAGCTTGGTGTTGTGCCTGGAGGCAAACAGGTCCACTATCGGTTTGCCCCAGTGGGAGAACAGGCTGTAAGCTACCTCTGGATGGAAAGACCACTCATGGGATGTCTGGCCTAAGCGGCTGAGAGCATCCGCCAGATGGTTTGAGACTCCTGCCAAATGGATGGCTAGGAGATCTGCCTCTAATCGGCTCACGAGGATCCAGATGCAGAGTGCCGCCCTGTTTGTTGAGATAGTACATGGTCGTGGTATTGTCCGTCTGGACTTGAACCACTTGACACCGGAGCTGAGGAGCGAAAGCTGACAGTGCCAATCTGACTGCTCTGAGCTCCAACAGGTTGATGTGGCATCGTGACTCGGGTCCAGAGACCGTGGGGTCTTTTGTCCCCATGGGGTCCCCAGCCCATGAGAGAGGCATGGGTCAAGGACGACCGCTGTCTTGGGGCAGAAAAACGGATCCCTTCCTGCACCCGGTCTGGGGCGGTCCACCAGTGGAGAATGTCCCACATCTTCTGGGTTACAGTGATCAGCTGGTCGAAATGACCGTGGCTCTAAGTCCACTGGGCAGCCAGCTCCCATTGGAGGGGGTGCATGTGCAACCAGCCCCAACGGACCACTGAGGTGCACGTTGACATGTAACCAAGAAGGCACAGAAAGTCCTGGGCATGGCACAATTGCCCAACCAGAAATGACTGAGCAAAGGAGGAGAGAACTCTGACTTGTCCGCTGGGAGCAGAGCTCTGGCTTGGACAGAGAGTCGAGCTTGTCCCGAGGAAGCCCATCACTGAGAAGGCACGGTGCTCCAACTTGGCCTCGCTGATCAGGAGGTCGAGCTGGGAGCAGGTCTGGAGGACAAGTCCCCTGACCTCCACTCCTGTTGGGTAGAGTCAATCGCCGAGGTAAGGATAAATCTTGACCCCCGAGATGGGCTACCACCATCATGGCGCATTTGGTAAGACTCAGTGGGCTGATAACAAATTGAATGGCATGGCTTGGAACTCATACAGGGTCCCTTCGACCCTGAAGCGGAGGAACTGCTGATGGGACGGATGGATTGGGACGTGAAAGTACGCGTCTTGTAGATCCAGTGAACAGAACCACGTTTCGCTCCAAGGATGGTATGATCTAGGACAGAGTGACCATCCGAAAGATGCGTGACCTGACATACTGATTCAGATCGTGCAGATTTAGAATGGGGTGCCACCCCCTGTCCGCTTGGGTACCAGGGAGTACCTGGAGACAAAGCCCGGGTCTGCTTGAGGATCTGCCACTGAAGCTACAGTCTTCTTGAGCAGTTGCTGAGGGATATCATCTCGGAGAACAGACAGTCTGAGCAAATACTCTTTCTCCCGAGGGGGGCTCAGCTTGAGGGTACTGCTCAATTCCAGACGCCTTTAGCAGAAGTAGCGCCCAAGGTGGCACTGGACTGCCTAATGCGCTGGAAGGTGACCTGCCACTCCTGGGCCAAACAGGTCCGTCCTCTAGGAAGGCACGCTAACCAGTTTGTGCCGAGTATCTGCCGGGAAGGGAGGAGAGTCTCAGCCAAGTCCTGCGATGAGAGGAAACTGCAGCTGCTATCAAACGGGCACAAGAATCTCAACGTCCAGGGCTGTCTGCAGCTGCTGCTTGTCTACAGCCCGGCTCTGATCCCGGACTTCCTTGACTCATGGTCTGCATGTCCGCTGGAGATGCAGAAGGATTCTCATCCAAGGACCCAAGAAGGGCATGGGAGAAGTGTGCCATTATGACGGGTAACTTGCCTGACAAAGGCCCAGGGAAGTGTGATAGATCTTCCTGGCTGAATGGTCCAAAAACTTGGACTCTATCAGGAGGTCGGTCAGTGTCGGCAGAACTGCCAGTACGCCTGAACACAGAGACGGTCATCAGGCTCTCAGCCGAGGGGTGCTCTGTGAGCCCCGCAAGGGACCCCATGGGTACCGCATACTTGCGGGCCATGCGGGCAGATGGACAAGAAGCAGAGTGCTGCCAGAGTTCTAAGGCCAGGCCAACTATGGCCTCGGCCACAGGAAAGGCCTCCATGGGGTATCCCCTCTCTTGAGGATGTCCGTGAGAGGGTACTCTGCCTTTTTTTGGATTGGCTCTAGGGGCATCCCTGTGGACTCAGAGATGAGGCGAAGAATGCCCTGAAAAGACAAGGGACCTTCCTCAGTCTCTAAGCCAATGGTTGATTCATCATCCCCTGGATGAGAATGCAGGCAGTGACGTCCGAATCTGAGGAGTCCTGATAAGACAGTCGACGCCCAGGTCACTCTTCGACTCCGCCAAAGGCGTCTGGGGTGACCGTGACAGACAAACGCCAGGGAAGCCTGGTGTCCAGCCTATCTTCCTTGGAAGGAGCCCCTCCCACAGGCTGCTTGGGTGGTGGTTCCACCACGATCAGTGGAGAGACCATTTTAGGCCAAGCTGGGGGTTTTACCGGATCTGCGGGCGGGGGAACAGACTTGATCTGCTCCGAAGGAGTCCGCTTCAGCCTAGGAGGCAAAAGCCAAATAATGGCCAGGATGGAAGCAGGAATCTGCTTGTGCCCGGTCAAAATCAGCTGCTGCTACATAGGTCCCCGAGTGTCAGAGTTTTCGCTGGAGCCTATCCTTGTCCGAGAGGACGAAGACGACTGATGGCACGCCTTTTTAGAGTGTTTATGGTTCTTCCCTCAGCCTTTGGTTGAGGGGTCCAGACCTCAATCGAGATCAGACAGGCCGATTTGGTCGCCGAGACACCAGCGGACTGGTGATTTCCCAGGGTTGGGGACCACTTTTGATGGGAGTCCCAGCAGGCTGGGTCTCCTCGTCGGGGAAATTCAGAATAGGAGTTCAGTCAAGGAAAATCATCAACCGGAGTCAGCGATAAAGGATCGATCGGGTCGATGATGATTTTAGATCGTCATCGACAGTTCGTCACTGACCAGACGGCAGTCAAAGCTAGCGGTCAAGAAGCAATCTCGACCGAAGTCAAGACTACTGGTTCCTGGGACCAAGATCTCCACCGCTCCCAAGAGAGTCTTCATCGAGACGAAGATGATCCCGGGCCCTTCTCCCTTTTACAGGATCGAGAGGAGTACGTGCCCGCCGGACCCTCTCCCTTGGTTGGGAGAGACTGGCACAACTCTCGGAAGGAACCCGAGAAAGTGGAGCCCAGGTTGAGCGGAACGAAGAAGCTCTGAGAAGTTTCTGCAGCCTGAGCCGCTTCCTCTTCGAATGCTTGCATTCGTTCCAATTGCTCAGCGGATCCCGCAGACGTGGAAACTGCCCACCAAGCCTCCTTGGATTTCACCGAGGGTTCAGTTTCTCTGGCCTCCCCAACTTCAGGCATGCGAGACGGTCGAGGACGTTAGGATGGAAAGCAAGACAATTTGCATTTCGAGGTGTCATGGTCGACAGAGACAATATATGCACGCGGTGTGGGGATCGGTGTGCGACATCTTCTGGCCGCAAGGGCACCGACGAAATCCAGGGGAAGAATTGTCCTCCATAATCAAAGATTCAAATTCACGATTGCTAATGTGAATAAGACAGATTTTCGGAATAACCAAAAGTTTTAGAGCCAGGGCCTACAAAATGCGTGAGCACGAGGGAGGCAACCTGAATCTTCCAGCGGAAAGGAAGATCTGGTGTCATGGGGCGGAGCAGAGGTACATACCACCTGGATGGGTGCGAGGAGCCAGCTTGAAGACTTCCGGCAGATTTAAAGTGGAAGGGGACATGCCAAAGAGTGTGGCCAGTAGCCAGTCGTCCAGGTAAACCCCTCCCTACTAAGGGCCGCAGCCACTACCGCTAGGCACTTCAAAAAGACTCAGGGGACCGAAAATAAGCCAAAGGGAAAGGCTTTAAACTTTAAGTGTGGCCCTGAAAGTGAATCTGAGGTACTTCCATAGGCAGGAAGACCGGATATGAAGGTATGCATCCTGCATATCCAGCCCCCTCTTGTGCAACAGGGGCAGCAGGCCCTGGAGGGTTACCATCCTGAACTTCTTGCTCTCCAGAAAAGAGTTCAGGGAACTGAGGTCCAGGATGGGCCCAAGGTCTCCCATCCGCTTTGGGATCAGGAAGAAATGGAAGTAGAATTCGTGTCCCCTTTGATCCACTGGGACCAGCTCTACGGCATTTTTGCACAGAAGAGAATTTCTTGCCACAGCACTGGCACGTGATTTAGGGCATAATGGGACTGAACTGGAGGACTTTCTGGAGGCCACTGTAAGAACTCCAGCATCGTGCCCATCAGCTAAAGAACCCGACTGCTTGATATCTTCACCTGTCAAGGTGAACAGAGAATCGACCCCCCAACCACGACCTCTGGGAATATGAGGGCAGCAAAGAATCAGGCTGTGGCACCGGCAGCAGGCTGGGCCGTGCTAGCGGTGGCTCCTCCAGGGGCTTTGGCTGCAGAAGGGCTAGGCAAGGCAGCTGTGGCCCAAACCTTGCCTTGAGATTCAAAAGAGGTGGCCTGTCCAGGGCCGCTTCTACGAAAAGGCACTTTCTGTCCACTCTCTGGGCTGTGTGTGTGATACATGGTGAAGCGAGATCTGATGGTTCTGCCTGCAGATTGACAGAATATCTTGGGCATCTGTCTCAATAACTTATAGCTCCCAAAGGAGCATCACAGATGTTCTGCTGGACACCCTGGGCAAAAACCAGAAACCCACAGCCAGCAGTGATGGCGGATACAGACACCGGTTGCAGTGCCCCAACAGAGGCATCCACCGAGTCATAAGACGAATGCAGGAGATGAAGACCCATGTCCGATCCCATCTTCAGGGTCTGGGAGAGCTGGCGGGTATGAGCATCCTGCAAGGACTAAGCCAGCTCCAGGCCTTGATTCCAAAGGGTATCCTGGTACTGCAGCATATGGGCCATATTGTTGACAATGCAGATGGCCAGCGTGGTTGAAGCAAACTCCTTCTTGCGAACGGCGTCCAGCCATCTGGATTTCTCATCTAGAGGCATGGAACTGAGGTGCTTAGGGCACTTCATACGGTCATGAGCCGTATTAAGCACAAATGAATCCGCCCGAGTGGGATCCACAAAAAAAGGGTTTCCCCCAGGGGACCTTGTATAGCTTGTCTGCCTTACGTGACATAACAGGGACAATGTTGGGCCTGTGCCACGAGCGGAGGTGACATCCTCGAAAGTGTCAGAGCAGGAACCACTAGCGAGGGAGAGGGGTCTGGCTCTCTGTCAGGAACCCCATCGCCTCCCTACATCTGACGACCATTGCAGGGAAAGACAGATCCCAAGGGGAAGTACTTAGGGGTCTCCTCCCAGCAGATGAAATGGTAGAAGGAGCACAAAGAAGTGGAGCCCCCATCTTCATAGTCATCCAGTCGTCCTCTGGCTCGGGGAATTTGTTCGTCGGGCTGCATCGGGGCCAGGTGCCACCTGCATAAGCGTCCACAAGGTGGAAAGCAAAGAGTTAAAATCCACCAGAACTGGCGTTGGGTAGCCTGGAAGCACAGGCAAAGGGAGCACCAGTGTAGGTTGTGGAGGAGCCAGTGTCGGTTAGGGAGACTGGCACCGAGGCTGAGAAGCAGGTGCCGGCCAAGGATCCAGCATGGGTTGCAGATCCGGCATAAGCTGAAGAATCTGCATGGGCAAAGGTGCCGGTGCAGGTGGAGGAACCGGCGTAGGCTGAGGTGCAGGCGCCGGTGCCAGAGCTGTGGTGGCAGACGTCCCTTCATACGAGGTAAAGGGCAATCGGTGCTTGGTCGGGGGGTGACACTAGTGAGGGCGTTTGGCCCAAGGCTGAGCATCTGATGAAGAGGGCCCGGAGCCAGCAGATTCCCATACTGGCCAGAGGAAGACTGGCACAACCACCTGGCTGCAGAACCCTGGAAATGACTGGTCGGTCAAGCAGCAGCTGAAGTTTTGGGGAAGAACAGAGACCCAAGGAACCTCCACCCAAAACTGAAAAGTTGGGTTGGAGGCACCACTACCAGCAGCCACAAAGGGCCAAGGGCTGACGAGGCAGTAGCAGACGTCCCACCGGAAAAGGAAACCCACAAAGCGGACCCGGTCAATGAGGGGACTGCGAGTGAGAAGGAGAAGACTTGGGACTTTGAACAGTCCTTATCCTTGTGCTTCCAGCTACTCTCCTCCTTGGGTCAAGACGAATGAGAGCCTGAGGACAGAGTCTGTCAAGTGGAAGAGCTTTGAGCATGTAGTTCTTGTTCCATTTGGGCAACCTTCTGCTGTAGCAAATAACTTTCTAAGGCTTTCTGGTGGTGGCGCATGGTGGTCTGGTTGAAGCTGCTGCAAAGCTTGCAGGCCTGGACATCATGGTCAGGGCCTAAGCAGAAGATGCAGTCGGAATGGCCATCCTTTTCTAGAAACTGCTTCACACAGGCCCTGCTTCACAAAAAGCGGTAGTAGGAACGGCTAGCAACTATATATATGCCTGTCAGCCCGCCATCAGTGGCAAGAAAGTTAATGGAGAACCTGAAGAAAGGATTGCTGCATATTCTGTATCCAACAGGTTACAAGACCTGAGGCAACATGAATTCGCGAGGGTGGGTGGTGGTCATATCAAACAAATCTGATAGATTTCTTTGACTGGGTGACCAGGGAATTAGATCAGGACGGAGCAGTGGATGTGAAAATCCATATAGAGCAGCAAGCAGCTAAGGTAGTTCACGCCTGGAACACACTTAAAACACTGGAAGCTATAGAAAAGAAGTAAGTGGCTAACATGCTCCAGTGTGCACCATAAAAAGAACGAACCCATAGTTTGGTTTCAAATTTAAAACATTTGCCTTGAACAGCATAAAGCATATACATCCAGCTCACCCCACCACAACAAACCACCATTTCACCCACCTGACCGTGGGCTTTATCAAGATTTCAGTAAGGCTTCTGACACCGTTCCACATAGAAGACTCATAAGGCAGCTAGTCAACTGAGGGACGGGTCCTAAGGTGATAAACTGAGTAAGCAATTGGTTAAAGGCTAGGCGACAGAGGCTGGTGATAAACAGAGTTCACTCTGGAGACGGAAAACTAGTTGGGTTTCCCAAGGCTCAGTACTGGGACTGGTGCTCTTTAATGTCTTCAAATGACATTGCTGATGGACTGGAAGGGAAGGTATACCTCTCTGCAAAGATGAAAGAGAGAGAGCGCGCTAGAGAGTGAGAAAAATACATACAGTCAGATACATAAATAAACAGACTGGGCAGAAACCTGGGAAAAATCAAGGAGTGGTCAAGGGTATGACAGCTGAGTTTCAATGTGGAAAAGTGCAAAATCATGCACCTAGGGGACAGAACCCCAGAGGCAGAGTACAGAATGGTAGAAGTATTGACAGTCACCAAACAAGACAAGCATTTGTCAATGCCGAATGTTTGCTTGCTGGCATTGGCAGTGGTAGTGTAGAAGTTACAGAGCTGCATAATAGGAATGGCAGTGAAGTACTGAACTGAAGCCAACCCCACCACCACCCTGCAGAAAGTGACAGGCATTGGGGTGTGCCTTTGGGTCGTCAGGCATAACGGCCACGCCATTTTCACTATGACCCACCCTGCAGACACTGACAAGTGTCATGGGTGTGCCTGAGGTCTTGGTTCATGCACCCCATTCCATCAGGAAACACGTGATGGGTGCGGTATAGGAGAATGGGGTGAACTTTAGCTAAAGAGTCCAAGGCATACCTCGATGACTCTCACTGGCTGCAGGGTGTGGAATGGTATGAGCATTGCAGGCAAGAATCCCAAGTCACATCCCCGATGCCTGTCATTCTCTACGGGGTTGGGTGTTATGGCTGGAAACCATAATACCTCAGGCATTCGTTGGTATTTTCACTCCAAATTTTCAACATTTTTTTTTTGTGACCCCACCTCATGAACAGTGGCAATATCAGTTTGTTAGCCGGAAGCTGCTTATGCACAGCGACTACGGCATTTAGCACCACAGGTGCAAACACATTCCGAACAGGATGTAAAAAATGACAGCTGTACTGTTCATGGGGAGGTGTAAAAAATGGCAATGTCGCAAATCTGTAGTAAAAATATTAAAAAAACTGGTGCAGTCCGCGAGCCTGCATAGAAACTGTGCAACGGACACCCATAATGTAATTAGTTTGGGATTTTTTACAGCAGTTGTCAACAGAGGCATTTTGGGACTTCCGATCATGAACAGTGTCGCTGTGATTTTCTTTATCTGGCCCGAATAATGATTTCCCACAGGATCACGCATCTCTGCGCTGAAAAGTGTGAAAACACATTTTGGCCATGTTGTGAAAAATGACAGCTGTACTGTTCATAGAAGTGTGGAAAATGCCACTGGTGAAAATCTGGACTGAAAATATTAAAAGTCATGAACTTACGAGGGTGGTGGAAACTGCGCGATGCTCACTCGTAACACAGTCATTTTATGGACTTTTGTCACCAAATTTTCAACATAGCCATTTTAAGACCTCTGCTCATGAACAGTGTAACTGTGATTTTCTTAATCTGTCCCAAACATTGCTTTTGCACACTGCACCATTGTGCGCTACATGTGCGAAAACACATTTTGGGCGACATGTGAAAAATGGCAGCTGTACTACTCATAAGAAGGTGTGGTAAAATGGAAATGTTAAAATCTGGAGTGAAAATATTGAACATCATGCAAACTTACTTAGCGCAAGGAATCTCGCAACGGACGTCAGAAACAGTCATTTTAGAAATTTTTCACCAAAATTTCAACACTAGCCATTTTAAGACCTCTGCTCATGAACAGTGTCACTGTGGTTTTCTTAATTTGTTCCGTACATTGATTTCGCACACAGACTACGCCATTGTGCGCTACATGGGCGGAAACACGTTTTGGATGAGATGTAAAAAATGACAGCTGTACTACTCATAAGATGATGTGGTAAAATGGAAATGTTAAAAATCTGGAGTGAAAATATTTAACATTCGCGAACTTACGAGCGTGCGTAGGAACTGTGCAACGCACGCTCGTAAAAGTGTCATTTTTAGAAATTTTTTCACCAAAATTTCAACATAGCCATTTTAAGACCTCTGCTCATGAACAGTGTCACTGATTTTCTTAATTTGTTCCGTACACTGATTTCGCACACCGACTGCGCCATTGTGCGCTACATGGGCGGAAACACGTTTTGGGTGAGATGTGAAAAATGACAGCTGTACTACTCATAAGAGATGTGGTAAAATGGCAATGTTGAAAATCTGGAGAGAAAATATTGAAAATTGCGAACTACGGAAGCGCAAGGCTGAGAGCTGTACAACGACGCCAGAAAACATGTTTATGGATTTTCACCAATTTCACGGCTTGACAGTTCACTTATGAATGCTATAGTGTCGTTATCAGTCCGAAGGTGATTTCACACAGTGACCACGAAATCACCATTCAGGCCCGAATAACGCCATGACAGTGACATCATTCATGAGAAGGGGTCCCAAAACCCCATGTTGAAAATTTGGTGCAAAAATTCCAAAAAATGCCCGAGATATGCAACAAAGTTGAAAAAACCCTATCTATCCCATTGTACAGCTTACTGGCATTTCAGTTCGCGGTCGGCTTTGAAGAGTGCAGACGTGTTCCCGGTCCACCGAAGATCGCTGTGGGACCGTTTTTAATTTTCAGTTTTTTTTTGTTTTAATTGAGGATGAGGGACGTTTGCCACGCTGGGGTGGTCTCCCTGCGTGGCATAAGGACGGCTGGTTGGGGGGCATGGGCCGAAGGGGACTGGGCACCCCGTGTTACCGATGTGCTCGGGGGGAGAGAGACAGTGGGCCGACAGGATTGGGCACCCCATCGGCTATGATGATTTGCCACGCTGGGGTGGGCACCCAGTGTGGCATGTGGAAGGCTGGGGGAAGTTAGCGCAGCACAGTTGATGGGATTGGGCACCCCCGCCATACAGTGTGTGCATGGGGGCAGCACGCGGTATGCGCGTGTGTGGGAGCTGCGCGCAGGCAGGCGATATCTTATCGCTGCTCACTGAGCGTAACTCCCCGTTCAACTGTATGCCACTGCATTTTGGAGCAGTCACAGAGCTCCACCATGCACTGGCGGACTGGGGCCGTGCTCTGCCAACATACTGACTGAATTGGAAGAGGGGTGATACACCTCGAAAACTCGGATGATGGCACTTTGTTTCTTGCCAGCGTGCAAGCAAACATAAAATGACCTGGGGCTAATTACATCTGATGAGCTAAAGGTGATTAAGCAATGTGACAAGGTAGTTAGTAGGGCCAGTGGGATGCTAGGGTACATAGGGAGGTGTTGCCACTGTATAGGCTGCTGGTGAGACCCACCTGGAGTACTCTGTCCAGTTCTGGGATCACTTCTCAGGAAGGGCATAGAGTGGAGGCTGTCCAGAGGAGAGCAACTAAAACAGTGGATGGTCTGCATCGGAAGCCCTAAAAGGAAAGACAGGACCTCAATATGTACACTCTGGAAGGGGGGAGGGGTGGGCAATACGATAATGACCAGTAAGTAAGTAAGGTACAAGAGGGAAGTATTCTTCAGAAAAGAAAAAAAAAAAAAAAGACAAGGCGACGTGCAATGAAGCTGAAGGGGGTAAAATTCAGGAGAGATGTGAAGAAGTATTTCTTCACAGAAAGAGTGGTGGATGCCTGGAACAGACTTCTAGCGGAGGTGGTCGATGAACAGTGGTGGGATTCAAGAATACATTGTAGAAGCATAAGAGAATCTTAGTGGAAAGCTGGGGGGGAGATGAAGATCAAATAGAGTCTGCAGTGACACTATTGGCTGAGAAAACAAAATGGGTAGACTGGGTGGGTCAAGTGGTCCTCAGCTGCCATTAAATTCTATGTTTCTGTGAGCAGGGAGCTGACTGACAAGACTCTGGGTGTGTGGGTAAAAGGGCATGCTTTACACTCAGACTTGTGTCTGTTCCAGCTGAGAAAAGAGATCAGCACATACTTACTAATGCCTGTCCCTAGGAGCAAACACTCAACACTGATATTTCATGGGGATATACAAACGAGGGGAGACAGGAACCCCTCGGAGTTTCCACCACCTCTGGGTGTCAAGTGAAAAGGATTTTATCCCTGTCAAGTAGGTCACTGAGGCAGTTAAAGGTCTCACCACTAGGTGTCACTGCAAAGTCGATTGCAGATTTTTCCATGTACTGCCTATAGCCAAATACTAACCATTTCACTCTTCAGACAGGACTGCTTTCACAACAAAGTAAATACAGACCCACATGTGATCAGTACAGATAATTTTTAAGTCCTAGTGATTAATATCTGTAACACTACTGCAAACAGCAAGTACTGTTCTTCCATACATTAGAAACCATGTTTTCTTTTTTTCTTTAATAGAGAAATTACAGTTCACTGCTTACCACTGGGCATTCTCAAGGAGGACCAGACATCCTGGGCACCCCAATCTGGCGTGAGAGGAGGACAGTTGATGACTGGGTATGCAGTGTTACCGGACAATACGGGTCCCAGACCATTGCTTCTGCCAGCCACTGCTACAAACACAGTCGGTATCCCATCACCTAGATGAAAAGAAAGAAGTCACTTGTTTGAGTTACAAGGCCAATGGAATTTGATGATTGTGAAAATGTTTTCCTTACAGTTCATATGTTTTCTACTTTGACCTTGGATAATAAGGCAATACTGTTTTAAGGCCTTTGAGTAAGTTATTAATCTGAATACAATTCAGCACAGATAGAATTCTGTGCAACAACCTCCCACGCAGATGCAAAACACAATTAAAGGTGGTCTAAGACAGTGTGTGTGAACCCGCCTCTTCAACATGCATAAGCTCAAGTATAGTGGGGTCTGTGTGTACAACCCCACCAGGGTGAAAACTACTACAGAAACACCCTTTGATGAAAATTAGTCTGTGGTTGAAGAGCTGGGGCAAGTTGTCCTCTGAACTTCTACAATAAATCCTATTGGTTGGTTAAGATAGGCATTTTTTTTTTTTTTTTTTTTTTATTAAACATTCCCAAGTGCAGATTTTGGTTATATGAAAATTAGTACAACTAGCCCCTTAGTCAACTCTTGTTCAGTGTTTTGATAGTAAACACATGATCCAACTACACTGGTTTGCAGTGGGATCAGTGAAAATGAAATTTGGAAGCATGAAAACCCTCTTATGTTTGTGAATTGGAAATGCAGATCAACACTTGCTACCAAAAACGAACACAAACCAGAATCCAAGCAGCAGGTCACAACTGAGCAGCAAGTCAGTGACCAAAATCTAAGGCTAATGATCCTTCCTTACATTCCCAAGGTACAGGAACCCAGATATGTGGGCTTGGTCTTACGCTGCCAATCAATCACAACTAAATTACTCCACCTGCCATTTTCATTGTGGATCCACACTAGTTACCAAACAGAACAAAATGAAACAAAAATGGCTGAAAGGACTCACAGTACTGCAGCAGAGAATCGAAGGCCGTCAGGAATATGTGACTGCTAAAAATAATATGGTGAAAAATCTTCCCAGCTAACAGGAACTGTTAAGAGACTGTCACCGTAAATCATTGCCCCAGCAAATTATATACTGTATGTTGGCTAAGCCATATTAAATCCAACGTGTGTTTTACATACCATGCAGCTTAAGTATAAATTTAAGTTTGTCCCCACAACTCCCCAGCTTTTCCGCTAAAAACTAGCTTGAAGCAGTATCATACCAACAGAAAATGTGGAAACTAGAGCCCTGACCAGGCCAACAGGAGACACAGAGGCTCTGTGGGGGTGGGCGGAGCCCATGGGAAGAATGCAGGAAAGGGCAAAAATAAACATGCAGCAATGGGCATGTCTTCCAGAGAACACCACTTGAAAAAAGAAAAAAACCTAAAGGGCAGATAGAGGGGGTGAGCTGTGGCTCTATCAAGAAAATTCTCTTAAAGATCTACTGTTAATGGAAAGAAAAAAAACCTAGCTCCTTTAAGGACATCTCCCTCCATAGAGCCACACCTCTGGAACAATTTCCAAGCAGTACAAGACCGTAAAGCAGGAGGAGGGCCAGATAGGACACATGCAGAGGACTCCCACGATAGCAGGCCATAAAGTATGGCAAGGCCGACGCCAGCTCAGCTACAGAACACCACATGTAAACTGCAGTGTTTAGTGACAGGATGGATCAAACTCCGCATGGCGGCTGGGTTCGGAACCAAGCATGGAAGAGAGGGCTGGCTGGAGTGAGGTGAGTTGAGCGTCCTCTTGAGAGGCACTTCACCTTGAAGGTTTTGTCTCCGGCACAGTACCACCACCTGGGTGACCACAGGTGGCGGTGAAACCCAGGCTCAGGGAGGATGGACGTCTGCATGTGCATGCCTCATGCGCCACTGATATCACAGGGTAAAGGAAGAACAGCAGGGAATTGCCCCTGGCCACCACAAAATGACACCCGCCTTGCACTGTAGGTCCTGCACTGCTGACTGTGGCACTCTCCCAACACTGCACTCTAACTCCGCCGGGGGCTGGGCCACCCCTGGCAGCCCCACCCTGGGGAGCAAGCAAGGGAGTAACACGGGAGAGACAAGACCAGGTAACGGGTCTGTGTGTGAGGCAGAGCCAATGGGAGCCAGTCAGGGCAGCTGCAGCAGAAAAAAAAAACAAAACGAAAAAAAAAACCCAGAGCTGTCGAAATGTAATAAAAACAAGTCACAGAAGAGGCTATGGCATGGGTGGGATACCCATCGACAAAACCTGGAAGCACCTTGCCAGACTTCCAAAACAAAATGAAAATTTAAGATGACAACCATTCTGGTAGAACACCAGGGTTTGAATTAGCACTAGTAAAGTGGAATTCAGTTTGAACCTCTGCTTCAAATGTGGTCGGATCAGAAAATCTTGGCATTAAATTTCCGGAATGGCTTTGTACAACATTATCTGATACTTTTTCTGTCAAGGATATCTGTGCAAACCTTTCAATGTACAGGGTCAGTGCTTTTATTTCTGTGCTTTAAAATCATCAAAAATCCCATCTGGGAACTTCAGTAAGGGTTTCACGTAAGCCCTGGGACACAAACTGGGATGCCCACCAATCTGGTGGTGAAAATAACAGCAATACTTTTAGTAGTCCAATACAGGAGCCAAACAGAAGCATACGGCTCCAGGGATATCCACAGAAGGCAAGACAACCAAACCAGCAACTGGGTGGGGTTGGGGGGGCAAAACTCTTGTAAGTGGCAGCTGGAACCAAAGCAACCCCATACAAGGGACTTCAGAACCATTTAAGAGCCAGCAGGGCATACCACCTGAGCCAAGCCATGCCCATGGACCAGGGCAGCAGAGGCACAATAGGCTGCAGAGTCAAGCAGCAACTTGGAGCACTGGAGGGCTAAGTCTGCTCAACAAAATGAACGAGGCAGAGTCGCACAACGAGGACCAGTATCACAACTGGCCAGAAGCAGGACCAGAGTGGAGTTAGCAACTGACCATGGAGCCCTTATTGCAGTTTAAGCACCTGGAGCAGACAACAAACACAGCTGTGGCAAAGAAGGCAATCAGTCCCATGAAACGTAGACTATGAATCCCCTGGCAGGGGATTAGAGCAGGCGCCAGACCCCTACCTTGGTGTCAGAGATGGTCAGGGCAGCAAAACTCAGGGACTTAGTCAGGGATCTGTGTTTTTCAGCAGACGTACCTCCTAAGAGAAGAGCGAGGCCTGGATGGCGAGGCATCTTTGTCAAATGCCACTGCTTCTCCTTATCAGCATGGTGGTGTTGCCCCATCAATTTAGTGGCTTTCTCCTTTTTTGTAATGAGTCAACAAGCGGTGCTACCAAATGTGAGGATCACTGTGTCGACAGTGAGCTGTGAAGGTAAGTGGGTGACGGCAGTGAGGCCACCTGCGACATCTCCATGTAGCCTGTTTAAAACCTTGGCAAACGCTGCAGGCCTTCACATTATATGTGTGTGTGTGTATAAAACACACACATAATGTGCAGATCTCAACTTTACTACAACTACAGTAGTGCAGCAACAGTTCCTGGTCTCGTCGGCATAAACCGCTATACTTTACAAAAAAAAAAAAAGAAAAAGGAACAGTGTTAATATTTGTAATTTGATGACAGTGTTCAGCAGCGTGGAACGATTAGCAGAAGAACTGAGGCATGATAGGACCGCCCACATTATATAGGCGTTTCTATGCATTTCAACATGAGTGGCTCCAGCTAACAAACATTTTCAGGTGGTTCGGACAGCAACAGCTTACAGTTTTATGATGTAGCTCAATGGATGGAGAGTTACTTGAAGAAGATACTGGGGTTCCTTCTAAAGTCTGTAAAAAAAAAAAAAATCACACCTAGATCCCAGTTAAATCCTGGCGTTCATAGAACCAGAGCTGAGCACAGTGCAAGAGAGCATTCTTGCCAATGCACAGGGCAGAAACCATCATACAGTGTGCGAACACATTCCTGGCAGGTCACTGTTAGAACACAGGGCTATACAGCAGCAGTTCCAGTACCACCTACGAAAGTAGTGGCATTAGAGAACTACCCCACTAGAACAGCTGGCACCACTCACAGTTTGGAACAAGCACTGGCATGATGAAAAGAAAATCTGAGGAGGGTAATCCCTTCCAGCAAATGTTTCCCACAAGGGTCCACACAACAGATACCCCACTAGTGGGGTGGGGAGGTCACCTGGAGGATAGGAATGTACAGTTACGTAAGAACTTGCTGTAACAGTAGATTTTCGAGAGGAGCTCCTGCAGCAGGTAATACCAACAGGACTAAGGCCGCCAGGTGTTAGGACCCCATGGAAAAATCTTCTAGCTAACAGTCCATGGCGGGGACCACCGACAACGTCAGACGTGGTATAAAGGGGGCGGTCCCCCAGTGCCATCTCAGTTCTCCCGCTGGAGACCTGGCTGACAAAAGGAATGGAGAACCAAGGAGGGTCTCCCCTACCCAAAGAGAAGAATAATTTGTCCCTGGGGGCTGGAGGGTGGGAAAGCCACCTGCTGCAAGAGCTCCTCACGAAGATCTACTGTTACGGTAAGTTCTTACGTAACTGTACTATCTCACTCGAGGAGCCTTGGCAGAGGTAATACCAATAGGACTGAGTTCCAAGCAGTACCCAAAGATAGGCCCAGGTCAGATGGGAGGACGACAAAACTGGTAACGGACAACACAGATAAGCTGGAACCTAGGAGAGAAGGCCCTGAGGACTGCTAGTCCAAAGCCTGCTCTCCGCCTAGAGGAAACATCGACTGTAAGTGTCTGATAAATGTATGGATTGAGCTTCGCGGGTGGCAGCGCAAAGGTCTGCCAAGATACGCTCCATAGAGAGGCAAAGGAGGTTGCCACAGCTCTGGTGGAGTGACCTTCACCGATCCGCAAGGGTTTATTGTGGTGCTGACAGCAAAAGGTGATGCAGCGCACCAACCATCTGGTTAGTGTTTGCTTGGTGACAGGAACCCCAGTCTTCCTATAAGCAAAGGAAACTAACAGCTGATCCATCTGCCAAATGAAACTAGTTCTGCTGAGGTAATACCAGAGTATCCTATGCACATCCAGAGTATGCAACACGGCCTCCCCTTTATTAGAATACTCTGGGTAATGGACTAGAAGCTGAATGTCCCGATTAAGGGTCAGTTCCAACACCACCTTTAGCAAAAACTTAGGCTAGTAAGAAAGTGCCACCCTGCCCCTATATGAAAAACAAGATATGGCCTTTTACACATCAGAGCCTGTAGCTCAGAAACTCTCAAGCAGAGGTAACTGAAATAAAATAGAAAAAAAAATTGTGAATAGAAGCCTTTGCCCTGCCGAGTAGGCGTAACCACCTGGATGGCCTTCTGAAGGCAGAGACCCAGGCCCTCTTACAGAAGAAGAAGGGCGTGGCTTGCCGAACAATGGGACGGGATGGGAGGATTGTCCGGAGGACAGCTCAGAAACTCTAGGGAGTAACCCCTCTATTGTCTGAAGGACCCACTGGTCCGAGATGATACTGGACCACCCTGACAGGTGAAGGGAGAATCCCCCTCCTACCGTCTCCCCAACGGACTCAAGAGTGGGGAAGGGACAGCAGGGAGTCAGTCATGCTGTGTTCGGGGGCGCCTTGGGATATTTGGGGCCCTGTGCGCTGGTAGGGACAGGGTGGACGCATATTTTGAAGGCTCCTTTGTTTTGGGGTTGCCTTTTCCCTTGTTGTCCTTGGTTCTTACGAAAAGGAAAACGATGGGAGGCGGGCAGTTCCAGCTTGTACATCCTGTGCACCTCAGCTACTGCCTTGACAGAGTCCTGAAGCCCCAGTATGACTTTCTCCACTTCTTGCCCAAAAAGGACGGATCCCTGGATGGGGGCATCGTAGGATGGCATCCTGCAGATCCTGGTGGAACCCAGATACTCTGAGCCAGGCGTACCTCCTCATACAGATGCCCGAGGCCGCGGCCCTGGCTGCCATGTCTGCTGAATCGTAGGAGCACCCAAGTACATGCTTATCTACGTCCATGCCCGACTGGATGTACGCCATGAGCTCCTTCTTGTTGTCTGAATCAGGCTGAGACTTCACTAGGTCCATGGTTTTCTCCCAGAGGGACTTCTGGTAAGTCACCATGTGGGCTAAAAAAATTCAAAGAACAAACAGCCCCAGTGGCTGAAGTATAGACTTTTCGTCCCATGTGGTCCAGCTTTTTGGATTCGGGGTCTGGAGGCTGGGCATTCATGTGCTTAGGTTGCTTAGCTGTTCCATGAGCTGCTGTGGGCACCATGGCGTCTGCTTTGGGGTTCTCCCCCAAAAAAGGTTCCACCTTTGGAGTCCTGTACACCTTTCTGGACATTGCAGACAGAGGGGCGCTACCAGGTGAGCCTGGTTACATTCTGAAAGAGCTCCACAAAGGGTGGGATAACCAAGGGTTTTTGGTCCTTGGATCCCAAAAACTTTGCGAAGTGGCACCTCTCAGGAGCAAGCTCCTCAGTGTCCCATTGATAGATTGTTCGAATATGCCTCATTATATCCAGGAATGAGTGGTCATCAGGAGGGGCTTGAGGCGAGTCCCTCGGACTAGGAGAAGGTAGTGGAAGATCTTCCCAGAAGAGTAATCTATTGAGGAGTCCCCGCGCCTGCTCCAGAGGAAGATGGAGGACGCTGTCTCTAAGATGGCACCGACAGGTGCCTTCTCCTTCCTACAGGGCCGGCAGCAGATGAGAGCCCTCATCGGGCGCCTGACCACCAGCAGGCAGAGGAGGCGTTGCAGGGATTTCCTTTGGGGATGGCTCCGGAGCCCTGTAGAGCAGATCCACCTTTACTGTGTTCCACCAGGAAGTGAACAGAACACCGACATCCACTAACAGGACGACCAGGGGTGCGGGAGTCTGGCTCAAGGGGCCAGGTGCCGGACCCTTAGGGCCTTCAGGTGTGGGCGTCCAGTCTGGGGACTCCTCCACAATGGCATCAGGCTGCGGGTCTAGCTCAGTGTCATGGTAGACCACCTGTCATCCAATCCGGCGTCTGGTTTCGACTGATCCCCTGGAGTAGGGGCAGATGCCTGATCTTTGGGGCCTGACGGCCTCTTAGCAGATGAGGCCCAGTCCTGGCCAGAGGACAAGCTAGCCTGGCTAACGGGATGCTTGTCGCCTGCGGAAGGCTTCCCCTTTGTAAGGGGTGGAAACGTCCAATGCCAGATGGTCTCCTGGCATCAGAGTGTCTGCGTTTGTCGGACGCAACCACTGACTTCACGTGCCAGAGTTCAAAGCCCGCCTCTGAGATGCCTGTCCTTCTGAGTCGACTCCATGTGGTTTGTGATTCGGTGAGCCAAGGGAGCTGGGCGGATGAGCGCCAGAAGACGGCTCCTTACCTTTGGCCTCAGCTGAAGAAAAGGATGTCTTTGAAACAGTCCCAGCGGCAGCTGGAGGGACCAACCCGACCTCCCGTTGGAGGCCAAGAAAGAAGAGGCCCTATGAGGGGATTTAGGCAGGACTCCAACCTGGCCCTATCTTTCTCCCGTGATGGTGATGCCACCTCTCCCCCAAAATAACTTATTTTTATGGGAGACTCAAGCAGGGGACGAAGAACTGCGTCCCGAAAGAGAATTCTGCATGGCTGCCACTTGTTTTGAGGAGATAAGCCTTCAGAGCGCTGGCTCTTCTAATGCAGGTCTTCTTTACTGAATTTCTGCAGTGCGCCAATCACACAGGGCCACAATGGTCTGGGCCTAGAAGATCAAGCAGGCAGCATGGCCATCCTTGGCTGGACATGCTTCCCACACATACCTGGATTTGCGCCAAGGAGGAAGGCGTAAGACATGCAAAAACTGTCGAATGATGTAGAAAAAATTTGGAATTGAAGTGTTGGAAACATGAAGAAAAAAACCATGATTGACTGCTTGAACACTAGGTGTCCGTTTAGCCAATAAAGCGAGATTGATGTGGGAAAAAGAACCGAGGTGGCACTGGGGACGCCCCTTTATACCACTTCTGACGGGCTGACACGCCGGGGGCTGGGTCCTGCCACACATTGCTAGCTAGAAGATGTTTCATGGGGTCTAACGCCTGGTGGCCTTAGTCCCATTGGTATTATCGGATGCAAGAGCTCCCAAACCAAGTGAGATCAGTCAGATATGTCTCGAAGTGCAAGGAGCACATAGGTTACAGCTCAATGCAGTGCTTCTGTCAACTGTAATCTTTCTCCTCCTGCTGCATGGGCAAATAGTCCAGATAAAGACAGACAATACAACAACAGACGGAGATATCAGAGCCAGTAAACTCTGTAGAGAGGAAATGAAGGTACAGAACCTAGCATACTCTTTAGAAGCAACCATAACTGCGGTACATCTGCCAGGAAAAGAATGTTCTGGCAGACATACAGAGCAGAAGGATTCGGGGAAATCTAATGGTCACTGGATTGGCAAGTGCTGAACAGTTTTCCATTAACAGAGGGTTCCAGAAATGTATCTGCTTCATGGGAAAATAGAAAGTTTCCCAAGTTCTGTTGCAGACTACCCTCCCAAATGCACAGTCTCTGTCCTGGAAGGTAAAGTTTCACTATGCTTCCAGACATTCCCATTTCTTCACAGTGCTATTGAAACCAAATGAGTCAGTAGTAATGACCTTTACGGTACCAGATCTGCCTTGACAGACCTGGTACTTTACTCCTGTTGACAATGTCACACCAAACCTCAATTTCCCTTGCCCTCGAGGTACAATCTGCCGACATGGTCACAGAACATCCCTTGGCGGAGGGGTTAGTGACCACTTTTGTGTTCAGACACACAGGCAGCTCTGCTGACACTGACTTCTAGACAAGGTGTCCAAAAACTGGACCACTCTGCCAGGAAGGTCTGTGCAGCCCTACTCTCTGGGCCTCCATCAGGCAAGCTCAGCCGTCATCATGGCGCACTTCTCCCATGCTCTCCTGGACTCCTTGGGCTGAAGTTCTCCCGCAGGACCAGAGCTGGAGCTGTTGCCAAGCAGCAACCTCAGATGGCCTTGGACCTCGGGGACTCTTCGCCCATTCGAGAGGCAGCCATGGTTGCCATGTGCCGCAGGGGCGTGGCTGAGGCTTTTCACGTTCACAGTGGATGCCCAGTACAAACTCACTGATGTTCCTTTCCTGTACCGATCTCTTCGGCCCAGGTGTGATGGTCACCTCAGCTAATCGAGCAGTCCAGTGCCACCTTCGACTGTTACTTCTGCTCAAAAGAACACCCCTGGCTCCAAGAAACAGCAGAAGCAGCCGTTTCGGCACCCTGCTCCTGTGACCAAGCAGTCCTCCTTCCAGGGTGGGCAGCAACAGCAGGCACAAGCTTGTGGCCTCAGCCTAAGTCCGGTCCTCCAGCGGCCTGCGGACAGGAAGGTTGGGGTTCAGGCGGGTTCCAATCTGGACCCTCTTCCTCCAAACCCGCCCAGTGACGGGATAGGGGCTGCCATCCCTATTCCCGTCACGCCAGCTCTGCGTCCTCCCGTGGGGGCCGGCTCCGCCACTTTCCCCCGGTCCGCTGTTACCATGGACGGGTGGGTCTTAGAAGTTGTTGGCCAGGGTCTGCCTCTAGAGTTCATGCAGTACCCTCCCTGCCGAGCCTGTGCCCCATGGGAGGAGAGAGTATTAGCCCACATTCAGTCGGCTATGAGAGACGACATAGCCCAACTCCTCCTGAAGGAGGCAGTGGTTCGAGTGGCAGATCCTCCAGTCGACCCAGGGTTCATTTCCAGGTACTTCCTGGTCCCTAAGCGGACGGTACAGCCTGCTCTAGATCTGCACGACCTGAATCAGTTTCTCAGGCCACGCACCTCTCAGGATGGTAACTCTGTCCCAGATCATACCATCCTTGGGGCAAAACATGTGGTTTTGCTCACTGGATCTCCAGGACGGTCTTTTCATGTCCCAACTGTCCGTATCACCAGCTGTTCCTCCTCTTCAGAGCAGGGGGAACCCTATATGAGTTCAGAGTCATGCCATTTGGCCTGTCATCGGCCCCGCAGGTCTTCACCAAATGCACTGCAGTGGTGGCAGCCCATCTCGGGTGTCGAGGAGTCAGAGTATACCCTTACATTCATGACTGGCTCTTAGCAGGTTCCAACCAGCAAGAGATGGAGAGGTCCAGGGACCTGGCCCTCCAGACCTGCTCTCAACATGGCCTCCTGATCAACGAGGCCAAGTCGGAGCTCGTGCCATCACAGGCGATATGCCTCATCGGGGCACAGCATGGCTCCCAACGGACAGGGCGGAGGGAGGTTCTCCTCCTTGCCAATCATTTCTGGTTGGGCACGCGCCCTGCCCGACTTTCTGTGCCTTCAGGGTACACGGCGGCCTGCACCACTGTGGTCCCATGGGTCTGCTGGCATATGCGCCTTTAATGGGAGCTGCCGCCCAGTGAACTCAGCACCACGGGTCACTTCACTAGCTGATCACTGTGACCCAGAGAATATGGGACGCCTCCAGTGGTGGACCGCCCTAGACCATCTGCAGGAAGGGATCCCATTTGTCCACCCCAAGCAGACAGTCGACTCACAAACGATGCCACTCACGGGTTGGGGAGCCCACATGGGAACAGGGCCCACGGGTTCTGGACCCCCGAAGAATCCAGTTATCATATCAACCTGTTGGAGCTCAGAGCGGTCAGACTGGCACTGTCACCATTCACACCACGACCATGTACTACCTCAACAAACAGGGCGGCAGGCACTCCCGGCTGCTGTGCAGGGAAGCGCTCATCTGGACACTCGCGAGAGGACTGGAGGCAGATCACCTAGCCATTCATGTGGCAGGAGCCTGAAACCAAGTGGCGGATGCTCTCAGCCGTGTACACGAGACATCCCACGAGTGGTCTCTCCATCCAGAGGTAGCTCACAGCCTCTTCTCCTATGGGGGCAAACCGATGGTGGACCTGCTTGCCTCAGGGAAAACACCAAGCTGAGGCGGTTTCATGCTCGCCCCCTCAGCAGGGCTGCAGCACATGGGATGCCTTCTCAGGATGTGGACCCCAGGCCTCTTCTACACCTTCTCTTGCATTTCCCTTGAACCACAAGGTGCTTCTCAAGGTGAGGAGGGACAGGGCGCAGGTGATCCTGGTAGCCCCACTCTGGCCCCGCCAGTTCTGGTATCCAAATCTCCTCGGCAACAGACTTTCAAGGTGTCTTCCAGCACGCCCAGACCTGGTCTCAGTCAGGGGGAAGGTATTCCATCCAGACTTTCAATCCCTGCACCGGATAGCCTGATTCCTGAGCGACTAGAGTGCCAGGCTTTGGGTCTCTCTGAGGATGTAGTCACAGTAGTGGAAGCATCCAGGAAGGAGTCAACCAGAGAGTGCTACACCTTCAAATGGAAAGGATTTTCCATTTGGTGTCAGGGCAAGGGCAAGGCTCATGAGCAAGCCATTCGAACCACGCTTGTCGTGGAAGACCACCTTCCTGGTGGCTATCACATCAGCCAGAAGGACTGGGGAGCTCCTGGTGCTTTCGGTGGAGTCTCCTTACCTGGTCTTCCACAGGGACAAGGTTGTTCTGTTCCCCCACCTGAAATTCCTCCCAAAGGTGGTGCCAGAGTTTCACCTTAATCAAGTATGGACTCTGCCTATGTTCTACCCAAACGACACCTCGGATGCAGAGTACAGGTTTCATACTCTGGACCGGAGACGAACTCTCTACTATTAGAAGGAGAGAACTGCAGAATTTCATGGAGAGATTCACCAGCTGTTTGTCACCTACACTGAAGTCGCTTCTGGCAGACCTGCGGCAAAACGGACTGGCAGATGGATTACATCTTGCATTGATCTCTGCTACAGGTTGGAGGGTAGGGAGCCTCACATAGGGCTAAGGGCTCATTCCACTCGCCATACCGCTGCGTCAGTGGCTGCTTCCAGGGACATCCCTATTCAGGAAATCTGCAGGGCTGCTACCTGGAAGACAGCAAACACCTTCATCACCCACTACCACAGACCCTGAGTCACGCCGGGATGCTGGTTTTAGGGCCTCAGTTCTCTGGTCTCTGTTCCTTAAGTAAGGGGTGTGCGCCTTGCCATCCTTCTCCCGGAGAACTGCTAGGAGTCTGCCAAGATGTGTGGATGAACAACATATTCACATCTCTAGAAAAACAGGTTACTGACTTGCAACAGTAGTTAAAGGAGTTGTATATGTTGTTCATCCACACTGACCCAACCGACCTCCTTGGCTGTGACACACAAACCTGGTTTCCAACGGGCTAAGATCTGGCGTCATTAGGTGGAGCTGAGGGTTATACCACCCAGGTGGGAGGGGCCAGCTAGAAGACCTTCTGGCAAGAATTAAAGGGGAAAGGGACATGCCAAGAAGATTGGATGAACATATCCACATCCCTAGAAACAGTTACACAAGTACTGTATTTACCGTAACAGTAAATCAGAGTGAATCCTTCTATTACGCCACACCTTTGGAAACATAAACCAGCAGCCTCAGGGCCACACGGAAATTTTGCAAATGGAGGCTGCCCACAATGACGTGCAAATAACATGGGTGGTCCCACCACTCTCAGTTGCCTGCCAGAGATTAGCCTTGGAGGGGCCTGTGAGGTACCAGGAGATTAGACCAGTACCAGGCACACAGGAGAGGCAAGGGACTGGAAACATGATTCATGGAGTAAGGCTTTAGGCACAGCATCTGATATCACCCTTAGGATACCGTACCGAAAGAGGGAGGGTATGGCATGGCCTAATGGAGGAGATTCTTGAAGATCTACTGTTACAGCAAGTGCTTATGTAACTGTTCTATCTTCTTCGAGGATATCGCCTCCATTAGGCCACACCTTTGAAATGACTCCCAAGCAATACAAAGCAAAACACAGCAGTAGAATCAAGCCATACAAAAGCAAAGGTACTGAACTTTAGGAGGGCTGACTTTGCCAAAATGGTCGAGTGCCTAGGGAATGCACTAGCAAATGGGCAGGAAAGAGGGGTGGAAGAACAACGGGGCAAGTACAGTTACGTAAGAACTTACCGTAAGAGTAGATCTTTGAGAACAGCTCTTGCAGCAGGTTACACCATTAGGACTGAAGCCAGCAGGTGCCAGGACCCCACGGAAATTTTCTAGCTAGCAATCTTCAGCGGGGACCACCTCCAACATCGGGCGTAGTACATAAGGAGGCGGTCCCCATATAGTCCTCAGTTCTCCTACCGGAGACTCCAGGCCGCTGGATGACATCAGAAGGGGAGACAAAGGATCCGCCATGAGATGGCAAAACAAGGCAACAGTAAATGTCCCATCCTAGGAGATGGATGCTTGACTACGACCTACCTCCAGCGGGGATGGTGGGAGGGAAAGTACCTGCTGCAAGAGCTGTTCTCGAATATCTACTCTTACGGTAAGTTCTTACGTAACTCTACTATCTTACTTCGAGAAACAGCTCTTGCAGCAGGTTACACTATTAGGACTGATTTCCAAGCAGTAATGGCATTCATGCACCATTGGGAAGAGGAAAGGTAGAAACCTCGAGATACCTCGGGCCTAGGACAGAAGTCCTTGAAGGACAGCCAGACCAAACCCTGCTCTTCGCCTCGATGCAATGTCCAGGCTGTAATGCCTGATAAAGGTATGCACAGAGCTCCAAGTAGCTGCAGCGCAAATAGCTGAGGTGGAAATGTTCAACGCCACAAAGGAAGTAGCCACCCCTCTAGTGGAATGACCCTTAACCGCACCCGGTAAGGGTTTATTGCGCTTCTGGTAACAGAATGTAATGCACTGGATAAGCCACCTAGACAGCGACTGCTTCGAGACAGGAGCTCCCTTCATCTTATGGGCAAAGGAGACGAAAAGTTGGTCGGACTTTCGGTGTTGTTTCGTTCTGGTCAGGTACTATCTGAGGCACCTATGCACATCAAGGGTGTGCAGAAGGGCTTATCCTCGATTATTTCGGAACATACACTGGTAGATAGATGTCCTGATTAAGGGTGAGAGCTAAGACCACCTTAGGCAGAAATTCTGGATTAGTCCTTAGGGATACCCGGTCCTGGTGGAAAACCAAATAAGGCTCTTTGCACATAAGTGAGTGCATTTCAGAAATTCTTCTGGCAGAAGTAACTGCAACTAAAAATACAGGTTACTCACCTGTAACAGAAGTTCTAGGAATGGTATATGTTGTTCATCCACACTGTCTGGCAGGTTCCTTGCCGCTTTAAATCTTGCCGGAAGGTCTTCAAGCTGGCTCCTCCCACCCACCCGGGTGGTAAAACTCTCGGCTCCGCCCCATGACGCCAGATCTAGCCCGCTGGAAGCCAGGTTGTGCGTCGGCCGGGGAGGTCGGGTAGGTCGTGTGGATGAACAACATATACCATTCCTAGAACTCCTGTTACAGGTGAGTAACCTGTATTTCTAGGGACATGGATATGTTGTTCATCCACACTGTCTGGCAGACTCCTAGAATTTCTCTGGGAGGAGGGAGGCAAGGCGCACACCCCCTACTTAGGGAATAGAGACTGGAGAACAGAGGCCCCAAAACCAGCATCCCGGCATGACTCAAAGTCGATGTGGTAGTGGGTAATAAAGGTATGTGCCAACTTCCAGGTAGCAGCCCTGCAGATATCCTGGATAGGGACATCCCTGGAAGCAGCTACCGATGCAGCGGTATGGCGGGTAGAATGAGCTCTTATCCTCTAGGAGGCTCCATGCCCGCCAACCATAGCAGAGATCTATGCAGGAGGTGACCCACCTGCTTATCATCCGCTGGCTGCAAGTCTGCCAGGTGCGGCTTCAGCGCAGGTGACAAACAGCTGGCGAACCTCTCCCTGAACTTCAGCCGTCCGCTCCTTATAAGCGAGCGCTCTTCTATGGTCCAAAGTAGGGAGCCTATATTCGGCCTCCGAGGTGTGACTGGGGTAGAACACCGGCAGAGTCAACACCTGGTTAAGGTGAAACTCAGACACCACCTTTGGAAGGAACTTCGGGCGGGGGTGCAGGACAACCTTGTCCCCATGGAAGACCTGATAAGGAGACTCTATGGAAAGCGCCTGGAGCTCTCCCATCCTTCTGGCTGACGTGATAGCCACCAAGAAGGCGGTCTTCCACGACAGGTGGGAAATATCACACCTGTGCATCGGTTCGAATGGGTTGCCCATGAGCTTGACCAATACCAGCAGTAGATCCCACAGAGGTGGAGGTTCTCGCACCGGATGGGAAATGTGATCAAGGCCTTTGAAAACACGCCAGACCACCTTCTCCTGCGCCACTGACTGCTTCCCGGTCCGCGCCCGGTAAGCAAAGATGGCTGCCAGGTGCACCTTAAGAGTTGTCGACCGAAGCCCTTGCTGAGAAAGGGACCACAGGTAGTCCAGAATGCTTGCCAAGGGACAGGCGGAAGGGTCCAAGCCCTTCCCCCAACACCAAATGGAGAATCTCTTCCATTTGAAGGCATAGCATTTTCTGGTCGACTCCTTACGGGATGCCTCAACGACGTTGAGGACCTCGTCGGAAAGACCCAAGGCCTGGAACTCTAGCCGCTCAGGAACCAGGACGTCAGGTGCAGGGATTGAAGGTCCGCATGGAATACCTTCCACTGGTTGACTGAGATCAGGTCCGGGCGGGCTGGAAGCCGCCTCGGCAGCCTGGAGCGGAGACTGAGGAGATCTGGATATCAGAACTGGCGGGGCCAATCTGGGGCTACCAGAATCATCTGCGCCTTGTCCCTCCTCGCCTTGAGAAGCACCTGGTGGATCAAGGGAAATGGGGGAAAGGCGTAGAAGAGGCCCGGGGTCCACGGCCTCGAGAAGGCATCCCCTGCAGCGAGCCCTGCTGAGGGGGACGGGCATGGAACAGTCTCAGCTTTGCATTCTCCCTGGAGGCAAACAGGTCCACCTGAGACGTGCCCCAGTGGGAGAAGAGATCTTGTACTACCTCCGGCAGGAGAAGCCACTCGTGAGATGCAGCCCGTATCTGGCTTAGGGCATCGGCCAGGGTGTTGGAGGCTCCTGCCACGTGAATGGCTAGGAGATCCGCCTCCAGGCTGCGCACGAGGGACCAAATGCGGACAGCTTCTTTGCATAACAGCATGAAGCGCGTCCCGCCCTGGCGGTTCAGGTAGTACATGGTCGTGGTATTGTCTGTCTGGACCTGAACCACTTGACCCCGTAGAAACGGAGCGAAGGCGGTGAGAGCTAGACGGACCGCTCGGAGCTCCAGCAGGCTGATATGGCATCGGGACTCCAGAGGGGACCAGAGGCCGTGCGCTCTGTGGTCCCCCAGATGGGCACCCCAACCTATCAGAGATGCATCTGTCGATAGAGAGACCGTCGGCTCGGGGCAGACGAACAGGATGCCCTCCTGCAGATGTGCCGGAACGGTCCACCACTGGAGAGCGTTCCACATCTCCTGGGTCACTGTCACGGGCTGGTCCAACGGATCGCAGCGTTGTGAGCACTGGCTGGCCAGTCCCCACTGAAGGGGACGCAAGTACCAACGGGCCCAATGGACCACGCTGGTGCAGGCCGCCATGAGGCCCAGGAAGTCCCAGGCAGGGCGCTATTGCCCAACCAGAAATGACTGGGCAAAGGAGGAAAGAACCTCGGCCCTGTCCAACGGGAGCCAAGCTCTGGCTCGAAGAGAGTCGAGCTCTGACCCGATGAAGAGTATCACCTGCTTCGGCATGAGTTCCGACTTGGCCTCGTTGATGAGGAGGCCAATCAGAGAGCAAACCTGGAGGGCCAGATCTCTAGACCGCTCCACCTCCACTCTGGAGGGGGCTGCAATCAGCCAGTCGTCCAGGTAGGGATACACTGACCCTTCAGGCGCCACAGGAATGCTGTCACCACTGCCATGCATTTGGTGAAGACCTGAGAGCTAGAGAGGCCAAGAGCATGGCCCGAACTGAAGGATCCCTCCGCCTGAAGCGGAGAAATCTCTGATGAGACGGATGGATTGGGACGTGAAAGAACGTGTCCTGGAGGTCAGGGAACAGAACCACACGCCTCGCTCCAAGGATGGAATTATCTGAGCCAGAGTGACCATCCTGAAGGTCCGAGACCTTAGGAACCTGTTCAGGTCGAGGATGGGGCGCTATCCCCCCATCCGCTTTGGTACCAGAAATACCTGGACACAAACCCCGGGTCTGGAGGAAGATCCACCACCTTCCTGATCACATCTTTTTCGAGGAGCAGGGCAATATCGGCTTGCGGGCCAACAGCGAGGCTGCGGACCCCAAGGCCCCCCCTGAGGGGCGACGGCTCGAAGTGGGGGGGGATCTGCTCGAACTCCAGAGGCAGGCCCTTTCCTACCATCTCCAACACCCAGCGGTCCGTGGTGATAGCAGACCAGGCGGAAAGGAAGTGGTGGGCAGATCCCCCACAGGGGAACCCAGGGGGGAGGACGAGGCTGGGGCGGTACCCTCAACCTGTCACTGGACAGGCTTGGAAGAGGGACCGGCCGAGGGACCTCCTGGGCCTTTACCTCCTTGCTTCCTGTTGGAGGACCTGGCCCTATTGCTGGTGCTGTTGGGAGGGTCATGCTGCAGGGGCCAAAGGACGAAAGGACTAATGCTGTTGTTGACAGCGGCCTTTGTCCTTCTAGGCGGAGGTGACAGAGTCCAGAGTGGCACTGGACTTTTCGATCCACTGGAGGTGTCTCTCCACTCCAGGACCAAAGAGGTCAGTCCCCAAGAAGGGGACGTCCGCCAACTTGTGCTGGGTATCCGCCGTGAAGGTGGATATCCTCAGCCACGCCCTGCGACGCATAGCCACCGCGGCCGCTACTGACCTGGCACAGGAATCGCCATGTCCAGAGCAGTCTGAAGCTGCTGCTTCGCCACCACCCTACACTGGTCCCGGGCCTGACGGACCATGGTCTGCAGGTCGGCCGGGAGATGAGGGACAACCTCATCCAGGGAGCCCATAAGGGTGTGGGAGAAGTGTGCCATCAGCACGGCCAAGCTGGCCTGTCGGAGGCCGAGGGAGGATGCAGTGTACACCTTGCGCCCGGCAAAGTCCAGCTTTTTGGACTCTCTGTTGGGGGGCTTATCCACGTCCTGAGCGTTAACGGAACGGCGGAAAACGCTGTCGGTGACTGCCCCTTGGCAGAGGGGTGCTCCAAGAAACCGGGCGAAGAGCCGGTAGGGACTGCATACTTCCTGGCCATCCTGGCAGAGGGCGCAGGACAGGAAGCAGGCCGCTGCCAAAGCTCCAAGGCTGGGCCAACAATGGCCTCAGCCACCGGAAAGGCCTCCGTGGGGGAATCCCCTCGGTCCAGTATCTCTGTCAGGGGATACATGGCCCGTTTGGACACGGGCTCGAGCTGCATCCTGGTGGACTCGAGATGAGTTGAAGCAGACCCAAGAAGGACGATGGGCTATCGTCCAAAGACTGGCCCCCGGAGGACTCCAGGTCGACCTGCCTGGAGAACAGGGAGGAGTCGTCATCAGAGTCCGAAGAGTATGCGAAGAGCTGCCTCGGCCCTGAGCCACCCTCCACCTGCCGAGGACAGTCGGGAGGGTGACCAACAACCTGTGGGGCAGGCCATGACCCGACCGAGAATCCTTGGTCGGTGCCCCAGACTTCGGCTGTGGAGGCGGAGGTTCCACCACAATCGGTGGAGCAGCCTGTTTCGGCCGAACAACCGGCCCTGGAATGGGCATCTTAACTGGGGCAAGCGGTTGCTTCGATCGTTCGGGCGACAGCCACTTGATGGCCGGGGGCTGAACCGGAGTCGGATTAGTCCCGGACAACAGTAACTGCTGCCACATAAGCTCCTCGTAACGTCGACGTAATTTACGTCGAAGCCTCTCCTCATCTGAGGAAGAGGACGAGGAGGAACTGTGTCGCCGCTTACTTCGGTACCGAGACCAAGACCGCCGATGTCGGTGGGAACGGCTTGACCGAGATGAAGTCCAAGACAGAGACCAAGGGCAGGTCTGGGAAGGGGCGGGGGGGACACCCGCTCTTCCCTCGGCTTGGGCACTTTATCTGGGGACTGCGGCCCCGAAGGCGCAGGCAGACCTCGGTCTCCACCGGGGGAACCGGAGAAGGTGGGTTGTCGGCTTCACCAGTAGACAGCCCATCTGACAGGTCAAGAAAAATCTCGACTGTGTCGACGGGAGTCTCGGACGGCTGGCCTGACGGGGACACCGTGAAGCCAGCAGCCTGAGCCGCAACTTCAACCGAGGTAGACGGTCAGCTGTTCAGGGAAGGAGACCTCTCCCGCTCCCACGAATGCAGACGGTGGGACTTACCCTTCGACTCCTTCTTCTTGGGCAGAGAAGAATGTCCCGAAGGCCCCTCTCCCTTCATGGAAAGGGACTGACAAAGCTCCTTGAACGAAGCCGTGTACAAGGAACTCGGAGAGAGCGGGATAAATGCAGAGGAGGAGGAAGATGCGGCCTGGGCCGCCTCCTCCTCGAGGGCGATCATATGCTCGAGCTGCTCAGCCGAGCCAGCCGCCGCAGACACCACCCAACGAGCCTCTTTGGATTTTACCGGTGGGTAATGCTTCTCAGGGCGCCCGAGCTTTAATCGGGCAGCTCGATCGTCCAGGACGGTGGCCGAAAAAGAGCGGCACAACTCGCAGGCCTGCGGGTCATGGTCTAGGCCTAGGCAGTAGATGCACGTGGAGTACGGATCCGTCCTGGACATTTGCTGCCCCCAAGGGCACCTCCGAAAGCCGGGAATCGATTTGTCCATCGCAGCCACGAGGGATGAAGAAGACCAAGTTTAGAAAACTTCAAAACTAGTTTTGGACGAACCGAGGAGTTAGGATCCAGTCTGAAACGCAGAGTGCTAAGGAGGGAACCTGAGTTTCCAAGCGGTAAGGAAGATCTGGCGTCATGGGGCGGAGCTGAGAGTTTTACCACCCGGGTGGGTGGGAGGAGCCAGCCTGAAGACCTTCCGGCAAGATTTAAAGCAGCAAGGAACCTGCTAGACAGTGTGGATGAACATATCATCCATGTCCCTAGAAACAACGTTTTCCAAGAGAGAAAACGTAGCTCGCAATCCGTGGCTGGTACAAAAGGTTGCAGCGTGAGCTGCTTCAGGACGAAGGGTAAGTCCCATGGAGGGTTTGGATCCTTAATTGGGGGTCTAAGGTAGAGGACGCCCCTCAAAAAGGCACGTGTCGTGTCCAGCTGGGCCACAGTGCATTGGCCTACGGGGGCATGGTAGGCTGAAATGGCACAAAGGTGGACCTTAATCGAGGAGTAAGCCAGGCTGGAGTGGAAAAGGGACAGCACGTAGTCCAGTACCAGCTTCTCTGGACAGCCCAAAGGCTGAAAACTGCGCGCTTGAGCCCACAAGCAGAACCTGCGCCATTTCATGGCATAGGTTGCATGGGTAGCCAGTTTTCTAGTGACAGAAAGCACATCTGCCACTTCTTGCAAGACCCCGTATCGCATCATGGCTATGCTTCTAGGAGCCAAGCGTGCAGGTTCAGGGAACGTAGGTCTGGATGGACTAAGGAACCCGCCTCCTGAGACAGTAAATGGGAGCTGATTGGCAAAGGCACTGGAGGTTCCCGGGATAGCTGATGCAAGAGAGGGAACCATATCTGTCTGGGCCAGAACGGTGTGATCAGAATGAGCGTCGCTTGCTCCCTGCGAAGTTTTAGAAGAACTCTCGGATCAACGGGAAAGGAGGAAAGGCATAGACGAATCTGCCCGCCCAGGAGGGGGACAACATGTCTCGCCAGAAAACACCAGGCCCTGGATCTAGCGAGCAAAAATTGGGCAGTTTTGCGTTGTATGGGGACGCGAAGAGGTCCAACTCTGGAGTACCCCATCTGCGAAACAGATCTTCTGCCACCTCCTGGAGTAGTTCCCATTCGTGGACTCTGGCCTGAGTGTGGCTCAGGCTGTCTGCGATGACGATGTCCACTCCCGGAACATGAACTGCAATAAGATTTGCGCCGTGTTGCAAGACCCAATCCCACACTCTCATGGCCTCCCTGCAAAGCAGGTAGGAGTGGGTGCCTCCTTGTTTGTTGAGGTAATACATCACCGCGGAATTGTCTGTTTGTAACAGAAGTGTACCCAGTGGAATCTCTGACTGGAAGGCCTGCAGAGCGTAAAGAATTGCCCTCATTTCCAGTATATTTATATGGAGGCGAGACTCCTGGGCTGTCCACAGGCCCTGAGACCGAACACCATCAAGGTGTGCTCCCCACCCGAGCCCTGAGGTGTCTGTGGAGTGTGTCACAGTTGGGGACGGCGCTGTGAAGGGGATTCCCGCCACGAGGTTCCCTAGATGTAGCCACCATTGCCAATCTCGAATTACGGTCTTCACGATTCAGATTGGATGCTGCACATGGTCTTGCCTTTGGTCCCATTGTACCCGTAACATCCACTGGGTTACCCGCATGTGGAAACGGGCTAGCGGGACTGTTGCAATGGCCACAGCCATGTGTCCGAGCAGGTAAAGGACCAATCTGGCTGGGACGGTCTTCTTCGCCAATAACTCCCTGATGAGGGATCTGATGTGTTCCGCTCTGTCCGTGGTAAGGAAAGCTTTCCCTCTGACGGTGTCCAGAACTGCTCCGATGAACTGCAGCGTCTGGGACGGAACCAGGCATGACTTCTTGCAGTTGATGAGAATGCCCAGAGTCTCGAACAGAGACTGGATGCAGTGAATGGCAGACATCAAGGCCTCTCGGAAGTGCGCCATGAGAAGCCAATCGTCCAGGTAGGGGAACACACAGTGGCCCTGTCTCCTCAGAGACATGGTTACGACCGCCATACATTTCATGAATACCTGAGGTGCCGATGACAGCCCAAAGGGAAAAGCTCGGAACTGATAATGGCGGCCCTGAAACTCGAAGCGCAGGAACCCCCCGTGCACCTGAGCGATAGGAATATGCAGATAGGCGTCCTGCATGTCCAGGGACATAAGAAATGTGCCTGCTTCAGCATGGGAATCAGGCCGGAAAGGTCACCAGGCGGAAACGCTTGTAAGCGACCGAAAGATTGAGACTGCTGAGATCCAGTATTGGACGGAGGTCCCATGTTTTCTTTGGAACCAGGAAGAAGTGAGAATAGTACCCTAGTCCTCTCTGGTTCCCTGGTACGTGCTCTAAGGCTTCTTTTTCCAGAAGTGCAAGCACTTCCTGCTGTATATGAGCAGGGCGTGCTGACCCGAATAAAGGGAAAGAAGGGGAGGTCTTGTAGGTGGATTGTCAATGAACTCTATGTAATGGCCCTTTTTGACCAACTGTAGAACTCACCTGTCGGTGGTGATCGACTGCCACCTTGAAAGGAGGCGTGCGATGCGACCCCTGACTTTCTTTGCCCGTTGATCCTGAGGAGGGGCGGGGGCCGGGAAGGAGTCATGCTGTGGCAGCGTTTGTCCCTGCGGGCTGGGCTGACTGAGTATCGTTGGCCTCTGCCTGGGGACGACTTGGCCCGGGCCTTGCGTGAGAAAGTGCCCCTCTGCTGCTAGCCGGAGCGTTGCTGTTGCCTTTGTAGCCAGCCGTGAAAACTGCTCTGGTTCCTGCGAAAGGAACTAGGCCTAGATCTGTACATGGCTTGTACAGATCGGACTGCCTTCCCTGCGTCCTGGAGTTTGGTGATAACCTTCTCAGAGGCTTCACCAAATAGCACCTCGCCGTTATATGGGACGTCTAGAATGTTTTTCTGAACGTCAGGGGTAAATCCGGAGACAAACGCCTGAGGCTGCAGCTCTGGCCAAAGAGTCCGTAGAATCATATGCGGCTCTGAGCACCAGGGTCCCCACATCTGACCCAGTGTGGAGGAGGTTTACGAGCTCCGCTTTCTGGTCTCCATCAGGAAGTTTTTCAACCAGGTACTGGCCCTGTTCCCACAGGGTGTTCTGGAACTGAACCATATGGTTAAGATAGTTCAGTGACCTGATGGCACAAGTAGCAGCTGCGTACGTGCGCCTCCCCAGGGCATCCAATTGCTTGGATTCCTGGTCCGGTGGTTGAGTGCTCATATGCTGTGGTCTCAGACCGGTCATGTGAAGCAGTGATGACCAGGGAATCTGCCAGAGGATGGTTCGCCAAATACTGGTCCTCCCTAGGGGCCTTGTATAGGCAGTCAGCCTTCTTCGGCACCGCAGGAGTGGAATGCTGACGTTTCCATGCAGCCTTGGTGACGTCCACGAAGGTATCTACCAAGGGCGGCACTACTACGGGCTTCGGGTCATTTTGCCGAAGGTAGCGGGCAAGGCATTGTCACTCTGGGTCAAGCTCCTCAGCATCCCACCCCATGTTGTCCTGGATGTGCCTCATGATCTCAGCGAAAGAGGAATCATCCGGAGGAGACCTGGGGAGGTCGTGTGGGGCAGGACAGGGAATGCTGAGTAGAGGTGATATGGAATACTCTGAAGTATCCGACCTGGAATCCTCCCCCGACGGAGTGTACCGGCATCGTCTGGGTCTTTTGAGGCTGGGTGACCCTGAGGGGGATCTGGAGGGAGGCCTTCTCCTGTCAGTATATCTACCCCTAGGAGGTGGGGTTTGCTCCTTGGGGGACGGAGGTCGTCCTACTGGCCCCTCAGGTGGAGGAGGGGGCGTCGGCAGTGAAGGAGTAGGAGGAAGAGGCGTAGCAGGAGTAGTAGTAGAAGGACGTGCGGGGACCACATCCTTCTTGATGGTGTCCCACCAAAAGGTAAAGAGCTCCTTTACCTCCGCAAGGTTCATATCAGACGACGGATCTGGCGCCGGTGGCCAGTCGCTGGAGTCGGGCGTCGGGTCCCCGGGGGTCTCCCGCTCCGGGGAGGGTTCCCTGGGAGCCCAGCGCCCCAATGTTGCCCACCTGGTCTCGGGCTGTGTGGCGCCTTCCTCTGTAGAATCCCTATGACTGGTGTCCGCGGCGAGAGTGCGGTCTTCCACTCGGGGTAGCCAACTCCCGGACTTGGCGAATGCCTGGCCGCAACAGGTGTCTAGTTGCACGCTGCCCTGTGAGTGCGCCGTCGAACAGAGTGTCAGCAGACGCCGGGTCCGGCGACAATGTGCTGAGGGACGCCAGGTGCTTAGTTTTCCTGGGCGCCAGATCAGGACCTCGGGGTGGTTGGGAGACTGACCTGGAGTCGGTGTCTCGGCGACAGGAGGAAGATTTGTGGCGCTCACCCGACTTTGAAGAGGCCTTGGAAGGTGTTGAAGAAGCCGAGGGCCTCGAAGTCTTCAGAGGCTGGAGCGATGAAGAACCGCTGGCGGACCTGACCTGGACCGGGGGAGGTTGCGACCGAGCCCTGGAGGGAGAACAGTCCGATCTAGAGCCGGAGCTTCAGGAGTCCGAGGTCCGTGTAGGAGACCTGGACCTCTCCTTTTCCCGGTGCTTGTCCCGGCGTTTGTGGGATTTGCTTGAAGATTCTCCCCGGGAGGAAGGTTCCTGGTCCATACTATTCAGCTTTTCTTCTAAAAGAAATGCTTGAAGTGCCTTCTAACGGCGGATCCTGGTGCAGCTGTTAAAACCCTGGCAAAAGCAGCAAGCCTTGATGTCGTGGTCCAGACCTAGGCAGCGCACGCAGGACGAGTGGGGTCCTTGAAGGGGATCTGTTTGCCGCAGGCGCACTGCGAATGGTGACCCTCTAGAGATGGAGTTGGAGAGGACATCAGTTGAGCAGAGCCAAAAAAGGACGAAAATATTCGTAGTTCAGTAGTCGTCGTATGCTAGAAAAGAGACCGAGATGCCGATGCTGGCGAGTCGACGGCGGGAAAAGAACTGAGGATTATGGGGGGACCGCCTTCTTCTGTACTACGCCCGATGTTGGGGGTGGGACCGATGTCAGAGGCGGTCCCCGCTGAAGACTGCTAGCTAGAAAATTTCCATGGGGTCCTGGCGCCTGCCGGCTTCAGTCCTAATGGTATAACCTGCTGCAAGAGCTATTTCTCAAAGTAAGATTAATCAAAACTGCCATCACAGAGGCAACAAGCCTTTGTGTGAAGCACATAAAACAAAATGATATAAGAAACCACTATGGTTCTCAAAGGAGATGGCAGGGAAGGTTAGGGAGAAAAAGAAAGCATTCAGGAAGTACAAGGAATCATAGTAGAAGCAGGACAGAGAATTGTATCAGTTAAAGCAAAATGAAGCAGGGAAGGCAGTCAAACAGCAAAGGCCCAAGCTGAGGAAAAGATAGCCAACTTGGGTAAGAAGAGGGATAAAACCTTTTATAGGTACATCAGGGAGCGAAGGAATACCAAGGAAGGGACAGTGAGGCTTAATAAAGGGGAAGGGGTGGGCAGAGGATGACTGTGAAAAAGCAAAGATACTAAACAAATGTATTTGCTCAGTATTCACAAATGAAGAAGGGGAGGTACCTAAACCAAACAGAAACACTGGATACGGGGGTTGATACCAGCCCATTCACAGAAGAAAGGGTCCTGAAAGAACTCTTAAAACTGAAGGTGGACAAAGCAATGGGACCTGATGGGATTCATCCCAGAATTCTAAAAGAACTAAGGGTAGAACTAGTGACACCACTGGCTACCCTCCAACAAATCATGGGAGGATGGGGTGGTACCCAAGGACTGGAGGAGGGCAGATGTTATTTCACTTCTCAAAAGTGGGAGCAGGGCAGAAGCAGAAAACTACAGACCCATTAGTTTAACCTCAGTGATAGGAAAAATGATGGAATCACTTCTGAAGGAAAGAACTGTCGAGTACCTAGAGGCCAGAGGGGCACAGGACCCAAGGCAGCATGGATTCACAGCGGGAAGGTCATGTCAGACGAATCTAATAGATTTCTTTGACTGGATGACCAAAGTAGTAGATCAGGGAGGGGCTGTGGACATGGCCTACCTAGACTTTAGCAAGGCATCTGACAGTCCCACACAAAATATTAATATACAAGGCATTTGACACAGTCCCACACAAAATATTAATATACAAGTTAGCCAGCCTGGGAGTGTGTCCCAAGATGGTAGCCTGGGTAAAGAATTGACTGGAGAACAGGACACAAAGGGTAATAGTAAACGGAGTCACTCTGAAGAAGGGGGGTTACTAGTGGGGTACCGCAGGGTTCAGTACTAGGACCAGCCCTCTTCAATGTCTTTATAAGCAACATTGCAGAGGGACTGGGAGGAAAAGTATGTCTCTTTGCAGACGACGCAAAGATCTATAACAGAGTTGATACACAAGATGGGGTGGAAAGGATGAGAAGGGACTTCGAAAGGTTGGAGGAATGGTCAAATGTATGGCAGCTTAAACTCAATGCTAAGGAGTGCAAAGTAATGCACCTGGGAAACAAAAACCCAGGTGAAGAGTACACAATGGGGAGTGAGATACTAACAAAAATGGAAAGGGACCTGGGGTAGTCATATCAGATGACCTAAAGGTGGGCAAGCAATGTGAGAGGGCAGTAAGGAGGGCTGGGGGGATACTGGGATGCATAGGGAGACGCATTACTAGTAGAAAACCGGAAGCTGTTATCCTTCTGTACAGACAGCTGATGAGACCCCATCTCCACAGACACAAACAGGATGGAGGCAGTCCAGAGGAGGGCAACTAAAATGGTGCAGGGTCTGCACCAGAAGACACATGAAGAGAGACTTAAGGAGCCGAATATGTATAGCCTCAAGGAAAGGAGGGAGAGGGGGGACATGATAAAAACATTCAAGTACCTCAAGGGAACCAACAAAGACCAAGAGTGTGGCATCTTTCAGAAAAAGAGGTGTGCAAGAACAAGGGGGCACAATTTGAAGACATGGGGGCTCAGAGGTAATGTAAGGAAGTCGTTTTTCATAGAGAGGGTTGTGGATGCATATAACGGCCTTCTTGAAGAGGTTGTGGAGTCAAAAACGGCGGAATTCAAGAATGCATGGGATAGTCATAAGGCAATTCTAGGGGGTGGGGTAGGAAGAAGTAGGCTGTTGGTTAACTAGGATCGGCGGCTTATCCATTAGTTAGGGAAATGGGCAGATTGGGTGGGCCAAACGGTCCTTATCTGCTGTCAAATTCTATGTTTCTAAAGCAGCTGGGAGGATGGCACAGTCTGATCAGGACATAAGGCCTTGTAGCACAGCAAGCCCAAAACCAGTAAGAGAGAGAGTGTCCAGACTGTGATGTTTAGTGAAAGGGTGAACTGTGCTCCATATGCCTGCAGCACACGTCAGCAACAGGTATGTTTCTGGAACAAGCAACAGAAGAGACCATAAATCTAGCTGAGTAACCACAACAGCACCTGGAAGTTACTTACCGCACTTCCCATAACAGAAGTTTATACAATGTGCTAGCCATTTGGACTAACGTTTATATACAGTAGTGCCCTCTTTCCCAGGGGTGAATGAAATAAAAAGCTGAAAGGACTTTCTGCAGTCCTTGGTGTGAGTAACATAGCATCAATGTTCTAACGTACACAGCAGTGCTCCACCTGGTTAGCATGCTCGGGATAATAAACAGGAAGGTGCAATGTTTGGCTCAGCAGAAATTCTAACACCACCTTTGGTAGAAACTTAGGATTCATATGCAAAGAGACTGTCTTTGTGAAAAATCAAATAAGGAAGTTCACATATTGAGAGCCTGAAACTTGGAACTCCTTTGAGCAGACGTCATACCAACAAAAAATTTCTTCCATGACAGGAAGCATAAGCTACAACTTGCTGCTGGCTCAAAAGGAGCCAATGTCAATTTCTTGGAGCTTACTAACGGCAGCAACAAGAAGAAGCAGGGACGACTTATTGTCAATACAAGGTGCAGGACTGTGCCAACCAGTTAAAACCCCAACAAGGGGAGATGCCATTCTCGATCTTGTCCTCACAAATTTGGAAAGGATCAAAGACATGGAATGCCATATGGGCAACAGCAGCCACTGCATGGTAAGCTTTAAGGTAAATATAACAGGACACCAGCCACTCAAAGATGAAAAGTAACAGATTTCAGAAAAGCCAACTTCCAAAAAATGAGGAACATCATAAGTAGCCAGTTAATGGAAACAAGAGATTGAGGAGGTGGAGGTCATGTGGGGGAGACTCAAGAGAGCAATAAAGACTTCCACAGATCCATGTGCCAGACGGGTCAGCAAAGGAAAAAGAAATCCTCTATTTCCAAGGAAGTAGCTACCACAGTCAAAGAAAAAAAGAAGGCATACAGCATATACCAGGAAACCAAAACTGAGAAAGACCGAGAGCTGTACAAGGAAAAAAATGAGAGTCTGAAACAAATTAGAAAGGCAAAAGCTCAGACAGAGGGAAAAATAGCAGAAGGGGCAAACAGAGGAGACAAATCATGTTTTAGATACATTAGCGAACGTAGGAAGGCAAAAGGGGGGATAGTAAAGATTGCTGCTGAAGAAGGAAAATGTACCAAACAGAGAAAGCCGAAATCCTCAACAAATGCTTCTGCTCAGTGTTTACCAAAGAGGACCCAGGGGATGGCCCAGCCCTGAAAAAATAATAAAGTTACATAAAAGGAGCAACCAAAACAGGGAGGTAGGAGCAATATCGCTCGACAATGGTGCCTCCACGGTTTTACAGGGTGAAAATAAAGGGCTCCTGTTCTCCGGATTAATCTTAATCCACAGTTTAAGGGTAATTTACCTATTAATTTATACTGGGGATCGTAGGTTCATTAACTTCAGTTAAGTGTGCTACGATTATAATTGCCCTCCTTCCAAACATGGTAGACCCCCTTCCACTATTTTGGGAGGTGAGATTACTCTACTTTTACCCCTTGGGTCCACCTGTCTTTCTCCTCTAGATTAAACTGGGGGAAGGGAGCCGTTATTGTTGTCCGTGTAGGTTGTCTTGCAAGTCCACATTTTACTGACAATTTATAAGAAAAGTCATCTGACATGAGCATTACTCAAGCATCAGTTCCAAATAAGTCTGGTGTGATAGGCATGGTGCCCTGGATTAAGTTTTGGGAGGATAAGTAGTTTGCTTTAATGTCCCACATTATTTTAAGCGCCTTGTTGGAGCGTCAGATGTACAGCAGGTAGCATCAGTCAGGAGGTCATATTTTTTGGGGGTGGGGGGCGCAAGTAATGACTGACGCATTAGGTCGCCTGACAAGTGTTCCAGTCCAGCCTCTATTTAGGGGCAGATGTTAAATCGGACTGGCCCTAGAGTCGGGTAAACCTCATCTGGCCCAGGAATACTTATGCTTCCCTATCCCCCCCTTCCAAGGTAGCCAACACCAGTCCTACCTAACATGTAGAAGTTCATTTTGGTCGTAATCTCAGACCTCCTGTGTTGTGGTCAGTCTACGGTAGGCAGCCAGTCTCTGTTTTAGGTCTTGATGTGGGGTTAGGGTTCCATTGTGTGTCTGTGGAGCTCTGCCTTCACTCCAAGCCATGGAAGTGTTCCCAGGAGTTTGCCATCATGGAGGACGAGCTGTTGAGGGGGTCTGTGCATTGTTACGGTCTGGAAAGGCAATACCTTGGCTGGTTAGATCTTCCTTTGCCTCCTATGCCGGAGTGTATTCCCTCTTCCTCCACTTGGGCAGAACCACCACCAACTTTGCAGGGTAAGATGTTGTAAACTTAATGCCTCTAGCTTTGAGATTCAGGAGGGGAAAATATGCCCTGCGTTGCCTCACTGTTTTGGGCGCATAACCATGATCTGCATAGAAACGTTTCTGACCAAAAAAGATCTTCTGTTTACGCCAGGCCGTGGTTAGTAATTGATCTTTCATGGCACAGCTTTGGAAGCGGATGATTATAGATCTGGGTGCTGCTGTGGGAGATGTTGGTTTGGGTGCTAGTGCTCAATGCACCATTTCCAGGCCTAGATCCATGTCTGGAGGTAGATACAGAGCTGAATGCAATAAAGATGCCACAAAGCCCTTGATATCTGTACCTTCTGACCCCCTCGGAATAGAGTCTTATGTTTTTTCATCTGGCTCGGTTTTCGGCATCCTCTTGTCTTCTCTCAAACTCTTGCTGGGTTTGTAGCTGCTGTATGAGCGACTGTAAGTCATCGACCCAGTTTTCTGCAGCGGTGACCTGGCGCTCCGTTTCATCAGCCCGTTCTAGTTGTGTAACGTCCTTGTGCATTTCACAATATAGTTCAATTTCTGCTCGGAATGAGCATAGTTCACTATGTAGATTACAGTTTCACCTTTTTATTTTTAGATGTTCTGCCTGTAGCGAGGGCAGCCTGACCGAGGTTGCAGAGGGTCTAGATCTCGCAGAGGCCTCAGACACCGATCTCTCCGTATCATTCATCTGCCACCTCAGTTTCTTCGGTGAGTACCCATTCCTTGTTCTCTGAACCCCTCGGCATTAGTTGTGGAGTCAGTGTTTTTTTAAATTTACCTCGGCGTGAGGGTTTTTTCTCAGAGGATTAGTGAAGCGCCCTGATTATGCAGTTGTTGCCATTAATCCAGAACCGGAAGTCTCGAAAACTGTGTTCTTAACAGCAGTGACTCCTTCCAGGAGACTCAGTGAACTGCAAGTTCGCTGTACAGAACCAAATTTTATTATCTCCCATAAAGTGGTCGACACAGGAAATTTCTTCTGAAAGTGGTTTCAGAGTGTCATTTGAACCCATTAGTACCCGGCCAGTGTATCTGCCAAAAACTCAAATGCAAATGAGAAGCTCCATTAACTGTGATGTGAAAAATGGGTTTTATTTTTTATTTAGATATAACAAGAAAAGATAAAAATCTAGAACCGACAGCACACTGCTGTTTATCACTTAAAGCGAGGTAGTAAAAGGGAAATCTGTGGCTAAGAAGACTAGATCAAGGTGGCTAGTCTCTTGTTAGTCGCTTGCATTCAGTTTTAAGAAAAAGCTGGCAAGCATCCCACCAAAGAACCTATGGGAACATTTTACCTGAGCTACTTCTGACACATAGGCAGCTATGTGGGGCATTCCTCTATAGAAGGTCTGTAAACAGCTATCTGGCTATAGTACACACCTTTACAAAATAGACAACCAATGCAGATGAGATGCCAGGTTTGGACCTGTGATGACACAGAACCTTTTTCCTAAAAAGGATATAGACCCTAGTAGACACCTGTTAAAAAACAGAATTACTCACCTTAGTGATGATGTTTCTTTTAAGTGGCTTACTAGTGATGCATATATAAACCCTACTCTACCTCCCCTACTAAAATTTGGGCTTTATGATAATCAGTAAGCAACAGATCTGCTATTTGAGCACTAAAGGGAGAGTCACCATAGTGCAGAGTTTGTATCTGCGTATGCATTCCGATTCAGACTCCAGGGCAACTCGGGTGCGAGAAATCTGCAGACGCATGAATCGCTAGTAAACCCTTTAGAAGAAACATTACTAGGGTGAGTAAGTTTTAATCTCCCCCTTTTAAAGCCCCTAACCCCCATATCAAAAGCATCCTAGGCAAACAAATATCCTGTGAAATTCCACATTTTAAAATAGCCATGGCACTGTACTATAAACAATTAAAAATGTTCAACATATACCTTCATACTCTGCTTTGATCCTCAGGGTTTCATCAGGGCCTTTGTGAGCAGAAGTAACTCTCAACTCACATGAAATGCCATAGTTGGCACACGATTTCTTGATTTTCTCACAATGAGCAAGGTCAGAAGTTGAACCCATGAGCACCACAACTCTACCAGACTGCTTTGGTTCCAACAATAACTCCACTCTTACTCCACTCTTTCTGAAACAAAGGGGTAAATACAGTTTTCTTTTAGTGGCGTCAGTCTTAAAAAATGAGTTAACTACATAAAACAAATACACACATACATATTATACAGGTGTAGTAGCGTCTACACATTAAGACTGAGTTAGTGTTATATATCTCAACAATCTTAGCCTCTTGGACTGTGGAATTTGTTGTGCACAGTCCTGGTCCTAAGGGGATAATTGTTCATAGGTTCATAGTATATTACGGGCTCAGTAGGCCAAAGACCTATAATGAACTCGCCACCAGTTTATCTCTAGTGGTGGTAAGAGAATTTCTTTTCACTCATATACATATCTAGTCTTTTTAAACTGATCCAAGATTTTTTCTTTGTACAATAACACTTGGCAATGAATTCCATAATGCTACCACTCAGAGTGTACCAATTACCTCTCTCGGATGTTTTATTTACAGATTTATTAAATTTCAAATTATGTGATCTCGAACTAGTTATTCCCCTATACCATACCAGCCCTATACTCTCTAATATTGTTTCATCTCTAGATGCCTTCAAAGCTAGACACAAGTCCCTTCTAATGGCCCTATACTCCAATGAATACAGCCCCAAATGTTTAAGCCTATCCTGATAATTATAGGATTTAATAGGATTTATCTTCTTGGTAATCTTTCTTTGAACTTTCTCCACCATTACTTTACCTTTTATAGAAGTGGGTGCACAAACAGGTGCACAGTATTCCAGATGGAGTCTCACCAAACTAGAATACAGTGGTATAAGCACCTCAGACTCTCTGCTTTTAACATGTCTAAGAATACACCCCAATATTTTAGGACACTTTTAACTGTATTAATAGTATGTATATCCTGGGATAATTTGTTAAAATTACGCCAAGATCCCTTTCGTTCTCTGTTGTATCAAGAATTTTGTTATTAAGTATATGGTTAATTCCTGGGTTACTTTTTCCAAAAATGCATTACCTTACATTTAGCTGTATTAAATGACATTTTATTTTCCTTTTCCCATTGTTTGGCAAGTTTGGTCAAAATCGGTCTGGTGGTTCAAATGTTATCAGTGAAATTACATAAAAAAATGCAGTCTTTTTGCCATCAGAAAGAGGAGAGAGAGGAAAAAAAAAGACTGTTTAAACCATGAAACTTACATGTTTGTTAAACCTTGTCTCAGAATAGAGCTTTTTCATGGGTCTGAAACAAAATGTATTTTTTTCAGTGTACGTTCTAAAGTTTTAAAACCCAGTACGTGAACAGGCCACTTAACGAAAAAGAGAAAAAATAAATAATTTAAACTGTACAGGTGAAAAAAAGGTGCTTTGCTCACACGAGCCAAATCCAAAAATGAGGTAAGCCTGCCTGCTTCAGTGGTCATGGCCACGAAAAAAAATAAATAAAAATAAACTTGAGCTCCAGCACACTTCCTGATTAAGCCGCTTTACAACCATTTCCTCGCCTGGAGTCCAGTGCATGGAGGAAAGATATACAGCAAGAATACTTTTTTGTCCTTACGACGCATGGTTATGGATTGACTATATTGTGAGTAGCTCAGCAAGAAATTCTCTTACTGGTTTATAAAAGTAGTCATGTATAAGCCACTGGCATATACTGTACCTCCACTCTTTCTGCCACCCACTCAAAGTTCCTTTTTACAAGCTGCAATGCTTCGGGAGTCACCTCCTTTAAATCACGATATACCTGTGGGAGGGGGGTGCACAGAAAATGGGGGAAAAAGTTATAATCTGGAGGAAACAAAGGAGGATGAAAACAAGACAACAAAGAATAAGGATATAAAAGCATAAGGGATCACTCCTCCCCACACAAACTTGATAGGCTGGTAGTATTTTCCTTAGTTACTAGCTCTGGTGACTACTGGCGGGGAAAAAAGGGGCTACTCACCTGTAACAGTAGTTCTAGGAGTGGTATATGGTGTTCATCCACACTTCAGGCAGTGTTCCTTCACTTTAAAGCTTGCCAGAAAGTCTTCAAGCTGGCTCCTCCCACCCACCCCGGAGGTAACTCCCTCGGCACCACCCCGTGATGTCAGATCTTGCCCACTGGAAGCAAAATCACTGTGCCACTTGCCAGGGAGGTCACGTGGGTCAGTGTGGATGAACATCATATACCACTCCTAGAAAGATCAGTTAAACTAAGACTTTTGCCGTAACAGTAGATCTTCTTGGAAAGTCTCTTGCAGCAAGTCATTACTTCTGGGAGTTTCCCCTAGGTGGCACTCTTACACGGTAGTTTTCTCCAGCAATCCCTATACCAGGGACCACCCACACGACTTGACTTCCTGGGCTGTGCCTATAAAAGTGGGTGGTCCCCGGTTGTCTCTGTTCCCCGCCAGTTTCAGCTCGTGAAGGCAGGGAACTGAGGGGAACCGAAGTACCAAAGCCTCCCGACCTTACATCGTTTTCCCTGTTACAGAATGGCAGGGGGCCGGAGGGAAGGAAGCTACTTACTGCAAGAGACATTCCTAGAAGATCTACTGTTAGGGCAAAACTCTTTGCGTAACTGATCCATCTTCCACGGAATGGTCTCTTGCAGTAAGTCATTACTTCTGGGAGATTCCCAAGCAGCTATATGGCAGTGGGGTGGCCAGATATGGCATTCTGCCATACATATAGCATGGTCTTCGGACCGGTAGGTGCTGAGAGCAGTATATCAGCATATAAAGAGAATTTTGTATTCTATCTGCAAATACTCCATTATCAGTATTCGTTATAGGATTATGGTTGAAAAACAGGCCAGACTGGCTATTACTAAGCATCGCCAGATTAGTTTTTGGCATATCAGATATTGCAATAAATCAGAAGAAATTCATCCATATAATGGAGTAATTGGTAGGTCTCAATGGCATGCACTGGAAAAAAATACAGTATACAGTGTCTTCAGAAAGTATTCACCTCCCTTGGATTTTGTCACATTTTGTGATGTTGCAAACTCAAATTAAAATACATTTATATGGGATTGTTTTGTCACGTATCTACACAAATTACTCTATAATGTCAAAGTGGAATGAAACTTCTGGAATTTTTTGTACATGTAATTTAAAATAAAAACCTGAAATATCTTGATTTGATAAGTATTCATCCCCTTTGCTATGACACTCCAAATTGAGCTCAGGTGCATCCAATTTCCTTGTGAGATCACTCTAAAACTTGAATGGAGCCCACCTGTGGTCAGTTCAAATGGTTGACATGATTTCAGAGGAAATACACCTGTCTATATAAGGTCCCACTGTTGACAGTGCATGTCAGAACAGAAACTCTACCATGAAGACCAAGGAGCTGTCCGCAGAACTCCGTGATAGAATCGTGAGGAGGCATAGATCTGGGGAGGGGTATAAAAACATTTCTAGGGTGTTGAAAGTTCCCAGGAGCACAGTCAACTCATCATTAGGAAATGGAAAGATTATGGAACCACCCAGACTCTTCCTAGAGTAGGCCGTCCTCCCAAACTGAGCAACCGGGCAAGAAGGACCTTGGTCAGGGAAGTGACCAGGAACCCAATGACCACCCTGACAGAACTACAGAGTTCCATGGCGAGATGGGAGAACCTGTCCAGAGGACAACAATCTCTGCAGCACTTCACAGATGTAGCCTCTATGGGAGAGTGGCTAGATGGGCGCCACTCCTGAGAAAAGGCCACATAATAGCATGCCTGGAGTTTGCAAGAGGCACGTGGCAGACTCAGACCATGTGGCAAAAGATTCTCTGGTCTGATGAAACAAAAATTGAACTCTTTGGCCTGAATGCAAAGCGCTATGGCTGGCATAACCAAACACAGTCATCACCTTGTAACACCATCCCTGCCATGAAGCATGGTGGTGGCAGCATCATGTGTAGGGATGCTCTTCAGCGGCAGGGACTGAGGCACTCTGTCAGGATAGAGGGAACAATGAATGGAGCCAAATACAGGCACATCCTTGAGAAGAACCTGCATCAGTCTGCAATAGACCTTGGACTGGGGCGAAGATTTACATTCAAACAGGACAACGACCCCAAGCATACAGCCAAAGCAACACTGGAGTGGCTTCCGAACAAGAAGGTGAATGTCCTTGAGTGGCCCAGCCAAAGCCCAGACATGAATCCCATTGAGAATCTGTGGAAAGACTTAAAGATTGCGGTTCACCAACGCTCCCCATCCAACTTCACAGAGCTTGAGCAAATCTGCAAGGAAGAATGGGCAAAAATCCCCAAATCCAGATGTGTAAAGCTGATACAGACATACCCAAGAAGTCTCAAAGCTGTAATTGCTGCCAAAGGCGTTTCTACAAAGTACTGACTCAGTGGGGCGAATACTTAAGTAAACAAAATATTTCAGTTTTTACTGTTTCATAAATTTTTGTTACACAATAAAAATATTTTTGCCCCTTTAAATTGTTGAGTATGCTGTGTGAATCAAGGGGGAAAAAATCATTTAAATGCATTAAAAATTCTGGTAGTAACACAACAAAATGTGACAAAATCCAAGGGGTGGGGGAGAGAGGAAAATACTTCTGAAGGCACTGTATGTCCAAGCCTACTGGGTTGTGAGTTTTGAACAGTAACCCAAATAATACAATGTTATAATGTAGCAAGTTAGTATTTTTTTTTTTTGCCATGGTTGTCAAGTCATTAGAGAAATGTATCCATTTGTGGAATAAGCAGGCTACGTAAGTAGCAAACAATGATGTTGTGAAATGAAACAGTGTATCTATTTCATAATGGAATCCAGTGGCTCTTAAGAGTCAGAAGTATTGTTGTAGTCAATATTGTACCAGTTTTAGGGTAAAGACATGGAATGCAACAGAGTGATGTAGTCAGTTCCATCGTGCATTAGTAATCTCATTTGCAAGGGGGTCCCAAGTATGCCAGGGCCTGCAGCCTTGTTAGGTGTAAACCTGAAATGTTAGTATGGTGGAACCTTTATTTATGCTGTCGGGTGAACAGAAGTTTAAATAATGATCTGGATAATTGTAAATTATGAGCCACTAGATCTCATCTTTGAGATTCCAAAACGTGTTAATCTGAAAAAAATTGTAAGATTTGTGACATGTACATATTTTGTTGTCCAAGTAGCGTGGATCAGAAAATTGCTAAGTCTTGCAGAGTTTATAATGTTTATAATATATATGTACTCACCATTGTTTCTGTGACCTTTATTTATGGTCAGGTGAAGACTGCATATAGCAGTAGAAGTTTGGTAAGAATATGATGATTCATATTACATTATCAGGATATAGTGATTGTTTCTCAGCATGTGAGTAGTGGCAGGCTATGTTCGATGGAGGGACATGAGGGTCCGGCACACTACAGGCTGAGAGGCATCCCAAGGAAGTGACCGTAATGGCCTGTAACAGTGATACTTCTATTAAATATGTATATATGAACATGATAAACATGTTACCTTCCGTCCTGAGGTGTGTCTCTATAATATTGGTGAGGTTATCCGCAAGGCATAGGCTATAGTATGATGAATTCTTAGTTCTGGGTCCAGAGTGGCGGCGCCAAATAATCGGAAAAGTTGACTGTAGTAAAATATGAAGCTGTCGACAAAATAAGCCCCTTTGAATAGTAGGGGTATGCCATATATTTTGTTGATAAAAAGCCTCATAGTTGTATACACTGGCGTTGTCGACTGGAGGATTTTCTGCTCCATAAATGAGGGTGAAAAAGCCCTGTACCTTCGTTGATAGAGGAGGAAGCCAGGAGACATCCGTCGAAGGGGTACACCCTATTGATGAGAATATGTAATCATATTAATGTTCTGTTGACAGAAAACGTCTCCCATTAATAATATATTGTAATGCATGGTCTGTGGACGGTGGAATGTTGGCCACTGATGGTGGGATCATCCCCGTCGACGGTGTAGAAGGAATACCGCGGCCCGTCGACGGTGGGTCATCTGCCGTCAACAATGAAAGAAAGGGAGCATGTCCTGTCGATGGTGGAATGTGTCTAATCGACAACAGATGAAGATAATATGCCTCGCTGATGGGGGGGGGTGGCGTTATGCCAGTCGATGAGAGAGGCTTGTTCTTCTCTGAAGCCACCGTTGATAGTCTTGGAGGCCTCGTTGATGGGGCATGAGTGGTCCATCGATGAGAATTCATGCAGGAGGCCTCTGTCGAGCAGGAAATTAACCTCCTGTCGGCGGTGAATGAACCTCCCGTCGACGAAGTATGCAGGAGGCCTCTGTCGATGGAGAATGGACCTCCCGTCCACAAGAAGCATGTAGAGACTTCATCGACGGGAATGAACCCCTTCGTCCGAGAAGTATGTAGGAGGCCTCCGCGACGGGATTATGTAACTGTTGGCGGAACATAGTGTGAGCCTCTGTAGTCTGTTCTGTGATGAAGATTATGTAGAAATGCTTGCCGTTGATGGGGTATTTGTTCTCAGTTGACGAAGAAAGTCTCCTTGATAGCACATATGACCGTTGAAAGGCGGTTCCGGCAGGACTTATGGTGAAGATATGTCTTCCACTTCGATGCTTCTTGAAAAGGACTCAGTGTTATCGGAGCCTGTTAATAGAGCTCCTTGAGTCATCATATTAAGCCAGGCACCCCAAGCTATGGGTTCAATCCACGTCGTAGATCACTTAGCAGGAGAGCATACTAGCTGCTGCGAGAGCTGAAGCCAGTGGGAAAATGAACAGAGACTACTGGGGACCACCCACTTTTGTAGGCACAGCCCAGAAGTGTGGTCGTGTAGGTGGTCCCTGGTGTAGAGACTGCTGGAGAAAACTACCGTGTGAGAGCGCCACCTAGGGGAAACTCCCAGAAGTACTTACTGCAAGAGACCATTCCATGGAAGATCTACTGTTACAGGCAAGCAACCCATTTTTCTAGGGACATGGATACGGTGTTCCGTCCACTCTTCAGGCAGACTCCTAGCAGTTCTCTGGAAGGAGGGGGCCAGGCACACACCCCCTATTTAACAAACAGAGTGGAGAACTGAGGCCCCAAAACCAGCATCCTGGCGTGACTCAAAGTCGATGTGATAGTGGGAAATGAAGGCGTGTGCTGACTACCAGGTAGCAGCCCTGCAGATTTCCTGGCTAGGGACATCCCTTGAAGCAGCCACCAAGGCAGTGATATAATAGGTGAAATGAGCCCTTAGTCTTACGGGAGGGCTCCCTACCAACCAACCTATAGCAGAGGTCAATGCAGAGTACAATCCACCAGCCAATTGTCCGCTTAGCTGCTGGTCCATCAGGTGCGGCTTCAGCACAGGTGACAAAAACAGGTTACTCACCTGTAAACAGTAGTTCTGGGAGTGGTATATGATGTTCATTCACACTCATATAAGCAGTGTGCTTTCCCGTTAAGATGGTGCCGGAAAGTCTTTAAACTGGCTCCTTCCACCCACCTGGGTGGTAGCTCCCTCGGCTCTGCCCCATACCACCAGATTTTGCCTGCTGGAAGCAGTTGTGCGTGCCAAGGCCAGGGGAGGTCAGTGGGACCGTCTGGATGATCGTCATATACCACTCCCAGAACTACTGTTACAGGTGGACAACCTGTTTTTCCTAGGGACATGGATTCAATGTTCTATCCACACTCACAAGGAGACTCCTAGCAGGTCTCCAAGAGAAAGGAGGCAAAGCGCACACCCCCTGAAAATAAGGATTGGAGAACTGAGGCCCCAACCCAGCATCCCAGCGTGACACAGGTCGATGTGGTAATGGGAAATGAAGGTGTGTACTGACTTCCAGGTAGCAGCCCTGCAGATTTCCTGGAGGATAGGGACATCCAGCAGGTAGAATGAGCCCTTAGCCCTACGGGAGGCTCCCTACCCACCAACCTATTGCAGATGTCAATGCAGGATGTGATCCACCTGCCAATTGTCCCCCTTGGCTGCAGGTCTGCCAGGTGTGGCTTCAGCACAGGAGACAAAACAGCTGGCGAACCTCTCCCTGAACTCCAGCCGTGCACGCTTTATAAAAAGTGAGTGCTCGCATCAGGTCCAGACCATGGAACCTGTGCACGTTGAAGTACACTAGGAGATTTATCGCCTGGTTAAGGTGAAACTCTGACACAACCATCGTAAGGAACTTCGGGTTTGGGGCGCAGGACAACCTTGACCCTGTGGAGGACTAAGTAAGGAGACTCCACCGAAAGCACCTGGAGCTCACTGATCCTTGTGGCTGACGTGCTAATAACCAAGAAGGCAGTCTTCCAGGACAGGTGAGACATGTCACACTTGTGCATCGGATCGAATGGCTTGCCCATGAGCTTTGCCAAAACCAGCAACAAGTCCCACGGTGGTGGTGGTGGTCCATGCACCGGAGGGGAAATGTGTGCAAGAGGCCCTTGAAGAAGTACCAGATCACCATCTCCTGTGCCATCAACTGCTGACCAGCCCATGCCCGGTAAGCAAGAGATGGCTGCCAATTGCACCTTAAGGTCAACGACCAAAGGCCCAAAACAGGGACCAAAGGTAATTGAGAATGTTAGCCATTGGACAGGACAAAGGGTCCAGCTCCTTGCCCTGACACCAAATGGAGAACCTCTTCCATTTGAAGGAATAGCACTTCCTAGTCGACTCCTTCAGAGATGCGTCCACCACACTGAAGACAGCTTCGGAGAGACCCAAAGCCTGGAACTCTAGCCACTCAGGAACCAGGCTGTCAGGTGCAGGAATTGAAGGTCGAGGTGGAGTACCTTCCCCTGAGTGATGAAAAGCAGGCCCATGAGTAAGGGAAGACGCCTCGGGATCCTACTGCTGAGGAGATCGGAGTATCAGAACTGGCTTTGCCACAAGGACCATGTGTGCCTCGTCACTTCTGGCCTTAAGAAGCACCTTGTGAAGAGGCCTGGGGTCCAGCTGAGGGGGCGGGCACAAAACCGCCTCAGCCTTGTGTTCTCCCTGGAGACAAGCAAGTCCACTTGAGGGGTGCCCGGGGGGGGGACCACTTGTGAGATGCCTCGCCCACACGGCTGAGGGCATCTGCCAGCTGACTGGAGACTTCTACCACATGGATGGCCAGGGGATCCGCCTCCAGGCTGCTCATGAGGGTCCAGACATGGAGAGCTTCATTGCACAATGGCAGTTGGACCACCTGACCCCGAATGTGCAGAGCGAATGCAGTCAGCACTAGCCAAACTGCTCAGAGCTCCAGTACGCTAATGTGGCATCCGGCCTCCTCGGGGGTCCAGAGCCTGTGGATTCAGTGTTCCCCAAGTGGGCACCCCAGCCCATGAGAGAGGCACCGGTCATCAGGATGACAGTCTGCTCTGGGCGGACAAACAGGATCCCTTCCTGCAGATGTGCTGGGACTAACCACCACTGGGTGGCATCCCACATCTGCTCTGTTACAGTGACAAGCTAGTCAAAGTGACTGTTGTGCTGAGACCAAGCTCCCACTGCAGGGAGTGCATTCTTCAGCTGGCCCACCGGACCACGCTGGTGCAGGCCGCCATGTAGCCCAGCGAAACTGCCCAACCCAAAATGATCGGGCACAAGAGGAAAGAGTCTCGCACCACCCCGATGAAGATCACCTGCGAAGGCATGAGTTATGACTTGGCCTCACTCAAAGGAGACGCAGGTCTTGAGGGCCAAGTCCCTAGACCGCTCCACCTCCTGCCTGGAGGGACCTATGCTCAGCCAGTCATCCAGATAAGGGTAAACGCGGATCCCTCGGTGCCTCAGGTAAACTGCCACCACTGCAATCCACTTAGACCCTGGGGGCCAAAGAGAGGCCAAAAGCATGGCCTGAAACTCACAGAGGAAACCTTCGATGAGACTGACAGATTGGGATGTGAAAGAACGCATCCTGAAGATCCAGGTAGCAAAACCACATGTTTCGGTCTCGAGATGGTAAGATCTGAGACAGAGTTACCTTCCTGAAGGTGCACGACCTGAAGAACTTGTTTAGGTCATGCAGATCTAGAATGGGGCGAAGGTTGAGATCATCAGCCAAGCCCTGCGGCGCATGGCCACTGAGCAGGCACAGGAGTCCCCAATGTCCATGACTGTCTGGAGCAATTTGGCCCTGGTCCCGGACCTGTTTGACCGTGGTCCGAAGGTCCACCAGCACATGAGGAAGCACCTCACCTCAAGTGCCCAGTAGGGCATGGTAGAAGTAGGCCATAAGGGAGGGTCAAGCTTACCTGGCGGAGGCCAAGTGAGGAGACAGTAGAGACTTTTTTTGAGCCGCATGGTCCAACTTCTTGGGTTCCTTGTCAGGTGGCTTGTCAACATCCTCAGTGTTGCTGGAGTGCCTGAACACAGGTCTGCCACCAGCCCCTCGACCGAGGGGTGCTCGGAATCCTGAAAAGGATCTGGTGGGCACTGCATATTTGTGGACCATCCGGGCAGAAGATGCAGGGCAGGAAGCAGGGGCGCTGCCAGAGCTCCAGGGCAGGGCCAAGGATGGCTTCTGCCACCGGGAAAGCCTCTGGAGCGTCTCCCCAGACAAGGATCTCTCATCGGGTAGTGAGCCCCTTTACGAACGGGCTCCATCTTCATACCCGTCGACTCTGAGATCAAAATGAGGAGGCCCCCGAAGGATGGGTCTTCGTCTGTCGAGAGATCCCCCATGGACTCCACATCGACTGGACGGGAATGCAGGGAGGAACCCTCGAACTCCAAAGTGTCATCAAAGGAGTGGTTGACTGCCCAGAGTCCCCGCTAACCCTCCGGACAGTCAGGGGTGACTGACTGACAGCTGGTGGGGAAGCTCCTTGGCCGGTCGAGACTCCTTAAAACTTACCACTGAGCAGCTACTGTTTAGGTGGTGTTCCACCATGATCAGCAGAGATGCTGGAGTTGGGCCGAGCTGGGACCGTTTTGGTCGGCTCTGTCGATGGAGACAGCGTTGGCCTCTCAGGTGACAGCCAAGTGATGGCTGGCGTTGAAACCAGGGTCGGTTTAGCACCGGTAAGCATCAACTGTTGCCACATCAGGTCCTTGCAGCGTCGACACAATTTGCACCGAAGCCGCTTCACTCGAGGAAGAGAATGAAGAGTATTGATGGTGCCACTTCCCGTGGTGTCGAGAGCAGGAACGCTGATGACGGGACCTTCTCAACCCACGGGGGAACCGGCGGCGGGACTCTGAGGGAGTCAGCGAGCGCAGAGGCTCCTCCAGGTCAGAGTCTGGGACCAGAGGCGGCCAGTCAGTGGACTGATCCATCCCTCCAACAGTCTGGGTCAGGACCGGAGTCCTGGACAAGGAAGTATCGGACTCCAACACCTGGTCGGTTGGCTCGAGAAAAATCTCATCCGGGAACTCCATCAACATCTTGGCCGGCAGGCCCGATGGGGTTACCATGCAGCCGGCGGCCAAGGCAGAGGATTCGACCCAAGTCAATTACGGCGAAGCGAGAGTCAGAGGCCCTCGACCAAGACCACTCCCAATCCCATGAACGACGAGTCCTCTCTTTTTCCTTCTTGGACTCTTTCTTCTTCGATTTGTGCTCGGAGGGTCCCTGACCACGGGTAGGCAGAGACTGGCACATTCTCTAAAGAAACCCATGAGTGTCGAGGCCAGCTGAAGCAGCACGAAGGCAGAAGCCAAAGAGGAGTAAGGAACAGCCTGGGCCGCTTCCTGTTCTAATGCCACGAGCTGTTTGGCAGTCCAGCTGTGGAGACCAACCCCAACGAGCATCTTCAGATTTGACTGGCGGGTTCCGATGCGCCCATGCGGCCTAGTTGAAGGCGAGCGAGATGGTCCTCCTGAACAGCCAGATGGAAAGAACAACAGAAGTCGCAAGTCTGGGGTTTGGGATCGTGCCCCAGGCAGCAGATGCACGTGGCATGCGGGTTGGTCCTGGACATCGTCTGCCTGCAAGAGCACCGGCGGAACCAGGGAATGGACTCATCGTCCATTATGGTTGTGATCGATGATCAAGCTGAAGATGTACTCGTAAGAGTTTTGGTTTTGGAAGTAAATCTAAAGATTTGAGTGTGTGGGCCTAACAACGCGGAAGCGGTAAGGAGGGAACCTGCTTCTTCTAGCGAAAAGCAAGATCTGGTGTCATGGGGTGGAGTCAAGTAAGTTACCATCGAGGTGGGTGGGAGGAGTCAGCTTAAAGACTTTCCAGCACCATCTTAAAGGGAAAGGACACTGCCTAGGAGTGTGGATAGATCATATCCACATCCCTAGAAATAGCTGGCTGAACATCTCCCCAAACCCAGCAGCGTTCCTGTACAGGGACCAGCGCCCCGTCAGCAGGTTCCAAGGTAATGGAGCCTGTGCACAGCCTCCGAGGTGTGGCTGGTGAAGCACACTGGGAGAGTAATCACCTGGGTAAGGTAAAAATCTGCAAACCTTCGGGAGGAACTTCGGGTTGGGGTGAAGGACAACCTTGTCCCTGTGGAAGACCAGGTAAGGAGACTCCACAGAGAGCGCCTGGAGTTCACTGATCCTTCTGGCTGATGTGAGGCGGCCTTCCACGACAGATGCGACATCTCACATCTGTGCATCTGTTCAAATGGCTTGCCCATGAGCTTAGCCAACACCAGCAACAAATCCCAAGATGGTGGTGGTTCACGCACCGGAGATGAAATGCGGTCAAGGCCTTTAAAGAAACGCCAGACCACTTTTTCATGCGCCACCGACTGCATACAAGCCCACGCCCGGTAAACAGAGATGGCTGCTAGGTGCACCTTAAGGGTAATCGACCGAAGGCCCGACAGAGAGGGACCAATGGTAGTCAAGAATGCTAGACACTGGGCCTGATAAAGAGCCCACTCCTTGCCCTGGCACCAGATGGAGAACCTCTTCCATTTAAAGAGCATAGCATTTTCGGGTCAACCCTTTCTGAGAAGGGACTACACGGAGGACATCTTCGGACAGACCCAGAACCAGGAACTCTAGTCGCTCATGAGCCAAACTGTCAGATGGAGGGATTGAAGGTCCGAGTGGAGTACCTTCCCCTGACTGATCGAGAGCAGGTCCAGGCGTAGAGGAAGACGCCTTGGAAACCTGCTGCTAAGGCTGAGGAGATCGGGGTACCAGAACTGGTGAGGCCAGTCCAGAGCCACCAGAATCATCTGTGTCTTGTCCCTACTGGCCTTGTGCAGTACCTTATGGATCAAGTGGAATGGAGGGAAGGCACAGAGAAGGCCCGGGATCCAGGGCCTGGAAAAGACATCTCCGTGCAGTGTTCCCTACTGAGGGGGGCAGGCACAAAAAAGGCTCAGCTTTGTTTTCACCTTGGAGGCCAACAGATCAACCAGAGGGGTTCCCCACTGGGAGAACAGGCTGTGTACTGCCTCTGGGTGGAGAGACCAATTGTGAGATGCCTCGCCCACATGGCTGAGAGCATCTGCCAACTAGTTTGAGACACACAGGCCACCTAGATGGCCAGGAGGTGGACCCCCAGGCTGCGCACGATGGTCCAAATTCAGAGAGCTTCTCTGCACATAGGAAGGAAGTGCGTCCCGCCCAGGTTGTTGAGGTAGTACATTGTCATGGTGTTGTCTGTCTGGACCTGATCCTGGATGTGTGGAGCAAATGCAGTCGGTACCAGCCGAACTTCCCGGAGCTCCAGCAGGTTGATATGGCACTGGGACTCCTCATGGGTCCAGAGCCCGTGGACTCTGTTCCCCCAGGTGGGCATCCCAGCCCATGACAGAGGCATCAGTCGACAGGATGACAGTGGCCTCTGGGTGGACTAATGGGATACTTTCCTGTAGATATTCTGGGACTAACCACTACTGGAGGGCATCCCACATCAGCTGGGTCACAGCTGGTCAAAGTGGCCCTTGCACCGAGACCACTGGCAGGCCAGCTCCCATTGCAGAGAACACATTCTCCAGTAGGCCCAACAGACTACGCTGGCACAGGAAGTCCTGAACAGGGCGCAAATGCCCAACTCAAAATGATCAGGCAAAGGAGGAGAGAACCTCTGCCCTGTCCACTGGGAGTTGAGCCCTGGCTCTGCAAGAGTCGAGCTCCACCCCGATAAGCTGATCACGAGTTCCGACTTGCCTCGTTGACCAGGAGGCCAAGAGAGATGCAGCTGTCGAGGGCCAGGTCCCTGGACCGCTCCATCTCCTGCCTGGAGGGACCTGCAATTAGCCAGTTGTCCAGGCAGAGGTAAACACTGATCCATCGACACCTCAGGAAAGCTTCCACCACTGCTACGCATTTGGTGAAGATCCTGGGGGATGAGGACAGGCCAAATGGCATGACCTGGAATTCACAGAGGTTCCCCTCTGCTAAGAACTGGAGGTGGGACAGACTGATTGGGGTGTGAAAAAACGCTTTCTGACGATCCAGAGAGCAAAACCACATGTTTTGCTGGACAGATGGTATGATCTAAAACAGAGTGACCATACTGAAGGTGCGCAGCCCGAAATATTTATTCAGGTCGTGCAGCTCTACGATGGGGCACCAGCACCCCATCCATTTTGGCACCAGGAAGTACCTGGAGACAAGCCCTGGGTGTTCCGGAGGGTACGAGACAGGAGCCACGACCTTCTTGTGAAGCAGCTGGGCGATGTAGTATCGAAGGGCTGACAGTATGTCCATGGACACGATGCCCTCCTGTGGGGCATGGGCTCAGCAAGGCAGGTACACCTCAAATTCCAGAGGCAGACCCTGACAGACCACCTGTCCATGGTGACGGTGGACCAGACTGAAAGGAAGTGGTGAAGCCAGCCCCCCCCCCACGGGAGTCAGGACGGGCATAAGGGAGGCACCCCCATCCCATCACTGGGCAGGCTTGGAGATGGTGAAGGGCCCATTGGAGCCTCAGCCTCCTGGCGAGTGTGGCCACAGGCTTTGGTCAAGGTCGCCAAGCCAGAGTCTGCTGACCAGCCTGAAACTTGGCTGGTTTAGCCATGGGGGCAGAGAGGGGCCAAAAGGGCTTCTTCTGCCACTTGGAGCCCTTGTGGTCTCTCTGAGCGGATTTCAGAGTCCAAGGTGACAATGGACTTCTCTGTACATATGAGGTGCCCCTCGACCACAGGCCTGAACAAGTCAGTGCCCAGGAAGGGGACATTCACCAGCTTGTGCTGGATATCTGCCATAAAAGTAGAGATCCTCAGCCAGGCTCTGCGGTCCATAGCTACCATGGTCCAAGCCCAAGAGTCACCAAAGTCCATGGCAGTCTGAGCGGTTGCTTAGCTACTGCTCTGCCTTGAAACCGGACCTGTTTGACTGTGGTCTGCAGGTCCGCTGGGAGATGAGGGAGCACCTCATCAAGAGAGCGCAGGAGGGCATGCAAGAAGTGGGCCATGAAAAGGGCTGAACTCACTTGCCAAAGGCCAAAAGAGGAGGCAGCATACACCTTTTTGGTCGTATGATCCAATTTCTTGGGACTCCTTATCGGGTGGCTTGTCAACCACGTTGCCCATACACCTGAAAACAGACTCTGCCATGAGCCCCTAAGCTGAGGGATGCTCTGTGAACCCTGAAAGGGAACCGGTTGGGACCGCATACTTGAGGGCCACTGGCACAGGGCAAGTGGCCGGGTGCCGCCACAGCCCCAAGGCAGGGCCAAGAATGGCATTTGCCACCGGGAAGGCTTCTCCAAGGGATCTCCCCAGTCAAGGATCTTGATGAGCGGGTATAGAGCCCGCTTCTGAACGGGCTCCAACAGGAGACCCTTGGATTCTGAGATGACGGAGAAGACCCAAAAAGGAAGTAGGACCCTGCTCTGTCGACAGATCCTCGGCTGACTCCAGGTCCAACGGACGGGAGTGCAAGGAAGAGCCCACCAAGGATTCATGGAAAAAAGGTAGACCACCAGAGTCCCCGCTGACCCTCTGGGGACAGTTGGGGTAACTGTGACCAACAGCTGGCGGGCCTCCTTAGTTGGAGCACCAGTCTTCGGCCATTTCAGTGGCAGCTCCATCATACACAGTAGAGGCAGAGCAAGGAAACCATGCTGGTTGAACAAGAGAGGTAGTGAGGGCAAAGCGACAGGAGCACCAGAGGTATGGGAGGATAGAGAAGGAAGGGGACAGAGAGGAGTATGCAAGATGGTCCAGGGAGGTGACCAGAGAAGTGAGAGAAGCCAAGGCACAGAGGAGCGAGATTAGCACACAAAAATTAAGGGGTTGGGAAGAGACATTCAGATACATCAAAACAGAAAAGGAAGTGCAAGAAGACAATAGTTAGAATAAAAAAGGTGGGAGTGGATGGAAAAGGGGAGGAACAGGCGGAAGCACTGAATGAATGCTTTGCTCAGTGTTCATGGAAGAAAAGGGGGGCTGTTACCACCATGGGCTGGGACTGTGGGGACGGGGGTGACAGATGAGGGATTGAGGGAGACAAATGGAAGGACTAAGGGAGGGAGGTAGAGTCCTAGAGGGACTGAGGGCACTGAAGGTAGACAAGGCACCAGGGCCAGATGGTATCCACCCCAGGGTGCTAAGGGAGATGGCGGGAGCTGTTGGCGGATCTGTACAGCACCTCACTGGAGTCTGGGTGTGTGCCACTGGACTGAAGGATGGCACATGTAGTGCCGTTACACACAAGCGGACCAAGTGACGAACCAGGTAATTATCGTCTGGCAAGTGTCACCTCCATAGTGTACAAACTCATGGAAACAATACTAAAGGAAAGAATGGTATCGTACCTGGAGGACAGTGCCCTCCAGGATGTGAGGCAGCATGGGTTCGTTTTGGGAAAGTCCTGTCAAACCAACCAGGTACAATATTATGACTGGGTGACAGGTGAGCTGGATAAGGGTCAAATGATGGATGTTCTTTACTTGGACTTCAGCAAGGCCTTCGATTTGGTGCCTCATGGGCAGCAGCTAACTGGTGTATGGGTAGGGGGCCAAAATGACGAACTGGATTACAAGCTGGCTGAGTGGGAGTCTGCAACAGGTGGTGGTGGGAGGGGAGCTCTCAACTCCGAAGCCGGTGACAAGTGGGGTGCCACAGGGCTCTGTGCTGGGACCAGTATTATTTCGGCTCTTCATATTAGACATTGTGCACAGGGTGGTGAGCAAGGTAAGTCTATTCACAGACGACACCAAAATGGGAGCAGTGGTGGATGGAGAGGAGGGATGGAAGCAGCTGCAGGGGAACCTAAGCAAGCTAGAGTAGTGGTCAGAGAGGTGGCAGCTGGGGTTCAATGCAAAGAATTGTAAGGTTATGCACTTCCGGGCAAAGAACCTAAGGAGAGAATACTGGCTGGGGGGGAGGGGTTAAGCTGGGGATCACTGAGGAGAAGGACCTAGGGGTAATGGTAACAGGGACCATGAACAATACTGCCCAGTGCAGGAGAGCGGCTGCAAAAGCAAACAAAATGCTGGGGTGCATAGCGAAAGGGTTTTCGTACAGTCAAAGAGAGGTGATCTTGCTCCTCTACAGGTCACTGGAAAGGCTGCACTTGGGAGTATTGTGTGCAGCTTTGGAGGCCATACCTAAAACGTGATATCGGGCTACTGGAGAGGGTGCAGAAGAGGGCAACAAAGATATGTGGAATGGAGGGGAGAGACCATGAGAGCAGGCTGGGAGACCTGAATATGTACACCCTGGAGGACAGAAGGGACCCGGGGAGAACATGATAGGATATTCAAGTATGGAGAGGAATCAATAAGGATGGGGCAGATGGGGTCCTTAAGCTGGGGGAGGACACGGGCTAAGAATAGAGGGGAAAATTTAGGAGGAAATGAGAAACTACTTCACGGACAGGGTGGTAGCAATAGGACGCACCACCAGAATGGGTGGTGTCATGTAAATCTATGAACAGCTTTAAAAGGGCATGGGACAGGGAGAGTGAGGGTGGGGGAGATGGGGGGGGGCCTGCAGTGGGATGACAAAGAAGAGGGGCAGCTGCAAACTAGGGGTGCTAGCTGCACACTCGAGCAGCCGTAGATAGACTGGGTGGTCCGCTTTTGCTGGCACATTCGTATGTTCGTAGAATTGGCAGAGAGGCCGAGCTGGGACCCTGCCAAGTCAGAGAAGGCAGCGGCTTTTGTGGCGAAAGCCAAGTAACGGCGAGGGTCGAGGCTGGAACAAGCTTTACCTCAGTGAAATGTAGCTGTTGCCATATCAAGTCCTTGCACCACCAGCACAACTTGTGCCACAGCCTCTCCTCGCCCAAGGAGGACGAGGAATAGCGGCAACATATCTTGCCCGAGCATCAAGAGTGCAAACATCAACACGGGCTGCTCGACTCGTGGCTCCAAGAGCAGTGCCACGACCTTGACTGTCAGGGCTGCCGACGGTGGGTCTCAGAGGGGGCCGGCAAGAACCAGTCTCCTCCTGGTTCGGAGGCTCTGGGTCGAAAGGCGATGGATCAGCGGACAGGTTGATCCCTCCTTGAGTGAGCGGTAGGACTGGGGTCCTAGAAAGGGAGGTGTCAGCCTCTTTCAGCGACATCAGCTAGACTGGCTCGAGAAATCTCTCTTCTGGAAGATCGACCTACATCTCGACCAACTGGCCTGACTGCGAGACTGTAGGGCGAGTGGCCTGGACTGAAGTTGGAACCTCTGGAGAAGTGCGGGAATCTGAGGCCTGAGTGTGCTCCCGATCCCATGAACAACGGCGAGACCGTTTCTTGGTCTCTCTTAGATTCTGACTTCAACTTAGTGTCCGAGTGAACCTGCCCTTGGGTGAGAAGGTCCTGGCACAATTCTTTGAATGCCCCTGTAAAGGAGGCACCCAAGGAGAGCAGCAAAAAGGCCGAAGCCAAGGAAGCGTGAGGCTTCCTCAAATGCAGCAAGCTGTTCGGCCGCAGAGACCACCCAACGGGCATCCTTAGATTTGACTGGTGGATCCGATCATCTGGACGACCCAGAAGCAGATGGACATGACAATCTTCCAATGTGGATAGATGAAAAGTGCAGCACAGGCTGCTGGGGCTCGTGCTTGTGGCTCAGGCAGTAGACTGACATGGTGTGCGGATGCGTCAGAGACATCTTCTGCCCGCAGGCACATTTTCAGAATCCGGGCGCAGACTTCTCATCATACATACCAGAGACTAGAAGAAATAGCCTAAAGACCATGTTTTTTCGGAAAATTTTGACGTTTAATAAGCAAATGGTCTCGGTGTGAGAGCAACAAGGAGGGAACCTTCTTCCAGAGGGAAGGAAGCTCTGACATCATGGGGCAGTGCCAAGGGAGTTACCACTTGGGTGGGTGGGAGGAGCCAGCTTGAAGACATTCCGGCAAGCCTTAAAGAGGGAAAGGAACACTACCCGAAGTGTGGATAGAACACCACATCCACGTCCCTAGAAAGCAGGCTTTTTTCCCCTCAGTCACTAGCCTGTTGTACAGTGGCTGGAAAAGATGTAATGACCATCTGTGCTAAAATTTGGAAACACGTCAGCTTTGTTACTATAAGCCCTGTGAAAAGGCAGGGGGCAGAATTTTCAGAAGGAGGCCTCAGACTTGCTGCACCCATTCGACGATATTCCCACACTTCACCCAAAATGTAGTTCACTCACAAAATGGTCTTTCAGGCACAGTTGCCATGACTGGCAGGTGTCCTTATTTTGATGCAAGCTGCTGCCAAGCACCGGAATTGTTGTAAAACTGAGCACCTTTGAACACAAGGTGCTCGAGTTTCTAAGCAACTGGGAGGATGCAAAACAGCTGTGTGAGTCAACATCCTCTCTCCCTGTTTGGGGGAAAGTTGGGGAGAAGAGAATAGGGCAGTGAGAAAGGAAAGCAATCCCAGTTTCGAAAGTAGGGAACTTCCCAAGCAAGGACAACATTAGCCATCCTTACTGCCTCCCACTGAGCAGGTGGGGGATAGGGTGTTTGTCTCTCTGATTTTCTTGACCATCCTAGACCTGCTGGGCCTGACCTCTGCTGCAACAGAAAGTAATCTAAAATTTGCAGTAGTTTTCTGAGCACAAATACTGAGATTTTAACAGTCTGTGGTTTGGGGGTACAGTGCTGGTACTGTGATATAATAGAAGCTGTAGAACAAAGCGTTTTTGCAAACTTTAAGCCCGAACCCTCATTTTTGAGGAGTCTAATCTGAAACTAATAATGTTTAAGCTAAAGGAGAAAGTCTTGCAATCGAAATTTGAAGGCAGGACAACAGCATCTTACACCTAAGGACCTTGGAAACCAAATCGGAAATGTGAAGGTAATGTCTGTCCCAATAGGGTATTTGCTGCAATGTATTTAAGTCTCCTTTGACAAGGTAGACCTGATCAAGGCAGTGCAGTACTTACTAATGTAGTCTGTATGTCAGAGTGGGACAAACTGGGTTTCCAGGTGGCCAATGGGCACTAAATAATTTGGTCTGGCTACCATATTTCGAAAGTTGTCGGCCAGCTGGCTACCTGTGCGCAAAGATTTTTTAGCCCTTAAAAAGGATGGCCACAAAATATTGATTTGGCTATCAGATTTTGGAATCTAGTAGGCATACTGACCACCAGATCACAAACAGATTTGTCCCACACTGCTGTAAGTGCATCATTTTAATGCGCAATATCAGAAAATCAAGGTAACATTTTTAAATGCAACAAAATACTAAAATAATCGCTACCTGTTTGTCTTTCTGCTGAGCACGATCACCTGATGGCCACAACCTCCAAGAGTCGTTATCAATCACATCTGCCAGGACTAGCTCTTTGGTAGATACAGAAACACCAAACTCAATCTAATAAAAAACACAATTAATTGATACAATGTAGTACATTAAAAAACAAACAAAAATATGATGCACAATACATGTACATATTTGTAGAAATCATGCTTTTTTTCCCTTAAAGGGGAACAGCCAACATCAAGCGCTCCACACCCAACGGAGATGCTGGTCCCAATCTGCACTACTAATTTTACTTAGACATTTTCTGTCACTGCAAATCCTAGAATCCTCTGCAGGAATCTGAGAAGGACTGCAGCAGTGGAAGCTTCAATGGACTGCAGTGCATAAATGATCTGATATTTTTTGCTGGTCCTGTTGTCCTACTAAGGCCAAGCACAGTCCCGGAGGACTATACCTAGCCCTGGGAGAACAGGGCCAGCGACATCTAATCAGAGCCTATAAAAAACTCTTAACATACACTGCAGACTAAAGAATCTCCCACTGCTGCAGCCCTGTTCTGATGTCAGCTTCAGGGGATCCTGGGATCTGTAGTTACAGAAAATTGCCTGGAAGTACGCAAAATTAGTCTGATACAATCTACTATACTATAGCAAGCAGTACTTGTAGGGTTTATTGCACACAAACTGCAAATTGGGACCAGTCCCACATTTGGGTATACGCTCTTATCGAATGAGGACTGTTCCACTTTAAACTTTTTAGATTTTTTTTTTTTTGCACTATCAGATATGTAGTCAGGGGAAACTAAAGACTGATCAAATAAAATTGGCATAACAAAGATCACCCCAAAATATTATCAAAAAAACAATGACTCCTGCTGCGGACTAGAGCATGTTGTGCAATCTAGCTGAAAGAGCTAGTATACTACTCAAAATATTAACTTCTCAAAGTAGTTAACTGTTACTTCTAAGCATGTTTTTATTTTCCCTTTTGCCAGTTAAAATACTTTCTACCCGGTGATATTTAGGGTGATGTGTAAAACAGTACTATATCTGGAGGCAGGCATATCTAGTTCTAGTCCTCTTGATACATCAGCAACACACACTGAAGCCCCAAAAGGAGGAGACTATGACCAAAGAAAACCCAGCACAAGGTAAACGGGGTGAAACGATGACACCCTTACAAATTACTTTACGTACATTTTCAACACTCAACATAATAAATACAATCAAACATGAACATAACTTCACAAACATCGATAACAATTACAAGATTCCTGTACAGAAATCAGGTGTTTTCTTAATTGAGATACAGACAAAGGCCTGCCAGTCTTTTGTCTATATTCATTAGAGAGGCCATTCCAACAAATAACTGAAAAAATATTGAGAGCGCTTTGTTTTTACAAAAGAAACAACCATTTCTGTGGCAGCCGAATTTCTCAGGGTTAATTCAACATTTCTAAATGAAATTGTTTTTTAAATATATAGGAACTAAGTCCAGCCCACATTTATAAGCAAATATCTGTTTGTGTATCATTCTTCTCATACTTAATGGTAACCACCCAAGTCTCTCATAATTCACAGTGGTGAGTAAGTTTAGGACATTTAAGTGTTAATCTAGCAAGACTATTAACTAGAACATCTAAACTTAATAATCGATCCTTAGTAGCTCCATCATAAAGAACATCCCCATAATCAATTAAAGGAAAAATATGCATTTTAACAATCAAATCCAATGTCACTGAATCAAAACAATTCTTATTCCTAAACAGAAATCCCACCCGTTTATTAACTTGGGAAATTAAATTATCAACATGTAAATTCCCAGAACCATGATTATCTAGCCAATATCCCAAGTATTTATATTGATTAACTAACTCTAGCCCCACCCCATTACTACCTACAATTTCCAAAACCATATCTTTTTTAAGTTTAGTAGAGGACCCAAACAAGATACATTTAGTTTTTGATGAAGTTTTAACTTAGAATTAACAAAAAAACAATTCCATTTTGTCAAAGCTTTCCTGCAATATACACTGAATAGCTGGAACAGATTTTCCTAAACAGTATAAAATGGTGCCATCGGCGTACAGGCGGTACCGAGAAGCCCCCACATGATAAAAGAACTAGGTTAAGTATACCAGAAACAAAAGACGACCCAAAACAGATCCTTGGGGTACACCTCTCCACACCACCTGCACAGCCGAAATAACACCACTTACAACCGTTACCTGCCGTCTCTCAGAAAGGTAAGAAGTGAACCAGTCCAGAGTTGAACGACTCATCCCTACTTCGGATAATCTCAAGAGCAACTGCTGATGGTCCACTGTGTCGAAAGCCCTGGAGAGGTCAACCAAAATAGCCCCGGTGTAATTTTGTATTTCAATTGACTTACCAATCTCATCCAGGACTTCCGACACAGCCATAACAGTGCCATGAGATTTCTGGAAACCTGACTGATATGGGTCCAGCAATCTTTCTCCTTCCAAATATGTCATTATCTGTCCAGCCATCAATTTCTCCATCACCTTACTAATCAAAGGCAGTAGAGAAATAGGTCTGTAGTTGGAAAGACGGCCAGAATCACCCCCTTAAAGATGGGGACGATCCTGGCCGACTTCCAACCTTCAGGAACACAGCACTCCTCAATCGATCGACTGAACAGATACGACAAAGGATCCGAGATAGGAGTTGCGGCATACCTCAACATTCTAGAGGACAAACCATCTGGACCACAACTCCCGGAGACTTTTATTTGCAACAAGATTTCTAGCACCTTGTCACTAGATAAAGCCTCAAATGCAAATTTAGATGCCCCTGAAATACATTCTAAAGGATTATACAAGGGTTCATTGGGGCCAAAGAAATTTCCTGATTCTACGAAATATTCATTAAAATCGATCAGCTAGTGGAAGCTCTTGCCTAAAAAAGTTTCATCCTCCGCTAATTTACTAGTGGTCTTCAATTTAGACTGTCCTTTTAAATCCCCTATAAGACCCCCAAATTTCCCAGGCTTACCTGCTGATTCAAGGGTTTTATTTTGAAAGTATTTATTTTTAGTATCCCTCAAATTGGCTACATAGAGATTCCTTAACTTCCTATATTGTTGCCAGTCATGAACCCTTCCTGATGCTTGTGAACCTTGCTAAGCTTTGTTTTTAGCTTGCTTCAACTTAGAGAGTTTAGTAGTATACCATGGTGCAGAATTACCTTATATTCTCCTTGTAACCTCTGGCATATGCTTGTTACACAAAAGGAGAACTTCTGAAACAAAATATTCCCAGGCCAGATCCAGATCAGGTATCAATTCTAAATGCTCCCACTTGACATCAGCCAAATCAGCTAGGAAAGCAAAATAATCAAACTTCTTAAAGGATCTTGTCCTTAAGAACCTTGCAGGCCCTTTCACTTTAGATTTCCCTCTAATACAATAAATAATGTTATGGTTACTAAACATGTCAACATCCACCCCAGAAGAGATATAGTTATAAGGGCAATCTGTAAGAATTACATCAATCAGGGAAGATTCACTAGGATTATAAATATTCATTCTAGTGGGTTCAGTTATTACTTGGGACAGCCCAAGCTCTAAAGCCATTTTCCTAATTCTTTGAGATTTTACAGGGTGCAACCAGTCAGCATTTAAATCCCCCAGAATTACCAATTCATGGGAGAAAGCAAAATGAACCAGAGCATCCTGCAAATGATCAAAAACCTGTACAAATTTATTGGGTGGACAATACCCCCCAATCACCAATAAAGGTTTCCCTGACCCAAAATTAAATTCCAAGGCCAAATATTCACCATTTACCTTTAAATTAAGATGCAACTGTGTGGGAAAAAAGTTTTCCAAATAATAAATCAAAATCCCACCCCCTTCTTGTTCCTATCAGCTCTCAAAGTCATAATCCTGAATTTTCAAGTCCACATCATCATGGGTCTTACCCAACCATGTTTCTGTAAAAATCATAACCTCAGGCTTATACTCTGTTATAAATTCCTTAATTTAGTCCATTTTTGGAATAATACTTCTGACATTTAAATGCAACATTAGCTGCCCATTATACATTTTTAAATCATCAGTCAACGGACCAGGATTTAGTGCAACATCTCCACTTTTTAGCAGAATTAAAAGAGATACACAACTTAGTATGGACTTCTTGAAATTTTTATATATTACAGGAGTCCAAACTTCTCTAAATTCTCGACCTATCCCTACTCCCAGGCCATACCTATTACAATAATGTCCCAACTTTAGCAATATATAAGCTACACTCTTTTTTTATACTACATACCGTCCCAAGATAAGGGCTGTTCAAATTATACCAATCAGTGAACTTCTGAGTTCCTGCTAGAGTCAGAACGGCTCGGCCATTAAGTTGCAAATCCCAACTAGGTCGATGTCCAACCACCTCCCATTGCAACATCCCAACTGTTAAAATTCCCACAATTAAATACAATAACAGCCCCATACTAGCGTCTATAAAGTATAGACTCTTAATTCTATTTCTAAATTTCCTGTCTTCTTCCATCGAGGGCGCTACCACTCAACGCTAAGGCATCTCTGGTCATGACATCCTTTATCTGGTGCGACTCCCACCCCCAAGATTAATTAACAGCTTTCACGGCTCTCCCCGGAGCCCCGATTGTAATGCAGGTGAAAAATGTAGGGCACTCACACAGTTTAAAACACAGAGAACAGTCAAAGTTACTACAGCCCTTTTGGGCAAATAATGGATAAGACGGTAACAGGGGGCATCAGTCAGATGCCAGAGAGAGAGTTCAACAGCCCAAAGGACATGCAGAGTGGCCAAAAACCACAGCTGATGGGGAAAGTAGACAATAGCGCCTGGGAAACAGTCATGTAAAAAGCAAAGGAGACATCGAAGAGGCAAAGCCAGGCAACGAACAGCAGGACGCCAACAAATGGTGACACCATCCCAAAACAGCAAAAACTGTTGATGAGGCAGAGACAGGCGACGCAGCCATAGGGAGCCCCGAGCCCCGCAAGGCTATGCGATGAAGCCACTAAAAATGACCACGGTGCCCAAAAGAAACACCTGGACCGGCAGCAGAAAGCCAAGGCAAAGCTGACTGGGGCAACATGTAAACAGCTCTGCTCAAAGCAGGGCATTGGGCACGCTGACAAAGCAAAGTCCGGCAGCAGCCTATCAAAAACAGAAATGCTGAAAAGTGCAACACCTACCCAGTCAGTGAACACTCTGATGGAACAAGTCACGGAGACGAAGACAAGAACCACCACCAGGCCGACAGGCGTGGCTTGCAGCCAACTGAGCAGGTCGCATACCCTACAGCACTCTCAGATTTTATTAAAAATAAAGGCATACACATTGAAAATCACTCGTTCAGACTTTTCAGGCATTGTGGTACAGCGACTCTGTGCTTACTGTGCATTTTGTTCAGACAATCCTTTAATCGGGAGAAATAGGGAATCTGAAGAAAACAGGGCAACACGAATCGGGCAGAGGAAAGCATGGCAGACCACCCGAAAGCGTTGGATCCAGCGATCTAGCGACTGGAGTGGAAGGAGACCTGGAGCCCACCAACAGTGCTGTTCTACAGGCAATGAAAGCACTCAATGCCACTGTTAAAGCACTGGATACCAAACTCGACACACGCAACTCTCGGGTGTCAGCCCTAGAAACTAAAAGAGAGACTATCACAGTGGAGGCTCGCTTGGCAAAGAAATCCGCCGACAGGACGTCTGCCACAACTGCAGGACTTGTTTTAGATAACAAATTACTCCGATTGCGATTAGAGCAACTGGAAAATGGGGCCTGATTGCACCATGTGCATCTCCTCGGGAAACCAGAAGGAGTGGAAGGGGACTATCTCTTACAGTATGTCTGCCATTTGCTGCAATCTACTTTAAATTTTGAAATAGTGGATGCTATCTTTAAAGTTTATAGAATTACACCTCGAAAACCAGTAGAGAACGCTGATCTTCCACATACAATACTGATTGTGACGGCAGGGCAACATATTCAGAACCAGATCCTCTAACCGGCTAAAACGAAGGGGATACTACACCTTCCTGAAGGCCCTAGGTTCTATTTTTCCCCAGACCTCGGTTATGCTGTTCGTGGGGAACTGAAATCTTTGGGTATAAGTCACTCTCTATAACTCGCTACAAAGCTATGGATCTCCTATGCAGGTAAAACTCATTTTCTCTGACCTGACTGAAGCGGGCAAACAACTCCTTAAAAAAAAAAAAAAAAAAAAAAATCAAGGACAATTTCACCCAGCAGGAGTTGGACCCCGAGGAACTTAATGACACTTGGAAAAAAAAACTCTGTCCTGTTCTTAATTACTACTGGGGTTCCTTTCCCCAGTCCAATTTCACCATATCTACACAGTTTAGTTCTGAGCAATGCTGTATTGTCTGAGTTTATAATAGCTTGTGCCACCTTATTATTTTGTTGTTTATTTGTAATGTCTTTCTTCAAGTTGGAGTGTTTGCTTAATGGTATCAACCCTTATCGTGGTACTTAACCGCATCACTAGTGTTTACATGGACTTTATAAGAGTCTTATTGACTTATTGGGTCTGGCACCACGGGGCTTATTTAAATTTACGGTGTACAGTCCATCACTATGGCTGAGAAAGCAATTGATACACATGTTGTATAAAAGTTATTGAAACTGAACTTCCTCTTCTATGATGTAACAAAGAGAGAAACTTATTCCTCTATACCCACTATGTCTTGGAACCAAGAAAAATCACTTGTCAGTGTACGATTAACTGAAATAAAAATAAAGTGTGTGTGTGTGTGTGTGTGTGTGTGTGTGTGTGTGTATATATATATATATATATATATATATAAATATAAATATAAATATAAATATATATAAATATAAATATAAATATATATAAATAAAACCACCAGCCCTTCAGAAACCGGCACTGGGGAATAAGGCTAAGAATCAACCAAGGCATCCAGAGGATGGCTGGACTGGCCATAAAGCCAGGTCGAAGGCAAAGCAGATGACAGAAAAATGTGAAAAAACAGCCATGCACATAAGCAGAGGACTGCACACACAGCGAGTACAATGAGGTAGCAAGGCCAGGTGACTGCTAGCAGAAAGTGAGAATAGCAAAAAGGGGTCACACCCCAACAGGGACACAGTTGACAGGGCAAAGACAAGTATCAATGGGGTCGGTCAAAGAAAGACATGGGCCCCACAGAACCAGGCAGGAAGCCAGGGTATCAACTGAGGCACCAGGATGAGCAGACTGGGCATAAGGCCACGTTCAAGGCAGAGCCTATAATGGAAATGTCAACACAGCCATGCACAAGGCAGGGGACTGGACCCAAAGGGGGAATGTCAACGAGGCAGAGCTAGGCAAAGACCAGCACAAAGAGGAACAATGAAAAAATGGTGACTACAGTCAAAAACAGCACAGCTGGCAAAGCCAGGCAACAGGGGGATCCCCAAGCCCCGCAGTAATGGAGAGCTGGGCTATCAAGTCAGATACCAACCCTGGTGTCCAAAAACCAGTCCGAATGGCTGTAAAGGCCACAGATATGACCAGTCCTCTCCACCTCAACGAACTTTCTTTACAAACATGGCTGCCAGAAATGTTTTTTTTTTTTTTCAAAAGTTTATAGGAGGCATGGATATCCTGGTGCACTGTGTCCTGGCTGCCAAAAGGCTTCTCAAAAAGGTGGTTGTCACCCCATTAAGACTTGCGCTCTAAACTTTCAGAGCTAATTAGGATGCAGAAATTGCCCATCCATTTTTATTAAACTAGATAGGTCAGCTTTTTTTTTTTTTCTTTGTATGCCCCCTTCCCGCTGCTGAACTCCCATTCCTTCAGGAGTCTCCAATGGCCTTGTTCGTCCCCGCTCCTACTAACCGGCGTCCAGTGCAGTCCATCCCCCCACAGAGCCTTGGCTATACCCCCCAGGCAGGTACGGGGTGGGGCCCTTACACCCCGACTTGTCTGTATTTGCGTTGGAAGATGCTGGTACTGGCGCGGTAGGGCAGTGGGGATCGTGGCCAGGAGCTCCGTCTATTGGGAGTCCCACAGGGTGTTCCTGATTTTCTGGTGCCCCCGAGGACGTAGACACACAAGGAGAGCCAATGGGTGAGGCACGTATTGACGTGCAGTCTCCTCCCGACTCTCGGTCTGCGTCCTCCCCTCCCCACTGACTGTCCCAGCTGCATCAACACCTGTGGTCACCCAGGTGGCGATAGAGTAGCAGGACAGGCAATCCTCCCCTCCCCAGAGAAGGAGAGCGGCCGATTGGCGCTCTATCCTTTCTCCCCCCGGCCGGCCCTCCAGTTACTAGAGTCCGTTCCCGAACCCGGGTCGCTGACGCCGCGAGCGGTAAGCCTACCGCTACGCCGACGGGCCGGCCAGATAGGTCAGCTTTGAGGCAAGTTACTACTTCACACAACCCCCAATACCACCAGATGTTATACCTTCTGATAAGCAAATGCAATACATCAGAAATAAAATGTAGCAACAGGCTACTTTTGAACATGTATAACATTTTGACTGCCTGTTTTTTGAAGCTAGTAGCACTTTATCACAAGCGGTCTCATAAATGGTGCAAAACTGACAAATCTGACCTCAAAGAATTATAATTGAGAAAAATAACATTTAGTGGTCTAACAAGATTTAAAAAAAAAAAAAAAAAAAAGAAAAACAGCCTAAACAAGAGTATCTTAGTCTACATTCTCTTCCCAGTCTGCTATGTTTCAGCTAAAACATTTGTAGATTCATTTGATTGGTCTGTCGGAAGAGGCACCTTCAGATAAATCTGTGTAATTTCTTCTGTACATGTTTCTTTTCATAACAGTGGTGATAAACATTCACTGCTAATTTGAGTAAAACAGACTACTGTAACCACTGAAGCATTTTCAATGAAGATAAACATTTATCTTAATTTTAGCCATTTATCTTTAAAAACTTTAGCCAGCCCGGTGGCGCAGAGGGCTGAAGCACTGGAGCCTTGCCTCCCACCACGCCGGCGACCCGGGTTCAGGAATAGACTCAGGTCACCGGGGGTTGGCAGGGGAAGGAGAGGATTGAGCGTCCGGAGGACTGCTCTCCTTTCCTGGGGTGGGAAGCCCCGCTCTGTTAGTGTCCCCCAGTGGAGACCGGGGGTACTACAAGCAGTGGCACACAAGAGGGGACCAGAAAAGGTGCGAAAATGCGCGCATGCTGTCTGGATGAAGGCGGCCCGCCTCCCTGCATCTCTCAGCCAAGAAACCTCCAGGCTGCACTTCTGTGTCCCGGTGATGATGCAAGGGAGGGCCTCGTGCGCTCTGGTCTCTCCTCCCGATGGCCCTGGCGGGATATAGGAGAGCCCCCCCGGCGAAGGGATATGTCCGGTACAACTGGGCATCGGAGCAGCTGGATGATGGATCAGTCTGAGGAGGCAGTGGTAGGACTTGGCCGCCCGAAGGAGAGCAGGCATGTCGAAGGAGGTATAAAGAAATAATGAAAAAAAAAAAAACAACTTTAAACAGGTAAAAAATGATTAACCAATGTGAAAGGATCTGAAACAATGCCTGATGACATCACAATGGCCTCTGCTGCACTCAGAACAGTACAATCAAACAAACTGTTATAAAAAGAACACATTTACTGCATAAACTGGACATACAATGGCCTGGTTCAGAATATGCCACTCACCACTTGTCAGGAAGCAGGACTTTTATAACTCACTCATGACTCTGCCACTCAAGTTATTGTCCTGCCCCCTCACGCATGAACATAAATGGCACACAATGAAATCAAGCCACTGTGTACTCCCTACTCATCACACAGTCTAACCTCCACATAGACTTTCAAGTACCTAGGTCACAATGACCATCTTCAACCCAAGAACCAATCAGAGAACAATGCTGACATCACAATAGCCTTGATCTGCTCTGAAGCCAGCTACAAATTCAGAGTTAAATGGAACATGAAATGTGTGTTAACTGGCAGCAGTTACATACAGATTACTCACCTGTAACAGGAGTTCTAGGAATGGTATATGTTGTTCATCCACACTGTCTGGCAGGTTCCTTGCCGCTTTAAATCTTGCCCGGAAGGTCTTCAAGCTGGCTCCTCCCACCGACCCGGGTGGTAAAACTCTCGGCTCCGCCCCATGACGCCAGATCTAGCCCGCTGGAAGCCAGGTTGTGCGTCGAAGCCAAGGAGGTCGGGTGGGTCGTGTGGATGAACAACATATACCATTCCTAGAACTCCTGTTACAGGTTCTAGTGACATGGATATGTTGTTCATCCACACTGTCTGGCAGATTCCTAGCAGTTCTCCGGGAGGAGGGAGGCAAGGCGCACACCCCATATTTGGGGAAATAAAGACTGGAGAACCGAGGCCCCAAAACCAGCATCCCAGCGTGACTAAAGGTCGATTTGGTAGTGGGTGATGGAGATATGTGCTGACTTCCAGGTAGCAGCCCTGCAGATTTCCTGGATAGGGACGTCCCTGGAAGCAGCTACCGATGCAGCGGTATGGCGGGTAGAATGAGCTCTTATCCCTCTGGGAGGCTCGATGCCCGCCAACCTATAACTGAGATCTATGCAGGAGGTGACCCACCTGCCTATTGTCCGCTTGGCTACAGGTCTGCCAGGTGCGGCTTCAGCATGGGTGACAAACAGCTGGCGAACCTCTCCCCAAACTTCAGCCATCCGCTCCCTATAATAAGCGAGCGCTCTTCTAGGGTCCAAAGTATGGAGCCTATATTCGGCCTCAGAGGTGTGATTGGGGTAGAACACCAGCAGAGTCAACACCTGGTTAAGGTGAAACTCCGACACCACCTTCAGAAGGAATTTTGGGTGTGGCGCAGGACAACCTTGTCCCCGTGGAAGACCAGATAAGTAGACTCGATGGAAAGCGCCTGGAGCTCTCCCATCCTTCTAGCTGATGTGATAGCCACCAAGAAGGCGGTCTTCCACAACAGGTAAGAGATGTCACACTTGTGCATCGGTTCGAATGGCTTGCCCATGAGCTTAACCAATACCAGCAGTAGATCCCATGGAGGTGGAGGTTCTTGCACCGGAGGGGATATGTGATCAAGGCCTTTGAAAAAGCGCCCGACCACCTTCTCCTGCGCCACCGACTGATTTCCGGCCCGTGCCCGGTAAGCAGAGATGGCTGCCAAGGTGCACCTTAAGGGCCGTCGACCTAAGCCCTTGCTGAGAAAGGACCACAGGTAGTCCAGAATGCTTGCCAAGGAACAGGAGGAAGGGTCCAGGCCCTTGCCCTGACACCAAATGGAAAATCTCTTCCATTTGAAGGCGTAGCATTTTCTGGTCGACTCCTTACGGGACGCCTCAACGACGTTGAGGACCTCGTCGGAAAGACCCAAGGCCTGGAACTCTGGCCGCTCAGGAACCAGGCTGTCAGGTGCAGGGATTGAAGGTCCGGATGGAATACCTTCCCCTGACTGACTGAGATCAGGTCCGGGTGGTCTGGAAGCCGCCTCGGGAGCCTGCAGCCAAGACTGAGGAGATCTGAATACCAGAACTGACGGGGCCAGTGTGGGGCTACCAGAATCACCTGCGCCTTGTCCCTCCTTGCCTTGAGAAGCACCTTGTGGATCAAGGGACATGGAGGAAAGGCGTAGAAGAGGCCCGGGTCCACGGCCTTGAGAAGGCATCCCCCTGCAGCAAGCCCTGCTGAGGGGGGCGGGCATGAAACAGTCTCAGCTTCTCATTCTCCCTGGAGGCAAACAGGTCCGCCTGAGGCGTGCCCCAGTGGGAGAAGAGATCTTGTACTACCTCCGGCAGGAGAGACCACTCGTGAGACGCAGCCCCTATCCGGCTTAGGGCATCGGCCAGGGTGTTGGAGGCTCCTGCCACGTGAATGGCGGAGATCAGCCTCAGGCTGCGCACGAGATCAAATGCGGAGAGCTTCCTTGCACAGAGGCATGGAGCGCATCCCGCCCTGGCAGTTTAGGTAGTACATTGTCGTGGTATTGTCTGTCTGGACCTGAACCACTTGACCCCGTAGAAATGGAGCGAAGGCGGTGAGGGCTAGACGAGACGCTCGAAGCTCCAGCAGGTTGATGTGGCATCGGGACTCCCGAGGGGACCAAAGGCCGTGCGCTCTGTGCTCCCCCAGATGGGCACCCCAACCCACAGAGGCATCGGTCAATAGAGAGACCGTCGGCTCGGGGCGGACAAACAGGATGCCCTCCTGCAGATGTGCCGGAACGTCCACCACTGGAGAGCATTCCATATCCCCTGGGTCACTGTCACTAGCTGATCCAACGGATCGAAGCGCTGTGACCACTGGCTGGCCAGTCCCCACTGAAGGGGACGCATGTACCAGCAGGTCCAACGGACCACGCTGGTGCAGGCCGCCAAGAGGCCCAGGAAGTCCCGGGCAGGGCGCGATTGCCCAACCAGAAATGATTGGGCAAAGGAGGAAAGAACCTCGGCCCTGTCCGCCGGGAGCAGTGCTCTGGCTCGAAGAGAGTCGAGCTCTGCCCCGATGAAATGTATCACCTGCTTTGGCACGAGTTCCGACTTGGCCTCGTTGAGAGGCCAATCTGAGAGCAAACCTGGAGGGGCTGCAATCAGCCAGTCGTCCAGATAGGTACACCGGACCCCTTCAGTGCCGAGGAATGCTGTCACCACTGCCACGCATTTGGTGAAGACCCTGGGAGCTAGGGAGGCCGGAGGCATGGCCCGAACTCGAAGGGATCCTCCACTCTGAAGCGGAGGAATCTCTGATGAGACGGACGGATTGGGACGTGAAAGAACGTGTCCTGAGGTCCAGGGAACAGAACCACACGCCTCGCTCCAAGGATGGGATTATCTGAGACAGAGTGACCATCCTGAAGGTCCGAGACCTTGGGAACCTGTTCAGGTCGAGAATGGGCGCTAGCCCCCCATCCGTTTTGGGACCAGGAAATACCTGGACACAAACCCCGGGTCTGGAGGAGGATCCGCCACCTTCCTGATCATCTCTTTTCGAGGAGCAGGGCAATATCGGCTCGGCGGGCCGACAGCGAGGCTGCGGACCCCTGGGCCCCGAGAGGAGACGGCTCAAAAGGGTGGAGTCTGCTCGAACTCCAGAGGCAGGCCCTTTCCTACCACCTCCAACACCCAGCAGTCCGTGGTGATAGCGGACCAGGTGGAAAGGAAGTGGCGGAGCCGTCCCCCCACAGGGGGAACCCAGGGGGGAGTGACAAGGCTGGGGGTGACACCCCTCAACCCATCACTGGGCAGGCTTGGAGGAGGGACCGGCCGCGGGACCTCCTGGGCCTTTACCTCCCTGCTTCCTGTTGGAGGAAGCCGCGGGCTTGGGATGCCAAGCGCGAGCCTGCTGGCCCTGATGCTGGTGCTGTTGGGCCGGACGTGCCGCAGGCGCAGAAGGCCGAAAGGGCTTGTGCTGCTGCTGACGGCGGCCTTTGTCCTTCTGGGCAGAGTTGACTACAGGGTGGCATTGGACTTTTTGATTCGCTGAAGGTGACCTTCCACTCCAGGGCCGAAGAGGTCGGTCCCCAAGAAGGGGACATCCGCCAACTTGTGCTGGGTATCCGCAGTGAAGGTGGATATCCTCAGCCATGCTCTGCAGCGCATGGCCACCGCGGCAGCAACCGATCTGGCACAGGAGTCCCCTATATCCAGAGCTGTTTGGCGCTGCTGCTTCGCCACCGCCCTACCCTGGTCCTGAACCTGCCGGACCGTGGTCTGGAGGTCAGCCGGGAGATGAGGGATCACCTCATCCAGGGAGCCCAGGAGGGCGTGGGAGAAGTGTGCCATCAGCATGGCCGAGCTGGCCTGGCGGAGGCCGAGGGAAGACGCAGTATACACCTTGCGCCCGGCGTAGTCCAGCTTTTTGGACTCCTTGTCGAGGGGCTTGTCCACGTCCCTAGCGTTCCCGGAATGCCGGAAAACGCTGTCTGTGACCAACCCCTCGGCAGAGGGGTGCTCCAAAATCCCGGTCAAAGAGCCGGTAGGGACCGCATACTTCCTGGCCATCCTGGCCGAGGGCGCAGCACAGGAAGCAGGCCGCTGCCAAAGCTCCAATGCTGGGCCAACAATGGCCTCAGCCACCGGAAAGGCCTCTGTGGGTGAATCCCCTCGGTCCAGTATCTCCGTCATGGGATACTTGGCCCGTTTGGATACGGGCTCGAGCTGCATCCCGGTGGACTCCAAGATGAGCCAAAGCAGACCCATGAAGGACGATGGGCTTTCGTCCAGTGACTGGCCCCTGGAGTACTCCAGGTCAACCTGCCTGCAGAACAGGGAGGAGTCGTCGTCTGACTCAGAGGAGTCCGCGAAGAGCTGCCTAGGGTCTGAGTCACCCTCCACCTGCCGAGGACGGTCGGGAGTGAGGGTGACAGACAACCTGTGGGGCAGGCCTTGACCCGACCGAGAGTCCTTGGTCGGTGCCCCTGATTTCGGTTGTGGAGGCGGAGGTTCCACCATAATCAGTGGGGCAGCAGGTTTCAGCCGAACAACCGGCCCAGGCTTGGGCATCTCGACTGCAGCAAGAGGCTGTTTTGGCCGTTCGGGTGACACTTGATGGCTGGGGAAGGCGTCAGTGTCGACTTGCTCACGGACAAAAGTAACTGCTGCCACATCAGCTCCTCGTAGCGTCGATGCAATCTGCACTGAAGCCTCTCCTCATCCAAGGAGGAAGATGAGGACGAGCGGCATCGCCGCTTACCTCGGTGCCGAAACCGAGACCGCCGATGTCGACGGGATCGGCTGGACCGAGAAGAGGTCAGAGATCCTCGGTGTGACCAAGGGCGGGCCTGGGAGGGAGCGGGGGACACCTGCTCTTTCCTTGGCTCGGATGCCTTAACCGGGGACTGCTGCATCGATGGCGCAGGCGAATCCTCGGTTTCCACCGGGGGAACCGGCGAAGAAGGGTTGTCTGCTTCACCAGTTGACAATCTGTCCGATGGGTCGAGAAAAATCTCGACCGTGTCGACGGCTGTCTCGGCCAGCTGACCTGACGGGGACGCCGTGAAGCCAGCGGCCTTAGCCGCAACCTCGACCGAAGTTGACGGTCGGCTGTCCGGGGAAGGGGACCTCTCCCGCTCCCACGAACGCCGACGATGGGACTTACCCTTGGGATCCTTCTTTCTGAACCAAGAGGAATGTCCCGATGGCCCCCCTCTCTTTGTGGAAAGGGAATGTCAAAGCTCCTTGAACGAAGCAGGATACGAGGTACCCAAAGAGAGCGGGATAAATGCCGCGACCGAGGAGGAGGAAGATGCAGTCTGGGCCTCCTCCTCCTCGAGGGCGATCATCTGCTTGAGCTGCTCAGCCGAGCCAGCCGTCGCGGTAACCACCCAACGGGCCTCTTTCGACTTTACCGGCGAGTAGCGCTTCTCCGGGCGCCCAAGCTTCAACCGGGCAGCGCGGTCCTCCAAGACGTTGGTCGAGAACGAACAGCAAGAATCGCAGGCCTGCGGGTCGTGTTCCAGGCCGAGGCAGTAGACGTACGTGGAGTGCGGATCCGTACTGGACATCTTCTGCCCACAAGGGCACCGCCGAAACCCGGGAGTCGATTTGTCCATCGCAGCCGCGAGGGAAAAGGTAGACCGAAGTCTTGAGAATTTTAAAACAAGTTTCGGACGAACCGAAGAGTTAGGATCCAGTCTATCACGCAGAGCGTTAAGGAGGGAACCTGAGCTTCCAAGCAGTAAAGAAGATCTGGCGTCATGGGGCGGAGCCGAGAGTTTTACCACCCAGGTGGGTGGGAGGAGCCAGCTTGAAGACCTTCCGGCAAGATTTAAAGCAGCAAGGAACTTGCCAGACGGTGTGGATGAACAACATATCCATGTCCCTAGAACTAACGTTCCTATTGGTAGAAATGAAATTCATACTTCTAAATGATCCACATTAAACTGCATCTGAATAAACAGCGATTTAAAAAACTAGGTTTTCAGTTGCCTTTTTTTTTTTTGTTATGGACAACATTCTGCACAGTTATCACGGAACTAGTAATATATGGAGTTTTGACTATGTCACAGTTTGTGTACAGAATGCTAAGCATGTGCCGCTGACCTATCAAAATCATGCTTAATTGTTCTGTACATAAACCATAAATTAGTCAAAACTATTACTGGTTCCAAGAGGAGAACTATAACAGAATGCTGCCCCTGAAAACAAAACAATGCAAAACAGTTTTTCACATCACTTTTTATGCAAGTATAATTAAACATGGGTTCTTTAGGAACATGAATATACTTTATGAAAATAGAAACTTTTTAAACAGCTACCAACTAGAAATAATTTGATGTCTTTCTAAATCTTTACACAAATAGATACATTTTTGAGAGGCAGGACTTTCATAACTCACTTGTTACTCCGCTACTCCTGAATTATAGAAACACAGAATTAGTCGACAGAAAGGACTGGTTGGCCCATCCAGTCTGTTCTATTTTTCCTTGCCTATTCCGATACCTTGGACCCCACTTGGTCTCCAGCGTCCCTCCCACCTCTCTTTACTGTACCTACTATGCCTGTGTGCCTATCTCATGCATGTTGAAGCCCCCCCCCCTCAGGCATCCACCACCCTTTCTGTGAAGTAGTATTTCCTCACATCCGTCTTAGCCCCGCTCCCCACTTTGCTGCATATCCCTGTGTTCTGGTGCTTTCTCCTCAAGAAACTTCTCACCTGCACCTTAGTCACCCCTGTGAGGTACATACAGGTTTCAAATCATACCTCTCTCACTCTCCTCCAGGGAGTGCATGTTGAGTTCCCACAGCCTCTGCTTATAAGGCTTCTCATGCAACCCCCGATAGGCCTCCTCTGGACCACTTCCATCCTGTCAATGTCCTTGTAAAAGTGCAGCCTCCAGAGCTGGACACAGAACTTTAGGTGAGGTTTCGCTAGTGAGTGATGCACTGACAACACTACCTCCCTCCTCCTGCCATAAATCCTTATGCACCCCAGCATCCCACTAGCCTCACCTACTGCTTTGACATTTCTCTGCCACCTTGAGATAGTACAGTTAAGTAAGAACTTACCGTAACAGTAGATCTTCGAGAGGAGCTCTTGCAGCAGGCTACTACCATTAGGACCAATGCCGCAGGCCTTAGGAGCCACGAGAAAAATTTTAGGTAGCAGTACCCAGCAGGGTCCGCCCCAACAACGGTCATGCCATAAGAGGGGGCGGTCCCCTGCTCCACCTCAGTTCACCCGCCAAGGACCCGCGAACAGACCCCAGCAAGCGAACCAGGAGAAACATGCCCCAGTCGTGCTGAAACTCTCCAGGGGGAAGGAGGGCAGGAAAGCAGTGCCTGCTGCAAGAGCTCCTCTTAAAAATCTACTGTTACAGTAAGTTCTTATGTAACTGTACTATCTTACTTTGAGTGTGAGCTCTTGCAGCAGGCTATTACCAGTAGGACTGAATCCCAAGCAGTCCCGAGCTAAGGAGGTGACAAGCCCCAGGAGGAGGATGACGGAAGCCTTCAAGACGGCATTGCCTAGACAGGCAGGAAGACAGTACGTCGGGACAGTAGTCCCTGAAGGACCGCCAGGCCGAAACCGGCTCAGTGCCTGGAAGCAATGACCAGGTTGTAATGCCTAACAAAGGTATGTACTGAACTCCAAGTAGCTGCTGTGCAAATGTCTCAAACAGAGACATTTTTCAAAGAAGTGAAGGAGGCAGACACTCCTCTGGTAGAATGACCTTTAACCGCTCCAGGTAGAGGTTTGTTGTACCTGTTGTAGCAGAAGATTATGCAGTGGACTAGCCACCTAAATATAGTCTGTTTAGACACCAGTTTGTCCAGGTGTTAGACACAAGGTGTGCCGCTGTACGCTTGAGGTAGTACCTCAGCACCCTGTGGAAGTCCAAAGTGTGTAAGAGAGCTTCTGCCCTATTGGAAGGTGTTGAATAATAGACTGGAAGGTCAACAGACTGGTTGAGGGTTAATGCAGAAACCATTTTGGGTAGAAACTTAGGATTTTTCCTGAGGGAAACCCTTTTCCCTATGAAAAATCAAATCAGGCACCTTGCACATCAGGGCCTGAAGCTCGAAAACCCTTTGAGCTGAAGTAACAACTAAAAAGGACACCTTCCAGGAGAGATAGATATCACAGCTCACACACTGTTGTGGGTTCAAAAGAAAGGAGAGTAAGCTTTTCTAACACAAAAAAGGAGATCCCTGGGGAGAACTGGATCCCTAATGGGAGGCTTTATATGAAGTATGCCCCGGAAGAAGGTGCAGGCCACGTCCAACTGGGCTAGGGTCCTGCCTTCTACCAGAGTGTGATAGGCAGATATGGCCCACATATGCACCTTAATGGAGGAGTAGCTCAAGCCTTGATGCAATAAGAAGAGGAGGTACCGTAAGGCTGAGTTCACTGGACAGGTAAGGGGATCCAGATGATGCGATGAAGTCCAAAGCCAGAAACACTTTCACTTCATAGCGCAAGTGGACTGAGTAGAGGGCTTTCTCGCCGAAACGAGAACGGCTGCCACCTCTTGGGAGACCCCATACCTCTTCTTGACTATGTCTGCAGGAGACATGCATGAAGGTGCAGGGACTTGAGATCTGGGTGTACCAGTTTGCCCTGGTCCTGGGACAGCAACTGCGAGCATACTGGCAGCGGAATCGGAGGCTTCGACGACAACCACTGAAGTAGTGGGAAACAAATCTGCCATGGACACAGCGGGGCGATTAGGATCATTCGAGCCCCCTCGGTCTGTACCTTCAACAGAACCTTCTGAATTAGAGGGAAGGGAGGAAGGCGTAAAGAAACCTCCCTGTCCAACAAAGGGACAACGCATCTGGCCAAAAAACACCAAGCACATGCTCTCGCGAGCAGAAACTTGGCAGTTTGGTACTGCGTGGGGATGCTAAGAGGTCCAGCTCTGGAATACTCCAAGTGTCGAAGAGCTGGTCTGCTACCGATTGTAGTAGCCCCCACTCATGCACCTTGGACAGAGACCGACTTAGGCTGTCTGCCAAGGCGTTTTGGATGCCTGGAATACGCAATACGGTCAGGGAAATGTGATGTTCTAATGCCCAATACCAGACTCTCATCCCCTCCTGCACAGGGGGTAGGAGTGTGTTCCCCCTTGCCTGTTGATGTAGAAGACGACAACGGCAGTGTTGTCCAACTGGATTAGAAGAGAGCCCGGCGTCAAGTCCTCCTGAAAAGCCCGTACGGCGCCGAGGACTGCTCGCAGTTCCAGCACACTGATGTGGAGGTTGCACTCCTCTAGGGACCAAACGCCCAGAGTCTGGCTGTCCCCTAGGTGAGTGCCCCCCCCCCCCCAGCTGAAGTCGGAGGCACCGTCATCAAGGTCTGACTCTGAGGCTCCTGCCGAAACAAGACCCCTTTTTCTAAGATGAGGGGATCTAACCACCAAAGAAGGGTCCTTCAGACTGGTTTGGAAATCCTGACCATGTTGTCGAGACCGTCAGAGCTTTGGTCCCACTGCACCCTGAGCATCCATTGTGGGACCCTGATGTGGAGGCGAGCCAAGGGAGTTACTGGGATGGCCGCTGCCATGTGCCCCAGAAGCCTGAGGAAGGTCCTGGCTTGGACCTGTGGGGTTATTAGGACCGCTCCAGCCACTTCTTGCAGGCGATCTCCCCTTTCCTGTGGGAGGAAGGCCATGCCTGGACAGTGTGCAGGACTGCACCTATAAAGAAGAGTCTTTGGTTGGGCTCTGGGGATGACTTGGGAAGATTCAAGGTGATCCCCAACACTTGGAATAGCACATAGGTGTCCCAGAGAGTGTGAAGGAGGCACGTTCTTGACGAGGCCACCAAGAGCCAGTCGACCAGGTAAGGGAAGACATAATGTCCCTTGCGCCTTAGAGTCGCAGCTACCACTACTAGGCACTTGGTGAAGACTCGAGGAGCAGAGGAGAGGCCGAACGGCAGAACCCAAAACTGGTAATGTCTCCCTCGGAAGTGGAACCTCAAGACATGCACATACGCATCTTGCATGTCAAGGGAGCAGAGCCAGTCCCCTTGGTAAAGCAGAGGAATTAGATCTGGTAGGGTCACCATTCTGAGCCTTCGGTATTCTATATAGTTGTTTAAGGAGCGGAGGTCCAGAATGGGCCGAAGATCCTGAGTTTTCTTTGGAACCAGGAAGAAGTGGGAATACCCTTTTCCCCACTGCTACAGGGGGACTGGCTCCATTGCCCTTTTTTGCAAGAGGGCCCGAATCTCTCCTTCTAGAAGAGGTACATGAGAAGGAGGATATCTTGAGGACCTTGGTGGCATCACCTGGGGGATCCGAGTGAGCTCCAATGTATATCCCCTCCTTATAATGTCTAGGACCCAAAGGTCCGAAGTGATGTTGCTCCATCCCTCCAAGTGGAGGGAGAAGCGACCCCCTACTGCCTCCCCTTGGCCTCCTCCAGAAGGAGGAGGGGATCAATAGGGAGTTATTGGGAAGAGCCGGGGGGTTGGCAGAGAGGCTTGGGAAGACTTTGGGCCTCGAAAGGGAGAGCCCCAGGATGCTGGGTTGCAGCCTTCCTTTTAAAGCCTCCTCTCTGGGCCATCTGACTGCCATGGGCAGGTTGACCTGCGGTCTTCCGAAATGGCAGTTTGCAGAATCGTTTCTGGTCCCCCCTTATACATCTGTCGGAAGGACCAGATCGATTTCCCCAACTCCTAGAGAAGAGAGATGAGACCCTTGGTCTCCGCCCCAAAAAGTACAGAACGATGGAAGGGAAGGTCCTCGATTCCGGTCTACAGATCCTGGGAGAATCCTGAGACTCGCAGCCAGGCGTGGCGCCTCAAGTGGACACCTGACTGCAGTGTCATACTAGGCATGCAGAACATGGGTGCCTACGTCCGAACCCAATTTCAGAATGTCCAGGAGTTCCATCTTCTGCGGGGAGGCTGGCAAGGCGTTAGCCATCTCTTGCCCCTTCTCTCATAAGGCATTCTGGTACTGGACCATATGCATTAGGAAGTTCAGGGACCGCATGGAACAGGTGGATGCAGAGTACCCCTTCTTGCCCATCTGGTCCAGATAACGGTACTCCTGATCGGAAGACTGAGAACTAAGGAGCTTGGGCTGTCAAGACTTGTCATGAGCAGCCTCTATGACCAAAGAGTCAGCCTGAGGGTGTTCCGCCAAGTAGGGCTTCTCCCTTGGCACTCTATACAGCCTGTCCCAACTTCTTGGGAAATGACGGGACTGTGGCAGCATGTTTCCACGTGATCCTTGTGAGGTCTCGGAATGTATCCACTACAGGAGGCACTACCAATGGTTTAGGCTCTTCCTGCCTCACATATTTTGCCTGTCTCCAGCATTCTGGATCCAGGTCCCAAGTCTTCCATTCACTGGCGGCCTGGATGTGCCGCATGACGTCCATAAAAGTTGGATCGTCAGGAGGTGAACGAAGTGTCTGTAGTGAGAAGAACCCCCCCAACTCTTGAGAGGGACTGGTCTGATGAAGAGGATGATGAAGACTGGCTCCTACTAGGATGAGAGGAGGTCGAACCTTGCCTATAAGGACTTCCCTCCCTGGAGCGTCGACCACTATCTGACAGACGTCTGCCATGGGACAGACGAAGTGGAGACCGGCACCTGTCTGGAGACACGACGGCTAGGAGAGCATCTGCGCCTGGTAAGAGACCTGTGACGGCTGCGAGACTTGCTCTTGGGCTGGGACTGGCGACGGCTGCAAGACCACGAGTGGTGCCGTCGACAGCCCTTAGACCGGGATCTAACCACCAAGGGTGAGCGGGATCTGGAAGTCTTGCGCTGCTCATCTGGGGGTTTAGTAGGAGACTTTATAGGAAGATCCCCAGTGTCTTGGATGTCCGGCCGGTGACCGGTGTCTGATCCAGCTTCGGGGGAGCCTGGTCTTTCTTGATCTGGCTCCACCAGAAAGAAAAGAGCACTTGAAGCTCTTCTTTGTTAAACACCGAAGCTGCCATCCCCTTCAGGGGAACCGGTGAAGACAGAAGGTCCAGAAGGGCCTTGGGAGAAGCTTCTGAGGAAGTGCCCTCCGGACTGGAAGACCTCTGAGCCAGTGATGGTACCGTGACCTGTGCGGGCTCTTCTTGAGGTAGATCAGCCTCGGACTCCGTGGCCAGTGTCTTGGCAGAGGCCGGCTCTGGTTTCGCCGACTTGGACGGGCGGGATCCCGAAGGGGGTTTAGCCGAGGGTCCCAATCCTTGTTCAGCGACTTACCCAACCCAGGTAAAGCCATGACAGAAAATGAGCACCTTGCTCAAAAGGTAGTTTCTGAACCGTGAAATAAAAACAAAAACAAACAAAACAAAAAAAAAAAAAAAAAGGTTTTCTACTTCCCCACCTTACAAATCTTCAAGAATCATTGCTGCCTCTTCCTCCTCCTTCCTTTGCTTACTTCCTTCAAAACAGCATGCCGCAGCAGTAGCTATTCCTTCACTGATCCTTTTCCCTTGAAACATAGACTTTGACGGCAGATAAGGACCGCTTGGCCCACCTAGTCTGCTCATTTCCCTACCTACTGGATAAGCTGCAGATCCTAGTTAACCAACAGCCTATTTCTTCCTACCCCCACAAGAACTGCCTTATGGTCTGTCCCATGCATTCTTGAATTCCCCTTGGGTCTCAACTTGCCCCCGGCCATCCTCCCTTTGAGGCATTTACTATGGCAGTCACCCATTTCTTTAATGTCTGCCCTCCTGAGGTCCAGGATCCTTGTTTTTGTGTGGTTTTTCTCTTGCCCAATACGTACACCAAGCTATACGGTACCATGACTGACTGTACCCGGGGGCTGTCACTGTGACGTCTGCATTGCTGTCCCTGCTTATAAATACCAGGACCAGCACTGCTCCATCTCTAGTGGGTTCTGTAACCAGCTGCCTAAGAACTGCCCCTGCAGGGAGTAAAGGACGGCACTGCTTCTTGTAGCTGCATCCAAAATTCTCCAGTCTACTTCTGGCAGACTGAAGTCCCCAACAATCAATACTTCCCCACTGCTTGCCGTTCTGTTGATGGCCTCCTCCAAAACCTTGTCTAACTCCTCCCACTATGTTGGTGGTCTGTACACCACACTTCCATGTGGATAGAGGCCTCAGACCCCATTTATAAGCTGAACCATAGTACCTCCAGCCCTTCCTTATCCCCTGGTGTCCCTGTATCTCTGTGGCTTTTATATCTTTCCTCAAATATAAAAACAACCCCACCTTTCCTTCCTATCCTTCCAGAACATGGTGTTGCCTGGTATGGCCACTTACGTCTGTGCACCGTAACTTTGTTATGGCCACCAGATCCAAGTCTACCTCTGCAGTAACTGCTTCAAGGTCAGGATTTTTTTTTTTTTTTTTTTTTAATAGGGTAACGCCCACTAGGCACAAGTGACTGTTTTCAGAGGCGGCCCAGGAGAACTGGAGAGGTTAAGTGACTTGCTCAGAGTCCCACACAGTATTTAAAATTTAAATTCCTAGGCTCCTTGCATTGGTATACAGGGCTCTCTACTCCTTTAGTTCATCCCTCACACAAGTCTGCCTTCCTCTCCCATTTCCATCTTTCGCCCCTCGTTTCCCTAGTCATGTCCGCCTCCCTTTCGCTACCCCTCTGTTGCCTCCTTAAGACTGTCATATTTTGTTCTCTGACCCACCAATCCTGCCCCCACCCTTGTCCTTACCCCACTCCCGTGGAATTAATTTTCCTAGGCTTCTTCCTCCCTGCTGCTCTATTCGGGGAAGGGACTTTGCCTCCCTCAGTTTTCCTGCCTCTCCCCCGACTGGTTTACACGCGCCTCAAAGTAGTATCTACACCTTCCACCCAAGATTGCCCTTCCCCTCCTAGATGGAGGGAGGCCATCTCCTTTGACATTTATTTAATTTTTCTGAAAACTGGTGACCCAGAAAAGCACAGAGCAAAGGCTCGTTTCCAGGTGCGACCTTGGGGTGGGGGCGCTCTGGAAGAACAGTGGAACATACTACAGTACAGTTCATGTTACAGGAATAAAATGCAGGCACATTTCAGTGTATAACACCTCAAAGGTATGAGCTTACGAACATATGAAATTTGCCAGCAGATAAAGGCCTAGAGGTCTATCAAGTCTGCTTGAATGTGCAGCTAGCACCCCTTATTCTGCAGCTGCCCCTCCCTTCCGCCCTTCCCCTTCATTAACCCTCCCCCTTGTCCTGTCCCATCCCCTTTTGAAGCAGTCCACTGTTCTACTGGATAACACTTCTGCAAGTAACTCATTCCACCCAGCCACCACCCTCTCTGTAAAAAAGTGTCTCCTTATCTCCCTCCTGAACCTTCCTCCCTCCAGTCTCATATCATGGCCCCTGGTGGCCCTCCCCTCCCATACTTTGAACAGCCCCTCTGTACCCGTCTTGTTTATTCCTTTCATATATTTAAAGGTTTCAATCATATCACCCCTGTCCCTCCTCTCATCCAGTGAGTACATGTTCAACTCCTTCAACCTCCTCTCGTATGATAAGTCCCCCCGCCCCTTGATCATCTTTGTCACCCTGCGCTGCACCCCTCCGGTAACTTAATGTCCCTCTTCAGATACGGACGCCAGTACTGCACACAGTACTCCAGGTGTGGTCTAACTAATGACCTATACAGTGGCAGAATCACTTCCTCCCTCCTCGAGGATATACCCCTTGCAATACAACCCAGCATTTTGTTGGCCTTTGCAGCTTGGAACAGACTAAAAACTGTCATGCCAAATACAAGTGCAAGATAAAACAGAATCATGCCATAGAATAGGTTCACCAACAAACTATGCAGTGCTCTTAGGGCCAAGTTTGGTTGGAGAGAGCTAAAACTCTGTGCTACCAGAGTCACCAGGGAGAGACTCCTATGGGAAACAGGTGCAGATGATTGTAGAGGCTTCTATCCTCCCAAGCAAGCCCCAGTCCCCCAGGTAACTAAAACTATCCTCACTGCACCATGCCTTTAACCACACACTGAAGGTCCTGGTGCAGGTTCCCCTGGCTGTATACAGGCAGCACCTCAGTGAAGGCCACCATACGAGCTACCTGCTTCAGGCCCCTATTGAGCTCCCTAAACCTATTCTGCACCATCCTTTGTGTCCCTAGCCAGGTCATTAGTCCCCAGATGAACAATCGCATCCAGCTCCCTCCCCCTCTTCCCTCAGGACCGCTACGATCTGTCCTCCCTGACAAAGCAACTGGTAGGCACTTTACTACCCAGTCTCTCCCTTCCCCATGGAGTCCCCCACCAGCACTTCCCTCTTCCTTGGTTGAGGACCTCTCCCACCCTCCTTGGGGACCCCACCACCTCCCTTCCCAAAGCCTCTGGTGCCTCCCTCCTAGCTTCCCTGTCCCACCAGAATGGCAAAGGAATTATACAGAGGTAAGGTCTTAGGGATGCCCTCCTTCCACCCACCTTGAGCCCACCAAAGTTCAGCCACTCTGCTTCTTTTCTGGCTTTCGCTGAGGGAGTGGTGGCAATCTCAGTGTGGCTTGTGGGTGAGAAATAGTATCCTGCACTCTTGCCAGTTCCACTCAGAGTCCGGTGACCTTAGCTCTCAGTCCAGAGAGGTGCCTGTATATGGGGCAGCACCACAGTCTCCAGAAAGCATCTCTGAAGAGTGAGGTCCCACACCCATTACACTGCACAACTCCCATGCCCGTTATGGTCCCTCTTCCTCACTCATAAAGACTGACTGCACATCCTAAGCCAACCTATTGTGTATTCCCCTATTCATTTACTTGTCATGTTTGTAATCTGAAACATTTTTCACAACAAGATCTCAGGCTAACTTTTTTTTTCTAACTTGTGGTTGCTCTAAACTGCCTTCTGTTTTCTGGGGCAGTGGAACTGCAGGCCCCACTATTGCTGCCACAGCACCTCCCACCTGATGAACCTAGGTGACCTCGGGCAGCAGTACTGTACTGCAGCAAATCAGTGGGGTGGGGGTGACATCAGTGGAGCTCCGTTCTGCACGTTCAGTGTGCTGGATGCCTGAAAGTGCTGGTATCCCAAAAGGGATGGGACCAGAACAAGGAAAAACCCTGCTCTGTGCAGGAGGACTCCGGCGCATTTTGGCACCAACCCTTACATCTGTCCACTGCTCCTCCACATCGGGAACTCCTCTCCTAGCATTCAGGAGGGGATGGGAGGTGGATCTATGTCAGCTGCATACCCACATTTGGGGGGTCCTGTGGGGTTGAGAGAAGGAAATCTGATGGGGCTGAGACTGACCCAGACAAAAAGGGCCAGAACAATGCTGGTGCATAGAACAGAAATTAAAACACACCAGAACCCCACAATGACCATTACCTGCCCCCAAGTTGCACGATGCAAAACCTACAATTTTCCATGTCCTAGATTTTGGGAGGGAAGGGATCATATTTAGGAAGGATCCATGGAGCCAAGAGCCTAGTCCCTTCCACTTCCCTGTACTAAGACCCTCCCCCGTACATTTTATGATGTAAGAGTCTGGAGAGTATGAGAGAAGGTGCCACAGGCTTACAGGGGGCCTTTTTTTTTTTTTTTTTTTTTTAATATAAACGATTTTTAAAAATAATTTAGAGGGCTAATCTGAACAAATCAAGGCCACAGTTTAACTAACAAGGCCCACGTCAGTTGAACCATGGCCTTGATTTGCTTAAAACTGCCCTCTAAAAATATTAAAATAGTACTTAACCCCCAAAAAAAACAAGGCCCCATATAAGCCTACGGCGCATGCTTCACAGTCTCTTACATCATAAAATGTGTGGTGGACAGGCAAGTAGAGGGAAGTGGAAAGGACTGGGCCTTTGGCTCCATGAAGCCTAAATACTTATTTTGTTTTACAAACTGCTACTTTTAACAATTTTCCTAAATAAAGGAGGGTGCCAAACAGGCAGGGCTTTGTTCTTCACAGAAGATTAGCCTCCCTCTCTTTCAGATAAATGTTACAATGACGGCCATAAAATACCAAAGGACAGTGAGAATTCTTACTGCCAGTATTTAGCATGTTATTCTCCCCCCCTCAGGCAGGTCACTGATGGCATCAAGCAACACTACTGCTTTGCTCAGCTGTCAAAAAACTAAAATGCCTAGTTTTCCACTGGCAACAGAGGTTCCATTAACTATTTAAATACCTTCAGATTATTTATATAAATTAAAAGCTTCCTCTAGACAGATGTGCATGTACACGTACACACACGCGCGCGCCTTATAATGGGGTTCTGTGCTCTAATGGGACCTGAATAAGTGCCAAAAAATAAAAGTTGCACGCTGCCTGGAAATGGTCCACCCAATACACTCATGTCCGGAGTATGTGTCCACTGGTAGCTTTACAATTTGTCACCACTTGAGATGAGACAGACACATACAATTAAAAGGATATGCAATTATCACAATTTGTGCGAGGAACAGGGCTTTCAAACTCACTACTGGTTTCACCCCTTCATTCTTGGGATAATCCAAGATGTGACTGGATAGACCACCGGGTCTTCACCTGCCAACAAATTCTATGTATGCATGCATCTATACATTACACTCACTGGTTAAACTCCATATCCTTTTGTGTCTCAGTAAACAACCTATATAAAACTTTGCCCCCCTCCAAAATCACATCTTGGTCTCATCTTTAGAAGGCAGTGTCAACATCAAACCCCAATACTAGGCTGAGAATTCAGAAGCACTGTCAGTCAGAAGCCAGGTTACATCTCTCTATATACAGCAGTGGAAAGAAGTGTGGGAAGGCACAGCCAAGGTATCAGCCTCCTATGTGTGAAGAGAGCATCGGTGGTAGATGGCAACTACTTTTTCCGTATGCTGGTGATCACAAAAACACTTCGGGACCGCACTCTGACACATGCTGGAGGAATTGCGGGCAATTAGCCCATCACACACGTCTTCTGGGACTGGCCAAAACTGGATTCATTCTGAGATCGCATATCAGAGGCTATAGGACTGTTTTAAACTGCTATACCAAAAGCATTTAAATGTCTGCTATCTTACTGCTAGGCATCATTCCACAAGGGGCTGGGGCAAAGGCTCCAGACAAGTCTTCCAGATTGAGTAGTGGAGCTGCCAAAGCCATCACACAGAAGTGGCTGCAGGAGTCGTCACCGAATCTGCATAGTGGGCTGACGTGCTAAGGGATACAGAATAAGGGTGCCCGCATCTACTGTGAGCATCAGCTGTCAGCCAGAGACTCTGCCCTACAACCACCTGATTAATTCAACTTAGATATTAAAACTGTGTATGTCCTCCATCACAGTCTTGCCAATTTAACCAGGGGTGTAGGGCTCTTGCGGGCAAGACTACTTCACAAGCAAACAATTTTTGAACAGTTCTTGCTGTTCTGAGCAGTGGCTATGTGGTATCCCATTGCTCTACCTCATAGCGGACAGCTGTAAAACCTGGTTATCGCCTCCGCTTACTTGTAACTGCCGTTTGCTACTGCTGCTTCATCCTGCTGAGGTACTACAGCTGCATCACGTGTGTTTGTATACTTTAGTGTCCCTGGGGCTTGGGCTGCTCTATAGCAGCACTGTGTTAACAGAATCCACCATTTCATTCTTACTGGTGCTCATACTTTACCTACTCCTATTAACCAATAGTTCTAGAAAGATTATTATTAAAATTTTGGTGACCGGGTAAGCCCACTGATCCACAGAGGTCCCTCTTTCAGGGGGCAACCCGGGATTACGTAGTAAGAGAGAACAATACAGTGAGACAGCGTTATTGCTGGTTACAGTTATGACATCAACACATTTATAATGGCAATACTGGAACATCACAGTGCAAGAGCATGGTCATTCTTTCTTGCTAGGGTCCTGTCAGGAGCCGGTGCAGCGGAAAGAACTGGCTTCCCCCAGGTGGGCCTTAAGCCTTGTGCGGAATGTTTTGATAGAGGGAGCTTCCTGCACCCCAGGGGGGAGCTGATTCCATAGGGTGGCAGCAATGTGAGCAGAGGACATGTCACCCACCTCACTCATGTAAATTCTACCACACTGTTATGCAAAGTTAAAGAATTCTATTTCTTATTTGCTGCGTGTTGAACAGCTGTTCCCATAACTGCTTAGTTTTACATTCCCAAGTTTATGCAACCAAGTCAACCCCACTGTGCATCTCCCATCCCTATTGCTCTGGGTCCCCAAAACACTGGCACAACTCTACAGATTATTAGCCTCCCTTATTGCCCTCACTGCCTCCCTCATCACTGACAGTGCCACCCCTTAAAGTATGTTGACAGTAACCCCCCCCCCAACCTAAGCTGATTTTGCCATGTCCAGCTCCCTAATCAGTACCAAGCGAATCACGGACGGTTTGGCCTTCTTGCCCCTAAAAACTGCTACCTCATATCCTGTTACCTCAACAAATTTCAATGGTATAGTACAATCCCGTTTATCTGAACTGCCTGGGAGACATCAGATCGGGTCAGATAAATAGGGTTATATTGTGTGTTATGGCACTATACAATAATGCAACTCACAACACAGCAGTCTGAAAGCTCCCCACTCCCTGCATCAACTGAATGAATGGTAGTTTTAAACAGTTCAAATTTCAATTTTTTTCCTTTCTTATACTTTCTCTTCCAGGGTGCACTGCAGGCAGTTAGTTCCACCCTCCCCTGCCACCCATGTCTGTCAACCACTCCCCCCCCGTACAACCAAGACCCACTTCCCCCATGGATTCCCACTGTGGCAGGGCCGGGAAGGGGAGAGCTGTCCTTCCCCCACCCAGGACTCACAATCCAGATTAGGGCCTTCGCTGATCCGGCAGCAGAGCGGCACCCTGGTTGGCCGGCAGGGCTTCATGAAGACTATGGTCACCCTTCCCCCCCATTTGTGTCCCTCCCCTTCCGTGGCTGTGAGCGCATGTGGAGATGTGCACTCTATGTAGCCACGCTCATGCCTTCTTAATTCCAGTGCTGTCACCCAACCTCAACCAATAAGCAGCCAAGGAGCAGGACAACATTCCCTCCCTGGGAGAGAGCCGTCCATCAGATGCTCGATTCTGCCCCGATAACCTGAGCTCGCTCCCAAACCCCGGTTGCCGGCAAGGTATGGTGTCCAGCACCTCAACACACCAGGCCGACTTTAGTTTCAATTTTTAAAGTAAAAAAAAAAAAATTAGTAATGTTTTTACCAGGGACTGGAATCTGAAATTCAAACCTCTGCAACTCCCGACTGAACTCACTGATCACAGATGTGCAGGCTAGATTGCTGAATCTGTTGGTAGAGACCAGGTGGACTACTGTATGTAGGTGGGAAACACCAATTTCCTTATTATAGTAGAAAACTTGGTGTCTGGGGTGTAATCCACAGTTAGCAAAATTGGAAATACTGCTGCATTAGAGTGAGGGAAGTGGGAAACTGAGTAGGCTGCCACAGACCTAAGCACCAATTCATTGCTAGCGAGTCAGTGAACAAATTTGGGTCCGAGACAGCAACAGCTTGAAAGGAATAGCAAGCAGGTTTAAAGTACAAAACTACAATTGCCAATGATTTTACAAGGGACCAGAATCTGTAATTAAAGCCTCTGAGACTCCAGACTCATCTCTCTGATCTATGGTGTGCTACAGTACTGTCCTGCTCTCGCTCAGTCCATAATCGTGTGTGCTTGAGTTTAATTTCACTTTTCACAGTAGAAAACTATGAGCACCAATGATTGGCATGAATAAAATGTGAGCAAAGGAGTAAGATCAAAATCTGAGATTCAAACCTGGGTGGGTGAGATGGGGATGGGGGACAAACTGAAGAGGTTATGGAACACCCTTTAAACACTAGCATTTCTGCCTATTAGTTCTCTCCCACAGATGTCTTCCACTGCAGCATTTGATTAACCCCTTGTGGCGGAAATGTATCCAGCAGCAGCAGAACGGTACAGCCCTGATTATCCTACCCAATTATCCTTGGTAGACAAAGGTCAAGTCTGTTAGGGAGTTTCAGAGAATCGGGATTGTACTGCATTTCCCCCTTAAAAGAGCCTGTCTGAAAGTCAATGTCCTTGTTCTACTGGCTCCATCCCTTTTACTGGCTGCTGGAGACATTGAACCCAATTCTGGGCCTACTCAGTCCCTGTCTCCCCCCCCCCATCAAGGGGTAAACGGTCTCAAAGTAGCCTACCTTAACATCAGAAGCCTCCTCCACAATTTGGAAAAGCTCATCATTTGGGTCTGCCACTATCAGCTGGATCTACTGTGTTTCTGAAACCTGTCTAAAGTCTACAACACCCAGCCATCTCTGTGCTCTAGCTGGATACAACTTCATAAGATGTGACACGTTCTCCTCAAAGCGCGATGGGGAACAATGATATACTAAAAGGCTCATCTTAATGTCTCTGCCTCAAGTTCCACCCCGACCGACCTTTTGTGCCACACTACCCTAACACTAGTTAATACCAAGAAACTTCACCTCTTTTGCATTTTTACCTACCACCTACTAGACACTAAGCTCTCCCTACTCTAAGTAGTACTAACGGTCCCCTTGTCCACAACAATGAATCCACTGGCGATTTTTATACTGATATAACAGGCAGGCATTCTGTTGCTTTATCTCTAAACAAGCAGCTCCTCACTTAATCTCTCACCCCACCAGGCTTTCCAAAACTGGGCAATGTGCCACCCCAACTGACTAGGTGCTAGTCCCTAACACCGATAGAGTAAGTTACTCAGGCTATCCTACTGAGAGCCAGCCAAAACCTCTCCCCATCTGCCCGCACTGCTGTTGCCAGTGGCCTCCTACTTCCCAAGTTATCCTATGGCCTGCCTATTTTTTCAAATGCCTTGAACTCTATCTTGCATAAATGGGATGTGGTTTATAACATCTGCCGTTTTGTCCTTGTCTGCAACCCCTGTATTCCAAGCTATGTTGGCTACCTCCTGCAGCTCAACGTGATCTCTGCTTGGGTGGCATCATTCATACTGTATTATATAACCATGCACCCTGATCTCGTCACCCTCCTGTTGCCCTACAGAACTCAAACCTCGATTTCCTATCCACACCTAGGACCAGGACCAAATTCGGGGAGAGAGCCTTTGCTGTCACTGCCCCAAAACTATAGAACATCATATCTGCTAACATTAGACACTGTACTGTTGCACATGCAGTCTGAAGTCAATACCGCTCACACTTCAGTTGCCAGTCTGCTCCTATTCCTAGCCCGTCCTCTAATGTCTAGCTATTTGAACATGAAGGTCCTTGCACTTGTCTCTTTGTACACCTAAGTTTGTCTATACCTCCGAGCTTTGCCACTGACCTCTCCCTTATGCTTCCTCTGATAGTCACGCACCGTACTATTTATTCTGTCGGTGGACTTATTGTCTTATAGTGTTGTATTTCTAAGATTATCATATATTCCAATGTTGAAGTCATTGTCTTGTATTGTTTTAATAGTTTGTAGCCTCCCAGGTCGTGCCCGGAAAAAAAACAAAGGTTTGTCTAGTGCACCTTACCCAGTAAAAAAAACAAAAAACAAAAAAAAACAAAACAAAAAAAACACAATTAAAATTAACTGCCTCCAAATTTGCAAAAGGTGCAGGTGATGGAGGGCATAGCAGCACAATTACATTTCCAGAAGGACAGACATAGCGAGGTGGGTACACTTCATGCACTACCGAGAACAGCACTCAAGCTGCACAATCCTGGGCCAACTGGTTAGGATGGCAGACAGCACACTGGAAGGAAAGGACACTTGAAATATGTCTGAGGGAGATTACCTTGATATTATCCATGTCTGTATGGACTTATTCCAAAACCTCTTTTTTTTTTTTTTTTTTTATATATCTGGCTGGTACGTAACCAATCAAGTAAGCTATGTGCTCGTTTTGTTTTTGCTCTGTTGTATATATTTTTCATGTGGTTGCAATGTCACATGCTTAAATGAAAATTTGAATAAACTGAATGCAAACAAAACAACAGTGTTTCTACAGCAGAAATGTGTTCTTCCTCCTATGGTGAAAACATTCTATCCTCAGTATTTATAAAGTTATCCCAATGTCACCCATTCCTTTCTGGTGGCATCACATCGGTTGGAAACAGTAATGCAACCCCTCCCCCCCCAAAACCCGTAACTATTTTGATGCATACCAACACATGCATCCTGTGAGAGTTTCTAGAGAAACCAGTATACCTGTATAAAAATTTCAAATACTGTGCTAAGTGTGTTCCCTACTGTTGATTACAAAGAAAATTTGAAAACAGGGACCTTTATCCCTGAAAAATAAGGCATATAGGCCGAACTGTCTCTAAGAATGTTGTCCCCACAGGCCGGCCCAGAGGCACTGAGGGTTGAGGCGCTGGACGCCACACCTTGCGCCATGCTGGCAATCCAGGTTCGGGAACGAGCCTGGGCAGTCAGGGGAAGGAGAGAATTGAGCACCCAACGACAGCTCTCCTCTCCTGGAGAGGGTGGGTCAACAATTCCCCAGTGCTAGCGACTTCCAGTGGAGGCTGGGAGCACAGCAGCCAGGGGGATCACGACAGGTATGGGGAGAAGCTTATCGGTGGAGCGGCCGAGGAGGGGGTGAGAAGTGCGGCTCAGCCACGCTGGGCGTAGCTTCATGGCAGTGCTCTTGGGGGAGGGAGCTCAAACAAGGGAAACCAATTGTTGGCTGGGAGGAAGACATCAACTGCCCCTCACCTCCAATGCCGGATCCTGCCCACTGGACCTAGTCTCACCTAATCACCTCCGCTCAAGTAGCTTCAGAAGAGGGGCGCTTCGAGGAGCAGAAGAAGCGGACCAGCTCTGGGGAAGTGTGGACGAGGGGGATTCTCCAAGTGTGCTATGCGCAGATGTGGGAGACAGAGTAGGCCCGGGAGGATCTCGCATGAGGGCATAAGGCAGAACGACCGATGGGGCCACAGCCAGCAGCAACCAGAGGGAAAAATTATAGTAAGAAAAAAAAAAAAAAAATGCTGTCCCCAAGTATCAGTATTGGGTGTGGAATCCTAAATTTAACATTTTACACAAGAAAACCCTTCCAACCTTACATTCCTATGCTCTAAGAATTTAACATGCATACCCTTATGCCACAGTAAATTAGAACAGGTTCTTAATGGTCTAACCTAGTTAGAAAAAGGAAGTAATGTACAAATCTTGGAAAGGTAGCTTTAATGATCAATATAAACCTATTCTGGGTTACTTACTTTCATATCTACCAACGTACAGTCCTGTGTTGCCCACGATTTTTCCAGGATCTCAAATATAGCCACTGTGGAGCGATTCATGATATCTACCTCACAGCACCCTATCTTCAGTCCTGCGCAGATCATTTCAGCCTCGATTAGCTGTTCTTCAGACCACTGTGGATCATTATTGGCATCATCCTAAATCAGAACACATAATATCTCAAGTTAGTTGAACTTGTATGTTAATGGAAGTGTCACACTTGGTAAGAAAGATAATTTACTACCCATTTGATACTACAAAAGGATTTCTATAATCATTATTTGAGTATTGAGTTCAGGGTAAAAACATTTACTGATTCTGAAAATATTTAATGGTAAACCTTCAAAAATGTTTCTCCCATCTTTTCAAACTCACATTACACAGTCTGGATTCATCTGCCTCCTGTTTAGAAACAGAATTTTACAGGAAGAAAGACCCTTGGTCCATCAAATCTGCCTACTTAAGGCTTTGTTCAGACTGGAGGGCTTAAAATCATTTAAGAAGCTTAAACCGTTTTTTATAATAATTTTTTTTTTTTTTATAATTTTATTTAGTTGTTTAACCAGGTATAGCACACTAAGCTGGAAGCTTTTCTACGGGAGCGACCTGGGAGCACAAGGAGGTTAAGTGACTTGCTCAGGGTCACACAGTATGCAAGTGGAAGCTGTGGAATTCAAACCCAGGTCTGGTTTTTAAGCCCCTGTAGCTCGGTTCATGTCCACACTTAACACAGTGTTTAGTCAGTTTTTAAAAAAACGTGCGTTGGAACCATCCATTACTTAACCAGACCCAAAATGACTGCATAAGATGTAATGAGTTAAACCCTGATAAGACCTAGACTTAAACATGGTCTTCAAAACGTTACAGAACTTTGTTGTAGTGTGGACGGTCAGGCACGTTTTTTCTTCATGTAGCATGACGTCAGTGCATGGCAACAACTGTTAGTTTAACTCAGACTGCAAATGCTGTAAATGTTTTTCAAAAATGGTTTACAATCCAGCCCGGTGACACAGAGGGTTGAGGCACTGGATGCCACACCTTGTGCCATGCCGACGACCCAGGTTTGGAAGCAACCTCGGGTGTCGGAGGGTCAGCAGGCGGGGTGGGGGGGACTGAGCATCCCAGGGACTGCTCTCTTCCTCCGGGGAGGGTGGGTTGGTACAACTCGCGGCTGTGCTGGCTCCTGGTGGTGGCTTGGGGAAATCGCCATGCGGCGGTCTGCTGTGGGGAAAGGCATGGACTGCGGACGTACAGTGCATGGAATCAGGCACAGCAGCGTCCTTGATGCCATTGCTTGCCCGTACCATGGGGAACCAGCACAATCCTCCGGCCTGCTTGAAGATCTGTCCCGACGGCATCGCCACGGACACACCCAAGTTAGCCCCCCCCCCCCAGCTGCCAGGTCTCTACAGTGGTGAGGTACGTATCCACTGTGAGAGACCTGTGAGGGGTTCGAGCTCTGACTGCGGCCTGGGAATGGGACCGTGAGGACTGGCTGGAAAAGGAAACCATAAAAACACAGCCGAAGAGGTAAGAAAAATACCATGAAGACGGTTTACAACATGCTGGCAGTAGCGTGGATGCTACAGCAAGTCTTACATCCTTTTTAAAAATGTTTTTAAGTAGCCAGCCAGGTGGTGCGGAGGGTTAAGGCGCTGCACACCACACTTTGTGCTGTGCTGGTGACCCGTATTCTGGAATGAGCAGGGGCCACGTAGGTCAGCAGGGGAGGAGATGGATCAAGCGTCCAACAGACTGCTCTCCATCGGTGGGGGACCTATTGCTAGGGCTCAGCAACATGGAGCCGCAACAGCGTGAGGCAGGAGCGCGGCAGACATCCAACGTGGGCACACACGGGAGCATGCGCAACCCCATCGTAGGTGTCACTGCATGCTGCACGCCCGCAAGGGGGCACGGAAAACAAGGAAGAAGAGCAGTGCGGCAGGATGAAGGACGCCTCGCAGGCCCCGCTCCTGGCTAGCCACAGTGCTACTCTGTTTTAAGTAGGGATGTCACAATATCAAGCTTTTAGTATCACAATAATCAGAGCTTAAATTTTTCTCTCCCCCACAATATAGCTGTTTGGACCCAGTCACCACCAGCTCCAGCCTTTGGGCATCCTGGTGCTCACAACCCCAATCGCTCCGTCTCACTATGCACGGATCAACATGAGGAGAGGTCTGAGGGCCCGTTAGCCATTAAGTCGACTGATGTACATACCGCCCCCCATTTCTTTTCCCCCATCCCTCAGGCTGGCACACGTGCAATGGTGCGGGTGTGTGACGTAAAGCTGTCACTGTCCCACACAATAATGTAGGGCCCAGGACTCATATCTAATGCTCAAAGCACTTCAGCAGCATCTGGCCACTCCCACCTCTGCTCTTTCTTGCCTTACCCTCCCACCTCACAACCTCTAGCCCATCTCCCCCCCAGCTTTTTTTTTTTTTTTTTAAAACACGTGCAGCCTTTGTATATTGCACCTGCTTTTGATTCTGTGCCACAAACTTGTACCGTATGTACTGTATATCGCACCATCTGTTACCTGCCTGTGTTACATCATGTTTAGTACAAACATTGCACCCGTTTGTTTTGTACCATGAATCTGTACTGTTTTGTACGTTGCACCTTTCTGTATTGCCCACCTGTGTTTTGCCTACGTACATCTTTTGTTGCCACTTTGTGGCCCAGGTCGTGCCTGAAAATGGTCCTCTGGATCAGTGCACCCACCCAGTAACCAAAGACAGACATACATAATGTACTCAGCCCCTGCACCCAGACAGTCAGAAAGCTGTTACTGCTGCATCATCCAGCCTCCGCTAGATGGTGACCAAGCAGCGGCTTGTGCTTTTCCCACTTCCCAGAGAAGGACAGCTGTCAATGGATGCTCAGTTCTCCTTCATGAAGTCAGCCCTTGAGTGACCCAGGTCCATTCCTGAACCTGGTTTATCGGAGTGGCAACAAGGCGAGGCACCCAGGCCCTTAGCACTCCGTACCACAGGATCAGCACTGCATTTCTAAATTTTAAGGAAAAGTAGTAAAAATCCTATAGAAGGATAGCGGGGAAATACAAGTTACTCACCTGTAACAGGAGTTCTAGGAGTGGTATATGTTGTTCATCCACACTTATTGGCAGGTTCCTTGCTGCTTTAAATTTTGCCGGAAGGTCTTCAAGCTGGCTCCTCCCACCCACGTGCTAAAACTCTCGGCTCCACCCCATGACACCAGATCTAGTCCGGTGGAAGCCAGGATGGATGAACAACATACCACTCCTAGAACTGTTACAGGCGAGTAACCTGTACTTCTAGGGACGTGGATATGTTGTTCAATCCACACTTACTGGCAGACTCCCAGCAGTTCTCCGGGAGAAGGGAGGCAAGGCGCGCACCCAGTTAGCGAATAAGGACTGGAGAACAGAGGTCCCAAAACCAGCATCCCAGCGTGACTCTAGGTCAATGTGGTAATGGGAAATGAAGGTGTGTGCTGACTTCCAGGTAGCAGCCCTGCAGATTTCCTGGATAGGGACATCCCCAGAAGCAGCTACCGAAGCAGCAGTATGGCAGGTAGAATGAGCTCTTATCCCTTTGGGAGGCTCCATGCCCACCAACCTATAGCAGAGATCTTTGCAGGAGGTGACCCACCTGCCTATCGTCCGCTTGGCTGCAGGTCTGCCAGGTGTGGCTTCAGTGTAGGTCACAAACAGCTGGCGAACCTCTCCCCGAACTTCAGCCGTTCGCTCCTTATCATAAGAAAGCGCTCTTCTAGGGTACAAGGTATGGAGCCTATATTCGGCCTCCGTGGTGTGATTGGGGTAGAACACTGGCAGTGTCAACACCTGGTTAAGGTGAAACTCCGACACCACCTTCGGCAGGAATTTCAGGTGGGGGCGCAGGACAACCTTGTCCCTATGGAAGACAAGATAAGGAGACTCGATGGAAAGTGCCTGGAGCTCTCCCATCCTTCTGGCTGACGTAATAGCCACCAAGAAGGTGGTCTTCCACGACAGGTGAGAGATATCACGCCTGTGCATCGGTTCGAATGGCTTGCCCATGAGCTTAGCCAATACCAGCAGTAGATCCCAAGGAGGTGGAGGTTCTCACACCGCAGGGGATATGTGATCAAGGCCTTTGAAAAAGCGCCCAACCACCTTCTCCTGCACCACCGACTGCTTTCTGGCTCGCGCCCGGTAAGCACAGATGGCTGCCAGGTGCACCTTAAGGGTCGTCGACCGAAGCCCTACCCGAGAAAGGGATCACAGGTAGCCCAGAATGCTAGCCAAGGAACAGGAAGAAGGGTCCAACCCTTTGTCCTGACACCAAATGGAGAATCTCTTCCATTTGAAGGCACAGCATTTTCTGGTCGACTCCTTATGGGACACCTCAACTACGCTGAGGACCTTATCGGAAAGACCCAAGGCCTGGAACTCTAGCCGCTCAGGAACCAGGCCGTCAGGTGCAGGGATTGAAGGTCCAGGTGGAGAACCTTCCAGCCTGCTTGGACCTGCTCTCGAACACTTTCTCATAGTCCAAAAATATATCAACAGAGTCCATTATCTAGTGTTTTACTAACTGGCTCATAGAAACATAGAAACATAGAAGTTGACGGCAGATAAGGACCGCAAGGCCCATCCAGTCTGCCCATTTCTTTTTCTACCTTATAAATGTACCATCGGCCTTTGCTCTGTCAGTGACCTATCTATTCATAGTCATTTGTATTGCTCCCTTATGCCTATCCCATGCCTGTTTGAAGCCCTGCACTGTATTCATAGCCACCACTTCTTGTAGTAAGCCATTCCATGCATCTACCACCCTTTCTGTGAAAAGAATTTCCTCACATTCCCCTTAATCGGCCTCCTCTAATCTCATGCTGTGTCCTCTTGTCCTGCTATTTTTCTTATATTTAAACATGTTAGACTCTTTCACCTTGTTTATGCCCTTAAGGTGTTTAAATGTCTCGATCATATCACCTCTCTCCCTCCTTTGCTCAAGGGTATACATATTGAGCTGTTAATCTGTCCTTATATGTC